>CP136058.1:325369638-327869638 GCA_032464435.1 Aegilops umbellulata | reverse complement strand
ACAGAAAATGGGCTTTTCATCCTGGGCGGGCCGGAGACGCAGCTGCATGACATTCTTTGGGCCGTCCATGACGGAAAAAACCATGGTAGAAGCGAGGGGTAGGAAACTTTCGGGGAGTTCCCGGTTACGGTGGAAGGTCGTGGGCCGAGCGATGCGAGTTTCTCTCGTACACGTACGCGCGTGTGTGCGAGGCGTTGGCTCTAACTGAACCCGAGCGAGGCGTTGGGCTCTAATTGAACCCGAGCGATTGCACTGCAGGCTACGCGTTACTGAACCCGAGCGATCGATCGATGGTTGTTAACTGAACCCGATCGAGCGATTCCTTCCCTTTTGCTGCTAACTGAAGCCGATCGATGCTGCCTCTGGATGGACAATGAGCATTGCGGGGGGGGGGGGGGGGGGGGGTTCGATGAACAGTTTCCGGTGGGGGTGGATGAACAGGACCCCGTGGTGTTGCCTCTGGATGAATAGGACCCCGGTCGATCGAGCCGGTTGGGGCTGGATGAACATGACCCCGTGGAGGCCTGGATGAACAGTAGACGGTGGATGGCAGGATGAACAATAGCCCGTGGAGGAGTGGTTGAACAGGAGCCCGTGGAGAGGGCTGGTTGAACAGTAGCCGGTGGAGTAGCGCGCGGTGGAGGCTGGATGAACAGAGCCCATGGATGAACAGGAGCCCGTGGATGAACAGTCGCAGGTGGAGGCAGGAGGAGGTCGACGGTGGATGAACAGTAGCTCGTGGAGGCTGGAGGGGGTCGATAGTGGAGATGAACAGTATCCCGTGGAGTCCTGTTTTGCGGCACGCCACACCCCTCCCGATGAACAGGACCCCCGTTTCGAACGTAGGAGCTCCGTTTCGTCCATTTTGCGGTACGCCACACCCCTCCTGATAAACAGGACCCCTGTTTCGACCGTACGAGGTCCATTTCGTCCGTTTTGCGATACGCCATGTTGGGGAACGTTGCAGAAAATAAAAAATTTCTACGCTTCACCAAGATCAATCTATGGAGTCATCTAGCAACGAGAGAGGAGTGCATCTACATACCCTTGTAGATCGCGAGCGGAAGCGTTCAAGAGAACGGGGATGATGGACTCGTACTCGCCGTGATCCAAATCACCGATGACCAAGTGCCGAACGGACGGCACCTCCACGTTCAACACACGTACGGTTGGGGAAGACGTCTCCTCCTTCTTGATCTAGCAAGGGGGAAGGAGAGGTTGATGGAGATCCAGCAGCACAACGGCGTGGTGGTGGATGCAGCGAGGATCTCGGCAGGGCTTCGCCAAGCTCAGCGAGAGAGAGAGAGGTGTTACGGGAGGGAGAGGGAGGCGCCAAGGCTTAGGTGAAACTGCCCTCCCTCCCCCTCTTTATACAGGTCCCTAGGGGGCGCCGGCCCTAGGAGATGCATCTCCAAGGGGGCGGCGGCCAAGGGGGGTGGCTTGCCCCCCAAGCCAAGTGGGGCGCCCCCACCCCTAGGGTTTCCCAAACCTAGGCGTAGGGGAGGCCCAAGGGGGGCGCACCAGCCCACCAGGGGCTGGTTCCCCTCCCACTTCAGCCCATGGGGCCCTCCGGGATAGGTGGCCCCACCCGGTGGACCCCCAGGACCCTTCCGGTGGTCCCGGTACAATACCGATTACCCCCGAAACCTTCCTGATGGCCGAAACTTGACTTCCTATATATAAATCTTTACCTCCGGACTACTCCGGAACTCCTCGTGACGTTCGGGATCTCATCTGGGACTCCGAACAACTTTCGGGTTACTGCATACTAATATCTCTACAACCCTAGCGTCACCGAACCTTAAGTGTGTAGACCCTACGGGTTTGGGAGACATGCAGACATGACCGAGACGACTCTCCGGTCAATAACCAACAGCGGGATCTGGATACCCATGTTGGCTCCCACATACTCCTCGATGATCTCATCGGATGAACCACGATGTCAAGGATTCAAGTAATCCTGTATACAATTCCCTTTGTCAATCGGTACGTTACTTGCCCGAGATTTTATCGTCGGTATCCCAATACCTCGTTCAATCTCGTTACCGGCAAGTCACTTTACTCGTACCGTAATGCATGATCCCGTGACCAAACACTTGGTCACATTGAGCTCATTATGATGATGCATTACCCAGTGGGCCCAGAGATACCTCTCCGTCATATGGAGTGACAAATCCCAGTCTCGATCCTTGTCAACCCAACATATACTTTCGGGGATACCTGTAGTATACCTTTATAGTCACCCAGTTACGTTGTGACGTTTGGCACACACAAAGCACTCCTACGGCATCTGGGAGTTACATGATCTCATGGTCTAAGGAAATGATACTTGACATTGGAAAAGCTCTAGCAAACGAACTACACGATCTTGTGCTATGCTTAGGATTGGGTATTGTCCATCACATCATTCTCCTAATGATGTGATCCCATTATCAATGACATCTAATGCCCATAGTTAGGAAACCATGACTATCTGTTGATCAACGAGCTAGTCAACTAGAATCTCACTAGGGACGTGTTGTGGTCTATGTATTCACACATGCATTACGATTTCCGGATAACACAATTATAGCATGAATAATAGACAATTATCATGAACAAGGAAATATAATAATAATCATTTTATTATTGCCTCTAGGGCATATTTCCAACAGTCTCCCACTTGCACTAGAGTCAATAATCTAGTTACATTGTGATGAATCGAACACCCATAGAGTTCTGGTGTTGATCATGTTTTGCTCGCGGAAGAGGTTTAGTCAACGGATATGCGACATTCAGATCTGTGTGCACTTTACAAATATCTATGTCTCCATCCTGAACATTTTCACGAATGGAGTTGAAGCGACGCTTGATGTGCCTGGTCTTCTTGTGAAACCTGGGCTCCTTGGCAAGTGCAATAGCTCCAGTGTTGTCACAGAAGAGAGCGATTGGCCCCGACGCATTGGGTATGACTCCTAGGTCGGTGATGAACTCCTTCATCCAGATTGCTTCATGCGCTGCCTCTGAGGCTGCCATGTACTCCGCTTCACATGTAGATCTCGCCACGACACTTTGCTTGCAACTGCACCAGCTTACTGCCCCACCATTCAAAATAAACACGTATCCGGTTTGTGACTTGGAGTCATCCAGATCTGTGTCGAAGCTAGCATCGACATAACCCTTTACGACGAGCTCTTCATCACCTCCATAAACGAGAAACATGTCCTTAGTCCTTTTCAGGTACTTCAGGATATTCTTGACCGTTGTCCAGTGTTCCATGCCGGGATTACTTTGGTACCTTCCTACCAAACTTACGGCAAGGTTTACATCAGGTCTGGCACACAGCATGGCGTACATGATAGACCCTATGGCTGAGGCATAGGGGACGACACTCATCTTTTCTCTATCTTCTGCCGTGGTCGGACATTGAGCTGAGCTCAATTTCACACCTTGCAACACAGGCAAGAACCCCTTCTTGGACTGATCCATATTGAACTTCTTCAATATCTTATGAAGGCATGTGATTTGTGAAAGACCTATGAGGCGCCTCAATCTATCTCTATAGATCTTGATGCCTAATATATAAGCAGCTTCTCCAAGGTCCTTCATTGAAAAACACTTATTCAAATAGGCCTTAATGATGTCCAAAAGTTCTATATCATTTCCCATCAAAAGTATGTCATCCACATATAATATGAGAAATGCTACAGAGCTCCCACTCACTTTCTTGTAAATGCAGGCTTCTCCCTAAGTCTGCATAAATCCGAACGCTTTGACCATTTCATCAAAGCGAATGTTCCAACTCCGAGATGCTTGCACCAGCCCATAGATGGAGCGCTGGAGCTTGCATACCTTCTTAGCATTCTTAGGATCGACAAAACCTTCCGGCTGCATCATATACAATTCTTCCTTAAGAAAGCCGTTTAGGAATGCCGTTTTGACGTCCATTTGCCATATCTCATAATCATAGTATGCGGCAATTGCTAACAAGATTCGGACGGACTTTAGCTTCGCTACGGGTGAGAAGGTCTCATCGTAGTCAACCCCTTGAACTTGTCGATAACCCTTAGCGACAAGTCGAGCCTTATAGATGGTAACATTACCATCCGCGTCCGTCTTCTTCTTAAAGATCCATTTATTCTCTATCGCTCGCCGATGATCGGGCAAGTCTGTCAAAGTCCATATTTTGTTTTCATACATGGATCCTATCTCGGATTGCATGGCTTCAAGCCATTTGTTGGAATCTGGGCCCGCCATTGCTTCTTCATAGTTCGAAGGTTCACTGTTGTCTAACAACATGATTTCCAGGACAGGGTTGCCATACCATCCGGTGCGGAACGTGTCCTTGTGGACCTACGAAGTTCAGTAGCAACTTGATCTGAAGTTTCATGATCATCATCATTAACCTCCTCTCTAGTCGGTGGAGGCACCACAGAAACATTTTCTTGAGCTGCGCTACTCTCCGGTTCAAGAGGCAATACTTCATCAAGTTCCACTTTCCTCCCACTTACTTATTTCGAGAGAAACTCTTTCTCCAGAAAGGACCCGTTCTTGGCAACAAAGATCTTGCCTTCGGATCTGAGGTAGAAGGTATACCCAATTGTTTCCTTAGGGTATCCTATGAAGACGCATTTTTCCGACTTGGGTTCGAGCTTTTCAGGTTGAAGTTTCTTGACATAAGCATCGCATCCCCAAACTTTTAGAAACGACAGCTTAGGTTTCTTCCCAAACCATAATTCATACAGTGTCGTCTCAATGGATTTAGACGGTGCCCTATTTAAAGTGAATGTAGCTGTCTCTAGAGCGTATCCCCAAAATGATAGCGGTAAATCAGTGAGTGGCATCATAGATCGCACCATATCCAATAGAGTGCGATTACGACGTTCGGACACACTGTTACGCTGAGGTGTTCCAGGCGGCGTGAGTTGTGAAACAATTCCACATTTCCTTAAGTGCGTACCAAATTCATGACTTAAATATTCTCCCCCACGATCCGATCATAAGAATTTTATCTTTCGGTCACGTTGATTCTCTACCTCATTTTGAAATTCCTTGAACTTTTCAAAGGTCTCAGACTTGTGTTTCATCAAATAGACATACCCATATCTACTTAAGTCAACAGTGAGAGTGAGAACATAACGATAGCCACCGCGAGCCTGAACGCTCATTGGACCGCACACATCAGTATGTATAATTTCCAATTAGTTGGTTGCTCGCTCCATTGTTCTGGAGAACGGAGTCTTGGTCATCTTCCCCATGAGGCATGGTTTGTACGTGTCAAATAATTCGAAATCAAGAGACTCCAAAAGTCCATCTGCATGGAGCTTCTTCATGCGTTTGACACCTATGTGACCAAGGCAGCAGTGCCACAAGTATGTGGGACTATCATTATCAACCTTACATCTTTTGGTATTCACACTATGAATATGTGTAACATTACGTTCGAGATTCATTAAGAATAAACCATTCACCAGCGGGGCATGACCATAAAACATATCTCTCATATAAATAGAACAACCATTATTCTCAGATTTAAATGAGTAGCCATCTCGCATTAAACGAGATCCAGATACAATGTTCATGCTCAAAGCTGGCACTAAATAACAATTATTGAGGTTTAAAACTAATCTCGTAGGTAAATGTAGAGGTAGCGTGCCGACGGCGATCACATCGACCTTGGAACCATTCCCGACGCGCATCGTCACCTCGTCCTTCGCCAGTCTCCGTTTATTCCGCAGCTCCTGTTTTGAGTTACAAATATGAGCAACCACACCGGTATCAAATACCCAGGAGCTACTACGAGTACTGGTAATGTACACATCAATTACATGTATATCACATATACCTTTAGTGTTGCCGGCCTTCTTGTCCGCTAAGTATTTGGGGCAGTTCTGCTTCCAGTGTCCCTTTCCCTTGCAATAAAAGCACTCAGTCTCAGGTTTGGGTCCATTCTTTGGCTTCTTCCCGGCAACTGGTTTACATGGCGCGGCAACTCCCTTGCCGTCCTTCTTGAAGTTCTTCTTACCCTTGCCTTTCTTGAACTTGGTGGTTTTATTGACCATCAACACTTGATGTTCCTTTTTGATTTCTACCTCTGCTGATTTCAGCATAGCAAATACCTCAGGAATGGTCTTTTCCATCCCCTGCATATTGTAGTTCATCACAAAGCTCTTGTAGCTAGGTGGGAGCGACTGAAGGATTCTGTCAATGACCGCCTCGTCTGGGAGGTTAATCTCCAGCTGAGTCAAGCGGTTGTGCAACCCAGACATCTTGAGTATGTGTTCACTGACAGAACTATTTTCCTCCATCTTACAACTGTAGAACTTGTCGGAGACTTCATATCTCTCGACCCGGGCATGAGCTTGGAAAACCATTTTCAGCTCTTCGAACATCTCATATGCTCCATGTTTCTCAAAACGCTTTTGGAGCCCCGGTTCTAAGCTGTAAAGCATGCCGCACTAAACGAGGGAGTAATCATCAGCATGCTGCTGCCAAGCGTTCATAACGTCTTGGTTCTCTGGGATGGGTGCTTCACCTAGCGGTGCTTCTAGGACATATTGTTTCCTGGCAGCTATGAGGATGATCCTCAGGTTCCGTACCCAGTCCGTATAGTTGCTGCCATCATCTTTCAGCTTGGTTTTCTCTAGGAACGCGTTGAAGTTGAGGTTGACATTAGCGTGGGCCATTTGATCTACAAGACATATTACAAAGTTTTAGACTATGTTCATGATAATTAAGTTCATCTAATCAAATTATTTAATGAACTCCCACTTAGATTACACATCCCTCTCGTCATCTAAGTGATACATGATCCGACTCAACTAGACCGTGTCCGATCATCACGTGAGACGGACTAGTCATCATCGATGAACATCTCCATGTTGATCGTATCTTCCATACGACTCATGTTCGACCTTTCGGTCTCTTGTGTTCTGAGGCCATGTCTGTACATGCTAGGCTCATCAAGTCAACCTAAGTGTTTTGCATGTGTAAATCTGGCTTACACCCGTTGTATGTGAACGTTAGAATCTATCACACCCGATCATCACGTGGTGCTTCGAGACAACGAACTTTAGCAACGGTGCACAGTTAGGGGGAACACTTTCTTGAAATTATTATGAGGGATCATCTTATTTACTACCGTCGTTCTAAGCAAATAAGATGCAAAAACATGATAAACATCACATGCAATCAAATAGTGACATGATATGGCCAATATCTTATTGCTCCTTTGATCTCCATCTTCGGGGCGCCATGATCATCTTCGTCACCGGTCATGACACCATGATCTCCATCATCGTGTCTTCATGAAGTTGTCACGTCAACTATTACTTCTACTACTATGGCTAATGGTTTAGCAATAAAGTAAAGTAATTACATGACGTTTATGTTGACACGCAGGTCTTAAATAAATTAAGACAACTCCTATGGCTCCTGCCGGTTGTCATACTCATCGACATGCAAGTCGTAATTCCTATTACAAGACCATGATCAATCTCATACATCACATATATCATTCATCATTCATCACAACCTTCTTTTGGCCATATCACATCACAAGGCATATGCTGCAAAAACAAGTTAGACGTCCTCTAATTGTTGTTGCATGATTTACGTGGCTGCAATAGGGTTCTAGCAAGAACGTTTCTTACCTACGTCAAAACCACAACGTGATATGCCAATTTCTATTTACCCTTCATAAGGACCCTTTTCATCGAATTCGATCCGACTAAAGTGGGAGAGACAGACACCCGCTAGCCACCTTATGCAACTAGTGCATGTTAGTCGGTGGAACCTGTCTCACGTAAGCGTACGTGTAAGGTCGGTCTGGGCCGCTTCATCCCACGATGCCGCCGAATCAAGATAAGACTAGTAACGACAAGTAAATTGGCAAAATCGACGCCCACAACATCTTGTGTTCTACTCGTGCATAGAAACTACGCATAGACCTAGCTCATGGTGCCACTGTTGGGGAACGTTGCAAAAAATAAAAAATTTCTACGCTTCACCAAGATCAATCATGGAGTCATCTAGCAACGAGAGAGAGGAGTGCATCTACATACCCTTGTAGATCGCGAGCGGAAGCGTTCAAGAGAACGGGGATGATGGAGTCGTACTCACCGTGATCCAAATCACCGATGACCAAGTGCCGAACGGACGGCACCTCCGTGTTCAACACACGTATGGTTGGGGAAGACGTCTCCTCCTTCTTGATCTAGCAAGGGGGAAGGAGAGGTTGATGGAGATCCAGCAGCACGACGGCGTGGTGGTGGATGCAGCGAGGATCTCGGCAGGGCTTCGCCAAGATCAGCGAGAAAGAGAGGTGTTACGGGAGGGAGAGGGAGGCGCCAAGGCTTAGGTGTGGCTATCCTCCCTCCCCCCTCTTTATATAGGCCCATAGGGGGGGCGCAGGCCCTAGGAGATGCATCTCCAAGGGGGGGGCGGCGGCCAAGGGGGGTGGCTTGCCCCCCAAGCCAAGTGGGGCGCCCCACCCCTAGGGTTTCCCAACCCTAGGCGCAGGGGAGGCCCAAGGGGGGGCGCACCAGCCAACCAGGGGCTGGTTCCCCTCCCACTTCAGCCCATGGGGCCCTCCAGGATAGGTGGCCCCACCCGGTGGACCCCCAGAACCCTTCCGGTGGTCCCGGTACAATACCGATTACCCCTGAAACCTTCCTGATGGTCGAAACTTGACTTCCTATATATAAATCTTTACCTCCGGACTACTCCGGAACTCCTCGTGACGTCCGGGATCTCATCCGGGACTCCGAACAACTTTTGGGTTACTGCATACTAATATCTCTACAACCCTAGCGTCACCGAACCTTAAGTGTGTAGACCCTACGGGTTCGGGAGACATGCAGACATGACCGAGATGACTCTCCGGTCAATAACTAACAGCGGGATCTGGATACCCATGTTGGCTCCCATATGCTCCTCGATGATCTCATCAGATGAACCACGATGTCGAGGATTCAAGTAATCCCGTATACAATTCCCTTTGTCAATCGATACGTTACTTGCCCGAGATTCGATCGTCGGTGTCCCAATACCTCATTCAATCTCGTTACCGGCAAGTCAATTTACTCGTACCGTAATGCATGATCCCGTGACCAAACACTTGGTCACATTGAGCTCATTATGATGATGCATTACCGAGTGGGCCCAGAGATACCTCTCCGTCATACGGAGTGACAAATCCCAGTCTCGATCCGTGTCAACCCAATAGATACTTTCGGGGATACCTGTAGTATACCTTTATAGTCACCCAGTTACGTTGTGACGTTTGGCACACACAAAGCACTCCTACGTCATCTGGGAGCTACACGATCTCATGGTCTAAGGAAATGATACTTGACATTGGAAAAGCTCTAGCAAACGAACTACACGATCTTGTGCTATGCTTAGGATTGGGTCTTGTTCATCACATCATTCTCCTAATGATGTGAAACCGTTATCAATGACATCTAATGCCCATAGTCAGGAAACCGTGACTATCTGTTGATCAACGAGCTAGTCAACTAGAGGCTCACTAGGGACGTGTTGTGGTCTATGTATTCACACATGCATTACGATTTCCGGATAACACAATTATAGCATGAATAATAGAAAATTATCATGAACAAGGAAATATAATAATAATCATTTTATTATTGCCTCTAGGGCATATTTCCAACACGCTAGACCCCTCCCGATCAACAGGACCCCGTTCCGAACATAGGAGGTCCGTTTCCTCCGTTGTGCGGTACGCCAGGCCTCGTTTCCATCGCCTGTTCCGTCCAAGCCCTCCCGATGAACACGACCACGCATTCCGTTGCCTCCCCATGAACACGACGCATTCCGTTGCCTCCCCATGAACACGACGCATTCCGTTGCCTCCCCATGAACACGACGACGCTGTTTCTCCATTTCGACCGAGCTATGTCAATGAGCCGTCGCCGTACGTATGCGCGAGTAGGCGTTTGAGACCCCGCCCGTATGTACACATACGTGGCCGTATTTTCTCTCTTGCACCCTAGCCGCCTCTACTACGACATGTGCGCGCCTCTACATCCACTAGTATATATGTACGTACACGTTCGTGACCAGAATGACAACGCTACGTACGCTTCGACCAGGTGGGTCCCGACTGTCAGGCACTTCCTTGCTTGCGAAGATGTAGCTGGTGGGTCCCAGCAGTCAGGGGGGCGAATCGTTTTTTTGCCCGGACGCACTTCCTTGCGTGCGAAGGTGTAGCTGGTGGGTCGCAGCACTCAGTGGCAAACGTTTTTTTCACGAAATACGTTGGCCTGTCCAGTGGGTCCCTGCTGTCAGGTGGAGGAATCATTATTTTCCGCGTAATAAGGAGGCACTTCCTTGCTGCCGCCGTGGACCCAGCTGTCAGCCTCTCCACGTACAGTCCACGTCCGACGGAAGTCGTTCCTTGACCACGTTGACCACGCCGCCCCGAGAGCACCAGGGCGGTGGACGACGGCGAGGCCTAGGAAGGGGATGACGCGGAGCCAGTGAAGACGCGGCAGTGGATGCGCACGCGGAGAGGAGTATGAGGGTTCACTCGTTCGGCTGCGGTGTGAGGCTACCGTCGCCGCAGGGCCTGGCCAACGGTGGGAATAGTAGGGGGCAGTGAGGCCTCCACGGCAGCACTGCCAGCCACGGGAGGCAGGAGCAGGCGGCACGACCGGCGTTGCTTTTGGCGGCTGTGTAGGACCTTGAAGTATGTCTAGAGGGGGGTGATTAGACTACTTGACCAAACAAAACTTAACCTTTTCCCAATTTTAGAGTTTGGCAGATTTTAGCTACTTTAGGACAAGTCAAGCAATCATCACACAATTCAAGCAAGCATGCCAAGAGTATATAGGCAGTGGAAAGTAAAGCATGCAACTTGCAAGAATGTAAAGGGAAGGGTTTGGAGAATTCAAACGCAATTGGAGACAAGGATGTTTTTGGCGTGGTTCGGATAGGTGGTGCTATCCTACATCCACGTTGATGGAGACTTCAAACCACGAAGGGTAACAGTTGCGCGAGTCCACGGAGGGCTCCACCCATGAAGGGTCCACGAAGAAGCAACCTTGTCTATCCCACCATGGCCATCGCCCACGAAGGACTTGCCTCACTAGCGGTAGATCTTCACGAAGTAGGCGATCTCCTTGCCCTTACAAACTCCTTGGTTCAACTCCACAATCTTGTCGGAGGCTCCCAAGTGACACCTAGACAATCTAGGAGACACCACCCTCCAAGAAGTAACAAATGGTGTGTTGATGATGAACTCCTTGCTCTTGTGCTTCAAATGATAGTCTCCCCAACACTCAACTCTCTCTCATAGGATTTGGATCTGGTGGAAAGAAGATTTGAGTGCAAACCAACTTGGGGAAGGCTAGAGATCAAGATTCATATGGTAGGAATGGAATATCTTGGTCTCAACACAAGGGTAGGTGGTTCTCTCTCAGAACATGTGAGTTGGAAGTGTAGATGTGTTCTGATGGCTCTCTCCATGAATGAAGAGGAGGTGGAGGGGTATATATAGCCTCCACACAAAATCCAACCGTTACACACAATTTACCAATCTCGATGGGACCGAATTAACAAACTCGGTCGGACCGATTTAGTAAACCTAGTGACCGTTAGTGATTTTCGGTGGGACTGACATGCAACTCGGTAGGACCGATATGGTTAGGTTTAGGGCATAACGTAATCTCGGTGAGACCTATTAGACAAACTAGGTGAGATCGATTTGGTAATAAGCTTACCAGAGGGTTGGTCAGGTAAACTCGGTGGGACCGATTTGCTCTTTCGGTGAGACCGAAAAGTTACAAAAAGGAAACAAAGAGTTTACATTGCAATCTCGGTGGGACCGATCCGCTCTTTTGGTGAGACCGAAAAGTTACGAAAAGGAAACAAAGAAATTCCAATCCCATCTCGGTGAGACCGAGATCCCTATCGGTAGAACCGATTTGCTTAGGGTTTGGCAGTGGCTATGACATATGAAACTCGGTGGCGCCGGGTTGAAAGAATCGGTAGAACCGAGTTTGGCTTTGGGTTTAGGTCAGGTGTGGATATGGGAAAGTAGTTGAGGGTTTTGGAGCATATCACTAAGCACATGAAGCAAGAGGCTCATTAAGCAACACCTCATCCCTCCTTGATAGTATTGGCTTTTCCTAAAGACTCAGTGTGATCTTGGATCACTAAAATATAAAAATGAAGAGTCTTGAGCTTTCGAGCTTGAGCCAATCCTTTGTCCTTAGCATTTTGAGGGATCCACTTTCATCATCCATGCCATGCCAATCATTGAGCTTTCCTGAAATAATCATCTTGGAATAGCATTAGCTCAGTGAGCTATATGTTGTTATGAATTACCAAAACCACCTAGGGATAGTTGCACTTTCAGGCTGGAGCAAGAAGACCAGAGATTGAAGAAGCACTACGGCCGTCGGATGGACATCATACGGTCACTGGAGCTAGAATCGTGCATATTGACTAAGTTGACAAAGCCCTCCGTCCCCGTCAACTTAGTAGGCCCACAAGTCAGCCTCCCACCAAGGTGGGTCCCAGCTAGCAGGGGGTATTCATTTTTTTGTGCGTAATAAGGAGGCACTTCCGGTGGGTCCGAGCTGACAGCAGGGGGAATGTTTTTTTTTTCGCGAAATACGGTGGCCCGTCGGGTGGGTCCCAGCAGTCAGGGGCAAACATTTTTTTTGCGATATACTGGTGGGCGTCCGGTGGGTCCCTGCTGTCAGGTGGAGGAATAATTATTTTCCGCGTAATAAGGAGGCACTTCCTTGCGGCTGTCGTGGACCCAGCTGTCAGCCTCTCCACGTACAGTATTCTTCCGATGGAATTTGGTCGTTGACCACATTGACCACGCCGCGCCGACAGCACCACGGCGGTGGACGACGGTGAGGCCTAGGAAGGAGACGACACGGAGCCTGGGAAGACGCGGCAGTGGATGCCCACGCGGAGAGGAGTACGAGGGTTCACTGGTTCGGCTGCGCTCCCGTCGCCGCAGAATAACAGGGGGTGTGGATGAGTGGAGTGGAGGGATGGCCTGGCCAGCGGTGGGAGTAGTATGGGGGCGGTGAGGCCTCCGCGGCAGCACAGCCGGCCACGAGAGGCAGGAACAGGCGGCAGGACCGGTGCTGCTTTGGGCGGCTGGAGCAAGAAGACCAGAGGTTGAAGAAGCACTACGGCCGTTGGATGGACATCGTACGGTCAGTCGAGCTAGAATCGTGCATATTGACTAAGTTGACAAAGCCCTTCGTCCCCGTCAACTTAGTAGGCCCACTATACTGGGTCCCAGCTAGCAGGGGGAGTATTCATTTTTTTGTGCGTAATAAGGAGGCACTTCCTTGCGTGCGAAGATATAGCTGGTGGGTCCGAGCTGTCAGCGGCGTTAATGTTTTTTTCGTGAAATACAGAGGCCGTTTCGATGGGTCCCAGATGTCAGGTGGAGGAAATCATTATTTTCCGCGTAATAAGGAGGCATTTCCTTGCGTGCGGCCGTGGACCCAGTTGTCAGCCTCTCCACGTACAGTCCACTTCAGATGCTTGTCGGTCGTTGACGATGCTACCATGCCATGCCGAGAGCACCAGGGCGGTGGACGATGGCGAGGCCTAGGAAGGGAACGGCACGGAGGCATGGAAGACTCGGCCGTTGTTTTTGTTTCCCACACGGAGGGGAGTACGACTGTACGAGGGTTTACTGGTTCGTCTGCCATCACCGGAGAATAACAGCAGGTGTGGGTGAGTAGAGGGATGGCTAGGCCAACGATGGGAGTACGGTGGGGCGGTGAGGCCTGCGCGGCAGCACAGCCGGCCGCGGGGAGGAGGGAGCAGGTAGTCCCGCCGGCGCTTGTTTGCGCGGCTGGAGAAGGAAGAGCAGAGATTGAAGAAGCACGACGGCCGTCGGATGGACATCCAACAATATACATATCATCTGTGGAAAGCCTCAAATCTGTGGAAAATAGCATACAACCCATCTGCCATTATTTCAAATAATTTACAGCCCTTTTGCTAATTCTTACGGGTTTTTTTGGAGCCCATATTCTTTATGTTAGCATTACAGCCCATATTGTGGCGACGGTTAAAAAATTATACGAAATTTTGCATATGTCGGTGCGGTCTGAACTTTTTTTAATCCCGAAATTTCGAGTCACATTCAGACTGATTTTAAAAATAAATGTATATCAATATAAAATCCAATATATTGTCCACGCATAAAAATCAATGCAATTTAAAATCTCGAAATGAAAAAAAAGGATATTTGAAAATAATTGCCGGTTTGATGTGTTTTAAAAATGTACATCCCATTTCTCATTACTGATAGGCCATTTTCTCGGCCAGCCGAATGATGCTCTCCTTGTCTTGAAAGATTTGCAGCCTAACAGGCCTGATAAAGCGACTTACTTGACAAATCACAAAAAAACTGGGCTAGCCATTTTCAGAAAAAAAACTACTGGGCCGGTATGTGGTAAACATAAAAGAAAAGGCTGTCTAGACAGGCAGAGTGTCCCGCACAGCCCAGTTGACACCCTGCTTCCGTCTCAAAAACAAATTAGATAAATGCCACTCCAATTATGGCGATTCATAAAAATGCCACCGCAATTTCCAAACTTTTGAAAAATGCCACTGCAATATTTGCAAACTTTGAAAAATGCCACTTCAGTTTGCAAACTTTGAAAAACGCCACTCCAGACTTCGAAAAATGCCACTAGAAATGGCATGAAATGGCATTTTTCAAAGTTTGGAAATTGCAGTGGCATTTCTTGGATACACCAGATTTGGAGTGGCATTTATCAAATTAACCCAAAACAAAAATAACTGGGCGAGATGCTAGGTCCCTGGTGTCAGCCGCTCGTTGCGCAGTTCTCTCGTTTATTGACTACGTTGACAATGGCATGGGACCCAGATGTCAGAAATCCACTAGGAGGAGCCATTTTTTTATTGGCTTGAAATAAGGAGGCACTTGCTTGCGTACTGCCATGACCTTGGCGGGTCCCTGTTGTCATCCTCTCCATGTACAATCATCTCCTGATTGTGTACGCGTCAACTTGCTAGGCCCACAAGTCAGCCTCTAAACCGTGGAGGACAAGTACAACCCATTTAAAAAATAGCAGCCCATTCCATACGTTCAAACGAAAAGTTCAACATTCAGAGCAAAGTAACAGGTCTAATCCACATATAGATTACTGAACTTCCACGTTGACAACCATCATAGCCAAGTTAACTATCTACTCCCACTAACACTCTAGTAGCGTACAAGTACTAACTTACTCTTAGCTAACTAGACGATGCCGGCCGCCATCTGCTATCCATGCTAAATGCCGGCACCGGCGTCCTCCGCCTCGCCTCGGACTTGCCAGAGGTGTGATAGGGCGCGTTGCTCGCACGCGTTGGCCCTTTCCATGCCGGCGTGGTCCACCGAAACTTCGGCTTCCAAGCGGGAAACCCACTTGACGAGCTGGTAGTAAAAATCGGCGTCGCGAACGCGTGCGTGCCCGACAGCCTCCAGGGCTATTTGCCGGGCGCCGGCCTCCACATAGTCGGCCCAGTTGCGGGCGCTCTGCTCGCGACTCAGAGCGTCGGTGCGCTGCTGCTCCATGTCCCGCTGGCGGCGCAAATCGGTGATACGCTGCTCCTCCGCCAGGCGGTCGCGCTCCAACAACTCCTGCTCCTCCGCCAGGCGGTCGCGCTCCAACAACTCCTCGATCTCCGCATTGCCATCTAAAGACAGATAGAATGCCTCCTCCCTCCGTCGCCTTCTGGTGAAAACCCGAACACTAGTTCCGGCGGTGACCACCTCCGGCGTCGCCTACCGCAAACGGGCGGGGGCATGGCGGACGTGGCGAGCGACGTCGGGCCGGTGGGGGCTTATGAGGATATAGCGAGTTGGGTCACGGTGGCACCTGAGAAGGCCGGGAAACAGTACTTATAGGCGGAAGGTAGCGCGATGGTCATCGGAATTCAATGCATAATGGCTTAGCGCACCAGCTTGCCGTGGAAAACTAGAGAAACTGAAATTATGACTGCACCATCCCGTCCCGTCTAGGTCGCATGCCGGCATGGTGGTCAAACGAGTGCACTCGAATCATCTCCCTCCTTGTCAATAATGATTCCACGGATTTAAGGCGTATCTTTTTCGCATCAGTTAGCTGCCTTAATTACGGCCGACTGCATGCAGGCACTCAGAATCGCTCGTAGGCAGTACGCGAAGCAGCATGCAACGAGTCGCAACCGAGGGCACGCATGCAGCCACTTAAATCGCTGGAATTTATTAGGCTTAAACTTCTGCATGCCGTTAATTATTGCGATGCCTTGGTCTTGCTGCTTTGCTCACGGGACTAATAAATCCCGGACGGAGGGAGTACCTTGGTTGGTGAGAGGTTTGAATTAAGCCCTGCAAACCGAAAAGGAGGTACTAGTACGTGTGTGATCCGCTATTTATTCATGTAGGATCGAGTAGGTCGTTTCTTGAATTGAGCCCTGCAAACCGGAAAGGTACGTGCTTGATCCGCTATTTATCCGTGTAGGATCGATAGTGTAGCTTGTCAGTTTCTTCATAGGTAGACATTTTTATCCGTGCAGGATCGATGGTGTAGCTTGTCAGTTTCTTCAGAGGTAGGCATTTTTATTCAAAAAACTGCCACTTCGCATCTTGCGTCGCAAATAAAACTGCCAGGAGCGCATTTGTAGGCTAGCTAGTGATCGATCAGTAACTTGTAAACACTGAGCGAACATAAATAAGTAACTGTTAATTTATCTCAATGATTCACAGATCATATACAAATATGTAGCTCCAAAAGCAAAGATCAGCCACTTCGGATCTTGCTTCACAGCTAAAACTAACTAGTACGATTCCCATACATAAGATCAACATGTTAATGCATCTCAATGACTCACAGATCATATACAAATATGTAGCTCCAAAAGCAAAGATCTAGAAAAAACATATGTTCTTCCTACTAACATGGATGCTTCTATTGGCCAACATTCAGTACAGGCTGAAAGACAAATTTGTTTGTGAAGTCTACAATTCCTCTTGCAAACGTAAGTGGTTTCGCCAACAGCTGGAACCATGAGAATGAACCAGACATGATGGAGCAACATGCACTACAATATGATTTGGTCTTCCCTCGATCACACTGCGAGACTATTTTTGGAATACAAACTTTAACTTAGGCAAAATGATGCCCATTGTATAATCAAACCAAAGCAATGAAGCACCTAGTGTTGGCCAACAAATAGTACAGTACTACTTTTCTGCAGTCCATGAAGTGACTATCCAATCTTTTTGTGTCTATTTTCAAATGGCACTGCATGCAGTGACTATACTATTCTCTTGTGCAGTTCAACAAAATTTGCGGGCACTTTGTTTGTTTGCCAAATAGCAACGGGCAGACATCTCTGTCTGCACAAATATCAAGCAGCTAGTAAACATATACCACACCTTGTATTTTCGGTTTAAACATGTCTCTTCCGCTTAGCATGTGTCATGTTCTGCACTGGACAATCTGATACAGTTATGTTTTGCCATGGACAATTTCATACTGAACTGATTTGCTGGTTCAGAGCAGAAATATAGCGCCTATTCTTCATCAGACCAAGGATATCCATGTTCACAGTGATGGAAGAGGTGAAATCGATACAACCGAAATTGAGCATCCAATCATTGAACCCTGTCCTGCACCTCCAATGTAGGTCCACCCTGCCAATAAATTCACATGCAAACCACTAGTATTACTATCTAATGACAGTACAAAAAGAGTAGCAAGATAGTAGCAAACCATGTACCTTCATAATGAACAGCTCATAGTGCCACCAATTGGATATAAAGGTTAGGAAAAAAAACATGCTCCTAATGTTGAACCAGTTGGACTTTTTGTGCTAAAATCGAGCATCCCTGTCTGCATAGATATTGAAAGTGTGATTACTCTAAAAGTGGCACTAGTTGAAGCATAGACTCACAAATATAAGCATTCCAATTTCTTAATAGGAAAAGGTAGAAAGACTGTTTCTAACCACCTGTTTGAAGGAATAAATAAAGCAACGGCGGCTGATGTGAGGAAGGCATACATAGTTTTTTCTAGAAAAGTGAGCCATTCCTGACCTTTCCTCTTCTTTTAAGCAAATTTTGTGCAGTTCTACTAAAATAAAATGCCATCACCGCCTTGACAATTCAGTGCCACTGTACAAAAGTAAATAACTTAACATTACATCATGATGTCAGGTATGTAGTCGACAGGCATTAGAGACAAACATACAGACCTCCTCAAGAGAACAGCCGGAGGAGGAGGTGCCCACTCTTGACCTTTCCTCTTGTCTTCATAATTGTCTGTGCAGTTTAACCAAAATAAAATGACATCAGCGCCTTGGCATTTTGGTGACACTGTACAAAAAAATTAACTTATCTCATGAAAGTGAGGTATGTAATCTATAAGCATTAACAGTGCAAAAATCTGAAGGTAGTAAGAAGTTTCATCGTTGGTATACTCGCTGTGCAACAACATTAGAATGCCTTAGCTGAAAAATCTTTAATACATCCACAATCAACAGCTAACCCTGAAATAATCCAGTGACATTAAATGGCATTGCTTAAATTTATGGGTGGCATTAGACTGATAGCGACATTAGTTAAATGTGGCATCACTTTAGCAGTAGCATTGCTTGACTTGACTGCTGGCGTTATACTAACAGCAAAAAAGTGGCAATAAGAGCATGGGAGGCCCATTCGGACAGTGGGCGCACCAGTACGATGTACCTCCACGGACGCAGAGTGGTGAGGGAGGTATGGTTGCCCAGACCAACAAATATCCAGGCAGCATATGTGGATTACGGTCCCATTTTTGTTCTCTTTAGCCACCTTTTCCCTATGCGAGGACAACAAACCGATCGACCTGGTCATTCTCTATTGTGTTGTCATGCCTTTCTACCCTTCTTCAACCAAGAGACACGAGACTCGTTCCTTAGCTACTGGTTTTCCCCTTTTCAACCTAGATGCGGGTTCGATGCCTACTCTCTTGGACAGTACAGTCTCCCTTCCTTTCCTTATTCAACCCAGACATGGATTAGTCTGCATGAAGTAGGGTTTCCTAGAAAATATATGTCCATTGAGTCTCCCTAATTTTTCTCAAATATTTTTAAGGCTTTTAAATAATTTTAACCTATCTAAGACCATTTCTGGCCTTAAGAAAAATCCTTTAAATAAAATAGGAAAATAACTTTCAAAATTATATTTTTGTAGTTCCTTGGTATCCTATATCTAATAGGTGTCAAATATATCTTTGGAAATATTTTTACTACCCTTAATTAAGTATTTGCAGTGCAAACCTCAATCCAGGGTTTTTTGAAAAACTAATTTTTGAAAATGCTTTTTGGCCAAATTATTTTTGTAAGAAAATACTATATTGCTCTATACACATGGCATGATCATTGGGCAGAAGTTTGGGACAAGGAGATGAAGTATAGAAGGTGGAGTAGCTGACTTTAAAGAGCACTTGAAAGACCACACAGAGAAAACCAACTTCAAAATAAAAGCCAAATAATGCAAAAGTTTTTGTTGGTCCAAATTTTTTATGCTTTATTAATGCAAATGACATGTTACAAAATGCAGGGTGTGACAGACCTACCCCCCTTACAAGAATCTCGTCCCCGAGATTCCTAAACTAGGCTTTAAAAAGATACGGAAACTCGGATCTAAGGTAGTCTTCACGTTCCCAGGTTGCTTCTGCTTCAGAGTGGTTGCTCCACTGGACCTTGAAGTACTTGATCGTGCGGCTTCGAGTGCATCGCTCAGCCTCATCCAAAATGCAGATGGGCCTCTCACGGTAAGTCAAATCAGGCTGAAGGTCAATGGCTTGATGATTGACGTCCTTGTAAAGATCAGGCTTGTCTGGGACTTGGAGACACTTCCGGAGTTGTGATACGTGGAATACGTTGTGCACATCGGATAGTTCAGGTGGCAGTTCCAACTGGTAAGCCACTTCTCCTCCTCGGTCAGTGATCTTGAAGGGGCCGATGTATCTTGGGGCGAGCTTTCCTTTGACATGGAAGCGCTGGGTTCCCTTGAGAGGTGTGACCCGGAGATAGACATGGTCTCCAACTCGGAAGTTCATGTCTCTACGACGTGAGTCAGCGTAGCTCTTCTGCCTTGACTTGGCAGTCTTCAAACGCTCTCGGACAAGCTAGACTTGCTCTTATGCTTCACGGAGGATATCGGGCCCAAAGACTAGCCCTTCTCCGGTCTCTGACCAATTGAGGGGTGTGCGACACTTGCGTCCGTACAACACCTCAAATGGTGCCATCTGGAGGCTGGACTGATAACTGTTGTTGTAGGAGAACTCGGCAAAAGGGAGGCAATCTTCCCACCTAGCTCCATATGCTAAGACACAGGCTCGGAGCATGTCCTCGAGTATCTGATTCACTCATTCTGTCTGACCTCCGGTCTGTGGGTGGAAAGCAGTGCTGAAGGACAACTTGGTCCCCATGGCCTCTTGGAACTTCTTCTAGAACCTTGAGGTAAACTGGGTTCCTCGATCTGACACAATCTCCTTGGGGACACCATGAAGGCTTACAATTCTGTTGATGTAGAGGCTGGCTAACTGGTTTCCCTTGTAAGTCGTTTTGACGGGAATGAAATGGGCTACTTTGGTCAAATGGTCGACTATGACCCAGATGGAGTCATGTCCCTTATTTGACCTGGGTAATCCAGTGAAGAAGTCCATTCCGACTTTATCCCATTTCCATTCGGGCACCTTGAGAGGCTGTAACAATCCAGTGGGTCGCTGATGTTCAGCTTTGACCCTTTGGCATATGTCACACTTAGCGACGAAAGTGGCTATTTCTCTCTTCATGCCATGCCACCAGAATCTTTC
The DNA here is from genome assembly GCA_032464435.1 of Aegilops umbellulata. Lineage (NCBI taxonomy): Eukaryota > Viridiplantae > Streptophyta > Magnoliopsida > Poales > Poaceae > Aegilops > Aegilops umbellulata. The sequence continues at coordinate 327,848,798 of CP136058.1, read as the reverse complement.
CTTTAGGTCTTGATACATCTTGGTTCCTCCGGGGTGGACGGAATACAGGGTGCATGAGCTTCTTGCAAGATCAAATTCTTGAGCTCAATCTTGTTGGGTACACAAATGCGATTCCCAAACCACACAATTCCTTTCTCATCCTCTGAGAATCCTGGGGCCTTGCCTGCCTTGATCTTCCTCTTGATGCCTTCAATACTTTCGTGTCCCTTCTGAGCTTCCTTAATATCATCCATCAGGGTAGGCTTGACTTCAAGGTTGGCTAAGAATCCTGGTGCAACCAGTTCCAACCCGAAGCTTTCAAGTCCTTCATACAAGGTGGGTAGCCTGCCCTTAAGCATAGCATTCAAGGAACAAGCCTTTCTGCTTAATGCATCTGCTACCACATTTGTCTTTCCAGGGTGGTATTGAACACTAAGGTCATAATCCTTGATCAACTCTAGCCATCTTCTTTGCCTCATGTTCAATTCCTTCTGAGTGAAAATATACTTCAGACTTTTGTGATCCGTGTATATCTCACACCGCTTCCCTAGGAGGTAATGTCGCCATGTCTTCAGGGCAGGAACCACTGCTGCTAACTCGAGATCATGAGTAGCATAGTTCTCTTCATGAGGCAGTAGTTGCCTTGAGAGGTAAGCTACGACTCACAAACTCCTTGTGTATATCTGGTGTGGCCAGAACTGGGGCGATGGTCAATCTCTTCTTCAGCTCCTGGAAGCTCTCTTCGCACTTTGGCGTCCATTCAAACTTCTTGTCCTTCTTCAAGAGTTGAGTCATGGGTCGTGCAATGCTTGAGAATCCTTCAACAAACTTGCGGTAATATCCCGCGAGTCCGAGGAAGCTTCTGACTTCCTTCACATTGCTTGGGGATTGCCATTCAGTCACGGCTTCAATCTTAGCGGGATCGACCGACAATCCTTCTTCAGTCAAAACATGACCCAAGAATCCAACCTCATGCAGCCAAAATTCACACTTGCTGAACTTGGCATACAGTTGGTGCTCTCGAAGCTTGTCTAGGACCATTCTCAAGTGTTGCTCGTGCTCTTCTTCCGTCTTCGAGAAGACAAGAATGTCATCAATGAAGACAACGACAAACTTGTCCAAATATTCCATGAAGACCTTATTCATGAGATACATGAAGTAAGCTGGGGCATTGGTCAATCCAAAGGACATGACCGTGCACTCATACAGGCCATATCTGGTTACAAATGCCGTCTTCGGAATATCTTGGGGTCTGATTTTCAGCTGGTAGTACCCAGATCTGAGGTCAATCTTGGAGAACACCTTGGCCCCATTGAGTTGATCAAACAGATCTTCAATCTTGGGAAGTGGATACTTGTTCTTGATTGTAACCTCATTGAGGGAGCGGTAGTCAATGCATAAGCGGATGGTACCATCCTTTTTTGCCACAAACAGAACAGGTGATCCCCAAGGGGAAGCACTAGGGCAGATAAATCCCTTCCTCAACTGCTCTTCCAGTTGCTTCTTCAGCTCCGCCAACTCTTCCGATCCCATTCTATAAGGCTTCTTATAGATGGGTCCTGCTCCGGGTATGAGCTCGATGATGAACTCAATGTCTCGGTCAGGAGGCATTCCCGGTAGCTCATCAGGAAAGACATCGGGGTATTCGCATACTACCGGCACTTGTTCCAATCCAACTTCTGATAGACAGTTGACTTGGGAGCCTTGAGCAGAGGAGGGGTTGGGAGCAAACTTAACTTCGACTCCTTGGTCATTGGTCATAGTGACAGTCCGGTTGGCGCAATCTATCAAGCCTTGGTTCTTGATAAGGTCTGCTTGGAAGTCTACCCCATTAATGACAATCCCGACTCCCTTACATCCTATCTTGGCTCTCATCTCTGCTCCAGGGGTTTGTACCATCATAGGGTTATTCAGGGGTGTAGGGGTCATGCCACTTTTTAATGCAAACTTTTGGGTGACAAATGAATGCGTGGCTCCAGAATCAAACAAGACAGTTGCGGGTGTTGAGTTGACAAGGAATGTACCCAGCACGACGTCCGGGTCTTCCTGGGCTTCTTCTGCAGTGACATGATTCACACGACCCTTGCCGTTGTTGGGCAGGTTGCGGGGAGCTTGGTTCCTTGGTGGCATTCCGCGGCCTTGTCCTGGGTTCTGCGCATTGGGGCGCGGGGCGTCGGGCTTCTTGTTGGGGCAATTTTTGGAGTAATGTCCTGGCTGACCACATCCGAAGCAGGTGACTTGATTGGGGTTGCTGCTCCTGCCGGCATTGTTATTGGGGTTGTGGTAAGCTGGCCTGGGGTTGACATACTGCTGAGGTGGATAGTTGGTGCGGGGTGCAGGAACTCTTGGCTGCTAGTAGGTTGGCCTGACTGGGGCTGGCTGCCACTAGCGAGGCTTCTGGTTGCTGGAGCTACCCTTGTTGATCATCTTGCGCTTACGGGTATCATCCAAAGCACGTCGCTTGTCCTCAAGCATGAGTGCCTTGTTCACCAGATCAGGAAAGGTTGGGCAGTCACACACAACAAGCGAGTACTGCAGAGTCTGATTAAGGCCTTCCATGAAGCGCTCCCTTTTGGCAGCATCAGTGCTGACATCTTCAGGGGCATACCTTGAGAGAACACTGAACTTCTGCATGTACTCCTTGACAGTGCTACTACCTTGCTTCAGGGCTCGGAACTCACGCTTCTTGATGGCCATGATTCCAGAAGGAATGTGGGCCTTGCGGAATTCTGCCTTGAAGTCATTCCAAGTGATGTTTCGCTCAGCAAGCATGTCCTTGAATCCATCCCACCAAGATCTGGCAGTTCCCCCAAGACAGTGAGCAGCATATGCCACCTTCTCACGGTCCTCAATGCATCCGACTAGTTCCAGCAAATCCTCAATGGTGCCGACCCAGTCATCTGCATCCAGGGGTTCAGCAGTCTCGATGAAGGTGGGTGGTGCATGCTTCTTGAACTCCGCCAACGTGGAACGTCCATTGCCGTTCCCCGCCGGCTGGCGGTTGACCGCTTGAGCAATCATCTGGAGGGCTGCTGTGTTGGCTTGGCGTTCCTCTCGGAAGGCTTGGAGGAGCTGAGCCATGTCCATGTTCGGAGGCGGTGGCGGTGGTGGAGCTTGTTCTCGGGCTTGGTCCTGGTTGGCTCCTGCTTCAGCAGAACCTCCGGCTTCTTGCTGCTGGGTAGAGGTACCAGTACGTGTTACAACAGGCATCCTATTGGAGCGGTCAAGGTCTCATAATTGGGAAAGATGGGGAAAAATAGTATAGATGGGATGCCTAGTAAGGGGGTGGGCGTTACACAATTTTAAGTTAAGCAAGGGCCAGAAGGGCCAAACTCAAGCATTAAAACCAAATGGGTGATGTAGTCGTTTACAAGTTCCTGAAGGAAAGTACGACTTCCATCAAAACAAGTTGAAAGCAAACACAACATGGTTTCATTTGAACCATTACATGGACTCGACTTCGCATAGGGGTACACGACCTATCCTACCTTAAGGGTTGCGGAATGGCCTATCCTAGTCTCGAACGGTGTCTAAGTGGTGGAATGCTCGGTCGCGTATTCCAGCTCCTCTGGGTCTTCCTTCTCATCTTCATCTGTCTCAGTATCTTCGTCACTTGAGGGAATGGGGGAGTGGAGGAGCTAAACACGGCGCTGCTTCGCCGCTGGCACCATGAAGAGGTTGCGGTATTCCTTCACCGTCATACGACGTGGCTGAGATGATCCTCTGGCATGCGTAACCTGTGGGGGTCGTCCGCCTCGATAGGCAACAACAGGCTGTCCAGGGGGTGCACCATCCTTCTTGATCCTGTCCGCCCTTGTCTGAGCTAGGCGGAGGAGTTCCTTGGTCTCATGGAGTTCCCTCCGAAGCTCCATCGACTCTAAGGCCAAGTGATGTGCAAGGCTGTCAGCACACAAGCTGAAGTAGGTCTGGAAACGGAGGGGAAGTCCCTCGTCCATGGGTGGAGCTGGTGCGCTGCTCTCGTCATCACCCTCCTTATGATAAGGCAGGTAGCGAGTGGCTGGCTCACTTGCCATCTCTGGCAGAAGATCCCGAAGGCGAGTCAGCGCCTTGAGTGCAGCAGTCTCAACGGCGAGGAGCAGGGTCGCCATCTGGGGTCCATCAAAGAACCAGCTCGTCGGGGAGTCGTTTGCCCTCACGACTACCTCCACGTGATACTCCTTCTCAGTGCTACTGATCCAGTGCTCATGGTAGGAGAAGGTGGGGGCTCGAGTGAACTGACACTTCTTGAGGCTATCCTCGAGAAGCACGGGAAACCCGGTGGTCAGGAAGTCCTCGGGTACAACGGCCATCTACAAAAGTGGAAGGGAAAGGGTCAATAGAGGAAATGTGACCTATGTTTGGGACATTATTAGAAAGCGTAGGTATATAGGTAGTTTTGTGGATAGTCTCACTCTAACTAACGTCCATGCTAACTAAGGCTTTCTACAGTCAGGATGGCTCTGATGCCAGCTCTGTGGAGACCCCGACTCATGAGTCGTGATCACCGAATGCACGTGTACAGTGATCCCAGAGATCAATGCTCACTGAGCACACAGAAGCTGAATAATAAGAGTCTTACATCCATACATACCGCCTTACACAAATTATGACCATTATGGTCAAGTCTTACACAGATAAAGCCTTAAGGGCTGAACATCAAATGAAACACAAGCAGCGGAAATCTTCATCGACAAGTAAAACCCATGCCATCTGCCTTAACCCTACAGGCATTCTGACTAGGAAACGTCCTAGTTCGCATGTTCGTCTCCAAAGAATTCTTCTTCGAACTCCTGTTCTTCCATGCCTGGCCAATTAAATAACAAGTGGCAAGCCAATGAGTACTTTGAATGTACTCGCAAGCAACCCATGTTTTGGTTCAAGGTATAACAATGCATGATATAGGTAAATTTTTGCGGAAAGCTAGTTTTGAGTGCAATGACATGTTCAACCACTTGTAAGACATGCATTAGGAGAATTCAAGTAACCATGAGGACGGGCTACAGATATCAACATAAATAGAGTGGGCACCAACCCAACTCAATCATGTCAAGTCCTTGACTTGACCCAAGTAGTTCTTCCCACACACAGTGGTTTGTAAACAAGTGGACGTAGACCAAGAGCGGTTACCCAACTGTCCTTGACCGTGGATACGGCTATTCGAATAGTTTTACACTCTGCAGAGGTTGCACACTTTACCCACAAGATCCGGGGAACTTCCGTGTCATCCACGACCCGCGATACCTCAAGTACCCGGGGTAAGCACCCGATCACTATCTTTCCCTAGACGACACTAACATGGAGTCCACTCGATTGGTAGTAACCCCCGTGCCCAACATTTCACAACTTAAAATTTGTGGAGCCTCGCTCCTATATTCATCACATACCACTAGCACAGGGTACCAACGGTGTGTCCGGTGCCCCATAAAAATGTTCTTGGCCGCCCTACCTGGCACGACCCCGTCCCGAGAGAGAGCACCAATTCTCCCCCGTCACTAGTAATGCGGGCTCCAAGCTAGTATCGGCCTAGGTAATCAATAATGCCCTTTCCCATATAAGGGTAGAGTGGTTGCGCATGTAAGGTTGGAATAACGGTCGCAACTTAAACCAATCCGTTTTTGAAAGCAACACACACACACTTGCCTCGGTACACCACTTCGTCATCAAGTGGTTACCCATCCCATCATCTCCCTCGGGCATAAGTGGCACCCGACGGGGTTTTCGAAAAGTCCTTTGAAAATACTTTGTCTCCATCACCATGCATATTCCCGTCCCTTTTTGCGTAGCAACTACTTTAGCATCCTATCTACTCCCACCGGCATAACCCTCATAAGGAGGCAGGGTCATGCATAATGCAAGTATCAATGAGGAAGTAACGAAGGCAACCCACCAGAGTGGTTACCATCTCATCATGATTTCCATGCAAGCAATAAAAGTGCCATATGACATGCATAAAAAGGGTTTCATAGACATGGTCAAAGGGCTGCTTGCCTTGATTGGCTTGTTCTTCGAGGTCTTCAAATCCTTATCCTCCTTCCTCTTCAGCTACTTCTTCAAATACGGGATCTAAACGTCGCAGGAAAATAACGGAAAAATAAGACAATGATAAAAACAGAAAAATCAAAGTGCTCAGAAAAATGTCAACTTATTTTTGTAAAATACTAGGAGGAAAACTAGGAAGGGGAAAATTCCTAGTTTTGGATTTGGTGTAATAGATTAGGAGAAATGGATTTACAAAGGCATACTTAAATGCTTAAAACCACATTTAAATATTTTTAGTGAAGAAAAGGTTGCTGGATTTGAATGAAATTTGCACCATTAAATAGGTTGCAATATTCGAGGAATTTAGGAATTGGAATTGTTGCATTTGGATTATTATTTAATCATGTGGAATTTTTGGAATAGCGTCAGAAAAAGAAAAAGAAAAAAAAGTGGCGCTGTGCCACTAGGCCAGAGAGGCCACGGGCAGCAGGCCCAGAGGGGAAATCGGCCCGCGCGAGGCCGCCACGTCGAAGGCGTAAAGGCGGGGTACGCCTTCTGCCGATGGGTGAACCGGTGCGCGCGCGCGTGCGTTTAAACCTGACGGGTGGATCCCACCCGTCAGGGCGTGAGGCTGACGGGCAGGGCCCACGGCCGTCATCGTCTACCTCCGTCCAGAGGCAACGGCGAGCTTGCCGGCGGCGATATAGGGCACGGGGAGATGCATGGGTGGTACCGTTGGACTCGGGAGGTTGTCGCCGTTCGGGTGGTGGTGGAGACGGTCGCCGAAGCAGCCTGGTTCACCGGCGACGAGGTCACGCGGCGGAGGTGCCTCGGGCGTCGATGGCTCCGGCCGTTCCCGACTGCAAAAAGAGTGGGGAAGAGAGGGGAAAGGCTCAGCCTGGCCGCGCGGTTCCAGATCAAGAGAAAACGGGGGCGGAGGAGGCCTGTACCGCGCGAACGCCGATGAGCCGTGGCGGCAGGGCTCGAGCTCGATCTCAAGCTCGAGCAGCTCTGGAGACCAATAGGTGGTGTGGGAGGTGGATTAAGAGTGTGGGGGAGTGACAGGGAGCGAGAGAGAGGCTCGGGGTCGCCTTTTATAGGCTGGCCGAGGTCCACCATGGGCGCGGCCTACGGGTTCCCGCGGGATTGGTTCGGGTGGCCGTTAGAGAGGGAATGGGGGGCTCGGGGGTGTTCGTGGGAGTGGTGTAGGGTGCCAGGGAGAGAGAGGAGGAGCAGGACGAGCTGCACGCGGGCCACGGAGTGGCGCGAGCATTGGCCGAGCGGGGCGGCGCTCTGGCGCGAGCTGCAGGAGAGAGAGGAGGGCACAGGAGCAAGTGGGCGGCCTACTGGCGTGGAGCGGACGTCGAGGGGCATCGACTGGCGCGCGAGGGAGGCTCGAGGTGGTCGGGAGAGGCGGCGTCAACGGTCGGGTGCTCTGGCAGGCGCTCCAGAGCGTGACTTTGGTCGGCATTCGCGGCTTTCCCGCGTCCACTCGCGTCCACTTGTGTCTGGAGGCTGCAGGGGGCATGGGCAAAAGCTGGGACGAGCCTTTGGTGCTTTGGAAAGCTGAGGGGAGAGAAGGAGGCTGGGAGAGAGAGGGAAATCTGCTGTCCAGAGAAGAAAAATGGGGTTCTCACCCCCTTCATCATTGCTTCCTCGGGCAGCAAAGCACACAGGTGCTAGAGGGGGACTAGGAGGTGCTGTGGTAAAAAGTTGAGCCTACGGAGATTAGTGGAAGAGGCCAAAAATGGGATTTTTGTAAAGTGGCAGAAGGTGTTTGATGCTGGTTTGGGCAAGTAGATGGCTGCCATTTGCCATGAAACTCCACAGGGTGAAATGACACATATATTTAGGGCCTTCCACCAATTTGGAGCTTATTTGGGCAAAGTTGCCAATGCAACTTTTGTAAACCCTAGAAATTAGCAGAAATGGACTTGTGTAGATCTAGTTGAGCAAATCACTTCTCCTTGATGCACCACTTGGTGTAGTGGCCTCATTTGGTCATGTGAACATGCTCAAAAAAGTTGGGGTCAAGGAGAGAAAGTTGGTAGTACAAACTTGATCAAATTTGATTCTGGTCAGAGAGGGTTTTGGGGCATTTTGGTGAACCAAAATGATTCTAATTGACATGAGGCTTTGCATGGTGATCACAATATGCATTTTTGACTTGCTGGATTTTCCTTGGATTTTTATGAAAATATTTCCTGTAGAAATATTTCAAATCCTTGAAATGGGCAGAAATAGTTTTGGGAGGTTTTGTCCAATAGTTTGATCATAACCATATGTTGAAACTCATATATGTGGAAAAATATGTCCATTGAGTCTCCCTAATTTTTCTCAAATATTTTTAAGGCTTTTAAATAATTTTAACCTATTTAAGACCATTTCTGACCTTAAGAAAAATCCTTTAAATAAAATAGGAAAATAACTTTTAAAATTATATTTTTGTGGTTCCTGGGTATCCTATATCTAATAGGTATCAAATATATCTTTGGAAATATTTTTACTTCCCTTAATTAAGTATTTGCAGTGCAAACCTCAATCCAGGGGTTTTTGGAAAACTAATTTTTGAAAATGCTTTTTGGCCAAATTATTTTTGTAAGAAAATACTATATTGCTCTATACACATGGCATGATCATTGGGCAGAAGTTTGGGACAAGGAGATGAAGTATAGAAGGTGGAGTAGCTGACTTTAAAGAGCACTTGAAAGACCACACAGAGAAAATCAACTTCAAAATAAAAGCCAAATAATGCAAAAGTTTTTGTTGGTCCAAATTTTTTATGCTTTATTAATGCAAATGACATGTTACAAAATGCAAGGTGTGACAATAACTAGCATTCACGTCTAGCAGTATGGCACACGCCACCCACACGAGTCCCATCCGACACCAATTTTCTTGGAGTCCGTGCTACAACTATCTCTTCTCCCTCCTGTTTTCTCGGCCATCGCGCGGTGGGCGGGGTGGGGGTTTGCCGATAGTCGGTTTGCTCAACTGCGGTCCCACTTGTAAGTGAAAATGCAACACCGCACGCATTCCCGCTTGAGCGGTGTGCCGGACCAACCGTGTGGGGGGTGCGACGCGAACCCGGCAGGATTTTCCTTTTGAACTCGTAAGTTGTAAAATTTGGTTCTGCTCCATGGCGCGGCCAATAGATTGAAAATAACGATTTTGCCTAGAGCAATGAGAAGTTTGGTTCTTGCGCCGTTCATGCATGGAGTGCGTACGAAAATTATGAAGTTGATGCGAAAGGTAAGATAATTACTGTAGTATCATATACTACTACATGGATTTGACGGAAAGATAAAAATACATATGGATCCATCAAACGTTCAACGACATCCTCACGCCCTAGTGCGACGGGTCACCAACCGATGTGTGAGGAGCAGCGGCGTTGGCGGCGAGCTCAACGTGCTTCTGAACAGTGCCGTCCAAGGTTGCCCTGCGCTCCAAGAAGGCCAGCGTCCTATCGTCCTCCTCTTGCATGTAGTAGTCCTTGTGGACGATTTGCGCGTAGACGTGGGTGATTATGTCGATGGTGTCTTGCTGCGCCAGGCGCTGCGCGGCGAGCGCGACCTCGAGGTGGACATTCTCCGGCGCGACGGCAGGCAGTCGCAGGGCCACCAGTGCACCGAAGAGGTTGTTACCATAGTGGCCGTTGACGGTGGTGGGCATCGCAGAACCTGGGCGCGTCGGCTGGAGGCTTACGTCAAAGTCGTCCGCAAGCTTATTGACGACGGTGAACTTGTCAAGGAAACCGACGAGGACCTCATCGAACAAGGAGACGAAGCTGTCGTCCAAGCGGCCCCTCGCCCTGGCGGCCTCAAGCAATACTACCTGTCGGGCCGCAGGCCGGCGTCGTGGACCATCTGGCACAGCCGCTTGATGCTCGCGCTCATCGCCTCCATGGGTCTAGCGTAGCTTCTAGTCAACTAATCTTGCGATTCGAGTTATCACTCAACCCTTGGTTAGCTTGCGTAGGTGCGTAGGATTTCGTACTACTCCTCGGCCCTCTACTGCACCTGCCTTTGGTTGTATGATAGGTGGGCCAGCCACTCCCTGGGGCCACGTGTCATTCACCTCCTGACCCATCTCTCACACGCACCCTGCTAGTGTATATATAGTGGTTTTCTTTTTCTCTCCATATCAACCATTTTATATTGCGTACATGTCATTCAAGAGTGAAATGATGGTTGCTTCTTCCGACTAACTTACTGTGTGATTTGACTGCTCCTTAGTGGCCCCTACACGTACTCCCCCTACGTGTATGCAATAGTCATACGTACACATGGACGCAAAAACGCGCGCGATGCCCTAATGCATGCATGTCCGAGCACATGTCGGGACACACACGATCACGCTCAAGTGCTCAACCTACATGTGCATGCACACACATACTCAGTCAGGGTGAGCTAGTGACCATATGAACACCGGAAAATATATATATTGAGCGTAATGAGCGTATTATGAAGTCCACTGACCGTATTTTTACAAATATACAGTGACAGACAGTGTATTTATCTCGTTTGAAATTAAGCCACCGCGCGCAAGCTTCTCCCGTCCTGCAACCTTCTCCTCATTCGGCAAGTTGAAGGGACACGGCAAAGTAATGCTAGTCCATAAAGGTACGTACTATACTAGTACTAGGAATCGGATGGAGGAGCGTCTGCACTCTTAATATAATTTTAAAATGTGATAAAGCAATCTTCAACACATTTGGTTCTCTTCGAGGGTTCTCGCATGTGATAATGGAAGTTGATTGCATGGAACACTCGCCATAATTCTCGCTTAATTCTGGCTCATATCCTGTTATAAATAGTAGCGCTCAGTAATATTTCCTCTTTTTTGTTATTCAGCATGTAAACAGGTCAGCAAACCTTGCGGCGCATCTTCGTGCGAACCGTGCTTGCTGCACTTTGAATGTGGCCGAGAGCTGGCTTGATGAAACACCTCGCTTCCTACTTTTTTTTGCATGGTACCTCGCTTCCTAGTGTCCAGTGTCTTGGCTGATCGCCCTAAGAATGCTTATATATGAATAAAGCTCTCTCATTTACCCGCAAAAAAGATTAAGCCATATTAACCGGAAAGGACGGAGTATGGACTAGCACTACTTTTTGGTGTGTCTCGTCAACTCGTAGAATGAGGAAAAGTTTGCAGGACAAGGTGAAGCTCGCTTACGCCTTTTGACTAATGCAACCTACCCTCGGTGGACATGCATCAGTCCATTCGGTGTCAGATTCTCAGAGGCATACACTGTAGTACCCAACATGCGGAGTACCATCATTGTTCAACTTCATGAAGGGGCGAAGAGCCAAGCGCAGTAGTACTACTCCACCCTCCGTCACAGTTTACAAGGCGCGCTTCATTATGATGCATTTCTCTCAATTCATTTCCACCACCAGAGAGACTTTAGACGCGTTTGGTTTAATACTCAATTAATTAGGGTGTGGTAACCACAATCAAGTCCACAATTTTCTCTCCATCTACTGTACTACTACGGAGTGCATGCATGTGTGTACCCAGGGTGGAAGCACTGCATGCATGTGTGTATGCATTATTCCCTCTAGTAATAAACGCCGTGCTATTACTACCAATGCTATTTTTCAGGCCGATCGCTAGTCCCCTTGGTCCCACAAATTGTTTTCTTTTTTCTAAAGCGCGCTGTATAAACAGTGACGGATGGAGTAGTATGAGCGGATTCAAAGAAGAGTGTATTGACGGTTGGTTCTTCAGAGCAACTTACAGTGGGAAAGGTGGGGCTTATGATTTGACTGCTCATTACTCACTATTAATGCGGCGCAACGACCGGGCTGCGTCTCCCATGCGGTTGTGCACTACCCCCTCGGTTCTTAAATATACTCCGAAGTATTTGTCTTTCTAGTGATTTCAACGAGTGACTACTCAAATATATGTCTTTTTAGAGATTTCAAATGGACTGGCACATAAGGATGTATATAGACATATTTTAGAGTGTAGATTCACTCATTTTGCTCCGTATGTAGTCACTTGTTGAAATCTCTGTTAAGACGAATATAATACTTAGGAACGGAGGGAGTACACATACGAAGCAAAATGAGTGAATCTACACTCTAAAATATGCCCGTTTGAAATTTGTAAAAAGACAAATATTTAGGAACGAAGGAGTATCATTTTGTGCATGGCACATGGACCCGAGTGATGAAGAGGCTTCTGGCAATGCTATCAAGCTTACATAATTGACGTACTATACAAATAATTTTCCAGCGACATGAAATTGTACAATGGTGTGAGCTTTCAGCTTTTGTTTCGCGTGTCTTGCCATCGATGCTCTTTCGGAAACAATAAAAAACTAACTTCCTTTCTAATGCATGTCAATTATTAGCAGATCGGAGCTAATAATTACATCACAACTGAAGACAAAGTTGTGAGAAGGTGTTAAATTAAAATTGATCCATGCTTTCATTGGCAGCAACGCCCCCCCAGCTCTGTCTAAATCAACAAGGCATGTTGGGAAAAAGGTAGCTGTCTGGAGCATGCAACATTCCAATCATTTTGTGCAGTTCCACTAAAATAGAGCTGAGCGTCCCTGTTCCAAAGATATCAAGTGTGATGACGATAATAGAGGACTGCTGATGAAACAAAAAACACACAAATAGAAGCCGGTCACCTTTGCAGTCTCTCTTAAGACTAACTAGTTGGAGAAGATTAGGCTCGGAGTTGGATGAGGAGGATAGAGCAAAACCAATCTCCCTTTGTGCAGTCGCACTGAAATGTAGAGACGTTGCCCGTGTGACATTTTAGTACAACTGCACAAAACACTCTTAAGAAAAAAGTGATTTGTGCAGTTCACCAAAAGGTCGCAATAGCAACGAGGTGAAATGGATAGCCATGTTTGCAAAAAAGAGGTAGAAAGGAAACAATTACTGGCCAATAACAGTTGATGACACATGCGACGACAAAAAAGAAGCATATTCCTTGTCCTAAGGGAAGATAACAACACGGTTGTGTTTGTCTAAAACGATGTGAGGACGAGAATGCAATATGGAAAGTACGCCGGTCGAGCTACGTTTTGGACAAAGAACTATGGAAGATCCACATGCAGCGACGTGGGAAAACGGGCAGTGGAGCAAGGCCGGAGGGGATACCTGGAGGTCGTCGCGATGTAACTAGGTGAGCGGCGGCGGGCGGAATCTGCGAGCAGGTGGCGTAGGCCCTGCCGCGTTGGAGCTTGGTCAGAGAGAATGACGTGTACCGCAGATCGGGACGTGCTGCCTCGGCGCCGTCGAACAGAGAAACGATGCACTTCCTCCCTTTCCCCCGGCAGACGGGATGCGGCCGGATTAGTGACCAACGGTGAGAGAGAGAGAGAGAGAGGCCACCGCACTCCCTTTCCCCCGGCGGACGGGATGCGGCCGGATCAGTGATCAACGGTGAGAGAGAGAGAGGCCACCGCACTCCCTTTACCCCGACGGACGGGATGCGGCCAGATCAATGACCAACGGTGAGAGAGAGAGAGAGGCCACCGAAGCCTTGTGTGAGATACTCTGAAGAGCGGACTATCTTTTCCTCCATAAAAATCGTTTTATATTCTGCGTACGTGCCATTGAGCGCTATAACTTTATTAAAAAATAACGCGGCAACGCGTCAAGTCGAACTTTGTTTGGTGCACGCGTGGTACACGACCTCCCTAGGTAAACAACTGCTACAGGCGTTCAAATTAGCACGTGGGCTGCCATTTCGTAAAGAAATGAGCTCCACTGTGTACCCGCGCGGGTGTGGCTGGGCACGAAGCGTGAGTACGTGCACGGTGCACCTATTCTCTTCTTGTATACATACACCACCTACGTGGGGTTTGTGAGAGAGATACAAACCTACAGAGATATAGTGTGTGGGTTCTTGAGAGTTTTTTTGTGGGGGGGGGGGGCGGTCAATCAAAAAAATTAACATATGCAATGTGTGTGAAATAGAGTCCTGGATATAACATATATATAGATGGGGCGATCCACGAGAAGAGAGTGGAGGTATCATCGGCTTGAGGTGTCCATAGAATCAAAGAGAGGGATGATGATGATGTGTGTGTGTGTGCGCGCGCGATCGATAAAGAGTGCCATCGAATTTGTGTGTGCCCACGTCAAAGATATAGAGTGGCTGGCCTACTAGAACGTGAGATGGGACATGTGCAGTTTGTCTCTATGGCATGGATACCTACCTGCAGCGCTCGACTATCGGTGTGTGGTGGGGGAAGAGGGAGGCCCAATTAACTATAGAGGTACAATGGCAGTTATATGTGTGGAGGAGGAGAGAGGCTTACCTCATGTATTAAGGAGATCGATCTGCCTCATGTATTAAGGGAGATCGATCAGCATCCATGCATATGTGCAAGAGATGAATAAGGTTGGGAGAGAGACAGAGCTATAGTGTTGGAGGGGGTGGTAGTGGAGTTGCTTCTAACAAATGGTGGGATAGGCTTGCTAGACAAACGGAGGGCACACCCGCAATATCAATAAGAGAGGAGATGGCTGCTTGTTGTCTGTGCACGTGCGTGTGAGAGACGGGTCAGGAGGCATGCACGAATGATGAGGAGGGACGATGTGGCTGTGGTAAGCAGACGTAACTACATAGGAAGATCAATCGACCTTTGTAAGAGAAAGGAGAGACATAACTTGTGAGGTATGTCGATCGATGGGGGGTAGTTAAAGTCGATCTAGGTATATGTTGGGAGATCGATCGGTATACATGCATGTGTGTGTTAGAAGCAAATGAGGCACGAGGAGAAGGATAGAGAGAGAGGGATGCATGTAGGAGGTGGTACGAGAGGCATACTATATCGAGGGGGAGGAGTGTGCAAGTACGAGAACGATGAAAAGAGTGGTGGGAGTGAGGCATGGACGGTGACAAGAGAAGAGGGGAAGCTTGTGTTTGTGCTAGGCACACCTGGCTAGAGAGGCATATCGATCGATGTGTGCCGGAAAGGAGCTGGGGGGCCTACACACACCGTGGGTGAACGACCTAAAGTGAAAAGACAAATTTGCGTGATGGAGCTAGAGAATGCTGAGGGAGGGTGAGAGGGATGCGGGCGTGTGCATGCACAAGAGAAAGTTAGCGCTAGCTACAAAGGTAAGATGGTTGTGTGGGTGTAAAAGACGAATAGAGATCATATATACTTCATTATAAAAAGCGAATTTGGATATTTGGAGAATTTATCATAGTGTTTCAAACCGACGGATGTGTGAATATATACAACGGTGATACACATGGTGTGGTTATGAACATGGTATACTACATTTAATATATTTTATCTCTACTCTTATAAAAAACGGAGTTGTTGATGATGGTGTACCTGCCATCCTGCATTATAGGCCGTCTGATTTATATCTGGAGGATAGCAAGGAAACTATGATGGTTGAAGTTGGCAACAATCATGATTGTAGATTCTTATTGAATTAGAGAAACAAATTCAAGTTTGAATTGCAGCGGTAGTATAGACATTTGGAATGCACTAAAATGTTCGTATGAGTAGGTTACATGCATTATACAACAAGCGAAAAAATTCAATCGGACATAACATGGATTCATACTCCCTCCTTCCATCTATATAGGGCGTAATGAGATTTTTAAGACCGCCTTTGAGTATTGACAAGATTAATAGTACATGACATGCACAATGTGAAAATTATATCATTGAAAGAACCTTTCACAGACGAATTTAACGGTGTGCTTTGTGTAAGTTGCATGTCATATAGCATTGCTCTAATATTTGGTCAAAGTTAGCATCGAAACACGCATTAGGCCCTATATAGATGGAAGGAGGGAGTAGCTTTGAATAGCATTTGTATAGTAAAACGGGGCAAGACTCTCTCTTTGTGTGGTGTGGATAGTTTTATTTTTTTCGTTTTCTTTTTTGTTGAGGGAAGTGCGAATTGATTTGGTACGTACAAGTACAATATTACGACACGTCAGGCTTGTCCCTAAAACTCAACCCGCGTTTTGTTATATCCCGAAAATTCAGATATCGTGCTCCCAAAACTGGCGCCTTCACAACCCGCGCCTTGCTATCCCGAAATTACAACGTGCGCGAAAACTCCCTCCAGCTGCCAAATCCCGACACGCGAAATCCCCCTTCTAACCCTGAGCCGAAAGCGCTGCTAGTTCAAATCGGTGGGGGGTACTTTTGTAACACACCCTACATTTTGGACAAGTGCGTTCCTAAGTCATGCTTCACCCCCTCCCATCACCCCCTTTTCGCCATTCGAAATCCCAGGCCGCCATAACCTCTCCGCTCCAGCCGCGAAACCCCACCCTCCTCCGTCCGCCATGTCACCGCTGCCCAGCCGGAGCCTCTTCCCCGACGACGTCGTCCACCACAATAGCTCGACGTCCCTTGTCTACCTCCCCGGATGAGGATCCGTCGTCCATCTCGCCGTCCCGCCGGTTCAGCCGCCCCGTCCTCCACCTCCAAGGAGCTGCTTCGACAATCGCCTCGTCTATCGCGGCTGCTCCATCCCCACAGCGCCGCCTTAACCTGCTCCACCAGAACCGCAACATCCTCATTGACTCCTCGGACGAAGCCGAGGCCTACTCGACGCCACCAAAGAGGTTGTACACTCATCACATCGCACCTTCTCCTTAACTCGACCTCCCGGCGCCGACGGTGCTCCATCCCGCTCCTGCTTGGAGCGGCTACCTTGAAGCCGGCGCCGCGGGCGACATCTCCACGGCGGCTCTCCCCCAGTGCGAGGCCCCTTCGGCGGCGGCATCCATACCAGCCGGATCTGCTACTGCTGCTCCGGCTCTCGCTCGATCGCTCGCTCGCCGAGCTTCTGCTGCTGCTCTCCCCCTCGCTCGTGCCGCTGCTCTACTCCGATTAAGCCAAACTTCAGTCGACTGAATCGACTTTTGGGTCAGTCGATTTTTAGGGGTCGGGACGGGCTCGCCGGAGTTAAGGAAGAACCACCCGCAGTGGGGACGGGGGCTCGCCGGAGAGGTACCCCACTATCTATCTTAGGGTTCAGGGTGGGGGGCTAGAGGGCTGGTCGGGGCGGCGGTGGCGAGTTGTTTCAGTGCGGCGAGGCGGCACTGGGCCGGCGGTTCGGCCGGTGGTGGCTGGCGGCTCAGGGGGGTGCAGGTTGAAGATGAACTGCAGGCCCTCCCTAAACTACATGTCAAGTGCCTCTCTGCTACTATTGCATTCAGTTTCGACAGTAGCATTCAGATTCCATAGTAAATTTCAGTTTCGACAGTTAAGTTCAGAGTCAACAGTTTTTACCTCATCTGTTGTAGTCAGGTGGTTTTTGGTGATGTTAATTTTACATCCATTTTACATCATCTATTGGAGATTCTATTAGAATCCCACTTGAGATTGACGATGTCTGTCTTGTGCTGCTTCAGCCTTGACGTCTTACGGCTCACCGGAGCTGCTCCAATGACAGAACGGTCCATCACAACAGAGCAGTGCCCTGGACGCCGTCTACAGATTCCTCAGATCTTCCTCCACACCTCCGACAGCCACCTCTGCCTCAACTGCTTCAGCGACCAACCCAATGATGCTGAGGTCGACACGGCTACGGCAAAGAGGTTGTACACTTGTTGCATCACTTATTACTATACATTCACGTCGATCCATTAGGGCTATTTTGGTTCAACGGAAAAACATCGATCCACTGGTTGTTACCATCACTCTAAATTTCTGCATGCTCTCCTTACATAATCTCACCATATTTTTTTCATATGCATGTCAGATATTGTACACAGTCATGCTGAACATGTAGAGAAAAAGAGAAGAGTTTTGCGCGGCAATACAATGTCATGCAGACATCGCTCCATGGTGGGTTCAATGGCAAACCCTCCCCACCCCTCTCCAGATTGTAATCCAGAGGAAGATATCTGTTCTGAGGCGGATTCGGACGCTGCTGACCACTCCTATTTACCCCCCAAGGTGTTTGCTCTACCTTGGCATGATGAAGTTAGTCATATCATGCATATGTTGCCTTGCAGTGCCTACTTTTGACATCATATATGTCATCTGCTTAGTTTAGACATGTTCTGTAATGCCACCTGTTTAGTTTCTATATCATATATGGGAATTATGCAGTCTCATGTCTTTTAGCCATCCATAATATATGTGAAATGTGCAATGCCATCCTGTTTAACCAGGCATCATATATTTGAATGATATCTTCCCATCCTTTTCTTCATTACATTTCCATTTGTCGACAATGTTTGTACATTAAACTACTCTTCCTGTGAATCAGCCATTTCGGCGGGAGATGGAAAAATCTGGAGTGAAAACAAGGCCTTCAGAGCGGACAGTGCTACCTGTCGAAGCAGGTCTCTTGTTGGGTCCCGATAGCTCCTCAGAGATGGATTCAGAGACAGATGACCAGTCCTATTCCCCCACTGAGGTGCATGCTCTAACTTGGCACAGTTATACTTCTCATATCATGCACACGGTGTCTTGCATTGCATAGTTTAGATATCATATACACAATATTCAACACCATGTTCTTAGTTCAGACATCACATCGAATGCCCTCTGTTTAGCATATAAATCACATATGTGAATTAAATGATGCGATCCTGATTACTTAGATAACATGTAGGTGAATTATGTCACGCGATCCTGTTTAGTTATTCATCATATCTTTGAATTATGTTACGCTATGCTATCCAATTTAGATAGACATCATATATGTGAAATTATGTCATGCTATCCGTTTTAGTTAAACAATATACATGTCAAATATTTCATGCCCTCTTTTTTCCACACTATCTATTGCATATGTCTCTCATACAATGTCTGTACATTCAACTATGTTTCCTGTTTATCAGCCATTTGAATTGGAGCGGGTGATGCCAGTATCTAGCGGACTAAAAACATAGTCTTGAAATAAAACAGTGCTACCTCTTGGTGGAAATAGCACCCCGGTTGTACATGCACAAGAACCAGCCCTACCACACATAACCCAAACTCTCGCAGATTGTACCCCTACTACGGTGGACAGAGAACCAGCTTCACCCAATCTAACCCCAACCCCAGCCGATAGTAACCCAGTTCCTGTTGACACAGCACCATCTCCACCACAGAGCTCCCAAACAAGAGCAGTTAGTAAGGCAGCTCCAGTGCCCAAAGGGCCAGTACTATCATGACAAACCCAACTCCACCAGTTAGTACGCCTATTCCTGTGGAGGAAGCACAACTAGCTAGTCGTAGTTTAGCATCTATCGCATTTGATGTTGTTAAATCGTATGTGCGTATCTTCCCATCTTGGAAATATTATACTGAAGATGAAGGAAAATGCCAGTTGCAGGTGTTTGTCCAGGAGTTATGTGTAATTAATTTTATTCATGGCAATTACTTTGCTTCGTACCATACATCCTACCTCCATGATGGCTATAATACAACAAATTTTCCCATTTTCTCTATAGAGAAGGACCTATTTGGAAACTCAGGATGAGGTAACCTGTGCTAATACCTATGCTATCTTCAAGAATGCTTGGTGGCAGTATCGGAATTACCTAAAGAAAATGTACTTCACCGGCAAAGAAACTCATCAAATTCCCTTACGTTCTCCTGAGACACATTTACTGGATGATGACTGGGAACGCCTTGTTCTGTACTGGTCCCGAACCAAGAATGTGGTAAGGTCTATGAGCTCATTTTTCTATTTTTAAGTATTATATTCTTGCGTCTTACTGTACTCTGTTCATGTAGAACAAGTGCCTAAACCTGAAGAACAACTGTTCTAATTTAAGATTCCATTGCTACCATAGGACATATATATATGTTTGTTTGATGCTTTTATTATGTACTAGTACTTGGCAATAGAAGACTTGGTAGTTTAATCCTATCCACCTTACTAATGAACTACTTCACCAAAATGAGTTTCATATACTAGTACATGCTAAACTTGTTATGTGTCTGCTTGTTTCTTCTTTTAGAATGCTGACAGAATATTGGGGAAGAGTGCCTTATTAAGCAACGGTAAAGGAAGTAATGCAGATAAGGTTCAGGATAGTGGCACATCCTGTCTTGGTTTAGTGTTGGAGTTCCTGGCCACTACCGCTTGCACAAGCTATTCAAACTCACTGTCTGAATCAGTTTGGTTTCTTGAGTCTCAACTACGAGCTGAAAGACATCGATCAGCTGTGCTGCGACAAGAAGCGGAAAGACTACAGAAGTCCCTGGAGCATTCAGATGCATACTTTCTGGTGCAACAACAAGCATTGGAGGATTTTAGCGCCAAACAGGACAAAGCTAATCAGCTTGCTAAGCTTATTGCCAGCATGGTGGATACCCAGGATAACGTTTCTTGAGCTCTTCTGAAGTTGTTTCAGTTATGCTCTTGTTTTGCTGCCGCGTTTATTTGCACTGGTGGCCAATTTTGACGGCAAGTGTATATGATATGCCGCTTTGTTCCCTATATTTGCACTGGTGGCGAACTTTGATGCCCAGTGGATGTAATATGTGTAATAGCCGTGATAGCCTAGTGTTAGTTGCTTGCTTATTTATTTCCTTGTTGTCTTATTTATTTGTTTGATTGTAGTCATTGCAGTTCTTTTTCCGTGGTTAACTAGTGGCTGCAATAACCTATTTTTTTAAAACTAGGCCACAATAACCATGGGCTAATATTTACTATAGTGACACTGGGCCTCCTACGGGCCGTAGAAACAGTGGCCCTTCTACGGGCCTTAGAAACAGTAAGCCTTCTATGGGCCGTAGAAACAATGGGCCTTCTACGAGCCGTATCATCAATGGGCCTTCTACGAGCCGTATCATCAATGGGCCTTATACGGGCCGTATGATCGATTGGCCAAACATGGGCCAATAACAGGCCGCATTATGGCCGTAAACGGGCTAGAGTGGAATCGTCCGTTCATGGGCCGACCATAACGGGCCATCGTTAATACACTGTATTTGATGATGCTATGAAAACGGCCCAACAAATTAACGGACCACAAACGGGCCGACTGTAACCGCGGGATGAATTTGGCCCACAAGCAGAAAATGACAGTAACGGGCCGTAAGTAAATGAATGCTGGAAATGAGCCCAAGAATAAATGGGCTCTGAGAAGGCCGAAAGATAACATGGGCTGGAAACGGCCCAACGGAACAACGAGCCGTTAATGGGTATAAAGTGATACACTGTTCATTACGGGCCAGTTTCACCACGGGCCGTTGATGGGTGTAAAGTAATACACTGTTCATTACGGGCCAGTTTCACCACGGGCCGTTAGTAGGCCAAGAGTTACATAGGGCCTCATATGGGCCGAAAGACGTCATGGGCCATACATGGGCCAGAAGTGAAAACGGGCTGGAATCATATTGGATGGCCCAGATGACGCTACTGGGCCTAATTGGGATAGGGCGTAACAGGCCTTGGGTTAGCGGGCTGTAAATGGGCTATACGTGAATAGGCCGTTAACAGGCTTTCCATGGGTCGGCCCACCACCTTTCGACCAAGTCAAACGGGCCGGCCTTTTCACAGGAATGGGCCTCTGTTGGGCCGTGCCACGTGTCGACGTATCATAGGCGCCTATCTGACCCACTGACAAGCTGACACGTGTTTCGTCCGACCAATAAGAATTTTACACGTGGAAATTTCCCATTGGTCGGGGCTGTTAACGGGTTATCGGATCCAAAACCCGACCCGATAGCTTAACGGCATTCCGTTACGGTGGATGCCACATGTCGGTCACCCTTGACGAAAGCACTTCTGTGACGCATGATTTATCGTCATGGAAGTGCACACTTCCGTGATGATAATTTTGGTAATGTCATGGAACACTTCTACGACAGCACAAGTATGACTATCTTGATTCTGTCATAAATTTGTCATGGATGTACATGCATGACAAAAAAAGTGACCTACTGTGACAAACACGTATCATCACAGAAGTGTATTTTTTTGTAGTGAAAGGAGACAAGCTCAAATATGTGCTACAAATCCATTTTGCCGCCTCCAACAACGTCGCCAAATACGAGGCACTCATTCACGGGCTCCGGCTTGCCAAAGAACTCGGCATTCGCTGGATCCTGTGCTATGGTGACTCCGACTTGGTAGTCCAGCAGTCGTCCGGCGACTGGGACGCCAAAGATGCAAATATGGCGAGCTACCGCTTCCTCGTGCAGCAACTCAGTGGATATTTTGAGGGGTGTGAGTTTCTCCATGTGCCAAGAAATTACAACGACCAAGCAGACGCCCTGGCCCGAATCGGCTCTACCCGTCAAGCTATACCGTCCGGTGTCGCCCTTCAACGACTCCTCAAGCCGTCTGTCAAGCCTTCACCAGAATCAGACTCTATCTTTGTGCCGGCTCCTCCTAAAGCAGTCGGATCTGACTCAAGAGCCCTAGCAGACGGCACGAGAATTCTGGCAGGCGGCTCCAGGATCGCGGCAGTCGAAGCCGGCCCGGGGACCTTAGAACCCGGCCCGGGGACTGCGGCGGTCAGCCCGGAGACTTCAGAACTCGGCCCGGGGACTGCGCCAATAGGCCGGGGGACTTTATCGATCCAGCAAGCGGCTGCCGACTCCAACCCGCCGCCTCCCGGGCCAGCCACCCTCGTCCAAGTCACAGTTCTGATAGTCGAAGAAATCGCAGCACCCTCATGGGCCCAGCCCATCCTCAAATTTCCGGTGAGCAAAGAGCTGCCAACTGATGAGATCCTAGCTCGCCAAGTGCAATGCCGAGCAGCAGCCTACACCATAATCAACAGAGAGCTTGTAAGGCGCAGCGTCACTGGCGTCTACCACCGCTGCGTGGAGCCGGAGCAAGGCCAAGCAATTCTCAAAGACATCCATCAAGGCGAGTGTGGCCACCACGCGGCTTCAAGAGCACTCGTCGCCAAAGCCTTCCGCCATGGTTTCTTCTGGCCGACTGCTCTTGAAGATGCCAAGGATCTGGTCCAAAAATGCAAAGGGTGTCAGAAGTTCCGCTCCAAGCCGCATCAGCCGACTTCTGCACTCAAGACTATCCCCATTGCCTGGCCCTTTGCTGTTTGGGGCCTGGACATGGTGGGACCATTCAAGACGGCACGAGGCGGCCCGACTCACTTACTTGTCGCAGTGGACAGGTTCACCAAGTGGATATAAGCAAAACCAATCAAAAAGTTGAATGGTCCGACTGCTGTGACTTTCATCTCCGACATCACAATTCGGTACGGCATACCACACAGCATCATCACCGACAACGGCACTAATTTTGCCAAAGGTGCCTTGGCCCGTTTCTACGCGACGCAGGGCATCCGACTTGACTTAGCGTTCGTTGCCCATCCGCAGTCAAACGGTCAGGTAGAGCGAGCAAACGACCTCATTCTGTCCGGCATCAAGCCTCGACTAGTCGAGCCTTTGGAGCGTTCGGCCGGCTGCTGGCTCGATGAGTTGCCAGCTGTCCTTTGGAGCCTGTGCACAACTCCAAACAAGTCAACCAGCTTCACACCTTTCTTCCTCGTCTACGGTGCCGAAGCCGTCATCCCAACGGACATAGAGTTCGACTCCCCACGAGTCACCATGTACACTGAGGAGGAAGCTGAAGAAGCACGACAAGATGGCGTCGATCTGCTGGAAGAGGGCCGGCTGTTGGCGCTCAGCCGATCTAGCATCTACCAGCAGTGCCTGCGCTGATACTACGACCGGAAGGTCAAGCCGAGATCTTTCCAAGAAGGAGACCTTGTGCTCCGGCTAATCCAGCGAACAGCCGGCCAGCACAAGCTCTCAGCACCTTGGGAAGGCCCTTTCATCATCAGCAAAGTGTTGGGCAACGACTCCTACTACCTGATCGACGCTCAGAAGCCCCGAGCACGCAAGAGACACGACTCCGGCAAAGAGACGGAGCGGCCATGGAATGCAAATCTCCTTCGAAGATTTTACAGTTGATGCAGTATGTACCACACTACCTTTTGTATTAAAGTACGAAGACTTCGGGGCCCTCGAGAAGAGCTCGGGGACTGCACTCTTTTATCTATATGATAAGAATTATGCCTATGAGTATGTTATTTTTTGTTATGACGCTTGGCACCGGGTTCGACTAGTCGGCCCGGGGACTTGCCGTCTTGTACTATAAAATGCTTCCTGCAGTCGGACAAGTAGTGTGTGGCACTTAAGCCATCTCATGTCAGAAGCCGCAGCTCGCAGAGCGACTGTCTGGTGGACAGGAGTAAGGTAGAATGGGTGTCCACATGAAAAATGGCTAAGGACTCAAAGCATGAACATAATTCAAGCCGGCTTCCAGCCTTTTACGGCCGACTCTTGAGCAGCCGGCTCGCCGTTTTCTACTCAACTTGCTAGAAAACTCTAAATGGCTAAGTACTTGCCTTCCCAAAGTAGCTAAGTACTTGACCCAGCAGCAGTCCGCAGAGCGGCTGTCCGGCTGGCAAGACGGCAACCAAGGGAAGGCGGCAAAGGAAAAGGCCCAAGGAGCAATAAGCAAGAAGAGATAGAACTCGGAGAAATATTTACATAACAAAGGCCCTTGGCCGAATCTTCAAACAGAAGTTCAAGATACACCCCACGGGTGGAATTGTGCAAATTAACAAGTTCTTCAAGACTATTAAGCAAATAAAACAAAGATAAAGTGGCAGCCTAGGAAGCGGCAGACGGGTTTGGAGGATCGGAGGAGTCGGCCGTGCCAGTTGTTGGGGCGGCCGGCTTGTCGGTCTCAGCTTGATCCCCTCTGGCGGTAGCCGGCTCGGTCGGGCGCGGCTCGTTGCTGGAGGCATGGTCGAGCTGAGGCTGGCCGTCCGCTCCGTCTTCTGGTGCCTCCACTTTGCCTTCGTCCTCCGCCTCGCCTTCCTCCTCGCCACTGGAGCCGATAACCTCCGCTGAGTCTTCGCCGTTGTCTGGATTCATCCTGAACCACTCTGGGGGCGCCTCGTCGCCGTTTTCAGCCTGCTCTGGGACGAAGATGCTGGTGTCAGTGTACTCGGCGATCGACGACGCGCGCTTGACGAGAGCTTCTTCCACGACTGCCGACTCCGCCTGGGCCTCTAGCCGGAACGTGGCCAACTGGTCTAGACTCAGCTTTGGATACCATGCCTTGACGAACTCCAAGGCCCCGCGCGCTCCAGCCTGGGCCGAGGAGCCCTTCCAGGCCTCAAGACGGCCAGCCGCAACCTCCAGCCAGTCGGTAGTCCAACTGGGAGTGTGCGGAGCCTACATATCCGGCCACAGGGCGGCGATCGCCTGAGCGCCGACACGCTAAGCCGGCGCAGTATCCGGTGGGCCGGCCGAAGGCGAGCCTCGATGCTCAATATCTGCTCGTCGAGAGTTCGGGGGGCGTCGACAGTGATCTCTGCGCCATCCGCCCTCCGCCCTCGTGATCAGCCTCGATGGCTTGGTTGGCAGCCTGCGAATGGCCAGGGAAGAAGTCTGCCAAGACAAAGGACGAAGAGCAAGAATAAAAGCTTAAGGCCGACTCGACTAGCCGTCGGCAGCTTAGGAAAGGAAAATGAGGGGAAACTCACCATCGACAAGATCCTCGATCTCACGGAAGCTGGAGGCCAGCACCGCTTCCTTGTCAGTCCAGGAGGAGCGCTCACTCACAAACTCAGCAAGGAGGGCGGTCTCGTTTTCTTCCGGCTCCTTCTAGGTCTTCTTGAGCAGCTCCCTCTGCTCTGCCAGTTGCGCCACCAGCAGATCGCGCTTTGTGGCCAGCTTGTTGCACTCCTCCCCCTTGGCATGCAGCACGGTGTTGGCATCGCCCAGCTGCTGTTGCAGGGTGGCGTTGGCCTCTGAATAAGAAGAAGAAAAAAGGCGTTAGTCGTCAATAAAGAAGAAGGTTGAAAGGATCGAGAAGAGGTGTCTAGAGGGGGGTGATTAGACACTAAGTGCCAAAAGATGCAGTTTTTAATATTCTTAAGTTTAGATGGAGCTTAAGCACAACTTTGACGAACACAAAACATATCAAGAAAGCATGCAAAGAGTATATGAGCAGTGGAAAGTAAAGCATGCAACTTGCAAGAATGTAAAGGGAAGGGTTTGGAGTATTCAAACGCAATTGGAGACACGGATGATTTTGGCATGTTTCCGATAGGTGGTGCTATCATACATCCACGTTGATGGAGA
The DNA here is from genome assembly GCA_032464435.1 of Aegilops umbellulata. Classification (NCBI taxonomy): domain Eukaryota; kingdom Viridiplantae; phylum Streptophyta; class Magnoliopsida; order Poales; family Poaceae; genus Aegilops; species Aegilops umbellulata. The sequence continues at coordinate 327,822,802 of CP136058.1, read as the reverse complement.
CTTCAACCCACGGAGGGTAACGGTTGCGCGAGTCCACGAAGGGCTCCACCCACGAAGGGTCCACGAAGAAGCAACCTTGTCTATTCCATCACGGTCGTCGCCCACAAAGGACTTGCCTCACTAGCGGTAGATCTTCACGAAGTAGGCGATCTGCTTGCCCTTACAAACTCCTTGGTTCAACTCCACAATCTTGTCGGAGGCTCCCAAGTGACACCTAGCCAATCTAGGAGACACCACTCTCCAAGAAGTAACAAATGGTGTGTTGATGATGAACTCCTTGCTCTTGTGCTTCAAATGATAGTCTCCCCAACACTCAACTCTCTCTCTCACAGGATTTGGATTTGGTGGAAATAAGATTTGAGTGGAAAGCAACTTGGGGAAGGCTAGAGATCAAGATTCATATGGTAGGAATGGAATATCTTGACCTCAACACAAGTGTAGGTGGTTCTCTCTCAGAAAATGTGTATGGAAGTGTTGGTATGTTCTGATGGCTCTCTCCACGAATGAAGAGTGGGTGGAGGGGTATATATAGCCTCCACACAAAATCTAACCGTTACACACAATCTGCCAAACTCAATGGGACCGAATGGTTAAACTCGGTCGAACCGATTTAGCAAACCTAGTGACCGTTAGGATTTTTTGGTGGGACTGAGATGCAACTCGGTAGGACCGATATGGTTAGGGTTAGGGCATAACGTAATCTCGGTGTGACCGATTACACAAACTCGGTGGGACCGATTTTGGTAATAAGCTAACCAGAGAGTTTGCATTGTAATCTCGATAGTACCGATTGCTCAAACTCGGTGAGACCGATTTTGGTAATGGAGATACACAGAGAGATTACAATCCCATCTCGGTGAGACTGAGATCCCTATCGGTGAAACCGATTTGCTAGGGTTTGTGGAAGTGGCTATGACATGTGAAACTCGGTGGCGCCGGATAGAAAGAATCGGTGGGGCCGAGTTTGACTTTTGGTTTAGGTCATATGTGGATGTGGGAAGATAGTTGAGGGTTTTGGAGCATATCACTAAGCACATGAAGCAAGAGGCTCATTAAGCAACACCTCATCCCTCCTTGATAGTATTGGCTTTTCCTATAGACTCAATGTGATCTTGGATCACTAAAATATAAAATGTAGAGTCTTGATCTTGAAGCTTGAGCCAATCTTTTGTCCTTAGCATCTTGAAGGGGTTCCACATCCTCTAATCCATGCCACTCCATTGTTGAACTTATCTGAAACATACTAGGTAAAAGTGTTAGTCCAACAAGAGATATGTTGACATTAATTACCAAAACCACCCAGGGAGCACTTGTGCTTTTCAATCTCCCCTTTTTTGGTAATTGATGACAACATACATCAAAGCTTTAGATAACAATATAGAGAATAGCAAGTAAAGCTTTGGAAAAACATGTGACATGCATAGGCTCCCCCTACATGTATGCAATCATGCGAATATTGAATATAGGAGCATGTGAGTGCATAAGCATGACAGAGTAAGCAATGTGTTACATGTATCTTAGCTATATGCATCAGAGTAAATGATGTGAATATGAGAAATGTACCTTCATGCTCATGAGTCCTTCTTGCAAACAGTATGCACATCAGCAAGAATTTCTCATTCACATGACTGAGATGCATATACTTACCTTGTGGTCTTGAGTTGGCTTAGGATGGGATGAACCTGCGCAAACAAGGTTAAATAACACAGATACATCTACTAACCAAAGCAAACAAGAGAAACCACAAGAGAACCAAGACTGGGATGACATGTAGAGTGAGTACTAAGTACCACATTGGATATAGACATGTCCCCAAAGGTAAAGATATGCAATAAAATCAGAGATTTCCTTCCCTTAGATGTGTTGCTCCCCCTGAATCTGCATGGGATATTGGGAGAAGATAGGGAACAGAAAATCAGAGCAACAGAAAATAAACAACAGAGCTTGAGCTAAAGCAAGCAAACAAACATGTCTTTCCCCTCTTAAAGACATGTGACATCTCTCCTCTTGAACACCAAGCATCTGGGGTCATTGATGATATTACTTTCTCCCCCCTGAGTATTCTCTCTTTCTCCCCCTATAGGAAAGATTAAGCTTTGATGTGATCTCTCTCTCCCCCTTTGACATCAATTTCCAAGAGGGGCTCTTTTGGACATGTGATACAAATGGGTTGGTCCTTGAGTCACAGAGCAAAGCAGCATGTCTAATATGATGCTGGTAGAGGACAAGAATCGTTAAGTGGAGCTGGAGCAAACAGAAATCAGGAATAAGTGGTAGGTTGGTTGTCCTCTGGTGGAATCGGTGACTCCGAGTTGTGTGCTTCGGTTGCACCGAAAGGTTTAGGTTGAGCCAAAGAAAACAAACCGGTGGGACCAAGTTCATCAGAGTGAAACTACTTGTCACCTCAGCTCTCTAGACAAGTAAGATCTGACAAGGATTTGCAAGGAATTAACTAAAAGATTTGCAATGAATTGGATGCAGAGAATGCAGAACAGAAAGGAAAGAAAAGAAACTAAAAAGTTCTAGATGAAGAAGTTTTTTTTGAAAGGGGAAACAAATATGCAAGAGACAAATGCAATAACACAGAAAAGGACACAAGAGAACTTCATCTAGAGTTGGGCGGCAACAAAGACACCTATGTTAGAGTATATTGACTTAGGAGTCAAGTGAGAGCACTTGATCATAGGTCATACTCATCGTTTAAGCTCAAAATGGGGTTTCCATTTTTCGTTTAAGCATCTTGATGTATTCACATCTTGTCGAGTTGCTTTGACTCATGACTTGGAGTAAAGATTCTCTAAGATGGAATAACATACCTTGGGGGTGGTGTTGATCTTGCTCATGTAGTTGAACTTGTGTGGGTTGCTCAAGGTTGATGTAGTTCATCAAGAGTTGAGAGCACCACTTGGAGTTTGAGTTCATCTACCTACATGGATTAGCTTTGCAAGGAAGAGCACTTGTGTATCCAAAATGACAATCATGACTCTCAACATAGAATTTGTCAAAGGATATGTTTGAATGGTTTTGTGTTTCCTTGTCTTCAACCACCATTGTATAGAGACTTGGTGATGTAGAGATTGCTCAAGATGTGAGTGAGTTGCAACCTCATAGATTTATATTCAACCAAGTACCTACACGGGTTAGATTACATGCAAGGCACAAATATGTCCAAGACATATGAATAGCGTCATAAGAGAAATATCAAGGATTAGTTATAGGCTCATGCCCTGCATGTATTAAATGGAGTTCCTACTCCAAGTTTGAAGCATCGATGATGTTCAATTCACCTCTCAACCTGCAAAACACTTTCTCATCAAGTGGTTTAGTGAATATATCGGCTAAATTCTTATCAGTGCGAACATGCTTAATGTCAATGTCCCCTTTTGCAACATGATCTCGAATGAAATGATGACGAACTTCAATATGCTTAGTTCGAGAGTGTTGCACGGGATTGTGAGCAATCTTAATAGCACTTTCATTGTCACATAGCAATGGAACATGTTTCACATATATCCCATAATCTTTAAGAGTTTGGGTCATCCAAAGTAATTGAGCACAACATAAACCAGCGGCAATGTATTCCGCTTCGGCGGTGGATAAGGATACCGAGTTTTGTTTCTTGGAAGACCAAGATACAAGAGATCTACCAATGAATTGACAAGTACCCAAAGTGGACTTTCTATCAACCTTGTCTCCGGCATAGTCCGAATCAGAGTAGCCAACAAGATCAAAAGAGGACCTCTTAGGATACCAAATGCCAAAATTTGGTGTATGGATTAAGTATCTCAGTATCCTTTTCACAGCCTTAAGATGACATTCTTTAGGAGCAGCTTGATATCGTGCACACATGCACACACTTAGCATAATATCAGGACGAGAGGCACATAGATATAACAATGAACCAATCATAGAGCGATAAACTTTTTGATCAACCGGTTCACCATCTTTGGTCAAATCAAGATGTCCACTAGTAGGCATGGGTGTAGTCATACCTTTGCATTCTTGCATATTGAACTTCTTGAATAAGTCTTTGGTGTACTTTGCTTGAGAGACAAAGGTACCTTCCTTAGTTTGCTTGATTTGCAAACCGAGAAAGTATTTGAGTTCACTCATCATAGACATCTCAAACTTCTCCGGCATTAGCTTTCCAAACTTCTCACTAAATTGAGGGTTAGTCGAACCAAATATGATATCATCAACATAAATTTGGCACACAAATAGTTCTCCATTAACCCTTTTAATGAAAAGAGTAGAGTCAATTTTACCAATTTCAAAGCCCTTTTCAATAAGGAACTTGTTCAAGCATTTATACCATGCTCTAGGAGCTTGTTTAAGACTGTAAATAGCTTTGTGAAGTTTGTAAACATGATTAGGTTTCTGAGGATTGACAAATCCGGGAGGTTGCTTAACATAAACTTCCTCCGCAATTTTGCCATTTAGAAAAGCACTTTTAATGTCCATTTGGTACAAGGTGATATCATGGTGATTAGCATAGGCAAGTAAGATGCGAATGGACTCAAGTCTAGCAACGAGAGCATATGTCTCACCATAGTCCATACCTTCAACTTGTGTGTAGCCTTGGGCGACGAGACGTGCTTTGTTGCGAACCACTTGTCCATCTTCATCTTGCTTGTTGCGAAACACCCATTTGGTACCAATGATGTTGTGGTTGTTGTCGGGCTTCTCGACCAATGTCCATACTTGATTTCTCTCAAAGTTGTGTAGCTCTTCATGCATAGCATTTATCCAATCCAGATGTTCTAATGCTTCTTCAACCTTCATAGGTTCAATGCTAGAGATGAATGAGTAATGTTCACAAAAGTTAGCTAAACGAGTTTTAGAGCGAGTTGCCGGCGTTCTGGGAACGGGGGTCCCCAGACTTGCCTGCCTGCGGCCTGCGGCATGGCTCAAAGGGGGCCCAACATGGCCCATCTTCATCATCTCAAGATCCAAGACCCTCGCGAGGGGCCAAGCCTCGCGGGGCGGATGATACGGAGCTTCCTCAGGCGCGGCCTCATCAGCCTGGCTCACGAGGAGGCGGAGAGATCAAGGCGGGGTACCTCATGAGGCGCCCATGACGCAAGCCATGACGACCAAGGGCGCCAGGCGGGCGCCAGCCGCGCAGTGTCCTTCCTTTTCTCTTTGGGGCAAAGGGGGCAAGCGTAGGCAGGAGGATCAAGCAAAGGCACCCATTTCGGGGCAACAAGACCAAGACCAGCTCCGCGACAAGGAGGAAGTCACTGTGGAGCCCAAGCCAGCGTCATCACCAGAGCCTTTGGCAGGCGAGGACCAATTTTAGTCAGGATAAGTGTACCAGATGTTCCCCTTCAAAACGGCCAATTGTTGGCACCCTTCCCGCTCAATATTTGGGAAGAGGCCCAGGGCCTTTGCCTATAAATAGGACTAGCCACCCCCAGGGTAGAGGCATCTAGACATCTAGCAATTGAATCAGTAAGAGAGAGAGAGAGAGAGAGAAGGGCGGCTGAACTCCTCCTAGCAGTTCATCCCCCAGGCCAAGAACAGACCCTCGCGAGGCTGTTCTTCCTTGTAGTGTTCATCATCATCAGCCCAAGAAGCAACCCACCACACCACACTGGAGTAGGGTATTACACCACATCGGTGGCCCGAACCAGTATAAACTATGTGTCTCTTGTGTTGTTCTTTTAGTAGTTTAGATCTTTGCGAGACGGAGAGTTAGAGGGCGTAATCTCTGCGCGCACCCCAGAGTTCGAACCTCAAGGGTCTGCCGGAACCCGAAATCCGACATTTGGCGCGCCAGGTAGGGGTGCGCCAGAATCCACCCTTCTACCACTTCGCGTCCCGTCGCACCGTCATCACCATGTCCGGCGACCAGGAGGGCAACCAAGATCCATGGGCGGCGTGGCCCGCCCGCGTAGAGCCGCTCGCCTCGGGCGACCCCGCGCCCCAGGCAGCTCGTGGTCCGCAGGGCATTGCGGGCCGTGGGCGGCGCAGATAGGCTTCAACGACCCTCACACCGCGGCAAGCACGGTCGGCAGCAAGGGCCTCCAACCATGCCGCGACCACGACACCGTACACCCGCTGGGAGCAGGCGAACTTGAGGGCCGCGCTCACGGTGGCCCGAGAGCTGCTGCAGTGTAGGCTAATGGAAGGCGGCCGCGGCGTGCTGCTAGAGCGGGTCGCTGAGCTCCTGGGCTTTGCCGCTTTGGGGGCTCACCCCTTCTGTGTTCAGCTCCCGTCTCAAGCCCAGGGCGGCACGCGCGGGGGCCTCGCGCGCGCCCCGCGGGCCTCAAGGCTACTCCAACGTCAGTGAAGCTGTCGGCGCCGGACCGGCGGTGGCACTACCCCCGACCCCGACGCGTGAAGGAGAGGGACCCGACGCGGCCCACGGCCCCAGCGGGCAGCCGCGCTACCACCCCACGGTGGGCACGTCAAGCAGAGCTGCATGGCACATGAAGCACTACGCCGTAGCCTACGGGATGACGGCGCCAGAAGAATACGTGCCCCACATGATGGACCAAGGGCATGCTCACGAGGGCGAACAAGGCTCGCTCCTCAGCCCGAGCTGGGGGGACGAGACACCAGAAGCTGAGTTCTTCCATGAGCCCCGGGACGGTTCTGCAGGCCATGCTGGGGGCGACGATTATCGGGTACCGCTAATTTCTCAGGTAAAGAGACTTGCCGGTAACGAGATTGAACAAGGTATCGGGATACCGACGATCGAATCTCGGGCAAGTTCAAATACTGCTAGACAAAGGGAATTGAATACGGGATTGATCGAATCCTCGACATCGTGGTTCATCCGATGAGATCATCGTGGAACATGTGGGAACCAACATGGGTATCCAGATCCCGCTGTTGGTTATTGACTGGAGAACGTCTCGGTCATGTCTGCATGGTTCCCGAACCCGTAGGGTCTACACACTTAAGGTTCGATGACGCTAGGGTTATAAAGGAAGTTCGTATGTGGTTACCGAATGTTGTTCGGAGTCCCGGATGAGATCTCGGATGTCACGAGGAGTTCCGGAATGGTCCGGAGGTAAAATTTATATATAGGAAGTATGGTTTTGGCCACCGGAAGTGTTCTGGGCATCACCGGTAGTGTACCGGGACCACCGGAGGTGTCCGGGGGTCCACCAAGTGGGGCCACCGGCCCCGGAGGGCTGCATGGGCCAAGTGTGGAATGGGGACCAGCCCCAGGTGGGCTGGTGTGCCCCTCCACCAAGGCCCAAGGCGCCTCCTAGAGGGGAAGGGGGCAAACCCTAGGGCAGATGGGCCCTAAGGCCCACCCCTGGTGCGCCTCCCCCTCTCCCCCTTTGGCCGCAACCCTAGATGGGTTTTGGGGCTGCCGCCACCCCTAGGGAGGGAACCCTAGATGGGGGCGCAGCCCCTCCCCTTCCCCTATATATACTTGAGGTATTAGGGGCTGCATGACAGGCGATTCGATCTCCCTCTTGGCGCAGCCCTGCATCTCTCCTTCCTCCTCTCCCGCCGTGCTTGGCGAAGCCCTGCAGGATTGACACGCTCCTCCACCACCACCACGCCGTCGTGCTGCTGTTGGATGGAGTCTTCCTCAACCTCTCCCTCTCTCCTTGCTGGATCAAGGCACGGGAGACGTCACCGGGCTGTACGTGTGTTGAACGCGGAGGTGCCGTCCGTTCGGCACTAGGATCATCGGTGATTTGGATCACGACGAGTACGACTCCATCAACCCCGTTCACTTGAACGCTTCTGCTTAGCGATCTGCAAGGGTATGTAGATGCACTCTTCTTCCCCTCGTTGCTAGTTTCTCCATAGATAGATCTTGGTGACACGTAGGAAAATTTTGAATTTCTGCTACGTTCCCCAACAGTGGCATCATGAGCTAGGTCTATTGCGTAGATTCTATGCACGAGTAGAACACAAAGTAGTTGTGGGCGTTGATTTTGTTCAATATGCTTACCATTACTAGTCCAATCTTGTTTCGACGGCATTGTGGGATGATGCGGCCCGGACCAACCTTACACGTACGCTTACGTGAGACCGGTTCCACCGACTGACATGCACTAGTTGCATAAGGTGGCTGGCGGGTGTCTGTCTCTCCCACTTTAGTCGGAACGGATTCGATGAAAAGGGTCCTTATGAAGGGTAAATAGCAATTGGCATATCACGTTGTGGTTTTGCGTAGGTAAGAAACGTTCTTGCTAGAAACCCATAGCAGCCACGTAAAACATGCAAACAACAATTAGAGGACGTCTAACTTGTTTTTGCAGGGTATGCCATGTGATGTGATATGGCCAAAGTATGTGATGTATGATATATGTGATGTATGATATGATCATGTTCTTGTAATAGGAATCACGACTTGCATGTCGATGAATATGACAACCGGCAGGAGCCATAGGAGTTGTCTTAATTTACTTATGACCTGCATGTCAACATAAACGTCATGTAAATTACTTTACTTTATTGCTAACCGTTAGCTGTAGTAGTAGAAGTAATAGTTGGCGAGACAACTTCATGAAGACACGATGATGGAGATCATGATGATGGAGATCATGGTGTCATGCCGATGACGATGATGATCATGGAGCCCCGAAGAGGGAGATCAAAAGGAGCAATATGATATTGGCCATATCATGTCACTATTTGATTGCATGTGATGTTTATCATGTTTATACATCTTATTTGATTAGAACGATGGTAGTAAATAAGATGATCCCTCATTAAAATTTCAAGAAAGTGTTCCCCCTAACTGTGCTCCGTTGCGAAAGTTCATCGTTTCGAAGCACCACGTGATGATCGGGTGTGATAGACTCTTACGTTCACATACAACGGGTGTAAGCCAGATTTACACACGCAGAACACTTAGGTTGACTTGACGATCGTAGCATGTACAGACATGGCCTCGGAACACAAGAGACCGAAAGGTCGAGCATGAGTCGTATGGTAGATACGATCAACATGAAGATGTTCACCGATGATGACTAGTCCGTCTCACGTGATGATCAGACACGGCCTAGTTGACTCGGATCATGTAATCACTTAGATGACTAGAGGGATGTCTATCTGAGTGGGAGTTCATAAGATGAACTTAGTTATCCTGAACATAGTCAAAAGATCTTTGCAAATTATGTCGTAAGCTCGCGCTTTAGTTCTACTGAGTTAGATACGTTCCTAGAGAAAATATAGTTGAAAGTTGACAGTAGCAATTATGCGGACAGTACAAGGCTTATGTCCTTAATGCACCGCTCGGTGTGCTGAACCTCGAACGTGGTCTGTGGATGTTGCGAACATCCGACATACACGTGTTGATGACTACATGATAGTTCGGTAATGTTAAATGGTTTAGAATTGAGGCACCAAAGACATTTTTGAAATGCCGCGGAACATTTGAGATGTTTCGAGGGCTGAAATAGGGATTTCAGGCTCGTGCCCACGTCAAGAGGTATAAGACCTCCGACGAATTTTCTTAGCCTGCAAACTAAGGGAGAAAAGCTCAATCATTGAGCTTGTGCTCAGATTGTCTGAGTACAACAATCACTTGAATCGAGTGGGAGTTGATCTTCCAGATAAGATAGTGATGTTTCTCCAAAGTCATTACCACCAAGCTGCTAGAGCTTCGTGATGAACTATAACATATCAGGGATAGATGATCCTTGAAATATTCGCGATGTTTGACACCGCGAAAGTAGAAATCAAGAAGGAGCATCAATTGTTGATGGTTAGTAAAACCACTAGTTTCAAGAAGGGCAAGGGCAAGAAGGGATACTTCATGAAACGGCAAATCAGCTACTGCTCTAGTGGACAAACCCAAGATTGAACCCAAACCCGAGACTGAGTGCTTCTATAATAAGGGGAACTGGAGCAGAATTACCCTAGATACTTGGTAGATGAGAAGGTTGTCGATAGAAGTATATTGGATATACATTATGTGAATGTGTACTTTACTAGTACTCCTAGTAGCATCAGGGTATTAGATACCGGTTCGGTTGCTAAGTGTTGGTAACTCGAAATAAAAGCTACGGAATAAACGGAGACTAGCTAAAGGTGTGCTGACGAGATGTGTTGGAAGTTTTTCCAAGGTTGATATGATCAAGCGTCGCTCGCTCCCTCTACCATCGAGATTGGTGTTAAACCTAAATAATTGTTATTTGGTGTTTGCGTTGAGCATAGACATGATTGGATTATGTCTATCGCAATACGGTTATTCATTTAAGGAGAATAATGGTTACTCTATTTATTTGAATAATACCTTCAATGGTCTTGCACCTAAAATGAATGGTTTATTGAATCTCGATCATAGTGATACACATGTTCATGCCAAAAGATATAAGATAGTAATGATAGTACCACCTACTTGTGGCACTGCCATGTAAGTCATATTGGTATAAAACGCATGAAGAAGCTCCATGTTGATGGATCTTTGGACTCACTCATTTTGAAAAGGATTGAGACATGTGAACCATGTCTATTGGTATATACGCATGAAGAAACTCCATGCAGATGGACCGTTTGGACTCACTTGATTTTGAATCGCTTGAGACATGCAAATCATACCACATGGGCAAGATGACTATAACGCCCTCGATGCGGCTATATCTCCCACGTGTCGAGGCACGACTTAGAGGCATAACCGCATTGAAAGCAATCTCGCAAGTGAGGTAATCTTCACACAATCCATGTAATAAATAAAGGGGAAAGATACATAGTTGGCTTACAATCGCCACTTCACACAAGTACATAAATAACATCCATCATACAGATTACACTCAAGGTCCGACTACAGTACCAAAATGAAAGAAGACTACCCCAAATGCTAAACAGATCCCCGGATCACCCAACTGGGCTCCACTACTGATCATCTGGAAAAGAAACATAGTAACGGCCACGTTCCTCATCGAACTCCCAAGTGAGCTCGGTCGCGTCAACTGCACTGGCATCGTTGGTACCTGCAACTGTGGTGATAATATCTGTGAGTCACGGGGACTCAGCAATCTCACACCCGCGAGATCAAGACTATTTAAGCTTAAAGGTGAGAAAGGGGTTTGTGAGGTGGAGCTGCAGCAAGCGACTAGCATGTGGTGGCTATAGCGCAAAAGAGAGAGCGAGAAGAGAAGGCAAAGCACGGTCGTGAAACTAGAAGTGATCAAGAAGTGATCCTGAAACGACCTACGTCAGACATAACTCCAACAACCGTGTTCACTTCCCGGACCCCGCCGAGAAGAGACCATCACGGTTACACACGCGGTTGATGTGTTTTAGTTAAGGTCAACTTCGGGTTTTCTACAACCGGACATCAACAAATTCCCATCTGCCTCATAACCGCGGGCACGGCTTTCGAAAGATAATACCCTGCAGGGGTGTCCCAACTTAGCCCATGATAAGCTCTCACGGTCAACGAAGGATATTCCTTCTACCGGGAAGACCCGATCAATCTCGGAATCCCGGACTACAAGACATTTCGGCAGCAACAAAACAAGTCCAGCAAAACCGCCCGATTGTGCCGACAAATCCTGATAGGAGCTGCACATATCTCGGTCTCAGGGCACATCCGGATAAGCGAAGCGTACAGGAGCCAACATAACCCAAGTTGCCAAGGGACGGCCCTGCACGGTGCTCTAGTTTGGACCAGCAATCGAAGGAGAACTGGCCCGGGGGGGTTAAAATAAGATGACCCTTGAGTCTGCAGAACCCAAGGGAAAAAGGCTAGGTGGCAAATGGTAAAACCAATGTTGGGCCTTGCTGGAAAAGTCTCATTCAAAGCGAACTGTCAAGGGGGTCCCATAAATCACCCAACCGTGTAAGGAACGCAAACTCCGGGAACATAACACCGGTATGACGGAAACTAGGGTGGCAAGAGTGGAACAAAACACCAGGCATAAGGCCGAGCCTTCCACCATTTACCAAGTATATAGATGCATTAATTAAATAAGAGGTATTGTGATATCCCAACAAGTAAACCTGTTCCAACAAGGAACAACAAGTCCATGTTCCAACAAGGAACAAACTTCATCTTCACCTGCAACTAACAACGCTATAAGAGGGGCTGAGCAAAGAAGTAACATAGCCAAACAACGGTTTGCTAGGACATGGATGGTTAGGGGCTGACATGGCAATATAGAAGGCATGATATAGCAAGTGGTAGGTATCGCAGCATAGGCATAGCAAAGAGCGAGCAATCTAGCAAGCAAAGATAGAAGTGATTTCGAGGGTATGGTCATCTTGCCTGCAAGGTTCTCAGAGTTGTCGAAAGCTTGGTCCTCGTAAGCGTTCTCAACGGAATCCTCGGTCACGTACTCGTCTCCCGGCTCTACCCAAGACAAGAGAACAAGCAAAGGAACCAATATCAACCACGATGCAATGCGCAAGCAACATGATGCAAAACATGGCATGATATGCGAGAGGTGATATGCAATGCGTATGCATGCTCCAGAAGGACAAGGATTAACAGGGCATAATCTTAGCAAACCAAGCATACCACTGGATAGATGAGGTGATTTCGGTTGAAATCGATATAAAGATCACCGGAATCGGATGCACGGTTTGCAAATGGCAAGCAATACAAGAATGACACGAATCTGCCATTAACAGCATGATGCTACTTAGCAAGCAACAAATAATTAAGCTACTGCACCCAAACATGGCAACAAAGCATATGACAGTAATCTACACAATATGGTGGACAAAAGATGAACACTGAGCTACGGCTCAATCACATCGTAACAGGTCCAAACAAGTATGGCAAAAGTGCAAACGATAACAAGTTCTCAGACTTAGTGAAATAATCAACATAGCAGAAACTAACATCAGGATGACATGTTCAGAGCAATGAAACAACATGCTACAGGTTCAGAACATAGAAAAATAAGACATGGCATGAATCTACACATAGCACTTGACAAAAGTCCCTTACTGACAATAAGCCAAAAAGGACCAGAAAATAAGATTACACCCATGTCAATTAAGCAAGTTTCGTTACAGGTTTCAGACTTAGCAGAAAACTGGACATGGCAGAAAACTAATAACGACTAGGCATGTTCGTGAGCTCGATGCACTCACTACAGAGCATTTCATGATAAACTACGCAAACATACATCAAGAAGACAAGGCATAGACACTATATATGGCAAGAATAACCTCATAACATCCAAGGATCAACTACACCAAGCTTGGCAAAATCGAATAACACGTAAACAATCTGCCAGCAACATTTTGAAGCAAAAGTAGAGCTCGATTGACTCAAGCTATGGCACTCCATATTTGCAAACAAAAGCATGGATGGATAGAGCAAATACTCAAGTTCAAAACATCCTTACTGATCATGCTCAAATTATGCGTAGATCTCTCGGAAACAACATGAATACATGGCATGAAAATAACAGCAGTCAGGGACTTAGTGAAATCACCAAGTCTCTGAAATCAGCAACATCAAGTGACCTAGTTTGCATGCTTGTTCTAGTCACCACATAGATCAGAAAAATACATAGCAAAAATCTCTGGAAAGGTAACATGGCATATTACAAAACTCATGTAGGACTCAACTTCATAGGAGGTACACATCGATCATGGAAAAAATGACAAAAGTGCATGTTCAGATAAGATCCAGCAACTAACATCAACTAGCCCTAACAGAATTTCGGGCATCAAGATGACTTCAAATGAAAATGGTGCAATGGAACAAAATGGTGTACTCTTCGAGGCGAACAATTCGACATATTATACGCGCGAAACGGAGCTATGTATGCAAAGTTATGGCATGCGAAACAGGTGATGATCATAAGAAATCTTGAGGACTTAGAGAAAATCGGGGGGGACGAAAGTCAACCGCTCCGGCGCGGATATCGAGGCGGCGACGCGCCTCGCCGGAGACGGCGCCGGAGGAGGAGCGGGGAGAGCCGCCGGAGCTCGGGGGCGCCGGATCCGGGGCGCTCCGGCCCGGATCTACGCGGAGGCGACGCGGAGGAGGCGGGGACGACGACGGCGTGCGGCGGTGCGGGGCGACGACGGCGGTTGGCGGCGCGGCGAGCTCGGGCGGCGGTCGCCGGCGCGGGGGCGGGCGCGCCGCGGCGAGGTGGCGGGGACGCGGGCGCGGCCGGGCAGCGCCTCGGGCGCGGGCGGCGGCGGCTCCGGGCCGCGGGGGCCTGCTACGGGCCGCGGCGGCGGCGCGGTACGGGCGGCGGCGGGCTGACACGTGGCACGCTCCCACTGGCTGCGGGCGGCGGCGGCGGCGCGTCCGGCGCGGACCGGACGTGTCCGGCGGCGCGGGGCGACGGGGATCTAGGGTTAGGGTGGTTTTTGCCCGGATTTGACGGAGGGGTGCACATATTTATAGCTAGAGGGGGCTAGGAAGCTCCAAACGGAGTGCGGTTTTCGCCCACGCGATCGTGATCGAACGGCGGAGGACATGGGAGTGACTTAGATGGGTTATTGGGCTGTTATGAAGGGGTGTTGGGCTGCAACACACACGAGGCCTTCACGGTTACCCGGTTAACCGTTGGAGTACCAAACGAACTCCGATTGACCAGAAACTTGACAGGCGGTCTACCGGTGCTATGCCGAGGCCACATGTCAAACCTCGGTCCATTCCGAGAATGTTTAATACCCGCTCACGAAGAAATGTAAAAGGGGACGCCGGGGAAGATAGGAGCGCCGGATTGCAAAACGGACAACGGGAAAGATGCTCGGATTTATGAGACGAACGCGTATGCAAATGCGATGCACATGATGACATGATATGAAACGCATGACATGACCAAAATGCAAAATGGAGAGAACCCAACCACGGAGGGAATATCATAACACATAGCCGAAAATGGCAAGAGTTGGATTACAAATATGGCAAGTTACATCGGGGGCGTTACAACACACCACCACTACGAGAGGATCTCGTCCCGAGATCTAGGACTGAAAGAACTCCGGATACTCGGAACGTAGGTGGTCTTCACGCTCCCAGGTGACCTCTCGGTCTGAATGATGTGACCATTTCACTTTGAGGAATTTGATTGACTTGTTGCGAGTCTTGCGCTCAGTTGTCTCAAGAATAGCAACTGGGTGCTCATGATAGGACAAATCTTCTTGAAGATCAATCTCTTCGAAGTTGATGGTGCGCTCAGGCGTCTTGAAGCACTTGCGAAGCTGTGACACGTGGAAGACATCGTGCACATTTGCAAAGTTGGAGGGGAGCTCAAGTTGATAGGCGAGATCGCCTCGTTTCCCGATGATCTTGAAAGGGCCGACGTATCTGGAGGCAAGTTTCCCCTTGATACCGAAGCGACGAGTTCCTTTCATTGGCGAGACACGGAGGTAAACATGGTCTCCGATCTCGAATGCCACATCTCGGTGTTTGCTGTCGTAATAGCTCTTCTGGCGCGACTGCGCTGCTTTGAGGTTCTCACGAATCACCTTGCACATGGACTCAGCCTCTGAGATCAAATCATTGCCGAGCAATTGACGTTCACCGGTTTCAGACCAGTTGAGAGGAGTACGGCACTTTATGCCATAGAGAATCTCGAATGGGGCTTTGCCCGAGCTGGCTTGAAAGCTGTTGTTGTAAGAGAATTCAGCATAAGGAAGACAATCCTCCCACTTCATGCCGAAAGAGATAACACAGGCTCTGAGCATATCTTCAAGAATTTGATTGACACGCTCGACTTGTCCACTAGTCTGAGGGTGGAAAGCTGTGCTGAAGCGAATGTTGGTGCCCATGGCCGTCTGAAAAGAATCCCAAAATTTGGAGGTAAAGATGCTGCCACGGTCTGAAGAGATCAATTGTGGAATGCCGTGCAAAGAGACAATTCTGGAGGTGTAGAGCTCTGCCAGCTGCGCTGCTGTGATAGACTCTTTGATAGGAAGAAAATGAGCCACTTTGGTGAGCTTGTCGATGACGACGAAGATAGCATCATTTCCACGCTTGGACTTAGGAAAACCAGTCACGAAGTCCATTTCGATATGATCAAACTTCCATTCTGGAATAGCAAGAGGTTGGAGAAGACTAGCTGGTCATTGGTGTTCTGCTTTCACCCTTCTGCAGACATCACACTCATTCACGAACTGAGCGATCTCACGCTTCATTCGAGTCCACCAATACGACTGCTTGAGGTCATGGTACATCTTCAAACTTCCAGGATGAATAGACAGGAGAGAGTTGTGCGCTTCGTTCATAATGACTTTACGAAGATCACCCTTTGGAACCACGATCCGGTCCTCGAAGAAAAGAGTATCTCTGTCATCAACTCGATAGCACTTGTATTTGGGGATGCTCTTTTCAATACCACGTTTCACCTTCTTCACCATGGAATCCAACAATTGTGCCTCACGAATCTGATCTTCCAAAGTAGGAGAGACAATGAGGTTGGCAAGAACACCTTGAGGAACAACTTGGAGATTCAACTTGCGGAAAGCCTCACAGAGATCCGGTTGAAAGGGCTTGAGGATTAAGCTGTTGCAGTAAGCCTTTCTGCTCAAAGCGTCTGCAACCACATTAGCCTTGCCTGGAGTATATTCAATACTCGGATTATACTCTTGAATCATTTCGACCCATCGAGTTTGCCTGAGGTTGAGATGAGGCTGAGTGAAGATATACTTGAGACTCTTGTGATCGGTGAAGATGTCCACTTTCCTTCCCAACAGGAAATGTCTCCATGTTATTAGTGCGTGGACAACTGCCGCCAACTCAAGATCGTGAGTGGGGTAGTTCCTTTCATTGGGCTTCAACTGGCGAGAGGTATAGGCAACAACCTTCTTATCTTGCATTAAGACAGCACCGAGGCCCTGGAGAGAAGCATCACAGAATACTTCATAAGGCTTGGATTCGTCAGGAGGAGTCAGAACTGGAGCTGTGACGAGTTTCTCTTTGAGAGTGTTGAAAGCAACGTCACACTCAGGAGACCAGACATATTTCACATGCTTCTGGAGGAGGTTGGAAAGAGGCTTTGCAATCTTGGAGAAATTCTCAACGAATCTTCTGCAATAGCTTGCAAGTCCAAGAAAACTGCGAAGCTGCTTGACATTCTGAGGAGGATTCCAATTCAAAACTGCAGACACCCTCTCTGGATTAACAGCGATGCCCTTGGCAGAGATGATATGACCAAGATAAAGAACTTCATCAAGCCAGAATTCACATTTGGAGAACTTCGCATATAGTTGATACTCTCTGAGCTTGTCGAGTACCAATCGCAAATGTTCGGCATGATCCTTCTTATTCTTGGAGAAGACCAAAATATCATCGAGATAGACAAAGACAAATTCGTTGATGTAGGGGTTGAAGATGAAATTCATCAATCGAGTGAAATACGGAGGAGCATTGACAAGACCGAAAGACATGACAGTATATTCATAAGAACCAAAGCTTGTTCTGAATGCTGTCTTGGGAATATCTTCTTCACGAATGCGAATCTGATGATAACCCATACGAAGGTCAAGCTTGGAGAACACCTTAGCACCTTTAAGTTGCTCAAATAGCTCATTGATGTTGGGAAGTGGGTACTTGTTCTTGATAGTCTTCTTGTTCAATGGACGGTAATCGACGCAAAGTCGGTCCGTGCCATCCTTCTTCTTGACAAAAAGAACACCACAACCCCAAGGAGAAGAACTCGGTCTGATCAGGCCCAGACGTTCTTGTTTATCGAGTTGAATCTTCAATTCCTTGAGCTCATCTGGTCCAAGCTTGTAAGGACGCTCGCAAACGGGTTCCGTGCCAGGCTCAAGCTCAATAACGAATTCAACTGGCCTGCGGGGAGGCATACCCGGAAGCTCTTCTGGAAAAACATCTTGGTACTCATAAACGACTGGAATCTGAGAGATAGCCTCCATTTCACCCATCTCATTGAGAGAAAACAACCGAATGGTATCATCACGAGAAGCATAGATGATCACATCATTCGAAGTGTGAGTCAATTTGATTTCCCTGGCAGCACACTCAAGCTGAGCCTTGTGCTTAGAAAGCCAGTCCATCCCGAGAATAAGATCAATATCAGAGTCACCAAGCACCATTGGAGAAGACAGAAATTTGTAGTCGCCCATCTTGATAGAGACATCAGGAACTAAAGAGTTAGCTCTCATTGATTTCGCCGGAGAAATAACACCCAACGGTTTATCCAGGTAAGTCCAAGGAAAATCATTCTTTGCAAAGAACGATCTTGACATGAAACAATGCGATGCACCAGTATCAAATAAGACTTTGGCAGGAATATCATTAACAGGAAGATTACCCATGATCACTTCAGAAGAATCCTCTGCTTGAGCTGCATTCAACATGTTCACCTTGACGTGCTTAGGATTATGCTTGACCACTGCATTGCTGGAAGATTTCACAGGAGGAGGAGGCGGAAGGCGCCTCTGGTTGAAGCACTTGTTCGCATAGTGACCCTTCTGCTGACATTTGTTGCAAGTCACTTCTGAGAGCGGACGATGGTAAGGAGCACTTGGCCTTGGAGCTTGGTTCTGAGACTTGTTCTGATAGCCAGGGTTGGGTGGGTGGGAAGATCCACGACCACTTGAATTCTTCTGCTGATAAGGCTGACGGAACGGAGGAGGAGGAGGCAACCAGAACTTCTGTTGCTTAGCTGCCACAAGTGAGGAAGAAGAAGACTGAACTGCGTCTCTGACTCTCTTCTTAGATGCCTCACACTTGAGCTGAGCAGCTTCTTGTTTCAGCGCCATGTTGTAGAATTCATCATACTTTAATGGCTCGAAAAGCACGAGAGCAAGTTGCAGATCTTCTTTGAGACCACGCCTGAATTGGTAGATCATACTCTTCTCATCAGGAATGTCTTGCCTTGCAAAACGAGAGAGCTTCTGGAACTGAGTGTTGTATTGATAGACAGTCATGTTGCCTTGCTTGAGATTGCGGAATTCCTCACGCTTAAGCTCAACAACACTCTCTGGAATGTGGTGCGCTTTGAAATCACGGCGGAAATCATCCCAAGTGATCACACGACCTCCTCTGGAATCTTTGTATTGCTTGAACCACTCAGCAGCTTGATCTTTGAGTTGAAAAGAGGCAAACTTGACAAAGTCCTCAGGTCTCACATTGCTGCACTCGAAATGCTTGCTGATGTCCACGAGCCAATCATCAGCGTCAGTGGCCTCGACACAGTAGCTGAAGGTTTTTGGCTGATTAGCAAGGAACTGGTTCAGTGAAGCAAAGTGCGGCTGATTGTTGCCTTGGCCTTGATTCTCTTGATTAGCTTGCCCTTTGGTTGCGATCTTGCAAGAGCTGAATCAGAATCTGAGCATTGGCATTAGTGGCAGTCATCAAGGCCTGCCAAGCTTCCGGAGGTGGAGGCGGTGGCGGAGGGTTAGCCTGATTCCCGTCATTGCGTTCCGGATTCTGACGAGTTGGTGGAGCCATCCTGAAGAGGGTGACATCCATTAGCATCTTGACAGAGATATATTGAGGCTGAATCAAAGAAACGAAATTGCAACATATAGTCTTCACAATTAACATTCGAACGAGAATGAACGAATGAATTCCAATGTAAATCATCACACTTCCAAAATTGAGAAGCCACTTAGGACATGGTAAGGAATAAAATCCACAAGGTACGGAAGTGAACAAATACTTGGTAAGGATTACCCAATCACAAACCAAATATCTGCGGAAGAAATACTAAAGCTACAAGAATTCCCACTTATAAACTCCCGAAACTTTCTGGTTATGCAATCAGGTGTTGGGGATACAGGGGAAGCATAATATCTCACCCAAACTAGCAAATCCTACAACCAGCTGTATCCATCCTTCAACACATAACCAAGAAACCTTCGGAAATCGTCTACCTCAACCTTCGAAAAGCATCCGTTATACAAGTCATGGCAATACCCCTGCACTCGCCACAGTACTGGGCTATCAGGTTATCTCACCAACAACTGTACAAAAGAGATTTTTGATGTCGGTCGTACTAGACTCAGGTATTCCAAAACCGCAACGATAAGAATATGACGACAACACCTCGGAGCTCAACTCCCCGGGACACTGCCACAACCCCTAAATGTCAGGAGGCAACCAAGACAATGTTGTCATCATAAAACCATCGGAACGATTGTAATATACCCGCGTGATCCTAAATTTTTTTTAGTGAAATTTGAGAAGAGAAGAGTCAAAACTCTACGTCAGGAAGCCTTACCAGAAGGTCGAAGGGACTGGGGAGTAAAAAGAATTCCTAAACTCTCCGATATATAATTCCTAAAAGACTCAAAACATTTTTCTAGACACAACTCGGCCACTAAAGACGATCAAACAGTGGGGGCTCCTAAGGTCGGGAAAGGCTCTGATTACCAACTTTTAACGCCCTCGATGCGGCTATATCTCCCACGTGTCGAGGCACGACTTAGAGGCATAACCGCATTGAAAGCAATGTCGCAAGTGAGGTAATCTTCACACAATCCATGTAATAAATAAAGGGGAAAGATACATAGTTGGCTTACAATCGCCACTTCACACAAGTACATAAATAACATCCATCATACAGATTACACTCAAGGTCCGACTACGGTACCAAAATGAAAGAAGACTACCCCAAATGCTAAACAGATCCCCGGATCACCCAACTGGGCTCCACTACTGATCATCTGGAAAAGAAACATAGTAACGGCCACGTTCCTCATCGAACTCCCAAGTGAGCTCGGTCGCGTCAACTGCACTGGCATCGTTGGTACCTGCAACTGTGGTGATAATATCTGTGAGTCACGGGGACTCAGCAATCTCACACCCGCGAGATCAAGACTATTTAAGCTTAAAGGTGAGAAAGGGGTTTGTGAGGTGGAGCTGCAGCAAGCGACTAGCATGTGGTGGCTATAGCGCAAAAGAGAGAGCGAGAAGAGAAGGCAAAGCACGGTCGTGAAACTAGAAGTGATCAAGAAGTGATCCTGAAACGACCTACGTCAGACATAACTCCAACAACCGTGTTCACTTCCCGGACCCCGCCGAGAAGAGACCATCACGGTTACACACGCGGTTGATGTGTTTTAGTTAAGGTCAACTTCGGGTTTTCTACAACCGGACATCAACAAATTCCCATCTGCCTCATAACCGCGGGCACGGCTTTCGAAAGATAATACCCTGCAGGGGTGTCCCAACTTAGCCCATGATAAGCTCTCACGGTCAACGAAGGATATTCCTTCTACCGGGAAGACCCGATCAATCTCGGAATCCCGGACTACAAGACATTTCGGCAGCAACAAAACAAGTCCAGCAAAACCGCCCGATTGTGCCGACAAATCCTGATAGGAGCTGCACATATCTCGGTCTCAGGGCACATCCGGATAAGCGAAGCGTACAGGAGCCAACATAACCCAAGTTGCCAAGGGACGGCCCTGCACGGTGCTCTAGTTTGGACCAGCAATCGAAGGAGAACTGGCCCGGGGGGGTTAAAATAAGATGACCCTTGAGTCTGCAGAACCCAAGGGAAAAAGGCTAGGTGGCAAATGGTAAAACCAATGTTGGGCCTTGCTGGAAAAGTCTCATTCAAAGCGAACTGTCAAGGGGGTCCCATAAATCACCCAACCGTGTAAGGAACGCAAACTCCGGGAACATAACACCGGTATGACGGAAACTAGGGTGGCAAGAGTGGAACAAAACACCAGGCATAAGGCCGAGCCTTCCACCATTTACCAAGTATATAGATGCATTAATTAAATAAGAGGTATTGTGATATCCCAACAAGTAAACCTGTTCCAACAAGGAACAACAAGTCCATGTTCCAACAAGGAACAAACTTCATCTTCACCTGCAACTAACAACGCTATAAGAGGGGCTGAGCAAAGAAGTAACATAGCCAAACAACGGTTTGCTAGGACATGGATGGTTAGGGGCTGACATGGCAATATAGAAGGCATGATATAGCAAGTGGTAGGTATCGCAGCATAGGCATAGCAAAGAGCGAGCAATCTAGCAAGCAAAGATAGAAGTGATTTCGAGGGTATGGTCATCTTGCCTGCAAGGTTCTCAGAGTTGTCGAAAGCTTGGTCCTCGTAAGCGTTCTCAACAGAATCCTCGGTCACGTACTCGTCTCCCGGCTCTACCCAAGACAAGAGAACAAGCAAAGGAACCAATATCAACCACGATGCAATGCGCAAGCAACATGATGCAAAACATGGCATGATATGCGAGAGGTGATATGCAATGCGTATGCATGCTCCAGAAGGACAAGGATGAACAGGGCATAATCTTGGCAAACCAAGCATACCACTGGATAGATGAGGTGATTTCGGTTGAAATCGATATAAAGATCACCGGAATCGGATGCACGGTTTGCAAATGGCAAGCAATACAAGAATGACACGAATCTGCCATTAACAGCATGATGCTACTTAGCAAGCAACAAATAATTAAGCTAATGCACCCAAACATGGCAACAAAGCATATGACAGTAATCTACACAAGATGCACGACAAAAGATGAACACTGAGCTACGGCTCAATCACATCATAACAGGTCCAAACAAGCATGGCAAAAGTGCAAACGATAACAAGTTCTCAGACTTAGTGAAATAATCAACATAGCAGAAACTAACATCAGGATGACATGTTCAGAGCAATGAAACAACATGCTACAGGTTCAGAACATATCAAAATAAGACATGGCATGAATCTACACATAGCACTTGACAAAAGTCCCTTACTGACCACAAGCCAAAAAGGACCAGAAAATAAGATTACACCCATGTCAATTAAGCAAGTTTCATTACAGGTTTCAGACTTAGCAGAAAACTGGACATGGCAGAAAACTAATAACGACTAGGCATGTTCGTGAGCTCGATGCACTCACTACAGAGCATTTCATGATAAACTAAGCAAACATACATCAAGAAGACAAGGCATAGACACTAGACATGGCAAGAATAACCTCATAACATGCAAGGATCAACTACACCAAGCTTGGCAAAATCGAATAACACGTAAACAATCTGCCAGCAACATTTTGAAGCAAAAGTAGAGCTCGATTGACTCAAGCTATGGCACTCCATAATTGCAAACAAAAGCATGGATGGATATAGAAAATACGCAAGTTCAAAACACCCTTACTGATCATGCTCAAATTATGCATAGATCTCTCGGAAACAACATGAATACATGGCATGAAAATAACAGCAGTCAGGGACTTAGTGAAATCACCAAGTCTCTGAAATCAGCAACATCAAGTGACCTAGTTTGCATGCTTGTTCTAGTCACCACATAGATCAGAAAAATACATGGCAAAAATCTCTGGAAAGGTAACATGGAATATTACAAAACTCATGTAGGACTCAACTTCATAGGAGGTACACATCGATCATGGAAAAAATGACAAAAGTGCATGTTCAGATAAGATCCAGCAACTAACATCAACTAGCCCTCTTCTAACAGAATTTCGGGCATCAAGATGACTTCAAATGAAAATGGTGCAATGGAACAAAATGGTGTACTCTTTGGGTCGAACAATTCGACATATTATACGCGCGAAACGGAGCTATGTATGCAAAGTTATGGCATGCGAAACAGGTGATGATCATAAGAAATCTTGAGGACTTAGAGAAAATCGGGGGGGACGAAAGTCAACCGCTCCGGCGCGGATATCGAGGCGGCGGCGCGCCTCGCCGGAGACGGCGCCGGAGGAGGAGCGGGGAGAGCCGCCGGAGCTCGGGGGCGCCGGATCCGGGGCGCTCCGGCCCGGATCTACGCGGGGGCGACGCGGAGGAGGCGGGGACGGCGACGGCGTGCGGCGGTGCGGGGCGACGACGGCGGTTGGCGGCGCGGCGAGCTCGGGCGGCGGTCGCCGGCGCGGGGGCGGGCGTGCCGCGGCGAGGTGGCGGGGACGCGGGCGCGGCCGGGCAGCGCCTCGGGCGCGGGCGGCGGCGGCTCCGGGCCGCGGGGGCCTGCTGCGGGCCGCGGCGGCGGCGCGGTACGGGCGGCGGCGGGCTGACACGTGGCACGCTCCCACTGGCGCGGACCGGACGTGTCCGGCGGCGCGGTACGGGCGGCGGCGGGCTGACACGTGGCACGCTCCCACTGGCTGCGGGCGGCGGCGGCGGCGCGTCCGGCGCGGACCGGACGTGTCCGGCGGCGCGGGGCGACGGGGATCTAGGGTTAGGGTGGTTTTTGCCCGGATTTGACGGAGGGGTGCACATATTTATAGCTAGAGGGGGCTAGGAAGCTCCAAACGGAGTGCGGTTTTCGCCCACGCGATCGTGATCGAACGGCGGAGGACATGGGAGTGACTTAGATGGGTTATTGGGCTGTTATGAAGGGGTGTTGGGCTGCAACACACACGAGGCCTTCACGGTTACCCGGTTAACCGTTGGAGTACCAAACGAACTCCGATTGACCAGAAACTTGACAGGCGGTCTACCGGTGCTATGCCGAGGCCACATGTCAAACCTCGGTCCATTCCGAGAATGTTTAATACCCGCTCACGAAGAAATGTAAAAGGGGACGCCGGGGAAGATAGGAGCGCCGGATTGCAAAACGGACAACGGGAAAGATGCTCGGATTTATGAGACGAACGCGTATGCAAATGCGATGCACATGATGACATGATATGAAACGCATGACATGACCAAAATGCAAAACGGAGAGAACCCAACCACGGAGGGAATATCATAACACATAGCCGAAAATGGCAAGAGTTGGATTACAAATATGGCAAGTTACATCGGGGGCGTTACAATGACTAAAAGCTTCGGTTTCAGTAAAATGGAACAAGAAAGCAACCTGTTGGGAGTAACATATTTTGATGTGTGCAGTCCAATGAGTGCTGAGGCACGCAGTGGATATCGTTATGCTCTTACTTCACAGATGATTTGAGTAGATACTGAGCATATTTACTTGATGAAACACAAGTCTGAATTATTGAATGGTTCAAGTAATTTCAGAGTGAAGTTGAAGATCTTCGTGATAAGAGGATAAAATGTCTATGATATGATCATAGAAATGAATATCTGAGTTATGAGTTTGGCACTGTGGAAATTGTTTCACAACTAATGCCGCCTGGAACACCATAGTGTGATGGTGTGTCCGAACATCACAGTTGCACCCTATTGGATATGGTGCGTACCATGATGTCTCCTATCGAATTACCACTATCGTTCATGGGTTAGGCATTAGAGACAACCGCACTCACTTTAATAGGGCACCACGTGATTCCGCTGAGACGAAACCGTTTGAACTATGGTTTGGAGAAACCTGAGTTGTCGTTTCTTAAAAGTTTGGGGCTGCTTATGTGAAAAAGTTTCAGGTTGATAAGCTCGAACCCAAAGCGGATAAAATGCATCTTCATAGGACACCCAAAACAGTTGGGTATACCTCCTAATTCAGATCCGAAAGCAATAGGGATTGTTTCTAGAATCGGGTCCTTTCTCGAGGAAAAGTTTCTCTCGAAAGAATTGAGTGGGAGGAAGATAGAACTTGATAAGGTTGTTGAACCTTCAGGCAGAGAGTAGCGCAAGCACATGAAAAATGTTTCTGTGGCCCCTGCCTCAGTTGAAGAGAAAGCTAATGATGATGATCATGGAGCTTCAGATCAAGTTACTATCGAACCTCATAGGTTGACAAGGGTGTGTACAACTTCTAAGTGGTAACCCTGTCTTAAAAGGTCACGTTGTTGGACAACGATGAACCTATGAGCTATGGAGAAGCGATGGTAGGCCCGAATTCCGAAAAATGGCTCGAGGCCATAAAATCCGAGACAGGATCCATGTATGAAAACAAAGTGTAGACTTTGAAAGAACTACTTGATGGTCGTAAGGCTGTTGGGTACATATGGATTTTAAAAGGAAGACAGACAATGATGGTAAATATCACCATTGAGAAAGCTTGACTTGTCGTTAAGGTGTTTCCCGACAAGTTCAAGGAGTTGACTACGAAGAGACTTTCTCACTCGTAGCGATGCTAAGAGTCTGTTGGAATTAGCAGGTACTGCATTATTTATGAAATCTTGCAGATGGGATGTCAAAATATTGTTTCCTTGTTCTTGAGGAAAGGTTGTATGTGATACAACCAGAAGATTTTGTCGATCCTGAAAGATGCTAACAAGCATGCAAAGCTCCAGCAATCCTTCTAAGGACTGGAGTAAGCATCTCGGAGTTGGAAAGTACACTTTGATGAGATGATCAAAGATTTTGGGGTTTATACAGAGTTTATGAGAAACTTGTATTTCCAAAGAAGTGAGTGGGAGCACTATAGAATTTCTGATAAGTATATGTGGATGACATATTATTGATCAGAAATGATGTAGAATTTCTGGAAGGCATATAGGGTTATTTGAAAGGTGTTTTTCAATGGAAAACCTGGATTAAGCTACTTGAACATTGAGCATCAAGATCTAGAAGGATAGATCAAAACTGCTTAATGGTACTTTCAAATGAGCACATACCTTGACATGATCTTGAAAGTGTTCAAGATGGATCAGTCAAAGAAGAAGTTCTTGCCTAAGTTGTAAGGTATGAAGTTAAGAGTTAAAGCTCGACCACGGCTGGAGAAAGAGGAAGGACGAAGGTCGCCCCCTATGCTTTTGTCATAGGCTCTATACGGCATGCCATGCTGAGTACCGCACCTGATGTGTGCCTTGCCACATGTCTGGCAAGAGGGTACAAAAGGTGATCTAGGAGTAGATCACCAGATAGCGGTCAAAATTATCCTTAGAGGAATAAGGATACGTTTCTCGGTTATGGAGGTGATAAAGAGTTTGACATAGAGAGTTATGTCGATGCAAGCTTAACACCTATCCGGATAGCTCTGAGTAGAGATACCGGATACGTATAATGGAGCAACAATTTAGAATAGCTCCAAGTAGAACAGTTATTTGAAATGGCTCCAAATATAGCGTAGAGATTTGCGAAGTACATACGGATCTGAATGTTGCAGACCCGTTGACTAAAACCTCTCTCACAAGCAACATGATCAAACCCATAACTCATTGAGTGTTAATCACATAGTGATGCGAACTAGATTATTGATTCTAGTAAACTCTTTGGATGTTGGTCACATGGCGATGTGACCTGTGAATGTTAATCACATGGCGATGTGAACTATATTATTGACTCTAGTGCAAGTGGGAGACTGTTGGAAATATGCCCTAGAGGCAATAATAATAAGTTATTATTATATTTCCTTGTTCATGATAATCGTTTATTATCCATGCTATAATTGTATTGATAGGAAACTCAGATACATGTGTGGATACATAGACAACACCATGTCCCTAGTAAGCCTCTAGTTGACTAGCTCGTTGATCAATAGATGGTTACGGTTTCCTGACCATGGACATTGGATGTCGTTGATAACGGGATCACATCATTAGGAGAATCATGTGATGGACAAGACCCAATCCTAAGCCTAGCACAAAGATCGTGTAGTTCGTATGCTAAAGCTTTTCTAATGTCAAGTATCATTTCCTTAGACCATGAGATTGTGCAACTCCCGGATACCGTAGGAATACTTTGGGTGTGCCAAACGTCACAACATAACTGGGTGGCTATAAAGGTACACTACAGGTATCTCCGAAAGTGTCTGTTGGGTTGGCACGAATCGAGACTGGGATTTGTCACTCCGTGTGACGGAGAGGTATCTCTGGGCCCACTCGGTAGGACATCATCATAATGTGCACAATGTGATGAAGGAGTTGATCACGGGATGATGTGTTACGGAACGAGTAAAGAGACTTGCCGGTAACGAGATTGAACAAGGTATCGGGATACCGACGATCGAATCTCGGGCAAGTTCAAATAACGCTAGACAAAGGGAATTGAATACGGGATTGATCGAATCCTCGACATCGTGGTTCATCCGATGAGATCATCGTGGAACATGTGGGAACCAACATGGGTATCCAGATCCCGCTGTTGGTTATTGACTGGAGAACGTCTCGGTCATGTCTGCATGGTTCCCGAACCCGTAGGGTCTACACACTTAAGGTTCGATGATGCTAGGGTTATAAAGGAAGTTCGTATGTGGTTACCGAATGTTGTTCGGAGTCCCGGATGAGATCCCGGATGTCACGAGGAGTTCCGGAATGGTCCGGAGGTAAAATTTATATATAGGAAGTATGGTTTTGGCCACCGGAAGTGTTCTGGGCATCACCGGTAGTGTACCGGGACCACCGGAGGTGTCCGGGGGTCCACCAAGTGGGGCCACCGGCCCCGGAGGGCTGCATGGGCCAAGTGTGGAATGGGGACCAGCCCCAGGTGGGCTGGTGTGCCCCTCCACCAAGGCCCAAGGCGCCTCCTAGAGGGGAAGGGGGCAAACCCTAGGGCAGATGGGCCCTAAGGCCCACCCCTGGTGCGCCTCCCCCTCTCCCCCTCTGGCCGCAACCCTAGATGGGTTTTGGGGCTGCCGCCACCCCTAGGGAGGGAACCCTAGATGGGGGCGCATCCCCTCCCCTTCCCCTATATATACTTGAGGTATTGGGGGCTGCATGACAGGCGATTTGATCTCCCTCTTGGCGCAGCCCTGCATCTCTCCTTCCTCCTCTCCCGCGGTGCTTGGCAAAGCCCTGCAGGATTGACACGCTCCTCCACCACCACCACGCCGTCGTGCTGCTGTTGGATGGAGTCTTCCTCAACCTCTCCCTCTCTCCTTGCTGGATCAAGGCACGGGAGACGTCACCGGGCTGTACGTGTGTTGAACGCGGAGGTGCCGTCCGTTCGGCACTAGGATCATCGGTGATTTGGATCGCGACGAGTACGACTCCATCAACCCCGTTCACTTGAACGCTTCCGCTTAGCAATCTGCAAGGGTATGTAGATGCACTCTTCTTCCCCTCGTTTCTAGTTTCTCCATAGATAGATCTTGGTGACACGTAGGAAAATTTTGAATTTCTGCTACGTTCCCCAACAGGTAGGCCCTCCACTGGGGAGGTGCCTAAGGGCCTGCCCCTGGCGGAGGACCCGTGGTCGTCAGGGGAACCGCTGGCGACCGCTCTACCCCACCGGCGGCGTCCTGGTTTCCGGTCGTCGTTGGTGGCACTAGAGTGTGGCGCAAGGTGGGGCCCTCGTCTGGCGCATGGAGCACTACAACACAACATTCGGGGTGGCGGCGCCAGAGGAGTACGTGCCCCACATGATGGACCAAGGACACGCTCACGAGGGCGAACAGGGCTCGCTCTTCAGCCCCAGCTGGGAGGACGAGACGCCAGAGGCCGAGCCCCTCCAGGAACCCCGGGATGGCTCCGTCGGTCACACTGGAGGCAACAACTATCGGGTACCATTAATTCCTCAAGAGCAGGCATACGCTAATCATGGGTCACAGGAGGTGCAGGTCGCCGCGACAAGCAGCTGCCCCGCCCCTGCGGTCTCCTACCCCTCGGGAGGAGGACGCATGGGGCTGCAGGAAAGGGGCAGAGATCCTACCTCACCACCACGGCGTTCGGAGCAAGGCGTTCTTAGAAGATAGGCCCTCTGCTGGGGAGGCGCCCGAGGGCCTGCCCCTGGCGGAGGACCCGTGGTCGTCGGGGGAACCGCCGGCGACCGCTCTACCCCACGGGCAGCGTCCTGGTTTCCGGTCATCGTTGGTGGTA
The DNA here is from genome assembly GCA_032464435.1 of Aegilops umbellulata. Classification (NCBI taxonomy): domain Eukaryota; kingdom Viridiplantae; phylum Streptophyta; class Magnoliopsida; order Poales; family Poaceae; genus Aegilops; species Aegilops umbellulata. The sequence goes on along the minus strand of CP136058.1, from coordinate 327,793,353 downwards.
CTAGAGTGTGGCGCAAGGCGGGCCCTTGTCTGGCGATATGAAGCAAGGCCGGTACCTGTGAAGAAGGCCCAGTGCCTATGAAGCTCGCCGCCCCGTGACACTCTCACGTAATAATGAGTGGGGCTATACAGGCCCTGGAGTCTCAGGGGTGCCGGCCTCAGGCCCTGGGGCTCCCTCCCACGCCCAGTGGACATCACTTAGCTCCGCGCTGGTGAGAAGACGTCCAAGACTAGATTAGGTGCCGGACGCGGCCTTTTGTCTGCTTTTATTGCCTTTTCCTTTGGTTGTAACTTTGCCCCCACTGGATTTAAGTTGGATTCGAATTTGAGATTTGCGTGTGTTCGGGGAAGGGGTGCTTAGTCTCGTTCAAGCCATTTCTCGCGTTCTGGTTACCACTTCACCACAGCTGCCTCCCCTCGCGAGCCCCTCGCGAGTCGGGTCAGGCCTAGCTCGCGCGCAACCCAAACTGCCGCTGTCGCTCCCTCTCGGGAGGATTCTCCGGTGCCTGTGGAGGTTGTCCTTTTAGGAAAAGGCCCAGAGCCTATGAAGAAGGTGACTGCCTGTGAAGCTGTCGCATTTAGAAAAAGTCCCAGAGCCTGTGAAGAAGGTGACTGCCTGTGAAGCTGTCGCGTTAAGGAAAAGGCCCGGAGCCTGTGAAGAAGGCGACTGCCTATGAAGCTGTCGCGTTTAGGAAAAGGCCCGGTGCCTGTGAAGAAGGCGACTGCCTGTGAAGCCGTCGCGTTTAGGAAAAGGCCCGGAGCCTGTGAAGAAGGTGACTGCCTGTGAAGCTGTCGCGTTTAGGAAAAGGCCCGGAGCCTGTGAAGAAGGCGAATGCCTGTGAAGCCGCCGCGTTCATGAAAAGGCCCAGAGCCTGTGAAGCCGTCGCGTTTGGGAAAAGGCCGGAGCCTGTGAAGAAGGCCAACGCCTGTGAAGCTCCCCGCCAGCGACACTCTCACATCCTACGAATTCAACTAGAGGGCACCCAAGACATCACAGGCTGCCTCGAGGCCTGCACGAAACAAAGGTAAACCTGCCAACCACCAGGTGCGGGCGCTCGCGCAATATAACAACTACAAATACGATGAACACATGTTTTACATGAGGGGCTCCCCCTCCCAAAATGCTCTCACGACCATCAGGCCAAAAACCTGAGTTCTATTCATGCAGGGTAAAGAAAAAAACAGGAGCAATACATACTCAGTCGGACAAATCCCCCAATGTGTCCTCGGAAGCACCTCCCGAGCCGTGGCTGGCGTCGCTGAACTCGCCATCGCCGTCTGCATTGCCACCAGCGGCGTCAAGGCCGTTCACCACACCGCCCTCGTCAGCAGCCACGATCGCGTCATCGTCGTCCGAAGCGAAGACCCTGACAAGAGCGTCCACGTTGTCTTCCACCTAGTGCCCCAGGTCGTCTCGGACGGCCTGGGGGACTGGGGCGATAGCGGCGTCAAAGTCGAAGTGGGGATCCATGTTCAGAAGATGGCTGAAGACACGGGAAAAGGCGCGCCCGAGCAGGGCGCGGCTCCTCTCCTCCACCAACCTGTCGGCCCTGACCGACCGCGCCTCTAGCTGCGTCACCACGGCGGTGAAGAATTGAAGGTTGCCGGCATAGTTGATTGTGTGCGGCTCGCCGACAGCCGCCTCGCAGATGTTGCCCAAGGCCGTGTTAGCTCTCTCCCGGAGCGTGGCGAGCATAGGGTCGTGCACGTGCTCTAGGACCTGCCGCTGGCGTATCTCATCCGTGTTCTGGCGCGCGACGGCCTCAGCCTCCTCCACCCGCTGGCGAAGACCAAGTATCTCGTCCTGGGACGCGGCTAACTCCCCTTGCGCAACTACAAGGGTGGCCCGAGAAGCGTCAGCCAGCCGCGTCGCCTCCTCCCGCTTGGCCCTCAAGGCTGCGCTCCTTCCTTCAGCCTTGACCCGGATCAACCCCAGTCTCCCTTCGAACTCGCGCTCGAGGTCTTGCCGCGCCATCGCCACCCGACGTCCAACCTCCTCCAGGACACGGGCTTCCCGTGCAGCGACATCGTCCTTCGCCTGCGTCACCAAGCGCTCCCTCGCCTCTAGCCGCTCGTACTCGCGGGTGCGTTCGGCGGCTTCTAGCGTCAACGCTTCCTCACGCTTCTGGAGCTCAGCTGGGTCGCCAGAGGCCACCTTCATCGACGCAAGGGCCGCCTCGCGCAGCTCCACTTGCTCCTCCAGTGAGTGGCACCAGGCTAGGAGCTCCCGAGCCCGCTCCTCCGCCGCCTCTCGCCGTCGGTCGGCTCCCCGGGCCTCCTCGGTAGCCTGGGACCGGGCCACCCGAGAGGCCTCTAGCGACGCCTTTGCCTCTTCATCATCAAGATCACGCCGATGGCGCGCGAGGGCGATGGCGGCCTCCAGTTCGCGCCTCCCTGCAGCCAGGCGCAGGCCCTCGGCTTCCGGGCGCGCGTCTTCATCGGCAAGCTCCTCCCCAAGCAGGTTCACCGCGTCAGTCGCCCTTCGAAGGAATCCTTGGCGGCGAGCGCGGCGCTCCCGGGCGTGCTCGAGCACGTCTTCCACACCATCATCTGCCCCAAGCAAGCGCTGGGGACCATGAATCATCGTTCCCCTTCCAGACAGGGGGCAGGGGGCTGGCACCCTTGCGACGGCCGGGCGCGCCGCGCCAAAAGCCCGACCAGGAGCCAGCCCGTGTCCAGATGAAGGGCGCAGGGGGCGCCTCAGCCAGTCACAGTCCACGACCAAACGAGAAGCCCACGGCAGGCTGGCTGTGCCACGAGAGGGCCCACGAAGGAAGATCGCGGGGAGTGAAGGGCCACAGTGCGCCTCAGGACAGTTCGCCCCTTCGATCGCCCTCACCACAAGAGCAGCGCTGCTCGGAGCACTTGGGGACGGTGGAGGAGGCGAAGCCAAAGGAGGCGGCACCTCAGCTACTTCCGCGAGCTCGGCTGGAAGGGGCATGCGGAGCATGGGTCAGTAAAAACAACAAGAAGGTCGTGAGCTGGAAAAGGAGAAGACTTACTCATCAGTGGCGAAGTACTTCCTGCGCTTTAGCAGGCGACAAGGGAAGTCATCACCCAGGGCCTCCCTTTTCCCCCGGAGGGCCTCAAAGTCCACGCGGAAGCGGCCCAAGAGAAGGGCGCAAGGATCAACCTGCGACGAAGACGGAGCGTCGAGGCGATCCGCGTCAGGGGCGCTTGCCTGACGCGTGCTGCCAATCGCCTCGTCAGAAGTCATGGCTGGGGCCTCAGGAGCCTCAGCCCCAGGTGCCGGGAGCAGCTGCTTGCCAACCTCAGCCTCAGCGGCACGGGTCCCGGGAGCTGCTCCTTCGAGAGCATCACCCGACGCTCCCACCTCATCAGAAGCCCCCTCGGTCTCTGGCGCCTCATGCCTCCCTGCTTCGCCACTTGAGGAAGAGTCGCCTAGGCCGACTAGAAGGGCGGTCGACACCACTGGGTTCTCGCGAGACCCCTAGAGGCCATCAGGGCGCAGCCCCCATTCATCAAAGATAGGCATCTCCTTCACAAAATCGTCCCTGTTCTGGCAGAGGTACAGCAGGGCGCCTCCCCGCTGGATGCTACCCGGGTTGGGGTCGCCAGTCAGGATCAAGAGCACTGTCCTCAGCACCTCAGGTGTCAGGTCCTCTTCCTGGAGCCGCATGCGATCACCACGCCCACTGAAGGCCCACATCCGGCGGGAGTGGCGTTGGAGAGGGGAAATGCGACGCAACAGGAACTCCTTCACTACCTTGGGCGCTGTCACGCCAATCGATTTCAAGAACCCAAAGCGGCGCCAGACGAAGGCGAGCCGGGGGCTCTCGAGCGTCTCCTGGCCCTAGCCTGAATTAGGGACATCAGGCGAGGTTGGCTTTGATAGTAGGGGGCTGGGCACCCCGACATCAACATACAACCACCGCTCGCGGAACCCAGCCGAAGGCGATGGAAGCCCGAAGTCGATCCCTGAGGCCGCAGTCTCAGGCGCGGCGACGAATTTCACACACGCCGAGCATTGGGTAGGGTCGACAAGGCGCAGAGAGAAGAAATGGCGCAACAAGGCAACATAAGGAGGGATGCCCATCATTGCCTCACAAACGAAAGCAAAGACCGAAAGAAGGGTGATGGATTCAGGACCCAGATGCATCATATGGATCTGGTAATGGGAAAGAACTGCCTTGAAGAAATCGGAAAAGGGGGGAACCAGACCCGCCCACAGGGCATCAGAAAAATAATGGACCTCAGCGATTATCCTGTCAGTGGGGAAGTGAGACGTAGGCCAGGCCGTCATCCTCCCACACTCGTTGAAGATGGTAGCCAGAGCCGAGCTAACCTTGCCCAGGCACTCTTGATTGAGTATGATCGACCAGCCGACGGCAGGGGCCACTGATGGCGGCGGGCAAGACGGAGGCATGGGTTTCTTCCCTCTCTCCTTCTTCGTCGGAGCCATGGCGATGGGAAGGAGGGGGAAGATTCGAGATTGGATTGGAGGCAGGAGCTGGCGTTCGAGGGAAGGAAGAACAGAGGACGCTCGAGCAGCAGGAAGAGGAGCGGCTGTGTACAACTACGAGTCCACCAAGCAGGGCGCAAAATAAGGGGGCGTGGGGGAACAGTGTCACCCACGTCCAATCAACCACCACGCGGCGCCCGAGGCCGCAGGCTATTAGGGCCCGCGACGCTTCACCCTCGCCCTTTCGCCTTTCAGCACGGCCAAGTCCGGGCGCGCCTTGGGCCCGGGGGCTACTGTCGGCGTTCTGGGAACGGGGATCCCCAGACTTGCCTGCCTGCGGCCTGCGGCGTGGCTCAAAGGGGGGCCCAGCACGGCCCATCTTCATCATCTCAAGACCCAAGACCCTCGCGAGGGGCCAAGCCTCACGGGGTGGACGATACAGAGCTTCCTCAGGCGCGGCCTCATCAGGCTGGCTCACGAGGAGGCAGAGAGATCAAGGCGGGGTACCTCATGAGGCGCCCATGACGCAAGCCATGACGACCAAGGGCGCCAGGCGGGCGCCAGCCGCGTAGTGTCCTCCCTTTCCTCTTTGGTACAAAGGGGGCAAGCGCAGGCAGGAGGGTCAAGCAAAGGCACCGATTTCGATGCAACAAGACCAAGACCAGTTCCGCGACAAGGAGGAAGTCACTGTGGAGCCCAAGCCAGCGTCATCACCAGAGCCTTTGGCAGGCGAGGACCAACTTTAGTCAGGATAAGTGTACCAGATGTTCCCCTTCAAAACGGCCAATTGTTGGTACCCTTCCCGCTCAATATTTGGTAAGAGGCCCAGGGCCTTTGCCTATAAATAGGACTAGCCACCCCCAGGGTAGAGGCATCTAGACATCTAGAAATTGAATCAGTAAGAGAGAGAGAGAAGGGCAGCTGAACTCCTCCTAGCAGTTCATCCCCCAGGCCAAGAACAGACCCTCGCGAGGCTGTTCTTCCTTGTAGTGTTCATCATCATCAGCCCAAGAGGCAACCCACCACACCACACTGGAGTAGGGTATTACACCACATCGGTGGCCCGAACCAGTATAAACTCTGTGTCTCTTGTGTTGTTCTTTTAGTAGTTTAGATCTTTGCGAGACGGAGAGGTAGAGGGCGTAATCTCCATGCGCACCCCAGAGTTCGAACCTCAAGGGTGTGCCGGAACCCGAAATCCGACACAAGTGATTCTCCCGGTTTGGATATCATTGTAGATTTGCTCGACGGGATGATCTTTGGCAATTCTTGCTCGAACTTGTGAAAGCTTTTGCTTGGGTCGGGGTGGAACATCCTCTTCATCTTGTTCTTCTTCTTCTTCTTGGCCTTCTTCATTGTTGACGTTGTTGTTCTCTTGTCGTGGTGGATAAGGAGGTTGTTGATGTTCATCTTGGTGTACTTCCTCGTTTGCTTCATCTTGGCGTGTCCCACTTGTGGATGCTTCCGTATCAACTCTTGGTTCACCTTGTCGTGAGGTAGAAGCTTCCACTTGGACGGACAAGGTACTCTCCTTCATTTCCGTTGGACGAATCTTGCCGATGGACAAGTCTTGAATTGCTTCCGAAGGGCTTTGTCTCCTACATCAATTGGCAATTGCTCTACTTGCGAGCCGTTAGATTCATCAAACTTCACATCTACCGTCTCCTCAACCTTTCGGATGAAATTATTGTAGACACGGTAAGTGTGAGAGTTTGAGCCATAACCAAGTAGAAAACCTTCATGAGACTTAGGAGCAAATTTAGAACGATGATGGTTATCAAGAATGTAGCACTTTGAGCCGAATACTCGAAAGTATCCAACTTGGGGTTTGTTACCCGTGAGGAGCTCGTATGCCGTCTTGCCGAGTAGCTTGTGAAGATACAAGCGATTTGTTGCATGACAAGCTGTCTCAACCGCTTCCGCCCAAAAGTGCTTTGGCGTTTTGTACTCATCAAGCGTCGTTCTTGCCATCTCGATAAGAGTCCGGTTCTTCCTCTCAACAACTCCATTTTGTTGAGGTGTGTACGTAGCCGAGAACTTGTGTGAAATCCCTTCTTCGTCAAGAATGGTGTCCACATTTGTGTTCTTGAACTCCGTTCTGTTGTCACTCCAAACCTTCTTGATCTTCACGTCAAACTGATTTTGGGCCTTCCTAGCGAAGTTTTTGAAGATCTTTTGGACCTGCGACTTGTCATCAAGAAAGAACACCCACGTAAATCTTGAAAAATCATCAACTATGACTAGACCAAATGAGTTACCACCGAGACTCTTGTATGCATTTGGACCAAAGAGATCCATGTGAAGTAGCTCGAGTGGTCTTCTTGTGGTCATGATGTTCTTCCAGCGGTGACTTCCTCCAACTTGTTTCCCTGCTTGAAAAGCACTACAAAGTCTATCCTTGTCAAATACAACATCTTTTATTCCAAGGATATGATCACCTTTAATAAGCTTATCAAGATTTCGCATTCCAACATGACCTAGTCTTCTATGCCACAACCAGCCTTTAGAAGATTTAGCAATTAAGCAAGTTTTAGGTTTAGCCCTTTTAGTGAAGTCAACAATGTAAAGATCTCCTCTACGTATACCGGTAAAGACCATTTTATGATTGTCTCTACGAAACACTTGGCAATCTACTTCAGTGAATAAGACATTGAAACCGAAATCTGCAAGTCTAGAAACTAAAAGTAAATTGTATCCAAGGGATTTAACAAGCATGACATTTTGTATGGAGCTATCATGTGAGATGGCCACCTTACCAAGGCCAACCACCTTACCCTTTGAATTATCACCAAAAGTGACATATTTTCAAGGGCCATCGTTTTCACCAAGCTCATTGAACATATCTTCATCTCCGGTCATATGATCAGTACATCCACTATCAAGGACCCATTCCTTTCCTCCAGCCATGTAGTCGCGAAGATTTGCCATAAGACCAAAATGCCTCATTGCATCATCTCGATCATAGTCACTATCATCATCTTCATCATAGTATCCATGTTCAACATCAACTTGTGATTGATCAATTCCTAGAGAGGGTAATTCATTAGATAAATGATCATCACAATGGTTACCTTTATGAATTCTAATAGCTTCGGATATGATATTGCTAATGATTCCAATGTTTCCTTTAGCACGCATGAGATTGGTGAGCTCAAAAAGACAATCACCAAAACTAGGATCACTAGAGTTCATCTTACTCAAAGCAATAGACTTATGGAGAATTTCGTATAAATTTTTTAAGGAATAATCGGGAAATTGTTCCTCAAGAAATTTCCATATAGTATAGGCACAATCAAGAGTAGGCAAACTAGCAATCAAATTTTTGGGCAATCCTCTAATGATGATATTGATGCTTCTAAGATTGCGAATCATGTCAAGATCTTCATCTAGGGTAGGGTGCAAAGGATCAACATGAGGTGCACAAGGACTAGCAATGTACTTGTTCAAATGATATTCATCGAAAATCTCAAGCATTTCATTTTTCCACTCATGAAAATATTCTCCATCAAGAATAGGCACTCTATGTCTAAGACTTCCCAAAGTAGACACATCCATCTTCCTCCAAAGGTGTTTAAACCAAGGCAATGGAGACCAAAGCTCTGATACCAATTGAAAGGATCGAGAAGAGGTGTCTAGAGGGGGTGTGATTAGACACTAAGTGCCAAAAGATGCAGTTTTTAATATTCTTAAGTTTAGGTGGAGTTTAAGCACAACTTTGACGAACACAATACATATCAAGCAAGCATGCAAAGAGTATATGAGCAGCGGAAAGTAAAGCATGCAACTTGCAAGAATGTAAAGGGAAGGGTTTGGAGTATTCAAACGCAATTGGAGACACGGATGTTTTTGGCGTGGTTCCGATAGGTGGAGCTATCGTACATCCACGTTGATGGAGACTTCAACCCACGAAGGGTAACGGTTGCGCGAGTCCACGAAGGGCTCCACCCACGAAGGGTCCAGGAAGAAGCAACCTTGTCTATTCCATCACGACCGTCGCCCACGAAGGACTTGCCTCACTAGCGGTAGATCTTCACGAAGTAGGCGATCTCCTTGCCCTTTCAAACTCCTTGGTTCAACTCCACAATCTTGTCGGAGGCTCCCAAGTGACACCTAGCCAATCTAGGAGACACCATTCTCCAAGAAGTAACAAATGGTGTGTTGATGATGAACTCCTTGCTCTTGTGCTTCAAACGATAGTCTCCCCAACACTCAACTCTCTCTCACAGGATTTGGATTTGGTGGAAAGAAGATTTGAGTGGAAAGCAACTTGGGGAAGGCTAGAGATCAAGATTCATATGGTAGGAATGGAATATCTTGACCTCAACACAAGTGTAGGTGGTTCTCTCTCAGAAAATGTGTATGGAAGTGTTGGTATGTTCTGATGGCTCTCTCCACGAATGAAGAGTGGGTGGAGGGGTATATATAGCCTCCACACAAAATCTAACCGTTACACACAATCTGCCAAACTCGGTGGGACCGAATGGTTAAACTCGGTCGGACCGATTTAGCAAACCTAGTGACCAGGATTTTTCGGTGGGACTGAGATGCAACTCGGTAGGACCGTTTACACAAACTTGGTGGGACCGATTTTGGTAATAAGCTAACCAGAGAGTTGGTCAGGTAAACTCGGTGAGACCGATTACACAAACTCGATGGAACCGATTTTGGTAATAAGCTAACCAGAGAGTTTGCATTGTAATCTCGGTAGTACCGATTGCTCAAACTCGGTGAGACCGATTTTGGTAATGGACATACACAGAGAGATTACAATCCCATCTCGGTGAGACCGAGATCCCTATCAGTGAAACCGATTTGCTAGGGTTTGTGGCAGTGGCTATGACATGTGAAACTCGGTGGCGCCGGATAGAAAGAATCGGTGGGGCCGAGTTTGACTATTGGTTTAGGTCATATGTGGATGTGGGAAGATAGTTGAGGGTTTTGGAGCATATCACTAAGCACATGAAGCAAGAGGCTCATTAAGCAACACCTCATCCCTCCTTGATAGTATTGGCTTTTCCTATAGACTCAATGTGATCTTGGATCACTAAAATATAAAATTGATAGTGCGTTATATCGACTAGAGGGGGGGGGGGTGAATAGGCGATTTTTATTAAATTCTTCACTGAGGAATTTGCTAGTGAGGAAATTCCTTAGCGAAGAACTACTAGCAACGGAATAAGTACTCAGAAGTAAACATAACAGAATACATGCATGGTCATCATGATGAAATGAAGACAAACATAGAGTACAGAAAGCGTAAACACAGGATAGCACAAGATGAAGACAAACAGACTAAAGAAATTGAACTGAGGAAATTGAGAAAGTCTTCTGTCAAAGTCTTCAAACATAGATATGAACAAACACACAACACAGTAATGAGGAAATGAAAGTGTTGAGGAAATAGAACCAGTTGGCTTGGTGAAGACAATGATTTGGTAGACCAGTTCCAACTGCTGTCTCAGTTGTACATCTGGTTGGAGCGGCTGAGTATTTAAACTCGAGGACACCCAGTCCCGGACACACAGTCCTCACCGTATTCTCCTTGAGCTAAGGACACACATTCCTCGCCCAATCACTCATGGTAAGTCTTCAGGTGACTTCCAAACCTTCACAAACTCGGTCACTTGGCGATCCACAATTCCTCTTGGATGCTCTAGACCTTGACGCCTAACCGTCTGGAAGAAGCACAGTCTTCAAAGGTAACAAGTGTCGGATCCACGCAGGATCAATCCCTTCAGTGATGCTCAATCACTTTGGGTTTGTAGGTGTTTGGGTTTGGGTTTGGATTTTCCTCACTTGATGATTTTCGCTCAAAGTCCTCGGAGGATGGGTTACTCTCAAATGACAAGTGTCAAGTTCTCGCGGAGCAGCCAACCAGCTAGTGGTTGTAGGGGGCGGCTATTTATAGCCTAGGGAGCAGCCCGACATGATAAGACATAAATGCCCTTCAATGATATGACCGTTGGATGGATAAGATATTTTGGGACAGCTGGCGCGTAGCACAGCAACGGTCGGAAATTTGAGGTTCAAATTCCTCAGGGCTATCATGTTCCTCACTGTGTAGGCAATTCACACTGGCAAATTCCTAACTCCTCAGTCAGAGCAGAGTCCTCAGTGACCAGAAGAACTGCGTCTCTGTCACTGAAGAAATTGACTGAACTGCACGAGATTTCCAATGGCTTCACTCGAAGGGATTGGTAGGTGTAGGATTTGAGTTGAGCATCACATGGAAATTTTCTCCTTAGTATTTCCTCGACCCCCTTTAACAGTACGGTGTTTCCTATGACTCAAGAAAGAGAAAATGAAATTACGAAAACAAAAGTCTTCACACTTCATGTTCCTCAAATGATAACCAAGTCTTCAAGGTCACACCAATTTCTTCACTTTCAAAGTCTTCAGAAAGTCTTCAGAGTATCAAAGTCTTCAATTGAAGAACTTCATTTTTAGGGGTCGAATTTCTCTGTAAATATCAAACTCCTCATAGACTTATAGACATGTGTACACTCATAAACACATTAGATCCTTAACCTATAAGTCTTCAATGCACCAAAATCACTAAGGGGCACTAGATGCACTTACAATCTCCCTCTTTTTGGTGATTGATGACAATATAGGTTAAGTTTTCAACGGGGATAAACATATGAAGTGTAAATACTGATATTGAGGAATTTGATTGCAAGATATAGAAGAACTCCCCCTGAAGATGTGCATAGTGAGGAATTTGCTTTTGAAGCAATGCACACTTGAGGAGATGAATCATGGAGATCTCCCCCTATATCTTGTAATTCATACACGCATTTGATATATAATATGAAGAATTTGAAATGCATGATGAAATATGGTGCCTGATGAAATTCAGCATGCGTGCAATGATATTAATGAGGAATAAGCATGCCGAATAGTGCATCAAAAGTATCAGAGCATAATGCAACAAAAGTATCAGTGCACCATCGGGTTTAAGATTACAACTCGATCCAATAAAGTTTCAGAAGAACGAGAGTTGCAACTTAGCAAAAAAAACGCCCTTATAATAGACCCGCTTGAAGACTAACTCAGATTTATCCCCCTTTGTCATCAAATGACCAAAAGGATCGAAACTGAGGACTAACGCCCCTGAAGATATTCATGATGATGAAGGAGCGCCAGCGTTGTTGGGGTCGGTTGTTGAAGTAGGGCCTGCCGCAGTGTCGTCCAAGTCTTCATTTTCATCAGTCTCACGCGATGAAGAATATGAGCTGGCCACCAAAGAAGGAACCTTGACCTTCTTGTATTTCTTCGGAGGAGGTGCAGACCAGTCAAACTCTTCTTTGAGACGCATTTGCTTCAAATCATCAGCGCTGTAAACTTGAGACAGAACAGCCCAGGTGCGATTGAGGGTTTCATGAAGGTAGTAGTGGTTTTTCTTCACTGCATTATGGGTTGCAGTCATGTTGTGAAGAATTGAACCAAACTGACGCTTGACCCATTTGTGATTGCGATCAACCTTTTGATGAAGACTGAGGAGTAACTCATAATCAGTCATCACCCTGGGTGCTGTGGCTTGAGGATTTGGCTTGGCGTTGTTGGCGGCAGAGTCATGTGTGGCAGAGTCATCATTGGTGGAATAAGATGCAGCCTTGCGAAATTGACCATCCAATGGACGAATGCCTTCATCTATCACAGCAGTAGCCTTGCCCTTTTCTTCAACTGAGGAAAATGTCCTTTTGAGGACTTCAATAGGGGGCAAGTAGCTGCAGTGGTTCAGAGTTTTAGCTTTGTAATTGAGTGAAGACCTTGTCCTGATGAATCTCATAATCCATGGCGCATAAGGCTTCAACTCAAATGGTGACATAGCAATGTTGGCCAGAGTCCTCATGAAGAAATCATGGAAGTTGACGGGAACCCCATGAATGATGTTGAAAAGCATGTTCTTCATGATGCCAACGACTTCTTCATCATTAGAATCGTGGCCTTTGATGGGACTCATTGTCTTCGTCAGAATGTGATAGACAGTCCGAGGCACATACAACAATTCCTTGACGAGGAATTTGGTTCGAGGGGCCTGCCCTGGCTTCAAAGGTTTCATCAGCACTTGCATATAGTGATTTGAAAGCTCAGGTTCGTTGTAAACACAACGTGCATCTTCAAGGGGAGGACTGAGTGGGAGGGCACGAAGCAATTCAGACGCTGGTGCCTTGTAATGAGTGTTCTCTGTCATCCAGTCCAGAACCCATGAATTCACATCTTCAGAATTGCCGGTGATGTGCAGCGTTGCGTAGAACTAAAGAATGAGTTCTTCATTCTAATCACAGATGTCAGTGTAGAAATTAAGCAGTCCAGCATCATAAAGAACACTGAGGACTGGCGTGAAGCACGACATGGACTCCATATCCACATGAGGTATATGTGCATGGCCGAAGACTTTGTCTTTGTTGAACAGCACTGAGGAATAGAAGTTGGCTTGACTTGCAGTCCAGAAACGCCTCTTCCTTATGCGAGTAGAGTCATAAGGGTTGTAATCTGTGAAGAATACATGCTCGCCAAAGAAGTCTTCAGCCTTGAACTTTTGCTTCCTTGAGAACGGATCCTTTGGCTTTGGCAGAGGAGTGTCAGTGAGTTGCATCACTACCTCAGGAATTGCGATCTCAGGTTCTTCAGGCTGAGGAATTTCTGGTTCCTCCTCAGGTGCAGTCACATTGATTGAAGAACAACGGTTCTTCATGTGTTGCACATCTAAGTCATCAATTTTGCATAAGTGTTAGGATGAGTGCCTTTTCATAGTACATTCGAGGACTCTAAGATTTTTAGCTCACACCGCAACTTGCTAAAGCTCTTCTCATCCAAGGGCTTAGTGAAGATATCAACTAGCTGTTCTTCAGTCTTCACATGCTCAATAGAAATGTCGCCCTTCAACACATGATCACGAAGAAAATGATGACGAATCTGAATGTGCTTTGTCTTCGAGTGCTGAACTGGGTTGTGAGCAATCTTGATGGCACTCTCATTGTCACAGAGGAGAGGCACATTTTTCACGTTGACGCCATAGTCCTTGAGTGTTTGCTTCATCCATAGTAGTTGAGCACAGCAAGAACCAGCAGCAATGTACTCAGCTTCAGCAGTAGACAGCGATACGCAGTTCTGTTTCTTCGAGGACCAACAGACCAAGGATCATCCGAGGAAATGACAAGTACCAGATGTTGACTTGCGGTCCACACGGTCACCAACATAGTCAGAGTCAGAATATGCAATGAGATCAAAATCCGAGCCCTTGGGATACCATAGTCCTAGTGTTGGTGTGTGAGCAAGATATCGAAGAATATGCTTCACAGCCTTATGGTGTGATTCCTTCGGTGCAGCTTGAAATCGGGCACACATGCAAACACTAAGCATTATATCTGGCCTAGATGCACATAAGTACAATAATGAGCCAATCATGGAGCGGTATACCTTATGATCGAAGTCAATGCCATTTTCATCAGTGCATAGATGACCATTTGTGGGCATAGGAATTTTGATGCCTTTGCAATCTTGCATGCCGAATTTCTTCAGGACGTCCTTGAGGTATTTTTCCTGAGATATGAATATGCCATTGCGCTGTTGACAAATTTGAAGACCTAGGAAGAATTTCAACTCTCCCATCATAGACATTTGATATTCTTCACTCATCATATAGGCAAATTCATCACTATAACGTTGGTCAGTACAGCCAAACATGATATCATCAACATATATTTGGCACACAAACAGTTCACCATCATAAGACTTAGTAAAGAGAGTGGGATCGAGTGAACCGGGTGTGAAGCCTTTTTCATGAAGAATTTCTTCAATGTATCATACCACGCCCGTGGGGCCTGCTTGAGGCCATAGAGGGCCTCGTTAAGTCTGAAGACTTTGTCAGGATGTTTTGGATCTTCAAAACCTGGGGGTTGAGCAACATATACTTCTTCCTCAAGCTTACCATTGAGGAATGCACTTTTTACATCCATTTGATATAAGATGATATCATGATGGTTAGCATAAGCAAGCAATATGCGAATAGCCTCAAGTCTAGCAACAGGTGCAAAAGTTTCATCGAAATCAACTCCTTCAACCTGTGTGTAGCCTTGAGCTACTAGTCGTGCCTTATTCCTCACCACAACACCATTTTCATCTTGCTTGTTGCGGTAGATCCACTTTGTGCCAATGATGTTATGCTTGCGGGGATCGGGACGATTGACTAGTTCCCAGACGTTGTTGAGCTTGAACTGATGTAATTCTTCTTGCATGGCCTGAATCCACTCAGGTTCCAGAAATGCTTCATCTACCTTAGTTGGCTTTGTGATAGAGACAAAAGCAAAATGCCCACAAAAGTTAGATAGATGTGAAGCTTTTGAGCGTGTGAGAGAACCTGGTGCTCTAATGTCATCGATGATCTTCTCCACTTGCACTTCTTTTGCAACGCGAGGATGATCTGGTTGTCGTTGAGGAATTTGATCAGAATTTTCTTCATCATCCATTTCCTCAGCATTTTCTTCAGGTGCATCACCTCGACGTTCTTCACGTTCTGGAATGAATTCTTCAGCAGATTCTTCAGTAGGAATGACATCTTCAGTAGCCTTGTGCTTGATAGAGTCCTTAGGTGCTGGTTCATCTAACACAGAAGGTAGGTGCTCTCTTTGCGAGCCATTAGTTTCATCGAACCGCACGTCTACAGTTTCAACAATCTTGTGAAGAACATTGTTGATGACTCTGTAGGTGTGCGAGTCCTTTCCGTAACCAAGCATAAAACCTTCATGTGCTTTCGGTGCAAATTTAGAGTTGTGATGAGGATCTCTAATCCAGCATTTAGCACCGAAGACTTTGAAGTAACTCACATTGGGTTTCTTGTCAGTGAGGAGTTCATAGGCAGTCTTCTTGAAGAATTTGTGAAGATATACTCTGTTTATGATATGGCACGCAGTATCAATTGCATCAACCCAGAAACGACAAGGGGTTTTGTACTCATCGAGCATAGTGCGTGCCATCTCAGCAAGAGTCCTGTTCTTGCGCTCCACGACGCCATACTGTTGAGGAGTATAAGGAGCAGATAACTCATGAGTAATACCAAGTTCATCAAGATAGTCATCGAGACCTGAATTCTTGAACTCAGTGCCATTGTCACTTCTGATGTGCTTGATCTTCACACCAAAGTTGGTTGAAGCCCTCGAGGAAAATTGTTTGAAGACTTCCTGCACTTCAGTTTTGTAAGAGACAAGGTGTACCCATGTGTAACGAGAGTAATCATCAACAATAACAAAGCCATATTGAGATGCTTCATTTAAAACAGAGGAGTAGTGATCAGGACCGAAGAGATCCATGTGAAGCAATTTGAATGGTCGAGTAGTGGTCATGATGGTCTTAGCTGGATTCTTGGCCTTGGTCATCTTTCCAGCTTCATAGGCACCGCATAAGTGATCCTTGAGGAATTTGACATTCTCAATGCCAATAACATGCTTCTTCTTTGCAAGTGTGTGCAAATTCCTCATGCCTGCATGACCAACTCGTCGATGCCATAGCCATCCTTCTGAAGCTTTTGCAAGTAGGCACACGGCTGGTTGTGAATCTGCAGAGAAATCAATAATATACAAGTCTCCTCTCCTAAAGCCTTCGAAGACTTTGGATTTGTCAGCTTCCATAATCACAACACAGCGATACTTGCCAAAGACAACAACCATATCAAGATCACAAAGCATTGAGACAGACATACAGTTGTATCCTAAGGACTCAACAAGCATGACTGTGTCCATGTGTCGATCCTTTGTGATGGCAACCTTACCTAGACCCAATACCTAACTTTTGCTCTTGTCAGCGAAGATGATATGCTTCAGATGTGATGACGATAAGGGAGCATCCATCAACAGATTCCTGTCACCAGTCATGTGATTTGTACATCCACTATCAAGTACCCACTCAGTGGCTTTGGGTTGATCATCCTGTAGATGAATTAGTGCAACCTACGACCTCATATACTTCACCAGTGAAGAATATGATATCAAATTAATCAGATCAATTTCATCAAGCAGTAGGACAGATAAAACAGAGGGAGGACGTGTGAAATGAAAGTTCATTTCATCATGGTTAGCCTGTGTCCTTACAAGCAATTTGTCAGGTCCCCAGCAAATTCTTCAGACGTTACAGTACGTCTGGAGACCCGACCCTGCATAAGAGCTTAGTTCTTTTTCTTCACCACCCACATCTGAAGGGGTGGCAAAGAGTACATCACTCTTCGAGCTCCATATGAGAATGGCGGCATAGCGGCCAAACCATTACGTTTCACATAAGAGGGATTAGGGTAAGCATATGAATAAGCAGAGAAATTCTTCGAGGACTTATGAACATAATAATTTGAAGAATAATGCTCATATTCATAGCCCTTGGCTCTTCCCTGCGAAACATAGTTGTTAGCACGATGATGTTCATATGAGGACTTTGATCCATGTGAGGAATTTGACCCCCTTGAGGAATTTGGTCCGTATGAGGACTTGGATCCATGTGAAGAATTTGGTCCATATGAAGAATTTGATCTGGGGTACCTATTCTTCACTGGTGGTGTCATGAGGACATTCACCTGAAGAGTTTCAAGGCACCTTTTGGGAACCCAAATTTTCTTCATAGGGGAACCATTCCTGCAGTTAGTCCCAACATATCTAGCAAATACTTCACCATTCTGATTTTTGAACAGTTTATAGTTGGAGTGAAATGACTCATCAGAAGAATGAGAAGATTCACATGTATAACCAGATAAATTAGATGGATCAACTAGAGGTCCCTTTGCAGCAACCCATGAGGTTTTGGGGTACTGCTCAGGCTTCCAATATGTACCATCAGCATTGAGTTTCCTCTCAAAGGCAATACCCTCTTTCCTAGGGTTCCTGTTGAGGATCTACTTTTTAAGCACATCACAAAGAGTCTGATGCCCTTTGAGGCTTTTGTACATGCCTGTCATGTACAATTCCTTCAGCCCTGCATCGTCAGTGATACGAGCAATGTCCTCAGATGAGGAATTAGTGATAATAGAGACAGGTGAAGAATTTGTAACATTAGAAGCATTTGAACATTCAGGTGAAGAATTAGCAGATTCTCGTTCAATGCATTTTAAACATGGAGGAATAAATTCTTCCTGAGTAGCTGCCGGGGAAAGTGACTCCTCGAGCACCTATGGGGACGGAGCCCCTTTCGGTTCGGCGGGGGGCGGAGGTCGCATGAAGAGCAGATCGAGGCGGAGCACACGAGCGGTTTACCCAGCTTCGGAGCTCTCCGGAGAGATAATACTCCTACTGCTGCTTTGTGGTTTGTATTGAGTTCTTGCTCGGGAGCGCTGAGTGCTACAGTACGCACCAGCAGCTAACGAGACCGAGCGTGAGTGTTCTACTGTTCGTCCTCCCCCCCCTCTACATTGTGCATAGGCCTCCTTTTATATGCTCAAGGGGTCTCCAACAGGTGGCAACGTAGACAGGGGTAAAAATGGAAAGTTGCTGCGGTAGGTACAGCTACCTACACAGTGTATCATACCTAACCCTGACGGCAGGGGACAAGGGCATTAAATGCCTATCTACGTCGCCCAAATAGTGCAGAAAAGGGACCGTCAAGTACGCCACCGCCCGCCACGATGGCGATCTTGTCAGCGCCGCTTGCCACAATGCACCCCTGGCTGCACAGCCTCCCGCCACGTACGCCTGGAAGGGTCCCAGAGCGACACGTTGGTAGGTGAGCTGGAGCGCGGGTACAGAGTGGTTGCTGGCCGCGGCAAACGCCTTGCCACGGCCGTTGTCTTGTCGCGTCCGGGAGCTTGTCGCTCGCCGGGTCTTGTCGGGACGCGTGGCGCGCCGCGGCAAGTACCTTGAGATGCCTTGGTTGGCCTTCCTGGCAAGCTCCTCTTGCCGGGGCTTTGTGCCTCGAGTGGCATTCCCGGCAAGATCCTCTTGCCGGGGCCTTGTCTCCTTGGCTTAAATACTTTGTTCTTGAATGGCTCCAAAGGAACCAAGTAGGTCCTTGGCGGTCACCTGGCAAGCCTTGCCGCGGGACGCTGCGACTGCCCGTGCACAAGTTTGGGATACTAGGGTACCCCTACTCTAGTACACCAACAGGAGCCCCCGGGCCTGGGCCATACACGGTGCCGAGCGTTGTTGGGCCAGGCCCAATACAGGGCATGGGCACGCGCGGCCTGGATCACGCCGCATCTTACTCCGTATCCACCGCGCCCTCCCCGAACGGCACGCGTCGACTGCGGCGTCGTGGGAGAGATCGTGGGTGGTTTCTTTATTCAGAAGGGTGAAACGTCCGCCCCCTCCCTCCTGAGGCATGGAGGCGTGGTTTTCGAGGCGTCCACTCCCCACGATCACGGGGTGGGGAGAGGTCGCCTCATCCGTCGCCTCGGTTCTGTACGCCTGCGATGCGACTTTCATGCGCTTGGGGTGGCGAACGGTGGAGATGGGAAACCGGGCCGTCGTGGGTCGAGGCAGCGGGTCGGTCCCAGTTCCCTGCTTCTTCTGTGTCTTGATTAGCTGAGCGGGGCGGCCGAGCCCCCACCCTATTCCTTTATAAGGAGCGGGAGGGGGGACGGAGGCCCGTATTCTTTCATCTCTTCTTTCCTTCAGCTTCTGCTCCCCTCTCTCTCATTCGCCATGGAGAAAGGGAACCCTGGTCCTTCAACGGTGGCGGCGAGGGTCGCCGCTAGACAACGCGTGCCTCCCTCTCCCGCACCCGTGGTGGCAGAGCCAGCCGTAAGGGGAAGAGGGAGGGGGCGAGGCCGCGGGCGAGGTCGAGGGTGAGGCCGAGGCGCTCGGGGAAGAGGTGGACGGGGCGGTTCGCCGGCCTCGCCTCCGCCAGCGGCTCCTCTTCCTATGGCGGTCCATATCGGGGACGACCCTTGCGAGTTCTTTGTCAGGCTGCGTCGGCCGCCTCGTCGTCGCCTTCGTCTCCCGACTCCATTTGCGAGCGAGATGGAGTTGGATCCGCCCGAGACGCTGAGGCTGCACATGAGGAGCTGTGGAATCAGCGGTACGCGAGTCCGCGTTGACTTCCCGGCCCCTAATGTGATGTATCTTGGTCGAGGGTGGAAGACGTTCGCCCGTATCCACAGCCTGACGGAGGGGCTCAACCTCCATTTTAAGCTGATGGAGGGCGGTCTCCTCTCCGTCAAGGTCTTCGGGTGCTTCGGGACTCGGGCAAGGTGCTGCGTGGACAGCTCCTCCGATAGCGAAGACTCCTCCTCGGACAGGAGTGACGAGGAGGACAGCGGCAGCGATGACGAGGGTAGTAGGCGGCAGGATGACGGGTCCGACTAGGTGTCGGGCGCCGCTCCGTGCAGCACCAGCAACCCCATCATCCGCGTCGCCGGCTCCTTGAGCTTCTCGGGGTCGTCTCCTTGGGCGGCTGGCGTAGGGAGGCTGCGGAAGAGGAAGAGGGCGGGCGGCAAGGCCGTCAACTCGGAGTACATGGGCGCGACGCCCTCGACAGCGTGCTGACGTCCTGCTGCCTCGTCTTCGAGCCCTGCCTCCGGCGCCGCCATCACCATCCAGCCTTTGGACGACCACCGAGATGTTCTCTTGGTGTCTTCTGCCACCTGTAGTTCGCCTAGGCGCCCCTTTTGCCCTTTTCGCCTCCTTGACCTACCTCCTGAAGAGAGGGACAAGAAAGGGATTACGGGCACCTTATCTCTTTTTAAATTTGTAAGCCCTCGGGCCTTAGTTGCATTTAAAACTTGTAATCCCATCATTCATGTTTTTCATTCTCTATGAACTGTACCTGAGTGGAATGTTTTTTTGTGAAAAGGGGATGCTTGCCGGGTCACTTGTCTTGTGGGTGGAACCCACGTCAAGGAGCAGATCCTTAATATCTTTAAGATAGACACTTCTTTTCCCGGCAGCAGGCCCTGCCGTCTCCCCGCATCGCTCGACCTTTCTCACGCTTTTGGCGGAGGCAGGGATGAGGCGGGTTTAGGCTCCTCGTTTCGTCCCTTTGCTGCCGCGACTACGACCAAACCTGGCCCCAGGAACGAGCCCTAGGGCCTAGAGTTAGGGAGCACGGTAGCTTTTAGGAAGAAACGAGGTTTTGCATACCTCAGTCCATAAGAGAATGCATGATAAGGGATGAAAAACTTATCTGAGATTGCAGCCCCCGGCAATTCTGGTTCGCCGTGGGTGAGTCTTTGTACTTGCAGCCCCCGGAAACACTAGCTTCCCGGGGTCCAGATGCTGGTCCGTCCTCCTTCTCTTCTTCGTCCTCAAGTGGTCCGGCCAGGATATGCGAGCCCTGCGAACCAAGGGAAACGAAAGAAAGGAAAAGGGACGCACACCCGACCTCTAAGCTAGGGGTTAGCCGCTACTAAGCACTATCAACCCTAACCAAGGACGAGACTCAACCTAGCATGCATGCTATAACTTAGGGCGCCAGCGCTTCAACTATGCTCAGGGTCTGCGCCTGGCTTTGTACAAAGGATTACATGCAACAGCGGCAAGACTTGTACAAAAGGTGGTTACCGGAACAGGGTCCGACAACCGCGCCTTACGGGTAAAACTTACGAAGATGCTCGATGTTCCAGGAGTTGCTCATCGGAATGCCATCTTTGGTCTCAAGGCGGACAGCGCCAGGCCTAGTGACTCGTTTCACCTGATAAGGGCCTTCCCACTTCGGCGTCAACTTGTTGTAATTCTTGGCGGAATAAACGCGCCGAAGAACAAGGTCACCTTCCTCGAGACTTCTGGCGTTAACTTTGCGGCTATGGTAGCGACACAAAGCTTGCTGGTAGCGAGCAGCTCGCACAGCAGCCTGAAGACGGTCCTCCTCAAGGAGCAGCGCGTCATCTTCGCGCAACTGCTCTTGCTCAAGCTCATCATAAGAGAGCACTCGAGGTGACCCATATATGAGTTCCGTGGGGATAACTGCCTCTGCTCCATAGACTAGAGCGAAAGGTGTCTGGCCAGTGGCTCGATTTGGCGTCGTCCTGATCGACCAAAGAACCACCGGCAGCTCCTCAATCCAGTTTCTTCCGCACTTGTGCAGCCTGTCGAAAGTCCTGGCCTTGAGTCCACGCATCACTTCAGCATTTGCCCTCTCCGCTTGACCGTTGCTCCTGGGCTGAGAAACAGAAGCGAAGTAGACCTTGGCACCAAGATCTTGGACGTACTGCATGAAGGTGCGGCTCGTGAATTGCGTACCGTTGTCGGTGATGATCCTGTTAGGGATCCCGAAGTGGCAAACAATCGACCTGAAGAACTTCACTGGTGACTGTGCTGTCACCTTCCTCACTGCTTCCACTTCCGGCCACTTTGTGAACTTGTCGATTGCGACGTACAAGTACTCAAAGCCCCCGGCTGCTCGGGGGAAGGGGCCGAGGATGTCGAGCCCCCAGACCGAAAATGGCCAGGATAAAGGGATCGTCTGGAGAGGTTGAGCTGGCTGGTGTATCTGCTTGGAATGGAACTGGCACGCTTCACACTTGGTTACTTGTGAAGTTGCATCCTGGAGCGCTGTCGGCCAAAAGAAACCTTGCCGGAACGCTTTGCCGGCAAGTGCTCTGGCGCCAATGTGGTGACCACATATGCCTCCATGTATCTCTGCCAACAGCTTCTGTCCATCTTCCCGGTGAATACACTTCAATTTCACACCGTTGAGTCTTCTTCTGTACAGTGTGTTGTCGACAAACTGGTACATAGTTGACTGCCGGGCTACTCTTTCCGCTTCTTCTTGCTCTTCGGGAAGTTCTCCTGTCTGAAGGAAATGGACGATCTGTTGTGCCCATGCTGGAGCTTGTGGCTCGACAACAAGGACTAAAGGCATATCTGCTGCTGCGGGAACATCCGCTTCTACGGCGAGAACCTGCGGCTCAGCCGAAGCTTGACGTTCCCCGGCAAGCTTGCCGGAGCAAAACTTGTCGAGAGTGTCTGCTTCAACGAAACAAACCCTGGGGTTTGTCGGAGCAGACTGCTCCCCAGCACTCTTGGTGTTGATCTTGGGGACCTTCTTGGCGGCGGCTTCGGGAAGCTCTACCGGAAAATAGTCACCAGAAATCAACTTCCTCTTCTTGCTCTGTCCAGTTGATGGTGTAACAGACGGTTGAGTCAGCTTGAGCAGAAAGATCCCTGGTTCCATAGGTAACTTAAATGCTGCGCACTTTGACAGGCCGTCGGCAATGTCGTTCTGAGCTCTTGGAACATGTTCCATCTGTAGGCCGACAAAGCGCTCTTCTAGCTTCCTCACCTCATCAACATAGGCTTCCATCAACGGACTTTGATAATTCTTGTTCACTTGGCGGACGACAAGCTGCGAGTCACCCCTGACAATGAGCTTCTTGATCCCAAGGTCTGCCGCGATCCTGAGACCGGCAAGCAAACCCTCATACTCTGCAGTATTGTTCGTTGCTTGCTCCTTGGGAAAGTGCATCTGGACTACGTACTTGAGGTGCTCTCCGGTGGGTGCGACAAGCAGCACGCCGGCATCGGCGCCTTGCAGCGAAAATGCACCATCAAAGTACATCAGCCACTCTTTGCTTGCTTCCTTGACGGGGATGCTCGTCTCTGGAATTTCTTCATCTGGTGTTGGCGTCCACTCTGCTATGAATTCTACCAATGCTCTGCTTTGGATAGTTGAAGTGCTCTCAAACTTGAGGCCAAAGCTTGACAGTTCCAGTGCCCACTCAACAATCCTGCCTGTTGCTTCTGGATTCTGCAGTATCCTCTTTAGCGGAAAGCGAGTGACAACTGTTATATCATGTGCTTGGAAGTAATGGCGCAGCTTTCTCGAGGCCATGAGAAGGCCGAATAGCAATTTCTGCACACCAGAGTACCTTGACCTAGCCCCCTGCAGAAGGGAACTGACAAAGTAAACTGGGCGCTGCACCATTTTCTTCTGTATCTCCTCGGGCGCCTGCGCAGATCCATCTTTGACGGGACCAGAGCTTGTCGGGGAAGCCCCCTGCTTGTCGCTGGATGCGCTCGCCGTGGTTGCTGGCTCATCATCTGCCTCCCTCTCCGCTATTAACGCAGCACTAACCACTTGATTGGTTGCCGCCAGATACAGCAGCAACTTCTCTTGTGGCTTAGGTGCGACAAGTATTAGAGTGGAGGACAGGTATCTCTTCAAGTCCTGCAGCGCAGCCTCCGCTTCCGGAGTCCATTTCATTGGACCTGCCTTTTTCAAAATTTTGAAAAACGGCAGGGCGCGCTCAGCAGACTTAGAGATAAACCTGCTGAGAGCCGCCACACAGCCGGCAAGTCTTCGTACATCCTTGACACGCTTCGGTGCTTCAATCTGCTCAATGGCCTTGATCTTGTCGAGATTGGCTTCAATTCCCCGCTGAGACATGAAGAACCCAAGAAGCTTGCCGGAAGGGACTCCAAACACGCACTTCTCGGGGTTGAGCTTGAGGCTGATCTTGCGCAGATTTGCAAAGGTCTCTTCGAGATCTTGAATCAAAGTTGACTTGTCCCTGCTCTTGACCACTATATCATCCATGTAGGCTTCCACATTTCTGTGTATTTGCGGTTCAAAAGCAGTATGGACTACCCTTGCAAATGTTGAACCAGCATTCTTCAAACTGAAAGGCATCCGTATGAAACAGTACGTGCCACAGGGAGTGATGAATGCGGTTTTCTCCTCATCCTCTTCTGCCATGAAGATCTGATGATATCCTGAGTATGCGTCAAGAAATGAAAGCAAATCACATCCGACCATGGAGTCAACAATCTGGTCAATGCACAGCAAGGGAAATGGGTCTTTGGGACAAGCTTTGTTAACATCTGTAAAGTCGATACAAAGCCTCCATTTCCCGTTTGCCTTGCGCATGACTACAGGATTGGCCAACCACGTGGGATGGAGCACTCCTCTGACGAGGCCTGCTGCTTCCAACTTCTTGATCTCTTCTGCGATGAATTCTTGGCGCTCCACTGCTTGCTTTCTGAGTTTCTGCTTAACGGGCCGCGCATGAGGACAGACGGCAAGGTGGTGCTCAATTACTTTCCTGGGAACACCGGGGATGTCAGACGGTTGCCACGCAAACACATCGACATTCGCCCGCAAGAAAGCAATGAGCGCGCTTTCCTATTTAGGGTCGAGAGTGGCACTGATGGTGAAAGTACCACCAGTGCCGTCCTCCTTGGCGGACACCTTCTTGGTCGCTGGCGGAGCTGCCATTGTCTTCTTACACTTGCCGGTGGAGCTCGATGGTGCGTCCTCGACGGTAGCGTAGCACTCCGAAGAGGTGCGCTTGCCGGAGTGGGCATCAGAGCTCTTGCCGGACTTGGTCTTCTTCTTCCCCCCGGGAGCTTCAGCGGCAAGTGTCTCGCGATCCGTCGCGGCTGCTGCTTCCCGGTAGATCTTGTCGGCACAGATAAGAGTGTCTTTCTTATCGCCAGGGACAGAGATGACACTTATCGGGCCTGGCATCTTCAGCATGTTGTACGCGTAGTGAGAGGCCGCCATGAACTTGGCGAGCGCTGGACGGCCGAGAATCCCATTGTAAGGCAATGGAAAATCGGCGACGTCAAAAGTGATACTCTCAGTCCTGAAGTTCAACTCGCTGCCAAATGTCACCGGCAGCGTGATCTTCCCCTTCGGCTTGCTCCTTCCCGGGTTGATTCCTTGGAAAGTGCCGGTCTCTTCGAGCTTGCTGTCGGGGACTTGGAGTTTCTGGAGCACAGCGGAGGAGATCAGGTTCAAGCCGGCCCCGCCGTCTACTAGCATCTTAGTGACCTTGAGGTTGCGGATAGTTGGTGAGACCAACATCGGCAAACACCCGACAGCAGTTGTGCGATCAGGGTGGTCCTCAATATCAAAGATGATAGGCGTGCTGGACCATCTCAGAAGCTTGCATGACTCGACGGGTGGTTCTGCTGCATTGACTTCCCGTACCCACTGCTTGAGTTGGCGGTGTGAAGTATGCAGAGAAGCACCGCCGTCAACGCACAAGACCTCTGTAGCTTTCTGGAACTCCTGCTCGCTCGTCTCGGCATCATCCATGTCTTCGTCGTCGTCGTCATCTTCATCCTTGTCGTGGCCGCGGGGGGGGGGGGGGGTCTGTCGCCTTGCCGCTGCTTGGCGTTGCCGCGGCGTCCTCCCCGGCCGGTGCGCTTCGTACCGGATCCTCCAGCACCTCCTTGGGCTTTCTCCTTGTCGCGTCGCTCGTATTCGGCCTTTTGCAGCTCGACAAGCTGCTCGACCTTCTTGCAGCTCTGGAGGTCATGGCCCTTGGTGCGGTGGATCTTGCAGTACTGTTTGTTGGTGCCGTCCTGCTTGTCGGCGGCCGCCACAGCCTGGTAGTTGGTGCATGCGGCAACATCCTTGCCGGAGCTACCAGTCTTGGCTGTCTTGGCGCCACCTTCGTCGCCGGACTGCTCAACAACTAGCACATCTTTGCCTTTCCTCTTCCTGTTGTTCCGCCACTGGTTTTTCTTTGCCGGGGCAGCATCATCGTTGTCAGATCCTCCTGCTCCTATATCCTCTCCGGGGAGTTTCCTCCCTTCGTCAGCACGTGCACACCTGTCAGCCAGGGCATACAGCTCACTGACGTCTCTGATCTTGCACATCATCATCTCCTCCCGCATCCTACGGTTACGCACGTTCTGGTGGAACACGCTGATGACCGCGGCAGGGTGGACATCTGGGATGTTGCGTTGCACTTGGCTAAATCTCTGGATGTACTTGCGCAGGGGCTCTCCTTCCTTCTGGGCGAGCAGATGAAGGTCACTCTCCTAGCCATGAGGTTTGTGGCCGCCTGTAAAGGCGCCGACAAACTGATGGCATAGGTCTGCCCAGGAAGATATGGAGTTTTCTGGCAAGTGCATGAGCCAGGACCTGACGTTGGGCTTGAGCACCAGCGGGAAGTAGTTGGCAAGGATCTTGTCGTCGCGCCCCCCAGCAGCTTGCACCGCGATGGTGTAGATGCTGAGGAACTCCGACGGATGCAACTTGCGTCGTACTTCTCGGGCACATCTGGCTTGAAATTCTTCGTGCTGGACCACTGGACTTGCCGCAGCTCACGGGTGAACGCAGGGCAACCTACCACGTATGGTAGGTCGCCTGGTTCCCCTGGCGCATGCATGTCGATAGTGGGCCCAACGCGCTTGTCTAACAGACGCCGCGCTTCTCTTCGGCGCTCGATGCGAGTACGAGCGTCTTCTTGTTGTCGTTCGTGAAGAACTTGGCGCTGATCGCGGCGAGTTCGCGGATGTGATGAAGCAGTGGAGTCGCTGTCGTGGTGGACCCGGCGAGTCGGCAATCTTGGCCTTCGGGGCGGAGAGTGCACAGTGGTTGCACCCCCACCGGTTTTGTCGCCATCGGCTCGCACCTGGCTGGCTTGCCGCAGCTGCGATGTGGTCGGCTGCCGTGGAGTGTCGCCGTTGGCGAAGCCGATGAGACTCCGAATGGTGGCCCTCCAGTTGTCAATCTTGTATGGCATTGGAGGGAAGTCTAGGAGCAGTTGAGCTCACGCCAAAGCTTCGGCTAGAGTGGCGGGTAGCGGTGGCGAACGATGCGAGGAGCGGGATATGCTCGGACTTCCAACTACGTTAGAAGGAGCAGTATTCCGCCCAGGCGACCGTGCCTCGCTCGCGCCAGCACGTTGGCGCGCATGCTAGACTTGAGCATCCCGAGATCCGCCAGCTCGATTTGGGTCCAGCAAGCGTATGGTACCGTGAGTGCCATGACGCTGTCGGTCCCGCGTCTCCTGAGATGGGCGCGGTGCATCTACAGACGCTCGGTCGTCGTGGGAGCCGGCTACACCGCTGATGGGCAGCGCAGCCTTGTCCTTGGACCTGGCGGCACCGTGGGCTCCCTCGTCGACGCCCGTTCTTCCGCCGGCGTCTTCCCCACCAGCCGTTTGCTCCGGCGGCGGTGGGTTCGACGCGGACGGAGCAGTCGCCTCCGAAGCCTTCTTCTTCGGCGGCATGTCGATGAAGTCGATGAAGATCTAGCTCATGTGAACGCCGGATCAGGTTCACACAACCTCGACGCCCCCTACCTGGCGCGCCAAAGATGCCGGGGAAACTGACTCCTCGAGCACCTATGGGGACGGAGCCCCTTTCGGTTCGGCGGGGGGCGGAGGTCGCACGAAGAGCAGATCGAGGCGGAGCACACGAGAGGTTTACCCAGCTTCGGAGCTCTCCGGAGAGATAATACTCCTACTGCTGCTTTGTGGTTTGCATTGAGTTCTTTCTCGAGAGCGTTGAGTGCTACAGTACGCACCAGCAGCTAACGAGACCGAGCGTGAGTGTTCTACTGTCCGTCCTCCCCCCCTCTACGTTGTGCATGGGCCTCCTTTTATATGCTCAAGGGGTCTCCAACAGGTGGCAACGTAGACAGGGGTAAAAATGGAAAGTTGCTGCGGTAGGTACAGCTACCTACACAGTGTATCATACCTAACCCTGACGGCAGGGGACAAGGGCATTAAATGCCTATCTACGTCGCCCAAACAGTGCAGAAAAGGGACCGTTAGGGACGCCACCGCCCGCCACGATGGCGATCTTGTCAGCGCCGCTTGCCATAGTGCACCCCTGGCTGCACAGCCTCCCACCACGTATGCCTGGAAGGGTCCCAGAGCGACACGTTGGTAGGTGAGCTGGAGCGCGGGTACAGAGTGGTTGCTTGCCGCGGCAAACACCTTGCCGCGGCCGTTATCTTGTCGCGTCCGGGATCTTGTCGCTCGCCGGGTCTTGTCGGGACGCGTGGCGCGTCGCGGCAAGTACCTTGAGATGCCTTGGTTGGCCTTCCCGGCAAGCTCCTCTTGTCGGGGCTTTGTGCCTTGAGTGGCCTTCCCGGCAAGCTCCTCTTGCTGGGGCCTTGTCTCCTTGGCTTAAATACTTTGTTCTTGAATGGCTCCAAAGGAACCAAGTAGGTCCTTGGCGGTCACCTGGCAAGCCTTGCCGCGGGACTCGGCGACTGTCCATGCACAAGTTCGGGATACTAGGGTACCCCTACTCTAGTACACCGACAGCAGCGCTGATTTGTTGAGCAAGTAATGAATCGCGCTCCTTCTGAAGATCTTCATAACTCACTCTTAGCTCCTCAAGATCTTGCTTTCTTTGAAGAAATTCATAAGAAAGCTTCTCATGATCAGATAAGAGAGTGTTATGATGACCTTGAAGGTTATCAAACCTGGTCTGAAGTCTCTGAAGATTTTCAGTTAAGGCTTTAGTGCGATCCATTTCTTCACCCAACATATCATCACTTTTTTCTAGCATGTTTTGAACCTTTTCAAAAGCCTTTTGTTGTTGCACAACAATCTTGGCAAGTTTAGAGTAGCTAGGCTTAAGATTTTCATCAGATTCATCTTCACTAGATTCAGAGGAGGTATATTTAGGTACCTTGGCACCCTTTGCCATGAAGCAATAGGTGTGAGCATAGTCATCGTTGCCTTCATCAGCCTTGTTGGTGAGGTCATTTTCTTCAGAGTTGAAGATAGACTTGCCGACGAATGCAGTAGCGAGGGCTAGGCTTGCCATACCAGACTCAGAGTCCTCAGAAGCCTCCTCTTCTTCCTGTTCCTCTGATTCAGCTTCAGAGTCCATTTCCTTGCCAATGAATGCCCGAGCCTTCTTGGAACTGCTCTTCTTGTGAGATGAAGACCTTGAGGATTTTGATGATGAAGATTTTGAGGACTTCTTCTTTTTCTTCGCATCATCAGAACTGTAATCCTTGTATTTCTTCTTCTTTGATTCCTTTTCCCACTGAGGACAATCTTGAATGTAATGTCCTGGTTTCTTGCACTTGTGACAAAGCCTCTTCTTATAGTCACTGGATGAGGAATCATTGCTCCTTGAGGGTTTTCGAAAGCGACCACGTCTTGAGAACTTCTAGAATTTCTTCACTAGGAGTGCTAGATCATGACTCAGTTCTTCGAGTTCACCAAGGCTGCTACCAGAGTCTTCATCTTCGGACTCAGATACTACCTTGGCCTTCAGTGCACGTGATCTGCCATAGCTCGAACCATAGAGATCTCTCTTTTCAGCAAGCTGGAACTCATGAGTGTTTAGCCTCTCGAGGATATCAGCGGGGTCGAGTGACTTGTAATCAGCATGCTCTTGTATCATCAGTGCCAGAGTGTCAAATGAGGAATCAAGCGATCTTAGCAATTTCTTCACCACCTCATGGTCGGTGATGTTAGTGGCACCAAGTGCTTGAAGCTCATTTGAGATGTCAGTGAGGCGATCGAAGGTTTGCTGAACATTTTCATTGTCGAGTCTTTTGAAGCGGTTGAAGAGATTGTGAAGAACATCAACTCGAGAGTCACGCTGAGTTGAAACTCCTTCATTGACCTTGAACAGCCTATCCCAGATAAGCTTAGCAGTTTCCAAAGCACTCACTCTACCATACTGTCCTTTACTCAGATGGCCACATATGATATTCTTCGCTTGGGAATCGAGTTTCTTGAATCTCTTCACATCGGTAGCGTTCAGTGAGGGTGAGACGGAGGGAACACCATTTTCCACAACGTACCAGAGATCGTTATCAACTGCCTCAAGATGCATGCGCATCTTGTTCTTCCAGTAGGGGTAGTCCGTCCCATCAAAGGTAGGACACCCAGCAGAGACCTTGATCATACCTGCGGTCGACATAACTAAAACTCCAGGCGGTTAAACCAAAATCACACAGAACAAGGGAGTACCTTGCTCTGATACCAATTGAAAGTGCGTTATATCGACTAGAGGGGGGTGAATAGGCAATTTTTATGAAATTCTTCACTGAGGAATTTGCTAGCGAGGAAATTCCTTAACGAAGAACTACTAGCAACGGAATAAGTACTCAGAAGTAAACATAACAGAATACATGCATGGTCATCATGATGAAATGAAGACAAACACAGAGTACAGAAAGCGTAAACACAGGATAGCACAAGATGAAGACAAACAGACTGAAGAAATTGAACTGAGGAGATTGAGAAATTCTTCAGTCAAAGTCTTCAAACACAGATATGAACAAACACACAACACAGTAATGAGGAAATGAAAGTGTTGAGGAAATAGAACCAGTTGGCTTGGTGAAGACAATGATTTGGTAGACCAGTTCCAACTGCTGTCTCAGTTGTACATCTGGTTGGAGCGGCTGAGTATTTAAACTCGAGGACACCCAGTCCCGGACACACAGTCCTCACCGTATTCTCCTTGAGCTAAGGACACACATTCCTCGCCCAATCACTCATGGTAAGTCTTCAGGTGACTTCCAAACCTTCACAAACTCGGTCACTCGGCGATCCACAATTCCTCTTGGATGCTCTAGACCTTGACGCCTAACCGTCTGGAAGAAGCACAGTCTTCAAAGGTAACAAGTGTCGGATCCACGCAGGATCAATCCCTTCAGTGATGCTCAATCACTTTGGGTTTGTAGGTGTTTGGGTTTGGGTTTGGATTTTCCTCACTTGATGATTTTCGCTCAAAGTCCTCGGAGGATGGGTTACTCTCAAATGACAAGTGTCAAGTTCTCGCGGAGCAGCCAACCAGCTAGTGGTTGTAGGGGGCGGCTATTTATAGCCTAGGGAGCAGCCCGACATGATAAGACATAAATGCCCTTCAATGATATGACCGTTGGATGGATAAGATATTTTGGGACAGCTGGCGCGTAGCACAGCAACGGTCGGAAATTTGAGGTTCAAATTCCTCAGGGCTATCATGTTCCTCACTGTGTAGGCAATTCACACTGGCAAATTCCTAACTCCTCAGTCAGAGCAGAGTCCTCAGTGACCAGAAGAACTGCGTCTCTGTCACTGAAGAAATTGACTGAACTGCACGAGATTTCCAATGGCTTCACTCGAAGGGATTGGTAGGTGTAGGATTTGAGTTGAGCATCACATGGAAATTTTCTCCTTAGTATTTCCTCGACCCCCTTTAACAGTACGGTGTTTCCTATGACTCAAGAAAGAGAAAATGAAATTACGAAAACAAAAGTCTTCACACTTCATGTTCCTCAAATGATAACCAAGTCTTCAAGGTCACACCAATTTATTCACTTTCAAAGTCTTCAGAAAGTCTTCAGAGTATCAAAGTCTTCAGTTGAAGAACTTCATTTTTAGGGGTCGACTTTCTCTGTAAATATCAAACTCCTCATAGACTTATAGACATGTGTACACTCATAAACACATTAGATCCTTAACCTACAAGTCTTCAATACACCAAAATCACTAAGGGGCACTAGATGCACTTACAAAAATGTAGAGTCTTGATCTTGAAGCTTTAGCCAATCTTTTGTCCTTAGCATCTTGAAGGGGTTCCACATCCTCTAATCCATGCCACTCCATTATTGAACTTATCTGAAACATACTAGGTAAAAGTGTTAGTCCAACAAGAGATATGTTGACATTAATTACCAAAACCACCCAGGGAGCACTTGTGCTTTTCAAAGGTCGCCAGGGAGATCCGGCCCGACTGCCTCGCAGTCGGCCTGAATCTCGGGGACTACAGCCCGCGGGTGCGCTAGCGCGCCCCCGCAGAGAAGGAAGAGAACTCACTCCGGCTTTCCGACAAGTCGGCAGTTTGCTTGGCTAGTTATTCGACGTTATGGTTGAAGGCGGTCACGCGAAGATTATGGTAGTCCTGTGAAAAAAATCTCAGACAAGTGTTAGTGCTTGGAACTCAGCGATTAAAGTTCCGAGCCGCTTGCTCAGCAGCCGGCCTGAAACTCGGGGACTACACCCAGTGGGTGCGCTGGCGCGCCCCCACAGAGAAGAACAAGAAAAAAATCAAAGAAGGAGGAAACGTACCCGGATGGCTGTCCGCGACGCCAAATGCACCTTGGTGCAGTTCTAGATGGCGTCGCCCTCGGCTTGGAGCTTGGTTTGGACGTCCAAGAGTGCCTGGTTCAATGGGCCCGTCCCGCCTCCTCGCACCAACCCAGTGGGCGCGACGCTCGTCGCCTCGGCGTCTGGGATCGTGGAGCTCGCGGCGCCGGTTTCCAAAGGGCGCGGCGCCGAGGCCGCCTTCGCAAGACAGTGACGCGTTGGCGTGCCGACTTGGAGAATTAGGCCCGCCACCACCTCGTCTTCAGTCGGCGGCACCTGTGGATCCGCCGGCTGCTCGCCTTGCATGCTTCCAGACGGCGGCGGTGGCGGCACAATCACGCCCGGCATGGAGGCATCGCCGCCGTCCCTCTCCATGATCAGGTTCTCGTCGCCGGCTTCCCCAGTCTGCCCTGTGAACTCTAGGGGCGGGGGCGCGGAGTTCAATGGAGTGACAAAAACTGCCGATTGGCGGTGCGCGTCTTATTCAGCCTGCTTCTTCGCCGCGTCAGCGGCCTCCGCCTTCTCGGCCTCCGCATTCTCCAGGAGTCTTCTTCACCTCCTTGCGGAAGCGGTTGGCCTTCGCGGCCGCCTCATCCCGCTTAGTCGCCGCGGCCGTGCCCTTGAGTTTCTTCGGTTGGCTGCCGAACATGCTCGGTGCGGCCCTGCGCTTCTTCGCGCCGACTTGGGAAGCCGGCACGGCAGAAGAGCTCGTTCCGGGCTGGCCGGCTCCCGGCTGGTGGCGTGGGACAACCTCCTCCGCGTCGTCGTCGGACCAGTCCTCGAGACTGGCCCCGAGCCTCGGGCCGCCCACTCCGCCGCCTCCTCCCTCGGCGTCGTCTTCCAAGGCCGCCGCCCCCAGATCAGGGTCGTCGACGTCGCTCTGTGCCCGGTCGGCAAGGAATTCGCGGGCTGGCCCCGCGGTGCCGACTGCTGGATGGAGGGGGGGTTCTGACCAAAGCAGACTGGTCAGATCAGACAAGACGGACTCGGCGATGAAGAAGTCAAGAAAGCTAAATAAAAAGAGAACAAGAAAACAACTCACCACGGGCAGAGGGTTGGCGCGTGAATACGGTTCCTTGCCGAACTTCCACTCTTCCAAGAGCTTGCAGTCCGCAAGGTAGTTCACCATATAGGCCACCACCTCGTGAGGCATTTCCTTGGTGCACATCCGACTCGGGTCGCGATGCCCGCTCATCTGACAAATCATGTGGGGGCGACCTTGGAGTGGGAGAACTCGGCGCGCCATGAAGGCAGCCAGCAAAATCCGGCCCAGTCAGGCCCTCCGACTGCGTCAGCACTCGGAGTCGCAAGACGGCGCCGACTCCTGCGGGCGTCGGCGTCCTGGCCCAATACGACCAGTTGGGCTGCCTCCCAGCCAGCGGGCCGGCTACGTACGCCGGCAGATTAACGCAGTCGCCCTCCGCGAAGACACTCTTCACGTAGAAGTATGACCGCTACCACATCTTCACCGACTTTATCAGCTTGTTGGGGGGAAACGGGTTGTCGGCCCCAACCTCCGCACGGTGATGAAGGCGCCGCACTGAGCCGGCACGCCTGCGGTCTGGGTGCCGAGCTTGGAGAAGAAGAACTCCCCCCAGAGCTCGATGGTGGGGAGAATGCCGAGGAAGCCTTCGCACAAGGCGACGAAGGCGGACAACAGCACCACCGTGTTGGGTGTGAGGTGGTGCGGCTGGAGGCCGTAGAAATCAAGGAAGGCACGGAAGAAGCTGCTCGTCGGCAGGCCTAGGCCGCGCAGGCAGTGCGGGCAGAAGATGACCCGCTCGCCCTCTTGCGGCACCGGCGAGATTTCCCCCTTGGCGCAAGACGGACCCTCACATAGGCCTTGTCGGGGAGCCGACACGTCTTGCGGAGGAATTCGACGTGATCGCCGTGGACCTCCGAACTGTCCTAGGTGCCAGAGTGCATAGAAGGGGCGCGGCGGCGGAAGAAGAACTCATCGCGAGCGGGTCACCGCGGCGCTCGGCGTAGCTTGGGGCGCGGCGGCGTGAGGAAGAAGAAGAAGAAGAAGAAGAAGAAGAAGAAGAAGAAGAAGAAGAAGTGCGGAGGAAGGGCGCACATGCTCTGCCGCTTCCCCGCCTCCCCCTACTTATAGACTCGTGGGATGCGAAGCCGAGGGGGCGGTCGTGGGATTTACTGCGCCCATGACCCCATGACCCCCACGTTATCGCGCAAAGTTATTGCGCGCGGTAACTCCGTGGGAATCCTAACCGTCTGCCACGGCACAACATATCCGCTCGTGCACCGAGGCGTGGTAGTGGCGGGCCCTGCCTGTAGGCCTGCCCCGTCATGCGCGTGGGTGGGCAGGCTGGCCCGGCCGCATGTTGCCACGTGACAGGCCCGAAACGGGCGACGGCCTGGAAGCTTAGCTAGCACGTCACTTGGATCCTACCGAGGCGTTCGAAAATTTTGGACAAGTCAAGTTGGGTGAGTCCGAATCCTACCAGTCGGCCCGGCAGAAGTCGAACGAGGTTTTCACCTCAAGCACTCGAAGAGAAAAACTACTGAGGCTCCTCGGCAGATCATCCGCGGCGCCTCACCAGCTTTGGGGACTACTGTCGGAGTAATGGGCCACGGGCAGGCTAACCCGAAGCCTAGAACCTTTCCAGATTTCGGGGCTGACTGCGCCCCTCAAGACGCCAAGATGAAGAGCCGCCTTCTGAAGGCCGGCTGAAGGAACAGCCGACTGCCCACTCGCGGCCGAGTCCTGGAGGCGAGTTCAAGACAAGCCGACTCCTATCTATGCTCTAGGTATAGGCTACATGTCTATCCTTAATTACAGCATGCAACGACCTTCATTTAATCTTCTTCTCTCAATGGTCGCATGCACACATAAATTTTGGGCATTAGTTATGCCCTGGTCAATGTGTAAATCTCTAAATGTATAGTCTTTCACGGACGTAGGGAGTAGGTTGAGCACTTGAGCGTGAGCGTGTGTGATGTGTTGTGTGCTGTGTGCCGCATGGGTGCGTGAGTGTTGCGTGCGTCCATGTGTACGTGTGAGTGTTGCATGTTGCATGCATGCATGCATGCATGGGGCTTACCCCCTCCCATTGACATGTTCATATTTCAAGCTTCCTCTGTTCCCTCCTGTCGGAGTAATGGGCCACGGGTAGGCTAACCCGAAGCCCAAAACCTTTCAAGACATCAGGGCTGACTGCGCCCCTCAAGACGCCAAGATGAAGAGCCGCCTTCTGAAGGCCGGCTGAAGGAACATCCGAATGCCCACTCGCGGCCGAGTCCTAGAGGCGAGTTCAAGACAAGCTGACTCCTATCTGGCGGCTTCCAGAGAAGCCGGCCACGGGGAGTCGGCCCACGGCACCAACGGACACCCATGCCCTCATCAAGGGGGACGGGACGGGGAGTGGCTACAGTGAAGCCCACTCCCTCCCCTTTCCAGAGGTTGGCATGGCCATAGTGCGCTGTACCCGCGGAGATCTCCGTCCGGCGCGACACTGTTGCCATGCTAGCCCTGACATCAGCACCAGTGAGAAGAGTCCTGCACCCACGGCGGCCTGTCTGTATGACCTAGGGACAACGGGTCCCACCAATAAGCAAGAGTCCAGAAGACGGCGAGAGCGCCACCACTCGGACCCGTTGGGAGTCGGCCCCCGGGAGTCGGCCAGCCACTCCCACGGGTCCCGCGCGCCATTAACCAGACGAGACGGGAAGTGGCTACAGTAATCGCCCGCCAGGCGGCGGAGCTATAGCCACGACCCCATGACCAAGCCCGCGTCATTAGAAGCACGACTACAGTGATCAGCAGCCGGCAAGACCCGCAAGCGGCGGACACGGCCTGTCGGCTCCGTACCGGACCAGTCGGCGGGCCCCAGCAGTCGGCGGAGAAGACGACAACCAAAGAGACTGACGGCTGGGCCCCGCGCCCAGTCATATTACCTTTGTACCCCTGGGGGTAGGCCTATATAAACCCCCCAGGGCACCCATGCAAAGGGTTCTGACCCATTAGAACTAGACCAGATCATATAGAGAGGGAAAGAGCTAGCCTGGCCTTCTCCTACCTCTAGCATACAGCTCGAGGAGCAATCTTGTACTCACTTTGCCTTAGTGATCATGCGGAGACCCCGCAGAGCAGGACTAGGGGTGTTATCTCCTAGGAGAGCCCCGAACCTGGGTAAAGTACGCCGGCGTTCGTGTATACACCTCATGCCGCTTCTGGGCACCGACGACGTTCTACTCGCTCCCACCATGATAAGCCATCCTTTGGCATATGTCGCACCCAACCCCCGACACCTCTATATGGTGATACTCCCTTTGTTCCCAAATACAGGGTAAAATTCTCCCTCTGTTCCTAAATACGGGGTAAAATCCTACCTCTGTTCCCAAATATAGAGTATTTGTCTTTCTAGAGATTTCAACAAGTGACTACATACGGAGCAAAATGAGTGAAGTGAGCGTAGAGGCATAGGGTGTTAGGTTCTACGGTAGGGTGCGTCGGCTGCAATTTAAAATTCCTACACGCAGAACAACCAAGAACATGCTACGGAAGATGGATCACAGTTCGTTACCACTAGACGCGCAGTGCCGTGCAGCGGAAGAAGAGTTGGGGCAGCGCGTCCGCGTGGATCGTCTCCTCCTCGTCCGATCTCCCTCGAGCAGGTGGTCGTCGGTTCCCACGTACAAATTCGCCGGAGCCGCGCAAGTGCACCGCCTCTAACGGTATCCGCACGTGCAGGAGGAACGTCGTGCGGCGGACTGCTAGGTCCGATCACACAACCGGCGGCGAGCGGAGGTGTCTATTCGCAACACATGCAAACCCTAGTGACAGCGCCGAAGCGATCAATCTCTTGAGTGTGCTGCACCTCCACTTTATATAGGCGTCCGTCGCAGGCTCAACACTTGGGCCTCGCATGCACCCTAAAGCCCATAAGTCTACTCGGCCACAATCCGGATACAACTTAGATCACATCCGACCAGTGTCCCTGGATCGGACCTCGTAGGTTCCTTCCCTTACGCGCGCGGCCCCTTAGGTTCAAGCCGGTTTGGTCGCAATTCGGATCACCTCCGAACCGCACAGTTGGTAGCGGCCTCTAGCATGGCATGCCGAACACCAAGCAGACTATGAAGCTGGTTAGGCGAACCTGTACATCACACTTCCAATCCTTTTGCCTCACGATATATGTTGTCGGGCTCAAGGCGAGTCTGTCATCCTTGTGCTAGCCCGACCTCTTTCTCGTTCCAGTGATGCCGACCACAAACCGGATTATCTCATAATCCTTGTCGCATGGCCATGCTTATCCTGGTCGGATCACATGAGGGGCCCAGAGTATATCTCTCCTCATCGGAGGGGCAATTCCCATCTTGCTCTACCACGTCTCGCAGCATGGGTCTGGAAAAGCCCGAAACCTACCTTTGTAACTACCCAGTTACGGAGTAGTGTTTGGTCGGCCCAAAGCAAGTCTGTCACCATCCCGAGTACATGCGTCAGCTCAGGTCTTAGGACATAGAACGTATGTTGCACTAGAGACTCATAGATGACATATCGCTGCGTCTCATAGTTGGGTCTGTCCGACTTGGACCTTATCTCGACTATGATCCGACTACGTCGAACCAGATCTTTCCAAGTCCATATTATCCGGTTAGCATCCAATGCTCCATGGCTAGTGAGACCAAGCCATCGACCATGTCATATGCTAGTCTAGTCGGCTGCGTGTCCACATAGCCCTTTCGACTAGGGACCTTTTAGGACAGTCATCATACAATGCATAGTCCCACAAACAAGTCACGTACTTGCTGATACACATCATTGATAACATCCAAGGACTATATTTATTCATAAACACATAGGAAATATTATCATTCATGATTGCCTCTAGGGCATATCTCCAACAGTCTCCCACTTGCACTAGAGTCAATCAAATAGGAATCAAATGCCCATAGCTCTAACGTGCCCCTCATGCTTGGGTTGTGGAAGCGGCTTATTCAACGGATCCGCAACATTTGCATCTGTGTGAATTTTGCATAACTCTACAACACCACTCTTTACGATCTTTCGTATCAGGTGATATTTCCGATCTATGTGTCTGACCTTGTGGTGATTCCTCGGCTCCTTGGCTTGTGCGATGGCACCAGAATTATCACAATAAAGGTCCAACAGTTTTACCGAGGCTGGGAAAATACCAAGATCATCCAGAAAGTTCCGGATCCAAACACCTTCCTTCGCAGCTTCACAAGCCGCAATGTATTCGGCTTCTATGGTAGAATCGGCCACCGTATCTTGCTTGGAACTCATCCAGCTCACTGCTCCTCCATTCATGACGTACACAAATCCGGACTATGATCGACAATCATCTTTGTTGGTTTGGAAACTAGCATCGGCGTAACCGCTTACGACGAGCTCTTCCTGACCTCCATAAACTAGGAACATCTCTTTAGTCCTTTTTAGGTACTTCGGAATAGTCTTTACCGCTGCCCAGTGGCTCTCACCTGGGTTGGCCTGGTATCTGCTTGTTAGGCTTATTGCAAAAGCAACATCTGGCCTTGTACATATCATGGCATACATGATGGATCCGATTGCCGAGGCATACAGAATCCTACTCATCTTGCTTCGCTCATCAGATGTCGAAGGACTCTGAGTCTCGCTTAGCCTTATACCATGTGAGAGTGGCAAGAACACTTTCTTCGCCTCACTCATGTTGAACCGCTTCAACACTTTATCTATGTACGTGCTCTGGCTTAAGCCGAACAGCTTCCTCGATCTAGCTCTATAGATCTTAATGCCTAAAATGTACATTGCCTCACCAAGGTCCTTCATCGAAAACTTGCCATTCAATGACTCCTTGACCGAGTTCAGCATCGAAACATCATTTCTGATCAGTAGTATGTCATCCACATACAAGATCAAAAACACTATTGAGCTCCCACTTAACTTCTTGTATAAACAAGAGTCCTCTTCGCTTTTGATGAAGCCGAAACCAGTGACGACCTCATCAAAACAAATGTTCCAGCTACGAGATGCTTGCCTCAACCCATAAATGGATCTCTTGGGCTTGCATACCTTACTAGTGCTAGTTGGATCGACAAAACCCTCGGGCTGTATCATATACACGTCCTCGGTTAAATTTCCGTGAAGGAAAGCCGTTTTGACATCCATCTGCCATATCTCGTAATCGAAATATGCAGCTATAGCTAGTACGATCCTCACCGACTTCAGCATCGCTACCGGCGAGTAGGTCTCGTCGTAGTTAATTCCTTGAACTTGTCCATAACCCTTTGTGACAAGCCGAGCTTTGTGGATCTGAACATTTCCATCCACATCGGTTTTCTTGTTAAAGACCCATTTGCAACCAATGACTGTTACGCCAGACGGCGGATCAACCAAGTCCCAGACTTGATTCTCATCCATGGTCTGTAACTCGGATCTCATGGCTTCTAGCCATGCCTCGGAATCTGGGCTCACCATCGCTTCTGCATATGTGGTCGGCTCGTCGCTTTCGAGCAACAATACATCGCGCACTCTGCGCAATCTCTCCGACCTTCGTGGTTCCGGTACCGCTTCCACTACGGGTTCCCTGACTGACTCCGGTATGATCTCATCACCAGCCAAGCCATCCCCGAGTGGTCCTCGAATTTCTTCGAGTCGGACCGTCCTCCCACTGGCCTCCCTACTGAGAAACTCTTTCTCAAGGAAAACCCCGTTCCGAGCAACAAACACTTTGTTCTCTTCCTGGTTGTAGAAGTTATATCCCATGGTTTCTCTCAGATATCCAACGAATATGCATTTATCTGACTTAGGTGTAAGCTTGTCTGACATAAGTCACTTGACAAATGCTTCACAGCCCCAAATCTTTAGAAAAGACAAACTGGGAATCTTCCCGGTCCACATCTCATGTGGTGTCTTGTCTACGGATTTTGATGGTACCCTGTTAAGTGTGAAAGCTGCAGTTTCTAGAGCGTATCCCCAGAATAACAAGGATAAATCCGATTTGCTCATCATAGACCGGACCATGTCCAACAAGGTATGATTCCTCCGTTCCGACACGCCGTTTCTCTATGGCGTACCCGGAGGTGTGAGCTGAGGTACTATACCTCGGCTTTTCAGATGATCATCAAACTCCTGGTTCATGTACTCACCTCCACGGTCTGATCGTAGAAGCTTTATAGTCTTGCCGAGCTGATTCTCAACCTCGTTCTGAAACTCTTTGAACTTTTCAAAAGTTTCCGACTTGTGCCTCACCAAATAGATATATCCATATCTACTCAAGTCATCGGTAAAAGTCACGAAGTACGGATAGCCACCTCTGGCAGTTGTGCTCATTGGACCACACACATCACTATGTATAAGCTCCAACAGCTCGAACGCCCTCTCGCAACTCTTTGCAAAAGGAGACTTAGTCATCTTGCCGAGCAAGCATGATTCACAT
The DNA here is from genome assembly GCA_032464435.1 of Aegilops umbellulata. Lineage (NCBI taxonomy): Eukaryota > Viridiplantae > Streptophyta > Magnoliopsida > Poales > Poaceae > Aegilops > Aegilops umbellulata. The sequence continues at coordinate 327,752,829 of CP136058.1, read as the reverse complement.
GTCTCGAACTACCCGAAGTCGGACGAAGTTAGGAGCCCATCATCATGGAGCTTCTTCATGCGTTTCAGACTAATGTGTCCAAGCCGACAATGCCAGAAGTATGTCGGATTTATCTCATTAGGCTTATGCCTCTTGACATTCACGTTATAGACCGGTACCTGTTCCAGATTCAGTATAAATAGCCCATCAACAATGGGTGCATAGCCATGGAATATACCATTCAAATAAAATGAACAACCATTGTCCTTTAAATTGAATTCATAACCCTGACTCATCAAACATGAGGCAGAAATAATGTTCCGACTAAGTGCAGGAATGTAATAACAATTATTCAATTCCAAAATAAATCCAGAAGGAAGCTGGAGCTGCATCGTGCCGACCTCCAACGCAGCAACTCTTGCTTTGTTGCCGACCCTGATGTCAATCTCCCCTTGTACCACACGCCTAGTTCTTACCAGCCCCTACATCGAGATGCAAATATGAACAACCGATCCGGTATCAAATACCCAAGAGCTACTAGGTATGTCAGCAAGGTAAATGTCTATAACATATGCAACAAGTGTACCTTTGCGTGAAGAAGCATTTTTGGCCTTCTTGCCATGCTCTGCAAGCCACTTGCTACAGTTCCTCTTCCAGTGACCAGTTTCCTTGCAATGATAGCAAATGGCCTTCGAGTCTGGTCCAGACTTCGGCGCAGCGGTGGAGGTTACCATCTCCGTGCCCTTTGCCTTAGCCTTCTTCTTAGACCAACTCTTCTTGAACTTAGCCGGCTTCTGCACCATCAACACTTGATGCGTGCCTTTCTTAATATCCTGCTCTGCCACCTTAAGCATCCCATGCAATTCAGTGAGGTTCTTATCCATGCCATGCATATGGTAGTTCAAGATGAACGCCCCATAGCTGGGCGGAAGAGAACCCAGAACTGCATCAGTAGCCAGCTCATCCAAGAGCGGGAAGCCCAACCGATCCAAAGCTTGCACATATCCGATCATCTTTATCACATGTGAGCTCAGTGGATCACCTTCCTTCAGCTTGCAATCCATCAAGGATCGCCAGACGTTGAACCTTTCGTTCCTAGCCTGTGTCTGAAACATGCTCTTGAGAGGCTCGATCATATCGTAAGCCTCAACATTTTCGAAATGTTGTTGCAAATCGGGCTCCATACAAGCCAGCATCAGACAACTGATCTCCGTTGATTCATCAACTAGTTTCTGGTAGGCATTTTTAGTTGTGGCATTAGCATTATCAGTAGGTTCCTCTAGAAGTGCATCCTCTAGAACATGTTCGTTTTTATCATGCTTGAGAACAATTCTCAGATTTCTATACTAGGTGGTAAAGTTTGTTCCATTCAGTTTATCCTTTTCCAGAATTGATTTCAATGCAAAGTTCGGTTGAGTAGGTGGTGCCATTGATCTACAACGGAAAATATGCAATGACTAAGCAATGTGTTTATGTAGAGTAATTCTAGAATTAAACGAAAATACTCCCACTGAAGTTAGCATCCCTTCACAAACTCTCAGTGATTCAGGATCCGACTAGCACACGCAACTAGTGAGCTTTAGCATCACTACTAGACAACATGCCTATCCGATAAGCAACTCCTTGCTAATCGTATCTCTATACGACTCCTGTCGGTCGGGAAGGTATCTCATACCCCGGCTCCCAACCTTCTCTGCCACAAGGCCCAAAACCGTTTTCATAGCCTTGTCAAGTCAACCAGATGCAGTGTATGTCCGTGTCCGACACGAACCCTTCAGTTCAAGGATAGCCAGCAGCACCTCAATTTTATGAGCCCACTACTAGACGTACTTGACGTGCGAAGGTGCAACATCAGGGATGGCAATTTACTTGATATTCATGAGGGATCTTTCTACCATTCTAGCATGCATAGAAAACAAGAAGCATATCAATCACAAATAAACCTATATTGTGAAATAGTATGGCTCCTTAATGGATGTTCTTCCAGGTCGCCTCCGACTCCGATGACCATCTTCGTCCCTGAGCGGGCTGAAGACGGCGGGGCGGCGCTGCCGGAGTGGTTCGGGATGAACCCGGTCTATGACGAGGACTCAGCGGAGGTGATCGGCTCCAGCATCGAGGAGGAAGGCGAGGCGAAGGATGGAGGCGAGACGAAGGCACCAGAAGACGGAGCGGACGGCCAGCCTCAGCTCGACCGCGCCTCCAGCAACAAGCCGCGCCCGACCGAGCCGGCTATCGCCGGAGGTGATCAAGCCGAGACTGCCCAGCCGGCCGCCCCAACGCCTGACACCGCCGTCTCCTCCGACCCTCCGAACCCGTCTGCCGCTTCCTAGGCTGCCGCCTTGTCTTTATTTTATCTGCTTTAGTAGTCTTTGAAGAACTTGTTAATTCGCACAATTCCACCCGCGGGCTGTATTTTGAACTTCTGCTTGAAGATTCGGCCAAGGGCCTTTGTCATGTAAATATTTATCCGAATTCTATCTTTTCTTGCTCATTGCTCCTTTGGCTTTTCCCTTTGCCGCCTTCCCTTAGTTGTCGTCTTGTCAGTCGGACAGCCGCTCCGCGGACTGCCGCTGGATCAAATGCTTGGCTACTTTTGGGAAGGCAAGTACTTAGCCGTTTTAGAGTTTTTTAGCAAATTGAATAGAAGGCGGTGAGCCGACTGCTCAATAGTCGGTTTGCGAAAAAAGGCTGGAAGCCGGCTTAAGCTATGTTTATGCTTTGAATCCTTAGCCATTTTTCATGCGAACGCCCATTCTACCTTACTCCTGCCCACCGGACAGTCGCTCTGCGAGCTGCGGCTTCTGACAGGAGACGGCTTAGGCGCCACACACTATTTGTCCGGCTGCAGGAAGCATTTCATAGTGCAAGGCGGCAAGTCCCCGGGCCGACTAGTCGAACCCGGTGCCACGCGGCATAACAAAGAGTAACATACTCGTAGGCATAATTCTTATCATACAGATAAAAGAGGGAAGTCCCCGAGCTCGTCTCGGGGGCCCAAAGTCTTGGTATATTAATACAAAAGGTAGCATGGTACATACTGCATCAACTGTAAAATCTTCGGAGGAGATTTGCATTCCATGGCCGCTCCGTCTCTTTGCCGGAGTCGTCCCTCTTGTGTGCTCGGGGCTTCTGAGCATCGATCAGGTAGTAGGATTCGTTGCCCAGCACTTTGCTGATGATGAAAGAGCCTTCCCAAGGCGCTGACAGCTTGTGTTGGCCGGCTGTTCGCTGGATCAGTCGGAGCACAAGGTCGCCCTCTTGGAAAGATCTCGGCCTGACCTTCTTGTTGTAGTATCGGCGCAGGCTCTGCTGGTAGATGCTGGTCCGGCTGAGTGCCAACAGCCGGCCCTCTTCCAGCAGATCGACGCCGTCTTGACGTGCTTCTTCTGCTTCCTCCTTGGTGTACATGGTGACTCGCGGGGCGTCGAACTCTATGTCCGTTGGGATGACGGCTTCAGCACCATAGACAAGGAAGAAGGGCGTGAAGCCGGTCGACTTGTTTGGAGTCGTGCGCAGACTCCAGAGGACGGCTGGCAATTCGTCAAGCCAACAGCCGGCCGAACGCTCCAAAGGCTCGACCAACCAAGGCTTGACGCCAGACAGGATGATGCCGTTTGCTCGCTCCACCTGGCCGTTTGACTGCGGATGGGCAATGGATGCTAAGTCCAGTCGGATGCCCTGTGTCGCGCAGAAACGGGCCAAGGCACCTTTGGCAAAATTTGTGCCGTTGTCGATGATGATGCTGTGTGGTATGCCGTACCGAATTGTGATGTTGGAGATGAAAGTCACGGCAGTCGGACCATTCAACTTCTTGATGGGCTTTGCTTCTATCCACTTGGTGAACTTTTCCATCACGACAAGTGAGTTAGGCCACCTCGCGCCGTCTTGAACGGTCCCACCATGTCCAGGCCCCAAACTGCAAAGGGCCAGGAGATGGGGATGGTCTTGAGTGCGGAAGCCGGTTGATGCGGCTTGGAGCGGAACTTCTGGCACCCCTTGCATTTTTGGACCAATTCCTTGGCCTCTTCTAAGGCAGTCGGCCAGAAGAAACCGTGTCGAAAGGCTTTGGCAACGAGTGCTCTTGAAGCCGCATGATGGCCGCACTCGCCTTGATGGATGTCTTTTAGAATTGTCTGGCCTTGCTCTGGCTCTACGCAGCGCTGGTAGACGCCAGTGACGCTGTGCCTGACCAGCTCTCTGTTGACTATGGTGTAGGCCGCTGCTCGGCGTTGTACTTGCCGAGCTAAGATCTCGTCGGTTGACAGCTCTTTGTTTACCAGGAATTTGAGGATGGGCTAGGCCCATGAGGGTGCTGCTATTTCTTCGACTGCTAGGACAGCGACTTGGACATGGGCGGCTGGGCTGGGAGGTGGCAGGCTGGAGTGAGCAACTGCTTGCTGGATTGATGAAGTCCCCGGGCCGACTGGCGCAGCCCCCGGGCCGAGTTCTGGAGTCTTCGGGCTGGCCGCCGCAGTCCCCGGGCCGGCTTCGACTGCGGCTATTCTAGGGCCGTCTGCCAAAATTCTCGTGCCGTCTGCTTGAGCTCTAGAGTCGGATCCGACTTCTTCGGGAGGAGCCAACACAAAGATGGAGTCTGATTCTGGTGAGGGCTTGATAGACGGCTTGAGGAGGCGCTGAAGGGCGACACCGGATGGTATTGCTTGACGGGTGGAGCCGATTCATGCCAGGGTGTCTTCTTGGTCGTTGTCATTTCTTGGCACATGGAGGAATTCGCACCCCTCAAAATATCCACTGAGTTGCTGCACGAGGAAGCGGTAGCTCGCCATGTTTGCATCTTTGGCGTCCCAGTCACCAGACGACTGCTGTACCACCAAGTCGGAGTCGCCATAACACAGGATCCGGCGAATGCCGAGTTCTTTGGCAAGCCGGAGCCCGTGAATGAGCGCCTCATATTTGGCGACGTTGTTGGAGGCGGCAAAATGGATTTGCAGCGCATATTTGAGCTTGTCGCCTTTGGGAGAGGTGAGGACGACGCCGGCTCCCAGGCCGGTGCGCATCTTGGAGCCGTCGAAATGCATCCGCCAATGGGTGGAGTCCGGCGCTGGCGGCAGGTACTGGGTCTCGGCCCAGTCTACAAGGAAGTCGGCCAGGGCTTGCGATTTGATGGCGGTGCGAGGCTGGTAGTAGATGGTGTAGGGAGCTAGCTCTATGGCCCATTTGGCCACTCGGCCAGAAGCATCTCGACTTCCGATGATCTCTGGTAGTGGGGCTGTGCAGACCATAGTGATTGGATGCTCTTGAAAGTAAGGCTTCAACTTCTTGGCGGCAAAGTGCACGCCGTAGCACATCTTCTGGTAGTGGGGGTAGTTCTGCTTGGAGGTCGACAGCACTTCGCTTAGGTAATATACCGGTCTCTGGACAGGTAGAGCTTTGCCTTCCTCCTTGCGTTCTACCACAATGACTGTGCTGACTACCCGGCTGGTGGCGGCGATGTATAGGAGCATGGGCTCCTTAGGATTCGGAGCCGCCAGAATAGGTGGAGTAGTCAACATCTTCTTCAACTGGAAAAAAGCTTCGTCCGCCTTGTGGTTCCACTTGAAAAAAGTGGTCTTCTTCATGAGCTGGTGTAAGGGGAGAGCTTTCGTGCCTAGCCGACTGATGAATTGGCTAACGGATGCCAAGCAGCCAGTGAACTTTTGCACGTCCAGCAGTCGGCTGGGTACTTCCATCCTCTCAATGGCCTTGATCTTCACAGGGTTGCACTCTATGCCGCGTTCAGAGACCAAGAAGCCAAGGAGCTGGCCGGCTGGTACTCCAAAGACGCACTTCTCAGGGTTGAGCTTGATCTGAAATCGGCGCAGGTTCTCAAAGGTCTCCTTGAGGTCTTCTAGTAGTGTTCCATGCTTTTCTGTCTTCACCACCACATCGTCCATGTAAACGTGGGCGTTTCTACCGAGTTGCTTGAGGAGGCACTTCTGCATGCAACGCTGAAAGGTGGCGCCGGCATTCCTCAAGCCAAACGTCATGGTCAGGTAGCAGAAGGCCCCAAACGGGGTGATGAAGGCGGTCTTCAGTCTGTCAGTCGGGTTCAGCTTGATCTGGTGATATCCTGAATATGCATCTAAGAAGCTCAACAGCTCGCATCCGGCTGTGGAGTCTATCACCTGATCAATCCTTGGCAAAGCGAACGGGTCCTTGGGGCATGCTTTGTTGAGGCTAGTGTAGTCGATACACATTCGCCACTGCTTGTTCTTCTTCAGCACCAGGACCGGGTTGGCTAGCCATTCTGGAAAGAATACTTCCATAATGAAGCCGACTGCTAGGAGTCGGGCTATATCTTCTCCAACAACTCTTCTCTTTTCTTCTGACAGGCAGCACAAGGGCTGCCTGACTGGCTTGACATCATATCGGACATGTAACTTGTGCTCGGCGAATTCCGTTGGTACACCTGGAATGTCTTTAGGGGACCATGTGAAGATGTCCCGATTCTCACGGAGGAAATCGACGAGCTCGCCTTCCTATTTGCTGTTGAGGTTTGCACCTAAGACAGCGTACCTCTCCGGGTGCTCCGGGTCCAAGGGTATCTCCTTCGTCTCTTTGGCCGGCTTGAACGAACCCTCAGCCTCCGACTCCTTGGGTTGGGCGACATCTCCGGCTACTTGCCGGCCATCGCCACAACCCGATCAAGGAGCCGCTTCTCAGCTGCGATTACCAGGGACTCGGCTAGCCGACTTCTTTTAGCCGCACAGGCGGACGACTTTCTGTAGTCGCCGGCTATGGTCAGAATCCCCTTGGAACTCGGCATCTTCATCTTGAGGTAGGCGTAGTGGGGAACCGCCATGAACTTGGCCAAAGCAGGTCGGCCAAGCAACGCATGGTACGGGCTCTCAAGGTCCACCACTTCAAACCAAACTGGCTCTCGGCGGAAGTGATCTTTGTCTCCGAAGAGGACATCTATCAGGATCTTGTCGATGGGTGAGCAGGAAAGGCCAGGAACTATGCCATGGAATACAGTCCGGCTGTTCTAAAGCTGTCTTTGCTTGATTCCTAACTTCTCCATGGTGTCCTTGTACAGGATGTTGATGTTCCGTCTACCAGAACTCGCGAGAAATGAGCTGCTCGTCTATTTGTGGCAAAAGTGGCATCCAAGACCAAGGCGTAGGAGCCCGGACTTGGCATCACCTCTAGGTGATCAGCTTTGCTCCAGCTGATAGGCTTCTCGGACCAGTGCATGAACTCCGATGCCTCTGATGCTACTGCATTCACCTCTTGCTGCCGCAGCCGCCTGCTGCGTCGTTCATCGGGCACATTGGTGAACACCACATAGGCTCCGTGCTCTTCTGGGTACTCATCTTGTACTGCACCGACTGGCCTGACAGCCGGCTGCTGAGGCGGAGGAGGAGGCTGCTGAGGCGAAGGAGGAGGCTGCTGCCCAGCCGGCGGGGGAGGCGGGAGGCCGTCTCCCTTGGCGATTCTGGTGAGCCAGTGGCACTTCCGGGTGGTGTGGTTGGACGGCTTCGCGCCGCTGTGGAACTTGCAAGGACCATCCAGAGTCTGCTCGTATGAGAAAGCCGGCAACCAGTTGGGCTTGGCGCCCTTTTGTCACTTTGGCGGAGGCTGCCCTTCCGGCTGCTGGTCTTCGACTGTCGCCACCTGCCGGCTGCTAAAGCCGGCTGTGGGGCCTTGCGCTTGTGGTCGCTCTGCTGCTGTCGCTGACTGGTGTCTCCAGCCGGAGTTCTAGAAGCCTGAGGGGCCACTTTGCCAGTTGCACTAACTTGAATCTCCGCCTTCATGGAGGAGTCGGCCGTGGCATACTTTTCTGCTATGATCAGCAGCTCATTGAGGGTTTCTGGCTTGTCACAGAGGAGCTTGTGCTTGAGGAGGGTGCCTTCTCTACACCCGGCGGTGAAGTACTCGATAGCCTGCACCTCGTGCATGCCCTCGCAGGAGTTCCGAAGATTGGCCCAACGCGTGAGGTAGTCGCGGGTCGACTCGTTGGGGCCTTGCACGCACAGAGAAAGCTGGCGAGGCTTGGGAGGTCGCTTGTACGTGCTTGTGAAGTTGCGGACGAAGGCGTCGGTGAAGTCGACCCAGCTGTTGATGCTGCGGGGCTTTAAGCTGTTCAGCCACGTCCGGGCCGTGCCCTGGAGCATGAGCGGAACATACTTCATGGCAACTCGCTTGTTGCCGTTCGCTATGTTGACGGCCGTGGAGTAGTCAACCAGCCAATCCTCCGGCTTCACGGAGCCGGTGTATTTGGGCGTGTCTCTTGGGAGCGTGAACCCTCTGGGAAAAGGGTCGTCTCGGATGCGGGGACCGAAACACGGCGGGCCCAGCTCGTCTTCTTCTTCCAGCGCCAGGGATCGGTGAAGTCGGTCGATCTGGTGGCGGGCGTCGTTCTCTCTGACTCCCTCTCGGCAGCCAAGGCGATCGCCGAGAGTCGGATGGTGAACGACCGGCGGGGAGACTCGCCTTTCTTTGCGAGGAGGAGGAGGCGGACAGTTGTCCCACCGTTCCACTGCCCTTGGGCGGCCGTCTTGATCACGCTCGATGGTGATGTGAGTCCGACTGTGGCTGGTAGCCGGCTCATTGTCTTTTCTTCCGCGGACCCCGCCAGTCGGCGTCCGAGACGTCGCGCCTTGGTCTCGGCGGGGAGGCGGGTCGTGATTCTGCCGTTGCGGCGCATCAGTGCGGCAGCCTGCCTTGTTCTGCTCGGCAACCGCGTCGAGGAGTCGCTGGACGCGCTCCATCATTAGGCGACGCTCTTCGCCCTCGAAATTGTCCAGCTCATCAGCCACCGCCTGGGCGGCTCGGATGTTCTCCCAGGCGTGGCGTACACGAGGTAATTTTCCCCGAACAGGTTGGCGATGGCAACGCCGCGCTGCTGGACCACGCCAAGGCGGCTAGGCCCAGTTGGAGCCGGCGAGCCACCCACAGCGCGATCCATCTCACGCTGGTAGGCCTCTGACAGGCCTCTCATGCTAGCCAGCTTCTTCGCGCCTTCGACGAGCTGGAGGCGGCGCGCCTCCAGCGTCTCGGCGTCGGCGTCTTCGGGAATGGGCGCGGTCAGGTCTTGCAACGCCACGTCGAGTGGGTCGTGAGCTCCTCCACCGGAGTGCTCGCCATAATCGATGACGAGCACCTCTGTGACGGTGCTTCCGTCGCTCTCCGCATGAGGGAGCGGCTCGTCGTATACCGCTACGTTGGTGGGGAACGGGTCGAGCGACGCGGTGTCGGAGTCGACCAACATCGGGTCGGTGGAGCCTACGGACTCCAAGTCCGCAGCTGGCTCGCTGGCGATGTGGAGTTGATCGAGGAGGCCCGCGAGGAGGCTCTCGGGGCCGCCCGTGCCCGCATCGGATGCAGGCTCATCGGAGAGGCGAACCTCACCGACAAGTTCGGCGAGGCAGCTGGCCGCGCAGGCAATTTCGGCGCCATGCAGCACGTCGGCGCAGACTCCGTCTGGTGGGCCGGGCTGGCTACGCTCGCCAGGGAGGAAAATGTTTCCCGTCCAGAGCAGATCTCCGGACGACAGTGCACCTCGCCCCATGGTGGGTGCCAAATGTCGGGGGTTGGGTGCGACATATGCCAAATGATGGCTTATCATGGTGGGAGCGAGTAGAACGTCGCCGGTGCCTGGAAATGGGATAAGGCGAAGGCATGCACGCCGGCGAATCTTACCCAGCTTCAGGGCTCTCCGTGGAGATAACACCCCTACTCCTGCTCTGCGGGGTCTCCGCATGATCATTATGGCAAAGTGTGTACAAGGTTGCTCCTTGAGTTGTTTCCTGGAGGTAGGAGAAGGCAAGGCTAGCTCTCTCCTTCCTCTATGATCTGGTCTAGTGCTTATGGATTCAAACCCTTTGCATGGGTGCCCTGGGGGGTTTATATAGGCCTACCCCCAAGGGGTACAATGGTAATTCGGCTGGGTGCGGGACCCAGCCGTCTGTCTCTCAGGACGCCGTCTTCTCCGCCGACTGCTGGGGCCCGCCGACTGGCCCAGTACGGGGCCGACGGGCCGGGTCCGCCGCGGGCGGGTTCTTGCCGGCTACGGATCACTATAGCCGTGCTTCTAATGACGCGGGCTTGGTCATGGGGTCGTGGCAACAGCCCTGCCGCCTGGCGGGCGATCACTGTTGCCATTCCCCGTCGTGTCTGGTTAATGGCGCGTGGGGCCCGTGGGAGGGGCTGGCCGACTCTCGGGGGCCGACTCCCAACGGATCCGACTTGTGGTGCTCTCGCTGTCTTCTGTATTCCCGCTGACTGGTGGGACCCGTCGTCCCTGGGTCGTACCGGCAGGCCGTCGTGGGTACAGGACTCCGCCCACTGGGGCTGATGTTAGGGCTGGCATGGCAACAGTGTTGCGTCGGACGGATATCTCCGCGGGTACGGCGCACTATGGCCACGCCTGCCCTTGGAAAGGGGCGGGAGTGGACCTTACTGTGGCCACTCCCCGTCCCGTCCCTCCTTATGAGGGCATGGGGTCTGTTGGTGTCGCGGGCCGACTCTCATGGCTGGCTTCTCTGGAAGTCGCCAGATAGGAGTCGGCTCATCCTGAAGTCGTCGCTGGGACTCGACCGTGAGTGGGTAGTCGGTTGCCTTGCCGCCGACTCCCAGAAGGCGGCTCTTCGTCCTAGGGTCTTGAGGGGCGCAGCCTGCCCCGATGTCTTGAAAGGTTCAGGGGCTCGAGTTAGCCTACCCGTGGCCCATTACTCCGACACAAACCCTAGTGATAGCGCCGAAGCGATCAATCTCCTGAGTGTGCTGCACCTCCACTTTATATAGGCGTCCGTCGCAGGCTCAACACTTGGGCCTCGAACGCACCCTAAAGCCCATAAGTCTACTCTGCCAAAATCCGAATACAACTCGGATCACATCCGACCAGTGTCCCCGGATCAGACCTCGTAGGTTCCTTCCCTTAAGCGCGGGACCCCTTAGGTTCAAGCCGGTTTGGTCGCATTTCGGATCACCTCCGAATCGCACAGTTGGTAGCGGCCTCTAGCAAGGCATGCTGAACACCAAGTAGACTATGAAGCTGGTTAGGCGAACCTGTACATCACACTTCCAATCCTTTTGCCTCACGATATATGTTGTCGGGCTCAAGGCGAGTCTGTCATCCTTGTGCTAGCCCGACCTCTTTCTCGTTCCAGTGATGCCGACCACAAACCGGATTATCTCATAATCCTTGTCGCATGGCCATGCTTATCGTGGTCGGATCACACGAGGGGCCCAGAGTATATCTCTCCTCATCGGAGGGGCAAATCCCATCTTGCTCGACCACGTCTCGCAGCATGGGTCTGGAAAAGCCCGAAACCTACCTTTGTAACTACCCAGTTACGGAGTAGCGTTTGGTCGGCCCAAAGCAAGTCTGTCACCATCCCGAGTACATGCGTCAGCTCAGGTCTTAGGACATAGAACGTATGTTGCACTAGAGACTCACAGATGACATATCGCTGCGTCTCATATTTGGGTCTGTTCGACTTGGACCTTATCTCGACTCGGATCCGACTACGTCGAATCCGACCAGACCTTTCCAAGTCCATATTATCCGGTTAGCATCCAATGCTCCATGGCTAGTGTAACGCCCTCGATGCGGCTATATCTCCCACGTGTCGAAGCACGACTTAGAGGCATAACCGCATTGAAAGCAATGTCGCAAGTGAGGTAATCTTCACGCAACCCATGTAATACATAAGGGAAAAAGATACATAGTTGGCTTACAATCGCCACTTCACACAAATACATGAATAAAACATTACATCATACAACTACAAACAGGGCCCGACTACGGAGCCAAAATAAAAGAAGAAACCCCAAAAGCGACAAAGGACCAAGATCGACCCCAACTGGGCTCCACTACTAATCGACTAGAACGAAACAACATAAAGGACAAGATCTTCATCGAACTCCTCCTTGAGCTCGGGTGCGTCACCTGCACGGTCTCATCGGCACCTGCAAACTGGTATTGGAAGTATCTGGTGAGTCACGAGGACTCAGCAATCTCACACCCATGAGATCAAGACTATTTAAGCTTAAAGGTAGGGTAAAAGGTATGAGGTGGAGCTGCAGCAAGCGACTAGCATATATGGTGGCTAACATACGCAAATGAGAGCGAGAAGAGAAGGCAAAAGCACGGTCGAACAACTATGATCAAGAAGTGATCCTGAACTACTTACGTCAAACATAACTCCAACAACCGTGTTCACTTCCCGGACCCTGCCGAGAAGAGACCATCACGGTTACACACGCGGTTGGTGTATTTTAATTAAGATCAACTTCGTGTTTTCTACAACCGGACATTAACAAATTCCCATCTGCCACATAACCGCGGGCACGGCTTTCGAAAGTTCAAAACCCTGCAGGGGTGTCCCAACTTAGCCCATGATAAGCTCTCGCGATCAACGAATGATATTCCTTCTCCCCGGGAAGACCCGATCAGTCTCGGAATCCCGGCTACAAGACATTTCGACGGCAATAAAACAAGTCCAGCAAAGCCGCCTGATGCGCCGACATCCTGATAGGAGCTGCACATATCTCGTTCTCAGGGCAACACCGGATAAGCTAAGCGTACAGGTACCAACATAACCCAAGTTGCCAAGGTACGGTCCCGCACGGTGCTCTAGTTTGGACCAACACTTAGACAAGCATTGGCCCGGGGGGCTAAATAAAGATGACCCTTGGGTTAATTACTCCCAAGGGAAAAGTAGGTGGTGGTGAGGCAAATGGTAAAACCAATGTTGGGCCTCGCTGGAAAAGTCTTACTCAAAGCGAACTGTCAAGGGGGTCCCATAAATCACCCGACCGCGTTAGGGACGCAAAATCCGGGAACATAACACCGATATGACGGAAACTAGGGCGGCAAGAGTGGAACAAAACACCAGGCATAAGGCCGAGCCTTCCACCCTTTACCAAGTATATAGATGCATTAATTAAATAAGATATATTGTGATATCCCAACAAGTAAACATGTTCCAACAAGGAACAACATCTCCATGTTCCAACAAGGAACAAACTTCATCTTCACCTGCAACTAACAACGCTATAAGAGGGGCTGAGCAAGGCGGTAACATAGCCAAACAACGGTTTGCTAGGACAAGGTGGGTTAGAGGCTTGGTTTGACAATATGGGAGGCATGATAAGCAAGTGGTAGGTATCGCAGCATAGGCATAGCAAAAGAGCGAGCAATCTAGCGAGCAAAGATAGAAGTGATTTTGAGGGTATGGTCATCTTGCCTGAGATCCCGCAAGGAAGAAGAACGAGTCCATGAAGAAGACGAACGGACGTAGTTGAACGAATCCCCACAACTCCGGAACAAAAACGAAGCTAACGAGAGGAGCAACCCGGAAAGAAACAAGCAACATAGTAAACAAACACCACATACACATGGCATGATGCACAAAACAAGTATGATGCATGTCCGGTTTAATGAAGCATGTCATGGCTAAAATGCACAAGCAATCGTACAAATTAAGTGGAGCTCAATATGCAACGAGTTGCATATTGACAAAACACCACATTCGATTATTTGGTTCGATCTCGTTTATGTACCCAACAATATTAAATGTTGATTAACATGGCAAGGGGTGAAGCAAAACAAAACTATCTATCTAGACAAGTTTAAATGAGGCCGGAACAACAAACAACATAGTCCGGAAGAACCTCATGAGCATACATTAGATTTTGTACTGATCTGCCCTAAACCATATTTTAATATTGTTAAACTGGAAAATAAAGTGCAACATGTTAATCTGTGCATTTTTCTACCCCATTTACATGTAAAGTTTATTAAATTCGGAGTTACGGTTATTTAGTTATGAAATAAATCATTTAACATGGCAATTAGCAAAATAAATGCAAACAACAATTTTAAGCATTTTAAATGTTGTTATCATGATGCGGATGACAATTGCAAGTTTTAAGCAATTTTAAGAAAATGTTGACAAGAGCATGAAGAAGCATTTGTCATCGTGGCGGAAAGAAAGTGTGCCACGGCAACGAATCCGAAAATGGTGCCCCGGCAGCGAATCCAAAAATGGTGCCATGGCAACGAATCCGAAAATGGTGCCACGGCAACATATCGGTTCCGGTACCCATGAAGATATCGGTGCAAAAGGAAGCGTGACGGAAGCGAGTTGAACATGATGGTGGGGTGATCCCGGATACCGGGTTCCCATGAGACGATGGCATGGCAACGAGGGACAATTCAGACACGGTGAAAACGGTGCAAACAAAGGGGCATCTCATACAACATGCATACGTTCTCCGAAGGTCGTCTCGGCGGTTATACCTTCCAAGGGAGCATTCTCGAGCGGTTCGAGTTCGTGGAGGAGGTAGTTGAAGTAGTTGTTCCGCGGCGGTAGTAGTGGAAGTAGTCGTTCTCGCGGGCGTAGTGGAAGTAGTGGTACAAGGCGACGGTAGTGGTACTCGTTTTCGTAGAGGAACTTGACGCCCACGGGTATGTAGTCGTACACGTTCGGAGAGGAACTTGGCATTACCATGTTCTTCGAAGTCACTGTGTAGTCATTCGGGCGTCGCCGGTAGTTGTACACAGTCGTTGTTGGACTTGATGGATCCGAGGGATCCGGGCGTCGTGGTACTTGGCGAAAAACCACGAAGGGGATACTTGTGCTCGCATCATCATGGAAGTAGTCGTTCGGGCTCCCGTGCGGACTTGGTGGTCTTGGTCTCCGCAGCGTAGTTGTACAAAAAAAACATCATCGGACTTGGACGAATCCAGAGGCGTGCACAGGCAGTGGTGGTCGTCCATGGAGGGGCGCTAGTTGCCAGAGAAGGGCCACGCCACGGGGCTCAGCGAGGAAGGCAGCGCGCAGGAAGAGCAGCTGCAGCAGGGCAGCGTCGCTGCAGGCACTGGAGGAGGAAGACAGGGCACGGGCGACGTCTCCCTGGTTCCGCGCGACGAGGAGGAAGACAGGGCGCGCGGGCGGCCGGACTCGAGGAGGCCGTCGGCCATGGCGCGCGGAGGAAGAGCTGCTTCGGCGGGACTGCTTGCTGACGACGGTGGGTGGCGACAGGGCTCCGGCCTGGCAGGGAGGCGGCGAGCCTAGCGCGCCGGAGGTGGGGACGGGGCCCTGCCGGCGGCTGGGTCACCGGAGCGGCGCGGTGACGAGGGCGAGGACGCGGGCGGCGTCGGGCGCGCAGGGCGAGGAGGATTGGGGTCGAGGATCCCCCTGGTGGCGAGCTTGAGGGGATCGGGCGCTGACGCTCCCCTCGTGGCGATGCAAGGAAGAAGGAGAGGGGGGATCGAGAGAGATGCGGGTGCGGTCTCCCTGGCGGCGCTGGGGAAAGGAACGGAGGAGGAGGAGGATCGAGGGATGCGGGTTCGAGCTAGGGTTAGTAGCGGGGCGCGGCTGGGCCTGATTGGCTTGGGCTGCAGATGGGCCTGAACAGAGAGGCCCAAGGGGCACTACTGCTAACTCCCTCTCTCCCTAATTATCTCTCTATTTCAAGGAAACAAAGCTTAGAAGAAAATGTCGAGAGAGATTAGAGTGGAGTTTGGGTATGGGGATAATTTTCCCGAACTCACAAAAATACGCTTGTTCCGAGAAAATAGAAAAAGGCAAGATCGAAAGATGTAAATTCAAACTCATTTGAATTTCACTCAATTGGTTTGAATTAGGACTTGGAAAAGGAAGTTCCAAAAATGTTGAGATTTTTGGTGAAGCTCCGGAAAATGCCGAAAGGATTTATGGTTAGAGTTGGAGACCAAGAATTGCGATAACAAAGGCATTGGGATTTATTTGCAAGTGTGTTATGATCAATTCCAAATAATGAAATATTTATTATAGCTCCCTAATAATAGTAGGAGACTTTGAATATGTTTTAAAGAGAAATCACCATGTGAATTCCCTCGATTTAAATAGATCAAAAGATCTATGCAATTTATTTAGTTGAGGTTTTTTTTTAAAAGGGGTTGCATGATGACATGATGCAATGCACATGATGCAAGGATGAATGCAACGAACAAAAACAAAACACATGACGAAACTCGGAGTAGCTGGAAGTCTTCTGAAGCGTCGGGCTCGGGGTGTTACAACACTCCACCACTACGAGAGGATCTCGTCCCGAGATCTAGAATGGCACCGGAGGGGGAAACGGAAGAGAAATTGAAGAGGTAAAACTAAGTTGCTTCTTTGGCAAACGAGTGAAACCAACGAACCTTGAGAGGTTGAGCAAAATGAAAGAACGAAAACAACGAAGATGAACAAAGATGAAAACACTCTGTTAGAAAAGATGAACGTGGGATATGACGAGAACCCAGAGGTTAAGTGACAAAATAGATATTGAAACCACTCTGGTTAAAACACGATAGAGAAGGAATAAGAATGATATGATTTGGGCAGCACTCCGACTGTAAATGGAAGGAATTGAACAAGAACTAGACAAGATGAGAGGATACTTGATGAAATCAACACCACACTGCCTCCGGAACAATTAAACGAATGACACAAGGGGTAAGAATGATTCCAGACAGCATTCCGGTTGAGAAGTGAGGCAAAATTTGATAAGATGAAAAGAACTTGAATGAAGGACACGACACTCCGGTTAAAATGGATAATGCAAGAAAAAGAACATGATCTTGACAAAACAAGATGATGGGTCGAAGAGAGCAACATCACAAAGCCTCCGGAAGAAGAAATAGAAGTTAGATCATTGGAATAAAGGAATGGAGAAGAAAATGATAACTCTCGCAAATAAAATTGAAAGAGAAAGCTTACGAAGAAAAAGGTTGAACGGAGTTGTTGGATTATCAACAACGAAAGCTTAAACTTGATGTGGACTTATGGAAACATCTCAAAATTATGAGGTGACAACCTGCCACTAACGAAAACCAACGATTGGATTGATATCACCAAGGAGACGAGAGACTTATTTCGCCGGGAGGACAAACGAAGAATTTGGGTCATTTATAAGCACCATAAAAAACAACAATCCTTAGGGAAAGCTTTTAGGTGAAATATAACCCAAGATAACTCCAATGAAGAGATTGATGGATTTAAATACCTCATTCTTGACAACATGTGAATCATGAAGCACGAGGAGAAATTGCCAAGGATGACATAACACCATCTCAAAAGATAAGGTAGAAAGAATTGCACTTGGAAATGCAAGATGAAGAATACTTGAATTCCTCAAAACAAAACATGTGTTGAACACCATGTTAAATTTTGAGTAAAGCTTGGCGGATCTTCACTCCGAGAGAAATCTTGAAGAACAGTTGAAGAATGAAAAGGGTCCTTGATAAACCACCATGTAGAGCCTCCATGAAAAAAAAACTCCGGCAATAAAAGAATGATAGGAAGCAAGAGAAGTTGAGAACACAAGGTGAAACCTTGGAGTGATAAGATGAAGCTTTGAAATGATATAACTGAGAAAACTTGAAGCTCCAGAAAGAAAGATGACCAAATGAAATCAATAATTTTGATGAATCTCCGGAATAAGGAATTAATCACTTGGATGAAACAAGAACAAGAATTACATTATGCTCATCCTTCACCAATTAAATTGATGACAAGCAATGGATTAGGCATACTACTTATTCTCGTAGAAGGATTAAGATAGATATGGCACAAACTTGAGAATGACTTCAACGAACCACCGGTAGGATTGGAAAGAACGAATGAATCTATATAAAAACGAAGGAAGAGAACTCTTGAACGAACCACCGTAAGAATTGAAAATGAACGAAGAAAAGATACAGAAACACCGGGAAGAATTAGAAAAAGACGTTGATACTTGAGGGAATTTAGATACAATTGAATGCAGAGATGAAGAGCTGATTAGAGAATATTGAATGATGCACCGGTAAGATTTGGAGAATGATAGACGAAGCTGAGAATGAATAATATTGAGATGATGGCTCTGGAGAATCAAACTGGAAAGATTTCTGAAATGCTCCGGATGGGTGAAAAAAATTCTCACAATCGAAAACAATTATGAGAGGGTGGCATCAAGCTAGAACCATGAATCTTGAAGGGAATGGACCAAGATTTAAGAGAAACTCTTCTTCGGTCTTCAAATGTTGAGAATGATGATGAGAAACACCACCATGAATAGTTGAGGCACTCCGGAATGAAAATTAGAAAGGTTGAACCAACGATGAAAGAATTGAAGGATCTTGGAGAAAGACATATGACTGATGACAATTCATTCTTACAACAAACTTCAAAAGAACTTGAGAATACCTCCGGGAAAAATTAGAAGAGTCAGGTAAGATCCTGGGAAAAGACCTGTGGGTTAGGGCCCACTCAAAAGAAACACCGTTGAAAAGATTGCTTGAAAGGGATATTGCACCGGTTGAATTAAATGGCTTGAATAAGATAGCATCCTCAAAAGAACTTGAGTGAAATGAGAATGAAAACTTGAATCTACTGAGATATCTTCAACACTCCGGAACCAATGAATAGCGAGAAGTGAAATATTGTGAGGTGCACCGGTATGAGAAAACATTAGAAACGGGGAAAAGATATGATCGATAAAGCTTGAGTTGGAACCACGAGAGAAAAAAAAAGAATGACGAATGATGAACTTGAGGCTCCGTTAGTATCTTCATGAGAAACACCGGGTAAGAAAATGAAGGGGAAGAATGGAGAAGCTTCCATCAATAAAAAGAATAGTTGATTGAGAAATCTGAGTCCTTGAAGAAAAAGGGTGGGAGGGCGGGAAAACAAAGACAACTTGGAGCGGATGAAGCAAATACCGTTGATAAGAACTGATACTTGATCTTGCGAATGTTGAAGTGATTGGATCCACTTGAAGTGAGACACACCGGTTGAAAAAGGATTGACATGATAATCTTAATGATCAAGAAGGATTAGTATTCCCATAGAAATATGAGAACACCGCTTAGGAAAGGTATGGAATCCACATTTGACTTCGAAGCAACTCGAATACCACAAATAAAACAAAACAAGGATTGGCTTGCAAAATAAGCCGGAAACAAACCCATGATAGATCCCATATCGTATCATGTGTCTGTTGGAAAGAATTCCTACGTGATACTTGAATTCCCACTTATAAACTCCCGAAACTTTCTGGTTATGCAATCAGGTGTTGGGGATACAGGGGAAGCATAATATCTCACCCAAACTAGCAAATCCTACAACCAGCTGTATCCATCCTTCAACACATAACCAAGAAACCTTCGGAAATCGTCTACCTCAACCTTCGAAAAGCATCCGTTATACGAGTCATGGCAATACTCCCGCACTCGCCACAGTACTGGGCTATCAGGGTTATCTCACCAACAACTGTACAAAAGAGATTTTCGATGTCGGCGTACTAAACTCAGGTATTCCAAAACCGCAACGATAAAATTATGACGACAACACCTCGGAGCTCAACTCCCCGGGACACTGCCACAACCCCTAAATGTCAGGAGGCAACCAAGACAATGTTGTCATCATAAAACCATCGGAACGATTGTAATATACCCGCGTGATCCTAAAATTTTTTTTAGTGAAATTTGAGAAGAGAAGAGTCAAAACTCTACGTCAGAAAGCCTTACCAGAAGGTCGAAGGGACTGGGAAGTAAAAAAGAATTCCTAAACTCTCCGATATATAATTCCTAAATGACTCAAAACATTTTTCTAGACACAACTCGGCCACTAAAAACGATCAATCAGTGGGGGCTCCTAAGGTCGGGGAAGGCTCTGATTACCAACTTGTAACGCCCTCGATGCGGCTATATCTCCCACGTGTCGAAGCACGACTTAGAGGCATAACCGCATTGAAAGCAATGTCGCAAGTGAGGTAATCTTCACGCAACCCATGTAATACATAAGGGAAAAAGATACATAGTTGGCTTACAATCGCCACTTCACACAAATACATGAATAAAACATTACATCATACAGCTACAAACAGGGCCCGACTACGGAGCCAAAATAAAAGAAGAAACCCCAAAAGCGACAAAGGACCAAGATCGACCCCAACTGGGCTCCACTACTGATCGACTAGAACGAAACAACATAAAGGACAAGATCTTCATCGAACTCCTCCTTGAGCTCGGGTGCGTCACCTGCACGGTCTCATCGGCACCTGCAAACTAGTATTGGAAGTATCTGGTGAGTCACGAGGACTCAGCAATCTCACACCCGTGAGATCAAGACTATTTAAGCTTAAAGGTAGGGTAAAAGGTATGAGGTGGAGCTGCAGCAAGCGACTAGCATATATGGTGGCTAACATACGCAAATGAGAGCGAGAAGAGAAGGCAAAAGCACGATCGAACAACTATGATCAAGAAGTGATCCTGAACTACTTACGTCAAACATAACTCCAACAACCGTGTTCACTTCCCGGACCCTGCCGAGAAGAGACCATCACGGTTACACACGCGGTTGGTGTATTTTAATTAAGATCAACTTCGGGTTTTCTACAACCGGACATTAACAAATTCCCATCTGCCACATAACCGCGGGCACGGCTTTCGAAAGTTCAAAACCCTGCAGGGGTGTCCCAACTTAGCCCATGATAAGCTCTCGCGATCAACGAAGGATATTCCTTCTCCCCGGGAAGACCCGATCAGTCTCGGAATCCCGGCTACAAGACATTTCGATGGCAATAAAACAAGTCCAGCAAAGCCGCCCGATGCGCCGACATCCTGATAGGAGCTGCACATATCTCGTTCTCAGGGCAACACCGGATAAGCTAAGCGTACAGGTACCAACATAACCCAAGTTGCCAAGGGACGGTCCCGCACGGTGCTCTAGTTTGGACCAACACTTAGACAAGCATTGTCCCGGGGGGCTAAATAAAGATGACCCTTGGGTTAATTACTCCCAAGGGAAAAGTAGGTGGTGGTGAGGCAAATGGTAAAACCAATGTTGGGCCTCGCTGGAAAAGTCTTATTCAAAGCGAACTGTCAAGGGGGTCCCATAAATCACCCGACCGCGTTAGGGACGCAAAATCCAGGAACATAACACCGATATGACGGAAACTAGGGCGGCAAGAGTGGAACAAAACACCAGGCATAAGGCCGAGCCTTCCACCCTTTACCAAGTATATAGATGCATTAATTAAATAAGATATATTGTGATATCCCAACAAGTAAACATGTTCCAACAAGGAACAACATCTCCATGTTCCAACAAGGAACAAACTTCATCTTCACCTGCAACTAACAACGCTATAAGAGGGGCTGAGCAAGGCGGTAACATAGCCAAACAACGGTTTGCTAGGACAAGGTGGGTTAGAGGCTTGGTTTGACAATATGGGAGGCATGATAAGCAAGTGGTAGGTATCGCAGCATAGGCATAGCAAAAGAGCGAGCAATCTAGCGAGCAAAGATAGAAGTGATTTCGAGGGTATGGTCATCTTGCCTGAGATCCCGCAAGGAAGAAGAACGAGTCCATGAAGAAGACGAACGGACGTCGTTGAACGAATCCCCACAACTCTGGAACGAAAACGAAGCTAACGAGAGGAGCAACCCGGAAAGAAACAAGCAACATAGTAAACAAACACCACATACACATGGCATGATGCACAAAACAAGTATGATGCATGTCCGGTTTAATGAAGCATGTCATGGCTAAAATGCACAAGCAATCGTACAAATTAAGTGGAGCTCAATATGCAACGAGTTGCATATTGACAAAACACCACATTCGATTATTTGGTTCGATCTCGTTTATGTACCCAACAATATTAAATGTTGATTAACATGGCAAGGGGTGAAGCAAAACAAAACTATCTATCTAGACAAGTTTAAATGAGGCCGGAACAACAAACAACATAGTCCGGAAGAACCTCATGAGCATACATTAGATTTTGTACTGATCTGCCCTAAACCATATTTTAATATTGTTAAACTGGAAAATAAAGTGCAACATGTTAATCTGTGCATTTTTCTACCCCATTTACATGTAAAGTTTATTAAATTCGGAGTTACGGTTATTTAGTTATGAAATAAATCATTTAACATGGCAATTAGCAAAATAAATGCAAACAACAATTTTAAGCATTTTAAATGTTGTTATCATGATGCGGATGACAATTGCAAGTTTTAAGCAATTTTAAGAAAATGTTGACAAGAGCATGAAGAAGCATTTGTCATCGTGGCGGAAAGAAAGTGTGCCACGCCAACGAATCCGAAAATGGTGCCCCGGCAGCGAATCCAAAAATGGTGCCACGGCAACGAATCCGAAAATGGTGCCACGGCAACATATCGGTTCCGGTACCCATGAAGATATCGGTGCAAAAGGAAGCGTGACGGAAGCGAGTTGAACATGATGGTGGGGTGATCCCGGATACCGGGTTCCCATGAGACGATGGCATGGCAACGAGGGACAATTCAGACACGGTGAAAACGGTGCAAACAAAGGGGCATCTCATACAACATGCATATGTTCTCCGAAGGTCGTCTCGGCGGTTATACCTTCCAAGGGAGCATTCTCGAGCGGTTCGAGTTCGTGGAGGAGGTAGTTGAAGTAGTTGTTCCGCGGCGGTAGTAGTGGAAGTAGTCGTTCTCGCGGGCGTAGTGGAAGTAGTGGTACAAGGCGACGGTAGTGGTACTCGTTTTCGTAGAGGAACTTGACGCCCACGGGTATGTAGTCGTACACGTTCGGAGAGGAACTTGGCATTACCATGTTCTTCGAAGTCACTGTGTAGTCATTCGGGCGTCGCCGGTAGTTGTACACAGTCGTTGTTGGACTTGATGGATCCGAGGGATCCGGGCGTCGTGGTACTTGGCGAAAAACCACGAAGGGGATACTTGTGCTCGCATCATCATGGAAGTAGTCGTTCGGGCTCCCGTGCGGACTTGGTGGTCTTGGTCTCCGCAGCGTAGTTGTACAAAAAAAACATCATCGGACTTGGACGAATCCAGAGGCGTGCACAGGCAGTGGTGGTCGTCCATGGAGGGGCGCTAGTTGCCAGAGAAGGGCCACGCCACGGGGCTCAGCGAGGAAGGCAGCGCGCAGGAAGAGCAGCTGCAGCAGGGCAGCGTCGCTGCAGGCACTGGAGGAGGAAGACAGGGCACGGGCGACGTCTCCCTAGTTCCGCGCGACGAGGAGGAAGACAGGGCGCGCGGGCGGCCGGACTCGAGGAGGCCGTCGGCCATGGCGCGCGGAGGAAGAGCTGCTTCGGCGGGACTGCTTGCTGACGACGGTGGGTGGCGACGGGGCTCCGGCCTGGCAGGGAGGCGGCGAGCCTAGCGCGCCGGAGGTGGGGACGGGGCCCTGCCGGCGGCTGGGTCACCGGAGCGGCGCGGTGACGAGGGCGAGGACGCGGGCGGCGTCGGGCGCGCAGGGCGAGGAGGATTGGGGTCGAGGATCCCCCTGGTGGCGAGCTTGAGGGGATCGGGCGCTGACGCTCCCCTCGTGGCGATGCAAGGAAGAAGGAGAGGGGGGATCGAGAGAGATGCGGGTGCGGTCTCCCTGGCGGCGCTGGGGAAAGGAACGGAGGAGGAGGAGGATCGAGGGATGCGGGTTCGAGCTAGGGTTAGTAGCGGGGCGCGGCTGGGCCTGATTGGCTTGGGCTGCAGATGGGCCTGAACAGAGAGGCCCAAGGGGCACTGCTGCTAACTCCCTCTCTCCCTAATTATCTCTCTATTTCAAGGAAACAAAGCTTAGAAGAAAATGTCGAGAGAGATTAGAGTGGAGTTTGGGTATGGGGATAATTTTCCCGAACTCACAAAAATACGCTTGTTCCGAGAAAATAGAAAAAGGCAAGATCGAAAGATGTAAATTCAAACTCATTTGAATTTCAGTCAATTGGTTTGAATTAGGACTTGGAAAAGGAAGTTCCAAAAATGTTGAGATTTTTGGTGAAGCTCCGGAAAATGCCGAAAGGATTTATGGTTATAGTTGGAGACCAAGAATTGCGATAACAAAGGCATTGGGATTTATTTGCAAGTGTGTTATGATCAATTCCAAATAATGAAATATTTATTATAGCTCCCTAATAATAGTAGGAGACTTTGAATATGTTTTAAAGAGAAATCACCATGTGAATTCCCTCGATTTAAATAGATCAAAAGATCTATGCAATTTATTTAGTTGAGGTTTTTTTTTTAAAAAGGGGTTGCATGATGACATGATGCAATGCACATGATGCAAGGATGAATGCAACGAACAAAAACAAAACACACGACGAAACTCGGAGTAGCTGGAAGTCTTCTGAAGCGTCGGGCTCGGGGTGTTACAGCTAGTGAGACTAAGCCATCGACTGTGTCATATGCTAGTCTAGTCGGCTGCATGTCCACACATCCCTTTCGACTAGGGACCTTTTAGGACAGTCATCATACAATGCATAGTCCCACAAACAAGTCATGTACTTGCTGATACACATTATTGATAATGTCCAAGGACTATCTTTATTCATAAACACATAGGAAATATCATCATACATGATTGCCTCTAGGGCATATCTCCAACATAGGGATAATGTAGAAAGGAAGTCTTCGCGATCCATTATTCCCCATCTCGGTCAGAGTGAACTATTCAACTAGTGTTCGCAGTGAAGTGACAATACACGCAGCAGCAGATGGGACACTTAATTAATAAGTTGAACCAGCGTGTTGGTGTTACTAAATCAGCCTTACCCAGTACTGCCATCATGTTTGCCAATAGAGCACGCTTTTGTCCTCCATTAACCAACATATGGGCCCTCTTGTGGTAGACCCACATGTCATCGGTGTAACTATTTACAATCCGAAGGACGGTATATCCTGGTAGTAGTAGTAGAATTGAGATTTAATGCACTTTCTTCCCCGTCTTCCACTCTTCTTCCTCCTCTCTTCTTATTCCTCCTCTCTTCCCCATCGTCGGCCGCACACCATTTCCCCCCGCTCACTGCTCGCCCGCCCGTGCTATCTTCCTTGGTAGCTCACGCGTACCATATCCCCCCGCTCACTGCTCAGCCACACGAGGAGAAGCTTCTTCGCTCGCCTGCCCGAATCCACTTCCCCGCTGGCTCGCAAGCACCTAAAACCCAATGGCAGAACCGACTGACACGCAGAGCCGCGATTGGAATTCCCTCCCCAATGTTCTCTTGGAGCAGATCTGTAATCGTATGGACCTACTCAGCACCGTCCGTCTGGCCGCATTCTTGGTGTCTTTGTACCGTCTACTCGTCTGCAACCGACCAACTCTTTCCAAGACACCCTGCTTGCTGATGCCCGATCCTCGCAGGTGGCCCAGACACCGACTTGACGATCCTACGGAGGTTGCCGTGGTGCCCCTCGACATGCTACCACTACCCGTCCACCTGCCCTTCATGCGCGGCCACTACTGGGCGGGCATGAAGGCCAACTGGATCGTCCTCATCCACCAATCCGGTAGTCCGTGGCGTCTCGTGGATATCTACACCCAGCGAAAGATCACCCTTCCATCATTGGATACCACCGCCATCGAGCCCCGCGGCCTGCCGGACACTCCTGCCTACTACGCATGAGACGCCTCGAGCTTTTGGCTCGACCTTTGTTTGCTGAAGGTTGTAATCTACGAAGTCCCCACACCATCAGAAGACTACATGGATTACAAGCTCATTGTCGTGTTCACCATGGGATTAGTCTATCTGGAATCTGGTCGCCATACATGGTTATGGCTCATCGTCGATCCTCTGCACCCAACACTTCTGTCTGATGCTATAGTGCATGATGGCATCGTTTATCGGTCGACGCACAGATTGGCTGCCTATACTGGTGGAATCTATCATCGTGTAACTTTTCTATCTCATCTCATCTTTACCTTAAGAATACGACTGCCTGTTCATTGTTACAAATTTAGAATATATAGTATGTCTATAACCACATCATTGCTATATGTTCCTCTCATTTCCTAGATTTTTATGACCACTCATGTTATTGTCAGAGTTGATATGAGAACAATTGGTATCTAATGATTGTTAGAATAGATATTATGAGTATAACCTCATGATTGCTATATGTTACTCTCATTTCCAGGATTTTTATAACAACGCATGTTATTGCTTAGAGTTGATATGATAACTGTAGTAAGTGCTATGGTAGAATATGAGTAGGCCCTGTCATATATGTTTTCCTCTCATTGTTACATGATGTTTGAACCATGATATATTGCTAGAATGTGAAAGCCATTGGCTTATTTTTTTAACTTGGGGTATGATTATGACCACGGCATTGCAATTCTCTGTCTATGATATGTTTCACTTTCATAATAATCTTAATTCCACACATACTCTGAACATGATTGTTTATTTTTGTCCTTTTGGTCTCCAATTTGAATTGTTGCAGCAGACGCAAATGCGCTGGTCTTCATGATTCCAGGACCTAGAATCATACCAGCCGATGGGTGGTGGTTTATCGCTCGTTCAGCTGACGGTGGTCATTTGATGCTCATTTGCACGTACCAAATTGACCAAACCATTTCATCAAACCACATGCAGTACAATGCCTGGGGCGTTCATGACATTGATGGCTATGGCTACTTCGTGTTCGAGAAAGATCCCAGCTCCGTTGGGCCAGGCGTATTCAACTGGAGGCGGGTTTACAGCCTCTGCAACCACTCCATGTTCCTCGGGCTCAATTATCCGATCATCCAACCAATCATAGATCATATCACCGGTGATGATTACCGTGCTATGCAACTTCCATTCACCAGGGGGGACTGTGTTTACACGTCATACCATGGGTTTCATGAATCACCATATCCAGAGATTCGTCGACACAGCTTGTTGCGAGATAATCTTCAGTGTGTGAAAGGCATCAAGTTTCCATGCGATGGATGGCTTTTGCAAACCCGACATGCGGTGATGTGGTTCATGCCAACTTGATTCGTACTGATATGTAGACTGAGCCATGTATTCTGCTGCTGTAGCACGACCCTCTTTTGTTGGACTGTTGTTAGTTTTAAGCACTCCTCTGGTTTGAAGGATAGATACCTTTCTGGGATCAAGTGCATCCTAACTCACCTGCGCAGGATGTACTGATAATGATGATGGAGATGCTGTGAAGTATATATATATATATATATATATATATATATATATATATATATATATATATATATATATATATATATATATATATATATATCACTTAAGCTTCAAGTGCGTACTTGTTAGTTAAACCTATGGTCAAAATGTGACACTAAATACGACTAGTAAGTAGTATAGTAGCAGTACTAGTATACGTCGGTCAAATTATTCATCATGTCCACACATTGAATTGACGTGACAACACGCTGCGCGTGAGGTGACACAAGAATCCCGGCAGCGTGTTCGGGTATTCTGGACTTCAGATTTGGAGTACCACTTATCTGTCAAAATCTTTCATCATTCACTTAAAACAGTCGATTGATCATACATTGAGTACCATATAACTGGAATTAACCCATGCAAGTCGAAGAAGGATTGGCCGGTGCTGTCGGCTGGTGTCAAGTTTGATCCCACAGATCAGGAGCTGATCGAGCACCTTGAGGCCAAAGTGAGTGCTGACAGCACAAGATCTCACCCTCTCATCGATTTGTTCATACCAACCATCGACAGCGAGCACGGCATATTCTACACCCATCCTGAGAAATTTCCAGGTAAGACACCGATTGGCCGTCTACTTGCACAAACATATTCCTTTGTTTATAGCTCTAATTTTCTTTTTAGACACAGACCTGGTGAAGCAATTACAATTTTACAGTTAATAAAAAGTGAAACAAGTGACTGCAACATGCCAAAGATGTTATGAAAATGCCAACTACGTACACTAAAACCTATATTCGACAATAATGCAGGTATCACACTGAGTGGCCTAAGCAAGCATTTCTTCCAACGCAATTCCAGGGCGTTCAAAAGGGGCACGTGGACGCGTCGCAAGATACAGTCGGAGTGCGGCATGCACGCGATGTGGCACAACACCAGCAATACCTTGCCGGTGATGGTCAACGGCCGGCAGACGGGCAGCAAAAAGGTTCTGGTGCTGCACACCAACAAGAACTTCGACCAGCAGAGGACCAACTGGGTGATGCACCAGTACCACCTCGGGGACCTGGAGCAAGAGAAGGAGCGGGAGCTGGTCCTCTGCAAGATTTTCTACCAGACGAACACTAGGGCCAGGAGTAAAAGATTATAAGTTAGTTTGGCATTGGTACTTGTACTACCTTGTCGTCCGCAAGTTGGTATTATTGCTAATGATCTTTTGGTATGAACTTGGCATTTGCTTCCAACCATCATGCCAAGGGTCGATGTGGATATAAGGTTGATTCATTTGTTTCGAAATGAATTTTCAGGCACCTGATTTTTATTTGATGGGTAGGATAAGCACCTGCCGTTCGAATTCCCAGTTCTCCAAATTTTTCGAAACAAGTGCATGCTCTTATTATGACGATGAAAAAACAATATCCCTGCTGCATCCCAGTTATCAGTCTGTACTTGCAGAATTCTCTCGTTTATTGAGCATGTATATTGTTTTTTCAGGTCGAGCAAGTTCCAACTGGGCTGTAGACTGCCTAGGCTTGGTTTTGTTTTTAATAGGCCCAGCCCATGACGACAACGGGGCACAAAGATCCAGCAGGTATCTACTGGCCTCTGGCCTGCCAGCGTTAGTTATATTTTGTCTTACAACATCCGCAGGCACATCTTTACTGAATCAAACACACAGCCCATTTCTATTTTCCTCTTGAAACACATGTCCTACATCCATTTTTTAATCTCTACCTATAGTTTTACTAGTTCATATACACGTATCATTATATTGAAAATACATAAAATTCACTTTTCATATTTACATCCTTACTTTTGTTGTTGTTTTCCCTCCCAGCGCTGATTTCTTTTACCACTGGTTTCCCCTTAAACCAACTCAATTGTCCCACGTCTTATTTGCTTACAAAAACAAAATGATTTTTTTGGCAAATCAATAAGTTCTTAAAAAATGTTTATCATTTCAGGATTACAAAAGTTCGGACTCCACAGAAATATGCAAAATAAGGTCGAACTTTTTGACTGTGGTCCTGGGCAGAAAATGGGATGTAATAAATTACATAAGAATTAGCAAATGGGTTGCAAATTATTAAAAAATAGCAAATGGGCTCTATGTTGTCTGCCACAGATTTGGAGGCTGACTTGTGGGCCTACTAAGTTCATGCGTACACAAGGTTTATCAAAAAAGAAACTTAGTCAACAATCGACTCTACCAGTGTCAGACCGTTAGATGTCAATCTAACGGCAATCGTGCTTCTTCAGTCTCTGATCTTCCTGCCCCAGCCGCCCAAACCAGCGCCGCCGGAACTGCCTACTCCCGCCTCCCATGGCCGGCTGTGCTGCCGGGCAGGCCTCACAGCCCCATCATATACTCGCATCCCTGGCCTGTCTATCCCTCTACTCACCCACACCTCCTGTTATTTTCCGGCGACGGCAGCCGAACCAGTCAACCCTCGTACACTCCACCGCGTGGGCAGCCACTGCCGTGTCTTCCCTGGCTCCATGGTGTTCCCTTCGTAGGCCTCGCCGTCATCCACTGCCCTGTTGCTCTCGGCGCGGCGTGGTCAACGTGGTCAACGAACGACATCGATCGGAAGTGGATTGTACATGGAGAGGCTGACAGCTGGGTCCACGGCCGCACACAAGGAAATGCCTCTTCTTACGCGCAAAATAATGGTTCCTCCACCTGACATCTGGGACCCGCCGAAAGGGCCTCTGTATTTCATGAAAAAAAACGTTCCCTCCGCTGATAGGTCGGACCCACCAACTATATCTTCGCACGCAAGGAAGTGCCTCCTTATTGCGCACAAAAAAATGAATACCCCCCTGCCAGCTAGGACCCACCATAGTGGGAGGCTGACTTGTGGGCCTACTAAGTTGACGGGGACGGAGGGCTTTGTCTACTTAGTCAATATGAACGATTCTAGCTCTAGTGATTGTACGATGTCCATCCAACGGCCTTAGTGCATCTTCAACCTCTGGTCTTCTTGCTCCAGCCGCCCAAGGCAGCGCCGGTCATGCCGCATGCTCCTGCCTCCCGTGGCCAGCTGTGCTGCTGCTGAGGCCTCACCGCCCCTACTATTCCCACCACTGGCCAGGCCCTGCGACGACAGCAGCCTCACACCACAGCCGAACCAGTGAACCCTCGTACTCCTCTCCGCGCGGGCTTCCACTGCCGCGTCTTCCCCGGCTCCACATCGTCCCCTTCCTAGGCATCGCCGTCGTCCACCGTCCTGGTGCTCTCGGCGCGGCGTGGTCAACATGGTCAAGGAACGGCTTCCATCGGACATGGATTGTACGTGGAGAGGTTGACAGCTGGGTCCACGGCCGCAGCAAGGAAGTGCCTCCTTATTATGTGCAAAATAATTATTCCTCCACCTGACAGTAGGGACCCACCGGATGGGCCACCGTATTTCGCAAAAAAACGTTTCCCCCTGACTGCTGGGACCCACCAGCTACATCTTCGCACGCAAGGAAGTGCGTCCGGGCAAAAAAAACAACGACTCGCCCCCCTGACTGCTGGGACCCACCAGCTACATCTTCGCAGGCAAGGGAGTGCCTGACAGTTGGGACCCACCTGGTCGAAGCGTACGTAGCGTTGTCATTCTGGTCGCGAACGTGTACATACATACTGGTCGATGTAGAGGCGCGCACGTGTCGTAGTAGAGGCGCGCACATAGCATGTACATGTACATACAACGGCCAGTGTGCAAGAAAGAAAATACGACCACGTACGTACATACGGGCAGGGTCTCGAACGCCTACTCGCGCATACGTATGGCCAGGGCTCGTGTACATGGCTGGGTCGGAACGGAGAAACCGTGTCATCGTCGTGTTCATGGGGAGCCAACCGGCTGGGTTGGAACGGTATGCGTCGTCGTGTTCATCGGGAGGGCTTGGACGGAACAACCGATGGAAACGAGGCCTGGCGTACCGCAGAACGGAGGAAACGGCCTTGTGTTCGACCGGCCACGTTCGAAACGGGATCCTGTTCGTCGGGAGGGGTCTGGCGTACCGCAAAACAGAGGAAGTGAACCTCCTACCGTCGAAACGGGGGTCCTGTTGATCGGGAGGGGTGTGGCGTACCGCAAAACGGAGGAAACGGACTTATGTTGGAGCGCTATGGTCGAAACGGGGGTCCTTTTCATCGGGAGGGGTGTGGTGTACCGCAAAACGGGACTCCACGGGATACTGTTCGTCTCCACCGTCGACC
This sequence comes from Aegilops umbellulata, assembly GCA_032464435.1. NCBI lineage: Eukaryota > Viridiplantae > Streptophyta > Magnoliopsida > Poales > Poaceae > Aegilops > Aegilops umbellulata. The sequence goes on along the minus strand of CP136058.1, from coordinate 327,721,766 downwards.
CCCTCCAGCCTCCACGGGCTACTGTTCATCCACCGTCGACCTCCTCCAGCCTCCACTTGCGACTGTTCATCCATGGGCTCTTGTTCATCCAGCCTCCACCGCGTGCTACTCCACCAGCTACTGTTCAACCAGCCCTCTCCACGGGCTCCTGTTCAACCACCCCTCCACGGGCTACTGTTCATCCTGCCCTCCACCACCTAATGTTCATCCTGCCCTCCACGGGGTGGTCCTGTTCATCCTGCCCTCCACGGGGTCCTGTTCATCCAGCCCCAACCGGCTCAAACGATCGGGGTCCTGTTCATCCAGAGGCAATGCCATGGGGTCTTGTTCATCCACCCCCACCGGGAACTGTTCATCCAAACCCCCCCAACAACGCTCACTGTTCATCAAGAGGCAGCATCGATCGGCTTCAGTTAGCAGCAGTAGCGAAGGAATCGCTCGATCGGGTTCAGTTAACAGCCATCGATCGATCGCTCGGGTTCAGTAACACATAGCCTGCAGTGCAATCGCTCGGGTTCAGTTGGAGCCCAACGCCTTGCACCCACGCGCATGCGTGTACGAGAGAAACGCGCATCGCTCGGCCCCAACCACCCACCCTAATAGGGAACTCCCCGATATTTTCCTCGCCCTCGCTTCTACCACAGTTTTTTCCGTCATGGATGGCCCAAAGAATGTCATGCAGCTGCGTCTTCGGCCTGCCCAGGACAAAAAGCCCATTTTTTGTCATGATTTTTTGTCATAGAAGTAGGACCCCACCACATCTATGATGATATCATGTTTTGTCACAATTATCGTCATAGAAGTGTCATAAGTATGACAGAAAAAATTCGGTCGGCCCAAAATGTCACGGGTGTGTCTTTTTTTTTGTAGTTGCATGAAAGTTTCAGATCATGTCTAGTAGATACTTTTGTGGGTCAGAAACTCACTAAGTGGAATGATGAGCTCATTATGCAAGTCTACTCTACAACTCAATGCTATCCTGATGGTAGAATCGTTTGGATGTCTGAAGGTACAAGGTACCAATCAACAATTGCTGAATGGGCCAAGCTGATAAATGCGCCTGCAGAGCATGAGGATGACATAGATGTCTATTCCAAGAAGAAGAAAGATCACAACTCCATGGCCAACATGTACAAGGAGATTCCTGACCAAGCCTTGGAGACTCACATGCTAGGCTCTGTGTATTACCTGTTGTCTGGTCTGACCATCATCAACACTATCATGAGGCATACCTTGTTGCCTAAATCAGGAGATCATAGGATGATCAGAGGCCATTCCATAAATTTGCTGCAGTTGTTTGATGTGCCCCAAAAGTTCAAAGTGATGAGTCTGATTGTTGAGACAATCAAGAGGATAGCTACAGATCAGAAGAGATCTTGTGGGTATGCTCCACATATCTAGATGCTCGTCATCTCCAAGATGGGCACAGGCACATACTTATTAGACAAGGAACATCTTCCCTTGAGGCCTGACTTTGAGGACAACACAGTTGTCATGAATGATGAATATCCCACATCTGTAGAGGCTCAAGAGAAGAGGGAGAAAGCAAAAGCTGAGAAGGCAGCCAAGATGCAAAGTGTTGAAGAAGCTTCACAAGTTTTCCTCAAGTCAAAGCAAGATCAACTTGGATATCTTATTCAAGAAACTTTGAGGATTGAGAAAGGACTGGCCACCCTGGCTCAGAATCAAGAGATCCTGGAGAGGATTACTAAGACAAAATTTTATGATCTAGACTTGAAGGTGACAGAAATGCAATCAACTGTTGAACAGCTCCAGGAAGAAGCTGGAGAGAGGAAAGGGAAAGCTACCACAGATGCCTTTTAGAGAGTGCCTAGGGCACAAAGGTCTGTAGCAGTGCTTGTGACAGACACAAGAGCTACTACATCAGCACCTGCAGCCACAACATCCGTAGCACCTCTAGTTGCCACTCCACCGGCTCCAACAACTTCAACAGATGCATTCATCCTTGGAGTCCTCTCAATGACACCACCCGAAGATAAAGCCTAGAGTGACGCGTAGCACTATGCATTTTTGAGCTTTTTGGTAACATGTTGCCAAAGGGGGAGAAATTGTATATATCATAGGCTGAGAGAGAGAGAGACTTTGCTTATTTTTTCCTCTCTTGCAGCTCGTTTGATACTTATTTGTGTTCTTCCATGGATGATACTGTTTATGTGTGTGAGTTACTTGTATGGTCATGTGTTTGATCATATCATACTTTAATGCTTGTGCTTGAATGATGCTATTACTTATCTCTAATGTATGATCATTCACTTTGCCTTGGTGATGAGTGCATATTTCCTATTCTATCACTTTGAGCGCTCTACCAAGATGTATGTGACATGGAAGAGTAACCCATGATCCTAATCGATTGTGCATTTGCATTCAAAAGCAATTTTTAAATAATGCACAAGTTTAGGGGGAGCTCTTTCTTATCACATACTTCTCAAAGAGACAATGTATTTCAATCTTATTATCATTTGTCAAAGCTTTGATCTATATGTTGTCATCAATTACCAAAAAGTGGGAGATTGAAAGTGCAACTATCCCTAGGTGGTTTTGGTAATTCCTAACAACATATAGCTCATTGAACTAATGCTCTTTCAAGATGATCATTTCAGAAAGTTCAATGATTGGCATGGCATGGACTAGGAATGTGGACCCCTAAGAGCATCTCTAGCCACGCCCAAAACAAGGCCCGCCAGGCGACTTTTCGGCCGCTGGCGCCGAAAAATCGGCCCAGTCGTGCCCCCATGGGCCAATTTTTCGCCGGCTCGGGCCAAAATTGGCGCTGGCGGACCCAACCCGAACCCGGCGCGCTGGGGGGCGCTCGGGGGTGCCGGGCGAATCGTTTTTGGCGTGATAGAGCCGTGGGCCCTCCTTGCTAGCGACTCGTCTCTCTTCTCGCCGCTTCATCGTCCTCATCGCCTCATTTCCCGCGGCGAATCAATGCGAAAGCTGCGCGCGCTGCCGCGCCGGTCAGCCTCCTCCATTGATGCCTCACGGGCGGCGTAGTGAAGACCGGACGACGTGCGTCCCCTCGCACGCCACGCGTACACGCGGCGGCCACGCGTACGCGCGCCGCCTCCGCCTATATAAGCCGACCCCAAGTGCGCCGGTGACACGCACAGAGTCTCCACCGCTGACGCGCCATTTCTCTCCCTTCCTCCCTCTCCTCTCGCCGTCTCCAGATCAAAGCATGGCCGAGCACTTCCCAGGCGATGGCGCGGCGGCGAACGGCTTTGCCCGCCGCCACCTGCATGAGGACAAAGCTCGGCTCCTCTTCGAGGCCGAGTACTCGGTCCCGCCGGACATGCGGGTGCCTGGGGCATGGAGAATCAGCGTCGGCGTGGTCCCGGTGCCACCACCGCCCACCGGGGCGGCGCGGCGTGCGGAGATCACGCGTATCCGCGCCTCCCTGCCGCGGGCGGCGAGGGAGGGGCCACACTACGTCCCCGACAGCCTGCTCTGGGAGCCATATTTCTGCCGTCGCCACGCCGAGCAGCTCGAGGCCACCAATAGCATCGTGCCCTCCGGAAGGCTCAACTCCGAGGGGCGGCGCCGATGGTGGGGCGTGCCCGGACGCATGCTGGAGGCCGTCCTCCAGTAAATCGAGGGCGGCACACGCTGAGGCTGGAGTACCCCGCTCCCCCGTCCTTCGCTCGTCGGCGTGGGAGCTCGTGGACGCCGAGGCGCATGGACCACGGGGCGTCCTCGTCCTCATCCGGCCGCTCGTACGACTCTTCATGCCTCTGCCCCATCAAGCCGGAGCCCCAGGACACGCCGGTCAGCCGGCGCACCCGCAGCTCCGGCATCCGCATCGGCGACTCCACCCCCGCCTCTGGCCTCCTCGTCCTTGTCAGGCCCAAGCCGGAGCCCAGCCTCCCCGCGGAGTACTAGGAGATAGCCCGACGCGGCTTCTCTGACGAGGACGCCCTACAGTGGGCGCGGGACGACTACCTCCGCGACGAGATGGTCGGGCAGCGCCGGGCCCTGGAGGAGATAGCCGCCCGCAAACGTGGGCGTTAGGACGAGCACGGCGTCGTGATCCTCGACAGCGACGACGACGAGGATGCCCCTGGACCGTACAACCCGCCGTGCCAACGGGGGAGGGTTGCAGCAGGGACGGCGGCCACGGCGGAGGCGACGATGATGACGACGACGGCGGCGGTGACTACACGTGGTTCTATAGCCTCCTCGGCATGTAGAACTGCAAGGGCGGCGGGCGGCGAGGAGCGGTGAGGGAGACGACGAGGAGCAGCCTAGTAGCATTTTTCTTTGTTGTAAAATATTTTAAATATGAACGAACTCGCCGAAGTTTGGTTGATTTTGCGCCGTGTTTGTGCCGGAATTTAGATTTTCAAAAAAATGTGGGCACCGCGACTGGGGGGCATCACGCCCCCAGCACGCGGTTTAGCGCTGGTGCGCCCCCAGGGGGCGATTTTTAGGGCCTCCTGGGGGGCCAACGGCTGGAGATGCTCTAAGGACACATATTGGCTCAAGCTCAAGACTCTACATTTTCATTTTAGTTATCCAAGATCACATTGAGTCCATAGGAAAAGACAATACTATTAAAAGGGGATGAGGTGTTGCTTAATGGCTTGCTTGCTCAAAATGCTTAGTGATATGCTCCAAAATCCCTCAACCACTTTCTCATTTCCACATATGTCTGAGGGAGTCCTAGATTAGGGGGTCCTCTGCTGTCCGGGCTATGTGACGTGGGCCGGACTCGTGGGCCGTGAAGATACAAGATGGAAGGTGTTCCCCCGTGTCCGGAGGGGACTCCCCTTGGCGTGGAAGGCAAGCTTAGCGTCGGATATGAAGATTCCTTTCTCTGTAAACCGACTTTGTATAACCCTAGCCCCCTTCGGTGTCTATATAAACCGGAGGGTCTAGTCTGTAGGGCCAATCATAATCATACAGGCTAGACATCTAGGGTTTAGCCATTACGATCTCGAGGTAGATCAACTCTTGTAACCCCTATACTCATCAAAGTCAACCAAGCAGGAAGTAGGGTATTACCTCCATTAAGAGGGCCCAAACCTGGGTAAACATTGTGTCCCTTGCCTCCTGTTACCATCAATCCTTAGACGCACAGTTCGGACCCCCTACCCGAGATCTGCCGGTTTTGACACCGACATTGGTGCTTTCATTGAGAGTTCCACTGTGTCATCGTCGAAAGGCTCGATGGCTCCATCGATCATCTACAACAATGCTGCCGTGAAGGAGATCTTTCTCCCCGGCTAAATCTTTGTATTCGACAGCTTCACCCTATGTGCCAACTAGCTTGGCCACCTAGAGCAGATCGACAGGTACGCCCCTGGTCATCAGATCAGTTTTGGAAATCTGAACTACATCGCGGACATCTGAGGAGACTTGATCTTCCAAGGGTTCACGGCCCCAACCACCGCTCTGGCTTTATATCCGGAGAACGTCACCATGTCCGAAGACGGGAGTTCGGAGCCCGCCGAACTCTCTGCAGCCGTGGAGCTCGATTCTGGAGAATCGGAGGGGATAGCATCACTGGCAGGCCCGGAGTTACATCAGGCCCTTCTAATATCATAAAGCCGGACAACTCTCCGGGCACTAGCTCTGAACCCTCGAAGTCTGTGTCATGGGAGCTCACCTAGGGAACTTTTGTTTCACCCAACTCCACGGGCCCTCGCTTCCCTGCCCAAACCTCGCTCTTAAACGAGGCTTTGGACCTAATGCGATTCCTCACTATCACAAAGGAATCGCTTCCGAATTGCGCCCAGCCCGTACTAGGGGCTGAGGGCAGGGAATCTTGCTTCCCACCCACCACCCACTTCATAGCCACTGTCGAGGATTTAACCGACATGCTCGATTACGCCTCTGAAGACATCGGCGGTATGGACGACGATGCCGAAGAGGAGCATGCCCAAAACCCACCATTCACTAGACGTTGGACGTCCACTTCCTCATATGAAGTGTACATGGTGGACACACCCAAAGAATGCGACGGCGATGATGAGAAGGATCCAGTCGAGGATGAACCTCCTGAGATGCCACCAAAGCATCAACGTCAGCGGCGGCGCTCTAAATCACGTTGCGGAAAAGATAGCAATACCGGAACTGGAGACAATAATACTCCGGAGAATGCCAAAGACCCTGAAGCCCCCGTAGAGCCAACATCCGAACAAGATGATTGGGGGATGGGCAGGTAAACCTCGATGATCCTGTCGGGAACAGGGATTCGGAGGACAGTAACTACTTACCGATCTCCGAAGAGGATACGAGCCTCGGCGACAAAGATTTTATCATGCCAGAGGAACCCCTCGAACAAGAGCGCTTTAAGCGCCGGCTAATAGCCACCGCAATAAGCCTGAAAAAGAAGCGGCAACAGCTTCAAGCTGATCAAGATCTGCTCAATGACAAATGGACTAATGTCCTGGCAGCCAAGGAATACGGCCTCGAACACCCAACTAAGAGTTACCCAAAGCACAAGCTGTTACCACAATTCGACGATGAGGCGCTAGAGCCCATACCGCCAACACGTGATGCTGTTGACAGACCGGCCCGACCACCACATGGCCGGGACAGGGCGACAAATCAAGTCGAACACCAACCCGCACCGCCTCGCCGCGGAGGTAGAGAAACAACGGCTCCATAATACACCTACGACCTACGATAGGACCTGGACAATAGAGCCGGTCAGACTAGATCAATCTACAGATCAAGGTGGCGTGCCCCAGTACGAGAAGATGGCCATCAGGCCTGGCGCGACAAGCACAGCCTCACTCGGGCAGAAAACCACATACGGACCTCATCCGAACTGCGTCGAGATGTTGCCCGATACAGAGGCACCGCACACCCCCTATGCTTCACCGATGAGGTAATGGAACACCAGTTCCCAGAAGGATTTAAACCCATGAACATCGAACCATACGATGGTACGGCGGACCCTGCGGTATGGTTTGAAGATTTCCTTCTCCACATTCACATGGCTCGCGGCGATGATCTACATGCCATCAAATATCTACCCCTAAAGCTTAAGGGACTGGCACGACACTGGCTAAATAGCCTGCCAGAAAACTCCATCGGCAGCTAGGAGGATTTGGAAGATGCCTTTAGGGACAACTTCCAAGGTACCTATGTACGGCCCCCAGACGCCGATGACCTCGGTCACATAGTCCAGCAACCCAGAGAGTCAGCCCGGAAACTCTGGACCAGGTTCTTAATTAAAAGGAATCAAATTGTAGACTGTCCAGACACCGAAGCCCTCGCGGCCTTTAAACACAGCGTCCAGGACAAATGGCTCGCCAGACACCTTGGCAAAGAAAAGCTGAAGTCCATGGCAGCCCTTACGGCACTCATGACCCGCTTTTGCATGGGAGAAGACACCTGGCTAGCCCGTAGAAGCAATAGCACCTGCGACCCCGACACCTCTGAAGCCGGGGACGGGAATGGCAAACCACGACGCAACAAGCACAAGCGTCGAGTCAATAATGACGGTGCCGAAGATACGACGGTCAAAGTTGGATTCAGTGGTCCTAAACCCGGCCAACAAAAGAAGCCGTTCAAAGGAAACAGAGATGGTCCATCCAGTTTGGACAGAATACTCGATCGGCCCTGCCAGATTCATGGCACCCCCGATAAGCCTGCCAATCATACCAACAGAAACTGTTGGGTCTTCAAACAGGCCGGCAAACTTAATGCCGAACACAAGGGGAAAGGGCCGCCCAGCGAGGACAACGACGAAGAGCCTCGTCAACCGAGCACAGGGGGGCAGAAGAAATTTCCCCCCCGAATTAAAGACTGTAAATATGATATATATATATATATATATATGTCACACACATCCCTAAGAGGGAGCGCAAGCGCGCATTACGGGACGTCTACGCCATAGAGTCGGTGGCCCCAAAATTCTACCCATGGTCGGCTTGCCTGATCACCTTCGATTGAAAGGACCACCCAACCAGTATCCATCATGGAGGTTCGGCAGCTCTAGTCCTTGATCAATCATCAACGGATTCCACCTCACGCGAGTCAGCATGGACAGCGGCAACAGTCTCAACCTACTTTACCAAGACACTGTCTGCAAAACGGGCATTGATCCATCAAGAATCAAGCCCACCAAAACTACCTTTAAAGGAGTAATACCTAGTGTAGAGGCCCACTGCACGGGCTCAATCACATTAGAGGTCGTCTTCGGTTCACCGAACAACTTCCAAACCGAAGACTTGATCTTCGACATCGTCCCTTTCCGCAGTGGCTACCACGCACTGCTCGGATGACCACGTTCGCTCGCTTCAACGCGGCCCCACACTACACTTATCTAAATCTCAAGGTGCCCGGCCCACACGGCGTCATCACAATCAATAGAAACATGGAACGCTCTCTCCGTACGGAGGAGCATACCGCGGCCATCGTGGTCGAATTACAAAGCGGCCCTCTCAAGCCGCACACCTCATCGACTATTAAGCCACCGGACTCTATTACACAAAGCCGACCAATTCCGCAGACTGGCAGCTCGGCAATTCCAGAGCTTGATTAGCAGCTTTGCCTCCGTCGATCGCCATGTACATCTGCAAGATACGTACCACGCGTGCGTAATTATGCACTCAAAATACCTTGGGCATCCGTGGAGGTATAATATGGGCAGGCCTATAGTACGGTTCGACCTTTCTTTAATTATTTTTTCTCTTTTACCTTAGGCGAAAGCGGCGGAGACGTGTGGCAGGAAGGTGCAAAGGATTTTGTAAACCACAACTTCACTCAAGAACATGTATAGAGCTTTTCCCCTTAGTCTTAGACCCTCGGCATGTAAAATGGCCTTGGTGATTATGGTACCCTCTGTAAGATTATGTTTTGACATATCAATCAGATTCCAGTGAACCAAAATCTTATTCGGTATCGCCTTTATTTATAGACTTCATTACGTCTCTTCAGTTGTCTCACGCACACACCTCGGCACAAATTACCAGGGGCTCTATATGGAAACACATGTGTTGCCAAACAAAAGTCTAAACAACTTTATAGCACAATTCGGCGTCCCGAGCTCGGCACTATATGCACCAGCTCCGTATCATGTCTTTGGTCAATAGTTGGGTTGCCCGGCTCCTGTGTTTGCTACCTTACGTTATGTCTGATCGGCTAGGGTAGTAAAGGGAGAACTACTGCAATTGTGTTTCTGGTTCATTCGGTTAAGCACCTCAGTAGAGAAAGCCGAAAACTAACTGTCATGATGCGGCGAGAGCTGGTCAGCCACTCGGCGACTTATTAAAATCTTTAGCGATTTTTCCGTATTACACAAAGGACTGTTTGCCGATCACATATGTAGCGCACCTGCATTGGGATAACTGCATACATACCAGGGGCTATCTCGTGGACCATCATCGAACTCCTATGGCTAAGTGAGAGCGATAAAGCCCCATAGTCCGATTGCCTGGTTCACCGCACTGACACCTCCTTTACGGACCAAGACGTTGGATCAAGGGTGAACATGTGCTATTCTGAACACCCCCGTAGTATCTACGTGGGGGCTAAAGCCGGCGACTGGAAAACTCTCAGGAATACAAAAACGGCCGCACAGGAGGATAAAACTTTCAGATAAAGATGCAAATATATCACAAGGCTTTAATGCATAATGAAAGCATCCAGGTGGTTCAGGTACATTCATTCAAACATAATGTCCTTTGAGCATTGACCCTCTATCAGGTGGGCGCCCTCTAGGACATCATCTAAGTAGCGCTCCGGCGTGCGGTGGTCCTTGCCTCAGGGAGGGCCCTTAACTGCAACATCGGCGACCTTCATCTTCGCCCAGTACATCTTGATGCGGGCGAAGGCTATCCGCGCACCTTCTATGCATAATGACCGCTTGGCAGCGTCAATTCGCGGCACTGAATCGACAAGTCGTCGTACCAAGCCGAAATAGCTGCTCGGAAGAGGTTTGGTTGGCCATAGCCGAACTATAACATCCTTCATGGCCGCTCCGGATATCTTATGCAGCTTGGCCCATTGCGCCATGTGGTTGTTCAGCAGCACCGGGCGCTCCTGCGCCCCGAACTGTGCCCAAAATAGCTTCTCCATCGCGTATCCCTCCTGAGTCTGGAAGAATTGCGCGGCATCGGCGGAGCTCTTCGGAAGATCCGCGAAAGTGTCTGGAGAACTCCACAGTACGTCCTGAAGGGCTTTCTCAAGTTTGGTTGCCTTGGCTTTATTCTCCTTCTCGAGGGACTCGCACTTGCGGGCGACGACCTTGAGCTCTTGCTCTACAACGGATATCCGCTCCTCGCATTGGCGCTGGGTGGCTTGTTCGGCCTTCAACTCCGCAGTCGCTTTATCAGCAGCCGCATTGCTCACCCTAGCATGTTCTTTGGCCCGAGAGAGTTCACCCCTGAGGGTCTCAACCTCGGCAGTGCCATCTGTAGTTACGCAAATAACATCGTTTGAATCTAGTGCTCGCACATTCATATAGGCATAAAAGGAGTGTTCGAAGCATACCTTGCGCCTCGTCGAGCCACTTGTTAATGAGGACAATGTCCTCATCGGCCAACTTTAGTTTCTGCTTTAGCTCGGAAACCTCCGTGGCCTGGGCGGTTGCTGCTAATAGTGAAGCATGTTTTCCCAATTAAATTAGCATGTTACTTCCCTTAGATATCTATAGATCCTCTGTTCGCCCTTCTTCATGGGCCACCAGAGTCTCAGGGGTTACTATCTATATACAGGTGTATTTGTTCATATGGAAGGCGGCTAAAGACATTACATCGCATATCTCGGAGCCTGTTAGTAGGCTCGTGAAGGCTTCATTCAGCCTACTTTTTGCGAACTGAATCTTCTCAAACACCGTACCCAACAAGGTACGATGCTCCTCCATGACGGATGCACTCTGTAGTACGTCCATCAGGGTATTCGGCGCCTCGAGTTTCATGGAGGTCACCATAGTGTTAGGTGTTTCCCCCTCCCGTGAAGGAGGCCGCTCACCCGACTCCGGATCCGTCTGCGGAGCGGTATTCGGCTGGGGGCCGAACAGACCAGGGCCCCCATCATCGGTCTTCACAAGGGCCGCACCTCATGTGCCCTCAGCAACCGAGGCGTTCCCCTCCGGTGCCATGTTGATGGTCCCCTGTACCTCTCGATGATCCAGAGAAGTCCTCCAGGATGACACTTCAATATCATCCGCCCTTGGGGGCGAGGAAACTTGTGGTGGCGTCTCACTCTCCATCATCTCCGGTGGTAGATCCCCCGATGATGATGATACTTGAGGAAGATCGCGGGCCGGACTGAAGCACGTAATTTGACATTATTCTCTCAATTCACAAAGGATTGAAAAAACATGAAAGCATATTTTGGTAGTTACGATGCAACAATAGGCTTGGTCCGGGGCGGTGCTCGAGGATTGCTTCGACATCCGAATCTGAGTCGTCTAAAAAGGATGTCCTTCCCCTCTTGGACGCTCCCTCCTCCGGATCTGCGGAGGCTGCCCTCTTTTTCCCTTTGAGGGAAGGGCTCTCTTCTTCCTCCTCCCTCTCCTCCTTGTCTTCGTCTTCGTCTTCCTCGTGGGAGGAAGGAGCCTCAGTCTCTCCGGACGTAGCACCTGAAGTGCCTTCATGATGGAGGCCTTCTTCACCCTCCTTGCCCTTCTTCTTCTTTTCTTTCTTTGCCGGCGCCTGGTAGGGCGCCGAGACCAGCATCCTCATTAACAGAGGCTCGACTAAATCTTCGGGGAGTGGAGCTGGACATCTGATCTGCTTCGCTTTCTTTATCCAGCCTTGTTCAAGAGGCAACATTTTCAGTACCCCACCCTAAAGATCGACGAACTAGGTAATGTTCGGAAATTTAACACTTACTGGGGAGGCCGGATTGTTGCAGTCGAGGCCAGTGTCGTCAGACATCCATGGCCACGTCTTCTGTTTCTTGAAGAGCAGCTTCCAGATCCCTTTGTGCGTCGTGCCAAAGAACCGCTGCAGGGTTCGTGGCCCTTCCGGATTAAACTCCCACATGTTGAGAGGTCGGCGTTGGCAGGGAGAGCTCGGCGGATAAGCATCACCTGGACCACGTCGGCAAGGGTGATGTTCTTTTCTATCATACTCTTAATGCACTCTTGTAGCATCAACACCTCGTCAGAGGATCCCCAGTCTAGACCTTTGTTGGTCCAAGATGCAAGCCGCAGCGGGGGACCGGATCTGAAAGCAGGAGCGATCGCCCACTTGGTGCCGCGGGGTTCAGTGATGTAGAATCACTCCTGCTGCCATACCTTTACGGTGTCCACAAACCTACCTTTGGGCCAAGTAACGTGGTTGAGCTTGCTCACCATAGCGCCTGCGCACTCGGCATGTTGGCCATCGACCACCTTTGGCATCACATTGAAAACCTTGAGCCATAGGGTGAAGTGTGGGGGAACGCGGAGGAATGCCTCACACACAACGATGAACGCCGAGATATGAAGGAAGGAATTTGGGGCTAGATCATGGAAATCCAGCCCATAGTAAAACATGAGACCTTGGACGAAGGGATGGAGTGTGAACCCGAGTCCTCGGAGAAAGTGGGGGATAAACACCACCCTTGCGCCAGGCTTTGGGGTAGGAATAACCTGCCCCGGGGTAGGAAGCCTGTGTGTAATCTCCACTTTCAAGTACCTCACCTCTCGTAGATCCTTGATGTCCCTCTCCGTTACGGAGGAGGCCGTCCACTTGCCCTGGGAACCGGATCCGTCCATGGATAGGAGGAGCAGAGGAAAGATTGAGACCTGGGCGCTAGAGCTCGAGGACGGATAGGCTGAGGAGGAAGAAGGCGTGGGCTAAAAAGGTGGATCCTTATATCCTTATAAAGGCCGTGAATATCATGCGTCCCCCACGAGCCTTAAAGCTCGCCTATTCCCACGGGGTCGTGCGAACGGCATGGTTTGGTTTCCCAAACCCGTATTGATGAGAATCCCATAATAAGGGGGTGATCTTTGCTTTGATAAGACGTGTCGCCCGAGGCTGCGTCTCAAAACGCAAAATGGGAGGCCGAAAAACGATTCAAAATAATAAAGTGGCCAGACGTAACGTCCTACCAGTAAAGTTGTCAGAAGACAGAACTTATTTTTGCTTAAGTATTTTGCACTTGTGATTCAAGGTTGTGACTATTGTACAGAGCCGGATATAAATCCGGTGATCAACTACTTTGAAGTATTTGGAGGATGAACCCGCCTTGCAATGTCAAAGACAATCTGCGCGCTGGACATATCGTCATTGAAGCCTGGTGCAGGGGCTACTGAGGGAATCCTGGATTAGGGGGTCCTCAGGTATCCGGGCTATGTGACGTGGGCTGGACTCGTGGGCCGTGAAGATACAAGATGGAAGGTGTTCCCCCGTGTCTGGATGGGACTCCCCTTGGCGTGGAAGGCAAGCTTGGCATTCGGATATGAAGATTCCTTTCTCTGTAAACCGACTCTGTATAACCCTAGCCCCCTTCGGTGTCTATATAAACCGGAGGGTTTAGTCCGTAGGGCCAATCATAATCATACATGCTAGACATCTAGGGTTTAGCCATTACGATCTCGAGGTCGATCAACTCTTGTAGCCCCTATACTCATCAAAGTCAACCAAGCAAGAAGTAGGGTATTACCTCCATTAAGAGGGCCCAAACCTAGGTAAACATTGTGTCCCTTTCCTCATGTTACCATCAATCCTTAGACGCACAGTTCGGACCCCCTACCCGAGATCTGCCGGTTTTGACACCGACAATGTCCTAAACCAAAATTAATCTCGGCCCCTCCGATTTGATCTATCCGGCGCCACCGAGTTCATTTGACATAGCCATAGCCACAAACCCTAATCAGTTCGGTCTCACCGATAGGGATCTCGGTCTCACCGAGATGGGATTGCAAACTCTTTGTTTCCCTTCGTAACGTTTCGGTCTTACCGAAATGAGCGATCGGTCCCACCGAGTTCACAATGCAAACTCTCTGTTTCCTTTTCGTAACGTTTCGGTCTCACCGAAATGGGCGATCGGTCCCATCGAGTTTGCCTGACCAACTCTCTATTTTCCTATTACAAAAATCGGTCTCACCGAGTTTATGTGATCGGTCTCACTGAGATTACGTCATGCCCTAACCCTAATGAAATCGGTCCCACCGAAAATCCTAACGTTCACATTTTGAACTAAATCTGTCTGATCAAGTTTCACTATTCGGTCTCACCAAGTTTGGTAAATTGTGTGTAGTAGTTAGATTTTGTGTGGAGGCTATATATACCCCTCCACCCGTCCTCCATTCATGGGGAGAGCCATCAGAATGTTCCTACACTTCCACCATTCATTTTCTGAGAGAGAACCACCTACTCATGTGTTGAGACAAAGATATTCCAGTCCAACCACAAGAATCTTGATATCTAGCCTTCCCCAAGTTGCTTTCCACTCAAATCATCTTTCCACCAAATCCAAATCTGTGAGAGAGAGTTAAGTGTTGGGGAGATGAAACGCCCTCGATGCGGCTATATCTCCCACGTGTCGAAGCACGACTTAGAGGCATAACCGCATTGAAAGCAATGTCGCAAGTGAGGTAATCTTCACACAACCCATGTAATACATAAGGGAAAGAGATACATAGTTGGCTTACAATCGCCACTTCACACAATACATGAATAAAGCATTACATCATAAAGATACAATCAAGGTCTGACTACGGAACCAAAATAAAAGAAGACTACCCCAAATGCTACACAGATCCCCGATCGACCCAACTGGGCTCCACTACTGATCAACTGAAATGAAGCAACACAATGAACAAGATCTTCATCGAGCTCCTCCTTGATCTCGGGTGCGTCACCTGCACGGTTCAACGGCACCTGCAAACTGGTTGTGGAAGTATCTGTGAGTCACGGGGACTCAGCAATCTCACACCATCGCGATCAAGACTATTTAAGCTTAAAGGTAGGACAGGGTAGTGAGGTGGAGCTGCAGCAAGCGACTAGCATATCTGGTGTCTAACATACGCAAATGAGAGCGAGAAGAGAAGGCAAAAGCACGGTCGAACAACTATGATCAAGAAGTGATCCTAGAACAACCTACGTCAAGAATAACTCCAACACTGTGTTCACTTCCCGGACTCCGCCGAGAAGAGACCATCACGGCTACACACGCGGTTGATGTATTTTAATTAAGGTCAACTTCAGGTTTTCTACAACCGGACATTAACAAATTCCCATCTGCCTCATAACCGCGGGCACGGCTTTCAAAAGATAATACCCTGCAGGGGTGTCCCAACTTAGCCCATGATAAGCTCTCGCGATCAACGAAGGATGTTCCTTCTCCCCAGGAAGACCCGATCAGTCTCGGAATCCCGGCTACAAGACATTTCGACAGTAATAGAACAAGACCAGCAAAGCCGCCCGGATGTGCCGACAAATCCCGATAGGAGTCGCACGTACCTCGTTCTCAGGGCACACCGGATAAGTCAAGCTACGAGTAAAACCAGACTTCGAGTTTCCCCGAGGTGGCCCCGTAGGCTGCTCGGTTCGGACCAACACTCGAAGGAGCACTGGCCCGGGGGGGGGGGGGGGGGGCTAAAATAAAGATGACCCTTGGGCTCCGGAAACCCAAGGGAAAAAGGGCATAGGTGAGGCAAATGGTAAAACCAATGTTGGGCCTTGCTGGAGGAGTCTTATTCAAAGCGAACTGTCAAGGGGGTCCCATAAATCACCCAACCGTGTTAGGGACGCAAAATCCGGGAACATAACACCGATATGACAGAAACTATGGCGGCAAGAGTGGAACAAAACACCAGGCATAAGGCCGAGCCTTCCACCCTTTACCAAGTATATAGATGCATTAATACTATAAGAGATATTGTGATATCCCAACATAAACATAGTCCAACATGGAGCAATCTTCATCTTCACCTGCAACTAGCAACGCTATAAGAGGGGCTGAGCAAAGCGGTAACATAGCCAAACAACGGTTTGCTAGGAAGGGTAACAAGGTCAGAGGTTCATGTCAATTTGGGAGGCTTGAGCAGCAAGTGGTAGTCATCGCAGCATAGGCATAGCAAAAGAGCGAGCAACTAGCAAGCAAAGATAGAAGTGATTTCGAGGGTTTGGTCATCTTGCCTGAGATCCCGCAAGGAAGAAGAACGAGTCCATGAAGAAGACAAACGGACGCAGTCGAATGAATCCTCACAACTCCGGAACGAAACCGAAGCTAACGAGAGAAGCAACCCGGAAACAAACAAACAACATGGTAAAACAACCATCACATAAACATGGCATGATGCACAACCAAGTATGATGCATGTCCGGTTTAATGAAGCATGGCATGGCAAAGTGCACAAACAATACTACAAATTAAGTGGAGCTCAATATGCAACGAGTTGCATATTGGCAAAACACCACATTTAATTATTTAGTTCTCTCTCGTATATATATCCAACAATATTAAATGTTGTTAAACATGGCAAGAGGTGAAACATATGAAAAACTACCTATCTAGGCAAATTTAAATGAGGCCGGAACAACAAACAACAAGTCCGGAAAAACCTCATGAGCATATATTAGATTTGGTACTGTTCTGCCCTAAAACATATTTTAGAGTTATTAAACAGGAAAATAAAGTGCATCATGTTAAACTATGCATTTTTCTACCCCATTTACATATAAAGTTTATTAAATTCTGAGCTACGGTTAAATCATCGGGTGTAATTGTTCATGAGGGTCTTGATGAATCCGAAGGGTACTTGGCGATGTAAAATTGCTCCTGTAGACGAACTTGAGGTGCTCCTGGCGTCGGACTTGCGGCGTTGGACAGAACCATGGCGAGGTTCAGCTGCTACCCCACGTCCATGGCAAAAACGAAGCCCGGGCAGGAAGTCGAAGCAGCAAGCAGGGAAAGCGGGCGGTGATGGCCGAGCCAGCGGCTGGGGGCTCCGGGACGGCGCGGCGATGGCAGCGGGCGCGGGGTCGAGGCAGAGGCGACCGGCGGGGCAGGGGAGGAAGACGGCAGGGGTGAGGCGGCCTGGTCTGCTACTGTGGTGGCCGGCAACGACGCGAGGAGATGCGAGGGTTGCAGGGAAGGTCCGGGCGCGGCGCGCCGGAGGTGGGGACGGGGCCCTGCCGGCGGGTTCTGGTCGGGAAACGGGCCAGGGGTGAGGAGGAGGGCGCGACGTCCTCTGGAGCAGCGTGGCGAGGCGAAGGCTGGCAGCGGCGGGCTTCGGTGGCCGGGTGGTGGCCGGGGCCAGCGCGAGGAGACGGGGCGGCGTCGGGCGCGCAGGCGAAGATGGGGATCGGGTGCGGGGATTCTCTCCTGAGCGTGGCTGGAGGGAGGACGAGAGGGAGAGGGTGAGAGGAAGAGATGGGATCGGGCGAGGCGCTCCTCTCGTGCGTGGTGACGGCGCGAGGGAGGAGACGAGGGAGAGTGGGGGATCGGGCAGGGGGTTCGGGCTAGGGTTAGGAGGGATTGGTGGGGGCGGCTGGGCCTTGGCCTTGGGCCGGCGCGGGAGGTTGGGAGGCCCAGGCTGCTGGGCTCCTTCTCTCTCTCTCTCTCTTTCTCTAATTCTCTTTTCAAAACAGAAAATAAAGAGAAAGAAAAAGGGAAGAAAAGAAATGTTAGAGAAAGAGTTGGGCATGGGGAAAATTTCCACGGACTCGTAAAAATGTGCACGGTCCATGAAAAATAGGAGTGGCAAGATTGCAGGAATTAAATTCAAAATCATTTGAATTTAATTAAAAAGGTTTGAGCAGGGATTAGGAATTAGAGGTTTCCAAAAATGTTGGGATTTTTGGTGGAGCTCCGGAAGATGATGAAAGAATAAATGGCAAAGTTGGAGATCAAGAATTAAGACAACAAAGGCATTAGGATATTTTGTAAGTGTGTTTGCGGTAAATCCAAATAATTGGAATATTTACTATAGCTCTCTAAATATCGAGAGGATATGTTTTAAAGAGAATCACCATGTGAATTCCCTCGATTTAAATGGATCAAAGATTCATGCCATTTATTTAGTTGAGTTGCAAAAGATTTATGAGATGATGGCATGATGACATGATGCAATGCAAAAATAAAAGGGCAGGCACAAATGAAACACACAGCGAAACCCGGAATATATGGAAGTCTTCTCGAGCATCGGTCTCGGGGCGTTACAACACTCCACCACTACAAGAGGATCTCGTCCCGAGATCTAGGATGGCACCGGATAGAAAACGGAAGAAGAAAGAGGTAAAACTAAGTTGCTTCTTTGACAAAGGAGTGAAACCATGAACCTTGAGAGGTTGAAAAGTTGAAAGAAAGAACACAACAGAGTTGAACACAATTGAGAGCACTCCAGTAGAACAGAGAACCAAGGAACACCATGTTAACGATGGAGGTTGCAAAGCTATGAATGACGAGCACAGTGGACAAGAAGGAATTCAAACCACTCTGGTTGAAACGAGATAAGAATGAATAAGAATGATATAATTTGGGCAGCACTCCAACTGTAAATGGAAGGAATTGAACATGATCTTGACAAGATGGGAGGATACTTGATGAAAGATGAGAGGATACTTGATGAAATCAACAAACACTGCCTCCGAAACTATTGAAAGAATGTCACAAGCGGTAAGAAAGATTTCAGACAGTACTTCGGTTGAGAAGGGAGGCAAAACTTGATAAGATGAGAGAACTTGAATGGAGGATACGACACTCCGGTTAAATGGATAAGCAAGGAAAAGAACACGATCTCCAAAGTGAGATGATGGGTCGAAGAAAACATCACAATGCCTTTGGGACAAATGAAAGAGTGGAATCAAGAGAACAGAGAAGAGAACAACAACTTCTATCACAATTGAATTTGAAAGAGCCTCCTTAAAAAGAAGGATTGTACGGAGTTGTTTGAAAAACAACAACGGTAAGAATAAGCTTGTAGCGGGCTTATGGAAACATCTCAAAATTATGAGGTGAGCTTCTGCCACCAACGGAAACAAATGATTGGATTGATATCAACAAGGAGACGAGAAACTTATCTCACCGGGAGGACAAAAGAAGAACTTGGGTCATTTATAAGCACCATAAATAGCAACAATTGCTAGGGAAAGCTTTAGGTGAAATATAACCCAAGATAACTCCAATGAAGAGATTGATGGATTTAAATACCTCATTCTTGACAACATGTGAATCATGAAGCACGAGGAGAAATTGCCAAGGATGACATAACACCATCTCAAAAGACAAGGTAGAACGAATTGCACTTTGGAATGCAGGTAGAAGAATATTTGAGCTCTTCAAAACAAAACATGTGTTGAACACCATGTTTATTTTAGAGTATAGCTTGGCGGATCTTAGCTCCGAGAGAAATCTTGAAGAACAAAACGAGAATGAAAGGAATCCTTGATGAACCACCATGTAGAGCCTCCATGAAGAACTCCGGTAATAAAAGGATGATGGAAAGAAAGAGAAGTTGAAAAGACAAGGTGAAACCTTGTAATGCTTTAGATGTATCTCCGTGATGATATAATTGCGAGAGCTTGGAACTCCGGAAAAGAAAGATGAGCTATTGAAACCAAGGATTTGAAGAACCTCCGGAATAGGGAATTGAGTTAACTCGATGAAACAAGAATAAGAATTACATTATGCTTATCCTTCACCAATTAAATTGATGACAAGTAATGGATTTGACATACCACTTATTCTCGTAGAAAGGATCAAGAGAGATATAGCACAAACTTGAGAAGGACTTCAACGAACCACCGGTAACAACGGAAGAGAACTTGGAAAGAGCGAATGAATTGATACGATAACAACGGAAGAGAATTCTTGAATGAACCACCGTAAGAATTGATAATGAAAGTCGCAAAGGCACAATTCACCGGGAAGAATTAGAAAACGAATAAAGATACTTGACAGAATTTAGATACGTGAGAACAAGATATCATGAATCGATTAGAGGATATTTGAACGATCCACCGGTAAGACTTGAAGAACGAGAGCTGAATTTGAGAACGAATAAATATTTTGAAATGATGGCCTTCAGAGAATCAAACTGAAAAGACTCGTGAATTGCTCCGGATGGGTGAAAAGAATTCTCGCAATCGAAAACAATTATGAGAGGATGGCAACAAGCTTGAACCATGAATCTTTGGAAGAATGGGTAAGGATTTGGAGGAAAAACTCTTCTTCGGTATTCAAAATCCGAGAATGACAACGAGGAACACCACCATGAATTGTTAAGATACTCCGGGATGAAAATTAGAAAGGTTGAACCAACAATGAAAAGAATTTGAAAGCGATCTTGGAGAAGGAATATGAATGATGATAATTCATTCTTACGTCAAACTTTGAAAAGAATTTTAGAAGCTCCGAGAAAATTAGAAGAGTCAGGTAAGATCCTGGGAAAAGACCTGTGGATTAGGGCCCACTGAAAAGGAACACCGTTGAACAATTGCTCGAAAAGAGAGATTGCACCGGTTGAATTAAATGGCTTGAATGAGATAGCATCCTCAAAAGAAATTGAGTGAATTGAGAATGGAAACTTGAATCTTCTGAGATATCTTCATCACTCCGGAACAATTGAATAGCGAGAAGTGGATGATTAAGAGGTGCACCGGTACGGGAAAAACATTAGAAACAAGGAAAAGAATATGATCAACACGGAAAGCTTGACTTGAGTCCACCGGAGAAGAAAAGAACGAAGAATAATAGACTTGAAGCTTCCTTAGCATCTTCATGAGAATCACCAGGTAAGAACATGGAGGAAAAAAATGAAGAGACTTCACATCAACAAAAAAAGATACTTGATTAAGAAATCTGAGTCCTTGAAGAAAAAGGGTGGGAGGGCGGGAAAACAAAGACAACTTGGGACGAATGAAACAAACACTGTTGAGAGTACTTAGAGTTGATCTTGCGGATGTTGAAAATGATCGGATTTACTTGGAGAAAAGCACACCGGTTGGAAAAAGAATTACCATGACAACCTCGATGATCAAGAAGGATTAGTATTCACATAGCAATATGAGAACATCGCCTAGGATAAGGTATGGAATCAACACTTGGCACTGAAGCAACTCGAATACCACAAAACAAAACAAAAAAACAAAGGATTTGGCTCGCAGAATAAGCCGGAACAAATACATATGATAGAGATTTACCCAATCCCATATCATGCATCTGTCGGAAAGATATTCTAGGAGCTACTTGAATTCCCACCTATAAACTCCCGAAACTTTCTGGTTATGCAATCTGGTGTTGGGGATACAGGGGACACAAAATATATCACCCAAACTAACAATACCTAGATCCAGCTGTATCCATCCTTCAACACATAACCAAGAAAACTCCGGAAATCGTGTACCTCAACCTTCGAAAAGCATCCGTTATACAAGTTATGGCAATACTCCCGAACTCCCCAGTACTGGGTGGCGTCAAGGTTATCTCACCAACAAACTGCATAAAAGAGATTTTCGATGTCGACGTACTAAACTCAGGTATTCCAGAACTACAACGATAAAATTATGACGACAACACCTCAGAGCTCAACTCCCCGGGACACTTCCACTAAACCCCTGACACGAGGCACCAAGACAATGTTCTCATCATAAAACCATCGGAACGATTCCAAGATACCCGCGTGATCCTAATTTTTTTTTGTGAAATTTGAGAAGAGAAGAGTCAAAACTCTACGTCGGGATGCCTTACCAGAGCGATGAGGAGACTGGGAAGTAAAAAGAATTCCTAAACTCTCCGATACATAATTCCTAAATGACTCAAAACATTTTTCTAGACACAACTCGGCCACTAAAAACGATCAATCAGTGGGGGCTCCTAAGGTCGGGGAAGGCTCTGATACCAACTTGAAACGCCCTCGATGCCGCTATATCTCCCACGTGTCGAAGCACGACTTAGAGGCATAACCGCATTGAAAGCAATGTCGCAAGTGAGGTAATCTTCACACAACCCATGTAATACATAAGGGAAAGAGATACATAGTTGGCTTACAATCGCCACTTCACACAATACATGAATAAAGCATTACATCATAAAGATACAATCAAGGTCCGACTACGGAACCAAAATAAAAGAAGACTACCCCAAATGCTACATAGATCCCCGATCGACCCAACTGGGCTCCACTACTGATCAACTAAAATGAAACAACATAATGAACAAGATCTTCATCGAGCTCCTCCTTGAGCTCGGGTGCGTCAACTGCACGGTTCAACGGCACCTGCAAACTGGTTGTGGAAGTATCTGTGAGTCACGGGGACTCAGCAATCTCACACCATCGCGATCAAGACTATTTAAGCTTAAAGGTAGGACAGGGTAGTGAGGTGGAGCTGCAGCAAGCGACTAGCATATCTGGTGTCTAACATACGCAAATGAGAGCGAGAAGAGAAGGCAAAAGCACGGTCGAACAACTATGATCAAGAAGTGATCCTAGAACAACCTACGTCAAGAATAACTCCAACACCGTGTTCACATCCCGGACTCCGCCGAGAAGAGACCATCACGGCTACACACGCGGTTGATGTATTTTAATTAAGGTCAACTTCAGGTTTTCTACAACCGGACATTAACAAATTCCCATCTGCCTCATAACCACGGGGCACAGCTTTCGAAAGATAATACCCTGCAGGGGTGTCCCAACTTAGCCCATGATAAGCTCTCGCGATCAACGAAGGATATTCCTTCTCCCCAGGAAGACCCGATCAGTCTCGGAATCCCGGCTACAAGACATTTCGACAGTAATAAAACAAGACCAGCAAAGCCGCCTGGATGTGCCGACAAATCCCGATAGGAGTTGCATGTACCTCGTTCTCAGGGCACACCGGATAAGTCAAGCTACGAGTAAAACCAGACTTCGAGTTTCCCCGAGGTGGCCCCGCAGGCTGCTCGGTTCGGACCAACACTCGAAGGAGTACTGGCCCGGGGGGGCTAAAATAAAGATGACCCTTGGGCTCCGGAAACCCAAGGGAAAAAGGGCATAGGTGAGGCAAATGGTAAAACCAATGTTGGGCCTTGCTGGAGGAGTCTTATTCAAAGCGAACTGTCAAGGGGGTCCCATAAATCACCCAACCGCGTTAGGGACACAAAATCTGGGAACATAACACCGATATGACGGAAACTATGGCGGCAAGAGTGGAACAAAACACTAGGCATAAGGCCGAGCCTTCCACCCTTTACCAAGTATATAGATGCATTAATACTATAAGAGATATTGTGATATCCCAACATAAACATAATCCAACATGGAGCAATCTTCATCTTCACCTGCAACTAGCAACGCTATAAGAGGGGCTGAGCAAAGCGGTAACATAGCCAAACAACGGTTTGCTAGGAAGGGTAACAAGGTCAGAGGTTCATGTCAATTTGGGAGGCTTGAGCAGCAAGTGGTAGGCATCGCAGCATAGGCATAGCAAAAGAGCGAGCAACTAGCAAGCAAAGATAGAAGTGATTTCGAGGGTATGGTCATCTTACCTGAGATCCCGCAAGGAAGAAGAACGGGTCCATGAAGAAGACAAACGGACGCAGTCGAATGAATCCTCACAACTCCGGAACAAAACCGAAGCTAACGAGAGAAGCAACCCGGAAACAAACAAACAACATAGTAAAACAACCATCACATAAACATGGCATGATGCACAACCAAGTATGATGCATGTCCGGTTTAATGAAGCATGGCATGGCAAAGTGCACAAACAATACTACAAATTAAGTGGAGCTCAATATGCAACGAGTTGCATTTTGGCAAAACACCACATTTAATTATTTAGTTCTCTCTCGTATATATATCCAACAATATTAAATGTTGTTAAACATGGCAAGAGGTGAAACATATGAAAAACTACCTATCTAGGTAAATTTAAATGAGGCCGGAACAACAAACAACAAGTCCGGAAAAACCTCATGAGCATATATTAGATTTGGTACTGTTCTGCCCTAAAACATATTTTAGAGTTATTAAACAGGAAAATAAAGTGCATCATGTTAAACTATGCATTTTTCTACCCCATTTACATATAAAGTTTATTAAATTCTGAGCTACGGTTAAATAGTTATGAATTAAACCATTTTAACAAGGCATTCAAGCAAATTAATGGAAACAACAAATTAACCATACTGGAAGTTGTTATCATGATGCGGATGACATGAACAAGTTTTATGCAATTATTATTAAAAGTTGACAAGAGCATTAAGAAGCATTTGTCATCGTGGCGGAAACAAAAGGGGGTGCCACGGCAACGACAACGGAAATGGTGCCACGACAACATTCCGATGATCCGACAACTCATTGAGATACCGGTGCAAAAGAGCAAGTGTGCGGATGTGTGGAGCATGCAAAAGATGGTGGGGTGATCCCGGCTACCGGGTTCCCACGGGTCAACGGCATGGCAAACGAGGAGGAACGTGCATGAAGCAAACGGGCACAGTGCCAACATACGGCTCATCTCAGACAACAAGCATTCATCCACGGGTCATCGTTCTCAGCGGTTATACCTTTGAAGCGTGTATTTCGGAGCGGATCAAGTTCAGCGGAAGTAGTCGTTCGCGGGTCGTCGAGGGAAGTAGAGGTACTCGGCGATGGTAGAGGAAGTAGTGGTCCACGTGGCGGCGGTAGTGGTACACGTTTTCGTAGAGGAACTGAACGACTCCAACGTCTTCGGGGCGACGGTAGTGGTACACGCGACGTCGGGGTACTAGTCGGTCCGGTCTTGGCGATGTAGATGTACACATTGTCGGGGAACTTGTCACATCATCGGGTGTAATTGTTCATGAGGGTCTTGATGAATCCGAAGGGTACTTGGCGATGTAAAATTGCTCCTGTAGACGAACTTGAGGTGCTCCTGGCGTCGGACTTGCGGCGTTGGACAGAACCATGGCGAGGTTCAGCTGCTACCCCACGTCCATGGCAAAAACAAAGCCCGGGCAGGAAGTCGAAGCAGCAAGCAGGGAAAGCGGGAGGTGATGGCTGAGCCAGCGGCTGGGGGCTCCGGGACGGCGTGGCGATGGCAGCGGGCGCGGGGTCGAGGCAGAGGCGACCGGCGGGGCAGGGGAGGAAGACAGCAGGGGTGAGGCGGCCTGGTCCGCTACTGTGGTGGCCGGCAACGACGCGAGAAGATGCAAGGGTTGCAGGGAAGGTCCGGGCGCGGCGCGCCGAAGGTGGGGACGGGGCCCTGCCTACGGGTTCTGGCCGAGAAACGGGCCAAGGGTGAGGAGGAGGGCGCGACGTCCTCTGGAGCAGTGTGGCGAGGCGAAGGCTGGCAGCGGCGGGCTTCGGTGGCCGGGTGGTGGCCGGGGCCAGCGCGAGGAGACGGGGCGGCGTCGGGCGCGCAGGCGAAGATGGGGATCGGGTGCGGGGATCCTCTCCTGAGCGTGGCTGGAGGGAGGACGAGAGGGAGAGGGTGAGAGGAAGAGATGGGATCGGGCGAGGCGCTCCTCTCGTGCATGGTGACGGCGCGAGGGAGGAGACGAGGGAGAGTGGGGGATCGGGCAGGGGGTTCGGGATAGGGTTAGGAGGGATTGGTGGGGGCGGCTGGGCCTTGGCCTTGGGCCGGCGCGGGAGGTTGGGAGGCCCAGGCTGCTGGGCTCCTTCTCTCTCTCTCTCTTTCTCTAATTCTCTTTTCAAAACAGAAAATAAAGAGAAAGAAAAAGGGAAGAAAAGAAAGGTTAGAGAAAGAGTTGGGCACGGGGAAAATTTCCACGGACTCGTAAAAATGTGCAAGGTCCATGAAAAATAGGAGTGGCAAGATTGCAGGAATTAAATTCAAAATCATTTGAATTTAATTAATAAGGTTTGAGCAGGGACTAGGAATTAGAGGTTTCCAAAAATGTTGGGATTTTTGGTGGAGCTCCGGAAGATGATGAAAGAATAAATGGCAAAGTTGGAGATCAAGAATTAAGACAACAAAGGCATTAGGATATTTTGTAAGTGTGTTTGCGGTAAATCCAAATAATTGGAATATTTACTATAGCTCTCTAAATATCGAGAGGATATGTTTTAAAGAGAATCACCATGTGAATTCCCTCGATTTAAATGGATCAAAGATCCATGCCATTTATTTAGTTGAGTTGCAAAAGATTTATGAGAGATGGCATGATGACATGATGCAATGCAAAAATAAAAGGGCAGACACAAATGAAACACACAGCGAAACCCGGGATATATGGAAGTCTTCTCGAGCATCGGTCTCGGGGCGTTACAGGAGACTATCATTTGAAGCATATGAGCAAGGAGTTCATCGTCAACACACCATGTAACGCCCATGATGCGGCTATATCTCTCACGTGTCGGGGCACGACTTAGAGGCATAACCACATTGTGGTTTTGTCGCAAGAAGGGTCATCTTCACACAATCCCATGTAATGAACAAGAAAGGGATAAAGAGGGTTGGCTTACAATCGCCACTTCACATAAAGAATATATAATTCATACATCATTCGGAATACACACATAGTCCGACTACGGACAAACAAATGAAAAGGAAGATAACCCAACTGCTAGGTCCCCCGATTGTCCCAACTGGGCTCCACTACTGATCATCTGAAAACGAAACATAGTCACGAACAAGGTCCTCGTCGAAGCATCACCTGTACTGGCATCATCGGCACCTGCAACTGTTTGGAAGTATCTGTGAGTCATGAGGACTCAGCAATCTCACACCCGCGAGATCAAGACTATTTAAGCTTATGGGTAGGAAAGGGGTAATGAGGTGGAGCTGCAGCAAGCCCTAAGCATATATGGTGATGGGTGAGCAAGAAAAAGAACATGATCTTTACAAAACGAGGTGATGGGTGAAAAGAGCAACATCACAATGCCTCCGAAAACAATGCATGATAGTTAGATAGTTGGAATGAATAGAACGAAGAATGAAACCAACATCTCCTACCATAAATGAATTTGAAAGAGCATCCTTACGAAGTAGGATTGAATGGAGTTTTTTGAAAAACAACAATGGTAAGGATAAGCTTGTTGTGGGCTTATGGAAACAACTCAAAACTTAGAGGTGAATACATGCCACTAAGGAAAACAATTGATTGCTTGAGAGCAACACGGAGATGAAAACTTGATTCGCCGAGAGAATAGGAGAAAAACTTGGATCATTGATAAGGACCATGGATAGCTACATTCCTTAGGGAAGGCTATGGGTGAAATATAACCCAATACAACTCCAAAAAAAAGATTGATTGGTTGAAAAGATCTCTTGAACGAAGATACAATGATGGATTTAAATATGTCACTCTTGAAAACTTGTGAATCATGAAACACGAAGGGAAATTATCAAGAATGACATACCACTGCCTCAAAAGATTAGGTAGGAAGAATTGCACTTCGAAATGCAAGAAGAAGAATACTTGAGCTCCTCAAAACAAAACATGTGTTGAGAACCATGTTTAATTTTGAGTATAGCTCGGTGGATCATAACTTCTAGAAAAATCTTGAAGGACAAAACGAGAATGAAAGGAATCCTTGATGAACCATCATGTGAACCTTCCATGAAGAACTCCGGTAAAACAAGGATGATAGAAAGAGAGAGAAGTTGAAAACACAAGGTGAAGCCTTGGTATGATTATATGAAGCTTTGAAATGATATATTTGAAATAACTTGGAGCTCCGGAAAGAAAAATGAACAAATGAGATCAAGAATTTTGATGAATCTCCGGAATAAGGAATCGAATTTACTCGATGAAACAAGAATAAGAATTACACTATGCTCATCCTTCACCAATTAAATTGATGACAAGCAATGGATTTGGCATACTACTTATTCTCGTAAAAGGGATTAAGATAGATATAGCACAAACTTGGGAAGGTCTTCAACGAACCACCGGTAGGATTGGAAAGAACGAATGAATCTATATGATAACGAAGGAAGAGAACTCTCGAACGAACCACCGTAAGAATTTAAAATGAACGAAGAAAAGATACAAAAACACCGGGAAGAATTAGAAAATGAACGAAGATACTTGAGAGAATTTAGATACAAGTGAACGCAAAGATCCCGAGCTGATTAGATAATACTTGAATGATGCACCGGTATGATTTGGAGAACGAGAGCTATAAGCTTGAATGAAAAATTCTGATATGATGAGCTCCGGAGAATCAAACTGAAAAGACTCCTGAAATGCTTCGGATGGGTGAAAAGAATTCTCACAATCGAAAACAATTATGAGAGGATGGCATCAAGCTAGAACCATTAATCTTGAAGAGAATGGAGCAAGATTTAAGAGAAACTCTTCTTCGCTTTTCAAATGTTGAGAATGACGATGAGAAACACCACCATGAATTGTTGAGATACTCCGGGATGAAAATTAGAAAGGTTGAACCAACGATGAAAAGAATTTGAAAGCGATCTTGGAGAAGGAATATGACTGATGATAATTCATTCTTACGTCACACTTGGAAAAGAATTCAGGAATAACTCCAGAAAAATTAGAAGAGTCAGGTAAGATCCTGGGAAAAGACCTATGGGTTAGGGCCCACTCAAAAGAAACACCGTTGAAAGAATTGCTTGAAAAGAGAGATTACACCGGTTGAATTAAATGGCTTGACTGAGATAAGAACCTCAAAATACCTTGAACGGATTGAGAATGGAAACGAATCTTCTGAGATATCTTCAACACTCCGGAACAAATGAATAGCGAGAGGTGAATGATTAAGAGATACACCGGCATAAGAAAGCACTTGAAATGAGAAAAGGAATATGATCAACACCGAAAGCTTGAATTGAATCCACCGGAGAAGAAAAGAGAATGAAGAATAATAAACTGGAAGCTCCGTTAGTATCTTCATGGGAAATTGCCGGATAAGAACATTAAAAGAAAAGAATGGAGAGACTTCACATCTATAAGATGGATACTTGATTAAGAAATATGAGTCCTTGAAGAAAAAGGGTGGGAGGGTGGAAAAACAAAGACGACTTGGGACGGATGAAACAAACACCGTTGAGAAAACTTAGAATAGATCTTGCGAATGGGGAGAATGATGGGATCATCTCGAATAGAAACACAATGGTTGAAAATAGAATTAAGATGGCAACCTTGATGATCAAGAAGGATTAGTATCCACATAGGAATATGAGAACACCACTTAGAAAAGGTATGTAATCCACACTTGACTTTGAAGCAACTCGAATACCACAACTTAAAACAAAACAAAGGATTGGCTTAGGAAATAAGCCGGAAATAAACATATGATAGATCCCATATCGTATCATGTGTCTGTTGGAAAGATATTCTAGGAGCTACTTGAATTCCCACTTATAAACTCCCGAAACTTTCTGGTTATGCAATCAGGTATTGGGGATACAGGGGACACAAAATATATCACCCAAACTAACAATACCTAGATCCAACTGTATCCATCCTTCAACACATAACCAAGAAACATTCGGAAATCGTTTACCTCAACCTTTGAAAAGCATCCGTTATACGAGTTATGGCAATACTCCCGAACTCCCGCCCCAGTACTGGGTGGCGTCGAGGTGATCTCACCAACAACTGCATAAAAGAGATTTTCGATGTCGGCGAAACTCATGTATTCCAGAACTGTAACGATAAAATTGTGACGACAACACCTCGGAGCTCAACTCCCCGGGACACTGCGACAACCCCTAAATGTCAGGAGGCACCAAGAAAAATGTTCTCGTCACAAAACCATCGGAACGATTCCAAGATACCCGCGTGATCCTAAATTTTTTTTAGTGAAATTTGAGGAGAGTAGAGTCAAAACTTCTACGTCAGGAGGCCTCACCAGAGCGACGAAGGGACTGAGGAGTAAAAAGAATCCTACTCTCCGATATATATAATCCTAAGACTCAAAACATTTTTTTCTAGACTCAACAACGCCAGTGATTCGATCAAGCAGGGGGCTCCTAAGTCGAGGATGGCTCTGATTACCAACTTGTAACGCCCACGATGCGGCTATATCTCTCACGTGTCGGGGCACGACTTAGAGGCATAACCGCATTGTGGTTTTGTCGCAAGAAGGGTCATCTTCACACAATCCCATGTAATGAACAAGAAAGGGATAAAGAGGGTTGGCTTACAATCGCCACTTCACATAAATAACATATAATTCATACATCATTCAGAATACACACATAGTCCGACTACGGACAAACAAATGAAAAGGAACATAACCCAACTGCTAGGTCCCCCGATCGTCTCAACTGGGCTCCACTACTGATCATCTGGAAACGAAACATAGTAACGAACAAGGTCCTCGTCGAAGCATCACCTGTACTGGCATCATCGGCACCTGCAACTGTTTGGAAGTATCTCTGAGTCATGAGGACTCGACAATCTCACACCCGCGAGATCAAGACTATTTAAGCTTATGGGTAGGAAAGGGGTACTGAGGTGGAGCTGCAGCAAGCCCTAAGCATATATGGTGGCTAACATATGCAAAAGAGAGCGAGAAGAGAAGCAAAGCACGATCGTGAAACTAGAAGTGATCAAGAAGTGATCCTGAAACTACTTACGCACATTCATAACCCAAACCGTGTTCACTCCCCGGACTCCGCCGAGAAGAGACCATCACGGCTACACACGTGGTTGATGTATTTTAATTAAGTCAAGTGTCAAGTTCTCTACAACCGGACATTAACAAATTCCCATCTGCCTCATAACCGCGGGCACGACTTTCGAAAGATAATACCCTGCAGGGGTGTCCCAACATAGCCCATTATAAGCTCTCACGGTCAATGAAGGATATTCCTTCTATCGGGAAGACCCGATCAGTCTCGGAATCCCGGCTACAAGACATTTCGATAATGGTAAAACAAGACCAGCAAAGCCGCCCGAATGTGCCGACAAATCCCGATAGGAGCTGCACATATCTCGTTCTCAGGGCACACCGGATGAACACTACGTACGGAAACCGAAGATACCCCAAGTTGACTAGGGGCGACACCGCAAGTGGCCCTATTTTGGACCAGCACTCGGAGGAGCACTGCCCCGGGGGTTAAAATAAAGATGACCCTTGAGTCTGCAGAACCCAAGGGAAAAAGGCTTAGGTGGAAAATGGTAAAACCAAGGTTGGGCCTTGCTGGAGGAGTTTTATACAAGGCGAACTGTCAAGGGGTCCCATAAATCACCCAATCGTGTAAGGAACGCAAAGTTCGGGAACATAATACCAATATGACGGAAACTAGGGCGGTAAGAGTGGAACAAAACACCAGGCATAAGGCCGAGCCTTCCATCCTTTACCAAGTATATAGATGCATTAATTAAATAAAAGATATTGTGATATCCCAACATATCCATGTTCCAACATGGAACAAGCTTCATCTTCACCTGCAACTAGCAACGCTATAAGAGGGGCTGAGCAAAGCGGTAACAAAGCCAAACAACGGTTTGCTAGGAAAGGATGGTTAGAGGCTTGACATGGCAACATGGGAGGCATGATATAGCAAGTGGTAGGTATCGCGGCATAGCAAAAGAGCGAGCAACTAGCCAGCAAAGATAGAAGTGATTCCGAGGGTATGGTCATCTTGCCTGAAATCCCGCAAGGAAGAAGAACGAGTCCATGAAGAAGACAAACGGACGTAGTCGAACGGATCCTCACAGTCGCAACGTTATTCGAACTAACCCGAAGAAGCAACACCGGAAAGAAGCAAACAACATAGTAAACAACCATCACATAAACATGGCATGATGCACAACCAAGGATGATGCATGTCCGGTTTAATGAGAATGACTTGGCAAAGTGCAACAAACAACACTACAAATTAAGTGGAGCTCAATATGCAACGAGTTGCATATTGATGAGACACCACATATGATTATTTAGTTCTCTCTCGATTATGCACCCAACAATATTAAATTTTGATTAACATGGCAAGAGGTGAGGCATAAGAAAACTACCTATCTAGGCAAGTTTAAATGAGGCCGGAACAACAAACAACAATTCCGGAAAATCCTCATGTCCATATTTTAGATTTGGTACTGTTCTGTCCTAAAGCATATTTTAGAATTGTTAAACATGCAAAGTAATGCTACCATGTTAAGCTAGGCATTTTTTTCTACCCCATTTACATATAAAGTTTGTTTAAAACCGAGCTACGGTTAATTAGTTATGAAATAAATCATTTTAACATGGCATTTATGCAAATTAAAGCAAACAACAAGTTAAACATTTTTTTAACATGGATGAAAGTTGCATATTATGAAACTATATGAAATTCTAAGCATTTTACATATTTAAAACATTTTAATCCGATGCACGGTTTTGAGATATTAAATGCATGCACATAAGGGTTTTTCTGTAAATATGCAGTTTTCTGGATTATTAGGCAAATTCGCAGACAGGAAAAAAACAATCGGGCTGAAACTGCTGGCCCAATAGAGCACAGGGGGTTTGGGTGGCTGCTCACATCGGGCTCTCGTGCCAGAAGCGGAGAAGCGGCTGGACGCAGGCTAGGCCTTGGAGGCCCCACGCTCGACCAGCAAGGTCAACAGGCACGGGAGGCTTCGTTCTGTCGCTTGAAGCAGAGGACATGGACAAGCGACGTGGCTGCAGGCGGAGCTGATGCACGGAGCGGCGGTGCGACACTGAAGATGGGGGGCGGCCATGGTGTGGCTCCCGGCGACGAGGATAAGGTGAGGAGGAGCGGATCCAGGCGGAGGCGACCCGGAACTTGGCGCGCGAGCAAGGAACTTGGCGGCGGAGACTTGGGCGCAGGCAGGTGGGGACGACGTTGGGCCTAAACAGAGGAGGCGTGCAGTCAATGAAGCAGGGGTTCGAGCGAGACTTGACACTGGTCGTCGTCGTCCCCGCACGCATAAGCAGGGGAGGCCGGCGATGAGGGCTTGGGAAGGTCGATCCGGGCCAGATCCGGGGCTGGCGAGGTCCGGCAGACTTGGGGATGGAGCGGACCCGGCGCGTGGAGGCAGCCGGTGGCGGAGATCCATGCAGCGGCGGCTGCTTCTTCAGTAAAGATGTCCATGGCTGCTCCTGCTTAGAAGGAAGACAGAGACCAGAGTGTGAGGAGATAAAAGGGGGAGGAACAGGAAGACGGAGGAAGGAGAGAACGGGAGCGGATCTCATCTGCTGGTGCTGCTGCTCGCGACAAATCGAAGCGGCTGGCGAGCTCCGGCTTGAGGAGGCCAGGGGCACAGGCACGGGCCTGCGGGAGGTCGTGGGAGAAGGTTGTGGTCTCGTCGTCAAGCAGAGGAGGCCGCAGAAGCTTGCCGCTGGCGGCGCACATCGGCGGGGTGCTCGGGGAAGCAGGAGGCATCGACCACGGGGTGGAGGTCCCGTGTGTGCTGGCACGGTGAGGTGCTCGGGTAGGGGAAAGCAAATCCATGGGGATCGGGAGGGGATCGGCTCTCCTCGGGCGTGGACTGGATCGAGGGGAAGGTGGAAGCTGGTTGGTTGGATCTGGCAGGGGGAAATCCCGAGGGGGATTTGGAAGGCGGCGGCGGGCGACGGGACACATCTCCTAGATTTCAGGGTTTGTGCAAAATAGGCTAGTGGTTGATATATATATATATATATATATATATATATATATATATATATATATATATAGCAAAAGGATTTGGTTAGGGGTTATCTCGTCCCTCCGATCGTAATCGGACGGTCGAGAAATAAATAGGCTAGGGAGTCCAATAAATAAAACAAAAATGTTTTATAGATGTTTGGGGATGATCCAGACCCAACGATAACGATAGTCCGGTTCAGGTTCGAGGTAGTTTCGGACACGGGCAAGGGGTCGATGCACTGTGCAAAGAGACTCCGGTTTAGGCAAGAGGGTAAATGAAGAACAAGGTTGGTCGCGGAACGGTCAACGTAAGCAAGGGGGGACGCGGCAACTACGAGCGGATGCAAGTTTTATGAAAACATGATGATGCAATGCGCATGATGCCATGATGAATGCAACAACTAAAAATAACACAATGAAACTCGGAAAACATGGAAGGCGTCTGGAGTGTCGGTCTTGGGGTGTTACACACCATCTATTACCTTTTGGAGAGTGGTTTCTCATAGATTGGTTAGGTGTCACTTGGGAGCCTCCATCAAGATTGTGGAGTTGAACCAAGTAGTTTGTAAGGGCAAGGAGATCGCCTACTTTGTGAAGATCTACCCTAGTGAGGCAAGTCCTTCGTGGGCGATGGCCATGGTGGGATAGACAAGGTTTCATCTTCGTGGACTCTTCGTGGGTGGAGCCCTCCGTGGACTCACGCAGCTGTTACCCTTCGTGGGTTGAAGTCTCCATCAACGTTGTTGTACGATAGCACCACCTATCGGAACCACGCTAAGAATCTCCGTGTCTACATTGTGTTTTCTCCCTCCAAACTCCTCCCCTTTACCTTCATATGCAATGTTTTACACTTAGATTTGCATGTGTAGGTTGATTGCTTGACTTATGCTAATTTGCTAAAATCTGCCAAGACTTAAAATTGGGAAAAGGCTAGATTTTTATGTGGTCAAGTAGTCTAATCACCCCTCCTCTAGACATACTTTCGATCCTACAAATACTTTTTACATACAATCCTAAAAGTTTCTTCCAAAATACCGCTGGCCATCGGGGACCTAGTAGTACAGCCATGATTCGCATGGCAAGAGATCACTCATTCTTCTACACGAGACAAACATATGCACAAACAAAAACTCCAAACATTAAACATCCGTATATCTTGAGAAACATCTGAATAACTTAGCTACGGAACGACCGAGCAAAGACAAATTGCAATAAATAGATACATAAGATCGATTCTCTTAAAATAATTCTTGATACAAAGTCACTTATGATAGGTCAGTAGGTCAGTGTAAGTTTTACCCAACAATTATTATAGATGCGTAATATTGTAAAATCATTTAGCAGTGGAAGATATGCATCATATATGTATGTGAAGGTAAATTAGTTAATCAGCTATCAGCAAAAAATATTTTACTTAATCAGCAACATAAATAATAGGGAATAGCACGAATGATATACCTCAGACCAATTGCATTGGCGTTCATGAGTAGGCACTCAACAACGATGCGATGTGGATGTCAGGTGGGAGGCACTCGGCGATGATACTCCTAGCGTCTGGAAAGTGGATAATAGACGCACTCGGCGTTGTCAATTGCCATGGCCTCGTGATGCATGTGTGAGTCCTACGTGGCTGCGTCCAGCTACTCGAGCTGTCGGCGGCCGGCGACTTGTGTTCTGAAGGTCGGGTCGAGGGAACAGAGAATAGGGCGGTGGATGATTGGATTAGGGATGCAATCTCACGTCTCAAGAGTCACCCCATGATTGCATGCCTACATCAATGTGGGGCTAATTTTGTTTACTTGAGCTATAATTTCGTTTCACGAGAAGAAGGTAGTAAATAACTGATTGCCTACTTACCTTTATCTTTTGCGTACTTGCTTATGCTGCTACCTCTCTCCTTTATTTGCGCTAATTTGGTTTTGAGAGATGATATGGGCCTATGGGCCACTTGTGTACCGCATGTCTGGGAGGGCCCCCTGGGTTTCGGGGCCTAGGGCGGCCACCCCTACCCCCCTAGGGACAGCCTTGTGAGGTTTTCGCCCCCTCATGCATCTTCTAGTCAAAGATCCAGATCCAAGTCAAATAGCTTATGTGCCCTAAAGTTGGACATTATGAAGGCTTATGATAGACTCGAATGGTCTTATTTGCGAGCTATAATGACAAAGCTTGGTTTTGCAGGGCAGTGGATAGATATTGTCATCAGCATGATCTCATCGGTCTCGTTCTTGGTTTTATTTAATGGTGAGAAGCTAGAGCCTTTTAAACCTTCTAGAGGTATCCGGCAGGGAGATCCCATCTCCCCCTACTTATTCTTGATTGCAGCAGAGGGCCTTTTGTGCCTCCTCAAATCCAGTTCTCATTCATCGTTCACACGTATTCAGGTGGCACCAACGAATCCTACCGTTAACCACCTTTTGTTTGCAGATGACAGCCTGTTGCTTTTCAAGGTCAATGTAGAGGGGTCAGCTGAGGTGTCAAACCTACTGGACACTTATTGTGGTGCGTCAGGACAGAGAATTAATCATGAAAAGTCTTCCATATTTCTTAGCAAAGGTTGCCCGGGAAGCCAAGGGAGGCGATCAAAAACGTGTTGCAGGTCCAGAATGAATCCTTGAGTGAGCGCTACCTTGGCATGCCAACAGAAGTAGGCCACTCAAAAAATGACACTTTCAAGTATCTTCGTGACCGGGTATGGGAGAAGATAAAAGGCTGGATGGAAAAGATTTTGTCCTCGATGGGTAAAGAAGTTTTAATCAAATCTATGGCACAAGCAATACCGGTCTACTCCATGTCATGCTTTAGATTGCCACGAGGTCTTTGCGAGAGTATCACTTCGATCATACGGCAGTTCTGCTGGGGCAGCAAGAATGGACGTCGGAAACCGAGCTGGGTGCCATGGGAAACAATGACAAGACTGAAACATCTAGGAGGATTGGGCTTCCGCGACCTTGAGATTTCCAACTTAGCACTACTTGCTCGTCAAGCATGGAGGTTGTTAACTGATGATACTCCTTTGAGTGCCAGAATACTAAAAGCTGTATATTTTCCTACTTGTTCTTTGTTTGAGGCGAAGCTTTGGTCTAGGCCTTCACAGATCTAGCATTCGTTTCTGGATGGCCGCGATATCCTATCGCGGGGAGTTATTAGAAGAATTGGAGACAGAAAGACCACGGAGATCTGGTCCGAAAATTGGATCCCAAGGGACAGTGTCAAGAGGTCCATCGCTTCTTTTCTTCTGAACCCGCCGACGATGGTGGCCCAGCTGATTGATGCTTCTTTTGCTTCATGGAAAGAGGACCTAGTTCGGGCGGCATTTACACACTTTGATGCTGAGGAGATTCTTCGAATACCATTATGTACACGCAGTGTGGATGACTTTTGGGCGTGGCATGAGGAGAACAGAGGAGTTTTCAGCGTGAGATCGGCATACATAATGATATTAAGGACAAAGTTGAACCGGGAAGCCTGGCTAAATGAAGAGGAGGGACCATCTAATTACCAGCAAGAGCAAAAAAATGGAGCCGTATTTGGCATATAGAGGTTCCTTCAAAGCTGCGAATGTTTGTGTGGCATTTGGCGAGACAGTCTATGCCAACCGGTGAACTTTTGAAGCATCATAACATGGCGACAGAGGAGACTGTTTATTTGCTGGGTTGTTGATACATGGAGACATGCTCTATTAACCTGCCCAATGTCGAGTAGTGTGGGCCTTAGTGCCGGAGGAGTTAGTGCAACACCTGGTGGAGAGGCAGGAGATCAATCCGAAGGAGTGGCTGTTTGCGTTACATGAAATATTAGACAACAACAACTTTGTGAGGCTAATTGTTACCATCTGGGCCATTTGGGGAGCACTAAGAAAGGCAATTCATGAGGATATTTACAAGTCACCTAATGCTATTAATGGGTTT
Organism: Aegilops umbellulata; assembly: GCA_032464435.1. Taxonomy (NCBI): domain Eukaryota; kingdom Viridiplantae; phylum Streptophyta; class Magnoliopsida; order Poales; family Poaceae; genus Aegilops; species Aegilops umbellulata. Next base: position 327,684,466 of record CP136058.1, on the reverse strand, counting down.
ATTACTAGTTACCTCGCAGGTCTCCAAGTTGTCAATGGGATAACACATAGACCATCAGCGGTGGTGCAAGCAAGACCGACACAATGGCAGGCTCCAATTGAGGGGTGTGTCAAGGTGAATGTAGATGCAGTAGTGTTTGATCAGGCAAGGTACGGAGCTATGGGGGTGGTATGCAGGAACTCAGCTGGAACGTTCCTGGGAGCTTCAACGATGTTCTTCATGTACATTGTTGATCCCCAAACCCTTGAGGCACTAGCTTTGTCAGATGACTTATATCAAAGGAGATTACATGTTGCATCTAACTACAAGGTGGTGGTAGACGATCTGAAGAAGGAAAACTCATCGGGTTATAGCGCCATTATACATGAGATAGTCTGTCGATCGACATATTTTGAGTTATGTAATTTTAGTCATGAATTTAGGAGCTCGAATTTTGAAGCTCACAACTTAGTGAAGCATGCTCTATCCCTCGTGGTTGGCCACCATGTTTGGTTAGGGCACCCCGGAGAACTTCCGCTCGTCCCTGTAAACATTGTGACATCCTAATAAAAAGCTTCATGAGGTTGTCTCAAAAAATGCATCTTCTAGTCTCTCCCCAAAGCTTCTAGGGTCTCTTCTGGTCCAGAAAAAATCATTGTATAGTTTCATCGTATTTGAACTTCGTTTGGTATGATTTTTCTGCAAAACAAAGAAATAGGTGCTACCTCTTGAGCTTGCGTTTGTTTTTTCCGTGAAGAGGAAAGGGTGATGCAGCAAAGTAGCGTAAGTATTTCCCTCAGTTTTTGAGAACCAAGGTATCAATCCAGTAGGAGACTACACGCAAGTCGCCTCGTACCTACAGAAACAAATAAGAACCTGGCAACCAACGCAATAAAGGGGTTGTCAATCCCTTCACGACCACTTAAAAAAGTGAGATCTGATAGAGATAATAAGATAAATATTTGGTATTTTTATAATATAAACTAAAAGTAAAGATTGCAAAGTAAAAATAGATTGGAAACTTATATGATGGAAAATAGACCCAGGGGCCATAGGTTTCACTAGTGGCTTCTCTCAAGATAGCATAAGTATTATGGTGGGTGAACAAATTACTGTCGAGCAATTGATAGAAAAGTGCATAATTATGAGAATATCTAGGCATGATCATGTATATAGGCATCACGTCTGCAACAAGTACACCAAAACGATTATGCATCTACTACTATTACTCCACACATCGATCGCTATCCAGCATGCATCTAGAGTATTAAGTTCATAAGAACGGAGTAACGCATTAGGTAAGCTGACATGATGTAGAGGGATAAACTCAAGCAATATGATATGAACCCCATCTTTTTATCCTCGATGGCAACAATACAATACGTGCCTTGCTGCCCCTGCTGTCACTGGGAAAGGACACCGCAAGATTGAACCCAAAGCTAAGCACTTCTCCCATTGCAAGAAATATCCATCTAGTAGGCCAAACCAAACTGATAATTCGAAGAGACTTGCAAAGATAACAAATCATACATAAAAGAATTTAGAGGAGATTCAAATATTGTTCATGGATAATCTTTATCATAAACCCACAATTCATCGGATCTCGACAAACACACCGCAAAAAGAGTTACATCGAATAGATCTCCAAAAAGATCGAGGAGAACTTTGTATTGAGATCCAAAGAGAGAGAAGAAGCCATCTAGCTAATAACTATGGACCCAAAGGTCTGTGGTAAACTACTCACACATAATCGGAGAGGCTATGGTCTTCATGTAGAAGCCCTCCATGATCGATTCCCCCTCCAGGGGAGCGCCGGAAAAGGCCCAAAGATGGGATCTCACGGGTACAGAAGGTTGCGGCGGTGGAAATAGGGTTTCGTGGTGCTCCTGGATGTTTTCGGGGTATATGGGTATATATAGGAGGAAGAAGTAGGTCGGTGGAACTCCAAGGGGCCCACAAGGGTGGGGGCACGCCTATGGGGGCAGGCGCGCCTCCCTGCCTCGTGGCCTCCTTGCTTCTTTCTTGACATCCACTCCAAGTTCTCTGGATCACGTTTGTTCCAAAAGTCACTCTCCTGAAGGTTTCATTCCGTTAGGATTCCGTTTGATATTCGTTTTCTGCGAAACACTGAAATAGGCAGAAAAACAACAATTTGCATTGGGCCTTCGGTTAGTAGGTTAGTCCAAAAAATAATAAAAGTGTATAATAAAGCCCATTAAACATCCAAAACAGATAATATAATAGCATGGAACATTCAAAAATTATAGATACGTTGGAGACGTATCAATAGGCAAAAAACAGAACAGACACTGGGCACTAAGTTAATAGGGTTCGTCCACGGTATAAAATGGCATACAAAGCATATAGGAATGGTAATATAATAGCATAAAACAATCAAAAATTATAGATACATTCGAGACGTATCAAACCCCAAAATTTCTTTTCTTATATAATTAAACACGGAGTTCATGACTACATGAGGATAAAACGAACAACATGAGTGAACTGTAGCGATCTAGATGGCCATGGGTATGGAAGGAGGTTAAATAATTGTTACCTTACTGAAACATCCTTAGGTTACTTGTGAGCATTTCCTTGCAGATGATGGTGGTGCAAAGATGATCTTTGTTCATGTCGTACGCTAGCGCCAGGGATGGATTGAGATCTGGAGGAGAAGCCAGAGATGAGGGGACAGTGTGAAGTTATGAGTGGTGGTTGTTGTGAACGAGTAATGAGGTGGTCGGGGTGGCGAAAATTATTAGCGGAGAGTTGCGGCGGTGGAAATAGGGTTTCATGGTGCTCCTGGATGTTTTCATGGTATATGAGTATATGTAGGCGAAGGAAGTCGGTCAGGGGAGCCACAAGGGGCCCACGAGGGTGGGGGGGCGCGCCCAGGGGGGCAGGCGCGCCTCCCTGCCTTGTGGCCTCCTCGCTTCTTTCTTGACGTCCACTCCAAGTCCTCTAGATCACGTTTGTTCCAAAAATCACTCTCCCGAAGGTTTCATTCTGTTCGGATTCCGTTTCATATTCCTTTTTTGCGAAACACTGAAATAGGCAAAAAAAACAGCAATTTGCACTGGGCCTTCGGTTAGTAGGTTAGTCCCAAAAATACTATAAAAGTGTATAATAAAGCCCATTAAACATCCAAACCAGATAACATAATAACATAGAACAATCAAAAATTATAGATACGTTGGAGAAGTATCAAGCATCCACAAGCTTAATTCCTACTCGTCCTCGAGTAAGTAAATGATAAAAACAGAATTTTTGATGTGGAATTCTACCTAACATGATTTTCTAAGTAATTCTCTTTATTGCAGCATGAATTTTCAGATCCGAGAGATTCAAGATAAAAATTTAATATCGACATAAAAATAATAATAATTCAAGCATACTGACTAAGCAATTATGTGTTCTCAAAATAACATGGCCAAAGAAAGTTCATCCCTACAAAATCATATAGTTTGATCATGCTCCATTTTTGTCACACAATAATGCTCTCATCATGCACAACCCCGATGACAAGCCAAGCAATTGTTTCATACTTTAGTAATCTCAATCTTTTTTCAACTTTCACGCAATACATGAGCGTGAGCCATGGATATAGCACTATAGGTGGAATCGAGTATGATGATGGGGGTTATGTGGAGAAGACAAAAATGGAGAAAGTCTCACATTGACACGCCTAATAAATGGGCTAGGGAGATGCCCATCAATTGATGTCAATGCAAGGAGTAGGGATTGCCATGCAACGGATGCACTAGAGCTATAAATGTATGAAAGCTCAACAAAAGAAACTAAGTGGGTGTGCATCCAACTTGCTTGCTCACGAAGACCTAGGGCATTTGAGGAAGCCCATTGTTGGAATATACAAGCCAAGTTCTATAATTAAAAATTCCCACTAATATATGAAAGTGATAAACAAGAGACTCTATCATAAAGATCATGGTGCTACTTTAAAGCACAAGTGTGGAAAAAGGATAGTAGCATTGTCCCTTTTTATTTCTTTTCTCTTTTTTTTATTTTTTTCCTTTTTTGGGGCCTTCCTTTTTTTTCCTTTCTCTTTTTTAATTTGAGACAATGCTCTGTTCATGATGATCATCACACTTCTATTTATTTACAACTCAATACTAGAACAAAATATGACTATATGAATGCCTCCGGCGGTGTACCGGGATGGGCAATGAATCAAGAGTGACATGTATGATAAATTATGCATGGTGGCTTTGCCACATATACGATGTCAACTACATGATCATGCAAGGCAATATGACAATGATGAAGCGTGTCATAATAAATGAAATGGTGGAAAGTTGCATGGCAATATATCTCGGAATGGCTATGGAAATGCCATAATAGGTAGGTGTGGTGGTTGTTTTGAGGAAGATATAAGGAGGTTTATGTGTGATAGAGTGTATCATATCACAGGGTTTGGATGCACCGGCGAAGTCTGCACCAACTCTCAAGGTGAGAAAGGGCAATGCACGGTACCGAAGAGGCTAGCAATGATGGAAAGGTGAGAGTGCGTATAATCCATGGACTCAACATTAGTCATAATGAACTCACATACTTATTGAAAAAAATCTACAAGTCATCAAAAACCAAGCACTACGCGCATGCTCCTAGGGGGATAGATTGGTAGGCAAAGACCATCGCTCGTCCCCGACCGCCACTCATAAGGATGACAATCAAAGAAACACCTCATGCTTCAAATTTGTTACACAACGTTACCATACATGCATGCTACGGACATGCAAACTTCAACACAATTATTTCTCAAATTCACAACTACTCAACTAGCACGACTCTAATATTACCATCTTCATATCTCAAAACAATCATCAAGTATCAAACTTCTCATAGTATTCAATGCACTTTTTATGAAAGTTTTTATTATACCGATCTTGGGTGCCTATCATATTAGGACTAATTTTATAGCCAATGCAAACTACCATGATGTTGTAAAAGACTCTCAAAATAATATAAGTGAAGCATGGGAGATCAATAATTTCTATAAAATAAAACAACCGCCGTGCTCTAAAAGATATAAGTGAAGCACTAGAGCAAAAACTATCTAGCTCAAAAGATATAAGTGAAGCACATAGAGTATTCTAATAAATTCCGATTCATGTGTGTATATCCCAAAAGGTGTGTACATCAAGAATGATTGTGGTAAACTAAAAAGCAAATACTCAAATCATACAAGACGCTCCAAGCAAAACACATATCATGTGGTGAATAAAAATATAGCATCAAGTAAAGTTACCGATAGATGAAGACGAAAGAGGGGATGCCTTCCGGGGCATCCCCAAGCTTAGGCTTTTGGTTGTCCTTGAATTTTACCTTGGGGTGCCTTGGGAATCCACAAGCTTAGGCTCTTGCCACTCCTTATTCCATAATCCATCAAATCTTTACCCAAAACTTGAACACTTCACAACACAAAACTCAACAGAAAAATCTCATGAGCTCCGTTAGTATAAGAAAACAAATCACCACCATAAGGTACTGTAATTAACTCATTCTTTATTTATATTGGTGTTAAACCTACTGTATTCCAACTTCTCCATGGTTCATACCTTACGATACCACTCATAGATCCATCAAAATAAGCAAACAACACACGAAAAACAGAATCTGTCAAAAACAGAACAGTCTGTAGTAATCTGGATCAAACGTATACTTCTATAACTCCAATAATTCTGAAATAAATTTATGGACGTGAGGAATTTGTCTATTAATCATCTGCAAAAAGAATAAACTAATATCACTCTCCAGTAAAAAGTTGTGTCTAATCTCGTGAGCGCTAAAGTTTCTGTTTTTTACAGCAAGATCATAAAGACTTCACCCAAGTCTTCCCAAAGGTTCTACTTCGCGCAAACACTAATTAAAACATAAACCACATATAAACAGAAGATAGATGAATTATTTATTACTAAACAAACCAAAAATCAAGAAACAAACATAAAATTGGGTTGCCTCCCAACAAGTGATATCGTTTAACGCCCCTAGCTAGGCATAAAGGCAAGAATAGATCTAGGTATTATCATCTTTGGTAGGCAATTCTTCAATAAAACACTTATAACCCCTAGGAGTTTCCTTATTTCTATTAATTATCAAACTCCTGGGCAAGAAGTCGAGAAAATCATTCGTAGCAAAAGGTTCCTTAATGATAGTGAGAAAGTTGGGGTGAACACTTATGGATTGGAGGTCCGCATTTTCCTTACTAGAAGTTTCACCCTTATTTTTAGGCACATACATCAATTTGGAAATTTTAGCATTAGGAGGTTTTGGAGTATTTTTCATGGAAGAAAAGGCAAACCCTAAACTGGTAATAATATCCTCAATTTTATCAATTCCTGTGGAATCTTGATCTATCTTTTTGTTAACTATGGGTTCCTTTTCTTTAAAAATTTTAAGAGCAACTCCTACCTTAGATCCGTATTGGGTAATTTGGTTGTGGATATTTTTATCCAAATTTTCAATCAACTCTATAGTAGCAACTTTATTTTCAATAATTTAAAGCCATTGCTCACATGTTCCAAAGTTAAAATAGTTCCATTAACCAAAAGAGGTGGTGGGCCAAACAAATCTAACATAGCATTATAAGAATCAAAAGTATGGCTACCTAATAAATTCCCTCCGGTAATGCTATCAAGAATATATCTGTTCCAAGGAGTGATGCCTGCATAAAAATTGCGAAGAAGAACGGAAGTAGATTGCTTCCTAGTAGATCTATTCTGAGCATTGCAAATTCTATGCCAAGCATCTTTTAGAATTTCTCCCTCCTTTGTTTAAAATTAAGAACTTCATGATCGGGAGTACTAACAATGATAGAAGGACTAGCCATGACGACACACAGCGACCCAAGAAGCAAGCGAAAAGGGACAAACGGAAAAAGAGGGGGAATAAAACGGCAAGGGTGAAGTGGGGGAGAGGAAAACTAGAGGCAAATGGCAAATAATGTAATGCGAGGGACAAGAGTTGTGATGGGTACTTGGTATGTCTTGACTTGACTTGACTTGGCGTAGATCTCCCTGTAGGATCGAAAGTATGTCTAGAGGGGGGTGATTAGACTACTTGACCAAATAAAAATCTAGCCTTTTCCCAATTTTAGTTCTTGGCAGATTTTAGCTATCTTAGAAAAAGTCAAGCAATCTCCACACAATTCAAGCAAGCATGCAAAAGAGTATATGAGCAGCGGAAAGTAAAGCATGCAACTTGCAAGAATGTAAAGGGAAGGGTTTGGAGGATTCAAACGCAATTTGAGACACGGATGTTTTTGTCGTGGTTTCGATAGGTGGTGCTATCGTACATCCACGTTGATGGAGACTTCAACCCACGGAGGGTAACGGTTGCGCGAGTCCACGGAGGGCTCCACCCACGAAGGGTCCACGAAGAAGCAACCTTGTCTATTCCATCATGGCCGTCGCCCACGAAGGACTTGCCTCACTAGCGGTAGATCTTCACGAAGTAGGCGATCTCCTTGCCCTTACAAACTCCTTGGTTCAACTCCACAATCTTGTCGGAGGCTCCCAAGTGACACCTAGACAATCTAGGAGACACCACTCTCCAAGAAGTAACAAATGGTGTGTTGATGATGAAATCCTTTCTCTTGTGCTTCAAATGATAGTATCCCCAACACTCAACTCTCTCTCACAGGATATGGATTTGGTGGAAAGAAGATTTGAGTGGAAAGCAACTTGGGGAAGGCTAGAGATCAAGATTCATATGGTAGGAATGGAATATCTTGACCTCAACACAAGTGTAGGTGGTTCTCTCTCACAAAATATGTATTGGAAGTGTAGGTATGTTCTGATGGCTCTCTCTTCGAATGAAGAGTGGGTGGAGGGGTACATATAGCCTCCACACAAAATCTAACCGTTACACACGATTAGCCAAACTCGGTGGGACAGAATGGTTAAACTTGGTCGGACCGATTCAGCAAACCTAGTGACCGTTAGGATTTTCGGTGGGACTGAGATGCAACTCGGTAGGACCGATATGGTTAGGGTTAGGGCATAACGTAATCTCAGTGTGACCGATTACACAAACTCGGTGGGACCGATTTTGGTAATAAGCTAACTAGAAAGTTGGTTAGGTAAACTCGGTGGGACTGATTCGCTCATCTCGGTGAGACCGAAATGTTACAAAAGGGAAACAAAGAGTTTACATTGCAATCTCGGTGGGACCGATCGCTCATCTCGCTAAGACCGAAACGTTATGAAGGGAAATAGAGAGATTACAATCCCATCTCGGTAAGACCGAGATCCCTATCGGTGAGACCGATTTGCCTAGGGTTTGTGGCAGTGGCTATGACATTTGAAACTCGCTGGCGCTGGATAGAAAGAATCGGTGGGGCCAAGTTTGACTTTTGGTTTAGGTTATATGTGGATGTGGGAAGGTAGTTGAGGGTTTTGGAGCATATCACTAAGCATTTTGAGCAGGCAAGCCATTAAACAACACCTCATCCCTCCTTGATAGTATTGGCTTTTCCTATAAACTCAATATGATCTTGGATCACTAAAATATAAATGTAGAGTCTTTGAGCTTCAAGCTTGAGCCAAACTTTTTGTCCTTAGAATTTTGAGGGATCCACTTTCCTCATCCATGCCATGCCATCCATTGAGCTTTTCCTGAAATATTAATCTTGGAATAATGTTAGCTCAATGAGATATATGTTGTTAGGAATTACCAAAACCACCGAGGGATAGTTGCACTTTCAATCTCCCCCTTTTTGGTAATTGATGACAACATATAGATCAAAGCTTCGACAAATGATAATAAGAGTGAAAGATATTGTCGCTTTGAGAAGTATGTGAAAAGCAAGAGCTCCCCCTAAATTTGTGCATATCTTAAGATTTGCTTCGAACTGCAAATGCACAATGAGTTAGGATCATGGGTTACTCTTCCATGTCACATACATCTTGGTGGAGCGCTCAAAATGATAAGAATTAAATACATGCACTCATCACCAAGCAAAGTGAATGATCAAATAGGGATAAAATGATAGTATCATCCAACAAGCATTAATGTAGCATATGATCAAACACACATGATCATCCAAGTATCACAAACAAGCATAAAGTATCTCAATCAAGCAAATAAAGTTCAACCACCAAAGCAAGAGAAAATAAAAAGCAACACTCTCTCTCGAAGCCTATGATCTATACATTTTTCACCCCCTTTGGCAACAGGTTACCAGAAAGTTCATAGAAAATGCATAGCACTAAAACGTCTCTCAAGCTTGGTCTTCAGGTGGTGGTGTCCGGATAACGCCAAGGACGGAGGCTTAAGTCAAAGTCGATGGAGCTGCTGGGGTAGGTGCTGGAGCTGGTGGCACTGAAGCTATAGCTGGTGCAAATGAAGTGGATCTAGTGTCTGATACTGGCACTGCAGTTGACCTCTGATCTCTAGGCACTCTGGCAAATGCATCAGTGGTTGTCTTTCCCTTCCTCTCCTGCATATCATCCTGAAGTTGCTCCACAACAGACTAGATCTCAGTGACCTTCACATCTAAGTCATAGAACTTCTGCTCCATGATTCTTTCCAAGCTCTCCTGGTTTCAAGTCAGGGTGGCCAGTCCTTTCTCTATCCTTAGAGTGGATGCAATCAAGTAGCCAAGCTGATCTTGCTTGCTCTTTAGAAAATACTGAGATGCCTCTTCCATGGTTGGCATCTTGGTAGCTTTCTCCATCTTTGCCTTCTCCTTCTTTGCTTGTGCTTGCACTGAGGAGGGTTCATCTTCATTCATCACAACTTGGTTGTCCTCGAAGTCTGGGTAGATAGGCAAGTGTTCCTTATCCAACAAGTATGTGCTTGTCCCATCTTTGAGTTTATCAACTCCTGGATCTGTGGGGCATATCCACAACTTCTTTTCTGGTCAGCTGCAGTCCTCTTGATAGTCTCAACTATAAGGCTCATGACCTTGAGCTTCTGTGGCACATCAAATATATGTAGCAAGTTAATTGCATGGCCTTTGATCATTCTGTGATCACCAGACTTGGGCAAGAGAGTGTGCCTAAGGATCCAATTGATTGTAGGCAGCCCTGACAGCAAATGTTTTACTGACCCAAACTGTTGAGTCTCAAGATCATCTTCAGGAATCTCCTTGTACATGTTTGCCATAGAGTTGTGATCCATCTTCTTCTTGGCATAGACATCCAAGTCATCTTCTTCTTCCTTAGGAGCATTGATCAGATTTGCCCATTCCTCAATAGTTGAGTGGTACCTTGTACCTTCAGACATCCATACTATCCTGCCATCTGGATAGAAGTGTGCTGTGGAGTAGAATTGCATTATGAGCTCCTCATTCCACTTTGTGAGCTTCTGCCCAACAAAGTCTGCAACTCCACAAGCACTAAAACTGTCAAACACACCAGGATAGTGTTCCTCATTTTCCTTGATATACTTCTAGTCGACCCACCTCATTTCACACACTATAGGCTTCTTGTCCAACAACACTGTCTCATAGAAGTCCTGTTGTTCCTTTGTGTGGAACCTGTAATCAACAGCAGTTCTTCTCCTGGTAGCATATGGATCTGACTCTCTCCATTTCCTCAGTCCCGAGTCTCTTCTGAGCTTCATGTTCTCAGCTACAGGATGAGAATCATTGTGGTCTGGAATCTTTGGCTTCAATTTTCTCAGAACATGCTCTTCATCTTCTTCTTCAGCAACAGTCTCAGGCACTGGGGCCTTGTTCTTCTCAGCAGCAGATATGTTTCTTGTATTCCTCTTTGGTGCAGTCTTGGGCTTGGAGGCAGCTTTGGGTGCTTCTTTGGGCTTTGATGAAGCAGCCCCTGTCTTGATAGCATCACCCATAAGCTTCTAGGCCTTAGGTGCTGGTGCAGCAACCTCTTCCTCTTCTTCTTCCTCTTCTGAATCTCTCCTCATAGAGGGTTTGCCAAGAACTCTGGCAGTAGTGGTTCTGACTCTCTTTTTCTTTTTATCTTGGCCAACAGCTTCCTCTTCTGACTCAATGGTAAACTTTATGGTTTCTCCAGTGGCAACCTTCCTAGGTTTGGAAGTGGGAACTCTCCTTGCAGGTGTCTTCTTCTGCATACCTGGCTTTGTGGCTGCAGCTGAGCCATATTCCTTTTTCAGCACTTTCTTCTTTGATGTGGCATCATCTTCCTCTACCACATAATCTTCATCCTCAAATTCTGAAGTTCTTTTTTCTTTCTGCCGCTGGTGGCAGCTTTTGGCAAATTGCTTGGGGTGCTTCTGCTACCCTCATCTGAGCTGCTAGAGGGACTAGTGCCCTCACTCATGTGAACCTGTTCCTCTGACTTGTTCTGACTGTCACTCTAATCAGACATGATGCAAACACTGACAGCCGACCCTGTGAATAGATTATAGATGAGGTAGAGTGGATAAGCATCACAAAATACAGAGGTTTTTGCAAAAGAATGAATCAAAACTTAGTTTTAGTTTTCCTCAGAAAGCATTTCGGATCAACCGATTTGTAAACTCGATGATACTGAAGCAGCTGTTTGAACCAAAACTAGTGAACTCGGTCAGACCGAGTCACAGTTCGGTGGCACCGAGACTGCTAGGGTTTCACAATGTCCTGAACTCGGTCACACCGATTTTCAATTCTCGGTCAGACCGAGAATCTCATGTGCAATGGCCTGAGCCGAATCGGTGGTACCGAGTTCCACAACTCGGATGGTCCGAGATGGTTTCGGCGGAAACCTAAACCTAAATTTTCAATTCAACTCTAATCTACGGAGTGTTTTGACTGGATAAGATCGTTTCAATCGTGGCAAGAATCATAATGAACACAATGTGCTCGGAATCGGACGGGGATAGCACTGTGATCGAGTCCATACCCTAGTTCGGTGATGAACTCGCTACGGCGGCAACGGCGGGGAAGAATTCCATTGACGGCGGCGGAGACCAGCGACAGGAGGCAACTGGCGACGAGGAGGATGATCCGGAGACCCTGGAGGTAGAGCGATCTATGCGCGGGCGAAGGGGTTTCGGAGAAATTTCCAAAAAAATTCCTGTGAGTATATATAGCCCGACCCTGTCGGTGTGACCGAGTGGAACAACTCGGTGGCACCGAGATGCATAACTGTTGATAGTTACAGCAACTCGGTGTGACCGAAAAGTTCAGATCGGTTGCACCGATATTGAAAAACTAGATCGACTTAGTGATCTTGGTATGACCGAAATGGATGAATCGGTCAGACCGAAACGCACAAAGAAGTTTTGAAAGTTTAAGTCTATGACGAATCGGGGACTCCGAGTGCTCCTCACACAGAGTGGTTCGAATCTGACTTGATCAAATTTTGTGATGTAGCATGAATAGAGTTTGAGACGAGTAAAGCATAGATAGCTAGAGAGGGTTCTTAGGCATTCTTGTCCATCCACTTGGCAAAAGAAAAGAAAACCAATCAATTAAAACAACAAGTGGATGTCCTCAAATGAGTAAAATATGCAATCAACATGCTCACATAATAAAATGGCAATTGAAATATGTGGCAAAGCATGCACAACCAATTCTAGCATCTATCAAACAATTGGCGATGACTAGGTCATCTATATATGAGTGTATTGACTTAGGAGTCGAATGAGAACATTTGATCATAGGTCATACTCATTGTTTAAGCACAAGTGGGGTTACCACTTTTACATAAAGCATTGTTGTGTTCACACCATTAGAGTTGCTTTAGCTCAATTCTTAGAGTAAAGCTCCCCCTAGATGTGAGATCCCCCTTAAGAGGGATGAACTAACCTTGGGCTTTGTCGATGATGACTTCATGTAGATGTTGAAGATGTGGATGCTCAATGTTGATGTAGATAATTTTTAGCTATCCATTGGAGTGAGTTGCACTTTCAATACCTACACGGGTTAGTCCCACAAGGAACAAACAAGGATATCCATAGACATAAAGTGATGCACACACAAGATGATGTCTATGAAATCTTTTAGGTTACTGTCAGTGTCAAAACCGGCGGATCTCGGGTAGGGGGTCCCGAACTGTGCGTCAAGGTCGGATGGTAACAGGAGACAGGGGACACTTTGTTTTACCCAGGTTCGGGCCCTCTCGGTGGAGGTAAAACCCTACTCCTGCTAGATTAATATTGGTGATATGGGTAGTACAAGAGTAGATCTACCACGAGATCAAGGAGGCTAAACCCTAGAAGCTAGCCTATGGTTTGATTGTGTATGAAGATGATTCTGTCCTACGGACTACAACCCTCCGGTTTATATAGACACCGGATAGGGTTAGGGTTACACAGAGTCGGTTACATTGGTAAGAGATCTTGAATATCCGCACGCCTAGCTTGCCTTCTACGCCAAGGAAGGAACCTTCCGGACACGGGACGGAGTCTTCAATCTTGTATCTTCATAGTCCTGGAGTCCGGCGGGAGATGTAGTCCGGCTATCCGAACACCCCCTAATACAGGACTCCCTCAGTAGCCCCTGAACCTGGCTTCAATGACGACGAGTCCGGCGCGCAAATTGTCTTCGGCATTGCAAGGCGGGTTCCTCCTCCAAGTTCTTCAAGAAGATGAGTAACACCAAAAAAGTGTCCGGCTCTGCAAAACAAGTTTTCCACGTATTGCCATATAGAGAATAATGTTAACACAAATCAAATCTGCTGACGTATCCCGCTGTGCATCATAACACTGCGGCCAAGCCTTCTGTACGGAATATTTTTACTGTTCCACCGCTACACGTTTAACGAGGGGGTTTCCTTGGCACGTCTTATCGAAGCAGAGATCGTGCGCCCCCTTCAACGGGATTCTCATTAACATGGACGTGGGTAACCCAACCGCGCCATTTACCACGGCGTTTGAGAGGCAAGTGAGTTTTATTAGGCAAGTGGGGACGCATAACCGCATCCGCCCATATAAGGGGATAAGGATCCACCTTTTTACTTACGCCTTCTTCCTCCTCTGCCTATCCATCCTTTGCGCTCTCGAGCTCCAGTGCCCAAGCTCGCACTTCCCACCTCGGCCTACTCCAGCAATGTCTGGAGCAGGTGGCAAGTGGATGGCCTCCTCCGTCACGGAGGATCAAGTAAAAAGGTTAAGGAAAGCCGGATACCTGTCTAAGGACATCCCACATCGGCTTCCTAAGGAAGGGCAGCCTATTCCTACCCCAAAGCCCCATGAGAGGGTAGTCTTTCTTCCCCACTTCCTCCGTGGACTGGGTTTTCCACTTCACCAATTCGTCCGGGGTCTCATGTTCTACTACGGGCTGGATTTCCACGATCTGGCCCCGAACTTTATCCTCAACATCTCGGCGTTTATCGTCGTGTGCGAGGCCTTTCTCCGCATCCGCCCCCACTTCGGCCTTTGGCTCAAGACTTTCAACGTCAAGCCCAAGGTGGTGTCCGGCACCCAGGAGGAGTGCGGAGGTGCTATGGCCGGCAAAATGGCCAACGTCCTCTGGTTCGAGGGCTCTTTTGTGGAGACCTTAAAGGGGTGGCAGGCAGGGTGGTTTTACATCACCGAGCCACGCGACTCGAATTGGGTCGCGGCCCCTGAGTTTCGATCCGGACCCCCCACGCGGCTCACGTCCTGGAAAGAGACGGACCTATCGTGGGGCAACGAAGAAGAAGTGACCGGACTGCAGACATGCATCCGGTCCCTGGTGAACAAGCCAATCAAGCTCGTGAATGTAATCCAGGTTATGCTCGTTTGCCGGATTCTCCCGTGCCAAGAATGGGAGTTCACTCTGTGGGAATTCGACCCGGCGCAGCACCAAACCCTCAATAGGCTCTTCGACACGACGTACGAAGACGTCTGGAAGGTGCTAACCAAAGGCGCCGAGTGCCCCACATCCGCTTCCGAGGACCGCAGATACAGCTCGCAGCGCAACGCTGGCGAGGTAGGCTATTTATACCTTTTACAGGTTCGTTAAGCTTTTCTTCATAGATTAACTCTATGTGGGATCTAAAAACTCCCTTTGCCTTTGACAGGCGTGGCTGAAGATAGCCGGACCAATCAACTGTCCGCCTCCTCTGCCCGAAGACCCAGCCCCAGCTCTCCTAGAGAAGCTGCTTGCTCCGGCGCCCTATGTGGTGCCGGAGAAGAAGGTCAAGAAGAAGAAGACCACCGGGACTCGAAAGAGTGCCCGCAATGTGGTGGTGTCGAGCTCGTCATCTGGCGAGTCTGCGACGCCCTCCTCTCGTGAAAACGAGGAGGAGGAAGAAGAAATCCCTCCCCCTCCAACGGGGGAAGGAAAGAAGAGAAAGGCCGCCCCAGCGGGGGCGGCTACGGGATCCAAAAAGAGGAAGACCCCCACGCCGGACTACAACCCCGACCCCTATGAGGACGAGGAGGAGCGGCCGGAAAGGACCAAGCGTCCGGCGATGTCGTAAGTATTTGGATACCAGAGTAACTCATGGCATCCTTTCATTTGCAGAGCTTTCCCTTATGTTGAATGCAATCGTGCAGGCCGCCCCGGGCCGAACTCGACGATTCGTCGAGTGGTTCCCTGGATTCATCGGACGTGAACTCTGTTCCGCCCGCTGTCCCCCCTGTTAGGTAGACGACGCCGAAGTGGCGTCCCACCGAACTCCTGGGCAGAAGGAGGTGGTCCTGGAGGAGCCGCAAGGCAACCTCCCGGACTCCAGGAGTGGAGGGGACAAGTCCCCCCAGGGCACCAAGTCCGGCTTTGTGCCGGACACCGCGCCGGACTCGACAGTCCCGGCCCACGGTAGGCGAACTCCTTCCAAGAGGAGCAAGCCGTCTGAGCCGGCGACCTCTGCCCAACCAGAGGCGCCGGACAACTTGCTGGAGGCGCTTGAAGGCGCCACCATCGATGAGGAGCACCGTATTGTTATGAGTACGGTGGTCCGGAGGGTTCAGTCCGCCAAAAGCGGATTGAACGAAGCTTGCGCTAGCCTTCTAACAGGCTTTCAGGTAAGTAATTAATATGCTAAATTCGTTGCCGCATAGACAGTAGCCCCTGATGCTCTGTTCGGTGTTCGGAAGGAAAAGCCGGATAGAGGATCTAATAATTATCACAGGAGTCTAACAAAAAAGTCAAATATGCGTATGCAGGCTTCACTGCCGTCCACCGCCGCATTAACTGCGCAGGTGGATGTCCTTAAGAAGGACCTTGAGCGGTCCGAGCGAGAGCTCGGTCTTGCCCGAGGGCAGCTCGAGGAGAAGGAAGGTAAAAAAACCGTTAATAATAAAAATTTGCCTATGGAGAGGCTTGATTGCAGAAAATAACAGGTATACACTGCCTAATGTAGGGGCCGCGACAGAGGTGGCCACCCTGAGGCAGGCGCTTACCGAGGCCGAAAATAAGACGGCCGAGGAGCGCATCGAACGAGAAAAGCTTGTGGTCCAATGCGGCGAGGTGCAGCAGAAGCTGCAAGACCTCATGGAAAAACATAAGGGTCTGGAGCTTGACGCAAAAACGCAAGCCAGCGAACTCACCTCTGCCGTTGAGGCCACCAAAATTGCCAAGGCCGAAGCCCGGAAGGCCCTCCAAGAGTTGGAGGATGTAAAAAAGATAGCAGCGGGTAAGGCATTCTTAATGCAAAGTAGGAATATAAAAATAAAATACCTGTTTCTTACCCGAATCCGGAGTTCTCCAGGGGCATTTGTCGATCTTCCCCGCAGCGCATCCGACGCCGCCGCGTTCTACCGACCTGAACAGGGCAGCTCGGCGGAGAGTGTGTTCTGGTCTCAGTATTCTGAGGCCGGACACCCTGTGCCCTTGAGTGATCAGCTGAAGCAGCTGGTCGAGCTCCACAAGGCGGCCGAACAGGCTATGAAGGGCCTTCTAGTTCGGCTGTGGCCTGGAGAGGCCCTGCCTGGGAGCTACTTTGGGCTAGTGCGGCGGCTGGTGGAGGCCTGTCCACAGCTTGAGGTCATCAAGCGCTCTGCCTGCATCGAGGGCGCCCGGAGGGCCCTCGCCTGTGTGAGGGTACACTGGGGTAAGCTGAACGGCGAGAAGCTGGTGAAGGACGGGCCGCCGCCAGGGAAGGAACATCGCAAGCCCGAGAACTACTATGAAGAAGTTCTTGCCGGAGCCCGCCTTATTGCGGATGAATGTGCTAAAGATGTAATATTTCCATGAAATCGTTCGTTTGTATCCTATGCGCTGGAAACTTGTTCATATGCGCTTTAAGCAATGCTTTGAATTTAAAATATTATTTTCTGTGCGGCCGTTTATCAGTAATTGAGAGATGGCGAGTCATCAGCTTTCTCCCCCCATGCAACTAGTGCTGGGGTGTTCGGGATAAACCTGAGGGCTCTTGTTCCCATAGTTGGGTCCTTCGAGGGAGGCCCTCAGCACAACGAACCAGGCAATCGGACTATAATGCTTGAACACTCTCACTTAGCCATAGAACTTTATAATTTTAAATTTCGGCGAAGCCCCTAGTTCGGAAGGCCGAATTCGGGGCGCTATCCATGCCTTTAGCCGGATTTAACCAGCTCTCCGCTCAAAGCGGCATAAGCCTTTAAGGACTCGAAAAACCTCTCGAACAGCGACCGGTCTCACGCCCTATCATGACAGTCTGTTTTAGCTTTCTCCACTGAGGTGCTCACCCACATGACCTGGGGCACAATCGCAGCGGTTCTCCTAGTGCTACCTTAGCCGATAGAGCGGAACGTAAGGCACCAAAACATAGGAGCCGGGCAAACCCAACATATGACCAAAATCATGACTCTGAGCCGATGCATATAGTGCTATAAGTTCGGGGTGCCGCACTTGTGGAAGTGTACGGACTTCTCACGTCCAGATAAAAGGGTAATGAAGCCCCTGGCGTGGTTTGCCGTACCATGGTGTACGGGTGCGATCATGTTATGGGATAAACATATATATTCAAAGAAGGTGATGCAGAAAATAGACACAAAGCTATGCATTGTTTATAAAGAGGCTGTTCGAAGCCGGACGATACAAGTAGTGCGATAAGCAAAAAAAACTGGACTGTTTAACATGTCCTAGCCAGGCGCAGGCCGCGGAAATTTGGAAACAGATATATCACTCGAAATACAGACCACCTCAGGGTTCCGTAGTGCGGCGTAGCTTTGTCTGCTCTCCTAGGCCTTGTATCGTCTGTGCGGCAACAAGGCCGAACAGGTCATCCGGAATGTGGAGTCCTGAAAGTAAAAAAAAAGAAAAAGAAAAAATCCGGCAGCCCCTAGTACGTTTAAGGCCGTATTGTAGGCATGCCGTTAAAATGCCTCCTTCCCCTATGCCCATGGAATTTTAAGGGCATAACTGTGTACTCGAGGTACTAGCTTCGCGATGCTGCGATGGCTGGGGTCGGGGCCGTATTGCTACGCATGCTCCGAACATGCCAAGTGGTCTTGTTGTAGGTTACTCCGGGTGCGCTTTGCATTGTCTGGCGTTTTAGCGGCCGGACTGGAGAGTTGCCTTGAGAGGCTACTTTGTACTTCCGCTGCGAGGGCCGCCGTGTGCTGCTCCGTTGTGATGGAGCGTTCGGTGTTTCCGCTGACCGTAATTACTCCTCAAGGGCCTGGCATCTTGAGCTTGAGATATGCGTAGTGCGGAACCGCATTGAATTTAGCAAATGCAGTTCGTCCGAGCAGGGCGTGATAACCACTGCAGAACGGGACTATATCGAAGATTAACTCTTCGCATCGGAAATTATCCGGAGATCCGAAGACCACATCAAGTGTTATCGAGACTGTGCAATTGGCCTCTACACCTGGGATGACGCCTTTAAAGGTCGTCCTTGTGGGCTTGATCCTTGATGGATCTATGCCCATTTTCCGCACTTTATCCTGGTAAAGCCACCGTGACGGATACTAGTGGGGTGGTCCCTTCGATCGAAAGTGATCGGGCAAGAAGACCAAGGATTGAACTTTGGGACGACTGGCTCCATCGCGTACACGTCCCGTAGCGCACGCTTCCTTTCCTTCTTAGGAATATGGGTCGCGTATATCATGTTCACCATCCGCACTTGCGGGGGAAACCCCTTCTGTCCTTTGTTGTTCGGCGGCCTGGGCTCCTGCTCGTCATCGCTGTCCAGCCCCTTGTTTTTATGTTCGGCTCTTAACTTGCCTGCCTGCTTGAACACCCAACAATCTCTGTTGGTGTGATTGGCTGGCGTTTCGGGGGTGCCATGAATCTGGCACGAGCGGTCGAGTATTCGGTCCAAACTGGACGGGCCCTGGTTATTCTTTTTAGATGGATGTTTCCGCTGACCGGATTTATAGCCTCTGAATCCGGCATTTACTGCCGTATCCTCATTGCTGTCGCTGCAAACGCGGTGCTTTTGATTGTTTCGGCGTGACCTGCCATTTTTGTCCTTGGTATCCGGATTACCGGTCTTCTTTGATAAGTTGTTGCTACGAGCTAGCCAGCTGTCTTCGCCCGCGCAAAAGCGGGTCATGAGTGTCGTGAGGGCTGCCATGGTTTTCGGCTTTTCCTGTCCTAGGTGCCGGGCAAGCCATTCATCACGGATATTATGCTTGAAGGCCGCTAGGGCCTCTGCGTCCGGACAGTTGACTATCTGATTTTTCTTTGTCAGGAACCGTGTCCAGAATTGCCTGGCCGATTCGTCTGGCTGCTGAATTATGTGGCTTAGGTCATCAGCGTCCGGTGGTCGCACATAAGTGCCCTGGAAGTTGTCAAGGAATGCGGCTTCCAGGTCTTCCCAAGAACCAATTGAATTTGCTGGCAAGCTGTTAAGCCAATGCCGAGCTGGTCCCTTAAGCTTGAGTGGGAGATATTTGATGGCGTGCAGGTCGTCGCCGCGTGCCATATGGATGTGAAGGAGATAATCCTCGATCCAAACTGCCGGATCTGTCGTACCATCGTATGACTCGATTTTGATGGGTTTGAAACCCTCTGGTATTTGATGATCCATTACTTCGTATGTGAAACATAACGGGTGTGCAGCGCCCCTGTACTGGGCTACGTCACGACGCAGCTCGGAAGAGTTGTGCTTGTTGAGTTCGGCCCGGCCGGAGTTATTGTGTTCGGACTGAAAATCGTCACGTGCTGGGCGTCCGCGCGATCCATAGATCGATCTTGTCCGCCTTTCTTTGTCCTCTAGTACGTCTTGCAGGTCTGGCTCATTTCCTTGTGCCCTAGCCGAACGGCCCCGGGGCATGTTTGGCTTGAAATTTCGACGGGCCTCTCTGTCGCGGCCGCGAGGTGGCCGGTCTGCCATGTCATTTGCTTCCTCCTCTGATTGGGGGAGCGGCCTGCGCTTAGGGTAATTTTTGGAGTGGCACCCGAGTTCGTACTCTTCGGCCGCAAGGACGTCTGTCCATCTGTCAGCTACCAAATCTTGATCAGCCCTAAGCTGTTGCTGCTTTTTCTTTAGGCTGTTGGCCGTGGCAATAAGCCTGCGTTGAAAACGCGCTTGTTCGGCAGGGTCTGATGGTATGACGAATTCATCGTCGTCGAGGCTTGCCTCGTCTTCGGAGGGAGGCCTGTAGTTATCGTCCTCAACCTCTTGTTCTGCCGCTTCCTTATGAAGGCCGGCTTCTCCATCTTCCCGTGCGGAGTCTTGTTGTGGTTGGTGTTCTTCGGCGGTATTCGGTGTAGAATTATCCCCCGTGCCGGAATCACCGTTCTTGCTTTGGCGGGATTTAGAGCGGTGTCGCTGACGCCGGTGTTTGGGAGGCTTTCTCGAGGTGCCATCCACCGCTGTTCCATCGCCATCTCCGTCTTTCGGAGCGTCCACCATGTATATGTCATATGACGAGGTGGCGGTCCAGCGCCCTTCAGGTGCTGGTTGTTGTTCGTCTCCTCCTTCGTCGTCCATACCGTCGAAGTCTTCGGAGCCGAAATCAAGCATGTCGGTTAGATCGTCGACAGTGGCTATTAAGTGGGTGGTGGGTGGGTTTTGAATTTCTTCATCGTCCGTATCCCAACCTCGCAGACCATAATCCGGTCTGGGCTCTCCTGATAAAGAGAGAGACTTGAGAGAATTCAGGATGTCACCAAAAGGTGAGCACTGAAAGATGTCCGCGGCGGTGAACTCCATTATAGGCGTCCAATCAGATTCGATCGGCGGGGGCTTGGAAAGCCCGGAGTTCGGAGAAGAATCCGGCTCCTTGGAGTCATGGGCGACGCGGAGTGCGGGACCGGCGTTCGGCTCGATCGCCTTTAACGTCGCAGCCCCTGAGGTAACGTCCAACCGTTCTTCCTCGACGAGCGCAGTGGGCTCCGAATCAAGGATCGGGGCCGGAGCGTATGCGGCCTCCAGGACACTGTTCGGGAGCAGAGCTATATCATGCCCTTCTCGACAGTGCGGCACGCTTGGCTGTGGCTCGAATCCGTCGAAGATAAAGTCTCTGCGGATATCCGCCGTGTAGTTTAAGCTTCCAAACCTGACTTGATGGCCAGGGGCGTAGCTTTCGATCTGCTCTAGATGGCCAAGCGAGTTGGCTCGCAGAGCGAAGCCGCCGAAGACGAAGATCTGTCCGGGGAGAAAAGTCTCACCCTAGACCTCCTCGCCATTGATGATCAAAGGAGCCATCAAACCTAAAGGTGACGACACAGAGGAACTCTCAATGAAAGCACCAGTGTCAGTGTCAAAACCGGCGGATCTCGGGTAGGGGGTCCCGAACTGTGCGTCAAGGTCGGATGGTAACAGGAGACAGGGGAAACTTTGTTTTACCCAGGTTCGGGCCCTCTCGGTGGAGGTAAAACCCTACTCCTGCTAGATTAATATTGATGATATGGGTAGTACAAGAGTAGATCTACCACGAGATCAAGGAGGCTAAACCCTAGAAGCTAGCCTATGGTTTGATTGTGTATGAAGATGATTCTGTCCTACGAACTACAACCCTCCGGTTTATATAGACACCGGACAGGGTTAGGGTTACACAGAGTCGGTTACATTGGTAAGAGATCTTGAATATCCGCACGCCTAGCTTGCCTTCTACGCCAAGGAAGGAACCTTCCGGACACGGGACGGAGTCTTCAATCTTGTATCTTCATAGTCCTGGAGTCCGGCGGGAGATGTAGTCTGGCTATCCGAACACCCCCTAATCCAGGACTCCCTCAGTTACCTTGTCCCTTGTCTTACCAATAAGGGGGTTTGTGACTCCTTGAACTAGTGCAAGATGTGGAAGTTGATTGCACTTGTTCTTGCCAAAATGATAAGAGTGAAGTATGTTGGCGGAGTCACCCTCAAGAACTCTCTAGTTCTTCTTCTTCGGGATCCACACCATCTTGATGGGAATCCTTGGTGTTGTAGTTGTACTTGATGAAGTGGAACTTGAAGTAGTCTTGGGAACCCACTTGACCAAGGCCTTAGGAGCTTCTTCAAATGCATCAATTTCCTCTTGAAGCTTGTCCTTGCCTTTTTGCTTGTGGTCTTGTGGTGGAAGATCATCTTGAGCTTGTGTCAGTTTGAAAGAAGTCGGATCATACTTCTCTTGTTGAGGAACAAACTTCGTCTTGGGGTATTGATCTTCTTCCCAATCAACTCCATTAGAATTGAACTTTCTTTCAAAACCAACACCTTGATTCTTCCGGTGCCTTCCTTGCTTGCGTACAATTTCCTCGAATTGCTTACTTCCGGCAAGGCTCTTGTAAACACCTTTCTCTATAATTCCCTTCAATAAGCTATTTTCTTGCTCAAGTGTAACTTGGCTAAGAGAATCATTAGTGGAATCAAGAGAACTACTAGAAGCAACAATATTGGATTTAGCATGATTATTGTTACTACTAGAGGAAAAATCTTTCTTGTTCGTTTTACTAGACTTGATTTGAGGCATGTAAGTGGATAAGAGTAAACGCTTGGCAATGTAAGAAGAACTTTTCTTACGAAGATCATCATTGATTGCTTTTAAGAACTCATGCTCTTGCTGAAGGTTGATCTTTTCAAAGCGTAATTTCTCAAGAGTCCTTAAAAGTTCTCGATGATCTCATAAGATAGTTTCATGAGCTAACTTAAGAGTGTTTAGTTCTTTAGTTAGAGACTCAAACTTCTCCTTATCATTGTCATTCGTTTTTTCTTGATTAGCATGATTAATTGACGTTTCATCATAGTATTCATCACTAGAGTTGTCAACAAGTAAATCATCATCACCTAACATGTCATCTACATCACTATTGAAATCAACATACTCGGGGTGTGATACCTTTGGGCCTTTAGCCATGAAGCATGTTCCAACTCCTTCATTTGGTGATTCAAATATGTCATAGGAGTTGGTTATCACAAGTGCTAGACCGGCAACACCTTCATCTTGAGTATATTCGGAGTCGGAGTGATAGCTTCTCTCGGAGTGGTTGTCGGAGTCGGAGCTGGATACCCATTCACCAACATGAGCTTGATGTTTTCGTTTTGTGTAGCTCCTTGATGACTTGTCCCTTCTTTCCGAATCCTTGCTTCTCCGTGAGGGTCTTCGTTCATAACGATCATCTCTACTCCTTCTTTCTCTAGATGGTGAATCTTCTCTTCTACTTCTTCTCTTGGGAGAATCTTCTCTTCTCTTGTAGGGGGGCGTACACTCATTGGAATAGTGTCCGGGCCTTCCCCTTTTGGAGCAGTTTCACTCTCGACTAGAAGATCTTTTGTCATTGTAGGACCTTGACTTGGAGCTTCTCTCTTTGCTTCTACTCTTGTAGAACTTGTTGAAGTTCTTCACCATTAAGGTCAATTCTTCATTGAAGGTTTGCTTCTCACTCGATGATGTGGGGGCTTCACATGAGGCTTTGTAAGCACCACTTGATTTGTTGTGAAGTTCCTCTTTATCCTTGAGTGACATCTCATGAGCAAAAATTCTTCCAATGACTTCCGTTGGCTTGAGATCTTTGTAATTTGGCATCATTTGGATCAATGTGCACACGGTATCATATTTTCCATCCAAGGCTCTTAGGATCTTCTTGATGATAAATCTATCGGTCATCTCTTCACTCCCTAAGCCGGCAATCTCATTTGTGATAAGAGCAAGCCTAGAGTACATTTCAGTGACACCTTCACCATCCATCGTTTTGAACTTGTCAAGTTGACTTTGAAGCACATCCAATTTGGATTCCTTGATGGAGTCGGTACCTTCGTGCATATCAATCAAAGTATCCCAAATTTCCTTTGCATTCTCAAGACGGCTGATTTTGTTCAATTCTTCAGGGCACAATCCGTTGAAGAGGATATCACAAGCTTGAGTGTTGTATTGCAGCATTTTCAACTCTTCCGCGGTGGCTTCACGGTTCGGTTCTTTCCCATCAAAGAATTCCTCTTGCAAGCCAATACACACAATAGCCCAAACGGCGGGGTTATGTCTAAGAATATGCATTTTCATCTTATGCTTCCAACTAGCAAAATTAGTACCATCAAAGTAAGGACCTCTACGGTGATAATTTCCCTCGCTAGACGCCATACTCTCCTAGGTTGTCAAACCAAGGCTATGACCACCAAAAGCTATGGAATCAAAGCAAGTGGCGACCAAAGCTCTGATACCACTTGTAGGATCGAAAGTATGTCTAGAGGGGGGTGATTAGACTACTTGACCAAATAAAAATCTAGCCTTTTCCCAATTTTAGTTCTTGGCAGATTTTAGCTATCTTAGCACAAGTCAAGCAATCTCCACACAATTCAAGCAAGCATGCAAAAGAGTATATGAGCAGCGGAAAGTAAAGCATGCAACTTGCAAGAATGTAAAGGGAAGGGTTTGGAGGATTCAAACGCAATTTGAGACACGGATGTTTTTGTTGTGGTTCCGATAGGTGGTGCTATCGTACATCCACATTGATGGAGACTTCAACCCACGGAGGGTAACGATTGCGCGAGTCCACGGAGGGCTCCACCCACGAAGGGTCCACGAAGAAGCAACCTTGTATATTCCATCATGGCCGTCGCCCACGAAGGACTTGCCTCACTAGCAGTAGATCTTCACGAAGTAGGCGATCTCCTTGCCCTTACAAACTCCCTGGTTCAACTCCACAATCTTGTCGGAGGCTCCCAAGTGACACCTAGCCAATCTAGGAGACACCAAACTCCAAGAAGTAACAAATGGTGTGTTGATGATGAACTCCTTGCTCTTGTGCTTCAAATGATAGTCTCCCCAACACTCAACTCTCTCTCACAGGATATGGATTTGGTGGAAAGAAGATTTGAGTGGAAAGCAACTTGGGGAAGGCTAGAGATCAAGATTCATATGGTAGGAATGGAATATCTTGACCTCAACACAAGTGTAGGTGGTTTTCTCTCAGAAAATGTGTATTGGAAGTGTAGGTATGTTCTGATGGCTCTCTCTTCGAATGAAGAGTGGGTGGAGGGGTATATATAGCCTCCACACAAAATCTAACCGTTACACATGATTACCTAAACTCGGTGGGACCGAATGGTTAAACTCGGTCGGACCGATTCAGCAAACCTAGTACCGTTAGGATTTTCGGTGGGACTGAGATGCAACTCGGTAGGACCTATATGGTTAGGGTTAGGGCATAACGTAATCTCGGTGTGACCGATTACACAATCTTGGTGGTACCGATTTTGGTAATAAGCTAACCAGAGAGTTGGTCAGGTAAACTCGGTGGGACCGATTCGCTCATCTCGGTGAGACTGAAATGTTACAAAAGGGAAACGGAGAGTTTACATTGCAATCTCGGTGGGGCCGATCGCTCATCTCGGTAAGACCGAAACGT
This sequence comes from Aegilops umbellulata, assembly GCA_032464435.1. Taxonomy (NCBI): domain Eukaryota; kingdom Viridiplantae; phylum Streptophyta; class Magnoliopsida; order Poales; family Poaceae; genus Aegilops; species Aegilops umbellulata. The sequence continues at coordinate 327,658,932 of CP136058.1, read as the reverse complement.
TACGAAGGGAAACAGAGAGATTACAATCCCATCTCGGTAATACCGACATCCCTATCGGTGAGACCGATTTGCCTAGGGTTTGTGGCAGTGGCTATGACATTTGAAACTCGCTGGCGCCGGATATAAAGAATCGGTGGGGCCGAGTTTGACTTTTGGTTTAGGTCATATGTGGATGTGGGAAGGTAGTTGAGGGTTTTGGAGCATATCACTAAGTATTTTGAGCAGGCAAGCCATTAAACAACACCTCATCCCTCCTTGATGGTATTGGCCTTTCCTATAGACTCAATGTGATCTTGGATCACTAAAATATAAATGTAGAGTCTTTGAGCTTCAAGCTTGAGCCAAACTTTTTGTCCTTAGAATTTTGAGGGATCCACTTTCATCATCCATGCCATGCCATTCATTGAGCTTTTCCTGAAATATTAATCTTGGAATAATGTTAGCTCAATGAGCTATATTTTGTTAGGAATTACCAAAACCACCCAGGGATAGTTGCACTTTCACTCCCCGACAACATCGCTAGAAATCGCACATTTGCGGGAGATCAAATCTAGACTTTACTTGGTGTAAGCCTCCCCGGCAACGGCGCTAGAAATCCTTCTTTCTACCTCTTGCTTGCGTTGGTTTTTCCCTTGAAGAGGAAAGGGTGATGCAGCAAAGTAGCGTAAGTATTTCCCTCAGTTTTTGAGAACCAAGGTATCAATCCAGTAGGAGACTACACGCAAGTCGCCTCGTACCTAATCAAACAAATAAGAACCTTGCAACCAACGCGATAAAGGGGTTGCCAATTCCTTCACGGCCACTTGCAAAAGTGAGATCTGGTAGAGATAATAAGATAAATAGTTTTGTTATTTTTATAATATAAGCTGACAGTAAATATTGCAAACTAAAAATAGATTGGAAACTTATATGATGGAAAATAGACCCGGGGGCCATAGGTTTCACTAGTGGCTTCTCTCAAGATAGCATAAGTATTACGCTGGGTGAACAAATTACTGTCGAGCAATTGATAGAAAAGTGCATAATTATGAGAATATCTAGGCATGATCATGTACATAGGCATCACGTTCGCGATAAGTAGACCGAAATGATTCTGCATCTACTACTATTACTCCACACATCGACCGCTATCCAGCATGCATCTAGAGTATTAAGTTCATAAGAACAGAGTAACGCATTAGGTAAGATGACATGATGTAGAGGGGTAAACTCAAGCAATATGATATAAACCCTATCTTTTTATCCTCGATGGCAACAATACAATATGTGCCTTGCTGCCCCTGGAGTCACTAGGAAAGGACACCACAAGATTGAACCCAAAGCTAGGCACTTCTCCCATTGCAAGAAAGATCAATCTAGTAGGCCAAACCAAACTGATAATTTGAAGAGACTTGCAAAATAGGAGATTCAAATATTGTTCATAGATAATCTTGATCATAAACCCACAATTCATCAGCTCTCGACAAACACACCGCAAAAAGAGACTAACAGATCATACATAAATGAATTCAGAGGAGATTCAAATATTGTTCATAGATAATCTTGATCATAAACCCACAATTCATCAGATCTCGACAAACACACCGCAAAAAGAGTTACATCGAATAGATCTCCAAGAAGATCGAGGAGAACTTTGTATTGAGATCCAAAGAGAGAGAAGAAGCCATCTAGCTAATAACTATGGACCCGAAGGTCTATGGTAAACTACTCACACATCATCGGAGAGGCTATGGTGTTGATGTAGAAGCCCTACGTGATCGATTCCCCCTCCGACGAAGCGCCAAAAAAGGCCCCAAGATGGGATCTCACGGGTACAGAAGGTTGCGATGGTGGAAATAGGGTTTCGTGGTGCTCCTGGATGTTTTCGAGGTATATGGGTATATATAGGAGGAAAAAGTAGGTCGGTGGAGCTGCGAGGGGCCCACAAGGGTGGGGGCACGCCTATGGGGGCAGGCGTGCCTCCCTGCCTCGTGGCCTCCTTGCTTCTTTCTTGACATCCACTCCAAGTCCTCTGGATCACGTTTGTTCCAAAAGTCACTCTCCCGAAGGTTTCATTCCGTTTGGATTCCGTTTGATATTCGTTTTCTGCGAAACACTGAAATAGGCAGAAAAACAACAATTTGCATTGGGCCTTCGGTTAGTAGGTTAGTCCCAAAAATAATAAAAGTGTATAATAAAGCCCATTAACCATCCAAAACAGATAATATAATAGCATGGAACATTCAAAAACTATAGATACGTTGGAGACGTATCAATAGGCAAAAAAACAGAACAGACACTGGGCACTAAGTTAATAGGGTTAGTCCATGGTATAAAATGGCATATAAAGCATATAGGAATGGTAATATAATAGCATAAAACAATCAAAAATTATAGATACATTCGAGACGTATCAAACCCCAAAATTTCTTTTCTTATATAATTAAACATGGAGTTCATGACTACATGAGGATAAAACGAACAACGTTAGTGAACTGTAGCGATCTATATGGCCATGGGTATGGAAGGAGGGTAAATAATTGTTACCTTACTGAAACATCCTTAGGTTACTTGTGAGCATTTCCTTGCGGATGATGGTGGTGCAAAGATGATCTTTTTTCATGTCGTACGCTGGCGCCGGGGATGGATTGAGATCTGGAGGAGAAGCCAGAGATGAGGGGACAGTGTGAAGTTATGAGTGGTGGTTGTTGTGAACGAGTAATGAGGTGGTCGGGGTGGCGAAAATTATGAGCGGAGGTTGTTGTGAGCGGGGGTAGGTGGTGTGAAGTTATGAGCGGGGGTTGTTGTTTTGACATCCGATAAATGGCCGGACATGACACAATGTGTACACGATGTCGGGAGTCATTCAAACCTGGCATGGATGCCTACCATGGCATGCCCACCTGGTGGCAATTTTTGGGGTCATTCCATGGATGTTGAAAAAACACCATATCAAAAGAGGGTGTCCAGGTAGGCAAGAAGGTCCATTCAAGAGCATGTTGTTTTTCGACATATGTCAAATGACCTCAATTTTTTTGGTGGCCTAGTATGATAATTTAAGGCACCATGCTAGGTTTGTTTTGGTTTTTGATAAGTTTTGCACTTTCTGGAGTTTTCTCGATGAAAAAAGGTTGATAAATGGCCAGACGTGTCGTAAATTGCATATAGTGCCAGTAGTCTTTCAAATCTAGCATGGATGCTTACGATAGGCATGCCTTCCTAATGGCAAAAGTTGAGGTCATTTGGATGTCGAAAAATAGACCATGTTCAACAGTGGATGTTTGGGTGGCAGGTCACAAGAAACCACTTTTAGAAGGTTTGGAGCAATCGCAGTTCTTCCATTGGTAATCCAAAAATACCTTACTGGATTCCTGGAGATGAAGAAGCGACTTGGGTAAAGGGGCAATTTCTAACAAAGTCAAATGGCTTTTAATAAACATCAGTTCATTCAATTAGCTTCTAGGTGAGGATTTTCACTTCTATCGTCTACCAACTGAGCTATCCTGAACTTTTTTTGCCCCGAAGGGTCCGTTTGAGAGCATGTTTGTGGTCGATATCTGTCAAATGACCTTTTCTTTCATAGGCTTGTATGACCAATACAAGACACCACGTCAAGTTGTATAGGTTTTTGACAACTTTTCCATTTTTCAGAGTTTTCTCGGTGAAAAAAGACCGATAAATGCCCGGACATGTTGCAACTTGCATACAGTGTCGGAATTCATTCAAACCTTGCATGGATGCTGACCATGGGCATCCCACCCAGTGGCAAATTTGGGTCATTTCATGGATGTCAAAAAATAGAGGGTGTTCGGGTAGGCCGCAAGGGTCCGTTTGAGAGCATGTCTATGGTCGACATCTGTCGTGGAGTTGTCACGGCAGATGTTCTAGTGAAAGGACTTAATCGTGGAGCCATTGCAGCTAGGAAGCTTAAAGGAGTTAAAACGGGACAAAGGACACGAGGGTTTATACTGGTTCAGCCCTTTACGGTGAGGGTAAAAGCCTAATCCAGTTTGAGGTGGTATTGCTTATGTTTCGATTACTAGGGCGCGAATCCGCTTGACCTAGCTTTCGATCTAATGTTACTTGTCCTAAACCACCGCCGGTCGCCCCTTATATACACAGGTTGACGCCCCGCGGTCTATAGAGTCCCAGCTTGCTCATATACGTGTCCGACTCGGAGACCAATTACATATGCCTTACAATATAAGTCATGAATACATGGCGGTTTATAACTGTGGGCCTTAAGCCGCCTTTGGGCGTTGGGCCCTCTACTCAGCCTATCTATGAACTGCCATTACGATCTTGGGCTTCATGAGACGAATTGTCATCAGGATGACCCGACCCCTCCTGGCGAGTCATGCCTGCTAGTCATATCCCCAACATTAGGCCCCGGGTTGATTTGCACTTGTTCATGTCAATCTCCAATATTTAGAAAAATCCTTCGTCATCTTGACTGTGAAACATTGTAACCCGCCGTGACATCATCTCCTGAATTCTCGGTAACTCGTCGTGACGTCACCTGTCATTAATGCTTCACAGAACCCAAATCTTTAAAAAATCTCTTGCCTTACTGTCTTTCCAGAAATCAAGGCGCCCGTGTCGTCGCTTATCCATTTTTTGTCTCCTCAATTTCCACGCCTGTTGTTTATCCTTCCAGGCTTATAAATAAAGCCTCGGGCTCTCCTCTCATTCCCCCTTCTTTCCTTCTCATTCCTTCTTCCTCCCTGCGACGCGCCGACCTGCACGAGCTCCGCCGCCATCGACTTCCGCCTTCGTCTTCAACTCCGGCCGCTGCATCACCCTGAACGGACGAGAGCACCACGACACCTCCTCGCCATCTCATCAGCGTCGGTAAGCCCTTCTTCCTCCGTCGTAGATCTGGCATTAGGTTTTCGATGTTCGTCAGTGTTCGTCGGTGCCCGTCAGTGTTCGTCGCTGCCATCTTTATTCTTTGTCTATATCCATGGATTAGATCCACAAACCACACAGATCTCGCGCCGTAGTAGTTCAAAATCTTATTTTTAATACTAGAACATATCCTTATAGCTGTAGATCCCTTTTAGAACACCTACGCACTTGCCTCTGTGGATTCTAGTTTTATTCCCTTTTTCTGCCCAGTTTCAGATCCAAATTTCTAATTGTAGCCTATGAAACATGTTTGTCCAACACTTAGTAGAATTTTACCCTCTGTCATATTCTGAATACATGTACTCTACATGGCGGCTTACACATCTGGCTTACAATTATTCATATACCATTAGTCCTCACTTAAGCCGCCATCCTGAATGTATACTGTCAGCACTTTAAATTGTAATTTGACCAATTAACTTGAACCGACAATATTTCTTTCCTTTAGGTTTTCTTCCACAATGCCATCTAAAATAGTGTACACATGCAATTGGGTCCCTTCCATTGTCACCGAGAGCACTCTGAAGGATTTTTTTCAAAAACGGATATTTACCTGCCAAGAGCGTGATGTATTATCGTGCCCCTAACTCGGGCGAAGAAAAACCTCAATCGAAAGACGGCGAAGTAATTGTTTTTACTGACCACATGAACCGGGGCTTCTCACCACTCGACTCTAAGTTCTTTCGAGACTTGTTGCACTTCTTCCAGCTCCACCCTCAAGACATCGGACCCAACTCCGTGTCAAATATTTGCAATTTTCAAGTCTTCTGTGAGGTGTATCTTCAAGAGGAGCCCAGTGTTGAACTCTTTCGAGAGTATTTTTACTTAAACCACCAGACTGAATTCACCAATGGTCCTAGCTTGGAACTAGGTGGAATCTCGATTCAATGTCGCAAAGACGCCATTTTTCCTTACGCCCTGCTACCGAGTCACCCTAAAGACTGGAATCAGACATGGTTTTTCTGCAAAGACACTTCTCCGGCTGATGAGAATCCTCTACCGAGTTATGTGTTGAGCGCCTGGACCCCAAACATAATCTTCATGAGAAGCTCTCTGTTGCTGAACGGAAGAAGATTGCACGTACCATCATGAAAGTCAAAGCTCTGCTAGGAAACTGGCTGACTGGTGTTGATTTAGTCAGGTGCTGGGTTTCTTGGCGGATCATCCCATTGAGCCGTTGCACTGGCTTAATGAGTACCTGTAGTGGTGATGCAACAGATTCACTGCGCCACAGCTCCGAACCATTGACTGAAGAAGCAATCAATGAAATGGTGAAGTCTCTTCTAAATGAAGACTTGGAGGATTGTGTCAAAGTGGGTCTGGCCCCTTTCAGCAAGCTTAACCCGGCACCAGATGTAAGCCTCTGAACTTTACTGTGTCTTCACCTCATTATTTGAATATCTGATTAACTCAACTTTTGACAATCTCTGCAGGCTAAATCGGAATTCCGGAAGGCGGAATATGACCACGAGGCTGCTAAGAAGGCCAGGGCTGCCAAGAAGGCTGCTAGGAAAACCGCCAAGAAGACCAGCAAGAAGAAGAAGAAACCCAGCGCCTCTGACATGCTTAAGCTGGATGATACCTCTGAGTCAGAGGTAGCCCTTCACTCTCTTGGCTTATTTTTCAACCATCTTATTAACACTGATTATTATTGAAGGAAATATGCCCTAGAGGCAATAATAAAGTTATTATTTATTTCCTTATATCATGATAAATGTTTATTATTCATGCTAGAATTGTATTAACTGGAAACATAATACATGTGTGAATACATAGACAAACAGAGTGTCACTAGTATGCCTCTAATTGACTAGCTCATTAATCAAAGATGGTTATGTTTCCTAACCATGAACAAAGAGTTGTTATTTGATTAACGAGATCACATCATTAGTTGAATGATCTGATTGACATGACCCATTCCATTAGCATAGCACCCGATCGTTTAGTATGTTGCTATTGCTTTTATCCATGACTTATACATGTTCCTTTAACTATGAGATTATGCAACTCCCGTTTACCATAGGAACACTTTGTGTGCTACCAAATGTCACAACGTAACTGGGTGATTATAAAGGTGCTCTACAGGTGTCTCCGAAGGTACATGTTGAGTTGGCGTATTTCGAGATTAGGATTTGTCACTCCGATTGTCGGAGAAGTATCTCAGGGCCTTCTCGGTAATGCACATCACATAAAGCCTTGCAAGCATTGCAACCAATGAGTTGGTTGCAAGATGATGTATTACAGAACGATTAAAGAGACTTGCCGGTAATGAGATTGAACTAGGTATTGGATACCGACGATCGAATCTCGGGCAAGTAACATACCGATGACAAAGGGAACAACGTATGTTGTTATGCGGTCTGACCGATAAAGATCTTCGTAGAATATGTAGGAGCCAATATGGGCATCCAGGTCCCGCTATTGGTTATTGACCGGAGACGTGTCTCGGTCATGTCTACATTGTTCTCGAACCGTAGGGTCCGCATGCTTAACGTTACGATGACAGTTATTATGAGTTTATGCATTTTGATGTACCGAAGGAGTTCGGAGTCCCGGATGTGATCACGGACATGACGAGGAGTCTCGAAATGGTCGAGACGTAAAGAATGATATATTGGAAGCCTATGTTTGGACATCGGATGCATTCCAGGTGAAATCAGGATTTTACCGGAATACCGGGAGGGTTACCGGAACCCCCCGGGAGCATAATGGGCCAACATGGGCCTTGGAGGAGAGGTGAGAGGGCTGCCCTCATGGGCTGTGCGCCTCCCCCCTTCCCCTAGTCCTATTAGGACTAGGAGAGGTGGGCGCCCCCTCTCTCTCTCTCTCTCTCCCCCTTGGAGAATCCTAGTCCAACTAGGATTGGGGGGGGGGGGGAATCCTACTCCCAGAGGGAGTAGGACTCTCCTGGCGCGCCAGGCTTGGCCGGCCAGCCCCTCCCCCTTGGCTCCTTTATATACGGGGGCAGGGGGCACCCCAAAGACACACAAGTTGATCTACGGATCGTTCCTTAGCCGTGTGCGGTGCCCCCTTCCACCAAATTCCACCTCGGTCATATCGTTGCAGTGCTTAGGCGAAGCCCTGCGCCGGTAACACATCAAGATCGTCACCACGCCGTCGTGCTGACGGAACTCTTCCCCGACGCTTTGCTGGATCGAAGCCCGGGGATCGTCATCGAGCTGAACGTGTGCCAAGAACTCGGAGGTGCCGGAGTAACGGTGCTGTGATCGGTTGGATCGCGAGGAGAACGTACGACTACTTCCTCTACGTTGTGTCAACGCTTCCGCTTCGGTCTACGAGGGTACGTAGACTACACTCTCCCCTCTCGTTGCTATGCATCACCATGATCTTGCGTGTGCGTAGGATTTTTTTTGAAATTACTACGTTCCCTAACAGTGGCATCCGAGCCTAGGTTTTTATGGTTTGATGTTATTTGCACGAGTAGAACACAAGTGAGTTGTGGACGATACAAGTCATACTGCCTACCAGCATGTCATACTTTGGTTCAGCGGTATTGTTGGACGAGACGATCCGGACCAACCTTACGCGTACTCTTACGCGAGACCGGTTCCCTCGACGTGCTTTGCACATAGATGGCTTGCGGAAGACTGTCTCTCCAACTTTAGTTGAACCGAGTGTGGCTACGCCCGGTCCTTGAGAAGGTTAAAACGGAGTCTATTTGACAAACTATCGTTGTGGTTTTGATGCATAAGTAAGATGAGTTCTTGCTTGAGCCCGTAGCAGCCACGTAAACCTTGCAACAACAAAGTAGAGGACGTCTAACTTGTTTTTGCAGGGCATGTTGTGATGTGATATGGTCAAGACATGATGCTAAATTTTATTGTATGAGATGATCATGTTTTGTAACCGAGTTATCGGCAACTGGCAGGAGCCATATGGTTGTCGCTTTATTGTATGCAATGTAATCGCGATGTAATGCTTTACTTTATTACTAAGCGGTAGTGATAGTCGTGGAAGCATTAGATTGGCGAGACGACAACGATGCTACGATGGAGATCAAGGTGTCGCGCCGGTGACGATGGTGATCATGACGATGCTTCGAAGATGGAGATCACAAGCACAAGATGATGATGGCCATATCATATCACTTATATTGATTGCATGTGATGTTTATCTTTTATGCATCTTATCTTGCTTTGTTTGACGGTAGCATTAGAAGATGATCTCTCACTAATTATCAAGAAGTGTTCTCCCTGAGTATGCACCGTTGCGAAAGTTCTTCGTGCTGAGACACCACGTGATGATCGGGTGTGATAGGCTCTACGTTCAAATACAACGGGTGCAAAACAGTTGCACACGCGGAATACTCAGGTTTAACTTGACGAGCCTAGCATATAACAGATATGGCCTCGGAACACGGAGACCGAAAGGTCGAGCGTGAATCATATAGTAGATATGATCAACATAGTGATGTTCACCATTGAAACTACTCCATCTCACGTGATGATCGGACATGGTTTAGTTGATTTGGATCACGTGATCACTTAGAGGATTAGAGGGATGTCTATCTAAGTGGGAGTTCTCAAGTAATATGATTAATTGAACTTTAATTTATCATGAACTTAGTCCTGTTAGTATTAGCATATCTATGTTGTAGATCAATAGCTCGCGTTGTTACTTCCCTATGTTTATTTTGATATGTTCCTAGAGAAAATTGTGTTGAAAAATGTTAGTAGCAATGATGCGGATTGGATCCGTGATCTGAGGTTTATCCTCATTGCTGCACAGAAGAATTATGTCCTTGATGCACCGCTAGGTGACGGACCTATTGCAGGAGCAGATGCAGACATTATGAACGTTTTGCTAGCTCAATATGCTGACTACTTAATAGTTTAGTGCACCATGCTTAACTGCTTAGAATCGGGACTTCAAAGACGTTTTGAACGTCATGGAGCATATGAGATGTTCTAGGAGTTGAAGTTAATATTTCAAGCAAATACCCGAGTTGAGAGATATGAAATCTCCAACAAGTTCTATAGCTAAAAGATGGAGGAGAATCGCTCAACTAGTGAGCATGTGCTCAGATTGTCTGGGTACTACAATCGCTTGAATCAAGTGGGAGTTAATCTTCCAGATAAGATAGTGATTGACATAATTCTCTAGTCACCATCACCAAGTTAGTAGAACTTCGTGATGAACTATAATATTCAAGGGATAACGGAAAATATTCCCAAGCTCTTCGCGATGCTAAAATCAGCGAAGGTAGAAATCAAAGAAAAACATCAAGTGTTGATGGTTGACAAGATCACTAGTTTCAATAAAAGGGCAAAAGGAAAGAAGGGGAACTTCAAGAAGAACGGCAAGCAAGTTGCTGCTCAAGTGAAAAAGCCCAAGTATGGTCCTAAGCCTGAGACTAAGTGCTTCTACTGCAAAGGGACTGGTCACTGGAAGCGGAACTACCCCAAGTGATTGGCGGATAAGAAGGATGGCAAAGTGAACATAAGTATATTTGATATACATGTTATTGATGTGTACTTTACTAGTGTTCATAGCAACCCCTTAGTATTTGGTACTAGTTCAGTTGCTAAAATTTAGTAACTCGAAACGGGAGTTGCAGAATGAACAAAGACTAGTTAAAGGGCAAGGTGACGATGTGTGTTGGAAGTGGTTCCAAGATTGATATGATCATCATCACACACTCCCTATACTTTCGGGATTAATGTTGAAACTAAATAAGTGTTATTTGGTGTTTGCGTTGAGCATGAATATGATTTGATCATGTTAATTGCAATACAGTTATTAATTTAAGTTAGAGAACAATTGTTGTTCTGTTTACATGAATAAAACCTTCTATGGTCATACACACCAATGAAAATAGTTCACTGGATCTCGATCGCAGTGATACACATATTCATGATATTGAAACCAAAAAGATGCAAAGTTAATAATGATAGTGCAACCTATTTGTGGCACTGCCGTTTAGGTCATATTGGTGTAAAGCGCATGAAGAAACTCCATGCTGATGGGATTTTGGAATCACTTGATTATGAATCACTTGATGCCTGCGAACCATGCCTCTTGGGCAAGATGACTAAAAACGTCGTTCTCCGGAACAATGGAGCAAGCAACAGATTTGTTGGAAATCATACATACTAATGTATATGATCCGATGAATATTAAGGCTCGCGACAAGTATCATTATTTTCTAACCTTCACAGATGATTTGAGCAGATATGGGTATATCTACTTGATGAAACATAAGTCTGAAACGTTTGAAAAGTTCAAAGAATTTTAGAGTGAAGTGAAAATCATCGTGACAAGAAAATAAGGTTTCTACGATCTGATCGCGGAGACAAATATTTGAGTTACGAGTTTGGTCTTCAATTAAAACAATGTGGAATAGTTTCACAAATTCATGCCACCTGGAACACCACAGCATAATGGTGTGTCCGAACGTCATAACCGTACTTTATTGGATATAGTACAATCTATGATGTTTCTTACCGACTTACCAATATCGTTTTGGGGTTATGCTCTAGAGACAGCCGCATTCACGTTAAATAGGGCACCATCGAAATCCGTTGAGACGACACCGTATGAACTATGGTTTAGCAATAAACCTAAGCTGTCGTTTCTTAAAGTTTGGGGCTGCGATGCTTATGTGAAAAAGCTTCAACCTGATAAGCTCGAACCCAAATCGGAGAAATGTGTCTTCATAGGATATCCAAAGGAAACTGTTGGATACACCTTCTATCACAGATCCGAAGGCAAGACTTTTGTTGCTAAGTTCGGAAACTTTCTAGAGAAAGAGTTTCTTTCGAAAGAAGTGAGTGGGAGGAAAGTAGAAAACTTGATAAGGTAATTGTACCTTCTCCCTTATTGGAAAGTAGTTCATCACAGAAATCTGTTCTTGTGACTACTACACCAATTAGTAAGGAAGCTAATGATGATGATCATGTAACTTCAAGATCAAGTTACTACCCAATCTCGTAAGTAAACCAGAGTGAGATCCGCACCAGAGTGGTACGGTAATCCTGTTCTGGAAGTCATGTTACTAGACCATGACGAACTTGCGAACTATGAGGAAGCGATGATGAGCCCAGATTCCGCGAAATGGTTAGAGGCCATGAAATTTGAGATATGATCCATGTATGAGAACAAAGTATGGACTTTGAGGGATTTGCCCGATGATCGGCAAGCCAAAGAAAATAAATGGATCTTCAAGAGGAAGACGGACACTGATAGTAGTGTTACTATCTACAAAGCTAGAATTGTTGCAAAAGGTTTTCGACAAGTTCAAGGTGTTGACTACGATGAGAGTTTCTCACTCGTATCTATGCTTAAGTCTGTACGAATCATGTTAGCAATTGTCGCATTTTATGAAATCCGGCAAATGGATAAACAAAACTACATTCCTTAAATGGATTATTAAAGAAGAGTTGTATACGATGCAACTAGAAGGTTTTGTCGATCCTGAAGGTGTTAACAAAATATGCAAGCTCCAGCGATCCATCTATGGACTGGTGCAAGCATCTCGGAGTTGGAATATACACTTTGATAAGTTGATCAAAGCATATAGTTTTATACAGACTTGCGGTGAAGCCTGTATTTACAAGAAAGTGAGTGGGAGCACTACAGCATTTCTGATAAGTATATGTGAATGACATATTGTTGATCGGAAATAATTATTCTGCAAAGCATAAAGGAGTGTTTGAAAGGAGTTTTTCAAAGAAAGACCTCGATGAAGCTGCTTACATATTGAGCATCAAAATCTATAGAGATAGATCAAGACGCTTGATAAGTTTTTTCAATGAGTACATACCTTGACAAGATTTTGAAGTAGTTCAAAATGGAACAGTCAAAGAAAGAGTTCTTGCCTGTGTTACAAGGTGTGAAATTGAGTAAGACTCAAAGCCCGACCACGGCAGAAGATAGAAAGAGAATAAAAGTCATTCCCTATGCCTCAGCCATAGGTTCTATAAAGTATGCCATGCTGTGTACCAGATCTATTGCATACCCTACCACTGAGTTTGGCAAGGGAGTACAATAGTGATCTAGGAGTAGATCACTGGACAACGGTCAAAATTATCCTTAGTGGAATAAGGATATGTTTCTCGATTATGGAGGTGACAAAAAGGTTCGTCGTAAAAGGTTACGTCGATGCAAGTTTTGACACTAATCTAGATGACTCTAAGTCTCAATCTAGATACATATTGAAAGTGGGAGCAATTAGCTAAAGTAGCTCCGTGCAGAGCATTGTAGACATAGAAAATTGCAAAATACATAACGGATCTGAATGTGGCAGACCCGTTGACTAAATTTCTCTCACAAGAAAAACATGATCACACCGTAGTACTCTTTGGGTGTTAATCACATAGCGATGTGAACTAGATTACTGAATCTAGTAAACCCTTTGGGTGTTGGTCACATATCGATGTGAACTATGGGTGTTAATCACATGATGATGTGAACTATTGATGTTAATCACATGGTGATGTGATCTAGATTATTGACTCTAGTGCAAGTGGGAGACTGAAGGAAATATGCCCTAGAGGCAATAATAAAGTTATTATTTATTTGCTTATATCATGATAAATGTTTATTATTCATGCTAGAATTGTATTAACTGGAAACATAATATATGTGTGAATACATAGACAAACAGAGTGTCACTAGTATGCCTCTAATTGACTAGCTCATTAATCAAAGATGGTTATGTTTCCTAACCATGAACAAAGAGTTGTTATTTGATTAACGAGATCACATCATTAGTTGAATGATCTGATTGACATGACCCATTCCATTAGCATAGCACCCGATCGTTTAGTATGTTGCTATTGCTTTTATCCATGACTTATACATGTTCCTTTAACTATGAGATTATGCAACTCCCGTTTACCATAGGAACACTTTGTGTGCTACCAAACGTCACAACGTAACTGGGTGATTATAAAGGTGCTCTACAGGTGTCTCCAAAGGTACATGTTGAGTTGGCGTATTTCGAGATTAGGATTTGTCACTCCGATTGTCGGAGAGGTATCTCAGGGCCTTCTCGGTAATGCACATCACATAAAGCCTTGCAAGCATTGCAACCAATGAGTTGGTTGCGAGATGATGTATTACAGAACGAGTAAAGAGACTTGCCGGTAACGAGATTGAACTAGGTATTGGATACCGACGATCGAATCTCGGGCAAGTAACATACCGATGACAAAGGGAACAACGTATGTTGTTATGCGGTCTGACTGATAAAGATCTTCGTAGAATATGTAGGAGCCAATATGGGCATCCAGGTCCCGCTATTGGTTATTGACCGGAGACGTGTCTCGGTCATGTCTACATTATTCTCGAACCGTAGGGTCGGCACGCTTAACGTTACGATGACAGTTATTATGAGTTTATGCATTTTGATGTACCGAAGGAGTTCGGAGTCCCGGATGTGATCACGGACATGATGAGGAGTCTCGAAATGGTCGAGACATAAAGAATGATATATTGGAAGCCTATGTTTGGACATCGGATGCATTCCAGGTGAAATCAGGATTTTACCGGAATACCGGGAGGGTTACCGGAACCCCCCGGGAGCATAATGGGCCAACATGGGCCTTGGAGGAGAGGTGAGAGGGCTGCCCTCATGGGCTGTGCGCCTCCCCCCTTCCCCTAGTCCTATTAGGACTAGGAGAGGTGGGTGCCCCCTCTCTCTCTCTCTCTCCCCCTTGGAGAATCCTAGTCCAACTAGGATTGGGGGGGGGGAATCCTACTCCCAGAGGGAGTAGGACTCTCCTGGCGCGCCAGGCTTGGCCGGCCAGCCCCTCCCCCTTGGCTCCTTTATATACGGGGGCAGGGGGCACCCCAAAGACACACAAGTTGATCTACGGATCGTTCCTTAGCCGTGTGCGGTGCCCCCTTCCACCAAATTCCACCTCGGTCATATCGTTGCAGTGCTTAGGCGAAGCCCTGCGCCGGTAACACATCAAGATCGTCACCACGCCGTCGTGCTGACGGAACTCTTCCCCGACGCTTTGCTGGATCGAAGCCCGGGGATCGTCATCGAGCTGAACGTGTGCCAAGAACTCGGAGGTGCCGGAGTAACGGTGCTGTGATCGGTTGGATCGCGAGGAGAACGTACGACTACTTCCTGTACGTTGTTTCAACGCTTCCGCTTCGGTCTATGAGGGTACGTAGACTACACTCTCCCCTCTCGTTGCTATGCATCACCATGATCTTGCGTGTGCGTAGGAAAATTTTTGAAATTACTACGTTCCCAACAATTATCAGGCTGAGATGGGAGCCAGCCAAGCATCTGAAGAAGAGGTAACTATTATTTCCTCCGGCTCAGAATCTTTGCCAAGACGGAAACTTCGACAAGTAACCCGGAAAGTAAGGTTTTCACACCCCTTGGCTTATTTAGATCCTCACTTTCTTTTGAAACGACGGCAGCATGAAAGTCGTCGCCAGACCCGGACCAGCGGAGGTGATGAATTATCCTCCGGCTTACCGAACACCCCTGCTCCTCGGAAACGCCGAAACGAGGTGCTTAAACTTGAAAAAATTCTTCTCATCTGTCAACGATTCTTGCTTATTTGTCACTTAACTCTTTAATGACCATTGACCAGGAACTTGCTCGTTCTTCTTCTGACGGCTCATCCCAAACTGAAATGCCGGCTTTCAGGACTGCCCCTGGGTAATAGCAATTTTCTTTACTCTATATCTTCACATGTTCTTATATTAATACCAACTTGTCATAACCTCTGTAGTGGTCAAGCAAAGCCAAAGAAGAAGGCTAAAGTGATCAAGCCAACAGAAGCACCTGAAATCCCTGAGCCGGAACAACAAATCCCTGTCCTTGAAGCTTCCGATAAACAACCGAAAGAAATTGTCACTGTAACTTTGCCTGAAATTCCAGATCCTAGTGTTGACGGCACCGCCATTAATCCTTCAACTTCTGCCCCCTCTGACTCACCTAAGCCATCAGAGCCTCAAAATGACGATGTGTTGATTAATGGCACCGACTTTGTAGAGCCAGGAAATCCAATAGCTCTGGCCAAGCATACAGCCAAAGAAGAAGTCATTGAGAGGCGGAAACAGAAGTTTGACATTTCTCAATACTCCCAACTAAGCAGCAATGAGATCCTCTCCGGCTATCTCAGCCAGGTCCACTCCAGCCGCGACCTCGAAATTGATATGGTGAAACAGATGCACCAAAAATATGAGGTATAATTTCCAGCTTTAAGTAATTTGTATACATATCCTGCCAGCCCCCAAGTCTACTGGCTATGATAAGATTGAATAGGTTGTAGACTTTCAGAAAAATCCATAGCTTCTGTCCTGGAATCCTTCCTTGGTCGGTTTAAATGTAAATCGGATGTTTGTACAAGTTGAGCTTTCCGTCCATAGCCCCCAAGGGCCGGCTTAATCCATGGGAATGAACCGGTCCCAATTTGTCTTTGTATAAGAAGAAAGATTTTGACTGCATTGCCCCTATGAATCGGTTGGGACAGTTACATTACTTCCGTCTCATAATGAAGAAAAACAAACGATATGCATTAGCCCCCAAGTGACAAGTAGTCTTGCTTGCAAAGTACTTGGGACTTTATTAGAGCTGCTGTTTTGAAAATTTTGCTTCGACAGACATTAGCCCCCAAGTGTCAAGTGTTGTCGCTAGCAAAAGACTTGGGACTTGTAATCTGATAATTTTGGTTTTTGATAACTCTGCTCCTTATGCAGGTTGCCACTGCTGAACTGGAATCTCAATTAAATGATGCCAAGACCCGGCTGGCGACTTAGGAAACTGAGACCCGGAAGGCTGAGTCGAAATTCCAATTTAGCGTGGCTAGGTCGGAAAAATTGAAGACCGGCTTTGAAGCAGAGAGAAAATCCTGGGCAGATGAAAAGACAGCCTTGACACAACATGCTGAGAAGGCAGAAGCAACACTTCAAGAAGCAGCCATTGAGCTATCTGGTTTAAAAAGCCATGTTAATCAGATGGTTTCAGCTATCTTCGGTAAGTCACCTTTATCGAGCATCAGAAGTGAATCATTATTTTGATCATATAACTAGCCATCTTAATCATTCTGCAATCTATTCAGGTCCCAGGAGCAGCAACCTCAATCAAGACATGCTTGCCAAGCTGAAAGCTGTCTATACCCTTGTTGAACAGCTGTACAATGGGACTCAACGTGCCCTAGCCTCTATTTCACCAACAGGTCAAGCACCAACTATGCTGATAGATGTTTTGAAGAAGCTTTCTGTGCTGCCTGTTAGATTTGATGAAATAAAGCGATCATCTTCAAAAGCCGGCGCCGTGATAGCTTTGAGTCGGGCCAAGGCATGGGTACCAGAGCTTGACCCATCTGAGGTAGCTCCTGGTTACCCAAGTCTGAAAGAAGATGGTACACCTTTCAATCAAAAAGACTTCACGACCTGTGTAAAAGAAATCCGCCCAATGGCCACAATGATTGCGAATGACTCGGACCTCTCCAAGTACCATCCAGCTTATGATCGAGACCATAAGAAGATGCCAATTCTGGCTTACAGAGTGATCAACTTGATCCCGCCAATTCGTAAACACACCTTTGCTCCTGAAGTCGATTCGTCTGAGCTTATAGATGATGAAGCTGAATTTGAAGCTTTATCTGGTATCGATTGGTCATCACCAACTTTTCAGCCAGCGGAAGAAGACGAAGAGCCGACAAAGGATGATGCAGAAGACTTCGAGCGGCAAGGCCAAGAAGACTGAACCGTTAGACGGCTCTTAAATAGTTGAGCTTTTGAAACATACTTTGATTCTATTTAGCCCGTGGAGGCTTGTAATAAGATAATGGAACTTTGAATATGTCATGCCATCGCGCACGTTTTGGTGCTCAACATAGTTAAGTCGCCGCCCTATACTCTCCCCTTTTTAAACTTATCATTTGTTTTCTTTATGCATAAGAAAGTCTTTGAACTATCCTGCACACAGAAATAGATCACAAGAACCCTTGGCGGCTTACCGCAGGGCGGGTCATAACATCTTACATACAACCATTAATATTGAAATAAGAGACGCAGATAAGCATGTTATGAATTATAGCTTTGAAACACAACTATAATATCATACCTGTGATTTTGAATTTGTACTGTCGGTTCATGTGACCTGAACAATAAGGGTGATAACCCAATCCTTTAGAAGCCAACACTTGCACATGTATGACAATATGATGATTGTCATACGCTGGCGACTGATCGTCCAAAACAAAGCCGGGTTAAATTTAAACCATACTTATACTTAGATCTGGACAAAAGCCTCAAGACAAAAACAAAGATTGTTTTCCAAAAAACTTAAACCAAATAGAAAGAAAATTTTGAGGCTTCTTATTCGAATACGATCAGTAAACCGGACCAAAGGGGTTAAGCTAGGAGTCGAATACGATCATGTAGCCCCCAGTGGCTTTGGCGTTGCACCGATCAAGAGGGTACCGATAGCTATGTTCTCTTTGTTTCGAATACGACCTATGTTTGAACAGGAAGCCCCCAAATGACCTTGAGAGGTTTTTTTTAATGACTCTGATTGGAATACGATCAAAGTTGGACCCAAAAGGGGTTAAGCTATGATTCGAATATGATCAAGAAGCCCCCTAGTGAGTTTGGCATTGTGCCGATCAAGAGGGTACCGACAGCAATGTTCTATTTGGTTCGAATACGACCTATGTTTGAACAGGAAGCCCCCAAATGACCTTGAGAGTTTTTTTAACGACTCTGATTCGAGTACGATCAAAGTCGGACCCAAAAGGGGTTAAGCTATAATTCGAATACGATCAGCCCCCAATTGGTCGTTTGAAACTATGATCATGAAGACATATGATCATTGAGGATGAAAAGGGCAGAGGTCCTATTTTATTACTTATCATAATATATACATCGTCAAAATATGTACATCATGAGAGCCGGTGGCTCAAGTGTAGTAAGGCCGAAGATGAGCGATATTCCACGGCCGGCAGGTCTCTTCCTCCGACTTACATGAGTCTTTGTGCTCTCAAACATCGATGAGGTAGTACGACCCGTTGTGCAAGTTCTTGCTGACTACAAAGGGCCCTTCCCAAGGTGGGGATAACTTGTGTGCATCAGTTTGATCCTGGATGAGCCAGAGCACCAAATCACCTTCTTGAAAGGTTTTGAATTTAACCCGGCGGCTGTGATAACAGCGCAAGTCCTGCTGGTAAATTGTCGAGCGGGCTGCTGCCAAGTCACGCTTCTCATCTAACAGGTCAAGTGCATCCTGACGTGCTTGTTCATTATCAGCCTTAACATAAGCCGCCACGCGGGGCGATTCATGACGCATGTCACTAGGGAGAACCGCTTCGGCTCCGTAAACCATGAAGAAAGGCGCGTAACCCATAGACTTGTTAGGGGTGGTATTGATGCTCCATATCACAAAGGATAACTCCTCCACCCTGTCAGATTTCGGGTTCCGGCAGACCCTTAAGGTTCGAACTCTGGGGTGCGCGCGGAGATTATGCCCTCTACCTCTCCGTCTCGCAAAGATCTAAACTACCAGAAGAACAACACAAGAGACACAGAGTTTATACTGGTTCGGGCCACCGATGCGGTGTAATACCCTACTCCAGTGTGGTGTGGTGGATTGCCTCTTGGGCTGGTGATGATGAACACTACAAGGTAGAACAACCTCGCGAGGGTTTGTTCTTGGCCTGGGGGATGAACTGCTAGGAGGAGTTCAATCGCCCTTCTCTCTCTTTCTCTCTGATCCAATTGCCTGATTGCTCGATGATCTCTCAGTTGCTAGGTTTTTCTCTCCCTCTACCCTGGGGGTGGCTAGTCCTATTTATAGGTAAAGGCCCTGGGCCTCTTCCCAAATATTGAGCGGGAAGGGCGCCAACAATTGGCCAATTCGAAGGGGAACATCTAGTACACTTATCTTGACTAAAGTTGGTCCTCGCTTGCCAAAGGCCCTGTGATGACGCCGTTTTGGGCTTCACGGTGACCTCCTTCCCACCGTTGGACTGGTCTTGGTCTCGTTGCACCGAAATGGACGCCTTTGCTTGATCCTCTCGCCTGCGCTCGCCCCCTTTGCTCTAAAGAGGAAAGGGAGACACTGTGCGGGCTGGCACCCGCCTAGCGCCTTTGGTCGTCATGGCTTGCATCATGGGCACCTCACGAGGTACCCCGCCTTGATCTCTCCGCCTCCTCGTGAGCCATCCTGATGAGGCCGTGCCTGAGGAAGCGCCGTGTCGTCCGCCCCATGAGGCTTGGCCCCTCGCGAGGGTCTTGAGTCTTGTGTTGATGAAGATGGGTCGTGCTGGGCCCCCCCATCGAGCCACGCCGCGGGCCGCAGGCAGGCAAGTCTAGGGACCCCCATTCCCAGAACGCCGACAGTAGCCCCTGTCGTGGTTTTAAGTCTGACAGTAGTGTAGGGGGGTTAGTATTGAGAGGCTAGATCTTAGCTATGTAGAAGCTGTAAGCACACAAAGATGTACGAGTTCAGGCCCTTCTCAGAGGAAGTAAAAGCCCTACGTCTCGGTGCCCGGAGGCGGTCGACTGGATTATAAGTGTGAGAATGACAGGGGTGCGAACCCTTGATCATGAGGAGGGGGGTGGCTTATATAGAGTTCGCCAGCCCTCTCCTGCCCTCAATAATGCAGGGTTTAAGGTACATTAAGGTCGGGCGTTAAGGTAACGCCTCTAATAAAGTGCTATGATGACCATAAAGACTACTTAATGACCGACCGTTTGCCTGTGGAGTGACTTTAGATCTCCTGGCAGTCGAGTGGTTGGCTTCGTGGTTGAGTGGTAGCTTCTTGGTCGAGTGTCTTGAACCCGTCGAGTGGGTACCCTCAAGTCGATTGAAAGGTGACTTCTTCTAAGGATTTCCTTGGGCAGGGCTCTTAGGAAAGGTCCGTGCCCCTACCCCAGGTACATGGCTTCATCATTAGCCCCCGAATGGATCGAGGTTAGAGTGGGGAAAGGGTTGGAGATGTTTCCGACTGGTTCTTTGTGCTACATGAGTGCCTTATTTTGGATCAATCGTCACGGATGACGTCATCAACCTTTTTCAGTCGCCTTGATCCATTCTAGGCCTTTCGTCGAATGAATTCCCTTGTTTGTGACATTCCGAATGATAGTGTGAAAGGGATCTTCTGCCTCACAATTTGTTCTGCAACCCGCGGATTTTGCGGGATTTGAACTTCGGGAAGCGCGCGGGACGGGAGCGGCTGCGGTAATCGGACGCGATAAGACGGAAGCTCCTCGATTTCCGCGCCACCTTTTTCGCCACGTACTGCGCGCGCGTCTGCTGCGGGATTTGACAGGATAGCTTGGGCCTACCAGTCAGCCACTTGGAAGCGACCTCTTATAAACCACCGGCTCGGGATTTCCGAATAGTGTGCTCTTTCTTCTCTTTCTCCCTTCACAAGGACCTCCGCCGTATCCGTTTCCACCTTAGCGCCGCAGGCCCGTTCGAGATTTGCCGGCGACGATGGGGAAGGACAAGACATCCGCTCTAGAGCGCGCGAAGAAGGCGGCGGCCCAGGGGAAAGGGAAGAAGTCCACTCGTGGCGGATCTTCCTCAAGGACTGCTCTGCCCAGAGGCTGGATCCAGGGCGACTGGATGCCGACGGTCATTCGGCAGGAAGATCTCGATGATATGGTTGAGGGAGGGGTCATTCCTCACGAAGCTGCGCGTCTCCCGGGGAAGGAAGTCGAGCCCCAACCTCTTGATGGTGAGTGTATCCTCCTCGCCACCCACATCGATCGCGGTTTCTCTCTGCCGCCTCATCCTTTTTTCCGGAGTTTTCCGAACTTCTTCGGAGCGCAGCTCCACCACTTCACTCCCAATTCTATCGTGTATCTGGCCGCTTTCATTTCCTTGTGTGAGGATTTCTTGGGTTGCCATCCCCATTGGGGACTCTTTAAGCACATCTTCACTTGCCGTTCTCAATCGGTCAAAAAGTCCAAGTCGAGTGATGAAAGGACGCAGGTGACACAGCTGTGCGGGGGCCTGGCGATCCAGACGAGGGGAAAAAGTTCCTTTCCATCCATCACTTTCCCAGAGTCGGTCCGTGGCTGGCAGGCGACCTGGTTTTACTGCAAAGACCAGGCGACTCCGGGTCAGTCGAGTGGACTTCCCCCTTTCTCTCTGGAACGAGCCCAAAAGCCTGCTTCTCTGAAAGTGACGCCGGAAGAAAAGGCCCAAGTCAAAGTGCTGGTTGGTCGAGTGGTTCAGCTTGTCCGCGACGGCGTGACTGGCATGGACTAGCTGGAGGTCTTCCTTAGGAGGCGCATCCAGCCGCTCCAGGCTCGCGATCATCCGGTGTGGCTATATTCGGGTCTTGAAGACACCACCCGGATCCAACCGGAGGAGGTCACTGATGAGATGCTAGAAGGATGGCTGTCGAGTATCACAGGAAACAAAGACAATCCCCGAGGAGCCAGGAGGGTTCCTCCACTCGACAACACATATGAAGTGGACCAGGTCTGACCTTATGCACCTGACTAAGATCTTGTTTTCTTCATTGGTCTTCTTTGAATTGGTCGACTGACTTTTGTTTTGTCTGTTGTTTCCCAGGAAACTACTGAGATGTACTCGACGCCCAACGGGGCGCAGGAGCCGACTGAGGAAGGGGAGGCGAGCGGGGGTGAAAGCGGAGACGAACATGGCGAGTGGGAATCCGATGGCAAAGGGGAGGGAGACGACGACGTCGACTCCAGCGAAGAGGAGGAGGAGGAAGTTGAGCCCCCTCCCCCCCCCCCCGCTCGGAGAGGCGATCCAAGCTTACGCATGATCCCGCGAGGGAATGTGGTAAGGCGACTGCTCCTATTGGGCAGTCGTCGAAACGCCCTCGGACCTCTTCTCCTACGCCGACTGAGAAGGCTCCCAAGCACCCACGCGCAACGCCATCCAAGCCGCCCAAGGCTCTGCCCAAGATGAAGATGACTGTCCCCACTATTTCTGGGTAATAATAATACTTGTTTTCCTTTGTCGACTGTGGACGGGTCCTTGGTCGATTCATTGAGCCAACTGACTGACTTCCGAAATTTGTAGTGCTGCTACTTCTGAAATCTCTGCCAAGGACGGAGATCAAGAGATGGAAGATGTTGTTACTTCCAATCCAGGTACAATTACTGATGTTCTGTCTTCGGTCGACTGAATATTTCTTATAACTCTGGTCGATTGACTTTTCTTGCAGCTCCCCCTCATGTTATCAACCTACCAGACGATGAAGACGATGAGCCGCTAAGAGTAAGAAGGAACCGGAGGGCATCGACTGGCAAGACCCCCCAATCTGCTCCGGTGTCTGAGGCTGTAGCTCGGGACGGTGGTGATACCACTCGGACTTCCGTGACTTTTGCTGAACCTCTGACGAGCGTGCGGCCTTCGGCGTCGACTGCAAATCCGCCTTCGCTTTTTGCTACATACCCTGTCCCAGAGGACCAAGTGGTGCCGCAAAAGAGGCTATACGCCAGGCGGGTATCATGATGGAGCAAGTGAAAGTGGTTCGGGACGCCAGCCAAGCGGCGTATGACGCGAGTTCGGCTCTTGAGAGCAACGTCCGGGTCAGTCGACTCGACACTTGGTCTGTTGCAATATGCTGTTCAAAGAATCTCTTTTCCGAAGATCTTTATATCTGTACACCCACTGGGTGTGTCTGTCAACCTTTGGTCGAGTGGGGGCACGCTGAGTGCACCCACTGGGTGTAGTCCCCGAGAGTACGGTGGACTGCTGGCAGTCGACTGTAGTCTTTATATTGCGTTGCTGTATTTGTACTTCTTCACTCGGTCTGGTCGGGCCATGTCGAATGGAACTGTATGCGGTCGACTGCGGGCAGTCGACTTTTTTTTTTGGTCGAACCAGTGGGGGCACGCTGAGTGCACCCACTGGGTGTAGTCCCCGAGACTGCTGTCGAATGTTTTGATTCGGCTGTATTCTTAGAAACGCTACTATTGTCTTTTGGTTACTTGGAAGCAACCTATCCTTGACGTTTGTCGACTGGTTTTTTCACAGAAATCCTGTGAGCTTGCGGCTCGCTTCACTGAGTTGAAGGACCAACAGATCCAGCTCAACCGTGACTTAAAACTTGCTCAAGAGAACTTGCAGAAGGCTCGAGAAGAGGCAAAAGGTATGGCTGGTGAGGTTACCATTCTTGACGAGTGACTTTTTCCTTTTTGCCAATCCTTGATGTTGATCGCACTCGACGTGTCGCAGATCATTTGGAGGAAGCTCTGAAGAAGAAGGACCAAGATCTTGCCGAAGCGTAGAAGGAGGCCTTGAACAAAACAAAGCTTGCTGAAGAAAAGCTGGCCTCAGCCTCTACTCTTGAACAGGAGAACTCCAGACTGAAAGCTGCTCTCGACGCAGCTAATAAGGAGGTCAGCCGACTCAAGAACGACAAGATTGCTCTGAATGACAAGGCAGGCGAACTGGCGGGGAAGAAGAACGATCTTGAGGTTTATCTCGGGGGACTTGCCAAGAAGTTGTTCATCGTGCTCGAAGGTACCAATTTTCACCCGACTGGCTTGCAATAACCAAACTCGTGTAGATCCGCTGCCTTATACTTGAATTGTTATTTGTAGAATTCTGCCAGAACTTTGAAGAGGAGACCAACCGACTGGAGCCAAGCTTGGACCCCGCCAATTCACTCGTGAAGGATGAGGCCGCTATGAATGTGCTTCGCCTGGAATCCCGCATTGCTAGCGTGGTGGATTATCTGGCTCGACTGAAGGTTGCAGTGTCGCGGATCGACACGTCCCTCTGGCCCAGGGCGAAGCTTTCGAATGATCTCGAGTCCCTGATGACTCGACTGAACGACGTCCCTGGTCGAGTGGCAGAATGGAAGAAGTCTTCTGCGAGGTGTGGCGCTGATGTTGCCCTGTCTCTGGTTCGCGTCCACTGTAAGGAGGTGCGAGAGGAGAAGTTGGCTGCCATTCAGGTTGCCAATACCAGGAAGCTTAGCTTTCAAGACTTCATGGAGACTTTCATTGCTGCTGCCACTCGTATTGCAGACGGGGTCGACTTGGATGAGTTCGTTGCCCCTTCCAGTCCTTCGCCGGAGGAGTAAAAAACTTTTATGCTTCACTTTAAATTTGCCTCGGAATGCCGAGTGGATTCTGTAATCGTTAAACTCTGTCGAGCCGAGGGCTCGAGTACTTTGATCTGAGGTCGGGGACCTTTGGGTCTTATCCGAACTTGATTTACTGTTGAATATCTTCGTAAATTATCCGTCGAGTGGAACTTGATCTTCACTCGAAATAACTTTGTATTTGTGGTGCAGCGCCGAAGGAAAAGGTAACAGTTGATTCGCATCGTTCCATCCTTGCGGGTCGGGACGTGACCTGTACTTAGGCGAGCACTGGGTTGCAGCTAAGCCCCCGAGTGGGAGGTTTGCTCTCCACTCGGTAGGATTTTTAAACACTTAGGCGAGCACTGGGCTGCAGCTAAGCCTCCGAGTGGGAGGTTTGCTCTCCACTCGGTAGGATTTTTATATTCTTAGGCGAGTGCTTGGACTACAGCTAAGCCTCCGAGTGGGAGGTTTGCTCTCCACTCGGTAGGATTGTAAACACTTAGGCGAGCACTGGGCTGCAGCTAAGCCCCCGAGTGGGAGGTTTGCTCTCCACTCGGTAGGATTTTAAACACTTAGGCGAGCACTGGGCTGCAGCTAAGCCCCCGAGTGGGAGGTTTGCTCTCCATTCGATAGGATTTTAAACACTTAGGCGAGCACTGGGCTGCAGCTAAGCCCCCGAGTGGGAGGTTTGCTCTCCACTCGGTAGGATTTTAAACACTTAGGCGAGCACTCGACTGCAGCTAAGCCCCCGAGTGGGGGGTTTGCTCTCCACTCGGTAGGATTTCAAACACTTAGGCGAGCACTGGGCTGCAGCTAAGCCCCCGAGTGGGAGGTTTGCTCTCCACTCGGTAGGATTTCACATACTTAGGCGAGCACTGGGCTGCAGCTAAGCCTACGAGTGGGAGGTTTGCTCTCCACTCGGTAGGATTTTTATATTTTTAGGCGAGTGCTTGGACTACAGCTAAGCCTCCGAGTGGGAGGTTTGCTCTCCACTCGGTAGGATTTTTATATTCTTAGGCGAGTGCTTGGACTGCAGCTAAGCCTCCGAGTGGGAGGTTTTCTCTCCACTCGGTAGGATTTTACATACTTTGGCGAGCACTGGGCTGCAGCTAAGCCTCCGAGTGGGAGGTTTGCTCTCCACTCGGTAGGATTTTTATATACTTAGGCGAGTGCTTGGACTGCAGCTAAGCCTCCGAGTGGGAGGTTTGCTCTCCACTCGGTAGGATTTTAAACACTTAGGCGAGCACTGGGCTGCAGCTAAGCCCCCGAGTGGGAGGTTTGCTCTCCACTCGGTAGGATTTTAAACACTTAGGCGAGCACTGGGCTGCAGCTAATCCCCCGAGTGGGAGTCTGGCTCACCACTCGGTAGGATTTTTTAAACACTTAGGCGAGCACTGGGCTGCAGCTAAGCCCCCGAGTGGGAGGTTTGCTCTCCACTCGGTAGGATTTTAAACACTTAGGCGAGCACTGGGCTGCAGCTAAGCCCCCGAGTGGGAGTCTGGCTCACCACTCGGTTGGATTTTTTTTGCAAACTTAGGCGAAACAGATTTGCAGCTAAGCTACCCACTGGGGGATTTTGTACGCAAACAAAAGTGACAACAATTACAGGAAGAACTGAGACACTATTGTCTTTTATAAAAATAAACTACAGAAGTTTTTCTTGTTACATCTCATCCAAGTGAGAACTCAAGTGTAAAATGGGCGGAGTAGTTCCGCATTCCAAGCTCGAGGCTCGTTGATACGGCGATCGACATTGTAAAGGTGATACGCTCCATTGTGGAGGACTCTGGTGACGATGAAGGGGCCTTCCCAAGTAGGAGCAAGTTTGTGTGGTTTCTGTTGATCCACTCGGAGGACCAAATCTCCTTCTTGGAAGGCTCGACTCTTCACGTTTCTGGCGTGGAACCGACGCAAGTCTTGCTGATAGATGGTAGACCTGATCATAGCCATTTCTCTCTCCTCCTCTAGGAGGTCGACTGCGTCCTGCCGGGCTTGCTCTGCTTCATCCTCGGTGTAATGCTCGACTCGGGGTGCATTGTGAAGTAGATCGCTCGGCAGGACTGCTTCGGCTCCGTAAACCAGAAAGAACGGAGTTCTTCCAGTCGATCGGTTCGGGGTGGTCCTCAATCCCCACAGAACTGACGGAAGCTCGTCGACCCAAGCGCCTGCTGCGTGCTTGAGATCACGCATCAGTCGAGGCTTTAGTCCTTTGAGAATTAGACCATTTGTCCTTTCAGCTTGTCCATTCGACTGGGGATGCATGACCGAGGCGTAGTCGACTCGTGTGCCTTGAGAGGCACAAAATGCTCTGAACCTGTCTGAATCGAAGTTTGACCCATTGTCCGTGATGATGCTATGTGGGACTCCATATCTGAATATTAGCTCCCTGATGAAACTGATAGCAGTGCTAGCGTTCAGATTTTTGATAGGCTTAGCTTCAATCCACTTGGTAAACTTGTCGACTGCTACAAGCACATGTGTGAATCTGCTCCTGCCTGTTCTCAGTGGTCCAACCATGTCGAGTCCCCAAACAGCAAAGGGCCAGATGAGTGGAATGGTCTTCAGGGCTGATGCTGGCTTGTGCGACATGTTGGAGTAGAACTGGCAGCCTTCACACTTGTCTACTATCTCTTTCGCCATTTCATTTGCTCTGGGCCAGTAAAAACCCGCTCGGTATGCTTTAGCCACAATGGTCCGAGAGGACGCGTGGTGACCACATGTCCCCGAGTGGATATCATCAAGGATTATCTGACCTTCTTCTTGCGTTATGCACTTCTGGCCGATTCCAGTTGTGCTTTCTCTGTACAACTGCCCCTTTATGACTGTGAAGGCTTTGGATCGACGGACGATCTGTCGAGCCTCTTCCTCGTCTTCTGGGAGTTCTTTCCTCAAGATATAAGCAATGTACGGTACTGTGCAGTCAGGAGTGATTGCCAAGACTTCCATGATTAGGTCGACCACAGCAGGAATTTCGACTTCAGTCGGATCTGTGGCACTTTTCTGCTGCGGGGGTTCCTCTGTAAAAGGATCCTCCTGGACTGATGGCGAGTGGATATGCTCTAAGAACACATTGCTAGGAATGGCTTCTCTCTTGGATCCTATCTTTGCCAAATCATCAGCTGCTTGATTTTTCAGTCGGGGGATGTGATGAAGCTCTAACCCCTCGAACTTCTTTTCCAGCTTTCTTACTGCGTTGCAGTAGCCAGTCATGGCTGGGCTTCTAACGTCCCACTCCTTCATCACCTGATTAACCACCAAATCTGAGTCGCCATAGACCATGAGGCAACGGACGCCGAGTGAAATGGCCATGCGCAACCCATACAAAAGTGCTTCATATTCTGCTTCATTGTTGGAGGAATCGAAGTGAATCTGGAGAACGTAGCTGAGCTTATCTCCTCGGGGTGAGACCAGTACTACCCCAGCACCGGAACCATTCAGCATCTTAGATCCATCGAAGAACATGGTCCAGTGCTCCGAGTGAACTTGAGTCGGAAGTTGCTGTTCAATCCACTCGGCGACAAAATCTGCATAGCTTGGGACTTGATAGCCTTCTTTGCTTCGAACTTGATATCTAAGGGAAGGAGTTCAATCGCCCACTTCGCCACTCGACCAGTTGCATCTCTGTTGTGCAGAATCTCTGACAGTGGGGCGTCGCTGATGACTGTAATGGAATGGTCAGAGAAGTAGTGTGCAACCTTCTTCGTGGTCATGTAGATCCCATATACAAGCTTTTGGTAATGGGGATATCTTTGCTTCGAAGGAGTCAAAACTTCAGACACATAATATATTGGGCGCTGAACTCTGAAGGCCTTTCCTTCTTCTTCCCGCTCGACCATAAGTACTGTACTGACAACTTGTCCCGTGGCCGCAATGTAAAGCAGCAGAGGCTCTTTACTGATTGGGGCAGCAAGCACCGGCTGGGTGGAGAGCAGAGCTTTGAGGTCTGCAAACACTGCATCAGCTTCTGGAGTCCACTCGAACTTGTCAGATTTCTTCATCAGTCGGTAAAGAGGCAACGCCTTTTCACCGAGACGAGAAATGAATCGACTGAAAGCGGCCAAGCAACCTGTAAGTTTCTGGACATCGTGCACACGCACGGGACACTTCATCCGGAGTATGGTGCCAACCTTTTCGGGATTGGCATCGATTCCCCGTTCGGAAACGAGAAAACCGAGTAACTTTCCACCTAGGACTCCAAACGTGCACTTTGATGGATTGAGCTTGATATCATACTCCTGAGGTTGGCAAAGGTTTCGGCAAGGTCAGTCAGTAGGTCGGAACCTTTCTGTGACTTGACCACAATATCATCCATGTATGCTTTCACGTTCCGACTGATCTGAGTGAGTAAACACTTCTGAATCATCCTCATGAACGTAGCTCCAGCATTCTTGAGGCCGAAGGGCATGGTGACATAGCAGAAGCATCCGAATGGAGTGATGAAAGCTGTTTTGATCTCATCGGGTCCATACAGACGGATCTGATGGTACCCTGAATAGGCATCTAGGAAAGACAAACGCTCACACCCCGCGGTCGAGTCGACTATCTGGTCGATGCGGGGGAGAGGGAAATGATCTTTCGGGCAGGCCCGATTGATATGTTTGAAGTCGATGCACATGCGAAGCGACTTGTCCTTCTTGGGGACCATGACAACATTGGCGAGCCACTCGAAGTGGTAAATCTCTCTGATGAACTCCGCTGCTAGCAGCTGAGCCACCTCCTCGCCAATGGCTTTCCTCTTCTGGACGGCGGACCATCGAAGATGTTCTTTCACAGGCTTAAATTTCGGGTCGACTCGCAGACGGTGCTCAGCCAGTCCCCTGGGAACTCCAGGCATGTCAGAGGGCTTCCATGCGAAGATGTCCCAGTTCTCACGGAGGAACTGGATGAGCGCTTCTTCCTATTTGGAGTCGAGCGTCGTTGAGATGTGAGTCGGAGCTGCACTGGGATCGGACGGGTGAATGTGAACTGGCTTTGTCTCGCCGGACGACTGAAATGCTGACTCTAAAGCAGGCTTCTTGGCTCGAAGCAATTCACTCGGATCTGCAGTCTTCTGATACTCCTGCAACTCGACCACTGCCATCTGGGCGTCAGCAATCTTTGAACCCTTCTGAAAACACTCTTCTGCTTTCTTCCGGTTGCCCGTAACAGTGATCACACCTCTAGGGCCAGGCATCTTCAGTTTGAGATACACGTAACATGGTCGAGCCATGAAGCGTGCATAAGCTGGTCTGCCCAAAATAGCATGATAAGCACTTTGGAAGTCCACAACCTCGAATGTTAACTTTTCCTTGCGGTAATTCTTTGAATCACCGAAAACCACATCAAGAGCAATCTGGCCGAGTGACTCGGCTTTCTTCCCAGGAATGACTCCATGGAAGCTCATGTTACTGGTACTGAGCCTGGACATCGGAATGCCCATCCCTTTCAACATTTCTGCGTACAGAATGTTCAGGCCGCTGCCACCATCCATCAGGA
Organism: Aegilops umbellulata; assembly: GCA_032464435.1. Classification (NCBI taxonomy): domain Eukaryota; kingdom Viridiplantae; phylum Streptophyta; class Magnoliopsida; order Poales; family Poaceae; genus Aegilops; species Aegilops umbellulata. Next base: position 327,628,555 of record CP136058.1, on the reverse strand, counting down.
CTTTGGTCAGCCGAGTGCCTTCGACGACTGGGTCGACCACCAGCGCTTGCCTCCCGGGGGTGGCAATGTGCGTGGGGTGATCAGACTGGTCGAACATGATGGCAGTCTGAGACCACTTCAGGTAGCTGGGTGTTGCCGGGGCAACCATATTTACTTCACGGTTAATGACATTCAGTCGACTTTTGCTCTCGACATCAGCAAAAATCATCAAGGTGGAATTGACTTGGGGGTACCCGTCGTCACTATCTTCCTTATCCTCAACTTTGTCTGACTCTTTTTCCTTGTCCTTGGACTGCTTGCCCTGGAACTGCTGAATCGGGAGCCGACACTGTCGAGTGGTATGCTTGGGGTAAATGAGTTTACCCTCTTCATCTTTCTTGGTGTGAATGTGACACGGCAGATCCAAAACATCGTTTCCGTCTTGATCTTTTACTTTCTTGGGGTTCCAGGGCCCCTTAGGTTTCCCCTTGAATTTTCCCTGGGTTACGGCCAGGGCCTCCCCAGGAGCGGCTGGCTCGGCCTTCCACTTCTGCTTCCGACTGGAATTGCCTCAGGTTTCCTGGGCGACTGCTTTCTGCTTGCCACTCCGGAGTCGATCTTCATCTTCACCATTAGCGTATTTGGTGGCAATTTCCATCATCCGGTTCAGAGACATTTCTCCGGTTCGACCGAACTTCAGGTTCAACTCTCTGTTCTTGACGCCTTCTTTAAAGGCATAAACTGCTTGATGATCTGGTACATTCTCAATTGTGTGATGCAGAGTGATCCACCTCTGGATGTAATCTCTCAGTGTTTCACTCGGCTTCTGCACGCAAGACCGCAATTCTGTAAGGCCTGCTGGTCGTTTGCATGTTCCTTCGAAAGTCGTGACAAACACTCGGGAGAGGTCCTCCCAAGTGTAGATGCTACTGGGTGCTAGCTGATTCAGCCACGCTCTGGTTGAGCCCTCTAACAAGAGAGGCAAATGCTTCATAGCCACCTCATCATTGCCGCCACCAATCTGGACAGCCACTCGGTAATCTTCGAGCCAAGTGCCGGGCTTAGACTCACCAGTGAACTTGCTGACTCCAGTCGCCAATCTGAAGTTGGGAGGAATCACTGCGGCCCTGATGGCTCGACTGAAACACTCTGGCCCTGAAACATGTACTCTGCTGCTGGTAGGAGCATCTTTGTCATGTCCTTCTCTGTGAGGTCTGTTCCTGTCGACCAAACCTTGAACGAGGATGGACCTCGCGTCAAAGCCTGGTTCCCTGGGATCGACTGGAATCCTCCGCCCCACACTATGAGGACGTCTTTCATCCTGCTGTCGAGGGGCATATGACCCACTCCTCGAGGGAGGGGTTGGCACTCGACGTCGATCATCACGATCAAATCGGTGGTCATACTGCTCGTTTCTTCTGTACTGATCTGGACGGTCTCCACGCCCCTCACGCCTCGGGGGCGATCTTGGGCTATGAGCCGACTGCACTGTATCCGCTGCAACGGATCGACTGTGGATCTTATTCCGCGACTGAGAGACAACGGAATTCTGGTTTCCCGCTGCCCGGAGCAACACTCTGATTTGCAACAAGCCTCTGCCAGCCTCTGACTGTGAAGGCTGAATTGATTCTGCTATTCGGGCCGCGGCCGCCAAATTCTGAACGGGAGTTCGATATACCTGCATAGGCGGGAAGAGCTGACGTCGACTGGACTCGGGAGCCCGCTGACGCACTCTCTCGTCGAGTGCTCACTGGAGATTCTCCAGTCGAGTGCGCTCGGCCAAGTTAGCCAAGCGCGCGTCCTCCAAGGCTCGGGCCTCGGGGGTTTCTCCAACGATAGGAGTGTGGAGTGCATCCATGTTCCGGCGGCGAAGATCCTCTCGCTGCTGCGACGTGAGAGGCCCGGGGAGATACTCCTCGTGGAGATGTGCCGAGTCGTCCCCACCCGCGCCTCCGTCGGTACGGGGAAAACCTGGAGGGCTGCGAGTCCCATCAATCGCCAGAACCTCCGCTGCAGGGTCACTGCTGTCGCATTCCGATGCGGTCTCTGCGGAGCCAGTCGACAGATCGAACAGGCTGTAGAGAGATTCGTTGGGCTCGATTGCCGCGACTTGAGGGGTGGCCGTCTGGCGAGCCACCGCATGCCTCACCCACCTCTGAAGTCTCGACCGGCAGGAGTGTTTGCATCGGCGAGAGACAAGGTGGGGAGGTGAAACGGGAGCTGACCGATACCGGGTCGACGGCTGCCGCAGGAGGACGCCACGAACACATGCGCGGAAGTGCGTTGCCCCGCGGACGGGGAGCGCGTCGATGTCGAGTGGAGCCTCCTGAAGCCAAGCGGAGTCGTAGGCGATGAACGTGAGCGCGCCGAGACGGATCTCGCGGCCCTCCACCAAAACTCCGCACGAAACCATGATCAAGGAGATCGTAAAAATCGCAACTCCTACAACCAAGCGCTAAGATTCCGGCCCCACGGTGGGCGCCAACTGTCGTGGTTCTAAGTCTGACAGTAGTGTAGGGGGGTTAGTATGGAGAGGCTAGATCTTAGCTATGTAGAAGCTGTAAGCACACAAAGATGTACGAGTTCAGGACCTTCTCAGAGGAAGTAAAAGCCCTACGTCTTAGTGCCCGGAGGCGGTCGACTGGATTATAAGTGTGGGAATGACAGGGGTGCGAACCCTTGATCCTGAGGAGGGGGGTGGCTTATATAGAGTTCGCCAGCCCTCTCCTGCCCTCAGTAATGCGGGGTTTAAGGTACATTAAGGTCGGGCATTAAGGTAACGCCTCTAATAAAGTGCTATGATGACCATAAAGACTACTTAATGACCGACCGTTTGCCTGTGGGGTGACTTTAGATCTCCTGGCAGTCGAGTGGTTGGCTTCATGGTCGAGTGGTAGCTTCTTGGTCGAGTGTCTTGAACCCGTCGAGTGGGTACCCTCAAGTCGATTGAAAGATGACTTCTTCTAAGGATGTCCTTGGGCAGGGCTCTTAGGACAGGTCCGTGCCCCTACCCCAGGTACATGGCTTCATCAGCCCCCGGGCCCAAGGCGCGCATGGAGTTGGCCGTGCCGAGAAGCGAAAGGGCAAGGGCGAAGCGCCGTGGGCCCTAACAGCCTGCGGCCTTGGGCGCCGCGTGGCGGTTGATTGGACATGAGTGCTTCAGCAACCGCGCAGGTTATTAAAGGTGCGGCGTTTGCCCAGGCTTTGCTTTTCTCTTTCTCTGGCCGCTGCTCAGATCCCCTTTCTTGCGCCTCTCCTTCCTTCCTCCAAATTCCTAGATCTGCTCCACCCGTGTAACCTAGGAAGACATGGCGCCTCGTCAGTCTCCGGCCAAAGCTTGGTTTTCGCCTGCTCTGGACTTGCCCAATGTGTCGGAGGCGAGCCTTGCCTGGCTGCGCCAGATGGCGGCGGCGCAGGGCATCGACGGGGCGCAGGTGTTCAAGGTCGGCTCCGCCACCCCTGAGGGCCGAGGGAGCACCTTCTACCCTCTCTTCGTAAGCTCCATTACTGCGGGCCTGGTGCCTCCTTTCTCCGAGTTCTTCCTCTCTGTCCTCCGCCATTACGACTTACAAGCTCTACATCTCCACCCCAACTCCATCCTCCTTCTGGCAATCTTCGCCTACTACTGCGAGGCTCATGTGGGGGTGCAGCCCTCAGTGGCCTTGCTGCGCCACTACTTCTCCCTCCGGGTCACCCGTGGTTCTCCGTCCGCATGCGCGAGCTTCGTCACGTATGGCAGCGCCATTGCCATTTCGAATCCCGGGAAGAGGATTGAGGGCTTCAGGAGCAAGTGGGTCTTGGTAGATGCCGGGCGCATCCACCCTCGGCTGATCCTGCCCGCGGAGCAGCCTGCGAGTTCCAGCGACTGGTGCCGAGCGGAGCTCACGGATCCTCACGCGAAACCGGTATTGGAGAAGATGGACGCGGACCCGAAGACGGCCAGCATGGCGGCGGCGAAGCTGACCGGCGCGTCGCTGCTGAGGGAGTTCTTGGAGCACCAATTGGCTCCGCTTCGGCAGTACTCACCCCCAATGTGGAGGCCTCATCCGAGCCCCGCGGCCTTGGGCAATGCGTACTTGACCGCGGTTCTCCAATCTCTGGTCGGGGGCGAGGTGGCAAGGTTGGGGGTCGCGCCCGTGCCCTTGTTCCTTCGCAACGACTGGAACCAGGTGGTGGAGTCCATGCCCGTCTTCGACGGGGACGGGCCCGTGCCTGCGGTGGCTCCCGAGGGGCTGGTGGACGTGTCCTCCGGCGACTCTGGCAAAGAGGAGGGCGAAGAGGAGCAGGAGAAGGGCCCTGACTCCGAGGCAACTGACGGAGAGTCGAGGGCTCCCCTTCCCCGGCGCAGACCCCGTTCTCTCCGCCTCTCTTCAAGTAACGATGACGAGGACGATGAGCAGGTCGGCAGGAGCTTGCCCCCGATCCCGAAGAAGGACAGGATCGGGCTGCTCTCCCGCGGGTCTGCCCCTGCCCCAAGGCGCACCGCAGACACGCCTCCTGCTTCTGGGCTTCCTGAGGGCGATTCTTCTAGCCGGCTTTTTGGCTTCAAGTATGGCCGGAGGCTGCTCGAGCTCTCCAGTGACGACCCATAAGTGCTCGATCCTTCGTCTTTATTTCTTGTTCTGCTGCTGAGGCTTGACGTTCGCCCTTTTTGAACAGGCTGGCGCCCGCGACGAAGAAGCCGAAGGGGGCTCCTGAGGCTTCGATCACGGCAGCGCTTGTGTCCGTGGGGGATCGTGATCGTGACGCACGGGCCTCTCCTGCCCGGTCGCCTTCGCAAGGCCTGGCTGAACTGGCTGGGGCAAGCTCAGCCCCGATGGCCCAAGTGACTCCCAAGGTGCCCTTGTCTGCCGCCACCACCACGACCGTCGGGGCGCAGCAGACTCCGCCTTGGGACGCAGTGGTTGTGCCGCCGCTGCTTCCTCCTCCTGCTCCTCCGGCTGCTGTTTCTCCGTCTTCTTCTGCCGTCCTGGAGCATGCCGTTGCTGAACTGGATCGGCTGCGGCAGGATCTTCTTGGCGCCGACCCTCGCCTGGTGGCCGGGTGCCTGGAGCTGGCTTCGGGGTGGATTCGCTCCGACGCCTCGATTCGGGCGGCGCTGGCTCAGGCCTCGACGGCCTGTGACGGAGAGAGGGAGGCCACCCTCGAGGCAAAGGCTGCCTAGACGCAGCCCTGGGAGAGGTGGTTGAAGTCCGTGGTCGCTGCAAGGAGCTGGAGGACGAGCTGCAAGGCATGCGAGACCGGCTCGCGGAGGAGGTCTGCCTTCGCCAAGAGCAGGAAGAAGGCATGAAGGCTCGCGAGGCGGCCATCGAGGACTGGGAGGCCAAGCTCAAGAAGCGCCGCGACCGCCTAGGCGCGCTGAAGAAGGAGCTGGAAGTGACGAAGGTCGAGCTGGACGGCAAGGCCCGGGTCCTTGCCGAGGATCGCGTGGCCTTCGCGGACATGGAGAAGGAGGCCCGTGCTTCGCTGAAGACGCTTTACAAGAGCGGCCTGGAGAGCCCGCTGGCCGGTGCCGAGGACGGCCCCGCCAAGCTGCTTCCCTTCCTGGTTCGTGCCCTTGGGGATGTCGCCCTTGGCCTTGGCCCCACGGCTGAGGCCGAGGCGCGTGTCTTGTCTTCTGCTGCGCTGACGCGGGTCTTCGCCCACATCTACCTTCGCGATCCTAGCGCCGACCTCGACAGCCTGTTGGATCCGGTGAGTGGCGAGGGTGCTGCCGCCGCTGTCGAGGCCTTGAAGGGGCGCGCGGAGGCGCTACTGGGGAAGTTCCGGGCCTTCAGCACCAAGCCGAAGCAAGGCGCTGCTGGCCCTGCTGCTCCATGAAGCGAGGCCACTCCGCGTTGCTCCACCACCGACAAGTGACTCCGTTACTGCTCCTGTTCTTCTTTTAATTCCTGCACATGCATCACGCCTCGGGGAGGCATTTAAACTTGCGTTTGGTACTGAGACGACAGTATGGACTGTAATATTTGCTTTTAAATTCCTTGAGTTCTATGCTTTTCCTCCCTACTTGCTTGCGTTCTACGCCGGCAGAGCCCGGCCCCGCGCGTACCTCACCCAGCATTAGCCCCGACCGGAAACCAGGACGGGACCAAAGGAGTGAGGGGCTACGTGACAAGTTAGGCTCCTGAGTCGCGACGCTCAGGAGTCCCCCTTGGCGCACGAACAACAAGTAGGGAAGCGTGATGTAGGTGCATCTTCCGTTCTACGTCTGCAGAGCCCGACTCCGCGCGTACCTCACCCAGCATAGCCTTTCGAAACTAAGGAGTGAGGGGCTACGGAGCCAGTTAGGCTCCTGAGTCGCGATGCTCAGGAGTCCCCCTTGACGCACAAACAGCAAGCGATGAGGTGATATGCAAGTGGGACTACCATTCTACGTCTGCAGAGCCCGGCCCCGCGCGTACCTCACCCAGCATAGCTTTTCGGAACTAAGGAGTGAGGGGCTACGGGACCAGTTAGGCCTCTGAGTCGCGATGCTCAGGGGTCCCCCTTGACGCTCAAACGGCCTTCATACCTTGGCTCCACTCGGGGAGAGATGCGCGACGAACCAGGCCCGAGGGGCCTGGCTGGGTGGCGTACGTCTGGGCGTACCCAGTCGTAGCCCCCGTGCCTAGCCCCCTCGCGCGGCACTCCCGAGGGGAGGCGTTGCGATGAGGCTAGACACTGAGCTCTCGGCTCCCTGAGGTTGATGCGGCCCGGGGGCCACCCTCAGTTGTTTATCACCAGCGCGGAGCATAGCGCTTCCGTATGTGTACGGGCATAGCCGCTCCTCGGAAGTGTCGTCAGCCAGCGCGGAGCATGGTGCTTCCACTGGTACGTGGGAGGGGGCTCCCCTCCGGGAGGAGCCCCCGGGGCGTGTACAACCCCGCCTTACACGTGGCCGGCACGGTAGGGCTAGGTGAGGTGTATCTGGGCACCCGTGAGCCAGCGCGGGACTCACGGGGCCCTACCTCTAGGCGGGTTGCGCCTGGCACTGGGCCGTATCTTGAGATGTGTTCCTGCAAATTTGGTTAGATGCCGACACTCTACGTCCTCGGGTCCCGGCCCTCGAGCTTGTCTCAGCCGTCGCTGGTATGCCAGGTCGCGATGCCGTGGACAAGGCCAGAGGGTGAGGGCTGGAGAGCCAGTAAGAGCCCTGAGTCGCGATGCTCAGGTACCCCGCCTTTAACGTGCAAGTGGTCGACATGGAGAAGAAGAGGTGCCGTGAATGGGCATCAAGTAACCAAGCATGATAGGTGAATGCGTAGCTGGAAATAAACGCAAGGGAGATACACGCCACTGGGCCTGGCCTGAGCGGCCTGGGGATGATGCAGCCCGAGGGGCGCCCCCAACAAAGCAAGCTAATGACCGAAAATAAAAGGGATACATGCCGCAGGGACGGACCCACGCGGCCTGGGAATGATGCAGCCCTGGGAGGGCGCTCCCAGCTGGAAATGAAGCTTGAAGGACGTCACCTGAAGATGTCGAAGATGAAGTGGTGTTGGTGCAGCAGACTCGGTGGGCTGCGGAAGCCAATCCTCACGAGCCCCCAGGCCCAGGGGCCTCAGGAGGCTCCGGAGGCACTGGTGGCTCCTCGCGAATCATCTCCATCTCCACCAGGACTGCGGAACGCCTGTCTTCCTGAGTCTCCATGATGCCCCTCATAAGGCGCTGGTACGCAGCAGCCACACTCGGCAAGCCGTAAGGCATGCGAACATAGCTGTGGGGTGGACCTCCGCAATGCCCCACTTGCGAGGGCCAGAGGCGATCCATCGTAGCGACCCAATTGAGCCCTGGTACATCGATGCACACCCGCAGCCCACCATCCTTGCCTGGATGGGGAGCCACAACCGGTAGGCGGCGGCAACCTCTCATGATTCTTGACTCCTGTAGTTCTTGAACGGCCTTGTTAACGAACTCCTGCTGGTCTGACCTTCCTTGCCTCGCTCCTTCTTGAGGGAAACGTGCTTCGAGGCACGCCTCCACATGGTGCCCCAGCGCATCCCTCGTGACCATGGCCAGGTCGGTGGCCCTCCAGGTGAGAGCCCCCGAGCCCTGCCTGAGGAGGGCGCCGGGCGCGCTTTCCTATGCGACGGAAGGAGGGTCCCCTTGGGCAGACGGGGGCCCTGAGGGGCCTGCCTCCTGAGGGGCTGAGCCTGACGATGTCTTCTTATTCTTGGGAGTGATCTCAGGAAGCCTCCTGCTTCCGCGATCTGGTCTTCTAGTGACGCGGCCTGAAAGGCTCGCTCCAGGGAACACACTGCATCCTTCTCTTCACATGGCACCGTGATGACTTCGGCACTTCCTGGCATCTTGAGGACGTTGTAGCCATGATGAGTCACGACCATGAACTTGGCCAGTGCTGGGTACCCGAGGATGGCCTTGTACGGCAAGCGGATGTGGGCGACGTCGAAGTCGATGAGCTCGGTGCGGTAGTTGCTGCGGGCCCCGAAGGTGACAGGGAGGCGGACCTGCCCGATAGGGACCGTGGAACCGTCGGTGACTCCGGAAAAAGGCTTGGTTGGCTGAAGCTGGTCGTAGGGCACTTGGAGATTGTTGAATGTTTCCACGGACAGGACGTTGAGCCCTGCTCCACCATCGATGAGGGTCCTGGTGACCAGTACGTTGCTAATGACTGGGGAGCAAAGCATCGGGAGGACTCCGGCTGTGGCCGTGCACTTGAGCTGATCTGCTGAGCTGAACGTGATGGCGCACGTCGACCACCTGAGGGGGCGCGTTGCTTCGAGCTTGGGGAGGACTACATTCACTTCGCAGGCAAACTGCTTGAAGATGCGTTGGAAGGCTGGGGCTTGAGCTCTGCCCAGGATGCAGGCGATGGCGCGCGGCTCCTGGAAGCCCCCAGCCCCCTCGTCTTGATGGCGGTCCTCGTTCCTCCTTGGCTGAGGCGGCAGTGGTGGGAGGCCTGCGTTGCCCTGCAGGCGATCCTCACGAGGCTGATCCCGCTAATCCCCCTTGCGAGGCAGGTTTCGCGAGCGGTCCTCGCGAGGTTGATCACGCCATCCTTGGCACGGGCCGCGGTCTTCCCAGCGTCCTAGGTTTCTTCCTCCTCCTCGGCCGTAGCCCCGGTCAGCATGGTCGGGACGACGGCCGATCCTTCCTTCTCGCACGGCGCAGAGCTCTTGGCATTCATTGGTGTTGTGGGTGTGGAGGTCGTGGTACACACAGTACCGGCTGCCCCTGGAGGATTCGGGCAGATCCTTGCCCCGCTTGGTGTCCGGTTCCGCCGCGAGCACGGCAGCCCCCTTGCGCTTCACGTCCTTAGCCTTGGGCTTCTTCTCTTCTGGGTCTGCGGCAGGAAGCTCGAGGAGGGAGAGACGTCCTTCCTCGGCCCTGGCGCACTTGGTCGCCAAGTTGAACAGCTCCAGGGAGGTGCATGGGTCTTCATGCATCGCCAGCTCCTCCTTCATCTTGACGTCGCGCACACCATCGGAGAAGGCTGAGATGATGGCTTACTCGGACACCTTGGGGATCTTGAGGCGCACACTGTTGAAGCACTGGATGTACTTTTGCAGGGTCTCTCCGGGTTGTTGCTTGATGCGGCGCATGTCGCTCACGGCAGGTGGCCGGTCGCGAGTACCTTGGAAGTTGGCGATGAAGCGGGTACGCATCTGGTCCCAGGAAGAGATCGTGCCTGGGGCCAGGTTCAAGTGCCAGGTACGTGCTCCTTCCTTGAGCGCCATGGGGAACCAGTTCGCCATGACCTTTTCGTCTCCACTGGCAGCTTCGATGCCCAGCTCATAGAGTTGGAGGAATTCTGCAGGGTCGGTCGTGTTGTCGTAGCGAGGAGGTAGGTCTGGCTTGAACTTGTCGGGCCACACGACGCTGCGCAGCTCGGTGGTGTAGGCGCGGCAGCCTGCGGTGGCCACAGGAGGCTTCGGTTGAGGGAGAGCTGGGCCTTGCGGGTCCCCATGCGCCGCAGCTGGAAGCAGCGCGGGGTCTTGACGTGCCGGAGCTGGAGCAGGGTCACGGCGAGCCGGAGCAGGACGCGCCCGGGCAGCCTCTTACGGTCGAGGGACTTCTTGGCAGCTCCGTTCTTGCTGAGCTGGCGCCTAACGGAGCGGGTTCCGCCTAGGGGTCACGCGCCTTGGAGCCATGGCATCTTCTTGGAGAGGAGGCGGCTGGTACGCCCCCGAAGCTTCATGGCACGCGTGAGGCAGGGTGCGGCGCAGCGGAGCGGACGGCGCAGGAGAGCCCCCCGCGGCGCGGACGAGCTCGGCGACGCGGTCGAGCCACTCTTCGTAGACGTCGTCGACGGGACGGTAGCGCAGTAGCTCGTTTGCCGCGATGAGCGCAGCTCGAGCCTCCAAGGGTGCACGGAGCGCGCGGGACAAAGAGCCAGCTGGTGTGAGCGATGGAGTAGCGGTGCGGCCGTCTTGCCGCACGGACGGATGCTGAGACGACGCTTGTTGCTCGTTCCCCGCCGGGCCGGTGGCGGCGTCGACGGCGGGCGACGGGGAACGACAAGGGCGCCCACCGACGGGAGCCGTCTGGGCGACGCGGGAAGCGATGGCGGCCCGGCGCTCGGCACGGGCCCGACGAGCGTCAGACATGGACGCGACGGTCGGCGGAGAGCGGAGCGGTGGAAGACAAATTCCGGCGCACCCCTACCTGGCACGCCAAATGTCGGATTTCGGGTTCCGGCAGACCCTTAAGGTTCGAACTCTGGGGTGCGCGTGGAGATTATGCCCTCTACCTCTCCGTCTCGCAAAGATCTAATCTACCAAAAGAACAACACAAGAGACACAGAGTTTATACTGGTTCGGGCCACCGATGTGGTGTAATACCCTACTCCAGTGTGGTGTGGTGATTGCCTCTTGGCTGGTGATGATGAACACTACAAGGTAGAACAACCACGCGAGGGTCTGTTCTTGGCCTGGGGGATGAACTGCTAGGAGGAGTTCAATCGCCCTTCTCTCTCTTTCTCTCTCATCCAATTGCCTGATTGCTCGATGATCTCTCGGTTGCAAGGTTTTTCTCTCCCTCTACCCTGGGGGTGGCTAGTCCTATTTATAGGCAAAGGCCCTGGGCCTCTTCCCAAATATTGAGCAGGAAGGGCGCCAACAATTGGCCAGTTTGAAGGGGAACATCCGGTACACTTATCCTGACGAAAGTTGGTCTTCGCCTGCCAAAGGCCCTGGTGGCGCCAACAATTTTTGGCAACCATCACATTTACTGACTAAATCTCTCGCATCAGCGTGAGACGTCAGCCAATAAAATCCATGACGGAAAGCTTTGGCCACAAGAGACTTTGAGACGGCATGATGGCCACAATCTCCTTCATGGATCTCACGAAGAATTTCTTGACCTTCCTCAGGAGAGACGCGGCGTTGAAACGCCCCAGTGACACTGCAATGATGCAACTCACCATTGGCAATTGTCATTGACTTAGACCGCCGGGTTATCTGTCTAGCCAAGGTTTCATCCTCAGGCAACTCGCCCTGGGTCATATAAGCCAAATATGGTACTGTCCAATCTGGGATGACGTGAAGAGCCGCCACCAATTGTGCTTCCGGGTCTGGAACAGCCAAGTCTTCCTCTGTAGGCAACTTGACAGAAGGGTTATGCAGAATATCTAAGAAAGTGTTAGGTGGCACCGGCTTACGCTGAGACCCCAGCTGGCTTAAAGCATCAGCCGCTTCATTCTTTCTGTGATCAGTGTGCTCCACTTGGTAACCCTTGAAGTGTCCAGCAATGGCATCAACTTCACGGTGATAAGCCGCCATGAGAGGATCCTAGGAATCCCACTTGCCTGATACTTGTTGAGCCACCAAATCTGAGTCGCCAAAGCACCTTACCCAGCTTAAGCTCATCTTCTTAGCCATCCGAAGACCATGGAGCAAGGCCTCATACTCAGCTGCATTGTTAGTACAGGGAAACATCAACCGTAGCACATAACAAAATTTGTCACCTCGAGGGGAAGCTAAAACAACTCCAGCCCCCGAGCCCTCCAATTGCCTGGACCCATCAAAATGAATAGTCCAATATGTGATGTCCGGCTTCTCTTCAGGCATCTGTAGCTCTGTCCAATCGTTGATGAAGTCCACCAGTGCTTGAGACTTGACAACAGTGTGTGGCACATACTTTAAACCATGAGGCCCAAGTTCAATGACCCACTTGGTGACTCGTCCTGTGGCTTCTCTATTTTGAATGATATCTCCTAAAGGAGCAGAACTAACCACAGTGATGGGATGACCCTGAAAATATTGCTTAAGCTTCTGGCTTGCCATGAATACCCCATAAACGAGCTTCTAACAGTGTGGATATCTTTGCTTGGACTCAATAAGCACCTCACTGATGTAGTAAACCGTCCATTGAACCGGATATTCCTTGCCAGCCTCCTTGTGCTCTATGACAATGGACACACTGATAGCACGTGTGTTAGTAGCCACATATAACAATAATGGCTCCTTATCAATGGGAGCAGCAAGGACTGGCGGCTCAGCGAGCTGTCTCTTCAAATCTTCAAAGGTAGCGTTAGCAGCATCACTCCAGACAAAGTCGTTTGTCTTCTTCATCATCTGAAACAGCGGTATGGCCTTCTCACCTAACCGGCTTATGAACCGGCTTAAAGCAGCAATACGACCCGCCAAACGTTGAACATCATTGATACACGCCGGCTTAGCCAAAGAAGTGATTGCCTTGATCTTCTCTGGGTTAGCCTCGTTGCCTCTGTTAGAAACTAGAAAATCCAAAAGCTTCACTGCTGGCACTTCAAAAACACACTTGGCCGGGTTAAGCATCATCTTGTAGACCCGGAGGTTATCAAATGTTTCCTGCAGATCATCTATCAAGGTCTCCTTCTCTCTCGATTTCACCACAATGTCGTCCACATAAGCATGAACATTGCGCCCATTCTGACTATGAAGAAAGTTCTGCACACATCGCTGATAAGTCGCCTAGGCACTCTTAAGCCCAAAAGGCATAGACACATAGCAGAAGGCTCCAAATGGAGTAATAAAAGCCGTCTTCTCCTGGTCCTTCACTACCATCTTGATCTGATGATAACCAGAATAAGCATCCAAAAAGCTCAAACGCTCACAACCCGCCGTAGAATCAATGATTTGATCAATATGAGGGAGCGCGAAAGGATCAGTCAGACAAACCTTGATTAAGTCTGTGTAATCCACACACATACGCTAGGTACCATTCTTTTTAAGCACGAGCACCGGGTTAGCCAACCACTCTGGATAGAAAACTTCAATAATGAACCCGGCCGCCAAGAGACGGGCCACTTCCTCACCAATGGCCTTACGCCTCTCCTCATTGAACCGCCGAAGAAGCTGCCTGACTGGCTTAAACTTTGGATCAATATTGAGAGTGTGCTCGGCGAGTTCTCTCGGTACACCCGGCATGTTAGAAGGTTTCCATGCAAAGATGTCCCGGTTCTCACGGATGAACTCGATGAGCGCGCTTTCCCATTTGGGATCCAGATTAGCACTGATACTGAACTGCTTAGATGGGTCGTCTGGAACAAAATCGATAAGCTTGGTGTCATCAGCCGACTTAAACTTCAGCACCGGCTCATGCTCTGTGGTTGGCTTCTTCAAAGACGTCATGTCCGCCGGGTCAACATTGTCCTTGTAGGACTTCAACTCCTCTGCTGAAACATTCAGGTCCTGATACACGAACCCTGCTGCTGGAGGGAGCGTCTCTGTCGTGACCTCCTCTATGAGCTCTATTCCTGTCGACCAGACCTTGAACGATAATGGATCTCGCATCAAAGCCTGGTTCCCTGGGGTCGACTGGAAACCTTCGCCCAGCACTGAGCTGGCGTCTGTCATCTTGCCGCCGAGAAACATATGATCCACCCCTTGGGGGAGGAGTGGGCACTCGACGTCGATCATTGCGATCGAATCGGTGTTCGTACCGCTCTCGGCCTTGATATTGATCATCGTGCCGGTCTCTACGTTCCCCATGCCTCGGAGGCGATCCTGGACTGTGGGCCGACTGTACAGAATTCGCAGCGACGGATCGGCTGTGAATCCTGTTACACGACTGAGATACAACTGAGTTCTGATCCCCTGCTGCCCGGAGCAAATCTCTGATCTGTAACAGACCTCTCCCCGCCTCCAACTGAGAAGGCTGGATCGACTCTGCTATGCGGGCTGCAGCTGCTAAATTCTGAATCGGAGTTCGGTATACCTGAGTTGGTGGCTGGAAGAGGCGGCGTCGACTGGATTGGCGACTGGCGGTCGAGCGCGCTCGTCGAGTATTTTCTGAAGATTCTCCAGTCGAGTACGCTCAGCCAGGTTGGCCAAGCGCGCCTCCTCCAAGGCGCGCGCCTCAGGGGTTTCTCCAATGATAGGAGTGTGAAGCGCGTCCATGTTCCAGCGACAAAGTTCCTCCCTCTGCAGCGAGGTGAGAGGCTCGGGTCTGTACTCTTCATGGCCCCGCGTCGGAACTCCTGCCCCGGCAACCTCTTCGGTGTGGGGGAATCCGGGGGGGCTGCGCGGTCCGTCGACCATCAGTACCTCCGCCGCTGGATCGTTGCTGTCGCACTCGGACGCAGTCTCTGCGGAGCCAGTCGACAGATCAAACAGGCCGTAGAGTGATTCGTCGGGCTCAATCGCCGCGACTTGGGGGATGGCCGACTGGCGGGCCAATGCATGCCTCACCCACCGCTGGAGTCTCGACCGACCGGAGCGCTTGCGCCGGCGGGAAACAGGGAGCGAGGACGAAACGGGTGCCGACCCGTACTGGGCCGACGGTTGTCGCAGCAGGACGCCACGAATGCACGCGCGAAAGTGCGTCGCTCCGCGGGCGGGGAGCGCGTCCACGTCGAGTGGAGCCTCCTGGAGCCAAGCAGAATCATCGACGACGAAAGTGAGGGCGCCGAGACGGATCTCGCGCCCCTCGACTAGGATTCCGCTCGAAGACATGATGGGAGATGTCAAAAGAATCCCAACTCCTCCAAAAATTGCTAGAACACCTGCCCCACGGTGGGCGCCAACTGTCGTGGTTCTAAGTCTGATAGTAGAATGGGGGGTAGGAATGGATAGGCAAGATCCTAGCTCTGGAGTAGTTGTGCACGCAAGGAGTTAACGAGTTCAGGCCCTTCTCGGAGGAAGTAATAGCCCTACGTCTCGGAGCCCGGAGGCGGTCGACTGGATTATATGCGTGAGTGTTACAAAGATGCGAACCCCTGTGCCAGTGGAGGGGGGTGGCTTATATAGAGTGCGCTCAGACCTCCGCCAGCCCATGTTGCAAGGGTTTTAAAGTACATTAAAGTCAGGCGTTACAGGTAACGCCTCTAATGAAGGGCTTTGATGACCATAAAGACTAGTTAATTACAGACCGTTTGGATGCGGAGTGGCTCCTGTTCTTCCGACGGTCGAGTGAATCTTCATGGTCGAGTGTCTCCTTGTTAGTCGAGTGAATGCTTATCAGGTCGACTGGTAAGCAATCTCTTTTAGCAAGTGACCTTGGGGAGGGTACCCTTGGGCAGGCCCATGACCCTACCCTAGGTACATGACTTCATCAGCTAAGACCATCTCAAATAACGAGGAACTGCCGGCTCAACAGCGTTCACAACCCTCTTATGAAGCTTCTGGTCCCGTTTGCACAAACTGGTGGTGAACACATGATATTGTCCACTATTCAGCTGCTTTGGATTGCTTTGATATCCAGACTGATGCTGCTGCTGCTGACCTCCCTGGCCAGATTGCTGATTATAGCCACCTTGATTTCCTTGAGAGCCTTGAAATTTGGAATATGAACCGCCGCCCGGGCCATGAAAACCGCCGCCACTTGAGCCGCCGCCTGGCCCATGATTGTCGTTGAACATGTTGGAGTTCTTGAAAGCCTTCATGATCGTACAGTCCTTCCATAGGTGAGTGGTCGGTTTCTGCTGAGTACCGTGCCTTGGACAGGGCTCATTTAGCAACTGCTCAAGAGTGGGACCTGACCCGCCGGACCGAGGAGGTGGTCTCCACTTATGTCGTTGATTGTTGCCATGTGCATTGGTGTTAGCCACAAACTCCGAGCTACCGTCAGCCTTACGTTTATTATTGCCTCCTTGATTCGTCGGGTTATGCTGATGACCCTTGGCATTACCGTTCTTCTTTCCCTTCCCTGTCTTCTCATCGTCAGACTCGGGATCCTTGGTACTATCAGAGTTAGCGTACTTGACTAGAGCCGCCATTAGCTGGCACATGTCATTATAATCGCGCTTGAGCCGCCCCAGCTTCTGTTTCAGAGGCGTAAAACGGCAATTTTTCTCCAACATTAAGACTGCAGAGCGGCATCCATCTTATCAGATGAATGTATTATGGCTTTGACCCGGCGCACCCAATGGGTTGTGGACTCACCCTCCTCTTGCTTGCAATTAGTCAAATCCACAACTGATATGGGCTGCTTGCATGTGTCTTTGAAGTTCTGAATAAACCGGGCCTTTAACTCTGCCCATGAATCAATGGAATTAGGTGGCAGCCCCTTTAACCAAGTGCGGGCCGTTCCATCCAACATCATGGTGAAGTACTTGGCCATTGCAGCGTCACTGACCTCCAATAGTTCCATGGCCATCTCATAACTTTCAATCCATGCCCCGGGCTGTAAATCAGCCGTGTAATTAGGCACCTTTAGAGGCCCCTTGAAATCCTTGAGCAACCGCTCGTTACGCAGAGCCGACACCAAGCAAGGGACACCTCCAGTCCTCATGGTCACGCCTGCCTCAATAGAAGTCGTCGGATAAACCGGAAAAGACTGGTAAGCCGCTCGCTAAGCCGTGATACGTCTCTGTCGTATCTATAATTTTTTATTGTTCCATGCCATATTATTCAACTTTCATATACTTTTGGCTAGGGGTGGGCATAAAAACCGACAAACCAAACACCGAACCGAAGCCGAAACCGAAAAAACCGAATTTTCGGTTTTTAATAGATGTAATGCAAAATTCGGTTTTTACTTTTGTTAACCGAACTGATTTTGATCGGTTCGGTTTGCCATGGGTAACCGAATAAAAAAACCGAACATATAAGCACTACAGAGTCAAGAAGAGAAGCTTCTCGCGTGTGCACGTCGCGAGAAGGACGCGCCAGGCAGCGACGTGCGCGAGGAGCCCAGCCCATGCAAGGCACATACCTTTTTTGGGCCTTTTGTGTTGTACTGTGTGGCCCATACAGTTTGCCTGTACGGGAGCAAACCAGCTAGGCGTGATGTGGTCGTGGGATTAGTCCCACATCGAACAGCGACGTGATGGGGCACAGATAGCACACCTATATAATAGGGTAAACTGCCAGAGGTCCGTCGCTCACACGTTGACGAACCAGTCTTCGGTGTATACGGTATGTCGGGGATATACCCCGCAGTGTAAACCGGCCGGAAGTTAAACCGGCCGGACTTGGCGATATTCGTCTGGTGACCTGCCCAGACCTGGCGGTTTACCAGTAACCCGTCGGGACGTTGTAACTCACTGGTAACCCGACGGACGACAGAAGAGCGACAAGACCAGGTGGCCCGTCTGGCGGTTCAGGAAGGCCGGTTCAACTATGGTGGGCCGGTTTAACAGGAAAGGAATATTTACCTCACAAGGAGTTAAGACCGAGACTTGTACCCGGTTTGTATTAGAGATAGACTAGTCCTAATCCTAATAGGACTCCACATGTAAACCGCCCCTTCAACATATATAAGGAGGGGCGGGGCTCCCCAAAGTGGGACAGGTTAGAAGCTACAAGCTACAAGCAATCAATAATCTCTAGGGCTAGACACAAGATCCGGTTTACGGTGTCTCCCTCGGGATGATAATGAGACCTAGCCTCAAACAGCATGTAGGGTTTTTACCGGATGATGTTTCCCGGGGCCCGAAGCTGTCTAAACCCTTGTCTTGCGTGTTGATCCGCCCTGCGTCTCTCGTCCCACTCAACCCCTCTCAAGCTACCACATGGATGCGTTGGCCTCGCGACTAAGTCCTAACACTAAGGACATCTGCCGTGACAAATCCACGACAGTTGGCGCCCACCGTGGGGCCTGCGCACGGTGGTGTTGAAGTTTTTGAAAGGATCTTTTTTAGGGTTCGAGAAGTTCGCAATTTTCTGGCTCAACAAAAGCCGGCATGGAAAAATTCATATCAATTCATCAATGAAGAGTCCGGCCGGATCAAGATAGTCCTGCACATCGCCGGTTCAAGTTTCTCGCACATCGCCATGATTCAGATCGAATCGCCAGCTGCGGACGTAACTCGCCTTGCCGAATCCAAGTATGATCCGCCAAGTCTATCTGCGGCGGATGAGGGCATGGACTCAGACTCCGCCTCTGTCACAAATCGCCACTGATCCGAGCCGCTGTTTCTAGGCTGTTTTCGGCCCCGCCTCAATCTCCGCTGCTGGTCGCCACCGCCTGAAAGCTACCTCCGCCGGTCTCCGCCTAGGGCCGCCGCGTTTTGAGCCGCCTCTTCGCGTTGTGCATCCGCCTGAACAACCTGATGCTTCCAAGGCACCTGCTTCAACTACGCGACCTTAATCCGCCGTTTCGCCATTGCTCACAAACCGCCACATGCACACACACATCCAGCGCCAGGAGAGCGCCCGCGCTCGATCCCATGGCCGCGCCTCCCTGTCGCCGCGGTTGCTCCATGCTCCGCCTCCAGCCTCCTCCGTCGTGCTGCCGCCTCACCATGGACCGGCGCCCGCCGACCCCCTCCCGTCGCTCACACCTCCACTCCCGTGGCCTCGGTAACCCGCCGGTCTTGAATCGCCGCTTAAACCGCCGTCTCCGATCGGTCTCGGATGGAGTCACCACCACGTCACTGAGTTGCCATCATCGCCACAACTCGCCGGCCTTGAACCGCGGCCACCGCCGGTTCAGTTCGCGCCTCTGCACCGCCTCCGTCTGCGTTGCACCAGCCGCTAGAGCTTCGCCCTTCATCGCTCCGAGTCGTCGGCTGCCGACCACCGCAAAAGATAGGTCGGGTCTTGAAGTCACCGTTCTCCACCTCTAAGTCGTCGACCACGATTTCTGCTGGGAGTCGCCAGGCTTTCTCCACCGGAGAACTGCCGTCCTTCACCAGTGAACCGCCCGCCTGTTCAACCTCTCCGCGGACGCGCCCGACGAGGAGTGCGATGAATTCAGTGCTGCAGCCTTTTCTGATTTGAGCCTACAGCTCCCGTACATGCCGAGTCAACGCTGCACCGACCCTCTTCAGGGAGGCCTTGAGTCGCTGTCTCAACCACCATTGTTGCTTTTTGCTAAACCGCCGCTTCAGACCGCCTCACCGTTAGTGCTCTCCAATAACCTGTGTCAACTTGCCGGCGCCCAGTTCAACAGCGGACAAATCGTCACCGGCCCACCTTCGTTGCCGTTGATCGCAAGTCGCTTCTGTTACGGTCACGTCCGTTGTTGCTGTGCCACCTCTGCCTCGACCCGCTTCTGCTGTGCGTCGTGGCTGTGCCAAGGCACCACTCTTGTCGTCGCCAAAGATCAGGTCATGAGGTTACAAGTGAAAGTTCAATTCACCAAGGCGTCGGCTTGTGCTGCTACTCTCCACGTTGTCATATGAAAGCATTGTTTATTTTTGGTGATTGCCTCAAGACTAGAGGAGAAGATTCCTCCTGACGATCTGGTGCAATCAAACAAAAAAAAAGGGAGCAGGCAATATTAAAATAATGATGGAACATCAAGGCTGGGACTACTTTGGTTGATTAAACAAGACACCCAGGTGCTGCTCCTGGTGGTCGATGGAAAAAGAAAAGATCAATTAGTATTCCTATTTAAAGTACTACTACAAGTGCTGCATCAATCCAAAAAGGAGTATGGAGCATTACTATTACTACGTGCAAAAATTTCACGTGCAGATCATCCAATGGTCACAAACATCAGGTGATATCCATCTAACAAAATATTTTATTAGCACATATCAAAGAGCGGTTTATCTTTGCCTTGGTCTGCAATACTGTTTATGCAGGACAATTGTTCATTATAAATGAGGCGCTATGTTACGGGCACGGAGAACGCGCTAGCAACGTTCTGCACCGGTGTTTCATCCGTGTCCTACCATCCGGTGAATGAATGTGAGAAGGTCGTTGTCCCTGCGGCCTGGTTTACATCAGCTTGCCGGGACCGCTCCCGTGATTAACTCGCCCGTCCAAGCCGGTTTACGACACTGGTGAAATCCGTCAGTTTATATCGCGATCCAGTCCGCGTCAACTCGTCAGGACCATGCGAATTACCCAATAGCGCGTGCACAGGCTGCCATCCCCCGCAGTCCGGTCTACATCAACATACCGGGGCCGCATCTGTCTCCACGAGCCATTTATTGAGTATGAACAAGTCACAGCTTGGGTAGCCCGGTTTTCTTTCAAATTGGAGGAAAATTATCATCAACCGCCGTCTGCACTGGATGGATCAATGGGCACGCACACAAGTCGCCGCCGCTACAGTTTGGTTAACTACAAATTACCAGTTGGAAGGAACCATTGGCCGAGTTGCTGACACGGTTCATACGGGATCATTTACAACCCGCCGCAGTCACCTCAACCTTCTGTGGATTCACATCGTGTTATCGACACCAGTGATATACAAGTTATGCCGGTTTATATCACAGTCAAATATGGAGAGTTTCGAGTCACCTTGAGACTTGGGCGCTACGATGACATCACTCAGCAAATCTTGCTAGTTTCAGCCGGTTTAAAAACCCCAGGACGATGGAGGGAAAGATAACCCGTCCCGGAGGCTACTGTTATAGGGATGAAAATTTAAAGGCCGTCAGAAAATTTCCGGCTTAGAAAGCATATGACAGTTACAAAATCCCGGTTCAATAAAGAAGATCCGGGTCATCAGAAAGGATTCCGGTTTAAAATCCGGTTTAAGGGAAGTCAGTCTCATTGAAGCTCTCAAAAATCAGGTTTACAATCCGGTTCAAGAGAAATCTATTTTCCCACATAGCTCTGAAGCGCTCAGATCCGGTTTAACAATGTCCAGTTCAAAAAGGAATTAACTTCTCGCAAGTTCGAGTTTAAAGGCCGTCAGAAAATTTCCGGCTGAAAATGAAGATTCCGGTTTAAAATCCGGTTCAAGGGAAAGATGTCTCCCACAGCTTTGAAGCTTTCAATATCCGGTTCAAGATCCTGGTTCAAGAAGAATTTACCTCTTGCAAAAAAGTTAAAAATTACTGAAGAGGACCTGCTGCCATGATGCGCGGTTCAAACATGGGGCTTCCTGTTCAAACATAGGTCGTATTCGAACCAAAGAGAACATAGCTGTCCTTACAAAGTCAGTTGGGGACCTAGTCGACTTGAACCGTAGCTACACCTCCTGGGAGCTTGGTCATGTCTTGACGACGGTAATGCCTTCTGGCTGGCATATTTGCCACTAAGTCAGTTGGGGACCTAATCGACTTGAACCGTAGTTACACCTTATGGGAGATCGGTCATGTCTTGATGATGGTAATGCCTTCTGATCGGCTTTTAAACAGCCAATAAGTCATTTGGGGGCTTGGTCGTGTCCGAACCAATGCAATGCCACTTGATCGGCCCTAGGCCACTGAGTCACTTGGGGGCTTGGTCGAATCCGAACCAATGCAATGCCACTTGGCCGGCGTAACGCCACGAGTCATTTTGGGGTCCTGGCTGACTGGCACCATTGCTACGCCTTCGGGGGGCTTGGTTGCGTCTGACCATGGTAATTCCATCTGACCAAGCTCAGTAGAGCTCTTCTTTTGCAAAAAATTGTTGCCATTGCTTTTGCTTTAATAGCCTTTCTTGAGAAGTTGCTATTTTATTTGCGTTTTTTAAACCGACAGTATTTTGTACCGGTTCAAGCAGCTAAATTGGCGGAACACGGTCCATTTTTAATCCGGAGATTATCTGCCCGGTTTGATTTTCTGTTACCATCCTATTATGGAGTAAACCGGTGTTTATCAACCCGGCTCGGCTTTCAACTACAAGTTGTGAGTACATAATCAAGTTATAATCCGGAGATTATCAGCCCGGTCTGGTTTGACTACAAGTCACCAGTATTATATATTGTTAAACCGGTGTTTATCACAGCCCGGTACGGTTTTATCATAAACCGACGCAATATGGAAGGAGGTATCATTACTCAAGATTGGGGTTATCACTCTTACTACAAAAAGTTGGTAAACCGACTATATCACAGGTATGATATATTTCATATTTGATTGTTCTTAAGCGCAGCCTTGGTTATAAACCTGGGTTATATGTTGGGCATTATGACCCGTCCAGCGGTAAACCGCCAGGACACTTTAAACTTGTTGTATGCAGAAACAAGTTGAATAAAGCATGATTATAAATCACCGGTGTTTGTTAAACCAGCCTGGCTTTAAGACGATAAGTTGCCAGTATCTGATGAGAAATTATCCGGTGTTTATTAAACCGGCCTGGCTTTTAGACGATAAGTTGCCAATATATGATGAGAAATTATCCGGTGTTTATTAAACCGGTCTGGCTTTGGACTGTAAGTCGCCAGTATATATATTTGGATTGCGCCATTGGAATCTTGCGCTTGTAAATTATTGGATTATATTATTCAAATAGCCAAACTTGGCTGAATTTTCATTATGATATTGGAGGAATAAGGTTTTCATACCAGATTATATTATCTTGAATAGCCAACATGGCTGGATTTTTATTATTAATGTTATGATTAAGGTTTTTTCAAAGTCGCTTTAGCGCAATGGTTATCATTTTCTACGATTGAGGGAATAGTCCCGAGTTGCTGCAGGCTTACAACCCGGCACTTGGGGGCTACATTATTCAGAATTCAGATTACATCAAATATGCAAGTCTCATGTTGCTGCAAGCATGCACCATGACACTTGGGGGCTAATGCAAGGTCATTTTTGCTCATCTTATTGAAGACCCAACTCATCACATCGTAATGAGCTGGCCCTTGGGGGCTACCAATTGCTCCTGTCAACTACTCAAGGTACAAAGCTTTTTTATCTATTATATTGAAGGGTCTACTGCTCAGTTGGTAAAGCACAAGGCTCTTAACCTTGTGGACGTGGATTCAAGCCCCATGATGAGGGGTTACATCATATGATGTTATTTTCATAGAAGTATATATCAAAGTCCCAGCTCAATATTATCTTACTGAGCCGGCCCTCGGGAGCTACATATTGCTGTTCAAAGTTTACAAGATTATATTTACAAAGTCCCTGCTGATTATTACATAATGACCCGGCCCTTGGGGGCTACATTGGTTGAAATTTTATGGGCATCAGTCAATTACAAGTCCCAGGTTGCTGCAAGCATGACAACCCGGTACTTGGGGGCTACAGGTATTATATCATTATCGAAGAAACATTTTCAAATTCTCTGTTGAGCAAATTAGATTGACCCGGCGTCACCAATCATTATGACCCTGTGGCTGCAACCCGGTGTCATCAATAATCATAAACCGATGTTGGCAACAATCATGAACCGGTGTCTGCAACAATCATAATCCGGGGTCATCAGTTTTTATAACCCGGCCATTTGATAATGTTAAACCGGCAAGTTTTCAAGACCAGGATCATCTTCAAACCGGCTGAATATCAGATGAATATTTCAAGACCAATATTTCTTAAACCGGCGTTTTGGAAGCCGACTCAAGTGGATTATTTCTTAACCCGGAGTACAACCTATCAAATTTGTTCTTATGTTTATTTGCAGCATAAGTTTACCATGGATAAATCCAAGCTAAACTTGGGGGCTAATGTCGGGGATATACCCCGCGGTGTAAACCGGCCGGAAGTTAAACCGGCCGGACTTGGCGATATTCGTCTGGTGACCTGCCCAGACCTGGCGGTTTACCAGTAACCCATCGGGACGTTGTAACTCACTGGTAACCCGAGGACGACAGAAGAGCGACAAGACCAGGTGGCCCGTCTGGCGGTTCAGGAAGGCCGGTTCAACTATGGTGGGCCGGTTTAACAGGAAAGGAATATTTACCTCACAAGGAGTTAAGACCGAGACTTGTACCCGGTTTGTATTAGAGATAGACTAGTCCTAATCCTAATAGGACTCCACATGTAAACCGCCCCTTCAACATATATAAGGAGGGGCGGGGCTCCCCAAAGAGGGACAGGTTAGAAGCTACAAGCTACAAGCAATCAATAATCTCTAGGGCTAGACACAAGAGCCGGTTTACGGCGTCTCCCTCGGGATGATAATGAGACCTAGCCTCAAATAGCATGTAGGGTTTTTACCGGATGATGTTTCCCGGGGCCCGAAGCTGTCTAAACCCTTGTCTTGCGTGTTGATCCGCCCTGCGTCTCTCGTCCCACTCAACCCCTCTCAAGCTACCACATGGATGCGTTGGCCTCGCGACTAAGTCCTGACACTAAGGACATCTGCCGTGACAAATCCACGACACGGTATAAACTGAATACCGAACCGAAATATTGGTTAACCGAATTTTCTGTTTTCTAAAATTTTAAGCCATTTTCGGTTAGCATTCTGTCTAACCAAAATTTTAAAAATACCGAAATATACTAACCGAATTTTCGGTTTATACCAAATGCCCAGGCCTACTTTTGGCAACTTTTTATACTAATTTTGGGACTGACATATTGATCCAGTGCCCAGTGCCAATTCCCATTTGTTGCACGTTTTATGTTTCGCAGAAACCCCATATCAAACAGAGTCCAAACGGAATAAAAACGGACGGAGAATATTTTTGGAATATTTGGGAAATATGGGAGGAAGAATCAACGTGAGACGGTGCCCGAGGTGGCCACGAGGCAGGGGGCGTGCCTGCCCACCCTGGGCGCACCCTGACCCTCGTGGGGCCCTCGTAAGGCGATTGCTGCTATTCTTTTGCCGCAAGAAAGCTAATTTTCTAAAAAAATATCTCGGCGAAGGTTTCAGTCCAATTGGAGTTACGGATCTCCGAATATATAAGAAACGGTGAAAGGGCAGAATCCCAGAGCACAAAAACAGAGAGAAACAGAGAGATAGATCCAATCTCGGAGGGGCTCTCGCCCCTCTCATGCCATGGAGGCCAAGGACCAGAGGGGAAACCCTTCTCCCATCTAGGGAGGAGGTCAAGGAAGAATAAGAAGAAGAAGGGGGGCCCTCTCCCCCTCTCTTTCGGTGGCGCCGGAACGCTGTCATGGCCATCATCATCATCACCGCGATCTTCACCAACATCTCCATCACCTTCCCCCCTCTATATACAGTGGTCCACTCTCCCGCAACCCGATGTACCCTCTAAACATGGTGCTTTATGCTTCATATTATTATCCAATGATGTGTTGCCATCCTATGATGTCTGAGTAGATTTTCGTTGTCCTATGGGTGGTTGATGAATTGCTATGATTGATTTAATTTGTGTGTGGTTATGTTGTTGTCCTTTGGTGCCCATCATATGAGCGCGTGCGTGGATCACACCATAGGGTTAGTTGTATGTTGATAGGACTATGTATTGGAGGGCAAGAGTGACAGAAGCTTCTACCTAGCATAGAAATTGATGCATACGGGATTGAAGGGGGACCAATATATCTTAATGCTATAGTTGGGTTTTACCTTAATGAACGTTAGTAGTTGTGGATGCTTGCTAATAGTTCCAATCATAAGTGCATAGAATTCCAAGTCAGGGATGACATGCTAGCATGCATAGAATTCCAAGTCAGGGATGACATGCTAGCAGTGGCCTCTCCCACATAAAAGTTGCTATCAGTCTAGTAAAGTTGTCAATTGCTTAGGGACAATTTCGCAACTCCTACCACCACTCTTCCACACTCGCTATGATAACTTTATTGCTTCTTTATCTAAACAGCCCCTAGATTTTATTTACGTGCTCTTTATTATCTTGCACACCTATCCAAAAACACCTACAAAGTACTTCTAGTTTCATACTTGTTCTAGGTAAAGCGAACGTTAAGCGTGCATAGAGTTGTATCGGTGGTTGTTAGAACTTGAGGGAATATTTGCTCTACCTTTAGCTCCTCGTTGGGTTTGACACTCTTACTTATAGAAAGAGGCTACAATTGATCCCCTATACTTGTGGGTTATCAAGACCTTTTTCTGGCGGCGTTGCCGGGGAGCAATAGTGTGGGGTGAATATTCTCGTGTGTGCTTGTTTGCTTTATCACTAAGTAATTTCTATTTGCTTTTCTTAGTTGCTCTTTATCTTTAGTTATGGATATGGAACACGAAATACCAAAAAAAAATAGGTTTACTGCTACTCATGGAGATGGGTGTCGGTCTCAAAACCGGCGGATCTCGGGTAGTGGATCCCGAACTGTGCGTCTAAGGCGGATGGTAACAGGAGGCAAGGGACACAATGTTTACCCAGGTTCGGGCCCTCATGATGGAGGTAATACCCTACTTCCTGCTTGATTGATCTTGATTATATGAGTAGTACAAGAGTTGATCTACCACGAGATCATAGAGGCTGAACCCTAGAAGCTAGCCTATGGTATGATTGTTGTTGTCCTACGGACTAAACCTTCCGGTTTATATAGACACCGGAGGGGGCTAGGGCTACACAGAGTCGGTTACAATGGGAGGAGATCTACATATCCGTATTGCCAAGCTTGCCTTCCACGCCAAGGAGAATCCCATCCGGACACGAGACAAAGTCTTCAATCTTGTATCTTCATAGTCCAACAGTCCGGCCAAAGGATATAGTTCGGCTGTCCGGATACCCCCTAATCCAGGACTCCCTCAGTAGCCCCTGAACCAGGCTTCAATGACGATGAGTCTGGCGTGTAGATTGTCTTCGGCACCTCCTATGAATACTACATAGAAGATCTTGAACACAAGAATAGTGTCCGGCTCTGCAAAACAAGTTCCACATACCACCGTGGAGAGAATAATATTTCCACCAATCTAATCTGCTGATGCACTCGATATCATGACATCATACCACGGCCCGGCCATTACTCAGACCGTTTTTCTCAACCATCCTTGGCGCAAATCGCGAGGCAGTTTCTTTGGCACGTCTTGTCGAAGCAGAGATCATGTCCCCTTATCACGGGATTCTCATCAATACGGGCGTGGGTAACCCAACCGCGCCATCAATCGCGGCGCTTGGGGAATAAGCGGGTTTACAAGGCTAGTGGGGGCGTATAGTTTCGTGCGCCTTTATAAAGGGATAAGAGTTCACCCTTTCTCACCCACGCCTTCTTCCTCCTTGTTCATCCATTCTCGCGCACTCGAGCTCCAACACCCAAGTTCGCACCTTTCTTCTCACACCACTCCAACCATGTCCAGAGCGGGAGGCAAGTGGATGGAATCCACCGTCACGGAGGAGGACATTAGCAAGCTGCGGGGAGCCGGATACTTGGCCGCGGATATCGCGCACCGGCTGCCCGACGAAGGGCAGATCGTCCCTACCCTGGAATCTTACGAGAGGGTAGTTTTCCTCACCACTTCGTCCGCGGACTAGGATTCCCCCTTCACCCGTTCGTCCGCGGCCTCATGTTCTATTATGGGTTGGACTTCCATGATCTGGCCCCGAACTTCATCCTCAACATCTTGGCATTTATTGTCGTGTGCGAGGCCTTCCTCCGCGTCCAGCCCCACTTCGGCCTGTGGCTGAAGACCTTCAACGTCAAGCCGAAGGTTGTAGGCGGCCAGCAAGCGGAATGCGGAGGCGCCATAGTGGGCAAAATGCCCAATGTTACATGGCTCGAGGGCTCCTATGTGGAGACCATAAAGGGGTGGCAATCGGCGTGGTTCTACATCACCGAGCCGCGCGACACCAACTGGGTGGCGGCCCCTGAGATTCGATCCGGAATCCCCACGCGGCTCACCTCCTGGACAGAGAAGGGCCTGTCCTGGGTTCCATCGGTGGAGCTGGCCGGACTCCAAAAATGTATCCGGAACATGATAAGCAAGAAGCTTAAGCTTGTCAACATGGTCCAGGTCATGCTCTTCCGCCGGATCCTCCCGTGTCAACAACAGGCGTTCAATTTATGGGAGTTCGACCCGTCCCATCACCAGACTCTAGGCGATCTTTTTTACATGACGCACAAGGATGTCTGGAGGGTGCTATTCAAGGGCGCCGAGGCCCCTCCTTCCCTTACCGAGGACCGCGGGCTTAGCGCGAAGCGCCCTGCGAATCCGGTAAGTTTCCTAAACCTTGTAGGATGTTTACTTTCCCCAGCTTAATCGTGTGCATGATATGAGCTTCTATGCCTTTGACGGGACTGGGAGGAGACAGCGGAGCAGATCAACTGCCCGGCGCCCTTGCCCGAAGATCCAGCAGACGCTCTCCTAACGGAGATGCTGACTCCAGCACCCTACGAGGTGCCGGAGAAGAAGGCCAAGAAGAAGGCCGCAGGGACTCGAAAGAGTTCCCGCCGTCAGGTGGTATCAGACTCATCGTCCGATAACTCCAAGACACACTCCTCTCGGGAAGACGAGGAGGAGGAAGATGAAGATTCTCCCCCTCCAGTTGGGGGAGGCAAGAAGAGGAAGGCCGCCCCAACCGGGGAGGCCGGAGGGTCCAAGAAGGGAAGGACTCTCCTTCAGGACTGCTCCACGACCGCTGCTCACAACGAAGATGAGTGGTTGACCAGGGACAAGCCCCTGGCGAAGTCGTAAGTATTCGTATACTAGAGTAATTCATGGTACGCTTTTATTGCACTGCTTCTCCTTACGCCGAATATAATTATGCAGTCCGCTTTGAGCCCGCATCGACGTATCTTCGTCGGACGGTTCTTTGGACCCGTCGGCTATGAGTAGCAGATCACTTCCGATCGCCTCCACCCCTCGCCCTACGGACAACGTCGAGGTGTTGTCTCAAAGGGCACGAAGCCGAGGGGAGGTAGTCCTGGAGGCGCCTCAAGGCGACCTTCCGGACCCTGGGTGTAAAGGGAGCAAGACTCCCACGGGCTCCAAGTTCGGCCCTCAACCAAGCACCGCGTCGGACCCACCAGTGGGCCCAGACTCCGGCAGGTGACCCCCTGCTAAGAGGGGCAATCCGCCTGTGCTGGTGACCTCTGTCCACCTAGAGGCACCGGACAACTTGCTGGAAGTGCTTCGCAGCGCTTCCATCGATGAGGAGCACCGCACTATCATGAGTGCGGTGGTAAAAAAGGTTCAGTCTACCAAGAGCGGACTGACTGAAGCCTGTGCCATCCTCCTAACAGGCTTTGAGGTGAGTAATCGAAATGTAGGAAAATATTGCTGCATAGACAGTAGCCCCTGATGCTCTGTTCGGCGTTCAGAAAGAAAAGCCGAATAGAGGATCGAATAATAACTGCAGGAGTCTAATCTGAATATGTCTATATGCGTATGCAGGCTTCACTGCTGGCCGCTGCCGCATGTACTGTGGAGGTCGCTGCACTGAAGCAGGACCTCGAGTGGTCCGAGGAGGAACTCGGCCGTGCCAAGAAGCAGCTCGAGGAGAATGAAGGTAAGCAATACCTTGTTTATAAAGAAGAAGGGAAAATTTTGGTTGCAAGATAATAGGATCATCATGAATGTGCCAGGGACCACGACCGAAGTGGCGACCCTGAAGCAGGCGCTATCCGAGGCGGAAAACAAAGTAGCCATGGAGCACATCAAGCGAGAAAAACAATAAGCCCGAGTAGGCGAGGTGCAGCAAGAGCTCCAGGCGCTCGCGAAGAAGCACGAGTCCTTGGAGCTTGACTCAAAGACGCGAGAGTCCGAGCTTGCCAAGGCCCTCGAAAGCACAAAACATGCCAAGGCCGAAGCCCAAAAGGCCCTCCAGGAGATTAGAGGCGGTGAAGAAGATAGCGGCGGGTAAGGCATTCATTATGCAAAGCAAGCATGTGAAAGAAAATTTCTATTTACTTACCTGAGTTCGGAGCTCTCCAGGGGCGTTCGCAGATCTACCCCGCGGTGTGTCTGATGCCGCGGAGTTCTACCGGGCCGAGGAGGGGAGCTCGATGGAGAGGTTGTTCTGGTCTCAGTATACTGGGACCGAACACCCTATGCCCATGAGCGACCAGCTGAAGCAACTGGTCGAGCTCCACAAGGCGGCCGAACAGGCCATGAAGGGCCTTATAGTCCGGATGTGGCCTGGCGATGCCCTTCCCAACAGCTACTTCGGCCTGGTGAGGCGGCTTGTAGATGCTTGCCCACGGCTGGAAGTCATAAAGCGGTCCGTCTGCATCGAAGGTGCACGCAGGGCTTTTGCCCGTGCGAAGGTGCACTGGGCCAAGATGGATGCCGAGAAGCTGGTGAAGGAGGGGTCGCCGCAGGGCAAGGAGCATCGCCGCCCCAAAATGTATTATGAAGGTGTCCTGAAGGGTGCCCGTCTCGTGGCGGACGAGTGTACCAAAGATGTAATCTTTGAATGAACTTGCTCATGTGATCCCGAATTATGAAAACTAGTTCATGTGCGCTACGCAACGCTTTTGTATTTAAAATATTACCTTCTGTGCGGCCATTTATAAAATCTGAGAGTTGGCCAGTCGTCGGCTTGTGCCCCCATGCAACTAGTGTTGGGGTGTTCGGGATAAATCTGAGCAATCTTTTCCCCATATTTGGGTCCTTTGAGGGAGGTGCTCAGCATAGCGAACCGGGCAATCGGACTATAATACTCTATCACTCTCACTTAGCCATAGAAGTCTACAATTTTAAATTTTGGCGAAGCCCCTAATATTCGGAAGGCCGAAGTTGGGGCGCTATACACGCCTAAGTCATACAAGGCCGACTCCTCGCCCGAAGCGGAAAAAGTCTTTAGGGACTTGAGACCTCTCGAACAGCGACCAGCTCTCGCCTTATCATGACAGTCAGTTTTAGCTTTCTCTACTAAGGTGCTCGTCCGAAAGAACCGGGACACAATGCAGTAGTTCTCCTAGTGCTACCTTAGCCGATATAGCGGAACGTAAGGTACCAAAACGTGGGAGCCGGGCAAACCCAACTATTGACCCAAGACATGATTCGAAGTTGTTGCATATAATGCTATAAGTTCGGGGTGCCGCACTGTCGAAAGTGTTCGGACTTTTCACGCCGTATTATGGAGTATACAGAAGCCCCTGGCGTGTTGGCCGTACCAGAGTGTACGGGTGCTAACTGTCATAAATGAACATATATATAAAAAAGTATATAGAATGCGATAATAGACTTGTGCTATGCGTTGTTTATTCAAAAAATGCGTCGACGCGTACTGATATAAGTAGTGCGGTAAGCAAAAATTAGGACTATTTGACATGTTGTCGGCATTCTGGGAACGAGGTTCCCCAGACTTGCCTGCCTGCGGCCCGCGGCGTGGCTCAAAAGGGGGCCCAGCACGGCCCATATTCATCAACACAGACCCAAGATCCTCGCGAGGGGCCAAGCCTCGCGGGGCGGACGACACGGAGCTTCCTCAAGCACGGCCTCATCAGGCTGGCTCGCGAGGAGGCGGAGAGATCAAGGCGGGGTACCTCATGAGGTGCCCATGACGCAAGCCATGACGACCAAGGGCGCCAGGCAGGCGCCAGCCCGCGCAGTGTCCTCCTTTCCTCTTTGGTGCAAAGGGAGCACGCGCAGGCGAGAGCATCAAGCAAAGGCACACGTTTCGGTGCAACGAGACCAAGACCAGTCCAACGGCAGGGAGGAAGTCATTGTGGAGCCCAAGCCAGGGTCACCACCAGGGCCTTTGGCAGGCGAAGACCAACTTTCGTCAGGATAAGTGTACCGGATGTTCCCCTTCAAACTGGCCAATTGTTGGCGCCCTACCTGCTCAATATTTGGGAAGAGGCCCAGGGCCTTTGCCTATAAATAGGACTAGCCACCCCCAGGGTAGGGGGACGGATCGATCAGCAATCAGATTGGAGAGAGAGAAAGAGAGAGAGAAGGGTGACTGAACTCCTCCTAGCAGTTCATCGCCCCGGCCAAGAACAGACCCTCATGAGGCTGTTCTTCCTTGTATTGTTCATCATCATCAGCCCAAGAGGCAATCCACCACACCACAAACTCGAGTAGGGTATTACACCGCAACGGTGGCCCGAACCAGTATAAACCCTGTGTCTCTTGTGTTGTTCTTTCCATAGTTTAGATCTTTGCGAGGTGGAGGGGTACAGGTAGGTAGAAGGCGTAATCTCCGCGCGCACCCCAGTGTTCGAACCTCAAGGGTCTGCCGGAACCCGAAATCCGACATTTGGCGCGCTAGGTAGGGGTGCGCCGGAATCCACCTTCTACCGCTTCGTGTCCCGTCGCGTCGTCATCACCATGTCCGGCGACCAGGCGAGCAACCCAGATCCTTGGGCGGCGTGGCCCGCCCGCACAGAGCCGCTCGCCTCGGGCGACCCCGTGCCCCAGGCAGCTCGCGGTCCGCGGGCGACGCGGACAAGCTTCGACAGCCCTCACACCGCGGCAGGCGCGGTCGGCAGCAAGGGCCTTCAATCACGCCGCGACCACGACACCGTACACCCGCCGGGAGCAGGCGAACTCGAGGGCCGCGCTCACGGTGGCCCGAGAGCTGCTGCAGTGCAGGCTGCTGGAGGGCGGCCGCGACGTGTTGCTGGAGCGGGTGGCAGAGCTCCTGGGCTTTGCCACCTCGGGGGCTCACCCCTTCTGCATCCAGCTCCCATCTCAAGCCCAGGGCGGCCCGCGCGGGGGCTCCGCGCACGCCCGCGGGCTCCAAGGCCACTCCAACGCCAGCGAAGCTGTCGGCACCGGACCGGCGGCAGCGCTGCCCCCGCTCCCGGTACGCGAAGAAGAAGGACTCGACGCGGCCCACGGCCCCAGCGGACAGCCGCGCTACCACCCCATGGTGGGCGCGTCAAGCAGAGCTGCATGGCACGCAGAGCACTACGGCGTGGCCTTCGGGATGACGGCGCCAGAAGAATACGTGCCCCACATGGTGGACCAAGGGCACCCTCACGAGGGCGAACAAGGCTCGCTCCTCAGCCCAAGCTGGGGGGACGAGGCGCCAGAAGTTGAGCTCTTCCAGGAGCCCCGGAACGGTCCCACTGGCCACGCTAGAGGCAATGAATATCGGGTACCGCTAATTACTCAGGAACAGGCATACGCTAATCATGGATCACAGGAGGTGCAGGTCGCCACAGCAGGCTGCTGCCCCGCTCCCACAGTCTCCTACTCCTCGGGAGGAGGGCGCAGGGGGCTGCAAGAGAGGGGCCGAGATCCGACATCACCAACACGGCGTTCGGAGCAAGGCGTTCTCACGAGGTAGGCCCTCTGCTGGGGAGGTGCCTCAGGGCCTGCCCCTGGCGGAGGACCCGTGGTCGTCGGGGGAACCGCTGGCGACCGCTCTAGCCCATCAGCGGCGTCCTGGTTTCCGGTCGTCGTTGATGGCACTAGAGTGTGGCGCAAGGCGGGGCCCTCGTCTGGTGATATGAAGCAAGGCCGGTACCTGTGAAGAAGGCCCAGTGCCTGTGAAGCTCGCCGCCCCGTGACACTCTCACGTAATAATGAGTGGGGCTGTACACGCCCCGGAGTCTCAGGTGTGCCGGCCTCAGGCCCTGGGGCTCCCTCCCACGCCCAGTGGCAGCACTTAGCTCCGTGCTGGTGAGAAGACGTCCAAGACTAGATTAGGTGCCGGACGCGGCCTTTTGTCTGCTTTCATTGCCTTTCCCTTTGGTTGTCACTTTCCTCCGCTGGATTTAAGTTGGATTCGAATTTGAGATTTGCGTGTGTTCGGGGAAGGGGTTCTTAGTCTCGTTCGAGCAATTTCTCGCGTTTTGATTACCACTCCACCTCAGTTGCCTCCCTCGTGAGCCCCTCGCGAGCCTGGTCAGGCCAAGCTTGCGCGCAGCCCAGACTGCCGCCGCCGCGTCCTCTCAGGAGGGCTTTTTACTGCAGGTCCCACGGACTCGATCAAGGAACACTCGGGACACCACAGCCTCCCACAGGCTGCCTCAGGGCCCGCGCGGAATGAAGGGTAAGGAAACAGGAACGATGCATAATCAGTCGGATAAATCCCCCAATGCGTCCTCAGGAGCACCTCCCGAACCGTTGCTGGCGTCGCTCGGCTCGCCATCGCTGTCCGCGTTGCCGCCAGCGGCTTCAGGGCCGTTCACCACGCCGCCCTCGTCGGCAGCCACGATCACGCCGTCGTTGTCTGAAGCGAAGGCCCTGACAAGAGCATCCACATTGTCTTCCACCCAATGCGCCAGGTCGTCTCGGACGCCCTGGGGGACTGGGGCGATGGCGGCCTCGAAATCAAAGTGGGGATCCATGTTCCTGAGGTGGCTGAAGACGCGAGAAAAGGTGCGCCCGAGCAGGGCGCGGCTCCTCTCCTCCACCAACCTATCGGCCCTGACCGACCGCGCCTCCAGCTGCGTCACCACGTCGGTGAAAAACTGAAGGTTGCCGGCGTAGTTGACTGCGTGCGGCTCGCCAACAGCCGCCTCGCAGATGTTGCCCAAGGCTGTGTTGGCTCTCTCCCGGAGCGTGGTGAGCATGGGGCCATGCTCGTGCTCCTAGATCCGCCACTGGCGTATCTCGTCCTCATTCTGGCGCGCGACGGCCTCGGCCTCCTCCACCCGATGGCGAAGAAGGAGCACCTCGGCCTGGGATGTGGTTGACACCCCTTGTGCTACCTCAAGGGCGGCCCGAAGAGCATCGCCCCGCCGCATCGGTTCCTCCAGCTTGTCCCTCAAGGCAGTAGTCCTACCTTCAGCCTCGACCCGAATCAACTCCAGCCTTTCCTCGAACTCGCGCTCGAGGTTCAAGCGCGCCATCGCCACCCGACGTCTGACCTCCTCCAGGACACAGGCTTCCCGTGCAGCGACATCATCCTCCGCCTGCATCACCAAGCGCTTTCTCATCTCCAGACACTCATACTTGCGCACGCGTTCGGCGGCTTCCAGCGTCAGCGCCTCCTCACGCTTCTGGAGCCCTGCCGGGTCGCCAAAGGCCACCTTCATCGATGCAAGGGCTGCCTCGCGCAGCTCCACTTGCTCTTCCAGTGAGTGGCACCGGGCCAGGAGCTCACGAGCCCGTTCCTCCGCCGCCTCTTGCCGCTGGTCAGTTTCCCGGGCCTCCTCAGCGGCCCGAGATTGGGCCTCCCGAGAGGCCGCCAACGACGCCTTGGCCTTTTCATCGTCAAGATCGCGTTGATGGCGCGCAAGGGCGATGGCGCCCTCCAGCTCGCGCTTCTCTGCAGCCAGGCACAGGCCCTCGGCCTCAAGGCGCGCGTCTTCATCAGCAAGCTCCTCACCAAGCAGGTTCACCGCGTCAGCCGCCCTTCGAAGGAATCCTTGGTGAAGAGCGCGACGCTTCCGAGCGCTCTCGCGCACGTCTTCCACACCATCATCTGCCCCAAGCAAGCGTCGGGGGCCATGAATCGGCACTCCCCCTCCGGGCAGGGGGCTGGGGGCTGGCACACTCGCGACGGCCGGGCACACCACGCCAGAAGCCCGGCCTGGAACCAGCCAGCCCCCAAATGAAGAGCGCAGGGAACGCCTCAGCCAATCGCAGTCCACGACCAGGCGAGAAGCCCACGGCAGGCTGGCTATGCCACGAGAAGGCCCACGAAGGAGGATCGCGGGGTGCGCAGGGCCTCGGTGTGCCTCGGGGCGGCTCGCCTCTCCGATCGCCCTCACCACAAGGGCTCTGCAGCTCGGGGCACTTGAGGACGGTAGCGGGAGCGAAGCCAAGGGGGACGGCACCTCAGCCATCTCCGCGAGCTCGGCAGGAAGGGGCCTGCGGAGCAAGGATTGGTAAAAGCTACAGACGGATCGGGAGCTGGAAAAGGAGAAGGCTTACTCATCAGTGGCGAAATACTTCCTACGCTTCAGCAGGCGACAAGGGTAATCGTCGCCCAGGGCCTCCCTTTTCTTCTGGAGAGCCTCAAAGTCCACGCGGAAGCGGCCCAAGAGTTGAGCACAGGGATCAACCTACGACAAGGACGGAACGTCAAGGCGGTCCGCATCAGGGGCGCCTGCCTGATGCACGCTGCCAATCGCCTCGCCAAGAGAAGCGGCTGGAGCCTCAGGGGCCTCAGCTGCGGGCGCTGAGGGCAACTGCTTGCCACCCTCAGCCTCAGTGGCACGGGCCCCAAGAGCTGCTCCCTCATGAGCATCGCCCGGTGTTGTCACCCTGCCGGGAGCCCCCTCGACCTCTGGCGCCTCATGCCTCCCTGCTCTGCCACTTGAGGAAGAGTCTCCTTGGCCGACTGGAAGGGCAGTCACCATCACTGGGTTCTCGCGAGGCCCCTGGAGGCCGGCGGGGCGTGGCCCCCGCTCATCAAAGATAGGCATCTGATTCACCAAATCGTCCCTGTTTTAGCAGAGGTACAGCAGGGCCCCTCCCTGCTGGATGCTGCCCGGGTTGGGGTCACCAGTCAGGATCAAGAGCACTGTCCTTAGCACTTCAGGCGTCAGGTCTTCTTCCTGTAGCCTCATACGATCACCACGCCCGCTGAAGGCCCACATCCGGCGGGAGTGGCGTTGGAGAGGAGCAATGCGGCGTAGCAGGAACTCCTTCACCACCTTGGGCGCTGTCACGCCAATCGACCTCAAGAACATGAAGCGGTGCCAGACGAAGATGAGTCGGGGGCTCTCGAGCGTCTTCTGGCCCCAGCCCGAATTGGGGACATCAGGCGAAGTTGGCTTTGACAGCAGGGGGCTGGGCACCCCTACATCCACATACAGCCACCGCTCGCAGAACCCAGCCGAAGGCAAAGGGAGTTTGAAGTCGATCCCTGAGGCCATTGTCTCAGACGCAGCGACGAAGCTCACACACGCTAAGCATTGGGTAGGGTCGACAAGGCGCAGAGAGAAGAAGTGGCGCAGCAAGGCGACCGAAGGAAGGATGCCCATCATTGCCTCGCAAACAAAGGCGAAGACCGAAAGAAGGGTGATGGATTCAGGACCCAGATGCATCATGTGGATCTGGTAGTGGGAAAGCACGGCATTGAAGAAATCAGAAAAGGGGGGAACCAGACCCGCCCACTGGGCATCAGCAAAATACTGAACCTTGGTGAATATCATATCAGTGGGGAAGTGAGACGTGGGCCAGGCCGTCATCCTCGCGCATTCGTTGAAGATAGTAGCCAGAGCCGAGCTGACCTTGCCCAAGCCCTCTCGATTGATTATGATCGACCGGCCGACGGCGGGGGCCGCCAACGGCGGCGAGCGAGGAGGAGGCGTGGGTTTCTTCCCTCTTCCCTTCTTCGTCGGAGCCATGGCAATGGGAAGGGGGGGAAGGTTCGAGATTGGGTTGAAAACAGAAGCTGGAGTTCGAGAGGAGGAAGGACAGAGGGTGCTCGAGCAACGGAAAGGGGAGCAGCTGTGTACGACTACGAGTCCGCCTAGCACGGTGCGGAATAAGGGGGCGTGGGGGAACAGTGCCGCCCACGTCCAATCAACCGCCATGCGGCGCCCAAGGCCGCAGGCTGTTAGGGCCCATGGCGCTTTTCCCTTGCCCTTTCGCCTCCCTGCACGGCCAAGTCCGGGTGCGCCTTGGGCCCGGGGGCTACTGTCGGCGTTCTGGGAATGGGGGTCCCCAGACTTGCCTGCCTGCGGCCCACGGCGTGGCTCAAAAGGGGGCCCAGCACGGCCCATCTTCATCAACACAGACCCAAGACCCTCGCGAGGGGCCAAGCCTCGCAGGGCGGACGACACGGAGCTTCCTCAGGCACGGCCTCATCAGGCTGGCTCGCGAGGAGGTGGAGAGATCAAGGCGGGGTACCTCACGAGGTGCCCATGACGCAAGCCATGACGACCAAGGGCGCCAGGCAGGCGCCAGCCCGCGCAGTGTCCTCCTTTCCTCTTTGGTGCAAAGGGAGCACGCGCAGGCGAGAGCATCAAGCAAAGGCACCCGTTTCGGTGCAACGAGACCAAGACCAGTCCAACGGCAGCGAGGAAGTCATTGTGGAGCCCAAGCCAGCATCACCACCAGGGCCTTTGACAGGCGAAGACCAACTTTCGTCAGGATAAGTGTACCAGATGTTCCCCTTCAAAATGGCCAATTGTTGGCACCCTTCCCACTCAATATTTGGGAAGAGGCCCAGGGCCTTTGCCTATAAATAGGACTAGCCACCCCCAGGGTAGGGGGACGGATCGATCAGCAATCAGATCGGAGAGAGAGAAAGAGAGAGAGAAGGGTGACTGAACTCCTCCTAGCAGTTCATCGCCCCGGCCAAGAACAGACCCTCGCGAGGCTGTTCTTCCTTGTATTGTTCATCATCATCAGCCCAGGAGGCAATCCACCACACCACAAACTAGAGCAGGGTATTACACCACAATGGTGGCCCGAACCAGTATAAACCCTGTGTCTCTTGTGCTGTTCTTTCCATAGTTTAGATCTTTGCGAGGTGGGGGGTACAGGTAGGTAGAAGGCGTAATCTCCGCGCGCACCCCAGTGTTCGAACCTCAAGGGTCTGCCAGAACCCAAAATCCGACACATGTCCCATCCGAGGGCAAGCTGCGGAATTGTATCTTAAAGCAGGTATTTCGTTATCAGAGACCACCTGGGGATTCCCTTGTACGACGCTGCTGCCTGCCACCTTGGGTGTTTTATCGTGTGTCCGGCAATCGTGTTGCCAGATAGGCCTTCTAGAGAGTAGAGTTCTGAAAGAGAGAGAGTGATGAAGGTAGTAAGCCCCTAGCGCGGTTGAGCCGCACTGTGGGTCGTGCCATGATCGTGCCCCCGCCTATACCCATGGTATTTTCAATGCGTAATTATGTACGCGCTGCACAAATTTCGCCGTTCGGCGGAGACTTGGGCGGGGGCCGAATTGCTAGGCGAGCTCTAAACGCGCCAGGCGATCCTGTTGCAGGTTACTCCGGACGTGCTTGACGGTGTCCACGGGTTTTATCGCTGAACTGGTGGACTGCCTTAAAAGGCTGCTTTGTGCCTCCGCTGTGAGGGCCGCAGTGTGCTCCTCCGTATGGAGTGAGCGCTCTGTGTTTCCATTGACTGTGATGACCCCCCTAGGTCCTGGCATCTTGAACATGAGGTATGCATAATGCGGTACCGCATTGAATTTTGCAAATGCGGTTCGCTCCAGCAGTGTGTGATAGCCGCTGCGGAACGGGACGATATCGAAGATTAACTCCTCACTTCGGAAGTTGTCGGAGATCCAAAGACCGCTTCCAGCGTGATTGAACCCGTACAGTGGGCCTCTACACCTGGGATGATGCCTTTAAAGGTTGTTTTTGTGGGTTTGATCCTCGAGGGGTCTATACCCATTTTGCGCACTGTATCTTGATAGAGCAGGTTCAGGCTGCTGCCGCCGTCCATAAGGACTCGAGTGAGGTGAAATCCGTCAATGATGGGGTCTAGGACCAATGCGGCAGATCCGCCATGACGGATACTAGTGGGGTGGTCCCTGCGATCGAAGGTGATCGGACAAGAGGACCATGGGTTGAACTTTGGGGCGACGGGCTCCATCGCATATACGTCCCTTAACGCACGCTTTCGTTCCCTCTTGGGGATGTGGGTTGCGTATATCATGTTCACCGTCCTCACTTGCGGGGGGAACCTCTTCTGTCCTCCCGTGTTCGGTGGTCGTGGCTCCTCCTCGTCATCACTGCGCAGCCCCTTGTTATTTTCGGTGTTTAACTTGTCGGTCTGCTTGAACACCCAACATTCTCTGTTGGTGTGATTGGCTGGCTTATCGGGGGTGTCGTGGATTTGACACGAGCGATCGAGTATGTGGTCCAAACTGGACGGGCCCACAGTGCTTCTTTTGAATGCCTTTTTCCGCTGACCGGATTTAAAGCCTCTGAATCCGGCATTGACTGACGTATCCTCGGCGTTATCGCTTTTGCTGTGCCGCTTGTGTTTGCTGTGATGTGGCCTGCCGTTATTGTCCTTGGTATCTGAAGTGCCAAGGTTCCTTGATATGTTATTGCTACGAGCCAGCCAGCTATCCTCTCCCGCGCAGAAGCGGGTCATGAGTATCGTGAGTGCTGTCATAGACTTTGGCTTTTCCTGGCCGAGGTGCCGGGCAAGCCACTCATCACGGATGTTGTGCTTAAATGCCGCTAAGGCTTCTGCATCCGGACAGTCGACAATTTGATTTTTCTTGGTTAGGAACCGTGTCCAGAATCGCCTGGCCGATTCCCCTTGCTGCTGAATTATGTGGCTCAAGTCATCGTCATCTGGTGGTCGCATATAAGTGCCCTGGAAGTTGTCGAGGAATGCGTCTTCCAGATCCTCCCAACAGCCAATGGAGTCTGCTGGCAAGCTGTTCAGCCAATGCCAAGCTGGTCCTTTAAGTTTTAACGGGAGGATGGCATGTAGATCATCACCGTGGGCCATGTGGATGTGGAGGAGGAAGTCCTCGATCCATACCGCGGGATCTGTTGTACCATCATATGATTCGATATTTACAGGTTAAAAACCTTCTGGGAATTCATTCTCCATTACTTCATCGGTGAAGCATAGGGGGTGCGCCGCGCCTCTGTGTTGGTCTATGTCGCGACGCAGCTCGTATGAGTCCTGCCTGCTGTATTCGACCCGTCAGGACTTGCTTTTACTGTATCCGGCAGGGCGGTCACCATCCCTGTAGGGGCTTGGCCTCGTGATCCGTAGATCGATCTTGCGTGTTTTTCCCTGTCTTCCAATACGTCTCGCGGGTCTCGCGTGTTTCCCGGTGCCTTGGTATTTTTGTTTGAATGGCGGTGGGGTGCTGGCTGATTTTCAGGCCGGACTGCCTCTCTATCTCGGCCACAAGGTGGCCGATCAGCCGCATCGTACGCTGGTGATGTAGGTTTCCATGCTTCCTCCTCAAGTCGGGGTAGCAGCCTGCGCTTTGGGTAACCCTTGGAAGGGCGTTCGAGTTCATATTCCTCAGCCGCAAGGACTTCAGTCCATCTATCTGCTAGCAGATCCTGATCAGCTCAAAGTTGTTGCTGCTTTTTCTTCAAACTATTTGCTGTGGCTATAAGCCGGCGCTTAAAGCGCTCCTGCTCGACGGGATCCTCAGGCACGACAAATTCTTCGTCATCGAGGCTCGCTTCGTCTTTGGAGAGAGGCATATAGTTGTCGTCCTCCGTTTCTCCCTCTTCCGCTCTCTTAGGAGGGCTGGCTTGTTCATCCTCCGGCTCTAGATCGTGCTGGAGGGGATTGTCATCATCTTCGGCACTGTCCGGAGTACTTTTATGTCATGTGCCGGTATCACCGCTTTTGCTGTGGCGAGACTTAGAGTTGCGCCGTGGTATGATGTCATGATATCGAGTGTCATAGAGTGTGTCGGTGTCAAAACCGGCGGATCTCGGGTAGGGGGTCCCGAACTGTGCGTCTAGGCGGATGGTAACAGGAGACAAGGGATGCGATGTTTTTACCCAGGTTCGGGCCCTCTCGATGGAGGTAAAACCCTACTCCTGCTTGATTAATATTGATGATATGGGTAGTACAAGAGTAGATCTACCACGAGATCAGAGAGGATAAACCCTAGAAGCTAGCCTATGGTATGATTGTTGTTGTCCTACAGACTAAACCCTCCGATTTATATAGACACCGGAGGGGGCTAGGGTTACACAGAGTCAG
This sequence comes from Aegilops umbellulata, assembly GCA_032464435.1. NCBI lineage: Eukaryota > Viridiplantae > Streptophyta > Magnoliopsida > Poales > Poaceae > Aegilops > Aegilops umbellulata. The sequence continues at coordinate 327,587,276 of CP136058.1, read as the reverse complement.
TTACAATGGGAGGACATTTACATATCCGTATTGCCAAGCTTGCCTTCCATGCTAAGGAGAGTCCCATCCGGACACGAGATGAAGTCTTCAATCTTGGATCTTCATAGTCCAACAGTCCGGCCAAAGGATATAGTCCGGCTGTCCGGATACCCCCTAATCCAGGACTCCCTCAATGGGGAACCTCCTAAAACCCTCGATGCTCATTATGTGACAGATATTATGTACTACTTTGATAATCCTGAGAAAACCCCATTCAATCTGGTAATGGGAGATACGTTGGATCAACAAGAATACTTAAGGGATTATCGCTTGACTCAAAAAGGGAAACTATATGGGATCAAATTTATATATTGAAGTGGTATGCTCGGCAAGTATGCTTGAGATATGATTATACTTGTTGCTCTAGGATGAAGGCTCCACACCTTCCCTTTTTATGCAAATTTAATGATGATAAAACCTTATATATGATTACTATGATGTGGAATAAATAGAAGAATTCGTTGCATTTATGGGTGCTTATGAAAATGAATCTATGTTTAAAGAGTTTGAAGATTTTGATGATTCAGTTTATAGATCCAAAAATTTATCTATCCTTAAATATTGCTATGAGAATTATGAATTCAATTCCGATATTGATAATTTTATTGAGAAAGTCTCCGCTATCCAAGAAGAGACTAATATTTTGCAGGAATCTATGGAAGAAGAAATTGATGAAACTGTGAGTTCATTGTATGAAAAAGATGAGGAGGAGAGCGAAGAACAAAAGGAGGAAGAGCGGATTGATCACCCGTGCCCACCTTCTAATGAGAGTAACTCTTTATCCCATACATTGTTTAATTTCCCTTCGTGCTTACCGAAGGATGATTGCTATGATAATTGCTATGATCCCTTTAATTCTTTTGATATATCCCTTTTTGATGATGCTTGCTATGCTTGTGGCCAAGATGCCAATATGAATTATGCTTATGGAGATGAACTTGCTATAGTTCCTTATGTTAAACATGAAATTGTTGTTATTACACCCACGCATCATAGTCCTATTATCTTTTTGAATTCTCCCGACTACACTATATCGGAGAAGTTTGTACTTATTAAGGATTATATTGATGGGTTGCCTTTTACCGTTGCACATGATGATTTTTATGAATATAATATGCATGTGCTTGCTGCTCCCACTTGCAATTATTATGAGAGAGGAACTATATCTCCACCTCTCTATGTTTCCCACATGATAAAATTGCAAGAAACTGTTTATACTATGCATTGGCCTTTACTTTGTGTGCATGAATTGTTCCTTTATGACATGCCGATGCATAGGAAGAGAGTTAGACTTCGTCATTACATGATATATGTTACTTTGTGCTCACTACTAAATTATATATCATTGTTGATTCAAATTGGCTTTGATATACCTTGGGATCCGGGTGGATTCATTACTTGAGCACTATATGCCTAGCTTAATGGCTTTAAAGAAAGCGCTGCCAGGTAGACAACCCGGAAGTTTTAGAGAGTCGTTTATTTCTGTTGAGTACTTTTATAAAGTTCAAAAACAAAAAAATAAAGAGGGGAACCCAAATCTTTTTCAAAAAGGAAAGTGAAAGCGAAAAAGACAAGCATTGTTGAAGTGGGGGAGCTCCTTGAACTTTGTTCATGCTCACGAAAACTTTGTGAATCTTGATTACCGAAAATTTTCAATAAAAATAATTATCCCCTTGTAAAATTCCATTGTATTATAAAAATAATGTGCCAAGGTTTGCCTTTAGGATCTTTACAGTGCTTGTTGGTTTGTGCGGTGCAGGACAGAAACTTTGGTTGTAGCGCGCGATTTTACATTTTTTACTGGAACATAAAATGGTTCTGAAACTTTTTGCATTGTCTTTCTATACAAATTGTTTACTTTTCCTAATTTTGGTAGAATTTTTGGAGTACCAGAGGTATGCTGAATGTTCAGATTATTACAGAATGTTCTGTTTTAGACAGATTATGTTTTTGATGCATAGTTTGCTTGTTTTGATGAAACTATAAATTTCTATCAGTGGATTAAGCCATGGAAAAGTTATATTACAGTAGCTAAAATTAAAAAACAAAATATTAATTGGTTTTCAACAGTACTTAGAGTAGTGATTTGCTTTATTATACTAATGGATCTTACCGAGTTTTTTGTTGAAGTTTTGTGTGGATGAAGTGTTCGAAGATCGAGGAGGTATCGATGTGAGGAGAAGGAGGAGAGACAAGAGCTCAAGCTTGGGGATGCCAAAGGCACCCCAAGTAAATATTCAAGGAGACTCAAGCGTCTAAGCTTGGGTATGCCCCGGAAGGCATCCCATCTTTCTTCAACAAGTATCGGTATGTTTTCGAATTCGTTTCGTTCATGCGATATGTGGAATCTTGGAGCGTCATTTGCATTTGGTTTTCACTTCTATTTTATGCACCATGCTTGTATGAGATAGTCCTTGGTTGATTTATATAATGCTCATTGCACTTCACTTATATCTTTTGAGTATGGCTTTATAGAATGCTTCATCTGCTTCACGTATATCATTTGATGTTTGGATTGCCTGTTTCTCTTCACATAGTGTCGGGTGGTAGGTGCGACATATGCCAATGGGTGGCTTATCATTGTGGGAGCCAGTAAGACGTCGCCGGTGCCTGGAAGCGGGATGAGGCGAAGACATGCACGCCGGCGAATCTTACCCAGCTTCGGGGCTCTCCGTGGAGATAACACCCCTACTGCTGCTCTGCGGGGTCTCCGCATGATCACTAGATGAACAAGTGGCTACAAGATGCTCCTTGAGCTGTTCGGCGAGAGGAAGAAGAAGGGCACGGCTAGCTCTCTTCTTCTCTCTATGTGGTGTCTAAAACTAACTGAGATCCCTCCTTTGCATGGGTGCCCCGGGGGGTTTATATAGGCCTACCCCCCGGGGGTACAATGGTAATCCGGCTGGGCGCGGGCCCTAGCCGTCAGTGTCTACGCCCGCCGGCTTCTGCACCAGCTGCTGGGGCCCGCCGGCTTCTGCATCGACTGGTGGGTCCCGCCGGCTGCCGACTCCTTGGCCGACAGGCTGGCCCCACTGCCAAGGGCCTTGTCGGGGGCTGGTTACTATTGCCTCAATCCTAGTGACGAGGGCTTCGTCGAGGTAAGCGTGGCTACAGTGCCGCCGTCCGGCGGGCGATCACTGTAGCCTCACCTCGTCTTGTCTCCTTAATGGGGCGCCTCCTTCGAGGGAGGAAGCAAGCCGGCTACGGGTAGCCGGCCTTGTCTCGGGCCGACTGGGGGAGGCCTGCCGCCTTCGGGTGTCTCTCTGCCTGAAGGGGCCCACCGCCCGTGGGCCGTGCTGACAGCCCGTCGTGGATGGCGTCATTGTCAACATGGCAACAGTGCCGCGCCGGGCGGGTCATGGCCGCCCCGTACGGCGCACTGTGCCAGGCGTGCTCCGGGATTCGGGGGTGGCAGGCTTTACTGTAGCCACGCCCCGTCTCATCGCCGTTATGTGGATGCAGACTTCGAGGGTGCGATCTTGACCGCTTTGTGGGAGCCGGCTTCTTGGCGTCGGCCTTCTCGTGGCCGGCTTCTTGGAGCCGGCCCTCCCGCGGCTTTCTTCATGAGGGTCTAGGCCGGGCCGCCGTCCGATAGTCGGCCTGGGAGACAGCCGACCAGGGGAAGGCGGCCCCACGTCTTGGATTCTTGAAGGCCGGATCGGCTCGTAATTTTTTCAGAAGCGCCAGGGGGAGCCGGCTAGGCTACCCGTGGTCATTTACTCCGACAGTAGTCCCCAAAGCTGGTTGGGCTCCGAGGCCGAAAAGAGACGGGAAGCTCAATCAGCTTCCTATCTGGAAGGGCCAGCAGCCGGGAGCTAGCCCGGACCCAGCGCGCCATTCTTTGGAAATATCGAAATATGAAGGCGGGAACCAAGTGTTTGCGCGGGCAGGGTTGCGAGCCGACAGCCCGCCGCCTACGCGCCACGTGGCACCCGAAGGCTTGCAAGGCCTGCCAGCCCACGCGCGCGATGGGACGTTGCCGCAGTCCGGGCCCGCCACCGCCGGGCCTCAGCCCACACGCGGATCCTCTGTGGCCCGGGTGGACCGCACGTCTTCCAGCGGCAGTTGCCACACGCCGTTTAAGGCGTAATAATCGTGGAACGTGGGGAGTTGGCGCAGTTAATCCCATGCTCCCCCATGCCTCGCCCCCTCAGCTTCGCCGCACAGGGCTATAAGTAGGGGGAGGAGAGGGAGCGGCAGAGGCTCGCACGCTCTCCCTCGCTCCACCCTTCCCCAACTTCCTTCTCCTTTCTTCCATCGCCGCAGCGCCCCACTGCCGCGCCGCTCCGCCGTCGGACCTCTCGGTTCCTCAGGTCCCGCCGTAGCGGGGTTGCGCGCGTCTCCGCCTCCGCACCTTGCTCCTCGCCGCGGTGCTCCCATGGCGTTGTCGAGCTCGTGGGACGGCTCCAATGTCCATGAAGACCACGTCGAGTTCCTCCGCCGGACGCGGCGTCTGCCGGGCGCGAACTTCGTGCGGGTTCGTCGCGCACCAGAGAGGGAGATCCCGCCGGCACCGGAGGAGGGCGAGCGGGTAATCTTCCGCTCGCACTGCCTGCGCGGCTTCGGCCTCCCGGCGAGCGGGTTCCTTCACTCTTTCCTTGAATTCTACCGCCTCCAGCCGCATCACCTCACCCCCAACACGGTGATGCTGCTGTCAGCCTTCGTCACCCTCTGCGAGGGCTTTCTTGGTGTTCTCCCCACTCTCAGGCTCTAGGGTGACTTCTTCCAATGCAAGCTCGGCAACGTCGTCGCGGGCGTGCCCGCCCCATGCGGAGCCTTCATCGCCATGAGGCGGACGTGCGAGAACAATCTGTTCCCGTCCATCCCGCTGATCCAGTCGGTGAAGCTCTGGCATAAGTCCTATTTTTACGTGAGGAACGTCGCCCAGCAAGGCGACTTTGTCAACCTGTCGGCTTACGTAGCCGGCCCGCCGGCTGGGAGGCACCCTCATGGAGTTACCGGGCCAGGTCGCTGTCTCAGGCCGGGAACGCCGCCGTTGCCCGGCTCCGGGTGATGACCTAGTCGGAGGGCCTGACCGGAGCCGACCTTGTGGCCGCCTTCGTGGAACGCCGGGTACTTCCGCTTCAAGGTCGGCCTCACATGATCTGTCAGACGAGCGGCTGCTTCGACCTGTGCCGGCTGAGCACCAGGGAGATGCCCCATGTCGAGGTGTCTTACATGGTGAACTACATCTCCAACTGCAAGATCGCCGAGGATTGGCGATACGGCAAGGAGCCGTATTCTCGCGCCAACCCTCCGCCTGCTATAAGTTTTTCTTCTTTTCTTCCTTTTGTGTTGCCGGCTTCACGATGGCTGGCTTCTGATCAGCCGGTTTGCTTTTTAGCAGAACCCCCTTCTTCCTCCGGCGGCCGGGACCGCAGGGGTAGGGCGCCAGCTCCTCCCCGACCGCACGGTGGATGACGTCGACGATCCGGACCTGGGGGCGGCCGCCATGGAGGACGCCGTGGTAGGGGAAGGCGACGAGGCAGGCGGCGCGGGGTTCTGGGCCGCCCTCGAGGACTGGGCGGATGATGACGAGATCGAAGTCGTTCCACACCGCCAGCCGGCGCTTGATCATCAAGGCGCGGGTCCATCCGCGACGCCGGCTGCCCGTGGTGGTGCGCCGAAACGCCGGGCCGCGTCAACCTGCTTCGGCAGTCGGCCGAAGAAGTCCAGGGGCACCGCCGCGGCGACCAAGCGGGACGAAGCGGCCGTGAAGGCGGCCCGCTTCCACAAGGTGGTGAAGCAGCCGCAGGCGGTTTCGGCATAAGTGTTAAATGTCTTGTATTTTTGCTGTCTTCTTCGATTGGGGCTCTTCTAAACTTTTTTCTTGGCTCACCGGCCAGGGCGCTGCTTTCCCTCGAGCGGGGTCCTGCCGGCTCCGTAATCGGACCGGCTGGAGGGTCTTCGGGCTCCCGCCGCGTGGATCCCCATGCCGACCTCATGGAGGCTACAGAGCGAAACGCGCGGGAGGCGCGGGAGGAGCGGGAGGCGGTGGAGCGAAGGGCCGCCCAGGCGGCGAAGGAGAAGTCGGCCAAGGCGCAAGCCGATGCGGCAGCCTAGGCCTGGGCGGAGGCGGCGGCCGCGGAGAAGGAGGCGGAGGCCTCATGCAACCAGCCTCCGCAGCTCGTCGTTCCCCTCCGCGCCATGGCCCCCGACGTCCCCGTGCCCCCGTCAGAGGAAGCCGACCGCGACCGGTCGGAGACGGAGAGGAGGGAGGATAACGTGGTTGTCTTGGAGGAGGTGCCGCGGACGGCGCCGACTAGAGCGGGCCAGAGCGGCCAACCGGCCGCCGTGCCGGAGCAGCCGGCCGGGAGCGAGCTGGTAGCAGGAGCCAGCCTCGAGGTGCAGCCGGCATTTCACCGGCGCGCAGGGGGAGCTACCTCTGTGCCAGAGCCGCATAGAGCTGCGGGCGCCAGCCAGACGACGGAGGCCCTGGAGGTGGCCAGCTCCAGCACGTCCGAGTGGACGCCCAGCAGGGGGGACGGCCGAGCTGAACACGGCGGCCCAGGAGGTCTGGAACCGGCTTCATGCTCAGGCCGCCTCGCTGCAGTGATATACCCAAGAGTTCCTCTCGACGCGGGCCGTCATCCGGGTGAGTCTTCTGGCCTTGGATGATTTGCTTTTTTGATTTCTTCCGTGGGGGCGCGTCAGCGGACCCACTAGGTGTAGTCCCCGAGTTCCGAGTCGGCTGCTGAGCAGGCGGCTTGGAACTTACTAGGTCCTGACAGCTATCTTATTCTTGCATCCTGTCTGATCTTCCAGGAATACCATAACCTCCGCACTGCTGCCTTCAACTCCCAGGCTCAGGAGCTGGGCCAGAAGGCCGAGGACCTGACCAACAGCCGGAGTGCGTGCTTTGTTTCCTTCATCTCCTGTGGGGGCGCGTCAGCGCACCCACTGGGTGTAGTCCCCGAGATTCGGGCCGAATAATGAGCAGTCGGGTCGGATCTTCCCCGGCGACTTCTTCCTTATTGATTTTTCCTTTTCCTTCATGCTTGCAGGGGCCAACGCCGACTTTAGGGAGCAGCTCGGCGGGGTCCAGACCGCCCTTCACGCCAAGGAGGCCGAGTGTAGCGCCTTGGGCCAGGAACGCGACCGCCTGGCCAAGAAGTTGGCCGACCAGGAGGAGAGCCACAAGGCGGCCCTGAAGAAGGTGCAGGACAGCGAGGCCGCCCTCAAAGCTGAATATGAGGCCGAGGCAGCGGGCTGGGCCGAGGAGAAACAAGCGCTGAGCGAGGGCTATGGCCGGGTTGAGGATCTGATCGATGGTAAGCCGCCTTACTCACTCCTTGCTTGCTCCTTGCCCTCTGATTTGTCTTCTGATTTGTGCCGCTTTTTGTTCTTTGCGCAGACTACTTCCCCGGCTACTCCATCGTCGCCACTCAGACCATCGAGGCTCATCGCGAGGCACGCCGGCAAGCGGGGGTTGAGATCGCGCCGGACGCGGGCCGGACGCTTGATGAGCAGCTCTTGGCGATACAAGCCCGGCTGCTGCCGGCTCACCGCATGCTCCGCCGCCTCCAGCGCGTCGGGGCGCAAGTATTGGCCGCCCTTTGGCCTGGCGAGGTGATTCCCCGCACCCCTAGCCGGACTGCCGACTGGCTGGAGGTGGCAGTCGGCCGCTTTGAGGCCTGGAAGGCTTCCGCCGCTCGATCCGGCGCCAGGCGGGCATTGGAGTTCGTCCGGGCCTGGTATCCTGGGCTGAACTTGGATCAGCTGAGCACTTGGCGGGAGGAGGCTGACGAAGAGCTGGTGGAGGTGCGGCCGGCTATCATCCAGCGTGCTTCGGCGCTTGCCGAGTATACCGACACCAGCGTCTTCGCTCCTGAGGTGGATGACAACGGCGTCGCCCAGCCGGAGGAGTGGTTCGGGTTGAACCCGACGGAGGGTGAAGTTTCGGCGGAGGAGATCGCTTCCAGTGACGAAGGCGAAGACGAAGAAGGGGAGGAAGGCGAAGACGTCGAGCCAGCCGGTGAAGCGGCCAGCCAGCCTCAGCATTGTCATGCGTCCAGCAACGAGGCACGTGCTGGCGCGCCTTCTGCGGGTGATGGTGATCATGCCGAGGTTCGCCAGCCGGCCACTCCTCCAGCCGGCACTGCCGTCTCTACCGACCTGCTCGACTCGCTAGTCGTTCCCTTGGCTTAATATGTCGTCCTTGCTTTTCCTGCTTGTTACTCTTTGAACATTTTTTGTTAAACTTGCGCAGTTCCACCCACTGGGGGTGTATTCGGACTTATGTTGAACGCCGGCCTTGTGAAGGCTTTCGTGTAAATATAATGGTGTGTGTGTTTGGCTTCCATTCGCGTATGCTTTTTATCCTTAGGCTGTTTCCTTTGCCGCCTTCCCCTGGCCGCTGCCTTCCCAGCCGGCAGCTACTCTACAGTCTGTGGCTAGGGAAGAACTTGGCTATTTTTTGGGGAAGGCAAGTACTCGAGCTTTCTTAGATTGAAGCGAGGTGAATGGAAGCCGGCCGGCCGACAACTCTAGTAGTCGGTCGGTGGTGGGAGAAAACCGGCTTTTGTTATATTAGTCCGTTAATCCCTAGCTGTTTTTCGTGTGGGCATCCCTTCCTGCCTTTAACTCTTGCCAGCCGGACAGACGGTTCTTCGAACTGTGACTTTTGGCAAGAGAGGGCTTGGGTGTTGGCACACTACTTGTCTGACCGCGGGTAGGACTTCTAATATAACTCAAGGCGGCCAATCCCCGGGCCGACTAGTCGAACCCGGTGCCGGACGAAAAAAGTGAATGTAATGACATAATCATAAGCATGATACTCTTCATTCATAGATAAAAGATGGCAGTCCCCGAGCTCTCCTCGGGGGGCCTATTGTCTCGTACTTAGTACAAAAGTTAGCGTGATACATACTGCATTTCAACTGTAAAATCTTCGGAGGAGGTTGGTGTTCCATTGTCGTTCCGACTCCTTGCCGGAGTCGTCTCTCTTTCATGCCTTCGGCTTCTGTGCGTCGATCAGGTAGTAGGAGTCATTTCCCAGTGCTCTGCTGATGACAAAGGGGCCTTCCCAAGGGGCCGAGAGCTTGTGCTGGCTGGCTGTTCGCTGGATCAGCCGGAGCACAAGACCGCCCTCTTGGAAAGATCTTGGCTTGACCTTCCGGCTGTGGTAGCGGCGCAAACCCTGCTGGTAGATGGCGGACCGGCTGAGGGCTAACAGCCGGCTCTCTTCCAGCAGGTCGACGTTGTCTTCTCGTGCTTCCTTGGCCTCCGCCTCTGTGTACATGGTTACCCAAGGCGAGTCGAACTCGATGTCAGTTGGGATGACCGCCTCGGCACCATACACGAGGAAGAAAGGAGTGAAGCCGGTTGACTTGTTTGGGGTAGTGCGCAGACTCCAGAGGACGGCCGGCAGCTCATCGAGCCAACAGCCGACCGAACGTTCTAGTGGTACGACCAGTCGGGGCTTGATGCCGGAAAGGATGAGGCCGTTGGCTCGCTCGACTTGGCCGTTTGACTGCGGGTGGGCAACGAACGCTAAGTCCAGTCGGATGCCATGCGTCGCGCAGAAACATGCCAATGCTCCCTTGGCGAAATTCGTGCCGTTGTCGGTGATGATGCTATGTGGCACGCCTTACCGAGTTTTAATATCTACTATGAATGTCATGGCAGTCGGCACATTCAGCTTCTTGATCGGCTTTGCTTCAATCCATTTTGTGAATTTGTCCACAGCGACAAGAGGGTGTGTCATGCCGCCGCGCGCCATCTTGAATGGGCCTACCATGTCCAGTCCCCAAACGGCAAAGGGCCAAGTGAGGGGAATGGTCTTGAGTGCCGAAGCCGGCAGGTGTTGCTTGGAGCTGAAGACTTGGCACCCTTTGCAATGTTTGACTAACTCCTTGGCGTCGTCCAAAGCAGTCGGCCAAAAGAATCCATGGCAGAAAGCTTTGGCGACGAGTGATCTTGAGGCCGCATGGTGGCCGCATTCGCCTTGGTGGATGTCTCTGAGGATTGCTATGCCCTTCTCTTGCTCGACGCATCGCTGGAAAACTCCAGCGACACTGCGCCTGACGAGCTCTCTGTTGACGATTGTGTATGCTCTGGCTCTGCGTTGGACTTGTCTTGCCTCTGTCTCGTCAGCCGGCAGTTCTTGGTTTATCAGGAAGTTGAGGATGGACTGGGCCCATGATGGAGCTGTGGCTTCTTCTATTACCAACACGGCTACTGCGACCAGGGCGGGCGGGCTGGGTGGTGAAATGCTGGAGTCGGCCGCCGCCTGTTGTGTTGGTGCAGTCCCCGGGCCGACTACCGCAGTCCCCGAGCCGGGTTCGGCAGTCCCCGGGTCGGGCGTAACTACGGAAGTCCCCGAGCCGCCTACTAAAGTCCCCGGGCCAACTATCAAAGTCCGCGGGCCGCCTGCTTGGCTCTTCAAGCCGGATCCGGCTGCGTCGGGGCTAGGCGGCACGAAGATGGAATCGGACTCTGGAGACGGCTTGATAGACGGCTTGAGGAGGCGTTGCAGAGAGACGCGTGTTGGCATTGCCTGCCGAGTGGAGCCTATTCGAGCCAGGGTATCTGCTGGCTTGTTGTCGGCTCGTGGTACATGGAGGAACTCGCATCCTTCAAAGTACCCGCTAATCTGCTGGACGAGAAAGCGGTAGCTTGCCATGTTTGCGTCCTTGGCGCCCCAGTCGCCGGATGATTGCTGGACTACCAAGTCCGAGTCGCCGTAACACAGGATCCGGCGGATGCCGAGTTCCTTGGCAAGCCGGAGCCCGTGTATGAGCGCCTCATACTCGGCCACGTTGTTGGAGGCGGCAAAATGAATTTGCAGCGTGTATCTGAGCTTTTCGCCTTTGGGGGAGTTGAGGATAACGCCGGCTCCCAAGCCGGTGCGCATCTTGGACCCGTCGAAGTGCATGCGCCAATGAGTGGAGTCGGGAGCCAGCGGCAGGTACTGGGTCTCGGCCCAGTCGACGAGGAAGTCGGCCAATGCTTGGTACTTAATGGCGGTGCGAGGCTGGTAGAAGATCGTGTAAGGGGTCAGCTCGATGGCCCATTTCGCCACCCGGCCGGATGCATCCCGGCTGCCTATGATCTCGGCAAGCGGGGTGGTGCATACGACTGTGATGGGGTGCTCTTGAAAGTAGGGCTTCAGTTTCTTGGCGGAGAAGTACACGCCATAGCACATCTTCTGGTAGTGCGGGTAGTTCTGCTTCAAGGTAGACATCACCTCACTCAAGTAGTACACCGGCCTCTGGACCGGCTGTGCTCGGCCCTCCTCTGGGCGCTGGACTACGATGACGGTGCTGACCACCCGGCTGGTTGCGGCGATGTAAAGGAGCATGGTCTCTTTCTCAGTCGGCGCCGCCTGGACAGGCGACGTGGCCAGCATCTTCTTCAGCTCGCGAAAAGCTTGGTCGGCTTGGTCGTTCCACTCGAAGTGAGTGGTCTTCTTCATGAGGCGGTAGAGGGGGAGAGCTTTCTCTCCAAGCCGGCTGATGAAGCGGTTCACGGAGGCCAAGCACCCGGTAAACTTTTGGACGTCTTGCAGTTTGGTGGGAATCGCCATTCTCTCAATGGCCTTGATCTTCACTGGGTTGCATTCGATGCCGCATTCGGAGACCAGGAAGCCTAGAAGCTGGCCGGCTGGCACTCCGAACACTCATTTCTCGAGGTTGAGCTTGATCTGGAACCAGCGCAGGTTCTCAAATGTTTCCTTGAGGTCTTCCAACAAGGTGTCACGCTTCTCCGTCTTCACCACAATGTCGTCCACGTAGACGTGGGCATTTCTACCGAGCTGAGACACTTATGCATGCAACGCTGAAAAGTGGCACCAACATTTCTCAAGCCGAATGTCATAGTCAGGTAGCAGAAGGCTCCGAATGGTGTGATGAAGGCGGTCTTCAGGCGGTCAGCCGGGTCTAACTTTATCTGGTGGCATCCTGAGTAATCATCCAAGAAACTCAACAGCTTGCATCCGGCTGTGGAGTCTATCACTTGGTCTATCCTTGGCAAGGCGAAAGGATCTTTGGGGCAGGCCTTGTTGAGGCTCGTGTAGTCTATACACATGCGCCACTTGTTGTTCTTCTTCAGCACGAGGGCCGGGTTGGCGAGCCACTCTGGAAAGAAAACCTCCATAATGAAGCCGGTTGCCAGAAGCCGGGCTATCTCTTCTCCTACAATCCTTCTCTTTTGCTCCGACAGTCGGCGGAGGGGCTGTTTGACTGGTTTGGCGTCTTCTCGGATGTGTAGTTTGTGCTCGGAGAATTCCTTCGGAACACCCAGCATGTCCTTGGGGGACCATGCGAAGATGTCCCGGTTCTCACGGAGGAAGTCAGCGAGCTCGCCTTCCTATTTGCTGTTCAGGTTTGCCCCAATAACGGCAAACCTTTCAGGGTGCTCGGGGTCGAGAGGTATCTTCTTTGTCTCCTTGGCCGGCTGGAAGGAACCTTGGGCATCACACTCCTTCGGATCGGGGGACAGGGCCGGCTGCTTGCCGGCCATGGCCACATCTCGGTCCAGCATCTTCCTTTCTTCAGCAATCACAAGGGACTCGGCCAGACAGCTGCTGGCCGCTGCGCACTCGGAAGATTTCTTGTAATCGCCGGCTATGGTGATGATGCCCTTGGTGCTCGGCATCTTCATCTTGAGGTAAGCATAGTGGGGAACCGCCATGAACTTGGCCATGGCAGGACGGCCAAGCAGTGCATGGTAGGGGCTCTCAAGGTCCACCACTTTGAACCAGATCGCTTCCCGGCAGAAATGATCCTTGTCCCCAAAGAGGACATCAATCTTGATCTTGCCAATTGGGGCGCAGGACAGGCCGGGTACAATGCCATGGAACACAGTCCGAGTAGGCATGAGTTGCTTCGTCTTGACGTTCAGCTTCTCCAGGGTGTCACGGTACAGGATGTTGATGCTGCTCCCGCCGTCTATCAGCACGCGGGAGAAACGGGCGGCGCGTCTGTCTGTTGCAAGGGTGGCATCCAGAACCAGTGCATAAGAGCCGGGGGACGGCATCACCTCTGGGTGGTCGGCCTGGCTCCAGCTGATAAGCTTTTCTGACCAGTGCATGTGCTCGGAGGGGTTGGTAGCGACCGCGTTGACTTCCTGGTGCTCTCGGCGTCTGCTGCACCGGTCTTCGGGCTGGCTTGTAAAGACGACGTAGGCGGCATGCTCGTCGGGGAACTCATCGTGCACAGCTCCGACTGCCGGCCGAGCGGCCGGCTGCTGCGGAGCTGGAGGTTGCGCGAACCCTTTGCCTTTGGAGATTTGGGTGAGCCAGTGGCACTTCCGGGTTGTGTGGTTGGACGGCTTCGCGCCGCTGTGGAACTTGCATGGGGCATCGAGAGTCTGCTCGTAGGAGAAGGCCGGCTGCCAAGCCGGCCTGCCGCCTTTCTGCTTCTTGGGTGCAGGCCGCCCTTCGGGCTGCTCGTCCTCGACCGTGGCCACCTGCCGACTGGTGGAGGGTGGCATGGGGCCCTTGCGCTTGTGGTCGTTCTGGTACGGGCGTCGGCCGGAATCCCCAGCCGGCGTCTTGGGCGCCGGGTTGAGTACCTTCCCGGACGCGCCTACCGGGAGTTCAGCCTTCATTGAGGAGTCGGCGGTGGCGTACTTGTCTGCTATGACCAGAAGCTCGTCGAGGGTAGTCGGCTCATCGTAGAGGAGCTTGTGCTTGAGGAGGGTGCCTTCTCGGCACCCGGCGGTGAAGTATTCTATGGCTTGCACCTCGTGCACCCCTTCGGAAGAGTTGCGGAGCTCGGCCCAGCACTTGAGGTAGTCGCGAGTGGACTCGGCGGGGCCTTGCACGCACAAGGAGAGCTGCCTGGGCTTGGGAGCCCGCTTGTAAGTGCTGGTGAAGTTGCGGACGAAGGCTTCTGTGAAGTCTAGCCAGCTATTGATGCTGTATGGCTTGAGGCTGTTGAGCCAGGTCCACGCCGTGCCTTGCAGCATGAGGGGCACGTACTTCACGGCAACGCGCCTGTTGCCATTTGCTATGCGAACCGCTGTGGAGTAGTCGATCAACCAATCTTCCGGCTTCACGGAGCCGTTGTACTTGGGCGTGTATCTTGGGAGCGAGAACCCTTTGGGGAAGGGCTCGTCGTGGATGCGGGGGCCGAAGCAAGGCGGGCCGACATCATCTTCTTCTAGCGCCAGGGATCATGCTAGGCGGTTGATCCGATGGCGGGCGTCATTCTCGCCGACTCCTTCGCGGCGACCTAGTCGGCCGCTGAGAGTCGGATGCGTGACAGGCGGCGGGGTGGGATATCTCTCCCCACGAGGCGGAGGCGGAGGCGGGTTGCCCCGCCGCTCCACGGCTCGAGGGCGGCCTTCTGCGCCTCGCTCGATGGAGATCCGGGTTCGGCTTCGGCTGGCAGCCGACTCTTTCTCGTGTCGCGCGCGGGTTTTACCCGCAGTCGGCGTCCGGGACGTCGCGTCGTGCTCTCGGCGCGGGGGAGGGCTTTCCGCGCGGGCGTCGGCTTCATGTCGCTATGTGGCTGCATCGATCAGCTGCTGGATGCGTCTGGTCATGTGGGGGAGTTCTTCGGCCCCCAGTCCATCCAGCTCGTCTACGGCCGCCTGGGCGGCGCGCAGGTTCTCGAGTGGAGTGGCGTAGACTGGGCGGTCAACTCCAAGCATGTCGGCGGTGGCAGCGTCGCGCTGTCTGACAACGCCTGCTATGCTTGGCCCGCCAGGAGGTGGCATGCCAAAGGCGGCGTGGTCGACTTCGCGCTGGTGGGCCTCAGTGAAGCGTCTCATGGAAGCTAACTTCCAGCCCTCCGCGAGGAGGGAGAGGCGGCGAGCCTCCAGTGCTTCGGTGTCGGCATCAGCCAGGAGGGGGACAGACAAGTCGTGGGTCACCGCATGCGGGGCGTTGAGGGCGTTCTTGCCAGAGGTGCCGCCGTGGCTGATGACCATCACCTCGGTGATGGCACCATCACAGCCGTCGGCTCGGGGAAGCGGGTCGTTGTAGATCACGACGTTGGTGGGGAAAGCGTCGAGCGAGGCCGTGTTGGAGTCGACAGGCATCGGATCGGTGGAGCCAACGGACTCCAAATCCACAGCAGGCTCGCTGGAGACGTGGAGCTGGCCGAGGAGGTTGACAAGGTGGTCGGTGCCCGCGTCGGAGGCGGGCTCATCGGTGATGTAGGTCTCGCCAAGGAGATCGGCGAGGTCGCTCGCTGCCCAGACGTTGGTGACGCCTTGCGGCGCGTCGTAGCAAGCGCCATCGGGCGTGCCGGGCTGGCTACACTCGCTGGAGAGGAAGAGGGTTCCCGTCCAGAACAGGTCTCCGGACGACGGTGCACCTGGCCCCAAGGTGGGCGCCAAATGTCGGGTGGTAGGTGCGACATATGCCAATGGGTGGCTTATCATTGTGGGAGCCAGTAAGACGTCGCCGGTGCCTGGAAGCAGGATGAGGTGAAGACATGCACGCCGGCGAATCTTACCCAGCTTCGGGGCTCTCCGTGGAGATAACACCCCTACTGCTGCTCTGCGGGGTCTCCGCATGATCACTAGATGAACAAGTGGCTACAAGATGCTCCTTGAGCTGTTCTGCGAGAGGAAGAAGAAGGGCATGGCTAGCTCTCTTCTTCTCTCTATGTGGTGTCTAAAACTAACTGAGATCCCTCCTTTGCATGGGTGCCCCGGTTTATATAGGCCTACCCTCCGGGGGTACAATGGTAATCCGGCTGAGCGCGGGCCCTAGCCGTCAGTGTCTACGCCCGCCGGCTTCTGCGCTGGCTGCTGGGGCCCGCCGGCTGCCGACTCCTTGGCCGACAGGCTGGCCCCACTGCCAAGGGCCTTGTCGGGGGCTGGTTACTGTTGCCTCAATCCTGGTGACGAGGGCTTTGTCGAGGTAAGCGTGGCTACAGTGCCGCCGTCCGGCGGGTGATCACTATAACCTCACCTCGTCTTGTCTCCTTAATGGGGCGCCTCCTTCAAGGGAGGAAGCAAGCCGGCTACGGGTAGCCAGCCTTGTCTCGGGCCGACTGGGGGAGGCCTGGCCGCCTTCGGGTGTCTCTTTGCCTGAAGGGGCCCACCGCCCGTGGGCCGTGCTGACAGCCCATCGTGGATGGCGTCATGGTCAACATGGCAACAGTGCCGCGCCGGACGGGTCATGGCCGCCCTGTACGGCGCACTGTGCCAGGCATGCTCCGGGATTCGGGGGTGGCAGGCTTTACTGTAGCCACGCCCCGTCTCATCGCCGTTATGTGGATGCAGATTTTGAGGGTGCGATCTTGACCGCTTAGTGGGAGCCGGCTTCTTGGAGTCGGCCTTCTCGTGGCCGGCTTCTTGGAGCCGGCCCTCCCGTGGCTTTCTTCATGAGGGTCTAGGCCGGCCCGCCATCCGATAGTCGGCCTGGGAGACAGCTGGCCAGGGGAAGGCGGCCCCACGTCTTGGATTCTTGAAGGCCGGATCGGCTCGTAATTTTTTCAGAAGCGCCAGGGGGAGCCGGCTAGGCTACCCGTGGTCATTTACTCCGACACATAGAAAACCGCCATTTGTAGAATGCTCTTTTTCTTCACTTATATTTGTTAGAGCATGGGCATATCTTTTGTAGAAAGAATTAAACTCTCTTTCTTCAGTTATATCTATTTAGAGAGATGACAGGAACTGGTCATTCACATGGTTACTCATAAAATCCTACATAAAACTTGTAGATCACTGAATATGATATGTTTGATTCCTTGCAGTAGTTTTGTGATATAAAGATGGTGATATTAGAGTCATGCTAGTGGATGGTTGTGGATTGTAGTAATACTTGTGTTGAGGTTTGTGATTCCCGTAGCATGCACGTATTGTGAACCGTTATGTAATGAAGTTGGAGCATGAGGTGTTTATTGATTGTCTTCCTTATGAGTGGCGGTCGGGGACGAGCGATGGTCTTTTCCTACCAATATATCCCCCTAGGGGCATGCGTAGTAGTACTTTGCTTCGAGGGATAATAAACTTTTGCAATAAGTATATGAGTTCTTTATGACTAATGTGAGTTCATGGATTATACGCACTCTCACCCTTCCATCATTGCTAGCCTCTTCGGTACCGTGCATTGCCCTTTCTCACCTCGAGAGTTGGTGCAAACTTCACCGGTGCATCCAAACCCCGTGATACGATACGCTCTATCACACATAAGCCTCATTATATCTTCCTCAAAACAGCCACCATGCCTACCTATCATGGCATTTCCATAGCCATTCCGAGATATATTGCCATGCAACTTCATCATCATCATATACATGACTTGAGCATTTATTGTCATATTGCTTTGCATGATCGTAAGATAGCTAGCATGATGTTTTCATGGCTTGTC
Source organism: Aegilops umbellulata (assembly GCA_032464435.1). Taxonomy (NCBI): domain Eukaryota; kingdom Viridiplantae; phylum Streptophyta; class Magnoliopsida; order Poales; family Poaceae; genus Aegilops; species Aegilops umbellulata. The sequence continues at coordinate 327,569,965 of CP136058.1, read as the reverse complement.
CATTTTTTGATGCCATTGCTACGCTAGATCATTGCACATCCCGGTACACCGCCGGAGGCATTCATATAAAGTCATATCTTTGTTCTAGTATCGAGTTGTAATATTGAGTTGTAAGTAAATAAAAGTGTGATGATCATCATTATTAGAGCATTGCCCCAGAGAAAAAAAAGAGAGGCCAAAGAACTCTAAATAAAAAAGGGGGCCAAAATAAGCCCGCCAAAAAAAAGGGGGGCAATGTTACTATCCTTTTACCACACTTGTGCTTTAAAGTAGCACCATGTTCTTCATATAGAGAGTCTCTTGAGTTATCACTTTCATATACTAGTGGGAATTTTCATTATAGAACTTGGCTTGTATATTCCGATGATGGGCTTCCTCAAATGCCCGAGGTCTTCATGACCAAGCAAGTTGGATGCACCCCCCACTTAGTTTTAGTTTGAGCTTTCATATACTTATAGCTCTAGTGCATCCGTTGCATGGCAATCCCTACTCTTCACATTGACATCAATTGATGGGCATCTCCATAGCCCATTGATTAGCCGCTTCAATGTGAGACTTTCTCCTTTTTTTGTCTTCTCCACATAACCCCCCATCATATTATTCTATTCCACCTATAGTGCTATGTCCATGGCTTGCGCTCATGTATTGCGTCAGGGTTGAAAAAGCTGAAGCGCGTTAAAAAGTATGAACCAATTGCTTGGCTTGTCATCGGGGTTGTGCATGATTTGAATATTTTGTGTGGTGAAGATGGAGCATAGCCAGACTATATGATTTTGTAGGGATAACTTTCTTCGGCCATGTTATTTTGAAAAGACATGATTGCTTTATTAGTAGGCTTGAAGTATTATTGTTTTTATGTCAAATGATAGACCATTGCCTTGAATCACTCGTGTCTTAATATTCATGCCATGATTAGATACATGATCAAGATTATGCTAGGTAGCATTCCACATCAAAAAATATCTTTTTTATCATTTACCTACTCAAGGACGAGCAGGAATTAAGCTTGGGGATGCTGATACGTCTCCGTCGTATCTATATTTTTTGATTGTTCCATCCCAATATTTTTCAACTTTCATATACTTTTGGCAACTTTTTATACTATTTTTGGGACTAACATATTGATCCAGTGCCCAATGCCAATTCATGTTTGTTGCATGTTTTATGTTTCGCAGAAACCCCATATCAAACGGAATAAAAACGGACGGAGAATATTTTTAGAATATTTGGGAAATATGGGAGGAAGAATCAACGCCAGACGGTGCCCGAGGTGGCCACGAGGCAGGGGGGCCAGGAGTAAAGGGGATGAAACCCCCTTGGGCTCCAAGTCCGGCTTTGTGCCGGACACCGTGCCGGACTCGACAGTCCCGGTTCGTGGTGGGCGAACTCCTTCCAAGAGGAGTAAGCAATCTGAGCCGGCGGCCTCCGTCCAACTGGAGGCGCCAGACAATCTGCTGGAGGTGCTTAAAGGCGCCGCCATCGATGAGGAGCACCGTACTGTTATGAGTACGGTGATCCAAAGGATTCAGTCCGCCAAGAGCGGACTGAATGAAGCTTGCGCTAGCCTTCTAACAGGCTTCGAGGTGAGTAAAAATATGTCAAATTATTTACCGCATAGACAGTAGCCCCTGATGCTCTGTTCGGTGTTCGGAAAGAAAAGCCGGATAGAGGATCTAGTGATTTTCGCAGGAGTCTAACAAAAAGGGTCAAATATGCGTATGCAGGCTTCGCTGCTGTCCACCGCCGCACTGACTGCGCGGGTGGATGTCCTTAAAAAGGACCTCGGGCGGACCAAGCAAGAGCTCGGCCTTGCCAAATGGCAGCTCGAGGAGAAGGAAGGTAAGAAATATCTAAAAAAAGAAAAGAAAAAGAAAAAAAGATGCCTATAGAGAGGCTTGATTGCAGAAAGAAATAACAGGATTGTATTGCTTATTGTAGGGGCCACAACCGAGGCGACAACCCTGAAGCAGGCGCTGGCTGAGGCCGAAAAGAAAACGGTCGAGGAGCGCGCCGAGCGAGAAAGGCTTGGGGTTCAGGTCGGCGAGGTGCAGCAAGAGCTGCAAACTCTCATGAAAAAACATGAGGGTTTGGAGCTTGAGGCGAAGGCGCAAGCATCCGAGCTCGCGTCGGCCATCGAGACCGCCAAGAGTGCCAAGGCCGAAGCCCAGAAGGCCCTCCAAGAGTTGGAGGAGGTGAGAAAGATAGCAACGGGTAAGGCATTCTCAATGCAGAGTAGGAATATAGAAGTAAACTACCTATTACATACCCTAATCCGGAGTTCTCCAGGGGCGTTCGCCGATCTTCCCCGCAGTGTATCCGACGCCGCCGCGTTCTACCTAGCTGAAGAGGGCAGCTCGACGGAGAGTGTGTTCTGGTCTCAGTATTCTGAGGCCGGACACCCTGTGCCCTTAAGCGATCAGCTGAAACAACTGGTCGAGCTCCACAAGGCGGCCGAACAGGCCATGAAGGGCTTACTAGTTCAGGTGTGGCCTGGAGAGGCCCTGCCTGGGAGCTATTTCGGGCTGGTGCGGCGGCTGGTGGAGGCCTGTCCACGGCTTGAGGTCATCAAGCGCTCCGTCTACATTGAAGGTGCCCGGAGAGCCCTTGCTCGTGTAAGGGTACACTCGGGTAAGCTGGACGAAGAGAAGCTGGTGAAGGACGGGCCGCCGCAGGGGAAGGAGCATCGCAAGCCCGAGAACTACTACAAGGAAGTTCTTGCCGGAGCCCGCCTTGTCGTGGATGAATGTGCTAAAGATGTAATATTTGAGTGAACTCGCTCGTTTGTATCCTGTGCGCTGAAAACTTGTTCATATGCGCAAAGTAATGCTTGTTTAATTTAAAATATTATTTTCTGTGTGGCCGTTTATCAAAAATTGAGAGATGGCGAGTCGTCGGCTTCTGCCCCCATGCCACTAGTGCTGGGGTGTTCGGGATAAACCTGAGGGCTCTTGTTCCCTTAGTTGGGTCCTTCGAGGGAGGCGCTCAGCACAGCGAACCAGGCAATCGGACTATAATGCTTGAACACTCTCACTTAGCCATAGAACGTTATAATCTTAAATTTTGGCGAAGCCCCTAGTTCGGAAGGCCGAATTCGGGGTGCTATCCACGCCTTTGGCCGGACATAGCCAGCTCCTCGCTCAAAGCGGCATAAGCCTTTAAGGACTCGAAAAACCTCTCGAACAGCGACCGGTCTCACGCCTTATCATGACAGTCTGTTTTAGCTTTCTCCACTGAGGTGCTCAACCCACCTGATCTGGGGCACAATCGCAGTGGTTCTCCTAGTGCTACCTTAGCCGATAGAGCGGAACGTAAGGTACCAAAACATAGGAGCCGGGCAAACCCAACATGTGACCAAAATCATGACTCGGAGCCGATGCACATAGTGCTATAAGTTCGGGGTGCCGCACTTGTGAAAGTGTGCGGACTTCTCACACCAGATAAAAGGGTAACGAAGCCCCTAGCATGGTTTGCCGTACCATGGTGTACGGGTGCGATCATGTTATGTAATAAACACATATATTCAAAGGGGATAATGCAAAAAATAGACAAAAAGCTATGCATTGTTTATAAAGAGGCTATTGATCAAAGCCAAACGATACAAGTAGTGCGATAAGCAAAAAAGATATTAGACTATTTAACATGTCCTGACCAGGCGTAGGCCGCGGAATTTAGAAACAGATATATCGCTCGAAATAGAGACCACCTGAGAGTTCCGGAATGCGGCGTAGATTTGTCTGCTTTCCTGGATCTTGCATCGTCTGTGCGGCAACGCTACCGAACAGGTTATCCAGAGTATGGGGTCCTGAAAATAATTAAAAAAAATCCGGCAGCCCCTAGTACGTTTGACGCCGTGTTGTAGGCATGCCGTTAATGTGCCCCTCCCCCTGTGCCCATGGAATTTTAAGGGCGTAATTGTGTACTCGAGGTACTTGCTCCGCTATGTTGCGATGGCTGGGGGTGGGGCCGTATTGCTACGCTTGCTCTGATCGTGCCAGGTGGTCTTGTTGCAGGTTACTCCGGGCGCGCTTTGCGTTGTCCGGTTTTTTAACGACCGGACTGAAGAGTTGACTTGAAAGGCTGCTTTGTGCTTCCGCTGCGAGGGCCGCCGTGTGCTCTTCTGTACGGATGGAGCGTTATGTGTTTCCGCTGACCATAATTACTCCTCGAGGGCCTGGCATCTTGAGCTTGAGATATGCGTAGTGCGGCATCGCATTGAATTTAGCGAATGCGGTTCGTCCGAGCAGGGCATGATAGCCACTGCGGAATGGCACTATATCGAAGATTAACTCTTCGCTTCGGAAGTTATCCGGAGATCCGAAGACCACATCAAGTGTTATCGAGCCTGTGCAATTGGCCTCTACACCTGGTATGACGCCTTTAAAGGTCGTCCTTGTGGACTTGATCCTTGATGGATCTATGCCCATTTTCCGCACTGTATCCTGATAAAGTAGGTTCAGGCTACTGCCGTCGTCCATGAGGACTCTTGTGAGATGAAATCCGTCCATGATTGGGTCGAGGACCAGTGCGGCAAAACCGCCGTGACGGATGCTAGTGGGGTGGTCCCTTCGACCGAAAGTGATCGGGCAGGAGGACCATGGGTTGAACTTTGGGGCTACTGGCTCCATCGCGTATACGTCCCGTAGCGCACGCTTCCTCTCCCGCTTGGGAATGTGGGTCGCGTATATCATGTTCACCGTCCGCACTTGTGGGGGAAACCCTTTCTGTACATTGTTGTTCGGCGGCCTGGGCTCCTCCTCGTCGTCGCTGTTCAGCCCCTTGTCCTTGTGTTCGGCTCTTAACTTGCCTGCCTGCTTGAACACCCAACAATCCCTGTTGGTGTGATTGGCTGGCCTTTCGGGGGTGCCGTGAATCTGGCACGAGCGATCGAGTATCCAGTCCAAACTGGACGGGCCCTGGGTATTCTTTTTAAATGGCTTTTTCCGCTGACCGGATTTATAGCCTCTGAATCCGGCATTGACTGCTGTATCCTCATTGTTGTCGCTGCTAATGCGGCGTTTTTGATTATTTTGACGTGACCTGCCACTTTTGTCCTTGGTATCCGAATTACCAGGCTTCTTCGATAAGTTGTTGCTGCGAGCTAGCCAGCTATCTTCGCCCGCGCAAAAGCGGGTCATGAGTGTCGTGAGGGCTGCCATGGTTTTCGGCTTTTCCTGTCCCAGGTGCCGGGCAAGCCACTCGTCACGGATGTTATGTTTGAAGGCTGCTAGGGCCTCTGTGTCTGGACAATCGACTATCTGATTTTTCTTTGTTAGGAACCGTGTCCAGAATTGCCTGGCCGATTCTTCTGGCTGCTGAATTATGTGGCTTAGGTCGTCGGCATCTGGTGGCCGCACATAGGTCCCCTGAAAGTTGTCGAGGAATGCGCCTTCCAGGTCCTCCCAAGAACCGATTGAGTCCGCTGGTAGGTTGTTAAGCCAGTCCCGGGCTGGTCCTTTAAGCTTAGGGGGTAGGTATTTGATGGCGTGCAGATCATCGCCACGTGCCATGTGGATGTGAAGGAGATAATCCTCAATCCATACTGCCGGATCTGTCGTACCATCGTACGAATCGATATTGACGGGTTTAAAACCCTCTGGGATTTTATGATCCATTACTTCGTTTGTGAAGCATAGTGGGTGTGCGGCGCCCCTGTACTGGGCTATGTCACGACGCAGCTCGGAAGGGCTGTGCCTGCTGTGTTCGGCCCGGCCGGATTTATTGTGTCCGGAGTGCCGATCATCACGTGTCGTCGGGCGTCCGCGCGATCCATAGATCGATCTTGTTTGCTTTGCTTTATCCTCCAGTACGTCTCGCAGGTCTGGCTCGTTTTCCCGTGCCTTATTTGAGCGGCACCGGGGCATGGCTTGCTTAAGGGCTCGATAGGCCTCTCTGTCGCGGCCACGGGGTGGCCGGTCTGCCATGTCACATGCTTCCCCCTCTGATTGGGGTAGCGGCCTGCGCTTAGGATAATTTTTGGAGGGGCGCCCGAGTTCATACTCTTCGGTCGCAAGGACTTCAGTCCATCTATCAGCTAGCAAATCTTGATCAGCTCTAAGTTGTTGCTGCTTTTTCTTTAGGCTGTTGGCTGTGGCTAGAAGCCTGCGTTGAAAAAGCTCTTGTTCGGCGGGGTCTGATGGTACGACGAATTCGTCGTCGTCGAGGCTTGCCTCATCGTCGGAGGGAGGCATGTAGTTATCATCCTCAACCTCCTGCTCTGCCGCTTTCTCCTGAGGGCTGGCTTTTCCATCTTCCTGCGCCGAATCTTGCTGGTTCTGCTGTTCTTCGGCGCTGTCTGGGGTAGTATTATCTCCCGTGCCAGAATCACCGTTTCTGTTGTGGCGGGATTTAGAGCGGCGCCGTTGGCGCCGGCGTTTTTGCGGTTTTTTTGAGTTGTCGTCTTCCGCTGCTCCATCGCCATCCGCGTCCTTTGGAGCATCCACCATGTATATGTCATATGACGAGGTGGCGGTCCAGCGCCCTACAGGTGTTGGTTCTTGTTCGTCTCCTCCTTCGTCGTCCATACCGTCGAAGTCTTCGGAGCCGAAGTCAAGCATGTCGGTTAAATCGTCGACAGTGGCTATTAAGTGGGTGGTGGGTGGGCTTTGAATTTCTTCGTCGTCCGAATCCCAACCTCGCAGACCATAGTCCGGCCTGGGCTCTCCTGATAAAGAGAGAGACTTGAGAGAATTTAGGATATCACCGAAAGGTGAGCACTGAAAGATGTCCGCGGCGGTGAACTCCATTACAGGCGCCCAATCAGATTCGATCGGCGGGGGCGCAGAAGGCTCGGAGTTCGGAGAAGAGTCCGGCTCCTTGGAGTCCTGGGCCGTGCGGAGTATGGGGCTGGTGTTTGGCTCGATCGCCATTGAGATCGCAGCCCCCGAGGTGACGTCCAACCGTTCATCCTCAGAAAACGCAGCAGGCTCCGAGTCAAAGATCGGGGCCGGAGCGTGTGCGGCCTCCAGGGTGCTATTCGGAGGCAGAGCTATATCATGCCCCTCGGAATAGCGCAGCGCGCTTGGCTGTGGCTCGAACCCGTCGAAGATCATGCCTCCGCGGATATCAGCCGTGTAGTTTAAGCTTCCAAACCTGACTTGATGGCCAGGGGCGTAGCTTTCGATCTGCTCCAGATGACCAAGCGAATTGGCCCGCAGAGCGAAGCCGCCGAAGACGAAGATTTGTCCGGGGAGGAAAGTCTCACCCTGGACCTCATCGTTGTTGATGATCAAAGGAGCCATCGGGCCTAAAAGCGACGACACAGAGGAACTCTCAATGAAAGCACCAATGTCGTTGTCAAAACCGGCGGATCTCGGGTAGGGGGTCCCGAACTGTGTGTCAAGGTCGGATGGTAACAGGAGACAAGGGACACTTTATTTTACCCAGGTTCGGGCCCTCTCGATGGAGGTAAAACCCTACTCCTGCTAGATTAATATTGATGATATGGGTAGTACAAGAGTGGATCTACCACGAGATCAAGGAGGCTAAACCCTAGAAGCTAGCCAATGGTATGATTGTGTATGATGATGGTTGTCCTACGGACTACAACCCTCCGGTTTATATAGACACCGGATAGGGTTAGGGTTTACACAGAGTCGGTTACAATGGTAGGAGATCTCGAATATCCGCACGCCTAGCTTGCCTTCCACGCCAAGAAAAGATCCTTCCGGACACGGGACGAAGTCTTCAATCTTGTATCTTCATAGTCCTGGAGTCCGGCTGAAGGTATAGTTCGGCTATCCGAACACCCCCTAATCCAGGACTCCCTCAAATGGGTTCAATACCCACGCCTTCTTGCCACTGGGAAGAGTCTTCTCAACATAGAATTGCTGAAGCTTGTTCTTGTTAGCGGACTCGGAGTTGGCATGAGGGCGAACACCAACGGGCGTGTTGAGCCCCTCATCAGGCACCTGTAGCAAAGCCATGAAGTCCTTCCACTTAGCAGTCAACTGTTGTCCATTGGTCATCCAGGTCATGGTCCGTTCCTCATCAGTATGGAAGTGGACCGAAGCAAAGAACTGGGCCACAATCTCAGGATCAAAGTCCAGGTGGAAAGAGATCACATACTCAATGCCAAACTGCTCCACTAGGTCCAAAGCCTCACCAAATTAGTCATGGTGCTTATCCTGCCTCATATGATTCATGTCAATCCAGTGCACGTACACGTAGATGTTCTGCTTGGCATTGATCACATCCAGATAGATAAGATTCTGCTGCTTGGTCCAGAACAGATCATTCCCTCTGAAGTTTGCACGGGGATTCACATAGGGGTTGATCCTCCTTCGAGTGATAAACTCATCAAGAGGTATCTCATCCATGCCCATTGAGGGCTCCTTGTTCTTGGTGGCGGTGGTCTTGGTTCTGCGTTGGGGGGCATCGGATCCCTCTGGAGATTCATCTTGGTTGCGCAGGTGCTTGGAGCCCGTGTCACGGCTTGGATTCGAACGGTGGACAGTAGAACCGGAGCCACCACCTATGTCACGCAACACAAGAACACGCAAGAGAAGCAAGAAGGATTAATGCAAAGACCACGGCAAAACAAATGAAACAAGTAGAAATGATATTGGGAAGTAGCTACAGGGAAGGTTCGACGACAACGGTAGTACCGCATCCTTGGGCAGAACTAAAACTTTACTTCTGCTCCAGCCGCGGTAGTACCGCGCCTGGAGCGGAAGTAAAATTTTACTTCCGTGCCTCGCGCGGTAGTACCGCTCTTGAGGAGTGGTAGTACCATAGGAGGCGAAAACGGTCTGCACGATAGTACCGCACGGGATAAGATCAGATTCAAAACAGATCTGACAACCTCCGTGACCACGAAGCGGTACTACAGTTGATCAAAACTACCAAGTAGCAACATACCAAATAGCATCTCTACGCATTACTACTCTCCAACACCCTACTCTTGCAAAGATTTGGCCTAAAATCACAAGAACAACATGCATCTCCCCAGAAACCTAAAGACAAGACAACGAGGCAAAGAGAGAGGGATTTGGGGAGAAACCTTGTTCCATGGCAAGAGGGTGAGGTGGGGATCGATCCCACTGGTCGGAATGCGAGGAGAGCGGCCGGAGATGGAGATCCAGCGAGGTCCTCCGGCGCCATTCTTGGGCAGGAGAGAGAGAGAGAGAGAGACTTCGTGGGGAAAAAGAGTTGAATGGGTATGGAGGAGTTGGAACTCCCCCTGCCCGCTCTTAACCCCCACGCAGTCGCGTCTACGTGGTAGTACCGCGGATCACAGCGGTAGTACTGCCGGGCGGAAGTATCGCACACTGGGCAGTAGTACCGCTCGTCCAGCGGCAGTAAAAAATTACTGCCGTGCTGGGTGCAGTAGTACGGTGCGCAGCTCCTGCGGTAGTACCGTGGCATGCCACGGTAGTACCGAAGACCCAAGAAAATGCACGTTTCACAAAAGGAAAAAACAGCCTTTGCAATACCAGCTTCAAACGAACGGACACACCAAGAACACACACGAGGCAACTCAAACACAGGCTCGGCTCAAAGAAAGAAAGACAAAGGACAACAAGGACCAAACAAGTGACACAACCTCTCTAAAGAGAGGGCGGTGGCCGAAGCCACCTACGTTTGAGTCAATTGGTATGGCACAACGAAGAATTATCCTTGGGCCCATGACCAAAACTCGTCTTTGAAGCACAAGTACCATAAAAAATGACTAATGTGAAAGAGTTGATCAATTTATGCATAATGGGGGAGGGAGAGTTCATTGAGAGAACAACACTCCCCCTATGTCCATGCCTACACCTAAACAAGATAACAAGTTGAGTATGGTGGGGTGTGCAAGGGTTCAAGCCACATTGCTAGAATTAGTGATATTTAGCTCATGCCTTAACTCGTGAAATCTTGCTTCATCCAAAGGCTTTGTGAATATATCTGCAAGGTTATCATGGGTGTTGACATAGTTGAGCTCGATCTCCCCTCGCCTAATATGATCCCGGATGAAGTGGTACCGAATCTCAATATGCTTCGTCTGAAGTGTTGCACCGGGTTGAGAGAAATATTGATGGCACTTTCATTGTCACATCAAAGAGGCACTTTGTCACAAATGACACTGTAATCATTTAAAGTTTGCCTCATCCATAGAAGTTGTGCACAACAACTACCGGCGGCCACATATTCCGCTTCGGTGGACGAGAGAGACACACAACTTTGCTTCTTAGAAGACCAACTCACCAAAGAGCAACCAAGGAATTGGCACCCTCCGGAAGTTGACTTCCTATCCACTTTGTCTCCCGCCCAATCGGAGTCCGAATAGCCTACAAGGTTGAAATTTGCTCCTCTTGGGTACCATAAGCCAAAGTTTGGGGTATGAGACAAATATTGAAAGATTCGCTTGACCGCCACTAAGTGGCTTTCCTTAGGTGCAGCTTGAAATCATGAACAAATTCCCACACTCAACATGATATCCGGTCTAGATGCACAAAGGTAATGCAAGGAGCCAATCATGGAGCGATATACCTTTTGATCCACCGCTTTACCATTGGGATCTATGTCAAGTTGGCATTTGACGGGCATTGGAGTGGAGGCTGGCTTGCCATCACTTAGCTTGAATCTCTTGAGCATGTCTTGAGTGTATTTGGCTAGGTTGATGAAGGTTCCTTCTCTTCATTGCTTGACTTCAAAACCAAGAAAGAACTTCAACTCTCCCATCATGGACATCTTGAACTTTGAGGTCATGAGAGCGGCAAACTCCTCATTGAAAGCTTTGTTAGGAGAACCAAGGATAATATCATCAACCTATAGTTTGCACACAAACAACTCCCCTTTGACCTTCTTAGTAAAAAGAGTGGAGTCGATTTTCCCAATTTCAAACCCACGATCTTGCAACAACTCGGTAAGGTGGTCATACCACGCACGTGGGGCTTGTTTAAGGCCATAGAGTGTGTCGGTATCAAAACCGGCGGATCTCGGGTAGGGGGTCCCGAACTGTGCGTCTAGGCGGATGGTAACAGGAGACAAGGGACGCGATGTTTTTACCCAGGTTCGGGTCCTCTCGATGGAGGTAAAACCCTACTCATGCTTGATTAATATTGATGATATGGGTAGTACAAGAGTAGATCTACCACGAGATCAGAGAGGCTAAACCCTAGAAGCTAGCCTATGGTATGATTGTTGTTGTCCTACGGACTAAACCCTCTGGTTTATATAGACACCGGAGGGGGCTAGGGTTACACAGAGTCGGTTACAAGGAAGGAGATCTACACATCTGTATTGCCAAGCTTGCCTTCTACGCCAAGGAAAGTCCCATCCGGACACGGGACGGAGTCTTCAATCTTGTACCTTCATAGTACAACAGTCCGGCCAAAGGTTATAGTCCAGCTGTCCAGATACCCCCTAATCCATGACTCCCTCAGTAGCCCCTGAACCAGGCTTCAATGACGATGAGTCCGGCACGTAGATTGTCTTCGGCATTGCAAGGTGGGTTCCTCCTCCGAATACTTCATAGAAGATTTTGAACACGAGGATCGTGTCCGGCTCTACAAAATAAGTTCCACATACCACTGTAGAGAGAATAATATTTCCACAAATCTAATCTCCTGACGTATCCTGTAAAGTGACATCACACCACAGCCAAGCCATTATGCGAACCCTTTTTTTACAGCCAATCTCAACACATTTTGCGAGGCGGTTTCCTTGGCACGTCTTGTCGAAGCAGATATCGTGTCCCCTTATCGCGGGATTCCCATCAATACGGACATGGGTAACCCAACCGCGCCATCAATTACGGCGCTTGGGGGACAAGCGGGTTTTACCAGGCTGGTGGGGACGCATAGTTTCGTCCGCCCATATAAAGGGACAAAGGTTCACCTCTTTCCATCCACGCCTTCTTCCTCCTTCGCTCATCCATTATCGCACACTCGAGCTCCAGTGCCCAAGCCCACCTTTTCTTCCTCAACCTTCTCCAACCATGTCCTGAGCGGGAGGCAAGTGGATGGTCTCCTCCGTCATGGAGGTATCAAGAAGCTGAGGGGAGCCGGATACTTGTTCGCGGATATCGCGCATCGGCTCCCAGATGCGGGGCAGTTTGTCCCCACCCCTAGGCCCCACGAGAGGGTAGTGTTTCTTACCCATTTCCTCTGCGGACTGGGATTCCCTCTCCATTCATTCGTCCGGGGGCTCATGTTCTACTACGGCCTGGATTTCCATGGTCTGGCCCCGAACTTCATCCTCAACATTTCGACGTTTATCTTCGTGTGTGAGGCCTTCCTCCGCATCAAGCCCCACTTCGGCCTATGGCTAAAGACTTTTAATGTCAAACCAAAAGTGGTGCGCGGCCAGCAGGCGGAGTGCGGAGGCGCCATGGTGGGCAAGATGCCCAAAGCCACATGGCTCGAGGGCTCCTATGTGGAGACCATAAAGGGGTGGCAATCGGGGTGGTTCTACATCACCGAACCGCGTGACCCTAAATGGGCAGCGGCCTCCGAATTCCGATCCTGAATCCCCATGCGGCTCACCTCCTGGAAAGAGCCTGCCCTGGGGTAGTTCGGGAGAGCTGACCGGACTTCAAACCTGTATCCAAAACATGGTGAACAAGAAGCTCAAGCTTGTCAACATAGTCCAGGTCATGCTCATCCGCCGGATCCTCCCGTGTCAACAACGGGCGTTCAACTTGCGGGAGTTCGACCCGCCCAGCACCAAACTCTGAGCAAGCTCTTAGACACAACACACGAGGATGCTTGGAAGGTGCTATTCAAGGGCGCCGAGGTCCCCCCTCCCCTTACCGAGGATCGCGGATTCAGCACGAAGCGCCAAGCCAGCGCGGTAAGCTGTTTTACCTCTTATAGGGTATTCATTCTTTATAGTTTAATCATATGCGGGATCTAAGCTCCCATGCCTTTGACAGGACTGACAGGAGACGGCCGGATAGATCGACTGTCTGGCTCCTTTGCCCGAAGGCCCAGCAGACGCCCGCTTGGCGGAGCTCCTAGTTCCGGCACCTTACGTGGTGCCGGAGAAGAAGGCCAAGAAGAAGGCCACAGGAACCAGAAAGATTTCCCGGCGCCCGGTGGTGTCGGACTCATCGTCCAACGACTCCGAGGCGCACTCCTGCCATGAAGATGAGGAGGAGGAAAAAGAGGCTTCTTCCCCTCCAGCAGGGGGAGAAAATAAAAGGAAGGCCGCCCCAACTTGGGAGGCCGGAGGGTCCAAGAAGGGAAGGACCCTTCCTCCGGACTACTCCACCAACGCCACCGACAACGAAGACTAGTGGCCACCCAGGGCCAAGCCCCTGGCGAAGTCATAAGTATTCGGACACCAGAGTGACTCATAGCGTTCCTTTATTGCATAGCTTCTCCTAACGCCGAATATAATCATGTAGTCCGCCCCGAGCCCGAGTCGACATATCGTCGAGCGGTTCCTTGGATTCGTCGGATGTGAATAGCTTTTCACTTCCGACCGCTTCCGCCCCTCTCCCTACGGACAGTGCCGAGGTGTTGTCCCAAAGGGTACCAAGCCGAGGGGAGGTGGTCCTGGAGGCGCCGTGTCACGACCGGTTTTCCAGACATTAATTTCCAGAAAATGGTCGTCGAGCTCATCAGCCCCAGGATTACTGTTAGCTGATGAGGCACCAACTTGTTACAGAAATTCCAAGCAAAGGTACAAAATATGTAGTACAAGACCATTGTGGCCTATGAGTACATCAAATGGTTCCTAGTGGTTGAGGGCGGAAGCGGTTTGTGGATCACCATGGTCTGTGGGGCTCCATTTCCCACGGGAATAGCTGACCAGGTTAACTCCTATCTGCACGAGGCTGCTATCACCGTTGCTTAGGTCCCGAGGCTGTCGTCGCAACGCTCCTCTCCAAGCAAGTAATCTGGCCAAGACAATAGCCAGGGACAAGCCAGTGAGTACTTTGAATGTACTCGCAAACATTAAGAACACAGGTATAATATAGCCACTGAAAATCATGCTTTGCAATATTCTTATGCTCACTTAGTTAGTCATGAAAATAAATATCTTGATGCATGCAAGCAGGTTATTCATATGCAACCGGAAATTTATGCAATTACCAAATAAAAATAAGGTGTACCGATCGGATGTCTGAAGCGACGTCTCGAAAGGATAGAGAAAAAGAGTATGCCACAGTCGGGCGTCTCAGCGACACCACATAAAGGGCTTTAAAAGAAATGCCATAGTCAGGCGTCTTAGCGACACCACATAAAGGGCTTTAAAAGAAATGCCACAGTCGGGCGTCTTAGCGACACCACAAAAAGGGCTTTAAAAGAAATGCACAGTCGGGCGTCTTAGCGACACCACATAAAGGGCTTTAAAAGAAATGCCACAGTCGGGCGTCTTAGCGACACCACATAAAGGGCTTTAAAAGAAATTCCACAGTCGGGCGTCTTACCGACACCACATAAAGGGCTTTAAAAGGAATTATCATAGTGAATATCCAGGAGGTGGTACCGTCCCAGGGGTATTCTTTATTTCAAATCATGCAAAACGGCTAGTCCATAAAGATAATAATAATCATAACCATCATGTATCACAAGTCATAATCAATATTTGAGTTTTAGTGGTTTCTCCTCCGAAGACCGACAATATCTTGACAAAACTACCCGGGGTTGCATCTGGGGTTCTCAGGTAAATGCTGGGTGTCGGCATGGCAAGAAATGGTTGTGAGTATGGTGCACAAGATGAGAAGTGTTTGGCAAGGTCACGCGGCGGCCTCTTTATAGCACCAGAGCTGGGTCATTTCTACCGTGGTGAATGGTAACGAAACTTCCAGCTCTGTTCCGCGGGTCGAAGTCAATGCCACAGATACACATATTTCACCGAGGTGACGTGTGACTGTGGGGGTTGTCGGGAAGGATTTTGGTAACTACGCCAGGGGTAGCAATCTCACACTGGTATTGGGTGTTTAGACAAGGTTACTATTAAAGCAGAGGCATGACAACTAGCAGCGTTTATTCACAAGGCCACACGGTTACAAAGCGAGGGTACACTGAGACTCAATACAACTCGGGTTACTTAGTCTACCTCGTTTATATCCATGCGGGTGTGCCTTGTGGATGTTAAGGCTTCTCCATGGGTCTCGCCGTCGGAATTAACTGGAGTGGGTTGAGGGGCTGCAGGCTCGGGGTAGCGATGATGGCCCTCTCGGGGATTGCTGGCCACAACTCCGTTGGAGTGTGTTCCCAGTATGCGACGCAGCACTTCTGGGGTTATCGCAACACCTTGGCCGATGGCTGGGGTAGACCTCAGGGGCTCGATCGGTTGTCCAAACAGCACGACTGGGCTGTCGGCGTTGGGCTCGTCCTCTACTCTTGCCGGGGCTCGATGAACCAGCTCTCCCCGAGCTGCGATAAGATCAATCGTGACCTGATCGCACAGTTCTTCTAGTGCACTTACGTAGCGCACTAGGTGCAACAATGCAGGATCTGTTTCGTGATCTCCGTTGGCAACTTGGGGTGGCCTACCATACCCTTCGCGTCTGGGATAGTAGTGGAACGAGCGACAGTCAACTCTGGGCGACAAGTGCCGGAGATGAACTATAGCTTCTCGAGCAGCTAGTTGGATGGCTTGTGGCTCAAAGGAAGTTGTTCTTCCGGTGAACCTGTAGGGGCGCTCAGGTGCTAGACCCCTACCGTAGATGTGTACAGTGGCCCAGAATTGACGGCTTTCACCGCTTACGGGCCCTTGGTACACAACATATTCTGGGGGCTCTTCTAACGCATAGGCACGACGGGTGAGGTTTGCGAGTATGGTCACAAAACCTCCAAGGTTGGTTGTTGTGGTCTCATGGTGCACGATAGGACCAGGCATTGTGGCTCGGTTTGGGATAGCGGCCGTGCTGTGCTGGGTTGAGGCTAGCGTGCCCTTTTTATAGGAAAAAGGGGACGGAGTCTTCCTTCGTACGCTTGCGAGAAAGGACTATTTAGGGGGCCGGTCACTGGCGCGTGATTGACGGCTATGCTGGTAGGTTGGGCACCGACTGCCAAAAGGTGTCGGGTCACTGTGGGGCTATCTTGCAGGAGAAGCTCGGCTGGGGTTTGGTTAAGGCTTGGTGGGTTGGTTTGCCTAGGTTTATTGACCTGGCTAGGATAGGATTAGCCAATGGTCAGCCTGGCTCTGATACCAAGTCTGTCACGACCGGTTTTCCAGACATTAATTTCCAGAAAATGGCCGTCGAGCTCATCAGCCCCAGGATTACTGTTAGCTGATGAGGCACCAACTTGTTACAGAAATTCCAAGCAAAGGTACAAAATATGTAGTACAGGACCATTGTGGCCTATGAGTACATCAAATGGTTCCTAGTGGTTGAGGGCGGAAGCGGTTTGTGGATCACCATGGTCTGTGGGGCTCCATTTCCCACGGGAATAGCTGACCAGGTTAACTCCTATCTGCGCGAGGCTGCTATCACCGTTGCTTAGGTCCCGAGGCTATCGTCGCAACGCTCCTCTCCAAGCAAGTAATCTGGCCAAGACAATAGCCAGGGACAAGCCAGTGAGTACTTTGAATGTACTCGCAAACATTAAGAACACAGGTATAATATAGCCACTGAAAATCATGCTTTGCAATATTCTTATGCTCACTTAGTTAGTCATGAAAATAAATATCTTGATGCATGCAAGCAGGTTATTCATATGCAACCGGAAATTTATGCAATGACCAAATAAAAATAAGGTGTACCAATCGGATGTCTGAAGCGACGTCTCGAAAGGATAGAGAAAAAGATTATGCCACAGTCGGGCGTCTCAGCGACACCACATGAAGGGCTTTAAAAGAAATGCCACAGTCAGGCATCTTAGCGACACCACATAAAGGGCTTTAAAAGAAATGCCACAGTCGGGCGTCTTAGCGACACCACAAAAAGGGCTTTAAAAGAAATGCACAGTCGGGCATCTTAGCGACACCACATAAAGGGCTTTAAAAGAAATGCCACAGTCGGGCGTCTTAGCGACACCACATAAAGGGCTTTAAAAGAAATGCCACAGTCGGGCGTCTTAGCGACACCACATAAAGGGCTTTAAAAGAAATGCCACAGTCGGGCGTCTTACCGACACCACATAAAGGGCTTTAAAAGAAATGCCACAGTCGGGCGTCTTAGCGACACCACATAAAGGGCTTTAAAAGAAATGCCACAGTCGGGCGTCTTAGCGACACCACATAAAGGGCTTTAAAAGAAATTCCACAGTCGGGCGTCTTACCGACACCACATAAAGGGCTTTAAAAGGAATTATCATAGTGAATATCCAGGAGGTGGTACCGTCCCAGGGGTATTCTTTATTTCAAATCATGCAAAACGGCTAGTCCATAAAGATAATAATAATCATAACCATCATGTATCACAAGTCATAATCAATATTTGAGTTTTTGTGGTTTTTGTGGTTTCACTTGACCCATCCCAGACTATAATCCTTAACCATGGACACGGCTATTCGAATAGGTTTAATATCTCTGCAGAGGGTGTACTCTTTACCCACGAGTAACGGATTCCTTTAGTCCATCGGGACTAATTCCGTCTATGGTCTTTTAATTGAAAACACACCTGACTCGCACACACCAGCTCAACTCACCGGTGTCTGGAATCACCCACGACACCTGTCAAGCAAACTCTAAGTGGGGAGGCTACAACCTCGACGTAGCATGGGATCAAATTTCTATTGCACGCTCTAAGGGGTATCCCCCTCTAGGTCCCAACCGGATACACCCATGCCCCCGGGCCAGGTGGCATGCCTACCGGATGTAGCCGGTATCTTCCACCATGGCCTCTCTGTACGGTGTGTGCCAAGACAAGGGTTAACAACTTACTGAACCATACCCCACCTACGGTGGGGACCTGTGGCAGTACGAAACAAGTATGGGGGTTACCGGAACAAGACTCGATCTATGGCCGACTCGGGAGGCTTATAAAGGTTCCCTGCATGGTTAGCACAACAAAAATACTTCAACCAACAAATCACCACTCATTATACCTTACCATGCCATACCGGATGTAACCGTCCCAACGGAGACCGGCGACAAGCTCACACCTACCCAAGGCAGAGGCTTTCCCGGGTTCCTTACCGGCATGCAGGTAAGGCACATGAGGATGATTGCCATCACACGGGTATGCTCATTTCCAATAGCAAGGAAATCCACATAATGCATCCATGCAAAAGATCATATCACATGAAATAACACTACTCCGAAACGAGGTGGTATTTATAAACGTGTCAATCATCACACTAACATATTATTCCGGGGTTCAGAATGCTTGCCTTAAAGGTGTGGAGAGGTGGGGGTGCTCTCCAAAACTTTTGGAAGTTTTTCTTCTCTTCCAAAATCCTATTTTCAAAAAAAGGATGCAAACAACACATATTTCAAAAACAGTACAAAAAAGTTGTTTGGAAAATTTTCAAATAAATCT
The DNA here is from genome assembly GCA_032464435.1 of Aegilops umbellulata. Lineage (NCBI taxonomy): Eukaryota > Viridiplantae > Streptophyta > Magnoliopsida > Poales > Poaceae > Aegilops > Aegilops umbellulata. Next base: position 327,551,601 of record CP136058.1, on the reverse strand, counting down.
TAAAATAAACTAGACAGAATTTGAGAGATGTAGGAAAAAGAATTAATTCATTTGGAGTTATATTTAAAAAGTTATAGCCGGTCAAAGTTTAGTCAAATCTGTTTTTAAAATAAATATATAAAAGAAAACGATTCGGACAGAATACGCTTTCGGTGTAGGGGAGACGTACTGTGGGGTTTACGCTTCCACTTAAACACGTGGACGGCGCAGGTGCCACTGACAGTGGGTCCAGGGGGCCCACTAGTCAGGTTTGACTAGTCTTTCTCCCTCTCCTTCCTCTGTCCCGAGCGGAGGCGGAGCTCCGGCGATCGTCGCCGGCGACTGGCGGCTCCTCGCGGGGCTCCGAGGGCGGGGATGGATCCGCCACTCCAGGGTGATCCTCCCGGTGGTCGCCAGGCAGGTGGGGGCGGCAGGAGCTGCCGGTGGCGAGCTTCGCAGCGGAGGAGGCTTCGGGAGCGGAGTGATTTTTGGGCCACGGTGGTTCCCGATCAAAATTGAGTAGGGGGTTGGGTTCGTGGGAGGAAGGGGAGTTTTCTGGTGAAGAGAACGGAGCGGGGGAGGCCTTGGTGGCGCCGGAACGGCCGGGGCAGTGGCGGCGGCAGGAGTTGCCGGAGACGGGGAAGAAAGCTTCCCTGGGTCGAATGCGAGCGAGGGGAGCGCCATACGGGTGGCCTGAGGTCGCCTGCGTGCTCGGGGGAGTTCGGGGATCTCTTTTATAGCTCGACGAGGTCGGTGCTGCGGAGGTGGGGATAAGAACGGCGGCGAACCGCCTCTCTGTGCTACAGGGCGACGTGGCGGCGACGAGCGCTAGTGGACAAGGCTGTGGATGAGCTCGGGCTGTGCCAGGGGCCAGGTGGCGAGCCGGGGTGGCTTGGGCGGCGCTGGACGGAGCAGCGGCTGTCGGCCGACGCCGGCGTGCCGCCAAAAACGCTCTGGCGATGGCGCTGTTGGTTGCCAGGGCGGCTTGGCACGATGCTGTGAGTAGGGTAGCGCGTGGCGTGGCGCCGCAGAGCGAGCCAAAACCAGGGGGGCCAGCATGTCGGCTCGGTCAGGTTCGTGCAATACGCGCGCTCTGGGCGTGTCTAGTGCACGCACGGAAGGTGTTCGACGCAATGCCGTGGCATGCTACAGGTCACAGGTGAGGTTGGCACGCAACAGGGCTAGGTTAGAGCTGGAGGGAAACTCAAGGGACAAGGTGGTCTGGTCAGGTGGTCAAGTCCATAGTGCAAACAAAATCTCATGTCAAAACTGATCATGCCCACAGGGTGTTTGATAAAATGCTAAGGTCATCTAGGTAGTTCTAGGAGGGGTCAAATTCTCCAGATCAGTGTCTCTTTAGATGCAAGAGAGGGTGGCAAGGTTAGTTTGGCAAAAGGAGAAACTTGTTAGTGCAATTTTTGCAAAACTCCAGTTCTGGACAGAAGGTAAATGGCATCACAACATGGATCAAAAGTGACCCAATGGTTGCATGCTCCTGGACATAGGGGTTTGGTAGGGTGGCCTACAAGTAGAAAAAGGAATCATGGGTAAAGGAACAACTAAAAATGTGGTTGCTGTACAAACCAGCAAGTTGGGCCAGAATGGAAAAGAGGTTGGTTCACTTAAAGTTTTCAAAGAACAACACTGGGTTTTTGCTTAAAGTTGAATCATATGATACTACCATCATCCCATAATTTTGGTGGAGGCTAGAGAGAAGCATTTAAATGGGTTGCAGTGCAAAAATTGCCCACTGGACCAGAGAAGAAAATTGGGTGTAGAGCTCAAAATATTTTATGAATGAAAGTTATTTTTGTACAAATGTGATTTAAAAACATCACATGACATCTCCAAATTTTGGTGGGATTTTTGAATAAATTCTTAATGAGGTTGTAGTTCAAATATGGCCATTTAACCTGTAAAAACCATTTTCAGGAAAATAAAGAGCAGGCAAATTAATCATGTAAATTTGTTCTACTAATAAAAGAAAAGTTTTTCTTGAGAGGTTTAAACAAGCCCAAAAACATATTTGAAAGGTTCTCTTTGGGGAAAAACTCCATAATAACAAGGTTAAAAAAATCAAAAGGGAACTCAGAAAATAAAAGTTTTAAATCCTGGCAAAATTTTAAGTAATAAAACAAGGTCAAAAATTTTGGGGTGTCACAATACTACCCCCCTTAAGAAAAATCTCGTCCTCGAGATTTGTTAAAAGCTGTTTTAAGAAAAAATATATGCAATAAAATGTGGCTACAGTGAGAGGGCAATAAGTGGTGAAAAACAAAAGTGAGAAAACTGGCGCTGCGTGGAAAATATCTATGGTTCGAGACAAAAACGTGAGATTTCTACCCTGGATATAAATTTAGAATAATTTCTAAATTTAATTATGCGCTGGTCGTACCCGAGAGCACAGTGCCCTCTCTGGCTGACAGGTGGACCCAGGGCCCACTGTCGGCCTCTTCTTCTTCCTCTGTTTCTCTCCTCTTCCTCTCTCCCGCGCGTTTTCCCACGATTTCTCCACCGGCGACGTCTAGCGCGTAGGGCATCTAGGCCGTACCGCAGTAGTGCGCGGCGTGCTAGCTGCCGGGGCAGTGTGCACTCACCTCGCGGGCCAGCGTGCTGTCGGCACTGCTCGCGGATTCGACTCCGGGCACCGGCGATCGGGCGACGAGAGGCGTTGGTGGGCTTTGCCCACCGAACACCGAGCTCGAGCTATAAAACGGCCGAGGTGTCTCTCTCTCTCTCTTTCCTCACACCTGGCCTCGCTTCTCTTCCTCCTTCTTCCTCCATTTCTGCTTACAGGAGCTCGGGTGAGGCTCTAATGACGGAGGCGATGCCGGACTGGTTCGCGATCCTGATATGCGGAGGGCTGGCGACACTGCTGGGGCTCTCCGTGCTCCTGTGCGTGATGATCCTCGACGAGCGTGGTGATGCTGCTGCTCGGGTGTTGGCTCTCCGCGGTGGTGACGATCACGAGGAGTAGGTGGGGTGTGCCGGGTGCTAACTGTTGTTAGAGGGTGGTTAGCCAGATGTAACACTATTGCAAAGTTTTTGTAAACAGTGTATGTGCTTGGTTGATGATGGTCGAGAGTCTGTGGTCGTTGTGCTGTGTGTAATAAAATAGTCCATGTCGTGAGCAGATGCAGAAGTAGCGGTTTAGCGAAAAGAAAACTTATTCCAGGATTAATTGCGGGGAAAACAATAATGCAACAGGATCACTCATTAATAAAGATTTACTCAATGTGCACACTCGGTTACCACACACAAGTTACATCAGATAAATAAATGTTGCAACAAATTAAAATGCAGTAGCGACGTCTTATAGTGCAAAGGGTAGCTGGACGGGGTCTCGAGAGAATGTTTCTGGCACTAAGACACATTCTTCTTCTATCGGGGACAGTGGATTGACCAGCCGATGCATGTGTCTCTCCTGGTAGGGCCTCAGTGATCTGCCAATGGCGATCTGAGGATTTAAATCTGCGAGGCTCTGGAGATAACCCATCACGCGTTGGGTCAAACTCTCTTGAGCGATGACGTACTGGGCAAGGTTGGCCAGGACGGGGTCTCTCTCGATTCGCATACCGGGAAACGATGTTACTCCTCCGGGCGCTGCACGGCTCGGGAAGTAGTAATACCCTCGTTCGCTGGCATAGGGCACCGCGAATCGAAGGCGGGCAAGCGCTTCGTAATCCGCAGCTTCCACGGCCATTTGTGGGGTTGGCATAGATTTCCCCACGAAGGAGACCTCTGTTGGGTCTTGGTTTGAGTTCACGGGAGGGATGTGCACTGCTGCCCAATATCTCGAGGTGGAAGGGGTGATCCTCGATTTGAACAGCTCGTACTGGGGTGGCTGGGTAGCGCCCATGGTACTGCAGGTAAAATCCCACAATATCTTGACAAAACTACCCGGGGTTGCATCTGGGGTTCTCAGGTAAATGCTGGGTGTCGGCATGGCAAGAAATGGTTGTGAGTATGGTGCACAAGATGAGAAGTGTTTGGCAAGGTCACGCGGCGGCCTCTTTATAGCACCAGAGCTGGGTCATTTCTACCGTGGTGAATGGTAACGAAACTTCCAGCTCTGTTCCGCGGGTCGAAGTCAATGCCACAGATACACATATTTCACCGAGGTGACGTGTGACTGTGGGGGTTGTCGGGAAGGATTTTGGTAACTACGCCAGGGGTAGCAATCTCACACTGGTATTGGGTGTTTAGACAAGGTTACTATTAAAGCAGAGGCATGACAACTAGCAGCGTTTATTCACAAGGCCACACGGTTACAAAGCGAGGGTACACTGAGACTCAATACAACTCGGGTTACTTAGTCTACCTCGTTTATATCCATGCGGGTGTGCCTTGTGGATGTTAAGGCTTCTCCATGGGTCTCGCCGTCGGAATTAACTGGAGTGGGTTGAGGGGCTGCAGGCTCGGGGTAGCGATGATGGCCCTCTCGGGGATTGCTGGCCACAACTCCGTTGGAGTGTGTTCCCAGTATGCGACGCAGCACTTCTGGGGTTATCGCAACACCTTGGCCGATGGCTGGGGTAGACCTCAGGGGCTCGATCGGTTGTCCAAACAGCACGACTGGGCTGTCGGCGTTGGGCTCGTCCTCTACTCTTGCCGGGGCTCGATGAACCAGCTCTCCCCGAGCTGCGATAAGATCAATTGTGACCTGATCGCACAGTTCTTCTAGTGCACTTACGTAGCGCACTAGGTGCAACAATGCAGGATCTGTTTCGTGATCTCCGTTGGCAACTTGGGGTGGCCTACCGTACCCTTCGCGTCTGGGATAGTAGTGGAACGAGCGACAGTCAACTCTGGGCGACAAGTGCCGGAGATGAACTATAGCTTCTCGAGCAGCTAGTTGGATGGCTTGTGGCTCAAAGGAAGTTGTTCTTCCGGTGAACCTGTAGGGGCGCTCAGGTGCTAGACCCCTACCGTAGATGTGTACAGTGGCCCAGAATTGACGGCTTTCACCGCTTACGGGCCCTTGGTACACAACATATTCTGGGGGCTCTTCTAACGCATAGGCACGACGGGTGAGGTTTGCGAGTATGGTCACAAAACCTCCAAGGTTGGTTGTTGTGGTCTCATGGTGCACGATAGGACCAGGCATTGTGGCTCGGTTTGGGATAGCGGCCGTGCTGTGCTGGGTTGAGGCTAGCGTGCCCTTTTTATAGGAAAAAGGGGACGGAGTCTTCCTTCGTACGCTTGCGAGAAAGGACTATTTAGGGGGCCGGTCACTGGCGCGTGATTGACGGCTATGCTGGTAGGTTGGGCACCGACTGCCAAAAGGTGTCGGGTCACTGTGGGGCTATCTTGCAGGAGAAGCTCGGCTGGGGTTTGGTTAAGGCTTGGTGGGTTGGTTTGCCTAGGTTTATTGACCTGGCTAGGATAGGATTAGCCAATGGTCAGCCTGGCTCTGATACCAAGTCTGTCACGACCGGTTTTCCAGACATTAATTTCCAGAAAATGGCCGTCGAGCTCATCAGCCCCAGGATTACTGTTAGCTGATGAGGCACCAACTTGTTACAGAAATTCCAAGCAAAGGTACAAAATATGTAGTACAGGACCATTGTGGCCTATGAGTACATCAAATGGTTCCTAGTGGTTGAGGGCGGAAGCGGTTTGTGGATCACCATGGTCTGTGGGGCTCCATTTCCCACGGGAATAGCTGACCAGGTTAACTCCTATCTGCGCGAGGCAGCTATCACCGTTGCATAGGTCCCGAGGCTATCGTCGCAACGCTCCTCTCCAAGCAAGTAATCTGGCCAAGACAATAGCCAGGGACAAGCCAGTGAGTACTTTGAATGTACTCGCAAACATTAAGAACACAGGTATAATATAGCCACTGAAAATCATGCTTTGCAATATTCTTATGCTCACTTAGTTAGTCATGAAAATAAATATCTTGATGCATGCAAGCAGGTTATTCATATGCAACCGGAAATTTATGCAATGACCAAATAAAAATAAGGTGTACCAATCGGATGTCTGAAGCGACGTCTCGAAAGGATAGAGAAAAAGATTATGCCACAGTCGGGCGTCTCAGCGACACCACATGAAGGGCTTTAAAAGAAATGCCACAGTCAGGCATCTTAGCGACACCACATAAAGGGCTTTAAAAGAAATGCCACAGTCGGGCGTCTTAGCGACACCACAAAAAGGGCTTTAAAAGAAATGCACAGTCGGGCATCTTAGCGACACCACATAAAGGGCTTTAAAAGAAATGCCACAGTCGGGCGTCTTAGCGACACCACATAAAGGGCTTTAAAAGAAATGCCACAGTCGGGCGTCTTAGCGACACCACATAAAGGGCTTTAAAAGAAATGCCACAGTCGGGCGTCTTAGCGACACCACATAAAGGGCTTTAAAAGAAATGCCACAGTCGGGCGTCTTAGCGACACCACATAAAGGGCTTTAAAAGAAATGCCACAGTCGGGCGTCTTAGCGACACCACATAAAGGGCTTTAAAAGAAATTCCACAGTCGGGCGTCTTACCGACACCACATAAAGGGCTTTAAAAGGAATTATCATAGTGAATATCCAGGAGGTGGTACCGTCCCAGGGGTATTCTTTATTTCAAATCATGCAAAACGGCTAGTCCATAAAGATAATAATAATCATAACCATCATGTATCACAAGTCATAATCAATATTTGAGTTTTAGTGGTTTCTCCTCCGAAGACCGACAATAAGACCGACACTTGACCCATCCCAGACTATAATCCTTAACCATGGACACGGCTATTCGAATAGGTTTAATATCTCTGCAGAGGGTGTACTCTTTACCCACGAGTAACGGATTCCTTTAGTCCATCGGGACTAATTCCGTCTATGGTCTTTTAATTGAAAACACACCTGACTCGCACACACCAGCTCAACTCACCGGTGTCTGGAATCACCCACGACACCTGTCAAGCAAACTCTAAGTGGGGAGGCTACAACCTCGACGTAGCATGGGATCAAATTTCTATTGCACGCTCTAAGGGGTATCCCCCTCTAGGTCCCAACCGGATACACCCATGCCCCCGGGCCAGGTGGCATGCCTACCGGATGCAGCCGGTATCTTCCACCATGGCCTCTCTGTACGGTGTGTGCCAAGACAAGGGTTAACAACTTACTGAACCATACCCCACCTACGGTGGGGACCTGTGGCAGTACGAAACAAGTATGGGGGTTACCGGAACAAGACTCGATCTATGGCCGACTCGGGAGGCTTATAAAGGTTCCCTGCATGGTTAGCACAACAAAAATACTTCAACCAACAAATCACCACTCATTATACCTTACCATGCCATACCGGATGTAACCGTCCCGACGGAGACCGGCGACAAGCTCACACCTACCCAAGGCAGAGGCTTTCCCGGGTTCCTTACCGGCATGCAGGTAAGGCACATGAGGATGATTGCCATCACACGGGTATGCTCATTTCCAATAGCAAGGAAATCCACATAATGCATCCATGCAAAAGATCATATCACATGAAATAACACTACTCCGAAACGAGGTGGTATTTATAAACGTGTCAATCATCACACTAACATATTATTCCGGGGTTCAGAATGCTTGCCTTAAAGGTGTGGAGAGGTGGGGGTGCTCTCCAAAACTTTTGGAAGTTTTTCTTCTCTTCCAAAATCCTATTTTCAAAAAAAGGATGCAAACAACACATATTTCAAAAACAGTACAAAAAAGTTGTTTGGAAAATTTTCAAATAAATCTTAAAATAAACTAGACAGAATTTGAGAGATGTAGGAAAAAGAATTAATTCATTTGGAGTTATATTTAAAAAGTTATAGCCGGTCAAAGTTTAGTCAAATCTGTTTTTAAAATAAATATATAAAAGAAAACGATTCGGACAGAATACGCTTTCGGTGTAGGGGAGACGTACTGTGGGGTTTACGCTTCCACTTAAACACGTGGACGGCGCAGGTGCCACTGACAGTGGGTCCAGGGGGCCCACTAGTCAGGTTTGACTAGTCTTTCTCCCTCTCCTTCCTCTGTCCCGAGCGGAGGCGGAGCTCCGGCGATCGTCGCCGGCGACTGGCGGCTCCTCGCGGGGCTCCGAGGGCGGGGATGGATCCGCCACTCCAGGGTGATCCTCCCGGTGGTCGCCAGGCAGGTGGGGGCGGCGGGAGCTGCCGGTGGCGAGCTTCGCAGCGGAGGAGGCTTCGGGAGCGGAGTGATTTTTGGGCCACGGTGGTTCCCGATCAAAATTGAGTAGGGGGTTGGGTTCGTGGGAGGAAGGGGAGTTTTCTGGTGAAGAGAACGGAGCGGGGGAGGCCTTGGTGGCGCCGGAACGGCCGGGGCAGTGGCGGCGGCAGGAGTTGCCGGAGACGGGGAAGAAAGCTTCCCTGGGTCGAATGCGAGCGAGGGGAGCACCATACGGGTGGCCTGAGGTCGCCTGCGTGCTCGGGGGAGTTCGGGGATCTCTTTTATAGCTCGACGAGGTCGGTGCTGCGGAGGTGGGGATAAGAACGGCGGCGAACCGCCTCTCTGTGCTACAGGGCGACGTGGCGGCGACGAGCGCTAGTGGACAAGGCTGTGGATGAGCTCGGGCTGTGCCAGGGGCCAGGTGGCGAGCCGGGGTGGCTTGGGCGGCGCTGGACGGAGCAGCGGCTGTCGGCCGACGCCGGCGTGCCGCCAAAAACGCTCTGGCGGTGGCGCTGTTGGTTGCCAGGGCGGCTTGGCACGATGCTGTGAGTAGGGTAGCGTGTGGCGTGGCGCCGCAGAGCGAGCCAAAACCAGGGGGGCCAGCGTGTCGGCTCGGTCAGGTTCGTGCAATACGCACGCTCTGGGCGCGTCCAGTGCACGCACGGAAGGTGTTCGACGCAATGCCGTGGCATGCTACAGGTCACAGGTGAGGTTGGCACGCAACAGGGCTAGGTTAGAGCTGGAGGGAAACTCAAGGGACAAGGTGGTCTGGTCAGGTGGTCAAGTCCATAGTGCAAACAAAATCTCATGTCAAAACTGATCATGCCCACAGGGTGTTTGATAAAATGCTAAGGTCATCTAGGTAGTTCTAGGAGGGGTCAAATTCTCCAGATCAGTGTCTCTTTAGATGCAAGAGAGGGTGGCAAGGTTAGTTTGGCAAAAGGAGAAACTTGTTAGTGCAATTTTTTGCAAAACTCCAGTTCTGGACAGAAGGTAAATGGCATCACAACATGGATCAAAAGTGATCCAATGGTTGCATGCTCCTGGACATAGGGGTTTGGTAGGGTGGCCTACAAGTAGAAAAAGGAATCATGGGTAAAGGAGCAACTAAAAATGTGGTTGCTGTACAAACCAGCAAGTTGGGCCGGAATGGAAAAGAGGTTGGTTCACTTAAAATTTTCAAAGAACAACACTGGGTTTTTGCTTAAAGTTGAATCATATGATACTACCATCATCCCATAATTTTGGTGGAGGCTAGAGAGAAGCATTTAAATGGGTTGCAGTGCAAAAATTGCCCACTGGACCAGAGAAGAAAATTGGGTGTAGAGCTCAAAATATTTTATGAATGAAAGTTATTTTTGTACAAAGGTGATTTAAAAACATCACATGACATCTCCAAATTTTGGAGGGATTTTTGAATAAATTCTTAATGAGGTTGTAGTTCAATATAGCCATTTAACTTGTAAAAACCATTTTCAGGAAAATAAAGAGCAAGCAAATTAATCATGTAAATTTGTTCTACTAATAAAAGAAAATTTTTTCTTGAGAGGTTTAAACAAGCCCAAAAACATATTTGAAAGGTTCTCTTTGGGGAAAAACTCCATAATAACAAGGTTAAAAAAATCAAAAGGGAACTCAGAAAATAAAAGTTTTAAATCCTGGCAAAATTTTAAGTAATAAAACAAGGTCAAAAATTTTGGGGTGTCACACGCCGCAAGGCGACCTTCCGGACTGCAGGCACAAAGGGAGCAAGGCTCTGAAGGGCTCCAAGTCCGGCCCTGGGCCGAACACCGCACCGGAACCTTCAGTGGTTCCGGACTCCGGCAGGCGGCCCCCCACTAAGAAGGGCAAGCCTACCGTGCCGGTGACCTCCGTCCAACTGGAGGCACCGGATAACTTGCTGGAGGTGCTTAACGGCGCCTCCATCGACGAGGAGCACCGCACTATTATGAGTGCGGTGATCCAGAAAGTTCAGTCCGCCAAGAGCGGGCTGACTAAAGCCTGTGCTAGCCTTCTAACAGGCTTTGAGGTATGTAAAAATATATGAAAATATTACCGCATAGACAGTAGCCCCTGATGCTCTGTTTGGTGTTCACAAAGAAAAGCCGAATAGAGGATCTAATAATATTCGCAAGAGTCTAACATAATTATGTCTATATGCGTATGCAGGCTTCGCTGCTGGCCTCTGCCGCATTGACTGCGGAGGTTGATGCGCTGAAGCAGAACCTCGAGCGGTCCAAGAAAGAGCTCGGCCTTGCCAAGAAGCAGCTCGAGGAGAGCCAAGGTTTGTAGTGCCTTGTTTGTGTGTGTATATATAAAAAAGATGCAGTTGCAAAAATGATAGGATCGTTACTGGTGTGCTAGGGGCCACGACTGAGAGCGCTTACCGAGGCCGAAAACAAGGCGGCCACGGAGCGCACCGAGCGGGAGAAACATGAGGCACGGGTTGGAGAGGTGCAGCAAGAGCTCCATGCTCTCGTGAAGAATCATGAGACTTTGGAGCTTGACTCAAAGACTCGAGAGTCCGAGCTCGCTACGGCCCTCGAAAGTGCCAAGTCTGCCAAGGCCGAAGCCCAAAAGGCCCTCCAGGAAATTGAGGCGATGAAAAAGATAGCGGCGGTAAGGCATTCATTATGCAAAGCATGCACGTGAAAGTGAATTACTTGTTACTTACCCGAGTCCGGAGCTCTCCAGGAGCATTCGCAGATTTGCCCCGTAGCGTGTCAGATGCCGCCGCCTACTACCGGGCCAAGGAAGGGAGCTCGACGGAGAAGGTGTTCTGGTCTCAGTATGCTGAGACCGAACACCTGGTGCCCTTGAGCGACCAGCTGAAGCAGTTGGTCGAGCTCCATAAGGTGGCCGAACAGGCCATGAAAGGTCTTATAGTCCGGCTGTGGCCTGGAGAGGCCATGCCTGGGAGCTACTTTGGGCTGGTGAGGCGGCTGGCGGATGCCTATCCGTGGCTTGAAGTAATCAAGCGCTCCGTTTGCATCGAGGGCGCCCGCAGGGCGCTTGCCCGTGTTAAAGTACTGGGGCAAGATGGATGCTGAGAAGGTGGTGAAGGACGGACCACCGCAGGGCAAGGAGCATTGCCACCCCGAGATGTACTATGAGGGCGTCCTGAAGGGTGCCCGCCTTGTGGCGGATGAATGTTCCAAGGATGTAATATTTGAGTAAACTCGCTCATGTTATCCTGTACGCTGAAAACTTGTTCATATGCGCTATGCAACGCTTGTTTGAATTTAAAATATTACCTTCTATGAGGCTGTTTATTAAATCTGAGAGATGGCGAGTCGTCGGCTTCTGCCCCCGTGCCACGAGTGCTGAGGTGTTCGGGATAAACCTGAGCACTCTTTTTCCCATTCTTGGGTCCTTCGAGGGAGGTGCTCAGCACAACGAACAAAGCAATCGGACTATAATGCGTTATCACTCTCACTTAGCCAGATAATTCTATAATTTTAAATTTCGGCGAAGCCCCTAGTGTTCGGAAGACCGAGTTCAGGGCGCTATACACGCCTAGGCCGGACAGAGCCGACTCCTCACTCTAAGAGGCATAAGTCTTTAGGGACTCGAAACCTCTCGAACAGCGACCAGCTCTCGCCCTATCATGACAGTCAGTTTTAGCTTTCTCTACTGAGGTGCTTAGCCCAGCTGAACCGGGGCACAATCGCAGTAGTTCTCCCAGTGCTACCTTAGCCGATGTAACGGAACGTAAGGTACCAAAACATGGGAGCCGGGCAAACCCAACTATTGACCAAAGACATGATTCGGAGCTGATGCATATAATGCTATAAGTCCGGAGTGCCGCACTTGTGAAAGTGTTCGGACTTCTCATGTCGTATTATGGGGTGCTTGAGCCCCTAGCGTATTAGCCCTACCAAAGTGTACGGGTGCTAAATGTCATTAATGAACATATATACATAAAAAGGAACAAATAGAGAATGCAGTAATAGACTGAAGCTAAGCATTGTTTATTCGAAAAAGGTGCGTTAAAAGCAGAACGATACAAATAGTGCGATAAGCAAGAGATGGGACTATTTGACATGTCCCCTCCAGGGGCGAGCTGCAGAATGGTATTTAAGACAGGTATTTTGCTCGTTATAGAGACCACCTGGGAGTTCCACGGTGTGACGTAGCTTTCTGCTGTATCGTGTGTTCGGCAATTGTACTGCCGAGCAGGTCTTCCGGAGAGTAAAGTCCTGAAAGTAAGAAAAAATGACAAAATTGGCAGCCCCTAGTGCGGTTGAGCCATGTTTCGGGGCGTGCCGTGGTCGTACCCCTCCCCCCATGCCCATGGTATTTTCAGAGCGTAATTATGGACGCGTAGCACGGATTTCGCCGTTTCGCTAGTGTAACGCCCTCGATGCGGCTATATCTCCCACGTGTCGAAGCACGACTTAGAGGCATAACCGCATTGAAAGCAATGTCGCAAGTGAGGTAATCTTCACACAACCCATGTAATACATAAGGGAAAGAGATACATAGTTGGCTTACAATCGCCACTTCACGCAATACATGAGTAAAGCATTACATCAAACAGATACAATCAAGGTCCGACTACGGAACCAAAATAAAAGAAGACTACCCCAAATGCTACACAGATCCCCGATCGTCCCAACTGGGCTCCACTACTGATCAACTGAAACGAAACAACACAATGAACAAGATCTTCATCGAGCTCCTCCTTGAGCTCGGGTGCGTCACCTGCACGGTTTCGTCGGCACCTGCAAACTGGTTTTGGAAGTATCTGTGAGTCACGGGGACTCAGCAATCTCACACCCGCGAGATCAAGACTATTTAAGCTTAAAGGTAGGACAGGGTAGTGAGGTGGAGCTGCAACAAGTGACTAGCATATCTAGTGGCTACCATACGCAAAAGAGAGCGAGAAGAGGAGGCAAAAGCACGATCGAACAACTATGATCAAGAAGTGATCCTAGAACAACCTACGTCAAGCATAACTCCAACACCGTGTTCACTTCCCGGACTCCGCCGAGAAGAGACCATCACGGTTACACACGCGGTTGATGTATTTTAATTAAGGTTAACTTCGGGTTTTCTACAACCGGACATTAACAAATTCCCATCTGCCTCATAACCGCGGGCACGGCTTTCAAAAGATAATACCCTGCAGGGGTGTCCCAACTTAGCCCATTATAAGCTCTCACGGTCAACGAAGGATATTCCTTCTACCGGGAAGACCCGATCAGTCTCAGAATCCCGGACTACAAGACATTCCGACAGTAATAAAAAAAGACCAGCAAAGCCGCCCGATGTGCCGACAAATCCCGATAGGATTCGCACGTATCTCGTTCTCAGGGCACACCGGATGAGCAAGACGTCGGGTTGGCATAGACCCTGATTGCCCAGGGGGCGCCGGACATCGCTCGGTTTGGACCAGCAATCGAAGGAGAACTGGCCCGGGGGTTTAAAATAAAGATGACCCTTGAGTCTGCAGAACCCAAGGGAAAAAGGCTTAGGTGGCAAATGGTAAAACCAAGGTTGGGCCTTGCTGGAGGAGTCTTATTCAAAGCAAACTGTCAAGGGGGTCCCATAAATCACCCAACCGTGTAAGGAACGCAAAATCCGGGAACATAATACCGATATGACGGAAACTAGGGCGGCAAGAGTGGAACAAAACACCAGGCATAAGGCCGAGCCTTCCACCCTTTACCAAGTATATAGATGCATTAATTAAATAAGAGATATTGTGATATCCCAACAAATATCCATGTTCCAACAAGGAACAACCTTCATCTTCTCCTGCAACTAACAACGCTATAAGAGGGGCTGAGCAAAGCGGTAACATAGCCAAACAACGGTTTGCTAGGACAAGGTGGGTTAGAGGCTTGGTTTAACAATATGGGGGGGCATGATAAGCAAGTGGTAGGTATCGCAGCATAGGCATAGCAAAAGAGCGAGCGACTAGCAAGCAAAGATAGAAGTGATTTCGAGGGTATGGTCATCTTGCCTGAGATCCCGCAAGGAAGAAGAGCGAGTCCATGAAGAAGACAAGCGGACGTAGTCGATGAATCCTCACAACTCCGGAATGAAACCGAAGCTAACGAGAGAAGCAACCCGGAAAGAAGCAAGCAACATAGTAAACAACAACCACATACACATGGCATGATGCACAAACAAATATGATGCATGTCCGATTTAGTGAGGCATGGCATGGCAAAGGGCAACAAACAATACTACAAATTAAGTGGACCTCAATATGCAACGAGTTGCATATTGACGAAACACCACATCAATTATTTAGTTTTCTCCCGTCTATGTACCCAACAATGTTAAATGTTATTAAACATGGCAAGGGGTGAAGCATATGAAAACTACCCAACTCGGCAAGTTTAAATGAGGCCGGAACAACAAACAACAAGTCCGGAAACTCCTCATATGCATATATTAGGTTTGGTACTGTTCTATCCTAAACACAATTTTAATGTTGTTAAACAGCAAAATAAAGTGCACCAAGTTAAACTAGGCATTTTCCACCCCATTTACATATAAAGTTTATTAAATTCTGAGCTACGGTTAAATAGTTATGAATTAAACCATTTTAACAAGGCATTCAAGCAAATTAATGGAAACAACAAATTAACCATACTTGAAGTTGTTATCATGATGCGGATGACATGAACAAGTTTTATGCAATTATTATTAAAAGTTGACAAGAGCATTAAGAAGCATTTGTCATCGTGGCGGAAACGAAAGGGGTGCCACGGCAACGACAACAGAAATGGTGCCACGGCAACATAACGGTTCCGGTAGCTCATTGAGATATCGATGCAAAAGAAGCAAGTGTGTGGAACATGCAAGATGGTGGGGTGATCCCGGCGACCGGGTTCCCACGGATCGATGGCATGGCAAACAAGGAGGAACGTGCAAGGAACAACTCGAACACGGGCATCTCATACAACCCACGTTCATTCTCGGAAGGTCGTCTTGGGATTATACCTTCGAAGCATGCGTTTCGAGCCGGTTCACAAATGTCGAGGGAAGTAGTCGTTCTCGGGACGGTCGTAGAGGAAGTAGTGCTACACGGCGATGGTAGTGGAAGTAGTGGTACTCGCGGACTTCGGCGACGGTAGTCGTACACGTATTGACGAGGTACTTGACATTTCGGTCTGTAGTCGTTCGAGCGTCCGTATGGTCTTGCCGGTGGGGTACTTGGCGCTTGCGGTCCAACTCCGAGGTCATAGCCATGTAGTCGAACTTGACGAAAACAGGTCTTGCTGGGGACTTGGCGCATCCATGAGGAACTTGGTGGTACTTGGCAAATTCCACGCTCGGTGACCATTGGACTTGGCGTCAACAGCAACAGGGGCGCGATGCTGGGACTTGGCGCGATGCAGGAGGATGGCGCAGCGACGGGGAGGTAGTGGAGGCGTTGGTCGCGGAGGTCGAGGCGGTACTGCGGTGGCGCTGCTGCACCGGCTGACGGTGACGAAGTTTCTACGACAGCGTGCGGGGTCGATGGAGAGGGCCTTGGCGCAGCGGGGCAGGGAAACGGCGGCCAGGAACAGACGGGGACAGGCGGATCCGGCCACGGGGGCGCCGGATCTGACCGGAGGCAGGACGGAGGCGACCGGCGATGAAGCTTGGGGCGGCGCATCCATGGTGCTGTTGGCCGGTGAGGGGGAGCACGGGCGGCACGACGATGTAGACGGAGGGCGACGGGGTTGAGTGGACGCGCGCACGGGAGGAGAGGAGGAAAGCGACGGCGATGTTGTTGTTGCTGTCGCCGCTGGCAGCAAAGCTGCGGCGTGGCAGAGGCCATGGGGCGCGGGAGTAGCTCGGGAGCTCGAGCTCTGGGCTGACGAGGGGAACGAGGGAGAGAAGTGGATCGGGAGAGGGGTTAGCGCTGCCCTCTCCCTGCGTGACGGCGCTCAGGAGGGAGATGGGGATCGAGCAGGAGGCTCTCCCCTGGCGCTAGGGTTAGAGGGGTCGGCTGGGCCTTGGGTCGCAGCTACAGGAGGACCAAGTGGCCGACTGGGCTGGTGGGAGGTGCAGCTGGGCTGGGCTCTCTTCTCTCTCTCTTTAATTTCTTTAACAGAAAAGCATTAGAGAGAAGGAAAATGAAGAGGGGTTAGGGATAGTAATTTGAGCACGAGGACAATTTTCCTGGACTCATAAAAATGTGCTCGTTCTAAGAAAATAGAAAAAGCCATGATTGAAAGATTTAAATTCAAACTCATTTGATTTAGATTCAAATGATTTCAATAGGAAGTGAGGGTTGGGAAGGTCCAAAAATGTTCGTATTTTTGGTGGAGCTCCGGAATATGATGAAAGAATATATGGCAAGGTTGGAAACCAAGAATTAAGATAACAAAGGCATTGGGATAATATGCAAGTGTGTTATGGTGATTTCCAAATTAAAGAAATATTTAATATAGCTCCCTAATATTGGGACGATATGTTATAAAGAGAAGTCACCCTTCCCTCGATTTAAATAGATCAGCCATCTATGCAATTTGTTAGTTGAGTTGAGATGCAAAGGTTAATGACATGATGGCATGATGACATGATGCAATGCAAAAATAAAAGAGCAAGCACAAAAGAAACACACGGCAAAACTCGGAATATCTGGAAGTCTTCTGGAGCGTCGGTCTTGGGGCGTTACAACACTCCACCACTACAAGAGGATCTCGTCCCGAGATCTAGGATGGCACCGAAAGGAAGCGGAAGAGGAAGAGAAGAGGTAAAACTAAGTTGCTTCTTTGACAAATGAGTGAAACCCACAAACCTTGAGAGGTTTACTAAATTGAAAGAAAGAACACAACGGAGTTGAACACAATTGAGAGCACCGCGGTAGAAAATAGAAACAAGAAACACCATATGAACCTTGGAGGTTGCAAAGCTATGAATGACGAGTACAATGGACAAGAAGGAATCGGAACCACTCTGGTTGAAACGAGATAAACAAGGAATAAGGAAGAACAAATTCGGACAGCACTCCAGTTGAAAGGAGATGCAAGACTTGATAAGAAGAAAAGAACTTGAAGAGATGACACAACACTCCGGTTAAATGGATTAGCAAGGAAAAGGACATGATCTTGACAATTCGAGATGATGAGTGAAGAGAGCAACATCACAATGCCTTTGTAAGAAGAAATAGAAGTTAGATCATTGGAATAAAGGAATGGAGAAGAAAATGACAACTTCTACCACAATTGAATTGCAAGAGCGTCCTTACAAGGAAGGATTGAACGGAGTTGTTGGGAAATCAACAACGAAAAGCGCAAGCTTGTTGTGGGCTTATGGAAAACATCTCAAAATTATGAGGTGATAACCGACCACTAACGGAAACAATTACTTTGATTGAGAACACCAAAGAGATGAAAAACTTCTTTCACCAAGAGGATAGGAGAAAACTTGGGTCATTGATAAGCACCACAAATAGCAACAATCCTTAGGGAAGGCTTTAGGTGAAATATAAACCAAGATAACTCCAAGGAAGAAATTGATGGATTTAATATACCTCATTCTTGACAACATGTGAATCATGAAACACGAAGGGAAATTGTCAAGAACGACATAACACCACCTCAAAAGATATTGATGGAAAGAATTGCACTTCGGAATGCAAGATGAAGAATACTTGAACTCCTCAAGACAAAACATGTGTTGAACACCATGTTCATTTTAGAGTATTGCTTGGCGGATCTTAACTCCGAGAGAAATCTTGAAGAACAATTGAAGAATGAAAAGGGCCCTTGATAAACCATCATGTGAACCTTCCATGAAGAACTCCGGTAAAACAAGGATGATAGAAAGAGAGAGAAGTTGAAAACACAAGGTGAAACCTTGTAATGCTTTAGATGTATCTCCGTGATGATATAATTGCGAGAGCTTGGAACTCCGGAAAGAAGAGATGAACAACTTAGAACTGGGAAATTGATACCATTACAAACTCTGGAAAAAGGAATTAATCACTTGGGTAAAACAAGAATAAGAATTAAGTTATGCATATCCTTCACCAATATAAATTGATGACAAGCAACGGATTTGGCATACTACTTATTCTCGTAGAAAGGATCAAGAGAGATATAGCACAAACTTGAGAAGGACTTCAACGAACCACCGGTAACAACGGAAGAGAACTTGGAAAGAACGAATGAATTGATACGATAACAACGGAAGAGAATTCTTGAATGAACCACCGTAAGAATTGATAATGAAAGTAGCAAAGGCACAATTCACCGGGAAGAATTAGAAAACGAATAAAGATACTTGACAGAATTTAGATACGTGAGAACAAGAGATCACGAATCGATTAGAGGATATTTGAACGATCCACCGGTAAGATTTGAAGAACGAGAGATGAATGTTGAGAACGAATAAATCTTTTGAAATGATGGCCTTCAGAGAATCAAACTGAAAAGACTCATGAATTGCTCCGGATGGGTGAAAATAATTGTCACAAGCAAAACATTTATGAGAGAATAGCATCAATCTAGAACCATGAATCTTCAAGAGAATGGACAAGATTTAAGAGAAACTCTTCTTTGGTCTTCAAATGTTGAGAATGACGATGAGAAACACCAACATGAATTGTTCAGGCACTCCGGAATGAAAATTGGAAAGGTTGAACCAACGATGAAAAGAATTTGAAAGATCTTGGAGAAAGACATATGACTGATGATAACCCATTCTTACGTCAAACTTTGAAAAGAATTTGGGAATAGCTCCGGGAAAATAGAAGAGTCAGGTAAGATCCTGGGAAAAGACCTGTGGGTTAGGGCCCACTCAAAAGAACCACTGTTGAACGATTGCTTGAAAAGAGAGATTGCACCGGCTGAATTTAATGTCTTGAATGAGATAACATCCTTGAAATATCTTGAACGGATTGATAATGGAGACACAAATCTTCTGAGATATCTTCAGCACACCGGAACAAATGGAAAGCGAGAGGTGAATGATTAAGAGATACACCGGCATGAGAAAAACATTTGAAACAAGGAAAGGAATGTGACCAACATTTAAGGCTTGAATTTAGTCCACCGGAGAATAAAAAGAATGAAGAATGATAAACTTGAAGAACATCTTCATGAGAAACACCGGGTAAGAACATTGATTGAAAAGAATGAAGGGACTTCACATGAATAAAATGGATACTTGGTTAAGACATCTAATTCCTTGAAGTAAAAGGATGGGAGGGCGGGAAAAACAAAGACGATTTGGGACAGATGAAACAAACACCATTGAGAAAACTTAGAATAGATCTTGCGGATGGGGAGAATGATGGGATCATCTCGAAGAGAAACACACCGGTTGAAAATAGAATTAAGATGGCAATCTTGATGAACAAGAAGGATTAGTATCCACATAGGAATATGAGAACACCACTTAGAATAAGGTATGGAATCAACACTTGGCATTGAAGCAACTCGAATACCAAAAAAACAAAACAAAACAAAAACAAAGGATTTGGCTCGCAGAATAAGCCGGAAACAAACATATGATAGATCCTATATCGTATCATGTGTGTGTTGGAAAGATATCCTACGAGACACTTGAATTCCCACTTATAAACTCCCGAAACTTCCTGGTTATGCAATCTGGTGTTGGGGATATAGGGGACACAAAATATATCACCCAAACTAACAATATCTAGATCCAGTTGTATCCATCCTTCAACACATAACCAAGAAACCTTCAGAAATTGTTTACCTCAACCTTCGAAAAGCATCCGTTATACGAGTTATGGCAATACTCCCGCACTCGCCTCAGTACTGGGCTATCAGGGTTATCTCACCAACAACTGTACAAAAGAGATTTTCGATGTCGGCGTACTAAACTCAGGTATTCCAGAACTGCAACGATAAAATTATGACGACAACACCTCAGAGCTCAACTCCCCGGGACACTTCCACTAAACCCCTGACAGGAGGCACCAAGACAATGTTCTCATCACAAAACCATCGGAACGATTCTAAGATACCCGCGTGATCCTAAAAAAAATTTAGTGAAATTTGAGAAGAGAAGAGTCAAAACTCTATGTCAGGATGCCTTACCAGAGCGATGAGGAGACTGGGAAGTAAAAAGAATTCCTGAACTCTCCGATACATAATTCCTAAATGACTCAAAACATTTTTCTAGACACAACTCGGACGCTAAAAACGATCAATCAGTGGGGGCTCCTAAGGTCGGGGAAGGCTCTGATTACCAACTTGTAACGCCCTCGATGCGGCTATATCTCCCACGTGTCGAAGCACGACTTAGAGGCATAACCGCATTGAAAGCAATGTCGCAAGTGAGGTAATCTTCACACAACCCATGTAATACATATGGGAAAGAGATACATGGTTGGCTTACAATCGCCACTTCACGCAATACATGAGTAAAGCATTACATCAAACAGATACAATCAAGGTCCGACTACGGAACCAAAATAAAAGAAGACTACCCCAAATGCTACACAGATCCTCGATCGTCCCAACTGGGCTCCACTACTGATCAACTGAAACGAAACAACACAATGAACAAGATCTTCATCGAGCTCCTCCTTGAGCTCGGGTGCGTCACCTGCACGGTTTCGTCGGCACCTGCAAACTGGTTTTGGAAGTACCTGTGAGTCACGGGGACTCAGCAATCTCACACCCGCGAGATCAAGACTATTTAAGCTTAAAGGTAGGACAGGGTAGTGAGGTGGAGCTGCAACAAGCGACTAGCATATCTAGTGGCTACCATACGCAAAAGAGAGCGAGAAGAGGAGGCAAAAGCACGGTCGAACAACTATGATCAAGAAGTGATCCTAGAACAACCTACGTCAAGCATAACTCCAACACCGTGTTCACTTCCCGGACTCCGCCGAGAAGAGACCATCACGGTTACACACGCGGTTGATGTATTTTAATTAAGGTCAACTTCGGGTTTTCTACAACCGGACATTAACAAATTCCCATCTGCCTCATAACCGCGGGCACGGCTTTCGAAAGATAATACCCTGCAGGGGTGTCCCAACTTAGCCCATTATAAGCTCTCACGGTCAACGAAGGATATTCCTTCTACCGGGAAGACCCGATCAGCCTCGGAATCCTGGACTACAAGACATTTCGACAGTAATAAAACAAGACCAGCAAAGCCGCCCGATGTGCCGACAAATCCCGATAGGAGTCGCATGTATCTCGTTCTTAGGGCACACCGGATGAGCAAGACGTCGGGTTGGCATAGACCCTGATTGCCCAGGGGGCGCCGGACATCGCTCGGTTTGGACCAGCAATCGAAGGAGAACTGGCCCGAGGGTTTAAAATAAAGATGACCCTTGAGTCTGCAGAACCCAAGGGAAAAAGGCTTAGGTGGCAAATGGTAAAACCAAGGTTGGGCCTTGCTGGAGGAGTCTTATTCAAAGCGAACTGTCAAGGGGGTCCCATAAATCACCTAACCGTGTAAGGGACGCAAAATCCGGGAACATAATACCGATATGACGGAAACTAGGGCGGCAAGAGTGGAACAAAACACCAGGCATAAGGCCGAGCCTTCCACCCTTTACCAAGTATATAGATGCATTAATTAAATAAGAGATATTGTGATATCCCAACAAATATCCATGTTCCAACAAGGAACAACCTTCATCTTCTCCTGCAACTAACAACGCTATAAGAGGGGTTGAGCAAAGCGGTAACATAGCCAAACAACGGTTTGCTAGGACAAGGTGGGTTAGAGGCTTGGTTTAACAATATGGGGGGCATGATAAGCAAGTGGTAGGTATCACAACATAGGCATAGCAAAAGAGCGAGCGACTAGCAAGCAAAGATAGAAGTGATTTCGAGGGTATGGTCATCTTGCCTGAGATCCCGCAAGGAAGAAGAACGAGTCCATGAAGAAGACAAGCGGACGAAGTCGAATGAATCCTCGCAACTCTGGAACGAAACCGAAGCTAACGAGAGAAGCAACCCGGAAAGAAGCAAGCAACATAGTAAACAACCACCACATACACATGGCATGATGCACAAACAAATATGATGCATGTCCGATTTAGTGAGGCATGGCATGGCAAAGGGCAACAAACAATACTACAAATTAAGTGGAGCTCAATATGCAACGAGTTGCATATTGATGAAACACCACATCAATTATTTAGTTCTCTCCCGTCTATGTACCCAACAATGTTAAATGTTATTAAACATGGCAAGGGGTGAAGCATATGAAAACTACCCAACTCAGCAAGTTTAAATGAGGCCGGAACAACAAACAACAAGCCCGGAAACTCCTCATATGCATATATTAGGTTTGGTACTGTTCTGTCTTAAACACAGTTTTAATGTTGTTAAACAGCAAAATAAAGTGCACCAAGTTAAACTAGGCATTTTTCCACCCCATTTACATATAAAGTTTATTAAATTCTGAGCTACGGTTAAATAGTTATGAATTAAACCATTTTAACAAGGCATTCAAGCAAATTAATGGAAACAACAAATTAACCATACTTGAAGTTGTTATCATGATGTGGATGACATGAACAAGTTTTATGCAATTATTATTAAAAGTTGAGAAGATCATTAAGAAGCATTTGTCATCGTGGCGGAAACGAAAGGGGTGCCACAACAACGACAACGGAAATGGTGCCACGGCAACATAATGGTTCCGGTAGCTCATTGAGATATCGATGCAAAAGAAGCAAGTGTGCGGAACATGCAAGATGGTGGGGTGATCCCGGCGACCGGGTTCCCACGGATCGATGGCATGGCAAACGAGGAGGAACGTGCAAGGAACAACTCGAACACGGGCATCTCATACAACCCACGTTCATTCTCGGAAGGTCATCTCGGGATTATACCTTCGAAGCATGCGTTTCGAGGCGGTTCACAAATGTCGAGGGAAGTAGTCGTTCTCGGGACGGTCGTAGAGGAAGTAGTGCTACACGGCGACGGTAGTGGAAGTAGTGGTACTAGCGGACTTCGGCGACGGTAGTCGTACACGTATCGACGAGGTACTTGACATTTCGGTCTGTAGTCGTTCGAGCGTCCGTATGGTCTTGCCGGTGGGGTACTTGGTGCTTGCGGTCCAACTCCAAGGTCATAGCCGTGTAGTCGAACTTGACGAAAACAGGTCTCGCTGGGGACTTGGCGCATCCATTAGGAACTTGGTGGTACTTGGCAAATTCCACGCTCGGTGACCATTGGACTTGGCGTCAACAGCAACAGGGGCGCGATGCTGGGACTTGGCGCGATGCAGGAGACTGGCGCAGCGACGGGGAGGTAGTGGAGGCGTTGGTCGCGGAGGTCGGGGCGGTACTGCGGTGGCGCTGCTGCACCGGCTGACGGCGACGAAGTTTCTGCGACGGCGTGCGGGGTCGATGGAGAGGGGCTTGGCGCGGCGGGGCAGGGAAACGGCGGCCAGGAACAGACGGGGACAGGCGGATCCGGCCACGGGGGCGCCGGATCTGACCGGAGGCGGGACGGAGGCGACCGACGACGAAGCTTGGGGCGGCGCATCCATGGTGCTGTTGGCCGGTGAGGGGGAGCACGGGTGGCGCGACGATGTAGACGGAGGGCGACGAGGTTGAGTGGACGCGCGCACGGGAGGAGAGGAGGAAAGCGACGGCGATGTGGTTGTTGTTGTCGCCACTGGCAGCAAAGCTGCGGCGCGGCAGAGGCCATGGGGTGCGGGAGTAGCTCGGGAGCTCGTGCTCTGGGCTGACGAGGGGAACGAGGGAGAGAAGTGGATCGGGAGAGGGGTTAGCGCTACCCTCTCCCTGCGTGACGGCGCTCAGGAGGGAGATGGGGATCGAGCAGGAGGCTCTCCCCTAGCGCTAGGGTTAGAGGGGTCGGCTGGGCCTTGGGCCGCAGCTACAGGAGGACCAAGTGGCCGACTGGGCTGGTGGGAGGTGCAGCTGGGCTGGGCTCTCTTCTCTCTCTCTTTAATTTCTTTAACAGAAAAGCATTAGATAGAAGGGAAATGAAGAGGGGTTAGGGATAGTAATTTGAGCACGAGGACAATTTTCCTGGACTCATAAAAATGTGCTTGTTCCAAGAAAATAGAAAAAGCCATGATTGAAAGATTTAAATTCAAACTC
This sequence comes from Aegilops umbellulata, assembly GCA_032464435.1. NCBI lineage: Eukaryota > Viridiplantae > Streptophyta > Magnoliopsida > Poales > Poaceae > Aegilops > Aegilops umbellulata. The sequence continues at coordinate 327,527,456 of CP136058.1, read as the reverse complement.
ATTTGATTTAGATTCAAATGATTTGAATAGGAAGTGAGGGTTGGGAAGGTCCAAAAATGTTCGTATTTTTGGTGGAGCTCCGGAATATGATGAAAGAATATATGGCAAGGTTGGAAACCAAGAATTAAGATAACAAAGGCATTGGGATAATATGCAAGTGTGTTATGGTGATTTCCAAATTAAAGAGATATTTAATATAGCTCCCTAATATTGGGACGATATGTTATAAAGAGAAGTCACCCTTCCCTCGATTTAAATAGATCAGCCATCTATGAAATTTGTTAGTTGAGTTGAGATGCAAAGGTTAATGACATGATGGCATGATGACATGATGCAATGCAAAAATAAAAGAGCAAGCACAAAAGAAACACACGGCAAAACTCGGAATATCTGGAAGTCTTCTGGAGCGTCGGTCTTGGGGCGTTACAGCTAGGGCTGGGGTTGGGGCTGCATTGCTACGCTTGCTCGGAACGTGCCAGCCGGTCTTGATGTAGGTTACTCCGTGCACGCTTGACGGTGTCCGGACGTTTTATCGCCGGACTGGAGAATTGCCTTGAGAGGCTGCTTTGTACTTTCCGCTGCGAGGGCTGCCATGTGCTCCTCTTTTCGGAGAGAGTGCTCAGTGTTTCCATTGACTGTAATGACTCCCCAAGGTCCTGGCATCTTGAGCTTGAGGTATGCATAGTGCGGCGCCGCATTTAACTTTGCAAACGCGGTTCGCCCGAGCAGTGCATGGTAGCCACTGCGGAACGGGACTATATCGAAGATTAACTCCTCGCTTCGGAAATTATCCGGGGATCCGAAGACCACTTCAAGTGTGACTGAGCCTGTGCAATGGGGCCTCTACACCTGGTATGACGCCCTTAAAGGTCGTTTTTGTGGGTTTAATCCTTGAGCGATCTATGCCCATTTTGCACACTATGTCCTGGTAGAGTAGGTTCAGGCTGCTACTGCCATCCATAAGGACTCGAGTGAGGTGAAATCCGTCAATAATTGGGTCTAGAACCAATGCAGCAAATCCGCCATGGCGGATACTAGTGGGGTGGTCCCTGCGATCGAAAGTGATCGGGCAGGAGGACCATGGGTTGAACTTTGGGGCGACTGGCTCCAACGCGTATACGTCCCTTAACGCATGCTTCCGCTCCCTCTTGGGGATGTGGGTTGCGTATATCATGTTCACCGTCCGCACTTGTGGGGGGAAACCCTTCTGTCCTCTACTGTTCGGCGGCCGAGGCTCCTCCTCGTCGTCGCTATGTAGCCCCTTGTCTTTGTTTTCGGCATTTAATTTGCCGGCCTGCTTGAACACCCAACAATCCCTGTTGGTGTGGTTGGCTGGTTTGTCGGGGGTGCCATGTATCTGACATGAGCAATTGAGTATACGGTCCAAACTAGACGGGCCCGGAGTGCTTCTTTTGAATGGCTTTTTCCGTTGACCGGGCTTAGAGCCTTTGAATCCGGCATTAACTGTCGTATCCTCGGTATTGTCGTTGTTAATGCGGCGCTTGTGCTTGTTGCGATGTGACCTGCCATTGCTGTCCTTGGTATCCGAATTACCAGGGCTCTTTGACATGTTATTGCTGCAAGCCAGCCAGCTGTCTTCTCCCGCGCAAAAGCGGGTCATGAGTGTCGTGAGGGCTGCCATGGATTTTGGCTTTTCCTATCAAAGGTGCCGGGCAAGCCACTCGTCGTGGATGTTATGCTTGAAAGCCGCTAGGGCCTCTGCATCCGGACAGTCGACGATTTGGTTTTTCTTGGTTAGGAACCGTGTCCAGAATTGTCTGGCTGATTCCTCTGGCTGCTGAATTATGTGGCTCAGGTCATCGGCTTCTGGTGACCGCACATAGGTGCCCTAGAAGTTGTCAAGGAATGCGGCTTCCAGGTCTTCCCAACAACCAATGGATTCTGCTGGCAAGCTGTTAAGCCAATGCCGGGCTGGTCCTATAAGCTTGAGTGGGAGGTATTTGATGGCGTGTAGGTCGTCACCACGGGCCATGTGGATATGAAGGGGATAGACCTCGATCCATACCGCGGGGTCTGTCGTACCATCATATGATTCAATATTCATGGGTTTGAAACCCTCTGGGATTTGATGATCCATTACTTCATCTGTGAAGCATAGCGGGTGTGCGGCGCCTCTGTACTAGGCTATATCATGACGCAGCTCGAATGAGTTTTGTCTCTTGTGTTCGGCCCGGCCGGATTTACTTTTTTTGTATCCGGCGTGACGGTTGTCGTCTCGTGTCGTGGGGCGCCCACGCGATCCGTAGATCGATCTTGTTTGCCTTGCTTTGTCCTCCAATATATCTCACAGGTCTAGCGCATTTCCCCGTGCCTTGGTATTTTTTGAGTGACGCCGGGGTGCGGCTTGAGTTGTGGGCCGAGAGTCCTCTCTGTCGCGGCCACGAGGTGGCCGGTCAGCCATGTCATACACTGGAGATGTAGGTTTAGATGCTTCCTCCTCTAATCAGGGTAGCAACCTGCGCTTTGGGTAGCTCTTGGAGGGGCGTTCGAGTTCGTATTCCTCGGCCGCCAGGACTTCGGTCCATCTGTCAGCTAGCAAGTCTTGATCAGCTCTAAGCTGCTGCTGCTTTTTCTTAAGGCTATTTTCCGTGGCTATAAGCCGGCGCTTGAAGCACTCTTGCTCAACGGGGTCCTCAGGCACGACAAATTCGTCGTCACCGAGGCTTGCCTCGTCTTCGTAGGGAGGTATGTAATTATCATCCTCTTCCTCTCTATCCGCCGCTCTTTCATGAGGGCTGGCTTCTCCATCCTCTTGCGCTGAATCTTGCTGGAGGGGGTTCTCTTCGGCACTGTCCGGGGTGTTATTATCTCCTATGTCGAAATCACCGTTTTTGCTCTGGCGAGACTTAGAGCGGCGCCGCTGACGACGGCGCTTAGGTTTCTTCTTGGAGGGGTCATCCTCCGTTGTTCCATCGCCATTGCCTTCTTTGGGTGTGTCCACCATATATATATATCATACGACGAGGTGGCTTTCCAGTGCCCTATAGGCGCTGGTTCCTGTTCGTCTCCTACATCGTCGTCCATACTGTCGATGTCTTCGGAGTCGAAGTCGAGCATGTCGGTAAAATCGTCGACAGTGGCTATGAAGTGGGTGGTGGGTGGGCGTCGAATTTATTTGCTATCCGCATCCCAATCCTGCCGGTCATAATCCGGCCAAGATTCTCCTGACAGAGAGAGAGATCTTAGTGAATTTAGTATGTCGCCAAAGGGCGAGTGCTGAAAGATATCCACGGCGGTGAACTCCATGATCGGCGCCCAATCGGATTCGATTGGCAGGGGCGCGAAGGGTTCAGAGTACGGAGAAGAGTCCGGCGATGTGGAGTCATGGACCTCGCGAAGGGTAAGGCTGGTGTTCGGCTCGATCGCCGTTGAGGCTACGGCCTCCGCGGCGGGGTCTAACCACCCGCCCTTGGATTGCGCAGTTGGCTCTGAATTAATGGTCGGAGCAGATGCAGGTGCGGTCTCCAGGACACTGTTCGGCGGCAGAGCTAGATCATGCCGATCGTGACAGTGCGACGCACTCGGCCGGGGCTCGAATCCGTCGAAGAGTAAGTCTCCGCGGATATCGGCCGTGTAGTTCAAACTTCCAAACCTGACCTGATGGCCAGGGGCGTAGCTTTCAATTTGCTCCAGATGGCCAAGCAAATTGGCCCGCAGTGCAAAGCCGCCGAACACGAAGATCTATCCGGGGAGAAAAGTCTCACCCTGGACTGCATCGCTGTTGATGATCGGAGGAGCCATCAAGCCTAAAGATGACGACACAGAGGAACTCTCAATGAAAGCACCAATGTCGGTGTCAAAACCAGCGGATCTCGGGTAGGGGGTCCCGAACTGTGCGTCTAGGCGGATGGTAACAGGAGACAAGGGACGCGACGTTTTTACCTAGGTTCGGTCCCTCTCGATGGAGGTAAAACCCTACTCCTGCTTGATTAATATTGATGATATGGGTAGTACAAGAGTAGATATACCATGAGATCAGAGAGGCTAAACCCTAGAAGCTAGCCTATGGTATGATTGTTGTTGTCCTACGGACTAAACCCTCCGATTTATATAGACACCGAAGGGGGCTAGGGTTACACAGAGTCGGTTACAAGGAAGGAGATCTACACATCCGTATTGCCAAGCTCTCCTTCTACGCCAAGGAATGTCCCATCCGGACATGGGACGAAGTCTTCAATCTTGTATCTTCATAGTCCAACAGTCCGGCCAAAGGTTATAGTCCGGCTGTCCGGATACCCCCTAATCCAGGACTCCCTCAGAGTGCCTTATCGACTTGGTACACATGATCAGGGAAATAGGGATTCTCAAACCCGAGGGGTTGTTTGACATACACCAACTCATTAATAGGACCATTAAGAAAAGCACTTTTCACATCCATTTGTTGCAACTTGAAGTTATGATGAGAAGCATAAGCAATCAACAGACAAATAGATTCAAGGCGAGCAACGGGAGCAAAGGTTTCACCGTAGTCGATACCCTCGACTTGGGAGTAGCCTTGTGCTACCAAACGAGCCTTGTTACAGATTATAATTCCATGAGCATCTTGCTTGTTCTTGAATATCCACTTGGTTCCAATGACATTATGGTTCCCCGTTGGCCTTGGCACCAATCTCCACACCTTGTTTTGCTCGAAGTTGTTGAGTTCTTCATGCATGGAATTAAGCCAATCCGGATCTTCGAGCGCCTCATAGACCTTTTGGGGTTCAACACAAGAGACAAACGCGTGATGTTAACAATATTTGCCAATTGTCTACGAGTGCTTACCCCCTTTCGTATTCTTCCAAGCACATTTGTCATGAGATGACCCTTGGTAGAGAGTGCTACCTCTTGAGCATGCGTTGGTTTTCCCTTGAAGAGGAAAGGGTGATGCAGCAAAGTAGCGTAAGTATTTATCTCAGTTTTTGAGAACCAAGGTATCAATCAAGTAGGAGACTACACACAAGTCGCCTAGTACCTGCACAGACAATCAAGAACCTTGCAACCAACGCGATAAAGGGGTTGTCAATCCCTTCACGGCCACTTGCAAAAGTGAGATCTGATAAAGACAATAAGATAAATATTTTTGGTATTTTTGTTGTATAGATTGAAAAGTAAAGATTTCAAAATAAATAATAAACTAGAATTGTAGATTGGAAACTTATATGATGTAAAGTAGACCCGGGGGCCATAGGTTTCACTAGTGTCTTCTCTCAAGATAGCATAAGTATTACGGTGGGTGAACAAATTACTGCCGAGCAATTGATAGAAAAGCGCATAGTTATGAGAATATCTAGGCATGATCATGAACATAGGCATCATGTTCGTGACAAGTAGACCAAAATTATTCTGCATCTACTACTATTACTCCACACATCGACCGCTATCCAGCATGCATCTAGAGTATTAAGTTCATAAGAATAGAGTAACGCATTAGGCAAGATGACATGATGTAGAGGGATAAACTCAAGCAATATGATATAAACCCCATCTTTTTATCCTCGATAGCAACACTACAATACGTGTCGTTTCCCTTTCTGTCACTGGGATCGAGCACCACAAGATTGAACCCAAAGCTAAGCACTTCTCCCATTGCAAGAAAGATCAATCTAGTAGGCCAAACCAAACTGATAATTCGAAGAGACTTGCAAAGATATTTAAATCATGCATAAAAGAATTCAGAGAAGAATCTAATATTGTTCATATATAATCTTGATCATAAACCCACAATTCATCGGATCTCGACAAACACACCGCAAAAAGAGTTACATCGAATAGATCTCCAAGAAGATCGAAGAGAACTTTGTATTGAGATCCAAAGAGAGAGAAGAAGCCATCTAGCTAATAACTATGGACCCGAAGGTCTGTGGTAAACTAATCACACATCATCGGAGAAGCTATGGTGTTGATGTAGAAGCCCACCGTGATCAATTCCCCCTCCGGCGGAGCGCTGGAAAAGGCCCCAAGATGGGATCTCACGGGTACAGAAGGTTGCGGTGGTGGAAAAAGTGTTTCGTTGCTCTCCCCGAAGGTTTCAGGGTATAAGAGTATATATAGGCGAAAGAAGTAGGTCGGTGGAGCTGCGAGGGGCCCACGAGGGTGGGGGCGCGCCCTCCTGCCTCATGGCCTCCTCGTGGCTTTCTTGACCTCCACTCCAAGTCTCTTGGATTGCGTTTGTTCCAAAAAAGATCCTCGTGAAGGTTTCATTCCGTTTGGATTCCGTTTGATATTCCTTTTCTGCGAAACACTGAAATAGGCAAAAAAACAGCAAATTGCATTGGGCCTTCGGTTAATAGGTTAGTCCCAAAAATAATATAAAAAGGTATATTAAATCCCATTAAACATCCAAAACAGATAATATAATAGCATAGAACAATCAAAAATTATAGATATGTTGGAGACGTATCAAGCAACCCCAAGCTTAATTCCTGCTCGTCCTCGAGTAGGTAAATGATAAAAACGGAATTTTTGATGTCGAATGCTACTAACATAATATTTTTTTTCAATGTAATTCTCTTTATTGTGGCATGAAAGTTTAGATCCGAAAGATTCTAGACAAAGTTTTAATATTGACATAAAAATAGTAATACTTCAAGCATGCTAACCAAGCAATTATGTCTTATTAAAATAACATAGTCAAAGAAAGCTCATCCCTACAAAATCATATAGTTTGGTCATGCTTCATTTTCGTCACACAAAATGCTCCCATCATGCATAACCCCGATGACAAGCCGAGCAATTGGTTCATACTTTTTAACGCGCTTCAGCTTTTTCAACCCTCACGCAATACATGAGCGCAAACCATGGATATAGCACTATAGGTGGAATAGCATATGATGATGGGGGTTACGTGAGAAGACAACAAAGGAGAAAGTCTCACATTGACGCAGCTAATCAACGGGCTATGGAGATGCCCATAAACTGATGTCAATGCGAGGAGTAGGGACTGCCATGCAACGGATGCACTAGAGCTATAAGTGTACGAAAGCTCATCAAAAGAAACTAAGTGGGTGTGCATGCAACTTGCTTGCTCATGAAGACCTAGGGCATTTTGAGGAAGCCCATCATTGGAATATACAAGCAAGTTCTATAATGAAAAATTCCAACTAGTATATGAAAGTGACAAAATAAGAAACTCTCTATCATAAAGATCATGGTGCTATTTTGAAGCACAAGTGTGGAAAAAAGGATAGTAACTGTAACGCCCCAGACACACCCGCCGGTGGTCGTTACTCCTGGCGGGATCTAGACTGGCCCCACAGATCAATACTAGTCTTTTCTGCGCACTTTGTCCTCACTCGTGCGCACCCGGGAGCAACTTCCCGGTCGGTCACCCATCCTGACACTACTCCAAGCTGAGCATGCTTAACTTTGGAGTTCTGTCCGAATGGGCTCCCGGAAAAGAAGGAATTCCTTATTGATATGAGTAGTCTATCATCCCTAATAAGCCAGGCTATCACATACACCCCACTCAGAGGAACCGACGTCCTCGTCGGGCCACAGGAACGTTCCCTCTTGGCACAAACGTTTGTGCTTCCAGTCCGGTACATGTGCCATGCCGGGTGCCACGACGGGTCACAAACGTCATGAACAACATGACCACGCACCTGTCCGCAACCATCCGTGTAACCGCGAGGGTCGGCTCTGATACCAACTTGTAACGCCCCGGACACACCCGCCGGTGGTCGTTACTCCTGGCGGGATCTAGACTGGCCCCACAGATCAATACTAGTCTTTTCTGCGCACTTTGTCCTCACTCGTGCGCACCCGGGAGCAACTTCCCGGTCGGTCACCCATCCTGACACTACTCCAAGCTGAGCACGCTTAACTTTGGAGTTCTGTCCGAATGGGCTCCCGGAAAAGAAGGAATTCCTTATTGATATGAGTAGTCTATCATCCCTAATAAGCCAGGCTATCACAGTAACATTGTCCCTACTCTCTTTTTCTCTCATTTTTTTGTTTGGGCTTCTTTGGCCTCTTTTTTATTTGGGCCTATTTGGCCTCTTATTTTTGTTTCATAGTCTCCATCATCCTTTCCTCACATGGGACAATTCTCTAATAATGATGATCATCACACTTTTATTTACTCATAACTCAATATTACAACTCGATACTAGAACAAAAATATGACTCTATGTGAATGCCTCCGGCGGTGTACCGGGATATGCGATGAATTAAGAGCGACATGTATGAAAGAATTATGAAAGTGGCATTGCCACAAATACGATGTCAACTACATGATCATGCAAAGCAATATGACAATGATGGAGCGTGTCATAATAAACGGAACGGTGGAAAGCTGCATGGCAATATATCTCGGAATGGCTATGGAAATGCCATAATAGGTGGGTATGGTGGCTGTTTTGAGGAAGATATAAGGAGACTTAGCGTATCGTATCACGGGGTTTCGATGCACCGGCAAAGTTTGCACCAACTCTCGAGGTGAGAAAGGGCAATGCACGGTACCATAGAGGCTAGCAAATTGCGGAAAAGTAAGAGTGCGTATAATCCATGGACTCACATTAGTCATTAAGAACTCATATACTTATTGCAAAAGTCTGTTAGCCCTTGAAGCAAAGTACTACTACGCATGCCCCTATAGGGATAGATTGGTAGGAAAAGACCATCACTCGTCCCCGGCCGCCACTCATAAGGAAAGCAATAAAAGAACACCTCATGCTTCAAATTTGTCACACAACGTTTACCATACGTGCATGCTACAGGACTTGCAATCCTCAACACAAGTATTCATCAATTACACAATTTACCAACTAGCATGACTCTAACATTACCACCTTTATATCTGAAAACAACTATCAAGTATCCTAGTATTCAATGCACTCTATATGAAAGTTTTTATCATACCCATCTTGGATGCCTATCATATTAGGACTAATTTTATAGCGAAAGCAAAATACCATGCTGTTCTAAAATACTCTCAAAATAATATAAGTGAAGCATGAGAGATCAATAATTTCTATAAAATAAAACCACCACCATGCTCTAAAAGATATAAGTGAAGCACTAGAGCAAAATTATCTTCCTCAAAAGATATAAGTGAAGCACATAGAGTATTCTAATAAATTCCGATTCATGTGTGTCTCTCCCAAAAGGTGTGTACAGCAAGGATGATTGTGGTAAACTAAAAAGCAAAGACTCAAATCGTACAAGACGCTCCAAGCAAAACACATATCATGTAGTGAATAAAAATATAGCCTCAAGTAAAGTTATCGATAGACGAAGACGAAAGCGGGGATGCCTTTCAGGGCATCCCCAAGCTTAGGCTTTTGGTTGTCATTGAATTTTACCTTGGGGTTCCTTGGGCATCCCCAAGATTAGGCTCTTGCCATTCCTTATTCCATAATCCATCAAATCTTTACCCAAAACTTGAAAACTTCACAACACAAAACTCAACAGAAAATCTCATGAGCCCCGTTAGTATAAGAAAACAAATCACCACCATAAGGTACTGTAATGAACTCATTCTTTATTTATATTGGTGTGAAATCTACTGTATTCTAACTTCTCTATGGTTCATACCCCCCGATACTAGCCATAGATTCATCAAAATAAGCAAACAACACACGAAAAACAGAATCTGTCAAAAAACAGAACAGTCTGTAGAAATCTGTATCAAACGTATACTTCTGTAACTCCAAAAATTCTGAGATAAATTGGTGGACATGAGAAATTTGTCTATTAATCATATTCAAAAAGAATCAACCTAAAATAACTCTCCAGTAAAAAATGGTAGCCAATCTCGTGAGCGCTAAATTTTATGTTTTTTACAGCAAGATCGCAAAGACTTCACCCAAGTCTTCCCAAAGGTTCTACTTGGCACAAACACTAATTAAAACATAAAACCACATCTAAAAAGAATCTAGATGAATTATTTATTACTAAACAGAACCAAAAAGCAAGGAACAAAAATAAAATTGGGCTGCCTCCCAACAAGCGCCATCGTTTAACGCCCCTAGCTAGGCGTAAAAACAAGAATAGATCTAGGTATTGTCATCTTTGGTATGCAATCCATGCGTGGCTCTCCTACTAGATTCATAAGGTAATTTAATTTTATTCCTAGGAAAGTGTTCCATGCCTTTCCTTAATGGAAATTGGAATCTAATATTTCCTCCTTTCATATCAATAGTTGCACCAATCTTTCTAAGGAAAGGTCTACCAGGAATAATAGGACATGTAGGATTGCAATCTATATCAAGAACAATAAAATCTACAGGCACATAATTCCTATTTGCAACAATAAGAACATCATTAATCCTTCCCGTAGGTTTCTTAATGGTGGAACCCGCAAGATGCAAATTTAAATAATAATAATCAAATTCACGGAAACCTAACACATCACACAAAGTTTCTAGAATTGTGGAAGCACTAGCACCTAAATCACATAAAGCATAACATTCATGATTTTTAATCTTAATTTTAATAGTAGGTTCCTACTCATCATAAAGTTTTCTAGGGATAGAAACTTCTAATTCAAGCTTTTCTTCATAGGATAGCATTAAAGCATCAACGATATGTTTGGTAAAAGCTTTATTTTGACTATAAGCATGTGGAGAATTTAAGACAGATTGCAACAAGGAAATACAATCTATCAAAGAACAATTATCATAATTAAATTCCTTGAAATCCAAAATAGTGGGTTCATTGCTATCTAAAGTTTTGACCTCTTTAATCCCACTTTTACCAATTTTTGCATCAAGATCTAAAAACTCCGAATCATGGGGACGCCTTTTAACTAAAGTTGACTCATCTCCAGTCCCATCTTTATCAAGATTCATATTGGAAAACAAAGATTTAATAGGGGACACATAAATTACTTTTAGATATTCATCATTATAACCTTCTAGATCTTCCGGTTTGGCGGCCATCTTATTAACTAAGGTGGTCTGTGTCGGTGTACTAAAGTAGGGGTACCTTAGTACCCCAGACTTGTGCACGGGCAGTTGTAGCACCCTGCGGCGAGGCCCGCCCAGGAAGCGCCAAGAGAAGACCAAGCATTCAAGACAAGGCCCCCGGCAAGAGGAGCTTGCCGGGCCAAGAAGACAAGACCCCGGCAAGAGGAGCTTGCCGGGACGACTAAGCCCATGTAATACCATCCAAGAACAAAGTACACAAGACAGAAGATCGAGACCCCAGCAAGAGGAGCTTGCCGGGAAGGCCGAACCCAGGCTCCACAAGAGAAGCCCGCCACGGCACGCCATGCGCCCCCGGCAAGGCCTGATAGCCGGCAAGCTATCAGGCACAGGAAGACGACCCCCGCGGCAAGCCACTTGCCGCGGCAAATTGCCACCTCAGGACTGCGCTCCAGCTCACCCGCCCACGCGTCGCTCCGGGGTTTCCCCCAAGGGCACGTGGCGGGGCACCGCGCAGCCTGGGGTATGCGGTGGCATGCAGCCACCACCGTGGCGAGCGGTGGCGCACCTAACGGTCCGCCTCGGTGCTGTCCAGGCGACCGTGACGGGCATTTAATGCCCTTGTCCCCTACCGTCAGAAGTAGGTATGATAACACTGTGCCGCACTGTAGCGCCACTGTTCCCGCACTGTTACAACTTCCACCCCTTTTACACTTTTACCCCTTTCTCTTACGTTGACACCTGTCGGTGACCCCTTTGCGCTATAAAAGGAGGCCCGTGTGCAACGTAGAGGGGGTTCGGAGGTTCGGGATCCAGACAGCCATACGCTCGGTGTAGCTAGCTCTCCAAGCTCCCGAGCTCCCCAGTTCAATACAACCAAGCAGGAGTAGGGTTTTACGCGTCCATCGCGGCCCGAACCTGGGTAAACCGCCCGTGTGCTCGCCTCGATCTGCTCTCCGTGCTCCCTCCGCCCCCCTCACCGGACAACGAAAGGGGCTCCGGCCCCATAGGTGCTCGCGGGGGACGCCGTCCACCCCGACATCTTTGGTGCGCCAGGTAGGGGAGTGCGTCGAGGTTGTGCGGATCAGATCCGGCGTTCGCGCGAGCGCGCTCTTCGCCAGCTTCTCCGAATTCGCTAGCTTCATCAACACCATGGCCCCGAAGAAGAAGGCTTCGGAGGTCGCGGGCCCGTCCGCGTCTCTTCCACCGCTACCGGAGCCAACGGTGGGCGGGGGAGACGCCGTCGGAGGGGTGGCCACCGGCGAGAACACTCGCGGCGCCACCAGATCCAAGAACAGGGCGGACGACCGAGCCTCGGCCTCCGAGGACGCGTCGCGTCCGTCCCGACAAACGACGACCCAGCAGCGCCATGCCACAGGAGGTGGCATCCGCTTGCTGGACCAAGGGCAAACTGGAGGTTCACGGGACGCCCCGGGCCCCCGTCCGGACACGGGCAAGGCGAAGGCGCCGGGGAGGGACCCCGCTCTTTCTAACATTGTTAGGAGTCCGAGCGTATCCCGCTCCTCGCGCCACTCGCCCCCGCTCCCCTCCACTCCGGCAGAAGCGCTCGCGAGAGCGCAACTGCTCCTCGACTACCCTCCAGCGGCTGACAAGGCCGAAGGCTGGAGGGCCACCATCCAGAGCCTGATCGCCTTCGCCAACAACGACACGCCGCAGCAGCCGGCGACCTCACGGCCACGGCAGGTCGAGAAGACGAAGGCCGACGGCGACAAGACCGCCGGGGGTGCAACCACCATGCACTCCCCGGCGCAGAAGCAGAAGACGCCGCCCCGCTGGAGCAACGCCGACGACGGCTCTACAGCGTCGTCAGACCCGCGGACTCGTCGGGACCAGCGTCGAGTCCTCGACGAGCGGCAGCAAGAAGACGCTCGAACAAGGATTGAGCGCCGCCGAGAAACTCGGCGGCAATCAGACCAGCGGGCTGGGAACGCTGTCGACGCGCACGCGCCCGGTGAACCAGGTGACTTACCGTACGCGGCAGGTTGCCCTGCGTTCACCCGTGAGCTGCGGCGCGTCCGGTGGCCCAGCACGAAGAACTTCAAGCCCGACGTACCGGAGAAGTACGACGGCAGGACGCACCCCTCGGAGTTTCTCAGCATCTACACGATCGCTGTGCAAGCTGCCGGGGGGCGCGACGAGAGGATATTGGCGAACTACTTCCCGCTCGTGCTTAAGCCGAACGTTCGTTCGTGGCTTATGCACTTGCCGGAAGGCTCCATTTCTTCCTGGGCGGATCTTTGCCATCAGTTTGTTGGCGCCTTCACAGGCGGCCACAAACCTCATGGCCAGGATAGCGACCTCCACATCCTAGCCCAGAAGGAAGGAGAATCCCTGCGCAAGTCATCCAGCGCTTCAGCCACGTGCATCGCAGCATCCCCGACGTTCACCCTGTCGCGGTTATCAGCGCGTTCCACCAGAACGTGCGTAACCGCCGCATGCGTGAAGAGATGGCCATGACCAAGATCCGGGACGTCAGCGAGCTATATGCCCTGGCTGACAAGTGCGCGCGCGCGGAGGAGGGGAGGAAACTCCCCGGGGAGGATGCTGGCGCAGGAGAAAGCGACAGTGACGACACCGCCCCGGCGAGGAGAAGCCAGCGGCGGAATAATAGGAGGAAGAACAGGAAAGAGGTGCTTGCCGTCGAGGAGTCCGGCAAGGAGGCTCCCGCCAAGCAAACGCAGGCTGGCGGCTCCGGCAAGGAGCCTGCCCCCGTGGCGGCAGCCGACAAGCAGGACGGCTCCGACAAGCAATACTGCAAGATCCACCGCACCAAGGGCCACGATCTCTCCAACTGCAAAAGCGTCGAGTACCTCGTCGTGCAGCAGAAGGCTGAGTACGAGAGGCGCGACAAGGGGAAGGCCCAGGGTGGAGGTGGCGAACCAAGCAAGAAGCGGCCGCCCATCGGCCGGGGAGGACGCCGCGGCAAGGCCAAGTAGCGGCAAGGCGATCGGCCTCCCCGGGGCCGCGACGAGGATGAAGAAAACGACGACGAAGACATGGAAGACGAAGATAACAGCGAGCAGGAGTTCCAGAAGGCCATGGAGGTCCTATGCGTTGACGGCGGCGCCTCTCTGCACACCTCCCACCGCCAGCTTAAGCAGTGGGTGCGAGAGGTGAACGCAGCAGAGCCGCCCGCGGAGTCGCGCAGGCCCCTCAAATGGTCCAGCACGCCCATCATTTTCGATCTTGAGGATCACCCCGACCGCACAGCCGCGGTCGGGTGCTTGCCGATGCTGGTCTCACCCACCATCCGCAACCTCAAGGTCACCAAAATGTTGGTAGACGGCGGGGCCGGGCTGAACTTGATCTCCTCCGCTGTGATCAAGAAACTCCAGATCCCAGACGGCGAGCTCGAAGAGACCGGTTCTTTCCAAGGAATCAACCCGGGGAGGAGCAAGCCCAAGGGGAAGGTTACTCTGCCTGTGACCTTCCGCGGCGAGCTCAACTTCAGGACTGAGCGCATCACGTTCGACGTCGCTGATATCCCGTTACCATACAATGGGATCCTCGACCGTCCCGCTCTCGCCAAGTTCATGGCAGCTTCCCACCACGCCTACAACGTACTCAAGATGCCGGGGCCGATAAGCGTCATCACTGTCCATGGCGACAAAAAGGACGCGCTTATCTGCGCCGACAAGATCTACCGGGATGTAGCAGCCGCGGCAGAGAAGGACACACTTGCCGCTGAAGCCCCCGGGGGGAAGAAGACAAGGACCAAGTCCGGTAAGTGCTCTGGGGCCCACTCCGGCAACCGCACCTCTTCGGAGTGCTGCGCCGCCGTCGAGGACGTTCCATCGAGCTCCACCGGCAAGTACAAGAAGGGAATGACCGCTCCTCCGGCAACCAAGAAGGTGTCCGCCCAGGAGGACGGCACTGGCGGTACCTTCACCATCAGTGCCATGCTTGACAGCAAATAGGAAAGCACGCTCGTTGCCTTCCTGCGGGCGAATGTCGACGTGTTTGCATGGCAACCGTCCGACATCCCCGGTGTTCCCAGGAGGGTGATTGAGCACAAGCTCGCTGTCTGTCCTCACGCGCGACCCGTCAAGCAGAAAGTGAGAAAGCAAGCCGTGGAGCGCCAAGAATTCATCAGCGAAGAAATCAAGAAGCTAGAGGCAGCAGGCCTAGTGAGAGGTGTGATCCATCCAACGTGGCTGGCCAATCCGGTCGTCGTGCGCAAAGCCAATGGGAAGTGGAGACTGTGCATAGACTTCACCGATGTGAATAAAGCATGTCCCAAGGATCCATTTCCCTTGCCGCGCATTGACCAGATTGTTGACTCCACTGCCGGATGTGAGCTACTCTCTTTTCTTGATGCATATTCAGGCTACCACCAAGTCTTTATGGCCAAAGAGGATGAAGAGAAGACCGCATTTATCACTCCGTGCGGCACCTATTGCTTCATATGCATGCCGTTTGGACTGAAGAATGCGGGATCAACGTTTGCAAGGGTAGTGCACACTGCTTTCGAGCCACAGATCCATAGGAACGTGGAGGCCTACATGGATGACATCGTGGTGAAGAGCAGAAGCAAGGAAACCCTAGTCCAAGATCTGGAAGAGACATTTCAGAACCTGCACAAGATACAGCTCAAGCTGAACCCCGAGAAGTGCGTTTTCGGAGTCCCCTCCGGCAAGCTTCTCGGGTTCTTTGTGTCACAGAGGGGGATTGAAGCTAATCCCGACAAGATCAAAGCCATCGAGCAGATCGAAGCCCCAGAGCGCGTCAAGGACGTCAGAAAGCTTGCAGGTTGTGTGGCCGCCCTCAGTCGGTTCATTTCAAGGTCTGCAGAACGCGCCCTGCCCTTCTTTAAAATCTTGAAGAAGGCAGGCCCCATGCAGTGGACTCCAGAAGCGGAGGCGGCGCTGCAAGATTTGAAAAGGTACCTATCCTCCACTCCAATACTTGTCGCACCTAGACCACAGGAGAAGTTGTTGCTATACCTAGCGGCAACCAACCAGGTGGTTAGTGCTGCGTTAGTGGCGGAGAGGGAGGCCGACGAGGAGTCTATACCACCTGCAAGCGAATCCAGCGACAAGCGGGGGGCTGCTCCGGCAAGCTCTGGCCCCGACGAGGACAACCCTGCGCAGGAACAGGATGGAGCGCGGAAGAAGATGGTGCAGCGCCCGGTGTATTTTGTGAGTTCCCTCTTGCAGGGGGCTAGATCAAGATACTCTGGGGTGCAGAAGTTGCTTTTCGGCCTCCTCATGGCCTCGAGAAAGCTGCGCCATTACTTCCAAGCACATGAGATAACAGTAGTCACTCGCTTTCCGCTGAAGAGGATATTGCACAATCCCGAGGCAACAGGCAGGATCGTCGAGTGGGCACTGGAGCTGTCGAGCTTTGGACTCAAGTTTGAAAGTACTTCAACCATACAGAGCCGAGCTTTGGCAGAATTCATAGCTGAGTGGACCCCGACGCCAGATGGAGAAGCCCAAGAAACAAGCGCGCCCGTACAAGAAGCAACAAGCGAGTGGGTAATGTACTTCGATGGTGCCTTCTCGCTGCAAGGCGCCGGTGCTGGCGTGGTACTCATCGCGCCCACCGGAGAGCACCTCAAGTATGTTATCCAGATGCACTTCCCAAGAGAGCAAGCAACCAACAATACTGCTGAGTATGAAGGCTTGCTCGCCGGCCTCAGGATTGCGGCCGAACTTGGGATCAGAAAGCTGATTGTGCGGGGAGATTCTCAACTGGTGGTCCGGCAAGTCAACAAGAGCTACCAGAGCCCTCTGATGGAAGCTTATGTAGATGAAGTGAGGAAGCTGGAAGAACACTTTGAAGGGCTGCAAATGGAGCACGTCCCGAGAGCTCAGAATGAGATAGCAGATGGCCTTTCGAAGTGTGCTTCGTTGAAGTTACCTGTGGAACCAGGGACCTTCTTACTCAAGCTGACTCAACCATCCGTTACACCATCAGTTGGGCAGTCCAAGAAAAGGAAGTTGGTCTCCGGCGATTACTTGCAGGCGAACCTTCCTGAGACCGCCGCCAAGGTCCCCAAGATCAACAACCAGAACGCCGGGGGACAGCCCGCTCCTGCGGATCCCAGGATCCGTCCAGTCGAAGCAGGTGTCCCCGATAAGCCTTGCTCCGGCAAGCAGATCAGCAGTCTGAACGCTGAGGAACAGTCCGCTCCTGCGGATCCGAGGATCTGTCCAGTTGAAGCGGGGGTTCCCGACAAGCTTTGCCCCGGCAAGCTTGCCGGGGGATCACCGGCTCCGGCGGAACCAGAGGTTCTTGCCGTAGAAGCCGGGGTCCCCGCAGCGGCCTTCATGCCTTTAGTCCTTGCCGTCGAGCCCCGGGCTCCGGCATGGGCGCAGCAGATCGTCCGTTTTCTGCAAACTGGAGAACTTCCCGACGACCCAGAAGAGATGGAGAAGATCACCAGGCAGTCAAGTATGTACCAGTTCGTGGACAATGAGCTGTACAGAAGGAGACTCAACGGTGTCAGATTGAAGTGCATCTCCAGGGAAGACGGACATAAGCTGTTGGCAGAGATACACGGAGGCATATGCGGCCATCACATTGGCGCAAGAGCACTTGTCGGGAAAGCCTTCCGGCAAGGGTTCTTCTGGCAAGAAGCCCTCCAAGATGCAACTGCACTAGTAACCAAGTGTGAAGCGTGCCAGTTCCATGCAAAACAGATTCATCAGCCAGCTCAAGCTCTCCAAACAATCCCTTTATCCTGGCCCTTCTCGGTCTGGGGGCTCGATATCCTCGGCCCTTTTCCCCGAGCCGCCGGGGGCTTCGAGTACTTGTACGTTGCAATCGACAAGTTCACGAAGTGGCCAGAAGTGGAGCCAGTGAGGAAGGTGACCGCGCAGTCAGCAGTCAAGTTCTTCCGGTCGATCGTCTGCCGTTTCGGAATCCCCAACAGAATCATCACCGACAACGGGACACAATTCACAAGTCGCGCCTTCATGCAATACGCCCAGGATCTCGGCGCCAAGGTCTGTTTCGCTTCGGTTGCTCACCCCAGGAGCAACGGTCAAGCAGAAAGGGCCAACGCTGAAGTGCTGCGCGGACTCAAGACCAGGACCTTCGACAGGCTGCGCAAGTGCGGAAGGAATTGGATTGAGGAGCTGCCGGCGGCTCTTTGGTCAATCAGAACGACACCGAGTCGAGCCACCGGACAGACACCCTTTGCTCTAGTCTATGGAGCGGAAGCAGTTATCCCCACGGAACTCGTATACGGATCTCCTCGGGTGCTCGCTTATGACGAGCTCGAGCAAGAGCAGCTGCGCCAAGATGACGCGCTGCTCCTTGAGGAAGGACGTCTCCAGGCTGCGGTACGAGCTGCTCGATACCAGCAAGCCTTGCGTCGCTACCATAGCCGCAAGGTCAAGGCCAGGAGTCTCGAAGAGGGCGACCTTGTTCTTCGGCGCACTCAGTCGGCCAAGGATTCCAACAAGTTGACGCCAAAGTGGGAAGGACCTTATCGGGTGAGACGAGTCACGAGGCCTGGCGCTGTCCACCTCGAGACCGAAGAAGGCGTACCAGTGAGCAACTCCTGGAACATAGAGCATCTTCGCAAGTTTCACCCATAAGGCGCGGTTGCCGTGACCCGCTCCGGCAACCATCGGTTTGTACAGGCCTTGCCGCTGTTGCATGTAACCCCTTGTACAAAGCCAGGCGAAGCCCCTGGCACCAGATAAAGTTGCCCTGTTAGGCGACCTTGTTCTTAGGCACGTTCAGTCGGCCAAGAATTATAACAAGTCGACGCCGAAGCAGGAAGGCCCTTATCGGGTGAGACGAGTTGCGAGGCCCGGCGCTGTCCGCCTCAAGACCGAAGAGGGCCTACCAGTGAGCAACTCCTGGGAACATAGAGCATCTTCGCAAGTTTCGCCCATAAGGCGCGGTTGCCGTGATCCGCTCCGGCAACCATCGGTTTGTACAGGCCTTGCCGCTGCTGCATGTAACCCCTTGTACAAAGCCAGGCGAAGCCCCTGGCATCAGATAAAGTTGCCCTGTTAGGCGACCTTGTTCTTAGGCACGTTCAGTCGGCCAAGAATTATAACAAGTCGACGCCGAAGCAGGAAGGCCCTTATCGGGTGAGACGAGTCGCGAGGCCCGGCGCTGTCCGCCTCAAGACCGAAGAGGGCCTACCAGTGAGCAACTCCTGGGAACATAGAGCATCTTCGCAAGTTTCGCCCATAAGGCGCGGTTGCCGTGATCCGCTCCGGCAACCACCAGTTTGTGCAGGCCTTGCCGATGTTGCATGTAACCCCTCGTACAAAGCCAGGCGAAGCCCCTGGCCGAAGATAAAGAAGCGCTGGCGCCCTAGATTTTAGCATGCATGCTGAGTCAGAGTCTCGTCCTTGGTTAGGGTTGTCAGTTCCTAACTGTCGCTAACCCCTAACTTAGAGGTCGAGTCCGCGTCTTTTTCCCGTCCTTTCCCTTTGGCTCGCAGGAATTGAATGTCCTTGCCGGGCCGCTCAAGGACAAGGAAGAGGAGAAGGACGAGCCAACACCTACGCCCCGGCGAGCCAGAGTCGCCGGGGGCTGCAACCTCAGATAAGTTTTTGCATCCCTCATCACGCATTCTCTTATGGACTGTGGAATTTGAAAGCCTCCTTTCCTCCTGAAAAGCTACCGTGCTCTCTTAGCGGCAAGCCCCAGAGCGCGTTCCTGGGGCCCGTTTCGATAGCAGCCGCGGCAGCAAGGGGGAGGGAAGCGAGGGGCCGGAACCCGCCTGCTCCCCGCCTCCGCCAAGGGCGTGAGAAAGGTCGAGCAGTGCGGGGGAGCGGCTGGGCCTGTTGCCGGGCGAGAAACTGTCTATCTTAACGATGTAAAGGATTCGTTCCTTACCGCGGTTTCCACCCGCGAGACAAATGATCCGGCAAACATCCCCTTTTCATTAAAAACATTCCACTCAGGTACAGTTCAGAGAGAATGAAAAACATGAAAGAAGGGATTACAAGGCTTAAACGCAACTAAGGCCCGAAGGCTTACAAGCTGAAAAGAGATAAGGTGCCCGTAATCCCTTTCTTGTCTCTCTCCTCAGGAGGTAGGGCAAGTAGGCGAAGAGGGCGAAAGGGGCACCTAGGCGAGCTACGGGTGGCAGAAGGCACCAAGAGAAGATCCGGGGGCTCCGCCCGGGGGTCTCCGGAGGCTGAAGAAGACGGAGGCGCCGGAGGCAGAGCTGGAAGATGAGGCAGCGGCCTTGCCGCCAGCCTCTTCCTCTTCCCCAGCCTCGCCACTCCGGCCGCCCGAGGAGATCAAGCCCCCGGCAAGAGGAGCTTGCCGGGCCGAAGAGAAGACCCCGGTGGTCGTCACCGAGAGCAAGGGTGATGACGGCGTCTGGGGCGCATCTGGAACACGAGACACCGGAGCGTCAGCCAGCTGTCGAAGTCGGCCCGTACTCCGACTTCGCGGCCTTCGACGTCCGCCCTCTGTCCTCCTCAGCAGCCCCCCTACGCCAGTCGCCCAAGGAGACGACCCCGGGGAGTTCACGAAGCCCGGCGCGGACGATGGGGCCGCCGGTGCCACACGGAGCTGCGACCGACGCCTAGTCGGACCCGTCATCCCGGCGGCTGTTCCCCTCGTCGTCGCTGTCGCTCCCCTCCTCGTCACTCTCGCTCGAGGAGGAGCCTTCGCTGTCGGAGGAGCTATCTTCGCAGCACCGGGCCGGATGCCGAAGCCCCAGAAGGCCTTGACGGAGAGGAGGTCCTCCCCCACTAGCTTAAAGTGGAGGGTGAACCCCTCCGTCAAGCTGTGGATCCGGGCGAACGTCTTCCACCTGCGGCCCAGACACACCACGCCGGGGGCTCGGGACTCGACGTGGACTCGCGTCCCACTGATCCCGCAGCCCCTCATGCGCAGGTTTAGCGTCTCAGGCTGCTCCACCTCCAACACGTTCGCGAATGGAGCGGGAAGCCGGAGGTGGCGACGAGGCGCCCGGCGCAGCCTGATAATGAACTCACGGGGGTCGTCCCCGAGATGGACCGCGGGAAGGAACGGAGCCGCTGGCGGAGGCAAGGACGGCGCACCGATCCGACCGCCCCGAGCGCCTCGGCCCCGTCCTCGACCTCGTCCGCGACCTCGCCCTCTCCCTCTTCCCCTGACGACCGGCTCCGCCGCCGCGGGCGCAAGGGGAGGAGGGGCGCGTTGCCTAGCAGACACCCTCGCGGCAACCGAAGAAGAACCAGGGTTCCCCCCCCCCTCCATCGCAGATGGGGGAAGGAAACCAGAAGCAGAAGGAGGAAGGAGATGGAGTGCGGATTTCCGTTGCCCCCTTTTCGCTCCTTATAAAGGGGCGGAGTGGGGACGCGGCCGCCTCACTCCTCCAATAGAAGCGGAGGAAGGGCAGGCGACTGGGGCCGACGCACTGCATCGACCCGCGCCGGCCCGACTCCCTGCCTCCGCCGCCGCGACTCCGAGTGCATGAGGACCGCGTGGTGGGCGCGCAGAACCGAGGCGACGGGTAGGACGACCTCTCCCCATCCCGTGATTATGGGGAACGGACGCCTCGAAAGCCGCGCCTCACCCCCGTTCATTTATCGAGCCGCGCCTCCGCACCTCCCTCCACTTAAAGAGGGAACGGGCGTTTCGCCCCCACGACGCCGCGATAAGCGCGCGCCGCCTGGGGAAGGTGCGACGGATGCGGAGTTAAGGAGCAGCGCGACCAAGGCCACGCGTGCCCGTGCACTGTTAGGGCCTGGCCCAACGACGCTCGGCACCGTGTGTGGCCCAGGCCCGGGGGCTCCTGTCGGTGTACTAAAGTAGGGGTACCTTAGTACCCCAGACTTGTGCACGGGCAGTTGTAGCACCCTGCGGCGAGGCCCGCCCAGGAAGCGCCAAGAGAAGACCAAGCATTCAAGACAAGGCCCCCGGCAAGAGGAGCTTGCCGGGCCAAGAAGACAAGACCCCGGCAAGAGGAGCTTGCCGGGACGACTAAGCCCATGTAATACCATCCAAGAACAAAGTACACAAGACAGAAGATCGAGACCCCGGCAAGAGGAGCTTGCCGGGAAGGCCGAACCCAGGCTCCACAAGAGAAGCCCGCCACGGCGCGCCATGCGCCCCGGCAAGGCCTGATAGCCGGCAAGCTATCAGGCACAGGAAGACGACCCCCGCGGCAAGCCACTTGCCGCGGCAAATCGCCACCTCAGGACTGCGCTCCAGCTCACCCGCCCACGCGTCGCTCCGGGGTTTCCCCCAAGGGCACGTGGCGGGGCACCGCGCAGCCTGGGGTATGCGGTGGCATGCAGCCACCACCGTGGCGAGCGGTGGCGCACCTAACGGTCCGCCTCGGTGCTGTCCAGGCGACCGTGACGGGCATTTAATGCCCTTGTCCCCTACCGTCAGAAGTAGGTATGATAACACTGTGCCGCACTGTAGCGCCACTGTTCCCGCACTGTTACAACTTCCACCCCTTTTACACTTTTACCCCTTTCTCTTACGTTGACACCTGTCGGTGACCCCTTTGCGCTATAAAAGGAGGCCCGTGTGCAACGTAGAGGGGGTTCGGAGGTTCGGGATCCAGACAGCCATACGCTCGGTGTAGCTAGCTCTCCAAGCTCCCGAGCTCCCCAGTTCAATACAACCAAGCAGGAGTAGGGTTTTACGCGTCCATCGCGGCCCGAACCTGGGTAAACCGCCCGTGTGCTCGCCTCGATCTGCTCTCTGTGCTCCCTCCGCCCCCCTCACCGGACAACGAAAGGGGCTCCGGCCCCATAGGTGCTCGCGGGGGACGCCGTCCACCCCGACAGTCTGCTTGTCCGAAATTTGAGCTATTAAATTTTCAAGATGAGCAAACTGAGATTTCAAACCATAAAATTCCTTAGACATGTCATTGAGCTCTTTATTCATGTACTCCATAAAAGCTTTTTGTTCTTTAAGCTCGTTTCTGAAGAAATTATTGTGCTCAAATTGCAAAGACATAAAGCTTCTAACGTTCTTTTAAATTTCTTCCAACCTTCTAAGGTGAGGATTAACGTTTTTTGGTAGAGCCATCAGGGCAAGGGGCACACAAGAAGCAAGAGGAAAGAGGCGGACGAAAAAGGGTGAATAAAATGGCAAAGGTGAAGTGGGGGAGAGGAAAACGAGAGGCAAATGGCAAATAATGTAGTGCGAGGGATAAGAGTTTGTGATGGGTACTTGGTGTGTCTTCACTTGGCATAGATCTCCCTGGCAACGGTGCCATAAATCCTTTTTGCTACCTCTTGAGCATGCGTTGGTTTTCCCTTGAAGAGGAAAGGGTGATGCAGCAAAGTAGCGTAAGTATTTCCCTTAGTTTTTGAGAACCAAAGGTATCAATACAGTAGGAGACTACACGCAAGTCGCCTAGTACCTGCACAAACAATCAAGAACCTTGCAACCAACGCGATAAGGGGTTATCAATCCCTTCACGGACACTTGAAAAAGTGAGATATGATAAAGATAATAAGATAAATATTTTTGGTATGTTTGTTGTATAGATTGAAAAGTAAAAGATTTTAAAATAAATAATAAACTAGAATTGTAGATTGGAAACTTATATGATGTAAAGTACACCCGGGGGCCATAGGTTTCACTAGTGGCTTCTCTCAAGATAGCATAAGTATTACGGTGGGTGAACAAATTACTGCCGAGCAATTGATAGAAAAGTGCATAGTTATGAGAATATCTAGGCATGATCATGAACATAGGCATCACGTCCGTGACAAGTAGACCGAAACGATTCTGCATCTACTACTATCACTCCACACATCGACCGCTATCCAACATGCATCTAGAGTATTAAGTTCATAAGAACAGAGTAACGCATTAGGCAAGATGACATGATGTAGAGGGATAAACTCAAGCAATATGATATAAACCCCATCTTTTTATCCTCGATGGCAACAACACAATACGTGTCATTTCCCTTTCTCTCACTGGGATCGAGCACCGCAAGATTGAACCCAAAGCTAAGCACTTATCCCATTGCAAGAAAGATCAATCTAGTAGGCCAAACCAAATTGATAATTCGAAGAGACTTGCAAAGATATTTAAATCATCCATAAAAGAATTCAGAGAAGAATCAAATATTGTTCATAGATAATCTTGATCATAAACCCACAATTCATCAGATCTCGACAAACACACCGCAAAAAGAGTTACATGGAATAGATCTCCAAGAAGATCGAGGAGAACTTTGTATTGAGATCCAAAGAGAGAGAAGAAGCCATATAGCTAATAACTATGGACCCGAAGGTCTGTGGTAAACTACTCACACATCATCGGAGAGGCTATGGTGTTGATGTAGAAGCCCTCCGTGATCGATTCCCCCTTCGGCGGAGCACCGGAAAAGGCCCCAAGATGGGATCTCACGGGTACAGAAGGTTGAGGCAGTGGAAAAAGTGTTTCGTTGCTCTCCTCGAAGGTTTCAGGGTATAAGAGTATATATAGGCAAAAGAAGTAGGTCAATGGAGCTGCCAGGGGCCCATGAGGGTGGGGGGCGTGCCCACCCCCTGGGGCGTGACGTCCTGCCTCGTGGCTTTCTTGACCTCCACTCCAAGTCTCCTGGATTGCGTTTGTTCCAAAAAAAGATTCTCGCGAAGGTTTCATTCCGTTTGGATTCCGTTTGATATTCCTTTTCTGCGAAACACTGAAATAGGCAAAAAAAACAGCAAATTGCATTGGGCCTTCGTTAATAGGTTGGTCCCAAAAATAATATAAAAAGGTATATTAAAGCCCATTAAACATCCAAAACAGATAATATAATAGCATGGAACAATAAAAAATTATAGATACGTTGGAGACGTATCAGAGAACTTGGATGCAATCTTGGCGGCACGACGCTCGAATTCCTCCTCAGGAGTGAGTTGAGGAGCGGTTACTTGATCATCTTGAGCATCATCTTGATCTTGTTCTTGATCTTGAGCTTGCTCTTGATCTTGAACTTGCTCGGAGGAGAGAACTTGACCTTGGGCGTCACTTGGTGGTTCAACACCATCTTGAGGTTGATCTTGCCCTTGATCTTGTTCATGAGGTTGAGGTCCTTCACTTTGTTCTTCGGAAGCGTGTGGGCCTTGGGTTGGTGATGGTTCCACTTGAGTGGAACATTGTCCTTCTCCTTTGGCCACAAGGGGTTCCTCAATGGGTAGGATACACTACAAAAAAAGACACATCCGTGACATTTTGGGCCGAACAATTTTTTTTCTGTCATACATATGACACTTCTATGACGATAATTGTGACAAAACCCGGTATCATCATAGATATGGTGGGCTCCTATTTCTATGACAAAAAATCATGACAAAAAATGGGCTTTTCGTCCTCGGCGGGCCGGAGACGCAGCTGCATGACATTCTTTGGGCCATCCATGACGGAAAAAACCGTGGTAGAAGCAAGGTGGAGGAAAATTTTTGGAGAGTTCCCAATTACGGTGGGAGGTCGGGGACCGAGCAATGCGCGTTTCTCTCGTACACGTATGTCAGGACCCCGATTCCAAGTCACATCGACCCAGCCAGTAACACCTCATATCACTTTGCGGCCTCACACACGGTAATCCCACGGGTGTCGCCTTACCATGGCCCGGGACCGTTTGCGCCTTTTGGCTCACGTATATGATAGTGTCGCTAGCATCCATATGACAGAGAACCCGGGCTGACATGGCTAGTCGTGAACCCAAAGCGGCACTAACCTATGAGGACAGGCATACATGAATCACATTGAGCATGTCGGTCATCAACGTGTGAATTCGGGCTGTAGCACTGGGCTAACAGGACTCCGGTAACCCGGGCTGTAGCAGGCTAGGCAGGACTCCGGAAGTCACCGCGTGACATTTCCCCGAAGGGACAGACACAGGAACGAAGTGAATCACATGCCGGCCAGTCAAGTGTTCCAAGCAGTAGTGCTGGGCTAGCAGGACTCTGGTGAACCGGGTTGTAGCGGACCACTATCGCTCAGAAAGCACTAGACTACATTTCCCCATATGATAGGCTGCCAAGGATAAACAACTAGATTGTCGGATCCCACTCATACCAAGCATTTCAATCATACACACAATATGCCCGATATGAGTAAATACAACATGGCATCACAACAAAACTCTACAACTCAAGTACTTTATTTAAAAGGCTCCGGGGAGCCATACATAACATATTCATACAGGTAGGGGTCACATGACCTGACACTCAAGTCATACAAACATACAAGCACATGCGGAAGCAAACTAGTCTGAGTACAGACACTAGAAAGAAAGGAGGCTTGACGAAGCCTGTCTATCTACATCGACCCTTCACAAGTCTTGGATCACCACCTGGGTGGCTAGTCACTCGTCAACGTCGAGGTCTACATAGAACCCATCGGAGGGGGCGGTATTGTCATCTGAAAACATTAATTAAAGCAACATGAGTACGGAGGTACTCAGCAAGTCTTACAACAGAATCCTACTATACATGCACATTCTCAAGAAGGTAGTGGAGTTATTGCAGCAAGCCAGCTTTGACCCATGGCTAAGCTATCCTGCGACAGACACAACTTGTAAATCATTTGTCGCACACGAGTCCACTAACACCAACACAATACTCCACCGTGGATCCTCTCTCGTCAACCTATGAGAGGGCCATCCGCGGTACTCACACTTATCTTGAGGCCTTTAGTAGTATCCATTTACTTGTCTATGAACTGCATAGGTGACCAAGTAGTCCTTTATCGCGGACGCGGCTATTCGAATATTTTATACCCTGCAGGGGTGTACTTCTTCACACACGCTCCCACCACTTATCGCCGCTACACGACGTGTACGCGGCAACCTTCAAGCGGAAGCCCAGCGAGGGTGACGGCCATGACCTGACTAAACACACGAGTCCCTAGTCCAGGTTTATCGCCTATTCGGGTTCCATCCGCAGGGAGTCCGGCCGAGGTTTCCACTAACGGCCCCGAACGATGTGTGCAGGGTTCCCGAGGCACCAAACGGGCGAATCGGTACACCGTGCCACGTGCCTACCGCAACACAGCCCACCCCTATGGTCAGCGCTGCATGCGGCCCCCAGCATACTACAAACACCAGAAACTACTTTGCAACTCCCGGACAGAGGACAAGTGTGGTTAATAAGCCGAGAGGGTCCATTGGTTTCGGGCCCAATGCGTGGTAGTAGCTGAATCTTAAATCACACACACAGATCTCAGTTCTTAGGGATGGCCTCAATGAAAGAACCCACCATGTACTCCTACATGGCCTCTCATCGATTCCTTTACCAAATCATATTCAACACTTTCACACTCTCGACACCGACACAACCTTTCACTCTAGTTCATCATCCCGATGAGCTAGACCTGACACAACTCTAAGCATAGCAAGCATAGCATGGTAGGAAACACACATAGGGCTCAATCAACACCTACACATGCTAGTGGGTTTCATCTAGTTACTGTGGCAATGACAGGTCATGCAAAGGAAGTGGGTTCAACTACCGCAACACACAATAGTTTGAATCGCGTTGTCTTAATGCAGTAAAGCAAGAGCAGAAGCGAGAACATGGATTTGTATCGGAATGATCAATGGGATGCTTTCCTGGTGGAGTGGTAGTGGGATACTGCCCTTTAGTTGGATACTCGTGAATATCCTCGGAGGCAGAACCTACCATGAAGAACACATTGAAACACAATCACCACATGGCAATATGCAACAATATGATGCATGCAATGACATGGCAAAATGGTGTGTGATAAGTCTAATGCAACTTGGAACAAAATGGTTTGAGTCCATTTGAACCAAAGATTCAAATGATCACCCAAAATAATAAGTGATATAGATGCATTAGCTTGTTTCACCTAAAGAGCAAGGTTAAAGTGTTCTGACATGCATGAAACTGATACAGATGGAAAGATTGGATTTTTCTGATTAAATTTCATATATAAATCTTTGCATTTGGAGTTACAGATTATTTTCTATGAATTTTTGAAGTTTGAACTATTTTCTGGAATTTCCTGTATAAGAATAATTCCAGTAATTCAATTACTGCGTCAGCATTGCGTCAGGATGACGTCAGAGGTCAACGGGGACGTCCGGGTCAACCTGACTAGTGGGTCCCGCGTGTCAGCAGTTAATTAGACTAACTAAATTAGTTAAAACTAATCTGGGTTAGTTAGCAGGGGGGCCCACTTGTCATAGACTCAGGGGGGTCAACCTGGGCCCACCCGGTCAACGTCAACGGGTCAAACCCGCCGGTCAGCGGGTCAAGGCCTGCCGGCATTTAGCCGTCGGCGAGGCCAGACGCGGCGGCATGCTGCGGGATTTGCCCACAGGGCTACATTTGCTACGCAGAGAGCGGCTACGGGCATCTCGTGCTCGCCCGCATCCAGCCATGGTGATGGCTTGGCCGGGGAGTGGCCGGAGCATCGCCGGCGACGAGTTTGGCGGAGGCCGGAACTCGGGCCAGCTCGTGCGTGTGGCTGCAGTGGCCTAGGCGGTGTGGCGCTAGCACCTACAGCCCCTACGCGGCGCGAGGAGTGTGACGGGCACAAGCCCGTGACCAAATGGTCACCGGAGCAGCGCCGGTGACGTGGTCAGGCGGCGACGCGTTCGGGTACAATAGATGCAGCGTCTACGGTATTCCAGGGGCAAAACAGAAAGCACGGGGAGGTTCAGCAGCTCACAGAGAAGCCGCAGGGATGGTCAGCATGCTCGGGGAAGGCTCGGTGCGGTCGGAACGGCGACGACAATATGGGCGGCCCGAGGTTGAAGACGACGGCGGCGGGGATGATGCAGGGGCTCCGGCGTCGTGCGGCTTGGCTAGTCGACATAGTCGACGACGACGAACCGTCCGGACACGATGAGAGGGCGCGGGGACAGCGTTGGACACGGCTGCGGCGAGCGGCGGCGACGGTGACGTCTCGGGCGACGTCGGGGAGGGCGAGAGAGAGGAGCCAGAGGGGAGAGCGAGTGTGTGCGAGGTCGGGGAGAGAGAGAGGGTTCGTCCCACGTCGGCAGCTTGACGAGGGGAGCGGCGAGGCGGCGGGCAGCTGCGTGGCACGCATGCTGTGCTCACCGTCGAGCAGCTGCTTGCCTGGCTGGCCAAGCCAAGCAGCTCGCTGGAGCGGTGGCTCGGTTGGGCCGGCAGGTGGGCCTGCTGGGTGGTGCCAGGTAAGCCTTTCTCTTTCTCTCTTTTCCTGTTGTTTTCTTTTTCTATTTTTCTGTAACTTTAGGGCTTTATTAAAAATACTTAGGCACTTACTAAAATCCTGAAAGTAATTGTGGGCTCTATTGGGGATTATTCCTAACAGCCCTCACTTAAATCCAGAATTATTTGAACATTTAAAATATTTACTAGCATTTAAATGTCCAAAAGCAAATTACATATGATTTAATTCAATGACCTTCTGTTGACCTAAAAAATTGTGCACCAATTTTTGCCAGAGGTTCTAACCCAAGACAAAGAGGGTGAACATTTTAGAAGGGCATTTCAGGTTCATTGAAATAATTCTTAGTAAACCCTAGTTGATTTCAGAGGGGGTGTTGGGGGTTCTGTCTTCCCCAATTCAAATTTCTGATAAAAGTAAACATGATGCAACACCCTAATGCATGGACTAACTAGGATGTGACAACTCACCCCCACTCAAAAGAATCTCGTCCCGAGATTTAGGATCCGTCGGGAAGAAGGTAGGGTACTCAAGTCGAAGACGATCCTCCCTTTCCCATGTAGCTTCTTGCTAGGAATGGTGTGACCATTGAACTTTGAGAAACTGATATTCTGGCGTCGAGTGGTACGCTCGGCTTGATCAAGGATACGAACGGGATATTCTCGATATGCGAGGTTATCCTGGAGATCAAGCGTTTCGTGGTCCACTCCATGGATAGGATCCGAGAAGCAACGCCTGAGTTGAGAAACGTGGAAGACATCATGAACTCTGGAGAGGTGCGGAGGTAGTTCCAACTGGTAGGCCACTTCCCCTCGTTTGGCAAGAATGCGAAAGGGTCCAATGTAACGAGGAGCCAATTTGCCTTTGATACTGAATCGATGGGTTCCCTTTAAAGGTGTAACCCGAAGGTAAGCCTTCTCACCAACTTCATAAGACATAGGCTTATGCTTGCAGTCATATTGACTCTTTTGTTGAGATTGGGCTGTTTTCAATTTCTCATGAATAACGCGAACCTGCTCTTCTGCTTCCTGGATCATATCCGGGCCAAAGAGTTGTCTTTCCCCGGTTTCTGACTAGGTAAGAGGCGTTCGACATTTTCGTCCATAGAGAACTTTGAAAGGAGCTTTGCCCAAGCTAGCTTGATAACTGTTGTTATAAGCAAACTCGGCGAATGGAAGGCACTTCTCCCAATTCATATCGAAAGAGATAACAGAAGCTCGAAGCATATCCTCCAGAATTTGATTGACTCGTTCTACTTGACCACTTGATTGAGGATGGAAAGCGGTGCTAAAGGAGAGACGAGTCCCCATAGCATTTTGGAAACTTTCCCAAAATCGAGAGGAGAAAAGGCTTCCACGGTCTGATTTAATCTCCAATGGAAAACCATGAAGAGACACTATTCGAGAGATGTACAAGTCAGCTAGCTGGCTAGCAGTTATACGAACGGGTAGGAAGTGGGCTACTTTGGAAAGACGATCGACAACAATGAAGATAGCATTATTCCCTCTCTTGGTCCTGGGAAACCCGGTAATGAAATCCATACCGATTTTATCCCATTTCCATTCAGGAATAGCCAAAGGTTGAAGGGTGCCAGCAGGCCGTTGATGCTCTGCTTTAACACGACGACAGATGTCGCAATTAGCAATGTACTGAGCGATTTCTCTCTTCATCCTAGTCCACCAAAACCTCTGGCGTAGGTCTTGATACATTTTAGTACTACTGGGATGAATGGTGAGAGGGGAATCATGAGCTTCCTTAAGGATCAACTGTCTCAGGTTGCGTACTTTGGGAACCACTAGGCGGTCTCCAAAGAACACGACACCTTGATCATCAATGGAGAAACAATCTGCGACTCCTTTCTTGATGTTTCTCCTGATACGGGAGATTCCCGGATCTACCTTCTGTGCCTTGATGATCTGATCCGTAAGGGTAGATTTCACCACCAGGGTGGAAAGGAATCCTCGAGGAACAATGTGAAGGTTAAGCTTACGAAATTCCTCGTGGAGTAGTGGTTGACTTTGTTGTAACATCAGATTGTTACAATAAGATTTACGACTTAGTGCATCGGCCATGACATTGGCTTTGCCTGGGGTGTAAGTTATTCCTAAGTCGTGATCCGAGATCAACTCGACCCAACGTCTTTGCCTGAGATTCAAATCTGGTTCGGTGAAGATGTATTTCAGACTTTGGTGATCAGTGTAGATTTCGCAACGATTACCAAGAAGGTAATGTCGCCAGGTTTTGAGTGCATGGACTATAGCTGCAAGCTCTA
The DNA here is from genome assembly GCA_032464435.1 of Aegilops umbellulata. Lineage (NCBI taxonomy): Eukaryota > Viridiplantae > Streptophyta > Magnoliopsida > Poales > Poaceae > Aegilops > Aegilops umbellulata. The sequence continues at coordinate 327,496,244 of CP136058.1, read as the reverse complement.
GATCATGTGTGGTATGGTTATCCTCATGTGGACGCAACTGTCGAGAAGCGTAGGCAAACACATGACGATCTTGCATGAGTATGCAACCTAGTCCTTGTCGCGAGGCGTCGCAATAGATAACAAAGTCCTTAGAAAAATCTGGTGGTACAAGTACGGGAGCAGATGTCAGGCGTCTTTTCAGTTCCTGAAAGCTGAACTCGCACTGTGGGGTCCACTCGAACTTTTTATCTTTCTTGAGGAGTTCAGTTAGAGGCTTAGCAACTTTGGAGAAATTCTCGACGAAGCGGCGGCAATAGCTCGCTAAACCAAGGAAACTCCGAACTTGCTTGACCGTTTCAGGTGGAGTCCAGTCAAGGACGGCTTGAACTCGCTCGGGATTGACAGCAATGCCCTTACCAGAGATTACATGGCCCAGATTGGTCACTTCTGGCAACCAAAATTCGCACTTGGAGAATTTGGCACAAAGGCGATGCTCTCGAAGTTTCATCAATACTAGCCTTAGATGTTCGGCATGTTCTTCCTCATTCTTGGAGCAGATGAGTATATCATCAAGGTATACCATGACGAATTTATCCAAATACTCCATGAAGATCAAGTTCATTAACCGAGAGAAAGTGGCTGGAGCATTGGTTAAACCGAAGGACATGACGGTGTACTCGTATTGGCCATATCGAGTAACAAAGGCCGTTTTGGGAATGTCCCCGTTCTTGATTTTGATTTGATGGTAGCCCAACCTCAAATCCATTTTGGAAAAGACTGAGGATCCGGCGAGCTGATCATACAGGTCGTTGATCCTGGGGAGCGGATACTTGTTCTTGATAGTGACCAAATTGATAGGTCGGTAATCTACAACCATCCGATCCGTTCCATCCTTCTTCTTGACGAATAGGACGGGGCAAGCCCATGGAGAAGAACTAGGACGGATGAAACCCTTTTGCAAGGACTCATCGAGTTGTTTCTTAAGCTCGGCTAGTTCTAGGGGTGCCATCTTATAAGGTCTTCTAGAGATTGGGACAGTTCCTGGAACAAGATCTATCACGAACTCGACATCTCTGTCAGGTGGAACACCTGGCAGTTCCTCTAGAAAGACATCCGGGAAGTCACGGACTACCGGAATATCTTCAAGGTCTGGAAGGGGGTTGGCATTTAAGGAGTAGAGCTGTCGCTCAGACGCTCGGGTCAAAACATTGACTGTCTTGCCCGATGGATGGGTGAGTTGAACATTTCTAGTAGAGCAATCAATCTTAGCGTAATGGGCTGACATCCAGTCCATACCCAAGATGATGTTTATGTCCGAGGACTTGAGAGCTATTAGTGATGCAAGGAAGACCAATCTGTCCACAAGAATTTCATTTCCATGGCTGATTCTAGAGGTTTGCCACTTAGAACCAGGGGTTTGAATTACCATGGAGGTGGGCATGTCACAAAATGTGGTGTTGTGCAATCGAGCATAGCTCTCGGAAATAAACGAATGAGATGCTCCAGTATCAAAGAGAACAGTTGCCGGATGGCAATTAACAAGGAGTGTACCGAGAACAACGTTGAGATCCTCATGAGTCTCCTCAGCTAAGACGTAGTTGACATGGCCACGAGCAGTGGTGGCTGGCTTGGCGTAGAGCACCTTTCCTGCTGACTTGCCATGGCCAATAGACTTTCCAAACTGGTTGGGGTTGTTCTGGGGGCACTCGCGGATGTAGTGACCCGTCTCCCCACACTTGAAAGAAGTTATCACATTGGGGCGTGAAGCAGCATTAGCAGCGGGGCCACCATAAGTCTTGGGCGGTACATACTGCTGGTTGGGGCGAGGAGCCTCAAAGGATGGCCTCGGAGTGAACCTGGGTGGTAGAGCAGTGTTTGGAATCCAGACCCGGCGCTTCTGGGATCCAGAGCCGAATGAAGATCCAAAGTCACGGGAGTGCTTTTGTGAAGCTTCGAAGTCAGTCTGCCCTGTCTCAGCACTGATGGCCTTGTTGACTAACTTCTGAAAGGAGGTGCACTCGTGCAGACAAAGGTCACGGCGAAGCTCGGGGCTAAGTCCCTTGCGGAACCTTGCCTGCTTCTTGGCGTCGGTGGATACCTCTTCGGGAGCATAACGTGCTAGATTTCCGAACTCACGACTGTATGCATCCATAGTCAGTCTACCCTGGGTGAAATTGCAGAACTCTTCCCTCTTTCGGTCCATGAGACCTTCCGGATGTGATGCTCACGGAAAGCAGCACTGAATTCAGCCCAGGTAGTGATTTGGCCGACCGGGTGCATAGCCTCAAAGTTCTCCCACCAAAGGCTAGCAGGGCCTTCGAGGTGATAGGCAGCAAAGGTAACTTTATCAGCTTCGGCTACGTTGGCAGAACGTAGCTTGTGGGTGATGCTGCGAAGCCAGTCATCCGCATCGAGAGGCTCGACGGAATGATTAAAATTTGGTGGATATAGCTTGACAAAGTCATTGATTGACACCAGTTCGTTCCTCGGTGGCGTGTAGTATTCTGCTCAATCCGCTCCAGCAAGCGGTTGGTCTCACGCTTGTTTCATTTTGCCTCCAGCATAACTTCGGCCAGAGAAGGCGGTTGAGGCAGATTTTCGTTCCTGGTTGCACTGGCTTCACCCTACTCCGGAGCAGCAGGGTTGTTGCGGGTGTTGACCATCCTAGGAAACAAAACAACGGTTTAGACCAGGATGGCAAAATAATGGGTAAGGAAGTGCGGAATGTAATGGATAACAAGGAATGCAGAGGTGTTCATCCGTATGACATGGTAATATAGAAACTGCCATATATATACCAACGGTCATACACACCATACATAGTTTAGTACAAGCCCAGGCTAAAGTACAACTATGATGAAAAGCGTTACATCTCATCGGAGGCATTCCAAGCTCCTATACATTATTTTTCTACACCTCCGGAATTGATACACACTAGGTCATATTCCTCAAGTCACGCAGGACAGTGGAAATAAACCTACTACAATACTAGTGATGCTACTACTAACTCAGACAGCTCCGTAGTAGTCCTCATAAAAGTCACCACCCAAGCCTAGAAGCGGAACATGATCATCTGGGAACAGAGGGTCCTGTGGAGCTTGCGGTCCATAGGGACTCGGATGTGGCCTTGGTCCAACAAACGGCGGCAGACGAGGTCCACGGGGAGGGGTGATGCCTCCTACCTCGCGCCACTCCATAAAATCTGGCAGACCAGCCCGCACGGGGTACAAGTCCCTCATGTCCATGTATCCAGCTTGCACGGCAGGTGCAAACCGTGTCAGAGTGGCCTAGTGATCAGAACGAGCATTAAAGAGCTCCATACGCAAGGCCCGATTTTCACGGTCCTTGTCCTCAAGCATCTCGGTAGTGGTGCGGAGTAGTGAATCCTCATGGGATGAATCACTGTAGATAGCCTGAAGGTACCCATGCGCCCCAGGGAGTGATGCTGGCATGTAGCGGAAATCGGTGTTGCACAGCAAGGCAGTTCTGGCTCGAATGATAGTCATCATCGAGTAGGCTGCGTCCTGCACGGACATCCCAATAGTAACCCCAAGTCCATAAGAACAATGGAGGGGTTCAGTAGCTCCAGGATAAGATGGATATATCCTGACTGTGCACAGATATTGGCTTTGATTAAAGTCTCTAAACTGCTCCTCGATGGTATATTCGGGATACCATCGGTAACCTGTCTCGACCATCAATCGGACCAGCATGGCCATGTGACCACATACATCGATGCAGCGGATCAGAAGAACCACTTGGTTCTAGGAACGGGTGGCCATCTCGAAGCACAAAATAATGCAAAGGCATTAGAATTCCCTAGGAGAAATTGGACAGCATAACGGCTGTAAATGCTCAGAAGAAGAATTGAGACATTCACAACAGTTTGCAAAACCACTCAACAACATCATATCAAGGTTATGGTTCAACTGGCAACATACTAAAAGTAGCAGAAACTGAACTGGGTTGTATCCAACAATTCTATAAGTTACTACGGATTAGTAACACGTGAACCTGATAGAGAGAAGAGAGCCTAGTCCTTAACCCACGTTGAAGGAAATATGCCCTAGAGGCAATAATAAAGTTATTATTTATTTCCTTACATATCATGATAAATGTTTATTATTCATGCTAGAATTGTATTGACCGGAAACATAATACATGTGTGGATACATAGACAAACAGAGTGTCACTAGTATGCCTCTACTTGACTAGCTTGTTAATCAAAGATGGTTAAGTTTCCTAACCATAGACAAAGGAGTTTTCATTTGATTAACAAGGTCACATCATTAGTTGAATGATCTGATTGACATGACCCATTCCATTAGCTTAGCACCCGATCGTTTAGTATGCTGCTATTGCTTTTATCCATGACTTATACATGTTCCTATGACTATGAGATTATGCAACTCCCGTTTACCGTAGGAACACTTTGTGTGCTACCAAACGTCACAACGTAACTGGGTGATTATAAAGGTGCTCTACAGGTGTCTCCGAAAGTATTTGTTGGGTTGGCGTATTTCAAGATTGGGATTTGTCACTCCGAATGTCGGAGAGGTATCTCAGGGCCTTCTCGGTAATGCACATCACATAAGCCTTGCAAGCATTGCAACTAATGAGTTAATTGCGGGATGATGTATTACGGAACGAGTAAAGAGACTTGCCGGTAATGAGATTGAACTAGGTATTGGATACCGACGATCGAATCTCGGGCAAGTAACATACCGATGGACAAAGGGAACGACGTATGTTGTTATGCGGTCTGACCGATAAAGATCTTCGTAGAGTATGTAGGAGCCAATATGGGCATCCAGGTCCCGCTATTGGTTATTGACCGGAGAGGTGTCTCGGTCATGTCTACATTGTTCTCGAACCGTAGGGTCCGCACGCTTAAGGTTACGATGACAGTTATTATGAGTTTATGCATTTTGATGTACCGAAGGAGTTCGGAGTCCCGGATGTGATCACAGACATGACGAGGAGTCTCGTAATAGTCGAGACGTAAAGATTGATATATTGGACGGCTATGTTCGGACATCGGAATGGTTCCGAGTGGTTTCGGATAATACCGGAGTGCCGGAGGGGTTACCGGAACCCCCCGGGGGAAGTATGGGCCTTATTGGGCCGCGAGGGGAGAGAGAGGGCCGCGCCAGGAGGTGGCGCGCCCCCCCCCCATGGGTAGTCCGAATTGGACAAGGAGGGGGGCGCGGCCCCCCTTTCCCTCTCCCTCTCCCTCTCTTTCCTTCCCCCTTCCTCCCTCCTAGTTGGACTAGGAAAGGGGAGTCCTACTCCTACTAGGAGGAGGACTCCCCCTCCCTTGGCGCGCCTCTCTAGGCCGGCCGGCCTCCCCCCTTGCTCCTTTATATACGGGGGCAGGGGCACCCCAAGACACACAAGTTGATCCTTGAGATCGTTCCTTAGCCGTGTGCGGTGCCCCCCTCCACCATATTCCACCTCGGTCATATCGTTGCGGTGCTTAGGCGAAGCCCTGCATCGGTAGTTCATCAAGATCGTCACCACGCCGTCGTGCTGACGGAACTCATCCCCGGAGGTTTTGCTGGATCAAGACCCGGGGACGTCATCGAGCTGTACGTGTGTCAAGAACTCGGAGGCGCCGGAGTAATGGCGCTTGGATCGGTCGGATCGCGAGGAGGACGTACGACTACTTCCTCTATGTTGTGTCAACGCTTCCGCTTCGGTCTACGAGGGTACGTAGACAACACTCTCCCCTCTCGTTGCTATGCATCACCATGATCTTGCGTGTGCGTAGGAAAATTTTGAAATTACTACGTTCCCAACAGTGGCATCCGAGCCAGGTTTTTATGGTTTGATGTTTTGCACGAGTAGAACACAAGTGAGTTGTGGACGATACAAGTCATACTGCCTACCAGCATGTCATACTTTGGTTCGGCGGTATTGTTGGATGAAGCGGCCCGGACCGACATTACGCGTACGCTTACGCGAGACTGGTTCTACCGCCGTGCTTTGCACACAGGTGGCTGGCGGGTGTCAGTTTCTCCAACTTTAGTTGAACCGAGTATGGCTACACCCAGTCCTTGAGAAGGTTAAAACAGAGTCTATTTGACAAACTATCGTTGTGGTTTTGATGCGTAGGTGAGATTGGTTCTTGCTTAAGCCCGTAGCAGCCACGTAAAATTTGCAACAAACAAAGTAGAGGACGTCTAACTTGTTTTTGCAGGGCATGTTGTGATGTGATATGGTCAAGACATGATGCTATATTTTATTGTATGAGATGATCATGTTTTGTAACCGAGTTATCGGCAACCGGCAGGAGCCGTATGGTTGTCGCTTTATTGTATGCAATGCAATCGCCCTGTAATGCTTTACTTTATCACTAAGCGGTAGCGATAGTCGTAGAAGCATAAGATTGGCGAGACGACAACGATGCTACGATGGAGATCAAGGTGTCGCGCCGGTGACGATGGTAATCATGATGGTGCTGCGGAGATGGAGATCACAAGCACAAGATGATGATGGCCATATCATATCACTTATATTGATTGCATGTGATGTTTATCTTTTTATGCATCTTATCTTGCTTTGATTGACGGTAGCATTATAAGATGATCCCTCACTAAAATTATCAAGAAGTGTTCTCCCCGAGTATGCACCGTTGCCAAAGTTCGTCGTGCCTAGACACCACGTGATGATCGGGTGTGATAAGCTCTACGTCCATCTACAACGGGTGCAAGCCAGTTTTTGCACACGCAGAATACTCGGGTTATACTTGACGAGCCTAGCATATGCAGATATGGCCTCGGAACACGGAGACCGAAAGGTCGAGCGTGAATCATATAGTAGATATGATCAACATGATGATGTTCACCATTGAGAAATAATCCATTTCACATGATGATCGGTTATGGATTAGTTTTGATTTGGATCACGTGATCACTTAGAAGATTAGAGGGATATCTATCTAAGTGGGAGTTCTTAAGTAATATGATTAATTGAACTTAAACTTATCATGAACATAGTCCCTGATAGTATCTTGCTTGTTTATGTTGATTGTAGATAGATGGCTCGTGCTGTTGTTCCGTTGAATTTTAATGCGTTCCTTGAGAAAGCAAAGTTGAAAGATGATGGTAGCAATTACACGGACTGGGTCCGTAACTTGAGGATTATCCTCATTGCTGCACAGAAGAGTTACGTCCTGGATGCACCGCTAGGTGCCAGGCCTGCTGCTGGAGCAACACCAGATGTTATGAACGTCTGGCAGAGCAAAGCTGATGACTACTCGATAGTTCAGTGTGCCATGCTTTACGGCTTAGAACCGGGACTTCAACATCGGTTTGAAAACCATGGAGCATATGAGATGTTCCAGGAGTTGAAGTTGATATTCAAACAGAATGCCCGGATTGAGAGATATGAGGTCTCCAATAAGTTCTATAGCTGCAAGATGGAAGAGAATGGTTCTGTCAGTGAGCATATACTCAAGATGTCTGGGTATTATAATCACTTGAATCAGCTGGGAGTCAATCTTCCGGATGATTGTGTCATTGACAGAATTCTCCAATCACTGCCACCAAGCTACAAAGGCTTCGTGATGAACTATAATATGCAAGGGATAGATAAGTCTATCACCGAGCTCTTGGCAATGCTAAAGGCTGCGGAGGTAGAAATCAAGAAGGAGCATCAAGTGTTGATGGTCAATAAGACCACTAGTTTCAAGAAAAAGGGCAAAGGGAAGAAGAAGGGGAACTTCAAAAAGAACAGCAAACAAATTGCTGCTCAAGAGAAGAAACCCAAGTCTGGACCTAAGCCTGAAACTGAGTGCTTCTACTGCAAGCAGACTGGTCACTGGAAGCGGAACTGCCCCAAGTATCTGGCAGACAAGAAGGATGGCAAGGTGAACAAAGGTATATGTGATATACATGTTATTGATGTGTACCTTACTAGAGCTCGCAGTAGCACCTGGGTATTTGATACTGGTTCTGTTGCTAATATTTGCAACTCGAAACAGGGACTACGGATTAAGCGAACACTGGTGTCGGTGTCAAAACCGGCGGATCTCGGGTAGGGGGTCCCGAACTGTGCGTCAAGATCGGATGGTAACAGGAGACAGGGGACACTTTGTTTTACCCAGGTTCGGGCCCTCTCGGTGGAGGTAAAACCCTACTCCTGCTAGATTAATATTGATGATATGGGTAGTACAAGAGTAGATCTACCACGAGATCAAGGAGGCTAAACCCTAGAAGCTAGCCTATGGTTTGATTGTGTATGAAGATGATTCCCCCCTACGGACTACAACCCTCCGGTTTATATAGACACCGGATAGGGTTAGGGTTACACAGAGTCGGTTACATTAGTAGGAGATCTTGAATATCCGCACGCCTAGCTTGCCTTCTACGCCAAGGAAAGAACCTTCCGGACACGGGACGGAGTCTTCAATCTTGTATCTTCATAGTCCTGGAGTCCGGCGGGAGATGTAGTCCGGCTATCCGAACACCCCCTAATCCAGGACTCCCTCAGTAGCCCCCGAACCAGGCTTCAATGACGATGAGTCCGGCGCACAGATTGTCTTCGGCATTGCAAGGCGGGTTCTCCTTCAAACTATGTGTACCTGTAGGAATAACGTCCGATTTTTATGATGTAGCGCTCCTCGGCTTCCACGCCCAATGATGGATGTCTTCCATGTGTCAAAAGTATGCGAACAGCCGGGGTGTTTTTACATTCAAACCCCTGGCCGCATAAACGAGCCGCTTATTTGACGGGATGAGGATTCAGATCTAAATCACACTTCTCCCTTCCACGAGTTATCATCAGAGTGCATCCAGCAAAGGCTCATTCCAGCATGGCCAGCCATCGCAGCTCCTCCTCTCGCCCTTCCAGTGATAAACCCGGAGAATGGGAGAGCTGCTCCATCCCTCACAGTGAGTTAGTGTCGCTTCAGGCCAAGGGATTTCTCCCTCAGGCCTGCATGGTCTCGGTCCGAGCCGGACTCGCCACCTATAATGGTGGAAAGCAAGCGGAGAACACCCCCAATCCTTCGAAAGGAGAGCGGGTATGCCTCGTCCCTTATCTAATAAGGGGACTGGGATTTCCGATTCACCCATTCCTCCGCGGGCTCCTGGAGTTCTACGGTCTCTAGCTGCATGATCTCACGCCCGCCTCTATATTACATACTACGGGTTTCGTCGCTCTTTGCGAGCTATTTTTAGGCATCGAGGCTCATTTCGCGTTGTGGAAGAAGATATTCTGCCTGGTGCCCCATTCTAAAGAGGGATCCATATATCAAGTGGGCGGAGCCGAAGTATGGCGCATCGCCGGGACTGGATACTTGTCCGGAACCCCGAAGAAGGCATCCGAGGACTGGCCCTCAGAATGGTTTTACATAGATGACGTCCCGCTGCCGGACCCTGTCCGGATTGGCCTCCCTGAGTTCAACAATGCTCTACTGAAGAAACGCCTGAGCTGGCGCCCTCGGAGCCCTCAGAGAGAGAGAGTGACAGAGACGTCCTTTACTTAATGGGCCGGATTAGACTGCTGGCTCATTCCGGACTAACCATGATTAAGGTCATGGCCATATGCATTATGCGGGGGGTGCAGCCACTTCAATACAGAAGCCACCCCATGTGGGAGTTCAACGAAGAAGATGACGCCACCCGCCACGGCCGCAAGGGGCCGGACTCATCCGCCGCTCTAATAAAGATCTTATCCTCTTTGTACAAGGGAGAAGAGGAGGAATTCCTCCACGTCGGCCCGCAGGGTGGATTTTCCATGTACAATCCCCCGAATTGGGTATGCAAACAATCGTGCCTTCCCGTTCATTTCATGTCCATGTGATCAAACACGTAGTCTAACGACTTTAATGTAGGAACTGCGTCGGGATGTAAAAGATATAACCATCCATCCTCCACAGCCCGAGGACCCCGAACGGTCCCTCGTTCCGGACTCCGGAGAGGATCCAGACCTATCGGTGGAGCTCATAGACGGAGTGTTTTACCAGCTAAGCAATGACAATGCCCTGGTAGCTATCATAGCTGACTACCCTGGGCTAATTCCGGCCTCCAAGGTGACAAGCACCGGAGTTTTTATTCCCTTAGAAGGGATTCTTTCACGGATTCCGGTCGTTCTAACAATCAACCGTGCATTGCAGGGGAGATTCCCGAGGCGGGAGGCCGATCCTGCAGCAGCTAGCCAACGAGGGGCCGCAGGGCCCCATGGGGCAAAAACGAATATAGTCCGGACTGAAACGCCGGAGCAACGGTATGGCGCACCCTCATTTTCCCTGGTGTTTTATTTCTTCAGGGTATATTAATATTCGCGCTATCTTCAGGACAAAGAGACCCCGCCGGACTATATCCGGAGAGGTTGCCAATCGTGTTTCCACCAGCCAGGCTCCAACGCCCGGCCCGGAAATAGAGGCAAGCACAAGGCACGCACCGGACGCCCCTTCGTCAAAGGATGCGGACAGGCTGTCTGCCACCAATTCCGAGGTGGAGAGCGCTATGAACCACAGGCGTCGCCGGACAGTCCTTCGCGACGCTTGTTTCTCCCAGGAGGCTTTAGATGCCTTTAATTTGGGGGATGCGTACCTCCGTGCTGCTCAAGATGGTTTAACCAGAGCCACGAAGCAGTATGTGAAAGACATACGGGTAAGAAAAATTTTGGTAAATATAGACATACCAGTAGCCCCCGAGACTTGAAACAGTAAAAATAACTGATTTAAGGATCATATAACATGCAGTTTCTTACCGAGAAGAACACCGCTCTGTCCCAGGAGCTGGAGAGGTGCAAGGCCCAACTAGAGGCCGCACTTAAAGCGGCAGGGGAGTCTAAAGAGATCCCCTCAGGTAAACAATACAACAAAAGATTAGTATTGTGCGGCTTTAAGTGCCAATCTGACAAATGGTATTGCAGACGATGCCAGACTCGATCCGGACAGGCAACAGCTTCTACGCCAGTTGAAGGTTGGTGAGAACGTGCTGACAAGGGTGAGGCAGGAGAAGAACAATCTTCAAGATGCCAACACCAAATTGGACGTCGAACTAAAAGATGTTCGAGCCCAATTGTCGGACTCCATGAGGGAGAATCGACGACTTCGACGCGGCATCTATAGTAAGTGCTTGAACGAACTCTCGAAAAAAGTTCGGCGAGGAAGCCGGTTAATAGCATTATGTCTGTAGGTATGCTGACAGGTCGTCTGGAAGAGGAGATGCCCGGTTCTACGGGTGACCTTCTTCCCGAACTTGCGCAGCTGCATGATAGAGTTCGGCAGGCGATGCAAGGCGTTGTTCGAGCATTATGGCCCTCCTACTCCATGCCCGAAGGTCTTGGAGAGCTTGCCGAGAAGCTGAAAGGAGTTCGGCGGCGCTTCCAATTGTGGAAGAAATTGGCCTGCCGGCAAGGCGCTAGGGAGGCCTGGGCCATGGTGAAGACGCGTTACACCAAGTCTAACCCGAACCACATGGCCGAGGTCGGACCTGTAGGGCCTAATGGGAAGGAGATCCCTGTAAGCTTAGTGTACGGCCAAGTAGAGTTGGCCGCAAAGTATTCCCAGCAGGACTGTAAATTTGACAGCCTGTTAGTGGTATAGAGGAGGAATACAGTCAGTCACAATGACTGTGTAATTTAAAATTGACATATGTAATGCCTTCTAGCTGGATTGTAGATCGTTTGTCGTTGCCGACCTTTTCGCTTCGACCTCGGGACCTGACGGTCCGGAGTGTGTCCGAATACCATGATGGTTATAGAAGAACCAAGGTATGCATGGAGACCAGGCGTAGGGGTCATCAGTGCTTTATCAGACAAGTGCCCAACTAGTTATGTTATATTACATGGTTAGTAAGAAACATCTTCCAGAGAGAATAGTTCCGTTAAGGGTTCCTTTCGCTGGGGTGGCGTGCCCTAAAGTGCACGTCCGGACTGCAAATGCAGGAAATCGTCTGGGGGCATGTAAAAAATAAAAAGGATCATCTTTAGTTCACCGACCGAATATTCCCTTAAGAACGCTAGCTTTCGGCTTCACCCAGTCTGAGGTACACATCCGGCTTATCCGGCAGTAACAATCGCAGAGGTGCTCCCTTTACCCCTAGTCGAACAATCGGGAACGTAGGGGTAAGCACAGGAGCCAGGCAACCCAGCTTGGCCAAAACTTAAGTCATATCGATGCATATAATGGTGAAGAAAAGGTGCATGCGGAAATCTGACGCATGCGTTGGGTATGAAACCCATATAAGCAAGCTTCTGTTAAAGAAGCCCCCAGGTGTAAGAAGCGCGGGTTGTGCGTCACGTAGTGAGCCCGTGATGGATTAGAAGAAAAGAGGAGGAGACAAAGTAAAGAAAAAATGAATAAATGCAAATAATGGACAGAGGAAGGAGACAAACACAGAGTCCGGCGCTAAGCGTAGAATCTTCGGAGACGTGTCGCGTTCCATGGATTCAGCTCGAGTCGGTTATCCGACGCATCTCGCAGGCGGTACGCTCCACCGGTTAGGACTTGGTCGATTATGAATGGACCTTCCCATTTGGGCTTGAGTTTATTCTTTTGCTTGTCCGGCAGGCGTAGAACTAGTTCGCCAACATTATAACTTTTGGCCCGTACTTCTCTGCTTTGATATCTTCAGGTCTGCTGTTGATAAAACGCGGAACGGGCTTTAGCCATGTCTCGCTCCTCCTCCAGAGTGTCCAGGTTGTCCTGCCGATCGAGCTCGGCTTCTCTTTCTTCGTACATGCGCACTCGAGGTGAGTCATGAATGATGTCGCAGGGCAGAACTGCCTCAGCGCCGTATACCATAAAGAATGGTGTGAATCCGGTGGTACGGTTGGGCGTGGTCCGCAGCCCCCAGAGTACGGAGTCGAGCTCCTCTACCCAGTGCATATTAGATACCTTAAGGGACCGCACTAGTCTGGGTTTAATGCCGCTCATGATGAGACCATTTGCACGTTCCACCTGACCGTTAGTTTGTGGGTGATAGACAGAAGCGTAGTCGAGCTTGATGCCCATGTTTTTGCACCACAGCTTTACCTCATCCGAAGAGAAGTTTGTGCCATTATCGGTGATTATACTGTGGGGGACACCATAACGGTGTACGACCCCGGATATGAAGTCTATCACAGGTCCGGATTCGGCCGTCTTGACAGGCTTGGCTTCTATCCATTTGGTGAATTTATCCACCATGACCAATAAGTATTTTTTCTTGTGGGTTCCACCTTTAAGGGGTCCCACCATGTCAAGCCCCCAGACCGCGAAAGGCCAAGTGATGGGGATAGTTCGGAGGGCGGTGGGTGGCATGTGGCTTTGGTTGGCAAAGAGCTGACAACCGACGCATCGTTTTACTAGGTCATGAGCGTCTGCTCGGGCCGTCGGCCAATAGAAGCCTGTACGGAAAGCCTTACTTACGAGGGACGGAGCTGCAGCGTGGTGGCCACCAAGTCCGGCGTGAATTTCGGCCAATAGACTCCGCCCTTCCTCTTCGGAGATACACCTTTGAAGGACTCCTGTAGTACTTTTCCTGTATAGCTCTCCCTCGTGGACTTTATAGGCTTTAGACCGCCGCACTATGCAGCGTGCCTCGTTGTTGTCCTCAGGGAGTTCCTGCCTGGTAAGGTAGGCTAGGAATGGTTCTGTCCACGGGGCGATGACCGCCATTATTTCGTGGGCTGACTGTGTAATTTCGGTGGCAGGGCCCCCGATTATGTCTGGTTGTTCGGCGCCGGGTTGTGCGGTTAGGTCCGGGCTGTTGTCCGAAGGTTCCCCCTCCCATGTCACGGATGGTTTGAATAATCTTTCTACGAAGATGTTGGGGGGAACCGCATCTCGCTTTGCTCCGATGCGTGCCAGGACATCTGCTGCCTGATTATTTTCTCGGGCGATGTGGTGGAACTCCAGTCCCTCGAACCGAGCTGATATTTTTAGCACAGCGTTGCGATAAGCCGCCATCTTTGGATCTTTGGCGTCGAAGTCGCCATTTATTTGGGATATCGCGAGGTTTGAGTCCCCGCGTACTTCTAGACGTTGAATGCCCATGGATACTGCCATTCGGAGACCATGTAGAAGGGCCTCGTATTCGGCTGCGTTATTGGAGTCCGTGTACATAATCTGTAGTACGTATTGGACTGTGTCTCCTGTAGGGGACGTCAGAGCGACGCCAGCCCCCAGTCCGGCCAACATTTTGGAGCCGTCGAAATGCATGATCCAATTTGAGTACGTGCCGTACTCTTTAGGGAGTTCGGCCTCTGTCCATTCGGCGATGAAGTCGGCCAGGACTTGTGATTTAATGGCTCGCCGTGGCTTGTAGATTATGTCGAATGGGAGGAGCTCTATGGCCCACTTCGCTATCCGGCCCGTTGCGTCGCGGTTGTTAATAATATCGTTGAGCGGTACTTCCGAGGCTACTGTTATAGAACACTCTTGAAAGTAGTGTCGTAGCTTTCGGGATGCCATGAACACCGCGTATGCAATCTTTTGGTAATGCGGGTATCGTGATTTGCACGGTGTGAGGACAGTGGACATGTAGTAAACTGGCCTTTGAAGGGGTAGTTTGTGTCCGTCCGATGCTCGTTCGACGACGAGCACTGCACTGACAACTTGATGGGTTGCGGCGATGTATAATAGCATGGGTTCGCCGGTATTCGGCGCGGCCAGGACGGGGTTTGTTGCCAGGACGGGATTGATTTTCCCCTAGAGGGTTTTGATTTTCTGTTTAATCCGGACGTCTTACTGTAGTGCGTCCTTTTGATTCGGACGGGATTGTTATTCAAGGCCGAATAATCCCAAAATTTAACTTCGGTTTTCCAAGCGCTTTCCATCGCACAGTACTTCTGCACAATGGACGCCAAGTCGGCAAAACGTGTGATGTTGTGGCGACTTACGGCGTTGAGTATCCCTTTGTCCGTGCAGTTATTGCAGAAGATAGAAATTGCGTCTCCTTCACGACAGTCCTTTATCCTGTGCATGAGCAGGAGGAATCTGGCCCAGTAATGATGTACTGTCTCTTCTGGCCTCTGCCTAACCTGGGAGAGATCGCTTAGGATTGGGCGAGCGACACTCATTAAATCTGATGCCTCGCCCGGTTTATTGTTCGGAAGCCGAACAACCTCCGGATTCGATGATCCGGAGCCTCGGATGTTATCCAGTTTGCCCGATTCTGAGTTCGGGCCTTGGATTGGGTCCTCCCCTCCGTGGATATCCGGCGTGGAGGGTTTCGGAATTCGGACATAGCTAGTCCTCAAGATCGACGAGGGGTCACCGCATTGTGTCTCCACCACAGCGACGTGGTGGGTGGCTTGGGGGGAGTTGATTTCCCTTAGATCGGGTTTAAGCCCAACCTGGTCGTAATTTGTGGCGACCCCCAGTGCAGCGATACGATCCAGGAGCTCGTTTACGGAGAAGAGCTCCACCGGATCGAGCTGTTCAGCAGATGCCGGACTTACGTGGAGATTGTTTTCGATGGCCCGAGAGGTCACCGTCGGCGCAACGGCCGCAGGGGCGGTCATAAGAAAACCACCCAGCCGGAGGGTCTGGCCGATAGCCAAAGCTCCCTTAGTGACGGTGCCGTCTTTAAAGACGGGAAAAGTCATCCTTCCTGATTACGACGGCACAGAGGAACTCTCAATGAAAGCACCAGTGTCGGTGTCAAAACCGGCGGATCTCGGGTAGGGGGTCCCGAACTGTGCGTCAAGGTCGGATGGTAACAGGAGACAGGGGACACTTTGTTTTACCCAGGTTCGGGCCCTCTCGGTGGAGGTAAAACCCTACTCCTACTAGATTAATATTGATGATATGGGTAGTACAAGAGTAGATCTACCACGAGATCAAGGAGGCTAAACCCTAGAAGCTAGCCTATGGTTTGATTGTGTATGAAGATGATTCCCCCCTACGGACTACAACCCTCTGGTTTATATAGACACCGGATAGGGTTAGGGTTACACAGAGTCGGTTACATTAGTAGGAGATCTTGAATATCCGCACGCCTAGCTTGCCTTCTACGCCAAGGAAAGAACCTTCCGGACACGGGACGGAGTCTTCAATCTTGTATCTTCATAGTCCTGGAGTCCGGCGGGAGATGTAGTCCGGCTATCCGAACACCCCCTAATCCAGGACTCCCTCAACTGGCAAAGGACGAGGTGACGATGCGCGTGGGAAACGGTTCCAAAGTCAATGTGATCGCGGTCGGCACGCTACCTCTACATCTACCTTCGGGATTAGTATTAGACCTAAATAATTGTTATTTGGTGCCAGCGTTGAGCATGAACATTATATCTAGATCTTGTTTGATGCGAGACGGTTATTCATTTAAATCAGAGAATAATGGTTGTTCTATTTATATGAGTAATATCTTTTATGGTCATGCACCCTTGAAGAGTGGTCTATTTTTGATGAATCTCGATAGTAGTGATACACATATTCATAATGTTGAAGCCAAAAGATGCAGAGTTGATAATGATAGTGCAACTTATTTATGGCACTGCCGTTTAGGTCATATCGGTATAAAGCGCATGAAGAAACTCCATACGGATGGACTTTTGGAGTCACTTGATTATGAATCACTTGGCACTTGCGAACCGTGCCTCATGGGCAAGATGACTAAAACAACGTTCTCCGGTACTATGGAGAGAGCAACAGATTTGTTGGAAATCATACATACAGATGTATGTGGTCCAATGAATGTTGAGGCTCGTGGCGGATATCGTTATTTTCTCACCTTCACAGATGATTTAAGCAGATATGGGTATATCTACTTAATGAAACACAAGTCTGAAACATTTGAAAAGTTCAAAGAATTTCAGAGTGAAGTTGAAAATCATCGTAACAAGAAAATAAAGTTTCTACGATCTGATCGTGGAGGAGAATATTTGAGTTATGAGTTTGGTCTACATTTGAAACAATGCGGAATAGTTTCGCAACTCACACCGCCCGGAACACCACAGCGCAATGGTGTGTCCGAACATCGTAATCGCACTTTACTAGTTATGGTGCGATCTATGATGTCTCTTACAAATTTACCGCTATCGTTTTGGGGTTATGCTCTAGAGACGGCCGCATTCATGTTGAATAGGACACCGTCAAAATCCGTTGAGACGACACCTTATGAACTGTGGTTTAGCAAGAAACCAAAGTTGTCGTTTCTTAAAGTTTGGGGCTACGAAGCTTCAACCTGATAAGCTAGAACCCAAATCGGAGAAATGTGTCTTCATAGGATACCCAAAGGAAACAGTTGGGTACACCTTCTATCACAGATCCGAAGGCAAGACATTTGTTGCTAAAAATGGATCCTTTCTAGAGAAGGAGTTTCTCTCGAAAGAAGTGAGTGGGAGGAAAGTAGAACTTGATGAGGTAACTGTACCTGCTTCCTTATTGGAAAGTAGTTCATCACAGGAACCGGTTTCTGTGACGTCTACACCAATCAGAGAAGAAGTTAATGATGATGATCATGAAACTTCAGATCAAGTTACTACAGAACCTCATAGATCAACCAGAGTGAGATCCGCACCAGAGTGGTACGGCAATCCTATTCTGGAAATCATGCTACTAGATCATGACGAACCTATGAACTATGAAGAAGCGATGGTGAGCCCAGATTCCGCAAAATGGCTGGAAGCCATGAAATCTGAGATGGAATCCATGTATGAAAACAAAGTGTGGACTTTGGTTGACTTGCCCGAGGGTCGGCAAGCAATAGAGAACAAGTGGATCTATAAGAAGAAGACTGACGCCGACGGTAATGTTACTGTCTACAAAGCTCGACTTGTTGCAAAGGGGTTTCGACAAGTTCAAGGGATTGACTACGATGAGACCTTCTCACCCGTAGCGATGCTTAAGTCTGTCCGAATCATGTTAGCAATTGCCGCATTTTATGATTATGAAATTTGGCAAATGGATGTAAAGACTGCATTCCTGAATGGGTTTCTGGAAGAAGAGTTGTATATGATGCAACCAGAAGGTTTTATCAATCCAAAGGGAGCTAACAAAGTATGCAAGCTCCAGCGATCCATTTATGGACTGGTGCAAGCATCTCGGAGTTGGAATAAACGCTTTGATAATGTGATCAAAGCATTTGGGTTTGTACAGACTTTTGGAGAAGCCTGTATTTACAAGAAAGTGAGTGGGAGCTCTGTAGCATTTCTGATATTATATGTAGATGACATATTACTGATTGGAAATGATATAGAATTTCTGGATAGCATAAAAGGATACTTGAATAAGAGTTTTTCAATGAAAGACCTCGGTGAAGCTGCTTACATATTGGGCATTAAGATCTATAGAGATAGATCAAGACGCTTAATTGGACTTTCACAAAGCACATACCTTGACAAGATTTTGAAGAAGTTCAAAATGGATCAAGCGAAGAAGGGGTTCTTGCCTGTTTTGCAAGGTGTGAAGTTGAGTAAGACTCAATGTCCGACCACTGCAGAAGATAGAGAGAAGATGAAAGATGTTCCCTATGCTTCAGCCATAGGCTCTATCATGTATGCAATGCTGTGTACCAGACCTGATGTGTGCCTTGCTATAAGTTTAGCAGGGAGGTACCAAAGTAATCCAGGAGTGGATCACTAGACAGCGGTCAAGAATATCCTGAAGTACCTGAAAAGGACTAAGGAAATGTTTCTCGTATATGGAGGTAACAAAGAGCTTGTCGTAAAGGGTTACGTTGATGCAAGCTTTGACACTGATCCGGACGATTCTAAGTCGCAAACCGGATACGTATTTACATTAAACGGAGGAGCTGTCAGTTGGTACAGTTCTAAACAAAGCGTCGTAGCGGGATCTACATGTGAAGCGGAGTACATAGCTGCTTCGGAAGCAGGAAATGAAGGAGTTCATATCCGATCTAGGTGTCATACCTAGTGCATCGGGTCCAATGAAAATCTTTTGTGACAATACTGGAGCAATTGCCTTGGCGAAGGAATCCAGATTTCACAAGAGAACAAAGCACATCAAGAGACGCTTCAATTCCATCCGGGACTTGGTCCAGGTGGGAGACATAGAGATTTGCAAGATACATACGGATCTGAATGTAGCAGACCCGTTGACTAAGCCTATTCCACGGGCAAAACATGATCAGCACCAAGACTCCATGGGTGTTAGAATCGTTACTGTGTAATCTAGATTATTGACTCTAGTGCAAGTGGGAGACTGAAGGAAATATGCCCTAGAGGCAATAATAAAGTTATTATTTATTTCCTTACATATCATGATAAATGTTTATTATTCATGCTAGAATTGTATTGACCGGAAACATAATACATGTGTGGATACATAGACAAACAAAGTGTCACTAGTATGCCTCTACTTGACTAGCTTGTTAATCAAAGATGGTTAAGTTTCCTAACCATAGACAAAGGAGTTGTCATTTGATTAACAAGGTCACATCATTAGTTGAATGATCTGATTGACATGACCCATTCCATTAGCTTAGCACCCGATCGTTTAGTATGCTGCTATTGCTTTTATCCATGACTTATACATGTTCCTATGACTATGAGATTATGCAACTCCCGTTTACCGTAGGAACACTTTGTGTGCTACCAAACGTCACAACGTAACTGGGTGATTATAAAGGTGCTCTACAGGTGTCTCCGAAAGTATTTGTTGGGTTGGCGTATTTCAAGATTGGGATTTGTCACTCCGAATGTCGGAGAGGTATCTCAGGGCCTTCTCGGTAATGCACATCACATAAGCCTTGCAAGCATTGCAACTAATGAGTTAATTGCGGGATGATGTATTACGGAACGAGTAAAGAGACTTGCCGGTAACGAGATTGAACTAGGTATTGGATACCGACGATCGAATCTCGGGCAAGTAACATACCGATGGACAAAGGGAACGACGTATGTTGTTATGCGGTCTGACCGATAAAGATCTTCGTAGAGTATGTAGGAGCCAATATGGGCATCTAGGTCCCGCTATTGGTTATTGACCGGAGAGGTGTCTCGGTCATGTCTACATTGTTCTCGAACCGTAGGGTCCGCACACTTAAGGTTACGATGACAGTTATTATGAGTTTATGCATTTTGATGTACCGAAGGAGTTCAGAGTCCCGGATGTGATCACAGACATGACGAGGAGTCGCGGAATAGTCGAGACATAAAGATTGATATATTGGACGGCTATGTTCGGACATCGGAATGGTTCCGAGTGGTTTCGGATAATACCGGAGTGCCGGAGGGGTTACCGGAACCCCCCGGGGGAAGTATGGGCCTTATTGGGCCGCGAGGGGAGAGAGAGGGCCGCGCCAGGAGGTGGCGCCCCCCCCCATGGGCAGTCCGAATTGGACAAGGAGGGGGGCGCGGCCCCCCTTTCCCTCTCCCTCTCCCTCTCTTTCCTTCCCCCTTCCTCCCTCCTAGTTGGACTAGGAAAGGGGAGTCCTACTCCTACTAGGAGGAGGACTCCCCCTCCCTTGGCGCGCCTCTCTAGGCCGGCCGTCCTCCCCCCTTGCTCCTTTATATACGGGGGTAGGGGGCACCCCAAGACACACAAGTTGATCCTTGAGATCGTTCCTTAGCCGTGTGCGGTGCCCCCCTCCACCATATTCCACCTCGGTCATATCGTTGCGGTGCTTAGGCGAAGCCTGCATCGGTAGTTCATCAAGATCGTCACCACGCCGTCATGCTGACGGAACTCATCCCCAGAGGTTTTGCTGGATCAAGACCCGGGGACGTCATCGAGCTGTACGTGTGTCAAGAACTCGGAGGCGCCGGAGTAACGGTGCTTGGATCGGTCGGATTGCGAGGAGGACGTACGACTACTTCCTCTATGTTGTGTCAACGCTTCTGCTTCGGTCTACGAGGGTACGTAGACAACACTCTCCCCTCTCGTTGCTATGCATCACCATGATCTTGTGTGTGCGTAGGAAAATTTTGAAATTACTACGTTCCCCAACATACGTTCCCTCCCACAATCAATTCCCCTACATATAACTAAAGCATTTCTAGACTCGACATCGACCAGTTTGGCTTAGCGAACCTATAGGCAGTCCGGCTCTGATGCCAACGCTGTCAGGACCCTGATTCCAAGTCACATCGACCCAGCCAGTAACACCTCATATCACTTTGCGGCCTCACGCACGGTAATCCCACGGGTGTCGCCTTACCATGGCCCGGGACCGTTTGCGCCTTTTGGCTCACGTATATGATAGTGTCGCTAGCATCCATATGACAGAGAACCCGGGCCGACATGGCTAGTCGTGAACCCAAAGCGGCACTAACCTATGAGGACAGGCATACATGAATCACATCGAGCATGTTGGTCATCAACGTGTGAATCCGGGCTGTAGCACTGGGCTAACAGGACTCCGGTAACCCGGGCTGTAGCTGGCTAGGCAGGACTCCGGAAGTCACCGCGTGACATTTCCCCGAAGGGACAGACACAGGAACGAAGTGAATCACATGTCGGCCAGTCAAGTGTTCCAAGCAGTAGTGCTGGGCTAGCAGGACTCCGGTGAACCGGGCTGTAGCGGACTACTATCACTCAGAAAGCACTAGACTACATTTCCCCATATGATAGGCTGCCAAGGATAAATAACTAGATTGTCGGATCCCACTCATACCAAGCATTTCAATCATACACACAATATGCCCGATATGAGTAAATACAACATGGCATCACAACAAAACTCTACAACTCAAGTACTTTATTTAAAAGGCTCCGGGGAACCATACATAACATATTCATACAGGTAGGGGTCACATGACCCGACACTCAAGTCATACAAACATACAAGCACATGCGGAAGCAAACTAGTCTGAGTACAGACACTAGAAAGAAAGAAGGCTTGACGAAGCCTGTCTATCTACATCGACCCTTCACAAGTCTTGGATCACCACCTGGGTGGCTAGTCACTCGTCAACGTCGAGGTCTACATAGAACCCATCGGAGGGGGCGGCATTGTCATCTGAAAACATTAATTAAAGCAACATGAGTACGGAGGTACTCAGCAAGTCTTACAACAGAATCCTACTATACATGCACATTCTCAAGAAGGTAGTGGAGTTATTGCAGCAAGCCAGCTTTGACTCATGGCTAAGCTATCCTGCGACAGACACAACTTGTAAATCATTTGTCGCACACGAGTCCACTAACACCAACACAATACTCCACCGTGGATCCTCTCTCGTCAACCTACAAGAGGGCCATCCGTGGTACTCACACTTATCTTGAGGCTTTTAGTAGTATCCATTTACTTGTCTATGAACTGCATAGGTGACCAAGTAGTCCTTTACCGCGGACGCGGCTATTCGAATAGTTTATACCCTGCAGGGGTGTACTTCTTCACACACGATCCCACCACTTATCACTGCTACACGACGTGTACTCAGCAACCTTCAAGCGGAAGCCCAGCGAGGGTGTCGGCCACGACCTGACTAAACACACGAGTCCCTAATCCAGGTTTATCGCCTATTTGGGTTCCATCCGCAGGGAGTCCGGCCGAGGTTTCCACTAACGGCCCCGAACGATGTGTGCAGGGTTCCCGAGACACCAAACGGGCGAATCGGTACACCGTGCCACGTTCCTACCGCAACACAGCCCACCCCTATGGTCAGCGCTGCGTACGGCCCCCAGCATACTACAAACACCAGAAACTACTTTGCAACTCCCGGACAGAGGACAAGTGTGGTTAATAAGCCGAGAGGGTCCATTGGTTTCGGGCCCAATGCGTGGTAGTAGCTGAATCTTAAATCACACACACAGCTCTCAGTTCTTAGGGACGGCCTCAATGAAACAACCCACCATGTACTCCTACATGGCCTCTCATCGATTCCTTTACCAAATCATATTCAACACTTTCACACTCTCGACACCGACACAACCTTTCACTCTAGTTCATCATCCCGATGAGACAGACCTGACACAACTCTAAGCATAGCAAGCATAGCATGGTAGGAAACACACATAGGGCTCAATCAACTCCTACACATGCTAGTGGGTTTCATCTAGTTACTGTGGCAATGACAGGTCATGCAAAGGAAGTGGGTTCAACTACCGCAACACACAATAGTTTGAATCGCGTTGTCTTAATGCAGTAAAGCAAGAGCAGAAGCGAGAACATGGGTTTGTATCGGAATTATCAATGGGTTGCTTGCCTGATGGAGTGGTAGTGGGATACTTCCCTTCAGTTGGATACTCGTGAATATCCTCGGAGGCAGAACCTACCACAAAGAACACATCGAAACACAATCACCACATGGCAATGTTCAACAATATGATGCATGCAATGACATGGCAAAATGGTGTGTGATAAGTCTAATGCAACTTGGAACAGAATGGTTTGAGTCCATTTGAACCAAAGATTCAAATGATCACCCAAAATAATAAGTGATATAGATGCATTAGCTTGTTTCACCTAAACAGCAAGGTTAAAGTGTTCTGACATGCATGAAACTGATACAGATGGAAAGATTGGATTTTTATGATCAAATTTCATATATAAATCTTTGCATTTGGAGTTACAGATTAATTTCTATGAATTTTTGAAGTTTGAACTATTTTCTGGAATTTCCTGTATAAGAATAATTCCAGTAATTCAATTACTGCGTCAGCATTGCGTCAGGATGACGTGAGAGGTCAACGGGGATGTCCGGGTCAACCTGACCAGTGGGTCCCACGTGTCAGCAGTTAATTAGACTAACTAAATTAGTTAAAACTAATCTAGGTTAGTTAGCAGGGGGGCACTTGTCATAGACTCAGGGGGTCAACTTGGGCCCACCCGGTCAACGTCAACGGGTCAAACCCGCCGGTCAGCGGGTCAAGGCTTGCCGGCGTTTAGCCGCCAGCGAGGCCAGACGCGGCGGCGTGCTGCGGGATTTGCCCACAGGGCTCCATTTGCTACGCGGAGAGCGGCTACGGGCATCTGGTGCTCGCCCGCATCTAGCCGTGGTGATGGCTTGGCCGGGGAGTGGCCGGAGTATCGCCGGCGACGAGTTTGGCGGAGGCCGAAACTCGGGCCAGCTCGTGCGCATGGCTGCAGTGGCCTAGGCGGTGTGGCGCTAGCACCTACAGCCTCTACGCGGCCCGAGGAGTGTGACGGGCACAAGCCCGTGACCAAATGGTCATCGGAGCAGTGTCGGCGACGTGGTCAGGCGGCGACGCGTTCGGGTACAAGAGATGCGGCATCTACGGTATTCCAGGGGCGAAACAGAAAGCACGGGGAGGTTCAGCAGCTCATAGAGAAGCCGCAGGGATGGTCAACATGCTCGGGGAAGGCTCGGTACGGTCGGAACGGCGACGGCGATCTGGGCGGCCCGAGGTTGAAGACGACGGCGGCGGGGATGATGTAGGGGCTCCGGCGTTGTGCGGCTTGGCTAGTCGACGACGACGAACCGTCCGGACATGGTGAGAGGGCGCGGGGACGGTGTTGGACACGGCTGCGGCGGCGACGGTGATGTCTCGGGCGACGTCGGGGGGGCGAGAGAGAGGAGCCAGAGGGGAGAGCGAGTGTCTGCGAGGTCGGGGAGAGAGAGAGGGTTCGTCCCACGTCGGCAGCTCGACGAGGGGAGCGGCGAGGCGGCGGGCAGCTGCGTGGCACGCATGCTGTGCTCACCGTCGAGCAGCTGCTTGCCTGCCTGGCCAAGCCAAGCAGCTTGCTGGAGCGATGGCTGGGCTGGGCCGGCAGGTGAGCCTGTTGGGTGGCGCCAGGTAAGCCTTTCTCTTTCTCTCTTTTCCTGTTGTTTTCTTTTTCTATTTTTCTGTAACTTTAGGGCTTTATTAAAAATACTTAGGCACTTACTAAAATCCTGAAAATAATTGTGGGTTCTGTTGGGGATTATTCCTAACATCCCTCACTTAAATCCAGAATTATTTGAACATTTAAAATATTTACTAGCATTTAAATGTCCAAAAGCAAATTACATATGGTTTAATTCAATGACCTTCTGTTGACCTAGAAAATTGTGCACCAATTTTTGCTAGAGGTTCTAACCCAAGACAAAGAGGGTGAACATTTTAGAAGGGCATTTCAGGTTCATTGAAATTATTTTTAGTAAACCCTAGTTGATTTCAGAGGGGGTGTTGGGGGTTCTGTCTTCCCCAATTCAAATTTTTGATAAAAGTAAACATGATGCAACACCCTAATGCATGGACTAACTAGGATGTGACAACGTACGCGCGTGTGTGCAAGGCGTTGGCTCTAACTGAACCCGAGTGAGGCGTTGGGCTCTAACTGAACCCGAGCGATTGCACTGCAGGCTACACGTTACTGAACCCGAGCGATCGATCGATGGCTATTAACTAAACCCGATTGAGCGATTCCTTCGCTACCGCTGCTAACTGAAGCCGATCGATTGGATGAACAGTGAGCGTTGCGGGGGGGTTGGATGAACAGTGAGCGGTGGCGTTGCCTCTGGATGAACAGGACCCCGTGGTGTGGAGGGCTGGATGAAAAGTAGACGGTGGATGGGTGCCCGTGGAGGGGTGGTTGAACAGGACCCCGTGGTGTGGAGGGCTGGATGAACAGTAGATAGTGGAGGGGTGCCCGTGGAGGGGTGGTTGAACAGTAGCCGGTGGAGTAGCGCATGGTGGAGGCTGGATGAACAGGAGCCCGTGGAGGCTGGAGGAGGTCGACGGTAGCCCGTGGAGGCTGGAGGAGGTCGACGGTGGAGATGAACAGTATCCCGTGGAGTCCCGTTTTGTGGTACGTCACACCCCTCCCGATGAACAGGACTCCCGTTTCGACCGTAGGAGGTCCGCTTCGTCCGTTTTGCGGTACGCCACACCCCTCCTGATCAACAGGACCCCCGTTTCGACCGTAGGAGGTCTGTTTCGTCTGTTTTGCGGTATGCCACACCCCTCCCGATCAACAGGACCCCCGTTTTGACCGTAGGAGCTCTGTTTCCTCCGTTTTGCGGTACACCACACCCCTCCCGATCAACAGGACCCCCGTTTTGACCGTAGGAGGTCCGTTTCCTCCGTTTTGCGGTACGCCACACTCCTCCCGATCAACAGGACCCCCGTTTCGACCGTAGGAGGCCCGTTTCCTCCGTTTTGCGGTACGCCACACCCCTCCCCATGAACACGATGCATTCCATTGCCTCCCCATGAACACGACGCATTTCGTTGCCTCCCCATGAACACGACGATGGCATTGTTTCTCCGTTCTGACCCAGCCATGTATATGAGCCCTCGCCGTACGTATGCGTGAGTAGGCGTTCGAGACCCTGCCCGTATGTACGTACGTGGCCGTATTTTCTTTCTTGCACCCTGGCCGTTGTACGTACGTGTACATGCTACGTGCGCGCCTCTACTACCACACGTACGCGCCTCTACTACGAAACATGCGCCCCTCTACATCGACCAGTATATATGTATGTACACGTTCGCGGTCAAAATGACAACGCTACGTACGCTTCGACCAGGTGGGTCCCGACTGTCACACACTTCCTTGCTTGCGAAGATGTAGCTGGTGGGTCCCAGCAGTCAGGGGGCGAATTGTTTTTTTTTTCAGACGCACTTCCTTGCGTGCGAAGATGTAGCTGGTGGGTCCCAGCAGTCAGGGGGGCGAACCGTTTTTTTTTGCCCGGACACACTTCCTTGCGTGCGAAGGTGTAGCTGGTGGGTCCCAGCAGTCAGGGGGAAACGTTTTTTTCGCGAAATACGGTGGCCCGTCCGGTGGGCCCTGCTGTCAGGTGGAGGAATCATTATTTTCCGCGTAATAAGGAGGCACTTCCTTGCTGCCGCCGTGGACCCAGCTGTCAGCCTCTCCACATACAATCCACGTCCGATGGAAGTCGTTCCTTGACCACGTTAACCACGCCGCGCCGAGAGCAACAGGGCGGTGGACGACGGCGAGGCCTAGGAAGGGGACGACGCGGAGCCGGGGAAGACGCAGCAGTGGAAGCCCGCGCAGAGAGGAGTACGAGAGTTCACTGGTTCGGCTGCGGTGTGAGGCTGCCGTCGCCGCAGAATAACAGGGGGTGTGGGTGAGTGGAGGGATGGCCTGACCAGCGGTGGGAGTAGTATGGGGGTGGTGAGGCCTCCGCGGCAGCACAGCCGGCCACGAGAGGCAGGAGCAGGCGACATGACCGGCGCTGCTTTGGGCGGCTGGACCAAGAAGACCAGAGGTTGAAGAAGCACTACGGCCGTTGGATGGACATCGTACGGTCACTGAAGGTAGAATCGCTTATATTGACTAAGTTGACAAAGCCCTTGGTACGCTCCAACTTAGTAGGCCCACAGGTCAGCCTCCGAAACGGTGCGCCCCAGATGTCAGGGGGAGGAATCATTTTTTGGGCGGCCGAAGCTAAGAATATCCGAGATTGAAGAAGAAGCACGACATCCATTGGATAGACATCCAACGGCCACTGCTGCTAGAACCGTGTGTTGACTATAATAAGCTGACAAAGCCTTGCATACGCGTCAACTTATTTTTTAGGGGACGCGTCACTTAGTAGGCCCACAAGTGTGTGGCAGAGAACTTATAGCCCATTTGTGTTTTGTAAGAATGCACAACCCATTTTTGAATTCTAATGGAATTTACAACAGCCCATTTACAGTTTGTTAAAAGTACAACCCATTTTCTAGCTAGGACAACGATTAATAATTTCAACCAACTGTTGAAGACAGAATTCAATAAAATTTCCCACATTTTGATGGGATCCGAAATATTTTTATCACGAAATTTCTAGTCAGATTAAATATAAATTTGTATGACGTAAAAATCCAACGAAACATTGCGGGCGCAACAATGAAAATTTAAGATTTTCAAAATCCATAAATAATATTTTATAAACTAATTTCGTGTTTGGTGCATTTTTTATAATTACTGCCCAGTTTTTATAATTACATCCCATTTATTATTTTTTAAAGCCCATTTTCCTGTTAAGCCTAATGCACCCCTCCTAGGAAAGATTTGCAGCCCAGCAGGGCGGAGAATAACAAGTTGACCTTGCCTGGGTATTCCTCAAAAAGACGTATAGCTGGGCTAGCCATTTTCATCTTGAAAAATTAGTATCTGGGCTGGATATCTGGCCTGGGCTAGACGGGCCACAGCCCGCCCAGTTAATACCCTGCTCTCCTCTGAACAACAAAGAGATCATCGCCAAGAAAAACTCTGCAGTGCTCACGCCTCAAAAACACAAATACTGCTCGAGCTGCTTGGTCCCAGCTGTCGGCCGCAGCTTGTGCAATTCTCTCGTTTATATTGACTACATAGGTTGACAATGGTGTGGGACCGTGATGTCAGGAAACCAGGAGAAAGCAAAAAAAATATAGTTGTACATAATAAGGAGGCACTTGCGTACGTATGGCTATGGCCCTAGTGGGTCCCTAGTGTCATCCAGTCAAAATAAAGTCATCTCCTGAATCCTCATGTTCGTTGACGATGTTAACAATGCTCGGCGCCACGGCGAGCGCAACAACTCGAAGGACAACAGAGAGGGCCTCACGGGCCCTACGGATGGTCTGATACAGCGCCCGCTGCTCATTCAGGAAGCCAGGATCATCGGACACCTATGAGCACCTTCGAGAAACTGAGACGACATGAAACGGTAAGGCCGCGCTTGGGAGCTCTGGTTTATTTCAAACCTGCATTAACATACAAATGTAATTTACTCGTCATTGGAAACAGCGCGTAAAATACAGGCGTAATGAAACCGAGGGCCCGAGGTCTGTAAGTAAAACCGGTGGGTTACGCGTGTAATTTGAGAGACCAGTGTATATTTTACGAGCACCATTATATGGACGACATTACCAGACGATACATGCACGACGTGCGTATCATGCCATCCATGGGCAAGGCTGAAACAGCAGCTAACGGCTGGATTAGCAATCGTCTGAGTGTCGTTCAGCATTTTTATCGTGTGTCAAGTACTTCCGATATTTTACTAGTCGAAATCGACCAACCAAGCGCCTTTGCCCGAGACCATCTGCTTTAATTTACAAGCGTCAGTTTTACAAGCGGTTTTGGTTGGAAAACGACGATCCAATCACGGCCTAATATCATGAGTTGGTCGGAAGATCATATGGTTTCACGTCTAACCTACCCGACTTGTCGTATAGGCTATGAATGAAAATCAAACGATGAACTTCTTAAGCACGGAAACAACAGAAGAGGATGATCTTCTTAACAAGCAAATCACTGGCATTAGATCGACATGCAAAACAATATGAAGCATTATTCTCAGGAGGCACGGTGAACAACTCGTGATGCCGCATGCCACAACATTCCAAGCTCAACTTTGCAATCAAACACAAGGCCTGGCATTACATAGACAATATTCAGAACAAACTCTTAACACAGGAATATCTCAGCAGAGTAACTATTTACTTCTAAACTGAACACAGGAATAGGAAAAAACACTCGACGCTGCTCACAGCAAGGGCGTCTCACTCAAAAATATCAAATGCATGTCTTCTGGCTAACATCAATGAGCAAATTTTGACAAGGTTTTCCAATTCCAATATATTAAACTAACGTCTTCTTGCTAACATCAATGATTAAACTTTGACAAGCTTTTCCCATTCAAAATATGTAATGCCTATGACCGTGGAGTCCTGTCGTAGCTTCTTGTACTTGTTTGGGCACTTTTTGCCCAGGGCACTCCACGTGTTGTTAAATTGCCAATGGTCTCTGCAGACTAGTCATATAACCAGTGTCTAATAATACTTGTAAAGCTTCTCGGTCATTCCTTCTGTAATGTAGCGCAAACAATGACTGCTTCTTTCTGCAAAGTGGAACGACCAACTGGACCCAGTAATGCAGCAGTTTGCCTTGGACACATTGGCTCCTTTTGTGCAGTTCAACTAAAATCGAAGTCGGAATAAAACCGAGCTTTAATTTTGATATCCCTGTAAGCAACAATAGGTATAAGAGAAGCAAATACTAAGAAATAATGGTTGATGACTTGTACTCCCAGAAGAAAAGCATCTACTGATCTACTTTATCTGAATGGGAAACAAAGCAGGAGAGTAGCAATTCTCCATCAGTGTGATTCATTCATATTGACTGAGACATTATCTTAACAATGCCTTGTTTCAATACAACTGATTCATTTTAACAGAGACATTATCTTAACAATACCTTTGTTAAACATGTAGAAAGAACTACAAAGCAGGATAGTACCATTCCTAACAAGTGTTGCAGTTTTGAACTAAGATTCAGTAGTTAATTAATTCTAAGAGTGGCATTGCTTAATTTTACCAGCGGCATTAGATTAATGAAAAGCATAAACAGTTCCAGGGGAGAGTGGGCGCAACAACAGTATGTGCTTCCATCTACTTATAAAGGGGGTGATGCAGAGTTTGTTGTAACAAAGTAACAAGCATCATGTCTGGGTTGGTCCCATTTTTGTTCACTACTTAATGGGAAAAGACAGCAATACAATAGCTTCAATTCAACATTTATTTAAAACAGTACCAATACAAGTAGCACAACATCTCAAAGCACACTGCACAATCATGTGGATGAAGGCCTGTACTGACCTTTCATGAGACAAACAAGATAAAATACGAATCTGCCAACACGAATAGGAAATCCAATCTCGTTTTGTGCAGTTGCACTGAAATCAAGTAAAGTGTTTCGCGTAGCGAAGCAAAATGTCGCAATAGCAACAAGTTGAATAGATACCCCTGTTTAAACAGAGGCAAAAAAGGAATCAATTACTGGCTAATAAAGGAGGATGAAACATGCGGCCACAAAAATTGTAATCCCGCCAATCCCTAACAAGTGTTGCAGTCTTGAAATAAGATTCAGTAGTTAATTCTGAGAGTGGCATCAATTACTGGCTTATAAAGGGGGTGATGCTGAATTTGTTGTAACAAATCAACAAGCATCATGTCTGGGTTGGTCCCATTTTTGTTCACTACTTAATGGGAAAAGACAGCAATACAATAGCTTCAATTCAACATTTATTTAAAACAGTACCAAAACAAGTAGCACAGCGTCTCAAAGCACACTGCACATCATGTGGTTGAGACCAAGATTTGAAACAACTCGCCACGAAGACTGGAAACAAATCTCGATCTCCTTTTGTGCAGTTCCACCAAAATTAAGCAAAGTCACCGGTGTGACATTCAAGTTGAACTACACAAAACACTCTTAAAACATAAGTGTTTCGAGTAGCGAAGCAAAATGTCGCAGTAGCAACAAGTTGAATCGATACCCCTGTTTAGCCAGAGGCAGAAAAGGAAACAATTACTTGCCGATAAAGGAGGATGAAACAAACGGTGACAGAAAGAAGCATCTAACTTATCTTGGATGGAAAACAAAGTAGGACAGTAGCATTTCTAAAACGGTTACATTGATTCATATTAACAGAGACATTCTCTTGAAACAACATTCGTTGAAAAATGTAATTTACTTTTAACAGTGACATTGCTTCAATTTTCCGGCGGCATTCTTAGATTAACAACAGCAAAATAGTTGTATGGGACATGCCAGCACCATGTGCGTCCACACGTATAAATGGGTGATGCCGAGTATGTAGCCAAGCAGCATATATGCGCTGGTCCCATATTTGTTCTCTTTGAACCTTCTTCCTATGTGAGGGCAGCAAATCTAGTCCTGCACAAACTACTCGACCCCCCTAGTTTCTTTCCCTTTTCAACAAAGAGATCGGTTCCTTAGAGATGTGTGTACTGGGTTAGCCCATTTTCCCCTTTTCGGCCTACAAAACGGCTGGATAGCCAGTCTATACTACTTTCCGCCCCTCCTTTCCTCATTGAACCACGTCCTAGATTCTTGCTCCACTACAAGAAATATGTTAATCCATGACGGATTTCTGGTGACGTTCTTGAAAACCATCACAGATACATCGCCGGTTCCTCCGGGTCGTCACAGAAATCGTCACAGATCAACAGGATGCGAATGGCCACTGAAATGATGCACCATCATGACGGACAATGAAAGACTATCATGGAAACTGTCATGGACAGACCATGTGGACCTAAGCCGGACCGTCACCAATGGCTCATGCTGATGTGGCATGTATCCGGTGTGATGCGTATGCTGAATCCTGATTGGTGAATCCGCCCTTCTCGCGGATCGCGTATCACAACCGTCCACTCCCTCATGTCGCACGGTAGGCACATGGCCCAACGGTGGTTGACAGGCTCCACCACCGCTGCTCCCCATCTTCTTCTCCATCCTCCGCCCCCCAATTCAATCCTATCCATCTCCCTCTCCCTCGTCCGCCGCCACCACCGGCAACCTCGGTGCCCCTCTCCCTAACCGCCACCGCCCCCACCTCCCCCCCATCCCCCGCTCTCACCTTCTCTCCTAAAACTAGGCGGCCCCCAGAACGAGCAGGCCGAGGCGCTTCCCGATTTGCGGCGCTGCTTCCGGATCCGCCAAGCAGCGCCAGAGGTCGGCTCCTTCTCCGCGTTGTTCTGCGCCAAGGTTGGCCTCCCCTTCCTTTTCCGCGTGGTCCATGGCGCTAACCCCGGACGGTACCGCCTCTCCGGTTCCCAATCCCACCCCTAAATTGATGGATGGATCTCCATGGCTGATGTGTTTTCCTACTACTTTGGTTGGTCGCAGGTGAGGCACTCAATACCATGGCCGGACGGAGGTTGGGCGATTTCCTTCCCTGACCTCGCGGCCTAGCCACTCCACCGCGAGCTTCTCGCCCCCAGGTTGTTATTCCCCTGCTCGCTCCCTCCCTCTTCCTCTCTATGGATTGGTTGCTGCTGCATGCTTGCTGCTCAAGTACCAGTCATCTCTTGCGTTGGTGCTTCTGCTGTGTGGATTTGTTGATATTATTGATATTGCTTAGCTAGTGTGGATGACTGGATGTGGGTGCGTGACTGTGCTCAACATATTAGAATATTTTCAAATAAAAATAACAATTAGTGCTCAAGTAATAATTTATGGGTTGAGTTCTGCGCATAGTTAAATGTAGTAGCAGCATACAGTTTTCACTGTGCACGC
The DNA here is from genome assembly GCA_032464435.1 of Aegilops umbellulata. NCBI lineage: Eukaryota > Viridiplantae > Streptophyta > Magnoliopsida > Poales > Poaceae > Aegilops > Aegilops umbellulata. Next base: position 327,463,440 of record CP136058.1, on the reverse strand, counting down.
TGCCGAGCATGCATTTTTGTATGTAGAAATCTCAAGTCTTTGTAACACAACACTTTCTGGCATTGGGTAAATGACTTGCCTTCCATTAACTACAGTCTTGCATTTTTATAAAAAGAAAAAAAAATTATCTCTTGCATGCAAGTGTACTCTGTGAGATAGTAATACATCCACGTGTATGTGTAGTTCATTGGGCCTGTAGCTCACTAGTTTGTGTTGCCGCTGTAATGTTTACCTCTGGTATCATGATGATACTTCTCGTTCGAAGAATTAGTATTTTAAAATTTTAGTGTCCACCTAACATCAGTACCTTGGAATATACTGCCTGTTGGAAGGATCATTTTATATCCTGAACATTTGTTATTGCAACTGCTCTTTAGCTACATAGCTACATAATATCAAATTTGACTTGAACTTTATATGTTTATATTACATGGCAAGTTGATTGTGTAGCCTATGTACAGAAGCTCAGGTGTAGATAAGTTCAGAAAGATGTCTCGTTTGGCTAGAGTGTGATGAAGTAGTGTGGAATTGCTCTGAACCTTTTATACATTTATGTGCGGAATCTGTTATTAATCTGTACAACATCAGCACTAACACTTTAATGGTATCGATTCAATATCTCAACTAATAGGCCACCAGTCAGCCATTAATCTTTGTCCGTACAACATCAACAGTGAAACTTTTATATTATTGATTCAATATCTCTACAACATCAGTACTGCCGAGCATGTATATTTTTCCTGTAGAAACGACTTCTTCCATTAACTACAGTCTTGCACTTTTCTAGAAAAATAATCTGATCTCTTGTGTGCACATGTTCTCTGCGATACTAATACATCCATGTGTATGGGTACTACTAGGGCCTGTAGCTCACTAATTTGTGGTTCCCTGTAATTATTTACCTCTGCTATCATGCTGGTTTCGGCTTTGTAGTAAGGTCCTCTACATATACTTCTCGTTCAAAGAATTAGCACTTCAATTTTTTGTCCGCCTACATAACATCAGTACCTTGGAATATACTTCCTGTTGGAAGGATTAACATTTTGTATTCTGGACAGTTGTCATTGCAGCTGCTCTTTAGCTATATAACATCAAATCTGGACTTGAACTTTAAATGTTTAGATTATATGACAAGTTAATTGTGCTACTTTTTATTCGCTGGTGTTAGTTACTATGAAGTAGCTGACTGGAGCCAACGATGGATGCTTAGCCTCTAATTATAAGGATTACCTGCTACTTTTGCTACCTCTTCTGTTCCCTGAATGAATGGTCTTGCTGCTTTCTCGCATGCGGTTTCTATTTCTCTTTTTCTTGGACAGTGTTTTTCTCTCTTAAAATCATATTTTGGTCAGGCTACTTGTGCTGTCAAATTTCAACTATTTTATTAGGGTTGATTTCTATGCCACTAATGCCTACTGCCTTGTCCACCCATCCAGCAGTGTACAAGACGTCCTCCTTGATGCAGCCGTTCCCAACGAGCTCTCTTTGCCGGAAGAGGTGCAGAAGCAAGTCAAGCACCCCCTTGGCCCCTGCATCCTGTCCTACATTGCCTGCACGAGCTCACTGATGGCTGCGCCCTCCTTACCTCCTAGCGTGGTGAGCCTCTCCCCACTTTAACCCAAATCTAGATGATATTTGCAATCTGAATACAGACCATGTTTTGGTTCAGTTTAGAGGCGGATTCAGTTGCTGAGATGAATATGTGAGCTTGATTAGTTGCTGATGGTTTTGTGGATCTGATTCTCTTGCACTGTTACACATAATTTAATTAGGGCAAGCTAATGCTAATCCACACAATATGATATAGCTTTTTTTTTAACATGCACCGTTCTTCATGTTGCTTTCGTATTGATATTTTGGGAGTTAATTTGCCAGTTCCAGCTTGTTAGATATAAATTCAGCTGCGACTGTGTATCTTGCTAGAAAGGACTTGTTTTACAGATGCGTGTATGTAGTACTTGAGAGAAAACCTAAAAACTGTACTTTTATCATCAACATCTTAGAACTGTAAGTGTCTATTTTGTTTATATTGCTATATGCTATTATTGTTACTTGGATTTTTATTTCTTGTCAAGTAACTATATTTTTGCTTGAACAGATGTAGACTTTAATTATGCTCCTGTTGTTTTCTTGTTAATACAAAAGCAACAAGTTCCCTATTCTAAAATAGTATTTAGGATTCAGATTGTGTTGGACATCAATAATTTTGTACATGGTAACTGAACTCCCTTCTGTTCAATATCCTATCCCACACTACATATATGATACATCAATTATCACTTATTTTCATAACAATGGTAACCCCTTTTCATGGTTGAAATGAACATTTTCACCGTGGCAGTCTGCTTTCTCTATCATAGATTGGAACTGTGGATGCATTACGGTATGATTGATTGTTGTCCGAGAAGCTACTATCCTTTTTGCTGTTGTTGGAAGGTAGGACTAGCTGTGATATTATTATTCTCCTATAGCATCATAATCTTATTAAGATGAAATTTTTTTTGTTCCCTTTTCGTTTTGATGTTTGCCTTTGTTACCAGAATTAAAGTATTGCTTGTGTTATTTATTTTCGGCAATGGGTACGGAAGTGCCTCCGTGGACTTACTTTTTATACTTTTACTTCATATTTCACGGCACATGAGAGGGTTTTCATTGCATGATTCGAGTTTAGTGTAGTGATAGCTTAGGAGTTCTAGTCAAATAAGCACAGTGGAGTTTACTACCAACTATTGATCTATGTATGCTCATCATTCCTTTTTGTTGCCATCAGTTGTTTCTTTTCACATGAATGATTTTGTTTCACTACTTTGCATCATGGCAGAGAAAAAATATAGAACTTGATAATGTGTAGTAAGCTACTTCCAGTTTCTACTTCTATTTTAACCTACTGACTATAATATTTAATAGTGTGACATATTTTTCATCATGTGGCAGCTATTGGTTTATGGGAGCATTTTCAACAACAAAGACATGACGAGCGGATCCACGACCAGGAATGCAGGGTCCCCTGGTTGTCCAACGAGCATTGTGCTTTGCTTGATGGGTGTGGTGCTAGCTGTAGAGTAGCATAGTGTTCTTCGAGACATGCTTGTAGAATTAATATTTTTTGGGTTCTTTTTTTGCTCCTGTACAGGTGTATTTTTGGGTGTGCTTATGTAATTTTTTTGTTTCAAGGACCTGAACATATATTTTCTGTTAAATTATTATGGGCTTTAAATTTCCATGGACAAGAGAAATGCGTGACGGGCTAATGTTCTGGACTGAGAAATTAGTGGGCCTTTCTTGAAATTAATGGGCCTAAATTCAAATTGGCTTGATTACTATATGGGCCACCACTCTTGGAGAGTTGAAATTTAGTGGGCCAAAATTTTAGATGGGCTGATTACAACATGGGCTGCCACGTCAGATCCATGTCAGATGATGACGTGCTAGACAAGCTAACGCCGTTATGAGAATGCCAATTAACTGCCATCGATGACGGTTAAAAACCGTCATGGTCCGTGACGGTTTTCCATGATCTGTCATGGAGTGTGCTATGGTTAAATTATGACGCGATATACATGACGAAATTCAAATCCGTCACGTATGCCTCTCGATGATGGACTTGCGCAAGTCCATGACAGACTGAAACCGTCACGTATTAACAGATTTCTTGTAGTGCTCCAGCCCACCGCACCCTTCTTTTCTCTTTGAACCAAGACCTAGATTCGACTACAGGTCGAAAAAGATCCACATGCAGCTAGAGCAACGGCGGTTTCAAAGAATCTTATACCTTAGGGTCGTCGGGATGTGGCAAGACGTGCAGCGGGAGGCCGGATCTGCCCACACTACGTACGGCAACGAGGAAGAAGAGGTCGGTGGCCCTCCCGCACAGGAGTTGGGTGAAAGAGAACAACGCAGCCGGCAGTGGATTGCCTCCCTCGCCGAAGGCGATAGAGTGAACGATGCACCTCCTCCCTTTCCCGGTGCGACGGGATACAGACGCCTCCTTCACCAGCTGTGAGGGGGGAGAGAGAGACAAGAGGCCAACGTAGTCTTGTTTAGATCTGGTGAAGAGAGGGTTAGAGACTGTGAATATAGCAAACCCTAGCAAATGAACGTTGAGCCTCCAGCGTGTAACATAAATGTAGTGCGGCAAGCGTGTGGAGAGTGCAAACCCTAGCGAACAAGCGCTGAGGCTCCCGCTTATATATATACTACTGTAGTACGGACTGAGCTCCGGTGCCTTTACTGCACCTGCTTTTGGCTGTATGACAGGTGAGCCAGCCACATTTTGAGCCCACCTGTCATAAATCCAAAGGCAGGTGCACTAAGTCAATGAAGTTGCGTCCATATAGTACTCTCGTGTATACGACTAATATATAGTGGAGTGGTTTTCTTATTCTCTCCATAACAATCGTTTTAAATTGTGTAAGTACGAAACTGAACTCTTTATTTAATGTATAGTGAAGAAAACTAGTACTACTTCCGATGAACTAACGATCCACGCCCACGCGTCCTGGTCGCACTTCCTGTCCTTCACGTGTGGTACACTACCCTCCCTTAAGTGAACAACCACACATGCGCCAAATTATCGGAAATGTGTGAGAGTGTGTACAAATAAAGAATTTCAATTTCAATTACCGGAAAGGTTTGAGAGTATTATAAAGTTTGGTTTCAGTCAAATCTAATATGCGGAGTAAATAAAAATGGAGGGCTACTACGTCCATCCGGGTTTTTAGTCCACACCATTTTTTAAAATCAAAGTTAATAGCTGGACAAATAAAATTACAGGGGAGCTGGAGACAAAGTTGTGAGAAGGCTTTGAAATCAATACAAAACTTATGCTCTTAGTACCAACGTCGACCCTTCTTCAAGGAAACATTTGGTTCATAGCCAATTGTGTGATAAAATTGCACCAACGTGAAAGACGACCGCGTCTCCAACGCAACCAGGGTGAACTGACGAAGGATATCATCTTTGTGCATAACAAGAAAAGAGCACTGATGGAAGACAGGTTGTTTTTCATTGAAAATCGATCAGCTTCACCAGCTGACGCAACCATGAGGCGCAACCATGAGCATCGATAGGTCATCGTGGTGATGCATCATCCATTTGGCATCAAGTTTGGGTGAGGCACCTATGAAGTTCGACAAATCCTCACTGTGGTCTATTTCTTCTCAGTAATCAAGCTCGAGGAAGGAAGAACCACGTGGCAGAGGACAGTGAGGCGGAACAACAATAGCCATCTAATTTTGTGCAGTTCCACTAAAATTGAGGAAGACATGCCCGGGTATGGAGACACGCATCGCTGTTTCCAAAAATATAAAAAAGGGTTAGCAACGACATCTCAATTGTCAATAAGAATTAATGAAAAGTACACCAACAAACAGAAGCATCATAATTATCTTGATGGGAACTAAACCAGGATACCCGAGAAAAAAAGCATTTCTTCATTTAACCAGTGATAGTACTACCACCATATGGACAATGACCGCACAACCACCATGTTCTTTTTGTTGAAACAACATGTATACCTCCACCGAGGCATAAATCAGGACAACTTTTCGAGTGGCATTTCCTCTATAATAGTACTAGTAGGTGATGTTGGACCAGCCGACGAACCCTAGCTACTATGCATGGGAAGCTGGGGAGTAGTCGCATAGAAGAAAACCCGCACGCAGCGACCTGGGGAGCTGGACCAGTACAAGAAGGTATACCTCAGGTGGGCGAGATGCCATTTAGGCGGGCGGGCTGGATCTGCCCACATGACGGCAGCGAACACGGACGCGGAGAATCTTCGTCCGCGCCAGTGCCGGCTCCGAGAGGACGGTGCGCATCGGCTTCCTCCGTCACCGACGGCGACAACGTCAACGCTACACCTCCTCACCTCCCGCAGCGGACGGGATTCGGCCGGATCTGTGACCACCGGTGAGGAGAGAGATAGAGTGGACAATGTCATCTTGTTTTGATATGGAAAGGGTGAGAGAGCGAGACGCGAGAAACTCTATCAAACAAGAGGCTATAATGAAGTAAAAAAATCTCTCCATAACAGTGGTTTTAAATAGAATACGCGCGTTCCCGGTAAAAACAAACGAAAACTGGCGAACAAATTTTTAAGGGTCTGTCTAGGACACATCTAGATGTGACATAGTTATGTCACATCTAAGTTGATGTCCACTCTGTTTGTGGTCTATTTTTTCCTAGTTTTTTTGTTTCTTGTTGCTACATTATATACTTGTGGGAGCTTAGATGTGATATCCTTAAATAACATCTAGATGCGAATTAGACAAACTGATTTTCTAACGTACCAAGAAAGAAAACTCGATCAAAAACACGTCCCCGCTTCCAGGTCGTGAGAGTCATCGCGCACACACACATAGACATAGACATGCATATCCGTGTTTACGTAAAATTCCATTTCCATCTCCATCTCCAATCATATTTGTCCAGCTGGCGCATTATTTACGTTGTTAATTATATACGCAGCAATATTAACGTACAGCATCTCTTGTTTGCGCACGGCCGGTCCTGACCAACCCGAACACTCTTCATCACCCGCGCGTGCTTCCCGCCCGAAACGGTCAGTGCCGCGTTCATGCCCGGCCAGAGCGGACGCGACCTCTCACTGACGCTGGCATTGAAGCGGCGTGCCAGCCGAGAGAGCGTCGCCCACGCCGCTTCCGGCTGCACGTGGCTGCTCTGCGTTCAAAGGTTGCAATAGCCGGCTACAACATGCATGTAAAAAGTTCTTGGGAGTCCGTGCTACAGCTAGCTGTCCTCCCCCAACTCGTCAATCTCTTCCAGTAGTGCTAGTACTCCATGGCGCGATCCATCGACAAGCAGGCGAGAAGTTATCGTATACTCGGTTTGCGATGAGTGGCATGCCGAGCGACCGTGTGGGGTCGAGCCATGGAGGAGGGTGAGACACGAACACGACAGACATGATTTAAACGTTGGTTTTGCTCGATGGCGTGATCCAACGAAACGAAACATTGGTTTCTCTCCGTTTCCATTTTTTCTCCGGGAAAACGGAAACTTTCCACTCCATTTTCATTCCTATTCCAAGGTTGCCCTGTTACAACATTCCATCAAATACAAAGGAAAACTAACACGCATGTTGATGCATCTCAATGATTCACAGATCATAGCCAATATTTACTTCACAACTAAAGAAAAAAGTTATGAGAGCGTGTATGAAAGAAAAACTACTGATGGGGTCACTACGACTTAAACCCTAAACCCTAAACATGATTTAATTTCATGGCCAGGTAGAACCTGTCGAAGGAAAGACGGCTGGCACCCTCGGATCATACGATGCTTTTGTGCAGTTCCACTAAAATCGACGTGAGCATCCCTGATGGCAAAGATATTGAAGAAGTGTGACTAGAATAATAGTACTGGCACTGGTTCATGAGACATAAACTCATCACAAGTAGAAGCCGGTAGAAGTAGAGAAAGATCGACATGGAGATGGAGCTACGGCAGTGGAGCAAGCCGGCTCCAAAAGGAAGATGGACTACCTGGGACGTCGAGCTGTAGCTAGAAGGGCGGTTGGGACGCGGCATCGTCCCATACCGCGGTGACCCCCGATTGGGACGCACCGACTGTGGGTTTTCTCCCTCGCCGATGTCGACCGCGTTTATGCAGAACATTGTTCCCTTCCCCGAGCTGCGGGATTGATACGTCTCCAACGTATCTATAATTTTTGATTGCTCCATGTAACTTTATCTACTGTTTTGGACTATATTGGGCTTTATTTTCCACTTTTATATTATTTTTGGGACTAACCTATTAACCGGAGGCCCAGCCCAGAATTGTTGTTTTTTGCCTATTTCAGTATTTCGTGGAAACAGAATATCAAACGGAGTCCAAACGGAATGAAACCTTCGGGAACGTGATCTTCTCACCAAACGTGATCCAGGAGACTTGGACCCTACTCCAAGAAGTTTCCAGGGAGGTCACGAGGGTGGAGGGTGCCCCCTGGGCACGCCCCCTGCCTTGTGGGCCCCTCGGAGCTCCACCGTCGTGCTCCTTCCTCCTATATATAGCTACGTACCCCCATTAGACCATAGAGGGAGCCAAAAACCTAATTCCACCACAGCAACTTCCTGTATCCACGAGATCCCATCTTGGGGCCTGTTTCGGAGCTCCGCCGGAGAGGGCATCCATCACGGAGGGCTTCTACATCAACACCATAGCCCTTCCGATGAAGTGTGAGTAGTTTACTTCAGACCTTCGGGTCCATAGCTAGTATCTAGATGGCTTCTTCTCTCTTTTTGGATCTCAATACAATGTTCCCCCCCTCTCTCGTGGAGATCTATTCGATGTAATCTTCTTTTTGCGGTGTGTTTGTTGAGACCGATGAATTGTGGGTTTATGATCCAACTTATCTATGAATAATATTTGAATCTTCTCTGAATTCTTTTATGTATGATTGAGTTATCTTTGCAAGTCTCTTCGAATTATCCGTTTGGTTTGGCCAACTAGATTGGTAGTTCTTGCAATGGGTGAGGTGCTTAGCTTTGGGTTCAATCTTGCGGTGTCCTTACTTAGTGACAGAAAGAGTTGCAAGGCACGTATTGTATTGTTCCCATCGAGGATAACAAGATGGGGTATTTATCATATTGCATGAATTTATTCCTCTACATCATGTCGTCTTGCTTAAGGCGTTACTCTGTTTTTAACTTAATACTCTAGATGCATGCTGGATAGCGGTCGATGAGTGGAGTAATAGTAGTAGATGCAGGCAGGAGTCGGTCTACTTGTCACGGACGTGATGCCTATATACATGATCATACCTAGATAACCTCATAACTATGCTCAATTCTATCAATTGCTCAACAGTAATTTGTTCACCCACCGTAGAATATCTATGCTCTTGAGAGAAGCCACTAGTGAAACCTATGGCCCCCGGGTCTATTCTCATCATATCAATCTCCATTACTTTATTTTACTTGTTTTGCTTTTACTTTTCACTTTGCATCTTTATACCAAAAATACCAAAAATATTATCTCTATCAGATCTCACTCTCGTAAGTGACCGTGAAGGGATTGACAACCCCTAAGCGTTGGTTGCGAGTTGCTACCGTTTTGTGCAGGTACGAGGGACTTGCGCGTGACCTCCTACTGGATTGATACCTTGGTTCTCAAAAACTGAGGGAAATACTTACGCTACTGTGCTGCATCACCCCCTCCTCTTCGGGGAAAACCAACGCTAGCTCGAGACGTAGCAAGAAGGATTTCTGGCGCCGTTGCCGTGGAGGCCTACGCAAAAGTCAACATACCAAGTACCCATCACAATTTCTATCTCTTGCATTACATTATTTGCCATTTGCCTCTCATTTTCCTCTCCCCCACTTCACCCTTGCCGTTTTATTCGCCCTCTCTTTCCCAATCTCCTCCTCTTTTCCCTTTGCCTTTTGTTTGCTCGTGTGTTAGTTTGCTTACCTGTCGCTATGTCGAATTCCTTATCTTCTCCGTTATCTCCTGAGAATGAAGTGCTAAATTTTAAAAAAAGGGAGGGAGAAAATCTAAAAGATGCTTGGTATAGAATTTGCAATTCTCAAAATAGATCTACCAGGAAGCAATCTACTTCAGTCCTTCTTCGCAATTTTTATGTAGGTGCTAATCCTTGGTATAGATATATCCTTGATACCATTACCGGAGGGAATTTTTTGGGTAGCCATACTTTTGATTCCTATAATGCTTTAATAGATTTATTTGGCTCACCTCCCCTTTTGGTTAATGGATCTGTGTTAACCTTGGAGCATGTTATGCAAAGGCTTGAAATTATTGAAAACAAAGTTGCTACCATTGAATCCATTGAAAATCTAGATAAAAAGATTCATAATCAAATTACTCAATATGTATCTAAGGTAGGAATGACTTTGAAAAATATTAAGGAGAAGGAACCCATGGTTAATGAAAAAATAAATCTAGACTCTACTCGAATCGATGAACTTGAGGGTATCATTACCAACTTGGGAACTATTTTTTATTCCGTAAAAAGTACTCCTAGTCCTCCCACTAAAATTGCCAAGTTTATGTATGTTCCTAAAAATAAGGGTGAATCATCTAGTAAGGAAAATGCGGATCTTAAATCTATAAGTATTCACCCCGATCTTTTTACAATAATTAAGGAACCATTTGCCACGAATGAATTTTTCGATCTTATGCCTAAAAGTTTTATAATCACTAGAAAGAAAGAAAATTCTAAAGGAGGTGGATGCCTCATTGAAGGATTGCCTACCAAAGATGGCAATACCTAGATCTATCCTTGCTTTTATGCCTAGCTAGGGGCGTTAAACGATAGCGCTTGTTGGGAGGCAACCCAATTTTATTTTGTGTTTTTTGTTTTTGGTTCTGTTTAGGAATAAATAATCCATCTAGATTATGTTTATATATGGTTTTATCTTTTAATTAGTGTTTGTGCCAAGTTAAACCTATTAGATCTTCTTGGAAGATAGTTATTTGATCTTGCTGTAATTTCTAGAATCTTTGCGCTCAGTGCCCGAATTGTTAAAAATCACCAGAACGTGATAAAATAGTGATTCCAATTGCTGCTGATCAATAAACAAATTTCCCAGGTCGTCTAATTTTGGTAGAATTTTTCGGGTTCCAGAAGTTTGCGTTAGTAACAGATTACTAAGACTGTTCTGTTTTTGACAGATTCTGTTTTGCGTGTGTTGTTTGCTTATTTTGATGAATCTATGGCTAGTAAAATAGTTTATAAACCATAGAGAAGTTGGAATACAGTAGTTTTAACACCAATACAAATAAAGAACAAGTTCACTACAGTACCTTAAAGTAGTCTTTTGTTTTCTTTCTCTAACAGAGCTCACAAGATTTCTATTGAGTTTTGTGTTGTGAAGTTTTCAAGTTTTGGGTGAATTCTTTTGATGGATTATGGAACAAGGAGTGGCAAGAGCCTAAGCTTGGGGATTCCCATGGCACCCCCAAGATAATCCAAGGACACCAAAAAGTCAAAGCTTGGGGATGCCCCGGAAGGCATCCCCTCTTTCGTCCACCTCCATCGGTAATTCACTTGGAGCTATATTTTTATTCACCACATGATATGTGTTTTGCTTGGAGCGTCTTGTATTATTTGTGTCTTTGCTTGTTAGTCTACCACAATCATCCTTGATGTACACAACTTTTGAGAGAGCCATGCATGAATTGAAATTTGTTAGAATACTCTATGTGATTCACTTATATCTTTTGAGCTTGATAGTTTACTCTATGTGCTTCACTTATATCTTTTTGAGCGTGATAATTTTTGCTATAGTGCTTCACTTAGATCTTTTAGAGCACGGTGGTGGATTGTTTTAAAGAAACTTGATCTCTCATGCTTCACTTAGATTATTTTGAGAGTCATTAATAGCATGGTAATTTGCTTAATGTTAATATACTTGGTATTCAAGATATGTGAAACTTTCTTTTTAGTGGGTTGAATACTAAGATAAGTTTGATGCTTGATAATTGTTTTGAGATATGGAGGTGATAATATCATAGTCGTGCTAGTTGAGTAGTTGTGAATTTGAGAAATACTTGTGTTGAAGTTAGCAAATCCCGTAGCATGCACGTATAGTTAAAGTTGTGTAACAAATTTGAAGCATGAAGTGTACCTGGCTTGTGCATCCTTATGAGTGGAGGTCGGGGACGAGGGATGGTCTTTTCCTACCAATCTATCCCCCTAGGAGCATGCGCGTAGTACTTGATTTTTGATGACTTCTAAATTTTTGCAATAAGTATATGAGTTCTTTTGACTAATGTTGAGTCCATGGATTATACGCACTTTTACCTTTCCGCCATTTGCTAGCCTCTTCGGTACCGTGCATTGCCCTTTCTCACATTGAGAGTTGGTGCAAACTTCGCCGGTGCATCCAAACCCCGTGATATGATACCTATTTCACACATAAACCTCCCTATATCTTCCTCAAAACAGCCACCATACCTACCTATCATGGCATTTCCATAGCCATTCCGAGATATATTGCCATGCAACTTCCACCATCATAATCATCATCATGACATGCTTTACTTTTGTCATATTGCCATTGCATGATCTTGTAGTTGACATCATATTTGTGGCAAAGCCACCATGCATTATTTTTCATACATGTCACTCTTGATTCATTGCACCATCCCGGTACACCGCCGGAGGCATTCATATAGAGTCATATCTTGTTCTAGTATCGAGTTGTAATCATTATGTTGTAATCAATAGAAGTGTGATGATCATCATTATTAGAGCATTGCCCAATCAAAAAAAAGAGAAAGGCCAAAAAAAAAGAAAGGCCCAAAAAAAGGAGAAAATAAAAAGGGCAATGCTACTATCTCTTTTTCCACACTTGTGCTTCAAAGTAGCACCTTGTTCTTCATGTAGTGAGTCTCATATATTGTGCTTCAAAGTAGCACCATGATTTTCATATAGTGAGTCTCATAAGTGGTCTTGTTCATACTAGTGGGAATTTTTCATTATAGAACTTGGCTTGTATATTCCAATGATGGGCTTCCTCAAAATGCCCTAGGTCTTCATGAGCAAGCAAGTTGGATGCACACCCACTAGTTTTCTTTTGTTGAGCATTCTTAGCTCTAGTGCATCCGTTGCATGGCAATCCCTACTCCTTGCATTAACATCAATCGATGGGCATCTCCATAGCTCATTGATTAGCCTCGTTGATGTGAGACTTTCTCCTTTTTTGTCTTCTCCACACAATCCCCATCATCATATTCTATACCACCAATAGTGCTATGTCCATGGCTCGCGTTCATGTATTGCGTGAAGGTTGAAAAGGTTTGAGATTATTTGAGTATGAAACAATTTCTTGGCTTGTCATCGGGGGTATAGAAGTTGGGAACATCTTTGTGTGACGAAAATGAAGCATAGCCTAACTATATGATTTTGTAGGGATGAACTTCCTTTGGCCATGTTATTTTGAGATGACATAATTGTTTGATTAGTATGCTTGAAGTATTATCATTTTTATGTCAATATGAACTTTTGTCTTGAACCTTTCAGATCTGAATATTCATACCATGATTAAGAAGATTTACATTGAAATTATGCCAAAGTATCACTCCGCATCAAAAATTATCTTTTTATCATTTACCTACTCGAGGACGAGCAGGAATTAAGCTTGGGGATGCCTGATACGTCTCCAACGTATCTATAATTTTTTATTGCTCCATGCTACTTTATCTACTGTTTTGGACTATATTGGGCTTTATTTTCCACTTTTATATTATTTTTGGGACTAACCTATTAACCGGAGGCCCAGCCCAGAATTGCTGTTTTTTGCCTATTTCAGTATTTCGTGGAAACAGAATATCAAACGGAGTCCAAACGGAATGGAACCTTCGGGAACGTGATCTTCTCACCAAACGTGATCCAGGAGACTTGGACCCTACTCCAAGAAGTTTCCAGGGAGGTCACGAGGGTGGAGGGCGCCCCCCTGGGCACGCCCCCTGCCTCGTGGGCCCCTCGGAGCTCCACCGTCGTGCTCCTTCCTCCTATATATAGCTACGTACCCCCATTAGACCATAGAGGGAGCCAAAAACCTAATTCCACCACAGCAACTTCCTGTATCCATGAGATCCCATCTTGGGGCCTGTTTCGAAGCTCCGCCGGAGAGGGCATCCATCACGGAGGGCTTCTACATCAACACCATAGCCCTTCCGATGAAGTGTGAGTAGTTTACTTCAGACCTTTGGGTCCATAGCTAGTATCTAGATGGCTTCTTCTCTCTTTTTGGATCTCAATACAATGTTCTCCCCCTCTCTCGTGGAGATCTATTCGATGTAATCTTCTTTTTGCGGTGTGTTTGTTGAGACCGATGAATTGTGGGTTTATGATCCAACTTATCTATGAATAATATTTGAATCTTCTCTGAATTCTTTTATGTATGATTGAGTTATCTTTGCAAGTCTCTTCGAATTATCCGTTTGGTTTGGCCAACTAGATTGGTAGTTCTTGCAATGGGTGAGGTGCTTAGCTTTGGGTTCAATCTTGCGGTGTCCTTACTTAGTGACAGAAAGAGTTGCAAGGCACGTATTGTATTGTTGCCATCGAGGATAACAAGATGGGGTATTTATCATATTGCATGAATTTATTCCTCTACATCATGTCGTCTTGCTTAAGGCGTTACTCTGTTTTTAACTTAATACTCTAGATGCATGCTGGATAGCGGTCGATGAGTGGAGTAATAGTAGTAGATGCAGGCAGGAGTCGGTCTACTTGTCACGGACGTGATGCCTATATACATGATCATACCTAGATAACCTCATAACTATGCTCAATTCTATCAATTGCTCAACAGTAATTTGTTCACCCACCGTAGAATATCTATGCTCTTGAGAGAAGCCACTAGTGAAACCTATGGCCCCCGGGTCTATTCTCATCATATCAATCTCCATTACTTTATTTTACTTGTTTTGCTTTTACTTTTCACTTTGCATCTTTATACCAAAAATACCAAAAATATTATCTCTATCAGATCTCACTCTCGTAAGTGACCGTGAAGGGATTGACAACCCCTAAGCGTTGGTTGCGAGTTGCTACCGTTTTGTGCAGGTACGAGGGACTTGCGCGTGACCTCCTACTGGATTGATACCTTGGTTCTCAAAAACTGAGGGAAATACTTACGCTACTGTGCTGCCTCACCCCCTCCTCTTCGGGGAAAACCAACCCTAGCTCGAGACGTAGCAGGGATCAGGCCCGTCATTCTATGCTTGTGAAGAGAGCAACCTAAGCAAGCAAGCTTACCTTAGGCTCCTGCTAGTGTATATACAGTGGTTTTCTTTTTCTCTCCATATCAACCATTTTATATTGCGTACGTGTCATTCAAGAGTGAAATGATGGTTGCTTCTTCCGACTAACTTACTGTGTGATTTGACTGCTCCTTAGTGGCCCCTACACGTACTCCCCCTACGTGTATGCAACAGTCAGACGTACATATGGACGCAAAAACGCGCGCAACGCCCTAATGCATGCATGTCCGAGCACACGACGGAACACACACGGTCACGCTCAAGTGCTCAACGTACACATGCATGCACACACATACTCAGTCAGGGTGAGCTTGTGATCGTATAAACACCAAAAAATATATATATATTGAGCGCAATGAGCGTATTATGAAGTCCATTGACCGTATTTTTACAAATATACAGTGACAGACAGTGTATTATCTCGTTTGAAATTAAGCCATATTAACCGGAGAGGAGGCAGTATGGACTAGCATTACTTTGCTGTGTACCGACAACTTGCCGAACGAGGAGAAGGTTGCAGGATGGGAGAAGCTTGCGCGCGGTGGCTCGCAGGACAAGGAGAAACTTTTGACTAATGCAAGCTCTCCCACGCTCACGCGGTGGATGTGCAACTGTTAATTCGGTGTCAGATTGCTAGAAGCATACACTATACTGCTAGTGCTATTATTGTTCGACTTCCTGAATAGGCGAACAGCCAAGCGCAAAGTTTACTAGTACTACTACTATAGTCTATAAAGGTACGTACTATACTAGTACTAGGAACTGGATGGAGGAGCGCCTGCACTCTTATTATAATTTTAAAATGTGATAAAGCAATCTTCAACACATTTGGTTCTCTTCGAGGGTTCTCGCATGTGATAATGGAAGTTGATTGCATGGAACACTCGCCATAATTCCCGCTTAATTCTGGCTCATATCCTGTTACAAATAGTAGCGCTCGGTAATATTTCCTCTTTTTTTGTTATTCAGCATGTAAACAGGTCAGCAAACCTTGCGACGCATCTTCGTGCGAACCGTGCTTGCTGCACTTTGAATGTGGCCGAGAGCTGGCTTGATGAAACACCTCGCTTCCTACTTCTTTTTTGTGAGGTACCTCGCTTCCTAGTGACCAGTGTCTTGGCTAATCGTCCTAAGAATGCTTATATATGAATAAAGCTCTCTCATTTACCCGCAAAAAAGATTAAGCCATATTAACCGGAAAGGACGGAGTATGGACTAGCACTACTTTTTGGTGCGTCCCGTCAACTCGCAGAACGAGGAGAAGCTTGCAAGACAAGGTGAAGCTTGCTTATGCCTTTTGACTAATGCAACCTACCCTCGGTGGACATGCATCAGTCCATTCGGTGTCAGATTGTCAGAGGCATACACTGTAGTACCCAACATGCAGAGTACCATCATTGTTCGACTTCACGAAGAGGCGAAGAGCCAAGCGCAGTAGTACGAGTACTACTACTACTAGAACCATATGGTGGAGCGTATGTACTCTTATTATTTTTTTATCTCTGATAAAGTACACGTTTATTCCGGAGAAGGGCTGAAAACGGCAGCCCAACATGTAATGAATGATATCGATCAACCAACCATGCTCGAATATATCTTGGCCTCCGTGCGAGCCCGTCTATGTGTTCTCGCTCCTCGTCTCTCTCAAGGAACGGCGGGTTGGCTCTTTGCCGTCAATTGAGATCGGTTTGCTCACACTCGTGTCCCACATGTCAGTGATATGCCAAGAGGAGGTGCGTTGACCGACTGGCCATACACGTACTTGGTTTTGCACCTTCATACTACTCCTCCCTCCGTCACAGTTTACATGGCGCACTTCATTATGATGCATTTCTCTCAATGCATTTCCACCACCAGAGAGACTTTAGACACGTTTAGTTTAATGCTCAATTAATTAGGGTGTGGTAACCGCAATCAAGTCCACAATTTTCTCTCCATGTACTGTACTACTACGGAGTGGAGTAAGTGCATGCATGTGTGTACCCGGGGTGGAAGCACTGCATGCATGTGTGTACACATTATTCCCTCTAGTAATAGACGCCGTGATATAACTACCAATGTTGTTTTTCAGGCCGATCGCTAGTCGCCTTGGTCCCACAGATTTTTTTTTTCTTTTTTCTGAAGCGCGTTGTATAAACAGTGATGAATGGAGTAGTATGAGCGGATTCAAAGAAGAGCGTATTGATGGTTTCTTCTTCAGAGCAACTTACAGTGGGAAAGGTAGGGCTTATGATTTGACTGCTCATTACTCACTATTAATGTGGCGCAACGACCGGGCTGAGTCTCCCATGCGGTTGTGCACTACCCCCTCGGTTCTTAAATATACTCCGGAGTATTTGTCTTTCTAGAGATTTGAACGAGTGACTACTCAAATATTTGTCTTTTTAGAGATTTCAAATGTACTGGCACATACGGATGTATATGGACATATTTTAGAGTGTAGATTCATTCATTTTGCTCCGTATGTAGTCACTTGTTGAAATCTCTAGAAAGACGAATAGAATATTTAGGAACGGAGGGAGTACAGATACGAAGCAAAATGAGTGAATCTACACTCTAAAATATGCCTGTTTGAAATTTGTAAAAAGACAAATATTTAGGAACGAAGGAGTATAATTTTGTGCATGGCACATGGACCCAGATGATGAAGAGGCTTCTGGCAATGCTATCAAGCTACCATCATTTGTTTACATAATTGACGTACTATACAAATAAATTTCCAGCGACATGAAATTGTACAATGGTGTGAGCTTTCAGCTTTTGTTTCGCGTGTCTTGCCATCGATGCTCTTTCGGAAACAATAAAAAACTAACTTCCTTGCTAATGCATGTCAATTATTAGCAGATCAGAGCTAATAGTTACATCACAACTGAAGACAGAGTTGTGAGAAGGTGTTAAATTAATATTGATCCATGCTTTCATTGGCAGCAACGTCCCCACAGCTCTGTCTAAATCAACAAGGCATGTTGGGAAAAAAGTAGTTGTTGGAGCATGCAACATTCCAATCTTTTTGTGCAGTTCCACTAAAATAGAGCTGAGCGTCCCTGTTCCAGAGATATTAAGTGTGATTACGATAATAGAGGACTGCTGATGAAACAATAAACACACAAATAGAAGCCGGTCACCTTTGCAGTCTCTCTTAAGACTAACTAGTTGGAGAAGATTAGGCTCGGAGTTGGATGAGGAGGATAGAGCAAAACCAATCTCCCTTTGTGCAGTCGCACTGAAATGTAGAGACATTGCCCGTGTGACATTTTAGTACAACTGCACAAAACACTCTTAAGAAAAAAGTGATTTGTGCAGTTCACTAAAAGGTCGCAATAGCAACGAGGTGAAATGGATAGCCCTGTTTGCAAAAAAGAGGTACAAAGGAAACAATTACTGGCCAATAATAGTTGATGACACATGCGACGACAAAAAAGAAGCATATTCCTTGTCCTAAGGGAAGATAACAACACGGTTGTGTTTGTATAAAACGGTGTGAGGACGAGAAAGCAATATGGAAAGTACGCCAGACGAGCTACGTTTTGGGCAAAGAACTATGGAAGATCCACATGCAGCAATGTGGGAAGACGGGCAGTGGAGCAAGGCCGGAGGGGATACCTGGAGGTCATCGGGATGTAACTAGGTGAGCGGCGGCGGGCGGAATCTGCGAGCAGGTGGCGTAGGCCCTGCCACGCCGAAGCTTGGTCAAAGAGAACGGCGTGTACCGTAGATCGGGACGTGCTGCCTTGGTGCCGTCAAACGGAGAAACGATGCACTTCCTCCCTTTCCCCCGGCGGACGGGATGCGGTCAGATCAGTGACCAATGGTGAGAGAGAGAGAGAGGCCACCGCACTCCCTTTCCCCCGGCGGACGGGATGCGGCCGGATCAGTGACCAATGGTGAGAGAGAGAGAGGCCACCTCGGCCTTGTGTGAGATACTCTGAAGAGCGACAAACCAGGCAGGCAGGCTCCATTGTATATAGTGAGCGGACTACCTTTTTCTCCATAAAATTGTTTTATATTCTGTGTACGTGGCATTGAGCGCTATAACTTTATTTAAAAATAACGCGGCAACGCGTCAAGTCGAACTTTGTTTCGTGCACGCGTGGTACACGACCTCCCTAGGTAAACAACCGCTACATGCATTCAAATTAGCACGTGGGCTGCCATTTCGTAAAGAAATGAGCTCCACCGTGTACCCGTGCGGGTGTGGCTGGGCACGAAGCGTGAGTACGTGCACGGTGCACCTATTCTCTTCTTGTATACGTACACCACCTACGTGGGGTTGTGTGAGAGAGATACAAACCTAGAGAGATATAGTGTGTGGGTTCTTGAGAGTTTTTTTTGGGGGCGGGGACAATCAAAAAATGTAACATATGCAATGTCTGTGAAATAGAGTCCTGGATATAACATATATATAGAGGGTGCGATCCACGAGAAGAGAGTGGAGGTATCATCGGCTTGAGGTGTCCATAGAATCGAAGAGAGGGATGATGCGTGTGTGTGTGCACGCGCGATCGATAAAGAGTGCCATCGAATTTGTGTGTGCCCACGTCAAAGATATAGAGTGGCTGGCCTACTGGAACGTGAGATGGGACATGTGCAGTTTGTCTCTATGGCATGGATACCTACCTGCAGTGCTCGACTATCGGTGTGTGGTGGGGGAGGAGGGAGGCCCAATTAACTTTAGAGGTACAATGGTTGGTATATGTGTGAAGGAGGAGAGAGGCCTACCTCATGTATTAAGGAGATCGATCTGCCTCATGTATTAAGGGAGATCGATCGGCATCCATGCATATGTGCAGGAGAGGAATAAGGTTGGGAGAGAGACAGAGCTAGAGTGTTGGAGGGGGTGGTAGTGGAGTTGCTTCTAACAAATGGTGGGATAGGCTTGCTACACAAACGGAGGGCACGCCCTCAATATCAATAAGAGAGGAGATGGCTGCTTGTTGTCTGTGCACGTGCGTGTGAGAGACGGGTCAGGAGGCATGCACGAATGATGAGGGGGGGCGATGTGGCTGTGCTAAGAAGACGTAACTACATAGGAAGATCAATCGCCCTTTGTTAGAGAAAGGAGAGACATAACTTGTGAGGTACGTTGATCGATGGGGGGGGGGTAGTTAAAGTCGATCTAGGTATATGTTGGGAGATCGGTCGGTATACATGCATGTGTGTGTTAGAAGCAAATGAGGCACGAGGAGAAGGATAGAGAGAGAGGGATGCATGTAGGAGGTGGTACGAGAGGCATACTATATCGAGGGGGAGGAGTGTGTGAGTATGAGAACGATGAAAAAGTGGTGGGAGTGAGGCATGGACGGTGACAAGAGAAGAGGGGAAGCTTGTGTTTGTGCTAGGCATATCGATCGATGTGTGCCATAAAGAAGGAGCTGGGGGGGCCTACACACACCGTGGGTGAACGACCTAAAGTGAAAAGACGAATTTGCGCGATGGATCTAGAGAATGCTGAGGGAGGGTGAGAGGGATGCGGGCGTGTGCATGCACAAGAGAAAGTTAGCGCTAGCTACAAAGATAAGAGGGTTGTGTGGGTGTAAGAGACGAATAGAGATCATATATACTTCATTATAAAAAGCAAATTCGGATATTTGAAGAATTTATCATAGTGTTTCAAACTGACGCATGTGTGAATATATATAACGGTGATACACATGGTGTGGTTATGAACATGTTATACTGCATTTAATATATTTTATCTCTACTCTTATAAAAAAACGGAGTTGTTGATGATGGTGTGCCTGCCATCTTGCATTATAGGCCGTCCGATTTATATCTGGCGGATGGCAAGGAAACTATGATGGTTTAAGTTGGCAACAATCATGATTGTAGATTCTTATTGAAATAGAGAAACAAATTCAAATTTAGTTCGAATTGCAGCGGTAGTATAGACATTTGGAATGCACTAAAATGTTGGTATGAGTAGGTTACATGCATTATACAGCAAGCGAAAAAATTTAATAGGACATAACATGGATTCATACTCCCTCCTTCCATCTATATAGGGCGTAATGAGATTTTTAAGACCGCCTTTGACTATTGACAAAATTAATAGTACATGGCATGCACAATGTGAAAATTATATCATTGAAAGAACCTTTCACAGACGAATTTAATGGTGTGCTTTGTGTAAGTTGCATGTCATATATCATTGCTCTAATATTTGGTCAAAGTTATCATCGAAAAACGCATTAGGCCCTATATAGATGGAAGGAGGGAGTAGCTTTGAATAGCATTTGTATAGTAAAACGGGGCAAGACTCTCTCTTTGTGTGGTGTGAATAGTTTTATTTTTTTTGTTTTCTTTTTGGCTGAGGGAAGTGCGAATTGATTTGGTACGTACAAGTACAATATTACTACACGTTAGGCTTGTCCCTAAAATTCAACCCGCGTCTTGTTATATCCCGAAAATTCAGATATCGTGCTCCCAAAACTGGTGCCTTCACAACCCACGCCTTGCTATCCCGAAATTACAACGCGCGCGAAAACTCCCTCCAGCTGCCAAATCCCGACACGCGAAATCCCCCTTCTAACCCTGAGCCGAAAGGGTCGCTAGTTCAAATTGGTGGGGGGTACTTTTGTAACACACCCTACATTTTGGACAAGCGCGTCCCTAAGTCATGCTTCACCCCCGCCCATCGCCCCCTTTTCACCATTCGACATCCCAGGCCGCCATAACCTCTCCACTCCAGCCGCGAAACCCCACCCTCCTCTGTCCGCCACGTCACCACTGCCCAGCCGGAGCCTCTTCCCCGATGACGTCGTCCATCGCAACAGCTCGACGTCCCTCGTCCACCTCCCCGAATGAGGGTCCGTCGTCCATCTCCCCATCCCGTCGGTTCAGCCGCCCCATCCTCCACCTTCAAGGAGATGCTCCGACGATCGCCTCGTCTATCGCGGCTGCTCCATCCCCACAACATCGCCTTAACCTGCTCCACCGGAACCGCAGCATCCTCACCGACTCCTCGGACAAAGCCGAGGCCTACTCGGCGCCATCAAAGAGGTTGTACACTCATCGCATCGCACCTTCTCCTTAACTCGACCTCCCGGCGCCGATGGTGCTCCATCCCGCACCCCCATGGAGCGGCTACCTTGAAGCCGGCGCCGCGGGCGACATCTCCACGGCGGCTCTCCCCCAGTGTGAGGCCCCTTCAGCGGCGGCGGCCATACCAGCCGGATCTGTTGTTGCTGCTCTGGCTCTCGCTCACTCGCTCGTGCTGCTGATGCTGCTCCGGCTCTTGCTCGATCGCTCGCTCACCCAGCTGCTGCTGCTGCTCTCCCCCTCGCTTGTGCTGCTGCTTTGCTCCGATTAAGCCACACTTCAGTCAACTGAATCGACTTTTGGGTCAGTCGATTTTCAGGGGTTGGGGGGCTCGCCAAAGTTAAGGAAGAACCACCCACAGCGGGGACGGGGGCTCGCCGGAGAGGTACCCCACTATCTATCTTAAGGTTCAGGGTGGGGGCGGGGGGGCTAGTGGGCTGGCCGGGGCGTCGGTGGCGAGTTGTTTCGGGGCAGCGAGGCGGCGCTGGGGCCGGCGGTTCGACCGGTGGTGGCTGGCGGCTCAGGGGGGTGCTGGTTGAAGATGAACTACAAGCCCTCCCTAAAATACATGTCAAGTGCCTCTCTGCTACCATTGCGTTCAGTTTCGACAATAGCATTCAGATTCCATAGTAAATTTCAGCTTCGACGGTTAAGTTCAGAGTCAACAG
Organism: Aegilops umbellulata; assembly: GCA_032464435.1. Lineage (NCBI taxonomy): Eukaryota > Viridiplantae > Streptophyta > Magnoliopsida > Poales > Poaceae > Aegilops > Aegilops umbellulata. The sequence goes on along the minus strand of CP136058.1, from coordinate 327,440,983 downwards.
TTTTTACCTCATCTGTTGTAGTCAGGTGATTTTTGGTGATGTTAATTTTACATCCATTTTAAATAATCTATTGGAGATGCTATTAGAATCCCACTTGAGATTGATGATGTCTGTCTTGTGCTGCTTCAGCCTTGACGTCTCACGGCTCACCGGAGCTGCTCCAATGACAGAACGATCCATCACAACAGAGCAGTGCCCTGGACACCGTCTACAGATTCCTCATATCTTCCTCCACACCTCCAACAACCACCTCTGCCTCAACTGCTTCAGCGACCAACCCAATGATGCTGAGGTCGACAAGGCTACGGCAAAGAGGTTGTACACTTGTTGCATCACTTATTACTATACATTCACGTCGATCCATTAGGGATATTTTGGTTCAACGGAAAAACGTCGATCCATTGGTTGTTACCATCACTCTAAATTTCTGCATGCTCTCCTTACATAATCTCACCATATTTTTTTTCGTATGCATGTCAGATATTGTACACAGTCATGCTGAACATGTAGAGAAAAAGAGAAGAGTTTTGCGCGGCAATACAATGTCATGCAGACATCGCTCCATGGTGGGTTCAATGGCAAACCCTCCCCACCCCTCTCCAGATTGTAATCCAGAGGAAGATATCTGTTCTGAGGCGGATTCAGACGCCGCTGACCACTCCTATTTACCCCCCAAGGTGTTTGCTCTACCTTGGCATGATGATGTTAGTAATATCATGCATATGTTGCCTTGCAGTGCCTGCTTTTGACATCATATATGTCATATGCTTAGTTTAGACATGTTATGTAATGCCACCTGTTCAGTCTCATGTCTTTTAGCCAGCCATAATATATGTGAAATGTGCAATGCCATCCTGTTTAACCAGGCATCATATATTTGAATGATATCTTGCCCATCCTTTTTTTAATTACATTTCCATTTTTCGACAATGTTTGCACATTAAACTACTCTTCCCGTGAATCAGCCATTTGGGTCAGAGATGGAAAAATCTGGAGTGAAAACAAGGCCTTCAGAGCAGACAGTGCTACCTGTCGAAGCAGATCTCTTGTTGGGTCCCGATAGCTCCTCAGAGATGGATTCAGAGACAGATGACCAGTCCTATTCCCTCACTGAGGTGTATGCTCTAACTTGGCATGGTTATATTGCTCATATCATGCATACGGTGTCTTGCATTGCATAGTTTAGGCATCATATACACAATATTCAACACCATGTTCTTAGTTCAGACATCATATCGAATGCCCTCTGTTTAGCATATAAATCACATATGTGAATTAAATGATGTGATCCTGATTACTTAGATAACATGTAGGTGAATTATGTCATGCGATCCTGTTTAGTTATTCATCATATCTTTGAATTATGTTATGCTATGCTATCCAGTTTAGATAGACATCATATATGTGAAATTATGTTATGCTATCCGTTTTAGTTAAATAATATACATGTCAACTATTTCATGCCCTCTTTTTTCCACACTATCTATTGCATTTGTCTCTCATACAATGTCTGTACATTCAACTATGTTTCCTGTTTATCAGCCATTTAAATTGGAGCGGGTGATGCCAGTATCTAGCGGACTAAAAACACGGTCTTCAAATAAAACAATGCTACCTATTGGTGGAGATAGCACCCCGGTTGTACATGCACAAGAACCAGCCCTACCACACATAACCCAAACTCTCGCAGATTGTACCCCTACTGCAATGGACAGAGAACCAGCTTCACCCAACCTAACCCCAACCCCAGCCGATAGTAACCCAGTTCCTGTTGACACAGCACCATCTCCACCACAGAGCTCCCAAACAAGAGCAGTTAGTAAGGTGGCTCCAGTGCCCAAAGGGCCAGTACTATCACGGCGAACCCCAACTCCACCAGTTAGTACGCCTATTCCTGTGGAGGAAGCACAACCAGCTAGTCGTAGTTTAGCATCTATCGCATTTGATGTTGTTAAATCGTATGTGCGTATCTTCCCATCTTGGAAATATTATACTGAAGATGAAGGAAAATGCCAGTTGTAGGTGTTTGTCCAGGAGTTATGTGTAAGTAATGTTATTCATGGCAATTACTTTGCTTCGTCCCATACATCCTACCTCCATGATGGTTATAGTACAGCAAATTTTCCCATTTTTCTCTATAGAGAAGGACCGATTTGGAAACTCAGGATGAGGTAACCTGTGCTAATACCTCTGCTATCTTCAAGAATGCTTGGTGGCAGTATCGGAACTACGTGAAGAAAATGTACTTCACCGACAAAGAAACTCATCAAATTCCCTTACATTCTCCTGAGACACATTTACTGGACGATGATTGGGAACGCCTTGTTCTGTACTGGTCCCAAACCAAGAATGTGGTAAGGTCCATGAGCTCATTTTCTATTTTTAAGTATTATATTCTTGCGTCTTACTATACTCTGTTCATGTAGAACAAGTGGCTAAACCTGAAGAACAACTGTTCTAATTTAAGATTCCATTGCTATCATAGTTCAAAAAAGCGCTAGGCGTTAATTGTGCGTTTTGCCACCGCCTTGCGCTTTACTAACCAGAGTGCATGCTTATGCGCAGTTATGCACAGATTATGCGTAGTTGTGCGCAATGCGTTTTGCCAACGCCTAGAGCCTAGGCGCGCTTAAGCGCTCGCTTAGGCGCGCCTTTTTTTTAAACTATGATTGCTTTGCTCTTGTATCACTGTATTTACTCATACAAACTTGTTTTTAAATTGAAGGATCCAATCGAAACTCCAATGGCACAACAGGTATGTTCACGCATGTTTCTTTAACAGGTTTGCTCTTATCAATAGCTCTGTTGATTTCAATTTCAATTGTGTATACAGCTGACTTTCATATCATGCACATTACTAGCATCACAACAGAGCCAATAGTGTTGTTGTACATGTAGACCCGTGGTACCCATCTGAAATCTTGTTGTGATGTGTAGTTTCCCATGCTTTGTATTCTTTCACTGCTGCCTTGTCTTGAACTAATATGATTTGAACCGTGTCTCTATTTTGATTTGGCAAGACAATACAGTGACCATAGGACATAGATATATGTTTGTTTGATGCTTTTATTATGTACTAGTACTTGGCAATAGAAGACTTGGTAGTTTAATCCTGTTCACCTTACTAATGAACTGGTTCACCGAAATGAGTTTCATATACTATTACATGCTAAACTTGTTATGTGTCTGCTTGTTTCTTCTTTTAGAATGCTGACAGAATATTGGGGAAGAGTGCCTTATTAAGCAATGGTAAAGGAAGTAATGCAGATAAGGTTCAGGATAGTGACACATCCTTGTTGGTCTCCAACAAAGCTGATAAAACAGCTAAGGAAGACTATCTTGAAGACAGTGAGACAACCCCAAAGTCCTGTCTTGGTTTAGTGTTCGAGTTACTGGCCACTACCGCTTGCACAAGCTATTCAAACTCATTGTCTGAATCAGTTCGGTTTCTTGAGTCTCAACTACAAGCTGAAAGACATCGATCAGCTGTGCTGCGACAAGAAGCGGAAGGACTGCGGAAGTCCCTGGAGCATTCAGATGCATACTTTCTGGTGCAACAGCAAGCGTTGGAGGATTTTAGCGCCAAACAGGACAAAGCTAATCAGCTTGCTAAGCTTGTTGCCAGCATGGTGGATACCCAGGATAACATTTCTTGAGCTCTTCTGAAGTTGTTTCAGTTATGCTCTTGTTTTGCTGCCACGTTTATTTGCACTGGTGGCCAATTTTGACGGCCAGTGTATGTAATGTGCTGCTTTGTTCCCTATATTTGCACTGGTGGCGAACTTTGATGCCCAGTGGATGTAATATGTGTAATAGCGGTAACAGGCTAGCATTAATTGCTTGCTTATTTATTTCCTTATTGTCTTGTTTAGTTGTTTGCTTGTAGTCACCGCAGTTCTTTTTCTGTTTTTTTTCTAGTGGCCACAATAGTCTATTTTTGGTAACTAGGCCAAAATAATCATGGCAACACACGGACTGTTGTAACCATGGGCCTCCTGCGGGCCGTATGATCCATGGGCCTTCGTCCGGCCGTAGGATCCATCGGCCTTCTATACGGGCCTTAGGGTCCATTGGCCTTCTACGGGCCGTAGGGTCCATGGGCCTTCTACGGGCCGTACGATCCATGGGCCTTCTATGGGACATACTATCCATGGGCCTCATACGGGTCGTAGGATCCATGGGCCTTCTACGGGGCGTATCATCATTTCACCAATCATGGGTCATACTATTCGTGGACCATAACGGACCATTAATAGGCCGTATTTGATAACTCCATGAAAACAGCCCAACGGGTTTTTACATGAAAACGGCCCAACGTATTAACGGTCCGCAAACGGGCCAACTGTAACGACGGGCTGAATTTGGCCCACAAGCAGAAAATGACAGTAACGGGCCGTATGTAACCAAATGCTGCAAATGAGCCCAAGAATCAATGGGCCCTGAGAAGGCCGAAAGATAACTTGGACTGGAAACGGCCCAATGGAATAACGGGCCGTTAATGGGTATAAAGTGATACACTGTTCATTATGGGCCAGTTTCACCACGGGTCGTTAATGGGTCAAGAGTTACAAAGGTCCTCATATGGGCCGAAAGAAGTCATGGGCCACACATGGGCCGGAAGTTAAAACGGTTGAATCATATTGCACGGCCCAGATGACGCTACTGGGCCTAATTCGGATAGGGCGTGCCCTGGGTTAGCGGGCTGTAAATGGGCTATATGCGAACATGTCGTTAACAGGCTTTCCGTGGGCCGGCCCGCCACCTTTTGACCAAGTTAAACGGGCCAGCCTTTTCACAGGAATGGGCCTCTGTTGGGCTGTGCCACGTGTCGCCGTATCATAGGCGCCTTCGGTCCAATGAGCGGATGACATCTGTCCCAACGGTGAGCCTACACGTGTTTCCTCCAGCCAATGATGATTTTACACGTGGAAAATCCCCATTGGTCGGGGCTGTTAACGGGTTATCGGATCCAAAACCCGACCCGATAGCTTAACGGCGTTCCGTTACGGTGGATGCCACGTGTCGGTCACCCTTGACGAAAGCACTTCTGTGACGCGCGATTTATCGTCATGGAAGTGGACACTTCCATGATGATAATTTTGGTAATGTCATGGAACACTTCAACGACAGCACAGGTATGACTATCTTGATTCTCTCATAAAATCGTCATGGATGTACATGCATGACAAAAAACGCGACCTACTGTGACAAACACGTATCATCATGGAAGTGTATTTTTTTGTAGTGATAAAACCAACACCCGTTCTTCTTATGGCTTGGGGAGAATTTCATCACCTACATCACAAGTGCCACTTTGCTCCACTTGGGAGCCGTTATTCTCATCAAACTCCACATTACACATCTCCTCAATAAGTCCCGTGGACTTACTGAGGACACGATAAGCATGAGAGTTTGTAGCATAACCAACAAATATGCCCTCTTGAGCTCTAGCCTCATTTTAGACAAACGAACACCTTTCTTGAGAATGAAACACTTGCACCCGAACACCCGAATGTACTTGAGGTTGGGCTTGTTACTAGTGAGTATCTCATATGGAGTCTTGTTCAAGCCTTTGCGGAGATAGAGCCGATTGGATGCATGACACGCGGTGTTGATGGCTTCGGCCCAAAAGTTGTATGGAGACTTGAACTCCGCCATCATGGTCCTTGCCGCATCCATCAACATACGATTCTTCCTCTCCGCTACACCATTTTGTTGAGGGGTGTAAGGTGCGGAATATTGATGCTTGATCCCCTCATCACTAAGAAACTCATCCAGGGTGTAGTTCTTGAACTCGGTGCCATTGTCACTTCTTATTGTCAAGATCTTTGCATTGTGTTGGCGTTGGGCTTCATTTGCAAAGTCAATGACGGTTTGTTGGGTCTCACTCTTCCTCTTGAAGAAGTATACCCAAGTGTATCTTGAATAGTCATCCAAAATCACCAAGCAATACTTCCTACCCCCAAGACTATCAAAGGACGGAGGCCCAAAAAGATCCAAGTGAAGGAGCTCCAAAGGCCTCTTTGAGTAGATGATAGTCATGGGAGGGTGAGCCTTCTCATGTAGCTTCCTTCGATACAAGCACTACAAGCACGATATTTGGCAAAACTAACATTTGTTAGTCCACGAACATGGTCCCCCTTGAGAAGACTTTGCAAAGATCTCATATTGACATGGGCTAAACGGCGATGCCAAAGCCATCCCACATCAACTTTAGCCATTAGGCATGTCGCGGTCTTAGTGGGGCGCTCCAAAAAGTTAATCACATAGAGACCATTCTCGACATGCCCAACAAAGGCTACTTTAAGAGTCTTGTTCCACAAGAGGGACACGGTATCAATATCAAAGGAAGTGGCAAAGCCCATGATTGCAAGTTGATGAACGGAAAGTAAATTGTATGCGAGGGACTCAACAAGCATGACCTTATCGATCGTGAGATCATGAGAAATGACAACCTTGCCAAGTCCCAATACCTTAGAGGATGGGGCATCACCCCATTCGACATTGGTGGGCATAGATGGAATCTTGTGCACGCCCACCACCAATTCCTTGCTTCCGGTCATATGATTAGTGGCTCCACTATCGAGCAACCATGATCCCCCACCGGAAGCAAACACCTACAAGAGATCAATGCTTGGGTTTAGGTACCCATTTTGTAATGGGTCCTTTGATGTTAGAGACAAGGGTCTTAGGAACCCAAATAGACCATTCAATGTACTCATAAGGAGAACCAACAAATTTAGCATAAACATGCCCATCACTAGCACATCATAACACATAGGAAGGGTTAAAGCCGCCAGCTTTGTTGGAAAGGGTGGAATTTCCCTTCTTGACACCACCACCCTTCACATTGTTCTTCTTCTCCTTAGGAGCGCCCTCTCCCTCTTTCACAAAGGTTTGCTTGAGAGGAGGAGGTCGTTTGTCCTTGTCATTCTTCTTCATGTTCTTGGGTTTGGGTATGAAGCCAATCCCTTCCTTAGCCACAACTTCCTTTTGATTGCTCAAAAGGTCGTTGAGGTTCTTCTCAGCTTGTATGCATGACACAAGGCCTTTCTCAAGTTGCTTCTTCAACTTAGCATTCTCCTCAACAAGATGCACATGCTCACATCACGGGTTAGTAGCATTTGCATTATCAATTAAGACCATATGAGGAAAAGTGGCTTTCTCCTTAGTTGGCTTCACTTGGAGTTGATCATGAGACTCTTTGAGGCTAGCATGAGCACCCTTCAAGACCTTTTGAGCCTTGTCGAGTAAATCAAACTCCTCTTTGAGTCTAGCAAGAACAACCCCCAAGCTTGGCTTTCTCAGAGTTTAGCACACGAGATACAACAAGAGCATGATCAAGATCTTTCTTCAATTTAGCATGGTCCTAGTTGTATGACTCCTCAGGAGCCAAACGATGACCGCACTCTTCCTCAAGAGCATTGGAGAGATCCGAAATATCATCGTCATAGTCACGACTATGCCCCTCCATCTTAGAGATGGTATCTTCATGAGACTCTATCATGTCATTGGCTTCACCAAGTTGTTCCAAGAGAGCAACAAAGTGTTTCTTGGATTTACCCTTGATCTTACTCATAAAAGAATCAAATTCATTTTCCTCCACATTGGACCCCTCACTTTCATCAATGCAATCCATAAAGTAAGGATTAGTAATGATGGTAGTCTTGATGTTAGGGGTTACCTTGTTGGTGGCTTTAGCCATGAGGCACTTGGCGGTGATGTTCTCATTGGGTGAGTCGAAGAGAGACAACCATGGAGTTGTCGCAATGGCAACGGAGGCCATGGCAACAGACTCACCGTCATCATCATCATCATAATCATCATCATCATCATCATCATCATCATCATCATCATCATCATCATCATCATTGTACTCTTCTTATGCCACCAACCCCTTAGGAGGAGTCTTCTTGGTGAAGTTGCTCTTGTTGGGGAAGGACTTGGCCTTGTCTTTTCGGATGAGCTTGCCACCATTGTCTTCCCTCTTCCATAAGGACACTCTGCAACAAAGTGACTCACATTGCCACAATTATAGCAACTCCTCACTCGTTGCTTGCTCTTCGTTCCACTTGAGTTGTTATTGTTGAAGTTGGGCCTTGAGTTCTTCTTGCTCCAAAATGGCCTTGAAGCGAGAGCCATGTGCTCATGATAAGCATATTTTGTATCTTCGGGGTTTCTCTCCTCTTCTTCCTCTTCATCCTCTTCTCCCACACTAACCTTGGCCTTCAAAGAAAGGTTGGGCTTCTTAGCTCTTTGAGAATGCAACACCGCATTGTCTGCGGTCTTGTCCAAGATCCTCATTGCCACAAACTCATCCAAGACTTCACTTGAGGACAAGGTGTGGAAGTCCGGTCTTTGACAGATGACGGAGGACATGGCCTTGTGATAAGGCATCATGGCCTTGAGGAACTTGCGCTTGATCCAATTGTCATCCGTATCCTTTCTCCCATGATCTCGGAGTGAGACCACGAGAGTGGTTAGCCTCTGGTAAAGCTCACGAGGTTCTTCATCTTCATTCATTGCAAACTCATCGGCTTCATCTTGCACCACTTCATAGTTGGAGCGTTGAATGCTTGCGCTTTCCTTGTAAAGGGAAACAACATGGTGCCATGCTTCCTTGGCCATGGTGAAAGGTCGGAGATGTGCAAGATCTTCAGATGGAATTGCATCTTATGATGAAGAGAGCATTCTCGTTGAATTGATGATCCGCGGCTTCTCTAGGGGTGAAGTTGCTTGGGTCATGCGGATAAAAACCTTGCTCAATGATTCTCCAAAGGTTAGTATTAACATGGTTTAAATGACGTTTAAAGCGATATACCCAAGCATCAAAATCCTCATCTTTCACAATCTTAGGAGGAGGGCCGGCATGATTTAAATGGGTGGAGGGAACAGGTTTAAGTAGGGTGTCTAGATATGCAACTAGGTGAGCAACCTATATGATGCAACAACAACAAGCACACAAGCAAGCAAAGGATACAACACAATATAAGCTTGCACAAGTAAAGGTACGAGATAACCAAGAGTGGAGCCGGTGAAGACGAGGATGTGTTACCGAAGTTCCTTCCTTTTGAGGGGAAGTACATCTCCGTTGGAGCGATGTGGAGGCACAATGCTCCCCAAGAAGCCACTAGGGCCACTGTATTCTCCTCACGCCCTCACACAATGCGAGATGCCATGATTCCACTATTGGTGCCCTTGGAAGCGGCGATCGTACCTTTACAAACAAGGTTGGGGCAATCTCCACAACTTAATTGGAGGCTCCCAACGACACCACGAAGCTTCACCACAATGGAATATGGCTCCGCGGTGACCTCAACCGTCTAGGGTGCTCAAACACCCAAGAGTAGCAAGATACGCAAGGGATTAGTGGGGGGAATCAAATTTCTCTTGGTGGAAGTGTAGATCGGAGCCTTCTCAACAATCCCTAGAGAATCAACAAGTTTGATTGGCTAGGGAGAGAGATCGGGCGAAAATGGAGCTTAGAGAAACAATGGAGCTTGGGGATGAAAGAGGTAGTCAACTCGAAGAAGAAGACTCCCCTTTTATAGTGATAGAACAAATCCAAAGTTATCCACTAACTCAGCCTGCGACGAACGGTACTACCGCACACAACGAGCGGTACTACCGCACGAGCCCACGGTACTACCGCAAGGCCCTGCGGTACTACCGCAAGGCCCTGCGGTACTACCGCTGGCGCGGCGGGAGCTAACCCAGACCCGTGGCAAAGAAGTCGAAGGAGGTAGAACTGCTGGCGCGGTAGTACCGCTCCCCCTTGCGGTACTACCGCTGTCGGATCACGGGTTCCGGCAAAACCCTTGTCGGTGCCAAAACTGGCGGATCTCGGGTAGGGGGTCCCGAACTGTGCGTCTAGGCGGATGGTAACAGGAGACAAGGGACATGATGTTTTTACCCAGGTTCGGGCCCTCTCGATGGAGGTAAAACCCTATTCCTGCTTGATTAATATTGATGATATGGGTAGTACAAGAGTAGATCTACCACGAGATCAGAGAGGCTAAACCCTAGAAGCTAGCCTATAGTATGATTGTTGTTCGTCCTATGGACCAAAACCCTCCGGTTTATATATACACCGGAGAGGGCTAGGGTTACACAGAGTCGGTTACAATGGAAGAAGATCTGAATATCCGTATTGCCAAGCTTGCCTTCCACGCCAAGGAAAGTCCCATCCGGATACGGGACGAAGTCTTCAATCTTGTATCTTCATAGTCCAACAGTCCGGCCAAAGGTCATAGTCCGGCTGTCCGGACACCCCCTAATCCAGGACTCCCTCAGTAGCCCCTGAACCAGGCTTCAATGATGACGAGTCCAGCGCGCAGTTTGTCTTCGGCATTGCAAGGCGGGTTCCTCCTCCGGATACTTCATAGAAGATTTTGAACACGAGGATCATGTCCGGCTCTGCAAAACAAGTTCCACATACCACCGTAGAGAGAGAATAACTTTTTCACAAATCTAATCTGCTGACGTATCCTGTAGCATGACATCACACCACAGCCAAGCCTTTATTCGAATCGTTTTTACTGTCCCACCTCAGCGCGTTTTGCGAGGTGGTTTCCTTGGCATGTATTGTCGAAGTAGAGATCGTGTCCCCATATTCTGGGATTCTCATCAGTACGGGCGCGGGTAACCCAATCACGCCATTGATTACGGCGCTTGGGAGATAAGCGAGTTTTACCAGGCTGGTGGGGACGCATAGTTTCGTCCGCCCATATAAGGGGATAGGGATCCGCCTTTTCATCCATGCCTTCTTCCTCCTTTGCTCATCCATTTTCCCACACTCGAGCTCCAGCGCCCATGTCCGCATTCTCTTCCTCAACCTTCTCCAACCATGTCCGGAGAGGGAGGCAAGTGGATGGTCTCCTCCGTCACGGAGGGAGACATCAAAAAGCTGAGGAGAGCCGGATACCTGCCCGACGACATCGCGCGCCGGCTCCTAGATGAGGGGCAGCTCATTCCTTACCCATTTCCCCCGTGGACTGGGATTCCCTCTCCACTCATTCGTCCGGGGGCTCATGTTCTACTACGGCCTGGACTTCCACGATCTGGCCCCGAACTTCATCCTCAACATCTGGACGTTTATCGTCGTGTGCGAGGCCTTCCTCTGCATTCGGCCCCACTTCGGCTTATGGCTGAAGACCTTCAATGTAGAGCCAAAGGTAGTGGGCGGCCGCCAGGCGGAGTGCGGAGGCGCCATGGTGGGCAAGATGCCCAACGTCCTATGGCTCGAGGGCTCCTTCGTGGAGACCATAAAGGGGTGGCAATCGGGGTGGTTCTACATCACTGAGCCGCGTGACCCCAAATGGGTCGCAGCCCCCGAGTTCCGATCCGGAGCCCCTACGCGGCTCACCTCCTAGAAAGAGAAGGGCTTGCCGTGGGGTAGTTCGGAAGAGCTGACCGGACTCCAAACATGCGTCCAAAACCTGGTGAGCAAGAAGCTCAAACTCGTCAACACAGTCCAGGTCATGCTCATCCATCGGATCCTCCCATGCCAACAACGGGCTTTCAGCTTGTGGGAGCTCGACCCGGCCCAGCACCGAACTCTGAGCAGGCTCTTCGACACAACGTATGAAGATGCCTGGAAGGTGCTATTCAAGGGCGCTGAGGCTCCTGCTTCCGCCATCGAGGATCGCGGATTCTGCGTGCAACGTCAAGCCAACGCGGTAAGCTGTTTTACCTCTTACAGGATATTTGTCTTTCATAGTTTGACTCTATGCGGGATCTAAGCCCCCATGCCTTTGACAGGACTGACAGAGGACGGCCGGACAAATCAACTGTCCGGCTCCTTTGCCCGAAGACCCAGCAGACGCCCGCCTAGCGGAGCTGCTGGTCCCGGCACCTTACGTGGTGCCGGAGAAGAAGGCCAAGAAGAAGGCCATGGGAACCCGAAAGAGTTCCCGGCGCCCGGTGGAGTCGGACTCATCGTCCGATGACTCCAAGACGCACTCCTCCCAGGAGAGGAGGAAAGAGAGGTTTCTTCCCCAGCAGGGGGAGAAAAGAAAAGGAAGGCCGCCCCAACTGGGGAGGCCAGAGGGTCCAAGAAGGGGAGGACCCTTCCTCCGGACTACTCCACCAACGCCACCGACAGCGAGGAGGAGTGGCCGCCCAGGGCCAAGCCCCTGGCGAAGTCATAAGTATTCAAACACCAGAGTGACTCATAGTGTTCCTTTATTGCACAGCTAACGCCGAATATAATCATGCAGTCCGGCCGGAGCCCGGCTCGACGTATCGTCGAGCGGCTCCTTGGATTTGTCGGATGTGAATAGCTTTTCACTTCTGACCGCTTCCACCCCACACCCTACGGACAACGCCGAGGTGTTGTCTCGAAAGGTTCCAAGCCAAGGGGAGGTGGTCCTGGAGGCGCCGCAAGGCGACCTTCCGGACTGCAGACAAAAAGGGAGCAAGGCTCCTAAGGGCTCCCAGTCCGGCCCCGGGCCGAACACCGCACCGGAACCTTTAGCGGTTCCGTAGTCCAGCAGGCGGCCCCCTACCAAGAAGGGCAAGCCTACCGCGCTGGTGACCTCCGTCCAGCCGGAGGCACCGCATAACTTGATGGAGGTGCTTAACGGCGCCTCCATCAACGAGGAGCACCGTACTATCATGAGTGCGGTGATCCAGAAAGTTCAGTACGCCAAAAGCGGGCTGACCGAAGCTTGTGCCAGCCTTCTTACAGGTTTTGAGGTGAGTAAAAAATATATAAAAATATTACCGCATAGACATTAGCCCCTGATGCTCTGTTTGGCATTCACAAGGAAAAGCCGAATAGAGGATCTAATAATATTCGCAAGAGTCTAACATAATTATGTCGATATATGTATGCAGGCTTCATTGCTGGCCTCTGCCACACTGACTGCGGAGGTGGACACGCTGAAGCAGAACCTCGAGCGGTCCGAGCAAGAGCTCGACCTTGCCAAGAAGCAGCTCGAGGAGAGCCAAGGTGCGTAATACCTTGTGTAATTATATAAAACATGCAGTTGCAAAAAATGACAGGATCATTATTGGTGTCTTAGGGGCCACGTCTGAGGTGGCGACCCTGAAGCAAGCGTTGTCCAAGGCCGAAAAGAAGGCGGCCACGGAGCGCACTGAGCGAGAGAAGCATGAGGCGCGAGTTGGTGAGGTACAGCAAGAGCTCCAGGCTCTCGTGAAAAAACACGAGAGTTTGGAGCTTGACTCACAGACGCGAGAGTCCGAGCTCGCAACGGCCCTCGAGAGCGCCAAGGCCGAAGCCCAGAAAGCCCTCCAGGAAGTTGAGGCGATGAAGAAGATAGCGGTGGGTAAGGCATTCTTTATGCAAAGCAAGCACGTGAAAGTGAATTATTTGTTACTTACCCGAGTCCGGAGCTCTCCAGGAGCATTCGCAGATTTGCCCCGCAGTGTGTCAGATGCTGCCGCCTTCTACCGGGCCAAGGAGGGGAGCTCGACGGAGAAGGTGTTCTAGTCTCAGTATGCTGAGACCGGACACTCGGTGCCCTTGAGCGACCAGCTGAAGCAGCTGGTCGAGCTCCATAAGGTGGCCGAACAGGCCATGAAGGGTCTCATAGTCCGGCTATGGCCCGGAGAGGCCATGCCTGGGAGCTATTTCGGGTTGGTGAGGCGGCTGGTGGATGCCTGTCCACGGCTTGAAGTCATCAAGCGCTCCGCCTGCATCGAGGGTGCCCATAGGGCACTTGCTCGTGCTAAAGTGCATTGGGGCAAGATGGATGCTGAGAAGCTTGTGAAGGACGGGCCACCGCCGGGCAAGGAGCATCGCCACCCCGAGATGTATTACGAGGGCGTCCTGAAGGGTGCCCGCCTTGTGGCGGATGAATGTTCCAAGGATGTAATATTTCAATAAACTTGTTTGTTTTATCCTGTGCGCTGAAAACTTGTTCATATGCGCTATGCAACGCTTGTTTTGATTTAAAATATTACCTTCTGTGCGGCCGTTTTTTTTCAAATCTGAGAGATGGCGAGTCGTCGGCTTCTGCCCCCATGCCACTAGTGTTGGGGTCTTCGGGGATAAACCTGAGCACTCTTTTCCCCATTATTGGGTCCTTCGAGGGAGGTGCTCAGCACGGCGAACAAGGCAATCGGACTATAGTGCGTTATCACTCTCACTTAGCCAGAGAATTCTATAATTTTAAATTTCGGCGAAGCCCCTAGTGTTCGGAAGACCAAGTTCGGGGCCGTAACGCCCTCGATGCGGCTATATATCCCACGTGTCGAGGCACGACTTAGAGGCATAACCGCATTGAAAGCAATGTCGCAAGTGAGGTAATCTTCACACAACCCATGTAATACATAAGGGAAAAGATACATAGTTGGCTTACAATCGCCACTTCACACAATACATAAATAACATCCATCATTCAAAATTACACTCAAGGTCCGACTACGGAACCAAAATGAAAGAAGACTACCCCAAATGCTACATAGATCCCCGGATCACCCCAACTGGGCTCCACTACTGATCATCGGGAAAAGACACATAGTAACGGCCACGTTCCTCGTCGAACTCCCAAGTGAGCTCGGTCGCGTCATCTGCACTGGCATCGTTGGTACCTGCAACTGTTGTGGTAGAATCTGTGAGTCACGGGGACTCAGCAATCTCACACCCGCGAGATCAAGACTATTTAAGCTTATAGGTAGGAAAGGGTAGTGAGGTGGAGCTGCAACAAGCGACTAGCATATATGGTGGCTACAACGCAAAAGAGAGCGAGAAGAGAAGGCAAAGCACGGTCGTGAAGCTAGAAATGATCAAGAAGTGATCCTAGAACAACCTACGTCAAACATAACTCCAACACCGTGTTCACTTCCCGGACCCCGCCGAGAAGGGACCATCACGGTTACACACGCGGTTGATGTGTTTTAGTTAAGGACAACTTCGGGTTTTCTACAACCGGACATCAACAAATTCCCATCTGCCTCATAACCGCGGGCACGGCTTTCGAAAGATAATACCCTGCAGGGGTGTCCCAACTTAGCCCATTATAAGCTCTCACGGTCAACGAAGGATATTCCTTCTACCGGGAAGACCCGGTTAGTCTCGGAATCCCGTACTACAAGACATCTCGACAGTAATAAAACAAGTCCAGCAAAGCCGCCCGATTGTGCCGACAAATCCTGATAGGAGCTGCACATATCTCGGTCTCAGGGCACATCCGGATTGTCCAAACTTCCGGTAGGCCAGTCCAGAGTTGCCCCTGGCGACCACCGGCGGCTGACGGTTCGGACCAACACTCGAAGGAGCACTGGCCTGGGGGGGTTAAAATAAAGATGACCCTCGGGCTCGCGAAAACCCGGGGGAAAAAGGCTTAGGTGGAAAATGGTAAAACCAATGTTGGGCCTTGCTGGAAAAGTCTTATTCAAAGCGAACTGTCAAGGGGGTCCCATAAATCACCCAACCGTGTAAGGAACGCAAAATCCGGGAACATAACACCGGTATGACGGAAACTAGGGTGGCAAGCGTGGAACAAAACACCAGGCATAAGGCCGAACCTTCCACCCTTTACCAAGTATATAGATGCATTAATTAAATAAGGGGTATTGTGATATCCCAACAAGTAAACATGTTCCAACAAGGAACAACAAGTCCATGTTCCAACAAGGAACAAACTCCATCTTCACCTGCAACTAGCAACGCTATAAAAGGGGCTGAGCAAAGCGGTAACATAGCCAATCAATGGTTTGTTAGGACATGGATGGTTAGGGGCTGACATGGCAAAATAGGAGGCATGATATAGCAAGTAGTAGGTATCGCAGCATAGGCATAGCAAAAGAGCGAGCATCTAGCAAGCAAAGATAGAAGTGATTTCGAGGGTATGGTCATCTTGCCTGCAAGGTTCTCAGAGTTGTCGAAAGCTTGGTCCTCGAAAGCGTTCTAGACAGGTTCCTCGTTCACGTACTCGTCTCCCGGCTCTACCCACAACAAGAACACAAGCAAAGAGGACAACATCAATCACGATGCAATGCACAAGCAACATGATGCAAAACATGACATGATATGCGAGATGTGATATGCAATGCATATGTGTGCTCCGGAAGAGCAAGGATGAACAAGGCATAATCTTGGCAAACCAAGTATTCCACTGAATAGGTGAGGTGATTTCGGTTGAAATCGATATAAAAATCACCGGAATCGGATGCACGGTTTGCAAATGACAAGCAATACAAGAATGACAAGAATCTGCCATTAACAGCATGATGCTACTTAGCAAGCAACAAGAAATTAAGCTACTGCACCCAAACATGTCAACAAAGCATATGACAGTAATCTACTAAAGATGCTTGACAAAAGATGAACACTAAGATACGGCTAAATCACACCACAACATGTTCAAACAAGCATGGCAAAAGTGCAAAAGATAACAGGTGCACAGACTTTGTGAAAATAACATCATGCCAGAAATTAACATCAGGATGACATGTTTAGAGCAACGAAACAACATGCTACAAGATCAGGACATAGCAAAATAAGGCACGGCATGAGTATACTCAAAGCACTTAATAAAAGTCCCTTACTGACCATAAGCCAAAAAGGATCAGAAAATATGATTACACCCATGTCAAATAAGCAAGTTTCGTTACGGTTTCAGACAGCAGAAAACTGGACATGTCAAAAACAGATAACAAGTAGACATGTTCGTGAGCTCGATGCACTCACTACAGAGCATTGCATGATAAACTAAGCATACATACATCAAGAAGACATGGCATAGGAACTATACATGGCAAGAATAACATCATATCATGCAAGGATCAACTACACCAAGCTTGGAAAAATCGAATAACATGTAAACTATCTGCCAGCAACATTTTATAGCAAAAGTAGAGCTCGATTGACTCAAGCTATGGTACTCCATAAATACAAACAAAGGCATGGATGGGTAGAGAAAATCCATATGTTCAAAACACTCTTACTGATCATGCTCAAAATATGCATAGATATCTCTGAAACAACATGAACACATGGCATAAAAATAACAGCAGGCAGGGACTTGGTGAAATTACTAAGTCTCTGAAATCAGCAACATCAAGTACCCTAGTTTGCATGCTTGTGCTAGTCACCACAGAGGTCAAAAAAATACATGGAATAATTCTCTGGAAAGAAACATGGCATATTACAAAACTCATGTAGGACTCAACTTCATAGGTGGCACACATCAATCATGGCAAAAATGACAAAAGTGCATGTTCTGATAAGAAACAGAAACTAACATCACATAGCCCTCTTCTAACAGCATTTCGGGCATCAAAATGACCTCAAATGAAAATTATGCAATGGAATGAAGTGATGTACTCTTCGGGGAGAACAATTTGACATATAATACGCACGAAACGGAGCTACGGATGCAAAGTTATGGCACGATGAATAGGAGACAATAATGTGAAAATATCAAGACTTAGAAGAATTTCGGGACCGAGGGAAAAGTCAACCCAGGGCGGCTCCCGATCGGATCTGGCGCGGGCACGAGGCGGGCTCGCCGGAGATCGCCGGAGAGGGGACGGAGGAGGCGTCCGGCGCCGAGGAGGAGGTCGGGGCGACCGGATCTGGCCGGAAGAGGCCCGGACGGCGACCTGGCGGTGCGAGCGGGGCGAGAGGGCGCCGGGGTGGCGCGGCGGCCGGCGGGAAGCGGTGGTCGGCGGCGAAGGACGCCGGGGCCGAGCCGCGGGACGCGGTGGGCGGTGGAGGCGGCGGAGCGGGAGCTCGGGCGCGGGGCGCGCGGCTCCGCGGGAGCGGCAGCGGCGGCGGGCCGCGGGGGCCGGCCACGGGCCCCGGCGGGCCTGCGCGGTACGGGCGGCGGCGCGACAGGTGGCGCGCCCTGATTGGGCGCGAGCGGCGGCGCGGGCGTGTCCGGCGCGGACGGACACGTCCGGCGCGGAGAGGGACGAAATTTTAGGGTTAGGGTGGATTTTACCCGTGAATGGAGGAGGGGGAGGTGTTTTTATAGGTAGAAGGAGCTAGGAAGCTCCAAATGGAGAGCGGTTTTCGGCCACGCGATTGTGATCGAACGGCGGTGGACATGGGAGTGTCTTAGATGGGTTAATGGGCTGTTTTGAAGGGGTGTTGGGCTGCAACACACACGAGGCCTTCACGGTTACCCGGTTAACCGTTGGAGTACCAAACGACCTCCGGTTGACCCGAAACTTGACAGGCGGTCTACCGGTGCTATACCGAGGCCGCTTGGCAAACCTTGGCCCAATCCGAGAATGTTTAATACCCGCTCAAGAAGAAATGTAAAAGGGGACGCCGGGGGACATAGGAGCGCCGGATTGCAAAACGGACAACGGGGAAAATGCTCGGATTCATGAGACGAACACGTATGTGAATGAAATGCACATGATGACATGATATGAAATGCATGACATGAACAAAATGCGAAACGAAGGGAAACCCAACCACGGAGGAAATATCATATCACATAGCCGAAAATGGCAAGAGTTGGATTACAAATATGGCAAGTTACATCCGGGGCGTAACAACACTCCACCCCTACGAGAGGATCTCGTCCCGAGATCTAGGACTGAAAGAACTCCGGATACTCGGAACGTAGGTGGTCCTCATGCTCCCAGGTGGCTTCTCGGTCTGAATGGTGTGACCATTTTACTTTCAGGAATTTGATTGACTTGTTGCGAGTCTTGCGCTCAGTTGTTTCAAGAATAGCAACGGGGTGCTCATGATATGACAAATCTTGTTGAAGATCAATCTCTTCGAAGTTGATGGTGCGCTCAGGCGTCTTAAAGCACTTGCGAAGCTGTGACACGTGGAAGACATCGTGTACATTTGCAAAGTTGGATGGAAGCTCAAGTTGATAGGCGAGATCGCCTCGTTTGCCGATGATCTTGAAAGGACCGACGTATCTAGGGGCAAGTTTCCCCTTGATACCGAAGCGACGAGTCCCTTTAATTGGAGAGACGCGGAGGTAGACATGGTCTCCGATCTCGAATGTCAAATCACGATGTTTGCTATCGTAATAGCTCTTCTGGCGCGAGTGCGCGGCTTTGAGGTTCTCACGAATCACCTTGCACATAGCCTCAGCCTCTGAGATCAAATCATTGCCGAGCAATTGGCGTTCACCGGTTTCAGACCAATTGAGAGGAGTACGGCACTTTCTGCCATAGAGAATCTCGAATTGGGCTTTGCCCGAGCTGGCTTGAAAACTGTTGTTGTAAGAGAATTCAGCATAAGGAAGGCAATCCTCCCACTTCATGCCGAAAGAGATAACACAAGCTCTGAGCATATCTTCAAGAATTTGGTTGACATGCTCGACTTAACCACTAGTCTGAGGGTGGAAAGCTGTGCTGAAGCGAATATTTGTGCTCATTGCCTTCTGAAAAGAATCCCAAAACTTGGAGGTAAAGATGCTGCAACGGTCTGAAGAAATCAATTGTGGAATGCCATGCAAGGAGACAATTCTGGAGGTGTAGAGCTCTGCCAGCTGCGCTGCTGTGATAGACTCTTTGATAGGAAGAAAATGAGCCACTTTGGTGAGCTTGTCGATGACGACGAAGATAGCATCATTTCCACGCTTGGACTTAGGAAACCCAGTCACGAAGTCCATTTCGATATGATCAAACTTCCATTCTGGAATAGCAAGAGGTTGGAGAAGCCCAGCTGGTCGTTGGTGTTCTGCTTTCACCCTTCTGCAGACATCAGACTCATTCACAAATTGAGCAATCTCTCGCTTCATTCGAGTCCACCAATACGACTGCTTGAGGTCATGGTACATCTTCGTACTTCCAGGATGAATTGACAGAAGAGAGTTGTGCGCTTCGTTCATAATGACTTTACGAAGATCTCCCTTTGGAACCACGATCCGGTCCTCGAAGAAAAGAGAATCTTTGTCATCAACTTGATAGCACTTGTATTTGGAAATGCCCTTGTCAATACCACGTTTCACCTTCTTCACCATGGTATCCAATAGTTGTGCCTCACGAATCTGATCTTCCAAAGTAGGAGAGACGATGAGGTTGGCAAGAAAACCTTGAGGGACAACTTGGAGATTCAACTTGCGGAAAGCTTCACAGAGATCCGGTTGAAAGGGCTTGAGGATTAAGCTGTTGCAGTAAGCCTTCCTGCTCAAAGCGTCTGCAATCACATTAGCCTTGCCTGGAGTATACTCAATACTCGGATTATACTCTTGAATCATTTCAACCCATCGAGTTTGCCTGAGGTTGAGGTTGGGCTGAGTGAAGATTGTTGGAAATATGCCCTAGAGGCAATAATAAAAACATTATTATTATATTTCCTTGTTCATGATAATTGTCTTTATTCGTGCTATAATTGTGTTATCCGGAAATCATAATACATGTGTGAATAACAGACAACAATATGTCCCTAGTGAGCCTCTAGTTGACTAGCTCGTTGATCGACAGATAGTCATGGTTTCCTGACTATGGACATTGGATGTCATCGATAATGGGATCACATCATTAGGAGAATGATGTGATGGACAAGACCCAATCCTAAACATAGCATAAGATCGCATAGTTCGTTTGCTAGAGTTTTCCAATGTCAAGTATCCTTTCCTTAGACCATGAGATCGTGTAACTCCCGGATACCGTAGGAGTGCTTTGGGTGTGCCAACGTCACAACGTAACTGGGTGACTATAAAGGTATGCTACGGGTATCTCTGAAAGTGTCTGTTGGGTTGACATGGATCGAGACTGGGATTTGTCACTCCGCTTGACGGAGAGGTACCACCGGGCCCTCTCGGTAATGCATCATCATAATGAGCTCAATGTGATCAAAGTGTTTGATCACGGGATCATGCATTACGGAACGAGAAAAGTGACTTTTCGGTAACGAGATTGAACGAGGTATTGGGATACCGACGATCGAATCTCGGGCAAGTAAAATACCGATTGACAAAGGGAATCGTATACGGGATTAATTGAATCCTCGACATCGTGGTTCATCCGATGAGATCATCGTGGATCATGTGGGAGCCAACATGGGTATCCAGATCCCGCTGTTAGTTATTGCCCGAGAGCCGTCTCGGTCATGTCTGCATGTCTTCCGAACCCGTAGGGTCTACACACTTAAGGTTCGGTGACACTAGGGTTGTGAAGATATGTATATGCAGTAATCCGAATGTTGTTCGGAGTCCCGGATGAGATCCCGGACGTCACGAGGAGTTTCGGAATGGTCCGGAGGTAAAGATTTATATATGGAAAGTCATCATACGGACATCGGGACAAGTTTCGGGGTTATCGGTATTGTACCGGGACCACCGGAGGGTCCCGGGGGGTCCACCGGGTGGGGCCACCTATCCCGGAGGGCCCCATGGGCTGTATGAGGGAGGGAACCAGCCCAAAGTGGGCTGGTGCGCCTCCCCCCCAAGGGCCCATGCGCCTAGGGTTGGGGGGGAACCCTAAAGGGGGCGCCCCCCTTGCTTGGGGGGCAAGCCCCCCTCCCTGGCCGCCGCCCCCCCTAGGAGATTCCATCTCCTAGGGCCGGCGCCCCCCCAAGGGGTTATATAAAGGGGGGAGGGGAGAGGGGGCTGCACACCCTATGCCCTGGTGCCTCCCTCTCCCTCTCCAACACATCCTCCTCCTCCGTAGAGCTCGGCGAAGCCCTGTCGGAGTACTGCAGCTCTACCATCACCACGCCGTCGTGCTGCTGCTGGAGTCTTCTTCCCAACCTCTCCTTTGCCTTGCTGGATCAAGAAGAAGGATACGTTACGCTGACCGTACGTGTGTTGAACGCGGAGGTGCCGTGCTTTCGGTGCTAGGATCTCCGGTGATTTGGATCACGGTGTGTATGACTACTTCATCCCCGTTCGTTGAACGCTTCCGCTCGCGATCTACAAAGTGGTATGTAGATGCAATCTCTCTCTCCCATGACTCGTTGCTAGATGAACTCATAGATGGATCTTGGTGAAACCGTAGGAAAAATTTTAATTTTCTGCAACGTTCCCCAACAGTGGCATCATGAGCTAGGTCTATGCGTAGTTCTCTATTGCATGAGTAGAACACAATTTGTTGTGGGCGTAGATGTTGTCAACTCTTCTTGCTGCTACTAGTCTTATCTTGCTTCAGCGGTATTGTGGGATGAAGCGGTCCGGACCAACCTTACACGTACTCTTACGTGAGACCGGTTCCACCGACTAACATGCACTAGTTGCATAAGGTGGCTGGCGGGTGTCTGTCTCTCCCACTTTAGTTGGAGCGGATTCGATGAAAAGGGTCCTTATGAAGGGTAAATAGAAGTTGAAAAATCACGTTGTGGTTTTCACGTAGGTAAGAAAACGTTCTTGCTAGAACCCTAATTCAGCCACGTAAAACTTGCAACAACAATTAGAGGGCGTCTAACTTGTTTTTGCAGCAAGTGCTTTGTGATATGATATGGCCAAAGTTGTGATGAATGATGAATGATCTATATGTGATGTATGAGATGTTCATGCTATTGTAATAGGAATCACGACTTGCATGTCGATGAGTATGACAACCGGCAGGAGCCATAGGAGTTGTCTTTATTTTTTGTATGACCTGCGTGTCATTGAGAAACGCCATGTAAATTACTTTACTTTATTGCTAAACGCGTTAGCCATAGTAGTAGAAGTAATAGTTGGCGAGCAACTTCACGGAGACACAATGATGAAGATCATGATGATGAAGATCATGGTGTTAAGATGGTGACAAGATGATCATGGAGCCCCAAGATGGAGATCGAAGGAGCTATGTGATATTGGCCATATCATGTCACGTTTATTATTTGATTGCATGTGATGTTTATCATGTTTTGCATCTTGTTTACTTAGAATGACGGTAGTAAATAAGATGATCCCTCATAATAATTTCAAGAAAGTGTTCCCCCTAACTGTGCACCGTTGCGACAGTTCGTTGTTCTGAAGCACCACGTGATGATCGGGTGTGATAGATTCTAACGTTCACATACAACGGGTGTAAGACAGATTTACACACGCAAAACACTTAGGTTGACTTGACGGGCCTAGCATGTACAGACATGGCCTCGAAACACAGAAGACCGAAAGGTCGAGCATGAGTCGTATAGAAGATACGATCAACATGAAGATGTTCACCGATGTTGACTAGTCCGTCTCACGTGATGATCAGACACGGCCTAGTTGACTCGGATCATGTAATACTTAGATGACTAGAAGAGGGATGTCTATCTAAGTGGGATTTCATTAAATAATTTGATTAAATGAACTTTATTATCATGAACTTAGTCTAAATATTTACAATATGTCTTGTAGATCAAATGGCCAACGTAGTCCTCAACTTCAACGCGTTCCTAGAGAAAACCAAGCTGAAAGACGATGGTAGCAACTATACGGACTGGGTCCGGAACCTGAGGATCATCCTCATAGCTTCCAAGAAAGATTATGTCCTACGAGCATCGCTGGGTGACGCACCTATTCTCCCTGCAGAACAAGACGTTATGAACGCTTGGCAGTCACGCTGCGATGATTACTCCCTCGTTCAGTGCGGCATGCTTTACAGCTTAGAGCCGGGGCTCCAAAAGCGTTTTGAGAGACATGGAGCATATGAGATGTTCGAAGAGCTGAAACTGGTTTTCCAAGCTCATGCCCGGGTCGAGAGATATGAAGTCTCCGACAAATTCTTTAGCTGTAAGATGGAGGAAAATGGCTCTGTCAGTGAACACATACTCAAGATGTCTGGGTTGCACAACCTCTTGACTCAATTGGAAGTTAATCTCCCGGATGAAGCGGTCATTGCCAGAATCCTCCAGTCGCTTCCACCTAGCTACAAGAGCTTTGTGATGAACTACAATATGCAGGGGATGGTAAAGACCATTCCTGAGGTATATGCTATGCTGAAATCAGCAGAGGTAGAAATCAAAAAGGAGCATCAAGTGTTGATGGTGAATAAAACCACTAAGTTCAAGAAGGGCAAGGGTAAAAAGAACTTCAAGAAGGACGGCAAGGAAGTTGCCGCGCCCGGTAAGAAAGTTGCCGGGAAGAAGCCAAAAAATGGACCCAAGCCCGAGACAGAGTGTTTTTATTGCAAGGGAAGTGGTCACTGGAAGCGGAACTGCCCCAAATACTTAGCGGACAAGAAGGCCGGCAAAACCAAAGGTATATGTGATATACATGTAATTGATGTGTACCTTACCAGTACTCGTAGTAGCTCTTGGGTATTTGATACCGGTGCAGTTGCTCACATTTGTAACTCAAAACAGGAGCTGCGGAATAAACGGAGACTGGTGAAGGACGAGGTGACGATGCGCGTCGGGAATGGTTCCAAGGTCGATGTGATCGCCATCGGCACGTTGCCTCTACATTTACCTACGGGATTAGTTTTAAACCTCAATAATTGTTATTTAGTGCCAAGTTTGAGCATGAACATTGTGTCTGGATCTCGTTTAATTCGAGATGGCTACTCATTTAAATCCGAGAATAATGGTTGTTCTATTTATATGAGAGATATGTTTTATGGTCATGCTCCGATGGTTATTGGTTTATTCTTAATGAATCTCGTACGTGATGGTACACATATTCATAATGTGAATACCAAAAGAGTTAAAGTTGATAACAATAGTCCCACATATTTGTGGCACTGCCGCCTTGGTCACATAGGTGTCAAACGCATGAAGAAGCTCCATGCAGATGGACTTTTAGAGTCTCTTGATTATGAATCATTTGACACGTGCGAACCATGCCTCATGGGTAAAATGACCAAGACTCCGTTCTCAGGAA
Source organism: Aegilops umbellulata (assembly GCA_032464435.1). Classification (NCBI taxonomy): domain Eukaryota; kingdom Viridiplantae; phylum Streptophyta; class Magnoliopsida; order Poales; family Poaceae; genus Aegilops; species Aegilops umbellulata. Next base: position 327,416,303 of record CP136058.1, on the reverse strand, counting down.
CAATGGAGCGAGCAACCAACTTATTGGAAATCATACATACCGATGTGTGCGGTCCAATGAGTGTTGAGGCTCGCGGTGGCTATCATTATGTTCTCACCCTCACTGATGACTTGAGTAGATATGGGTATGTCTACTTAATGAAACACAAATCTGAGACCTTTGAAAAGTTCAAGGAATTTTAGAGTGAGGTTGAAAATCAACGTGATAAAAAGATCAAGTTTCTACGATCAGATCGAGGAGGAGAATACTTGAGTCACGAATTTGGCACACACTTAAGAAAATGTGGAATAGTTTCACAACTCACGCCGCCTGGAACACCTCAGCGTAATGGTGTGTCCGAACATCGTAATCGCACTCTATTAGATATGGTGCGATCTATGATGTCTCTTACCGACTTACCGCTATCTTTTTGGGGCTATGCTTTAGAGACTGCCGCATTCACTTTAAATAGGGCTCCGTCGAAATCCGTTGAGACGACACCGTATGAATTATGGTTTGGGAAGAAACCTAAGCTGTTGTTTCTAAAAGTTTGGGGATGCGATGCTTATGTCAAGAAACTTCAACCTGAAAAGCTCAAACCCAAGTCGGAAAAATGCGTCTTCATAGGTTACCCTAAAGAAATTGTTGGGTATACCTTCTACCTCAGATCCGAAGGCAAGATCTTTGTTGCCAAGAATGGATCCTTTCTAGAGAAAGAGTTTCTCTCGAAAGAAGTAAGTGGGAGGAAAGTAGAACTTGATGAAGTGTTACCTCTTGAACCGGAAAATGGCGAAACTCAAGAAAAAGTTCCTGAGGTGCCTGCACCGACTAGAGAGGAAATTAATGATGATGATCAAGATGCTTCTAATCAAGCTCCTACTAAAATTCGAAGGTCCACAAGGACACGTTCCGCACCAGAGTGGTACGGTAACCCTGTCTTGGAAATCATGTTGTTAGACAATGGTGAACCTTCGAACTATGAGGAAGCAATGGCGGGCCCGGATTCCGACAAATGGCTGGAAGCCATGAAATCTGAGATAGGATCCATGTATGAAAACTAAGTATGGACTTTGACTGACTTCCCGTTGAACGGCGAGCGATAGAAAATAAATGGATCTTTAAAAAGAAGACAGACGCGGATGGTAATGTGACCATCTATAAAGCTCGGCTTGTCGCTAAGGGTTATCGACAAGTTCAAGGGGTTGACTACGATGAGACTTTCTCACCGGTAGTGAAGCTGAAGTCCGTCCGAATCATGTTAGCAATTGCCGCATTCTATGATTATGAAATATGGCAAATGGACGTCAAAACGGCATTCCTTAATGGTTTCCTTAAGGAAGAATTGTATATGATGCAACCGGAAGGTTTTGTCGATCCTAAGAACGCTGACAAGGTGTGCAAGCTCCAACGCTCGATTTATGGGCTGGTGCAAGCATCTCGGAGTTGGAACATTCGCTTTGATGAGATGATCAAAGCGTTTGGGTTTACACAGACTTATGGAGAAGCCTGTGTTTACAAGAAAGTGAGTGGGAGCTCTGTAGCATTTCTCATATTATATGTAGACGACATACTTTTGATGGGAAATGATATAGAACTCTTGGACAACATTAAGGCCTACTTGAATAAGAGTTTTTCAATGAAGGACCTTGGAGAAGCTGCTTATATATTAGGCATCAAGATCTATAGAGATAGATCGAGACGCCTCATAGGTCTTTCACAAAGCACATACCTTGATAAAATATTGAAGAAGTTCAATATGGATCAATCTAAGAAAGGGTTCTTACCTGTGTTACAAGGTGTGAAATTGAGCTCAGCTCAATGTCCGACCACGGCAGAAGATATAGAAGAGATGAGCGTCATCCCCTATGCCTCAGCCATAGGTTCTATTATGTATGCCATGCTGTGTACCAGACCTGATGTAAACCTTGCCGTAAGTTTGGTAGGTAGGTACCAAAGTAATCCCGGCAAGGAACACTGGACAGCGGTCAAGAATATCCTGAAGTACCTGAAAAGGACTAAGGAAATGTTTCTCGTTTATGGAGGTGACGAAGAGCTCGTCGTAAAAGGTTACGTCGACGCTAGCTTTGACACAGATCTGGATGACTCTAAGTCACAAACCGGATACGTGTATATTTTGAATGGTGGGGCAGTAAGCTGGTGCAGTTGCAAGCAAAGCGTCGTGGAGGGATCTACATGTGAAGCAGAGTACATGGCAGCCTCAGAGGCAGCACATGAAGCAATTTGGGTGAAGGAGTTCATCACCGACCTCGGAGTCATACCCAATGCGTCGGGGCCAATCAAACTCTTTTGTGACAACACTGGAGCTATTGCACTTGCAAAGGAGCCCAGGTTTCACAAGAAGACCAGGCACATCAAGCGTCGCTTCAACTCCATTCGTGAAAATGTTCAAGATGGAGACATAGAAATTTGTAAAGTGCACACGGATCTGAATGTCGCAGATCCATTGACTAAACCTCTCCCTAAGGCAAAACATGATCAGCACCAGAACTCTATGGGTGTTCGATTCATCACAATGTAACTAGATTATTGACTCTAGTGCAAGTGGGAGACTGTTGGAAATATGCCCTAGAGGCAATAATAAAAGCATTATTATTATATTTCCTTGTTCATGATAATTGTCTTTATTCGTGCTATAATTGTGTTATCCGGAAATCGTAATACATGTGTGAATAACAGACAACAATATGTCCCTAGTGAGCCTCTAGTTGACTAGCTCGTTGATCGACAGATAGTCATGGTTTCCTGACTATGGACATTGGATGTCATCGATAACGGGATCACATCATGAGGAGAATGATGTGATGGACAAGACCCAATCCTAAACATAGCATAAGATCGCATAGTTCGTTTGCTAGAGTTTTCCAATGTCAAGTATCCTTTCCTTAGACCATGAGATCGTGTAACTCCCGGATACCGTAGGAGTGCTTTGGGTGTGCCAAACGTCACAACGTAACTGGGTGACTATAAAGGTATACTACGGGTATCTCTGAAAGTGTCTGTTGGGTTGACATGGATCGAGACTGGGATTTGTCACTTCGCTTGACGGAGAGGTATCACCGGGCCCTCTCGGTAATGCATCATCATAATGAGCTCAATGTGATCAAAGTGTTTGATCACGGGATCATGCATTACGGAATGAGAAAAGTGACTTGCCGGTAACGAGATTGAACGAGGTATTGGGATACCGACGATCGAATCTCGGGCAAGTAAAATACCGATTGACAAAGGGAATCGTATACGGGATTAATTGAATCCTCGACATCGTGGTTCATCCGATGAGATCATCGTGGAGCATGTGGGAGCCAACATGGGTATCCAGATCCCGCTGTTGGTTATTGCCCGAGAGCCGTCTCGGTCATGTCTGCATGTCTCCCGAACCCGTAGGGTCTACACACTTAAGGTTCGGTGACGCTAGGGTTGTGAAGATATGTATATGCAGTAACCCGAATGTTGTTCGGAGTCCCGGATGAGATCCCGGACGCCACGAGGAGTTTCGTAATGGTCCGTAGGTAAAGATTTATATATGGAAAGTCATCATACGGACATCGGGACAAGTTTCGGGGTTATCGGTATTGTACCGGGACCACCGGAGGGTCCCGGGGGGTCCACCGGGTGGGGCCACCTATCCCGGAGGGCCCCATGGGCTGTATGAGGGAGGGAGCCAGCCCAAAGTGGGCTGGTGCGCCTCCCCCCCAAGGGCCCATGCGCCTAGGGTTGGGGGGCGAACCCTAAAGGGGGCGCCCCCCTTGCTTGGGGGGCAAGCCCCCCTCCCTGGCCGCCGCCCCCCCTAGGAGATTCCATCTCCTAGGGCCGGCGCCCCCCCAAGGGGTTATATAAAGGGGGGAGGGGAGAGGGGGCTGCACACCCTATACCCTGGTGCCTCCCTCTCCCTCTCCAACACATCCTCCTCCTGCGTAGAGCTCGGCGAAGCCCTGTCGGAGTACTGCAGCTCTACCATCACCACGCCGTCGTGCTGCTGCTGGAGTCTTCTTCCCAACCTCTCCTTTGCCTTGCTGGATCAAGAAGAAGGAGACGTTACGCTGACCGTACGTGTGTTGAACGCGGAGGTGCCGTGCTTTCGGTGCTAGGATCTCCGGTGATTTGGATCACGATGTGTACGACTACTTCATCCCCGTTCGTTGAACGCTTCCGCTCGCGATCTACAAAGTGGTATGTAGATGCAATCTCTCTCTCCCATGACTCGTTGCTAGATGAACTCATAGATGGATCTTGGTGAAACCGTAGGAAAAATTTTAATTTTCTGCAATGTTCCCCAACAAAGATATACTTGAGACTCTTGTGATCGGTGAATATGTCCACTTTCCTTCCCAACAGGAGATGCCTCCATGTTATTAGTGCGTGGACAACTGCCGCCAACTCAAGATCGTGAGTGGGGTAGTTCCTTTCGTTGGGCCTCAACTGACGAGAGGTATAGGCAACAACCTTCTTCTCTTGCATTAGGACGGCACCGAGGCCCTGAAGAGAAGCATCACAGAATACTTCATAAGGCTTGGATTCGTCAGGAGGAGTCAAAACTGGAGCAGTGACGAGTTTCTCTTTGATAGTGTTGAAAGCAACATCACACTCAGGAGACCAGACATACTTCACATGCTTCTGGAGGAGGTTGGAAAGAGGCTTAGCAATCTTAGAGAAATTCTCAACGAATCTTCGGCAATAGCTTGCAAGTCCAAGAAAACTGCGAAGCTGCTTGACATTCTGAGGAGGTTCCCAATTCAAAACTGCAGACACCCTCTATGGATTAATAGCAATGCCCTTTGCAGAGATGATATGACCAAGGTAAAGAACTTCATCAAGCCAGAATTCACATTTGGAGAACTTCGCATATAATTTGTACTCTCTGAGCTTGTCGAGTACCAATCGCAAATGTTTGGCATGATCCTCCTTATTCTTGGAGAAGACCAAAATATCATCGAGATAGACCAAGACAAATTCGTTGATGTAGGGGTTGAAGATGAAATTCATCAAGCGAGAGAAAGCTGGAGGAGCATTGACAAGGCCGAAAGACATGACAGTATATTCATAAGAAACAAAGCTTGTTCTGAATGCTGTCTTGGGAATATCTTCTTCACGAATGCGAATCTGATGATAACCCATACGAAGGTCAAGCTTGGAGAACACCTTAGCACCTTTAAGTTGCTCGAATAGCTCATTGATGTTGGGAAGTGGGTACTTGTTCTTGAAAGTCTTCTTGTTCAATGGACGGTAATCGACGCAAAGTCGGTCCATGCCATCCTTCTTCTTGACAAAAAGAACACCACAACCCCAAGGAGAAGAACTCGGTCTGATCAAACCTAGACGCTCTTGTTCATCGAGCTGTTTCTTCAATTCCTTCAACTCATCTGGTCCAAGCTTGTAAGGACGCTTGCAAACGGGTTCCTTGCCAGGCTCAAGATCAATAACGAATTCAACTGGCCGGCGGGGAGGGATACCCGGAAGCTCTTCTGGAAAGACATCTTGGTACTCACAAATGACTGGAATCTGAGAGATAGCATCCAATTCACCATTCTCATTGAGAGAAAACAACCGAATGGTATCATCACGAGAGGCATATATGATCACATCGTTAGAAGAGTGAGTCAGTTGAATTTCCCTGGCAGCACAATCAAGCTGAGCCTTGTGCTTAGAAAGCCAGTCCATCCCGAGAATAATATCAATATCAGAGTCACCAAGAACAATTGGTTTAGACAAGAATCTATAGTCGCCCATCTTGATGGAAACATCCGGAACCATATAACTTGCGTTCATGCATTTAGCCGGAGAGACAACTGATAACGGTTTAGGCAAACCTTGGAAAGACGATTCGTGCTTCGATGCAAAAGGTTTTGAGATGAAGGAATGCGATGCACCAGTATCAAATAAGACTTTTGCAGGAATATCATTAACAGGAAGATTACCCATGATCACTTCAAAAGAATCCTCTGCTTGAGCTGCATTCATCATGTTCACCTTGGCATACTTGGAATTATGCTTGACCACTGCATTGCTGGAAGATTTCACAGGAGGAGGAGGCGGAAGGCGCCTTTGGTTGAAGCACTTGTTCGCATAGTGACCCTTCTGCTGACATTTGTTACAAGTCACCTCTGAGAGCGGACGATGATAAGGAGCACTTGGCCTTGGAGCTTGATTTTGAGACTTGTTCTGATAGCCAGGGTTGGGTGGGTGGGAAGATCCACGACCACCTGAGTTCCTCTGCTGATAAGGCTGACGGAACGGAGGAGGAGGAGGCAACCAGAACTTCTGTTGCTTAGCCGCCACAAGTGAAGAAGAAGAAGAAGACTGAACTGCGTCTCTGACTCTCTTCTTAGATGCCTCACACTTGAGCTGAGCGGCTTCTTGTTTCAGCGCCATGTTGTAGAATTCATCATACTTTAATGGCTCGAAAAGCACGAGAGCAAGTTGCAGATCTTCTCTGAGACCACGCATGAATTGGTAGATCATACTCTTCTCATCAGGGATGTCTTGCCTTGCAAAACGAGAGAGCTTCTGGAACTGAGTGTTGTATTGATAGACAGACATGGTGCCTTGCTTGAGATTGCGCAATTCCTCACGCTTACTCTCAACAACACTTTCTGGAATGTGGTGAGCTTTGAAGTCACGGCGGAAATCATCCCAGGTAATCACACGACCTCCTCTGGAATCTTTGTATTGCTGGAACCACTCAGCAGCTTGATCTTTGAGTTGAAAAGAGGCAAACTTGACAAAGTCCTCAGGTCTGACATTGCTGCACTCGAAATGCTTGCTGATGTCCACGAGCCGATCATCGGCGTCTGTGGCCTCGACACAGTAGCTGAAGGTCTTTGGCTGATTAGCAAGGAACTGGTTGAGTGAAGCGAAATGCGGCTGATTGTTGCCTTGGCCTTGATTCTCTTGATTACCTTGCCCTTGGTTGCGATCTTGCAAGAGCTGAATCAGAATCTGAGCATTGGCATTTGTGGCGGTCATCAGGGCTTGCCATGCCTCCGGAGGCGGAGGTGGTGGCGGAGGGTTAGCCTGACTTCCTTCATTGCGTTCCGGATTCTGACGCGTTGGCGGAGCCATCCTGAAGAGGGTGACATCCATTAGCATCTTGACAGATATATATTGAAGCTGAATCAAAGGAACGAAATTGCAACATATAGTCTTCACAATAAACACTCGAACGAGAATGAACGAATGAATTCCAAAGTAAAGCATCACACTTCCATAAGCTGAGAAGCCACTTAGAACAAGGTATGGAATAAAATCAACAAGGTACGGATGTGAACAAATACTTGGTAAGGATTACCCAATCACAAACCAAATATCCGCGGAAGAAATACTAGAGCTACATGAATTCCCACTTATAAACTCCCGAAACTTTCTGGTTATGCAATCAGGTGTTGGGGATACAGGAGACACAAAATATATCACCCAAACTAACAATACCTAGATCCAGCTGTATCCATCCTTCAACACATAACCAAGAAATTCTCGGAAATCATCTACCTCAACCTTCGAAAAGCATCCGTTATACAAGTCATGGCGATACTCCCGCACTCGCCTCAGTACTGGGCTATCAGGGTTATCTCACCAACAACTGTACAAAAGAGATTTTCGATGTCGGCGTACCAAACTCAGGTATTCCAAAACCGCAACGATAAAATTATGACGACAACACCTCGGAGCTCAACTCCCCGGGACACCTCCTCTAAAACCCCTGCTGACGGGAGGCAACCAAGACAATGTTGTCATCATAAAACCATCGGAACGATTCTAAGATACCCGCAAGATCCTAAATTTTTTTTTAGTGAAATTTGAGAAGAGAAGAGTCAAAACTCTACGTCAGGATGCCTTACCAGAGCGATGAGGAGACTGGGAAGTAAAAAGAATTCCTAAACTCTCCGATATATAATTCCTAAATGACTCAAAACATTTTTCTAGACACAACTCGGCCACTAAAAACGATCAATCAGTGGGGGCTCCTAAGGTCGGGGATGGCTCTGATTACCAACTTGTAACGCCCTCGATGCGGCTATATCTCCCACGTGTCGAGGCACGACTTAGAGGCATAACCGCATTGAAAGCAATGTCGCAAGTGAGGTAATGTTCACACAACCCATGTAATACATAAGGGAAAAGATACATAGTTGGCTTACAATCGCCACTTCACACAATACATAAATAACATCCATCATTCAAAATTACACTCAAGGTCCGACTACGGAACCAAAATGAAAGAAGACTACCCCAAATGCTACATAGATCCCCGGATCACCCCAACTGGGCTCCACTACTGATCATCGGGAAAAGACACATATTAACGGCCACGTTCCTCGTCGAACTCCCAAGTGAGCTCGGTCGCGTCATCTGCACTGGCATCATTGGTACCTGCAACTGTTATGGTAGAATCTGTGAGTCACGGGGACTCAGCAATCTCACACCCGCGAGATCAAGACTATTTAAGCTTATAGGTAGGAAAGGGTAGTGAGGTGGAGCTGCAAGCAAGCGACTAGCATATATGGTGGCTACAACGCAAAAGAGAGAGAGAAGAGAAGGCAAAGCACGGTCATGAAGCTAGAAATGATCAAGAAGTGATCCTAGAACAACCTACGTCAAACATAACTCCAACGCCGTGTTCACTTCCCGGACCCCGCCGAGAAGGGACCATCACGGTTACACACGCGGTTGATGTGTTTTAGTTAAGGACAACTTCGGGTTTTCTACAACCGGACATCAACAAATTCCCATCTGCCTCATAACCGCGGGCACGGCTTTCGAAAGATAATACCCTGCAGGGGTGTCCCAACTTAGCCCATTATAAGCTCTCACGGTCAACAAAGTATATTCCTTCTACCGGGAAAACCCGATCAGTCTCGGAATCCCGGACTACAAGACATCTCGACAGTAATAAAACAAGTCCAGCAAAGCCGCCCGATTGTGCCGACAAATCCTGATAGGAGCTGCACATATCTCGGTCTCAGGGCACATCCGGATTGTCCAAACTTCCGGTAGGCCAGTCCAGAGTTGCCCCTGGCGACCACCGGCGGCTGACGGTTCGGACCAACACTCGAAGGAGCACTGGCCCGGGGGGGTTAAAATAAAGATGACCCTCGGGCTCGCGAAAACCCGGGGAAAAAAGGCTTAGGTGGAAAATGGTAAAACCAATGTTGGGCCTTGCTGGAAAAGTCTTATTCAAAGCGAACTGTCAAGGGGGTCCCATAAATCACCCAACCGTGTAAGGAACGCAAAATCCAGGAACATAACACCGGTATGACGGAAACTAGGGTGGCAAGCGTGGAACAAAACACCAGGCATAAGGCCGAGCCTTCCACCCTTTACCAAGTATATAGATGCATTAATTAAATAAGGGGTATTGTGATATCCCAACAAGTAAACATGTTCCAACAAGGAACAACAAGTCCATGTTCCAACAGGGAACAAACTCCATCTTCACCTGCAACTAGCAACGCTATAAAAGGGGCTGAGCAAAGCGGTAACATAGCCAATCAACGGTTTGCTAGGACATGGATGGTTAGGGGCTGACATGGCAAAATAGGAGGCATGATATAGCAAGTAGTAGGTATCGCAGCATAGGCATAGCAAAAGAGCGAGCATCTAGCAAGCAAAGATAGAAGTGATTTCGAGGGTATGGTCATCTTGCCTGCAAGGTTCTCAGAGTTGTCGAAAGCTTGGTCCTCGAAAGCGTTCTCGACAGGTTCCTCATTCACGTACTAGTCTCCCGGCTCTACCCACAATAAGAACACAAGCAAAGAGGACAACATCAATCACGATGCAATGCGCAAGCAACATGATGCAAAACATGACATGATATGCGATGTGATATGCAATGCATATGCGTGCTCCGGAAGAGCAAGGATGAACAAGGCATAATATTGGCAAACCAAGTATGCCAATGGATAGGTGAGGTGATTTCGGTTGAAATCGATATAAAGATCACCGGAATCGGATGCATGGTTTGCAAATGACAAGCAATACAAGAATGACAAGAATCTGCCATTAACAGCATGATGCTACTTAGCAAGCAACAAGAAATTAAGCTACTGCACCCAAACATGTCAACAAAGCATATGACAGTAATCTACTCAAGATGCTTGACAAAAGATGAACACTAATCTACGGCTAAATCACACCACAACAGGTTCAAACAAGCATGGCAAAAGTGCAAAAGATAACAGGTGCACAGACTTAATGAAAATAACAACATGCCAGAAATTAACATCAGGATGACATGTTTAGAGCAATGAAGCAGCATGCTACAAGATCAGTATATAGCAAAATAAGGCACGGCATGAATATACCCAAAGCACTTAATAAAAGTCCCTTACTGACCATAAGCTAAAAAGGATCAGAAAATATGATTACACCCATGTCAAATAAGCAAGTTTCGTTACAGTTTCAGACTTAGCAGAAAACTGGACATGTCAAAAACAGATAACAAGTAGACATGTTCGTGAGCTCGATGCACTCACTACAGAGCATTGCATGATAAACTAAGCATACATACATCAAGAAGACATGGCATAGGAACTAGACATGGCAATAATAACATCATAGCATTCAAGGATCAACTACACCAAGCTTGGCAAAATCGAATAACATGTAAACTATCTACCAGCAACATTTTATAGCAAAAGTAGAGTTCGATTGACTCAAGCTATGGCACTCCATAAATACAAACAAAGGCATGGATGGATAGAGCAAATCCATATGTTCAAAACACTCTTACTGATCATGCTCAAAATATGCATAGATATCTCTGAAACAACATGAACACATGGCATAAAAATAACAGCAGGCAGGGACTTGGTGAAATTACTAAGTCTCTGAAATCAGCAACATCAAGTACCCTAGTTTGCATGCTTGTGCTAGTCACCACAGAGGTCAAAAAAATACATGGCATAATTCTCTGGAAAGAAACATGGCATATTACAAAACTCATGTAGGACTCAACTTCATAGGTGGCACACATCAATCATGGCAAAAATGACAAAAGTGCATGTTCTGATAAGAAACAGAAACTAACATCACATAGCCCTCTTCTAACAGCATTTCGGGCATCAAAATGACCTCAAATGAAAATGATGCAATGGAATAAGTGATGTACTCTTCGAGGCGAACAATTTGACATATAATACGCACGAAACGGAGCTACGGAATCAAAGTTATGGCACGATGAACAGGAGACAATAATGTGAAAATATCAAGACTTAGAAGAATTTCGGGACCGAGGGAAAAGTCAACCCAGGGCGGCTCCCGATCGGATCTGGCGCGGGCACGAGGCGGGATCGCCGGAGATCGCCGGAGAGGGGCCGGAGGAGGCGTCCGGCGCCGAGGAGGAGGTCGGGGCGACCGGATCTGGCCGGAAGAGGCCCGGACGGCGACCTGGCGGCGCGAGCGGGGCGAGAGGGCGCCGGGGTGGCGCGGCGGCCGGCGGGAAGCGGTGGTCGGCGGCGAAGGACGCTGGGGCCAAGCCGCGGGACACGGTGGGCGGCGGAGGCGGCGGAGCGGGAGCTCGGGCGCGGGGCGCGCGGCTCCGCGGGAGCGGCGGCGGCGGCGGGCCGCGGGGGCCAGCCACGGGCCCCGGCGGGCCTACGCGGTACAGGCGGCGGCGCGACAGGTGGCGCGCCCTGATTGGGCGCGAGCGGCGGCGCGGGCGTGTCCGGCGCGGACGGACACGTCCGGCGCGGAGAGGGACGAAATTTTAGGGTTAGGGTGGATTTTACCCGTGAATGGAGGAGGGGGAGGTGTTTTTATAGGTAGAAGGAGCTAGGAAGCTCCAAATGGAGAGCGGTTTTCGGCCACGCGATCGTGATCGAACGGCGGTGGACATGGGAGTGTCTTAGATGGGTTAATGGTCTGTTTTGAAGGGGTTTTGGGCTGCAACACACACGAGGCCTTCACGGTTACCCGGTTAACCGTTGGAGTACCAAACGACCTCCGATTGACCCGAAACTTGACAGGTGGTCTACCGGTGCTATACCGAGGCCGCTTGGCAAACCTCGGCCCAATCCGAGAATGTTTAATACCCGCTCACGAAGAAATGTAAAAGGGGACGCCGGGGGACTTAGGAGCGCCGGATTGCAAAACGGACAACGGGGAAAATGCTCGGATTCATGAGACGAACACGTATGCGAATGAAATGCACATGATGACATGATATGAAATGCATGACATGAACAAAATGTGAAACGAAGGGAAACCCAACCACGGAGGAAATATCATATCACATAGCCGAAAATGGCAAGAGTTGGATTACAAATATGGCAAGTTACATCCGGGGCGTTACAGGGGCGCTATACACGTCTTAGGCCGGACAAAGCCAACTCCTCGCTCTAAGCGGCATAAGTCTTTAAGGACTCGAAACCTCTCGAACAGCAACCAGCTCTCGCCCTATCATGACAGTCAGTTTTAGCTTTCTCTACTAAGGTGCTTAGCCCAGCTGAACTGGGGCACAATCGCAGTAGTTCTCCCAGCGCTACCTTAGCCAATATAACGGAACGTAAGGTACCAAAACATGGGAGCCGGGCAAACCCAACTATTGACCCAAGACATGATTCGGAGCTGATGCATATAATGCTATAAGTTCGGGGTGCCGCACTTGTGAAAGTGTTCGGACTTCTCACGCCGTATTATGGGGTGCTTAAGCCCCTGGCGTATTGGCCGTACCAAAGTGTACGGGTGCTAAATGTCATAACTGAACATGCATATGAAAAAGGAATGAATAGAGAATGCAATAGTAAGCTGAAGCTAAGCATTATTTATTCCCAAAGGCTGCGCTAAAAGCAGAACGATACAAATAGTGCGATAAGCAAGAGATGAGACTATTTGACATGTCCCCCTCCAGGGGCGGGCTGCGGGACGGTATGTAAGACAGGTATTTTGCTAGTTATAGAGACCACCTGGGAATTCGGCGTAGCTTTCGGCCTCCTTGGTTGTTGCATCGTGTGTTCGGTGATTGTACTACCGAACAGGTCTTCCAGAGAGTAACGTCCTGAAAGTAAGAAAAATGATAGAATTGGCGGCCCCTTAGTGCGGTTGAGCCGTGTATTGGGGCGTGCCGTGGTTATGCCCCTCCCCCTGTGCCCATGGTATTTTCAGAGCGTAATTATGTACGCGTAGTACTGATTTCGCAGTTTCGCGAGGGCTGGGGTTGGGGCCGCATTGCTACGCTTGCTCGGAATGTGCCAGGCGGTCTTGTTGTAGGTTACTCCGAGCGCGCTTGACGGTGTCCGGGCGTTTTATTGCCGGACTGGAGAATTGCCTTGAGAGGTTGCTTTGTACTTCTGCTGCGAGGGCCGCCGTATGCTCCTCTGTTCGAAGAGAGTGTTCGGTGTTTCCGTTGACCGTAATGACTCCTCGAGGTCCTGGCATCTTGAGCTTGAGGTATGCGTAGTGCGGCACTGTCGGATCACGGGTTCCGGCAGACCCTTAAGGTTCGAACTCTGGGGTGCGCGCGGAGATCGAGCCCTCTACCTTTCCGTCTCGCTGGGATCTAAACTACTGCAAGAACAACACAAGAGACACAGGGTTTATACTAGTTTGGGCCACCGTTGTGGTGTAATACCCTACTCTAGTTTGTGGTGGGTGGATTGCCTCTTGGGCTGATGAGGAAGAACAGTACAAGGAAGAACGACCTCGCGAGGGTCTGTTCTCAGCTAGGGGATGAACTGCTAGGTGGAGTTCGATCACCCTTCCCTCTCTCTCTACTTGCTCTAGGTCCTGAATCAGATTGGATCCCCTCTCCCCTACCCTGGGGGTGGCTAGTCCTATTTATAGGCAAAGGCCCTGGGCCTCTTCCCAAATATTTGAGCGGGAAGGGCGCCAACAATTGGCCGATTTGAAGGGGAACATCGGGTACACTTATCCTGACTAAAATTGGTCTTCCCCTGCCAAAGGTTCTGGTGATGACGCCGGCTTGGGCCCCACAGTGACTTCCTCCTTGTCGTGGAGTTGGTCTTGGTCTCGTTGCACCGAAATGGGTGCCTTTGCTTGATCCTCTCGCCTGCGCTTGCCCCCTTTGCACCAAAGAGGAAAGGGAGGACACTGCGCGGGCTGGCACCCGCCTGGCACCTCTGGTCGTCATGGCTTGCGTCATGGGCACCTCGTGAGGTACCCCACCTTGATCTCTCCGCCTCCTCGCGAGCCAGCCTAAGGAGGCTGTGCTGGAGGAAGCTCCGTGTCGTCCGCCTCGCGAGGCGTCTTGAGCCTTGTGTTGATGAAGATGGGCCACGTTGGGCCCCCACTCGAGCCTCGCTGCGGGCCGCAGGCAGGCAAGTCTTGGGACCCCCGTTCCCAGAACGCCGACAGTAGCCCCCGGGCCCAAGGCGCGCATGGACTTGGTCGTGCCGAGAGGCGAAAGGGCAAGGGCGAAGCGCCGCGGGCCCTAACAGCCTGCGGCCTCGGGCGCCGTGTGGCGGTTGATTGGACGTGGGTGGCACTGTTTACCCACGCTCCCTTATTCTGCGCCGCGCTAGGTTGCCCCGCCGTTGTACACAGCCGCCCCTCTCCCTGTTGCCTGACCGTCTCCTGCTCTTCCTCCCTTCGAACTCAGACCCTTGCTTCCAATCCCATCTCACATCCTCTCTCTTCCGCCCGCCGCCATGGCTCCAAAGAAAGGGAAGGGGAAGAAGCCCGCGGCTCCATCTCGCCCGCTGCCGCCGGTGGCGCCTGCCATCGGCCGCTCGATCATACTCAACCTGGAGTGCCTGGACAAGCTCAATCCGGCTCTGGCCACCGCCTTCAACGAGTGCGGGAGGACGATGGCGTGGCCTACGTGTCACCTCCCCACTGATAGGATAATCACCGAGGTCCCTTACTTTGCCGACGCCTTGTGGGCAGGCTTGGTGCCTCCCTTCTCCGATTTCTTCAACGCCGTCCTTGATCATTATCAGATCCACATGATGCACATGGGTCCTGAGTCCATAGCTCTTCTTTCTGTCTTCGCTTTTGTTTGTGAGGCGATGGTGGGCATCCCCCCTTCTGTTGCCCTGCTGCGCCACTTCTTCTCCTTGCATCTTGTCGACCCCACGCAATGCTCGGCATGCATGAGCTTCGTAGCTTTGTCCGAGACCGCAGCCTCTGGTATCGACTTCAACCTTCCTCCACCTTCTGCCGAGTTCCGCGAGCGGTGGTCGTACGTTGATGTCGGGGTGCCCAGCCCCCGGCTCGCGAAGCCGACATCACCTGCTATGCCTAATTCGGGCTGGGGCCAGGAGACGCTCGCAAGTCCCCGGCTCGCCTTCGTCTGGCATCGCTTCATGTCTTTGAAGAAGCTTGGCGTAACGGCGCCCAGAGTGGTGAAGGAGTTCCTATCGCGCCGCATTGCCCCTCTCCAATGCCATTCTCGTAGGATGTGGGCCTTCAGCGGGCATGGTGATCGCATGAGGCTTCAGGGAGAGGACCTAGCACCCGAGGTGCTGAGGAGGGTGCTCTTGGTCCTGATAGGCGATCCCAACCCCGGGGGTGTCCGGCAGGGGGGAGCCTTGCTGTACCTCTGCCACAATAGGGACGACTTCGTGAGGCAGATGCCCCCTTTCGACGAGTGGGGGCTACACCCTGTCGGGCTCCAAGGGCCTCGCGAGAACCCCGTGGTGGTGATTTCTCTTCCGGCCGGCCTGGGTGAATCCTCCTCGAGTGGTGGCGCAGGGAGGCAGGAGACAGCGAGGGTCGAGGGAGCCGCAGACGATGTGACCGCACCTGGCGACGCTCTTGACGGGGCAGCTCACGAGGTCCGCACTCCCGAGGCCATGGGCGATGCGCCGCCGCCTCTGGTGCTTGAGGCCGAGGCTCCTGAGCCCCCAGCCGGGATTTCTGACGAGGCAACTGCCCGTGCGTTCCAGGCATGCGCCCTTGACACGAGTGACCCTGGCGCTCCGTCCACTTCGCAGGCTGGCTCCTGCGCACCTCTCCTGGGTCGCTTCCGTGTGGACTTTGAGGCCCTCCGGAGAAAAAGGGAGGCCTTGGGCGACGACTTCCCCTGCCGCTTGCTGAAGCGCCGGAAGTACTTTGCCGTTGATGAGTAAGTTTTCTCCTTTTCTGTTCCTTATCCTGCTTGCCGCATCCGCTGATCCTTGCCCTGCAGGCCTCTGCCTACTGAGCTCGATGAAGTCGTCGGGCCGACGCCCTCCTTGACTCCGTCTCCTCCACCACCCTTGGGTGTCTCGAGCGGCACTGCCCTTGTGGTTTGGGCAGGTGACGGCGCGGACCGCCGCGTAGCGCGCGGCGACTCCCCCGCCCCTGCGATCTCCTTCCGCGGGCCTTCCCTCGACATAGGCAGCCTGCCGTGGGCTCCCCGTTTGGTCGCGGGCTGTGACCGGCTGAGGCTCCTCCGGGGCCCTTCTCTTGAGGTCAGGTGGGACTCAAGTCGGTCTTCTGATGTGGCGCGGCCGTCCGTCGGGAAGGCGCTAGCCCCCATCCCCCTGCCCGGGGCCGGAGCGATGATCAGAGGTTCTCGACGCCTGCTTGGGGCGGATGATGGCGCGGCAGACGTGCTTGAGCATGCTCGGGAGCGTCGTGCCCGTCGCCACGAATTCCTTCAGAGGGCGAGTGGCGCCGTAGACCTGCTTGGGCAGGAACTTGCTGAGGAAGACGTGCGTCTGGAAGCTGAGGGCTTGCGCCTGGCTGTCGAGCGGCGCGAGCTGGAGGCAGCCGCTGCCCTCGCGCGTCGTCAGCGCGTCCTTGATGACGAAGAGGCGAAGGCGTCGCTGAAGGCCTCTCTGGCGGCTCGGTCTCAGGCCGTTGAGGAGGCCCGGGGAGCAGACAGACGGCAAGGAGCAGTAGAAGAAGAGGCTCAGGAGCTCTTGGCCTGGTGTCGCTCGCTGGAGGAGCAAGCGGAGCTGCGCGAGGCAGCCCTTGCATCGATGGAGGTGGCTTCTGGCGACCCGACTGAGCTTCGGAAGCGCGAGGAACCGTTGGTGCTGGACGCCGCCGAACGCGCTCGCGAGTTCGAGCAGCTGGAGACGAGGGAGCGCCTGGTGACGCAGGCGGAAAACAATGTCGCCGCACGAGAGACGTGCGTCCTGGAGGAGGTTTGCCGTCGGGTGGCGACAGCACGCCAAGGCCTCGAGCGTGAGTTCGAGGGGAAGCTGGGGATGATCCGAGTCGAAGCCGAGGGCAGAACCGCCGCCTTGAGGGTCCAGCGGGATGAGGCGACGCGATGAGCGGACGCCTCCCGGGTCGCCCTTGAGGCAGCGCAGAAAGAGCTAGCCTCCTCCCAGGCCGAGGTGCTCCGCCTACGCCAGCGTGTGGAAGCGGCCATGGCCGTCGAGCGTCAGAATGCTGACGAGATATGCTAGCGGCAAGTCCTGGAGCACCAGCACGGCCCCATGCTCACCAAACTCCGGGATAAGGCCAACATTGCCCTGGCCAACATCTGTGAGGCTGCCGTGGGCGAGCCGCACACAATCAACTACGCCGGCAATCTGCGGTTTTTCACCACCGTGGTGACACAGCTGGAGGCACGGTCGGCCATAGCCGATAGGTTGGTGGAGGAGAGGAGCTGCGTCTTGCTCGTGCGCGCCTTCTCCCGCGTCTTCAGCCATCTTCGAAACATGGATCCCCACTTCGACTTCGACGCCGCCATCGCCCCAGTCCCCCAAGTTGTTCAAGGCGACCTGGCTAAATGGGTGGAGAGCAACGTAGATGCTCTCGTCCGGGCCTTCACTTCGGATAACGACGGCGTGGTCGTGGGTGCCGACGGAGGTGGCGTGGTGGAAGACCCCAATGCCGCTGATGGGGGCGCAAACAATGAAGGTGAGTTCAGCGACGCCAGCGACAGCTCGGGAGGCGCCTCTGAGGACGCATTGGGGGATTTGTCAGATTGACCATGTACTATCCTCGTCTTTTTACCCTGCATAGATAGAACTCAGGCGTTTGTCCCGACGATTGTGAGAGCATTTTGGGAGGGGAAGCCCCTCATGTATGAACTTGTATCTAATGTATCTGCAGTGATTAAATCGTATGCGCGTCTAACGGTAGGCCGGTTCGCCCTTGTTCCTTGCTCACTCCGGAGCTGCCTTCTGGAGGGCGTCACGTCCCGGGCGCTGGGTAGTTGAAACCTCGGGAGGCGGGGTCGTTGCCGGCAGGAAACCCCGCAGGCTTGGGTCGTCTTCGCAGGCTCCGTGCCCTTTATCGAGCGAGATGTCTTCACAAGCGTTCGCCTTCTTCACGGCTCTGGGCCTTCTCTCGAGAGGGATGTCTTCACAGGTGTTCGCCTTCTTCACAGGCTCCGGGCCTTCTCCCGAGGGGGATGGCTTCACATGCGTTCGCCTTCTTCACATGCTACGGGCCTTCTCCCGAGGGGGATGGCTTCACAGGCGTTCGCCTTCTTCACAGGTTCCGGGCCTTCTCCCGAGGGGGATGGCTTCACAGGCGTTCGCCTTCTTCACAGGATCCGGGCCTTCTCCCGAGGGGGATGGCTTCACAGGCGTTCGCCTTCTTCACAGGCTCCGGGCCTTCTCCCGAGGGGGGTGGCTTCACAGGCGTTCGCCTTCTTCACAGGCTCCGGGCCTTCTCCCGAGGGGGATGGCTTCACAGGCGTTCGCCTTCTTCACAGGCTCCGGGCCTTCTCCCGAGGGGGATGGCTTCACAGGCATTCGCCTTCTTCACAGGCTCCGGGCCTTCATGAGAAAACAATCTCCGTAGGCACCAATGGTCACCTCGCGAGGGAGCGGCAGCGGCAATCTGGGTCGTGCTTAAGCTAGGTCTGGCCCGGCTCGCGAGGGGCTCGCGAGGGGAGGCAGCTGTGATGAGATGGTGACCATAACGCGGGAAACGATTCAAACAAGACCAAGCACCCCTTCCCCGAACACACGCAAAGCTCAAATTCGAATTCAACTTAAATCCAGCGGGGAAAAAGGTTACAACCAAAGGAAGAAGGCAATGAAAGCAAACAAAAGGCCGCGTCCGGCACCTAATCTAGTCTTCGACGTCTTCTCACCAGCGCGGAGCTAAGTGCTGTCCACTGGGCGTGGGAGGGAGCCCCAGGGCCTGAGGCCGGCACCCCTGAGACTCCGGGGCATGTACAGCCCCACTCATTATTACGTGAGAGTGTCACGGGGCGGCGAGCTTCACAGGCACTGGGCCTTCTTCACAGGAACCGGCCTTGCTTCATATCGCCAGACAAGGGCCCGCCTTGCGCCACACTCTAGTACCACCAACGATGACCGGAAACCAGGACGCTGCCCGTGGGGTAGAGCGGTCGCCGGCGGTTCCCCCGACGACCACGGGTCCTCCGCCAGGGGCAGGCCCTCGGGCGCCTCCCCAGCAGAGGGCCTATCTTCTAAGAACGCCTTGCTCCGAACGCCGTGGTGGTGAGGTAGGATCTCTGCCCCTTTCCTGCAGCCCCATGCGTCCTCCTCCCGAGGGGTAGGAGACCGCAGGGGCGGGGCAGCTGCTTGTCGCGGCGACCTGCACCTCCTGTGACCCATGATTAGCGTATGCCTGCTCTTGAGGAATTAATGGTACCCGATAGTTGTTGCCTCCAGTGTGACCGACGGAGCCATCCCGGGGTTCCTGGAGGGGCTCGGCCTCTGGCGTCTCGTCCTCCCAGCTGGGGCTGAAGAGCGAGCCCTGTTCGCCCTCGTGAGCGTGTCCTTGGTCCATCATGTGGGGCACGTACTCCTCTGGCGCCGCCACCCCGAATGTTGTGTTGTAGTGCTCCATGCGCCATGCAGCGTTGCTTGTCGTGCCCACCACGTGGTGGTAGCGCGGCTGGCCGCTGGCGCCGTGGGCTGCACTGAGCCCCTCTCCTTCACGCGCCGGGGGCGGGGGTAGCTCCACCGCCAGTCTGGTGCCGGTGGATTCGCCGGTGTTGGGGTAGTCTTGAGGTCCGCGCGCGTGCGCGGGGCTCCCTCGTGCGCCGCCCTGAACTTGGGGCGGAAGCTGGATGCAGAAGGGGTGAGCCCCCGAAGCGGCGAAGCCTAGGAGCTCGGCGACCCGCTCCAGCAGCACGTCGCGGCCGCCTTCCAGTAGCCTGCACTGTAACAGCTCCCGCGCTACCGTGAGCGCGGCCCTTGAGTTTGCCTGTTCTCGGCGGGTGTACGGTGTCGTAGCCGCGGCGTGGTTGGAGGCCCTCGCCGTCGACCGCGCCTGTCGCGGTGTGAGGGTCGCAGAAGCTTGCCTGCGTCGCCCGTGGCCCGCAGCGCCCTGCGGACCGCGAGCTACCTGTGGCGCGGGGCTGCCCGGAGCGGGAGGCTCCGCGCAGATGGACCACGCCGCCCATGGGCCTTGGTTGCCCGCCTGGTCGCCGGGCATGGTGACGATGACGTAACGGGAGACGGAGTGATGGGAAGGCGAATTCCGGCGCACCCCTACCTGGCGCGCCAAATGTCGGATCACGGGTTCCGGCAGACCCTTAAGGTTCGAACTCTGGGGTGCGTGCGGAGATCGAGCCCTCTACCTTTCCGTCTCGCTGGGATCTAAACTACTGCAAGAACAACACAAGAGACACAGAGTTTATACTAGTTCGGGCCACCGTTGTGGTGTAATACTCTACTCTAGTTTGTGGTGGGTGGATTGCCTCTTGGGCTGATGAGGAAGAACAGTACAAGGAAGAATGACCTCGCGAGGGTTTGTTCTCAGCTAGGGGATGAACTGCTAGGTGGAGTTCGATCACCCTTCCCTCTCTCTCTACTTGCTCTAGGTCCTGAATCAGATTGGATCCCCTCTCCCCTACCCTGGGGGTGGCTAGTCCTATTTATAGGCAAAGGCCCTGGGCCTCTTCCCAAATATTTGAGCGGGAAGGGCGCCAACAATTGGCCAATTTGAAGGGGAACATCGGGTACACTTATCCTGACTAAAGTTGGTCTTCCCCTGCCAAAGGTTCTGGTGATGACGCCGGCTTGGGCTCCACAGTGACTTCCTCCTTGTCGTGGAGTTGGTCTTGGTCTCGTTGCACCGAAATGGGTGCCTTTGCTTGATCCTCTCGCCTGCGCTTGCCCCCTTTGCACCAAAGAGGAAAGGGAGGACACTGCGCGGGCTGGCGCCCGCCTGGCACCTCTGGTCGTCATGGCTTGCGTCATGGGCACCTCGTGAGGTACCCCACCTTGATCTCTCCGCCTCCTCGCGAGCCAGCCTAAGGAGGCCGTGCTGGAGGAAGCTCCGTGTCGTCCGCCTCGCGAGGCTTGGCCCCTCGCGAGGGTCTTGAGCCTTGTGTTGATGAAGATGGGCCACGTTGGGCCCCCACTCGAGCCTCGCCGCGGGCCGCAGGCAGGCAAGTCTGGGGACCCCCGTTCCCAGAACGCCGACAGGCACCGCAATGAACTTTGCAAATGCGGTTCGCTCGAGCAGTGCGTGATAGCCACTGCGGAACGGGACTATGTCGAAGATTAACCCCTCGCTTCGGAAATTATCCGGGGATCTGAAGACCACTTCAAGTGTGACTGAGCCCGTGCAATGGGCCTCTACACCTGGTATGGCACCTTTAAAGGTAGTCTTTGTGGGTTTGATCCTTAAGGGATCTATGCCCATTTTGCGCACTGTGTCCTGATAAAGCAGGTTCAGGCTGCTGCCGCCGTCCATAAGGACTCGAGTGAGGTGAAATCCGTCAATGATTGGGTCGAGAACCAATGCGGCGAATCCGCCAAGGCGGATACCAGTGGGGTGGTCGATCGAAAGTGATCGGGCAGGAGGACCACGGGTTGAACTTTGGGGCGACTGGCTCCAACGCGTATACGTCCCTTAGCGCACGCTTTCGTTCCCTCTTGGGGATGTGGGTTGCGTATATCATGTTCACCGTCCGTACTTGTGGGGGGAATCCCTTCTGCCCACCATTGTTCGGCGGCCAGGGCTCCTCCTCGTCGTCGCTATGTAGCCCCTTGTCTCTGTTTTCGGCATTTAACTTGTCGGCCTGCTTGAACACCCAACAATCCTTGTTGGTGTGATTGGCTGGTTTTTCAGGGGTGCCATGTATCTGGCATGAGCGATCGAGTATACGGTCCAAATTGGACGGGCCCCGAGTGTTTCTTTTGAACGGCTTTTTCCGTTGACCAGGTTTAGAGCCTCTGAATCCGGCATTAACTGTCGTATCTTCACCGTTGTCGCTATTAATGCGGCGCTTGTGCTTGTTGCGACGCGACCTGCCATTGCTGTCCTTGGTATCCGAATTACCAGGGCTCTTGGTCATGTTATTGCTACGAGCCAGCCAGCTGTCTTCTTCCGCGCAAAAGCGGGTCATGAGTGTCTTGAGGGCTGCCATAGATTTCGGCTTTTCCTGTCCAAGGTGCCGGGCAAGCCACTCGTCACGGATGTTATGCTTGAAGGCTGCTAGGGCCTCTGCGTCCGGACAGTCGACGATTTGATTTTTCTTGGTTAGGAACGGTGTCCAGAATTGTCTGGCAGATTCTTCTGGCTGCTGGATTATGTGGCTCAGGTCATCAGCGTTTGGTGGTCGCACATAGGTGCCCTGGAAATTGTCGAGGAATGCGGCTTCCAGGTCCTCCCAGCAACCAATTGATTCTGCTGGCAAGCTGTTAAGCCAATGCCGAGCTGGTCCATTAAGCTTGAGTGGGAGGTATTTGATGGCATGTAGATCGTCGCCACGGGCCATGTGGATATGAAGGAGATAGTCCTCGATCCATACCGCGTGATCTGTTGTGCCATCGTATGATTCAATGTTTACGGGTTTGAAACCCTCTGGTATTTGATGATCCATTACTTCATCTGTGAAGCATAGTGGGTGTGCGGCACCTCTGTACTAGGCTATATCACGATGTAGCTCAAATGAGCTTTGTCTGCTGTGTTCGGCCCGGCCGGATTTACTGTAGCCGGCGTGACGGTTATCATCTCGTGATGTGGGGCGCCCGCGCGATCCGTAGGTCGATCTTGTTTGCCTTGCCTTGTCCTCCAACATATCTCGCAGGTCTGCGTGTTTCCCCGTGCCTAGGTATTTTTTGAGCGACGCCGGGGTGCGGCTTGAGTGGAGGGCCGGGAGGCCTCTCTGTCGCGGCCGCGAGGTGGCCGGTCAGCCGCATCATGCGCTGGTGATGTAGGTTTAAGTGCTTCCTCCTCTAATCGGGGTAGCAACCTGCGCTTTCGGTAGCTCTTGGAGGGGTGTTCGAGTTCGTACTCCTCGGCCGCAAGGACTTTAGTCCATCTGTCGGCTAGCAAGTCTTGATCAGCTCTAAGCTATTGCTGCTTTTTCTTGAGGCTATTCGCCGTGGCCATAAGCCTGCGCTTGAAGCGCTCTTGTTCGACGGGATCCTCAGGCACGACAAATTCGTCATCGCCGAGGCTTGCCTCGTCTTTAGAGGGAGGCATGTAATTGTCATCCTCCTCCTCTCTGTCTGCCGCTCTCTCAGGGGGGCTGGCTTCTCCATCCTCCTGCGTTGAATCTTGTTGGAGGGAGTTGTCTTCGGCACTGTCCGGGGTGTTATTATCTCCCATGCCGGTATCATCGTTTTTGCTTTGGCGGGATTTAGAGCGGCGCCGCTGACGCCGGTGCTTGGGTTGCTTTTTGGAGGGGTCGTCCCCCGTGTCGCCATTGCCTTCTTTGGGTGTATCCACCATATATATGTAATATGACGAGGTG
Source organism: Aegilops umbellulata (assembly GCA_032464435.1). NCBI lineage: Eukaryota > Viridiplantae > Streptophyta > Magnoliopsida > Poales > Poaceae > Aegilops > Aegilops umbellulata. The sequence goes on along the minus strand of CP136058.1, from coordinate 327,392,776 downwards.
GCTTTCCAGTGCCCCATAGGCGCTGGTTCATGTTCGTCTCCTACATCATCGTCCATACCGTCGATGTCTTCGGAGTCGAAGTCTAGCATGTCGGTTAAATCATCGACAATGGCTACGAAGTGGGTGGTGGGTGGGCGTCGAATTTCTTCGTCGTCCGCATCCCAATCCCGCCGGTCATAATCCGGCCAGGACTCTCCTGACAAAGAGAGAGACCTTAGTGAATTCAGGATGTCGCAGAAGGGCGAGTGATGAAAGATATCTGCGGCGGTGAATTCCATGATAGCCGCCCAATTGGATTCAATTGGCAGGGGCGCGGAGGGTTCGGAGTCCGGAGAAGAGTCTGGCACTTTGGAGTCATGGGCTTCGCAGAGGATAAGGCTGGTGTCCGGCTCGATCGCCGTTGAGACTGCAGCCCCCGCGGCAGGGTCTAGCCACCCGTCCTCGATTGGCGCAGTTGGCTCCGAGCTAAGGGTCGGGGCGGATGCGGGCGCGGCCTCCAGGGCATTGTTCGGCGGCAGAGCTAAATCATGCCCATCGTGACAGTGTCGCGCGCTCGGCTGCGGCTCGTATCCATCGAAGATCAAGTCTCCGCGGATGTCAGCCGTGGAGTTCAAACTTCCAAATCTAACATGATGGCCAGGGGCGTAGCTTTCAATCTACTCCAGATGGCCAAACGAATTGGCCCGCAGTGCAAAGCCGTCGAATACAAAGATCTGTCCGGGGAGAAAAGTCTCACCCTGGACTGCATCACCAATGATGATCGAAGGAGCCATCAAGCCTAACGACGACGACACAGAGGAACTCTCAATGAAAGCACCAATGTCGGTGTCAAAACTGGCGGATCTCGGGTAGGGGGTCCCGAACTAAGCGTCTAGGCGGATGGTAACAGGAGACAAGGGACACGATGTTTTTACCCAGGTTCGGGCCCTCTCGATGGAGGTAAAACCCTACTCCTGCTTGATTAATATTAATGATATGGGTAGTACAAGAGTAGATCTACCACGAGATCAGAGAGGCTAAACCCTAGAAGCTAGCCTATGGTATGATTGTTGTTCGTCCTATGGACCAAAACCCTCTGGTTTATATAGACACCGGAGAGGGCTAGGGTTACACAGAGTCGGTTACAATGGAAGGAGATCTGAATATCCGTATTGCCAAGCTTGCCTTCCACGCCAAGGAAAGTCCCATCCGGATACGGGACGAAGTCTTCAATCTTGTATCTTCATAGTCCAACAGTCCGGCCAAAGGTCATAGTCCGGCTGTCCGGACACCCCCTAATCCAGGACTCCCTCAACCCTCAAGGTTCGAACTCTGGGGTGCGCACGAAGATTTCCCCCCTACCGATCCACGTCCTAGTTTTGCTAAGATCTAACGAACTGACTCGACGAACTCACAACACAAGGGACACAAGATTTATACTGGTTCGGGCCACCGTTGTGGTGTAATACCCTACTCTAGTGTGGTGGTGGTGGATTGCCTCTTGGGCTGATGATGAACAGTACAAGGGGAAGAACAGCCTCCTGAGGTTGTGGTGTTCTTGTGTGGGTGAGGATTACTCAAGATGAGATGCCTCCTACTGTGGTGGCTAGCTCTATTTATAGAGGCCCTGGTCCTCTCCCCAAATATTGAGCGGGAAGGGAGCCAACAACGGCCAATTTGAAAGGGGACAACTAGTACAACTTATCCTGACAAAAGTGGTCTTCACCTGCAAAGGCTCTGGTGGTGACGCCGTCTTGGGCTCCATGGTGACCTCCGTCTTGCCGTCCTGCTGGTCTTGGTCTCGTTGCACTGATATGGAAACCTTTGCTTGACGCCTCGGTACTCCGCGCCTGCGCTTGCCTCCTTAGCACCAAAGAGGAAACAAGGACACTGCGCGCTGGCGCCCGCCTGGCGCCCTCTTGGTCTCGATCGTCATGGCTCACGTCACGAGAACCTCGCGAGGTTTGCCTTGCCTTGATCTCTCCGCCCCTCGTGAGCCTGCCTAGCGTGGTCGCTCCTGAGGAGGTCTTGTGTCGTCCGCCTCATGAGGCTTGGCCCCTCGCGAGGGTCTTGAATGCCTTGTTGATGAAGATGGGCCATACGGGCCTGCTAGCAGTGTCACGCCATGGGCCGCACGCAGGCAAGTCTGGGGACCCCCGTTCCCAGAATGCCGACAGTAGCCCCCGGGCCCAAGGCGCGCTCGGGCTTGGCTTCGAGGCGAAGCCAAAGGTCAAGTACGGAGCACCGCGGGCCCCAATAGCCCGCGGCCTCGGTCAACACGTGGCGGTTGATTGGACGTGGGCGTCTCCACTTCCCCACGCTGCCTCGGCAACTGCCGGACTTGACAAGTCCCTGTGACATGCAAGGAAAACCATCATTACCTGTGATCATGGGGGGCGCTGGTTGGCCTTCTCCTACTATAAATGAGGAGGGGGGCAGAGCCCCCGTCGCCCATTTCTTCCCATTCAGCTTGCTTCTTCTTCCTCCGCTCCACTGCTAGTAGCAACTTCAATGGCGCCGATCCGAAGATTCTCCGCTGAGGAGAAAGGAAAGGCTCTTTCGATGAGCCAAGGCCGCTTCCGCTGAAGAAGAGGTCGGTCCACCGGCGCGACATTGTCGTGAGGGCGGAGGTGACTAGGCCCTGGTACGAACGGCCGCCTCCAGGGTATCCCCTGCCCCTGTATGCCCAAGCTGGGGGCTCACGAGGAAGGAGCGCCAAGTGTTAGCGCATGCACCGTGGCCAAGGTCGACGTGCCACGGTAACGTGCGTCGCCGCTCCTGGAGTCCAGGCCACGGGCTCCTCGCGCGAGCTTGTGATGTGGGCGGCAATGCCCTCGAGCACCTGGATCTGCTTCCCGTAGTTCTTCTCCGACGTGATGCCAGCCTCTGGTCCAGGCGGGCTCTGGCTGCAGGTGGACGGTTGCTGCAGCAGGGCTTCTTGGGTCATGGTCGACGTCTCCGCCGCGGGCAACATAGCCCTGGGCCGCGGCTGGCAGGCGTACGCCCCCGCGCGCGGCCTGGGCAAGCGGTGCACGCTCCACTTCAAGTATGATGGTGACGCGACCCTTTATGTGAGGGTGTTTGGGGAGGATGGTCGCCGCGTCGGGTGCTGCCCCGAGGTGAACGACGACGAGGAGGTGCTTGGCCTTGGCGATGGCCGCGACGAAGACGAGGGCGAACTCGCCCTTGGCGCTGGCCACGCCTCGCCCGGCTATGGTGGCTCTTCCCTCGGCGACAACTCCAGCAGCGGTGGCTACAACCAGCCGCCACGCTCGCTTCGAAGGTGGCAGCGGGTTGACTCATCGCCGCACTTCCGTGAAGCGTGAGGAGGGGTCCGGCTGAGCTCAGGGCGACGCCAAGGGCCTGCCCCTGTGGACCGCTGTAGGGGTAGGTGTTTTGTTCTTCCTTTCCTTCCTGTATCAAAAAAGAAACCAGTATGGGCCCCGGAGGAGCGTGTGTCGAACTATGATTCCTCCATCATTATGCTATGTTTGTTGTTTCCGTGATGTGCTGTTATTTTGTGCAGAGGTCACTTAGCTTGGCATGCTTGGAGTAGCCTCCTCCTCGCGAGGGACTTGTTTCCTGGTGCCTACCAAGGCCCTTCCTGACTTGGTGGTTATTTAGGAACTGCAAAAAATTCATTAGGAGGCTCGCTAGGAGGCTTATCGTTCACCCGAGCCTTGACCCATCGCTTCGTATCACGATACCCGAGGGGCACAGATTAGGAGAGGTGCGCCAGCTTGTGGGCTCGAACGAGGATGCCTCGCGAAAAAAGACGAGGGGCAGAGAAAGGGGAAAAACACTCGCGAAGGGACCTGCCCAGCCCCCTCGCGAGGTGTGGGAGAGAGAGAACAAGTTAAACCGGAGTCGAAAACGGCGGCAAAAAACGACGGAACCAAACAGCAAGGAACACCAGGAGCAAATTTCAACTAAAAAGGAGGCGAGCCAACTACGGAAAGCAAATGAAAAGCCATGTCCGACACCTAGTCTGGTCTTCAAGTCTTCTCACCAGCGTAGAGCTAAGTGCTGCCACTTGGACGTGGGAGGGAGCCCCCGAGGCCCGAGGGTGGCACTCCTTAGACCCCGGGGCGTGTACAGCCCCACTCGTTATTACGTGAGAGTGTCACGGGTGGCGATCTTCACAGGCACTGGGCCTTATTCACAGGCATTGGGCCTTTCTTCATGGGTAGAACTTCCGGAGGTGCTGGATGTTCCAGGCTTTCTAGATGGGTACCCCGTCCCGTGTTTCCAGGCGCGCGGTGCCAGGCCTGGAGACATGGAAGACCTTGAAGGGGCCCTCCCACATGAGTGACAGCTTATGCAGCCCTTCCCTGGAGAGGACCCGCCTCAGGACGAGGTCACCCGCCTCAAGCGTCCTGGAGCGGATGTTGCGGCAGTGGTATCATCGCAGCCCCTGCTGGTACCTTGCCGCCCATAGGGGGCCTCGCGGCGACGTTCCTCCCCCAGCACGAGGTCCATCCCCCGTGTGGCATCCTGTTGCATTTCATCAAACACCAGGACCCGTGCGGAGTGATGCCTGACCTCGTGAGGGAGGACCGCTTCTGCTCCGTAGACGAGGAAGAATGGGGTCTTGCCCGTTGGCTTGGTGGCGGTGGTGCGGATGGACCACAACACGGACTCGAGCTCGTCGTACCAGCCCTTGCCGTAGGCCTCGAGCTTCTTCTTGAAAGTCCTGGTCTATAGGCCCCTCAGGACCTTTGCGTTGGCGCGTTCAGCCTGACCATTGCTCCTGGGGTGTGCCACCGAAGCGTAGCAGATCTGCGTTCCAAGGTTAGCACAGTATGTTCTGAAGAGATTACTAGTGAACTGTGAGCCGTTATCAGTGATGATGCGGTTGGGGACCTCGAAACGGCTCACGAGACCCTTGATGAATTTGACCGCGGAACCGGCTGGGATGGTGCGGACGGCTTCCACTTCCGCCCACTTGGTGAACTTGTCGATGGCGACGTAGAGGTAGCGGTAGCCCCCTGGCGCTCGAGGAAATGGGCCCAGGAAATCCAGCCCCCAGACCGCGAACGACCATGTGAGTGGGATAGTCTGGAGGCCCCGAGCTGGTTGATGGATCTGCTTGGCGTGGAACTGGCAGGCTTCACAGGACTTCACCAGCTCGGCTGCATCGTTGAGCGCCGTGGGCCAGTAGAATCCACTGCGGAATGCCTTGCCGACGAGGGTTCGCGATGATGAGTGGTGTCCGCAGTACCCACCGTGTATGTCGGATAGCAACTCCTTCCCCTGGTCCCTATAGATACAACGCAATGAAACGTCATTTGGTCGCCTCTGGTGTAACTCACCATCCCGGATGCAGTATGTCGTGGCTTGCCGGGACACGCGCTCCGCGTCCTCCTCCTTCTCCGGCAGCGTCCCTTGCATCAGGTATTCCTTGAATTCCTTGGTCCAGCATCCCTCCTAGGGCTCGAGCGCCAAGAGCAGGCGCGCTCCCGAAGTTGGGCCACAAGGTGGGGCTCCTGTGGCAGGTGGCTGCGGGAGCTCCTCCCGAGGCTGAGCTATCCTTGAAAGTGGTGGCGTTGCTGACAGCTTGAAGAGCCGCTCCTCGAAGACGCCAGGCTCTTGGGGCTGCCACTTGGATGCCCTCTTGGCGATGTCGCCAGCTTCTTTGTTGGTGCCTCAGGGCACGTGCTGCAACTCCAGGCCCAGGAAATGCTTCTCCATCTTGCGCACTTCTGCGAGGTATGCTTCCATATACTCGTCCGTCGGCTCGTATACTTTGTTGGAGAAGTTGACGAGAAGCTGCGAGTCGCCCCTGACGGTGAGGTGCTTCACCCCCAGGGCTGCCGCAGCTTTCAGGCCAGCTATTAGGCCTTCGTATTCTGTGATGTTGTTGGAGACCTTCTCGCCCTGCTGAAAGCAGAGCTGTACAGCGTAGTAGAGCTTGTCTTGAGTGGGCGAGACGAGTACTGCTCCAGCCCACGCGCCCTGGTGCGCAAAGGCCCCATCGAAATACATGACCCAGCCATCAGGCGCCTCACTTCCTGGCGAGGTGGACCGGTCCTCGCCTACCTCCAGCATCGGGGCATCTGTCCATTCTGCCACGAAATCAGTGAGTGCGGCTCCCTTGATGACCCTGGTGGTGCTGAACTCCAACTGGAATGCCCGTAGCTCGATGTTCCACTCAGCGACCCTTCCAGCAGAGTTGGGGCTCCTGAGCACTCTCTCCAAGGGGTAAGCCGAGACGACCTTGATGGGGTGGCCCTGGAAGTAGTGTTGCAACTTCTGTGAGGCCACCAAGAGCACGAGCAAGAGCTTTTGGGGCATGGAGTATCGTGCCCTTGCGTCCCGCAACACCATCTGACAAAATACACCGGGTGCCCGATGAGAACCGGCGTGTCGGTGAGGCTCGCGTCCTGCGGAAGTAAAGGTGTCTCGCGAGGTGGTGGAACCTCCGACGCTTGATTGCTTGCCGGGACCTTGACAGCGTCATCCTGCCGAGCTTGGTCCTCTACCGATGCTGCCACGGCTCTTGCGGTGTCTTCCTGATCTTGCGTCAGTCCGGCTGATGGCGTGGCTCGTTGTAACGCGCCTTTGGCTTGGTGTTCCTCCCGAACCGCCACTAGAGCTGCGCTGGCTGAGTACGGAGTGGCGGCGAGATAAAGCACTAGGGGCTCGAGAGGTCGCGGCGCCACCATCACTGGAGAGCTGGTCAGGTATTTCTTGAGGTCTTGAAAAGCTCGGTCGGCCTCCGGGGTCCACTCGATCGGGCCCTTCTTCTTCATCATCTTGAAGAAGGGTAGGGCGCGCTCTCCCAGCTTGGAGATGAAGCGCCCCAACGCCGTCACCCGACCAGCCAGCTTCTGCATTTCCTTGAGGGTCTGAGGTGGGCTCATGTCTTCAATGGCCTTGATCTTTTCTGGGTTTGCCTCAATCCCTCTGTGGGATACGAGGAAACCCAGCAGCTTGCCGGAAGGGACACCAAACACTCACTTCTCCGGGTTAAGTCGCAAGTTCACCTGGCGTAAACTTGCGAAGGTCTCCTCCAGATCCTGGATCAAGGTTCTCGCCTCCTGAGACTTCACCACAATGTCGTCGACGTAGGCCTCCGCATTCCTCCCGAGCTGTCGCCCTAAGGCGATGTGCATCAGCCGCTGAAAGGTTGCCCTCGTGTTACGCAGTCCAAAAGGCATGCACGTGTAGCAGTACACCCCGCATGGGGTCAGGAAGGTTGTCTTCTCTACATCCTCTACCGCCATCTTGATCTGGTGATATCCTGAGGATGCATCCAGGAAGCACAACAGGTCGCACTCGACGGTGGAGTCAACGATCTGGTCGATGCGCGGGAGCAGGAACGGATCTTGGGGGCAGGCCTTGTTGAGGTTGGTGAAGTCAACGCACATTCGCTCCTTCCCGCCTTTCTTCGGCACAACGACGGGGTTCGCCAGCCATTCGGGGTACCGAACCTCACGAATGGCACCTGCCGCTTCTAACTTGTGCGTCTCTTGGACGATGAAGGCATGCTTCTCCATGGACTGTCGTCTCGCCCGCTGCTTCATTGGGTGTACATTGGGGCAGACCCTTAAGTGATGTTGAATCACTTCTCTCGGGACCCCCACCAGCTGCTTAGGCTCCCATACGAATATATCCTTGTTCATGCGCAAGAACTTCACCAGTGCTTCCTCTTGGCTCGGGTCGAGGTCAGCGCCTATGGTAAAGGTGGCCCCCGAGGATCTGTCTTCATCGACCGACACCTGCTTGGTTTCTGCCTTGTCTTGGGTGAAGAGCTGCTTCTTCTTGGTTGGTGCGGCTCCCGCGGGCTCAGAGGCGCCCGCATCGACGGGCTGCGCCGCCGCGGTGGTCTTTAGGGAAAGCTTGAGTGCCGCCAGGGCCTCCTTGGTGTCCCCCTTGATGGTGAGGACGCCCTTGCTTCCAGGCATCTTCATGAGGTTGTATGCCGGGTGGGTTGCTGCCATGAACTGGGCCAGAGCCAGGTATCCGAGGATGGCGTTGTACGGGAGGCCGATGTGGGTGATGTCGAAGTCAACCAACTCGGTGCGGTAGTTGTTGCGCGTGCCGAAGGTGACGGGGAGGCGGATCTGCCCTAGGGAGTGGGCGGTGCCGCCGCCAACTCCTGAGAAAGGCTTGCTGAGGCTGAGCTGCTCGAGCGGTACGTGGAGAAGGCTGAAAGCATCCATGGAGAGCACGTTGAGGCCGGCGCCGCCGTCGATGAGGGTCTTGATGACGTCCATGTTGCAGATTGTGGGCGTGCAGAGCATCGGGAGCATACCCGAGCCGACAATGGTGACGGGGTGGTCTTTCGAGTCGAAGATGAGGTCGGCTTCGGGCGCAGCCCAGCCCGGCGGAGCCCCCGAGCGCTTGGAGGCGGCGCCGATCTGGCGAAGGAATGGCTTGATATGGCGATCTGAAGGCGGCGCTTAAGAGCCACCAAGCAGGGCCACGACCGCGTGGTGCACCGCTTGAAGAGGTCGTGCGACTCCTTCCAAGATGCCACCGTGGATCCAGGGAGGTTGAGCAGCCAGGCGCGCGGTGCGCCGGTGAGGGCCATGGGAAACCAGTTGGCCATGACCTTGTTGTCGCCCCCGGCCTCGAGGATGGCCTCCTCGCACGTCAGCAGGAAAGCTAATGGGTCCACCGCGCCGTCGTAGCGCGGCGGCATCTCCGGCTTGAACTTGGGTGGCCACTGCACCTGCCGCAAGGCGGGGGCCAGGGCTCGGAGCCCCCTGGCCCCGTCGTTGGCAACCGCCGTCGGAGCCGGGAACGAGGCGTCGGCCATGAGGGCGGAGCGCGGTGGTGGCGGAGCGTAGATCGATGGGAGGAAGGCTACGGCGCACCCCTACCTGGCGCGCCAAATGTCGAACCCTCAAGATTCGAACTCTGGGGTGCGCACAAAGATTTCCCTCCTACCGATCCACGTCCTAGTTTTGCTAAGATCCAATGAACTGACTCGACGAACTCACAACACAAGAGACACACGATTTATACTGGTTCGCGCCACCGTGTGGTGGTGGTGGATTGCCTCTTGGGCTGATGATGAACAATACAAGGGGAAGAACAGCCTCGTGAGGTTGAGGTGTTCTTGTGCGGGTGAGGATTACTCAAGATGAGATGCCTCCGACTGTGGTGGCTAGCTCTATTTATAGAGGCCCTTGTCCTCTCCCCAAATATTGAGTGGGAAGGGAGCCAACAACGACCAATTTGAAAGGGGACAACTAGTACAGCTTATCCTGACAAAAATGGTATTCGCCTGCAAAGGCTCTGGTGATGACGCCGCCTTGGGCTCCATGGTGATCTCCGTCTTGCCGTTCTGCTAGTCTTGGTCTCGTTGCACTGATATGGAAACCTTTGCTTGACGCCTCGGTACTCCGCGCCTGCGCTTGCCTCCTTAGCACCAAAGAGGAAATAAGGACACTGTGCGCGCTGGCGCCCGCCTAGCGCCCGCCTGGTCTCGATCGTCATGGCTCACGTCACGAGAACCTCGCGAGGTTTGCCTTGCCTTGATCTCTCCGCCCCTCGCGAGCCTGCCTAGCGTGGCCGCTCGTGAGGAGGTCTTGTGTCGTCCGCCTCGCGAGGCTTGGCCCCTCGCGAGGGTCTTGAATGCCTTGTTGATGAAGATGGGTCGTACGAGCCTGCTAGCAGTGCCACGCCGTGGGCCGCAGGCAGGCAAGTCTGGGGACCCCCGTTCTCAGAACGCCGACAACCGCAAGGCAGGGTTGGTCAAGACTGGGAAGGCATGGACATCTAAAAATACATTTGTGGCTACTTCCCCCGAGTTTCGGACCATGCAAAAATCCTACACGGTACTACCGCACGCCTGGAGCGGTACTACCGCATAGGGCGCGGATGTAAAAAATTACATCCTCCCCTACTACCGCCGATGCTACTGCGCCTGGCCAGAGGCCACGGTACTACCGCTCCCAAGGAGCGGTACTACCGTGAGCACCTGCGGTACTACCGCGCCTAAGGCCACGGTACTACCGCAAGGGCCTGCGGTACTACCGCTCCGAGGAGCAGTACTACCGCATGCCCCGGTTCAGCAACACAAGGAGTCCTTCATTTTGCAGAGACACGGAGAAACGGAGGATGCCCCAAAGAGCCAAAGAAAAGATGGTGCAAAAAGGAAATAGACGTGTATGTGTTGATTCCACCCAAACCTTTCGACCCCCTCTTAATAGTACGACTTTCCTACGACTCAAATCCCCCGAAAGAAATATAGAGAAATGCCGTCTTCAACAGTCTTCGAGGGGCATCAAATCGTTTTGTGCCTAGACATGATATATCTGAAATGCTCAATACACACGATTAGTCCGCAAAAGCATTGTCATCAATCATCAAAACAACTAAGGGATAAATATGCCCTTACAAGTTTTCATCTAATTTTGTATTTTCTCAAAATTTCTCGATGAAAAAGACCAATAAATGGCCTGACGTATCACAACATATGCTATCGGAATTCGTTCAAATCAAGCATCTAACATGGGCATGCCCACTTGGTGACCGACTTCTACCGCCATGTCCGTGTATGGATAATGTGTTTGATCTGCAACATGTTTTTTGAACACATTAAAAACACATACGCTCAAACATACATACCGCACATACACTTACCCTTATGAACGACGTGCACCCTGCTCTACGAGCACCTCCGAGAGACTGGTCCGTCACACCATCTTAAAGTTGACGAAGTCACCACATGCGTATTCATAATCAGTGGGAGAAGACTCTCCCACTGAACGGGCATCGTCCCAAACTCAGAAATAAATTCAGAAAAATGCAAGCATAAACAGTGCTAGAAGTTTTTTTTAAAAGAGAACACTCTTTTTTTTAGAAACAAGAAAAGACCCTATATGGCTTTTATCGACCACAGTACGTTTTTTTAGGCAAATCGACCACAGTATGTGCACCTAGTTTTTGCCCTGACTAGCAAAATCCAGTAACGGTTAAGGCGAAACAAGCAGCCCGTAATAAAGCAGTGAAAAGTTCGGATTAAGCGAAAATACAAGGAAGTGCCCATCGGGCATCGGCCGCCTCATCCCTCCCTCCCTCCCTCCGGAACCCTAGCATTCCAGCCGACGCCGGCGCAAACCCTCTCCGCCGCCGCCAGAAAACCAATGGTACTTCCTCTCACGCTCGTCTCGTAGATGCTGCTATCGATGAAATCGCGGTCTGCCCCGACTAATCGCGACGGGTTACTTCTTTGCAGCTGGGGAGGGGCCGGGGGCGAGGCCGCGGAGGCGGGGGCAGGGGGAGATTCAGCGGCGGGAGGGGCGACGGCTCGCCCCGTCTCGGCGGCCGCGATGATCCACCGCCGACGCCGCGGCGCTCCTCCGGGTGGGGCGTGGCGCCGCCGTCTCGGCATCTCTGGGTGGGCAGCCTGGCCCCCGGCGTCACCGCCTCGGACCTTTCGCAGCTGTTCCACCGGTGCGGCGACATCGAGCGCATCACCCGCGACCCTGGCCGGACCTTCGCCTTCGTGAGCTTCATGCGGGAGCAGGACGCCATCGCCGCGGTCCGGGAACTGCAGGGGGCCCGGCTCCAAGGAACGCCCGTTAGGATTGAGTTTTCCAAGGGGGTTAGTGTTGAACTTCCTCCCGCCTCGATCACGGTTTGCCGCACTTTTCCAGAATTGTTGGTCAACATATGCTTTGTTTCAAACGCATCATTGGTGCAGTGTGCTTTTCTTGTCTTGTGTGTGATCATGAATTTTGGGATTAGTATAACCAAGTCTCAAGAGTCAAGACAAACTGTGCGTGAGTAGTTAAAATTTAGGATGCACAGGATTACTCTGAGGAAAAACCCAGACAAAAACAGGCTCACATATATAATGTGCATGATAAATAAAATAGAAGGCCCTTCCTTCTTTTGAATGATGCAAAACTTCGCATGGATCAATTGGATTCCTTGCGAAGATGATCTTTGAACCCCCAGGCTCTGTTAACCAAATAATGATCACATACCGTGTCTATGCATCAGCAACGCTTTACAGTCAGGTGTACTATGAAAACAAATAGTTCACACCTCAGGTTGAATATATCAACAATTATCACAGCTTACCTGATGTCTCAGCTCGACAATTTGGTTATAATCTAGCTTCAATTTAGGGCACGGCACGATAAAACCTCCAAAAGACAATCTTTAGGAGATCAGGTACAATGTTAGCTTGAGAAATCTTCTCATCTGAAGATCATGAACGTTGACCCGATGTTCCATATGTTGACAGTAGCACATTTTCGAAAGATGAAAAACATTGTAAGGCAACATCAGAAAAAAAAAATGCGCTGCATGAGAGAACTGAATATTCCTTCTTTTTTTTGTCAAAAATAAGATGCACGTTCGATTGCATATGAAACATCAGAGAAGGTTTTCAGCAAGTGCAACATGTCAAGATCATTTAATATATTGACATGTTCTCACTAAATTCTCTTGGCAGTGGGTACCCCGATACTCTTTCTCAACACTCGTCATTGTTAAGTTTACTTGGACCTGTTATTGCAATGTGAACCATGTCAAAGACATCATTTGCAGCTTTACTTGCCTGTTTGTGCTATGAACAGGACACACATATTTATCTGACAGTTTCAAGTGTTCTTTATTCTGTTTGTGCTATCAACAAGACACACATATTTATCTCTTGTAACTCCCTGGCTTTCCGTAAAATAAGTCTTTGTGGCTGAACTCCCCCCCTCCCCCCCCCCCCAATCTCTCTTATAATTCATATAAAATATGATGCACAGTTTCCGCAACCGAACAGACTGCTAAGCTGATCAATCAATCAAGCTTCTTGGGTAGTTAAATGTGATGATCTTCATTATTTGGCATAAAGATACCATCCATGTTTCCACCTTATGCCAATACTGGCCAAAAGATTCAGCTAGATGATAGAAGTGTATGTCAGCTCCAGCTCATTCAGCATCAATGTGAGGTTGCCTCGATCTGGTTTTTTGTAGCTTCATCAACGGATTCCTAGTTAAAAACCAATGATCCAAAAGTGACGTGCGCCCATGACAAGTTCTTTCTATGTTATATTCACAGTGATGTAACATATGTTTATAGCACCATAGTTATGCTTTATGTGGTCAGCTTTGTTCCAAATGGAAAACAGAAGGCTACGATTTTGGTCAAAGTAGTTGCTTGACAGCATTCACTATTCCAAGCTATCTCTTCTACAACCTCACGTACATGCTTATGGTCTTTATGATAATACAAGGTCAAAATAATCAGAAAGAGTATGGGCATAGGTACAGCTTTTGACAGACCAATCTAGCTTGTTGATCCGATAGCAGTATGTGCATAGGTCCTGCATTTCTATGACGATATGTTGTATGAGAGATCTTTTCAGTTGAAGAAGAAAAAAGTTGGCCTTACCACCAGGCGTATACTGATAGTTACATCATTGACTATTCATGGATAAGTGCTGTTCTAAAATTTGGCCGATTAGACTAGAACAGGTGGTCTTCTGTCTCCAATGTATCTGTATAATCAGCCGGTAATCGTTGTAACTCGTCAAATAGGCTGGATATAATCACAGACATGTGGGAGGCTGATTGGAATGTCCATCTGTACATAATGTTTTGATTACTGTGCCCCAATTCATAACTGATGATATAATCACTTCCAGGACATGGTAACACAGTTATCCTGCTATAATCACAATAGTGAAACAGTTCCTTAGCTTAATTATTTGGAGACAAATGAGAACCTGTTGACATATTAATAACATTGCAAAATCATCCTGGTCTACCTCACCAGCTTCACCACCCCAGCTGTTTTGACTTGCCCAGTTCCTGTAGGAAACAAAGAACTACCATTTGGTTATTTATTTGCCTGAACGAGGAGTGCAGGATCGTTTGTCATGACTCATCACAGTGACTCCAAATTAATGAGCTTGAGTCTCGAACTAAAAAATAGCGTTAAGAAATAAGAAAGTTATAGGCCGCAGGTGCACTAATTTCTGCTAATCTACAGGAGGAATAAAAATGCCAACCTAAGCACTAACATGAGATACTGATATGGGGATACTGATAGGGTACAGTTCCCTGGTTTTTTGTAGGTATATGCATACATTCAAAAAACACTGAAAAATAGTTGACAGGTAAATACAATAAGAAAGCCATGCACAGCTGATGACTCTGTAACCATGTCCTATTTTGTGCCTAAACACTAGGCATGAGAGAGGGAGGGGAGAGTGAAGGGCTGAATGGCTAAGTTATCTATTATGTCAAAGTTTCTCATATGTTCCAATGGGGAATCATAACCTAAAGGTTGAGAACTGTGGATAATGGTGGCTGGACGGAAGGGAAGCTGTATTGGTTGCCAGATCACGAACTGCTATTGCTGTGCAATGTTTTTTTTTCTTCTCCAAAATTATTATAGTAAATTCAAAAGAAACCAAATATAGCACCACAAGTTACAGAAAACCTCGGCTATACAAGCAAGTGTGCATGGCCCAATGTTTTTAGCAAAATGTTTAATGAAACCATGTGTAATTGGTTACAAACCAAGATCTCCTTGCTGCCTGTCACACACACACACACACACACACACACACACACACCATCTTTGACCACTTCTTTCATTGCAGCTTGCCAGGAGCTTCTATTCAAATGTCCAGTGCTTTTTGTGCAACATTTAAGCCACAGTATCTTGGATTATGTGCAACGCTCAGAAAATAATTGTGGTTATGTGAGTGCCTGGGGTCTCTTCGCTAACTCGTGCCACAAACACATTGGAATTTCTATAGTTCACTCATAATATCTGAAAATAATTGTGGATATGGGTGTCTGATCCTTATTGACTAACTGGAAAAGTAGTAGCTCTAAATCAGCATGGGGTGCAGAAGGTTTTGATCCTTACGTTCCAGAGGGAATGACTGTTACCCATTGGCCTGACTTAAGAGCTCTATAGCTTCCAATCATTCGTGAACATGCCACTCTTTGGGCTAAGGGGCACGTTTTTGTTTCTGAAAATAGCAAATTGGCTCACAGTCTACATCAGAGTACTTGGGAAGTTATCTGATTGGACTTGCTTCCCAACTGAGGTTATTTCTTAGTCTCACCATTTAAGGAAGTTGTGTTGTGCTCTAGAAGAGCCAAGAGACCCATTTCTAAGATTTCTTGGTACTAATATAAGTTATGATTATAGCCAGTTGAGTTGTGTTTATTGCCATGGGAAGTCTACCTGACCGCTTGTTCTATCTCGTTTAACTTCACACTTAATGATCAGGACTAATTAAACTTATGATTTTGTCTGTCTGCTTACTTTAATGCCTTCTATTGGTATCACCATATCCCTCATTATCTTTATTATGCTGTTCCGTATATCTAGTGGTGACAGGTTACCTGAAGTATTTGAATTTACAGGATAAGTCTTCAGGTAGCTATGTGGATGACAGACATGCACAATCTTCTGATGAGAGACATTTTGTTGAACATGGAAGAAAACATCAATCAAGCCCTGAAAAATCAGTTGATAAATCTAAAAGAAATAAGTCTACAGAACCTAGTGAGGTTTTATGGATAGGTTTTCCTGCTGGTCTAAAGGTAGACGAGGCAGCTCTGTGGGAAGCCTTCTCTCCTTTTGGTGAGATTGTCAAGATAACAACATTCCCAGGCCGCACCTATGGATTTGTTAAGTACACTACCATTACAGCAGCATGCAGGGCAAAAGAAGCACTTCAGGGGAGGCTTTTCAATAACCCAAGAGTAAGCATATGCTTTTCTCGTAATGAAGGAGTTGCAGCAGAAGTTGGAAGATGTTCCTCCGTTGCCCCGTATTCCCCCCACTTAAACCGTAGTGTTCGGTCTAGGTCTGTATTTGACAACCAAGATTTTGAGGCCTTTACTAGGCCAAGGCGTTTTGATAGTCCTTCGAGAGATCTCCGCATGTCATCATTGCGTGCTGGCCCTGAAAGGTTACTGAGAGATGCTGATGATGTGGGCTTCAGCAGGGATAATTATCTTCGACGCGGACCTCAAATAGAGTCTGGTCATGTTTCTAATTTTGAACCTTTTAGGATGCGAGGGTTGGGTCCAGAGAAAAGGATGTCTGAAGACATATATGAACAACACAGAAGTAGCCCTACCATTAGGGGTGAAACACCATGGCACAGTATTCCTTTTGAGCGACCTCGAAGACCCTTCCCGTTGGAAGATTCTTGGGATGCAGATGATCATTCATACCCATTGTCAAAGAAGCTGAGGACTGGTGAATTGCATGATGCTGAACTTCCCGAATATCCATTCTCTGAATTTGATCGAGGGCATGTTGACTCTGGATACCCAAGGAGGCCCTTCCGTGATCTGCGAGTAGATGATGCACACCCCATAACCTATGAACCTTCCCTGGCGCATGGTAGAAATTACATTGAGCCTGTAAGGAATCCAAACCCACCTATTGATAACCATGAACCGTGGCGTTCCCAAAATAGTTTTGCTATGCATGCAAGGGAAGTGGATAGATCAACTCCTGAACATCATGGACCTCTTCCTAAAGAAGAGTGGAGCTGGAATGGCACAATAGCAAAGGGGGGCACACCAATCTGCCGAGCTCGGTGCTTCCCTGTCGGGAAGGTCCTTAACTTCATGCTGTAAGTTTGGATTTTTTTTTGCCCTTCTTTTTTCTGAGGTGCAGTATTTAACACAACATCTCTTCCATTGAATTTTCTCATCATCATAATTGTTTCTTAACAAAGATATAAGTTTGCATTCATGCGGAAAACTATGTAGTATGTACTCCCTTCGGTCCTCTAAAAGATGCCGTTATGGACATTGGCACTGTCTCCAAAATACAACTTTTAATACCAGTATCTATTAACATATTTATAAGATCCAAAAAAATTATATATTGTGAAAGTACCTTTTAGGACAAATTCCCATGTATGATTTTTAAAGTATTGAATGTAAATAAGTCAATAAGAATCTGACTATCCTTGTCCAAAATGACAGCTTTACAGGACTGGAGGGAGTAGGAAAGATCTCTTAGATACTATTTAATTGCTCTTCACATTTAATTTATCTTTAGATACCCTCTGTAAAGAAATATAAGAGCGTTTAGATCACTACTTAGTGACCTAAACGCGCTTATATTTCTTTACGGAGGGAGTATATAATTGCTCTTCACATCTAATTTCTCTAAGTCAAGTCATTAATACTCCCCCCATTCCTTTATAGTATAAGGTAAGGTGTATTTGTCTTTTTGCTAAAATTCCACAATGTAAGGTGTATTTCTTCCAATTCTCTATAATTTCATTTTTACCCCTCCACCACACACCATACAAGGCTCTCCCCTAGAAAAAATCACGTACAAGCCAAACTCACGCATGAATCGTAGTTAGGAAAACAAAATCTCCAGCCATTAGTTAGGAAAAAGAATCATGCGAGTCAACCTTCCAATAGTTAGTTAGGTAAAAAAAATCTGTGCTGCTAAATTTTAGAGATATGCCATGTGCATGGCCAATGCAAGGCGAGCAGGAGAACTGGATGCACACTCAAATCGTTGGGTCAGGCCCACCTAATTGATGTATCTGCTGCTAACCATCCAATTAGTCAAGGGTAAATTCATACCAAATTCTACATAATTACGTGCCTTGGTCACCGCGCCGAAAATATTACACCTTACATAAATGAATGGAGGGAGTATGTAGATCACTTCGATATTTGTTCTGTTCAACTTGTTCTATATTTCAGTATATCTCATTCAACCACAAATCTAATTTTTTTCTGATAGTCAACCTGATGATTTCCTGTTTTTCAGGCCTGACTTTTTGGACTGCACTGCTAGGACAAACTTGGAGATGCTTTCTAAACATTACTATGAAGCTGCTAGCAGTTGGGTGGTGTTTTTTGTCCCAGAAAATGATGCTGACATGGCAGCTTATAATGATTTCATGAACTACCTTGGTGATAAGCAGCGTGCTGCAGTTTGTAAACTTGGAGAAAGGAGCACCTTGTTTCTTGTTCCACCGTCAGACTTTTCTGAACATGTACTTAGGGTGCCAGGAAAAGTGAGCATATCTGGAGTCATTCTGAAGTTTCAGCAGGCAAATCCAGACCTGACCTCTGCAAATCGTCAACCGGAAGCATCGGAGAAAATGCCTACATCTTTTGCGAGTTATATGAACACTGATGTGAGTAGTCATGAGGATCGAGATGCATTGAGAAGACTCAACCCTCCAGATACGAGAACAGTTCCTCAGGGTCCAGATTATCTCCAGCCATCTACTGGAGTCTATACTCCTGCAAGTACAGATTTTGTTCCACCTTACAAGTTTGCGAATGCTTCTCCATATCTGGCCTCTCAGTTACCTCAACAAATGCCAGCACCAGACTCCCGCAGGGAAACGGCACAAGGCCAGCACCAGCAGTCCCCAAATGTGTGGCCTTCAGGATGGTCCAATAATAATGACCCAAGTCCAGGTTCCGGCAATTTCAATTCTTTGGCTGCAAGTGCAGTCTCACATACACAAAATAATAGGACATCAGAGCCGTACTCATTTGCTACTCAGGGAGTACCAAAAGGCACACCATCAGGGTATGCACCAGGTGAAGCGTCAAACATATCCTTACCTTCCATGAAACCACCTCAACCTCCATCGCAGCAGGTAGTTAGACCTCAACAAACTCCATCTGCCCCAGTATCACTCCCACCGGTGCAACTTGCACAGCTGGCTACTTTTCTTGCACAACAAAACCAACGAGGAGTAGAAGCTGGCTTGCCAGTAGGCAGCTCAAACAGACAATCAGGATTCATACAGAACTATAATCCACGTGAGCATGCTTCAGTGATGCCAGACAGCTCAAGTCGATTCATACAGAATGCTAATCATGCAACAGTGATGCCAGATAGCTCAGGTTCAATCCCTGTCCACAACTCGCAGTTACCCGTTCCGCCATCTGTCCCATCACAATTACAGGTCCATCTGCCGCCAATACAAGGTTCACTACCATCAAACCCACACATTATGCTTCTAGCCAATGATCCTATCCCTTGTCATACGACTTTGTTTTCGTGAGTGCAGCTCATTCTTCCGTGCCTTTGGGGTCATTTGTTCCCCCACTTCCGGCAGGCCCTCCCCCCTTTCAGCAGCTTACTTCAGGCGGTGCGTCAATGCAAACTTTGCTTCCTTCTGCCCAGCAGATGGGCCAGCAGCTGTCTGCTCAGGAAGACCTTGACGGAGATCCTCAAAAACGCCTTCAAGCAACATTGCAGTTGGCAGCAACACTGCTTCAGCAGATACATAAACAATCAAAACCTGGTGGCCAGCAATAGAACCAAGGTAACTGTTTCCCGGAAATATATGCTTTTTGCCTTTTCTGTACCATTTCCACTAAGAATACATAATTAATCTGTTAATACCCTATTTATACTAGTGCGTTTTGGGCTTCCAGTTGGGCTTGTTGTATATTCTCTAGTTGAAACTCTTATTTAGGTTATCGGTGAAATTTATAAAATGTTCCCTTATAGTTAAATTATTATTGACAGTATCGCCTTTATCTATTTTTCTCTCTGTTTGCTGTTATAAGTCTGGCCATGCTGTTTCACCTACTAGAAAGGATTTTAGTCAGAACCTTGCCATGTTAGGCAACAAGGGAAACTGATTTGCTCAAGAAGCAGTATGTCATTTGGTCCATTGGATCTATGAGATCTCGAGGTGTATTATGTTTTTGTTACACAAGTTCGCAGAGCATTTCCAGTGGCCAATTGATGCATCTTTATGTACTCACTCATCTTTATGGAGTAGTTTTGGTTGGAAGCTTAACATCTGGTGAGACATTATAGTAATCCTAATAGTAAAATTTGCGTCCTTATCAACACATTTTGCAAACATAGTGCTGATTCATATGCCCTTTGTCTAGTACACAATGCGAGAAAACAGATATCGCCTGTGCGATAGAACTACCAGATGGATGAAGGGCCTTCTTTACTACTGTGAGGCCTCGTTTGGTTGAAAGTGGAGATTGTCCCAGGGCTCTAATCCCCTCGGGGATAATATCCATGGTCATTCGGGATCCCCTCCCACCACGGGGAGATCACCATGTGAGTTTGGTGACGAGGTGGGGGAGGGGAATATGTGCATGAAAATTCCAGAAAATTGGCAAATTTCTTGGGAAAAATTAGAATGTCCAAAAAACATGTAAACAAACGCTGGTTCTTTTTACACAAGCATCATTTCAGTTCAAAATTAATTAAAATGCATATATATATTTCCTTAAAAATACAGAAAATTCAGGAATGACACAAATTTCTTGAGAAAATTGAGAATAATTCAGGAATTTCAAAGAAAAGTAGGAAACATGAAATATACACATAATCAGCACAACAGTAAAATAATTCAACCCAATCATACACGTTGAACATAAGCTATACATGTCAAATTCGCACGAGTAACACTGCACCAAGGATATTAATGTGTTAATCATGGTCTTACCATCACAAATACTACTACAGTTAGATATCAAACAATAATTAACATTCAGTTCATTAAAAAGATGCCTATATGTGACTGCCCCATGTCAAAATGTTTTGCTGTTGGAAGAGTCTGAAGCTTTCACCATTAACTTCTTTAAACATTTTCATTTGCTAGCTTTAGGAAACCTACAAATAAAAAACGAACAATGTAGTTACGATACAATATAAAATTTGAAACTAGATATAAGCAAATATTTTTTTACTTACATGTATGTTTCCAAAAGGAGTAGATATAAACATAATAAGCAGACACTGATTTATGTTCTTATGAATAAAAAAAATTCTCTTCGATTGCTGGATGCACACTGCATGAAAGGTATCATTTGGCAAGAAAAGAATATTAAACTGAAAACAAATTTGAAACAATCCTTATAGCTTCAATTGTATAGACACTAGTCCAATTTATTATGAGAAAAGTGTAAAATGGACAGAGATCATGGATGGGGCCAACTCCAACGCACGACCCCATCCTGCTCGCATCTGTCCTTATAGACCGCAGGTTTAATGTTATGTCCGTAAGTCAAGGCCGAGGTCTGCCAGAGGTACAGGGAGACGGGCACGCTGCTGCCGGGGCGGATATGGGGACACCCGGACGCGCCCAGATGCGGGCGCCGCGTCGGATCGATTGGCTAGGACCCGCGCCGCCCCCACCGATGACCCCACAAATACCCCACCCCCGTCGGACGAACCCTAGTCTTACCCACACTTTCTCAGTCCACACTCGTCTTATCCGCTTCCCTCATCGCCTCCGCTTCCTCCCAAATCCATCTCCTCCCCTCCGCCATGGCCAAGTCCGGTCAGGATTCCGGCAGCGAGCCCGATCCCATGGATTGGGACGGTCTCATGAAGGAGGACGGATCTAGTAGTTGCGTGCCGGACGAGGAGGAGCCCGCGCTCGCGGTTGGACACCGGTGGGAGCACAAGCTCCGTCGCGTCCGCTAGCTCCGGCAAAATGCGGGCCGTGGTCGCCCGCCCGCCCCGCTCTGCGCCACTCAAGATCCGGAGCAGGGAGGGTGTGTCCCTTCCCCTCCGGCGCCAGCACCCCCAGTCCCGCTCTGCGCCGCTCAAGATCCGGAGCAGGGAGGGTGTGTCCCTAACCCTCTGGCGCCAACGCCAGCGCCAGCACCGCCAGTCCTGCTCCGTGTTTTACATTTTATCTAGTTTTACTTTCTTTGTAGTAATCCGACGAACAACGTCTTTTGGGTCCGATTGGCAATAAACTATGCTCTAAATTTATCGTTCAACTTGTATTAGGGACTCATATTAGGCAATTCTGGTTGCAGATGCTCTAACATACTACCTGAATTTTTTTGCCTATGCTCAAACATAATAAGCTTGAAATAAAATAAACCATGGTTCAATTGCCTAGCACAGGAGGGAACAACTTGAATGGGATTAACTTTCAACGTTCTCGATGGTTAAATTGAACTGTTAGCTTAATTAATACGAGTACTCCCTGCCAAAAAATACTAGATACCCTACTTTCACCAGTGAAATTAAATTACAATAGCTAATACTTCTACGCAATTAATTGGATACACCATTATTATGGGCAAGACAAGCAAACTTCAGGTTATCCTAAAGATTCAGAGTTAAAATTAGGACAAGGCTAGCCCCTTCCATATGTTATTTTTCAGACCACATCATATTCTTTGCATGACTGTATATATACAGAGACAATAGGCATGTATCTAGTTCAGCACAAACACACTAGGCATGTAGCCGATTTAAGAAGAAGTAACTTGGCAAGAATGGGGCAAAGTAAATAAATTAGAAAGTTTGCTTTCAAGATCTGGTACATAACATCACAAGATTGTTCAGGAACCCAAATCTGAGACTAAGCATAGCTAGATATATGAATCGAAGGATTAAACTGTGTATTAAGTTCAGCATATGAGCACACTAGCCGCAATATTTAGACCACCACGAAACTTGAAGTAATTTTCTTCGGCTTAAAACTGATGTTAAATTGAGTATATTATACATTGTCAACATCATGTAGAATATCATTGTATTTTCTCTGTTAACTTTGTTAGAAGAGACCACATGTATACGAATTTATATATTTTGTAAAAGTACGATATTTGAGAAGAATGCCAACAGATTCTAAAAAATAAATAAATAAATAATGCCAAGAGTGGGAGCATTTATCTCCCGTCAAAAGTCCAACGGGCCAAAGAATGTTAGAATCTTTTTATCATAAGCCCGACATAACAAATTGAGATGGCCTGGTCCCGGTTGAAGTGTTTGATCTAATCGAGAGACACCTACCTCTACTGATCTACAACTGCCAAAGTAACTACAGATGCAGCAAGAAAGCAGAGCCAGAGGTTGCCTGTGGATCTAGAGCAGTAAGAATGCACATGGCGAAGGGAGGAAGGCATCAACACGGAGAAGCAAACTAGAGACGAGGGGGGAGAGGAGAATGGGGATAACCTTGGTCGCAGTAGGAGGAGGAATGCCACGTTGTCGCTGTTGCCGCCGGCGTCGCCCTAGGGAAGAAGAGCTTCGTGACTGAGTTGAGCTCAGAGGATGGAGGACGACGACAGCCGGGGCCGTCGATGTCGCCGGAGGGCACGAGCGTGGAGGCGCAGCCCTTCGCGGCGGCGCCGCCGGTCGTCCGAGGGAGAATCTTGGGAGGGGTGGAGGCGTGGATCCAGTCGGTCGCCTCTCGAGCTCGAGGGTTTCCTCCCCGACCTGTTGATGCGTGGAAGTCTCTCCCGGGGAAGGCCCGGGGAAAGGACAGGGATCGTGTGCGACAAAATAGCATCGTGGGCTCACCGGGGGCCAATTCGACCCGTGGTTTTCCCACACGGGGAATTGGAAGGGATCCCCCCGGGATCCACCGCAACCAAACGAGGCCTGAATGAAAGAGTGTACACGACATGTGTTTACTATGATAACAAGTGTAGAATGTGAGAGTTTACAAATGAATTTAATGATTTCACTTTTCTTCAAGATGGTGTGCATGCCAACTCCAGGTAGGAATTGATTCCTTGCGACTTGATGTCTGGATTGTTGCATTGCACCTTTCTTGGGGCACATAACTTGTCTCGTGTGGACAAGAATACCCAACGTAGTTACCTACTCTCATTTCCTTGCCAGATACTCAAAGTGTATACTAACAGGTAATTGTGATAACTACCCGTTTGGAGGCGTTACACTATTGTATTCGACCAATGCTGGTCATATACGTCCATGGTAATAGAGGCACTATCCTCATAATCAGAGGTCGATCATTTGGTCAAGGATAGGAAATGACTTGGATCTGACTGTAGGCATGGTCGTAGTTGAGCACTTGAGCATGCAAAGCTACGCCTTCTTATAGTAGTGAGCCTGCTATGCAGGAAATCATTTACTTATTACTTGTGAAACGTAGAAGAGTTGACCAGGTGACCGGTCCTCGTCGCATCGTGCTAAAAGAGCTCATGCTATATGAATACAAATTATGTTAATCCCCATGTTGTAAACCTCTACATTCTCAGCATTTTAGTAAAGTGAAAAATGATTTTACTCGCAGCAATCGCCACTGTTTCATTTACCTTTGGTGGCAGGTCATTGCGAATGTTGGCGCGCAAGGATCATATGGCGTCATCGCACCAAATAGCCCGAAACTGCTGTTGGGATCTTGGTTTACGGGCATCTCAATTTGGTTGCACCAATGGAGGGCTATTAGTTGCTATCTGAATCCACCCTTTTCTCCTTGTCTAAAGTGACAGCCCTAGCTCTAGAATTTCCGTATGCTTTTTTCCTTTAGCCTGTTTCGCGCCTCTTCAACTGGATATATGCACTAATTTTATTTAGTTCCAGATCTTGTGTTGAAATGGCTTGTACTATCAGTGTTGAAGCTCAGTCCTAGTCCCAGCCTGTGATCTTTGCTGCATTGCTTAGTAACTGACCAGTGGGATGAAAGTCTCCTGTTGTGTTGATATGGATTGTCCATGCCTTCCAAGATAAAAAGTTTACTGTGATGTTATTTTGGGCTCCTCGTCTTATATTTCTCTGCGGGACAAAGTGTGCTGTGCATTTTTTGGGGAGGTGAGGTGAAGAACTGTGTCGCATAATACCGGTTTCCTTGCCTTGCAGCGTCATTCCGTATGCCAAACATGGAATTGATGCTGCCTTGTTAACATGAATACTGAATCTGTTAAATTCTTCATGTGCCCTATCCATGATACTGTGAGAAAAGTGGTCCCATCAGATTTGTGCCTTTGAGTTCACTATCACATTGCATGTCTGCTGAAGAGCGTGGCTTGGGCTGGCTGTTGAAAGCCTTCGGCTTGTCAAAAGTTCTCAGGGCGTCAGAGCTCAGGGCATGGCATCACAGCAGATTTTATTCCACTGGTCTCGAACCCAGCGGTACACCTTTAGCGCTTTTATCTTTATCTATTATAATCATCATGCCTTGTTTAGTGAAAGCAGGACAGCTTCGTACGGACGACCCAGGCAGTGCGCTGATGCTTGCAGGTTCCATCCTTTCCCCTTTTCTTCATGTCGGACGTCGAACGTGTCTTCTCTTCCTCTTGTTTAGGTTTAAGCAGAATCTGGCGGGAATCATGTATCCTGACAGTGTTTTGACCACTGACCTGTCTTTGCTGGTTGGTTCCCATGGGCCATGGCGTCTGGGATCTGTCAGGTAGCATTTTCTTCTCAAAAGAGAAATGGTCGAGGGGACAGTATCATCGATCGCACCAAATTGAAACGCCGATAGCCGAGTTGGGCCCTGTCAAGGAAAAGGGCAGTGGATGTGACAACCTTTCTCGTAATGCGAGCAAAAAGCGACGAGCTCCACCAAGCCCCATCGTACCAGCGCGTGCGTGCCTGCGTTCCTCCGTATGGGCAGGCAGGATGGTGCAACAGATCATCGGCATCCATCGTCATGTCTTTCTTTTCCAAGAAGAGCTGCAGCTGCGTAACACTTGTAGCTTCATGTTTGAGCCATCCAGGAATATGTCACCTAGTGTGCTTTTTTGGTTAGAAGATGGTTACTAGTAATCATTCCAGCCGTTTAATTTGATTCTCGAAAAAAAAAGCTGCTTAATTTGGTATGTGTTGGTAAACAAACCTAGAGCACGACCGCGCTTGGTTACGATAGGACGCATTTTGTTTCTTGATCTGCACTATTCCAGCCGAGCTGTTAGCACCACTACCTCTACCATTTTGATGTGTTTAAGAAAACTCACGGCTGCCATCTTAGCTTATAAAAAAGGCAAAATGAATAAGCATTCATCCCTGTTGTTATAGCACCTACAACCGGCCTTGCCACCCCCCCCCCCCTTATGTCCATGATGCACGTGAATGCCACACTTAAATCTCATTTGTTGGTAGCGAAAATACATAGTTCAAACATAAAATTTATTTTAAGTGTGCAATTCAAACATTAGTTTTTTGGTTTCTATTGTGGGTCCACATATGCCCACAAGATCATTGAGTAGTTGCGGGTGCACTTGATGATCTTGAAGATTCTGATGTATCTGTAGAAAATTCATAACCTGACCTTATCTGCGTCTTGATCTTCTGGAATGTGGATTTGTTCCCCAGGCGCTTCAAAATTATTGGTTTGGGCTACCTCATCATGCTTGTCCTTGATAATTATATTGTGCAAAATGACATAACATGTCATCAGTTGCCAGAAAGTCTCTAATTCTCACATCAGTGCAGCTCCACGAACAATTCCCCAACGAGTTTGAAGCACTCCAAGTGTCCTCTCTACATCATTTCTAGCTGCTTCCTGCATTGTTGTAAAGTGGCTTTGTTTGTTACCTTGGGGATAAGATATGGTCTTCACAAACGCTGCCCACCGAGGATAGATACCACTGGCAAGGTAGTACCCCATGTTGTAGTCGCGACCGTTGACAGTGTAGTTGCATGTCGATGATTCCACATTGCAAAGTCTCCTAAACACGGGAGCTCGCTAAAGCACATTGATGTCGTTGTGAGAACCATGCATTCCAAAAAGCATACCAAATCAATAAGTCATGTGATGTCACTGCTTTCAATATGATGGTGGTCTCTTTGATGTGACATTGGTACATAGCCTGCAAACCTTTGGTGCAGTTCTTCCATTGCCAATGCATGCAATCAATTGAATCGAACAATACCTGGAAAACCTCTTGCCTCTCCAATAGTTAGCAACTTTTCTGTATCCTCGACGCGCTAGTCTTCTCTGCTACATGAATTGGACCGAGAGACCTCAACATGACCTTGACCTCCACCTAGGACCATCAGTTGCTTCGGCCAGATTCTCCGTCATCATCGTCAGCCCTCCTCGACGTCTCCGACCTGCTAGATAATCCCCTTGGGGCATGCTTCCTCAAGACGCCTCCCCAACGACACTTCGCTCAGGATGCCATGGACAACGACCATGTCATCGTCTCCCTGCTTTGTTGTGAAGGAAATATGCCCTAGAGGCAATAATAAAGTTATTATTTATTTCCTTATATCATGATAAATGTTTATTATTCATGCTAGAATTTTATTAACCGGAAACATAATACTTGTGTGAATACATAGACAAACAGAGTGTCACTAGTATGCCTCTACTTGACTAGTTCGTTGATCGAAGATGGTTATGTTTCCTAACCATAGACATGTGTTGTCATTTGATTAACGGGATCACATCATTAGGAGAATGATGTGATTGACATGACCCATTCCATTAGCTTAGCACCCGATCGTTTAGTATGTTGCTATTGCTTTCTTCATGACTTATACATGTTCCTATGACTATGAGATTATGCAACTCCCGTTTGCCGGAGGAACACTTTGTGTGCTACCAAACGTCACAACATAACTTGGTGACTATAAAGGAGCTCTACAGGTGTCTCCGAAGGTACATGTTGGGTTGGCGTATTTCGAGATTAGGATTTGTCACTCCGATTGTCGGAGAGGTATCTCTGGGCCCTCTCGGTAATGCACATCACATAAGCCTTGCAAGCATTGCAACTAATGAGTTAGTTGTGAGATGATGTATTAAGGAACGAGTAAAGAGACTTGCCGGTAATGAGATTGAACTAGGTATTAAGATACCGACGATCGAATCTCGGGCAAGTAACATACCGATGACAAAGGGAACAATGTATGTTGTTATGCGGTCTGACCAATAAAGATCTTCGTAGAATATGTAGGAGCCAATATGAGCATCCATGTTCCGCTATTGGTTATTGACCGGAGACGTGTCTCGGTCATGTCTACATTGTTCTCGAACCCGTAAGGTCCGCACGCTTAACGTTACGATGACAGTTTCATTATGAGTTTATATGTTTTGATTTACCGAAGGTTGTTCGGAGTCCCGGATGTGATCATGGACATAACGAGGAGTCTCGAAATGGTCGAGACATGAATATTGATATTGTTGGGGAACGTTGCAGAAAATTAAAATTTTTCCTACGGTTTCACCAAGATCCATCTAGGAGTTCATCAAGCAACGAGTATTCAGATTAGATAGCATCTACATACCACTTTGTAGATCGCAACGGAAGCGTTCGAGTGAACGTGGATGAGGTAGTCGTACTTGCCGCGATCCAATTCACCGATGATCTAGTGCCGAACGGACGGCACCTCCGCGTTCAACACACGTACGGAAAGCGTGACGTCTCCTCCTTCTTGATCCAGCAAGGCAAAGGAGAGGTTGGGGATGAAGGCTCCAGCAGCAGCACGACGGCGTGGTGATGGTGGAACTGCAGTACTCCGGCAGGGCTTCGCCGTGCTCAATGGAGGAGGAGGAGGTGTTGGAGAGGGAGAGGGAGGCGCCAGGGCAATGGGTGATCAGCCCCCTCTCCCCCCCCTTTTATATAACCCCCAAGGGGGGGCGCCTGCCCTAGGAGATGAGATCTCCTAGGGGGGGCGGCGACCAGGGAAGGGGGGCTTGCCCCCCAAGCAAGGGGGGCGCCCCTTTAGGGTTTCCCTCCCCCAAAACCCTAGGCGCATGGGCCCATGGGGGGGAGGCGCACCAGCCCACTATGGGCTGGTTCCCTGCCTCATACAGCCCATGGGGCCCTCCGGGATAGGTGGTCCCACCCGGTGGACCCCCCGGGACCCTCCGGTGGTCCCGGTACAATACCGATAACCCCGAAACTTGTCCCGATGTCCGTATGATGACTTTCCATATATAAATCTTTACCTCCGGACCATTCCGGAACTCCTCGTGACGTCCGGGATCTCATCCGGGACTCCGAACAACATTCGGGTTACTGCACATACATATCCCTATAACCCTAGCGTCACCGAACCTTAAGTGTGTAGACCCTACGGGTTCGGGAGACATGCAGACATGACCGAGATGGCTCTCGGGCAATAACCAACAGCGGGATCTGGATACCCATGTTGGCTCCCACATGCTCCACGATGATCTCATCGGATGAACCACGATGTCAAGGATTCAATTAATCCCGTATACGATTCCCTTTGTCAATCGGTATTTTACTTGCCCGAGATTCGATCGTCGGTATACCAATACCTCGTTCAATCTCGTTACCGGCAAGTCACTTTTCTCGTACCGTAATACATGATCCCGTGATCAAACACTTTGGTCACATTGAGCTCATTGTGATGATGCATTACCGAGAGGGCCCGGTGATACCTCTCCGTCAAGCGGAGTGACAAATCCCAGTCTCGATCCATGTCAACCCAACAGACACTTTCAGAGATACCCGTAGCATACCTTTATAGTCACCCAGTTACGTTGTGACGTTTGGCAAACCCAAAGCACTCCTACGGTATCCGGGAGTTACATGATCTCATGGTCTAAGGAAAGGATACTTGACATTGGAAAACACTTAGCAAACGAACTATGCGATCTTATGCTATGTTTAGGATTGGGTCTTGTCCATCACATCATTCTCCTAATGATGTGAT
The DNA here is from genome assembly GCA_032464435.1 of Aegilops umbellulata. Taxonomy (NCBI): domain Eukaryota; kingdom Viridiplantae; phylum Streptophyta; class Magnoliopsida; order Poales; family Poaceae; genus Aegilops; species Aegilops umbellulata. The sequence continues at coordinate 327,363,487 of CP136058.1, read as the reverse complement.
CCCGTTATCGATGACATCCAATGTCCATAGTCAGGAAACCATGACTATCTGTCGATCAACGAGCTAGTCAACTAGAGGCTTACTAGGGACATGTTGTTGTCTGTTATTCACACATGTATTACGATTTCCGGTTAACACAATTATAGCACGAATAAAGACAATTATCATGAATAAGGAAATATAATAATAATGCTTTTATTATTGCCTCTAGGGCATATTTCCAACAGTCTCCCACTTGCACTAGAGTCAATAATCTAGTTACATTGTGATGAATCGAACACCCATAGAGTTCTGGTGCTGATCATGTTTTGCCTTAGGGAGAGGTTTAGTCAACGGATCTGCAACATTCAGATCCGTGTGCACTTTACAAATCTCTATGTCTCCATCTTGAACATTTTCACGAATGGAGTTGAAGCGACGCTTGATGTGCCTGGTCTTCTTGTGAAACCTGGGCTCCTTTGCAAGTGCAATAGCTCCAGTGTTGTCACAGAAGAGCTTGATTGGCCCCGACGCATTGGGTATGACTCCGAGGTCGGTGATGAACTCCTTGACCCAAATTGCTTCATGTGCTGCCTCCGAGGCTGCCATGTACTCCGCTTCACATGTAGATCCCGCCACAACGCTTTGCTTGCAACTGCACCAGCTTACTGCCCCACCATTCAAAATATACACGTATCCGGTTTGTGACTTAGAGTCATCCAGATCTGTGTCGAAGCTAGCGTCGACGTAACCTTTTACGACGAGCTCTTCGTCACCTCCATAAACGAGAAACATTTCCTTAGTCCTTTTCAGGTACTTCAGGATATTCTTGACCGCTGTCCAGTGTTCCTTGCCGGGATTACTTTGGTACCTACCTACCAAACTTACGGCAAGGTTTACATCAGGTCTGGTACACAGCATGGCATACATAATAGAACCTATGGCTGAGGCATAGGGGATGACGCTCATCTCTTCTATATCTTCTGCCGTGGTCGGACATTGAGCTGAGCTCAATTTCACACCTTGTAACACAGGTAAGAACCCTTTCTTAGATTGATCCATATTGAATTTCTTCAATATCTTATCAAGGTATGTGCTTTGTGAAAGACCTATGAGGCGTCTCGATCTATCTCTATAGATCTTGATGCCTAATATATAAGCAGCTTCTCCAAGGTCCTTCATTGAAAAACTCTTATTCAAATAGGCCTTAATGCTGTCCAAGAGTTCTATATCATTTCCCATCAAAAGTATGTCGTCTACATATAATATGAGAAATGCTACAGAGCTCCCACTCACTTTCTTGTAAACACAGGCTTCTCCATAAGTCTGTGTAAACCCAAACGCTTTGATCATCTCATCAAAGCGAATGTTCCAACTCCGAGATGCTTGCACCAGCCCATAAATCGAGCGTTGGAGCTTGCACACCTTGTCAGCATTCTTAGGATCGACAAAACCTTCCGACTGCATCATATACAATTCTTCCTTAAGGAAACCATTAAGGAATGCCGTTTTGACGTCCATTTGCCATATCTCATAATCATAGTATGCGGCAATTGCTAACATGATTCGGACGGACTTCAGCTTCGCTACCGGTGAGAAAGTCTCATCGTAGTCAACCCCTTGAACTTGTCGATAACCCTTAGCGACAAGCCGAGCTTTATAGATGGTCACATTTCCATCCGCGTCTGTCTTCTTCTTGAAGATCCATTTATTTTCTATGGCTCGCCGTTCAACGGGCAAGTCAGTCAAAGTCCATACTTCGTTTTCATACATGGATCCTATCTCGGATTTCATGGCTTCCATCCATTTGTCGGAATCCGGGCCCGCCATTGCTTCCTCATAGTTCGAAGGTTCACCGTTGTCTAACAACATGATTTCCAAGACAGGGTTGCCGTACCATTCTGGTGCGGAACGTGTCCTTGTGGACCTTCGAATTTCAGTAGGAGCTTGATCAGAAGTATCTTGATCATAATCATTAATTTCCTCTCTAGTCGGTGCAGGCACCTCAGGAACGATTTCTTGAGTTTCGCCATTTTCCGGTTCAAGAGGTAACACTTCATCAAGTTCTACTTTCCTCCCACTTACTTCTTTCGAGAGAAACTCTTTCTCTAGAAAGGATCCATTCTTGGCAACAAAGATCTTGCCTTCGGATCTGAGGTAGAAGGTATACCCAATAGTTTCCTTCGGGTATCCTATGAAGACGCATTTTTCCGACTTGGGTTCGAGCTTTTCTGGTTGAAGTTTCTTCACATAAGCATCGCATCCCCAAACTTTTAGAAACGACAGCTTAGGTTTCTTCCCAAACCATAATTCATACGGTGTCGTCTCAACGGATTTCGACGGAGCCCTATTTAAAGTGAATGCGGCAGTCTCTAAAGCATAGCCCCAAAAAGATAGCGGTAAATCGGTAAGAGACATCATAGATCGCACCATATCTAATAGAGTGCGATTACGACGTTCGGACACACCATTACGCTGAGGTGTTCCAGGCGGCGTGAGTTGTGAAACTATTCCACATTTTCTTAAGTGTGTGCCAAATACGTGACTCAAGTATTCTCCTCCACGATCTGATCGTAGAAACTTGATCTTTCTATCACGTTGATTTTCAACCTCACTCTGAAATTCCTTGAACTTTTCAAAGGTCTCAGACTTGTGTTTCATTAAGTAGATATACCCATATCTACTCAAGTCATCAGTGAGGGTGAGAACATAACGATAGCCTCCGCGAGCCTCAACACTCATTGGACCGCACACATCGGTATGTATGATTTCCAATAAGTTGGTTGCTCGCTCCATTGTTCCTGAGAATGGAGTCTTGGTCATTTTACCCATGAGGCATGGTTCGCACGTGTCAAATGATTCATAATCAAGAGACTCTAAAAGTCCATCTGCATGGAGCTTCTTCATGCGTTTGACACCTATGTGACCAAGGCGGCAGTGCCACAAATATGTGGGACTATTGTTATCAACTTTAACTCTTTTGGTATTCACACTATGAATATGTGTATCATCACGTACGATATTCATTAAGAATAAACCATCAACCATCGGAGCATGACCATAAAACATATCTCTCATATAAATAGAACAACCATTATTCTCGGATTTAAATGAGTAGCCATCTCGAATTAAATGAGATCCAGATACAATGTTCATGCTCAAACTTGGCACTAAATAACAATTATTGAGGTTTAAAACTAATCCCGTAGGTAAATGCATAGGCAGCGTGCCGACGGCGATCACATCGACCTTGGAACCATTCCCGACGCGCATCGTCACCTCGTCCCTCGCCAGTCTCCGTTTATTCCGTAGCTCCTGCTTTGAGTTACAAATATGAGCAACTGCACCGGTATCAAATACCCAAGAGCTACTACGAGTACTGGTAAGGTACACATCAATTACATGTATATCACATATACCTTTGGTTTTGCCGGCCTTCTTGTCCGCTAAGTATTTGGAGCAGTTCCGCTTCCAGTGACCACTTCCCTTGCAATAAAAACACTCAGTCTCGGGCTTGGGTCCATTCTTTGGCTTCTTCCCGGCAACTTGCTTACCGGGCGCGGCAACTTCCTTGCCGTCCTTCTTGAAGTTCTTTTTACCCTTGCTCCTTTTGAACTTAGTGGTTTTATTCACCATCAGTACTTGATGCTCTTTCTTGATTTCTACCTCTGCTGATTTCAGCATAGCATACACCTCAGGAATGGTCTTTACCATCCCCTGCATATTGTAGTTCATCACAAAGCTCTTGTAGCTAGGTGGAAGCGACTGGAGGATTCTGTCAATGACCACTTCTTCCGGAAGATTAACTTCCAGTTGAGTCAAGCGGTTGTGCAATCCAGACATTCTGAGTATGTGCTCACTGACAGAGCTATTTTCCTCCATCTTACAGCCAAAGAATTTGTTGGAGATCTCATATCTCTCAACCCGGGCATGAGCTTGGAAAACCATTTTCAGCTCTTCGAACATCTCATATGCTCCATGTCTCTCAAAACGCTTTTGGAGCCCCGGCTCTAAGCTGTAAAGCATGCCGCACTGAACGAGGGAGTAATCATCGCATCGCGACTGCCAAGCGTTCATAACGTCTTGTTGTGCAGGGAGAACATGTGAGTCACCCAGCGGTGCTCGTAGGACATAATCTTTCTTGGAAGCTATGAGGATGATCCTCAGGTTCCGGACCCAGTCCGTATAGTTGCTACCATCGTCTTTCAGCTTGGTTTTCTCTAGGAACGCGTTGAAGTTGAGGACTACGTTGGCCATTTGATCTACAAGACATATTGTAAATATTTAGACTAAGTTCATGATAATAAAGTTCATTTAATCAAATTATTTAATGAACTCCCACTTAGATAGACATCCCTCTTCCAGTCATCTAAGTATTACATGATCCGAGTCAACTAGGCCGTGTCCGATCATCACGTGAGACGGACTAGTCAACATCGGTGAACATCTTCATGTTGATCGTATCTTCTATACGACTCATGCTCGACCTTTCGGTCTTCCGTGTTCCGAGGCCATGTCTGTACATGCTAGGCTCGTCAAGTCAACCTAAGTGTTTGCGTGTGTAAATCTGTCTTACACCCGTTGTATGTGAACGTTAGAATCTATCACACCCGATCATCACGTGGTGCTTCGAAACAACGAACTGTCGCAACGGTGCACAGTTAGGGTGAACACTTTCTTGAAATTATTATGAGGGATCATCTTATTTACTACCGTCGTTCTAAGTAAACAAGATGCAAAACATGATAAACATCACATGCAATCAAATAATAAACGTGACATGATATGGCCAATATCACATAGCTCCTTCGATCTCCATCTTGGGGCTCCATGATCATCTTGTCACCGGCTTGACACCATGATCTTCATCCTCGTGTCTCCATGAAGTTGCTCGCCAACTATTACTTCTACTACTATGGCTAACGCGTTTAGCAATAAAGTAAAGTAATTTACATGGCGATTCTCAATGACACGCAGGTCATACAAAAATAAAGACAACTCCTATGGCTCCTGCCGGTTGTCATACTCATCGACATGCAAGTCGTGATTCCTATTACAATAGCATGAACATCTCATACATCACATATAGATCATTCATCATTCATCACAACTTTGGCCATATCATATCACAAAGCACTTGCTGCAAAAACAAGTTAGACGTCCTCTAATTGTTGTTGCAAGTTTTACGTGGCTGAATTAGGGTTCTAGCAAGAACGTTTTCTTACCTACGTTAAAACCACCACAACGTGATTTGTCAACTTCTATTTACCCTTCATAAGGACCCTTTTCATCGAATCCGCTCCAACTAAAGTAGGAGAGACAGACACCCGCCAGCCACCTTATGCAACTAGTGCATGTTCGTCGGTGGAACCGGTCTCACGTAAGCGTACGTGTAAGGTTGGTCCGGGCCGCTTCATCCCACAATACCGTTGAAGCAAGATAAGACTAGTAGCGGCAAGAAGAGTTGACAACATCTACGCCCACAACAAATTGTGTTCTACTCGCGCAAGAAGAACTACGCATAGACCTAGCTCATGATGCCACTGTTGGGGAACGTTGCAGAAAATTAAAATTTTTCCTACGGTTTCACCAAGATCCATCTAGGAGTTCATCAAGCAACGAGTATTCAGATTAGATAGCATCTACATACCACTTTGTAGATCGCAACGGAAGCGTTCGAGTGAACGTGGATGAGGTAGTCGTACTTGCCGCGATCCAATTCACCGATGATCTAGTGCCGAACGGACGGCACCTCCGCGTTCAACACACGTACGGAAAGCGTGACGTCTCCTCCTTCTTGATCCAGCAAGGCAAAGGAGAGGTTGGGGATGAAGGCTCCAGCAGCAGCACGACGGCGTGGTGATGGTGGAACTGCAGTACTCCGGCAGGGCTTCGCCGTGCTCAATGGAGGAGGAGGAGGTGTTGGAGAGGGAGAGGGAGGCGCCAGGGCAATGGGTGATCAGCCCCCTCTCTCCCCCCCCCTTTTATATAACCCCCAAGGGGGGGCGCCTGCCCTAGGAGATGAGATCTCCTAGGGGGGGCGGCGGCCAGGGAAGGGGGGCTTGCCCCCCAAGCAAGGGGGGCGCCCCTTTAGGGTTTCCCTCCCCCAAAACCCTAGGCGCATGGGCCCATGGGGGGGAGGCGCACCAGCCCACTATGGGCTGGTTCCCTGCCTCATACAGCCCATGGGGCCCTCCGGGATAGGTGGTCCCACCCGGTGGACCCCCCGGGACCCTCCGGTGGTCCCGGTACAATACCGATAACCCCGAAACTTGTCCCGATGTCCGTATGATGACTTTCCATATATAAATCTTTACCTCCGGACCATTCCGGAACTCCTCGTGACGTCCGGGATCTCATCCGGGACTCCGAACAACATTCGGGTTACTGCACATACATATCCCTATAACCCTAGCGTCACCGAACCTTAAGTGTGTAGACCCTACGGGTTCGGGAGACATGCAGACATGACCGAGATGGCTCTCGGGCAATAACCAACAGCGGGATCTGGATACCCATGTTGGCTCCCACATGCTCCACGATGATCTCATCGGATGAACCACGATGTCAAGGATTCAATTAATCCCGTATACGATTCCCTTTGTCAATCGGTATTTTACTTGCCCGAGATTCGATCGTCGGTATACCAATACCTCGTTCAATCTCGTTACCAGCAAGTCACTTTTCTCGTACCGTAATACATGATCCCGTGATCAAACACTTTGGTCACATTGAGCTCATTGTGATGATGCATTACCGAGAGGGCCCGGTGATACCTCTCCGTCAAGCGGAGTGACAAATCCCAGTCTCGATCCATGTCAACCCAACAGACACTTTCAGAGATACCCGTAGCATACCTTTATAGTCACCCAGTTACGTTGTGACGTTTGGCAAACCCAAAGCACTCCTACGGTATCCGGGAGTTACATGATCTCATGGTCTAAGGAAAGGATACTTGACATTGGAAAACACTTAGCAAACGAACTATGCGATCTTATGCTATGTTTAGGATTGGGTCTTGTCCATCACATCATTCTCCTAATGATGTGATCCCGTTATCGATGACATCCAATGTCCATAGTCAGGAAACCATGACTATCTGTCGATCAACGAGCTAGTCAACTAGAGGCTTACTAGGGACATGTTGTTGTCTGTTATTCACACATGTATTACGATTTCCGGTTAACACAATTATAGCACGAATAAAGACAATTATCATGAATAAGGAAATATAATAATAATGCTTTTATTATTGCCTCTAGGGCATATTTCCAACAGATATATTGGATGACTATATTCGGACACCGGAAGTGTTCTGGAGAAGTATCGGATTAAACCAGAGTGCTGGAGGGTTATCGGTAACCCCGGGGGAACTAATGGGTCTTGTTGGGCCTTAGTGGAGAGAGAGAGAGGGGCGGCCAGGGCTGGCCGTGCGCCCCCTCCCCCTCTGGTCCGAATTGGACTAGGAGAGGGGGGCGGTGCCCCCTTCCTTCTCCCTCTCCCTCTCCTTCCTTCCCCCTCTCCCCCTTTAGGTGGAAACCTACTGGGACTTGGAGTCCTAGTAGGATTCCCCTCTTGGGGGCGCGCCATAGAGGGACGGCCGGCCTCCCCCTTGCTCCTTTATATACGGGGGCAGGGGGGCACCCTAGAGACACAACAATTGATCATTGATCTCTTAGCCGTGTGCGGTGCCCCCCTCCACCATAATCCTCGATAATATTGTAGCGGTGCTTAGGCGAAGCCCTGCGACGGTAGAACATCAAGATCGTCACCACGCCGTCGTGCTGACGAAACTCTTCCCCGACATTCTGCTGGATCGGAGTTCGGGGATCGTCATCAAGCTGAACGTGTGCTAGAACTCGGAGGTGCCATAGTTTCGGTGCTTGATCGGTCGGGCCGTGAAGACGTACGACTACATCAACCGCGTTGTTATAACGCTTTTGCTTTCGGTCTACGAGGGTACGTGGACAACACTCTCCTTCTCGTTGCTATGCATCACCATGATCTTGCATGTGCGTAGGAATTTTTTTGAAATTACTACGTTCCCCAACAGTGGCATCCGAGCCAGGTTTTATGCGTTGATGTTATATGCACGAGTAGAACATAAGTGAGTTGTGGGCGATATAAGTCATACTGCTTACCAGCATGTCATACTTTGGTTCGGCGGTATTGTTGGATGAAGCGGCCCGGACCGACATTACGCGTACGCTTACGCGAGACTGGTTCTACCGACGTGCTTTGCACACAGGTGGCTGGCGGGTGTCAGTTTCTCCAACTTTAGTTGAACCGAGTGTGTCTACGTCCGGTCCTTGCGAAGGTTAAAACAACACCAACTTGACAAACTATCGTTGTGGTTTTGATGCGTAGGTAAGAACGGTTCTTGCTAAGCCCAGTAGCAGCCATGTAAAATTTGTAACAACAAAGTAGAGGGCGTCTAACTTGTTTTTGCAGGGAATGTTGTGATGTGATATGGTCAAGACATGATGCTAAATTTTATTGTATGAGATGATCATGTTTTGTAACCGAGTTATCGGCAACTGGCAGGAGCCATATGGTTGTCGCTTTATTGTATGCAATGCAATCACCCTGTAATGCTTTACTTTATCACTAAGCGGTAGCGATAGTCGTAGAAGCATAAGATTGGCGAGACGACAACGATGCTACGATGGAGATCAAGGTGTCGCGCCGGTGACAATGATGATCATGACGTTGCTTCGAAGATGGAGATCACAAGCACAAGATGATGGCCATATCATATCACTTATATTGATTGCATGTGATGTTTATCTTTTATGCATCTTATCTTGCTTTGTTTGACGGTAGCATTATAAGATGATTTCTCACTAAATTTCAAGATAAAAGTGTTCTCCCTGAGTATGCACCGTTGCCAAAGTTCGTCGTGCCCAGACACCACGTGATGATCGGGTGTGATAAGCTCTACGTCCATCTACAACGGGTGCAAGCCAGTTTTGCACACGCAGAATACTCAGGTTTAACTTGACGAGCCTAGCATATGCAGATATGGCCTCGGAACACTGAGACCGAAAGGTCGATCATGAATCATATAGTAGATATGATCAACATAGTGATGTTCACCATTGAAAACTACTTCATTTCACGTGATGATCGGTTATGGTTTAGTTGATTTGGATCACGTGATCACTTAAAAGATTAGAGAGATGCCTTTCTAAGTGGGAGTTCTTACGTAATATGATTAATTGAACTTAAATTTATCATGAACTTAGTACCTGATAGTATCTTGCTTGTTTATGTTTGATTGTAGATAGATGGCCCGTGTTGTTGTACCGTTGAATTTTAATGCGTTCCTTGAGAAAGAAAAGTTGAAAGATGATGGTAGCAATTACACGGACTGGGTCCGTAACTTGAGGATTATCCTCATTGCTGCACAGAAGAATTACGTCCTGGAAGCACCGCTGGGTGCCAGGCCTGCTGCTGATGCAACTGACGACGTTAAGAACGTCTGGCAGAGCAAACCTGATGACTACTCGATAGTTCAATGTGCCATGCTTTACGGCTTAGAACCGGGTCTTCAACGACGTTTTGAACGTCATGGAGCATATGAGATGTTCCAGGAGTTGAAGTTAATATTTCAAGCAAATGGCCAGATTGAGAGATATGAAGTCTCCAATAAGTTCTATAGCTGCAAGATGGAGGAGAACAGTTCTGTCAGTGAGCATATACTCAAAATGTCTGGGTATAATAATCACTTGATTCAACTGGAAGTTAATCTTCCGGATGATTGCGTCATTGACAGAATTCTCCAATCACTGCCACCAAGCTACAAGAGCTTCGTGATGAACTATAATATGCAAGGGATGGACAAGACAATTCCTGAGCTCTTCGCAATGCTAAAGGCTGCAGAGGTAGAAATCAAGAAGGAGCATCAAGTGTTGATGGTCAACAAGACCACTAGTTTCAAGAAAAAGGGCAAAGGGAAGAAGAAGGGGAACTTCAAGAAGAACAGCAAGCAAGTTGCTGCTCAGGAGAAGAAACCCAAATCTGGATCTAAGCCTGAAACTGAGTGCTTCTACTGCAAGCAGACTGGTAACTGGAAGCGGAACTGCCCCAAGTATTTGGCGGATAAGAAGGATGGCAAGGTGAACAAAGGTATATGTGATATACATGTTATTGATGTGTACCTTACTAGAGCTCGCAGTAGCACCTGGGTATTTGATACTGGTTCTGTTGCTAATATTTGCAACTCGAAACAGGGACTACGAACTGAGCGAACACTGGCAAAGGATGAGGTGACGATGCGCGTGGGAAATGGTTCCAAAGTCGATGTGATCGCGGTCGGCACGCTACCTCTACATCTACCTTCGGGATTAGTATTAGACCTAAATAATTGTTATTTGGTGCCAGCGTTGAGCATGAACATTATATCTGGATCTTGTTTGATGCGAGATGGTTATTCATTTAAATCAGAGAACAATGGTTGTTCTGTTTATATGAGTAATATCTTTTATGGTCATGCACCCTTGAAGAGTGGTCTATTTTTGATGAATCTCGATAGTAGTGATACACATATTCATAATGTTGAAGCCAAAAGATGCAGAGTTGATAATGATAGTGCAACTTATTTGTGGCACTGCCGTTTAGGTCATATCGGTGTAATGCGCATGAAGAAACTCCATACTGATGGACTTTTGGAACCACTGATTATGAATCTCTTGGTACTTGCGAGCCGTGCCTCATGGGCAAGATGACTAAAACGCCGTTCTCCGGTACTATGGAGAGAGCAACAGATTTGTTGGAAATCATACATACAGATGTATGTGGTCCGATGAATGTTGAGGCTCGTGGCAGATATCGTTATTTTCTCATCTTCACAGATGATTTAAGCAGATATGGGTATATCTACTTAATGAAGCATAAGTTTGAAACATCTGAAAAGTTCAAAGAATTTCAGAGTGAAGTTGAAAATCATCGTAACAAGAAAATAAAATTTCTATGATCTGATCGTGGAGGAGAATATTTGAGTTACGAGTTTGGTCTACATTTGAAACAATGCGGAATAGTTTCACAACTCACGCCACCCGGAACACCACAGCGTAATGGTGTGTCTGAACGTCGTAATCGTACTTTACTAGATATGGTGCGATCTATGATGTCTCTTACATATTTACCGCTATCGTTTTGGGGTTATGCTTTAGAGACGGCCACATTCACGTTAAATAGGGCACCATCAAAATCCGTTGAGACGACGCCTTATGAACTGTGGTTTGGCAAGAAACCAAAGTTGTCGTTTCTGAAAGTTTAGGGCTGCGATGCTTATGTGAAAAAACTTCAACTTGATAAGCTCGAACCCAAATCGGAGAAATGTGTCTTCATATGATACCCAAAGGTGACTATTGGGTACACCTTCTATCACAGATCCGAAGGCAAAACATTCGTTGCTAAGAATGGATCCTTTCTAGAGAAGGAGTTTCTCTCGAAAGAAGTGAGTGGGAGGAAAGGGGAACTTGATGAGGTAACTGTACCTGCTCCCTTATTGGAAAGTAGTACATCACAGAAACCGGTTTCTGTGACACCTACACCAATTAGTGAGGAAGCTAATGATGATGATCATGAAACTTCAGTTAAAGTTACTACCGAACCTCGTAGATCAAGCAGAGTAAGATCCGCACCAGAGTGGTACGGTAATCCTATAATGGAAGTCATGCTACTAGATCATGGTGAACCTACGAACTATGAAGAAGCGATGGTGAGCCCAGATTCCACAAAATGGCTAGAAGCCATGAAATCTGAGACGGGATCCATGTATGAGAACAAAGTGTGGACTTTGGTTGACTTGCCCGATGATTGGCAAGCAATTGAGAATAAATGGATCTTCAAGAAGAAGACTGACGCTGACGGTAATGTTACTGTCTACAAAGCTCGACTTGTTGCGAAAGGTTTTTGACAAGTTCAAGGGATTGACTACGATGAGACCTTCTCACCCGTAGCGATGCTTAAGTCTGTCCGAATCATGTTAGCAATTGCCGCATTTTATGATTATAAAATTTGGCAGATGGATGTCAAAACTGCATTCCTGAATGGATTTCTGGAAGAAGAGTTGTATATGATGCAACCGGAAGGTTTTATCGATCCAAAGGGAGCTAACAAAGTGTGCAAGCTCCAGCGATCCATTTATGGACTGGTGCAAGCCTCTCGGAGTTGGAATAAACGCTTTGATAGTGTGATCAAAGCATTTGGTTTTATACAGACTTTTGGAGAAGCCTGTATCTACAAGAAAGTAGTGGGAGCTCTGTAGCATTTCTGATATTATATGTGGATGACATATTACTGATCGGAAATGATATAGAATTTCTAGATAGCATAAAGGGATACTTGAATAAGAGTTTTTCAATGAAAGACCTCGGTGAAGCTGCTTACATATTGGGCATCAAGATCTATAGAGATAGATCAAGACGCTTAATTGGACTTTCACAAAGCACATACCTTGACAAAGTTTTGAAGAAGTTTAAAATGGATCAGGCAAAGAAAGGACTCTTGCCTGTGTTACAAGGTGTGAAGTTGAGTAAGACTCAATGCCCGACCACTACAGAAGATAGAGAGAAAATGAAAGATGTTCCCTATGCTTCAGCCATAGGCTCTATCATGTATGCAATGCTGTGTACCTGACCTGATGTGTGCCTTGCTATAAGTCTGGCAGGGAGGTACCAAAGTAATCCAGTAGTGGATCACTGGACAGCGGTCAAGAACATCCTAAAGTACCTGAAAAGGACTAAGGATATGTTTCTCGTATATGGAGGTGACAAAGAGCTCATCGTGAATGGTTACGTTGATGCAAGCTTTGACACTGATCCGGACGATTCTAAATCGCAAACCGGATACGTGTTTACATTAAACGATGGAGCTGTCAGTTGGTGCAGTTCTAAACAAAGCGTCGTGGCAGGATCTACATGTGAAGCGGAGTACATAGCTGCTTCGGAAGCAGCAAACGAAGGAGTCTGGATGAAGGAGTTCATATCTGATCTAGGTGTCATACCTAGTGCATCGGGTCCAATGAAAATCTTTTGTGACAATATTGGTGCAATTGCCTTGGCAAAGGAATCCAGATTTCACAAGAGAACCAAGCACATCAAGAGACGCTTCAATTCCATCCGGGATCTAGTCCAGGTGGGAGACATAGAGATTTGCAAGATACATATGGATCTGAATGTTGCAAACCCGTTGACTAAGCCTCTTCCACGTGCAAAACATGATCAACACCAAAGCTCCATGGGTGTTAGAATCATTACTGTATAATCTAGATTGTTGACTCTAGTGCAAGTGGGAGACTGAAGAAAATATGCCCTAGAGGCAATAATAAAGTTATTATTTATTTCCTTATATCATGATAAATGTTTATTATTCATGCTAGAATTGTATTAACCAGAAACATAATACTTGTGTGAATACATAGACAAACAGAGTGTCACTAGTATGCCTCTACTTGACTAGCTCATTGATCGAAGATGGTTATGTTTCCTAACCATAGACATGTGTTGTCATTTGATTAACGGGATCACATCATTAGGAGAATGATGTGATTGACATGACCCATTCCATTAGCTTAGCACCCGATCGTTTAGTATGTTGCTATTGCTTTCTTCATGACATATACATGTTCCTATGACTATGAGATTATGCAACTCCCATTTGCCGGAGGAACACTTTGTGTGCTATCAAACGTCACAACGTAAATGGGTGATTATAAAGGAGCTCTACAGGTTTCTCCGAAGGTACATGTTGGGTTGGCGTATTTCGAGATTAGGATTTGTCACTCCGATTGTCGGAGAGGTATCTCTGGGCCCTCTCGGTAATGCACATCACATAAGCATTGCAAGCATTGCAACTAATGAGTTAGTTGTGAGATGATGTATTACGGAACGAGTAAAGAGACTTGCCGGTAACGAGATTGAACTAGGTATTAAGATACCGACGATCGAATCTCGGGCAAGTAACATACCGATGACAAAGGTAACAACGTATGTTGTTATGCGGTCTGACCAATAAAGATCTTTGTAGAATATGTAGGAGCCAATATGAGCATCCATGTTCCGCTATTGGTTATTGACCGGAGACGTGTCTTGGTCATGTCTACATTGTTCTCGAACCCGTAGGGTCCGCACGCTTAACGTTACGATGACAGTTTCATTATGAGTTTATATGTTTTGATGTACCGAAGGTTGTTCGGAGTCCCGGATGTGATCACGGACATAATGTGGAGTCTCAAAATGGTCGAGACATGAAGATTGATATATTGGACGACTATATTCGGACACCGGAAGTGTTCTGGAGAAGTATCGGATTAAACCGGAGTGCCGGAGGGTTATCGGTAACCCTGGGGGAACTAATGGGCCTTGCTGGGCCTTAGTGGAGAGAGAGAGGGGCGGCCAGGGCTGGCCGCGCGCCCCTCCCCCTCTGGTCCGAATTGGACTAGGAGAGGGGGGGGGGGCGGCGCCCCCCTTTCCTTCTCCCTCTCCCTCTCCTACCTTCCCCCTCTCTCCCTTTAGGTGGAAACCTACTAGGACTTGAAGTCCTAGTAGGATTCCCCTCTTGGGGGCGCGCCATAGACGGCCGGCCGGCCTCCCCCTTGCTCCTTTATATACGGGGGCAGGGGGCACCCTAGAGACACAACAATTGATCATTGATCTCTTAGCCGTGTGCGGTGCCCCCCTCCATCATAATCCTCGATAATATTGTAGCGGTGCTTAGGCGAAGCCCTGCGACGGTAGAACATCAAGATCGTCACCACGCCGTCGTGCTGACGAAACTCTTCCCCGACATTCTGCTGGATCGGAGTCCGGGGATCGTCATCGAGCTGAACGTGTGCTAGAACTCGGAGGTGCCGTAGTTTCGGTACTTAATCGGTCGGGCCGTGAAGACGTACGACTACATCAACCGCATTGTTATAACGCTTCCGCTTTCGGTCTACGAGGCTACGTGGACAACACTCTCCCCTCTCGTTGCTATGCATCACCATGATCTTGCGTGTGCGTAGGAATTTTTTTGAAATTACTACGTTCCCCAACACGTTGACCTCGTCATAGGTCGCAGTGCGTGCGACGGTTTACTCAACAGTCATGCCCAAGGTGCGTTCCAAGACAATGGTGGCGGCCGTCAGGCAGAGGCGATCGGACGCGTGCATGAAGTTTCGGCGGCAGTTAGAGTGCACACGGTGTTGTATTTGACGTTTGGCACGGCCACATGTGATCCAAATATACATCACTTGAAGATGATTTTTTGGGCAGCCCTAAAATGGACCACATATATTTGCGTTTAGGGCAGTCATTGGAGCTCGATTTTGGACTCAAGCAATGCTAAAAAAAAGTTTTTGCATCACCTGCCTTATTATAGGGCTGTTCTTGGAGATGCTCTTATGGGCCTTTGAATGAAAAAGGGAGGGACATGATGATGAGTGTGAAGTTGTAGATGACGGGCTCCTTGTAGCCTTCTTTTTTTGAAAAAAGAAGTTCGGAAACCACAATTAAAAGTTTCAAAAGAAATTATGTGAAAACTTGTACGTGTTCATTATGAATCTATAAAATTTCGCTTTAAAATATACTGATTTTTGCAAGCTACACACACACACACACAAATCTTGGCCCAATAACAAAAGAAGATATATGCATTTGTCTTTTTTACACCGCGTATGAAACTATTGACATAAAAATTCATACATATGTTGTCTACATTTTTTTGCGAGGGAGTCTACATGTATATGTATATTTTTATTTATTTTTGCATCTATACATATGGTATTTGAGAAACAGGCTCCAAGGAGCTTGTTTTCCATATGCTCTTTTCGGGGACATGATCTATAACGTGGGATGATGGAGCATTTTATATTTACAATTCCCACTTCATCAAAATTAACCTATTTACCATGTCACATGAAGTTGACGTTGCTGGTATCTAGCGGACCTAGGGAAGAACCCCGACTGACGTTGCACAAAGCCTTAATCTCGTCGTTTGCGGCGGACCGGTTCATCGGCTAGAATATCATCCTTATATACGAAGGCGCTACTCCACATCTAGATATGACGACTGTTCCTCTCTTTCTTCAATGTTGCATCGGCGACGACGGCGGCGTTGGTGGGCGATATTTCGGCATGGCACAAGATTACGCCAGAGTGAAATTCTAATAAATACTCCCTCCGTTTTTATTTACTCTGCATATTAGAGTTGATTGAAGTCAAACTTCGTAAAGTTTGACCAAGTTTATAGAAAATAATATAGACATTTATCATAATAAATCTATACGATGTGAAAGTACATTCAATAACGAATCTAATGTTGTTGATTTGTTATTGTATATCTTAATATTTTTGTTTATAAACTTGGTCAAAGTTTGCAAAGCTTGACTTTGACCAAAGCTAATATGCGAACTAAATAAAAACGGAGGGAGTACATGTGGTTACTTAAAAAATCAACCTACCATTCACTTTTTTCTCCTCTCAAATACAATATATTATTTACCGGATGTTTGAAGTAAGAACCCTTTTAAATATTGGATATGTTTTTGAATTTTTTTGATCTTTTTAACTAGATTGAGACATTCATTAAACTTTATGAAAACACTCTTTATTCATGGAGTTTTTTTAGTGAGTTTCACTTGGGTCTCATGATTTAATAGAGGTTTTGTACACATCTCGGTTGGGTTTTATAGTGGTTTGAGTTTCACTAGAGTTTCCGTCAAACCCGGTCTTAAGCTTTTTAAACTTGTGTGGAACCTCAACGAATACAAGCTGCATAATGTATAATTGAGACCTCAACAAACCTTTTGTGAAACCTCAATTAGACCACAATGAAGAGGGGGTGTATAAAAATATTGAAACCTCAACAAAACTCTTATGAAGCATCAATAAATCTTATTTAAACATCAATGAAGAGGCAACATAATCAATAATTGAAATGTCAATGGAGTCTCATATGAACCCTAAACTAGAGCATAACCAGCTACAGAGAGATCAATGGAGAGAGATGGTGGGCTTGGGAGGAAGATTTTGTGTATTTAGGGACATTCCATATTTTTTTTGTAAATGTGTGAGAAGCTCATATTGTAATTGAACCATTATCCATTTCTTTTCGATCCAACAGCTTATAAGTGATGGTTGCAACTAGTTCACCATTTCACACATCGCCCAAGATACAATTTCTATTTGGTGCACTTCTCAATGGAAAAGTGGTTGCGTCATTGGCAGGGACGGAAGTGCAATCGTATGGATGACAACACCTTTGAATGGGGCTACGCGCAAAGGGAAGAGGCACAAACAGTTGCAGATGAAGGCGAAAGTACCTTTCTACCCCTGAGCTCATTTGAGCTCGGGATGAACAGTAAATTCGGAAAAAAATCTAAATTTATTTTGGTGAAAAATTTCACAAATGTTCCCAGTGCATGGAAATTTTCAGCCCAAAACAACATTTGTGCAAGGCGTGGTAAAAAAACAAAATCAGCACTCCAAAATGCTTTCAAAAATATCATTTTTGGAGCATAAATTATATATTTTTACCACGACTTCCAGGAATGTTGTTTTATGATAATTTTTGCAAGCAGATAAAACATTTCTCAAAGTTTGCACCAAAAAAATTTCAGATTTTTTTTGATTTTTTTACTAATTTTTTCGATTTTACTATTTATCAGGGTGCATTTGAGCCCGGGTGTAGATACTTCGCGTCCGGGGCCCTTATATATGATGGCCCTTAACCTTCAAATATGAAGGTTCGCACGCTTGATTTGGAGCGCTCTCTGTATATTATGAAGACGTATGGCGACTCTGTTAGAGTGGCTTTTATAGATGGGATCGTCATACCAGTGGTTATTACGCGATCAGCCCGATGTGATGACTCTGTTAGAGTTGCTTTAAGCTTTGTTTTAATATGTGTAGTCACCCTAAGTTTAAGCCTCCCAAAAATTTATGTGAATACCTCTCTTTATAAATAGTGTAATACTAAATCATCAGGCATAGCGAAATAGGCAGCACAAATCACTGGTACGGACAAAAATTACAAGAGGAGACAGCCGGGACCCCGACCAGCCAACTACCTAACATATGGCCGGTGGCACCGAGAGCAGCTGAGTTTAGTGCTACTTGGAGCTAGCCTAAGAGATTTGGAAAAAACCATCCAATTTTTTTTAAACCTATAGTTAGCTGAATCTGACTGCCAATCAATTTTCAGTCTTCCGTCAGCTCAGCATTTTTTTTGAAACAGGATAGGAAGGCCAGAAAGGGAGGTCTCTTGACATAATTAAAGAAGAATTAACAATTCAAACCCAATTGGTTATCCACGACCAGCTACTTCATCACTATCATGGATGCTAAGCAGACCGGTAGACTTCTCTACTACTCCCTTTGTCTTAAAACAAGTGTCTCAAACTTAGTACAACTTTATACTAAAGTTAATATGAACCCGTGAAAAAATACAAAAATTAGTACAAAGTTGAAACATTTATTTTGAGACGGAGGGAATAGTAAGTTAGTGATACGTCTTGTGTAGCCGTCCTAGCTTTCTTTGCATGGTTTCGTTGCTCCAGCGACTTGGGTCGCAACTTTGCGACATAAGTGGCTGCCATCCATGTAATGTACTGCATCCTGCATCCTTTAGATTTAGAAGTTGGGGAGTTCCTCTCTTCCGTTGTCTAAACAAATGTAAGGGGTACCTCACTCATTCGTGACGGTGAGAGAGTTTCTCAATGTCTGGCATGCGTAGAGTTATTTTCTGTGGCACTTGCACATAATGCTTTTAAGGTGAAGTCAAGCAAAAACGTTCTGTTGGTGCGTTCTAATTGTAGTAGCTCATCCTTTAATTTTGTGGAAATCAACTCATTAACCAATGGAGGGCACTCTTCAATTTTATAAAAGATAATGCGCCTTTCCCATCAGACATTTGAGCCTCCCCGTCGGTGTCAAAACCGACCGATATCGGGTAGGGAGTCCCGAACCGTGCGTCTAAGGATCAAAGGTAACAAGAAACAAGGGACACGATGTTTACCCAGGTTCGGGCCCTCTTAATGGAGGTAATACCCTACTTTCTGTTTAATTGACTTTGATGAGTATAAGGGCAACAAGAGTCGATCTACCTCGAGATTGTAATGGCTAAACCCTAGCCGTATAGCCTATGTAAATTCTGATAGCCTCTACAGACTAAACCCTCCGGTTTATATAGACATCAGAGGGGCCTAGGGTTGTACAGAGTAGGTTTACAGAGAAAGGAAACTATATATCCGGACATGAAGCTTGCCATCCACGCAAAGGAGAGTCCGATTCGGATACGGGGGAAGACCTTCTATCTTGTATCTTCACGGTCCATCAATCCGGCCCATGCTACATAGCCCGGACACTGGGGACACCATAATCCAGGACTCCCTCAGTAGCCCCTGAACCAGTCTTTCGATGACGATGTGTTCGGTATGTAGATTGTCTTCGACATTGCAAGGCGGGTTCCTCCTCCGAATACTTCAAAGCAGTCTTCTAAATAAGAGAACTGTATCCGGCTCTGTATAACAGTTACAACCCTCAACCACAAGGGCACAATACTTAATCAAAATAAGGTATGTCCACTAACAGCTTTTTTGGCGAAACGTTACATCTAGCCTCTTTATTATTTCGAACCGTTTTTTTCTTTGGTCTCCCGCTTCGCGTTCCGAGGCGCAGCCTCCATTGATACGTCTTGTCAAAGCAGAGATTGTGTCTCCTTATTGTGGGATTCTCATCAATACGGGTTTGGGTAATCCAACCGCGCCGCTTGCACAATCCCTTGGGAATAGGCGAGATTTAAGGCTAGCGGGATGGGCGCTTGATATTCGCGACCTATATAAGCGGATAAAGATCCCTTCTTTTCACCCCATGCCTTCTCCATTCCTCAGCCTTCCCATCCTCGAGCTCCAACGCCCAAGCTTCGATCTTCGCCACCACCACCAACCTTTCCAGCCATGTCCGGATCCGGTTCTCAAGGCAAGTGGGTGGCCTCCTCCATGACGGAGGACATCAAAGAGCTCCGGGAGGTGAAGTACTTGACGCGGAAATCACACACAAACTCCCTACAAAAGAGCAAGTCATCCCCACTCTAGAGCCCGGCGAGAGGGTTGTGTTCGTGCCTCACTTTCTCCACGGGTTAGGGTTTCCCCTCCACCCCTTTGTCCGCGGCTTGATGTTCTACTACTACGGGCTAGATTTCCACGATCTAGCCCCGAATTCATTCCTCCACATTTCGGCGTTCATCGTCGTATGCAAGGCGCTACTCCGCATCCCCCCACACTTCGGCCTCTAGCTAAAAGTCTTCAATGTGAAGCCGAAGGTGGTCGATGGGTATCACGTGGACTGCGGCGGCGCCATGGTGAGCAAGCTCCCCAACACTACTTGGCCCAAAGGAGCCTTCCTGGAGACCGTGAAGGTGTGGCACCAGGAGTGGTTCTACATCACCGAACCCCGTGGTACCAAATGGGCGGCCGCTCCTGAATTCAGATCCGGGCCCCAATGTGGCTCGCGTCATGGACCAACAAGGGTCTGGACTGGGGTTCGACCAATGAAGTGATGATGTTGAAAAAGCGCATCAAGAGTATGATAAACAAGGACACCAGTCTCACTGACGTGATTCAGGTGATGCTCTTCCGCCGGATCCTCCCATGACAACGCTGGCCTCTCCGCATGTGGGGGTTTAATCCGGAGGGCCCCCGGACCCTGCAGCGCTTCTTCGGCACAATGCACGAAGAGATCTGGAAACTGCTTTTCAAGGCCCAGAAGACATGGCCGGAGAAGACCGAGGACATTGGTCTCGACAGCTGATGGCCCACAAGTATAGGGGATCTATCGTAGTCCTTTCGATAAGTAAGAGTGTCGAACCCAACGAGGAGTAGAAGGAAATGACAAGCGGTTTTCAGTAAGGTATTCTCTGCAAGCACTGAAATTATCGGTAACAGATAGTTTTGTAATAAGGTAATTCGTAACGGGTAACAAGTAACAAAAGTTAACAAGGTGCAGCAAGGTGGCCCAATCCTTTTTGTAGCAAAGGACAAGCCTGGACAAACTCTTATATAAAGGAAAGCGCTCCCGAGGACACATGGGAATTATTGTTAAGCTAGTTTATCATGCTCATATGATTCGCGTTTGTTACTTTGATAATTTGATATGTGGGTGGACCGGTGCTTGCACTACAAAAAAAAAGACACATCCGTGACATTTTGGGTCGAACGAATTTTTTCTGTCATACATATGACACTTCTATGACGATAGTTGTGACAAAACCCGGTATCATCATAGATGTGGTGGGCTCCTACTTCTATGATAAAAAATCATGACAGAAAATGGGCTTTTCGTCCTGGGCGGGCCGGAGACGCAACTGCATGACATTCTTTGGGCCGTCCATGACGGAAAAAACCGTGGTAGAAGCGAGGGTGAGGAAATTTTCGAGGAGTTCCCGGTTACGGTGGGAGGTCGGGGGCCGAGCGATGCGCGTTTCTCTCGTACACGTACGCGCGTGTGTGCGAGGCGTTGGCTCTAACTGAACCCAAGTGAGGCGTTGGGCTCTAATTGAACCCGAGCGATTGCACTGCAGGCTACGCGTTACTGAACCCGAGCGATCGATCAATGGTTGTTAACTGAACCCGATCGAGCGATTCCTTCGCTACTGCTGCTAACTGAAGCCGATCGATGCTGCCTCTGGGATGAACAGTGAGTGTTGCAGGGGGGGGGTTGGATGAACAGTGAGCGGTGGCATTGTCTCTGGATGAATAGGACCCCGTGGTGTGGTGAAGGGCTGGATGAACAGTAGACGGTAGAGGGGTGCCCGTGGAGGGGTGGATGAACAGGACCCTGTGGTGTGGAGGGTTGGATGAACAATAGACGGTGGAGGGGTGCCCGTGGAGGGATGGATGAACAGTAGACGGTGGAGGGGTGCCCGTGGAGGGGTGGTTGAACAGGACCCCGTGGTGTGGAGGGCTGGATGAACAGTAGACGGTGGAGGGGTGGTTGAACAGTAGCCGGTGGAGTAGCGTGCGGTGGAGGCTGAATGAACAGGAGCTCGTGGATGAACAGTCGCATGTGGAGGCTGGAGGAGGTCGACTGTGGATGATCAGTAGCTCGTGGAGGCTGAAGGGGGTCGACGGTGGAGATGAACAATATCCCGTGGAGTCCCATTTTGCGGTACGCCACACCCCTCCCGATGAACAGGACCCCCGTTTCGACCGTAGCGCTCCAACACAAGTCCGTTTCGTCCGTTTTGCGGTACGCCACACCCCTCCCAATCAACAGGACCCCCGTTTCGACCGTAGGAGGTCCGTTTCCTCCGTTTTGTAGTACGCCACACCCCTTCCGATCAACAGGACCCCTGTTTTGACCGTAGGAGTTCCGTTTCCTCTGTTTTGCGGTACGCCAAACCCCTCCTGATGAACAGGATCCCCCGTTGCCTCCCGATGAACACGACGCATTCCGTTGCCTCCCCATGAACACGACGCATCCCGTTGCCTCCCCATGAACACGACGACGACGTTTCTCCGTTTCGACCCAGCCATGTAGACGAGCCCTCGCCGTACGTATGCGCGAGTAGGCATTCGAGACCCTGCCCGTATGTACGTACGTGGCCGTATTTTCTTTCTTGCACCCTGGCCGCTGTATGTACGTGTACATGCTACGTGCGCGCCTCTACTACGACACATGCGTGCCTCTACATTCACCAGTATATATGTACGTACACGTTCGCAACAAGAATGACAACGCTACGTACGCTTCGACCAGGTGGGTCCCGACTGTCAGGCACTTCCTTGCGTGCGAAGATGTAGCTGGTGGGTCCCAGTAGTCAGGGGGCGAATCGTTTTTTTTGCCCGGACGCACTTCCTTGCGTGCAAAGGTGTAGCTGGTGGGTCCCAGCAGTTAGGGGGGAAATGTTTTTTTCACAAAATACGGTGGCCCGTCCGGTGGATCCCCGCTGTCAGGTGGAAGAATAATTATTTTGCACGTAATAAGGAGGCACTTCCTTGCTGCGGTCGTGGACCCAACTGTCAGCCTCTCCACGTACAGTCCACGTCCGACGGAAGTCGTTCCTTGACCATGTTGACCACGCCGCGCCGAGAGCACCAGGGCGGTGGACGACGGCGAGGCCTAGGAAGGGGACGACGGTGAGCCGGGGAAGACGCGACAGTGGAAGCCCGCGCGGAGAGGAGTACGAGGGTTCACTGGTTCGGCTGCGGTGTGAGGCTGCCGTCGTCGCAGGGCCTGGCCAGCGGTGGGAATAGTAGGGGGCGGTGAGGCCTCCGCAGCAGCACAGTCGGCCACGGGAGGTAGGAGCATGCGGCACGACCGGCGCTGCTTTGCGCGGCTGGAGCAAGAAGACCAGAGGTTGGAGAAGCAGTACGACCGTTGGATGGACATCGTACGATCACTGGAGCTAGAATCGTTCATATTGACTAAACTTGACAAAGGCCCCCGTCCCAGTCAACTTAGTAGGCCCACAAGTCAGCCTCCGACCATGGTGGGTCCCAGCTAGCAGGGGGAGTATTCATTTTTTGTGCGTTATAAGGAGGCACTTCCGGTGGGTCTGAGCTGACAGCGGGGGGATCATTTTTTTCGCGAAATACGCTGGCCCGTCCGTGGGTCCGCGCAGTCAGGGGGGAAACATTTTTTCGCGAAATAAGGTGGCCCGCCCGGTGGGTCTCTGCTGTCAGGTGGAGGAATAATTATTTTGCACGTAATAAGGAGGCACTTCCTTGCGGCCGCCTGGACCCAACTATCAGCCTCTCCACGTACAATACTCTTCCGATGGAAGTCGATCGTTGACCACATTGACCACGCCGCGCCGAGAGCACCAGGGCGGTGGTCTGGACGACGGCGAGGCCTAGGAAGGGGACGACGCGGAGCCGGGAAAGACGCAGCAGTGGAAGCCCGCGCGGAGAGGAGTACGAGGGTTCACTGGTTCGGCTGCAGTGTGAGGCTGCCATCGCCGCAGAATAACAGGGGGCGTGGGTGAGTGGAGGGATGGCCTGGCCAGCGGTGGGAGTAGTATGGGGGCAGTGAGGCCTCCACGGCAGCACAGCCGGCCATGGGAGGCAGGAGCAGGCGGCACGACCGACGCTGCTTTGGGCGGCTGGACCAAGAAGACCAGAGGTTGAAGAGGCACTACGGCCGTTGGATGGGCATCGTACGACCATTGAAGCTAGAATCGTTTATATTGACTAAGTTGACAAAGCCCTTGGTACGCTCCAACTTAGTAGGCCCACAGGTCAGCCTCCGAAACGGTGCGCCCCAGATGTCAGGGGGAGGAATCTTTTTTGGGCGGCTGAAGCTAAGAATATCCGAGATTGAAGAAGAAGCACGACATCCGTTGGATAGACATCATACGGTCACTGCTGCTAGAACCGTGTGTTGACTATAATAAGTTGGCAAAGCCTTGCATACGCGTCAACTTATTTTTTTAGGGACGCGTCACTTAATAGGCCCACAAGTGTGTGGCAGAGAACTTATAGCCCATTTGCGTTTTGTAAGAATGTACAACCCATTTTGGAATTCTAATGGAATTTACAACAACCCATTTATAGTTTGTTAAAAATACAACCCATTTTCTAGCTAGGACAATGATTAATATTTTCAACCAACCATTGAAGACAGCAATAAAATTTCCCACATTTTGATGGGCTCCAAAATATTTTTATCCCGAAATTTCTAGTCAGATTAAATATAAATTTGTATTATGTAAAAATCCATTGAAACATTGCGCGCGCAACAATGAAAATTTAAGATTTTCAAAATACATAAATTATATTTTATAAACTAATTTCGTGTTTGGTGCATTTTTTATAGTTACTGCCCAGTTTTTATAATTACATCCCATTTGTTATTTTTTAAAGACCATTTTCCTGTTAAGCCTAATGCATCCCTCCTAGGAAAGATTTACAGCCCAACGGGGCGGAGAATAACAAGTTGACCTTACCTGGGTATTCCTCAAAAATACGTATAGCTGGGCTAGCCATTTTCATCTTCAAAAAAATAGTATCTGGGCTGGATATCTGGCCTGGGCTAGACGGGCCACAGCCCGCCCAGTTAATACCCTGCTCTCCTCTGAACAACAACGGAATCATCGTCAAGAAAAACTCTGCAGTGCTTGATACGTCTCCAACGTATCTATACTTTTTGATTGCTCCATGCTATATTATCTACTGTTTTGGACTATATTGGGCTTTATTTTCCACTTTTATATTATTTTTGGGACTAACCTATTAACCGGAGGCCCAACCCAGAATTGCTGTTTTTTTTGCCTATTTCAGTGTTTCGAAGAAACGGAATATCAAACGGAGTCCAAACAGAATAATCCTTTCTGGAACGTGATTTTCTTCCCGAACATGACCCAGGAGACTTGGACCCTACGCCAAGGAAGCTTCGAGGTGGGCACGAGGTAGGGGGGCGCGCCCCCACCCTTGTGGCTCCACCGACGTACTTCTTCCTCCTATATATATCCACGTACCCCCAAACGATCAGAACAGGAGCCAAAAACCTAATTCCACCGCCACAACTTTCTGTATCCACGAGATCCCATCTTGGGGCCTGTTCTGGAGCTCCGCCGGAGAGGGCCGTCATCACGGAGGGCTTCTACATCATCATAGCCTCTCCGATGAAGTGTGAGTAGTTTACCTCAGACCTTCGGGTCCATAGTAATTAGCTAGATGGCTTCTTCTCTCTTTTTGGATCTCAATACAATGTTCTCCCCTCTCTTGTGGAGATCTATTTGATGTAATCTTATTCTTTTTGCGGTGTGTTTGTTGAGACCGCTGAATTGTGGGTTTATGATCAAGTATATATATGAATAATATTTGAATCTTCTCTGAATTCTTTTATGTATGATTGGTTATCTTTGCAAGTCTCTTCGAATTATCCGTTTGGTTTGGCCAACTAGATTGGCAGTTCTTGCCATGGGAGAAGTGATTAGCTTTGGGTTCGATCTTGCGGTGTCCTTTCTCAGTGACAGAAGGGGCAGCAAGGCACGTATTGTATCGTTGCCATCGAGGATAACAAGATGGGGTTTATTTCATATTGCATGAATTTATCTCTCTACATCATGTCATCTTGCTTAAAGCGTCACTCTGTTTAACTTAATACTCTAGATGCATGATGGATAGCGGTCGATGAGTGGAGTAATAGTAGTAGATGTAGAATCGTTTCGATCTACTTGTCACAGACGTGATGCCTATATACATGATCATGCCTAGATATTCTCATAACTATGCTCAATTCTGTCAATTGCTCAACAGTAATTTGTTCACCCACCGTAGAAAACTTATGCTCTTGAGAGAAGCCACTAGTGAAACCTATGGCCCCCGGGTCTATTCTCATCATATCAATCTCCATCAGTTTAATCTTGTTTTGCTTTTTACTTTGCCTTTTACTTTTCACTTTGCATCTTTATACCAAAAATACCAAAACTATTATCTCTATTAGATCTCACTCTCGTAAATGACCGTGAAGGGTTTGACAACCCCTAATCGCATTGGTTGCGAGTTGCTATCGATTTGTGCAGGTACGAGGGACTTGAGCGTGGCCTCCTACTGGATTGATACCTTCGTTCTCAAAAACTGAGGGAAATACTCACGCTACTCTGCTACATCATCCTCTCCTCTTCGAGGAAAACCAACGCAAGCTCAAGAGGTAGCAAGAAGAATTTCTGGCGCCGTTGCCGGGGAGTCTACGCAAAAAGTCAACATACCAAGTACCCATCACAATCCCTATCTCTCGCATTATATTAGTTGCCATTTGCCTCTCGTTTTCCTCTCCCCCATTTCACCCTTGCCGTTTTATTCACCCTCTATTTCTCCTTCCCCTTCTCCTTCTCCATTTGCCTTTTTCTCGCTTGCCTTTAGTTTGCTCGTGTGTTGGATTGCTTGTTTGTCGCGATGGCTCAAGATACTACCAAATTGTGTGACTTCACCAATACCAACAATAATGATTTCCTTAGCACTCCAATTGCTCCTCTTGCCAATACTGAATCTTGTGAAATCAATACTGCTTTGTTGAATCTTGTTATGAAAGATCAATTCGCCGGCCTTCCTAGTGAAGATGCTGCTACTCATCTGAATAGCTTCGTTGATTTATGTGATATGCAAAAGAAAAAAGATGTCGATAATGATGTCGTTAAATTGAAACTATTTCCTTTTTCACTTAGAGATCGTGCTAAAGCTTGGTTTTCGTCTTTGCCTAAAAATAGTATTGATTCTTGGAGCAAGTGCAAAGATGCTTTTATCTCTAAGTATTTTCCTCCCACTAAGATCATCTCTCTTAGAAACGATATTATGAATTTTAAGCAACTTGATCATGAACATGTTGCATAAGCTTGGGAGAGAATGAAATTAATGATACATAATTGCCCTACTCATGGTTTAAATTTGGGGATGATTATACAAAATTTTTATGCCGGATTGAATTTTGCTTCTAGAAATCTTTTAGATTCGGCCGCGGGAGGCACTTTTATGTAAATCACTTTAGAGATGCTACTAAACTCCTAGATAATATTATGGTTAATTATTCTCAATGGCATACTGAAAGATCTTCTAATAAAAAAGTGCATGCGATAGAAGAAATCAATGTTTTGAGTGGAAGGATGGATGAACTTATGAAATTATTTGCTACTAAGAGTGTTTCTTCTGATCCTAATGATATGCCTTTGTCTACTTTGATTGAAAATAACAATGAATCTATGGATGTGAATTTTGTTGGTAGGAATAATTTTAGTAACAACGCGTATAGAGGGAATTTTAATCCTAGGCCATATCCTAGTAATCCTTCTAATAATTATGGAAATTCCTACAACAACTCTTATGGAAATTATAATAAGATGCCCTCTGAATTTGAGAATAGTGTTAAAGAGTTTATGAATTCACAAAAGAATTTTAATGCTTTGCTTGAAGAGAAATTGCTTAAAGTTGATGATTTGGCTGGGAACGTTGATAGAATTTCTCTTGAGGTTGATTCTTTAAAGCTTAGATCTATTCCTCACAAGCATGATATCAATGATTCTCTCATAGCTATGAGAATTTCCATTGATGAGTGCAAGGAAAGAACCGCTAGGATGCGTGCTTCCAAAGATGCCTTTATTAAAGCGTGTTCTTCCAATTCCTATGAGAATCAAGATGAAGATCTAAAAGTTATTGATGTGTCCCCTATCAAATCTTTGTTTTGCAATATGAATCTTGATGAAACTGAATATGATCTTCCTTTACCTAGAAGGCGTTCCAAAAATCCGGAGTATTTAGATCTTTTTGATGAAATTGATGAAAGTGGGATTGAAAGAAATAAAAATTTAGATGTTGCTAAACCCACTATATTGGATTTCAAGGAATTTAATTATGGAAGTTTCTCTTTGATTGATTGTATTACCTTGTTGCAATCCGTGCTAAATTCTCCGCATGCTTATAGTCAAAAGAAAGCCTTCACCGAACATATTGTTGATGCCTTGATGCAATCTTATGAAGAAAAACTTGAGTTGAAAGTCTCTATCCCTAGAAAACTCTATGATGAGTGGGAACCAACTATTAAAATTAAAATTAAAGATCATGAGTTTTATGCTTTGTGTGATTTGGGTGCTAGTGTCTCCACTATCCCCAAAACTTTGTGTGATTTGCTAGATTTCCGCGATCTTGATGATTGCTCTTTAAACTTACATCTCGCGTATTCTACTATTAAGAAACCTATGGGAAGGATTAATGATGTTCTTATTGTTGCAAATAGGAATTATGTGCCCGTAGATTTCATTGTTCTTGATATAGATTGCAATCCTTCTTGCCCTATTATTCTTGGTAGACCTTTCCTTAGAACGGTTGGTGCGATTATTGATATGAAGGAAGGGAATATTAGATTCCAATTTCCATTAAAAAAGGGCATGGAACACTTTCCAAGAAAGAAAGTAAAATTGCCATATGAAACCATCATGAGAGCCACTTATAGATTGCCTTCCAAAGATGGCAATACTTAGATCTTTCCTCGCTTTTATGCCTAGCTAGGGGCGTTAAACGATAGCGCTTATTGGGAGGCAACCCAATTTTATTTTTAGTTTTTTGTGTTTTCTTATGTTAGGGAATAAATAACCCATCTACCTTCTGTTTGGATGTGGTTTTGTGTTTTAATTAGTGTTTGTGCCAAGCTAGACCTATTGGATCTTCTTGGATGATAGTTATTTGATCTTGCTGTAATTTCCAGAAACTTTGCGTTCAGTGCCCGAATTATTAAAAATCGTCAGAACGTGATAAAATACTGATTCCAATTGCTGCTGACCAATAAAAAAATTGTCTAGGTCGTATAATTTTGGTAGATTTTTTGGAGTTCCATAAGTTTGCGTTAGTTACAGATTACTACAGACTGTTCTGTTTTTGACAGATTCTGTTTTTCGTGTGTTGTTTGCTTATTTTGATGAATCTATGGTTAGTAAAATAGTTTATAATCCATAGAGAAGTTGGAATATAGTAGGTTTAACACCAAGATAAATAAATAATGAGTTCATTACAGTACCATGAAGTAGTCTTTTGTTTTCTTTCTCTAACGGAGCTCACGAGATTTCTATTGAGTTTTGTGTCGTGAAGTTTTCAAGTTTTGGGTGAATTCTTTTGATGGATTATGGAACAAGGAGTGACAAGAGCCTAAGCTTGGGGATGCCCATGGCACCCCCAAGATAATCCAAGGACACCAAAAAGTCAAAGCTTGGGGATGCCCCGGAAGGCATCCCCTCTTTCGTCCACTTCCATCGGTAATCTACTTGGAGCTATATTTTTATTCATCAACATGATATGTGTTTTGCTTGGAGCGTCTTGTATTATTTGTGTATTTGTTTGTTAGTGTGCCACAATCATCCTTGCTGTACACACCTTTTGAGAGAGCCATACATAAATTGGAATTTGATAGAATACTCTATGTGCTTCACTTATATCTTTTGAGCTATGTAGTTTTGCTCTATGTGCTTCACTTATATCTTTTGAGCGTTATAATTTTGCTCTATGTGCTTCACTTAGATCTTTTAGAGCATGGTGGTGGTTTGTTTTAAATAAACTATTGATCTCTCATGCTTCACTTAAATTATTTTGAGAGTCGTAATAGCATGGTAAATTGCTTAATATTAATATGCTTGGTATTCATGATTTGTGGAATTTTCTTTTGAGTGCGTTGAATACTAAGAAAAGATTGAAGCATGATAATTGTTTTGAGATATGGAGGTGATAATATTAGAGTCATGCTAGTGGAAGTAGTTGTGAATTTAAAGAATACTTGCGTTGAAGTTTGTGATTCCCGTAGCATGCACGTATGGTGAACCGTTATGTAACAAAGTCGGAGCATGAAGTGTTTATTGATTGTCCTCCTTATGAGTGGTGGTCGGGGACGAGCGATGGTATTTTCCTACCAATCTATCCCCCTAGGAGCATGCGCGTAATACTTTGCTTTGACAACTTCTAGATTATTGCAATAAGTATATGAGTTCTTTATGACTAATGTTGAGTCCATGGATTATACACACTTTTTCCCATCTTTCCACCATTGCTAGCCTCTCTAATACCGCACACTTTTCGCCGGTATCATACACCCACCATATATCTTCCTCAAAACAGCCACCATACCTACCTATCATGGCATTTCCATAGCCATTCCGAGATATATTGCCATGCAACTTTTCCACCGTTCTGTTTATTATGACACGCTCCATCATTGTCATATTGCTAGCATGATCATGTAGTTGACATCGTATTTGTGGCAAAGCCACCATTCATAATTCTTTCATACATGTCACTCTTGATTCATTGCATATCCCGGTACCCCGCCGGAGGCATTCATATAGAGTCATATCTTGTTCTAAGTATCGAGTTGTAATTGTTGAGTTGTAAGAAAAATAAAAGTGTGATGATCATCATTTTTTAGAGCATTGTCCCAAGTGAGGAAAGAATGATGGAGACTAGGATTCCCCCACAAGTCGGGATGAGACTCCGGACGAAAAAAAGAGGCCATAAAAAAAAGAAGAGAAAAGGCCCAAATAAAAAAATAAAAAAAGAGAGAAAAAGAGAGAAGGGACAATGTTACTATCATTTTACCACACTTGTGCTTCAAAGTAGCACCAAGATCTTCATGATAGAGAGTATCCTATGTTGTCACTTCCATATACTAGTGGGAATTTTTCATTATAGAACTTGGCTTCTATATTCCAATGATGGGCTTCCTCAAAATGCCCTAGGTCTTCGTGAGTAAGCGAGTTGGATGCACACCCACTTAGTTTCTTTTGTTGAGCTTTCATATACTTATAGCTCTAGTGCATCCGTTGCATGGCAATCCCTACTCACTCACATTGATATCTATTAATGGGCATCTCCATAGCCCGTTGATACGCCTAGTTGATGTGAGACTATCTTCCCCTCTTTTTGTCTTCTCCACAACCACCGTTCTATTCCACGTATAGTGCTATATCCATGGCTCACGCTCATGTATTGCGTGAAGGTTGAAAAAGTTTTGAAAATGTTAAAGTATGAAACAATTGCTTGACTTGTCATCGGGGTTGTGCATGATTTAAATACTTTGTGTGGTGAAGATGGAGCATAGCCTCCCCGCAAAAAAAAGATGGAGCATAGCCAGACTATATGAATTTGTAGGGATAACTTTCTTTGGCCATGTTATTTTGAGAAGACATAATTGCTTTATTAGTATGCTTGAAGTATTATTATTTTTATGTCAATATGAACTTTTGTCTTGAATCTTTCGAATCTGAATATTCATACCACAATTAAGAAATTTTGCATTGAAATTATGCCAAGTAGCACTCCGCATCAAAAATTCTCTTTTTATCATTTACCTACTCGAGGACGAGCAGGAATTAAGCTTGGGGATGCCTGATACGTCTCCAACGTATCTATAATTTTTGATTGCTCCATGCTATATTATCTATTGTTTTGGACTATATTGGGCTTTATTTTCCACTTTTATATTATTTTTGGGACTAACCTATTAACCGGAGGCCCAACTCAGAATTGCCGTTTTTTGCCTATTTTAGCGTTTCGAAGAAACGGAATATCAAACGGAGTACAAACAGAATAATCCTTTCTGGAACGTGATTTTCTTCCCGAATATGACCCAGGAGACTTGGACCCTACGCCAAGGAAGCTTTGAGGTGGGCACGAGGTAGGGGGGCGCGCCCTACACCCCTAGGCGCGCCCCCACCCTCGTGGGCCCACCGAGGCTCCACTGATGTACTTCTTCCTCCTATATATATCCATGTACCCCCAAGCGATCAGAACAGGAGCCAAAAACCTAATTCCACCGCCGCAACTTTCTGTATCCACGAGATCCCATCTTGGGGCCTGTTCCGGAGCTCCGCCGGAGAGGGCCGTCATCACGGAGGGCTTCTACATCATCATAGCCTCTCCGATGAAGTGTGCGTAGTTTACCTTAGACCTTCGGGTCCATAGTTATTAGCTAGATGGTTTCTTCTCTCTTTTCGGATCTCAATACAATGTTCTCCCCCTCTCTTGTGGAGATCTAAATGATGTAATCTTCTTCTTTTTGCAGTGTGTTTGTTGAGACCGATGAATTGTGGGTTTATGATCAAGTCTATCTATGAATAATATTTGAATCTTTTCTGAATTCTTTTATGTATGATTGGTTATCTTTGCAAGTCTCTTCGAATTATCCGTTTGGTTTGGCCAACTAGATTGGTAGTTCTTGCCATGGGAGAAGTGCTTAGCTTTGGGTTTGATCTTGCGGTGTCCTTTCCCAGTGACAGAAGGGGCAGCAAGGCACGCATTGTATCGTTGCCGTCGAGGATAACAAGATGGGGTTTATTTCATATTGCATGAATTTATCTCTCTACATCATGTCATCTTGCTTAAAGCGTTACTCTGTTTAACTTAATACTCTAGATGCATGCTGGATAGCGGTCGATGAGTGGAGTAATAGTAGTAGATGTAGAATCGTTTCGATCTACTTGTCACGGACGTGATGCCTATATACATGATCATGCCTAGATATTCTCATAACTATGCTCAGTTCTGTCAATTTCTCAACAGTAATTTGTTCACCCACCGTAGAAAACTTATGCTCTTGAGAGAAGCCACTAGTGAAACCTATGGCCCCCGGGTCTATTCTCATCATATCAATCTCCATCACTTTAATCTTGTTTTGCTTTTTTACTTTGCCTTTTACTTTTCACTTTGCATCTTTATACCAAAAATACCAAAAATATTATCTCTATCAAATCTCACTCTCGTAAGTGACCGTGAAGGGATTGACAACCCCTAATCGTGTTGGTTGCGAGTTGCTATCGATTTGTGTAGGTATGAGGGACTTGAGCGTGGCCTCCTACTGGATTGATACCTTGGTTCTCAAAAACTGAGGGAAATACTTACGCTACTCTGCTGCATCATCCTCTCCTCTTCGGGGAAAACCAACGCAGGCTCAAGAGGTAGCAGTGCTCATGCCTAAAAAACACAAATACTGCTCGAGCTGCTTGGTCCCAGCTGTCGGCCGCACCTTGTGCAATTCTCTCATTTATATTGATTACATAGGTTGACAATGGTGTGGGACCGTAATGTCAGGAAACCAGGAGAAAGCAAAAAAATATAGTTGTACATAATAAGGAGGCACTTGCGTACGTACGGCTATGGCCCTAGTGGGTCCCTAGTGTTATCCAGTCAAAATAAAATCATCTCCTGAATCCTCATGTTCGTTGATGATGTTAACAATGCTCGGCGCCACGGCGAGCGCAACAACTCGAAGGACAACGAAGAGGGCCTCGCGGGCCCTACGGATGGTCTGATACAGCGCCCGCTGCTCATTTAGGAAGCCAAGATCATCGGACACCTATGAGAACCTTCGAGAAATTGAGACGGCATGAAACGGTAAGGCCGCGCTTGGGAGCTCTGGTTTATTTCAAACCTGTATTAACATACAAGTGTAATTTACTCGTCATCGAAAACAACGCGTAAAATATAGGCATAATGAAACCGAGGGCCCGAGGTCTGTAAGTAAAACCGGTGGGTTACGCGTGTAATTTGAGAGACCTGGTATATTTTACGAGCACTGATATATGGACGACATTACCAGACGATACATGCACGACGTGCGTATCATGCCATCCATGGGCAAGGCTGAAATAGCAGCTAACGGCTGGATTAGCAATCGTCTGAGTGTCGTTCAGCGTTTTTATCGTGTGTCAAGTACTTCCGATATTTTACTAGTCGAAATCGACCAACCAAGCGCCTTTGCCCGAGACCATCTGCTTTAATTTACAAGCGTCAGTTTTACAAGCGGTTTTGGTTGGAAAACGACGATCCAATCACGGCCTAATATCATGAGTTGGTCGGAAGATCATATGGTTTCACGTCTAACCTACCCGACTTGTCGTATAGGCTATGAATGAAAATCAAACGATGAACTTCTTAAGCACGGAAACAACAGAAGAGGATGATCTTCTTAACAAGCAAATCACTGGCATTAGATCGACATGCAAAACAATATGAAGCATTATTCTCAGGAGGCACGGTGAACAACTCGTGATGTTGCATGCCACAACATTCCAAGCTCAACTTTGCAATCAAACACAAGGCCTGGCATTACATAGACAATATTCAGAACAAACTCTTAACACAGGAATATCTCAGCAGAGTAACTATTTACTTCTAAACTGAACACAAGAACAGGAAAAAACACTCTACGCTGCTCACAACAAGGGCGTCCCACTCAAAAATATCAAATGCATGTCTTCTGGCTAACATCAATGAGCAAATTTTGACAAGGTTTTCCAATTCCAATATATTAAACTAACGTCTTCTTGCTAACATCAATGATTAAACTTTGACAAGCTTTTCCCATTCAAAATATGTAATGCCTATGATCGTGGAGTCCTGTCGCTTCTTGCTAACATCAATGATTAAACTTTGACAAGCTTTTCCCATTCAAAATATGTAATGCCTATGATCATGGAGTCATGTCGCTTCTTGTACTTGTTTGGGCACTTTTTGCCCAGGGCACTCCACGTGTTGTTAAATTGCCAATTGTCTCTGCAGAATAGTCATGTCACCGGTGTCTAATATTTATGGCACCGGCTGTAGCAATGGAGGGATTCGGTGCCAAACTAACAAAAGGTGAAATTGGCACCTCTTTTGGCCTACATAGTGGAAGGCCTAATACTCTGTAAAGCTTCCCGGTCATTCCTTCTGTAATGTAGCGCAAATAGTGCCTGCTTCTTTCTGCAAAGTGGAACGACCAACTGGACGTAGTAATGCAGCAGTTTGCCTTGGACACATTGGCTCCTTTATGCAGTTGAACTAAAATCGAAGTCGGAATAAAGCCGAGTTTTAATTTTGATATCCCTGTAAGCAACAAAAGGTATAAGGGAAACAATTACTGAGAAATAACGGTTGATGACTTGTACTCCCAGAAGAAAAACGTCTATTGATCTACCTTATCTTAATGGGAAATAAAGTAGGAGAGTAGCAATTCTCAATCAGTGTGATTCATTCATATTAACTGAGACATTATCTTAACAATGCCTTGTTTCAACATGCAGACTAAGGCATAGCCTAGTGGTGGGGAGGGGTTGATGCCTTCCCACCCATCCAGGTTCAAGGCATGGTACTTGCAATTTGGGTTTGTTGCACCAATTATACTGTAGGGGGTTCCCTTACAGTCTTTCTATAAAAAAAATGCCTTGTTTCAACATGTATAAAGAACGAAAAAGCAGAAAAGTATCATTCCTAAAACAATGCGACTGATTCATTTTAACAGAGACATTATCTTAACAATACCTTGGTTAAACATGTAGAAAGAACTACAAAGCAGGATAGTACCATTTGTAAAACACGGTAAGTCTGTAACTGATATATAATAACAAAGACATTATCTGAACAATACATTTCTTAAACATGTACTCCGGCCGATCCCTAACAAAAATGGTACTCCTGCCGAGCCCTAACAAGTGTTTGCAGTTTTGAACTAAGATTCAGTAGTTAATTCTGAGGAAGGTCGGTATTGACCATTCAAGACCAAGATTTGAAACAACTCGTGAGGAAGATCTCAAAGAGATCTCAACACATATATGGAAATCCGGTCTCATTTTGTGCAGTTCCACCAAAATTAAGCGAAGCAAAATGTCGCAATAACAATAAGTTGAATAGATATCCCTGTTTTAACATAGGCAAAAAAGGAATCAATTACTGGCCAATAAAGGAGGATGAAACATGCCGCCACAAAAATGGAAATCCCGCCAATCCCTAACAAGTGCTGCAGTTTTGAACTAAGATTCAGTAGTTAATTAATTCCGAGAGTGGCATTGCTTAATTTTACCAGCGACATTAGATTAACAAAAAGCATAAACAGTTCGAGGGGAGAGTGGGCGCAACAACAGTATGTGCTTCCATCTACTTATAAAGGGGGTGATGCAGAGTTTGTTGTAACAAAGCAACAAGCATCATGTCTGGGTTGGCCCCATTTTTGTTCACTACTTAATGGGAAAAGACAGCAATACAATAGAATAATCACATAATAATTTGAAAATAATGATACAATTTTTTATAGGTATATGAAACTCAAATTTAGTAATTCTATTTTTACATGTAAAATATGAATATAGTCTTAGAAAATAAAGAGTAGAACATTAATGTACTTACATATACTTGAAACACCATCATACACACACAAAAAATCTAATGAATAAGCTTTTCGATTGTCAAAGTTATTCCAAAGGCTCAACATTGATGGAAACCGAGTAAATAATCAACCTTGACATGGCATAATGAAAATTGTATAGTTTAATCTTCTAGGAGTACAACCACCTATACTTGCTGCACAACATATGGTTTGTGCTTAAATAATAAAATATTTTGGTGGATATATTCATGTTTACCTTGGAAATAAAATAAATGATAATTATAATGTGTTTTTTGAGAAAGTGCAACGGTAATTAGATTAAAATGAGAAGACATGTGGATGCATAGAGATGTATTTTATTGTAAAAAAAGGAATGCATAGAAACTATATAGTAAATCTAGCCGCGCAAATGCGCGGGATACACCGCTAGTTTATTTAAAACAGTACCAATACAAGTAGCACAACATCTCAAAGCACACTGCACAATCATGTGGATGAAGGCCTGTACTGACCTTTCATGAGACGGACAACAATAAAATATGAATCCGCCAACACGAATAGGAAATCCAATCTCGTTTTGTGCAGTTGCACTGAAATCAAGCAAAGTGTTTCGTGTAGCGAAGCAAAATGTCGCAATAGCAACAAGTTTAATAGATATCCCTGTTTAAACAGAGGAAAAAAGGAATCAATTACTGGCTAATAAAGGAGGATGAAACATGCGGCCACAAAAATGGTAATCCCGCCAATCCCTAACAAGTGTTGCAGTTTTGAAATAAGATTCAGTAGTTAATTCTGAAAGTGGCATCAATTACTAGCTTATAAATGGGGTGATGCTGAATTTGTTGTAACAAAGCAACAAGCATCATGTCTGGGTTGGTCCCATTTTTGTTCACTACTTAATGGGAAAAGACAGCAATACAATAGTTTCAATTCATCATTTATTTAAAACAGTACCAATACAAGTAGCACAACATCTCAAAGCACACTGCACAATCATGTGGATGAAGGCATGTACTGACCTTTCATGAGACGACCAACATAAAATACGAATCTACCAACACGAATAGGAAATCCAAACAAGTTTTGTGCAATTGCACTGAAATCAAGCAAATTTGCCGGTGTGACATTTAAGTTTTCTATAGCACAAGTTGAATAGATATCCCTATTTTAAGAGGCAAAAAAGAAAACAATTACTGGCCAATAAAGGAGGATGAAACATGCGGCCACAAAAAGAAGCATCTACCTTATCTTGATGGAAAACAAAGTATAGGACAGTAGCATTTCTAAAACTGTTGCATTGATTCATATTAACAGAGAAATTCTCCTAAAACAGATCAGTAGTTAATCCTGAGAGTGCCATCAATTACTGGCTTATAAAGGGGGCGATGCTGAATTTGTTGTAACAAAGCAACACGCATCATGTCTGGGTTGGTCTCATTTTTGTTCACTACTTAATGGAAAAAACAGTACCAAAACAAGTAGCACAACATCTCAAAGCACACTGCACATCATGTGGTTGAGACCAAGATTTGAAACAACTCGCAACGAAGACTGGAAACAAATCTCGATCTCCTTTTGTGCAGTTCCACAAAAATTAAGCAAAGTCACCGGTGTGACATTCAAGTTGAACTGCACAAAACACTCTTAAAACATAAGTGTTTCGAGTAGCGAAGCAAAATGTCGCAATAGCAACAAGTTGAATCGATACCCCTGTTTTAACAGAGGCAAAAAAGGAAACACTTACTTGCCGATAAAGGAGGATGAAACAAACGGTGACAGAAAGAAGCATCTAACTTATCTTGGATGGAAAACAAAGTAGGACAGTAGCATTTCTAAAACGGTTACATTGATTCATATTAACAGAGACATTCTCTTGAAACAACATTCGTTAAAAAATGTAATTTACTTTTAACAGTGGCATTGCTTCAATTTTCCGGCGGCATTCTTAGATTAACAACAGCAAAATAGCTGCATGGGACATGCCAGCACCATGTGCGTCGACACGTATAAATGGGTGATGCAGAGTATGTAGCCAAGCAACATATATGCGCTGGTCCCATATTTGTTCTCTTTGAACCTTCTTCCTATGCAAGGGCAGCAAATCTAGTCATGCGCAAACTATCCGACCCCCTAGTTTCTTTCCCTTTTCAACAAAGAGATCGGTTCCTTACAGATGTGTGTACTGGGTTACCCCCCTTTTCCCTTTTCGACCTACAAAGCGGCTGGATAGCCAGTCTATACTACTTTCTGCCCCTCCTTTCCTCATTGAACCACATCCTAGATTCTTGCTCCAGCCCACCGCACCCTTCTTTCCTCTTTGAACCAAGACCTAGATTCGACTACAGATTGAAAAAGATCCACATGCAGCTAGAGCAATGACGGTTTCAAAGAAACTTATACCTTAGGGTCGTCGGGATGTGGCAAGGCGTGCGGTGGGAGGCCGGATCTGCCCACACTACGTACGGCAGCGAGGAAGAAGGGGTCGGTGGCCCTACCGCACATGCGCTGGGTGAAAGAGAACAACGTAGCCGGCAGTGGATTGCCTCCCTCGCCGAAGGCGATAAAGTGAACGCTGCACCTCCTCCCCTTCCCGGTGCGACGGGATACGGACGCCTCCTTCACCAGCTGTGAGGGGGGAGAGAGAGACGAGAGGCCAACGCAGTCTTGTTTAGATCTGGTGAAGAGAGGGTGAGAGACTGTGAATATAGAAAACCCTAGCAAATGAACGCTGAGCCTCCAGCGTGTAACATATATGTAGTGCGGCGAGCATGTGGAGAGTGCAAACCCTAGCGAACAAGCGCTGAGGCTCCCGCTTATATATATACTACTGTAGTACAGACTGAGCTCCGGTGCCTTCACTGCACTTGCTTTTGGCTGTATGACAGGTGAGCCAGCCACATTTTGGGCCCACTTGTCATAAATCCAAAGGCAGGTGCACTAAGTCAATGAAGCTGCGTCCATATAGTACTCTCGTGTATACGACTAATATATAGTGGAGTGGTTTTCTTATTCTCTCCATAACAATCGTTTTAAATTGTGTAAGTACGAAATGAAACTCTTTATTTAATGTACAGGGAAGAAAACTAGTACAACTTCCGATGAACTAACGATCCACGCCCATGCGTCCTGGTCGCACTTCCTTTTCTTCACGTGTGGTACACTACCCTCCCTTAAGTGAACAACCACACATGCGCCAAATTATCAGAAACGTGTGAGAGTGTGTACAAATAAAGAAATTTAATTTCATATTGGAAAGGTTTGACAGTATTACAAAGTTTGACTTTAGTCAAATCTAATATGCGGAGTAAATAAAAATGCAGGGCTACTACGTCCATCCGGGTTTTTAGTCCACACCATTTTTTAAATCAAAGTTAATAGCTGGACAAATAAAATTACAGGGGAGCTGGAGACAAAGTTGTGAGAAGGCTTAGAAATCAATACAAAACTTATGCTCTTAGTACCAAGGCCGATCCTTCTTTGAGGAAACATTTGGTTCATAGCCAATTGTGTGATAAAATTGCACCAACGTGAAAGACGACTGCGTCTCCAACGCAACCAAGGTGAACTGACGAAGGATATCATCTTTGTGCGTAACAAGCAAAGAGCATTGATGGAAGACAACTTGTTTTTTGTCGAAAATCGATCATCTTCACCAGCCGACAGAACCATGAGGCGCAACCATGAGCATCGATAGGTCATCGTGGTGATGCATCATCCATTTGGCATCAAGTTTGGGTGAGGCACCTATGAAGTTCGACAAATCCTCATTGTGGTCTATTTCTTCTCAGTAATCAAGCTCAAGGAAGGAAGAACCACGTGGCAGAGGACAGTGAGGCGGAACAACAATGGCCATCCAATTTTGTGCAGTTCCACTAAAATTGAGGAAGACATGCCCGGGTATGGAGACACGCATCGCTGTTTCCAAAAATATAAAAAAGGGTTAGCAATGACATCTCAATTGTCAATAAGAATTAATGAAAAGTACACCAACAAACAGAAGCATTATAACTATCTTGATGGGAACTAAACCAGGATACCCGAGAAAAAAAGCATTTCTTCATTTAACCAGTGATAGTACTACCACCATATGGACAATGACCGCACAACCACCATGTAGTTTTTGTCGAAACAACATGTATACCTCCACCGAGGCATAAATTAGGACAACTTTTCGAGTGGCATTTCCTCTATAATAGTAGTACTAGTAGGTGATGTTGGACCAGCCAACGAACCCTAGCTACTATGCATGGGGAGCTGGGGAGTAGTCGCATAGAAGAAAACCCGCACGCAGCGACCTGGGGAGCTGGACCAGTACAAGAAGTTATACCTTAGGTGGGCGAGATGTCGTTTAGGCGGGCGGGCGGGATCTGCCCACATGACGGCAGCGAACAAGGGAGCGGAGGATCTTTGTCCGCGCCAGCGCCGACTCCGAGAGGACGGTGCGCATCGGCTTCCTCCGTCGCCGACGGCGACAGCGTCAACGCTGCACCTCCTCACCTCCCGCAACGGACGGGATTCGGCCGGATCTGTGACCACCGGTGAGGACAGAGATAGAGTGGACACCGTCATCTTGTTTTGATATGGAGAGGGTGAGAGAGCGAGACGCGAGAAACTCTATCAAACAAGAGGCTATAATGGAGTAAAAAAATCTCTCAATAGCAGTGGTTTTAAATAGAATACGCGTGTTCCCGGAAAAAAGAAACGAAAACTGGCGGACAATTTTTTAAGGGTCTGTCTAGGACACATCTAGATGTGACATAGTTATGTCACATCTAAGTTGATGTCCACTCTATTTGTGATCTATTTTTTCCTAGTTTTTTTGTTTCTTATTGCTACATTATATACTTGTGGGAGCTTAGATGTGATATCCTTAAATAACATCTAGATGTGAATTAGACAAACTGATTTTCTAACGTACCA
Source organism: Aegilops umbellulata (assembly GCA_032464435.1). NCBI lineage: Eukaryota > Viridiplantae > Streptophyta > Magnoliopsida > Poales > Poaceae > Aegilops > Aegilops umbellulata. The sequence continues at coordinate 327,321,989 of CP136058.1, read as the reverse complement.
AGAAAGAAAACTCGATCAAAAACACGCGCCCGCTTCCAGGTCGCGAGAGTCGTCGCGCACACACACATAGACATAGACATGCATATCCGTGTTTACGTAAAATTCCATTTCCATTTCCATCTCCAATTATATTTGTCCAACTGGCACATTATTTACGTTGTTAATTATATACGCAGCAATATTAACGTACAACATCTCTTGTTTGCGCACGTTCGGACCGCTGTCACAGCCGGTCCTGACCAACCCGAACCCTCTTCATCACCCGCGTGTGCTTCCCGCTCGAAACGGTCAGTGCCGCATTCATGCCCGGCCAGAGCGGACGCGACCTCACACTGGCGCCGACATTGAAGCGGCGCGACGGCCGAGAGAGCGTCGCCCGCGCCGCTTTCGGGTGCACGTGGCTGCTCCGCGTTCAAAGGTCGCAATAGCCGGCTACAACATGCATGTAAAAAGCTCTTGGGAGTCCGTGCTACAGCATGCTGTCCTCCCCCAACTCGTCAATCTCTTCCAGTAGTGATAGTACTCCATGGCGCGATCCATCGACAAGCAGGCGGGAAAGTTATGGTATACTACTCGGTTTGCGGTGAGTGGCATGCCGAGCGACCGTGTGGGGTCGAGCCGTCGAGGAGGGTGAGACACGAACACGACAGATGTGATTTAAACGTTGGTTTTGCACGATGGCGCGATCCAACAAAACGAAACGTTGGTTTCTCTCCGTTTCCATTTTTCTCCAAAAAAACGGAAACTTTTCCACTCCATTTTCATTCCTATTCCAAGGTTGTCCCGTTACAACATTCCATCAAATACAAAGGAAAACTAACACGCATCCTGATGCATCTCAATGATTCATAGATCATAGCCAATATTTACTTCACAACTAAATAAAAAAGTTGTGAGAGCGTGTACGAAAGAAAAACTACTGATGGGGTCACTACAACTTAAACCCTAAACCCTAAACATGATTTAATTTCCTGGCCAGGTAGAACCTGTCGAAGGAAAGACGGCTGGCACCCTCGGGTCATACGATGCTTTTGTGCAGTTCCACTAAAATCGACCTGAGCATCCCTGATGGCAAAGATATAGAAGAAGTGTGATTAGAATAATAGTACTGGCACTAGTTCATGAGACATAAACTCATCACAAGTAGAAGCCGGTAGAAGTAGAGAAAGATCGATATGGAGATGGAGCTACGGCAGTGGAGCAAGCCGGCACCAAAAGGAAGATGGACTACCTGGGACGTCGGGCTGTAGCTAGAAGGGCGGTTGGGACGCGGCATCGGCCCATACCGCGGTGACCCGCGATTGGGATGCACCGACTGTGGGTTTTCTCCCTCACCGATGTTGACCGCGTCTATGCAGAACATTGTTCCCTTCCCCCAGCTGCGGGATCAGGCCCGTCGTTCTATGCTTGTGAAGAGAGCAACCTAAGCAAGCAGGCTTGTAGCTTAGGCTCCTTCTAGTGTATATATAGTGGTTTTCTTTTTCTCTCCATATCAACCATTTTATATTGCGTACGTGTCATTCAAGAGTGAAATGATGGTTGCTTCTTCCGACTAACTTACTGTGTGATTTGACTGCTCCTTAGTGGCCCCTACACGTACTCCCCCTACGTGTATGCAATAGTCACACGTACACATGGACCCAAAAACGCGCGCGACGCCCTAATGCATGCATGTCCGAGCACACGACGGAACACACACGGTCACGCTCAAGTGCTCAACCTACACGTGCATGCCCACACATACTCAGTCAGGGTGAGCTAGTGACCGCATGAACACCAGAATATATATATATATATATACATATATATATATATATATATATATATATATATATATATATTGAGCGCAATGAGCATATTATGAAGTCCACTGACCGTATTTTTACAAATATACAGTGACAGACAGTGTATTTATCTCGTTTTAAATTAAGCCATATTAACCAGAGAGGAAGCAGTATGGACTAGCATTACTTTGCTGTGTCCCGTCAACTTGCCGAACGAGGAGAAGGTTGCAGGACGGGAGAAGCTTGCGCGCGGTGGCTCGCAGGACAAGGAGAAACTTTTGACTAATGCAAGCTCTCCCTCACTCAGGCGGTGGACGTGCAATAGTTAATTCGATGTCAGATTGCCAGAAGCATACACTATACTACTAGTGCTATTATTGTTCGACTTCCCGAACAGCCAAGCGCAAAGTTTACTAGTACTACTACTATAGTCCATAAAGGTACGTACTATACTAGTACTAGGAACCATATGGAGGAGTGTCTGCACTCTTATTATAATTTTAAAATGTGATAAAGCAATCTTTAACACATTTGGTTCTCTTCGAGGATTCTCGCATGTGATAATGGAAGTTGATTGCATGGAACACTCGCCACAATTCTCGCTTAATTCTGGCTCATATCCTATTACAAATAGTAGTGCTCAGTAATATTTCCTCTTTTTTTGTTATTCAGCATGTAAACAGGTCAGCAAACCTTGCGGTGCATCTTCGTGCGAACCGTGCTTGCTGCACTTTGAATGTGGCTGAGAGCTGGCTTGATGAAACACCTCGCTTCCTACTTTTTTTGCGGGGTACCTCGCTTCCTAGTGACCAGTGTCTTGGCTGATCGTCCTAAGAATGCTTATATATGAATAAAGCTCTCTCATTTACCCGCAAAAAAGATTAAGCCATATTAACCGGAAAGGAGGGAGTATGGACTGCACTACTTTTTGGTGTGTCCCGTCAACTCGCAGAACGAGGAGAAGCTTGCAGGACAAGGTGAAGCTCGCTTACGCCTTTTGACTAATGCAACCTACCCTCGGTGGACATGCATCAGTCCATTCGATGTCAGATTGTCAGAGGCATACACTGTAGTACCCAACATGCGGAGTACCATCATTGTTCGACTTCATGAAGAGGCGAAGAGCCAAGCGCAGTAGTACGTGTACTTGGTTTTGCACCTTCATACTACTCCTCCCTCCGTCACAGTTTACAGGGCGCGCTTCAGTATGATGCATTTCTCTCAATGCATTTCCACCACCAGAGAGACTTTAGACGCGTTTGGTTTAATGCTCAATTAATTAGGGCGTGGTAAGCAATCAAGTCTACAATTTTCTCTCCATGTATTGTACTACTATGGAGTGGAGTAAGTGCATGCATGTGTGTACCCGGGGTGGAAGCACTGTATGCATGTGTGTACGCATTATTCCCTCTAGTAATAGATGCCGTGCTATAACTACCAATGCTATTTTTCAGGCCGATCGCTAGTCGCCTTGGTCCCACAGATTTTTTTTCTTTTTTCTGAAGCGCGCTGTATAAACAGTGACAGATGGAGTAATATGAGCGGATTCAAAGAAGAGCGTATTGATGGTTGCTTCTTCAGAGAAACTTATAGTGGGAAAGGTGGGGCTTATGATTTGACTGCTCATTACTCACTACTAATGCGGCGCAACGACCGGGCTGAGTCTCCCATGCGGTTGTGCACTACCCCCTCGGTTCTTAAATATATTCCAGAGTATTTTTCTTTCTAGAGATTTTAATGAGTGACTACTCAAATATTTGTCTTTTTAGAGATTTCAAATGGACTGGCACATACGGATGTATATAGACATATTTTAGAGTGTAGATTCACTCATTTTGCTCCGTATGTAGTCACTTGTTGAAATCTCTGAAAAGACGAATAGAATATTTAGGAACGGAGGAAGTACACATACGAAGCAAAGTGAGTGAATCTACACTCTAAAATATGCCCATTTGAAATTTGTAAAAAGACAAATATTTAGGAACGAAGGAGTATAATTTTGTGCATGGCACATGGACCCGGATGATGAAGAGGCTTCTGGCAATGCTATCAAGCTTCCATCATTTGTTTACATAATTGACATACTATACAAATAATTTTCCAGCGACATGAAATTGTACAATGGTGTGAGCTTTCAGCTTTTGTTTCGCGTGTCTTGCCATCGATGCTCTTTCGTAAACAATAAAAAACTAACTTCCTTATGCATGTCAATTATTAGCAGATCAGAGCTAATAATTACATCACAACTGAAGACAAAGTTGTGAGAAGGTGTTAAATTAAAATTGACCCATGCTTTCATTGGCAGCAACTTCCTCCCAGCTCTGTCTAAATCAACAAGGCATGTTGGGAAAAAAGTAGCTGTCTGGAGCATGCAACATTTCGATCATTTTGTGCAGTTCCACTAAAATAGAGCTGAGCGTCCCTGTTCAAAAGATATCAAGTGTGATTACGATAATAGAGGACTGCTGATGAAACAATAAACACACAAATAGAAGCTGGTCACCTTTGCAGTCTCTCTTAAGACTAACTAGTTGGAGAAGATTAGGCTCGGAGTTGGATGAGGAGGATAGAGCAAAACCAATCTCCCTTTGTGTAGTCGCACTGAAATGTAGAGACGTTGCCCGTGTGACATTTTAGTACAACTGCACAAAACACTCTTAAGAAAAAAGTGATTTGTGCAGTTCACCAAAAGGTCGCAATAGCAACGAGGTGAAATGGATAGCCCTGTTTGCAAAAAAGAGGTAGAAAGGAAACAATTACTGGCCAATAACAGTTGATGACACATGCACGACAAAAAAGAAGCATATTCCTTGTCCTAAGGGAAGATAACAACACGATTGTGTTTGTCTAAAACGCTGTGAGGATGAGAATGCAATATGGAAAGTACGCCGGACGAGCTACGTTTTGGGCAAAGAACTATGGAAGATCCACAAGCAGCGACGTTGGAAAACGAGCAGTGGAGGAAGGCCGGAGGGGATACCTGGAGGTCGTCGGGATGTAACTAGGTGAGCGGCGGCGGGCGGAATCTGTGAGCAGGTGGCGTAGGCCCTGCCGCATCGGAGCTTGGTCAGAGAGAACGGCGTGTACCGCAGATCGGGACGTGCTGCCTCGGCGCCGTTGAACGGAGAAACGATGCACTTCCTCCCTTTCCCCCGGCGGACGGGATGCGGCCGGATCAGTGACCAACGGTGAGAGAGAGAGAGAGAGGCCACCGCAGCCTTGTGTGAGATACTCTGAAGAGCGACAAACACTACAAGAAAATTGAGATACTGTGACGAAAATCCTCATGACGGTGGTGGACAACGTCACAGAAATACCTGATGTGTGACGTTTTATAGGTGGAGTCACTGACCTCTGGTAATCGGTGACAGTTAACGTCACAAAATCGCCTCCACAGTTGAGTGCCACGTGTCTACCAATTTCTATGACGATTTGGTAATTTTGATGATGAACCTATTAGAGTCATCGAATATTAAGAATGTGTGATGCTAATTTTTTTGTCATGTAACATCTAGCAACAGGACCCACCACAACTGCTTCACAACGTATTGAATGGTAGGACCCACACATCAATGTTGATAGTGGGACCCACCATTGTTTCTTCACAGGCTATCGAGTGATAATTATTTTATAATATCTAATATAAATAGCCAGTGGCAGAAAAAGGATATTACATGCATTCATGAGGTGATGCATATGGCATTGTAGTTGCTTGGTTCTATCTCAAAATAAGAATGGTAGGTAGTGGCCGGCAAAAAAAGATGTGTATCGTGGATACTTAGAGGAACAGTAGGTCCAATTTTAAGTCAATTGATTAGTGTGTTGTGTAAAGTGATCAAACAACCTCATGTCTATTTGCACATGCCACCGCCAGTGAGAGCTCGTGATCAAAAAGGAGTTTTATACATCTAAAAAAAGTTTTATACATCCTACATTAAAAGAGTTAAAACAAATCTTCACTCATTTGTATTTTTTCTTTAAATCACATACTCGTAGTTAAGACCCCCGGTGTACAACCTTCCACATATTTATTTAAAGTTTTCCAAAAAAATACATGAAAATGCCACATCATAGTGTGTATGCACAATTTACATTTTTTTAATAATTATTTGCTCTTTATTTCGAATTAAAGTGGAAATGAAATTCTGAAAATAAACCATCTTCCCAACGAAAAAATTCTCTGCCTCCACCCAAGTATTCTTTTCCCGCATCGACCCTGTGTCCCCACCAGTCAGAGACATAGCCAATATTCCTCCCTTCTATTTCACCCGCGAAGAGCCATCGCCTATCCCGCATTTATCTTATCCCCCGATTTAACCGGCTCTCTCTTCTCCCCACGACTACAGCCCCAATTACAGCGATCGGTGACGGCGGATCGCGGGAGGCCGCCCCACCGGCTGAGCTCGTATCTACCCCAACATCCTACCCCGCGAGGACCCGACCCTCTTCTCCCCCCAATTGCAGCGACCGGCTACGGAAGATTGGAGGAGGCCGCCCCACCGCGGCACCGCCGAACATAGATCCACCGCATCATCCCGCCCTGCGAGAACCCGACTCTCTTCTCCCCTGCGATTGGCGGCGTCTCTTTGTGATTTCCTCATCCGCCACCCCTTGATGTTCAATGGTTAGGGTTCATGCATACTACTCATCATCCCGCCTTCTCTCTAGTTAGGATTTTCCAGAGCCTGTTATGCTAAAAAGTCTGAGCCTCCTACTAGATAATTTTACTTGATATCCTATTGATAGGTTTGTGCAAAACTGCAGTAATGAACCTTGTTTTGCGTTTGCTGCAGCTGCTTTGGTAAAAAAAGGCCTGGATCTGAATATATGCTACTGCAGTCGGTTAGCCATTACGCAAAATTCAGTTAACTATCAGGTGCACGACCTTAGTTGAGAGATTTCTTTGGCATGTCTAGTTCATCCTACAAAACAAATAAAAAAGCTTTAATTTCGCCCTATAGGGATTTGAACTAGGTTCCAAGGAGTCGCTAGTGCTCCCAGTAACCAGTGGGCTATTGCCCAGTCCTGATACAAAGGGGCGTGATAGAGCCCCTGACCAACTGTGTCTAAGGAGAATGACGTGACTGAATTCTATTGCAGTAAATCAGCGAATTATCAGTTGTGTATTTAAGATTAATGAATTTGAAATTTTGCTTAAGTAGAGTTCTTTTCGTACTCATATTCTTTGCCCTTGTTACCTTTTGTAATTAGTGGTTTGACAAGGTCATCTTTTATGCATTTTTATCAGGTTCCACTATATCTTGCTTCACACTTACAGAATGAAAACCGATGGGGAAGGCATGAGCTTTGTTTTCTATTTTAGACTTTCTGAAGGTAGCGCCAAAGAGCTTCGAACCTTATTCATGGAGAATATCAGAGTAAGATTTTTTATGGTGCTCATATCTTTCACAGCTTCATTAACTATTTACATTCTGTGTATGTAAATTAAATATATGTAACGATGATGGCAGTTGGGATGCCGTGTTACAGATACTGTTTGTTTGGTACATGCTTGTATGTATACTCTTGCATACAGAAAATTATATGTTAGTGTGAAGATGATGTTCATGGGGTTTCCCTGATTAGAATTTTGGTATTGGTATATTTTAGTTGGCACAGGTACTACGGCATGTTCGGATGGTCAATGTACATTTCGTTGGGTCTGATGATCCATTATCATCGATTACACTTGCATGATTTCCAGTGCAGAGCCACAGGAATTAGTCACTAGTGACATACCTTTCCGTAGAAAATATTTGCATGACTGCCTATGGTTACTGTAAATTTTATTTGTTCTTTTTGGATTGTTCTGTTCCTCACATGTTGACACTTTAAGCTGGTACGACTTTTCCTTTATTTTTCCCTTGAGAAAAGGAGATGAAGAGGAGGCCGCTCTTCCTATGTACAAACCAATGCTAATATATCATGTGAACATACATCTTCAATAATATGTACTTCAATGTGGATTAAGTGGCTTTAATTCTGCATTGCTCGTATCATGTGTATGTAACTGTGCACACAAATAACTGACTAAAGATTGATTCACGGTTTTTGTTCCTCCACTCTTTTACCCTCCTACTAATTAATCTAGATTGTGATTTTTCTGTTCTCTACATTCCTATTTGAATTATTGTTGACATTGCATAAGTGAATATTGATTCGCTGCCTTGTTTTACCTCACGTATTTGACCCTGGCACCTGAAGGTTCTATGATGCCAAAAAGATAAAAGCGTGTCAGATCCACGAATAATGCAGCTCCTACCTCAAGAATAACAAGGTCTAGAGCTACCGCAACAATTGAGTCAGTTGAAGGTACAAACCATCAAGAACAGTATTGACCAAGTCCAACAAACACATCGCCTCACCACACTAATATTCATTTTCTTCATATAGGTAATATGTTAACTGAAGAAGGAAACCCAAGAAGATGTCAGGCATCACCAAAAGACTGGATCTAGGTCGTACGTTGCCCATTTCAGTAAACTTTTAAGAACTCCAAATTCCTTACTTCTAGTCCTATGTCTACCGCATTATGTATGTAGTAATGTTAGGATTTCATATATCTTGAAGAAAGACAAGTACAATAATCATGACCCAAGTCTTATGAGTTTTTCAAAGACACTCATGCAAACAACAAGACTGGTAGCATGAGTGAGCCGACACTTCTAGCTTATGTAAGATTCCTTCCTCTAATGTTTCTGACTTGAAATAGATTCTCATATTGATCAAGTGTAATCCAGCATATGAAATTTGCCTTACTTGAGCATATATGTTTCTTTATACTATAGAATGTGATGGAAAAGAAAAGGGAAACACAATCAGAAGTTGAGTAGCCAGTATCTAATACATCGATTGTAGATGAAGTTCTAAAGGAAGAAAGCACCCATAGCACCTTCCTTTCTAGCATGGGGTATGCATCAAGATCTGGGAGGTCTAGGAGCTCTTCTTCATCAGAAAAAATCCAAGTTCTAGAAGAAAGAATTGAATAGAAGGATAGAGAGGCAAACGATGCAAATGATAGGTATTTGTCTTCTCTTTGTTTTTTGTTGTTCTGTTTGCCTCCTTTTGTGTGCACAGTGAAAAAACAAATGTGTGTGTGTGTGTGATAAGACTTCATATTCAGTTCTTGTAATGAAAGTTGCACTAAGGAGTGCTATGTTGTCATGTATGGTTTGATCCAAATCCAATCATCCAAACTAACATAAAAAATAAGAACTAGTTGTAATGAGAAATATGGTTTGTTGCATGGTTGTTGCTGCTGCAACAGGAAGGCATGGGAATAACATTTTAGCTTTTTAATCCGGATATCCAATATGCGCTTTTTTAGCAGAATGATGTAGGCTGGTAGAGTTTGAACTAGAAAAAAATTATTGTGCTAGCATACTTGTTTCATGTAACTTGCGTTGCTGAACTGATATCCTATTGGTGATGCTTGTTGCTTTTCAAGATTGGTAAATGAAATCTAGCACTTGGTTATACTCCCTTTGTTTATATATATATATATATATATATATATATATATATATATATATATATATATATATATAAAAGTGTTTATAGAGATTTAAATACGAACTACATACAGATGTATATAAACATATTTAAGAGTGTAGATTCACTCATTTCGCTCTGTATGTATTTCGTATTGGAATTTCTAAAAAGACTTATATTTAGTAACAGAGGGTGTACATGATTTTGAACCATTATGTGTTATTCTTGCTTGCCTGACATTTAATGATGAACCCAAATTCAGAATTTGATCGCTTGTAAGCTTCTTAGTGGTACTCTTAGACCTTGTTATCTTGTATGTTTTCATCTCATTAAGATGAAACACGCTGTTGTGTTTCGTGAATTTATAGGCACAAGGAGGAGTTACCCGTGAGAGTTTAAGCACCAGACAACATTTGAAGGGATGTAGAGGAAGCATCAATAAGAATTGGAAGTTGTGAAGAAGAGCCAACAAGAGAAAAATGAAGCCTGGGAAAATAAGGAACATGAGACGGATAACCTGATTGGTATTCTCTCAAGGGCTCAAGCAACTCAGCAAGCAATGCAGTCCAAACTTGATGGTGCATGAAGGCCATCCTTTTGTGATAGAAAGATAGTTGTTGAATCATACATTGCAATAATTAGCACAACACATGTGATCTTTTAGTTACCAAAAATTTACCTTTTATCTTGTCTATTGTCGTATCAAACTTGAGTCAATGTTATTTTTATTAGCATTTCTATTTTGTGGATGATATGGCTGAGACGATTGAATGTATAATATGTTTTGTCTTTCATTTCAATTATAATGTGGTTTCACTCTTATCTTATTTGCAATATAGTAGATTTGATAATCCATTCGAAATTATTTGAAATAAATTATTTGAAAGTAGTGACGCTAGTAGTGGCATAATTTGCTCGGTGCCGACGTGGCATGAAGTCAATGACGTTGCTCCGTCACTGAATATAGTACAATATGGCATGTTTGCTCCTAACATGTGACATTAATCGACTGTCACAGAAATAACAAGTTGTTGACGTTCTAGAAAACGTCACCGAAAGTCCCAATTTGAGTGACATTTGTTTTGCGTGCGGCGTCACTAGGAGTAATCTGTGACGGGGATTCCATGACGATGCTTGTGACGCCCATAAAACGTCACTCAATGGTAGTTTGTGACGTTATTAACTATTCGATGACATATTTTGGCACGTCACAGTAGGCCTGATCTCTTGTAGTGAAACCAGGCAGGCAGGCTCCATTGTATGTAGTGAGCGGACTACCTTTTTCTCCATAAAAATCATTTTATATTCTGTGTACGTGCCATTGAGCGCTATAACTTTATTTAAAAATAAGGCGGCAACGCGTCAAGTCGAACTTTGTTTCGTGCACGCGTGGTACACGACCTCCCTAGGTAAACAACCGCTACATGCGTTCAAATTAGCACATGGGCTGCCATTTCATAAAGAAATGAGCTCCACCGTGTACCCGCGCGGGTGTGGCTGGGCACGAAGCGTGAGTACGTGCACGGTGCACCTATTCTCTTCTTGTATACATACACCACCTACGTGGGGTTGTGTGAGAGAGATACAAACCTAGAGAGATATAGTGTGTGGGTTCTTGAGAGTTTTTGTGTGTGTGTGTGTGTGTGGGAGGGGGGGGGGGTCAATCAAAAAATGTAACATATGCGATGTGTGTGAAATAGAGTCCTGGATATAACATATATATAGAGGGGGCGATCCATGAGAAGAGAGTGGAGGTATCATCGGCTTGAGGTGTCCATAGAATCGAAGAGAGGGATGATGTGTGTGTGTGTGCGTGCGCGATCGATAAAGAGTGCCATCGAATTTGTGTGTGCGCGCGTGATCGATAAAGAGTGCCATCGAATTTGTGTGTGCCCACATCAAAGATATAGAGTGGCTGGCCTACTGGAACGTGAGATGGGACATGTGCAGTTTGTCTCCGTGGCATGGATACCTACCTGCAGCGCTTGACTATTGGTGTGGGGTGGGGGAAGAGGGAGGCCCAATTAACTATAGAGGTACAATGGATGGTATATGTGTGGAGGAGGAGAGAGGCCTACCTCATGTATTAAGGAGATCGATCTGCCTCATGTATTAAGGGAGATCGATCGGCATCCATGCATATGTGCAGGAGATGAATAAGGTTGGGAGAGAGACAGAGCTAGAGTGTTGGAGGGGGTGGTAGTGGAGTTGCTTCTAACAAATGGTGGGATAGGCTTGCTAGACAAACGGAGGGCATGCCCGCAATATCAATAATAGAGGAGATGGCTGCTTGTTGTCTGTGCACGTGCGTGTGAGAGACGGGTCAGGAGGCATGCACGAATGATGAGGGGTGGGGGGGACGATGTGGCTGTGGTAAGCAGACATAACTACATAGGAAGATCAATCGCCCTTTGTAAGAGAAAGGAGAGACATAACTTGTGAGGTACGTCGATCGATGGGGGGTAGTTAAAGTCGATCTAGGTATATGTTGGGAGATCGATCGGTATACATGCATGTGTGTGTTAGAAGCAAATGAGGCACGAGGAGAAGGGTAGAGAGATAGAGAGGGATGCATGTAGGAAGTGGTACGAGAGGCATACTATATCGAGGGGGAGGAGTGTGCGAGTACGAGAACGATGAAAAGAGTGGTGGGAGTGAGGCATGGACGGTGACAAGAGAAGAGGGGAAGCTTGTGTTTGTGCTAGACACACCTGGCTAGAGAGGCATATCGATCGATGTGTGCCGTAAAGAAGGAGCTGGGGGGCCTACACACACCGTGGGTGAATGACCTAAAGTGAAAAGACGAATTTGCGCGATGGAGCTAGGGAATGCTGAGGGAGGGTGAGAGGGATGCGGGCGTGTGCATGCACAAGAGAAAGTTAGCACTAGCTACAAAGATAAGAGGGTTGTGTGGGTGTAAAAGACGAATAGAGATCATATATACTTCATTATAAAAAGCGAATTCAGATATTTGAAGAATTTATCATAGTGTTTCAAACCGACACATGTGTGAATATATATAACGGTGATACACATGGTGTGGTTATGAACATGGTATACTACATTTACTATATTTTATCTCTACTCTTATAAAAAACGGAGTTGTTGATGATGGTGTGCCTGCCATCCTGCATTATAGGCCGTCTGATTTATATCTGGCGGATAGCAAGGAAACTATGATGGTTGAAGTTGGCAACAATCATGATTGTAGATTCTTATTGAAATAGAGAAACGAATTCAAATTTAGTTCGAATTGCAGCGGCAGTATAGACATTTAGAATGCACTAAAATGTCGGTATGAGTAGGTTACATGCATTATACAACAAGCGAAAAAAATTAATTGGACATAACATGGATTCATACTCCCTCCTTCCATCTATATAGGGCGTAATGAGATTTTTAAGACCGCCTTTGACTATTGACAAGATTAATAGTACATGACATGCACAATGTGAAAATTATATCATTGAAAGAACCTTTCACAGACGAATTTAACGGTGTGCTTTGTGTAAGTTGCATGTCATATATCATTGCTCTAATGTTTGGTCAAAATTAGCATCAAAAAACGCATTAGGCCCTATATAGATGGAGGAGGGAGTAGGTTTGAATAGCATTTGTATAGTAAAACGGGGAAAGACTCTCTCTTTGTGTGGTGTGAATAGTTTTATTTTTTCGTTTTCTTTTTGGTTGAGGGAAGTGCGAATTGATTTGGTACGTACAAGTACAATATTACTACACGTTAGGCTTGTCCCTAAAATTCAACCCGCGTCTTGTTATATCCTGAAAATTCAGATATCATGCTCCCAAAACTAGCGCCTTCACAACCCGCGCCTTGCTATCCCGAAATTAGAACACGCGCGAAAACTCCCTCCAGCTGCCAAATCCCGACACGCGAAATCCCCCTTCTAACCCTGAGCCGAAAGGGCCGCTAGTTCAAATCGGTGGGGGGGTACTTTTGTAACACACCCTACATTTTGGACAAGCGCGTTCCTAAGTCATTCTTAACCCCCTCCCATCGCCCCCTTTTTGCCATTCGAAATCCCAGGCCGCCATAACCTCTCCGCTCCAGCCGCGAAACCCCACCCTCCTCCGTCTGCCATGTCATTGCTGCCCAGCTAGAGCCTCTTCCCCGATGACGTCGTCCACCGCAACAGCTCGACGTCCCTCATCCACATCCCCGGATGAGGATCCTCGTCCATCTCGCCGTCCCGCCGGTTCAGCTGCCCCGTCCTCCACCTCCAAGGAGCTGCTCCGACGATCGCCTCATCTATCGCGGCTGCTGCATCCCCACAGCGCCGCCTTAACCTGTTCCACCAGAACCGCAGCATCCTCACTGACTCCTCGGATGAAGCCGAGGCCTACTCGACGCCACCAAAGAGGTTGTACACTCATCGCATCGCACCTTCTCCTTAACTCAACCTCCTGGCACCGACGGTGCTCCATCCCGCACCCCCATGGAGCGGCTACCTTGAAGCCGGCGCCGCTGGTGACATCTCCACGGCGGCTCTCCCCCAGTGTGAGGCCCCTTCGGCGGCGGCGTCCATACCAGCCGGATATGCTGCTGCTGCTTCGGCTCTCGCTCGATCGCTCGCTAGCCCAATTGCTGTTGTTGCTCTCCCCCTCGCTCGTGCTGCTGCTCTGCTCCGATTAAGCCACACTTCAGTTGACTGAATCGACTTTTGGGTCAGTCGATTTTCAGGGGTTGGGGGGGCTTGCCGGAGTTAAGGAAGAACCACGCGCAGTGGGGACGGGGGCTCGCCGGAGAGGTACCCCACTATCTATCTTAGGGTTCAGGGTGGGGGGCGGGGGGCCTAGAGGGCTGGCCGGGGCGGTGGTGGCGAGTTGTTTCAGGGCGGCGAGGTGGCGCTGGGGCCGGCGGTTCGGCCGGTGGTGGCTGGCGGCTCAGGGGGGTGCAGGTTGAAGATGAACTGCAGGCCCTCCCTAAACTACATGTCAAGTGCCTCTCTGCTACCATTGCGTTCAGTTTCGACAGTAGCATTCAGATTCCACAGTAAATTTCAGTTTCGACAGTTAAGTTCAGAGTCAACAGTTTTTACCTCATCTGTTGTAGTGAGGTGGTTTTTGGTGATGTTAATTTTACATCCATTTTACATCATCTATTGGAGATGCTATTAGAATCCCACTTGAGATTGACGATGTCTGTCTTGTGCTGCTTCAGCCTTGACGTCTTACGGCTCACCGGAGCTGCTCCAACGACAGAACGATCCATCACAACAGAGCAGTGCCCTGGACGCCATCTACAGATTCCTCAGATCTTCCTCCACACCTCCGACAGCCACCTCTGCCTCAACTGCTTCAGTGACCAACCCAATGATGCTAAGGTCGACACGGCTACGGCAAAGAGGTTGTACACTTGTTGCATCACTTATTACTATACATTCACGTCGATCCATTAGGGCTATTTTGGTTCAAAGGAAAAACATCGATCCACTGGTTGTTACCATCACTCTAAATTTCTGCATGCTCTCCTTACATAATCTCACCTTATTTTTTTCATATGCATGTCAGATATTGTACACAGTCATGCTTAACATGTAGAGAAAAAGAGAAGAGTTTTGCGCGGCAATACAATGTCATGCAGACATCGCTCCATGGTGGGTTCAATGGCAAACCCTCCCCACCCCTCTCCAGATTGTAATCCAGAGGAAGATATCTGTTCTGCGGCGGATTCAGACGCCGCTGACCACTCCTATTTACCCCCAAGGTGTTTGCTCTACCTTGGCATGATGATGTTAGTCATATCATGCATATGTTGCCTTGCAGTGCCTACTTTTGACATCATATATGTCATCTGCTTAGTTTAGGCATGTTCTGTAATGCCACCTGTTTAGTTTCTATATCATATATGGGAATTATGCAGTCTCATGTCTTTTAGCCAGCCATAATATATGTGAAATGTGCAATGCCATCCTGTTTAACCAGGCATCATATATTTGAATGATACCTTGCCCATCCTTTTGTTCATTACATTTCCATTTGTCGACAATGTTTGTACATTAAACTACTCTTCCTGTGAATCAGCCATTTGGGTGGGAGATGAAAAAATCTGGAGTGAAAACAAGGCCTTCAGAGCAAACAGTGCTACCTGTCGAAGCAGATCTCTTGTTGGGTCCCGATAGCTCCCCAGAGATGGATTCAAAGACACACTACAAGAGATCAGGCCTACTGTGACATATTATACATTTAATCGTCTCAGCCATATCATCCACGAAATAGAAATGCTAATAAAAATAACATTGACTCAAGTTTGATACGACAATAGACAAGATAAAAGGTAAATTTTTGGTAACTAAAAGATCACATGTGTTGTGCTAATTATTGCAATGTATGATTCAACAACTATCTTTCTATCACAAAAGGATGGCCTTCATGCACCATCAAGTTTGGACTGCATTGCTTGCTGAGTTGCTTGAGCCCTTGAGAGAATACCAATCAGGTTATCCGTCTCATGTTCCTTATTTTCCCAGGCTTCATTTTTCTCTTGTTGGCTCTTCTTCACAACTTCCAATTCTTATTGATGCTTCCTCTACATCCCTTCAAATGTTGTCTGGTGCTTAAACTCTCACGGGTAACTCCTCCTTGTGCCTATAAATTCACGAAACACAACAACGTGTTTCATCTTAATGAGATGAAAACATACAAGATAACAAGGTCTAAGAGTACCACTAAGAAGCTTACAAGCGATCAAATTCTGAATTTGGGTTCATCCTTAAATGTCAGGAAAGCAAGAATAACACATAATGGTTCAAAATCATGTACTCCCTCTGTTACTAAATATAATTCTTTTTAGAAATTCCAATACGAAATACATACAGAGCGAAATGAGTGAATCTACACTCTTAAATATGTTTATATACATCTGTATGTAGTTCGTATTTAAATCTCTATAAACACTTATATATATAAACAAAGGGAGTATAACCAAGTGCTAGATTTCATTTACCAATCTTGAAAAGCAACAAGCATCACCAATAGGATATCAGTTCAGCAACGCAAGTTACATGAAACAAGTATGCTAGCACAACAATTTTTTTCTAGTTCAAACTCTACCAGCCTACATCATTCTGCTAAAAAAGCGCATATTGGATATCCGGATTAAAAGGCTAAAATGTTATTCCCATGCCTTCGTGTTGCAGCAGCAACAACCATGCAACAAACCATATTTCTCATTACAACTAGTTCTTATTTTTTATGTTAGTTTGGATGATTGGATTTGTTTCAAACCATACATGACAACATAGCACTCCTTAGTGCAACTTTCATTACAAGAACTGAATATGAAGTCTTATCACACACACACACACATTTGTTTTTTTCACTGTGCACACAAAAGGAGGCAAACAGAACAACAAAAAACAAAGAGAAGACAAATACCTATCATTTGCATCGTTTGCCCCTCTATCCTTCTATTCAATTCTTTCTTCTAGAACTCGGATTTCTGCTGATGAAGAAGAGCTCCCAGACCTCCCAGATCTTGATGCATACCCCATGCTAGAAAGGAAGGTGCTATGGGTGCTTTCTTCCTTTAGAACTTCATCTACAATCGATGTATTAGATACTGGCTACTCAACTTCTGATTGTGTTTCCCTTTTCTTTTCCATCACATTCTATAGTATAAAGAAACATATATGCTCAAGTAAGGCAAATTTCATATGCTGGATTACACTTGATCAATATGAGAATCTATTTCAAGTCAGAAACATTAGAGGAAGGAATCTTACATAAGCTAGAAGTGTCGGCTCACTCATGCTACCAGTCTTGTTGTTTGCATGAGTGTCTTTGAAAAACTCATAAGACTTGGGTCATGATTATTGTACTTGTCTTTCTTCAAGATATATGAAATCCTAACATTACTACATACATAATGCGGTAGACATAGGACTAGAAGTAAGGAATTTGGAGTTCTTAAAAGTTTACTGAAATGGGCAACGTACGACCTAGATCCAGTCTTTTGGTGATGCCTGACATCTTCTTGGGTTTCCTTCTTCAGTTGACATATTACCTATATGAAGAAAATGAATATTAGTGTGGTGAGGCGATGTGTTTGTTGGACTTGGTCAATACTGTTCTTGATGGTTTGTACCTTCAACTGACTCAATTGTTGCGGTAGCTCTAGACCTTGTTATTCTTGAGGTAGGAGTTGCACTATTCGTGGATCTGACACGCTTTTATCTTTTTGGCATCATAGAACCTTCAGGTGCCTGGGTCAAATACGTCAGGTAAAACAAGGCAGCGAATCAATATTCACTTATGCAATGTCAACAATAGTTCAAATAGGAATGTAGTGAACAGAAAAATCACAATCTAGATTAATTAGTAGGAGGGTAAAAGAGTGGAGGAACAGAAACCGTGAATCAATCTTTAGTCAGTTATTTGTGTGCACAGTGACATACACATGATACGAGCAATGCAGAATTAAAGCCACTTAATCCACATTGAAGTACATATTATTGAAGATGTATGTTCACATGATATATTACCATTGGTTTGGACACAGGAAGAGCGGCCTCCTCTTCATCTCCTTTTCTCAAGGGAAAAATAAAGGAAAAGTCGTACCAGCTTAAAGTGTCAACATGTGAGGAACAGAACAATCCAAAAAGAACAAATAAAATTTACAGTAACCATAGGCAGTCATGCAAATATTGTCTACGGAAAGGTATGTCACTAGTGACTAATTCCTGTGGCTCTGCACTGGAAATCATGCAAGTGTAATCGATGATAATGGATCATCAGACCCATCGAAATGTACATCGACCATCCGAACATGCCGTAGTGTCTGCCAAAAATTCAAATCTTCACAGTACCTGTGCCAACTAAAATATACCAATACCAAAATTCTAATCAGGGAAACCCCATGAACATCATCTTCACACTAACATATAATTTTCTGTATGCAAGAGTATACATACAAGCATGTACCAAACAAACAGTATCTGTAACACGGCATCCCAACTGCCATCATCGTTACATATATTTAATTTACATACACAGAATGTAAATAGTTAATGAAGCTGTGAAAGATATGAGCACCATAAAAAATCTTACTCTGATATTCTCCATGAATAAGGTTCGAAGCTCTTTGGCGCTACCTTCAGAAAGTCTAAAATAGAAAACAAAGCTCATGCCTTCCCCATCGGTTTTCATTCTGTAAGTGTGAAGCAAGATATAGTGGAACCTGATAAAAATGCATAAAATATGACCTTGTCAAACCACTAATTACAAAAGGTAACAAGGGCAAAGAATATGAGTACGAAAAGAACTCTACTTAAGCAAAATTTCAAATTCATTAATCTTAAATACACAACTGATAATTCGCTGATTTACTGCAATAGAATTCAGTCACGTCATTCTCCTTAGACACAGTTGGTCAGGGGCTCTATCACGCCCCTTTGTATCAGGACTGGGCAATAGCCCACTGGTTACTGGGAGCACTAGCGACTCCTTGGAACCTAGTTCAAATCCCTATAGGGTGAAATTAAAGCTTTTTTATTTGTTTTGTAGGATGAACTAGACATGCCAAAGAAATCTCTCAACTAAGGTCGTGCACCTGATAGTTAACTGAATTTTGCGTAATGGCTAACCGACTGCAGTAGCATATATTCAGATCCAGGCCTTTTTTTACCAAAGCAGCTGCAGCAAACACAAAACAAGGTTCACTACTGCAGTTTTGCACAAACCTATCAATAGGATATCAAGTAAAATTATCTAGTAGGAGGCTCAGACTTTTTAGCATAACAGGCTCTGGAAAATCCTAACTAGAGAGAAGGCGGGATGATGAGTAGTATGCATGAACCCTAACCATTGAACATCAAGGGGTGGCGGATGAGGAAATCACAAAGAGATGCCGCCGATCGCAGGGGAGAAGAGAGCCTGGTTCTCGCAGGGCGGGATGATGCGGTGGATCTATGTTCGGCGGTGCCGCGGTGGGGCGGCCTCCTCCAATCTTCCGTAGCCGGTCGCTGCAATTGGGGGGAGAAGAGGGCCGGGTCCTCGCGGGGTAGGATGTTGGGGTAGATACGAGCTCAGCCGGTGGGGCGGCCTCCCGCGATCCGCCTCGCCGATCGCTGTAATTGGGGCTGTAGTCGTGGGGAGAAGAGAGAGCCGGTTAAATCGGGGGAGAAGATAAATACGGGATAGGCGATGGCTCTTCGCGGGTGAAATAGAAGGGAGGAATATTGGCTGTGTCTCTGACTGGTGGGGACACAGGGTCGATGCGGGAAAAGAATACTTGGGTGGAGGGAGAGAATTTTTTCGTTGGGGAGATGGTTTATTTTTAGAATTTCATTTCCACTTTAATTCGAAATAAATAGCAAATAATTATAAAAATGTAAATCGTGCATACACACTATGATGTGGCATTTTCATGTATTTTTTTGGAAAACTGTAAATAAATATGTGGAAGGTTGTACACCGGGGGTCTTAACTACGAGTATGTGATTTGAAGAAAAAATACAAATGAGTGAAGATTTGTTTTAACTCTTTTAATATAGGATGTATAAAACTTTTTTTAGATGTATAAAACTCCTTTTTGATCACGAGCTCTCACTGGCGGTGGCATGTGCAAATAGACATGAGGTTGTTCGATCACTTTACACAACACACTAATCAATTGACTTAAAATTGGACCTACTGTTCCTCTAAGTATCCACGATACACATCTTTTTTTGCCGGCCACTACCTACCATTCTTATTTGGAGATAGAACCAAGCAACTACAGCGCCATATGCATCACCTCATGAATGCATGTAATATCCTTTTTCTGCCACTGGCTATTTATATTAGATATTATAAAATAATTATCACTCGATAGCCTGTGAAGAAACAATGGTGGGTCCCACTATCAACATTGATGTGTGGGTCCTACCATTCAATACGTTGTGAAGCAGTTGTGGTGGGTCCTGTTGCTAGATGTTACATGACAAAAAAATTAGCATCACACATTCTTAATATTCGATGACTCTAATAGGTTCATCATCAAAATTACCAAATCGTCATAGAAATTGGTAGACACGTGGCACTCAACTGTGGAGGCGATTTTGTGACGTTAACTGTCACCGATTAACAGAGGTCAGTGACTCCACCTATAAAATGTCACACATCAGGTATTTGTGTGACGTTGTCCACCACCGTCATGAGGATTTTCGTCACAATATCTCAATTTTCTTGTAGTGACAGATGACCAGTCCTATTACCCCACTGAGGTGTATGCTCTAACTTGGCACGGTTATACTGCTCATATCATGCATACAGTTTCTTGCATTGCATAGTTTAGACATCATATACACAATATTCAACACCATGTTCTTAGTTCAGACATCATATCGAATGCCCTCTGTTTAGCATATAAATCACATATGTGAATTAAATGATGTGATCCTGATTACTTAGATAACATGTAGGTGAATTATGTCATGCGATCCTGTTTAGTTATTCATCATATCTTTGAATTATGTTATGCTATGCTATCTAGTTTAGATAGACATCATATATGTGAAATTATGTCATGCTATCCGTTTTAGTTAAACAATATACATGTCAACTATTTCATGCCCTCTTTTTTCCACACTATCTATTGCATCTGTCTCTCATACAATGTTTGTACATTCAACTATGTTTCCTGTTTATCAGCCATCTGAATTGGAGCGGGTGATGCCAGTATCTAGCGGACTAAAAACACGGTCTTCAAATAAAACAGTGCTACCTCTTGGTGGAGATAGCACCCCGGTTGTACATGCACAAGAACCAGCCCTACCACACATAACCCAAACTCTCGCAGATTGTACCCCTACTGCGATGGACAGAGAACCAGCTTCACCCAATCTAACCCCAACCCCAGCCGATAGTAACCCAGTTCCTGTTGACACAACACCATCTCCACCACAGAGCTCCCAAACAAGAGCAGTTAGTAAGGCAGCTCCAGTGCCCAAAGGGCTAGTACTGTCACGGCGAACCCCAACTCCACCAGTTAGTACGCCTATTCCTATGGAGGAAGCACAACCAGCTAGTCGTAGTTTAGCATCTATCGCATTTGATGTTGTTAAATCGTATGTGCGTATCTTCCCATCTTGGAAATATTATACTGAAGATGAAGGAAAATGCTAGTTGCAGGTGTTTGTCCAGGAGTTATGTGTAAGTAATGTTATTCATGGCAATTACTTTGCTTCGTCCCATACATCCTACCTCCATGATGGTTATAATACAACAAATTTTCCCATTTTTCTCTATAGAGAAGGACCGATTTGGAAACTCGGGATGAGGTAACCTGTGCTAATACCTCTACTATCTTCAAGAATGCTTGGTGGCAGTATCGGGATTACCTGAAGAAAACGTACTTCACCGGCAAAGAAACTCATCAAATTCCCTTACGTTCTCCTGAGACACATTTACTGGACGATGACTGGGAATGCCTTGTTCTGTACTGGTCCCGAACCAAGAATGTGGTAAGGTCTATGAGCTCTTTTTCTATTTTTAATTATTATATTCTTGCGTCTTACTGTACTCTGTTCATGTAGAACAAGTGCCTAAACCTGAAAAACAACTGTTCTAATTTAAGATTCCATTGCTACCATAGGACATAGATATATGTTTGTTTGATGCTTTTATTATGTACTAGTACTTGGCAATAGAAGACTTGTAGTTTAATCCTGTCCACCTTACTAATGAACTGGTTCACCGAAATGAGTTTCATATACTAGTACATGCTAAACTTGTTATGTGTCTGGTTGTTTCTTCTTTTAGAATGCTGACAGAATATTGGGGAAGAGTGCCTTATTAAGCAACGGTAAAGGAAGTAATGCAGATAAGGTTCAGGATAGTTTAGTGTTGGAGTTACTGGCCACTACTGCTTGCACAAGCTATTCAAACTCATTGTCTGAATCAGTCTGGTTTCTTGAGTCTCAACTACAAGCTGAAAGACATCGATCAGCTATGCTGCGACAAGAAGCGGAAGGACCGCGGAAGTCCCTGGAGCATTCAGATGCATACTTTCTGGTGCAACAGCAAGCGTTGGAGGATTTTAGCGCCAAACAGGACAAAGCTAATCAGCTTGCTAAGCTTATTGCCAGCATGGTGGATACCCAGGATAACGTTTCTTGAGCTCTTCTGAAGTTGTTTCAGTTATGCTCTTGTTTTGCTGCCGCGTTTATTTGCACTGGTGGCCAATTTTGACGGCCAGTGTATATGATATGCTGCTTTGTTCCCTATATTTGCACTGGTGGCGAACTTTGATGCCCAGTGGATGTAATATGTGTAATAGCCGTGATAGCCTAGCGTTAGTTGCTTGCTTATTTATTTCCTTCTTGTCTTGTTTATTTGTTTGCTTGTAGTCATTGCAGTTCTTTTTCCGCGGTTAGCTAGTGGCTGCAATAACCTATTTTTTAAAACTAGGCCACAATAACCATGGGCTAATATTTACTGTAGTGACACTGGCCTCCTACGGGCCGTAGAAACAGTGGGCCTTCTACGGGCCGTAGAAACAGTAGGCCTTCTACGGGCCGTAGAAACAATGGGCCTTCTACGGGCCATATCATCAATGGGCCTTATACGGGCCGTATGATTGATTGGCCAAACATGGGCCAATAACAGGCCGCATTATGGCTGTAAATGGGCTAGAGTTGGAATCGCCCGTTCATGGGCCGACCGTAATGGGCCATCGTTAATAGGCCGTATTTGATGACGCTATGAAATGGCCCAACGTATTAACGGATCACAAACGGGCCGACTGTAACCACGGGCTGAATTTGGCCCACAAGCAGAAAATGACAGTAACGGGCCATAAGTAAACAAATGCTGGAAATGAGCCCAAGAATAAATGGGCTATGAGAAGGCCGAAAGATAACATGGGCTGGAAACGGCCCAACGGAATAACGGGCCGTTAATGGGTATAAAGTGATACACTGTTCATTACGGGCCAGTTTCACCACGGGCCGTTAATGGGTGTAAAGTGATACACTGTTCATTACGGGCCAGTTTCACCATGGGCCGTTAATAGGCCAAGAGTTACATAGGGCCTCATATGGGCCGAAAGACGTCATGGGCCAGAAGTGAAATAAGGGCTAGAATCATATTGTATGGCCCAGATGACGCTACTGGGCCTAATTCGGATAGGGCGTAACGGGCCTTGGGTTAGCGGGCTGTAAATGGGCTATATGCGAACAGACCGTTAACAGGCTTTCCATGGGCCGGCCCGCCACCTTTTGACCAAGTCAAACGGGTCGGCCTTTTCACAAGAATGGGCCTCTGTTGGGCTGTGCCACGCGTCGACGTATCATAGGCGCCTATCTGACCCACTGACGAGCTGACACGTGTTACGTCCGGCCAATAAGAATTTTACATGTGGAAATTTCCCATTGGTCGGGGATGTTAACGCGTTATCGGATCCAAAATTCGACCCAATAGCTTAACGGCGTTCCGTTACGGTGGATGCCACGTGTCGGTCATCCTTGACGAAAGCACTTCTGTGACGCGCGATTTATCGTCATGGAAGTGGACACGTCCGTGATGATAATTTTGGTAATGTCATGGAACACTTCTACGACAGCACAAGTATGACTATCTTGATTCTGTCATAAATTTGTCATGGATGTACATGCATGACAAAAAACGCGACCTACTATGACAAACACGTATCATCACGGAAGTGTATTTTTTTGTAGTGTTGGTACTACCCTTCCTTGGACAAGCATCCCACTTATGATTAACCCCTCTCGCAAGCATCCACAACTACGAAAGAAGAATTATGGTAAACCTAACCATAGCATGAAATATATGGATTCAAATCAGCCCCTTACGAAGCAACACATAAACTAGGGTTTAAGATTTTGTCACTCTAGCAACCCATCATCTACTTATTACTTAACAATGCCTTCCCCTAGGCCCAAACAATGGTGAAGTGTCATGTAGTCGACGTTCACATAACACCACTAGAGGAAAGACAACATACATCTCATCAAAATATCGAACGAATACCAAATTCACATGACTACTTATAACAAGACTTCTCCCATGTCCTCAGGAACAAACGTAACTACTCACAAATCATATTCATGTTCATAATCATAGGGATATTAATATGTATAAAGGATCTGAACATATAATCTTCCACCGAATAAACCAACTAGCATCAACTACAAGGAGTAATGAACACTGCTAGCGACCCACAGGTACCAATCTGAGGTTTTGAGACAAAGATCGGATACAAGAGATGAACTAGGGTTTGAGAGGAGATGGTGCTGGTGAAGATGTTGATGGAGATTGACCCCCTCCCGATGACAGGATTGATGGTGATGACGATGGTGACGATTTCCCCCTCCCGGAAGGATGTTTCCCCGACATAACAGCTCTGCCGGAGCTCTAGATTGGTTTCGCCCAGGTTCTGCCTCGAGACGACGGCGCTTCATCCTGAAAGCTTCCTTCTTATTTTTTTCCAGGGCAAAAGACACTGTATATCAGAAGATGGGCATCGAGAGGCTTCCATGTGGCCCACAAGGCAGGGGGCGCGCCCTCCACCCTTATGGACGGTGGGTGGCCCCCCTCTGGTGCTTTCTTCGCCCAATATTTTAATATATTCCAAAACTGACTTTCTTGGAGTTTCAGGACTTTTGGACTTGTGCAGAATAGGTCTATAATATTTTCCCCTTTTCCGGACCAGAATTCCTGCTGTCGGCATTCTCCCTCTTCATGTAAACCTTGTAAAATAAGAGAGAAAAGGCATAAGTATTGTGACATAATGTGTAATAACAGCCCATAATGCAATAAATATCAATATAAAAGCATGATGCAAAATGGACGTATCAACTCCCCCAAGCTTGGACCTCGCTTGTCCTCAAGCGGAAGCCGATATCGAAAAATATGTCCACATGTTTAGAGATAGAGGTGTCGATAAAATAAAATACGGACATAAGGGCATCATGATCATTCTTAGAATAGCAACACACATATATATATTGTCATATGATTTCTTATGCTAAAGTAATAATCTATTCACAATGTCAAGTACGAATCAGAAACTTCATTGAGAAACTAGCAAACTATAATCTTAGTCATTAAAGCAATTGAATTTATCATAACATCGAAAAGAGTCATTATAAGAGCTTTTCAGCAAGTCCACATACTCAACTATCATTTAGTCTTTCACAATTGCTAACACTTACGCAATACTTATGGGTATGAAGTTTTAATCGGACACAGAGGAAGATAGGGGCTTATAGTTTTTGCCTCCCAACCTTTTACCTCAAGGGTAACGTCAACAATAATGCTTTATGAAAACGCACATCCAATTGGATATATATATATACATACATATATATATATATATATATATATATATATATATATATATATATATATATATATATATATATATATATATATATATATATCAGGATCTTTCCAACACATAGTGCTTGCCAAAGGATAAAGTGTAAAAAGGAAAGTGAAGATCACTGTCGGTGTCAAAACCGGCGGATCTCGGGTAGGGGGTCCCGAACTGTGCGTCTAGGCCGGATGGTAACATGAGATAAGGAACACGAAGTTTACCCGGGTTCGGGCCCTCTCGATGGAGGTAAAACCCTACTCCTGCTTGATTAATATTGGTAATATGGGTAGTACAAGAGTAGATCTACCACGAGATCAAGGAGGCTAAACCCTAGAAGCTATCCTATAGTATGGTTGTTGTATGTTGAAGTTGTCCTACGGACTAGAACCCTCCGGTTTATATAGACACCGAATAGGGTTAGGGTTACACAAAGTCGGTTACAATGGTAGGAGATCTTGAATATCCGCATCGCCAAGCTTGCCTTCCATGCCAAGGAAAGTCCCTTCCGGACACGGGACGAAGTCTTCAATCTTGTATCTTCATAGTCCTGGAGTCCGGCTGAAGGTATAGTCCGGCTATCCGAACACCCCCTAATCCAGAACTCCCTCAGTAGCCCCTGAACCAGGCTTCAATGACGACGAGTCCGGCGCGCAAATTGTCTTCGGCATTGCAAGGCGGGTTCCCCTTCCAAGTTCTTCAAGAAGATTTTAAACACCAAGAATAGTGTCTGACTCTGCAAAATAAGTTTCCACATATTGCCATAGAGAGAATAATATTAACACAAATCTAATCTGCTGACGTATTCCGTAGCGCGACATCACACTATGGCCAAATCCCTTTCTCGAATCGTTTTTACTCTTCCACCTCAGCGTGTTTTGTGAGGCGGTTTCCTTGGCATGTCTTGTCAAAGCAGAGATCGTGTCTCCCATTTACGGGATTCTCATCAATACGGACATGGGTAACCCGACCGCGCCATTTATCACGGCGCTTGGGAGGCAAGCGAGTTTTACCAGGCTGGTGGGGACGCATAGCCGCATCCACCCATATAAGGGGATAAGGATCCACCTTTTTACCTACGCCTTCTTCCTCCTTTGCCTATCCATCTTCTGTGCACCCGAGCTCCAGCGCCCAAGCCCGCACTTCCCACCTCAACCTTCTCCAGCAATGTCCGGAGCGGGAGGCAAGTGGATGGTCTCCTCCGTCACGGAGGGCCATGTCAAGAAGCTAAGGAAGGCCGGATACTTGTCCAAGGACATCGCGCACCGGCTTCCCGAGGAGGGGCAGCTTCTCCCCACCCCAAGGCCCCATGAGAGGGTAATTTTCCTTCCCCACTTCCTCCGCGGACTTGGTTTTCCACTCCACCCATTCGTCCGGGGGCTCATGTTCTACTACGGCCTGGATTTCCACGATCTGGCCCCAAACTTCGTCCTCAACATCTTGCCATTTATCATCGTGTGCGAGGCTTTCCTCCGCGTCCGCCCCCATTTCGGCCTCTGGCTCAAGACCTTCAACGTCAAGCCCAAGGTGGTGCGCGGCAGCCAGGCGGAGTGCGCAGGCGCCATGGCGGGCAAGATAGCTAAGGTCCTATGGCTCGAGGGCTCCTTCGTGGAGACCCTAAAGGGGTGGCAATCCGGGTGGTTTTACATCACCGAGCCACGCGATCCTAAATGGGTCGTAGCCCCTGAGTTCCAATCCGGACCCCCCATGCGGCTTATGTCCTTGAAAGAGACGGGCCTGTCGTGGGGCGACGAAAAAGAGGTGACCGGACTGCAAACATGCATCCAGTCCCTGGTGAACAAGCCGATCAAGCTTGTCAATGTGGTTCAGGTTATGCTCGTCCGCCGGATCCTCCCGTGTCAACAACGGGACTTTACTCTATGGGAGTTCAACCCGGCGCAGCTCCAAACCCTCAACAGGCTCTTCGACACGACGTATGAAGACATCTGGAAGGTGCTAACCAAAGGCGCCGAGGCTCCCACATCCGCCTCCGAGGACCACGGATACAGCTCGCAGCGTCACGCTAGCGAGGTAAGCTATTTTCACCTTTCACGGGATGTTTAAGTTCTTTTTCATAGTTTGACTCTATGCGGGATCTAAACTCCCTTACCTTTGACAGGCTTGGCAGGTGATATACGGACCGATTAACTGTCCGGCTCCCTTGCCCGAAGACCCAACCCCTGCTCTCCTAGTGAAGCTGCTGGCTCCGGCGCCTTATGTGGTGCCGGAGAAGAAGGCCAAGAAGAAGAAGGCCACGGGGACTCGAAAGAGTGCCTGTAACATGGCGGTGTCGGACTCGTCATCTGACGAGTCTGAGACGCTCTCCTCCCGTGAAAACGAGGAGGAGGAAGAACAAACCTCTCCCCCTCCAGCGGGGGGAGGAAAGAAAAGGAAGGCCGCCCCAACGGGGGAGGCCGGAGGGTCCAGGAAGAGGAAGACCCCTCCGCCGGACTACTCCCCCGACGCCAACGAGGACGACGAGGAGTGGCCGGACAGGGCCAAGTGCCTGGCGAAATTGTAAGTATTCGGATACCAGAGTGACTCATGATATTCCTTTGTCGTTCAGCTTTCCCTAATGCCGAACATAATTGTGCAGCCCGCCCTGGGCCGAACTCGACGAGTCGTCGAGCGGCTCCCTGGATTTGTCGGACGTGAACTCAGTTCCTCCCGCTGTCTCCCCCCACACTACGGACGACGCCGAAGTGGCATCGCAACGAGCTCCGAGGCAGGAGGAGGTGGTCCTGGAGGAGCCGCAAGGCGACCTCCCGGACTCCAGGAGTAAAGGGGACAAAACCCCCCAGGGCTCCAAGTCCGGCTTTGAGCCGGACACCGCGCCGGAATCCTCAACGGTTTCGGACCGCGGCGGGCGAACTCCTATCAAGAGGAGCAAGCCTTCTGAGCCGGCGGCCTCCGTCCAACCGGAGGTGCCGGACAGTCTGCTGGAGGTGCTTGATGGCACCTCCATCGACGAGGAGCACCGTACTATTATGAGTACGGTGATCCGGAAGGTTCAGTCTGCCAAGAGCGGACTGAACGAAGCTTGCGGTAGCCCTCTAACAGGCTTCGAGGTAAGTAAAAAATATGCAAGAATATAACCGCATAGACAGTATGCCCTGATGCTCTGTTTGGCGTTCGGAAAGAAAAGCCGAATAGAGGATCTATTAAATTTCGCAGGAGTCTAACAAAAAGGAGTCAAATATGCGTATGCAGGCTTCGCTGCTAGCCACTGCCGCGCTGACTGCGGAGGTGGATGCCCTGAAACAGGGCCTCGAGCAGACCGGGCAAGAGCTCGGCCTTGCCAAGCCGCAACTCAAGGAGAAAGAAGGTAAGAAATAGCTTCCAGAAAAAATGCCTATAAAAAGACGTGATTGCAAAAAATAACAGGATTGTACTGCCTATTGTAGGGGCCACGACTGAGGTGGAGACCCTTAAGCAGGCGTTGTCCGAGGCCGAAAAGAAAGCGGCCGCGGAGCGCATCGAGCGAGAGAAACTTGAGGCCCAGGTCGGCAAGGTGCGGCAAGAGCTTCAGACTCTTATGAAAAAACATGAGAGTTTGGAGATTGAGTCAAAAACGCAAGCGTCCGAGCTCGCGACGGCCTCTTAGACTGCCAAGTCCGCCAAGGCCGAAGCCCAAAAGGCCCTCCAAGAGTTGGAGGAGATGAAAAAGATAGCAGCGGGTAAGGCATTCTTTATGCAAAGCAGAAATATAAAAGTAAACTACTTGTTACTTACCCGAATCCGAAGCTCTCCAGGGGCATTCGCAGATCTTCCCCGTAGCGTATCCGACGCCACTGTGTTCTACCGAGCTAAAGAGGGCAGCTCGACGGAGAAGGTGTTCTGGTCTCAGTATGCTGAGGCCGGACACCCTGTGCCCTTGAGCGACTAGCTAAAACAGTTGGTCGAGCTCCACAAGGCGGCCAAACAGGCCATGAAGGGCTTGATAGTTCGGCTGTGGCCCGGAGAGGCCCTGGCTGGGAGCTACTTCGGGCTGGTGCGGCGGCTGGTGGAGGCCTGTCCAAGGCTCGATGTCATCAACCGCTCCTTCTGCATCGAAGGTGCCCGTAGGGCCCTTGCCCGTGCAAAGGTGCACTGGGTTAAGCTAGACGGTGAGAAGCTTGTGAGGGACGGGCCGCCGCCGGGGAAGGAGCATCATAAGCCCGAGAACTACTATAAGGATGTTCTTGCGGGTGCCCGCCTTGTGGCGGATGAATGTGCCAAGGATGTAATTTTTTAATGAACTCGCTCGTGTTTATCCTGTGCGCTGAAAACTTGTTCATATGCGCTAAGCAATGCTTGTTGAATTTAAAATATTATTTTCTGTGCGGCCGTTTATCAAAAAATTGAGAGATGGCGAGTCGTCGGCTTCCGCCCCCATGCCACTAGTGCTGGGGTGTTTGGGATAAACCTGAGCGCTCTTTTTCCCATATTTGGGTCCTTCGAGGGAGGCGCTCAGCACAACGAACCAGGCAATCGGACTATAATGCTTGAACACTCTCACTTAGCCATAGAACTTTATAATTTTAAATTTCGGCGAAGCCCCTAGTTCGGAAGACCGAGTTCGGGGCGCTATCCACGCCTTGGCCGGACAAAGCCGACTCCTCGCTCGAAGCGGCATAAGTCTTTAGGGACTCGAAAAACCTCTCGAACAGCGACCGGTCTCTCGCCTCATCATGACAGTCAGTTTTAGCTTTCTCCACTGAGGTGCTTAACCCAGCTCAACCGGGGCACAATCACAGTGGTTCTCCTAGTGCTACCTTAGCTGATATAGAGGAACGTAAGGCACCAAAACATAGGAGCCGGGCAAACCCAACTATTGACCCAAATCATGATTCGGAGCCGATGCATATAGTGCTATAAGTTCGGGGTGCCGCACTTATGAAGTGTTCGGACTTCTTACACCATATTAAGGGGTACTGAAGCCCCTGGCGTATTTGCCGTACCAAAGTGTACGGGTGCCACATGTCATTAATGAACATATATATATATATATATAAAGGGGATAATGCAAAAAATTGACAGAAAGCAATGCATTGTTTATAAAGAGGCTGCTATCAAAGCAGAACGACACAAATAGTGCGATAAGCAAAAGATATTTGGACTATTTAACATGTCCTTGCCAGAGGCAGCCGTGGAATTGTATTCAAAAACAGGTATACTGCTCGTAACAGAGACCACCTTGGGGTTCCATAGTGCGGCATGGCTTGTCTGCTTCCCTGGGTCTTGCATCGTTTGTGCGGCGATTGAATTGCCGAACAGGTCGTCCGAAGTATGGAGTCCTGGAAGTAAGAGAAAAGAAAAAAAATTCGGCAGCCCCTAGTACGTTTTAGGTCGTATTTTGGGTTTGCCATTATTGTGCCCCTTCCCCTTCGGCCATGGTATTTCAAGAGCGTAGTTATGTATGCGAAGCACTGGTTTCGCTATGTCGCGAGGGCTGGGGTTGGGGTCACACTGCTATGCCTGCTCAGAACGTGCTAGGCGGCCTTGTTGTAGGTTATTCCGGGCGCGCTTGGCGGTGTCTGGCTTTTTAACGGCCGGACTGGAGAATTGCCTAAGAAGGCTGCTTTGTACTTCTGCTGCGAGGGCCGCCGTATGTTCCTCCGTTCGGAGGGAGCGCTCGGTGTTTCCATTGACCGTAATTACTCCTCGAGGGCCTGGCATCTTGAGCTTGAGATATGCATAGTGCGGCACCACATTGAACTTTGCAAATGCGGTTCGCCCGAGCAGGGCGTGATAGCCACTGCGAAACGGGACTATATCGAAGATTAACTCTTCGCTTCGGAAATTGTCCGGAGATCCGAAGACCACTTCAAGTGTTACTGAGCCTGTGCAGCTGGCCTCCACACCTGGTATAACGCCTTTAAAGGTCATTTTTGTGGGCTTGATCCTCGAGGGATCGATACCCATTTTCCGCACTGTATCTAGGTAAAGCAGGTTCAGGCTACTGCCGCCGTCCATGAGGACCCCTGTGAGATGAAATCCGTCGATAATTGGGTCAAGAACCAATGCGGCAAACCCGCCATGGCGGATGCTAGTGGGATGGTCCCTTCGATCAAAGGTGATCGGGCAGGAGGACCATGGGTTGAACTTAGGAGCGGCTGGCTCCAGTGCGTATACGTCTCGTAGCGCACGCTTCCGCTCCCTCTTGGGAATGTGGGTTGCGTATATCATGTTCACCGTCCGCACTTGTGGGGGAAAACCCTTCTGTCCACTGCTGTTCGGCGGCCTGGGCTCCTCCTCGTCATCGTTGTGCAGCCCCTTGTCTCTGTTTTCGGCTCTTAACTTGCATGCCTGCTTGAACACCCAACAATCCCTGTTGGTGTGATTTGTTGTCCTTTCGAGGGTGCCATGTATCTGGCACAACCAGTCGAGTATTCGGTCCAAATTGGACGGGCCCTGAGTATTCTTTTTGAATGGCTTTTTCGCTGCCCGGATTCATAGCCTCTGAATCCGGCATTTATTGCCGTATCCTTGTTGCTGTCGCTGTTAACACGACGCTTTTGCTTGTTCCGGCGTGTCCTGCCACTTTTATCCTTGGTATCCGAATTACCAGGGTTCTTTGCTAAGTTGTTACTGCGAGCTAGCCAGCTGTCTTCTCCTGCGCAAAAGCGGGTCATGAGTGTCGTGAGGGCTGCCATAGATTTCGGCTTTTCCTGTCCCAGGTGCCGGGCAAGCCATTCGTCGCGGATATTATGCTTGAAGGCTGCTAGGGCCTCAGCGTACGGACCGTCGACTATCTGGTTTTTCTTTGTTAGGAACCGTGTCCAGAATTGCCTGGCCGATTCCTCTGGCTGCTGGATTATGTGGCTTAGGTCATCGGCATCCGGTTGTCGCACATAAGTGGCTTGGAAGTTGTCGAGGAATGCGGCTTCCAGGTCCTCCCAAGAACCGATTGAGTATGCTGGCAAGCTGTTGAGCCAATGCCGGGCCGGTCCCTTGAGTTTGAGTGGGAGGTATTTGATGGCGTGTAGATCATCACCATGTGCCATGTGGATATGAAGGAGATAATCCTCTGTCGGTGGG
The DNA here is from genome assembly GCA_032464435.1 of Aegilops umbellulata. NCBI lineage: Eukaryota > Viridiplantae > Streptophyta > Magnoliopsida > Poales > Poaceae > Aegilops > Aegilops umbellulata. The sequence continues at coordinate 327,289,361 of CP136058.1, read as the reverse complement.
AAACGACACCTATGGGATCACGAGAATCCCTTTCTGCGGTTGCGGGGCGCGGGGGCCGTGAGAAGAGCGGATCGAGCAGGCAGTACACGATTCCTTTACCCAGGTTCGGGCCGCGAAGATGCGTAAAACCCTACTCCTGCTTTGGTGGATTATATGTTTATGTTCTTGAGCTAGCTACGGGGCGTGAGGAGCTCCAAAAAGCCGAATCCTCTTCCTGGTCGCCTGGGGCCTCCTTTTATAGGGAAAGGGGCTGCCACAGTGGCACACATGAGGTGGAAATGGTATAGTGATGCGAGGTTATCCCTCGCATTACATGACAAGGTGCATTTAATGCGCCTTGCTTGGGTGTCCTTGCTTTATCGGGGGCGGGGGAGAGCCCTGTCTCGTCCGTCGTTGCTCTCTCCCGCGTCGACACGCGCCCTGGCCAGCGGTGCCTGCAATGCCATGTAGGCGGGCAGGCAGCTGAGGTGGCGCAGCGGTGGGTCTCCACGAGGATCTGCATGCCGCCATGCAGGTGCCTGCCCAGCTGGTTGGGTCGGCAGCTGCATGGGAACGGTGGTGGAGGCGTGACTGGTGCGGGTCCGATGGTGGCCCCGCGGGTGTCCTTGGCAAGGGCCTTGCCGCGGCCCCGACAAGGGTCTTGTCGGGGTCCCGACAAGGGTCTTGCCGTGGCGCCTGCTGCCATCCCCGGCAAGGCTCTTGCCGGGGGCCTTGTGGTTTTCCTTGGCTGGGATCCCGCCAAGGACCATCATCTTCTAAAGTGTGCATCTAATCTTGAATGTCTTCACAAAGATCTGCATACCACCACGGGGATGCCTCCCGAATCCTTGCCCCATGGGGGCAGTGGACTCAAGGGTGACCCGCTCCGTAGGTGTGGGTCGAGCTACAACGGCAAGGGTCTTGCCGGGTTTGCAAAAACCACCTCCCGGCAAGGATCTTGCCGGGGGGGGGGCGCTTCGTCCCCTTTGCTCTTTGTGGTCTTGGTCTTGGCGTCGTTCTGCTCCTCTTTGGCTTCGGCCTTACCTTGGTTCTACCTCTCTTGCCGGGCTCGGTGCGGCGGCGCCCGTGGCTCAGACTGCCCGTGCACAGTCATAGGGGTACAAAAAGTGTACCCCTCTTTTTGTACACCGACAGGAGCCCCCGGGCCTGGGCCACACATAAGCGCTACGCGTTGTTGGGCCAGGCCCAAGAACGATGCGCGGGCAGGCATGGCGGTTTTTACCGCGGTAAGTTTCTTCGCGCGCTGCGCCTCCCACGCTTCCCGCACGTGGCGCATCGTGGGGAGGCGTGCGTGACGCGGGCGGCATGCGTGAGGCTGGCCTCTGCACACATGCGTCACGTCGTAGTAAAAAGGGGGCGGCTCGCGTCTTCCCCATAAACGGAGGGAGGCGTGAAGGCGCGGCCCATTTACTGGACGGGGCCGAGGCGTGGTCTTTCAAGGCGCCCACTCCCTTTAATCACGGGGCGGGTAGAAGTCACCTCATCCGTCGCTTCGGTCCTGCACGTTCGCCACGCGACGCTCATGCACCTGGGGTGGCAGTTGGTGGAGGCGGGAAGCCGGGCCGTCGCGGGCTGGGGCGGCGGATCGGCCCCGGTCTCCTGCGCCATTCACGTCTTCATTGGCGGAATGGGGCGGTCGAGCCCCCGCCCTGCTCCTTTATAAAGAGCGGGGGGGGGGGGGGGTCGGTGCCCTACATTCCTCCATCTCACTTCTTCAGCTTCTGCTCCCCTCCCTCTCATTCTCCATGGAGAAAGGGAACCCTGGTCCTTCGACGGTGGCGACAAGGGTCGCCGCTCGACAACGCGTCCCTCCTTCTCCTGCACCTGCGGTGGCAGAGCCAGCCGCGAGGGGAAGGGGGAGTGGGCGAGGCCGAGGCGCTCGGGGAAGAGGAGGACGGGGCGGCGCGCCGGCTTTGCCTCCGCCAGCAGTTCCTCTCCCCATGGAGGGCCACGTTGGGGACGACCCTTGTGAGTTCTTCATCAGGCAGCGCCGGCCGCCTCGCCGTCGTCTTCGTCTCCCGACTCCATTCGCGAGCGAGATGGAGCTGGACCCACCTTAGACACTGAGGCTGCACATAAGGGGCTGTGGAATCAGCGGTACGCGAGTCCGCGTCGACTTCCCAGCCCCTAATGTGATGCATCTTGGTCGAGGGTGGAAGACGTTCGCCTATATCCACCGCTTGACGGAGGGGCTCACCCTCCATTTTAAGCTGATGGAGGACGGTCTCCTCTCCGTCAAGGTCTTTGGGTGCTTCGGGACTCGGGCAAGGTGCTGCGTGGAGAGCTCCTCTGATAGCGAAGACTCCTCCTCGAGCGGGAGTGACGAGGAGGACAGCGGCAGCGACGACGAGGGTAGCGGGCGGCAGGATGACGGGTCCGACTAGGCGTCGGGCGCCGCTCCGTGCGGCACCGGCGACCCCATCATCCGTGTCACCGGCTCCTTGAACTTCTCGGGGCCGTCTCCTTGGGCGGCTGGCGTTGGGAGGTTGCGGAAGAGGAAGAGGGCGGGCGGCAAGGCCGTCAACTCAGAGTACGTGGGCACGACGCCTTTGACGCGTGCTGATGTCCTGCCGCCTCATCTTCGAGCTCTGCCTCCGGCGCTGCCATCACCATCCACCCTTTGGACGACCACCGAGATGTTCTCTTGGTGTCTTCAGCTACCTGTAGCTTGTCTAGGCGCCCCCTTTGCCATTTTCGCCTCCTTGACCTACCTCCTGAAGAGAGGGACAAGAAAGGGATTACGGGCACCTTATCTCTTTTTAGTTTGTAAGCCTTCGGGCCTTAGCTGAATTTAAAGCTTGTAATCCCATCATTCATGTTTTTCATTCTCCATGAACTGTACCTGAGTGGAATGTTTTTAATGAAAAAGGGATGCTTGCCGGGTCACTTGTCTTGCGGGTGGAACCCACGTCAAGGGGTAAATCCTTGATATCTTTAAGATAAACATTTCCTTGCCCGGCAGCAGGCCCTGCCGTCTCCCCATGTCGCTCGACCTTTCTCATGATTTCGGCGAAGGCAAGGATGAGGCGGGTTCAGGCTCCTCGTTTCGTCCCTTCGCTGCCGCGACTACGACCAAACCTGGCCCCAGGAACGAGCCCTAGGGCCTAGAGTTAGAGGAGCACGGTAGCTTTAGGAAGAAACGAGGTTTCGCATACCTCAGTCCATAAGAGAATGCATGATAAGGGATGAAGAAATTATCTGAAGCTGCAGCCCCCGGCAACTCTGGTTCGCCGTGCGTGAATCTTTGTACTTGCAGCCCCCGGCAACACTGGCTTGCCGGGGTCCAGATGCTGGTCCGTCCTTCTTCTCTCTTTTTTTTTCATCCTCAAGTGATCCGGCAAGGATATCCGAGCCCTGCGAACCAAAGGAGACAAAAGAACGGCAAAGAGACGCACACTCGACCTCTAAGCTAGGGGTTAGCCGCCGCTAAGCACTATCAACCCTAACCAAGGACGAGACTCGATCTAGCATGCATGCTATAACTTAGGGCGCTAGCGCTTCATTTATGCTCTTGGTCTGCGCCTGGCTTTGTACAAAGGGTTACATGCATCATCGGCAATGCTTGTACAAAAGGTGGCTTGCCGGGAGGCCCGACAAGCCGCGCCTTATGGGTAAAACCTGCGAAGATTCTCGATGTTCCAGGAGTTGCTCACCGGAACGGCATCTTCGGTCTCCAGGCGGACTGCGCCGGGCCTGGTGACTCGTATTACCCGATAAGGGCCTTCCCGGCGTCAACTTGTTGGAATTCTTGGCCGATTGAACGCGCCGAAGAACAAGGTCACCTTCCTCAAGGCTCCGGGCATGAACCTTGTGGCTATGGTAGCGGCGCAAGGCTTGCTGGTAGCGTGCTACTCTCACAGCCGCCCGAAGACGATCTTCCTCAAGGAGCAGTGCGTCGTCTTGCCGCAGTTACTCTTGCTCAAGCTCATCATAAGCGAGCACTCGAGGTGACCCGTATATGAGTTCAGTGGGGATAACTGCTTCTGCCCCGTATACCAGGGCAAAGGGTGTCTGGCCGGTGGCTCGATTTGGTGTCGTCCTGATTGACCAAAGAACCGTCGGCAACTCATCGATCCAGCGCCTTCCGCTCTTGTGCAGTCTGTCAAAGGTCTTGGTCCTTAAGCCTCGCAACACTTCAGCATTTGCCCTCTCAACTTGCCCGTTGCTCCGCTGGTGAGCGATGGAAGCGAAACAGACTTTGCTGCCGAGGTCCTGAGTATACTGCATGAAGGTGCGGCTTGTGAACTGCGTACCATTGTCGGTGATGATCCAGTTGGGTACACCGTAACGGCACACTAGCCCCTTGAAGAACTTGATGGCTGACTGAGCTGTGACCTTCCTCACTGCCTCCACTTCTGGCCACTTTGTGAACTTGTCGATGGCTACGTACAAGTACTCAAAGCCCCCGACAGCGCGGGGGAAAGGGCCCAGTATGTCGAGCCCCCAGACCGAGAAGGGCCAGGAGAGAGGAATGGTTTGAAGGGCTTGAGTTGGTTGATGAAGCTTTCTTGAATGGAACTGACACGCGTCACACCTGGTGACGAGTGTCGTTGCATCCTGGAGGGCGGTGGGCTAGAAGAAACCTTGTCGGAACGCCTTGCCGGCAAGGGCTCTCGACCCAATGTGGGATCCACATATGCCTCCATGTATCTCCGCCAACAGCTCCAGTCCTTCCTCTCGAGGGATGCACTTCAATTTCACACCGTTCGATCTCTTCCTATACAGGACGTCATCAACGAACTGGTACATGGCAGAGCGACGGGCTACTTTTTCCGCTTCTTCCTGCTCCTCAGGAAGCTCCCCTGTCTGGAGGAATCGGACGGTACACTGTGCCCACGTTGGATCCTGAGGCTCGATGGCGAGGACTAAAGGAATTTCCTCCGCTATAGGGGCGGCTGTCTCAACGGCAAGAGCTTGGCGTCCTGCCGGAGCTAGCCGTCCCGTGGCGGGTTCAGTGTCCTCGGCAACATGCTTGCCGGCGGCTCCGGGGAGCTCGGCGGGAAAGTACTTGCCGGGTCCTAATTTCCTCCTCTTGTTCTGCTCTGTTGATGGATCAACGGATGGCTAAGTTAGCTGAAGCACAAAGGTACCTGGTTCCACAGGTAGCTTGAGGGCAGCGTGCTTCGACAGGTAATCGGCGATATCGTTCTCCGTTCGGGGAACGTATTCAGCCTGGATACCGGCGAAACGCTCTTCCAGCTTTCTCACTTCATCAACGTAGGCCTTCATCAACGGGCTCTGGTAATCCTTATTGACTTGCTTGACGACAAGCTGCGAGTCGCCCCTGACGATGAGCTTTTTGATTCCGAGGTCCGCCGCGATCCTAAGACCGGCAAGCAGCCCTTTGTATTCCGTCGTGTTGTTTGTTGACGCCTCCCTGGGGAAGTGCATCTGGATCACGTACTTGAGGTGCTCTCCGGTAGGGGCGGCAAGCAGTACGCCAGCCCTGGCACCCTGGAGGGAGAAAGCCCCATCAAAGTACATAATCCAATCGCAACTTGCCTCCTTGCCGGGGAGAGTAGTCTCTTGGGCTTCTTCGTCAGGTGTGGCGGTCCATTCTGCAATGAACTCCGCCAGGACTCGGCTCTAGATCATCGAAGTACTTTCGAACTTGAGGCCAAAGCTGGACAGCTCCAGTGCCCATTCCACAATCCTCCCCGTCGCATCTGGATTGTGCAATATCCGCTGCAGTGGGAGGCGAGTGACGATAGTGATCTCGTGTGCCTGGAAGTAGTGATGCAGCTTCCTCGAGGCCATGAGGAGGCTGAAGAGCAGTTTTTGCACACCAGAGTACCTCGACCTAGCCCCCTGCAAGAGGGAGCTAACGAAGTAGTCCGGGCGCTGCATCACTTTCTTCTTTGGCGGCACCTCGACCAACTGTGTCGCCTCCGCACTGGTGGCGTCGGGCTCTGTTGCTGCCATTACCTCGTCGTCGACCTCCCTCTGCGCTACTAGTGCGGCGTTGACCACCTGGTTCGTTGCCGCTAAGTATAGCAGCAACGGCTCCTGGGGCCTGGGCGCAACTAGTGTTGGTGCGGAGGAGAGGTACTTCTTCAAATCTTCCAATGCCGCTTCGGCTTCTGGTGTCCACTCCACCGGGCCCGCCTTTTTCAGGATCTTGAAAAAGGGAAGGGCGCGCTCGGCGGACTTGGATATGAACCTGCCCAGGGCAGCGACGCAACTAGCAAGCCGGTGCACATCCTTGATTCGCTTGGGTGCTTCAATCTGCTCTATAGCTTCGATCTTGTCCGGGTTGGCCTCTATCCCCCGCTGCGACACAAAGAACCCGAGAAGCTTGCCGGACGGAACGCCAAAGACGCACACATGGGGTGATGAAGGCTGTTTTCTCTTCGTCTTCTTTCGTCATGAATATCTGGTGGCTCTCCATTCGTCGAGTTTCCCCGTAGTGGGAGGAAAGTCGAGGAGCAACCGCGCGCGCGCCAGGGCTTCTGCTGGCGTCGGTGGCAGCGAAACCTGCACGGATCGCGATGCGCTTCGACTTCTGACCATGTCAGAAGGAGCTCTACCACGACCGCGCGGTCGCACGCCGTCTTCACCAGTGCCTCGGCGAGCGGGCAGGTCTTCTACATCCCGAGAGTGGCGCTCGGGGCTTTTCCCGCGGCGACGCCCGGGGTCTTCGGGGCGATCACGCCGCTCGTCGCGCGCCGCTTGAGAGGAACGCGCCGTCGGCGCTGGAGTGGGAGTCCTGGAGGCCCTCGCGCCGCCAGCGGGTGGGGCAGCGCGACCTCGGAAGGTCCCGCGCCACCTGCGGAGGCCCCGGCTCCGTCTTTGGATTTGGCGGCGTGCGGCCCGTTACCGGGCGCACGAACATCGCCGCCTCCCAAACTCCGGCTGCTGGGACAGTGTTGGTGTTCGCGAACAGCGCCCCGGGTCCTTTCGGCGACCGGTCCGCTGCTCGCCCGCGTCGGGACGGGATGCCCGGCGTCAGATGGGCCAACCGTCACCGTCTTCTTCTTCTTGGGCGCCATGACGATGAAGAAGCGTCGACCTAACTGGTAAAGCCCATTCTCACAACTGCGCAGCCCCTGCCTGGCGCGCCAAAGACGTCGGTGGGAAACGTCACCTATGGGATCACGAGAATCCCTTTCTGCGGTTGCGGGGCGCGGGGGCCGTGAGAAGAGCGGATCGAGCAGGCAGTACACGATTCCTTTACCCAGGTTCGGGCCGCGAAGATGCGTAAAACCCTACTCCTGCTTTGGTGGATTATATGTTTGTGTTCTTGAGCTAGCTACGGGGCGTGAGGAGCTCCAAAAAGCCGAATCCTCTTCCTGGTCGCCTGGGGCCTCCTTTTATAGGGAAAGGGGCTGCCACAGTGGCACACAGGAGGTGGAAACGGTACAGTGATGCGAGGTTATCCCTCGCATTACATGACAAGGTGCATTTAATGCGCCTTGCTTAGGTGTCCTTGCTTTATTGAGGGCAGGGGAAAGCCCTGTCTCGTCCGTCGCCGCTCTCTCCCGCGTCGACACGCGCCCTGGCCAGCGGTGCCTGCGATGCCATGTAGGCGGGCAGGCAGCTGAGGTGGCGCAGCGGTGGGTCTGCATGCCGCCACGCAGGTGCCTGCCCAGCTGGTTGGGTCGGCAGCTGGATGTGAACGGTGGTGGAGGCGTGACTGGTGCGGGTCCGATGCTGGCCCCGCGGGTGTCCTTGGCAAGGGCCTTGCCGCGGCCCCGGCAAGGGTCTCGTCGGGGTGCCGACAAGGGTCTTGCCGTGGCGCCTGCTGCCATCCCCGGCAAGGCTCTTGCCGGGGGCCTTGTTGTTTTCCTTGGCTGGGATCCCGCCAAGGACCATCATCTTCTAAAGTGTGCATCTGATCTTGAATGTCTTCACAAAGATCTGCATACCACCACGGGGATGCCTCCCGAATCCTTGCCCCATGGGGGCAGTGGACTCAAGGGTGACCCGCTCCATAGGTGTGGGGCGAGCTGCCACGACAAGGGTCTTGTCGGGTTTGCAAAAACCGCCTCCCGGCAAGGATCTTGCCGGGGGGCCCCGCTTTGTCCCCTTTGCTCTTTGTGGTCTTGGTCTTGGCGTCGTTCTGCTCCTCTTTGGCTTCGGCCTTACCTTGGTTCTACCTCCCTTGCCGGGCTCGGTGCGACGGCGCCCATGGCTCAGACTGCCCGTGCACAGTCATAGGGGTACAAAAAGTGTACCCCTCTTTTTGTACACCGACATCCTTGATCCAGACCGCGGGATCTGTTGTGCTATCGTATGATTCGATGTTTACGGGTTTAAAGCCCTCAGGGATTTTATGATCCATTACTTCATCTATGAAGCATAGTGGGTGTGCGACGCCTCTATACTGGGCTATATCACGGCGCAACTTGGAGGAGCTTTGTCCATTGTGTTCGGCCCGGCCGGATTTATCGTGTCCGGAGTGACGATCACCGTCACGTGTCGTGGGGCGCCCGCGCGATCCGTAGATCGACCTTGTTTGTCTTGCCTTGTCCTCCAGTATATCTCGCAGGTCCGACGCGTTTTCCCGTGCCTTAGCATGTTTTGAGCGGCATCGGGGCATGGCTTGAGTGGAGGGCTTAGAGGCCTCTCTATCGCGGCCATGGGGTGTCTTGTCTACCATGTCATGCACTGGTGATGTAGGTGCCTCCTCCTCTAATCGGGGTAGCAGCCTGCGCTTTGGGTAATGCTTGGAGGGGCGTTCGAGTTCATACTCTTCGGCCGCAAGGACTTCAGTCCATCTGTCAGCTAGCAGATCTTGATCAGCTCTAAGCTGTTGTTGCTTTTTCTTGAGGCTGCTTGCCGTGGCTAAAAGCCTGCGCTTGAAACGCTCTTGTTCGGCGGGGTCTGATGGTACGACGAATTCGTCGTCGTCGAGGCTTGCCTCGTCTTCAGAGGGAGGCATGTAGTTATCGTCCTCAACCTCTCGGTCTGCCGCCCTCTCACGAGGGCTGGCATCTCCATCTTCCTGTGCCGAATCTTGCTGGAGGGGGTGTTCTTCGGCGTTATCCGGGGTAGTATTATCTCCCGTGCCGGAATCACCGTTTTTGCTTTGGCGGGATTTAGAGCGGCGTCGCTGACGCCGGCGGTTTGGCTGTTTCTTGGAGGTATCATCCTCCGCTGTTCCATCGCCATCTCCATGTTTTGGAGTATCCACCATATATATATATATATCATATGACAAGGTGGCCTTCCAGCGCCCTACAGGTGCTGGTTCCTATTCGTCTCCTGCATCGTCGTCCATACAGTCGATGTCTTCGGAGTCGAAGTCAAGCATGTCGGTTAAATCGTCGACATCGGCTACAAAGTGGGTGGTGGGTGGGGTTTGAATTTCTTCATCGTACGTATCCCATCCTTGCTGGCCATAGTCCGGCCAGGGCTCTCCCGAAAAAGAGAGAGACTTTAGTGAGTTCAGGATGTCGCCAAAGGGCAAGTGCTGAAAGATGTCCGCGCCTGTGAACTCCATGACCGGCGCCCAATCGGATTCGATTGGCAGGGGCGCGGGAGGTTCGGAGTCCGGAGGGGAATCCGGATCCTTGGAGTCACGGGTCATGCAGAGTGCGGGGCTGGCGTTCGGCTCGATCGCTTTTGAGATCGCAGCCCCCCGGGTGACGTCCAACCACTCACCCTCGATCAGCGCCGCAGGTTCCGCATTGAGGGTCGGAACCGACGCGCGTGCGGGCTCCAGGGCACTGTTCGGCGGCAGAGCTAGATCATGCCCATCGAGATAGTGTGGCGCGCTTGGCTGTGGCCTGAATCCGTCGAAGATCAAGTCCCCGCGGATGTCAGCCGTGTAGTTCAAACTTCCTAACCTGACCTGATGGCCAGGGGCGTAGCTTTCGATCTGCTCCAGGCGGCCAAACAAATTGGCCCGCAGTGCGAAGCCGCCGAAGACGAAGATCTGTCCAGGGAGAAAAGTCTCACCCTGGACTACATCGCCGTTGATGATCAAAGGAGCCATCGGGCCTAAAAGCAACGACACAGAGGAACTCTCAATGAAAGCACCAATGTCGGTGTCAAAACCGGCGGATCTCGGGTAGGGGGTCCCGAACTGTGCGTCTAGGCCGGATGGTAACAGGAGATAAGGGACACGAAGTTTACGCAGGTTTGGGCCCTCTCGATGGAGGTAAAACCCTACTCCTGCTTGATTAATATTGATAATATGGGTAGTACAAGAGTAGATCTACCACGAGATCAAGGAGGCTAAACCCTAGAAGCTAGCCTATAGTATGGTTGTTGTATGATGAAGTTGTCCTACGGACTAGAACCCTCCGGTTTATATAGATACCGGATAGGGTTAGGGTTACACAAAGTCGGTTACAATGGTAGGAGATCTTGAATATCCGCATCGCCAAGCTTGCCTTCCACGCCAAGGAAAGTCCCTTCCGGACACGGGACGAAGTCTTCAATCTTGTATCTTCATAGTCCTGGAGTCCGGCTGAAGGTATAGTCCGGCTATCCGAACACCCCCTAATCCAGGACTCCCTCAATCACCATGACTCTTTGTATAAGGTATAAGACAAAAATAAAAGATAGGCCCTTCGCAGAGTGTCGTGGATTTGTCACGGCAGATGTCCCGGCGAAAGGACTTAGTCGTGGAGCCAGCGCAACGGGTTAACTTGAAGGGGTTAAAGCGGACGCAAGGACACGGTGTTTATACTAGTTCGGCCCCTTCAATGAAGGTAAAAGCCTACGTCTAGTTGTGATGGGATTGATGGGTTTCGAGGGCTAGGGAGCGATAAGCTTCGCCTAAACCTCGAGTTCTTGTTCTCTGTCCTTAAACCGCCGTCGGGTCGTCCCCTTATATACACGGGTGACGCCCGTCGGTCTGCAAAGTCCCAACCCCCGGTTCATAAACGTGCCCGGGTCGGTCTCTCTATTCTAAACTTACAATGCAAGTTTACCTCAGGCCGGTTTACGCCGTAAACCTTCTAAACCGATTATAGGCTTCGGGCCCTTCTATTTCTCCTTGGGCTTTGACATCTCGGGTCCCTTGACGGAGCTAACCCGGGCCCTATAGGCCGGTTTACCCCAAATAGCAATATCCCCAACATTAGGCCCCAGATTGATTTGAACTGGTTCATGTCAATCCTTAATAAGAATTCCTGTTTTCAAATGCTTTTCCAGCGACTGCTAGACCGCTGTTTCTTCGTCCCCTCTTGCTGCGGTAAACCGATATGACGTCAGCGCAAATTTACCGTCTCCTTTTGCTGATCCGCAATAATCAGGGCAACGGCTGGGCTCCCGAAATCACCGGCCCCTGGATTCGCGCGCCTGACACGCGCGCCGCTCCTTATAAATAGGACTTGAAAGCCATCTTCCTTTCCTCCCTTTCGTCCCCTTCTTCGTCTTCCTCGCGACCCAGACCTCGGAGCTCCGCCGCCGCCGTCAGCTACTGCATCAACTCCGGCCGCTGCATCAACCTGATCGGACCAGAGCACCGCGGCGACTTTCCACATCCGTTTGGATCCCGGTAAGGCCCCTGTTCTTCTTGCTTTAGATTTGTTCTAGGGTTCGTCATCCTGCTACTGTTTCTTGTTCATCCCCATAGCAGCTTTTGCGAACAGATGATGATACCTGTATCGTGATTTGTAGTCCCTCTCAGTATTCGCCATAAATCTGTACTCATCTCCTTAGATCTCACTCATTTCCCTGCTTGTCGAACTTATGTTGTTCTGCTGTGAGCTAAACCTCATATTTTTACTTCTTTTTCGCCCTAGCTGTAGATCCATTGCTTTGAAAGAATCCGTACGGGATCTGTTTCTGCTTTCATATTCACAACTGATAGATCTGGTCGGTTTAACTTCTAGCAAAGCGAACAAACCAATCCACACATCCATTAGTCCCCTTGATGAACCGCTGGATGATATCATTGTAGATAACCTTACTCTATATAAGAGCATCTTCGGTTTACATTCACACTTGTTCTCAAACCGGAACACCTTTGTCTTGTAGATTTCCTCATGGCAAAACAGGTGTACGAATGCAACTGGGTTCCCTCTCGCATCACTGAGACCCAACTAAACAACTTAGTTCTGACTGGCGCTTTGAGTAGCAAAAATGCCATCCATTGGAGGGTTCCAGGAGACGAATGTCCTCCTACCCCACAGGAGGGAGAAGTGGTGGTGTTTGCGGATCACCTGGCCCGGGGTTTTAATCCACCCGGTTCAAAATTTTATCGGGACGTCCTGGCTAACTTTAGGTTGCGCCCACAAGATGTTGGTCCAAACTCAGTCACGAATATCTGCCATTTTCAAGTGCTTTGCGAGGTGTACTTCCAGGAGGAACCTACTGTAGATCTGTTCCGGGACTGTTTTCATTTGAACCGACGTACTGAATTCACCGACGGCCCTAATATGGAACTGGGTGGTATGGCGAGTCAAAAGAGGAAAGAGGTGACTTATCCTCACGCCAAGTTGCATAGTCATCCGCAAGAATGGAATTACACTTGGTTCTATTGCAAGGATACTTCCCCTGCTGAAGAAAATCCACTGCCCGGCTTCCGTCCAGAGAGACTTAGCAATACACACCCCTTCCCCCCAAGGCTAACCGCCAAAGAGAGGAGTAAGTATGCCCCTCAGCTGTCCAAGCTCAGAGCCTTCATGGCTAACGGTTTAACGGGGGTAGATCTTGCCCGTTGCTGGATTTCATGGAGCATCCTGCCCCTTAGCATCCGCTCCGGTTTAATGTGCCAATACACGGGCCGGGTTGATGATCCTTTGAGGCACTGCAACATTCAGCTGACGGAGGACGAAGTCACTGAAGCTGTGAAAAAGATGCTGAATGAACCGGAATATGTTTGCGCCCGAACCGGCCTGCTTCCATTTTGCGCCACAAACAAACCACCTGCTGTAAGTATCTCCCCTCTGTTTGTTATAGAATTTATGATCTCCTTATACACATATTGCTAACTCCAGTCCTTTCTGAGACAGGGAGATGATCCGTTTTGGAGCAAGAAGTTTCAAGAGCCGACCGAAAAGGTAACCCGACCAAAAACGAGGGTGAAGAAGCCCGCTCAGAAGAAAAGGAACACCGCTTCCTCTACCCCGGATTTAGAGGATGATGATGTGGGTAATCCGGACCTTGGGGTAGACCTCGATTCAGTTGGCTTACTTTTTATACGTCTTATTGATGATGATATTTGTCAGGACGACGCTGAAGCGAGCAATGCTGAAGGCCCAGAGGTAACTATTCTTTCTTCTGATGCCGTTCCTTTGCCTTTGAAAAAACCTCGCCAAGCAAACCGGAAAATTAAATTTTCTCATCCTCTTGCTTACTTGGATCCCAAATTTCTTGTGAAGACCCAGCAACATGAAGCTCGACGCACCACCCGGCATAGCGGCCAGGTAGTTACCTCCGCCGGTTTACCGAACAGCCCGGTTCGGAAACGCCGCTCAGAGGTCTCCGATTTATGCGCTAGCTTTCCTCCTAAAGCAGGTTTAACTCGTCAGCCTCTTAATCCATCTGACTCCGATTATCAGGTCACTTCCCATTCATCTTCTGGTGAATCTTCAGCCACTCAACTGCCACCGCTGAAGACAGTTATTGGGTAAGTTGGACCGATCACAACATATCTCTGTATGGGTCTCTTAATCCATCTTATACCGTTTTTTCAATCATTGGGTTTTTTCCAGGGCTAAACCTAGACCGAGCAAGAAGGCTCGTCTGGATAACCCGGCTGAAGGAACTGCCGCTCCTGAACCGGAGAAAACTCCTGGTGCTGACGCTCTGGGTCGTGAAGATATTCAGAATTATCTATCTCCGCAAGATGACACCTGTGCTGAAGAAAGGCCTACCAAACCTGCCAGCCATACTAATCCGCCTGCCAGTCCTGTTCGGGTTGAGGAATCCATCCCCCCTTCTGGAACTGTTGATAAACCGACAGGGCCACTGCAGAGCAGCGACTCCAAGGATGACGATGTTGTGATTACCGGCATTGGCCGCTCTGAATTGGGGAACACTGCTACTTTGGCCAAGCATACTGCCAAGGACGAAATCTCGGCCATAAAGGGAAAATGGGACATTGACTCCTCAACGTACGCCGCTTTAAGCGCCCAAGATCTTTATTCTGGGTACCTGAACCGACTGTACACCAGTCGCGATTATGAAGCTGGTATGATCAGGATGATGAAAGAAAAACTTGAGGTAACTCTCTTGTGCTTCCTTCTGTTACAACCTAGCTTCTCAATTTGATCCGAATCCGAGATGGTAACCCGAATCATGCTGCCTTGACCACTAAGGTCCGGTTTAAAAACCCAGGGCTTCAACATAGGCCTTTAACCAGAAACATCATTAAATAACCATTAGCCCCCAAGTGCCAAGTTTTAATACTTGTATTAATCCTGGGACTTTTTGTAGTGGAAAACATGTGTTAAAATCAAGTATGCATTAGCCCCCAAGTATCGAGCACATAACTTGCTTGTGTGGTTGATACTTTCAAACCGTGCACTATTTTCTGAACACTGGTGATGACCTGCTGCAGGGGGATTTGAAGACCAAAGAGAAACAAGTCTCGGACCTTCAGGAAACTTTAAAAACCCAGCAGGCTGAAACTGAAAAAGCGAAGGAGGAATTAACCAATGCCTTAACCGTTATGGAACAGCTGAAAGAAAACCGCAAAAAGGAGCAAGCTGTTTGGGCTACTGAAAAAGCTCTTTTGACGAAGAGGGCTGAAAATGCTGAAGCTGCTCTCAAACCGGTGGTCAATGAATTATCCACCGTGAAGCGACAAATACACTCCATGACCTCTGCCGTCTTTGGTAAATTTCTTTCGATGCCCTTCTTCCAATTTGTACCTTGTCTGCTATATCCTATGTCCGGTCTGTAATCCATCTTGAAACACTGCAGGCTCACGTATTGGACACTTGGGTTCTGACGTGCGGATGAAACTCAAAGCTGCCTATACTCTGATTGAACAGTTGTACACCGGAGCACAGAGAGCTATCACCACTGCGTCGCACAACCACCCTGCACCGTCTCTGATTCAAGACACGTTAAAGAGGCTATCCATGCTTCCAGCCCGGATTGAAGAGTTGAAAAGATCAGCTGCTCGAACTGGAGCCATCACTGCCCTGATCCGGGCCAAAGCGTGGGTACCAGATTTCGATCCTGTCGAAGCGGCCCAAGGATACCCCAGCTTGAAAGAAGATGGTTCAGACTTTGGTGAAGATGATTTGAGGGCGATAAACCGGGCGGTGCGCCCCCTAGCTTGTCAATTGGCTGAAGAAGCAGATCTGACCCATTACCAAGCCCAATATGATAATCAGAATAGGCGAGTAGCTGCCCCGGTCCCTGAAGCGGAAAACCTTATTCCTCCAATCCGTAAGCATACCTACGCCCCTGACATTGAACCGTCTTTGCTGATTCACGAAGAAGCTGTCTTTCAAGCGCTAATGGGAATCGACTGGACCACTGCTGATTTCCAGCCAATGGGTAGCCAAGAGGATGCGGCACAAGATGATCCACAGCCTTCGAACCGAGGCGGCGAACAGGCGTAATCAACGCTCCGGTTCACCTTAATTGGTGACGTTTAATCCGTCAAGAAACAATATATTCAGGCACTACGCTGCCTTGTAATAAGATAGTTTAATACCTCTGCATTTGAATGTGCCTTCGCGCACGGGTACTGATGCCCTTTCCAATGACGTTTTCCAACTTATGTTTCCTGTCTTTACTGAGTACACAAGATCTTTCGACCCTATGAACCGTGCTGCGCCTTTGCCAAACCGGGCAACTTGCCTCCGGGTTAAAAAACGGACCAGGCTGTGTCAGCTGAATCGGTTTAAAAATACTTGACGTTCCGAAGAACAAAAAACACCACAATAAAGGCAGAAAACAAAAACCAAATACGAGAGGGCAACGCGATGGTAAAACGCATGCAAATAGTGGTTGCTATGAACCGTTCAGAAGGCGTGACCGTCGTCAAGACAAAAGAAACCAAGCCCCCAAGAGGTGTAGCTACGGCTCAAGTCGACTAGGTTCCTAACTGAATCGTGGCAAATATGCCGGTCAAATGGCATTGCATTGGTTCGGATTCGACCAAGCCCCCAAGTGACTCAGTGGCCAAAGGCCGATCAAGTGGCATTGCGTTGGTTCGGACACGACCAAGCCCCCAAATGATTCATTGGCTAAAAAGCCGATCAGAAGGCATTACCATCATCAAGACATGACCGAGCTCCCATAAGGTGTAACTACGGTTCAAGTCGATTAGGTCCCCAACTGATTCAGTGGCAAATGTGCCAGCCAGAAGGCATTACCGTCGTCAAGACATGACCAAGCCCCCTGGAGGTGTAGCTACGGTTCAGGCCGACTAGGTCCCCAACTGACTTTATAAGGATAGCTATGTTCTCTTTGGTTCGAATACGACCTATGTTTGAACAGGAAGCCCCATGTTTGAGCCGCGCATCACGTCAGCAGGTCCTCTTCAGTAACCTTTAACCTTTCTGCAAGAGGTAAATTTTTCCTGAACCGGGATAGTGAACCGGATGTTAAGAGCTTCACAGCTTTGTAGGGGATATCTTCCCTTGAACCGGCTTTTAAACCGGAATCTTTAATTTGATCTCCTGTGAAGCGACCTCAAGGGGTAAACACGCATGATGTGAAGAACAGCAGAGACCCCGCTTTACTCGAGGCTCCGGTTTATTGTATTAATCATATATATACATGGTCATGATATGTACATAAACAGAGCCCAAGGCTCATGTATAATAAGGTCGAAGATGAGCTATGTTCCACGGCCTGCCGGTCTCCTCCTCTGATGTGCGTGAATCCTTGTGCTCTCGAATATCAATCAGGTAGTATGACCCATTATTCAGATTCTTGCTGACCACAAAAGGTCCCTCCCAAGGCGGGGATAATTTATGCTGATCAGACTGCTCCTGGATGAGCCGAAGCACCAAATCCCCCTCCTGAAAGGTTCTGGTCCTAACCCGACGGCTGTGGTAACGACGAAGATCTTGCTGGTAAATCGCTGAACGGGCAGCTGCTAAGTCACGTTCCTCATCCAACAAGTCAAGAGCGTTCTGCCGTGCCTACTCGTTGTCCGCTTCAATATACGCTGCCACACGAGGTGAGTCATGTCCTATATCACTTGGGAGAACCGCCTCTGCTCCATAGACCATAAAAAACGGTGTAAACCCCGTGGATCTGTTAGGCGTGGTGTTGATGCTCCATAATACAGACGGTAGCTCCTCCACCCAACAACCCGGCGTCCTTTGCAAAGGGACCAGAAGCCGGGGTTTGATACCTCTCAAGATCTCTTGATTCGCTCGTTCTGCCTGACCATTAGACTGTGGGTGAGCTACCGAAGAAACATCAAGCCGTATGTGCTCCCGTGCGCAGAACTCTTTCATGGCCCCCTTGGATAGATTAGTACCATTATCTGTGATGATGCTGTGTGGAAAGCCAAACCGGAAGATCACCTTCTTTATAAACCGAACCGCCGTGGCAGCATCACATTTACTGACAAATTCTGCCTCCACCCACTTTGTAAATTTGTCAACCGCCACCAGTAGGTGGGTCTTCTTATCTTTGGAACGCTTAAAAGGCCCAACCATATCGAGCCCCCAAGTCGCAAACGGCCAAGTAATTGGAATCATCCTCAATTCTTGAGCCGGTATGTGTGCTCGTCTGGAAAATTTCTGGCAACCATCACATAACCTGACCAGGTCTTCTGCATCGGCATGAGCAGTTAACCAGTAGAAACCGTGGCGGAACGCTTTAGCCACCAATGATTTTGAACCGGCGTGGTGGCCGCAATCCCCTTCATGTATTTCACGTAATATCTCGCACCCCTCCTCTGGGGATACGCACCGTTGCAGCGCTCCTGACACGCTACGATGATGTAGCTCTCCTTTGAGAATGGTCATAGACTTGGACCGCCGTACTATCTGTCGAGCCAAGCTTTCGTCTTCTGGCAACTCACCCCGGTTCATATATGCCAGATAAGGGAGCGTCCAATCCGGGGTGACGTGAAGAGCCGCCACTAATTGAGCCTCCGGATCAGGAACAACCAACTCCAGCTCACCGGGTAGCTGTACCGATGGGTGATACAATACATCCAAGAAAACATTGGGTGGGACCGGTTTACGCTGAGAGCCCAAGCGGCTTAAAGCGTCCGCTGCCTCATTCTTTCTGCGGTCCACATGGTCCACTTGATAGCCTTTGAAATACCCGGCCACCATATCTACTTCACGTCGGTATGCAGCCATGAGCGGGTCCTTAGAATCCCAGGTGCCAGATACCTGCTGAGCCACCAGATCCGAATCACCAAAGCACCTAACTCTGCTCAGATTCATCTCTTTAGCCATCCGCAGACCATGAAGCAAAGCTTCATACTCAGCCGCATTATTTGTACAGGGGAACATTAAACGGAGGACATAACAAAACTTATCACCTCGTGGGGAAGTTAAAACGACTCCAGCCCCCGAGCCTTCCAATTGTCTGGACCCGTCAAAATGAATAGTCCAATAGGTGTTATCTGGCTTCTCCTCAGGCGCTTGTAACTCTGTCCAATCGTTTATGAAGTCGACAAGTGCTTGTGACTTTATGGCCGTCCGGGGTACGTACCTTAAATCGTGCGGCCCGAGCTCAATAGCCCACTTGGCAATCCGACCGGTTGCCTCCCGGTTCTGTATGATGTCACCCAAAGGAGCAGAACTGACCACCGTGATGGGGTGTCCTTGAAAATATTGCCTCAGCTTCCGGCTTGCCATAAAAACACCATATACCAGCTTCTGCCAATGCGGATACCTTTGTTTAGACTCGATAAGTACTTCACTGATATAGTAAACCGGTCGCTGAACCGGATGTTCCTTTCCAGCCTCCTTTCGTTCTACCACCATCGCCACACTAACTGCTCTGGCATTCGCAGCAACATATAACAGGAGTGGCTCTTTATCTACAGGGGCTGCCAAAACTGGCGGATTGACTAGCTGCCGCTTCAAGTCCTCAAACGCTTTATCTGCCTCCGCACTCCATACAAATTGATCCGTCTTCTTGAGCATTTGATACAAGGGGATCGCCTTTTCACCGAGGCGACTGATAAACCGGCTTAACGCTGCAATCCGTCCGGCCATGCGCTGAACATCATTGATGCATTTCGGTTTGGCCAGGGAGGTGATGGCTGTGATCTTTTCCGGATTAGCCTCAATTCCTCTATGGGATACTAAAAATCCCAACAACTTGCCTGCAGGCACACCAAAAACACATTTAGCCGGGTTGAGCATCATTTGGTACACTCTCAAATTATCGAAAGTCTCCTTCAAATCGTCAACCAGGGTCTCCTTCTTTCGTGACTTGACCACAATATCATCCACATAAGCATGCACATTATGGCCAATCTGCTCGTGGAGGCAATTTTGCACACACCGTTGATAAGTAGCCTGCGCACTCTTAAGCCCGAAGGGCATAGACACATAGCAGAAGGCTCCAAAGGGAGTAATGAACGCCGTCTTCTCCTGGTCCTTAACTGCCATCTTGATCTGATGATAACCCGAATAGGCATCCAAAAAACTCAAACGCTCGCAACCTGCTGTAGCATCAATGATTTGATCAATCCGAGGGAGAGCAAAAGGATCCGCTGGACAAGCTTTATTCAAGTCCGTGTAATCCACACACATGCACCAGGTGCCGTTTTTCTTAAGAACCAGCACCGGATTAGCAAGCCACTCGGGATGAAAAACCTCAATAATAAACCCAGCTGCCAGGAGCCTGGCCACTTCCTCACCAATCGCTTTACGTCTTTCTTCGTTAAACCGCCGTAAGAACTGCTTTACCGGTTTATACTTAGGATCCACATTAAGGGTGTGCTCAGCGAGTTGCCTCGGTACACCAGGCATGTCAGACGGCTTCCATGCAAAGATGTCCCGATTCTCACGGATGAACTCGATGAGCGTGCTTTCCTATTTTGGATCCAAGTTTGCACTGATGCTGAACTGCTTGGATGAATCGCCAGGCACGAAGTCAACAAGCTTAGTTTCGGCCGCTGATTTGAACTTCAAGGCCGGATCGTGGTCCGTAGTTGGCTTTTTTAATGAAGTCATGTCCTCCGGATCAACACCGTCTTTGTACTGCCTTAGCTCCTCCGTAGCACAAACCGATTCTGCATAAGCCGCATCTCCTTCCTCGCATTCCAAAGCGATTCGACGGCTCCCATGAACCGTTATAGTGCCCTTGTAACCCGGCATCTTAAGTTGCAGATACACGTAGCAGGGCCGTGCCATAAATTTTGCATAAGCTGGCCGTCCAAACAAAGCGTGATACGGACTTTGGATCTTAACCACTTCGAACGTCAACGTCTCTGATCTGGAATCGTGACTATCGCCAAAGACCACTTCAAGGGCTATCTTACCAACCGGATATGCAGACTTGCCAGGCACCACCCCGTGGAACACTGTATTGGTCGGTTTGAGATCCTTATCTACCAGTCCCATGCGACGGAAGGTCTCATAATACAAGATGTTAATGCTGCTCCCTCCGTCCATGAGCACCTTGGTGAGCTTATAACCTCCCACCTGAGGCGCCACCACCAATGCTAACTGACCCGGATTATAAACCCTGGGAGGGTGATCTTCTCGGCTCCATATGATAGGCTGTTCCGACCAGCGCAGATAGTGAGGTGTGGCCGGTTCGATAGCACTGACTGCCCGCCTCTGAAGCTTTCTATCCCGTTTATCCAAGCTTGTAGTAAAGACATGATACTGTCCACCACTCAACTGTTTCGGGTTGCTCTAATAACCTGATTGCTGCTGTCCGTAACCATTTTGATTACTTTGATTATTTTGGCTGTCCTGTCCGCCCGGATTACCCTGGAACCCTGGACCGGAATTTCTGCCACCGTATCCTGATCCGGAACCTGAACCGCCGCCGGAGCTGTGATCATATTGGAAAGTGTTTGAGCTTTTGAATTCCTTCATGATATAACAATCCTTCCAAAGATGGGTTGTTGGTTCCTCTTTTGTTCCGTGCTTCGGACAGGGCTGGTTTAAGAAAAAGTTCAAACGCTCCGGATTAGGACCGGGATTTGCGCGGAAACTTGGCTGTTTCCCCTTACGCCGCTGGCCTTTATTCTGTGCACTTGTGTTGGCCACAAAGTCCATGCTCCCGTCCGGTTTACGCTTACCTCCGCCTCCATTACCTGTCGGTCGATGTTGCTGGCCTTTGGTGTTGCTATTCTTCTTTCCCTTCCCTGCTTTGTCATCACCAGAGTCAGGATCCTTGGTACTGTCAGAATCCGCATACTTCACTAAACGGTCATGAGCGTTCCTATATCCGTACAATCACGCTTCATCCGGCCCAGCTTTAGCTTCAAAGGGCCAAACCGACAGTTGCTTTCCAACAACACCACGGCGGTGTCTGCGTTGATGCGATCTGACGAGTGCAAAACTTCTGATACCCGCCGCACCCAATGGGTAGTTGATTCCCCTTCTTGCTGAACGCAGGCTGCTAGGTCAACTATCGACATTGGCTGTTTGCACGTGTCCTTGAAATTCTTGACAAACCGGGCGCGCAATTGGGCCCACGAACTAATTGAATTAGGCGGTAAGCTCTTTAGCCAAGTCCGGGCCGTTCCTTCTAACATCATAGTAAAATACTTGGCACACGCCGTGTCATCCACATCCAGCATCTCCATAGCCATTTCATAGCTCTCCACCCATGTCTCCGGAGGCTGATCTGCCGTGTAGTTTGGTACCTTGCGGGGGCCTTTGAAGTCTTTGGGCAGGCGTACGTTGCGCAAAGCGGTAACAAGGCACGGTACTCCCAAAGAACTGGAGACCACCCCCGGTTCAACCGTAGCCGCTGGGAAGATAGGTGTAAGCTGACGAGCCTGATGCTGCGCTGCTAATCCGGCCTCCCGCGCACGGGTGCGATCCACATTCTCCTGAGCATTGTCGACGCCCGCTGGGTTGTTGCCGCGGAGCGCTTCACGCCTGGCATTGCTTGAAACAGCCGGCTCCTCCATGCGCCTACTATGGCTCCTGCTGGGGCGAGGGGTGGAGTGAATCCGATCACGGCTTTGTGAATATGCTTCTTGTTGGGCCAACGCGGTCCTAAGGAGCTCCTTGACCCGGCGTGTCTCTACGTCTTGCGGTGAATCGCCTTCGATCGGAATGGCTTCCAGCCGAGCTGCCGCCGCGACGAGGTTATCCATCGGGTTGGAATAATGACCTGACGGTGTTGGCACGGCCTGTGGTGTACCAGTGTTGTGACGAGGCAGGTTTATTATCCGGTGCTGAACCGGGGCGCCAACTGTCGCCTCCGCACGGTTTACCCCCGGGGTGTTGAAGAGATTTCGGGCGTCGAGGGCTGCGGGCAATCGAGATCGGGATTTCCTCTTCAGGACTTCCTGAGACGCATTCTGGTCCATCATGAGCCTGTAAGCCTGTGCATCCAAAGCGGCGCGCTCCGCCGTCATCCTGATCTCTTCTGCTGCCAGCTCCGCTTTAGCTTGAGTGATCTGCTCTCTCACTTTGGCGATCTCAGCATTGTGAACCTCCTGATCCACCGGGTTGGCTTCCGCCATGAGCGCTGCCAGTGCGTCAAACAGGTCTGACAAAATTTGGGCTGGTGAACCCGTAGGGCCTCCTGCCCGCGCAGCCGTTGCCGCTGCCGATCCGGAGATCGCTGCTGCTGCAGTTGATGATCGTGGCACCGCCTGTGTTCCAGCCATGAAGATCCCAACCCGATAGGGCAGATCAGAGGGGTCCGGAATACTGTTGCCATCGGAGCCGCCCCCAATACGATCATCTTGCAACTGGTAAAGAGATTCGGTTTCCCCGGTCGACGTTTCATCGCCGGAGTAGATGGCGGTTTCGTCACCGGATTCGGATCCTTCCTCGTAGCTTCCTCCGTGGATGACTCCCACGAAGGCGTGCTTCCTGGTCGGTTTAGCCAGGGTCGATCTCGTGCACTGAGCTGTCTCGACGAGGTCGGCGCAGACGCCTAGCTCGGGGCCTGGTTCTCCGATCTTGCCGATGAAAACATGGATGCCGCCAAAGGGGACCCGGTACCCGTACTCGATCGAGCCGGCGTCGGGGCCCCAGCCTGTGTTGTCGATGTAGAGTTTTCCGCGGCGGCTCTTGGTCATCCGACCCACAGCGTAACCCTCGAGTCCTTCAAAGCGGCCCTCCAAAAACTTGAAACCATCTCGCGATAGCCCCATGGTGGGCGCCAACTATCGTGGATTTGTCACGGCAGATGTCCCGGCGAAAGGACTTAGTCGTGGAGCCATCGCAACGGGTTAACTTGAAGGGGTTAAAGCGGACGCAAGGACACGGTGTTTATACTAGTTCGGCCCCTTCAATGAAGGTAAAAGCCTACGTCTAGTTGTGATGGGATTGATGGGTTTCGAGGGCTAGGGAGCGATATGCTTCGCCTAAACCTCGAGTTCTTGTTCTCTGTCCTTAAACCGCCGTCGGGTCGTCCCCTTATATACACGGGTGACGCCCGTCGGTCTGCAAAGTCCCAACCCCCGGTTCATAAACGTGCCCGGGTCGGTCTCTCTATTCTAAACTTACAATGCAAGTTTACCTCAGGCCGGTTTACGCCGTAAACCTTCTAAACCGATTATAGGCTTCGGGCCCTTCTATTTCTCCTTGGGCTTTGACATCTCGGGTCCCTTGACGGAGCTAACCCGGGCCCTATAGGCCGGTTTACCCCAAATAGCAATATCCCCAACACAGAGGGAAGCAGAGGTTGTCATGTGCTTTTATGGTTGGATGCACAAAATCTTAATGCAAAAGAACGTCACTTTATATTTCCACTTGTGATAGGGACCTTTATCATGCAGTCCGTCGCTTTTATTTCTTCCATATCACAAGCTCGTATAAAGCTTATTTTCTCCACACTAATAGATCATACATATTTAGAGAGCAATTTATATTGCTTGCAGCAATGACAACTTACTTGAAGGATCTTACTCAATCCATAGGTAGATATGGTGGACTCTCATGGCAAAACTGGGTTTAAGGATATTTGGAAGCACAAGTAGTATCTCTACTTGGTGCAAAGAATTTGGCTAGCATGAGGGGGAAAGGAAACCTCAACATGTTGGATGATCCATGACAATATAATTTATTTCGGATATAAGAAAACATAACCCATTACGTTGTCTTCCTTGTCCAACATCCCCTTTTTAGCATGTCATATTTTAATAAGTGCTCACAATCATAAAAGATGTCCAAGATATTATATTGATATGTGAAAACCTCTCTTTCTTTGTTACTTCCTATTAATTGCAACGGTGACCAAAACTATGTTTGTCAGCCCTCAACAACTTTTATTCATCATACTCTTTATATGTGAAGTCATTACTCTCCATAAGATCAATATGATCTCTTTATTTCTTTTTATTCCTTTTTTTCTTTATTCCCTCAAGATCATAGCAAGGTAACCAAGCCCTTGACTCAACACTAATCTTTATTATATATAGCTCACAGACTCGATTACATAGATAAGGATCAACACAAAAACTTAAAGCTAGATCATACTAAACTTTATTCTACTAGATCAAGATATAACCAAAAGGATCGAACTACGAAAAATGGTAAAGATAGAAGTGTGATGGTGATATGATACCGGGGCACCTCCCCCAAGCTTGGCAGTTGCCAAGGGGAGTGCCCAACTGCCCATACCCATGTATTTATGTCTCTTTCTTCGGAGGTGGTGGATGGAGTTGTTGATGAAGCCGTGTCACACATCGAGCGTAGGAGATTCTCCAATTGCGAATAATGCCCTTGAGTGCGGTGATGTATTCTTGCAACAAAATATTTTCACGAGTGAGATACTTGTTTTGCACCCGAGCTATTTCAACCATCTTGAAAGCTTCTATTTCAGTAGGGGTAAGATGGTTATGGTAAGGTTGAAGGATGTCTTCTTCTTCTGTTGCCGGAGCTTGATCCTTCGTGGCCTTCTTGATCCTATCACCTTTGTTTATCTCCCCAAGTTCTTCTCTCTTCATCTCTATCTTCATTAGCCAAGCATCGTCGCCCGCGTGGTTGGAGGAGGGGGACGACATGATGCCTGACCTTGAAAACTCTGGCAGAAAACAGCTGGAAACAAAAACAGGGGATATTTGCGTGGTACGGTGGTCAAAACCTTTGGGAAATTATATAATGAATTTTTACCGACCAAAATAAGTATCGTGCAAGAAAACGAAGTCCGGAGGGCACACGAGGTGCCCACGAGGCAGGGGGCGCATCCAGGGGTAGGGTACGCCCTCCACCCCCGTGGATGCGTCGTGTCCCTTTCGGACTACTTCTTATTTTCCTATTTCCTTAAATATTCCAAAACAGAGAAAAAATGCTATTAGAACTATTTTGGAGTCGGTTCACTTACCGTACCACATACCTATTCCTTTTTAGAATCTGAAACATTCTGGAAAGTGTCCCTTATGTACTCCTTCGGGGTTACGGTGTCAATAACATTGGTTTCAACATTTATGGGATTACCTGAGATATAATTTTTGATTCTTTGACCGTTCACCACCTTCGGATTTGTGCCTTCAAAGTTGTTGATTTTTATGGCACCGGAACAATATACCTCCTCGATAATGTAAGGACCTTCCCATTTAGAGAGGAGTTTCCCTGCAAAAAATCTTAAATGAGAGTTGTATAACAGGACATAATCACCAACATTAAACTCACTCTTTTGTATCCTTTTGTCATGCCTTCTTTTAACCTTTTCTTTAAACAGTTTGGCATTCTCGTAGGCCTCGGTTCTCCACTCATCAAATGAGTTAATGTCAAATAGTCTCTTATCACCGACAAGTTTGAAATCATAATTGAGCTCTTTAATGGCCCAATATGCCTTATGTTCTAGTTCGAGAGGTAAGTGACATGCTATTCCATAAACCAATTTATACGGAGACATACCCATATGATTTTTATATGCAGTTCTATAGGCCCATAATGCATCATCAAGTTTCTTGGACCAATTCTTTTTAGATCTATTAACAGTCTTTTGCAAAATTAATTTAATCTCTCTATTACTCAGTTCTACTTGACCACTATAGACTATGGGTGGTATGGAGATGCAATTCTATGATTAACATCATACTTAGCAAGCATTTTACGAAAAAACACCATGAATAAAATGTGAACCACCATCAGTCATTAAGTATCTAGGGACTCCAAACCTCGGAAAAATAACTTCTTTAAGCATCTTAATAGAGGTGTTATGATCAGCACTACTAGTTGGAATAGCTTCTACCCACTTAGTAATGTAATCAACAACAACTAAAATATGTGTATACCCATTAGAGGAAGGAAACAGTCCCATATAATCAAAGCCCCAAACATCAAATGGTTCAATAACAAGTGAATAGTTCATAGGCATTTCTTGACGTCTACTAATATTACCAATTCTTTGACATTCATCACAAGACAAGACAAACTTACGGGCATCTTTGAAAAGAGTAGGCCAACAAAAACCGGATTGCAATAACTTATGTGCAGTTCTATCTCCAGCGTAGTGTCCTCCATAAGCCTCAGAGTGACACTTGCATAGGATATGTTCCTGTTCATGCTCAGGTACACAACGTCTAATGACACCATCTACTCTTTCTTTATAAAGGTGTGGGTCATCCCAGAAGTAATGTCTTAAATCATAGAAAAACTTTTTCTTTTGCTAGTATGTGAAACTAGGTGGTATAAATTTAGTAACAATATCATTGGCATAATCAGCATACCATGGAGCAGTACGAGAAGCATTTATGACAGCTAATTGTTCATCAGGAAAGCTATCGTCAATAGGTAGTGGGTCATCAAGAACATTCTCTAACCTAGACAAGTTGTCTGCAACGGAGTTCTCAGCTCCCTTTCTATCAATAATATGCAAATCAAATTCTTGTAGCAAGAGAACCCATCTAATAAGTCTAGGTTTGGCATCTTTCTTTTCCATAAGATATTTAATAGCAGCATAATCAGTGTGAACAGTTACTTTAGAATCAACAATATAAGGTCTGAACTTACCACAAGCAAATACAACTGCTAAGAATTCCTTTTCAGTAGTAGCATAATTTCTCTGGGCACTGTCTAGAGTTTTACTAGCATATTGGATAACATTTAATTTCTTATCAACTCTTTGTCCTAGAACAACACCTAAAACATAATCACTAGCGTCACACATAATTTCAAAGGGTAAATTCCAATCAGGTGGTTGAACAATAGGTGCAGTAATCAAGGCTTTCTTAAGTATTTCAAATGCTACTACACAACATCACCAAAGACAAAGGGAACATATTTTTTGTAAGAGATTAGTGAGAGGCCTAGAAATTTTAGAGAAGTCTTTAATGAACCTCCTATAAAAACCGGCATGACCAAGCACTGGTGTGCGTCGGTCCTAAACAAACAATTTAAAACCCCCTTTCCGTGACGACATCTGGAACCGTCCCCAAGTGAGTGTGGGCGATAGGGGAGTCCTTCCCACCCGACCTAGAAACCGTCGGGGATATGCCCTCCTTGCACACACGTTCGGCAAAATGAGGTCGTGTGCGATCGGCGAGCGCTCAAATACGGAAATACGTACAATACAGATAAAAAATACAATTATACGGCGAAATTGTTTCCGGTCGCAAGTACATCCCACACAGTCAGTCCCCGCTAAACGTTTCCGTTCGTATGCACATCCCACACAGTCGCTCCAAGGAAAATGTTTCCGTTCACAGGTACATCACACAAATTTTTTCACGTTAAATCGTTTGCGTTACTGAATGTAGCACACACGGTCCATAGAAGAAACTGTGTGGCAAAGGCTGTCCATGACACACAATTTTTATGTGGTCATCAGGAAGGGCGCGGAGAATCTCGTCCTTGCTCAGGGGGGAAGTCTCCCCCACCTCCTCCAGGGTCTTCTCCGAGTCCTCCTCATCTTCTCCCTCTCCGCGGGACTCACCAGAAGACACCTCCACCGGTTTATGTGCCGAAGGGGCTCCGGAAAGCATCGGCGGCACCAGCCCGCGTGCGTCAAAAGTTGGCCTGGAGGCGATGAATTCCTCCAGATCCTTGCGCTGGAACAAGGGAACGAAAGCACTAGGCGGATACTCCTGGTTGTCTCCGACTATAAGGCGTAGGACGGCGCCCAATTCATCGCCAGGCAGGTCCCCTGGCCTCAGGCGAGTCTTGTTCTCCTTTTCTTCAAGCTCCCAGAGGGGGCGCGTGCGTGCCTAGAGTGGCGCAACCCGCAGCATCAAGAACTCCCTCAGGAGCATCGCCCCCGTTATCTTAGCCGCCCTTGCGTTACCCGGCCTCAGGTCGGTCATCATCTGCTCCAACACCAACGATGCCCGCTCGTCGACAAGCTCCGCCTTGGGCCACCCCCCGTTGGGAGGAGGCGTCGCTGTTGGCAACGCCAAACGCGGGTCGGCGCGCTGGGCATCCATCATGACCCATTTGGATCGGATGTTGTCGGCCCTCTTCCCGGTGCTCGAGATCGAGTTGGCCTTGCCGCAGGCGACGAAATTAGCGCATCCGGTGATGTGCTCATCGCTGACGCGGAGGAAAAAGAAATGGAGAAGGAGCGCCACGGACGGCATAACGCCCAGGTACGCCTCGCGGTAGTAGGCAAAGATGGACAGGAGGAGGACAGAGTTGGGATGAAGATGCAACGCCTGTAGCCCGTAGTGGCCGAGGACTTCATAAAAGAAATCAGAGAAGGGAGGAACCAACCCGATGGCGACGCTGCTCGAGAAGAAGGGGAAGAAGGTGCTCCCCTCAGGCTCTGGCTCGTCGGACCCGAGCCGGAGCTCCGTCTTTCCCCACTCATTGCTCTTACCCGCTGTCAGCAGGTGCACGGAGGTGAGGCTCTTCTTCGTGACGGTGGGCGCCTCGAGGGCTGGATCATACCAAGATGGTGTTGAGGAAGACTTGACCTTGCGCGGCGCCATGGGCGGTAGAAGCAGAGCAAGGGTGGAGCAGTTCTGGAGATAGCGGTGGCAAAGAGCGAGAAAGGGGATCTGGAGCGAGGCAAGGAAGAAGCAATGAAGGAAAGAACTTCCCGCGCCAGCCTTTGTCAGGGCAAGCAGTTGCCGAGGCAGCGTGGGGAAGCGGAGAAGCCCACGTCCAATCAACCGCCATGCGTCGACCGAGGCCGCATGCTTTTGGGGCCCGCGGTGCTCCGAACTTGACCCTTGGCTTCACCGCGAAGCCAAGCCCGAGCGCACCTTGAGCCCGGGGGCTACTGTCGGGGTTCTGGGAACGGGGGTCCCCAGACTTGCCTGCCTGCAGCCCACCACATGGCCAAGCAGCAGGCCGTACGACCCATCTTCGTCAACAAGGCACCCAAGACCCTCGCGAGGGTCCAAGCCTCGCGGGGCGGACGACGCAAGACCTCCTTTGGAGTGGCCTAGCTAGGCAGGCTCACGAGGAGCGGAGATATCAAGGCGGGGAAAACCTCATGAGGCTCTCGTGACGTGAGCCATGACAAAACGGTGCCAGGCGGGTGCCAGGCGGGCGCCGGTGCATGCAGCGTCCTTGTTTCCTCTTTGGTGCTAAGGAGGCCAGCGCAGGCGAAGAGTACCGAGGCATCAGGCAAAGGTTGCCATATTGGTGCAACGAGACCAAGACCAGGAGGACGGCCAGGCGGAGGTCATCTGGAGCCCAAGACAATGTCACCCCAGAGCTTTTCGCAGGCGAAGACCGCTTTTCTCAGGATAGCTTGTACTAGCTGTCCCCCTTCAAATTTGCCCGCCGTTGTTGGCTCCCTTCCCTCTCGATATTTGGGAAGAGGACCAGGGACTCTATAAATAGGACAAGCCACCATAGTAGAAAGGAGAGAAGATCGAGCAGTCCATCAAATCCTCACACCACAAGTTCATACACACAAGAACACCTCAACCTCAAGAGGTTGTTCTTCCCTTGTACTGTTCATCATCAGCCCAAGAGGCAATCCACCACCACCACACTGGAGTAGGGTATTACACCACAACGATGGCCCGAACCAGTATAAACCCCGTGTATTTCTGTGTTGTGGGTTCATCCACCAGATCTTAGCGAGCTAGAGTGTGGATCGGTGGGAGGAAAGACTACGCGCGCACCCCAGTGTTCGAACCTTAAGAGTTTGCCGGAACCCCACATCTGATAATGCACATGCTCCAGTGCATATAAATTGGTTGAAAAATCAAATATGTGTCCTTGGGTGCATGCTTAGGTCCCATGCAAGAAATGGGAATGAATTTCAAACACCGGGGCACCGTTGATTGCCGGCAAAACATTTAGATGCCTGGTTTTTAAATTCTAGTAAACCCAAAACTCGTATGGAATTCATGAAACTTGGCATGCTATCATGGAGCGGCATCAACATGCGGTGGTACAAATTTTGTCCCATTTGGGGCAGGTTTGGGTATATGCTTCTCACAAACCGAAGCTTCTCACAACAAGCATGATGGTTTTCGGTAGGGAACGTCCCACCTTTGTGGATGAAACGATATCCATTGCCTTTTATTGCTTTCAATTTTTTTTCTTGTGTCAACACAGAACAACAGGAGTGTTGTGTGATTTTTTGTGATTTTTCAGGGTTCGTTTGGAAATTTTTATGCATTCACTGAGTTTTTAATGCATTTTATGTGCATAATTCAAATTTGAACAACATGCACATGCTCTAGTGCATATAAATTGGTTGAAAAATCAAATATGTGTCCTTGGGTGCATGCTTAGGTCCCATGCAAGAAATGGGAATGAATTTCAAATACCGAGGCACTGTTGATTGCCAGCAAAACATTGAGTTGCCTGGTTTTTAAATTCTAGTATATCCAAAACTCGTGTGGAATTCATGAAACTTGGCATGCTATCATGGAGCGGCATCAACATGCCGTGGTACAAATTTTGTCCCATTTGGGGCAGGTGAAAGGACATGCGGTGCCCCCATGTAACGCCCCAGATGTAACTTGCCATAATTGTAATCCAACTATTGCCATTTCCGGCTATGTGTTATGATATTTCCCTCCGTGGTTGGGTTCTCTCCGTGTTGCATTTTTGGTCATGTCATGCATTTCATATCATGTCATCATGTGCATCGCATTCGCATACGTGTTCGTCTCATAAATCCGAGCATTTTTCCCGTTGTCCGTTTTGCAATCCGGCGCTCCTATGTCCTCCGGCGTCCCCTTTTACATTTCTTCGTGAGCGGGTATTAAACATTCTCGGATTGGACCGAGGTTTGTCATGCGGCCTTGGTATAGCACCGGTAGACCGCCTGTCAAGTTTCGGGTCAATCGGAGTTCGTTTGGTACTCCAACGGTTAACCGGGTAACCGTGAAGGCCTCGTGTGTGTTGCAGCCCAACACCCCTTCAAAACAGCCCGATAACCCATCTAAGTCACTCCTATGTCCTCCGCCGTTCGATCACGATCGCGTGGCCGAAAACCGCTCTCCATTTGGAGCTCCCTAGCTCCTTCTAGCTATAAAAACGTCTCCCCCTCCTCCATCACGGGCAAAATCCACCCCGAAACCCTAATTTCGTCGCTCCGCGCGGGTGGACGTGTCCGCCGCCGCCGGACGCTTCGCCGCCGCCGCCCGCAGCCAACCACGCAGCGCCACGTGGCCACGCCGCCGTCCCCGCGCCGCCGGCCCGCGCGGCCCGTAGCCGGCCCCCGCGGCCCAGCCCCCGCGCCCCGCCGCCTCGCTCCGCCTGCTCCGCGCCCGCTCGCCCCACGCCGGCTCCCCGCCGCCCGCGCCGCCGCCGCCGCCGCTGCCGCGCTCGCCCGCCGCTGCCGCGCCCCGCGCCCGCGCCGCCCGCGTCGCCGCGCTCCGCCGTCGCCGGCGCCAGATCCGGCCGCCCCGGCGCGGATCCGGCGGCCCCGAGCTCGCCGCCGCCTCCCTCACCCTCCCCGGCGACTCCGGCGCAACTCCGGCGCGGATCCGGCGAGATCCACGCCGCCCTCGATCCGCGCGCCCGGCGGTTGACTTTTACCTCACCCCGAATATTTCTAAGTCCCCAATATTTTGCATCATCATCACATGTTCGACCTGCCATAACTTTGCATCCATAGCTCCGTTTCGCGCGTACAATATGTAGAATTGTTTGCCTCGAAGAGTGCGTCACTTTGTTCCATTGCGTAATTTTCATTTGAAGTCATCTTGATGCCCGAAATGCTATTAGAAGAGGGCTAGTTGATGTTAGTTGCTGGATCTTATCTGAACATGCACTTTTGTCATTTTTACCATGATTGAGGTGTACCTCCTATGAAGTTGTGTCCTACATGAGTTTTGAAATATGCCATGTTACCTATCCAGAGAATTTTACCATGTATTTTTGTGATCTGTGTGGTGACTAGCACAAGCATGCAAACTAGGTCACTTGATGTTGCTGATTTCAGAGACTTAGTGATTTCACTAAGTCCCTGACTGCTGTTATTTTCATGCCATGTATTCATGTTGTTTCTGAGAGATCTATGCATAATTTGAGCATGATCAGTAAGGGAGTTTTGAACTTGAGTATTTTATCTATTCATCCATGCCTTTGTTTGCAATTATGGAGTGCCATAGCTTGAGTCAATCAAGCTCTACTTTTGCTTCAAAATGTTGCTGGTAGATTGTTTACATGTTATTCGATTTTGCCAAGCTTGGTATAGTTGATCCTTGCATGATATGATGTTATTCTTTCCATGTCTAGTTACTATGCCATGTCGTCTTGATGTATGTATGCTTAGTTTATCATGCAATGCTCTGTAGTGAGTGCATCGAGCTCACGAACATGCCTAGTCGTTATTAGTTTTCTGCCATGTCCAGTTTTCTACTAAGTCTGAAACCTGTAACGAAACTTGCTTATTTGACATGGGTGTAATCATATTTTCTGATCCTTTTGGCTTATGGTCAGTAAGGGACTTTTGTCAAGTGCTATGAGTAGATTCATGCCATGCCTTACTTTGCTATGTTCTGAACCTGTAGCATGTTGTTTCATTGCTCTGATCATGTCATCCTGATGTTAGTTTCTGCTATGTTGATTATTTCACTAAGTCTGAGAACCTGTTATCTTGTGCACTTTTGCCATGATTGTTTGGACCTGTTATGATGTGAATTAGCCGTAGCTCAGTGTTCATCTTTTGTCGTGCATCTTGTGTAGATTACTGTCATATGCTTTGTTGCCATGTTTGGGTGCAGTAGCTTAATTATTTGTTGCTTGCTAAGTAGCACCATGCTGTTTATGGCAGATTCGTGTCATTCTTGTATTGCTTGCCATTTGCAAACCGTGCATCCGATTCCGGTGATCTTTATATCGATTTCAACCAAAATCACCTCACCTATCCAGTGGCATACTTGGTTTGCCAAGATTATGCCTTGTTCATCCTTGTCCTTCCGGAGCATGCATATGCATTGCATATCACATCTCGCATATCATGCCATGTTTTGCATCATGTTGCTTGCGCATTGCATCGTGGTTGATATTTGTTCCTTTGCTTGTTCTCTTGTCTTGGGTAGAGCCGGGAGACGAGTACGTGAACGAGGAACCTGTTGAGAACGCTTTCGAGGACCAAGCTTTCGACAACTCTGAGAACCTTGCAGGCAAGATGACCGTACCCTCGAAATCACTTCTATCTTTGCTTGCTAGTTGCTCGCTCTTTTGCTATGCCTATGCTGCGATACCTACCACTTGCTATATCATGCCTCCTATATTGCCATGTCATCCCCTAACCATCCATGTCCTAGCAAACCGTTGTTTGGCTATGTTACCGCTTTTGCTCAGCCCCTCTTATAGCGTTGCTAGTTGCAGGTGAAGATGAAGTTTGTTCCTTGTTGGAACATGGACTTGTGGTTCCTTGTTGGAACATGTTTACTTGATAGGATATCACATTACCTCTTATTTAATTAATGCATCTATACACTTGGTAAAGGGTGGAAGGCTCGGCCTTATGCCTGGTGTTTTGTTCCACTCTTGCCACCCTAGTTTCCGTCATACCGGTGTTATGTTCCCGGAGTTTACGTTCCTTACACGGTTGGGTGATTTATGGGACCCCCTTGACAGTTCGCTTTGAATAAGACTTTTCCAGCAAGGCCCAACATTGGTTTTACCATTTGCCACCTAAGCCTTTTTCCCTTGGGTTCTGCAGACCCAAGGGTCATCTTATTGTAACCCCCCCGGGCCAGTTCTCCTTCGATTGCTGGTCCAAACTAGAGCACCGTGCAGGGCCGTCCCTTGGCAACTTGGGTTATGTTGGCTCCTGTACGCTTAGCTTATCCGGATGTGCCCTGAGACCGAGATATGTGCAGCTCCTATCAGGATTTGTCGGCACAATCGGGCGGCTTTGCTGGACTTGTTTTATTGCTGTTGAAATGTCTTGTAGTCCGGGATTCCAAGATTGATCGGGTCTTCCCGGTAGAAGGAATATCCTTCGTTGACCGTGAGAGCTTATCATGGGCTAAGTTGGGACACCCCTGCATGGTATTATCTTTCGAAAGCCGTGCCCACGGATATGAGGCAGATGGGAATTTGTTGATGTCCGGTTGTAGAAAACCCGAAATTGACCTTAACTAAAACACATCAACCGCGTGTGTAATCGTGATGGTCCCTTCTCGGCGGGGTCCGGGAAGTGAACACGGTTGTTGGAGTTATGCCTGACGTAGGTTGTTTCAGGATCACTTCTTGATCACTTCTAGCTTCACGACCGTGCTTTGCCTTCTCTTCTCGCTCTCTTTTGCGCTGTAGCCACCATATGCTAGTCGCTTGCTGCAGCTCCACCTCACTGTCCTTTCCCACCTTTAAGCTTAAATAGTCTTGATCTCGCGGGTGTGAGATTGCTGAGCCCCCGTGACTCACAGATATTATCACCACAGTTGCAGGTACCAACGATGCCAGTGTAGATGACGCGTCCGAGCTCACTTGGGAGTTCGACGAGGAACGTGGCCGTTACTATGTTTCCTTTCCGGATGATCAGTAGTGGAGCCCAGTTGGGGTGATCCAGGGATCTGTTAGCATTTGGGGTAGTCTTCTTTCATTTTGGTACCGTAGTCGGACCTTGAGTGTAATCTGTATGATGGATGTTATTTATGTACTTGTGTGAAGTGGCGATTGTAAGCCAACTATGTATCTTTCCCCTTTATTTATTACATGGATTGTGTGAAGATTACCTCACTTGCGACATTGCTTTCAATGCGGTTATGCCTCTAAGTCGTGCCTCGACACGTGGGAGATATAGCCGCATCGAGGGCGTTACAAGTTGGTAATCAGAGCCTTTCCCCGACCTTAGGAGCCCCCACTGTTTGATCGTCTTTAGTGGCCGAGTTGTGTCTAGAAAAATGTTTTGAGTCATTTAGGAATTATATATCGGAGAGTTTAGGAATTCTTTTTACTTCCCAGTCCCTTCGACCTTCTGGTAAGGCTTCCTGACGTAGAGTTTTGACTCTTCTCTTCTCAAATTTCACTAAAAAAAATTTAGGATCACGCGGGTATATTACAATCGTTCCGATGGTTTTATGATGACAACATTGTCTTGGTTGCCTCCTGACATTTAGGGGTTGTGGCAGTGTCCCGGGGAGTTGAGCTCCGAGGTGTTGTTGTCATAATTTTATCGTTGCGGTTTTGGAATACCTGAGTTTAGTACGCCGACATCGAAAATCTCTTTTGTACAGTTGTTGGTGAGATAACCCTGATAGCCCAGTACTGTGGCGAGTGCGGGAGTATTGCCATGACTTGTATAACGGATGCTTTTCGAAGGTTGAGGTAGACGATTTCCGAGGATTTCTTGGTTATGTGTTGAAGGATGGATACAGCTGGTTGTAGGATTTGCTAGTTTGGGTGAGATATTATGCTTCCCCTGTATCCCCAACACCTGATTGCATAACCAGAAAGTTTCGGGAGTTTATAAGTGGGAATTCTTGTAGCTTTAGTATTTCTTCCGCAGATATTTGGTTTGTGATTGGGTAATCCTTACCAAGTATTTGTTCACATCCGTACCTTGTTGGTTTAATTCCATACCATGTTCTAAGTGGCTTCTCAGCTTTGGAAGTGTGATGTTTTACATTGGAATTCATTCGTTCATTCTTGTTCGGATGTTTATTGTGAAGACTATATGTTGCAATTTCGTTCCTTTGATTCAGCTTGAATATATCTCTGTCAAGATGCTAATGGATGTCACCCTCTTTAGGATGGCTCCACCAACGCGTCAGAATCCGGAACGAAATGAAGGGAATCAGGCTAACCCTCCGCCACCGCCTCCACCTCCGGAAGCTTGGCAAGCCCTGATGACTGCCACAAATGCCAATGCTCAGATTCTGATTCAGCTCTTGCAAGATCGCAACCAAGGGCAAGCTAATCAAGAGAATCAAGGCCAAGGGAACAATCAGCCGCATTTCGCTTCACTGAACCAGTTCCTTGCTAATCAGCCAAAGACCTTCAGCTACTGTGTCGAGGCCACAGACGCCGATGATTGGCTCGTGGACATCATCAAGCATTTCGAGTGCAGCAATGTGAGACCTGAGGACTTTGTCAAGTTTGCCTCTTTTCAACTCAAAGATCAAGCTGCTGAGTGGTTCCAGCAATACAAAGATTCCAGAGGAGGTCGTGTGATCACTTGGGATGATTTCCGT
This sequence comes from Aegilops umbellulata, assembly GCA_032464435.1. Taxonomy (NCBI): domain Eukaryota; kingdom Viridiplantae; phylum Streptophyta; class Magnoliopsida; order Poales; family Poaceae; genus Aegilops; species Aegilops umbellulata. The sequence goes on along the minus strand of CP136058.1, from coordinate 327,252,868 downwards.
CGTGATTTCAAAGCACACCACATTCCAGAAAGTGTTGTTGAGCTTAAGCGTGAGGAATTCCGCAATCTCAAGCAAGGCAACATGTCTGTCTATCAATACAACACTCAGTTCCAGAAGCTCTCTCGTTTTGCAAGGCAAGACATCCCTGATGAGAAGAGTATGATCTACCAATTCAGCCGTGGTCTCAGAGAAGATCTGCAACTTGCTCTCGTGCTTTTCGAGCCATTAAAGTATGATGAATTCTACAACATGGCGCTGAGACAAGAAGCTGCTCAGCTCAAGTGTGAGGCATCTAAGAAGAGAGTCAGAGACGCAGTTCAGTCTTCTTCTTCTTCACTTGTGGCAGCTAAGCAACAGAAGTTCTGGTTGCCTCCTCCTCCTCCGTTCCGTCAGCCTTATCAGCAGAAGAACTCAAGTGGCCGTGGATCTTCCCACCCACCCAACCCTGGCTTTCAGAACAAGTCTCAGAACCAAGCTCCAAGGCCAAGTGCTCCTTACCATCGTCCGCTCTCAGAAGTGACTTGTAACAAATGCCAGCAGAAGGGTCACTATGCGAACAAGTGCTTCAACCAGAGGCGCCTTCCGCCTCCTCCTCCTGTGAAATCTTCCAGCAACGCAGTGGTCAAGCATAATCCTAAGCACGCCAAGGTGAACATGATGAATGCAGCTCATGCGGAGGATTCTTCTGAAGTGATCATGGGCAATCTTCCTGTTAACGACGTTCCTGCAAAAGTCTTATTTGATACTGGTGCATCGCATTGTTTCATGTCTAGATCATTTGTTTCAAAGCATGACTTCGTTTCTGAATTATTGGCTAAACCCTTGGGGGTTGTTTCTCCGGCCAAGCCTATGAGGGCCACCACAATGATTCCGAATGTTTCTATCAAGATGGGCGACTATAAATTTCTATCTTCTCCAATGGTGCTTGGTGATTCTGATATTGATCTTATTCTCGGGATGGACTGGCTTTCTAAACACAAGGCTCAGCTTGAGTGTGCTGCCAGGGAAATCAAATTGACTCACTCTTCTAACGATGTGATCATCTATGCTTCTCGTGATGATACCATTCGGTTGTTTTCTCTCAATGAGAATGATGAATTGGAGGCTATCTCTCAGATTCCAGTTGTTTGTGAGTACCAAGATGTTTTTCCAGAAGAGCTTCCGGGTATGCCTCCCCGTCGGCCAGTTGAATTCGTGATTGATCTCGAGCCTGGCACAGAACCCGTTTGCAAGCGTCCTTACAAGCTTGGACCAGATGAGTTAAAGGAATTGAAGAAACAACTCGATAAACAAGAGCGTCTGGGTCTGATCAGACCGAGTTCTTCTCCGTGGGGTTGTGGTGTTCTTTTTGTCAAGAAGAAGGATGGCACGGACCGACTTTGCGTCGATTACCGTCCATTGAACAAGAAGACTATCAAGAACAAGTACCCACTTCCCAACATCAATGAGCTTTTCGAGCAACTCAAAGGTGCTAAAGTGTTCTCCAAGCTTGACCTTCGTATGGGTTATCATCAGATTCGCATTCGTGAAGAAGATATTCCCAAGACAGCATTCAGAACAAGCTTTGGTTCTTATGAATATACTGTCATGTCATTCGGCCTTGTCAATGCTCCTCCGTATTTCACTCGCTTGATGAATTTCATCTTCAACCCCTACATCAATGAGTTTGTCTTGGTCTATCTTGATGATATTTTGGTCTTCTCCAAGAATAAGAAGGATCATGCCAAACATTTGCGATTGGTACTCGACAAGCTCAGAGAGTATCAATTATATGTGAAGTTCTCCAAATGTGAATTCTGGCTTGATGAAGTTCTTTATCTTGGTCATATCATCTCTGCCAAGGGCATTGCTATTAATCCAGAGAGGGTGTCTGCAGTTTTGAATTGGCAACCCCCTCGGAATGTCAAGCAGCTTCGCAGTTTTCTTGGACTTGCAAGCTATTGCAGAAGATTCGTTGAGAATTTCTCCAAGATTGCCAAGCCTCTTTCCAACCTCCTCCAGAAGCATGTGAAATATGTATGGTCTCCTGAGTGTGACATTGCTTTCAAGACTCTCAAAGAGAAACTCGTCACTGCTCCAGTTCTGACTCCTCCTGACAAATCCAAGCCTTATGAAGTATTCTGTGATGCTTCTCTTCAGGGCCTCGGTGCTGTGTTAATGCAAGAGAAGAAGGTTGTTTCCTATACCTCTCGCCAGTTGAAGCCCAATGAAAGGAACTACCCCACTCACGATCTTGAGTTGGCGGCAGTTGTCCACGCACTGATAACATGGAGGCATCTCCTGTTGGGAAGGAAAGTGGACATATTCACAGATCACAAGAGTCTCAAGTATATCTTCACTCAGCCTCATCTCAACCTCAGGCAAACTCGATGGGTCAAAATGATTCAAGAGTATAATCCGAGTATTGAATACACTCCAGGCAAGGCTAATGTGATTGCAGACGCTTTGAGCAGAAAGGCTTACTGCAATAGCTTAATCCTCAAGCCATTTCAACCGGATCTCTGTGAGGCTTTTCGCAAGTTGAATCTCCAAGTTGTTCCTCAAGGTGTTCTTGCCAACCTCATCGTCTCTCCTACTTTGGAAGATCAGATTCGTGAGGCACAATTATTGGATACCATGGTGAAGAAGGTGAAACGTGGTATCGAAAAGAGCATCCCCAAATACAAGTGCTATCGAGTTGATGACAGAGATACTCTTTTCTTCGAGGACCGGATCGTGGTTCCAAAGGGTGATCTTCGTAAAGTCATTATGAACGAAGCGCACAATTCTCTTCTGTCTATTCATCCTGGAAGTTCGAAGATGTACCATGACCTCAAGCAGTCGTATTGGTGGACTCGAATGAAGCGTGAGATTGCTAGATTCGTGAATGAGTGTGATGTCTGCAGAAGGGTGAAAGCAAAACACCAACGACCAGCTGGTCTTCTCCAACCTCTTGCTATTCCAGAATGGAAATTCGATCATATCGAAATGGACTTCGTGACTGGTTTTCCTAAGTCCAAGCGTGGAAATGATGCTATCTTCGTCGTCATCGACAAGCTCACCAAAGTGGCTCATTTTCTGCCTATCAAAGAGTCTATCACAGCAGCACAGCTGGCAGAGCTCTACACCTCCAGAATTGTCTCTTTGCACGGCATTCCGCAATTGATCTCTTCAGACCGTGGCAGCATCTTTACCTCCAAATTTTGGGATTCTTTTTAGAAGGCCATGGGCACCAACATCCGCTTCAGCACAACGTTCCACCCTCAGACTAGTGGACAAGTCGAGCGTGTCAACCAAATTCTTGAAGATATGCTCAGAGCATGTGTTATCTCTTTCGGCATGAAGTGGGAGGATTGTCTTCCTTATGCTGAATTCTCTTACAACAACAGTTTTCAAGCCAGCTCGGGCAAAGCCCCATTCGAGATTCTCTATGGCAGGAAGTGTCGTACCCCTCTCAACTGGTCTGAAACCGGTGAACGCCAATTGCTCGGCAATGATTTGATCTCAGAGGCCGAGGCTATGTGCAAGGTGATTCGTGAGAACCTCAAAGCCGCGCAGTCGCGCCAGAAGAGCTATTACGACAGAAAACACCGTGATGTGGCATTCGAGATAGGAGACCATGTTTACCTCCGTGTCTCTCCAATGAAAGGGACTCGCCGCTTCGGTATCAAGGGGAAACTTCCTCCGCGATACGTGGGCCCCTTCAAGATCATCGGGAAACGAGGCGATCTCGCCTATCAACTTGAGCTTCCCTCCAACTTTGCAAATGTGCACGATGTCTTCAACGTGTCACAGCTTCGCAAGTGCTTCAAGACGCCTGAGCGCACCATCAACTTCGAAGAGATTGATCTTCAAGAAGATTTGTCCTATCATGAGCATCCAGTTGCCATTCTTGAGACAACTGAGCGCAAGACTCGCAACAAGTCAATCAAATTACTCAAAGTGAAATGGTCACATCATTCAGACCGAGAAGCCACCTGGGAGCGTGAAGACCACATACGTTCCGAGTATCCGGAGTTCTTTCAGTCCTAGATCTCGGGACGAGATCCTCTCGTAGTGGTGGTGTGTTGTAACGCCCCAGATGTAACTTGCCATAATTGTAATCCAACTATTGCCATTTCCGGCTATGTGTTATGATATTTCCCTCTGTGGTTGGGTTCTCTCCGTGTTGCATTTTTGGTCATGTCATGCATTTCATATCATGTCATCATGTGCATCGCATTCGCATACGTGTTCGTCTCATAAATCCGAGCATTTTTCCCGTTGTCCGTTTTGCAATCCGGCGCTCCTATGTCCTCCGGCGTCCCCTTTTACATTTCTTCATGAGCGGGTATTAAACATTCTCAGATTGGACCGAGGTTTGTCATGCGGCCTTGGTATAGCACCGGTAGACCGCCTGTCAAGTTTCGGGTCAATCGGAGTTCGTTTGGTACTCCAACGGTTAACCGGGTAACCGTGAAGGCCTCGTGTGTGTTGCAGCCCAACACCCCTTCAAAACAGCCCGATAACCCATCTAAGTCACTCCTATGTCCTCCGCCGTTCGATCACGATCGCGTGGCCGAAAACCGCTCTCCATTTGGAGCTCCCTAGCTCCTTCTAGCTATAAAAACGTCTCCCCCTCCTCCATCACGGGCAAAATCCACCCCGAAACCCTAATTTCGTCGCTCCGCGCGGGTGGACGTGTCCGCCGCCGCCGGACGCTTCGCCGCCGCCGCCCGCAGCCAACCACGCAGCGCCACGTGGCCACGCCGCCGTCCCCGCGCCGCCGGCCCGCGCGGCCCGTAGCCGGCCCCCGCGGCCCAGCCCCCGCGCCCCGCCGCCTCGCTCCGCCTGCTCCGCGCCCGCTCGCCACACGCCGGCTCCCCGCCGCCCGCGCCGCCGCCGCCGCCGCTGCCGCGCTCGCCCGCCGCTGCCGCGCCCCGCGCCCGCGCCGCCCGCGTCGCCGCGCTCCGCCGTCGCCGGCGCCAGATCCGGCCGCCCCGGCGCGGATCCGGCGGCCCCGAGCTCGCCGCCGCCTCCCTCACCCTCCCCGGCGACTCCGGCGCAACTCCGGCGCGGATCCGGCGAGATCCACGCCGCCCTCGATCCGCGCGCCCGGCGGTTGACTTTTACCTCACCCCGAATATTTCTAAGTCCCCAATATTTTGCATCATCATCACATGTTCGACCTGCCATAACTTTGCATCCATAGCTCCGTTTCGCGCGTACAATATGTAGAATTGTTTGCCTCGAAGAGTGCGTCACTTTGTTCCATTGCGTAATTTTCATTTGAAGTCATCTTGATGCCCGAAATGCTATTAGAAGAGGGCTAGTTGATGTTAGTTGCTGGATCTTATCTGAACATGCACTTTTGTCATTTTTACCATGATTGAGGTGTACCTCCTATGAAGTTGTGTCCTACATGAGTTTTGAAATATGCCATGTTACCTATCCAGAGAATTTTACCATGTATTTTTGTGATCTGTGTGGTGACTAGCACAAGCATGCAAACTAGGTCACTTGATGTTGCTGATTTCAGAGACTTAGTGATTTCACTAAGTCCCTGACTGCTGTTATTTTCATGCCATGTATTCATGTTGTTTCTGAGAGATCTATGCATAATTTGAGCATGATCAGTAAGGGAGTTTTGAACTTGAGTATTTTATCTATTCATCCATGCCTTTGTTTGCAATTATGGAGTGCCATAGCTTGAGTCAATCAAGCTCTACTTTTGCTTCAAAATGTTGCTGGTAGATTGTTTACATGTTATTCGATTTTGCCAAGCTTGGTATAGTTGATCCTTGCATGATATGATGTTATTCTTTCCATGTCTAGTTACTATGCCATGTCGTCTTGATGTATGTATGCTTAGTTTATCATGCAATGCTCTGTAGTGAGTGCATCGAGCTCACGAACATGCCTAGTCGTTATTAGTTTTCTGCCATGTCCAGTTTTCTACTAAGTCTGAAACCTGTAACGAAACTTGCTTATTTGACATGGGTGTAATCATATTTTCTGATCCTTTTGGCTTATGGTCAGTAAGGGACTTTTGTCAAGTGCTATGAGTAGATTCATGCCATGCCTTACTTTGCTATGTTCTGAACCTGTAGCATGTTGTTTCATTGCTCTGATCATGTCATCCTGATGTTAGTTTCTGCTATGTTGATTATTTCACTAAGTCTGAGAACCTGTTATCTTGTGCACTTTTGCCATGATTGTTTGGACCTGTTATGATGTGAATTAGCCGTAGCTCAGTGTTCATCTTTTGTCGTGCATCTTGTGTAGATTACTGTCATATGCTTTGTTGCCATGTTTGGGTGCAGTAGCTTAATTATTTGTTGCTTGCTAAGTAGCACCATGCTGTTTATGGCAGATTCGTGTCATTCTTGTATTGCTTGCCATTTGCAAACCGTGCATCCGATTCCGGTGATCTTTATATCGATTTCAACCGAAATCACCTCACCTATCCAGTGGCATACTTGGTTTGCCAAGATTATGCCTTGTTCATCCTTGTCCTTCCGGAGCATGCATATGCATTGCATATCACATCTCGCATATCATGCCATGTTTTGCATCATGTTGCTTGCGCATTGCATCGTGGTTGATATTTGTTCCTTTGCTTATTCTCTTGTCTTGGGTAGAGCCGGGAGACGAGTACGTGAACGAGGAACCTGTTGAGAACGCTTTCGAGGACCAAGCTTTCGACAACTCTGAGAACCTTGCAGGCAAGATGACCGTACCCTCGAAATCACTTCTATCTTTGCTTGCTAGTTGCTCGCTCTTTTGCTATGCCTATGCTGCGATACCTACCACTTGCTATATCATGCCTCCTATATTGCCATGTCATCCCCTAACCATCCATGTCCTAGCAAACCGTTGTCTGGCTATGTTACCGCTTTTGCTCAGCCCCTCTTATAGCGTTGCTAGTTGCAGGTGAAGATGAAGTTTGTTCCTTGTTGGAACATGGACTTGTGGTTCCTTGTTGGAACATATTTACTTGCTGGGATATCACATTACCTCTTATTTAATTAATGCATCTATACACTTGGTAAAGGGTGGAAGGCTCGGCCTTATGCCTGGTGTTTTGTTCCACTCTTGCCACCCTAGTTTCCGTCATACCGGTGTTATGTTCCCGGAGTTTACGTTCCTTACACGGTTGGGTGATTTATGGGACCCCCTTGACAGTTCGCTTTGAATAAGACTTTTCCAGCAAGGCCCAACATTGGTTTTACCATTTGCCACCTAAGCCTTTTTCCCTTGGGTTCTGCAGACCCAAGGGTCATCTTATTTTAACCCCCCGGGCCAGTTCTCCTTCGATTGCTGGTCCAAACTAGAGCACCGTGCAGGGCCGTCCCTTGGCAACTTGGGTTATGTTGGCTCCTGTACGCTTAGCTTATCCGGATGTGCCCTGAGACCGAGATATGTGCAGCTCCTATCAGGATTTGTCGGCACAATCGGGCGGCTTTGCTGGACTTGTTTTATTGCTGTTGAAATGTCTTGTAGTCCGGGATTCCGAGATTGATCGGGTCTTCCCGGTAGAAGGAATATCCTTCGTTGACCGTGAGAGCTTATCATGGGCTAAGTTGGGACACCCCTGCAGGGTATTATCTTTCGAAAGCCGTGCCCGCGGATATGAGGCAGATGGGAATTTGTTGATGTCCGGTTGTAGAAAACCCGAAGTTGACCTTAACTAAAACACATCAACCGCATGTGTAACCTTGATGGTCTCTTCTCGGCGGGGTCCGGGAAGTGAACACGGTTGTTGGAGTTATGCCTGACGTAGGTTGTTTCAGGATCACTTCTTGATCACTTCTAGCTTCACGACCGTGCTTTGCCTTCTCTTCTCGCTCTCTTTTGCGCTATAGCCACCATATGCTAGTCGCTTGCTGCAGCTCCACCTCACTGTCCTTTCCCACCTTTAAGCTTAAATAGTCTTGATCTCGCGGGTGTGAGATTGCTGAGCCCCCGTGACTCACAGATATTATCACCACAGTTGCAGGTACCAACGATGCCAGTGTAGATGACGCGCCCGAGCTCACTTGGGAGTTCGACGAGGAACGTGGCCGTTACTATGTTTCCTTTCCGGATGATCAGTAGTGGAGCCCAGTTGGGGTGATCCAGGGATCTGTTAGCATTTGGGGTAGTCTTCTTTCATTTTGGTACCGTAGTCGGACCTTGAGTGTAATCTGTATGATGGATGTTATTTATGTACTTGTGTGAAGTGGCGATTGTAAGCCAACTATGTATCTTTCCCCTTTATTTATTACATGGATTGTGTGAAGATTACCTCACTTGCGACATTGCTTTGAATGCGGTTATGCCTCTAAGTCGTGCCTCGACACGTGGGAGATATAGCCGCATCGAGGGCGTTACACCCCATGTGTGGTTTTGGTAATTGATTACATTCTCTATGGACTAATGGTTGCATTGAGTTATAGTTGAAGGATTTGTCCATAGGAATTTCTTGAAGTCCATGTGTTGGTTTCAAGGAGTTTATGTGTTGACCAAAGTGCTATTAAGGAATTATCCAAAGATTGGTCATGTGAGTGTTGAGCTTATTGCAAGCATGTCTTGAAGAAGAAGATTGTGTGATCATTCATGTTTACCTTCATAACATCATCCAAACGAACAGAGTTGGAAATATTCAAGGTTGATCAAGACTATGTCAAGAGTGAATCAAGTTGATCAACTCACAAAGTGTAAAAGATGTACCGGGAGGGATCAAGTGATCCCATGGTATGGTAAGCATTGTCCATTGCACTTTGTGTACTAACCCATGGTCTATGTGTGAGTTCTATGTGGGGTTAGGTACGTGTCCATGGGCTTGCGTCAAGAGGAAGATATCATACAACCCATGGAAAGGATGACATCAAGTGGTGATCGTCATCAAGATTGCCGTGTGCAAGTTCAGGTGGAGCACCACGAAGAGATCAAGTTCTTCAAGCTTGCCATCCATTATGTTGTCAATGGACTTATGAAGATGTGCCTAAGAGTGGCTCACCCATAGTGGAGTATGGGGGAGCAATCACCTAGTCTTCATCGAGCCAACACAATCAAGAAAGGTGGTCCAACTTGAGGGAGTCAAGATCGTCATCATATAGCTCAAGTGGACCATGTGCAAGGCAAAAGGTTTGCCCTTGATAGGCTTTCTTTTTTACCGGTCTTGTCGTGGATTTGTCACGGCAGATGTCCTAGCAAAAGGACTTAGTCGTGGAGCCATCGCAACGGGTTAACTTGAAGGGGTTAAAACGGACGCAAGGACACAGAGTTATACTAGTTCGGCCCCTTCGATGAAGGTAAGAGCCTACGTCTAGTTGTGATGGGATTGATGTGTTTCGAGGGCTAGGGAGCGACAAGCTTCGCCTAAACCTCGAGTTGTTCTTCTCTGTCCTTAAACCGCCGTCGGGTCGTCCCCTTATATACACGGGTGACGCCCGTCGGTCTACAAAGTCCCAACCTCCGGTTCATAAACGTGCCCGGGTTGGTCTCTCTATTCCTAACTTACAATGCAAGTTTACCTCAGGCCGGTTTACGGCCATAAACCTCTAAACCGACTATAGGCCTTGGGCCCTTCTATTTCTCCTTGGGCTTTAACATCTTGGGTCCATTGACGGAGCTAACCCGGGCCCTGTAGGCCGGTTTACCCCAAATAGCAATATCCCCAACATTAGGCCCCAGATTGATTTGAACAGGTTCATGTCAATCCTTAATAAGAATTTCTGTCTTCAAATGTCTTCCAGTAACTGTTGAACCGCCGTTTCGTCGTCTCCGCTTGCTGCTGTAAACCGATATGACATCAGCACAAATCCGCAATAATCAAGGCGACGGCTGGGCTCCCGAAATCACCGGCTCCTGGATTCGCGCGCCTGGCACGCGCGCCGCGCCTTATAAATAGGACTTGAAGGCCATCTTCCTTTCCTCCCTTTCGTCCCCTTCTTCGTCTTCCTCGCGACCCAGTCTTCAGAGCTCCGCCGCCGCCGTCAGCTACTGCATCAACTCCGGCCGCTGCATCAACCTGACCGGACCAGAGCACCGCGGCGACCCTCCGCATCCGTTTGGATCCCGGTAAGGCTCCTGCCCTTCTTGCTTTATATCCGTTCTAGGGTTCGTCATCCTTATCCTGCCGCTGTTCGTTGTTCATCTCCATAGCAAGTTTTTTGTGAACAGATTATGATACTTATATTGTGATTTGTGGTCATTCTCAGTATTCGCCATAAATCTGTACTCATCTCCTTAGATCCCACTCATTTCCCTGCTTGTCGAACTTGTGCTGTCCTGCTGCGAGCCAAACCTCATATTTTTACTTCTTTTTTTCCCTAGCTGTAGATCCATTGTTTTGAAAGAATCCGTACGGGATCTGTTTCTGCTTGCATATTCATACCTGTTAGATCTGGTCGGTTTAACTTTTTGCAGAGCAAACAACCCAAACTATATATCCATTAGTCCCCTTGATGAACCGCCAGATGATATCATTCTAGATAACTCCAGTCTATATAAGAGCATCTTCGGTTTACAATCACACCTATTCTCAAACCGGAATACCTTTGTCTTGTAGATTTCCTCATGGCAAAACAGGTATACGAATGCAACTGGTTCCCTCTCGCATCACCGAGACCCAATTAAACAACTTAGTTCTGACTGGCGCCTTGAGTAGCAAAACTGCCATCCATTGGAGGGTTCCAGGGAATGAATGTCCTCCTACCCCACAGGAAGGAGAAGTTGTTGTGTTTGCGGATCACCTGGCCCGGGGCTTTAATCCACCCGGTTCAAAATTTTACCGGGACGTCCTGGCCAATTTTAAGTTGCGCCCACAAGATGTTGGTCCAAACTCAGTTACGAATATCTGCCATTTTCAAGTGCTTTGTGAGGTGTACTTCCAGGAGGAACCTACTGTAGAGTTGTTCCGAGACTGTTTTCATTTGAACCGACGTACTGAATTCACCGACGGCCCTAATATGGAACTGGGTGGTATGGCGATTCAAAAGAGGAAAGAAGTGACTTACCCTCACGCCAAGCTACATAGTCATCCGCAAGAATGGAATCACACTTGGTTCTATTGCAAGGATACTTCCCCTGCTCAAGAAAATCCTCTGCCTGGCTTCCATCCAGAGAGACTTAGCAATACACACCCCTTCCCCCCAAGGCTAACCGCCAAAGAGAGGAGTAAGTATGCCCCTCAACTGTCCAAGCTCAGAGCCTTCATGGCTAACGGTTTAACAGGAGTAGATCTTGCCCGTTGCTAGATTTCATGGAGCATCCTGCCCCTTAGCATCCGCCCCGGTTTAATGTGCAAATACACGGGTCGGGTGAATGATCCTTTGAGGCACTGCAACATTCAGCTGACGGAAGACGAAGTTACTGAAGCTGTGAAAAAGATGCTGAATGAACCGGAATATGTTTGCGCCCGAACCGGCCTGCTTCCCTTTTGTGCTACAAATAAACCACCTGCTGTAAGCATCTCACCCCTGTTTGTTATAGAATTTATGATCTCCTTATATGTATACTGTTAACTCCAGTCCTTTCTGAAACAGGGAGATGATCCGTTTTGGAGCAAGAAGCTTCAAGAGCCAACAGAAAAGGTAACCCGACCCAAAACAAGGGTGAAGAAGCCTGCTCAGAAGAAAAGGAACACCGCTTCCTCTACCCCGGATTTTGATGAGGATGATGTGGGTAATCCGGACCTTGAGGTAGACCTCGATTCAGTTGGCTTACTTTTTATACGTCTTATTGATGATGATATTTGTCAGGACGACGCTGAAGCGAGTAATACTGAAGGCCCAGAGGTAACTATTCTTTCTTCTGATACAGTTCCTTTGCCTTTGAAAACACCTCGCCAAGCAAACCGGAAAGTTAAATTTTCTCATCCTCTTGCTTACTTGGATTCCAAATTTCTTGTGAAGACCCAGCAACATGAAGCTCGTCGCACCACCCGGCATAGTGGCCAGGTAGTTACCTCCGCCGGTTTACCGAACAGCCCGGTTCGGAAACGCCGCTCAGAGGTCTCCGATTTATGCGCTAGCTTTCCTCCTAAAGCAGGTTTAACTCGTCAGCCTCTTAATCCATCTGACTCCGATTATCAGGTCACTTCCCATTCATCTTCTGGTGAATCTTCAGCCACTCAACTGCCACCGCTAAAGACCGTTATTGGGTAAGTTGGACCGATCACAACATATTTCCATATGGGTTTCTTACTCCATCTTACACCGTTCTTTCAATCTTTGGGTCTCTCCCAGGGCTAAACCTAGACCGAGCAAGAAGGCTCGTCTGGATAATCCGGCCGAAGGAACTGTCGCTCCTGAACCGGAGAAAACTCCTGGTGCTGATGCTCTAGCTCGTGAAGACATTCAGAATTACCTACCTCCACAAGACGACGCCTACGCTGAAGAAAGGCCTACCAATCCTGCCAGCCATACCGATCAACCTGCCAGTCCTGTTCGGGTTGAGGAACCCATCCCCCCTTCTGGAACTGTTGATAAACCGACAGTGCCAATGCGGAGCAGCGATTCCAAAGATGATGATGTTGTGATTACCGGCATTGGTCGCTCTGAACCGGGGAACTCTGCTACTTTAGCCAAGCATACTGCTAAGGAAGAAATCTCGGCCATAAAGGGCAAATGGGACGTTGATTCCTCAACGTATGCCGCTTTAAGCGCCCAAGATCTTTATTCTGGGTACCTGAACCGACTGTACACCAGTCGCGATTATGAAGCTGGCATGTTCAGGATGATGAAAGAAAAACTTGAGGTAACTCTCTTGTGCTTCATTCTATTGCAACTTAGCTTCTCAATTTCTTCCAATCCGAGATGGTAATCCGAATCGTGCTGCCTTGACAACCAAGGTCCGTTTTGACAAAAAACAGGGCTTCCACATAGGTCGTAACCAGAAAACATCATCAAATAACCATTAGCCCCCAAGTGCCAAGTTTAAATACTTGTATTAATCTTGGGACTTTTGTAATGTAAAACATGCGTTAAGATCAAGTACGCATTAGCCCCCAAGTATCGAGCACATAACTTGCTTGTGTGGTTGATACTTCCAAACCGTGCAATATTTTCTGAACACTGCTGATGACCTGCTGCAGGGGGATCTGAAGACCAAAGAGAAACAAGTCTCGGACCTTCAGGAAATCCTAAAAACCCAGCAGGCTGAAACTGCAAAAGCGAAGGAAGAATTGACCAATGCCTTAACCGTTATGGAACAGCTGAAAGAAAGCCGCAAAAAGGAACAAGCTGATTGGGCTACTGAAAAGGCTCTTTTGATGAAAAGGGCTGAAAATGCCGAAGCTGCTCTCAAACCGGTGGTTGATGAATTATCCACCGTAAAGCGACAAATACACTCCATGACCTCTGCCGTCTTTGGTAAATTTCTTTCGATGCCCTTCTTCCAATTTGCACCTTGTCTGCTATATCCTATGTCCGGTTTGTAATCCATCCTGAAACACTGCATGCACACGTATTGGACACTTGGGTTCTGATGTGCGGATGAAACTCAAAGCTGCTTATACTTTGATTGAACAGTTGTATACCGGAGCACAGAGAGCTATCACCACTGCATCGCATAACAACCCCGCACCGTCTCTGATTCAAGACACGTTAAAAAGGTTGTCCATGCTTCCAGCCCGGATTGAAGAGTTAAAAAGATCAGCTGCTCGAACCGGAGCCATCACTGCCTTGATCCGGGCCAAAGCGTGGGTACCAGATTTTGATCCTGTCGAAGCGGCCCAAGGATACCCCAGCTTGAAAGAAGACGGTTCAGATTTCGGCGAAAATGACTTGAGGGCGATAAACCGGGCGGTGCGCCCCCTAGCTTGTCAATTGGCTGAAGAAGCAGATCTGACACATTATCAGGCCCAATATGATAACCAGAACAAGCGAGTAGCTGCCCCGGTCCCTGAAGCGGAAAACCTTATTCCTCCAAACCGTAAGCATACCTACGCTCCTGACATTGAACCGTCTTTGCTGATTCATGAAGAAGCTGTCTTTCAAGCGTTAATGGGAATCGACTGGACCACTGCTGATTTCCAGCCAATGGGTAGCCAAGAGAAGGCTGAAGCGGCGCAAGATGATCCACAACCTTCGAACCGAGGCGGCGAACAGGCGTAATCAAAGCTCCGGTTCACCTTAATTGGTGACGTTAATCCGTCAAAAAACAATATATTCAGGCACTACGCTGCCTTGTAATAAGATAGTTGATACCTCTGCTTTTGAATGCGTCTTTGTGCACGGGTACTGATGCCCTTGCCATGACTTTTTCCAATTTGTGTTTCCTGTCTTTACTGGGTACAACGGACGGTCTTTCGACCATACGAACCGTGCTGCGCCTTTGCCAAACCGGGCAACTTGCCTCCGGGTTAAAAAATGGACCAGGCTGTGTCAGCTGAATCGGTTTTAAAGTACTTGTCGTTCCAAAGAACAAAAAACACCGCAAGAAGGAAGATAACAAACAACAAAATACGAGAGAAAAACGCAATAGTAAAACGCATGCAAAGGGTGGTTGCTATGAACCGTTCAGAAGGCGTTACCATCGTCAAGACAAAAAACCAAGCCCCCAAGGGGTGTAACTACGGTTTAAGTCGACTAGGTTCCTAACTGAATCGTGGCAAATATGCCGGTCAAATGGCATTGCATTGGTTCGGATTCGACCAAGCCCCCAAGTGACTCAGTGGCCTAGGGCCGATCAAGTGGCATTGCATTGGTTCGGACACGACCAAGCCCCCAAATGACTTATTGGCTGTTTAAAAGCCGATCAGAAGGCATTACCATCATCAAGACATGACCGAGCTCCCATAAGGTGTAACTACGGTTCAAGTCGATTAGGTCCCCAACTGACTTAGTGGCAAATGTGCCAGCCAGAAGGCATTACCGTCGTCAAGACATGACCAAGCTCCCCGGAGGTGTAGCTACGGTTCAGGTCGACTATGTCCCCAACTGACTTTATTGATCTTCTGTGAAGCGACCTCAAGGGGTAAACCGGAGGTTGCACTAAAGCGAATTAACTCCATGTAACCACGCATGATGTGAAGAACAGCAGAGACCCCGCTTTACTCGAGGCTCCGGTTTATTATATTGATCATAATATATACATGGTCATGATATGTACATAAACAGAGCCTAAGGCTCATGTATAATAAGGTCGAAGATGAGCTATGTTCCACGGCCTGTTGGTCTCCTCCTCTGATGTGCGTGAATCTTTGCGCTCTCGAATATCAATCAGGTAGTATGACCCGTTATTCAGATTTTTGCTGACCACAAAAGGTCCTTCCCAAGGCGGGGATAATTTATGCATATCAGACTGATCCTGGATGAGCCGGAGCACCAAATCCCCCTCCTGAAAGGTTCTGGTTCTAACCCGACGGCTGTGGTAACGGCGAAGATCTTGCTGGTAAATCGCTGAACGGGCAGCTGCTAAGTCACGTTCCTCATCCAACAAGTCAAGAGCGTTCTGCCGTGCCTGCTCGTTGTCCGCTTCAACATAAGCTGCCACACGAGGTGAATCATGTCGTATATCACTTGGGAGAACCGCCTCTGCTCCATAGACCATAAAAAACGGCGTAAACCCCGTGGATCTGTTAGGCGTGGTGTTGATGCTCCATAATACAGACGGTAGCTCCTCTACCCAACAACCCGGCGTCCTCTGCAAAGGGACCAGAAGCCGGGGTTTGATACCTCTCAAGATCTCTTGATTCGCTCGTTCCGCTTGACCATTAGATTGTGGGTGAGCTACCGAAGAAACGTCAAGCCATATATGCTCACGTGCGCAGAACTCTTTCATGGCACCTTTGGATAGATTGGTACCATTATCTGTGATGATGCTGTGTGGAAAACCAAACCGGAAGTCACCTTCTTTATAAACCGAACCGTCGTGGCCGCATCACACTTGCTGACAGGTTCTGCCTCCACCCACTTTGTAAATTTGTCAACCGCTACCAATAGGTGGGTCTTCTTATCTTTGGAACGTTTAAAAGGCCCAACCATATCGAGCCCCCAAGTCGCAAACGGCCAAGTAATTGGAATCATCCTCAATTCTTGAGCCGGTATGTGCGCTCGTCTAGAAAATTTCTGGCAACCATCACATAGCCGGACCAGGTCTTCTGCATCAGCATGAGCAGTTAACCAGTAGAAACCATGGCGGAACGCTTTAGCCACCAATGATTTTGAACCGGCGTGGTGGCCGCAATCCCCTTCATGTATTTCACGTAATATTTCGCACCCCTCCTCAGGGGATACGCACCGTTGCAGCGCTCCTGACACGCTGCGATGATGTAGCTCTCCTTTGAAAATGGTCATAGACTTGGACCGCCGTACTATCTGCCGAGCCAAGCTTTCGTCTTCTGGCAACTCACCCCGGTTCATATATGCCAGATAAGGAAGCGTCCAATCCGGGGTGACATGAAGAGCCGCCACTAATTGAGCCTCCGGATCAGGAATAGCCAATTCCAGCTCACCGGGTAGCTGTACCGATGGGTGATACAATACATCCAAGAAAACATTGGGTGGGACCGGTTTACGCTGAGAGCCCAAGCGGCTTAAAGCGTCCGCTGCCTCATTCTTTCTGCGGTCCACATGGTCCACTTGATAGCCTTTGAAATACCCAGCCACCATATCTACTTCACGACGGTATGCAGCCATGAGCGGGTCCTTAGAATCCCAGGTGCCAGATACCTGCTGAGCCACTAGATCCGAATCACCAAAGCACCTAACTCGGCTCAGATTCATCTCTTTAGCCATCCGAAGTCCATGAAGCAAAGCTTCATACTCAGCCGCATTATTTGTACAGGGGAACATTAAACGGAGGACATAACAAAAACTTATCTCCTCGTGGGGAAGTTAAAACGACTCCAGCCCCCGAGCCTTCCAATTGTCTGGATCCGTCAAAATGAATAGTCCAATATGTGTTATCTGGCTTCTCCTCAGGTGCTTGTAACTCTGTCCAATCGTTTATGAAATCGACAAGTGCTTGTGACTTTATGGCCGTCCGGGGTACGTATCTTAAACCGTGCGGCCCGAGCTCGATAGCCCACTTGGCAATCCGACCGGTCGCCTCCCGGTTCTGTATGATGTCACCCAAAGGAGCAGAACTGACCACCGTGATGGGGTGTCCTTGAAAATATTGCCTCAGCTTCCGGCTTGCCATAAAAACACCATATACCAGCTTCTGCCAATGCGGATACCTTTGTTTGGACTCGATAAGCACTTCACTGATATAGTAAACCGGTCGCTGAACCGGATGCTCCTTCCCAGCCTCCTTTCGTTCTACCACCATCGCCACACTGACCGCTCTGGCGTTCGCAGCAACATATAACAGGAGTGGCTCTTTATCTACCGGGGCTGCCAACACTGGCGGATTGACTAGCTGTCGCTTCAAGTCCTCAAACGCTTTATCAGCCTCCGGACTCCAGACAAATTGATCTGTCTTCTTGAGCATTTGATACAAGGGGATCGCCTTTTCACCGAGGCGGCTGATAAACCGGCTTAACGCTGCAATCCGTCCGGCCATGCGCTGAACATCATTGACGCATTTTGGTTTGGCCAGGGAGGTGATGGCTGTGATCTTTTCCGGATTGGCCTCAATTCCTCTATGGGACACTAAGAATCCCAACAACTTTCCTGCAGGTACACCAAAAACACATTTAGCTGGGTTGAGCATCATTTGGTACACTCTCAAGTTATCGAAGGTTTCCTTCAAATCAGCAACCAGGGTCTCCTTCTTTCGTGACTTGACCACAATATCATCCACATAAGCATGTACATTACGACCAATCTGCTCGTGGAGGCAATTTTGCACACACCGTTGATAAGTAGCCTGCGCACTTTTAAGCCCGAAGGGCATAGAAACATAGCAGAAGGCTCCAAAGGGAGTAATGAACGTCGTCTTCTCCTGGTCCTTAACTGCCATCTTGATCTGATGATAACCCGAATAGGCATCCAAAAAACTCAAACGCTCGCAACCTGCCGTAGCATCAATGATTTGATCAATACGGGGGAGAGCAAAAGGATCCGCTGGACAGGCTTTATTCAAGTCTGTGTAATCCACACACATGCGCCAGGTGCCATTTTTCTTAAGAACCAGCACCGGATTAGCAAGCCACTCGGGATGAAAAACCTCGATAATAAAACCACCTGCCAGGAGCCTGGCCACTTCCTCACCAATCGCTTTACGTCTTTCTTCGTTAAACCGGCGTAAGAACTGTTTTACCGGTTTATACTTAGGGTCCACATTAAGGGTGTGCTCAGCGAGTCACCTCGGTACACCAGGCATGTCAGACGGCTTCCATGCAAAGATGTCCCGATTCTCACGGATGAACTCGATGAGCGCGCTTTCCTATTTTGGATCCAGGTTTGCACTGATGCTGAACTGCTTGGACGAATCGCCAGGTACGAAGTCAACAAGCTTAGTTTCGGCAGCCGATTTGAACTTCAAGGCCGGATCGTGGTCCGTAGTTGGCTTCTTTAGCGAAGTCATGTCCTCCGGATCAACACTGTCTTTGTACTGCTTTAGCTCCTCCGTAGCACAAACCGATTCTGCATAAGTCGCATCTCCTTCCTCGCATTCCAAAGCGATTCGACGGCTCCCATGAACCGTTATAGTGCCCTTGTAACCCGGCATCTTGAGTTGCAGATATACATAGCAGGGTCGTGCCATAAATTTTGCATAGGCTGGCCGTCCGAACAAAGCGTGGTATGGACTTTGGATTTTAACCACTTCGAACGTCAGCGTCTCTGATCTGGAATAATGACTATCGCCGAAGACCACTTCAAGGGCTATCTTACCAACCGGGTACGCAGACTTGCCAGGCACCACCCCGTGGAACACTGTATTGGTCGGTTTGAGATCCTTATCTACCAGTCCCATGCGACGGAAGGTCTCATAATACAAGATGTTAATGCTGCTCCCTCCGTCCATGAGCACCTTGGTGAGCTTATAACCTCCCACCTGAGGCGCCACCACCAATGCTAACTGACCCGGATTATAAACCCTGGGAGGATGATCTTCTCGGCTCCATATGATAGGTTGTTCCGACCAGCGCAGATAGTGAGGCGTGGCCGGTTCAACGGCACTAACTGCCCGCCTCTGAAGCTTTCTATCCCGTTTATCCAAGCTTGTAGTAAAAACATGGTACTGTCCACCACTCAACTGTTTCGGGTTGTTCTGATAACCTGATTGCTGTTGTTGCTGCTGGCTGTGACCACTTTGATCGCCTTGATTATTTTGGCTGTTCTGTCCGCCCGGATTACCACGGAACCCTGGACCAGAATTTCCGCCGCCGTACCCTGATCCGGAACCTGAACCGCCACCAGAGCCGTGATCATATTGGAAAATGTTTGAGCTTTTGAATTCCCTCATGATGTAACAATCCTTCCAAAGATGGGTTGCTGGCTCCTCTTTTGTTCCGTGCTTCGGACAGGGCTGGTTTAAGAAAAAGTTCAAACCTCCGGATTAGGACCGGGATTTCCGTGAAAACCTGACTGCTTCCCCTTACGTCGCTGGCCCTTGTTCTCTGCACTGGTGTTGGCCACAAAATCCGCGCTCCCATCCGGTTTACGCTCACCTCCGCCTCCATTGCCTGTTGGTTGACGCTGCTGGCCTTTGGTGTTGCTATTCTTCCTTCCCTTCCCTGCTTTGTCGTCACCAGAGTCAGGGTCCTTGGTACTGTCAGAATCCGCATACTTCACTAAAGCGGTCATGAGCGTTCCCATATCCGTGCAATCACGCTTCATCCGGCCTAACTTTAGCTTCAAAGGGCCAAACCGACAGTTGCCTTCCAACAACACTACGGCGGTGTCTGCGTTGATGCGATCTGACGAGTGTAAAACTTCTTATACCCGGCGTACCCAATGGGTAGTTGACTCCCCTTCTTGCTGAACGCAAGCTGCTAGGTCGACTATCGACATTGGCTGTTTGCACGTGTCCTTGAAATTCTTGATAAACCGGGCTCGCAACTGGGCCCACGAGTTGATGGAATTAGGCGGTAGGCTCTTTAGCCAAGTCCGGGCCGTCCCTTCTAACATCATGGTGAAATACTTCGCACACGCCGTGTCATCCACATCCAGCATCTCCATAGCCATCTCATAGCTCTCCACCCATGTCTCCGGAGGCTGATCTGCCATGTAGTTTGGTACCTTGCGGGGACCTTTGAAGTCTTTAGGCAGGCGTACGTTGCGCAAAGCGGGAACAAGGCACGGTACTCCCAAAGAACTAGAAACCACCCCCGGTTCAATCGTAGCAGTTGGGAAGATAGGTGTAAGCTGACGAGCCTGATGCTGCGCTGCTAATCCGGCCTCCTGTGCACGGGCGCGATCCACATTCTCCTGAGCATTGTCGACGCCCGCCGGATTGTTGCCGTGGAGCGCTTCACGCCTGGCATTACTTGAAACAGCCGGCTCCTCCATGCGCCTATTATAGCTCCTGCTGGGGCGAGGGGTGGAGTGAATCCGATCACGGCTTTGCGAATATGCTTCTTGTTGGGCCAAAGCAGTCCTAAGGAGCTCCTTGACTCGGCGTGTCTCTACATCCTGTGGTGAATCGCCTTCGATCGGAATGGCTTCCAACCGGGCTGCCGCCGCAACGAGGTTATCCATCGGGTTGGAATAATGGCCCGATGGTGTTGGCACGGCCTGTGGTGTACCAGTGTTGTGACGAGGCAGGTTTATTATACGGTGCTGAACCGGGGCGCCAACTGTCGCTTCCGCACGGTTTACCCCCGGGGTGTTGAAGAGATCTCTGGCATCGAGGGCCGCGGGCAATCGAGATCGGAATTTCCTCTTCAGGACTTCCTGAGATGCATTCTGGTCCATCATGAGCCTGTAAGCCTGTGCATCTAAAGCGGCGCGCTCTGCCGTCATCCTGGCCTCTTCTGCTGCCAGCCTCGCTTTAGATTGAGTGATCTGTTCTCTCACTTTGGCAATCTCGGCATTGTGAACCTCCTGATCCACCGGGTTGGCTTCCGCCATAAGCACTGCCAGTGCGTCAAACAGATCTGACAATACTTGGGCTGGTGAGTCCGCAGGCCCCCCTGCCCGCGCAGCTGTTGCCGCTGCCAATCCGGAGATCACTGCTGCCGCAGTTGATGAATGTGGCGCCGCCTGTGTTCCAGCCATGAAGATCCCAACTCGATTGGGCAGACCAGAGGGGTCCGGAATACTGTCGCCATCGGAGCTGCCCCCAATCCGATCATCTTGCAGCTGGTATAGAGACTCGGTTTCCCCGGTTGACGCTTCATCGCCGGAGTAGATGGCGGTTTCGCCACCGGATTCGGATCCTTCCTCGTAGCTTCCTCCGTGGATGACTCCCACGAAGGCGCGCTTCCTGGTCGGTTTAGCCAGGGTCGATCTCGTGCACTGAGCTGTCTCGACGAGGTCGGTGCAAACGCCCAGCTCGGGGCCCGGTTCACCGATCTTGCCGATGAAAACATGGATGCCGCCAAAAGGGACCCGGTACCCGTACTCGATCGAGCCGGCGTCGGGGCCCCAGCATGTGCTGTCGATGTAGAGTTTTCCGCGACGACTTTTGGTCATCCGGCCCACAGCGTAGCCCTCGAGTCCTTCGAAGCGGCCCTCCAAGAACTTGAAACCATCTCGCGATAGCCCCACGGTGGGCGCCAACTGTCGTGGATTTGTCACGGCAGATGTCCTAGCAAAAGGACTTAGTCGTGGAGCCATCGCAACGGGTTAACTTGAAGGGGTTAAAACGGACGCAAGGACACAGAGTTATACTAGTTCGGCCCCTTCGATGAAGATAAGAGCCTACGTCTAGTTGTGATGGGATTGATGTGTTTCGAGGGCTAGGGAGCGACAAGCTTCGCCTAAACCTCGAGTTGTTCTTCTCTGTCCTTAAACCGCCGTCGGGTCGTCCCCTTATATACACGGGTGACGCCCGTCGGTCTACAAAGTCCCAACCTCCGGTTCATAAACGTGCCCGGGTTGGTCTCTCTATTCCTAACTTACAATGCAAGTTTACCTCAGGCCGGTTTACGGCCATAAACCTCTAAACCGACTATAGGCCTTGGGCCCTTCTATTTCTCCTTGGGCTTTAACATCTTGGGTCCATTGACGGAGCTAACCCGGGCCCTGTAGGCCGGTTTACCCCAAATAGCAATATCCCCAACAGGTCTCGTGGTGGTAGTTGGGAGACCGGGTTATAGGATAGTTAGCCGTACTATCAAGGGGGCTCTCAAGTTGGTGGCTTGATCGTATCGTTAGTAGAGAGATCAAACCATTGCATCCTCACATCATGTTTCTTGGTTCTTGTTTGGTTCTCTTTGTGAGTCTTAGAGCTTATGGTCATCTTGGTGACAAGCTTGAGTTCATCGAAAACGGAGTTCGCATGCGTCTTCTATGATGTTTTCAGTGTTGGAGGTTTTACCGGTCTTATCCGAGGAAGGGTTCTCACCATTTTCTTATGGGCCTTTTCTAATTTTCTTCTTATTGTATTTCTTTCAAGATTGTGTTAGCCCTTGTCGCTAGCTTTCCAACAAACTTGGTTTCCATCGAATTCGGAGTCCGTTTGCAAAAGTTGTGGCAGTTTTGGTGTTCTGAAAAGGCTGCAGCGGTACTACCGCGAATTGGAGCGTATGTAATTTTTTACTACCGCTTCAGAGCGGTACTACCGCGGCTCCTATAGCGGTAGTACCGCTCTGGACCAAAAACTAGTCCCAAGTCCTGCGCTGGTAGGCCCGGATGTATCTTTTAGTACCGCTCGCTAGCAGTAGTACCGCTACCCTTTGCGGTAGTACCGCGATCCCTAGCGGTAGTACCGTGAGGACGAGCGGTAGTACCGCTCCGGCGGTTCTACTGGCCTTTTGCCTCCTTGCTGTTGTTTTTCAAAGGGGTACTACCGCCCTAGCGGTAGTACCGCTCCTTGGAGCGGTAGTACCACTCTGTGCGGGCTGTGAGCATAACAGTTGGATTTTTCCCCACCTATAAAAGGGGGTCTTCTTCCCCATTGAACCTGATCTCTTTAGCTCGTGTTCTTCCCCCATTGTTGACCTTCTTCGAGCTTGCTAACTCTCAATCCCTCCAATGATTCTTGCTAGTTCTTAAGGGAAAAGAGAGAGGAGATCTAGATCCACGTATCTACCAATCACTTTCTCCTCTAAGTGAGGGGAACCCCTTGGATCTAGATCTTGGAGTTCTTCATGTTCTTCTTTCGTTCTTACTCTCATTTTACTCCCTAGCATTAGTTGCTTTGGTGGGATTTGGGAGAGAAGGACTTGGGCACTCCGTGTGCCCTTGCCATTGCATTTGGTGCATCGGTTTGAGTTCTCCATGGTGATACGTGGAAGTGAAGTTTGAGAAGCTTATTACTCTTGGGTGTTTTGGCACCCTAGAGCTTGTTCCTCTTGGGTGCCTTGACGCCCTAGACGGTTGGTGGTGTTCGGAGCTCAATCATTGTGGTGCAAAGCTCTGGGCAAGCGTCGGGGTCTCCAATTAGGTTGTGGAGATTGCCCCGAGCAATTTGACGTGTTCCGGTGACCTCCCCCAAGGGTTGCCAACGTGTACGGGTTCGGTGGCCGCCCCCAAGGGTTGCCATTTGTATGGGTTCGGTGACCACCTTCAAGGGTCCCTTAGTGGAATCACGGCATCTTGCATTGTGCGAGGGCGTGAGGAGATTACGGTGGCCCTATGGGCTTTTTGGGGAGCATTGTGCCTCCACACCGCTCCAAACGAAGATTAGCATCCGCAAGGGTGTGAACTTCGGGATACATCGTCGCCTCCACGTGCCTCGGTTATCTCTTACCCGAGATCTTTACTTATGCACTTTACTTTGTGATAGCCATATTGTTTCTTGTCATATATCTTGCTATCACCTAGTAGTTTATCTTGCTTAGCATAAGTTGTTGGTGCACATAGGTGAGCCTAGTTGTTGTAGGTTTTGTGCTTGACAAATTAACCGCTAGGTTTATGCCGCATTTGTTCAAGCCTAAACCGTAATTATTTTAAAGCGCCTATTCAGCCCCCCTAGGCGACATCCACGATCTTTCAATTGGTATCAGAGCCTCATCTCTCTTTGTTAGGCTTAACCTCCTAGAGAGTAAAGATGTCGACTAGGGGTTTAGGATTCTCTGACACTCTTAGTTTCGATGGCACAAATTTTGATGTTTGGGTAATTTGCATGCTTAATCTCTTTAGGGTCATGGACCCAAATCTAGAGCGTATTGTAGATATGGGTTTTTCTCCTCCAAAGGATCCCCAAAGATTATCTTTGGAGGATGATAAAAACTCTTATCTAAATGCTCAAGCTTCTAATGTGCTTTTCGATGCTTTGAGCAATGTAGTTATATTTCAACTCATGCCGTTTCGGGATGCTCATGAGTTGTGGACAAAGCTTCAAGATAAATATGGTGTGTCCAAGATTTGTGGGGATGATTGTTCTCCCTCCACCTCTGGTCGTGGTGCCTTCTCAACTTCTTCTACTTCACCTACATGTGGATTGCCACAAGGTAATGCTATGGTGAGTAGTGTTCTTCATTGCAATGATGATAGTGTGCTTGTTCTTGGTGATCCTTCATCATTATCTTATTGCAATGGTCTCTCTTTGGACTTTAACACTTCGAGCACCTTACATGTTTCACATGCTTGTGTTGATAGTCCTTGCATATCATGTAGAAATTGCTTGACTAAATCTCATGATGATATGCTTGCTATGTCTTGTTGCCATGATAAAAATGTATCTATTTCCCCGAGTTGTTGTGCTAACAATGTAGAGGAAGCCCAACACTCCATGGAACAAGATGTGGTCTTGAATGGTGCTTCAAGGGATCCTACATCATCATCGATTGCTTTTTTCCTTATGGCTAAGGCTTCAAAGGTATCTCCCACTTTGAATCCTAATATATCTTGTGATGATATTGATGATGGCAAGAATGATGATGATGTTGATTATGATGAAGAGAATGACAATGTTGCCTCCTTAAAAATTAAGGGGGAAATGGTTTTTAAAGCTCTTCATAAAAATAAAATTGCTCATTCCAACTTCATGGAAATTATGTCCATTGCCATTGAGGGCAAGAAATATATTGAGGAGTTGGAATCTCATCTCTAGGAGCATGAGGTCACCATTGAGAAAATGGAAGGTCATGAGCATGATTACGCTAATGAGATTGCGGACCTCTCTCAAGCTCTTGAACTTGAACAAACCACTAAGGAATCTCTTGAGGAGACTTTTGCTCTAGAATTATCTAGAGTGAGGGAATCTCGTGATAGAGCTCTTGAGGTGGCCAATGATTTTGAAACTAAAAATGAGGAGCTTGAAGTTGCGCATGATAAACTCCTTGAGGACTTTGAGCACCTCGAAAATGGCTCAAGGGTCATTAAGAGTGAGCTCATCAAACTCACCGAGTCTCATGCTCAACTTAAAGCTTCATATTCAAAAGAGATTGCCAAGTTGTCTTCTCCTCTTGTTGCTAATGATGATGCTTGTGCTACTAACTCTATCTCTTGTGAAGCATCCATATTGAAGGAGAATGTTGAGCTAAGGGCTCAACTTGAGTTGCTATCTAGCAATTATGGGATGTTGGAAGAAAATCATGTAAAGCTCACAAGCTCTCATGATGATCTTCTAGTATCCCGTAATGTGCTAAAGTTAGCTCATGAGGCCATGCTTGCTAAGGTAACATCTAGTGAGCCTCATGTGGATACTAGCACTACTTTTATTCGAAATGCTATATTGCCTTGTGCTAGTCCTCGCGATTCATCCATGCATAACATTGGTACATCTTGTGATGAATTGCTTTCCTTGCCTTGTTGCTCTAAAGATGAAGCTTATACTTCCTCTAGTGCTTGTGTTGAGAGTAACCATGTAGAGGAAATCAAAGAGCTCAAGGCCCAAGTCACTTCTTTGAAGAAAGATTTGGAAAAGTGTCATGAAGGGAATGCCACACTCAACAATATCTTGAGTGTACAAAAATCCCCCAATGACAAAGGTGGACTTGGATTCAAAATCCAATAAGAATAAGAAGTCCAAGAGCAACAACAAGAAGGGCCAAAAACAAGTCAAGAGTTCGGCCAAGATTATTTGCTTCAAGTGCAAAATTGAAGGGCATCATGTTAGATCTTGCCCATTGAAGAAGAAGGCCATTAGTGACAAGGAACAAGGGAAGCGGCTACAAGTGCATTGTCATGCTCAACCTCAAGTTGAAGAAAGGCCTCTTCCCAAGAAGACTCAAGCTAATGCTTCTCAAGTTGAGAAATCAAATGAGAAGAAAGTGAAGAGTAGACATGCTACCTATGTCGTGAGAAAGGTCACCTCGCTTCTTCATGCACTAGTGGTAACTTATCCAACCCAATTATTATTGATGATGTCTATTCTCTTGGGAAGGATAAGGTTGGCAATGTGGTTGCCAAGTTTGTTGGTACTCAAAGTAGTTTGAAGCAAAGAACCATTTGGGTAGCCAAGCCTATTGTGACTAACCTCTTAGGACCCAACTTGGTTGGGGACCAACTAGCTCAAACTTGATCAATAGGTGTTGTTGGAGGGCATTGGAGACTTGGCTACTTTATGAAGAATTAAGGGGACTTCATCATTCTAATTGTCTCAATCCAAGTTATTCGGATTATCAAGTTTCTATCTTATATCCAATGTTCCTCCATGCGGTAACTCGTGCTTAAAATGTTTTCATTGATAGTTACTTACCCATTTGCATGTTTGGTTTTGTTCCTTGCATGTGTTTGTATATGTTGTGCTTCCAACTTGATTATCTTGAGCAATAAAGTATGTGTGTGTTGGTTTGCACATCATGTACGTGTGTGTCATGCATTGAGCCTTTTGCATCTTGTTCATTTCTTAGTTGGCTCTTGTGAGAGATTAATGGAATATCCCATTATGGGGGAGTGATGTGCTTTGTGCACCTCACAATCCTATATATGTGTGTACATGAGTAATACCATCTAGTATTAATATTTCAAGATTATCTAGTCGCTATGTGGTATGTCTTCTCATGAGAAATTCAAATTCTAAATTGTCCATTAATTATCTCTCGTTGGATCGTTATTTTGCCTCTTGTTTATCTTTAATTGGTATCACATTATGGGGCAGTAATATGCTATGTGTATATTACTAGCCTAGAAAATGTGTACATTTGAGATATTGTCACCTAGAATTGATATTGTAAATTATATTGCTCCTAGGTGGCATGTTAGCTCTACAAGTTGCAATTTACTTTTTGTTTGGTGTGAAGATGATGTCGGATATCCTTGCTATCTACCACCGGGAATTATTTCCAAATACTTTTTGTCTTTTGACAATTGGTACTCACTTATGTGTGGTAGAAATTATTGATCATCTTTACATTGGCCTTTGCTTTTATTTGCTTTCTCTCTTGCCTAGGATTGTGTCAACTCCCATTGTATTCCATACCACTTGTGGATCTTGTTAATTTCTTGACCTTGTCTAGTGTTTTCTAGATATAGTGATAGTGGTGATCCCACCTTGTGCATTTTGTATTCAAATGCAAATTCTCTATAATGCACTAGTCTTGGGGGAGCTATCCTACTCTCTATAAAACACTCATCTTGTGATCCTTATCAAGTGTGTGTTTGTGGAAGGCAAGCTGTTTATTTTTGGTACTTTGTGCCATCATGAAACTTTGTAGAGGGCTTGGTTTGTTTGGAACCGTTCTCTCTTTTGGGAGTTTGACATCTTTCTTTTTAGTGTATCAATGGATGTCTCATTCCTTGATGTATCTTTTTGGATATCTTCCAAGTGATGATATATTCATTTGGTATCTTTTCTTCGCTTGGTATTTCTTTGTCTTTTGGTCTCGGTTCTTGAAAGTCTTGAGCATGCATATTTACTTCTTGTAGTTTCTTTGGCATGCTTTCTTTCTTTGACCCAATATATAGGGGGAACTCCACCAAGTCTCAGATTGGATGAGATGTGCATGAAATTCATTTTCATATCTATATGCACATATTTATGTGGAGTTTGTCCTATGTGTTGTTGGTTCTCTAACTCTTTGGTCCCAATGAGTTTGGGTACCATTTTGTTTGTGTTGTTGTTCTAGGAACAAGTGGAGATGCATTGGATGCTCGGCTCACTCACAAGGAAGGTGGTGTCACCATGTGCTTATTGGAGTCAACCTAGGATGATTAATGAACTACTATCTACCTTTAATTGGTATCTACTACATCCATCCAATGGTATCTCGGTAACAAGTATCATCATCTACTTCATGCACACATTTCTTGCATCAACCTTTCGTAGGTTGTATCATGGCATGTTATCCATTCTCTCTTGTGATACTTGTTTCCTTTCTCAAAGCATCCCAACAATGATGTCTTGTTGCTAGTTGTGATGTCTTTGATGTTCGTGTGATTGGAATTCATTTATATGCAATAAGACCATATCTAGCCTTGTGCTATGCTCTCAAGCAAATATCTTATTGGTATATGTATGACTTCCTTTTGGATATCTTGTTCCTTCATGTTGTAACTATTTTGGGTGTACATCCTTCTTTGTAGATATATATCATCTTGATTTCGTCTACCTAGAACCTTATACACTTGAGAGAAATTACATCTCTAGATGATATCCTTTCTTTCACGTCCACCTTGTCTCTCTTTTGTTATTTCTTTGGTGGCTCCCTCATCTTGATGAGGCTTTCTTGTTCTATCTTCACCACGGGTTGTCACAAGCATAGGTTCTCTATATGCTTATTAGTAAGCTTGTGAACCCATTTGCTAGTTGTGTGTGGGAATGATAGACCTTGCACCGTGTGCCTCATTCTTCCAAGACTATGTTGATGCTTAATGCTCATCCGTACATTAGTCTTCTCAAGTGCTTTGCCATGACTCACACACATCATTTTGGTTGAGCCTACTCTTAAGTGCTAGGCCATGTGTTGTTGCAAGTGCTAGGCTTTGTTTCCTACATACTCACTTGCACTTGTTGTGAGTTTCTATTGATTTTCGGGGAGTGATGATCTTATATTGTGCACTTGGTATCCTAATGCAAATGTTGTAAGGAGTGCACAAATCATGGAGAGCTTCACTAGTGTCTTTAGAACACTCTGTTACTCTCTTGCACTTGTCACGAGGTTCTATTGATCTTGGGGGAGTGACGATCCTATTTTGTGCTCATTGTATCCAATTACAAAACTAAATTGTGCACAAATCATGGGGAGCTTCTCTAGTTTCTCTAGAACACTCCTTTGATCATATCATAATTTATTTCATTCATATGGCACATAGGCTCATTGTTCTAGTTGGATCAATTGATATCCGTTGATTGCTTGCTTCAATTGGTATATTTTGATTGCCTGATTGCTTGTTTCTCTCTTTTTTATGTCTTTGTGGCATATCATTATTTTGCTATCTTTGTGCCTCAATATACTTTGTGTTCCTCCAAGTATTTACCTTTGGTTATGTATGTTGCATTTCACTCACTTGTTGAGAAATACACAATTTATGGAGGACCACAATTTATATTGGCCTTCTAAGCTTTTCGCCCATTTTGGCAATCGATGCCAATGGGGGAGAAGTTTCAGAGAGTTTTGTGGAGAAGTTTAGAGAGTTGTCTCTTCTAGCTTTGGTTTGTTCCTAAGCATACACATCTCCTACGCATGCATTATTGGTTGTTGCCTAGCATGGTGATGCATAATTCCTTATATAAACTCTCTTGAAAGTGATTGTCATCAATTACCAAAATGGGGGAGATTGAAAGGACATGCGGTGCCCCCATGTGTGGTTTTGGTAATTGATGACATTCTCTATGGACTAATGGTTGCATTGAGTTATATTTCAAGGATTTGTCCATAGGCATTTCTTGAAGTCCATGTGTTGGTTTCAAGGAGTTTATGTGTTCACCAAGGTGCTATTAAGGAATTATCCAAAGATTGGTCATGTGAGTGTTGAG
Organism: Aegilops umbellulata; assembly: GCA_032464435.1. NCBI lineage: Eukaryota > Viridiplantae > Streptophyta > Magnoliopsida > Poales > Poaceae > Aegilops > Aegilops umbellulata. The sequence continues at coordinate 327,223,060 of CP136058.1, read as the reverse complement.
CTTATTTCAAGCATGTCTTGAAGAAGAAGATTGTGTGATCATTCATGTTTACCTTCATGACATCATCCAAACGAAGAGAGTTGGAAATATTCAAGGTTGATCAAGACTATGTCAAGAGTGAATCAAGTTGATCAACTCACAAAGCGTAAAAGATGTACCGAGAGAGATCAAGTGATCCCATGGTATGGTAAGCATTGTCCATTACACTTTGTGTACTAACCCATGGTCTATGTGAGAGTTCTTTGTGGGGTTAGGTACGTGTCCATGGGCTTGCGTCAAGACGAAGATATCATACAACCCATGGAATGGATGACATCAAGTGGTGATCGTCATCAAGATTGCCGTGTGCAAGTTCAGGTGGAGCACCACGAAGAGATCAAGTTCTTGAAGCTTGCCATCCATTGTGGTGCCAATGGATGTGAAGATGTGCCAAAGAGTAGCTCACCCATAGTGGAGCATGGGGGAGCAATCATCTAGTCTTCATCGAGCCAACGCAATCAAGAAAGGTGGTCCAACTTGAGGGAGTCAAGATCGTCATCATCTAGCTCAAGTGGACCATGTGCAAGGCAAAGGTTTGCCCTTGATAGGCTTTCTATTTTACCGGTCTCGTGGTGGTAGTTGGGAGACCGGGTTATAGGATCGTTTGTCGTACTATCAAGGGGGGCTCTCAAGTTGGTGGCTTGATCGTATCGTTAGTAGAGAGCTCCAACCATTGCATCCTTGCATCATGTTTCTTGGTTCTTCTTTGATTCTCTTTGTGAGTCTTAGAGCTTATGGTCATCTTGATGACAAGCTTGAGTTCATCGAAAACGGAGTTTGCATGCGTCTTCTATGATGTTTTCGGTGTTGGAGGTTTTATCGGTCTTATCCGAGGAAGGGTTCTCACCATTTTCTTATGGGCCTTTTCTAATTTTCTTCTTATTGATATTTCTTTCAAGATTGTGTTAGCCCTTGTCGCTAGCTTTCCAACAAACTTGGTTTCATCGAATTCGGAGTCTGTTTGCAAAAGTTGTGGCAGTTTTGGTGTTCTGAAAAGGCTGTAGCGGTACTACCGCGAATTGGAGCAGATGTAATTTTTTGCTACCGCTCTAGAGCGGTACTACCGCGGTTCCTACAGCGGTAGTACCGCTCCGGACCAAAAACTCGTCCCAAGTCCTGCGATGGTAGGCCCGGATGTATTTTTTAGTACTGCTCGCTAGCAGTAGTACCGCTACCCTTTGCGGTAGTACCGCGATCCCTAGCGGTAGTACCGTGAGGACGAGCGGTAGTACCACTCCGGCAGTTCTACTGGCCATTTTCCTCCTCGCTGTTGTTTTTCAAAGGGGTACTACTGCCCTCCCGGTAGTACCGCTCCTTGGAGCGGTAGTACCGCTCTGTGCGGGCTGTGAGCATAACGGTTGGATTTTTTCCCCACCTATAAAAGGGGGTCTTCTTCCCCATTGAACCTGATCTCTTTAGCTCGTGTTCTTCCCCCATTGTTGACCTTCTTCGAGCTTGCTAACTCTCAATCCCTCCAATGATTCTTGCTAGTTCTTGAGGGAAAAGAGAGAGGAGATCTAGATCCACGTATCCACCAATCACTTTCTCCTCTAAGTGAGGGGAACCCCTTGGATCTAGATCTTGGAGTTCTTCGTGTTCTTCTTTCGTTCTTCCTCTCATTTTCCTCCCTAGCATTAGTTGCTTTGGTGGGATTTGGGAGAGAAGGACTTGGGCACTCCGTGTGCCCTTGCCATTGCATTTGGTGCATCGGTTTGAGTTCTCCACGGTGATACGTGGAAGTGAAGTTTGAGAAGCTTATTACTCTTGGGTGTTTGGGCACCCTAGAGCTTGTTTCTCTTGGGTGCCTTGGCGCCCTAGACGGTTGGTGGTGTTCGGAGCTCAATCATTGTGGTGCAAAGCTCCAGGCAAGCGTCGGGGGTCTCCAATTAGGTTGTGGAGATTGCCCCGAGCAATTTGACGGGTTCCGGTGACCTCCCCCAAGGGTTGCCAACGTGTACGGGTTCGGTGACTGCCCCCAAGGGTTGCCATTTGTACGGGTTCGGTGACCACCCTCAAGGGTCCCTGAGGGAGTCCTGGATTAGGGGGTGTTCGGGTAGCCGGACTATACCTTTGCCGGACTCCAGGACTATGAAGATACAAGATCGAAGACTTCGTCCCGTGTCCGGAAGGGACTTTCCTTGGCGTGGAAGGCAAGCTAGGCAACGTGGATATTCAAGATCTCCTACCATTGTAACCGACTTTGTGTAACCCTAACCCTATCCAATGTCTATATAAACCGGAGGGTTATAGTCCGTAGAATCATCATCATACACAATCATACCATAGGCTAGCTTCTAGGGTTTAGCCTCCTTGATCTCGTGGTAGATCTACTCTTGTACTACCCATATCATCAATATTAATCAAGCAGGAGTAGGGTATTACCTCCATCGAGAGGGCCCGAACCTGGGTAAAAACATCGTGTCCCTTGTCTCCTGTTACCATCCGGCCTTGACGCACAATTCGGGACCCCCTACCCGAGATCCGCCGGTTTTGACACCGACATTGGTGCTTTCATTGAGAGTTCCTCTGTGCCGTCGCAATCAGGAAGGATGCCTCTTCCCGTCTTTAAAGATGGCGCCATTACTAAGGGAGCCTTGGCTGTCGGCCAAACTCTCCGGCTAGGTGGTTTTCTCACGACCGCATGTTCGGCCGTTGCGCCGACGGTGACCTCTCGGGTCATCGAAAGCAACCTTCACGTCAGCTCAGAACTCGCCGAGCAGCTGGACCCGATGGAGCTCTCTTCCGTAAACGAGCTCTTGGATCGCATCGCCGCACTGGGGGTCGCTACAAATTACGACCAGGTTGAGCTTAAACCCGATCTAAGAGAAATTAACTCTCCCCAAGTCACCCACCATGTTGCGGTGGTAGAGGCGCAGTGCGGCGACCCTTCATCTATTCTAAGGACTAGTTACGTCCGAATTCCCGAACCCTCCAGGCCGGATACCCGCGGAGGGGAGGATACAATTCAAGACATGAGCTTAGAATCAGGCAAGGGGCTAGATTCATTGGACAACATCCAAGGCTCCGGACTTCAGAGTTCGGAAGCTCTTCGGCCTCTGAATCTTAAATTGGGTGAGGTCCCAGATTCAACGCCACCCGCCCGCCCGAACATAAGCGATCTTTCCCAAATCAGGCAAAAGCCCGAGGAAACAGTACATCACTACTGGGCCAGATTCCTCCTGGTTACGAACAGGACAAAGGACTGCCGCGAGGGAGACGCAATTTCAATCTTTTGCAGTAACTGCACGGACGAGGGAACACTTAACGCCATAAGTCATCGTGATATTACACGCTTCGCTGACTTGGTGTCCATAGTACAAAAGTACTGTGTGATGGAAAGCGCTTGGAAAACCGAAATAAAATTTTGGGATAATCCGGCCTTGAATGGCAATCCCGTCCGAACTAAGAGGGTGAATCACAGTAAGACACCCGGATTAAATATCAAAAAGCCAAAACCCTCTTCAGGGCATGGAACCGTACTGGAAAGGTGGCTTGATGGACCCTGTAGTATTCACAGTACAGAGGACGCCACACCAACTCACAGCCTTAGAGCATGTTGGATACTCTGACAGGTGGCCAAATTTGGCGAGGACCTCCTAATTTCAGAGGCCGAAGAAAGCCATCCTGAGGACACCAGTACCGTTCTCACAGTCTTCGAGACTTTCGCATCAAATAATATGCGAAAAAGAACACTCCGCAGCCTCACCGAAGTCTATCAAGTAGCAACAATAAACCCATGGAGCGACACTGCTATCACCTTCAACGCGAGTGACGAACCTAAATTCCGAACAGCCCGAGCACCAGCCGCATTGGTCCTCAGTCCCATAGTGGACGGCTCTCGCCTCACAAAGGTACTCATGGATGGAGGCAGCGGATTGAACCTCATTTATGAGGAAACCCTCCAAAAGATGGAAATAGACTGGAACCGCATCGAGCGAAGCAACACAACCTTTAGAGGAATAATCCCCAGTCAGGAAGCACGATGCACAGGAAAGATCACACTAGATGTGGTGTTCGGCACGCCGGATAATTATAGGTCCGAAGAAGTCACGTTCCAGGTGGCCCCGTTCAATAGCGGATACCACGCTATATTAGGACGGGAGGCATTCACAGTCTTCCAAGCCATACCCCATTACGGGTACATGAAGCTCAAAATGCCTGGGCCAAACGGAATTATCACTCTTGCTAGTGATCCGGACATAGCACTCCGCGCCGAAAAAAAGACAGCCGCATTGGCCCTTGAGGCACTATCCGAAGCCTTAGCGGCCGAAGAACTGACTGTGCTGTGCTCCACGGTTAATAGGGATGATGTGATACTCGATAAGAGATCCAATTCCACATCCTTCAAACCAGCGGACGAAATAGTCAAATTCCAGGTCCATCCAACGGACCCCAATAAAACAGCTTCCATCGGGGCACGACTGAACCCTGATGTAGATGCCGCACTGCGAGAGTTCCTACGAGAGAACTGGGACATTTTTGCTTGGCACCCTTCAGACATGCCAGGAATCCCACGCAGGCTGGCCGAACATAGCTTAAATATCTAGAAAGGATTCAAACCTGTCAAACAAGCCCTTCGGCACTTTTTCGAACCGAAGAGACAGGCTATGGGAGAGGATCTAGCCAAGTTATTGGAGGTCGGATTCATCAGAGATATAAAACATCCGGACTGGCTAGCAAACCTGGTGATGGTACCAAAGAAGGACAGATCCCGGCGCCTGTGTGTTGACTTTAAAGACCTTAACAAGGTCTGCCCAAAGGATCCCTTCCCCCTCCCTCGTATCGATCAAATTATCGATGCCACTGTAGGACACGATTCATTGTGTTTCCTCGACGCATACTCCGGTAACCATCAAATCAAGATGGCAGAATCAGACCAAGCCGCAACAACATTCATCACACCATACGGCCCATTCTTCTTCAACACAATGCCCTTTGGGCTAAAAAACGCCGGCGCTACATATCAGCGCATGATACAAACATGTCTGGCCAACCAGATCGGCAAAACAGTGGAGGCATATGTGGATGATGTGGTCGTCAAATCAAAACATGTCGACTCTCTAGTAGACGACTTGAGGCTTACATTCGATAACCTCCGAAAATACGACATTAAGCTCAATCCAGACAAATGCGTCTTCGGCGTTCCAGCCGGAAAGCTCTTGGGCTTCATTGTATCCAGTAGAGGAATCGAAGCAAATCCAGCCAAGATCCGAGCTTTGTCACAATTGGATGTCCCAAAAGACCTCAAACAAATACAAAAACTAACCGGATGCGTGGCGGCTCTAAGCCGCTTCATCTCCCGCTTGGGAGAAAAGGCGCTGCCCCTTTACAGCCTCCTATGGCGCACCGAACACTTCGAGTGCACGGATGCCGCCACGGCCGGACTTGACGAAATAAAAGCCATATTGGCAACAAACCCAGTCCTGGATGCGCCAAACACCGGCGAGCCAATGCTATTGTACATCGCGGCAACCCATCAAGTTGTCAGCGCAGTGCTCGTCGTCGAGCGGGAAACGGACGGACACAAATTCCCCCTCCAAAGGCCGGTCTACTACGTGTCCACTGTCCTCACTCCATGCAAATCACGGTACCCGCACTATCAGAAAATTGCATACGCGGTATTCATGGCATCCCGGAAGCTATGACACTACTTTCAAGAGTGTTCGATTACAGTAGCCTCGGAAGTACCACTCAATGACATTATCAATAACCGCGATGCAATGGGCCGGATCGCAAAATGGGCCATTGAGCTCCTCCCGTTCGACATAACCTACAAGCCACGGCGAGCTATCAAATCGCAAGTGTTGGCCGACTTCGTCGCAGAATGGACGGATGCCGAACTCCCTAAAGAGTACGGCACATACTCAAACTGGATCATGCATTTCAACGGCTCCAAAATGTTGGCCGGACTAGGGGCTGGCGTCGTTTTGACGTCCCCCACAACAGACACAGTCCAATATGTACTCCAAATTATGTACACGGACTCCAACAATGCAGCCGAATATGAGGCCCTCCTACATGGTCTCCGGATGGCAGTATCCACGGGCATTCAACGCCTAGAGGTACGCGGGGATTTGAACCTCGCGATCTCCCAAATAAATGGCGACTTCGACGCCAAGGATCCAAAAATGGCAGCTTACCGCAATGCCGTCCTAAAAATGTCAGCTCGGTTCGAAGGGCTGGAGTTTCACCATATAGCCCGCGAAAATAATCAAGCAGCAGACGTCCTGGCACGCATCGGAGCAAAACGCGATGCAGTCCCCCCTAACATCTTTTTGGAAAGATTGTTCAAACCATCTGTAACATGGGAGGGGGAACCCACAATTAACAGCCCGGACGTAGCCGCACCACTCGACGCCGAACAACCTGACATAGTTGGCGGTCCTGCCAACGAAATTACACCTTCAGCCCACACAATAATGGCGGTTATCGCCCCGTGGACAGAACCATTCCTAGCCTACCTTACTAGGCAGGAACTCCCAGAGGACCAAAATGAGGCCCGCTGCATAGTGCGGCGATCTAAAGCCTACAAAGTCCACGAGGGGGAGCTTTATAAGAAAAGCACTACCGGAGTCCTTCAGAGGTGCATCTCCGAAGAGGAAGGGCGGAATCTTCTGGCCGAAATTCATGCCGGACTCGGTGGTCATCACGCTGCTGCTTGGTCCCTTGTTAGCAAGGCTTTCCGTACAGGCTTTTATTGGCCGACGGCCCGGGCAGACGCTCAGGACTTAGTCCAACGATGCGTTGGTTGCCAACCAAAGCCATATGCCACCCACCGCACTCCAAACTATACCCATCACCTGGCCCTTTGTGGTCTGGGGGCTTGACATGGTCGGACCCCTTAAAGGTGGAACCCATAAAAAATACTTACTGGTTATGGTGGATAAGTTCACCAAATGGATAGAAGCCAAGCCTGTTAAAACGGCTGAATCCGGACCTGTGATAGACTTCATGTCCGGGGTTGTACACCGTTATGGCGTCCCCCACAGCATCATAACCGATAACGGTACAAACTTTACAGCCGACGAGGTAAAACTCTGGTGCAAAAACATGGGCATCAAGCTCGACTATGCTTCAGTCTATCACCCACAAACCAATGGCCAGGTCGAACGTGCAAACGGTCTTATCATGAGCGGCATCAAACCCAGACTAGTGCGGTCCCTCAAGGAATCTAACACGCACTGGGTAGAGGAGCTCGACTCCGTACTCTGGGGGATGCGGACCACGCCAAATCGCACAACCGGATACACACCATTTTTTACGGTGTACGACGCAGAGGCAGTTCTGCCCTGCGACATAATTCATGACTCACCTAGAGTGCGCATGTACGAAGAAAGAGAAGCCAAACTTGATCGGCAGGACAGCGTGGACGCCTTGGAGGAAGAGCGTGATGTGGCGAAATCCCGTTCCGCATTTTATCAACAACAGGCCCGAAGATACCAAAGCAGAGAAGTACGGGCCAAAAATTACAATGTTGGCGAACTAGTTCTACGCCTACCGGATAAGAAAAATGACAAACTCAAGCCCAAATGGAAGGTCCATTTATAATCGACCAAGTCCTTACTGGTGGGGCATACCGCCTGCGAGATGCATCGGATAACCGACTCGAGCCAAACCCGTGGAACACCACACGTCTCTGAAGATTCTACGCTTAGTGCCGGACTCCGTGTTCGTCTCCTTCCCCTGTCCATTTTTTACATTTTTCTATCTTATATTTCTCTCCTTCCCCCCTGTAGGATCTAGAAGTAGGTGTGTCTAGAGGGGGGGGGGGGTGATTAGACACTTAGTGCTAAAGTTGCTAGTTTTAAACTTTTTCGGTTTGAGTGGAGTTTTAGGCACAATTTCAACATACACAATACATATCAAGCAAGCATGCAAAGAGTATATGAGCAGCGGAATGTAAAGCATGCAACTTGCAAGAATGTAAAGGGAAGGGTTTGGAGAATTCAAACGTAATTGGAGACACGGATGTTTTTCCCGTGGTTCAGATAGGTGGTGCTATCCTACATCCACGTTGATGGAGAGTTCAACCCACGAAGGGTAACGGTTGCACGAGTCCACGGAGGTCTCCACCCACGAAGGGTCCACGAAGAAGCAACCTTGTCTATCCCTCCATGGCCATCGCCCACGAAGGACTTGCCTCACTAGCGGTAGATCTTCACGAAGTAGGCGATCTCCTTGCCCTTACAAACTCCTTGGTTCAACTCCACAATCTTGTCGGAGGCTCCCAAGTGACACCTAGCCAATCTAGGAGACACCACTCTCCAAGAAGTAACAAATGCTGTGTTCATGATGAACTCCTTGCTCTTGTGCTTCAAATGATAGTCTCCCCAACACTCAGCTCTCTCTCACAGGATTTGGATTTGGTGGAAAGAGGATTTGAGTGGAAAGCAACTTGGGGAAGGCTAGAGATCAAGATTCACATGGTAGGAATGGAATATCTTGGCCTCAACACAAGGGTAGGTAGTTCTCTCTCAGAACATATGAGTTGGAAGTGTAGGTGTGTTCTGATAGCTCTCTCCATGAATGAAGAGGAGGTGGAGGGGTATATATAGCCTCCACACAAAATCCAACCGTTACACACAATTTACCAATCTCGGTGGGACCGAATCAACAAACTCGGTCGGACCAAAATAGTAAACCTAGTGACCGTTAGAGATTTTCGGTGGGACTGACATGCAACTCGGTAGGACTGATATGGTTAGGGTTAGGGCATAACGTAATCTCGGTTGAGACCGAGATCCCTATCGGTAAAACCGATTTGCTAGGGTTTGGCAGTGGCTTATGACATGTGAAACTCGGTGGCGCCGGATAGAAAGAATCGGTAGGTCCGAGTTTGACTTTGGGTTTAGGTCATATGTGGAAGTGGGAAAGTAGCTGAGGGTTTAGGAGCATATCATTAAGCACATGAAGCAAAAGGCTCATTAAGCAACACCTCATCCCTCCTTGATAGTATTGGCTTTTCCTATGGACTCAATGTGATTTTGGATCACTAAAAATGTAAAATGAAGAGTCTTGAGCTTGAAGCTTTAGCCAATCCTTTGTCCTTAGCATCTTGAAGGAGTTCCCACAACCTTTAGTCCATGCCACTCCATTGTTGAACTTATCTAAAACATGCTAGATAGAAACGTTAGTCCAACAAGAGATATGTTGACATTAATTACCAAAACCACCTGGGGAGCACTTGTGCTTTCAATCTCCCCCTTTTTGGTAATTGATGGCAACATACATCAAAGCTTTAGATAAAGATATAAAGAATAGCAAGTAAAGCTTTGGAAGGACATGTAACAAACATAGGCTCCCCCTACATGTATGCAATCATGTGAATATAAAATGTAGAAGCATGTGAGATCATAATCATGACAGAGTAGGCAAAGTGTTACATGTATCTTGGCCATATGCATAAGAGCAAAATATTATTAAGAGAAATACCTTCATGCTTATGAGTCCTTCTTGCAAACAGTATGTACAAAAACAAGAATTCCTCATACTCATGATTATGATGCATATACTTACCTTGTAGTCTGGAGTTGACTTAGGATGGAATGTACCTGCATAAACAAGGTTAGATAACACAGGTACATCCACTAGCCAGAGCAAACCAAAAGAAACCACAAGAATACCAAGACTGGGATGACATGTAGAGAGTGAGTACAAGGTACCACATTGGATTAGACATGTCCCCAAGAGTAAAGATATGCAATGAATTTGAATGATTCTTTCCCTTAGATGTCTTGCTCCCCCTGAATCTGACATGGGATATTGGGAGAAGATAGGGAACAGAAAATCAGAGCTGAAAGATATAAATGAATAGAACTTAATGCAAATGAGCACATATGAACATGTCTTTCCCCCAAAAAGACATGTGGCATCTCTCCTCTTGAACATCAAGCATCTGGGATCCTTGAGTGTTCTCTCCCCCTGGAGATCTCTTTCTCCCCCTTAATACTTTCTTTCTCTTTCTCCCTGGTGATAAGCTTTGATGTGATCTCTCTCTCCCCCTTTGACATCAATTTCCAAGAAGGTTTTTCTGGAATCCGTCGAATAGGTTTGGTCCTTGAGACTCAGTACAAAGCAATGGATAAAACTGTGATGCTTGTAGAGGACAAGGTTCATTGAGTGAAGCTGGATCAGAAGAAATATAGAATAAGTGGCAAACTGTTTTTCCTGTTGCGAAATCGGTATGTTTTGGTGGTGCCGAAGGGATTCGGCTGGACCAAAAATTACAATTCGGTGAAACCGAGTTCATTACAGAGAAAACACTTGTCACCTCAGCTCACTAGTCAAATAAGATCTCACAAAGATTTGCAATGAATTAACTGAAATATTTGCAAGGAATTTGATGCAGAAATATTTAGAACAAGAATCAAAAAGAAAAGAATGAAAGTTCTAGATGAAGTTTTTTTTTGTGTGTGTGTGTGTGTTGAAAAAGAGGGAAACAAACATGCAAGGGACAAATGCAATAACACAGAAAAGAACACAGGAGAACTTCATCTAGAATTGGGCGGTGACATAGTCACCTATGTTAAGGTATATTGACTTAGGAGTCAAGTGAGAACACTTGATCATATGTCATAGTCATCATTTAAGCTCAAACTGGGGTTACCATTTTTCGTTTAAGCATCTTGATGTATTCACATCTTGTGGAGTTGCTTTAACTCATGTCTTGGAGTAAAGCTTCTCTAAGATGGAATATCATACCTTGGGTGGTGGTGTGGATCTTGCTCATGTAGTTGAACTTGTGTGAGTGCTCGAAGTTGATGTAGCTCATCATGAGTTGGGAGCACCCCTTGGAATTTGAGTTCATCTACCTACATGGGTTAGTTCTTGCAAGGAAAAAGCACTTGTATATCCAAAAATGACAATCATGAAGCTCAACATAGAATCTGTCAAAGGATATGTTTGAATGGTGTTGTGCTTCCTTGTCGTCAACCACCGTTGTGTAGAGACTTGGTGATGTAGAGATTGCTCAAGACGTGAGTGAGTTGCAATCTCATGGAATTAGATTCAACCAAGTACCTACATGGGTTAGATAACATGCAAGGTACAAATATATCCAAGACATAAGATAGTCATCATAAGAGATATATCATGGATTAGCCATAAGCTCATGTCTTGCATGTATCCAATGGAGTTTCTATTCCAAGTTCGAAGCGCCAAATGTTCAATTCTCCTCTCAACCTGCAAAACACTTTCTCATCAAGTGGTTTAGTGAATATATCAGCCAATTGCTTATCGGTGCGAACATGCTTAAGATCAATGTCACCCTTAGCAACATGATCTCGAATGAAATGATGACGAACTTCAATATGCTTAGTTCGAGAATGTTGTACAGGATTATGACCAATTTTGATAGCACTTTCATTGTCACAAAGCAATGGAACATGTTTCACATAGACCCCATAATCTTTAAGTGTTTGGGTCATCCAAAGTAATTGAGCACAACATGAACCAGGGGCAATGTATTCCGCTTCAGCGGTAGATAAGGATACCGAGTTTTGTTTCTTGGAGGACCAAGACACAAGAGATCTACCAAGAAATTGACAAGTACCCAAAGTGGACTTTCTATCAACCTTGTCTCCAGCATAATCCGATTCGGAATAGCCAACAAGATCAAAAGACGACCTCTTAGGATACCAAATGCCAAAATTTGGTGTATGGATTAAGTATCTCACTATCCTTTTCACGGCCTTAAGATGACATTCTTTAGGAGCAGATTGATATCGTGCACACATGCACACACTTAGCATAATATAGTGACGTGAGCCACATAGGTATAACAATGAACCAATCATAGAGCGATAAACCTTTTGATCAACCGGTTCACCATCTTTGGTCAAATCATTATGTCCACTAGTAGGCATGGGTGTAGGCATACCTTTGCATTCTTGCATATTGAACTTCTTGAATAAGTCTTTGGTGTACTTCGTTTGAGAGATAAATGTACCTTCCTTAGTTTGCTTGATTTGCAAACCGAGAAAGAATTTGAGTTCACTCATCATAGACATCTCAAACTTCTTCGACATTAGCTTTCCAAACTTTTCACCAAAAAGAGGGTTAGTTGAACCAAATATGATATCATCAACATAAATTTGGCATACAAATAGTTCTCCATTAACCCTTTTAGTAAAAAGTGTGGAATCAATTTTTCCAATTTCAAAACCACTTGCAATAAGGAACTTGGTCAAGCATTTATACCATGCTCTAGGAGCTTGTTTAAGACCATAAAGGGCTTTGTGAAGTTTGTAAACATGATTAGGTTTCTTAGGATTGACAAAGCCGGGAGGTTGTTTGACATAAAATTCCTCCTCTATTTCACCATTTAGAAAAGCACTTTTAATGTCCATTTGGTACAAGGTGATATTGTGGTGATTAGCATAGGCAAGTAAGATGTGAATGGACTCAAGTCTAGCAACGGGAGCATATGTCTCACCATAGTCCATACCTTCGACTTGTGTGTACCCTTGGGCGACGAGACGTGTTTTGTTGCGAACCACTTGTCCATCTTCATCTTGCTTGTTATGAAACACCCATTTGGTACCAATGATGTTGTGGTTGTTGTCGGGCTTCTCAACCAATGTCCAAACTTGGTTTCTCCCAAAGTTGTGTAGCTCTTCATGCATAGCTTTTATCCAATCGGGATCTTCCAATGCTTCTTTGACCTTCGTAGGTTCAATGCTAGAGATGAATGAATAGTTTTCACAAAAGTTAGCTAAACGAGTTTTAGAGCGAGTGATTCTCTCGGTTTGAATATCATTGTAGATTTGCTCGACGGGATGATCTTTGGCAATTCTTGCTCGAACTCGTGAAAGCTTTTGCTTGGGTCTTCATTGAACATCTTCTTCATCTTGTTCTTCTTCTTGGTCTTCTTCATTGTTGGCATTGTCGTTCTCTTGTCGTGGTGGAGAAGGAGGTTGTTGATGTTCGTCTTGATGCATTTCCTCGTTTTCTTCATCTTGGTGTGTCCCACTTGTGGATGCTTCCGTGTCAACTCTTGGTTCACCTTGTCGTGAAGTAGAAGCTTCCACTTGGACAGACGAGGTACTCTCCTTCACCTCCGTTGGACGTATTTTGCCAATAAACAAGTCTTGGATTGCTTCTGAAGGGTCTTTGTCTCCTACATCAATTGGCAATTGCTCTACTTGCGAGCCATTAGATTCATCAAACTTCACATCTACCGTTTCTTCAACCTTTCAGGTGAAATTGTTGTAGACACGGTAAGTGTGAGAGTTTGAGCCATAACCAAGTTGAAAACCTTCATGAGATTTAGGAGCAAAGTTTGAATGACGATGCTTATCAAGTATGTAGCACTTTGAGCCGAATACTCGAAAGTATCCAACTTTGGGTTTGTTACCGGTGAGGAGCTCGTATGCCGTCTTGCCGAGTAGCTTGTGAAGATACAAGCGATTTGTTGCATGACAAGCCGTCTCAACCGCTTCTGCCCAGAAGTGCTTCGGCATCTTGTACTCATCAAGCATCGTTCTCGCCATTTTGATGAGCGTCCGGTTCTTCCTCTCAACAACTCCATTTTGTTGAGGTGTGTACGTAGCCGAGAACTCGTGTGAAATCCCTTCTTCATCAAGAAAGGTGTCCACATTTGCGTTCTTGAACTCCGTTCCGTTGTCACTCCGAACCTTCTTGATCTTCACGTCAAACTGATTTTGGGCCTTCCTAGCGAAGTTTTTGGAGATCTTTTGGACCTGCGATTTATCATCAAGAAAGAACACCCACGTAAATCTTGAAAAATCATCAACTATAACTAGACCAAAAGAATTTCCACCGAGACTCTTGTAGGCATTGGGACCAAATAGATCCATATGAAGTAGCTCGAGTGGCCTCCTTGTGGTCATGATGTTCTTCACGGGATGCCTTCCTCCAACCTGTTTACCTGCCTGACAAGCACTACAAAGTCTATCCTTATCAAATATGACATCGTTAACTCCAAGGATATGATTTCCATTAATAAGCTTGTCAAGGTTTCTCATGCCAACGTGACCTAGTCGTCTATGCCACAACCAACCTTTTGAGGATTTAGCATTAAAGCAAGTTTTAGGTTGTGCCTTTTTAGAGAAATCGACAATGTAAAGGTCACCTCTACGTCTACCGGTAAAAACCATTTTATGATTGTCTCGACGAAACACTTGGCAATCTACCTCAGTAAATAGGACATTCAAACCGAAATCAGCAAGTCTAGATACTGACAGTAAGTTGTAGCCAAGAGATTCAACGAGCATGACATTTTGAATGGAGCTATCGTGTGAGATGGCCACCTTACCAAGGCCAACCACCTTACCCTTTGAATTATCACCAAAGGTGACATATTTTCGAGGGCCGTCATTTTCAGCAAGCTCACGGAACATCTCTTCATCTCCGGTCATATGATCAGTACATCCACTATCGAGAACCCATTCCTTTCCTCCTGACACATATCCTCGAAGATTAGCCATAAGACCGATGTGTCTCATTGCATCATGAAGATTGAAGTCACTATCATCATTCTCATCGTAGTATCCATGTTCAACATGATCTTGTGATTCATCATTTCCTAGAGAGAGTGATTCATTAGATAAATGATCATCAAAGTGGTCACTTTTATGAATTCTTATAGCTTCGGATATAATATCACTAATGATTCCAACATTTCTGTCAGGACCCCGATCCTAAGCCACATCGATCTAGCATGAAACACATCATATCAATTTGCAGCCTCACGCACGGTATTCCCACGGGTGCCACCTTACCAGGCTCGGGACCGTTTGCGCCTTTTGGGTCACGTATATGATAGTGTCGCTAGCATCCATATGACAGAGAACCCGGGCCGACATGGCTAGTCGCGAACCCAAGGTGGCACTAACCCATGAGGACAGGCATACATGAATCACATCGAGCATGTCGGTCAACAACGTATAAATCCGGGCTGTAGCACTGGGCTAACAGGACTCCGGATAACACCGCATGACATTTCCTCGAAGGGACAGACACAGGAATGAAGTGAAACACATGCCGGCCAGTCAAGTGTTCCAAGCAGTAGTGATGGGCTAGCAGGACTCCGGTGAACCGGGTTGTAGCGGACTACTATCGCTCAGAAGCACTAGACTACATTTCCCCATATGATAGGCTGCCAAGGACAAACAACCAGATTGTCGGATCCCACACATAGCAAGCATTTCAATCATACACACAATATGCTCGATATGTGTAAATACAACATGGCATCACAACAAGACTCTACAACTCAAGTATTTATTCATTAGGCTCCGAAGAGCCAGATATTACAAGCGTGGGTCTCATGACCCAACATTCAGAGCATACAAGTCAAAGCACATGCGGAAGCTTAACATGTCTGAGTACAGGCATCTACAAATGA
Organism: Aegilops umbellulata; assembly: GCA_032464435.1. Lineage (NCBI taxonomy): Eukaryota > Viridiplantae > Streptophyta > Magnoliopsida > Poales > Poaceae > Aegilops > Aegilops umbellulata. The sequence goes on along the minus strand of CP136058.1, from coordinate 327,207,654 downwards.
AAAAGGCTGAGAAGCCTGACTATCTACCAGATCCTGCCGAGGGCACAAGATTGTAGATGAGGTATCAAGCTAAACGTCGAAGTCCACACGGAACTACTAGCGAGACTGACGTCTCTCTGCAAAACATAAAATAGGCAAACGTGTGTACAAATGTACCCAGCAAGACTTACATCAGAACTAACTACATATGCATCAGTATCAATAAAAGGGGTGGTGGAGTTTGACTGCAGCAAGCCAGCTTTGACTCGGTGGCTATCCTGAACTACGACTGCAAGCAACTCTTTTGAGGTGGCGCACACGAGTCCACATATTCACCATATCAATACACCACTATGGATCCGCTCCCGTCTCCCTACGAGAACGCCATCCATAGCACTCACGCTTATCTTGCGCATTTAAGAGTATCCACTTCCACTTGTCTATGAACTGTTATAGGCAACCCAGAAGTCCATTACCGCGGACACGGCTATTTGAATAGATCATTTATAACCCTGCAGGGGTGTACTTCTTCACACATGTTTCCACCACTTAGCGTCTGCACACGACATGTGCTCGACAGACTTCAAGCGAAAGCCGACGTGGGTGTAGACCACGACATAACTAACCACACAAGTCTCTAGTCCAGGTTTATCGCCTATTCGGGTTCCATCCATGAGGAGATCCGGCCGGAGTTTCGCTCACAGCCCCAAACGATGTGTGCAGGGTTCCCGGGACACCAAACGGGCGCCCGGTACACCGTGCCACGTGCCTACCGCAACACAGCCCACCCCTATGGTCAGCGCTGCGTGCGGCCCCCAGCATACTACAAACACCAGAAACTACTTGCAACTCCTGGACAGAGGACGAGAGGGGTCAGTAAGTCGAGCGGGGTCATATTTCAGGGCCCAACGTGTGGTAGTAGCTGTATCATGGATCACAAACACAGAACTCAGTTCCTGAGGATGGTTTCAATGAGACAACCCACCATGTACTCCTACATGGCCTCTCACCGCTACCTTTACCAAATCGTGTTCACAGACTTAGCTCACACACGGTAGAACATATCCACACATTCCAATTCATTCCCGATGAATCAGACCCGACTCAACTCTAAGCAGTAGCAGGCATGACAACAAACATGAATGAGTAGGCACATCAGGGCTCAAACAGCTCCTACTCATACTAGTGGGTTTCATCTATTTACTGTGGCAATGACAGGTCATGCATAGGATAAGGGGTTCAACTACCGCAGCATGTAACAGTTGAATCGTTGTTGTCCTAATGCAGTAAAAGAGAGTAGGAGCGAGAGAGTGGGATTGTATCGGAATGAACAAAGGGGTTTTGCATGCCTGGCACTTTTGAAGATAATATAGCTCTTCATCGGTGTCATCGATCACATCGTAGGAAACATCGTCGACTGAGAGGGGACGGTTACCGGCAAACAGAGAAGGACACAATCAATGCAATGCAACAATACGATGCATGATCATGACATGGCAATATGCTGTGATTTGAGCTAATGCACCTAGCTATGATTTAAATGAAATTGGTTTGAATACATGATTCAAATTCCAACTCCATATATGATTATTTAAATGCCCTTTATTTGTTTTGTCCAAAAAAAAGGACAAACATTGTTCAAACATGCATGAAAATGGTCCGGATGGATTCCTTGAATTTTTCTGATAATTTTTCATATATAAATCATTTCATTTGGAGTTACGGTTGATTTTCTATGATTTTTTTTAAGTTTAGGCAATTTTCTGGATTATTTTAAATCTAGAAAATCATTAATGACATCAGCATTGTGTCACTACTGCGTCAGCAGGTCAGCCGAGTTGACCAGGGTCAAACCTGACTGGTGGGACCCGCATGTCATTGACACAGGGACTAAACCACGGTCAAATCCCGCGCTGACTGGGGTTTGACCCTGTGGTGGGGCCCGCAGTCAGTGTCTGCTAGGCTGCTAATTGGGGGATTAGCCGCTAATAACGTCGCCACATCATCATCGTCGGACTTAGGCCGGCGACGACCAGATCGGCGGCGGAAGTTCGCCGGAAACCCGCTACGGGGCTCGGTTTTGCGCGTAGTTTGCATCTACGGGTAGCTGTGGGTGCGCCGCATCCAACCGCGTAGGCCTTTGGTCGCGGGGTGGCTGGTAACGCCGTCGGTGGTGAGCTTGGCAGCGGCCGGAGCCACGGGCTCAAGCGGGACGAGGCTAGGGTGCACGGCATGAGACTTGGGTGGTGGCGTTTGCTTTCTGAGGTGCTGCTGAGCACGCAGACGTGCTCGGCTTCGGGTGAATCGAGCTCTGGGCTCGGCGGCGACATGGATGGCGGCGGGGAGATCATGGGTGCGGTGGCAAGTACGACTAGGTGACGCACGAGCGAGGGAGAACAGGGGGGAAAGGCGGCGAGGCTCACAGCGCGTCGTTTGGCGGTGTCGGATGGCTCGGGGAAGCACCGGAGCGAGCGAAGCAGCGAGGGGGATCTCCGGTGGCCGGCGATGAAGATGTTGAAGATGGCAACGCTGTGGGGCGTCCGGAGGTGCGTGTGTCCTCGAGGAGGCGTAGAATACGGAGGCGGAGCTCCTGGACGTGTTGGGGAGGCTAGGCGGTGGCTGTGGCCGTGGGGAAGCTCATCGGCGGTCTCGGGCGCTCGGGGTCGGTCGTGGGAGAGAGAGCAGAGGAGGGAGAGGGGCGCGAGGGAGAGTGAGAGAGGTCCAGGGAGAGGTTGGGCCGATGCACGTGGCGCTCGGGGCCGACTCCAGCAGTGGCAAGCAGGCAGGAGGTGGCCGTGCGCGTGCCGGCGTGCGATGGCCACGCGCCTCGGTCCTTCTGGCAGAGGAAGGAGAAGACACGGGAGCCCTGGTGGGCTGGGCCACCAGGTGGGCTGGAAGGCCAGGTAAGCTTTGCCTCTCTCTGGTTTTCTAATATGTTAATGTTTTCTATTTTCTGCAAATGATTTTGGCTTTATTTAAAATGCCAGAGCAAACTCAAAAATCCTGAAAATAGTTTTGGGCACTGTTTGGATTATTTCCAACAGCCCTCGTTTAAGTTCAAGATTATTTGGACATTTAAAATATTTTATAGCATTTAAATGTCCAAATGCAAATAGCTAATGATTTAATCCAGTGACCTTAGGTGTCCAATAAAATGTGAACCAATTTTGGCAGAGGTTCTAGACCAAGGCAAAAATGATGAACATTTTGGAGGGCATTTCCGGTTCATTGGGAAAATATTTTAGTAACCCTAGTTGGTTTAAGTGGTGCTGGGGGTTTGGTTCATCCCCGCTTCAAGTTTTCTAGAAATTTTTAAACATGATGCACACATGAAGCTAGCCTAGTGCAAAACCAGAAGCTAGGGATGTGACAACTCACCCCCACTAAAACAAGAATCTCGTCCCGAGATTCAAGACATGAGGTAAGAAGCCAGAGGAACACAAGCTAACACAATCTTCACGATCCAGATGTCTTCCTCGAAGATGTTGATTCATTCCATCGTCTTGGTCCTGACATCTTTGCCTTCGAGATCTTCACTCGACACGACAACAAAAAGAGAGGGAAACCCTACAGGATTTGATCTTCTTGAGGATCGAGCAACTCAAGATCAGTTCATGGAGTGAGACGTAAGAACATCTCTTGAGTTGACACACAAAACACACATCAGGGATGATGGAAAAGAAACAGATGACGAAGGTTCAAATTGGTAGGCAACCATTCCACGCTTAAGTAAAATGATGCATGGTTTCAAAGTAGCAAGGAGATGATTGCCATGATTCCATAACGGGACACCTTTGGAAAGGTGACTCGTAGAGTTATTCCCTTAAGTGGCAAAAAGAATTACTTTTGATTCCGAGACCAATGACACTCTTTATACCAGCCTAAGGGAAACCGCAACAATCATTTGGCGGAGTACGACGGGTGGGCATACTCGGACTAGAATGGATGATGTGGACTACCTTGTTGAAGACAACGCGATGGATGACTTTTGCTTATCATCGGAAATGGGTGGAACCCATGACAAGACCACTTTGAAGATGATCCTGGACAGCAATTGCTGAGAAGGGCAGCCATTGGAAAATTGGCACGATGGGGTGCAGCTGGGAACACAATGCAAATGTTGGGAGTGTTCCAACCATCATATCTGCATGAGATTCAGATCTGGTTAGAAACAGGATACTTCAGACTCACATGTCTGAAAAAAAGAGTTGCAACACAAATCGACGAGATAACGTTGCGGGATTCTCGGGAGATGAACTACGATAGCAAGCTCCAAAACATGAGCAGGTTTTGCTACACATCTGTGAACACACTGTCCAAGACAAGCATGACCACATAGTAGTCTTATAATAGAACACTACCGAGTTCAGATGGGGAACCATCAACGAGGATATCGAAGTCCTTACGCAAGTCCATGGATTAGATCCCTAGCATAGACTTCTCTTCCTTGAACAAATCAGTTAGTGGCTTGGTGTGCTAGGGATACATACGGAATGAAGATGATCTGTCTATCAAACCACAGAATACTTCGCACATGCATGACTGACTTGGGATGACTCCAGAGGAAGCAAAAACAAACTTTCTCGAATTCACGGCGGCAACTTACATCAAATGCACGTGAATCAAAGGAAGTCACTGATTTCATTCAAACATATGCTTCATGAACGGAACACGAAGGCATTGCTTACAAAGTTTCCAACACTAGCTTAATGTTCAACACGAATCATGGAGGAGACAAGATGCTGCTGATGGGCTCAACAACAACTCATCGGAATTTCCATATCAATGGACTTCCACCATCATGTGAACACGGTGATAGCATTGGTCAGACCAAAAGATATAATGGTGTATGCTCGAGGGATCAACCACGAGTAAGACAACATTACGAACATCATTGGTTCTGATTTGACTTGAAGATAGCCCATACTCAAGTCTAAGTTTGACAAGGCAATAGGTCCAACAACTGATCACGAGGACCAATCGATAGAGATATCATCTTTCTTCAACACACACACACAGTGAAAAGATATCCCTTAACATGAACTAAGTCAGACAAGCTTTTATCTTCCAACTCTCCAAGTTGTTGTTTGGCTTAACCAACTAGCATCAGGGGTATCCACCACAGGTTCTTGGAGAATGGCTGGTCTAGAGGAAAACCAACTTGATTACGAGCTCAACATAATAGTCAGGGGACAACCTGGTAATACTCCCGAGAAGATATTCGGGAAATCACGAACCACCGATATGTTACTAAGCTCGAGAACAATCTTGCTTTTCAGGGCAAGACGATGTGATCAAGAGAGTGATGGATTGACACAATCCTATCTCATTAACCGAGGAGTGCACCAGAAATAAGGACTAGGTAGCACAATCAATCTTAGAGTGACGATTCAATAACCAACACACTAAGAACGAGAATAGTGTCCATTAACTACCAAGCAACACAGTTGCTAGGAGTATTGATTTCACACATCATGGTTCACTTGTCGGTATTCCAGTTTCAATAACACGAGGCCGAGGAATGAATGATGATGGTGAGAAGTATCACTGCATCAAGAATTCATAAGAGATGGTGCAATTCTCATGACGTTCCTGGCATAAAGTGGGTAATACTTCAGGGTAGAACAGAACCAAAAGCTTGATTGCATTTGATCTGCGGAATACCACTGCTTTGACCCAATCCTAGAAATGGATGAGGCACTGGAGTTTGTTTCTCCTAGTCATTCCGGAATAGAATGACTTGACGGACCACAAGAATAATAAGCATCGATAACATGAATGCACAACTATTCCTGACTATCAATTGATAGACTAGGGTCGGAATACAGCTGAGGAGGGACAACTCAAGGGGACATATATCTTTCTGAGTTGTGGATGTATAGATTAATATGTCGAACCAAGTTCGACAGGTTTCTTCCAGATAACCCATGCAGAAAGGTAGAACTTGCAGAATCACAATTATAAATGGAGAACTCCTCGAGAGTACTCTGATTGCTTGCTTTTGGTTCAAAGAACTTCTGCCTTAATGGTTCATGGTATTTGGAAGAAGGAAATACCACGGACCTCGAGGACTATCGCAAAGGTTACTAATATCCTAAAGGAACTAGCAAATACTAACAACATGAGGTAGGGTGAATTCCGGGTTTGAAAACCCAGGAGTAGAATACCTAATACTAAATGCCATCACGGGATGCTTTCGAGAATGGTGGCCAGAATCATCACACTGGGAGCACAAAACATGGACAGATTACTAGATAGTTTCATAAGACACTTAGGGTCATAGTACTAACTCGAACATACATGTCGAGGCAATAGAGTACCTCAACCGACCGGTTAGTGTGCTTATTCTGACCAAAAGGAAACCGGGAACGGAAAGAAAGGTTTTGCAAATGCATCAGACTATTTAGAGACCTGGGATGACTCGGACAGCATAACGGCTGTAAATGCTCAAAATGATTTGAGACATCCTGCAAAATGGTGGCATAACCACGCAACACCACAATATCAAGGTTCTGAGATCAACTGACAACATACTAAAAGTAGTAGAAACTGAACAGGGGCTCGAATCCAACAATCCTATAAGTCTCTATCATAGTAACTCGTCATCCTGATAGATAGATGAGAAGGCCTAGTTCTTAACCCCCGTAGAAGAGAAGAGGATGACTCAGATCAGAAGGCCATGAGGTATAAGGAGTAAAAAGAGCCTTACGTTCCCTTCCAATATCAATTACCTTATATAACTAAAGCATTTCTAGACACAACTTCGACCAGTTTGGCTTGGTAATCCTACAGGCAGTCGGGCTCTGATACCAACGCTGTCAGGACCCCGATCCTAAGCCACATCGATCTAGCATGTAACACATCATATCACTTTGCGGCCTCACGCACGGTATTCCCACGGGTGCCACCTTAGCTGGCCCGGGACCGTTTGCGCCTTTTGGCTCATGTATATGATAGTGTCGCTAGCATCCATATGACAGAGAACCCGGGCCGACATGGCTAGTCGTGAACCCAAGGCGGCACTAACCCATGAGGACAGGCATACATGAATCACATCGAGCATGTCGGTCAACAACGTATAAATCCGGGCTGTAGCACTGGGCTAACAGGACTCCGGATAACACCGCGTGACATTTCCCCGAAGGGACAGACACAGGAACGAAGTGAAACACATGCCGGCCAGTCAAGTGTTCCAAGCAGTAGTGCTGGGCTAGCAGGACTCTGGTGAACCGGGCTGTAGCGGACTACTATCGCTCAGAAGCACTAGACTACATTTCCCCATATGATAGGCTGCCAAGGACAAACAACCAGATTGTCGGATCCCACACATAGCAAGCATTTCAATCATACACACAATATGCTCGATATGTGTAAATACAACATGGCATCACAACAAGACTGTACAACTCAAGTATTTATTCATTAGGCTCCGAAGAGCCAGATATTACAAGCATGGGTCTCATGACCCAACATTTAGAGCATACAAGTCAAAGCACATGCGGAAGCTTAACATGTCTGAGTACAGGCATCTACAAATGAAAAAGGCTGAGAAGCCTGACTATCTACCAGATCCTGCCGAGGGCACAAGATCGTAGCTGAGGTATCAAGCTAAACGTCGAAGTCGACATGGAACTACTAGCGAGACTGGCGTCTCTCTGCAAAACATAAAATAGGCAAACGTGAGTACAAATGTACCCAGCAAGACTTACATCAGAACTAACTACATATGCATCAGTATCAATAAAAGCGGTGGTGGAGTTTGACTGCAGCAAGCCAGCTTTGACTCGGTGGCTATCCTGAACTACGACTGCAAGCAACTCTTTTGAGGTGGCGCACACGAGTCCACATATTCACCATATCAATACACCACTATGGATCCGCTCCCGTCTCCCTACGAGAACGCCATCCATAGCACTCACGCTTATCTTGCGCATTTAAGAGTATCCACTTCCACTTGTCTATGAACTGTTATAGGCAACCCAGAAGTCCATTACCGCGGACACGGCTATTCGAATAGATCATTTATAACCCTGCAGGGGTGTACTTCTTCACACATGTTTCCACCACTTAGCGTCTGCACACGACATGTGCTCGGCAGACTTCAAGCGAAAGCCGACGTGGGTGTAGACCACGACATAACTAACCACACAAGTCTCTAGTCCAGGTTTATCGCCTATTCGGGTTCCATCCATGAGGAGATCCGGCCGGAGTTTCGCTCACAGCCCCAAATGATGTGTGCAGGGTTCCCGGGACACCAAACGGGCGCCCGGTACACCGTGCCACGTGCCTACCGCAACACAGCCCACCCCTATGGTCAGCGCTGCGTGCGGCCCCCAGCATACTACAAACACCAGAAAATACTTGCAACTCCTAGACAGAGGACGAGAGGGGTCAGTAAGTCGAGCGGGGTCATATTTCAGGGCCCAACGTGTGGTAGTAGCTGTATCATGGATCACAAACACAGAACTCAGTTCCTGAGGACGGTTTCAATGAGACAACCCACCATGTACTCCTACATGGCCTCTCACCGCTACCTTTACCAAATCGTGTTCTCACACTTAGCTCACACACGGTAGAACATGTCCACACATTCCAATTCATTCCCGATGAATCAGACCCGACTCAACTCTAAGCAGTAGCAGGCATGACAACAAACATGAATGAGTAGGCACATCAGGGCTCAAACAACTCCTACTCATACTAGTGGGTTTCATCTATTTACTGTGGCAATGACAGGTCATGCATAGGATAAGGGGTTCAACTACCGCAGCATGTAACAGTTGAATCGTTGTTGTCCTAATGCAGTAAAAGAGAGTAGGAGCGAGAGAGTGGGATTGTATCGGAATGAACAAAGGGGTTTTGCATGCCTGGCACTTTTGAAGATAATATAGCTCTTCATCGGTGTCATCGATCACATCGTCGGAAATATCGTCGACTGAGAGGGGACGGTTACCGGCAAACAGAGAAGGACACAATCAATGCAATGCAACAATACGACGCATGATCATGACATGGCAATATGTTGTGATTTGAGCTAATGCACCTAGCTATGATTTAAATGAAATTGGTTTGAATACATGATTCAAATTCCAACTCCATATATGATTATTTCAATGCCCTTTATTTGTTTTGTCCAAAAAAAGGACAAACATTGTTCAAACATGCATGAAAATGGTCCGGATGGATTCCTTGAATTTTTCTGATAATTTTTCATATATAAATCATTTCATTTGGAGTTACGGTTGATTTTCTATGATTTTTTTTAAGTTTAGGCAATTTTCTGGATTATTTTAAATCTAGAAAATCATTAATGACATCAGCATTGTGTCACTACTGCGTCAGCAGGTCAGCCGAGTTGACCAGGGTCAAACCTGACTGGTGGGACCCGCATGTCATTGACACAGGGACTAAACCATGGTCAAATCCCGCGCTGACTGGGGTTTGACCCTGTGGTGGGGCCCGCAGTCAGTGTCTGCTAGGCTGCTAATTGGGGGATTAGCCGCTAATAACGTCGCCACATCATCATCGTCGGACTTAGGCCGGCGACGACCAGATCGGCGGCGGAAGTTCGCCGGAAACCCGCTACGGGGCTCGGTTTTGCGCGTAGTTTGCATCTACGGGTAGCTGTGGGTGCGCCGCATCCAACCGCATAGGCCTTTGGTCGCGGGGTGGCTGGTAACGCCGTCGGCGGGGAGCTTGGCGGCGGCCGGAGCCACGGGCTCGAGCAGGACGAGGCTAGGGTGCACGGCAGGAGACTTGGGTGGTGGCGTTTGCTTTCTGAGGGGCTGCTGAGCACGCAGACGTGCTCGGCCTCGGGTGAATCGAGCTCTGGGCTCGGCAGCGACATGGATGGCGGCGGGGAGCTCACGGGTGCGGTGGCAAGTACGACTAGGGGACGCACGAGCGAGGGAGAACAGGGGGAAAGGCGGCGAGGCTCACGGCGCGTCATTTGGCGGTGTCGGATGGCTTGTGGAAGCACCGGAGTGAGCGAAGCAGCGAGGGGGATCTCCGGTGGCCGGCGATGAAGATGTTGAAGATGGCAACACTGTGGGGCGTCCGGAGGTGCGTGTGTCCTCGAGGAGGCGTATAATACGGAGGTGCAGCTCCTGGACATGTTGGGGAGGCTAGGCGGTGGCTGTGGCCGTGGGGAAGCTCATCAACGGTCTCGGGCGCTCGGGGTCGGTCGTGGGAGAGAGAGCAGAGGAGGGAGAGGGGCGCGAGGGAGAGTGAGAGAGTTCCAGGGAGAGGTCGGGCCGATGCACGTGGCGCTCGGGGCCGACACCAGTAGTGGCATGCAGGCAGGAGGTGGCCGTGCGCGTGCCGGCGTGCGATGGCCACGCGCCTCGGTCCTTCTGGCAGAGGAAGGAGAAGACACGGGAGCCCTGGTGGGCTGGGCCGCCAGCTGGGCCACCAGGCGGGCTGGAAGGCCAGGTAAGTTTTACCTCTCTCTGGTTTTCTAATTTGTTAATGTTTTCTATTTTCTGCAAATGATTTTGGCTTTATTTAAAATGCCAGAGCAAACTCAAAGATCCTGAAAATAGTTTTGGGCACTGTTTGGATTATTTCCAATAGCCCTCATTTAAGTTCAAGATTATTTGGACATTTAAAATATTTTATAGCATTTAAATGTCCAAATGCAAATAGCTAATGATTTAATCCAGTGACCTTAGGTGTCCAATAAAATGTGAACCAATTTTGGCAGAGGTTCTAGACCAAGGCAAAAATGATGAACATTTTGGAGGGCATTTCCGGTTCATTGGGAAAATATTTTAGTAACCCTAGTTGGTTTAAGTGGTGCTGGGGGTTTGGTTCATCCCCACTTCAAGTTTTCTAGAAATTTTTAAACATGATGCACACATGAAGCTAGCCTAGTGCAAAACCAGAAGCTAGGGATGTGACAATTTCCTTTAGCATGCATGAGATTAGTAAGATTAAATAGACAATCACCAAAACTAGGATCACTAGAGTTCATTTTACTCAAGGCAATAGATTTATGGAGAATTTCATCCAAATTTTTCAAGGAATAATCGGGAAATCGTTCCTCAAGAAATTTCCATATAGTATAGGCACAACTTAGAGTAGGTAAACTAGCAATCAAGTTTTTGGGCAATCCTCTAATGATGAGCTCAACGGTTCTAAGATTGCGAATCATGTCAATATCTTCATCTAGGGTGGGATGCATAGAATCAACAAGAGGTTCACAAGGACTAGCAATATACTTGTTCAAACGATATTGATTGAAAATCACAAGCATCTCATTTTTCCACTCATGAAAATACTCTCCATCAAGAATAGGCACTCTTTGTCTAAGACTCCCTAAAGTAGACACATCCATCTTCCTCCAATGGTGATTAAACCAAGGCAATGGAGACCAAAGCTCTGATACCACTTGTAGGATCTAGAAGTAGGTGTGTCTAGAGAGGGGGTGATTAGACACTTAGTGCTAAATTTGCTAGTTTTAAACTTTTTTGGTTTGAGTGGAGTTTTAGGCACAATTTCAACATACACAATACATATCAAGCAAGCATGCAAAGAGTATATGAGCAGCGGAATGTAAAGTGCAACTTGCAAGAATGTAAAGGGAAGGGTTTGGAGAATTCAAACGCAATTGGAGACACGGATGTTTTTCCCATGGTTCGGATAGGTGGTGCTATCCTACATCCACGTTGATGGAGACTTCAACCCACGAAGGGTAACGGTTGCGCGAGTCCACGAAGGGCTCCACCCACGAAGGGTCCACGAAGAAGCAACCTTGTCTATCCCACCATGGCCATCGCCCATGAAGGACTTGCCTCACTAGCGGTAGATCTTCACGAAGTAGGCGATCTCCTTGCCCTTACAAACTCCTTGGTTCAACTCCACAATCTTGTCGGAGGCTCCCAAGTGACACCTAGCCAATCTAGGAGACACCACTCTCCAAGAAGTAACAAATGGTGTGTTGATGATGAACTCCTTGCTGTTGTGCTTCAAATGATAGTCTCTCCAACACTCAACTCTCTCTCACAGGATTTGGATTTGGTGGAAAGAGGATTTAAGTGGAAAGCAACTTGGGGAAGGCTAGAGATCAAGATTCATATGGTAGGAATGGAATATCTTGGCCTCAACACAAGGGTAGCTTGTTCTCTCTCAAAACATATGCGTTGGAAGTGTAGGTGTGTTCTGATACCTCTCTCCACGAATTAAGAGGAGGTGGAGGGGTATATATAGCCTCCACACAAAATCCAACCGTTACACACAATTTACCAATCTCGGTGGGACCGAATCAACAAACTCGGTCGGACCGGAATAGTAAACCTAGTGACCGTTAGATATTTTCGGTGGGACTGACATGCAACTCGGTAGGACCGATATGGTTAGGGTTAGGGCATAACGTAATCTCGGTGAGACCAAGATCCCTATCGGTAAAACCGATTTGCTAGGGTTTGGCAGTGGCTTATGACATGTGAAACTCGGTGGCGCCGGATAGAAAGAATCGGTAGGTCCGAGTTTGACTTTGGGTTTAGGTCATATGTGGAAGTGGGAAAGTAGCTGAGGGTTTAGGAGCATATCATTAAGCACATGAAGCAAAAGGCTCATTAAGCAACACCTCATCCCTCCTTGATAGTATTGGCTTTTCCTATGGACTCAATGTGATCTTGGATCACTAAAAATGTAAAATGAAGAGTCTTGAGCTTGAAGCTTTAGCCAATCCTTTGTCCTTAGCATCTTTAAGGAGTTACCACAACCTTTAGTCCATGCCACTCCATTGTTGAACTTATCTAAAACATGCTAGATAGAAACGTTAGTCCAACAAGAGATATGTTGACATTAATTACCAAAACCACCTGGGGAGCACTTGTGCTTTCACCCCCCTTTTTCCTTTATAGCCCTTAAAAGGCTCACTACATGACGCGCCACTTGTGCTCATTTAACATGGGGGCTTCTTTAACAGAAGCTTATTTATACGGGCTTTATGCCCCACACATGTGTCAAACTTCCGCATGTACCTTTTTCTTCACCATTATATGCATCGATATGACTTAAGTTTTGGCCAAGATGGGTTGCCTGGCTCCTGTGCTTACCCCTACGTTCCCGATTGTTCGGCTAGGCGGTAAAGGGAGCACCTCTACGATTGTTACTGCGGGGTCAGCCGGATGTGTACCTCAGACTGGGTGAAGCCGAAAGCTAGCGTTCTTAAGGGAATATTCGGTCGGTGAAATAAAAGATGATCTTTTTATTAATTTTCATGCGCCCCCAGATGCTTTTTCTGCGTCTTTTTTTACACAGTTCGGACATGCACTTTAGGGCATGCCTCCCCAGTCAAAGGAACCCTTAACGGAACTATTCTCTCTCGAAGATGTTTCTTACTAACCATGTAATATAACATAACTAGTTGGGCACTTGTCTGATAAAGCACTAATGACCCCTACGCCTGGTCTCCACGCAAACCACGGTTCTTGTATAACCGCTATGGTATTCGGACACACTCCGGACCGTCAGGTCCCGAGGTTGAAGCGGAAAGGTCGGCAACGACAAACGATCTATAATCCGGCTAGAAGGCATTACATATGTCAATTCAAAAGTACATAGTCATTTCGACTGATTGTATTCCTCCTCTATACCATCTAACAGGCTGTCTAATTTACAGTCCTGCTGGGAATACTTTGCGGCCAATTCTACTTGGCCGTACACTAAGCTTACAGGGATCTCCTTCCCGTCAGGCCCCACCGGTCCGACCTCCGCCATGTGGTTTGGGTCAGACTTCGTAAAACGGGTCTTCGCCATGGCCGAGGCCTCCCTAGCGCCTTGTCGGCAGGCTGATATCTTCCACAACCGGAAGCGCCGCCGAGCTCCCTTTAGCTTCTCTGCAAGCTCTCCAAGGCCCTCAGGCGTGGGGTGGGCAGGCCATAAGGCTTGGGCAACACCTTGCATTGCCTGCCGAATCCGCTCGTGCAGTTGCAGGAGGTCGGGAAGAAGGTCACCCGTAGAACCAGGCATCTCCTCTGCAGGACGACCTGTGAGCATATCTACAGACAATACTCTGTTATTCGACTTCCTCGCCGAACTCATTTTTCAAAGTTCGTTCAAGCACTTACTAAATATGCCGCGTCGAAGCCGTTGATTCTCCTTCGTGGAGTCCGACAGCTGGCCACGAACGTCCTTAAGTTCAACGTCCAGCTTGGTGTTGGCATCCTAAAGATCATTCTTCTCTCGCCTCACCTTTGTCAACATACTCTCACCGGCCTTTAACCGGCGTAAGAGTTGTTGCTTCTCCGGATCAAGTCCGGCGCCATCTGCAAACATGAATTGTCAGATTTGCACCCAAACCACACAATACTAATCTTTCGAGGTGTATCTTACCTGAGGAGGTCCCTTTGGTCTCCCCTGCTGCGGCTGGTGCGGCCTCTAGTTGGGCCTTGCACTTTTCCAGCTCCTGGGACAGCACGGTGTTCTTCTCTGTAAGAACCTGCATGTTATATGATCCTTAAATCAGTTACTTTAACTGTTTCAAGTCTCGGGGGCTACTGGTATATATATAACCATAATCTTCTTACCCGTATGTCTTTCACATACTGCTCCGTTGCTCTGGCCAAACCATCTTGAGCGGCACGGAGATATGCATCTCCCGAATTAAAGGCATCTAAAGCCTCTCGGGAGAAACAAGCGTCGCGTAAAACTGTCCGGCGACGCCTGTGGTTCATGGCACTCTCCACTTCAGAATTTGTGGCAGACAGCCTGTCCGCATCCTCTGTCGGAGGAGCTCCCGGTGCACACCTTGTGCTCGCCTCCGCTTCCTGGCCGGTCACTGGAACCTGGCTGGTAGAGGCGCGATTGGCAGCCTCTCCGGATATAGTCCGGCGAGGTCTCTTCGTCCTGAAAAAAGCACGAACATTAATATCCCCTGACGAAATGACACCGTGGAAGCGGAGGGTGCGTAATACCTTTGCGCCGGCATCTCGAGCCGGACTACCTTTCTTTTTTCACCAAGGGGCCCTGTGGCCCCTCGCTGTCTAGCCGCCGCAGGTTCGGCGTCCCGCCTCGGAAATCTCCCCTGTGAAACACGGTTGTTGTTAGAAACGCCGGAATGCATGAAAATGGAATCCCCCTCAATGGAATAAAAACTCTGGTTTCTGTCACCTGGGAAGCCGGGATTAACCCGGGGTAATCAGCCACAAGAGCGACCAAGGTGTTGTCCTTGCTTAGCTGATGAAACACCCCGTCAATAAGCTCCACCGATATGTCCGGGTCCTCTTCAGAGTCCGGATCGAGTGGACGTTCTGGGTCCTCGGGTTCTGGAGGGCGGCTGCTTATATCTTTCACTTCCTGTCGCAGTTCCTGCATTGAAGACGTCAGACTACGTATCTGACCATGGAAATATAAAATGAATAGGGCAGGCGCAATTGTTCGCTTACCCAACTTGGAGGTTCATACATAGTGAATCCGGCCCATGGGTTGACGCGGAGGAACTCCTCCTTTTCTCCCTTGTACAAAGATGACAAAATCTTTATTAGGGCGGCAGTCGAGGCCGGTCCCTAATGACCGTAACGCGTGGCGTCGTCCTCCCCATTGAAATCCCACATAGGGTGGCCTCGGTATTGAAGCGGCTGCACCCCTCGCATAATGCATACGGCCATGACTCCAATCATGGTTAGTCCGGAATGAGCCAACAGTCTTCCGGCCCATCAGGTAAAGGATGTCTCTGTCGCTTTCTCTCTGAGAACTCCGTGGACGCCAGCTCAAGCGTTTCTTCAATGGAGCACTATTGAACTCAGGGAGACCGGCCCGGACAGGGTCAGGCGGCGGGACGTCGTCTATGTAAAACCATTCCGAAGGCCAGTCCTCGGACGCCTTCTTCGGGGTTCCGGACAGGTATCCGGTCCCGGCGATGCGCCATACTTCGGCTCCGCCCACTTGGTATATAGACCCCTCTTGAGAACGGGGCACCAGGCAGAATATCTTCTTCCACAGCGTGAAATGAGCCTCGACGCCTAAAAATAGCTCGCAAAGGGCAACGAAGCCCGCAATATGTAACACGGAGCTGGGCGTGAGATTGTGCAGCTGGAGGCCGTAGAACTCCAGAAGCCCGCGGAGAAATGGTTGAATTGGAAATCCCAGTCCCCTCATCAGATAGGGAACAAGGCACACCTGTTCTCCTTTAGAAGGACCGGGGGTGTTCTCCGCTTGTTTTCCGCCATTGTAGGTGGCGAGACCGGCTCAGACCGGGACCATGTATGCCTGAGGGAGAAATCCCTTGGCCTGAAGCAACACTAACTCGCTGTGCGGAATGGTGCAACTCTCCCAGTCTCCGGGTTTAGGACTGGAGGGGCGAGGGGAGGATCTGCGACGGCTGGCCATGTTGGAATGGACTTTAGCTGGGAAAGATCTGATGATATCTCGCGGAGAGGAGAAGATGCAGTTTGGATCTAAATCCTCATCCCGTTAAATAGGCGGCTCGTTTATATGGCTGGGGGTGTGGATGTAAAAACGCCCCAGGCCTTTCGCATTCGTTCAACATGTGGAAGACGGCCATTATTGGGCGCAGAAGCCGAGGAGCGCTACATTACAAAAATCGGACATTATTCATACAGGTACGCAGAATTTGGGAAAGAACCCGCCTTGCAACGCCGAAGACAATCTGCGCGCCGGACTCGTCATCATTGAAGCCTGGTTCGGGGGCTACTGAGGGAGTCCTGGATTAGGGGGTGTTCGGGTAGCCGGACTATACCTTCGCCGGACTCCAGGACTATGAAGATACAAGATCGAAGACTTCTTCCCGTGTCCGGAAGGGACTTTCCTTGGCGTGGAAGGCAAGCTAGGCGACGCAGATATTCAAGATCTCCTACCATTGTAACCGACTCTGTGTAACCCTAACCCTATCCGGTGTCTATATAAACCGGAGGGTTGTAGTCCGTAGAATCATCATCATACACAATCATACCATAGGCTAGATTCTAGGGTTTAGCCTCCTTGATCTCGTGGTAGATCTACTCTTGTACTACCCATATCATCAATATTAATCAAGCAGGAGTAGGGTATTACCTCCATCGAGAGGGCCCGAACCTGGGTAAAAGCATCGTGTCCCTTGTCTCCTGTTACCATCCGGCCTTGACGCACAGTTCGGGACCCCCTACCTGAGATCGGCCGGTTTTGACACCGATAGTCCCTTAGTGGAATCGTGGCATCTTGCATTGTGCGAGTGCGTGAGGAGATTACGGTGGCCCTAGTGGCTTCTTGGGGAGCATTGTGCATCCACACCGCTCCAAACGGAGATTAGCATCCGTGTCGGTGTACTAAAGTAGGGGTACCTTAGTACCCCAGACTTGTGCACGGGCAGTTGTAGCACCCTGCGGCGAGGCCCGCCCCGGAAGCGCCAAGAGAAGACCAAGCATTCAAGACAAGGCCCCCGGCAAGAGGAGCTTGCCGGGTCAAGAAGACAGGGCCCCCGGCAAGAGGAGCTTGCCGGGCCGAAAAGACAAGACCCCGGCAAGAGGAGCTTGCCGGGACGACTGCGCCCATGAAAGGCCATCCAAGAACAAAGTATAAAGAGACAGAAGATCGAGCCCCCGACAAGAGGAGCTTGTCGGGAAGGCCGAACCCAGGCATCACAAGAGAAGCCCGCCGTGGCGCGCCGAGCGCCCCGGCAAGGCCTGATAGCTGGCACGCTATCGGGCACAGGAAGACGACCCCCGCGGCAAGCCACTTGCCGCGGCAAGATCGCCACCTCAAGGCTGCGCTCCAGCTCGCCCGCCACGCGTCGCTCCGGGGCTTCCCCCGAGGGCACGTGGCGAGGCACCGCGCAGCCTGGGGCATGCGGTGGCATGCAGACCGCCATCGTGGCGAACGGTGGCGCACCTAACGGTCCGCCTCGGTGCTGTCCGAGCGACCGTGACGGGCATTTAATGCCCTTGTCCCCTGCCGTCAGAAGTAGGTATGATAACACTGTGCCGCACTGTAGCGCCACCGTTCCCGCACTATTACAGCTACCACCCCTTTTACACTTGTACCCCTTTCTCCTACGTTGACACCTGTCGGTGACCCCTTTGCGCTATAAAAGGAGGCCCGTGTGCGACGTAGAAGGGGTTCGGTTCCAGAGAGGGTCCGGGGTTCCGGGGGTTCGGAGAATCGGCACGCAGACAGCCATACGCTCGGTGCAGCTAGCTCCCCAAGCTCCCGAGCTCCCCAGTTCAATACAACCAAGCAGGAGTAGGGTTTTACGCGTCCATCGCGGCCCGAACCTGGGTAAACCGCCCGTGTGCTCGCTTCGATCTGCTCTCCGCGCTCCCTCCGCCCCCCTCCGGACAACGAAAGGGGCTCCGGCCCCATAGGTGCCCGCGGGGGACAGCCCGTCCGCCCCGACAATCCGCAAGGGTGTGAACTTAGGGATACATCGTCGTCTCCGCGTGCCTCGGTTATCTCTTACCCGAGATCTTTACTTGTGCACTTTACTTTTTGATAGCCATATTGTTTCTTGTCATATATCTTGCTATCACCTAGCAGTTTATCTTGCTTAGCATAAGTTGTTGGTGCACATAGGTGAGCCTAGTTGTTGTAGGTTTTGAGCTTGACAGATTAATCGCTAGGTTTATTCCGCATTTGTTCAAGCCTAAACAGTAATTATTTTAAAGCGCCTATTCATCCCCCCTCTAGGCGACATCCACGATCTTTTAGCAGGTTTGGGTATATGCTTCCCACAAACCGGAGCTTCTCACAGCAAGCATGATGGTTTTCGGTAGGGAACGTCCCACCTTTGTGGACAAAACGATATCCATTGCGTCTTATTGCTTTCAAATTTTTTTCTCGTGTCAACATAGAACAATAGGAGTGTTGTGTGATTTTTTGTGATTTTTCGGGGTTCGTTTGAACATTTTATGCATTAACTGAGTTTTCAATGCATTTTATGTGCATAATTCAAATTTGAACAACATGCACATGCTCCAGTGCATATAAATTGGTTGAAAAATCAAATATGTGTCCTTGGGTGTATGCTTAGGTCCCATGCAAGAAATGGGAATGAATTTCAAACCCCGGGGCACCATTGATTGCCGGCAAAACATTGAGATGTCTGGTTTTTAAATTCTAGTAAATCCAAAACTCGTCTGGAATTCATGAAACTTGGCATGCTATCATGGAGCGGCATCAACATGCCGTGGTACAAATTTTGTCCCATTTGGGGTAGGTTTGGGTATATGCTTCTCACAAACCGGAGCTTCTCACAACAAGCATGATGGTTTTCGGTAGGGAACGTCCCACCTTTGTGGACGAAACAATATCCATTGCCTCTTATTGCTTTCAATTTTTTTTCTCATGTCAACATAGAACAACAGGAGTGTTGTGTGATTTTTTGTGATTTTTTGCGGTTCGTTTGGACATTTTTATGCATTAGCTGAGTTTTCAATGCATTTATGTGCATAATTCAAATTTGAACTACATGCACATGCTCCAGTGCATATAAATTGGTTGAAAAATTAAATATGTGTCCTTGGGTGCATGCTTAGGTCCCATGCAAGAAATGGGAATGAATTTCAAACACCAGGGCACCGTTGATTGCCGGCAAAACATTAAGATGGCTGATTTTTAAATTCTAGCAAATCCAAAATTCTGTTAACCATTCACGTGACGCCATGTGTCTTGGTTTAAATGGCTGTAGGAGGTGTCGTGCGGACAACTGCTTGACCTTGACTGAATGGAAGGCGTGCGAGCGTCGTCCGGTGCGCAGGCTGACCGAGAGGCATGCAAGTTGTCCTTGAGTGTGCAGGCTCACGGGAATCGTGCGAGCTGTACACTGCGCAGGCTCACTAGGAAGCGAACCCTTTGACTTCCATGGCCGCCCGCCTTGCTCGGATCCTCTCCATTAATGGCGCCCAAGCCGCGGTTTAATTCGCATTTTAAATATAAAACACTCATCGCAAACGTTTTAGTTAGAACACCCGTATGCAAGTCGACATCTTCCCCAGGAAGCCAAGAGAAAATGTGCCGAGCAGGATTTCTGCAGCTCTTGATCGCAAACGTTTTAGATAGAACACCCGTATGCAAAGTGAGAGCAGCGCAGTATTTGTGCATCCCTTCAATGCAAACGGTTGTTTTGGATGACCCATGTGGAACCACGTACAAACTTGGTAAGATTTGTGAATCCTTGTAACACTGCGATTTGTCAAAACATGAAGCTAAAAATCACTAGCAGTATCTAATTTTTGCAACTAAAATTCAGTAATTAAGCATATATTTCATTCATAGATTAAGCAGTCGTTCTTAATTTATACAAACAGTTCAACTCGGCAGCTGAGCCGACCAAAATTTTCCCCAATTGTTGCCAACCACGTATTGAAATAGCTAGTTCAACTATATATACTAGCTAATTTTAAGTACGTTGTAGAGTTCCACCACATCTATAGTCAGATGAACTGAACAAGATAACCCCTAAATACTACTACTACTACTGTAGAGGGGCTTTGTACTACTTCCGGCTGCCTCTCCTCTGCCGAGCATGCTCAGTAAGAGGCGGAGGAGGAGGAGCCTATCGATGAGCTGGGCAACCGGAATGCGGTGCCTGCAACTAATGCAGCTTCAGCGACGCTCGCCTCGAACGCCCTCTGCCGCTCCAGATGACCCCTCTCGAAGCGGTCATTCTCCTCATAGATCTCCTGATTCCTCGCCTCTGAGGCGGCATGTGCCGCTGCCACTGCGGCGGTAAGGCTCTTTGTGTGCTCGACGAGGCGCTCCTCCTCCTCCCGCAGGAACTCGGTGTAGCGCGCAAGGTCGCTATCGCACGTGCGGGCATCCACCTCCGCCTCCCGCCTTCGGGCGGCGGTGGCGGAGCGGGTGATGACCCCTGTGGTCGACGATGGGCTGGCGGCCACTGCGGCCGATGACGGGGTGGCAGCCACAACCACCAGCTCCCACCTTCAGGCCGCGGTGGCGGAGCGGGTGATGGCCACAGTGGCTGGCTGGGGTGGCGGACAAGACGGCCATCTCCCGCCTTCGGGCCGCGGCGGCGGAGTGCGTGATACGTCTCCAACATATCTATAATTTTTTATTGTTCCATGCTATTATATTATCTGTTTTGGATGTTTAATGGGCTTTGTTATGCACTTTTATATTATTTTGGGACTAACCTATTAACCGAAGGCCCGGTGCAAATTGCTGTAATTTTCCCTATTTCAGTGTTTCGCAGAAAAGGAATATCAAACGGAATCCAAACGGAATGAAACCTTCGCGAGGATTGTTTTTGGAACAAACGCAATCCAGGAGACTTGGAGTGGACGTCAAGGAAGCAACGAGGAAGCCATGAGGTAGGGAGGCACGCCCCCACCCTCATGGGCCCCTCGTGGCTCCATCGACCTACTTCTTTCGCCTATATATACTCATATACCCTGAAAACATCCGAGAGCACCACGAAACCCTGTTTCCGCCGCCGCAACCTTCTGTACCCGTGAGATCCCATCTTGGGGCCTTTTTCGGCGCTCCGTCGGAGGGGGAATCGATCACGGAGGGCTTCTACATCAACACCATAGCCTCTCCGATGATGGTTGAGTAGTTTACCACAGACCTTCGGGTCCATAGTTATTATCTAGATGGCTTCTTCTCTCTCTTTGGATCTCAATACAAAGTTCTCCTCAATCTTCTTGGAGATCTATTCGATGTTATTCTTTTTGCGGTGTGTTTGTCGAGATCCGATGAATTGTGGGTTTATGATCAAGATTACCTATGAACAATATTTGATTCTTCTCTGAATTATTTTATGCATGATTTAATTATCTTTGCAAGTCTCTTCGAATTATCAGTTTGGTTTGGCCTACTAGATTGATCTTTCTTGCAATGGGAGAAGTGCTTATCTTTGGGTTCAATCTTGCGGTGTCCTTTCCCAGTGACAACAGGGGCAGCAAGGCACGTATTGTATTGTTGTTATCAAGGATAAAAAGATGGGGTTTATATCATATTGCTTGAGTTTATCCCTCTACATCATGTGTTCTTGCCTAATGTGTTACTCTGTTCTTATGAACTTAATACTCTAGATGCATGCTGGATAGCGGTCGATGTGTGGGGTAATAGTAGTAGATGCAGAATCGTTTCGGTCTTCTTGTCACGGACGTGATGCCTATATACATGATCATGCCTAGATATTCTCATAACTATGCGCTTTTCTATCAATTGCTCGACAGTAATTTGTTCACCCACCGTAAATTATGCTATCTTGAGAGAAGCCATTAGTGAAACCTATGGCCCCCGGGTCTATCTTCCATCATATTATTTTCCTATCAATTTGCTATTTCTGCCGTCTTTTATTTTGCAATCTTTACTTTCCAATCTATACAACAAAAATACCAAAAATATTTATCTTATTATCTTTATCACATCTCACTTTTGCAAGTGGCCGTGAAGGGATTGACAACCCCTTCATCGCGTTGGTTGCAAGGTTCTTGATTGTTTGTGCAGGTACTAGGCGACTTGCATGCAGTCTCCTACTGTATTGATACCTTGGTTCTCAAAAACTGAGGGAAATACTTACGCTACTTTGCTGTATCACCCTTTCCTCTTCAAGGGAAAACCAACGCATGCTCAAGAGGTAGCAGCGAGCGATGGCCCTGGCTTTTGACGGTGGTGTGGCGGCAACGGCGGCTGGACAACTGCCGACGGGCACCGGCGGCGGAGCGTGTGGTGGGTGTTCCGCGCACACCCAACAGGGATGCCACGCGCACTACACTGCGCCGCCACCGTGGTGTAGCCTCCCAGCTGGAGCTATCCTCTGATGACGGCGGAGTGGCTGAGCGAGGACGACGGACCGGTGCCATTAGCGAATGTGGCAGAAGCAGACAAGATAAGCTACAGGGATGGAGGGGAAAAATGCGATGAGGAATTGCCGGCCGTGAGGGTTTTTATAGCAGGCCGGTAAGCATTGGGATTTTTGGGGATTTCACCAAGTCCAGCGGGAAGCTTGCGCAGGAACCTGCGAGGTTGCGCGGGAACGGGCTCACCGACGATTCATTGGCGCCACCGTTTGGCAAAAAGAACGCCCCCGCGCGCTGCGCAAGCTTGCGATGTAAGCCGTCTGCGGCAGTGGGGTGACAAGACGTGTGAGAGGAGGACGAAAGGCCACGTATACATACGGTTAATAAAAAAACGTTTGCGATTTAATTACCTACTATACCACCATGCTGGTTTATAAGTACGATTTAACTAATAAAATACAAATGCATGTCGCCAAAGATTATATAGTTGGATTTGTATTTGCACATAGCTTCCAATTATATAATTTTTTAAACATGCATTAACATTTTGTTGGTTAAATTTGAGGGCAAAGTATGGCTCGGAATATAAAGGAGACTATAAACTAGACGGAGGTGGTACCACACGACCGCTCTCTATGCAGCGAGGCAACTATCGGCCGGCTTGTAGGCGACCATTTGCTGCGTGTTCAACTGCTCCATGCGTGTGGTTGCTTGCGATTCAGGCGGCCGCGGCGCGCTTTGCTCGCGTCCCGCCGCACGCGCTTTGCTCTCGCGTCCCTCCCGGTGCTCTGCTCTCGTCCCTCCACGCGCGCTGCCAGTGTTTTGAGCCGGCGCATGATCACGCACGTTCGTGTGCAAGCGGTTACGCCGGGCGCAGCGCGACGATGCAGTTACCCGCTACAAGAACTGCCATGCGGACGCGCCGAGAATCCACGCTGCCCGGCCCCCTTTTATTCATGTCGCCATTTACCTTCATATCTCGTCTCACACGTCACAATAAGCACACCCACGAGGACACATACAGAGAGGACATCCAGCGGTTCCAATGGCGCTCCCAGCTTCCGACGACGAAAACGGCGGGCAGTTCACCACGCATCACGTAGTGGACACCCACGTGAGGGGGAAGGCCCTCTCGATGGTGTAAACGAATGATCCGGTCTCGGTGGAGAGCTCCATCCAAACTATGGAGCAGTTCCTTGCCGAGGACAAGTACCGAGTGGTCGGCTTCAACCTCGAGTACACCATCGGTTGTGCCGGGCACGATCAGAAGGTTGCCGTCGCCCAATTGTGTGTGCGACATGACGTCCTCGTCTACCACTTTTACCTTTCCACAAGGCCTTGCGAGAGTTTCTCCAGGTTTATCAAGAGCTCCGACTGCAGTTTCACTACGGTGGACACCACCAACAATCTAAAAGCGCTCAAGGTTTTGGACTTGAAATGCCAAATCTTGTCAACATCCAGCACCACTACAAGGTCTAGGGCATCGACAAAAGCAAACTAAACTCCCTGGTTGACCTCGCCTCGGCCATCATCGACCCTTACTATGCGAAGATGAAGAAAGAGAGCAATAAGGACAAGAACACCTGCCACAGTGTGTGGCATAAGAGACTGGATGAACAACATGTCAAGTATGCGGCCATGGACGCGTACACACGCTACGAGATGTACAGGTGGATCGTTGACATGAGGAACTATCTTCTTCCTGACCCAGACGAGGGACCGAGCCACATAGCAGTGGCGGGGGCGTCACAAGAAGTAGATGACTAGACGATCATTCCTCCTACTTTAGAATGCATGCAATTTTATATTGAGGTGTGTGCGAATGATCTGTATAGTCACTTATGTAATTGGATGTTTATTTCAGTTATATATATTTATACATGTTATTCTACTGTAGACACAGCAATTCACACGGCTTATTAGCAGCAATCGTCTGTGTTATTATTGGACTTCGCACACATTTCATATTACTGACCTGTTTGCCGCGTATCACACACATCTTGTTCAGTTGAACCGTTTCCATTGTGTTTCCTAATCACACACAGTTCATCCCAGTGAACCGTATGCTGTATATCGCACACGCCTTCATCTGGCTGCCCATTTCTTTTGTGCCTCCTCATCACAAACAGTTCATTGAGCTTAACCGTATGCCCTGCATCACACACGCAACTAAATTCTGAACCGTGTTTGATGCATCTGTCATCGCAAACGTTTTGCACCTTATTTGACAGTTCTTTACACCATGTTTACGATTATGGCATCGCACATAGTGTCATTGAAGGGTCTCTGATTGTAGTGTCGCGTTTGGACCATCCTGCAGTAGTGAAGGAAACTTCTTATACCTTTGATGTCCTTAGGACACGTCATCTTTTCAATAGCATCAACTTTAGCTTTATCAACTTCAATACCTCTTTCAGAAATTTTATGCCCCAAGAGGATACCTTCATTAACCATAAAGTGGCACTTCTCCCAATTCAAGACAAGATTAGTTTCTTCACATCTCTGCAAAACTCGATCAAGTTTGCTTAGGCAATCATCAAAAGAAGTTCCATACACGGAGAAATCATCCATGAAAACCTCAACAATCTTTTCACAAAAGTCAGAAAATATAGCAGTCATACATCTTTGAAAAGTAGCAGGTGCATTATATAAACCAAAAGGCATACGTCTATAAGCAAAGGTACCAAAAGGGCAGGCAAAAGTGGTCTTATTCTGATCCTCTTTAGAAACAGGTATTTGAGATAAACCAGAATAACCATCTAGAAAGCAAAAATGTCTATGTTTGGATAATCTTTCTAGCATTTGATCAATAAAAGGTAAAGGGTAATGATCTCTTCTAGTAGATTTATTTAATTTGCGGAAATCAATTACCATTCTATAACCTGTGACAATTCTTTGTGGGATCAATTCATCTTTATCATTAGGAACAACAGTAATACCTCCCTTTTTAGGGACACAATGGACATGACTTACCCACTAACTATCAGCAACATGATAAATTATACCTGCCTCCAGAAGCTTTAGTATTTCATTTCTAACCACTTCTTTCATCTTAGGATTTAACCGTCGTTGGTGATCAACAACCGGTTTAGTGTCTTTTCCAATTTTATTTTGTGCTGGCATAGAGTGGGACTAATGCCCTTAAGATCATCAAGAGTATATCCAATAGCAGCGCGGTGCTTCTTCAGAGTTTTAAATAATTTCTCTTCTTCCTGCTCTGAAAGGTTAGCACTAATAATAACAGGATATATCTTTTTCTCATCAAGATAAGCATATTTAAGGGTATCAGGTAATGGTTTAAGCTCAAACATGGGATCACCTTTAGGTGGAGTAGGATCCCCTAGAATTTCAATAGGCAAGTTGTGTTTCAAAATAGGTCCCTATTTAAAGAGTACTTCATCTATTTCCCTTCTTTCATTCATAAACATATCATTTTCATGGTCTAGCAAATATTGTTCTAAGGGATCATTAGGAGGCACGACAATAGAAGCATAACCAATAATTTCATATTTGCTAGGCAATTCTTTATCATGGGGTTGTCTATGAAATTTAGCAAAATTAAAATCATGAGACATATCCCCTAAACCAACAGCAGCAATATCCTTTTTGCAATCTATCCCAGCATTAACAATATTCAAGAAGGGTCTACCAAATATAATGGGACAAAAGTCATCTTGTGGGGAACCAAGAACAAGAAAATCAGTTGGATATTTAACTTTCCCACACAAGACTTCAACATCTCTAACAAGCCCAACTGGTGAAATAGTATCTCTATTGGCAAGCTTAATTGTAACATCAATATCTTCTATCTCGGGAGGTGCAATATCATGCATAATTTCTTTATATAAGGAATGAGGTATTGCACTCGCACTAGCACCCATATCACATAAGCCATGATAACAATGATGTCCTATTTTAACATAAACAATAGGCATGCCAACAACAGGTCTATGTTTGTTTTTAGTATCGGATCTAGCAATTCTAGCAACTTCATTACAGAAGTAAATAACATGCCAATCAATATTATCGACCAAGAGATCCTTAACCATAGCAATACTAGGTTCAACTTTAATTTGCTCAGAGGGTGTAGATGTTCTAGCATTACTCTTACGAACCACAGTTGAAGCTTTAGCATGATCCTTTATTCTAACAGGGAAAGGTGGTTTCTCAATATAAGCGGTAGGAACAATAGGATCAACATTATAAGTGATAGTCTTTTATTCAACTTTAATAGGTGCAAATACTTTTACTTCAACGGGAGGATTATATTTAAACCACTTCTACATAGGGAGATCAACATGAGTAGCAAAGGATTCACAGAAAGAAGCTACTATTTCAAAGTCAAGTCCATATTTAGTGCTAAATTCACGGAAAGCATCGGTATCCATAAAAGATTTAACACAATCAAACTTAGGTGTTATACCTGACTCCTTACCTTTGTCGAGGTCCCAATCTTCAGAGTTGTGTTTAAGTCTTTCCAATAAATCCCATTTGAATTCAATAGCCTTCATCATAAAAGATCCAGTACAAGAATTATCGAGCATGGGGCGAATGTTGTGAGAAAGTTGAGCACAGAATTTTTGAATAATAATTTCTCTTGAGAGCTCATGATTGGGGCATGAATATAACATTGACTTAAGCCTCCCCCAAGCTTGAGCGATGCTTTCATCTTCGCGGGGCCAAAAATTATATATATAATTGCGATCACGATGAACAAGATGCATAAGATAAAACTTCTGATGAAATTCCAATTTCAATCGTTTGTAGTTCCATGATCCCATATCATCACATAGCCTAAACCATGTCAATGCCTTTCCCTTCAAAGATAAAGGGAAGACCTTCTTCTTGATAACTTCTCGGGCATACCTGCAAGCTTAAATAATCCACAAACTTCATCCACATAGATTAGGTGCAAATCGGGATGTAATGTTCCATATCCTGTAAAAGGATTAGCTAGCAGTTTCTCTATCATACCTGAAGGAATTTCAAAGTAAACATTTTCAGTAGGTTCAGTAGGTTGGGGAGAAACTCTTTGCTCTACTGGTCGGGGTGAAGATACCCCGAACAAGCCCCTCAAAGGATTATGTTCCATAGTAAAAAGTGACAGCAAATTTCAGCACACTATATAAATTTTCCTTACCAAATTCCACCTACCAAAGGCGCTTCACTCCCCGACAACGGCGCCAGAAAAGAGTCTTGATGACCCACAAGTGTAGGGGATCTATTGTAGTCCTTCCGATAAGTAAGAGTGTCGAACCCAACGAGGAGCAAAAGGAAATGGCAAGCGGTTTTTAGTAAGGTATTCTTTGCAAGCACTGAAATTATCGGTAATAGATAGTTTTGTGATGAGGTAATTTGTAATGGGTAACAAGTAATAAAAGTAAATAAGGTGCAGCAAGATGGACCAATCCTTTTTGTAGCAAAGGACAAGCCTGGAAAAATTCTTATATGAAGGAAAACGCTCCCGAGGACACATGGGAATTATCGTCAAGCTAGTTTTCATCACGCTCATATGATTCGCGTTCGTTACTTTGATAATTTGGTATGTGGGTGGACCGGTGCTTGGGTACTGCCCTTTCTTGGACAATCACCCCACTTATGATTAACCCCTATTGAAAGCATCCGCAACTACAAAAGAAGTATTAAGGTAAACCTAACCATAGCATGAAACATATGGATCCAAATCAGCCCCTTACAAAGCAACTCATAAACTAGGGTTTAAGCTTCTGTCACTCTAGCAACCCATCATCTACTTATTACTTCCCAATGCCTTCCTCTAGGCCCAAACAATGGTGAAGTGTCATTTAGTCCACGTTCACATAACACCACTAGAGGAGAGACAACATACATCTCATCAAAATATCAAACGAATACCAAATTCACATGACTACTTATAGCAAGACTTCTCCCATGTCCTCAGGAACAAACATTACTACTCAAAAATGATATTCATGTTCATAATTAGAGGGGTATTAATATGCATAAAGGATCTGAACAAATGATCTTCCACCAAATGAACCAACTAGCATCAACTACAAGGAGTAATCAACACTACTAGCAACCCATAGGTACCAATCTGAGGTTTTGGGACAGATTGGATATAAGAGATGAACTAGGGTTTTAGAGGAGATGGTGCTGGTGAAGATGTTGATGGAGATTGACCCCCTCCCGATGAGAGGATCACTGGTGATGACAATGGTGATGAATTCCCCCTCCCGAAGGGATGTTTCCCCGACAGAACAGCTCCGTCGGAGCCCTAGATTGGTTCCGCGCAGGTTCCGCCTCGTGGCGGCGGTGTTTCGTCCCGAAAGCTTGCCTATGATTTTTACCAGGGTAAAAGACTTCATATAGCAGAAGATGGGCACCGGAGGCTACTACCTCTTGAGCACTGTGTTGGTTTTCCCTTGAAGAGGAAAGGGTGATGCAGTAGAGCAACGTAAGTATTTCCCTCAGATTTTGAGAACCAGGGTATCAATCCAGCAGGAGGCCACGCACGAGTCACTCGCACCTACACAAACAAATAAAATCCTCACAACCAACGCAATAAAGGGGTTGTCAATCCCTTCACGGTCACTTACTAAAGTGAGATCTGATAGATATGATAAGATAATATTTTTGGTATTTTTATGATAAAGATGAAAAGTAAAGAAAGCAAAATAAAAACGGTGCCAGAAATAACTTGTTGTCGGGAGATTAAATATGATGGAAAATAGACTCGGGGGGCATAGGTTTCACTAGTGGCTTCTCTCGAGAGCATAAGTATTATGGTGGGTAAACAAATTACTGTTGAGCAATTGACAGAATTGAGCATAGTTATGAGATTATCTAGGTATGATCATGTATATAGGCATCACGTCCAAGACAAGTAGACCGACTCCTGCCTGCATCTACTACTATTACTCCACACATCGACCGCTATCTAGCATGCATCTAGAGTATTAAGTTCAAAAGAACAGAGTAACGCTTTAATTAAAATGACATGATGTAGAGGGATAAACTCATGCAATAAGAAATAAACCCCATCTTGTTATCCTCGATGGCAACAATACAATACGTGCCTTGCTGCCCCTACTGTCACTGGGAATGGACACCGCAAGATTGAACCCAAAGCTAAGCACTTCTCCCATTGCAAGAAAGATCAATCTAGTAGGCCAAACCAAACTGATAATTCAAAGAGACTTGCAAAGATAACCAATCATACATAAAAGAATTCAGAGAAGATTCAAATATTGTTCATAGATAAACTTGATCATAAACCCACAATTCATTGGTCTCAACAAACACACCGCAAAAGAAGATTACATCGAATAGATCTCCACAAGAGAGGGGGAGAACTTTGTATTGAGATCCAAAAAGAGAGAAGAAGCCATCTAGCTAATAACTATGGACCCGGAGGTCTGAGGTAAACTACTCACACATCATCGGAGAGGCTATGTTGTTGATGTAGAAGCCGTTCGTGATCGATGCCCCTCCGGCAGAGCTCCGGAAAAGGCCCCAAGATGGGATCTCACGGGTATAGAAGATTGTGGCAGTGGAATTAGGTTTTTGGCTCCGTATCTGGTAGTTTGGGGTACGTAGGTATATATAGGAGGAAGAAGTACGTCGGTGGAGCAACGTGGGCCCCACGAGGGTAGAGGGCGCGCCCCCTACCTCGTGCCTTCCTGGTTGATGTCTTGACGTAGGGTACAAGTCCTCTGGATCACGTTCGTTCCAAAAATCATGTTCCCGAAGGTTTCATTCTGTTTGGACTCCGTTTGATATTCTTATTCTGCGAAACTCCGAAATAGGCAAAAAGCAGCAATTCTGGGCTGGGCCTCCGGTTAATAGGTTTGTCCCAAAAATAATATAAAAGTGATAATAAAGCCCAATACTGTCCAAAACAGAATATAATATAGCATGGTACAATAAAAAATTATAGATACGTTGGAGACGTATCAAGCATCCCCAAGCTTTATTCCTGCTCGTCCTCGAGTAGGTAAATGATAAAAACAGTATTTTTTATGTGGAATGCTACCTAGCATAATTTCAATGTTATTCTTCTTACTGTGGCACGAATGTTCAGATTTAATATGATTCAAGATAAAAGTTTAATGTTGACATAAAAACAATAATACTTCAAGCATGCTGATCAAGCAATTATGTCTTGTCAAAATAACATAGCCAAAGCAAGTTATCCCTACAGAATCATATAGTCTAGCAATGCTCCATCTTCCCCACACAAAATATTCATATCATGTACAACCCCGGTTTTAGCCAAGCAATTGGTTCATACTTTTTAATGCGCTTCAGCCTTTTCAACTCTTACGCAATACATGAGCACAAGCCATGGATATAGCACTATGGTGGAAATAGGTATAATGGTAGGGGTTATGTGGGAAGACAAAAAAAGGAGAAAGTCTCACATCAACGAGGCTAATCAACGGGCTATGGAGATGCCCATCAATTGATGTCAATGCAAGGAGTAGGGATTGCCATGCAATGGATGCACCAGAGATATAAGTGTATGAAAGCTCAAACAAAAGAAACTAAGTGGGTGTGCATCCAACTTGCTTGCTCACGAAGACCTCGGGCATTTGAGGAAGCCATCATAGGAATATACAAGCCAAGTTCTATAATGAAATTTCCCACTAGTATATGAAAGGACAAAACGAGAGACTCTCTATGATGAAGATCATGGTGCTACTTTGAAGCACAAGTGTGGTAAAAGGATAGTAACATTGTCCCTTCTCTCTTTTTCTCTCAATTTTTTTATTTGGGCCTTTTCTCTTTTTTTATGGCCTCTTGTTTTTAGTCCAGAGTCTCATCCCGACTTGTGGGGGGATCATAGTCTCCATCATCCTTTCCTCACTTGGGACAATGCTCTAATAATGATGATCATCACACTTTTATTTACTTACAACTCATAAATTACAACTTAATACTTAGAACAAAATATCACTCTATGTGGATGCCTCTGGCGGTGTACCGGGATATGCAATGAATCAAGAGCGACATTTATGAAAGAATTATGAATGGTGGCTTTGCCACAAATACAATGTGAACTACATGATCATGCAAAGCAATATGACAATGATGGAGCGTGTCATGATAAACGAAATGATGGAAAGTTGCATGGCAATATATCTCGGAATGGCTATATGGTGGCTGTTTTGAGGAAGATATAAGGAGGTTTATGTGTGATAGAGCGTATCATATCACGGGGTTTGGATGCACCGGCGAAGTTTGCACCAACTCTCAAGGTGAGAAAGGGCAATGAACGGTACCGAAGAGGCTAGAAAATTGCGGAAAGGTAAGTGTGCGTATAATCCATGGACGCACATTAGTTATAAAAAATCATATACTTCTTGCAAAAATTTATTAGCCCTCAAAGCAAAGTACTACTACGCATGCTCCAAGGGGAAGGGTTGGTAGGAGTTAACCATCGCGCGATCCCGACCGCCACACAAATGATGAAAATCAATAAATACCTCATGCTCCGACTTTGTTACATAACGCTTCACCATACGTGCATGCTACGGGAATCACAAACTACAACATAAGTATTTTTCAATTCCACAATTACTCAACTAGCACAACTATGATATTACCACCTTTATATCTCAAAACAATTATCAAGCATCAAATTTCTCATGATATTATAATTAAAGCAAATTGCCATGCTGTTTTAAGACTCTAAAAATAATATAGGTGAAGCATGAGAGATCAATAGTTTCTATTAAAAAATCCACCGCCGTGCTCTAAAAGATATAAGTGAAGCACTAGAGCAAAAACTATATAACTCAAAAGATATAAGTGAAGCACATAGAGTATTCTAACAATTTCCGAATCATGTGTGTCTCTCTAAAAATGTGTGTACAGCAAGGATTATTGTGGCAAACTAACAAACAAAGACTCAATTAATACAAGACGCTCCAAGCAAAACACATATCATGTGGTGAATAAAAATATAGCTCCAAGTAAAGTTACCGATGGAAGTAGACGTAAAGAGGGGATGCCTTCCGGGGCATCCCCAAGCTTTGGCTTTTAGGTGTCCTTATATTATCTTGGGGTGCCATGGCAATCCCCAAGAATAGTCTCTTGCCACTCCTTGTTCCATAATCCATCAAATCTTTTACCCAAAACTTGAAAACTTCACAACACAAAACTTAACAGAAAATCTCGTGAGCTCCGTTAGCGAAAGAAAACAAAACGCCACTTCAAAGTACCGTAATGATTCATTATTTATTTATATTGGTGTGAAACCTACTGTATTCCAACTTCTCTATGGTTTATAAACTATTTTACTAGCCATAGATTCATCAAAATAAGCAAACAACACACGAAGAACAGAATCTGTCAAAAACAGAACAGTCTGTAGTAATCTGTAACTAACGCAAACTTCTGGAACTCCAAAAATTCAACAAAAATAGGACGACCTATACAATTTGTCTATTGATCAGCAGAAATTGGAATCAATATTTTATCACGTTCTGGTGATTTTTAACAATTATTTTTGTGAACAGAAATTTTCTGGAATTTTCAGCAAGATAAAATAACTATCATCCAAGAAGATCCTATAGGTTAAACTTGGCACAAACACTAATTAAAACATAAAAACACATATAACCAGAGTCTAGATCAAATATTTATTCCTAAACAGAAGTAAAAAGCAAAAAACTAAAAATAAAATTGGGTTGCCTCCCAACAAGCGCTATCGTTTAATGCCTCTAGCTAGGCATAATAGCAAGGATAGATCTAGGTATTGCCATCTTTAGTTTTTGGGAAGAAAAGAGAAAACTTGTTATCTATGAAATTAATCTTCTATTTTGATAAAGAACGTGGTTATTAATGGTAGAAGAAAGATTAAGCACGTTGCAGAAATTGGCATCTAGGCTAGCTTTTATTTCTTTGATAGATTAGTTTTGGTAGGAGAGCAAAAGAGATGTGGATTCAACTTTCTCATTCATGGGGTGCCCAAATATAGTTTTCATCTTTTCATAGGTATCTACGGGGTCCCCTTCAAGAAAATCCTCTTCAAAAATAGAATCTAAAACTTGTTTGTACGAAGCGGTCAACCCAACATAAAAGCTTTTTAAGTAAACCTCAATTTGATATTGGGGTACATAGCTAGCCCGGATCCTTAACAGCCTATCCCAAGCATCTTTCAAAGATTCATTGAGTAGATAATGAAAAATTCCAGAATCATCTTCATCAAAATTATTAAGATTCTCATTGATAACTCCGGCAGGTTTTTCCATAGTATCTCTATTTATGAGTTTAGATAAAATAGCAGGATTGTCTAAAGTGCTAAAACTCGGGAGAGAAACCCCAACCCTTTTTGATTCTGACATGGAGAAAGGAAGGCGAGCGGAAAAGAGAGGGCGAATAAAATGGCAAGGGTGAAGTGGGGGAGAGGAAAACGAGAGGCAAATGGCAAATAATGTAATGCGGGAGATAAGGGTTTGTGATGGGTACTTGGTATGTTGACTTTTGTGTAGACTCCCCGGCAACGGCGCCAGAAATCCTTCTTGCTACCTCTTGAGCACTGCGTTGGTTTTCCCTTGAAGAGGAAAGGGTGATGCAGTAGAGCAGCGTAAGTATTTCCCTCAGTTTTTGAGAACCAAGGTATCAATCCAGTAGGAGGCCACGCACGAGTCCCTCGCACCTACACAAACAAATAAAATCCTCGCAACCAACGCAATAAAGGGGTTGTCAATCCCTTCACGGTCACTTACGAAAGTGAGATCTGATAGATATGATAAGATAGTATTTTTGGTATTTTTATGATAAAGATGCAAAGTAAAGAACGCAAAATAAAAATGACACCAGAAATAACTTGTTGTTGGGAGATTAAATATGATGGAGAATAGACCCGGGGGCCATAGATTTCACTAGTGGCTTCTCTCGAGAGCATAAGTATTACGGCGGGTAAACAAATTACTGTTGAGCAATTGACAGAATTGAGCATAGTTATGAGATTATCTAGGTATGATCATGTATATAGGCATCACATCCAAGACAAGTAGACCGACTCCTGCCTACATCTACTACTATTACTCCACACATCGACCGCGATCCAGCATGCATCTAGAGTATTAAGTTCAAAAGAACAAAGTAACGCTTTAAGTAAGATGACATGATGTAGAGGGATAAACTCATGCGATATGAAATAAACCCCATCTTGTTATCCTTGATGACAACAATACAATACGTGCCTTGCTGCCCCTACTGTCATTGGGAAAGGACACCGCAAGATTGAACCCAAAGCTAAGCACTTCTCCCATTGCAAGAAAGATCAATCTAGTAGGCCAAACCAAACTGATAATTTGAAGAGACTAGCAAAGATAACCAATCATACATAAAAGAATTCAGAGAAGATTCAAATATTGTTCATAGATAAACTTGATCATAAACCCACTATTCATCGGTCTCAACAAACACACTGCAAAAGAAGATTACATCAAATACATCTCCACAAGAGAGGGGGAGAACATTGTATTGAGATCCAAAAAGAGAGAAGAAGCCATCTAGCTAATAATTATGGACCCGAAGGTCTAAGGTAAACTACTCACACATCATCGGAGAGGCTATGGTGTTGATGTAGAAGCCCTCCATGATTGATGCCCCCTCCGGCGAAGCTCCGGAAAAGGCCCCAAGATGGGATCTCACGGGTACAGAAGGTTGCGGCGGTGGAGTTAGGTTTTTGGCTCCGTATCTGGTAGTTTGGGGGTCCGTAGGTATATATAGGAGGAAGAAGTACGTCCGTGGAGCAACGTGGGCCCCACAAGGGTGGAGGGTGCGCCCAGGGGGTAGGCACGCCCCCCTACCTTGTGCCTTCCTGGTTGATGTCTTGACGTAGGGTCCAAGTCCTCTTGATCACGTTTGTTCCAGAAATCACGTTCCCGAAGGTTTCATTCCATTTGGACTCCGTTTGATATTCTTTTTCTGTGAAACTCTGAAATAGGCAAAAAAACAGCAATTCTGGGCTGGGCCTCCGGTTAATAGGTTAGTCCCAAAAATAATATAAAAGTGTATACTAAAGCCCAATAATGTCCAAAACAGAATATAATATAGCATGGAACAATAAAAAATTATAGATACGTTGGAGACGTATCAGAGGCCTGCCAGGGGGCCCACCCTCGTGGCCAGGGTGTGGGCCCCCTCTGGTAGATTCTTTCGCCAGTATTTTTTTATTAATTCCAAAACGTGCCTCCGTGAAGTTTGAGGACTTTTGGAGTTGTGCAGCATAGGGCTCTAATATTTGCTCCTTTTCCAGCCCAGAATTCCAGCTGCCGGCATTCTCCCTCTTCATGTAAACCTTGTAAAATAAGAGAGAAAAGGCATAAGTATTGTGACATAACATGTAATAACAGCCCATAATGCAATAAATATCAATGTAAAAGCATTATGCAAAATGGACGTATCAACTCCCCCAAGCTTAGACCTCGCTTGTCCTCAAGCGGAAGCCGATAACGGAAAATATGTCCACATGTTTAGAGATAGAGGTGTCGATAAAATAAAATACGGACATGAGGGCATCATGATCATTCTTATAACAACAACATATATGGATATTGTCATATGATTTCTTATGCTGAAGTAACAATCTATTCACAATGTAAAGCATGAATCCGAAACTTCATTGAGAACCAACAAACTATAACCTCAGTCATTGAAGCAATTGCAATTTATCATAACATCGGAAAGAGTCAATATAAGAGCTTTTCAGCAAGTCCACATACTCAACTATCATTTAGTCTTTCATAATTGCTAACACTCACGCAATACTTATGGGTATGGAGTTTTAATCAAACACAGAGAAAGATAGGGGCTTATAGTGCTGCCTCCCAACCTTTTACCTCAAGGGTAATGTCAACAGTAATAATTCATGCTAACTTACATCCAGTTGGACATATATATATATATATATATATATATATATATATATATATATATATATATATATATATATATATATATATATATATCAGGATCCTTTCTACACAATGTGCTTGCCAAAGGATAAAATATAAAAAGGAAAGGTGAAGATCACCATGACTCTTTGTATAAGGTATAAGACAAGAATAAAAGATAGGCCCTTCGCAGAGGGAAGCAGAGGTTGTCATGTGCTTTTATGGTTGGATGCACAAAATATTAATGCAAAAGAACGTCACTTTATATTGCCATTTGTGATATGGACCTTTATTGTGCAGTCCCTCTCTTTTATTGCTTCCATATCACAAGATCGTATAAATCTTATTTTCTCCACACTAATAAATCATACATATTTAGAGAGCAATTTTTATTGCATACAACAATGACAACTTACTTGAAGGATCTTACTCAATTCATAGGTAGGTATGGTGGACTCTCATGGTAGAACCGGGTTTATGGATATTTGGAAGCACAAGTAGTATCTCTACTTGGTGCAAAGAATTTGGCTAGCATGAGAGGGGAAGGCAAGCTCAACATGTTGGATGATCCATGACAATATACTTTATTTCAGATATAAGAAAACATAACCCATTATGTTGTCTTCCTTGTCCAACATCAACTCTTTAGCATGTCATATTTTAATGAGTGCTCACAATCATAAAAGATGTCCAAGATAGTATATTTATATGTGAAAACCTCTCTTTCTTTATTACTTCCTATTAATTGCAATGATGACCAAAACTATGTTTGTCAACTCTTAACAACTTTTGTTCATCACACTCTTTATATGTGAAGTCATTACTATCCATAAGATCAATATGATCTCTTTATTTATTTTTATTCTTTCTCTTTTCTTTTATTCCCTCACGATCACAGCAAGATAATCAAGCCCTTGACTCAACACTAATCTTTATTATATATAGCTCACGGACTCGATTAAATAGAAGGATCATAAAGCAAAACTCAAGACTAGATCATATTAAAAATTTATTCTACTAGATCAAGATATTACTAAAAGGATCAAACTAAAAACAGGGTAAAGATAGGAGTGTGATGGTGATACGATACCGGGGCATCTCCCCCAAGCTTGGCAGTTGCCAAGGGGAGTGCCCATACCCATGTGATTATATCTCTTTCCTCGGGGGTGGTGATGATGGAGTTGTTGATGATGTAGGCTTGTCGTCCATCTTCCAAGCCATAGGCTCACCATCATAGAAGGATGATCGAGTCTCCGGAATCCTCAAATCTGCAGCCAAACTCATCCTCTTGAATCTATATTCATACTCACAGTCTTGGTTTTGCAGGTCATAGATCTGGGCTCGGAGGTGCTCGATTTTCTCATGAAGCTTGAAGATGGCCTCCCCAATGTTCTTGGCATCCAGCTTGTGGTTGTTGGTGAACTCCGCGATCATCATGTGGTTGGTGTCGAGTTCGCGTTCCACCATCCCTTGGCACTTGAAAACTTGCTCCTCCATTGCTTCAAGTCTTGTCTCCACGCTTCCGGTCCTCCTGGGTCCCTCACTATCGCGGATGTGCAGCACCCCCTCATGCATCTCAATGGTTTGAGGATGTTGTAGCACTTCCGCGAGGTAGGGGTTGCTGACCTTCTCGAAGAACTTGTCCTTGGGGGCACTTGGAGACGTCATGGTGATCTAGATCTGTCAGAAAAATAGCTCGAAACAAAAACAGAGGATATTTACGTGATACGGTAGTCAAAACCTTCGGGAGATTATATAATGAATTTTTACCGACCGAAAGAAGTATCGTGCAAGAAAACGGAGTTCGGAGGGCACACGAGGTGCCCACGAGGCAGGGGGCGCGCCCAGGGGGGTAGGGCGCGCCCTCCACCCTCGTGGGTGCCTCATGTCCCTTTCAGACTACTTCTTATTTTCCTATTTTCTTAAATATTCCAACACGGAGAAAAATTGCCATTAGGACTGTTTTGGAGTCGGTTTACTTACCGTACCACATACCTATTCCTTTTCGGAGTCTGAAACATTCTGGAAGGTGTCCCTTATGTATTCCTCCGGGGTTACGGTTTCAATAACATTAGTTTCAACATTTATAGGATTGCCTGAGATATAATGTTTGATTCTTTGACCGTTCACCACCTTTGGATTTGTGCCTTCGAAGTTGTTGATTTTTATGGCACCGAAACGATAGACCTACTAGGTAACGTAAGGACCTTCCCATTTAGAGAGAAGTTTTCCTGCAAAAAATCTTAAACGAGAGTTGAATAGCAACACATAATCACCTACATTAAACTCACGCTTTTGTATCCTTTTGTCATGTCATCTTTTAACCTTTTCTTTAAACAGTTTGGCATTCTCATAGGCCTGGGTTCTCCATTCATCAAGTGAGCTAATGTCAAATAACCTCTTCTCACCGGCAAGTTTGAAATCATAGTTGAGCTCTTTAATGTCCCAATATGCCTTATGTTCCAGTTCGAGAGGTAAGTGACATGCTTTTCCATAAACCATTTTATACGGAGACATACCCATAGGATTTTTATATGCAGTTCTATAGGCCCATAATCCATCATCAAGTTTCTTGGACCGATTATTTCTAGATCTATTAACAGTATTTTGCAAAATTAACTTGATCTCTCTATTACTAAGTTCTACTTGACCACTAGACCGCGGATGATATGGAGATGCAATTCTATGATTAACATCATACTTAGCAAGCATCTTACGAAAAGCACCATGAATAAAATGTGAACCACCATCAGTCATTAAATATGTAGGGACTCCAAACCTCGGAAAATTAACTTCTTTAAGCATCTTATAGAGGTGTTATGATCAGCACTACTAGTTGGAATAGCTTCTACCCACTTAGTAACGTAATCAACAACAACTAAAATATGTGTATACCCGTTAGAGGAAGGAAACAGTCCCATATAATCAAAGCCCCAAACATCAAACGGTTCAATAACAAGTGAATAATTCATAGGCATTTCTTGACGTCTAATAATATTACCAATTCTTTGACATTCATCACAAGACAAGACAAACTTACGGGCATCTTTGAAGAGAGTAGACCAATAAAAACCGGATTGCAATACCTTATGCGCAGTTCTATCTCCAGCGTGGTGTCCTCCATAAGCCTCGGAGTGACACTTGTGTAGGATATGTTCCTGTTCATGCTCAGGTACACAACGTCTAATAACACCATCTACTCCTTCTTTATAAAGGTGCGGGTCATCCCAGAAGTAATGTCTTAAATCATAGAAAAACTTTTTCTTTTGCTGGTATGTGAAACTAGGTGGTATAAATTTAGCAACAATGTAATTAGCATAATCAGCACACCATGGAGCCGTACGAGAAGCATTAATGACATTTAGTTGTTCATTAGGAAAGCTATCATCAATAGGCAATGGGTCATCAAGAACATTCTCTAACCTAGACAAGTTTTCTACAACGGGGTTCTCAGCTCCCTTTCTATCGATAATATGAAAATCAAATTCTTGTAGCAAGAGAACCCATCTAATAAGTCTAGGTTTAGCATCTTTATTTTCCATAAGGTATTTAATAGCAGCATGATCAGTGTGAACAGTTACTTTAGAATCAACAATATAAGGTCTGAACTCATCACAAAAAAAATACAACTGCTAAAAATTATTTTTCAGTGGTAGCATAATTTCTCTGGGCACTGTCTAGAGTTTTACTAGCATATTGGACAACATTTAATTTATTGTCCACTCTTTGTCCTAGAATAGCACCTACCGCATAATCATTATCATCACACATAATTTCAAAGGGTAAATTCCAATCAGGTGGCTGAACAATGGGTGCCGAAACCAAGGCTTCCTTAAGTATTTCAAATGCTTCTACACAATCATCATCAAAGACAAAAGGAACATATTTTTGTAAGAGATTAGTTAGAGGCCTACAAATTTTAGAGAAGTCCTTAATGAACCTCCTATAAAAACCGGCATGACCAAGTAAACTTCTTATACCTTTAATGTCCTTAGGACACGACATCTTTTCAATAGCATCAACTTTAGCTTTATCAACTTCAATACATCTTTCAGAAATTTTGTGCCCCAAGAAAATACCTTCATTAACCATAAAGTGGCACTTCTCCGAATTAAAGACAATATTAGTTTATTCACATCTCTGCAAAACTCGATCAAGATTGCTTAAGCAATCATCAAAAGAAGTTCCATAAACAGAGAAATCATCCATGAAAACCTCAACAATCTTTTCACAAAAGTCAGAGAATATAGCATTCAAACATCTTTGAAAGGTAGCAGGTGCATTACATAAACCAAAAAGCATACGTCTATAAGCAAAGGTACCGAAAGGGCAAGTAAAAGTGGTGTTTTCTTGATCCTCTTTTAACACAGGTATTTGAGAGAAACCAGAATAACCATCTTGAAAGCAAAAATGTGTATGTTTAGATAATCTTTCTAGCATTTGATCAATAAAAGGTAGAGGGTAATGATCATTTTAGTAGCTTTATTTAATTTGCGGAAATCAATTACCATTCTTTAAACTGTAATAATTCTTTGTGGGATCAATTCATCTTTATCATTAGCAACAACAGTAATACCTCCCTTCTTAGGGATACAATGGACATGACTTACCCACTGACTATCAGCAACGGGATAAATTATACCTGCCTCCAGAAGCTTTAGTATTTGTCTTCTTACCACTTCTTTCATCTTAGGATTTAACCGTCGTTGGTGATCAACAACCGGTTTAGCGTCTTTCTCCAATTTTATTTCATGTTGGCATAGAGTGGGACTAATGCCCTTAAGATCATCAAGAGTATATCCAATAGCAGCACGGTGCTTCTTCAGAGTTTTCAATAATTTCTTTTCTTCGTGCTCTGAAAGGTTAGCACTAATAATAACAGGATATATCTTCTTTTCATCAAGATAAGCATATTTAGGAGTATCAGGTAATGGTTTAAGCTCAAACACGGGATCACCCTTGGGTGGAGGGGGATCCCCTATGATTTCAACAGGCAAGTTGTGTTTCAAGATAGGTCCTTGTTTAAAGAATACTTCATCTATTTCCCTTCTTTCATTCATAAACATATCATTTTCATGGTCGAGCAAATATTGCTTAAAGGATCATTAGGACGTATGGAAATAGAAGCAAGACCAATAATTTCATCTTTACTAGGCAATTATTTATCATGGGGTTGTCTATGAAATTTAGCAAAATTAAACTCATGAGACATATCCCCCAAACCAATAGTAACAACATCCTTTTTGCAGTCTATTCTAGCATTAACAGTATTCAAGAAGGGTCTACCAAATATAATGGAACAAAAGTTATCTTGTGGAGAAAAAAAGAACAAGAAAAGCAGCAGGATATTTAACTTTCCCTCACAAGACTTCAACATCTCTAACAATCTCAACTGGTGAAATAGTGTCTCTATTGGCAAGCTTAATTGTGACATCAATTTCCTGTAACTCAGCAGGTGCAATATCGTGCATAATTTCTTTGTATAAGGAATGAGGTATTGCACTTGCACTAGCACCCATATCACATAATCTATGATAGCAATGATCTCCTATTTTAACAGAAATAACATGCATTCCTACAACAGGTCTATGTTTATTTTAGTATCAGGTCTAGCAATTCTAGCAGCTTCATCACAGAAGTAAATAACATGCCCATCAATATTATCAGCCAAGAGATCTTTAATCATAGCAATACTAGGTTCAACTTTTGTTTCCTCAGGGGGTGTAGGTGTTCTAGTATTACTCTTACGAACCACAGTTGATGCTTTAGCATGATCCTTTATTCTAACAGGGAAAGGTGGTTTCTCAATATAAGCAGTAGGAACAATAGGATCAACATCATAAGTGATAGTCTTTTCTTCAACTTTAAAAGGTGCAACTACTTTTACTTCAACGGGAGGATTATATTTAAACCACTTCTCCTTAGGGAGATCAACATGAGTATCAAAGGATTCACAGAAAGAAGCTACTATTTCAGAGTCAAGTCCATATTTAGTGCTAAATTCACGGAAAGCATCGGTATCCATAAAAGATTTAACACAATCAAACTTAGGTGTTATACCCAACTCCTTACCTTCGTCGAGGTCCCAATCTTCAGAGTTGCGTTTAATTCTTTCCAATAAATCCCATTTGAATTCAAACATAGCTTCCCCAAGCTAGGGCCTTTTCACATCATAAGCATAATCACTCTCATCATTAATAGTATGGATAGCACCAATAGTATAGCAAACATTATTATCATATTCTTCCAAGTAGATGCCAAAAAGATTTTCAAGATCATAAGAAGTATCATTATTTTCCCAATCATAATCATCACAACAAGCAATAGGCATAACGAGATCATCATCAAGTGTATCATTTTCATGAGGCATAGCAATAATAGGAGCAACCTTATTTGGGAGAGATACCTTTTTACCTCTCTTCCTTTTTCTTTTCTTCCTCTTCACCTCATGTGTGGGTTCAATCCTCTTTTTGGAGCTCCTTATTAATGAGATTTGCTGATTAGAAGGCTCCTCCTTGTTACCTGATTCATCATAAGAAATAATAGGAGGATATTGGGAAGTCTCTTCCCTTTCATTAGTATTATCTTCATCCTCTATTTGTTTTCTTTTCTTTATGTAATTGGCAATATAAGGATTTTCAATGCAATTCACCGCACAATACATATAAATCTTCTCTAGATCAAAATCAAGAACTCTATCAAGATTAAATTTTGGAATACCCTCAGTTATACGTTTCGTTTCTTCATACCCCAAAAGAAGGCTAAGCTCTTTATGATGCTCAAGGGTAATCAAATTATCACAATATTTGGACATGACTTGATCATGAAACAAATAGCATTGGAGCTTTAAATGATCATGTTCATTGCAAAGTTCACAAGGGGCACAAAAAATATTGAATCTTTCAGCACATTCATCTAGCTCTTCTTGCAACAATTTGGTTTCTAAGTACTTATGCCTCTTGCAATATCTATCTTCCCTATTTGGTGTGTACTTGCAAACCCAATCTACTCCACAAAAATTGACATGTTTATAGGAGGCATTTTCATCATAACTAGTGCAATCATCATTAGCATCACGGATATTCAAAGAATTCGTACTAACAACATTGCAATCATGCTCATCATTCAAAGGTTTAGTGCCAAACATTTTAATGCATTCTTCTTCTAACACTTTGGCACAATTTTCCTTCCCATCATACTCACGAAAGATATTAAAAAGATGAAGCGTATGAGGTAAACTCAATTCCATTTTTTGGTAGTTTTCTTTTATAAACTAACTAGTGCTAAAACAAGAAACAAAAAGATTCGATTGCAAGATCTAAAGATATACCTTCACTTACCTAGCCTCCCCGGCAATGGCGCCAGAAAAGAGCTTGATGTCTACTACACAACCTTCTTCTTGTAGACGTTGTTGGGCCTGCAAGTGCACAGATTTGTAGGACAGTAGCAAATTTCCCTCAAGTGGATGACCTAAGGTTTATCAATCCGTGGGAGGCGTAGGATGAAGATGGTCTCTCTCAAGCAACCCTGCAACCAAATAACAAAGAGTCTCTTGTGTCCCCAACACACCCAATACAATGGTAAATTGCATAGGTGCACTAGTTCAGTGAAGAGATGGTGACACAAGTGCAATATGGATGGTATTTATAGGTTTTTGTAAACTGAAAATATAAAAACAGCAAGGTAACAAGCGGTAAAAGTGAGCACAAACGGTATTGCCATGATAGGAAACAAGGCCTAGGGTTCATACTTTCACTAGTGCAAGTCCTCTCAACAATAATAACATAATTGGATCATATAACTATCCCTCAACATGCAACAAAGAGTCACTCCAAAGTCACTAATAGTGGAGAACAAACAAAGAGATTATGGTAGGGTACGAAACCACCTCAAAGTTATTCTTTCAAATCAATCCATTGGGCTACTCCAATAAGTGTCACAAACAGCCCTAGAGTTCGTACTAGAATAACACCTTAAGACACAAATCAACCAAAACCCTAATGTCACCTAGATACTCCAATGTCACCTCAAGTATCCGTGGGTATGATTATACGGTATGCATCACACAATCTCAGATTCATCTATTCAATCCGACACCAAGTACTTCAAAAAGTGCCAACAGTTTCTACCGGAGAATCACGACGAAAACGTGT
Organism: Aegilops umbellulata; assembly: GCA_032464435.1. Lineage (NCBI taxonomy): Eukaryota > Viridiplantae > Streptophyta > Magnoliopsida > Poales > Poaceae > Aegilops > Aegilops umbellulata. The sequence goes on along the minus strand of CP136058.1, from coordinate 327,162,924 downwards.
GCCAACCCCTATGCATAGGTTCATGGGCGGAACTCGCAAGTTGGTCACCAAAACATACATCAAGTGGCACGTGATATCCCATTATCACCACAGATATGCACGGCAAGACATACATCAAGTGTTCTCAAATCTTTAAAGACTCAATCCGATAAGATTACTTCAAAGGGAAAACTCAATCCATTACAAGAGAGAAGAGGGGGAGAAGAAATATAAGATCCAACTATAATAGCAAAGCTCGCGATACATCAAGATCGTGCCAAATCAAGAACACGAGAGAGAGAGAGAGATCAAACACATAGCTACTGGTACATACCCTCAGCCCCGAGGGTGAACTACTCCCTCCTCGTCATGGAGAGCGCCGGGATGATGAAGATGGCCATCGGTGAGGGTTCCCCCTCCGGCAGGGTGTCGGAATAGGGTCCCGATTAGGTTTTTGGTGGCTACAGAGGCTTGCGGCGGCGGAACTCCAGATCTAATCTCTGTTCTGGAAGTTTTAGGGTACGACAATATATATGGGTGAAAGAGATACATCGGTGGACCGAAGGGGGGGGCACGAGGTAGGGGGCGCGCCCCAGGGGGGTGGGCGCCCCCCCACCCTCGTGGGCACCTCCCTTCTTCCCTGACGTGCACTCCAAGCCCATCCGGTAGGTTTCCTTCCAAAAATAACTTCTCCAGTTGATTTCGTTCCCTTTCGACTCCGTCTGATATTCCTTTTCTTCAAAACACTGAAATAGGCATAAAACAGCAAATCTGGGCTGGGCCTCCGGTTAATAGGTTAGTCCTAAAAAATAATATAAAAGTGGATAATAAAGCCCAATATTGCCTAAAACAGTAGATAATATAGCATGCAGCAATAAAAAATTATAGATACATTGGAGACGTATCACTTTCTCCTTCGCGAGGCCAAAATTATATATATAATTGCAATCACGATGAAAAAGATGCATAGGATAAAGCTTCTGATGAAATTCCAATTTCAATCAGTTGTAGTTCCATGATCCCATATCATCACATAGCCTAAACCATGTTAATGCCTTTCCCTTCAAAGATAAAGGGAATACATTCTTCTTGATAACATCCTCGGGCATACCTGCAAGCTTAAATAATCCACAAACTTCATCCACATAGATTAGGTGCAAATCGAGATGTAATGTTCCATCTCTTGTAAAAGGATTAGCTAGCAGTTTCTCTATCATACCCGAAGCAATTTCAAAGTAAACATTTTCTGTAGGTTCAGTAGGTTGAGGAGCAACTCTTCGCTCTATTGGTCGGGGTGAAGATACCCCGAACAAGCCCCTCATAGCATTATGTTCCGTAGAAACAAGTGACAGTAAATTTCAGCACACTATATAAATTTTTCCTTACCAAATTCCACCTACCAAAGGCGCTTCACTCCCCGGCAACAGCGCCATAAAAGAGTCTTGATGACCCACAAGTGTAGGGGATCTATCTAGTCCTTTTGATAAGTAAGAGTGTCAAACCTAACAAGGAGCAGAAGGAAATGGCAAGCGGTTTTCAGTGAGGTATTCTCTGCAAGCACTGAAATTATCGGTAACAGATAGTTTTGTCATGAGGTAATTTATAATGGGTAACAAGTAATGAAAGTAAATAAGGTGCAGCAAGATGGCCCAATCCTTTTTGTAGCAAAGGATAAGCCTGGACAAATTCTTATATGAAGGAAAATGCTCCCGAGGACACATGAGAAATATCGTCAAGCTAGTTTTCATCATCATATGATTCGCATTCGTTACTTTGATAATTTGGTATGTGGGTGGACCGGTTCTTGGGTACTGCCCTTTCTTGGACAAGCATCCCACTTATGATTAACTCCTATTGCAAGCATCCTCAACTACAAAAGAAGTATTAAGGTAAACCTAACCATAGCATGAAACGTATGGATCCAAATCAGCCCCTTACAAAGCAACTCATAAACTAGGGTTTAAGCTTCTGTCACTCTAGCAACCCATCATCTACTTATTACTTCCCAATGCCTTCCTCTAGGCTCAAATAATGGTGAAGTGTCATGTAGTCGACGTTCACATAACACCACTAGAGGAGAGACAACATACATGTCATCAAAATATCGAACGAATACCATATTCTCATGACTACTTATAGCAAGACTTCTCCCATGTCCTCAGGAACAAACGTAACTACTCACAAATCATATTCATGTTCATAATCAGAGGGGTATTAATATGCATAAAGGATCTGAATATATGATCTTCCACCAAATAAACCAACTAGCATCAACTACAAGGAGTAATTAACACTACTAGCAACCCACAGGTACCAATCTGAGGTTTTGGGACAAAGATTGGATACAAGAGATGAACTAGGGTTTTAGAGGAGATGGTGCTAGAGAAGATGTTGATGGAGATTGACCCCCTCCCGATGAGAGGAGCGCTGGTGATGACGATGGTGATGAATTCCTCCTCCTGGAGGGATGTTTCCCCGGCAGAACAGCTCCGCCGGAGCCCTAGATTGGTTCCGCGAAGGTTCTACCTCATGGCGGCGGTGTTTCATCCCGAAAGCTTGCCTATGATTTTTTCCAGGGTAAAAGACTTCATATAGCAGAAGATGGGTATCGGAGGCCTGCCAGGGGGCCCATGAGGCAGGGGGCGCCCCCACCCTCGTGGCTAGGGTGTGGGGCCCCTCTGGTAGATTCTTTCGCCAGTATTTTTTATTAATTCTAAAACGTGCCTCCATGAAGTTTCAGGACTTTTGGAGTTGTGCAGAATAGGTCTCTAATATTTGCTCCTTTTCCAGCCCAAAATTCCAGCTGCCGGCATTCTCCCTCTTCATGTAAACCTTGTAAAATAAGATAGAAAAGGCATAAGTATTGTAACATAACATGTAATAATAGCCCATAATGCAATAAATATCAATATAAAAGCATGATGCAAAATGGACGTATCACACTATCACGCGCCGGAGAAGAAAGCCAAGAAGAAGAGCAAGGAGGCCAAAGGCGGCCTCCGTCGTAGAGGTACTTCAGATGCTATGTCCGAAGAGACCGAGGCTCCCTCCTTCCCCAAGGGAGATGAAGACGGAGAGAAGGAGGAGGAGGTCAAAAGTGATTCCCCCCTTAAGGGGAGGAAGAAGAAAAGGGCGGCCTCCATAGACCTAGAGGTGGAGGCATCCAAGAGGGGGAAGATCTCCCTCCCGGATGGCACAGATTCGGATGCCGAAGCCATCCCTGAGTGGCGCCCCAGGTCGAAGCCCCCGGCCGCATTGTAAGTATCTATAGATGTTTTACACATATCTGGCCTTTTGTAACATATTACATTGTGTGTTGCAGTCCGGCCCGCGACCTTCCCCAACCATCAATGTCCAAGGGGAATTCTCTGGCGCCGACGATGGTGGAGAGCAAGATGCCTCCGCGAGCCTCTCCGCCAGCCACCAGGGACAACACCAAAGTGTTGTCCCGAAGAGCTTCTCCGGGCCGGGGGAAGGTGGGAGAGGCCGACAAGACGGCGCCGGAGAGTAACACCTCGGCTGCCGAGAACATGGGGGTACCAACCCCCATGGAGACTGACGACGGGGGTCATGACCAATCCGGTCCTCAGCCGAACTCCATTCCGGAGACCCACATGGCTCCGGATTTGATCGAGAAACCCCCTTTGAAAGAGGGGGAGCGTCGACTCCACTGGCAACCTCCATCAACCCGAAGGCGCCGTACACTTTAGTGGAAGCACTTCGACGTGCTTCCGTTGTAGAGGAGCACCGCACCTTTATGGGGGCAGTGGTTGCAAAGGTTCAGTTCACCAAAAGCGGGTTGAACGAGGCCTTCACCAGCCTACTAACAGGCTTCGAGGTATGCGATGTAATATTCTTAGCCGCTTGTCATAAAAGATATGCCTGTGTATAGATAGTAGCCCCTGAGACTCTGTTTGGTTTTGAAAAAGGCCGAATAGAGGATCAACTAATTTTCACAGGAGATAACGTACTTGTCTATTTTGATAAACAGGCTTCACTGTTAGTGGCGACCGCCCAGGCTACCGAAGTATCCGAACTCAAGCGGAAGCTGGAGCTGGCCGATGAGGATCTTATTCGCATCAACAAGCGGTTTGATGAGGCGCAAGGTATGTTTTTGCAAAAATTGCTTACACACCCGAAGTTATATGCCAATGCATAGTTTTAAGCGTGTGTGTTGCCCTGATCATGATTACAGGTAGTGAGACCGAGGTCGAGACCTTGAAGAGCGCCCTCACCCAAGCCAAGGAGTAGGCACGGGTGAGCCAAGCGGCCGCCGATAAAGCGGCTACATATTTGAAGGCCGAGCAGGTCGCCCGCCGCCAATATGAGGAGCGGGTGACTGAGGTGGAGCAAGAGCTCAATGACGCCGCCGGCAAGTGTGAGGCTTTGGAGGAGAAAAATAAGGCCCAAGCGGTCAATCTCGCCAAGGCTCTCCAAGAGGCCAAAGAAGCTCGGACCAAGTCCCGGGCGGCTCACGAGGAGATCAAGCAGGCCGAGCAGATAGCGGCTGGTAAGCCCTTTCTTTTGCAGAGTAAATTCGGCAGTCAGAAATATGCCTTGCTCACTCGACTATGGAGTTCTCCAGACGCCTTTGCGGATCTGCCGAGGAATGCTGCCGACGCCGCACAGTATTTCCGGGCTCAAGAGGGTAAAACGATGGAGAAGTTCTTCTGGTCGCAGTACCTGGCGCCAGAATGGCCAGCGCTGCTGAACAACCAGATGACGCAGCTGGTGGAGTTGCATAGGATGGCATCATAGTCCGGCTGTGGCCAGCCAGACCCATTCCTAGCAGCTACTTCGGCCTGGTCAAGCGGCTCGGTGACGCCCTGCCCCGAGTTGAAGCTTTGGTGCACGGATGGCCTTTGCCCGTGTCAAGATGCACTAGGCGAAGATGAGCCCGAAGGCAAGGACCACCGCAAGCCGGAGCGATATTTCGAAGACATCCTAGAGGGTGCCCGTTTAATAGAGAGCCAATGCTCGAAGGTTATCATGTTTGAGTGAACGTATCCAAACTGCCCAGACATTGTATTATTAACTAAGGTTGTGTAATATATTTGTGCCTTTATCTGAAATTATTTTCCTCCTGTGTGACCGTTTTTATTTCTGAAAGTTTACCAGTCGTTGGCTTCAGCCCCCACGTAGGTACTACGAGGGTGTTCGGAATAGCACATGACCACACTTGACCCGACGTCTTGGTCCGTAAAGGACATGTTTGTGTAGCGAACCAGGCAATCATACTATGCGGCTTTATCACTCTCACTTAGCCATAGGAGTTTGACAATGGGACTATGAGCTAGCCCCTGGTGCCTGTGCAGCTATCCAAACTTGGATGTTGTAGGCGCGTGGCTGGGTGGAGGCCAGTCCTTCGTACAATGCGGAAAAAATCACAAGAGATTTAGTAAGTCACCGAGCCGCTGACCAGCTCTCATTGTATCATGACAGTCAGTTTTTGGCTTTCTCTACTGAGGTGTTTGACCGGACGAACCAGAAACAGAATCGCAGTAGTTCTCCCTTTACTACCTTAGACGAACGAGCGGAACATAAGGTGGTAACCACAGGAGCCGGGCAACCCAACTATTAACCAAAGACATGATTCGGAGGCGATGCATATAATGCAGTATTCGGGACGCTGAAGTATACTATAAAAGTGTTTGGACTTTTTTTCTGAAAATATATGTGGCTGAATAGAGCCCCTGGCAATTTAAATCATGCCGAGGTGTATATGCCGACCTGACGTGAAGAGGGGATACATATTATGAAATAAGCCAATACCTAATAGGGTTGGACAAAACTGTTTCCCTTATAGTCTGATTGATATGTCAAAACGTGCTCTTACAGAGAATGAAATAAGCATCCAGGTTATTTTACGTGCCCAGAATTTGTTAACAAGGGAAAGTTGTATCCAGGTCCTAAAAAAGAAAAGGTGGTCTTGAAGATCCTTTGGACACCCTGCCGCACATCTGCGCCGCTTTTCACCTTGGTATAGGATCCTTTGAGAGGATCAATGATCGTGTATACAGAAGGGGCCTGGGAAAGGGCCCTTGTACCACCGAAAATTGATCTAGGTTTTAAAGAACCTGAAATAAAAAAGAAAAAGGAAAAAAGGAGAAGGAAAAGAGGAAAATCAAGGTCCGAATAGGGCTGAGCCGTATTGTGGGCCTTGTCCTTAGTGTGCCTCCATCCTTTCCCAAGGTATTTTGAGTGCGTAGTTATGCACATGTGGTACATACGCCGTGGTTAGATGGGGGGATTGGCGGAGGCGAAATTGCTAGTCCAGCTCAGGATGTCCGAGCTGTCGTTCTGCAGGGTAGACCGGACTTGTTTGACAGTGTCCGGGGGCTTAATGGCCGATGAAGTCTTCGGCTTGAAAGGGCCGCTATGTACCTCGGCTGCGAGGGCCACGGTGTGCTCCTCGGTGTGAAGGGAGCGCTCCATGTTTCCATTAACTCTGATGATGCCGCGGGGTCCAGGCATTTTGAGCTTTAAGTAAGCATAATGCAGGACCACATTGAAGTGAGCAAAGGCGGTTCGTCCGAGCAGTGCGTGATAACCACTGCAGAAGGGGACGATGTCGAAGATCAAGTCTTCACTTTGGAAATTATCTGGTGAGCCGAAGACTACTTCCAGCGTTATTGAACCTGTGCAGCAGGCCTCCACGCCGGGTATTACTCCTTTAAAGGTGGTTTTAGTGGGCTTGATCCTTGATGGATCAATACCCATTTTACGGACTGTGTCCTGATAAAGCAGGTTGAGACTGCTGCCGCCGTCCATGAGGACTCACGTGAGATGGAATCCATCGATGATTGGGTCGAGGACCAAGGCTGCCAAACCTCCATGACGGATACTGGTCGGATGGTCCCTGCGATCAAAGGTGATCGGACAGGTCGACCACGGGTTGAATTTTGGGGCGAGTGGCTCTATGGCATAGACGTTCGTTAGTACGCGCTTGCGCTCCCGCTTGGGGATATGAGTGACGTAGATCATGTTCACTACTTTCACCTCAGGGGGAAATTTCTTCTGTCCCCCTATGTTCGATAGGCTAGGCTCTTCATCGTCCTCGCTCGGCGGCCCTTTCCCCTTGTGTTCGGTGTTTAACTTACCGGCCTGTTTAAAGACCCAACAATTTCTATTGGAATGATTGGTAGGATTGTCAGGGGTGCCATGAATCTGGCAAGGCCGATCGAGTATTTTGTCCAAACTGGATGGACCATCTTTGTTTCCTTTGAATGGTTTCTTCCGCTGACCGGATTTAGAGCCACTGAATCCAGCGTTGACCGCTGTGTCTTCGGTATCTTCATTGTTGCTTCGACGCTTGTGTTTGTTGCGTCATAGCCTACCATTGCCGTCTCTGGCTTCGGAGGTGCCAGGGTCACTGGTACTATTGCTTCTACGAGCTAACCAATTGTCTTCTCCCGCACAAAAGCGGGTCATGAGTGCGGTAAGGGCTGCCATGGACTTCGGTTTTTCTTGGCCGAGGTGTCGGGCAAGCCATTCGTCACGGACGCTATGTTTAAAGGCCGCAAGGGCTTCGGCATCCGGACAATCGATGATTTGGTCTTTTTAATTAAGAACCTAGTCCAGAGTTTTTGGGCTGACTCTCTAGGTTGCTGGACTATATGACTAAGGTCATCGGCGTCCGGCGGCCGGACATAGGTACCTTGAAAGTTGTCTCTAAAGGCATCTTCCAAATCTTCCCAGCTACCAAAAGAGTTCTATACGAGGTTGTTTAACCAGTGTTGTGTTGGTCCTTTTAGCTTTAGAGGGAGATATTTGATGGCATGGAGATCGTCACCGCGAGGCATATGGATATGGAGAAGGAAATCTTCAATCCATACCAGGGGATCTGTCGTGCCATCGTATGATTAGATGTTTACGGGTTTAAACCCTTCTGAAAACTGATGTTGCATTACCTCATGGGTAAAGCATAAGGGGTGTGCGGCGCCTCTGTATCGGGCAACGTCACGACGGAGTTCGCGACATCCGTATGCGGTTTTCAGCCCAGGTGAGGTTATGCCTATCGAGCCAGGCCTGATGGCCGTCTTCTCTCATTGGGGCACGCCCCCTTGATCCATAGATTGATATGGCTTGGCCTGCTCTATTATCCAGGTTATGTCGTAGGTCGTAGGTGTATCCTAGAGCCGCTGCCTCCCTGCCTCTACGGCGAGGTGGTGCGGGTTGGTGTTCGGCGTAGGTAGCTGCTTTATCCTGCCTACAGGGTGGACGGTCTGGTTCATCAGTGCGGTCATATTTCAACGGTATTGGCTCAAGGGCCTCATCGTCGAATTGTGGTAGTAGCCGACGCTTCAGATAGCTCTTTATTGGGCGCTCGAGGCCGTATTCCTCGACAACTAGGACCTGGGTCCATCTATCGCTGTGTATCATGTTCGTCTTAGAGTTGTTGCTGCTTCTTTTTTAGGCTTCTCGCAGTGGCGATTAGTTGGCGCTTAAAGTGCTCCTGCTCGAGGGGTTCCTCTGGCACGATGAAATCTTCGTTGCCGAGGCTAACATCATCCTTGGAGATCGGTAGATAGTTACTATCTTCCGAGTCCTCATCCCCAACCTGCTCGTCGGAGTTAACTTGCCCATCTTCCCGTTTGTCCTGTTCGGGCGTAGGATCAACAGGGTCTTCGGGGTCTTCGGCATTGTCCGGAGTGTTATCGTCTCCGGTGTTGGTATTACTTTCCTTTTCGTGACGTGATTTTGAGCGGCGTCGCCGTCGTCGATGTTTTGGTGGTGCACCCGCAGGTTTATCCTAGATCGGATCCTTCCTGCCTTCGTTGTCGTCCTCTTTGGGTGTATCCACCATATACACATCATATATGGAGGTAGCCGTCCAGCGCCAGGTGAATGGTGAGTCTTGGCTTTGTTTGTCTCCATCATCATCGTCCATGCTTTCGATGTCTTCGAAGGCGTAATCCAACATGTCGGTTAAGTCTTCGACAGTGGCAATGAAGTGGGTGGTGGGTGGGATGTGAAATTTCCTGCCCTCAGCCCCTAATCTGGGCTGGGCGTAGTTCGGAGGTGATTCCTCTGTGATGGCAAGGGATCGCATTAAGTCCAGAGCCTCGTTTAAGAGTGAGGATTGGACGGGGAAACAAGGGTCTGCGGACCTAGTCAGGGCAAAAGCCTCCTCGCCATGCTTACTTGGCACGGACCTCGAGAGTTCAGAGCTAGCATCCGGGGCGAGTCCGACTTTTCAATGAGAAGGGGAACCCAGTTTGACTCCGGTCTTGCCGATGACACAGTCGCCTATGCATCTCCGGTAGTGAGCTTTGTAATAGCAAAGAGTCCGGTGGGCTCCAAATTCCCATCTTCGGACCCGACAGTTTGCTCCGGATCTTAGGACAGAGTAGTGGTCGGGGCCACGAACCTTTCAAAGATGAAGTCTCCTCGGATATCAACGACATAATTTAGGTTCCCAAAAATGATCTGATGACCAGGGGTGTAGCTGTCGATCTGTTCGAGGTGGCAAGTTGATTTGGAATGCAGAGCGAAGCCGCCGAACACAAAAATTTGACCAGGGAGGAAAGTTTCCCCAGAAACAACATCGTTGTTGATGATTGAGCGAGCCATCGAACCTCCTGTCAATGGCACAGTGGAACTCTCAACGAAAGCACCAATGTCGGTGTCAAAACCGGCCGATCTCGGGTAGGGGGTCCCGAACTGTGTGTCTGAGGATCGAAGGTAACAGGAAACAAGGGGACACGATGTTTACCCAGGTTCGGGCCCTTTTAATGGAGGTAATACCCTACTTCCTGCTTAATTAACTTTGATGAGTATAGGGGTTACAAGAGTCGATCTACCTCGAGATCGTAATGGCTAAACCCTAGCTGTCTAGCCTATGTAAATTCTGATAGCCTCTGCAGACAAAACCCTCCGGTTTATATAGACATCAGAGGGGCCTAGGGTTGTACAGAGTCGGTTTACAGAGAAAGGAAACTATACATCCGAACGTCAAGCTTGCCATCCACGCAAAGGAGAGTCCCATCCGGATACGAGGGAAGGCCTTCTATCTTGTATCTTCACGGCCCATCAGTCTGGCCCATGCTACACAGCCCGGACACCCGAGGACCCAATAATCCAAGATTCCCTCACTCCCACTATTGGTTTGGCAACTAAAAAGAGTGAATTTTCAATTCGATAAATTCACGCGAGGCTCACAACTTGGGACAAAACATTACCACCACGGGTCGCGGCGCTCTTGTCAAATCTATTCTCACTTCCCAACCAATGTACCCTTGCACTCCACTTGTCATACCACCGAGTGTGTCCAACAACCTTAACAAGATCGAGCGTCCATTCTTATGGGCAGGAACTGACAAGGTACCAGTGTCAAATGCAAAGTCAACTGGGAAGCAGTTTGTCGACCGACCGAGCTTGGTGGGCTCGGTATCCTCAACCTTGAGAAATTTTCACGAGCTCTCAGGCTCCATTGGCCATGGTTTGAATGGAAGGACCCCTCCAAGTTATGGGTGGGAATGTAGAACCCTTGCGATGAATCCGACATTGATGTGTTTTATGCCTTCACAAACATCACCATGGGAAGTGGAGCTCGCCCTCCTTTTTGGGACTCGACATGGGTGCAAGAGCACAAACCAAAGGACATCGCCCCGCTGATTTACGCGCCATCCACAAGGAAAAGGCGAAAGGTCGGAGAGGCAACAAATGATGATGCATGTATTGCAAAAATTAAAGCCCCTACCACTTGGACCTTGGACTTCATCCGGGAATTTACCACTCTCTGGGCGTGCCTTCACAATACACCACTACGTGAAGACGCCGAGGATGACATAATTTGGAAACTCACTTCTAGTGGTCACTACTTCGTGACCTTTGCTTACCAAGTTTAGTTTTTGGGAACCATACACGCCTCCGTAAATACAATGGTTTGGAAACTGTGGGCACCTTCCAAGGTCAAGTTCTTCGCTTGGCTTGCCATTCAAGATAGGATTTGGACCGCTTGCCTAAGCGGGGATGCCACATTCTGGTTTTTGTCCCCTATGCAAAAGAACAAATGAAACCGTGGCACACCTGTCCTACAAATGTCGCTACACTTTGAGGATTTGGGGGCTAGTCAAGGTGTTGCTCCAACTATACACAATCGACACTTCCACATGGGCGACTGGGAGATCTGCCAAGGAGTGGTGGATTGCAATGCCGGACACACACATCCCTCAATGCAAGGCAATGGCATCGATCACCATGCTTGTTCCTTGGGCCATTTGGAACTAAAGGAATGCTAGGGTCTAAAAGTGCGTTAAGTTGACTAGAGGGGGGTGAATAGGCGATTTTTATGAATTCTTCCCTGAGGAATTTCAGGGTGAGGAAATTCCTAAGTAAAGAACTACTTGCAGCAGAATAAGTACTTAGATGCATACATGACATAACATAAACATGGACATCATGATGAAATGAAAACAGACACGGAGTACAGAAAGCGTAAGCATAGGATAAAACAGGATGAAGACAAACAGACTGAGGAAATTGAACTGAGGAAATAGAGAAAGTCTTCAGTCAAAGTCTTCAAACAGATATGAACAAGCACACAACACAGTAATGAGGAAATAGAAGGGTTGCGGAAATAGAACCAGTTAGCTTGGTGAAGACAATGATTTGGTAGACCAGTTCCAACTGTTGTGACAGTTGTACGTCTGGTTGGAGCGGCTAGGTATTTACACCTGAGGACACACAGTCCTCACCGTATTCTCCTTGAGCTAAGGTCAGACAGACCTCGCCCAATCACTCGTGGTAAGTCTTCAGGTGACCTCCAAACCTTCACAAACTCGATCACTCTGAGATCCACAATTTCCTCTTGGATGCTCTAGACCATGACACCTAATCGTCTAGAAGATGCACAGTCTTCAAAGGTAACAAGCATCGGATCCACACAGGAACAATTGCTTCAGTGATGCTCAATCACTTTGGGTTTGTAGGTGTTTGGGTATGGGTTTTCCTCACTTGATGATTTTCACTCAAAGTCCTCGGAGGATGGGATGCTCTCAATGACAAGTGTTAGTTTCTCTAGGAGCTGGCCTGGATTGTGTCGGATCACGGGTTCCGGCAAAACCCTCAAGGTTCGAACACTGGGGTGCGCGTGAAGATTTCCTCCCTACCGATCCACGTCCTAACTGGCTAAGATCTCAAGAACGAACTCTCGAACTCACAACACAAGGGACACAAGATTTATACTGGTTCGGGCCACCGTTGTGGTGTAATACCCTACTCCAGTGTGGTGGTAGTGGATTGCCTCTTGGGCTGATGATGAACAGTACAAAGGGGGAAGAACGGCCTCCCAAGATTGAGGTGTTCTTGTGCTTGGCGAACTTGTGTGGGTGAGGAGTACTCAAGATGAGCTTCTCCCTACTATGGTGGCTAGTCCTATTTATAGAGGCCATGGTCCTCTCCCCAAATATTGAGCGGGAAGGGAGCCAACAACGACCAATTTGAAAGGGGACAACTAGTACAGCTTATCCTGACAAAAGTAGTCTTCGCCTGCAAAAGGCTCTGGTGGTGACGCCGCCTTGGGATCCATGGTGATCTCCGTCTTGCCATCCTACTAGTCTTGGTCTCGTTGCACCGATGTGGAAACCTTTGCTTGATGCCTCGGTACTCTACGCCTGCACTTGCCTCCTTAGCACCAAAGAGGAAACAAGGACGTTGCACGCGCTGGCGCCCGCCTAGCCTTGATCGTCATGGCTCACGTCACGAGAACATCGCGAGGTTTGTCTTGCCTTGATCTTTCCGCCCCTCGTGAGCCTGCCTAGCGAGGCCGCTCCTAAGGAGGTCTTGCATCGTCCACCTTGCGTGGCTTGAATGCCTTGTTGATGAAGATGGGTCGTACAGGCCTGCTAGCAGGGCCATGCCATGGGCCACAGGCAGGCAAGTCTGGGGACCCCCGTTCCCAGGACGCCGACAGTAGCCCCCGGGCCCAAGGCGCTCTCGGGCTTGGCTTCGAGGCGAAGCCAAGGTCAAGTGCGGAGCCCTCGGTTGGCCGATTGCTGGTGCTCAATGATGAGGCCATGGGCAAGGTGCACCCCATGCTCGCCTCCAGTTTCAATGAGTGGGGGAGGACGACGGCTTGGCCTGCGTCCCGCGCTCGTATTGACCGGGCAGCCACCGAAGTCCCAATCTTCATCGATGCTCTTTGGGCTGGCCTGGTCCCCCCTTTCTCCGCCTTCTTCAACGCAGTGCTGGAACACAATCAGATCCACCTGCTACATCTTGACCCCCAATCCGTGAGCCTCCTTTCCGTCTTCGCCTTTGTGTGTGAGGCCATGGTGGGCATTGCCCCTTCCGTGGCCCTTCTTCGCCACTTCTCGTTGCACCTGACAGATCCTCGGCAAAGCTCAGGGTGCGTGAGCTTCCTGGCTTTGGCTGCGATAGCAGGCACAAGGATTGACTTCGAGCTTCCTCCATCCATGAGTGAGTTTCGGACACGGTGGGTATTTGTCGACGCCAGGGTGCTCAGCCCCCTGCTCCATTCTCTGTCAGCACCTGCCGTTCCGAACTCTGGTTCGGGCCATGAGAAGCTCGTGAGCCGCTGTCTTTCCTCGTCTGGCTTAGGCAGAAGAGGCTGAAGGACAGTGGCGTGACCGCACCTATGGTGGTGAAGGAGTTCGTCAGGTGCCGAGTCGCTCCGCTTCAGCGCCATTCTCACCAGATGTGGGCCTTGCTTAACAGTCAGGACCACATGAGACTTCAGGAGTCCGGGCTTCCTCTCGACATGCGACAAACTGTGCTTGAGGTCCTGATGGGTGTCGCGTCGCCGGACGACATGCCCTGGAGGAGCTGTCTGCTATACCGCTGCAGGAACAAGGCGGAATTTGCGGAGCACATGCCTTCCTTTGATGAGTGAGGGTTGTGCCCCGTCGGCCTGGTGGGGCCCCGTGAGAACCCCGTCAACGTGGTTCTCTTCCTCGTTGCTGGCGCCGAGCTCGCCCCGAACATGGATGCGGGGGGGGGGGGGGCGAGCACTGCCGGAGGCCGGCGACCCGAGTGCTGAGCTGCAGATGTCGTCTAGGGCTCCTGGGTCGTCGTCCTCAGGAACTCATGATCCTTCCCCTGGGGTGTCGGTCGCTGAGACGATGCAGCACGCGGCTCCCGAGGCCGAAGCTCTGGAGGTCTTAGGAGGTCGCGGTGAGATGGTACCCGACTGCTCTCCGCAGCCCGGCACCCCTGAATATGTCCCTTCGAGCGCTTCTCCGGTCGCGCCCGGCGCCGGCCGCCACGTCCAGCGCTTCGGTCGGCTTTGCATGGACTTCGAGGAGCTCCGCAAGACGAAAGGATCTCCGAGCAGCAGTGGTATCTTCAGGTCGTTGAAGCAAAGGAAGTATATCGCCGTCGATGAGTAAGTATTGTACCTTTGTGATTTCTTGAGCGCTGCTTTCCTTCCTGACGGTGGTCCTTTAGGATCCCTTCCACCAAGCCCATTGCATCTCCTGAGGAGCAGCCTCCTCTTTCCTCGACACCCCCGCTGGCCTTGAGCGCCCCGAGCCTGCATGCCGTCCCTGGAGCAGGGCCGGTCGGAGGGGCGCGCTTGCCTTCATGGCGCTTCGAATCTGCGGCCCCGTGGTTCCTCCTTCACGGCCTGGCTTGGAGCTTGGTGGGCGTGCCCCGACTTGCTACGGCCCCACGCGAGGCCTGGCTGGCGCCCGGGGCAGCACCAGCCCCCAGCCCCCTGCTGAGAGGGGGTACGCCGCCTCACGCCCCACCCGCGGCCCCCGTGGGGGAGGACAAGGTGGGCCGTGCGCTTGAGTTTGAGCGCGAACGAAGCGTCATTCGCCATGAGCTCTTCCAGGAGGCGATGGGCGCGATGAACCGACTTGGTGGTGAACTTGCAGACGTCAACGCGCGCCTCAAGGCTGAGGGTCTGCGGCTGGCAGAGGAACGGCGTAAGCTAAAGGTGGCTATCAACCTTGGACGCTACCAACGTGATCTTGATAATGCGAAGGCTGAGGCGTCCCTCAAGGTTTCCCGTGAAGCTTGCTCCCGAGCTTTGGAGGAGGCTCGCGAGACTGACCACCGTCGTGAGGCCGCAGAGAAGCGCACGTGCGAGCTCCAGGCCTGGAGCGCGTCCCTAGAGCGGCAGGTGGAGGCGCGCAAGGCCGCCCTTGCATCGATGAGGGGGCACCCACTGAGGAGGAAGAGATCCGAAAGCTTGAGGAGGCGATGGCACTGGAAGCTGTGGAGCGCAGCCTCAAGCTCGAGCGGTTAGAGAAGAGGGAGCGCCAAGTTGTTCAAGAGGAAGACATCGTCAATGCGCGCGAAGCCAGGGCTCAGGAGGAGGTTGATCGTTGGGTGGCCGAGGCTCGCGCGGATCTTGAGGGGAGGTATGACTTGAGGTTGAAGCTTGCGGGGACGGAGGTTGCGGGTAGGGCCGCCGCCCTTAGGCCCAAGCTGTCTGAAGTGGAGAGGCGCGAGGAGGCTACAGCCGCCGCCCTGGTCACGGCGCACGCGGAGTTGGCCTCCGCCCGCGCCGAGCTCCTCTCTCTTCAAAAATGGGTTGATGACGCCGAGGCCGTTGCGCGGCTGAACAGGGAGGAAGTGCTTCAGCGGCGGACGTTGGAGCGCGAGCACGCCCCCATGCTCCAGGTTCTCAGGAATAGGGCTAACGCTGTGCTGGGCCATATCTGCGACAACAATGCCCAGTTGGGGAACGTAGTAATTTAAAAAAAATCATACGCACACGCAAGATCATCGTGATGCATAGCAACGATAGGGGAGAGTGTTGTCTACGTACCCTCGTAGACCGAAGCGGAAGCGTTGACACAACATAGAGGAAGTAGTCGAACGTCCTCCTCGCGATCCGACCGATCCAAGCGCCGTTACTCCGGCACCTCCGAGTTCTTGACACACGTACAGCTCGATGACGTCCCCGGGTCTCGATCCAGCAAAACCTCCGGGGATGAGTTCCGTCAGCACGACGGCGTGGTGACGATCTTGATGAACTATCGACGCAGGGCTTCGCCTAAGCACCGCAACGATATGACCGAGGTGGAATATGGTGGAGGGGGGCACCGCACACGGCTAAGGAACGATCTCAAGGATCAACTTGTGTTGGGGTGCCCCCCTGCCCCCGTATATAAAGGAGCAAGGGGGGAGGGCCGGTCGGCCCTAGAGGCACGCCAAGGGAGGGGGAGTCCTCCTCCTAGTAGGAGTAGGACTCCCCTTTCCTAGTCCAACTAGGAGGGAGGAAGGGGGAAGGAAAGAGAGGGAGAGGGAGAGGGAAAGGGGGGCCGCCCCCCCTCCTTGTCCAATTCGGACTGCCCATGGGGGGGCGCGCGCCACCTCCTGGCGCGGCCCTCTCTCTCCCCTCGCGGCCCAATAAGGCCCATACTTCCCCCGGGGGGTTCCTGTAACCCCTCCGACACTCCGGTATTATCCGAAACCACTCGAAACCATTCCGATGTCCGAACATAGCTGTCCAATATATCAATCTTTACGTCTCGACCATTCCGAGACTCCTCGTCATGTCCGTGATCACATCCGGGACTCCGAACTCCTTCGGTACATCAAAATGCATAAACTCATAATAACTGTCATCGTAACCTTAAGCGTGCGGACCCTACGGTTCGAGAACAATGTAGACATGACCGAGATGTTGGGGAACGTAGAAATTTCAAAATTTTCCTACGCACACGCAAGATCATGGTGATGCATAGCAACGAGAGGGGAGAGTGTTGTCTACGTACCCTCGTAGACCGAAGCGGAAGCGTTGACACAACATAGAGGAATTAGTCGTACGTCTTCCCGATCCGACCGATCCAAGCACCGTTACTCCGGCACCTCCGAGTTCTTGGCACACGTTCAGCTCGATGACGTTCCCCTAGCTCCGATCCAGCAAAGCTTTGGCGACGAGTTTTGTCAGCACGACGGCGTGATGACGATCTTGATGCTCTACCAGCGCAGGGCTTCGCCTAAGCACTGCAACGATATATTCGAGGTGGAATATGGTGGAGGGGGGCACCGCACACGGCTAAGAATAGATCACGTTGATCAATTGTGTGTCCTAGGGTGCCCTCCTGCCCTCGTATATAAAGGAGCCAAGTGGGAGGGGGCGGCCGGCCTAGAGGGGGCGCGCCAAGGAGGGGGAAACCTACTCCAAGTAGGTTTGCCCCTCCCTTTCCTATTCCAACTAGGACAAGAGGGGAAGGAGGAGGAAGGGAGAAGGAAGGAGAGGGGGGCCGCGCCCCCTTCCCTTGTCCAATTCGGACTGGGGCAAGGGGGCCGCGCTCCACCTCCTGGCTGCCCTCTCTCTGATCCACTAAAGCCCATTAGGGCCCAATAACTCCCCGGGGGGTTCCGGTAACCCCTCGGTACTCCGGTAAAATGCCGGTTTCACCCGGAACCATTCCGATGTCCAAATATAGGCTTCCAATATATTGATCTTTATGTCTCGACCATTTCGAGACTCCTCGTCATGTCCGTGATCACATCCGGGACTCCGAACAACCTTCGGTACATCAAAATGCATAAACTCATAATAACTGTCATCGTAACGTTAAGCGTGCGGACCCTACGGTTCGAGAACAATGTAGACATGACCAAGACATATCTCCGGTCAATAACCAATAGCGGGACCTGGATGCCCATATTGGCTCCTTCATATTCTACGAAGATCTTTATCGGTCAGACCGCATAACAACATACGTTGTTCCCTTTGTCATCGGTATGTTACTTGCCCGAGATTCGATCGTCGGTATCCAATACCTAGTTCAATCTTGTTACCGGCAAGTCTCTTTACTCGTTCCGTAATACATCATCTTACAACTAACATATATTAGTTGTAGTGCTTGCAAGGCTTATGTGATGTGCATTACCGAGAGGGCCCAGAGATACCTCTCCGACAATCAGAGTGACAAATCCTAATCTCGAAATACGCCAACCCAACATCTACCTTTGGAGACACCTGTAGTACTCCTTTATAATCACCCAGTTACGTTGTGACGTTTGGTAGTACCCAAAGTGTTCCTCCGGCAAACGGGAGTTGCATAATCTCATAGTCAAAGGAACATGTATAAGTCATGAAGAAAGCAATAGCAACATACTAAACGATCGGGTGCTAAGCTAATGAAATGGGTCATGTCAATCAGATCATTCAACTAATGATGTGACCTCGTTAATCAAATAACAACTCTTTGTCTATGGTTAGGAAACATAACCATCTTTGATTAACGAGCTAGTCAAGTAGAGGCATACTAGTGACACTATGTTTGTCTATGTATGCACACATGTATTATGTTTCCGGTTAATACAATTCTAGCATGAATAATAAACATTTATCATGAAATAAGGAAATAAATAATAACTTTATTATTGCCTCTAGGGCATATTTCCTTCACGAGACACCTATCCGATCAATAACCAATAGTGGGACCTGGATGCCCATATTGGCTCCTACATATTCTACGAAGATCTTTATCGGTCAGACCGCATAACAACATACGTCGTTTCCTTTGTCCATCGGTATGTTACTTGCCCGAGATTCGATCGTCGGTATCCAATACCTAGTTCAATCTCGTTACCGGCAAGTCTCTTTACTCGTTTCATAATACATCATCCCGCAATTAACTCATTAGTTGCAATGCTTGCAAGGCTTATGTGATGTGTATTACCGAGAAGGCCCTGAGATACCTCTCCGACATTCGGAGTGACAAATCCCAATCTTGAAATACGCCAACCCAACAAATACTTTCGGAGACACCTGTAGAGCACCTTTATAATCACCCAGTTATGTTGTGACGTTTGGTAGCACACAAAGTGTTCCTACGGTAAACGGGAGTTGCATAATCTCATAGTCATAGGAACATGTATAAGTCATGGATAAAAGCAATAGCAGCATACTAAACGATCGGGTGCTAAGCTAATGGAATGGGTCATGTCAATCAGATCATTCAACTAATGATGTGACCTTGTTAATCAAATGACAACTCCTTTGTCTATGGTTAGGAAACTTAACCATCTTTGATTAACAAGCTAGTCAAGTAGAGGCATACTGGTGACACTCTATTTGTCTATGTATCCACACATGTATTATGTTTCCGGTCAATACAATTCTAGCATGAATAATAAACATTTATCATGATATGTAAGGAAATAAATAATAACTTTATTATTGCCTCTAGGGCATATTTCCTTCAGTCTCCCACTTGCACTAGAGTCAATAATCTAGATTACACAGTAATGATTCTAACACCCATGGAGTCTTTGTGCTGATCATGTTTTGCCCGTGGAAGAGGCTTAGTCAACGGGTCTGCTACATTCAGATCCGTATGTATCTTGCAAATCTCTATGTCTCCCACCTGGACCAAGTCCCGGATGGAATTGAAGCGTCTCTTGATGTGCTTTGTTCTCTTGTGAAATCTGGATTCCTTCGCCAAGGCAATTGCTCCAGTATTGTCACAAAAGATTTTCATTGGACCCGATGCACTAGGTATGACACCTAGATCGGATATGAACTCCTTCATCCAGACTCCTTCATTTGCTGCTTCCGAAGCAGCTATGTACTCCGCTTCACATGTAGATCCCACTACGACGCTTTGTTTAGAACTGCACCAACTGACAGCTCCTCCGTTTAATGTAAATACGTATCTGGTTTGCGACTTAGAATCGTCTGGATCAGTGTCAAAGCTTGCATCAACGTAACCCTTTACGACAAGCTCTTTGTCACCTCCATATACGAGAAACATTTCCTTAGTCCTTTTCAGGTACTTCAGGATATTCTTGACCGCTGTCCAGTGATCCACTCCTGGATTACTTTGGTACCTCCCTGCTAAACTTATAGCAAGGCACACATCAGGTCTGGTACACAGCATTGCATACATGATAGAGCCTATGGCTGAAGCATAGGGAACATCTTTCATCTTCTCTCTATCTTCTGCAGTGGTCGGACATTGAGTCTTACTCAACTTCACACCTTGCAAAACAGGCAAGAACCCCTTCTTCGCTTGATCCATTTTGAACTTCTTCAAAATCTTGTCAAGGTATGTGCTTTGTGAAAGTCCAATTAAGCGTCTTGATCTATCTCTATAGATCTTAATGCCCAATATGTAAGCAGCTTCACCGAGGTCTTTCATTGAAAAACTCTTATTCAAGTATCCTTTTATGCTATCCAGAATTTCTATATCATTTCCAATCAGTAATATGTCATCTACATATAATATCAGAAATGCTACAGAGCTCCCACTCACTTTCTTGTAAATACAGGCTTCTCCAAAAGTCTGTACAAACCCAAATGCTTTGATCACACTATCAAAGCTTTTATTCCAACTCCGAGATGCTTGCACCAGTCCATAAATGGATCGCTGGAGCTTGCATACTTTGTTAGCTCCCTTTGGATTGATAAAACCTTCTAGTTGCATCATATACAACTCTTCTTCCAGAAACCCATTCAGGAATGCAGTCTTTACATCCATTTGCCAAATTTCATAAGCATAAAATGCGGCAATTGCTAACATGATTCGGACAGACTTAAGCATCGCTACGGGTGAGAAGGTCTCATCGTAGTCAATCCCTTGAACTTGTCGAAACCCCTTTGCGACAAGTCGAGCTTTGTAGACAGTAACATTACCGTCGGCGTCAATCTTCTTCTTATAGATCCACTTGTTCTCTATTGCTTGCCGACCCTCGGGCAAGTCAACCAAAGTCCACACTTTGTTTTCATACATGGATCCCATCTCAGATTTCATGGCTTCCAGCTATTTTGCGGAATCTGGGCTCACCATCGCTTCTTCATAGTTCGTAGGTTCGTCATGATCTAGTAGCATGATTTCCAGAATAGGATTGCCGTACCACTCTGGTTCGGATCTCACTCCGGTTGATCTACGAGGTTCTGTAGTAACTTGATCTGAAGTTTCATGATCATCATCATTAACTTCTTCTCTGATTGGTGTAGACGTCACAGAAACCGGTTCCTGTGATGAACTACTTTCCAATAAGGAAGCAGGTACAGTTACCTCATCAAGTTCTACTTTCCTCCCACTCACTTCTTTCGAGAGAAACTCCTTCTCTAGAAAGGATCCATTTTTAGCAACAAATGTATTCCCTTCGGATCTGTGATAGAAGGTGTACCCAAGTGTTTCCTTTGGGTATCCTATGAAGACACATTTCTCCGATTTGGGTTCTAGCTTATCAGGTTGAAGCTTTTTCACATAAGCATCGCAACCCCAAACTTTAAGAAACGACAACTTTGGTTTCTTGCTAAACCACAGTTCATAAGGTGTCATCTCAACGGATTTTGATGGTGTCCTATTCAACGTGAATGCGGCCGTCTCTAGAGCATAACCCCAAAATGATAGCGGTAAATCTGTAAGAGACATCATAGATCGCACCATATCTAGTAAAGTGCGATTACGACGTTCGAACACACCATTGCGCTGTGGTGTTCCAGGCGGTGTGAGTTGCGAAACTATTCTGCATTGTTTCAAATGTAGACCAAACTCATAACTCAAATATTCTCCTCCACGATCAAATCATAGAAACTTTATTTTCTTGTTATGATGATTTTCAACTTCACTATGAAATTCTTTGAACTTTTCAAATGTTTCAGACTTGTGTTTCATTAAGTAGATATACCCATATCTGCTTAAATCATCTGTGAACGTGAGAAAATAACGATATCCGCCATGAGCCTCAACATTCATCGGACCACATACATCTGTATGTATGATTTCCAACAAATCTGTTGCTCTCTCCATAGTACCGGAGAACGGTGTTTTAGTCATCTTGCCCATGAGGCACGGTTCGCAAGTGCCAAGTGATTCATAATCAAGTGACTCCAAAAGTCCATCAGTATGGAGTTTCTTCATGCGCTTTATACCGATATGACCTAAACAGCAGTGCCATAAATAAGTTGCACTATCATTATCAACTCTGCATCTTTTGGCTTCAACATTATGAATATCTGTATCACTACTATCGAGATTCATCAAAAATAGACCACTCTTCAAGGGTGCATGACCATAAAAGATATTACTCATATAAATAGAACAACCATTATTCTCTGATTTAAATGAATAACCGTCTCGCATCAAACAAGATCCAGATATAATGTTCATGCTCAACGCTGGCACCAAATAACAATTATTTAGGTCTAATACTAATCCCGAAGGTAGATGTAGAGGTAGCGTGCCGACCGCGATCACATCGACTTTGGAACCGTTTCCCATGCGCATCGTCACCTCGTCCTTTGCCAGTGTTCGTTTAATCTGTAGTCCCTGTTTCGAGTTGCAAATATTAGCAACAGAACCAGTATCAAATACCCAGGTGCTACTGCGAGCTCTAGTAAGGTACACATCAATAACATGTATATCACATATACCTTTGTTCACCTTGCCATCCTTCTTGTCCGCCAGATACTTGGGGCAGTTCCGCTTCCAGTGACCAGTCTGCTTGCAGTAGAAGCACTCAGTTTCAGGCTTAGGTCCAGACTTGGGTTTCTTCTCTTGAGCAGCAACTTGTTTGCTGTTCTTTTTGAAGTTCCCCTTCTTCTTCCCTTTACCCTTTTTCTTGAAACTAGTGGTCTTATTGACCATCAACACTTGATGCTCCTTCTTGATTTCTACCTCCGCAGCCTTTAGCATTGCGAAGAGCTCGGTGATAGACTTATCTATCCCTTGCATATTATAGTTCATCACGAAGCCTTTGTAGCTTGGTGGCAGTGATTGGAGAATTCTGTCAATGACACAATCATCCGGAAGATTGACTCCCAGCTGATTCAAGTGATTATAATACCCAGACATCTTGAGTATATGCTCACAGACAGAACCATTCTCTTCCATCTTGCAGCTATAGAACTTATTGGAGACCTCATATCTCTCAATTCGGGCATTCTGTTTGAATATCAACTTCAACTCCTGGAACATCTCATATGCTCCATGGTTTTCAAACCGACGTTGAAGTCCCGGTTCTAAGCTGTAAAGCATGGCACACTGAACTATCGAGTAGTCATCAGCTTTGCTCTGCCAGACGTTCATAACATCTGGTGTTGCTCCAGCAGCAGGCCTGGCACCTAGCGGTGCATCCAGGACGTAACTCTTCTGTGCAGCAATGAGGATAATCCTCAAGTTATGGACCCAATCTGTGTAATTGCTACCATCATCTTTCAACTTTGCTTTCTCAAGGTACGCATTAAAATTCAACGGAACAACAGCACGAGCCATCTATCTACAATCAACATAAACAAGCAAGATACTATCAGGGACTATGTTCATGATAAGTTTAAGTTCAATTAATCATATTACTTAAGAACTCCCACTTAAATAGATATCCCTCTAATCTTCTAAGTGATCACGTGATCCAAATCAAAACTAATCCATAACCGATCATCACGTGAAATGGATTATTTCTCAATGGTGAATATCATCATGTTGATCATATCTACTATATGATTCACGCTCGACCTTTCGGTCTCCGTGTGCCGAGGCCATATCTGCATATGCTAGGCTCCTCAAGTATAACCCGTGTATTCTGCGTGTGCAAAACTGGCTTGCACCCGTTGTAGATGGACGTAGAGCTTATCACACCCGATCATCACGTGGTGTCTGGGCACGACGAACTTTGGCAACGGTGCATACTCGGGGAGAACACTTCTTGATAATTTTAGTGAGAGATCATCTTATAATGCTACCGTCAATCAAAGCAAGATAAGATGCATAAAAAGATAAACATCACATGCAATCAATATAAGTGATATGATATGGTCATCATCATCTTGTGCTTGTGATCTCCATCTCCGCAGCACCATCATGATTACCATCGTCACCGGCGCGACACCTTGATCTCCATCGTAGCATCGTTGTCGCTTTGCCAATCTTATGCTTCTACGACTATCGCTACCGCTTAGTGATAAAGTAAAGCATTACAGGGCGATTGCATTGCATACAATAAAGCGACAACCATACGGCTCCTGCCGGTTGCCGATAACTCGGTTACAAAACATGATCATCTCATACAATAAAATATAGCATCATGTCTTGACCATATCACATCACAACATGCCCTGCAAAAACAAGTTAGACGTCCTCTACTTTGTTTGTTGCAAATTTTACGTGGCTGCTACGGGCTTAAGCAAGAACCAATCTCACCTACGCATCAAAACCACAACGATAGTTTGTCAAATAGACTCCGTTTTAACCTTCTCAAGGACCGGGCGTAGCCATACTCGATTTAACTAAAGTTGGAGAAACTGACACCCGCCAGCCACCTGTGTGCAAAGCACGGCGGTAGAACCAGTCTCGCGTAAGCGTACGCGTAATGTCGGTCCGGGCCGCTTCATCCAACAATACCGCTGAACCAAAGTATGACATGCTGGTAGGCAGTATGACTTGTATCGTCCACAACTCACTTGTGTTCTACTCGTGCAAAACATCAAACCATAAAAACCTAGGCTCGGATGCCACTGTTGGGGAACGTAGTAATTTCAAAAAAAATCCTACGCACACGCAAGATCATGGTGATGCATAGCAACGAGAGGGGAGAGTGTTGTCTATGTACCCTCGTAGACCGAAGCGGAAGCGTTGACACAACGTAGAGGAAGTAGTCGTACGTCCTCCTCGCGGTCCGACCGATCCAAGCGCCGTTACTCCGGCGCCTCCGAGTTCTTGACACACGTACAGCTCGATGACGTCCCCGGGTCTCGATCCAGCAAAACCTCCGGGGATGAGTTCCGTCAGCACGACGGCGTGGTGACGATCTTGATGAACTATCGACGCAGGGCTTCGCCTAAGCACCGCAACGATATGACCGAGGTGGAATATGGTGGAGGGGGGCACCGCACACGGCTAAGGAACGATCTCAAGGATCAACTTGTGTTGGGGTGCCCCCCTGCCGCCGTATATAAAGGAGCAAGGGGGGGAGGGCCGGTCGGTCCTAGAGGCGCGCCAAGGGAGGGGGAGTCCTCCTCCTAGTAGGAGTAGGACTCCCCTTTCCTAGTCCAACTAGGAGGGAGGAAGGGGGAAGGAAAGAGAGGGAGAGGGAGAGGGAAAGGGGGGCCGCCCCCCCCCCACTCCTTGTCCAATTCGGACTGCCCATGGGGGGGCGTGCGCCACCTCCTGGCGCGGCCCTCTCTCTCCCCTCGCGGCCCAATAAGGCCCATACTTCCCCCGGGGGGTTCCGGTAACCCCTCCGGCACTCCGGTATTATCCGAAACCACTCGGAACCATTCCGATGCCCGAACATAGCCATCCAATATATCAATCTTTACGTCTCGACCATTCCGAGACTCCTCGTCATGTCCGTGATCACATCCGGGACTCCGAACTCCTTCGGTACATCAAAATGCATAAACTCATAATAACTGTCATCGTAACCTTAAGCGTGCGGACCCTACGGTTCGAGAACAATGTAGACATGACCGAGACACCTCTCCGGTCAATAACCAATAGCGGGACCTGGATGCCCATATTGGCTCCTACATATTCTACGAAGATCTTTATCGGTCAGACCGCATAACAACATACGTCGTTCCCTTTGTCCATCGGTATGTTACTTGCCCGAGATTCGATCGTCGGTATCCAATACCTAGTTCAATCTCGTTACCGGCAAGTCTCTTTACTCGTTTAGTAATACATCATCCCGCAATTAACTCATTAGTTGCAATGCTTGCAAGGCTTATGTGATGTGTATTACCGAGAAGGCCCTGAAATACCTCTCCGACATTCGGAGTGACAAATCCCAATCTTGAAATACGCCAACCCAACAAATACTTTCGGAGACACCTGTAGAGCACCTTTGTAATCACCCAGTTACGTTGTGACGTTTGGTAGCACACAAAGTGTTCCTACGGTAAACGGGATTTGCATAATCTCATAGTAGTAGGAACATGTATAAGTCATGGATAAAAGCAATAGCAGCATACTAAACGATCGGGTGCTAAGCTAATGGAATGGGTCATGTCAATTAGATCATTCAACTAATGATGTGACCTTGTTAATCAAATGACAACTCCTTTGTCTATGGTTAGGAAACTTAACCATCTTTGATTAACAAGCTAGTCAAGTAGAGGCATACTAGTGACACTCTGTTTGTCTATGTATCCACACATGTATTATGTTTCCGGTCAATACAATTCTAGCATGAATAATAAACATTTATCATGATATGTAAGGAAATAAATAATAACTTTATTATTGCCTCTAGGGCATATTTCCTTCATGCCCCTCATCCTCATACAGATGACTACGCCAGCCATCTTCGCTTCTTCTCCGACATGGTGACGTGTCTGGAAGCTCGATCCGATAGAGCTCGCCAGCTTGTCGACAAGAGGAGTCACGGCTTTCTCGGGTGCGCGTTCTCTCGTGTCTTCAGCCACCTCCAGAACACCTACCATGATGTTGACTTTAACGCCGCCATCGCCCCAGTTCCGCAGGCCATCCAGGGTGACCTGGCATGGTGGGTGGAGGACAACGTGGACGCGCTGGTCAGAGCCTTCGCTTCTGACGACGACGCGGTGGTGGTCGCTGCAGACGAAGGCGACGTGGTCGACGACGGCGATGCCGACGCCGATGAAGGTGTAGGCGACGCCAACGATGGCGACAGCGATGCTAGCGGTGCGTTTGAAGATGACATGCGGGACGCCGTGAGCGACATATCCGGCTGATCCCACATTTCCCTGTTGTTTATCCTGTAAAAACTTGGGCATGGCCCCTAAAGATTGTGAGAGCATTTTGAGAGGGGGAGCCCCTCATGTAAACAAATCGCAGCTTTTACTCTTCTATGTCAAGTTGGGTATGCGTCTTTGCGTGACCGTGAGTCCGATGGAGGGTTTTTGGTACGGCTTACCTTAGCCAGTGCATGCCCCGAGCTGGGTCGCGGGGTCGTGCGTTTCCGAGGCTCCTGAGGGGCCTACTGATCCTTCCGAGGTGGCCTCGTGAGAGGTAAGCATCTGTTGTGATGCTGGCGCCTGTGTTGCACGCATGTGCCTCGCCTAGTCCCGCTCGTGAGGGGCTCATGAGGGGAGGCAACTGGCGTGAGCTCCAAATAATCCAAGAACTGGAAAGCAAGAAATTGTTTGAATTAGAAAAGGCACCCCCTGCGCGTATCAATGAAAAATCAACTTCAACTTAAATCCAAATCCAGAAGGCAAGGCTACAAAAAGAGATTCAAAGCAAATGGTTGTGTCCGGCACCTAGTCTAGTCTTCTTGTCTTCAAGTCTTCTCACCAGCGTGGAGCTAAGTGCTGCCACTAGGGTGTGGGAGGGAGCCCCCGAGGCCCGAGGGCGGCTCTCCTGAGGCTCCGGGGCATGTACAACCCCACTCATTATTACGTGAGAGTGTCACGGGCGGCGATCTTCACAGGCATGAGCCTTACTTCATATCGCCAGACGAGGGCCCCGCCTTGCGCCTCCCTGATATGTATTATCTACTGTTTTGGACAATATTGGGCTTTATTATCCACTTTTATATTATTTTTGGGACTAACCTATTAACCGGAGGCCCAGCCCAGAATTGCTGTTTTTTTGCCTATTTCAGTGTTTTGAAGAAAAGGAATATCAAACGGAGTCGAAACGGAATGAGATCAACTGCAGAAGTTATTTTTGGAAGGAAAGCTATCGGAAAAACTTGGAGTGCACGCCAGGGGAGTCCCCGGCTGCCCACGAGGGTGGGGGGCGCGCCCACCCCCCTAGGGCGCGCCCCCTGCCTTGTGGACAGCCCGGAGGTCCACCGACGTACTTCTTTCACCCATATATACCCACGTACCCTAAAACTTCCGAAGATGAGAATAGATCGGGAGTTCCGCTGCCGCAAGCCTCTGTAGCCACCAAAAACCAATCGGGACCCTGTTTCGGCACCCTGTCGGAGGGGGGAACCCTCACCGGTGGCCATCTTCATCGTCCCGGCGCTCTCCATGACGAGGAGGGAGTAGTTCACCCTCGGGGTTGAGGGTATGTACCAGTAGCTATGTGTTTGATCTCTCTCTCTCTCTCTCTCTCTCTCTCTCTCTCTCTCTCTCTCTCTCTCGTGTTCTTGATTTGGCATGATCTTGATGTATCGCGAGCTTTGATATTATAGTTGGATCTTATGTTTCTTCTCCCCCTCTACTCTCTTGTAATGGATTGAGTTTTCCCCTTGAAGTAATCTTATCGGATTGAGTCTTTAAATATTTGAGAACACTTGATGTATGTCTTGCCGTGCGTATCTGTAGTGACAACGGGATATCACGTGATTCACTTGATGTATGTTTTGGTGATCAACTTGCAGGTTCCGCCCATGAACCTATGCATAGGGGTTGGCACATTTTTTCGTCGTGATTCTCCGGTAGAAACTTTGGGGCACTCTTTGAGGTTCTATGTGTTGGTTGAATAGATGAATTTGAGATTGTGTGATGCATATCGTATAATCATACCCACGGATACTTGAGGTGACATTAGGGTTTTGGTTGATTTGTGTCTTAAGGTGTTATTCTAGTACGAACTCTAGGGCTGTTTGTGACACTTACAGGAATAGCCCAACGGATTGATTGGAAAGAATAACTTTGAGGTGGTTTTGTACCCTACCATAATCTCTTTGTTTGTTCTCCACTATTAGCGACTTTGGAGTGACTCTTTGTTGCATGTTGAGGGATATTTATATGATCCAATTATGTTATTATTGTTGAGAGAACTTGCACTAGTGAAAGTATGAACCCTAGGCCTTTTTCCTATCATTGCAATACCGTTTACGCTCACTTTTACCGCTTGCTACCATGCTGTTTTTATATTTTCAGTTTACAAAAACCTATATCTACCATCCATATTGCACTTGTATCACCATCTCTTCACCGAACTAGTGCACCTATACAATTTACCATTGTATTGGGTGTGTTGGGGACACAAGAGACTCTTTGTTATTTGGTTGCAGGGTTGTTTGAGAGAGACCATCTTCATCCTACGCCTCCCACGGATTGATAAACCTTAGGTCATCCACTTGAGGGAAATTTGCTACTGTCCTACAAACCTCTGCACTTGGAGGCCCAACAACGTCTACAAGAAGAAGATTGTGTAGTAGACATCACTCCCTCTACCACCGTTGGGACGGCCAGAGACCAGGATGGCACCAACGGGGCAGAGGGGACGCCAGCGGCGCCCTCGGCGACCACGGGTCCTCTGCCAGGGCAGGGCTCGCTGGCGCCTCCCTGGCAGAGGGCCTACCTCCGGGTAACGCCTTGCTCCGTGCGGCACGGGGAGGGGCCTTGCTCCTGGCTCCTCCCACGCAGCCCCAAGTGGGTTTCTCCTGACGGGGCGGGCATCACCGTGCCGGAACCATCACCTGGCGCTGTGACCTGGTTCATCTGAGACTCATGGTTAGCATAAGCTTGTCCCTGAGGGATTAGCGGTACCCTGTATCTGTTGTCGACGGCGCGGATGGCGGGGCTCTCTGGCGGCTCCTGGAAGGCTTCAGATCCTAATGCCTCCTCCTCCCATCCTGGCCCGAGGAACGAGCCGGGGTCGTCCTCCGGTGTGTACTCCTGGTCTATCATGCGGGGCATGTAGGCCTCCGAGCCTGCTGCCCCGAAGACCTCGCCGAAGTACCCCACGCTCCATGTTGCCCGGTCTGTCACGCTGTCCTGAGGATGGCAGGGCGGTGCTCCGATAGGGCCGTACGTGGCATCACTCGTGCCCCCACCCATCTGGGGTGGTGCGGGCGCAGCAGGGCGCCCTCCACCGTGGGTCATGTTGACGTCGACGAGGCCCCCGGGCGTACTCGGGAGCACGCGGGCACGGCGAGGCCTGCCGTGGAACCCAGCCGCTGCCTGAGGCATGAGCTGATAGCAGAAGGGCGGCACTCCCGTGGCCGCCGCGTCCAGTAGCTCGGCGACGCGTTCCAGCAGAGCATCCCGACCGCTCTCCATCAGTCGGCACCGCAGCAGCTCCCGCGCTATTGTGAGTGTGGCCCGCATGTTCGCCTGCTCCCGCCGGGTGTGTGGTGTCGTTGCTACGGGGTGGCTTGCGGCCCTTGCAGCGGCTCGCGCTTATTGTGGAGTAAGGGTGGACGGCGCTTGGCCGCGCCGCCCGCGCCCGCAGTGTTAGGTGGCGCCCGTGCCACCTGGAGCTCGGGATTGAGGTCTTCCTGGGTGGGCCGGGCTGCCCAGCAGTCAGCGTCAGCCCTCGGGTTGCCGGATCAGAACCGCGGAGCGTCGGTGGATTGACTGGTGGGGAAGAGGCTCCGGCGCATCCCTACCTGGTGCGCCAAATGTCGGATCACGGGTTCCGGCAAAACCCTCAAGGTTCGAACACTGGGGTGCGCGTGAAGATTTCCTCCCTACCGATCCACGTCCTAACTGGCTAAGATCTCAAGAACGGACTCTTGAACTCACAACACAAGGGACACACGATTTATACTGGTTCGGGCCACCGTTGTGGTGTAATATCCTACTCTAGTGTGGTGGTGGTGGATTGCCTCTTGGGCTGATGATGAACAATACAAAGGGGGAAGAATAGCCTCCCGAGGTTGAGGTGTTCTTGTGCTTGGCGAACTTGTGTGGGTGAGGAGTACTCAAGATGAGCTGCTCCCTACTATGGTGGCTAGTCCTATTTATAGAGGCCCTGGTCCTCTCCCCAAATATTGAGCGGGAAGGGAGCCAACAACGGCCAATTTGAAAGGGGATAGCTAGTACAGCTTATCCTGACAAAAGTAGTCTTCGCCTGCAAAAGGCTCTGGTGGTGACGCCGCCTTGGGCTCCATGGTGACCTCCATCTTGCCGTCCTACTAGTCTTGGTCTCGTTGCACCGATGTGGAAACCTTTGCTTGATGCTTAGGTACTCTGCGCCTGCGCTTGCCTCCTTAGCACCAAAGAGGAAACAAGGACGCTGTGCGCGCTGGCGCCCGCCTGGCGCCCACCTGGCCTCGATCGGCATGGCTCACGTCACGAGAACCTCGCGAGGTTTGTCTTGCCTTGATCTTTCCGCCCCTTGCGAGCCTGCCTGGCGAGGCCGCTCCTGAGGAGGTCTTGCATCGTCCGACTCGCGAGGCTTGGCCCCTCGCGAGGGTCTTGAATGTCTTGTTGATGAAGATGGGCCATATAGGCCTGCTAGCAGAGCCACGCCGTGGGCCGCAGGCAGGCAAGTCTGGGGACCCCCGTTCCCAGGACGCTGACAGATTGTTCTTCAGGCGCAACACTAGTGGTTGCCCTTGCCATTTCATCAGTGGCTGGAATAGAGTCATCAGCCCTAGTACTAGCAGTTTCATCAACGGCCTGATTTCCATCAGCAGTGCTAGAATGTTCTTCAGTCGGCTGAGCAGATGCTTCGGCTTGAGGAGAGTCATGTTGCGTTGGGGCTGCAACATTGGTGGTGAATCCGTCAGCCAACTTGACAAATCTGACCTTGGCTCCTAACCAATCAGTGGGGTAGACGTTGAATTCATCACTGAGTCCTTTGATCTCAGTTTGTATAGCAATGAGTTCATCAGTTGTCATGTTGACGACATTTTTCTTCAGAAAGCGCTCCTTTCTGTATTGAGCTTTCTTCAGCTGCCTGGACTTCTAAAACTTCCATTTTTCCTTGCCAATGAAGGCGGTCAACATGTGACTTTGTCCAGGAGTCAGCTTGAAGTCAGGCGCAGGTGTGTTGGGGTCCTTGTGCCAGAGATCAATGTACTTAAGGATCAACTTTGGATCTAGTAGCAGAGGAACTTCACTTCCTTTGGCTCTAGCGGCCCTTTGCTGTCTATCTTTGATGATTTCGGCAAGTTCCTCATCATCAGCTTCGTCTTCATCGGACGGTACTTGAAAGGCAAACTGCTTCTTGTGATGACTTAGTCTAGAGCCTCGTCCAGCAGTGGCCTTGGTCTTCAGCAAAGTAGGTCCTATTGAGGAATTTGGAGGAGCCGAAGAACTTGCAGAGGCTCCTAAGGCAATTGATTTGCTTGAGGTCCTTTGACACGAGGCAAGATGCACAGATCCTGAGGACTTTGCCGGAGGAGCTGAGGACTTTTCAACTTGTGCAACTGGAGCAGCTTGAGGAATTGGCCGTGAGGGCTTTGCAGAACTAGGCTGTGAAGGCATTGCTGAGGTGCTTGGTCATGAGGGCATTGAAGCAGAAGCACTGGGCTTGTGAGCGGGCTTCTTGGGCATAGCCTTCTTAGGCTTGCTAGCAGAGGCCTCAGTAGTGGCAGCAGTAGAATCTTCATTGAATTTCTTCACTGCCTCTTTTGCCATTTTGGCCAGTTTAGCTTGATGCTTGGCCCATTTAGCGGGAAATTCTTCACCACGTCTGATGCTTGAGGGATCAGCTTCTTGGCCACATGCCGGTGGAGGTCTTGGGCATGGAGGGTGTACAGCAAATTTCTTCATGTACTTTGGAGTGACATAACAATATTCCCTCCATT
Source organism: Aegilops umbellulata (assembly GCA_032464435.1). Taxonomy (NCBI): domain Eukaryota; kingdom Viridiplantae; phylum Streptophyta; class Magnoliopsida; order Poales; family Poaceae; genus Aegilops; species Aegilops umbellulata. The sequence continues at coordinate 327,130,641 of CP136058.1, read as the reverse complement.
CTTTGGCCCATCTCCTCTCTATCTTCTGAATGCGCACTTTGCGCTCATTCTTCGTTTCATGAGGAGGAGTGCAGTACCCTGCATAGATGTCATCTGGAATCTCAAATGCAGTGTTGGCTTCAGGTTTCTTCCCTCCCTTCTGCGGTTTCTTGCCGTCAGCCATTTTCTTCAGCTAAGGAATCTGAACAACAGAATTCTCTGAAGAGGTATGCAACTTTTCTTCGAGGAACGCTGGAAATGAGTTAAGTTGATGAGAACCTAGTGATTCAGCAGCAAACATGTGTACCTATGAACAGAGTATAGGTGCGAAGAATTTGGAGAGGTCATATGCGTTCTCAGAAGTTTTTGCAAAATGAACAAGTTTGAGGAATTTGACCAGATGTGTCTTGAGGAATTTCACTAAGCGTTCTTTGACTTAGGTTCTAGAGTTGTATAGATTGAAAATCCACACAATTGAGGAATCTTGAAGAAAAACGTTGCTTAGGGAAACAGATCAAGAACAGATGTTTGTGTGAGGTGTTTAGAGTGTGAATATTAAAGAATAAACACCTTTTAAAGATTTGTAGAAATCAAAGGAATCAACAAGGGCAGTAAAATGACTTTTAATTACCCTTGACGAAGAACACGACAAACTGTGAATAGTAGATTTGAAGCTCGTCAATTCAGATCTTCCATGCCCTAACTTGGCTGAGGAAGATAGCTACGGCGGCGGCGGAGTGAAGAAATCCGCGGCTGGCGCGAGTACGACGACGACGAGGTCGAGGCAGCGAAGCTCTTCCTCACCGGCGACGATGGAAGTAGCGGTGGCGCTAGGTTTTGAGAGCTCGAGCGAGGGAGTGAGGTCAAGCGGAGTAAAAACAGTCTGAGGAGGGTGAGGGGTATTTATAACCAAGGTGAAAAACCGTTCGCCCGAGGAAAATGGATAAACGTGCCCCTGACCCTTCGCATTCATGCGACATGTGTCACCCACGTACTGTGAGGTGGAGATCGTGGGTGAATAGATAAACATATCGTGGAATGTGGAACAGTTTGAGCGGCAAAAGCCAAATATTCAGATTAGAATATTTTAAGGTTTCGTTTGCAAATTCTTTAGCTGACAAGGACATAGTGAAGATTTTGAACGGGTTTCAAATAGAATGCACATGAAGAATTTGTGAACAGACTGGGTTGAGTTTAGCATAGAGGGGGAAGGGTCCGTTCACATTCACTTAGCAGAAAAAGGCAACTTGAAGAAATAGCTATAAGTGAATGTTGTAGTGGACATAAACTCATATATTTATATAGCCAATGAAGAAAAACGACGGAGAGAGTGAATATAATGCAAAGTTGAAGAAATTGAACAACTGAGGAATTTCAAAAATGAAGAAAAACTCAATTTAAAGATTTTCAACTGTTGTTGGTGGCGTAGCCCACCGTATAAGAATGCTGATTTCAGACACCGCGTACAATTGTCGTAGGGCTCTGAGAATCAAATTCTTCGTTAATTTCTTCACACTTAGGGTGTTAGTCTTCATTGATCGAAGAAAACATTACTTCGTGTGTTGCACATCTAAGTCATCAATTTTGCATAAGTGTTAGGATGTGTGTCCTTTTCAAAGGACATTCGAAGATTCTAAGATATTTAGCTCACACCGCAACTTGCTAAATCTCTTCTCATCCAAGGGCTTTGTGAAGATATCGGCTAGCTGTTCTTCAGTCTTCACGTGCTTGATAGAGATGTCGCCCTTCAACACATGATCACGAAGAAAATGATGACAAATCTGAATGTGCTTTGTCTTCGAGTGCTGAACTGGGTTATGAGACATCTTGATGGCACTCTCATTGTCACAATAGAGTGGTACATTCTTCACATTGATGCCGTAGTCCTTGAGGGTTTTCTTCATCCATCAGCACAACACGAACCAGCAGCAATGTACTCAGCTTCAGAAGTAGAGAGTGATACGCAGTTCTGTTTCTTCGAGGACCAACATACCAAGGATCGTCCTAGGAAATGACATGTGCCTGATGTTAACTTGTGGTCCACACGATCACCAGCATAGTCAGAGTCTAAATATCCAATGAGATCAAAAGCTGAGCCCTTGGGATACCATAATCCAAGTGTTGGAGTGTGAGCTAGATATCGAAAAATATGCTTCACAGCCTTATGGTGTGATTCCTTCGGTGTAGCTTGAAAGAGGGCACACATGCAAACACTAAGCATAATATCCGGCCTAGATGCACATAAATACAATAATGAACCAAACATGGAGCGGTATACCTTTTGATCGAAGTCAATACCATTTTCATCAGTGCAAAGATGGCCATTTGTGGGCATAGGGATTTTGATGCCTTTGCAATCTTGCATGCCGAATTTCCTCAGTACATCTTTGAGGTATTTTTCTTGAGATATGAATATGCCATTGCGTTGTTGACGTATCTGAAGACCTAAGAAGAGTTTAAATTCTCCCATCATAGACATTTGATATTCTTCACTCATCACATAGGCAAATTCATCACTGTAATGTTGGTCAGTACAGCCAAAGATAATATGATCAACATATATTTGGCACATGAATAATTCATCATCATAGGTTTTGGTGAAAAGAGTAGGGTAAAGTGAACCGGGTTTGAAGCCTTTCTCCATGAGGAGTTCCTTCAAAGTATCATACCACGCCCGAGGGGCCTGCTTGAGGCCATAGAGGGCCTTATTGAGTCTGAAGACTTTGTCAGGATGCTTTGTATTTTCAAAACCCGGGGGTTGAGCAACATATACTTCTTCCTCAAGGTTACCATTGAGGAATGCACTTTTCACATCCATTTGATATAAGATGATATTATGATGGTTAGCATAAGCAAGTAATATGCAAATAGCCTCAAGTCTAGCAACAGGTGCAAAAGTTTCATCGAAATCAATTCCTTCAACCTGTGTGTAGCCTTGAGCTACAAGCCATGCCTTATTCCTCACCACAAGGCCATTTTCATCTTGCTTGTTGCGGTAGATCCATTTTGTGCTGACGATATTGTGCTTGCGAGGGTCTGGTCGCTTGAAAAGTTCCCAAACGTTGTTGAGCTTGAACTGATGTAATTCCTCTTGCATAGCTTGAATCCACTCAGGCTCCAGAAATGTTTCATCTACCTTAGTGGGCTCTGTGATAGAGACGAAAGCAAAGTGCCCACAAAAGTTAGACAAATGTGAAGCTTTTGAGCGTGTGAGAGGACCTGGTGCGTTGATGTCGCTGATGATTTTCTCAATCTGCACTTCATTTGCAACTCGAGGATGAGCGGGTTGGCGACGAGGAATTGGATCAGCATTTTTTTAGATCCATTTTCCTCAGGTGCACCTGCATGATGTTCTTCATGGTCTGGAATAACTTCTTCAGCAGATTCTTCGGTAGGAATGACATCCTCAGTAGCCTTGAACTTGATGGTTTCCTCAGGAGAATGTTCATCTAGCACAGGAGGTAGGTGATCTCTTTGCGAGCCATTAGTTTCATCGAACCACACATCTACAGTTTCAACATCCTTGTGGTGAATGGTGTTGAAGACTCTGTAGGTGTGCGAGTCCTTTCCGTAACCAAGCATAAAACCTTCATGTGCTTTCGGTGCAAATTTAAAATTATGATGAGGATCTCTAATCCAACATTTAGCACCGAAGACTTTGAAATAACTCACATTGGGTTTCTTGTCAGTGAGGAGTTCATATGCAATCTTCTTGAAGAATTTGTGAAGATATACCCTGTTGATGATGTGGCACGCAGTATCAATTGCCTCAATCCAGAAATGACGAGGCGTCTTGTATTCATAAAGCATAGTGCGAGCCATCTCAACAAGAGTCCTGTTTTTGCGCTCCACAACGCCATTTTGCTAAGGAGTATATGGAGCAGATTACTCATGAGTAATACCAAGTTCATCAAGATAGTCATCAAGACCAGTATTCTTGAACTCAGTTCCATTGTCACTTCTGATGTGCTTGATCTTCACACCAAAGTTGGTCGAAGCCCTCGAGGAAAATCATTTGAAGACTTCCTGCACTTCACGTTTGTAAGTGACGATATGTACCCATGTGTAACGAGAGTAATCATCAACAATGACAAAGCCATATAGAGATGCTTCATTGGTGAATTCAGAATAATGGTTAGGACCAAAGAGATCCATGTGAAGCAATTCAAATGGACGAGTGGTAGTCATGATATTCTTCGCTGGATGCTTGGCCTAGGTCATCTTTCAAGCTTCACAATCTTTCAAGCTTCTGAAGCCTTTGCAAGTAGGCATATAGCGGGTTGTGGTCCTATAGATAAATCAACAATATACAGGTCTCCTCTCCTAAAGCCTTCGAAGACTTTGGAATGGTCAGCTTCCATGATCACAACACAACGATACTTGCCAAAGATAACAACCATATCAAGATCACAAAGCATTGAGACTGACATGAGGCTGAATCCTAAGGACTCGACAAGCATGACTTTGTCCATGTGTCGATCCATGGAGATCGCAACCTTACCTAGACCCAATACCTTGCTTTTTCCTTTGTCGGCATAGGTGATATGCTTCAGATGCGACGGAGATAAGGGAGCATCCATCAATAGATTATTGTCACCAGTCATGTGGTTTGTACATCCACTATCGAGGACCCACTCAGTGGCTTTGGGTTGATCATCCTGCAGATGAATTAGTGCAACTTACGAACTCATATACTTCATCAGTGAAGAATATGACATCAATTTCGTCAGATCAATTCCATCAAGCAATAGAACAGATAAAGCAGTATGAGGGCGTGAGAAATGAAAGTTCATTTCTTCATGATTAGCTTGCGTCCTTTCAAGCATATTCAGGTCCCCAGCAAATTCTTCAGACGTTTAAGTACGTCTGGAGACCTGACCCTGCATAAGAGATTAGTTCTTTTTCTTCACCACCCACATCTGAAGGGGTGGCAAAGAGTTCATCATTCTGCGAGCTCCATAAGAGAAAGGTGGCATAGAAGTCAGTCCACTTCGTTTCACATAAGAGGAGTTAGGGTAAGCATATGAATAAGCAGAGAAATTCTTCAAGGACTTATGAACATAATGGTTAGAAGAATAATGCTCATATTCATAGCCCTCTAAACGACGTCTCCGAACCGGACTGTTCGGTAAACCGGCGGAGGTAACTACCTGACCGCTGTGTCGGGTTGTACGATGCACCTCGTGCTGACGGGTCTTCATAAGAAAGTTGGGATCCAAGTAAGCAAGAGGATGGGAAAATTTAACTTTGCGGTTCGCCTGACGGATTTTGTGGGAAGGCAGAAGGCTTGAATCAGAAGAAATAGTAATTACCTCTGCATCGTCAGCATGGCTCGCTTCGGCATCATCCTGACAAACTGCATCGTCAGTAAACTGCACAAACAATAAACCGAGGGAGTCAAGTTTAGCTTCAAACCCCGAATTACCTACCTCATCATTGGCAGGATCGGAAGAGGCCGTGGTTTTCCTCTTGTGAGAAGGCTTTTTGACGACTCTCGTCTTAGGCCGGGTCGATTTCTCCGGTTTATCCGCTTTTCCTTGAGGGAGTTTTTTGCTCCAAAATGGGTCATCACCCTGCGTCAACAGATATTAGAATCAATCATACGCACACAAGATAACATCAGACTTAATGAGAAGAAATTTTGATTTACCGCTGGTGGTTTATTGATGGCGCAGAAGGGAAGAAGGCCAGTTCGTGCACAGACGCGTTCCGGTTCATTTAGAATCTTCTTTACGGCTTCGGTGACCTCCTCATCCGTAAGCTGGATGTTTACATGACGTAACGGATCATCAACACTGCCTGTGTAATCGCACATCAAACCGGAGCGTTGACTGAGTGGCAGTATACTCCAAGATATCCAGCAACGAGCGAGGTCGACTCCTGTTAAACCGTTGGCCATGAAGGCTCTGAGTTTGGACAGTTGGGGAGCATAGTTACTCCGCTCTTTAGCAGTCAACCTCTGAGGAAAGGGGTGAGTGTTGCTGAGCCGTTCTGGACGAAAACCGGGCAGGATATTCTCGTTCTCTGGGGAGGTGTCTTTACAGTAAAACCAGGAGTTATTCCACTCTTGGGGGTGACTAGGCAGTTTCGCATGAGGGTAAGTGACCTCTTTCCTCTTCTGGATTGACACGCCACCCAGTTCCATGTTGGAGCCATCAGTAAATTCTGTGCGGCGGTTTAAGTGAAAGCAATCTCGGAACAACTCAACTGTAGGTTCCTCTTGAAAGAACACCTCACAGAGCACTTGAAAGTGGCATATGTTAGTGACAGAATTGGGGCCAATATCTTGTGGATGGAGTTGGAAATTAGCCAAAACGTCGCGATAAAATTTTGAACCGGGCGGGTTGAAACCGCGGGCTAAGTGATCCGCGAACACAACGACTTCTCCGTCTCGGGGTGTAGGGGGGCACTCTTTGCCTGGCACCCTCCAATGAATCGCGTTTTTGCTGCTCAAAGCACCGGTCAGGACCAGATTATTCAGTTGAGTTTCCGTGACCCGGGAAGGAGCCCAGTTGCACTCATACACTTGCTTAGCCATGGGGAAGTCTACAAAATGAAAATGATTCCGGTTCAGGACTTATGCTCTGCACAGATTTTTTTCATATTGATGCTATCAATGCTGAACCGGAAGAAATCAATTACAATCTGACATTGGTAAAGCGGTGCGGTCTATTAAAGGATTACTGGCGGTTCAGCAAGGGGACTAATGGTATGTACCGATTTGGTAATCTTCGACAACAAGGTTAAACCGCTGGATCTAAGACCGTGGAACAGTTGGAAATGCAAAGGAGCAGGTGTGCGGAAACAGGTTTCACATTGTCTCAGTATGATATTGGATCTGAGGCGATCCCATAGAAGGGGTAAAAACTCACGAGCTTTTGAAGATTGTGCAAGAACAGCAAGGTCAAACTGTGGATCAGATCTACGATCTAAGTATATTACCCTAAAAACAGAGGCGGAAAACTGCTACTGAACGGAGCAAAAGTCGCGGGGTCATTTGAAGGTATATCCCAGTTTAAATGCGAAGAACGTGAGGAACGCGAAGAACACGAGGAACGGGAAGAACACAGTAAACCCTAGAGGCGGGTCAGAGTTGAGAAGGTGGGGATCTCACCGGAGCTCCGAGGGGTGCGGAAGAACGCCGCAGTTTCTCTGGTCCAGTCAGGTTGATGCAGCGGCCCGAGGTGATGCAGAGGTCAGCGACAGCGGCGGAGCTTCGAGGCTGGTGGCGCGGAGAAGACGAAGAGGAAAGGGATGAAGGGGAGAAAGAAATGACCTTTCACCCCTATTTATAAGGCAAGGCACGTGTGTCGGGCGCGCGAATCCAGGAGCCACGGGTTTCGGAAGCAGAATTGTCGCCTTGATAATTGCGAATCGGTTAAAAAAAGAAGGCACCATAAAAGCTAGCTTCATGATGATGTCATGCCGGTTTACGGCCACTAGAGAAAATGACGACATATCGGTTTAGCAATGAAGGGAAGATGCCGAATATGAAGGTTTATGCTAAGGGTTGACATGAGATCATTCAAATCAACCTGGGGCCTAATGTTGGGGATATTAATACTGGGCCTAAACCGGCCGTCTGGGACGGGTCAATTTCATCAGTAGCTCAAGAATGTTAAAACCCAGGAGGCTATGTAAAGGCCCGAGGCCATAGTTGGTTTAACATCTGTAGCCGTAAACCGGCCTGTGTACAACTTGTATTGTAAGTTAGGAATAAGCAAGAGACCAACCCGGGTACGAGTATAAACTGGAGATTGGGACTCTATGAACCGACGGGCGTCACCCGTGTATACAAGGGGACGACCCGATATCGGTTCAGGGGGGAACGAACAACTCGAGGCCTAGGAGAAGCGATTGCTCCCTAGTCATCGAGACTTCATCAATTCCAACACCAACTAGACATAGGCTTTTACCTTCATCGAAGGGGCCGAACTAGTATAATTCTCTGTGTCTTTGTGTCCGCTTTAACCCCTTCGAGTTAACCCGTTGTGATGGCTCCACGACTAAGTCCTTTGGATAGGACATCTGCCGTGACAAACCCACGACACCTTAGATCTTCCCTGCGAAACAGAAGTGTTAGCACGATGATGTTCATATGAGGATTTTGATCCTTTTGAGGAATTTGATCCACGTGAGGACTTGGATCCATATGAAGAATTTGGTCCATATGAAGAATTTGATCTGGGGTTCCTATACTTCATAGGTGGTGTCATGATGACATTCACCTGAAGACTTTCAAGGCACCTTTTGGGAACCCAGATTTTCTCCATAGGAGAACCGTTCCTGCAGTTAGTGCCAACATATCTAGCAAATACTTCACCATTCTGATTTTTGAACAGCTTATAGCTGGAGTCAAATGACTCATCAGAAGAATGAGAAGATTCACATATAAAGCCAGATAAAGTAGATGGATCTACTGGAGGTCCCTTTGCAGCAACCCATGAGGTTTTGGGATACTGCTCAGGCTTCCAGTATGTCCCATCAGCATTGAGTTTTCTCTCAAAGGCAATACCCTCTTTCCTAGGGTTCCTGTTGAGGATCTGCTTTTTAAGCACATCACAAAGAGCCTGATGCCCTTTGAGGCTTTTGTACATGCCAGTCATATACAATTCCTTCAGCCCTGCATTGTTAGTGATACTGGCAATATCCTTAGATGAGGAATCAGTGATAGCAGAGATAGGTGAAGAATTTGCAGCAATAGAAGCATTTGAACTTTCAGGTGAAGAATTAGCAGATTCACGTTCAATGCACTTCAAACATGGAGGAATGAATTCTTCCTGAGCAGCGCTGATTTGTTGAGAAAGTAATGAATCACGCTCCTTCTGAAGATCTTCATAACTCACCCTTAGCTTCTCAAGATCTTGCTTTCTTTGAAGAAATTCATAAGAAAGCTTCTCATGATCAGATAAGAGAGTGTTATGATGACTTTGAAGGTTGTCAAACTTAGACTGAAGTCTCTGAAGATTTTTAGTCAAGGTTTTAGTGCGATCCATATCATCACCCAACATATCATCACTTTTATCTAACATATTTTGAACCTTTTCAAAATCCTTTTGTTGTTTCACAGCAATCTTAGCAAGTTTAGAGTGGCTAGGCTTGAGCTTTTCATCAGATTCATCCTGACTTGATTCAGAGGAGGGATATTTGAGTACCTTGGTACCCTTTGCCATGAAGCAATAGGTGGGAGCGTAGTCATCATCGCCATCATCAGCCTTGTTGTGGAAGCCATTTTCTTCAGTGTTGAAGATGGACTTGCTGACGAACGCAGTAGTGAGGGCTAGGCTCGCCACACCAGATTTTGACTCCTCAGATGCCTCCTCTTCCTCATGTTCCTCAGACTCAGACTCGGAGTCCATTTCTTTGACAATGAATGCCCGAGCCTTCTTGGAGCTGCTCTTCTTGTGAGATGAAGACTTCGAGGATTTTGATGATGAAGATTTCTTCTTCTTCTTTGAATCATCAAAACTGTAATCCTTGTATTTCTTCTTCTGTGATTCCTTTTCCCACTGAGGACAGTCTTGAATGTAGTGACCGGGTTTCTTACATTTGTAGCATAGTCTCTTTTTGTAGTCACGGATGAGGAATCATCACTTCTTGAGGATTTTCCAAAGCGACCACGTCTTGAGAACTTCTAGAATTTCCTCACGAGCATTGCTAGCTCCTGACTCAGTTCTTTAGGATCACCAAGACTGCTACCAGAATCTTCATCTTCAGATTCAGACACTGCCTTGGCCTTCAGAGCACATGATCTGCCATAGCTCGGTCCATAGAGATCTCTCTTCTCATTAAGTTGGAACTCATGAGTTTTAAACTATCGAGGATATCAGTGGGATCAAGTGACTTGTAGTCTCCATGTTCTTGTATCATCAATGCCAGAGTATCAAATGAGGAATCAAGCGATCCCAGCAATTTCTTCACCACCTCATGGTCGGTGATGTCAATGGCACCAAGTGCTTGAAGCTCATTTGAGATGTCAGTGGGGCGATCAAAGGTTTGTTGAACATTTTCATTGTCGAGTCTTTTGAAGCGGTTGAAGAGATTGCCGAGAACGTCAACTCGGGAGTCACACGCTGTGTTGAGACTCCTTCATTGACCTTGGACAGCCTATCCCAGATAAGCCTAGCTATCTCCAAAGCACTCACTCTACCATACTGCCCTTTGCTCAGATGGCCACATATGATGTTCTTCGCTTGAGATTCGAGTTGCTTGAATCTCTTCACGTCAGCAGCGTTGATGGTAGGGGTGACAGAGGGGACACCATTCTCCACAACATACCAGAGATCGTTATCAATTGCCTCAAGATGCATGTGCATCTTATTCTTCCAGTAGTCCGTCCCATCGAAGGTAGGACACCCAGCAGAGACCTTGATCATACCTGCGGTCGACATAACTAAAACTCCAGGCAGTTAAACCAAAATCACACAGAACAAGGGAGTACCTTGCTTTGATACCAATTGAAAGTGTGTTAAGTTGACTAGAGGGGGTGAATAGGCGATTTTTATGAACTCTTCACTGAGGAATTTTAGGGTGAGGAAATGCCTAAGTGAAGAACTACTTGCAGTGGAATAAGTACTCAGATGCATACATGACATAACATAAACATGGACATCATGATGAAATGAAAAAAGACACAGAGTACAGAAAGTGGAAGCACAGGATAAAGCAGGATGAAGACAAACAGACTGAGGAAATTGAACTGAAGAAATAGAGAAAGTCTTCAGTCAAAGTCTTCAAACAGATATGAACAAGCACACAACACAGTAATGAGGAAACGAAAGGGTTGAGGAAATAGAACCAGTTAGCTTGGTGAAGACAATGATTTGGTAGACCAGTTCCAACTATTGTGATAGTTGTACGTCTGGTTGGAGCGGCTAGGTATTTAAACCTGAGGACACACAGTCCCGGACACGCAGTCCTCACTGTATTCTCCTTGAGCTAAGGTCACACAGACCTTGCCCCATTACTCGTGGTAAGTCTTCAGGTGACTTCCAATCCTTCACAAACTCGGTCACTCGGCGATCCAAAACTTTCTCTTGGATGCTCTAGACCATGACGTCTAACTGTTTGGAAGATGCACAGTCTTCATAGGTAACAAGCGTCGGATCCACACAGGAACAATCTCTTCAGTGATGCTCAATCACTTTGGGTTTGTAGGCGTTTGGGTTTGGGTTTTCCTCACTTGATGATTTTCGCTCAAAGTCCTCGGAGGCTGGGATGCTCTCAATGACAAGTGTCAGTTTCTCTTGGAGCAGCCAACCAGCTAGTGGCTGTAGGGGGCGACTATTTATAGCCTAGGGAGCAGCCTAACATGATAAGACATAAATGCCCTTGAATGATATGACCGTTAAGTGGGTACATGTTTTGGGACAGCTGGCGCATAGCACAGCAACGGTCAGAAATTTGACTATCAAATTCCTCAGGACTATCATGATCCTCACTTGTAGGCAATACGCACTGGCGAATTCCTAACTCCTCAGTCAGAACAAATTCCTCAGAGACCAGAAGAACTTCATCTCTGTCACTGAAGAAATTGACTGAACTGCATGAGATTTCCAATGGCTTCACTCGAAAGGATTGGTAGGTGTAGGATTTTGAGATGATCATCACTTGGAAACTTTTCCCTAGTTTTTCCTCGACCCCCTTTAACAGTACGGCGTTTCCTATGACTCAATAAAGAGAAAATGAAACTACGAAAACAAAAATCTTCACGCTTCATATTCCTCGCATGAATATAGAGTCTTCACGGTCACACCAATTTCTTCACTTTCAAATTCTTCAGAAAGTCTTTAGTTGAAGACATTCATTTTTAGGGGTCGACTTTCTCTATAAATATCAAACTCCTCATAGACTTATAGACATGTGTACACTCACAAGCGCATCAGTCACTTAACCTATAAGTCTTCAATACACCAAAATCACTAAGGGGCACTAGATGCACTTACAGGGTCTTCCATCACAAACCCACCCCTTCTTTTGTCATCTTTGACATGATAAAAAATGACGCGAATCTTTGGTCCATTGCGGGGGCAAAACATTTGGGTAAAATCATGTCGAGAGAGTAACAACTTCTTGTAATATGGGGGTATTATAATAACACTTTAACTTTTTAATTAATGAAATAGACAAAGCTTATGCCTCCGTTTCAAATAAAAATGCTCGTAAAAAATGTGTATGTAGTTCGTGAACAACTTCTACAATACAACACATGTGTTTTGTTTCCCAAAAAAATGTAAATTTTATGTGTATACGTGCCATCTTTTCTTGTGGGGAAATAAGGAGCTTTATTCATACGATGATTCACCAGCCACATCAACCATAAGGCTGGTGACCAGGAACCCCGGGGGGAGTCCATCCAACACTCTGTCACCTCCAATGTACATGCATGTTTAGCACAAAGGTGGGCAGGGACGTTGGCATTTCTCCGTACGTGATGAATGTCAAAGGAAATAAAATTAGCAACAAGCTCCTCAATATATAAGAGTAACAGCACTATTACAGAGCGTGAATTCCGTCGTGATTTCCAGAGGTTGACCACTTCCAAACTGTCCATATCAATGTCGACCCGCGCAAAACCATGAAGCATTGCCATAACCACACCTTCACGCACCGCAGTTGCCTCCATAATGAGAGGATCTGTGATACCTGGGCACAGCTTGCACCAAGCTATGATAAAAGCCGAAGATGATCGGGCCACACCCCCAATACCTCCTCTATGCTCTAGCAAAGCAACACCGGCATCTGTGTTGATTTTGATGCACTCCCCATCTGGTGGTCTCCATCCATGCCCCGAAAGCACTCTTGCGTGCTTGGCCAGAAGCTCCAACACTGCCAGCGCATCTCTGATCATCTTTAGTGACTGGACAGGTTCCATACCAGCTTTGTCATGCGTGATATTGTTTCGAGATGTCCATATTTCCCACATCACCGTGATGATCTTTGACCTATCTGACGCATGAAAACGATCATTGCAGAGAACATCTATAGACCATGTCATCGTATGTAGCTCTGGGAGCTTAACGTCGAGCCACTAACGTGCTTCTCTCCAGAAATTTTGTGCATGGCTGCATTTTATCAATGCATGATACATATCCTCCTCGGCTGTGAGGCAAACCTTGCATCTTGTTATTATCGTAATATGCCTGTAATGGAAAGTGCCCTCTACAGGAATAATCCCACACAACACTCGCCACCAGAACACACGAACCTTTGGTAACACGTTCAGCTTCGAAATACTTGTCCATAACTGTTTATTTGTCTCTGAGGATTAGGTAACTGACCCTTCATCTAGAGCACGATGCTCGTTGCGAATCATAAGAGTTCGGTACACTGACTTGACAGTATAGATGCCTGCGTTCTCTGCTGACCATGCCCACATATCATCTCCTACAAACCTCCTCAAGGGTATATTGAGAATGGCTTCTGCTTCAGACGAAATAAAGTTCACATACACCTCATTACTCTTCCATGTCCCTAAATCTGCATCAATCAGGTCTAAGACCATGGCAAGATTAGTGGCCCCAATCTGCACTGATGGCTTCATGGAAATAAGACCTGGGATCCAGGGATCATTCCATATTGACACGGTCATTCCATCCCCAATCTGCTTGATCATACCAACCTCCAGAACTTCTCTCCCTGCCATGATTGCACGTCAAGTAGAAGACGTGTGGGAGGGCATGGTGGCTTCCAGGAAATTGGTCGCCGGGAAATACTTCCCTTTGAGCACCCGTGCACAAAGCGACTCCCGGCTCGTGACGAGTCTCCGGCCGTGTTTTCCAAGGAGGGCAAGATTGAATAGCTGAATATCTCAGAATCCCATCCGTCCCCTCACTTTCGAAGTTGTAAGAGTGTCCAAATCCATCCAATGTAGAGATCAGCGATCAAGGGAGGTACTCCACCAGTATCGGGCCATGCACGATCTGAAGCCCTTACAAACTTTCTTTGTTAATTTAAAACAACTCATAGAGAATGCAGGGATAGCCTGCGCCACGGACTTCAGGCGAACCTCATGGCCCGCACATGAAATCATGCGTTCCATCCCACCCTGCAGCTTGCTTCGAAGCCTCTCCGTCAGATGCTCGAAGGTACCACTAGTTATCCGCCCAGTTGAAGTGGGTAACCCGAGATACCTCTCATTGAAAGCTTCAACTGTTATACCGAGGAGATTCTTCAGATTTTGTCTAACAGGATCCCGTGTGTTCGGACTGAAATAGATGGAGCTTTTCTCTCTGTTCACACACTGTCCCGAACTGTCATTGTAGATCCTTAGAACTTGGTTTAGCCTTTGGGCGCTCGACTCCTTAGCATTCATGAATATCAAACTATCATCAGCAAAGAGGAGGTGATCTACCCGAGGTGAATTGTTGCTCACTCTAATCCCTCTGTCCGCCTGTGCACCACCCAGATTTTTTAGGAGTGTAGTAAAACCCTCGGCACATAGGAGGAAGAGATAAGGCGAATAAGGATCCCCTTGACGCAGACCCTGAGAAGGGGTGAAGTAAGGCATCAAATCCCCATTCACACAAACTGTAAACCTGATAGAAGTCACACATTTCATTGTCAGTCTAACAAAACTCGAACTGAAACCCATCCTTAACATGATAGCCTCCAAATAGTGTCATTCAACTCTATCATACGCTTTCATCATATCAAGTTTGACAGCACAGACATGATTTGTCCCCTTCTTCCGACGCCGCATCGCATGGACGCTCTCATAGGCAATAAGGACATTGTTAGTGATAAGGCACCCCGGAATAAATGCACTCTGTTCTTCACTAATAATCTCATCCAGAAACTCCCTTGCCCTGTTCGTGATACAATTGGATGCAATCTTATATAAAATAGGGCATAAAGAGATTGGCCTATATTGTGAGATGAGCTGTGGGTATCTTACTTTAGGTGTAAGATTAATTGAGGTATCATTCATCCCCACCGGTAGCTCATCACCATTCAAGAAATCCAAAACAGCCAACACAATGTCCTCCTGAAGGAGATCCCAATGCCGCTGGAAAAAACCCACCATGAAACCATCCACACCTGGAGCTTTGGATGGGGCCATATGAAATAAAGCTTCCTTGACCTCCTGAGCTGTGAATGGTTTGTCAAGATGCTCGTTCATGAGCGGAGTCACCTTCTGCGGGATAAGATTGAGCAGCTCGTCTATAGGCCAGAACCTCTGGGAGGTACATAAAGCTTCATAGAAACCTTGGACTTCTGCATGATTCTCATCAATAGTCTGACATGTTGAGCCATCTACTCTTGTTAGGAACTCAGTTTTATTTATGCGTTTCCGTTGAGTTGCCTGGCCATGAAAATACTTTGTGTTGCAATCACCCCATCGCAGCCAAAGAACTCTGGATCTTTGACGCATCCAGATTCCTCTTGGCGGAGAGCTTCACGCGGTTCCTTTCCAATTGCATGCTCCTCATCAGTTGGACCCCGCCCCGTAGAGCGGGCCAGTACACGTTCAAGTTTCGTGCGCACCTTCCGAACTTTGCGTGTTAAATCTCTAAACTCCTTGGCTCCCCAACTAGCAAGCTTCTGCCGCATATCATTGAGAGCACCAACCATACCAGCCAAACCATGTCGTCCCGCTCCCTTTTTCCACTATTGAAGTACGAGCTGGTCATAATCGACATGTGTCTGCCAAACATCCACATAACAAAACTGCCGAGCAGATCGTGTTCTTTTTCCCGCTAAAGTTTCTCATGGATCAACCATTATGAAACAATGATCCGACTCCACGGTTGCAATATGTTGAACATGTGTGTCAGGAAACATATGGACATACTGAGGATTTCCGAACACTCTATCCAGTCTAGCCTTTACCTCGAGATCAGAGTACAGAGTTGATCTACCTCGAGATCATAAGTTGTGGACTAAACCCTAGGGGTAATGGTGATGATGATCAATGTGTCTCTATGGACTAAACCCTCCGGCTTATATAGGCACCGGGGGTATCTAGGGTTATACATGGTCAGTTGCCATCTGGGGTTACATGCCCAATCTGGTAGATATACTTGAAGTACACGCCAAGTCCTCGGTGAAGCCCGGTATGCTTGTGCCACAAGTTAGAGGCCTCCAAAGTCCTTTCTCATCAACGGGCTGTCAGTCTGGCTCATGGACTAGATTGGCTAGGCCAGGACCCCCTAGTCTCGGACACCATCTCGCGCTCATCCCAAAACCCAGAAAAGAACATTCTCACCCACAACCCTAAATTATGCACTGTCTCTCCACCCTACCCTCTCATCTCTACTCCACCCCAAACCCAAGGTTGATCGATCCTCATCCACTGTGCTATGACACAAGATGGGTCCAACTAATCAGATGACATCGCTTGAGAGTTCCTCGAGGCAGAGGACAACGAGGATCTCACCCTCCATCAGCCACGACACTGGAGGACATAGTGCAAATCGAGTAGTCAGTGTCGGCTGCGCCACCTTGACGCAGTTGGAGTGGCAATGTGTTGTCCCCGTCGCATGTCGTTCCCACCACGGTGTGGTTCGAGCTCCTCCCTTGCATCCCCAACACCCTGGCGTTGGTGGAGCACCGACATGTCCGGGTTTGTGGGTCGAGTAGCCCGACATGACGTGTTCGACTCATGATGCGCTTCCAGCGGCAGCGCCATTTCCATCTCGTGCAGCGCATCTGGCGATGACAGCTCGTCCAGCTCCAATGCAGTGCTTGTGTTATTCTCCTTTGAAGACCAAGAGGTGACAGCGATATCCTGTAACCCTCCTTGACCATGAAGGAGTCTGCCTCCACCGCCGAACGAACACAGAGGCACTTCAGGAAGGGATAGAGGCTTCACAACGCAAAGCCAAAAAAATTGTCTGAGCAAAATCCCTTGTCGAAGAACGAGCAACATCTCCTAAGCCCTCATCAGAAGTACGAGGAAGAGGAGTAGGACCCATTCGACAACTTCAACGCCTTCAACCTTCGCCTACACTTCACAAAATGTCGGTGAAGTGATGTTTCTAATAAGTGTCCATGTGATACCTTCTATGTTCAATATGTGTATTGTGAGCTATGTTTAATATGTGTTGTATTTGAACCATGTCATATGAACGATGTTGTATGAACTATATTTTGTGTTAGGATTAACTACGTCTGATGCCATGCAAAATGCCTGGAAATGGGGAGGAGAAAAGGGGGTTGTTGTTGGAGGGGGTATTTTTTTGGACACACTCAGGAGAAAAATATATAATTGCCCTTGGAGATGCCCTAAGGGCTCCTAATGCTTGCCTATTTGCACAATATCAAATGTAAAATGTTGAGGTGACATTAAAGAAGAGAGAGCAGGTGTCGGTGTCAAAACCGGCGGATCTCGGGTAGGGGGTCCCGAACTGTGCGTCTAGGTGGATGGTAACAGGAGACGGGGGACACGATGTTTTTACCCAGGTTCGGGCCCTCTCGATGGAGGTAAAACCCTACTCCTGCTTGATTGATCTTGATGATATGAGTATTACAAGTGTTGATCTTCCACGAGATCAAGAGGCTAAACCCTAGAAGCTAGCCTATGGTATGATTGTTGTCCTTGGTCCTACGTACTAAACCCTTCGGTTTATATAGACACCGGAGGGGGCTAGGGTTACACAGAGTCGGTTACAAGGAAGGAGATCTACATATCCGTATTGCCAAGCTTGCCTTCCACGCCAAGGAGAGTTCCATCTGGACACGGGACGAAGTCTTCAATCTTGTATCTTCATAGTCCAACAGTCCGGCCAAAGGATATAGTCCAGCTGTCCCGATACCTCCTAATCCAGGACTCCCTCAGTAGCCCCTGAACCAGGCTTCAATGACGATGAGTCCGGCGCGCAGATTGTCTTCGGCATTGCAAGGCGGGTTCCTCCTCCGAATACTTCATAGAAGATTTTGAACACGAGGATCGTGTACGGCTCTGCAAAACAAGTTCCACATACCACCGTAGAGAGAATAATATTTCCACAAATCTAGTCTGCTGACGTACCCCGTAGTGTGACATCACACCATAGCCAGGTCACCGTTCGAATCGTTTTTCACAACCAACCTCAGCGTGTTCCGGGAGGCGGTTTCCTTGGCACGTCTTGTCGAAGCAGAGATCGTGTCCCCTTATTACGGGATTCCCATCAATACGGACATGGGTAACCCAACCGCACCATCAATTACGGCGCTTGAGGGATAAGCGAGTTTTACCAGGCTGGTGGGGGCGCATAGTTTCGTCCGCCCTTATAAAGGGATAAGGGTTCACCTTTTTCTACCCACGCCTTCTTCCTCCTTGCTCATCCATTCTCGCGCACTCGAGCTCCAGCGCCCAAGTCCACATCCTTCTCCTCAGACCTCTCCAAACATGTCCGGAGCGGGAGGCAAGTGGATGGTCTCCTCCGTCGCGGAGGGAGACGTTAAAAAGCTGAGGGGAGCCGGATACGTGTCCGAGGATATCGCACATCGGCTCCCTGATGAGAGGCAGATCATCCCTACCCCTAGGCCCCATGAGAGGGTACTATTCCTTACCCACTTCCCCCGCGGAATGGGATTTCCCCTCCACCCATTCGTCCGTGGGCTCATATTCTACTATGGCCTGGATTTTCACGATCTGGCCCCGAACTTCATCCTCAACATCTCGGCGTTTATCGTCATGTGTGAGGCCTTCCTCCGCATCAAGCCCCACTTTGGCTTATGGCTGAAGACCTTCAACGTCAAACCGAAGGTGGTGGGCGGCCAGCAGGCGGAGTGCAGAGGCGCCATGGTGGGCAAAATGCCCAACGTCACATGGCTCGAGGGCTCCTATGTGGAGACCGTAAAGGGGTGGCAATCGAGGTGGTTCTACATCACCGAGCCGCGCGACACCAAATGGGCGGCGGCCCCCGAATTCCGATTCGGAATCCCCATGCGGCTCACCTCCTGGAAAGAGAAGGGCCTGCCCTGGGGTAATCCGGTAGAGCTGACCGGACTCCAAACCTGCATCCAAAATATGATAAACAGGAAGTCAAGCTTGTCAACATAGTCCTGGTCATGCTCATCCGCCGGATCCTCCTGTGTCAACAATGGGCGTTCAATTTGTGGGAGTTCGACCCAGCCCAGCACCAGACTCTGAGCGAGCTCTCTGACATGACGCACAAGGACGTCTGGAAGGTGTTGTTTAAGAGTGCCGAGGTTCCCCCTCCCCTTACCGAGGATCGCGGACTCAGCGCGCAGCGCCAAGCCGGCGCGGTAAGCTCTTTTATTACTTATAGGGTATTCATTTTCCCCAGTATAATCATATGCGGGATCTAAGCTCCCATACCTTTGACAGGAATGGCTAGAGACGCCCGAATAGATCAACTGCCCAGCCCCTCTGCCCGAAGACCCAGCAGACGCTCGCTTAGCGAAGATGCTGGTTCCGGCACCTTACGTGGTGCCAGAGAAGAAGGCCAAGAAGAAGGCCACAAGGACCAGGAAGGGTCTCCGGCGTCGGGTTATATCGGACTCATCGTCCGAACACTCCAAAGCGCACTCCTCCCATGAAGACGAGGAGCAGGAACAAGAAGGTTCTCCCCCTCCAGCCGGGGGAGAAAAGAAAAGGAAGGCCGCCCCAACCGGGGGGGCGAAGGGTCCAAGAAGGAAGGACTCTCCTTCCGGACTATTCCACCACCGCCGTCGATAGTGAAGACGAGTGGTTACCCAGGGCCAAGCCCCTGGCGAAGTCGTAAGTATTCGGATACCAGAGTAACTCATAGCATACTTTTATTGCACTGCTTCTCCTAATGCCGAATACGATCATGCAGTCCACCCCGAGCCCGTATCGACGTATCCTCGTCGGGCAGTTCCTTGGACTCGTCGGATATGAATAGCGATTCACTTCCAACCGCCTCCTCCCCTCACCCTACGGACAATGTCGAGGTATTGTCTCAAGGGGCACCGAGCCGAGGGGAGGTAGTCCTGGAGGCGCCTCAAGGCGACCTTCCAGACTCCAGGCGCAAAGGGAGCAAGACTCCCAGGGGCTCCAAGTTCGGCCCTCAACCGAACACCGCGCGTGGAACCTCCAGTGGTTCCAGACTTCGGTAGGCGGCCCCCTTCCAAGAGGGGCAAGCAGCCCGTGCCGGTGACCTCTGTCCATCCAGAGGCACCAGACAACCTGCTGGGAGCGCTTCGCGGCGCTTCCATCGACGGAGAGCAGCGCACTATTATGAGTGCGGTGATCAAGAAGGTTCAGTCCGCCAAGAGCGGACTGACTGAAGCCTGTGCCAGCCTTCTAACAGGCTTTGAAGTAAGTATTTAAAATATAGGAAAATATTACCGCATAGACAGTAGCCCCTGATGCTCTGTTTGGTGTTCACAAAGAAAAGCCGAATAGAGGATCAAATAATATCTGCAGGAGTCTAATACAAGTATCTCTATATGCGTATGCAGGCTTCGCTGCTGACCTCTGCCGCACCGACTATGGAGGTCGCCGCACTGAAGCAGAACCTCGAGCGGTCCGAGAAAGAGCTCGGCCTTGCCAACAGGCAGCTCGAGGAGAACAAAGGTAAGTAATACCTTGTCTATATATATAATAAAATAAAGATGTGGTTGAAAAATGATAGGATCATCATGGATGTGCCAGGGGCCAGGACCGAAGTGGCGACCCTGAAGCAAGCGCTGTCCGAGGCCGAAAATAAAGCAGCCAAGGAGCGCACCGAGCGGGAGAAACAAGAGGCACGGGTGGGCGAGGTGCAGCAAGAGCTTCAGGCCCTCGTGAAGAAGCACGAGACTTTGGAGCTTGACTCGAATACGCGAGAGTCCGAGCTTGCCGCGGCCCTCGAGAGCACAAAGCATGCCAAGGCTGAAGCCCACAAGGCCCTCTAGGAAGTTGAGGCAATGAGGAAGATAGCGGCGGGTAAGGCATTCATTATGCAAAGCAAGCATGTGAAAGTAAATTACTTGTTACTTACCCGAGTCCGGAGCTCTCCAGGAGCATTCGCAGATTTTCCCCATAGCGTGTTGGATGCCGCAAAGTACTACCAGACCGAGGAGGGAAGCTCAACGGAGAAGTCGTTCTGGTCTCAACATACTGGGACCGAACACCCGATGCCTGTGAGCGACCAGCTGAAGCAACTGGTTGAACTGCACAAGGCGGCCGAACAGGCCATGAGGGGCCTTATAGTCCGGATGTGGCCTGTCGACTCCCTTCCCAACGGCTACTTCGGCCTGGTGAGGCGGCTTGTGGATGCCTGCCCACGGCTGGAAGTCATAAAGTGGTCCGTCTGCATCGAAGGTGCACGCCGGGCTTTTTCCCGTGCGAAGGTGCACTGGGCCAAGATGGACGCCGAGAAGCTGGTGACACAACAAAAAAAGACACATCCGTGACATTTTGGGCCGAAAGAAAAAAAATTATGTCATACATATGACACTTCTATGACGATAATTGTGACAAAACCCGGTATCATCATAGATGTGGTGGGCTCCTACTTCTATGACAAAAAATCATGACATAAAACGGGCTTTTCGTCGTGGGCGGGCCGGAGACGCAGCTGCATGACATTCTTTGGGCCGTCCATCACGGAAAAAACCATGGTAGAAGCGAGGGGGAGGAAAATTTCGGGGAGTTCCCAGTTACGGTGGGAGGTCGGGGGCCGAGCGATGCGCGTTTCTCTCATACACGTACGCGCGCGTGTGCGAGGCGTTGGCTCTAACTGAACCCGAGCGAGGCGTTGGGCTCTAACTGAACCCGAGCGATTGCACTGCAGGCTACGCGTTACTGAACCCGAGCGATCGATCGATGGCTGTTAATTGAACCCGATCGAGCGATTCCTTGGCTACTGCTGCTAACTGAAGCCGATCGACGGGATGAACAGTGAGCATTGCGGGGGGGTTTGGATGAACAGTGAGCGGTGGCGTTGCCTCTGGATGAACAGGACCCCGTGGTGTGGTGGAGGGCTGGATGAACAGTAGACGGTGGATGGGGTGCCCGTGGAGGGGTGGATGAACAGGACCCCATGGTGTGGAGGGCAGCATGAACAGTAGACGGTGGAGGGGTGCCCGTGGAGGGGTGGTTGAATAGGACCCCGTGGTGTGGAGGGCTGGATGAACAGTAGACGGTGGAGGGGTGGTTGAACAGTAGTCGGTGGAGTAGCGCGCGGTGGAGGCTGGATGAACAGGAGCCCGTGGAGGCTGGAGGAGGTCGACGATGGATGAACAGTAGCTCGTGGAGGCTAGAGGGGGTCGACGGTGGAGATGAACAGTATCCCGTGGAGTCCCATTTTGCGGTACGCAACACCCCTCCCGATGAACAGGACCCCCATTTTGATCGTAGCGCTCCAACACAAGTCAGTTTCCTCCGTTTTGCGGTACGCCACACCCCTCCCGATCAACAGGACCCCCGTTTCGACCATAGGAGGTCCGTTTCCTCCGTTTTGCGGTACGCCACACCCCTCCCGATCAACAGGACTCCCATTTCGACCGTAGGAGGTCCGTTTCCTTCGTTTTGCGGTATGCCACACCCCTCCGGATCAACAGGACCCCCGTTTCGACCGTAGGAGGTCCGTTTCCTCTGTTGTGCGGTACGCCAGGCCTCGTTTCCATCGCCTCTTCAGCCCAAGCCCTCCCGATGAACACGACCACGCATTCCGTTCCGACCCAGTCGCGTTGCCTCCCGATGAACACAATGCATTCCATTGCCTCCCCCATGAACACGACGATGACGCTATTTCTCCGTTTCGACCCAGGCATGTACACAAGCCCTCGCCGTACATATGCGCGAGTAGGCGTTCGAGACCCCGCCCTTATGTACACATATGTGGCTGTATTTTCTTTCTTGCACCCTGGCCGCCTCTACTACAACACATGCGCGCCTCTACATCCACCAGTATATATGTACGTACACGTTCGCAACCAGAATGACAACGCTACGTACGCTTCAACCAGGTGGGTCCCAACTGTCAGGCACTTCCTTGCCTGCGAAGATGTAGCTGGTGGGTCCCAGCAGTCAGGGGGCGAAATACGGTGGCCCATCCGGTGGGTCCCTGCTGTCAGGTGGAGGAATAATTATTTTGCACGTAATAAGGAGGCACTTCCTTGCTGCGGCCGTGGACCCAGCTGTCAGCCTCTCCACGTACAGTCCACGTCCGATGGAATTCCTTGACCACGTTGACCACGCCGCCCCGAGAGCACCAGGGCGGTGGACGACGGCGAGGCCTAGGAAGGGGACGACGCGGAGCCGGGGAAGACGCGGAAGTGGATGCCCACGCGTAGAGGAGTACGAGGGTTCACTGGTTCGCTGCGGTGTGAGGCTACCATCGCCGCAGAATAACAGGGGGTGTTGGTGAGTAGAGGGATGGCCTGGCCAGCGGTGGGAGTAGTAGGGGGCGGTGAGGCCTTCGCCGCATCGCAGCCGGCCACGGGAGGCAGGAGCACGAGGCACGACCGGCGCTGGTTTGGGCGGCTGGAGCAAGAAGACCAGAGGTTGGAGAAGCACTATGGCCGTTGGATGGACATCGTACGATCACTGGAGCTAGAATCATGCATATTGACTAAGTTGACAAAGCCCTCCGTCCCCGTCAACTTAGTAGGCCCACAAGTCAGCCCCCACCAAGGTGGGTCCCAGCTAGCAGGGGGGTATTCATTTTTTTGTGCGTAATAAGGAGGCACTTCCTTGCGTGCGAAGATATAGCTGGTGGGTCCGAGCTGTCAGCGGCGGTAACGTTTTTTTCACGAAATACAGAGGCCCTTTCGGTGGGTCCCTGATGTCAGGTGGAGGAATCATTATTTTGCGCGTAATAAGGATGCATTTCCTTGCGTGCGGCCGTGGACCCAGCTGTCGGCCTCTCCACGTAAAGACCACTTCAGATGCATGTCGGTCGTTGACCATGTTGACCAGGCCACGCCGAGAGCACCAGGGCGGTGGACGACGGCGAGGCCTAGGAAGGGAACGACACGGAGGCAGGGAAGACTCGGCAGTTGTTTCCCACGCGAAGGGGAGTACGACTGTACGAGGCCTCGCCGTCGCCGGAGAATAACAACAGGTGTGGGTGAGTAGAGGGATGGCTAGGCCAGCGATGGGAGTACAGTGGGGCGGTGAGGCCTGCGCGGCAGCAGAGCCGGCCGCGTTGAGGAGGGAGCAGGCAGTCCCGTCGGCGCCTGTTTGAGCGGCTGGAGCAGGAAGAGCAGAGATTGAAGAAGCACGACGGCCGTTGGATGGCCATCCAACAGTCACTACTTGTGCGTCAACCTTTTTTTAGGAAAGCCTCAAATCTGTGGGAAACAGCATACAACCCATCTGCCATTATTTCTAATAATTTACAGCCCATTTGCTAATTATTAAGGTTTTTTTGGAGCACATATTCTTTTTGTTAGCATTACAGCCCATATTGTGGACACGGTTAAAAAATTATACGAAATTTTGCATATTTCGGTGCGGTCCGAACTGTTTTTAATCCCGAAATTTCGACTCACATTCAAACTGATTTTAAAAATAAATGTATATCAATATAAAATCCAACAAATTCTCCACGCATAAAAATTAATGTAATTCCAAATCTCAAAATGAAAAAAAGATATTTGAAACTAATTGTCGGTTTGATGTGTTTTAAAATGTACAACCCATTTCTCATTTCTGATGGGCCATTTTCTCGGCCAGCCAAATGAAAGCTCTCATCCTTGTCTTGAAAGATTTGCAGCCCAACAAGCCTGACAAAGCGACTTACTTGGCAAATCACAAAAAAATTGGGTTGTGGCCGTGGACCCAGCTGTCAGCCTCTCCACGTACAGTACTCTTCCGATGGAATGTCGTTGACCATGTTGACCACGCCGCGCCGAGAGCACCAAGGCGGTGGACGACGGCGAGGCCTAGGAAGGGGACGACGCGGAGCCGGGGAAGACGCGGTAGTGGATGCCCACGCGGAGAGGAGTACGAGGGTTCACTGGTTCGGCTGAGGTGTGAGGCTGCCGTCGCCGCAGGGCCTGGCTAGCGGTGGGAGTAGTAGGGGGCGATGAGGCCTCATCAGCAGCACAACCGGCCACTGGAGGTAGGAGCAGGCGATCTCCCCGGCGCTGGTTTGGGCGGCTGGTGCAAGAAGAGCAGCGATTGAAGTAGCAGGACCGTTCGATTCAAATCCAACGGTTACTGCTGCTAGAATCGTTTGTTGACTAAGTTGACAAGGCCTGCGTACGCGTCAACTTAGTAGGCCCACAGGTTAGCCTCCCAACCGGTGCGCCCCAGATGTCAGTGGGAGGAATCATTTTTTTCGCGTAGTAAGGAGGCAGTTGATTGCGTGCGGCCAGGCCAGCGGAGGGAGTAGGGTGGGCCGGGGAAGCCTGCGCGGCATCAACGCGGGCCACAAGAGGAGGCATCGGCCGTTGGATGGACATCCAACACTAACTGCTGCTAGAATTGTGTGTTCACCGACAAAGCCTTGCGTAAACAAGTCAGCCTCGAAATCTGTGGCGTGTACAGCCCATTTGCTATTATTTTTATAATTTTTACTCAATTTCTAATTCATGGAATTTATTGCAGCCCGTTTTCCATTTTTTGAATTGCTGGCCATTTTCTGGTCAGTACCAGGGTCAAAAAATTAACTAAATATGTGGGAAATTTTGAAAAATCACAAATTTTTGCTGGGGAACGAAATATTCTTAATCCAAAAATTAATAACCATAGTAAAACAAATTTAAAAATAAATTAGTACTATGTCATGTTAAATCCAGTGAAATACGTATAAGATATCAGTGAAGAACAAAAACAAAAAAAGAAACTTATATCCCATTTGCTATAAATTTATTGGAATTTTCGACCCCTTTTGATATTACTTTTAACAGACATTGACCATACTCTTAAGCCAGGCAGGAATGCATCCCTCCTCGTCTTGAAAGATTTGCAGCCCAGTAATTCAGAGAAAACAAATAGGCCTAGCTTGGGTATTCTTCAAAAAGAAATACTGGGCTAGCTATTTTCCCAAAGAACTAGTGCATGAGCATTTAGCTTTATTTATTTATTTATTTACTTATTTATGTTTAGGGGACCATGAGCATGTACCTGGGCCGGATTCATGTGAGAGCCTCCCTTCCAGTTAATTATGGGCTTCTCTATTGGGCCTTCATCAGTGGGCTGCATGTTATCAACAAGTGGAAAATGTGTTCCGAGTTTCAAAGAAATATGTTCCGTATGATAAATAGTATGCGCTACGTACGGTACGAGGCACTAAGGGATCGAACCGTGCAACGACTTCCAAAACATTGTGTTTGTCATTCTAACAACACATTTATTCAACCAATAGACGAAATATACTACTGATTGTACATTGAAAACAACAGCAGCAGCAAACAGACGAAATATACTACTCATTGTACACGCCCGCTTAGTAGGCCCACAAGTCAGTCACCAAATCTGACGGGTCCCAGCTGTCAACGGGATGAATATTTTTTTTCGCAAAACAAGGAGGCACTTCCTTCCGTGCGAAGATACAGCCGGTGGGTCCCAGCTGTCAGGTGGAGGAAACATTTTTTCAGCTTAATAAGGAAGAACTTTCCTTGCGTGCGACCATGGACCTCGTGGGTCCCAGCCGTCAGTCTCTCCACGTAAAGTCCTCTTCTGATGACTCTCGTTTGTTGACCAGGACGCACCAAACGCAGCGAGGCGGTGGACGACGGCGAGGCCCCGGACGGGAACGACTCGGAGAAGGGAAAACGCGGCAGTGGAGTCGCAGATTGAGAGGAGGAGAAGGGCTTTAACTGGTTCTGTTGCGGTGTGGGGCTGTAGTCTGTGGAGAATAATAGGAGGTGTCGAGGGGTGGAGGGATAGCCTGGCCAGCGGTGGGGTAGCACTTCGCAGCGATGCGTGCTAAGCAGAGCCGCTAGCCGCCGGAGGCCGGACCAGGTGGTCCCGGCGACGCTGGAGGCAGAAGACGAGAGATTGAAGGTGCATGCAGGCCGTTGGATATAAATCCAATGGCTGTGGATGACACAATCATTTGTTGACCAAGTTGACAACGCCCTGCGTAGGCTTCGACCTATTGGCCCACATGTCAGCCTGCAAAAATGTGGCATATATTTAACCCATGTTTTCTAGAATGTACAGTTCATTTGCTGGGCTGGGTGAACAAATAATTTCGCGTCAATCAGGCCCATTTATATTTTCTAAGAAATCCCAGCCCATTTGCACTTTCTTAAAATACACGTATTAGGTCGGCTTGTTATATATACGTATAATGTTATGTTAGAAGGAGCAATTAATATCAAAGAATAAACCGGAGAGGCACATTTTTTATATATATAATTAAGAAATTAGCGAGTTATTGCTCAAAATAAAAATGAGCGCGTTATTATTAAATTGGTCCTTAAAATCTTCGCAATCACCAGGATTTTCCTTGCGTGTGAGTCAAAAATAACCAGGATTTTCCTTGCCTGTGAGTCAAAAACAACCAGGATTTTCCTTGCCAACTTCCGTTAAACATTTACTTTTATAAGTTGGGATGTTTTTATAATGTATATATAAGTCTCTATAAAATATACGATAATAGTAATAATATAAATATATATATATAATGTGGTTAGAAGGGAAAAAATAAATTGGACACGTCATTACTTTGATAAGAGACCTGCGTTTTATACCCCACAGTAGGCATACTTACAAGTTCACACACAAATACAACAGAAAAGGTTGACATTCATATCAAACTCAAGTTCACAGGACACGTTCATATCCATAGCCAACATTCACAATCAACAACTCAAAAGATTCATATATACACAAGCTCAGCACATCTATGCATCCAAATGATTGATAGATCACACGACAATGTTCATACATAATTTACAAAAAGATTCAGATATACACATGTTCAGTATGTTTATGCATCCAAATGATTGAGATCACAGCCAATATGATCCATGGACGAACTTTAATTACCTAGGATACAGACTGGTAAATAGTGTTCAATCGGAGGTACTTCTTGCTAAAATTAGTTCTTGTACGAGTAAACTTTCGAGTACATAAGAGGCAGCACAGACAATCTGAACTTTGCTTGTAGGTTTATCCTCAAATAGTGGCCTCGTGCCGAGGGAGGTTTGAGCAACTTGGCCACTACTTTCATCCAACCAGTTTACTGGCTCATCTTGGTCCTGTATCTCGCCAAAATTCTACATTGCAGACGAGAAAGGAGGCAGTTGAGAAAATGAACCACCCAAATTTTTTGTGCAGTTCAACTGAAATGGAGCATCCTTGGCGTGCAGACTGATTAAGTGCCAGATGAATATACGCGTCAACCAACTTGTCTGGAATCTTTAGTCTCCATGCCATATAGTTCACTACCATATGTGCCGATAACCAAAAGGCACAAGTTGGGACCAAAGACTGGACTGCGCTTTTCTGGGCTATGCACCAAGCAATATTTTTGGCATTCACTCTCCTAATACTTGGAGTTTGACAATTGGTTTACGTTGGTTGATACTCGAATGAATATAGGCACTTCTTGTCAACATTGTCCGTGATAGCCCTTTCGTAAAAGGGTCTGCCAGATTCTTAGCCGTCTGGATATAATCCAACGCCATTACTCCGGAGTTTCTTGATTTTCTGACAGATTTCAATCTTCTTCTTATGTGCTTTGTGGATTTCATGTTGTCCTTTGAACTCTTAGCCTTGACAATTGGTTAACGTCGGTTGATACTCGAATGAATATAGGCACTTCTTGTCAACATCGATGCTTGTCTGAGTGAACTTTGGAGTACATAGCAGTAGCATAAGTACATGTCCATCTGATCATTTTGTGTAGTTCTACCGAAATCACCCGATGTAATGATTTGTGTGCGAGTTCAGGCTCCAAATTACTCCTCTATGAAATCAGCAAACAGTAGCACAATACCAAATTACCAATACATATGACAGGCACAATAATCAGGATAAAGACCAGTACCAACCTGTGTTAGGTAGCATATCAATTACTATTTCCTTTTGACTGGAGGCCGAGATAAGCCAAGCGACTGACAGCAAAGGAAGAAAGCATGCGGAGTTTAGCAACTGACAGCAAAGGACGGAAGCTGTCGAGGCAATGAAGCACCCAAAGTTTTTGTGCAGTTCCACCAAAATCGAGCATCCCTGTTGGCACATATATTAAGAGAGTGAGATTACTGTAATAGTGGGACTAGTTTATGAAACATACACTAACAAATAGAAGCACCCTCATTATCTTAATGGGTAAAGTTAGCAACATAGTAGTCTTGCTTAAAGAGAGGTATTAGTTTATTTAATCAGTGCCAATTAGCTCAACTCAACACTCAAAGCATTGCCATTTATCATAGGTTGCAAAACTTTAACGTGCAAAGATAAAGGAGTTTCTCATGACAATAGCACGATACAAATAGAGATGATAGCAAACTAATATGGATGAAGGCCTTAGGCCCGTACCAACCTGAGAAAAAAAGCTTATTCATGTAGTCCCATAAGAGATGATAAAGCACTCACTGGAATCACACTATAGTATATATTTTTGTGCACTTCAAATGTATGGTTGAAATCACTCTTGTTTACCAGTGCTGAGATTATATCGAAAGATTATCAAGAACTTCCAGCAGAGTTAAAGCACTGGCTGGGATACGATTC
Source organism: Aegilops umbellulata (assembly GCA_032464435.1). Taxonomy (NCBI): domain Eukaryota; kingdom Viridiplantae; phylum Streptophyta; class Magnoliopsida; order Poales; family Poaceae; genus Aegilops; species Aegilops umbellulata. Next base: position 327,101,129 of record CP136058.1, on the reverse strand, counting down.
ATTGTATTGTCTTGTGTAGTTCCATTTAATGTATGATTGGCACAACATGATCCCTGTTTGCACAAGTAGGAACAAGGTGAAACCTTCATTAGCTTAGTGAGAAAGGATATGAAGACATTAGCATATTACTCAACCAGTAGCATCAAATTCATGATGGACAATACGCAAAACATTGCCTCATTGAACCAATGGCAATAAATTGACATGCAAAACAATAGCACTATTATGTCATGACACTAATAATATTCCCACCCTGCTCCACCACATGATTCACCTCCATAGACAAACATACACATGTACATGATTCAGCATAGGGTCCTACTAAAGATTTGTTTAAATCCAACAGGAAAACTAGGCAGTAATAAATTAGTGGTACTTAAGTACTCCTAATTAATTAAGTGAGACAGCAGAAGTGGAAGGGCTCCCTGGAGGATCGTCTCACATGTAAGGTAGTCGTTGCCGGAGCCCTTGAATGGCCTCGACTGAGGCCTCTGGCTTCAGCAAGATCGCCTTGGCACTGTTTATTCTTCTTCTTCCTCTTCAAGCTCTGTTTCTCTTTCTCCTCACCAGTTGGTGAAACCAAGTACATGATTGGCCTTCTAATTCAGAATTGGTTTTGTCAGTGAGGGAGTACAAGTGTACTAGTAAAAAACAACATTATTTTCTCATGGCAGTCGGAAAATAGAGATGAACACATGCATTAAATATCATTCTTACCTAAAGGAAGGTTATGGCGCCAATATGGATGATCAAGATTGGAACACAGATCTCCCTTTGTGCAGTTCCACCAAAAATGAACCAACTGTTCCATTCTGACATTCCAGTTAAACAGCACAAAAGTCACTTCTTTTAAGAAGAGTTTTGTGCAGTGCACCAAAAGGTCACAACAGCAACCAGGTGAATAGGATATCCGTGTTTGCACAAAAAGGCACAGAGGAAACAGTTAGAGTCTCAAACAATTACGGGCAAAAACATTTGGCTAAACTTGTCATGGCTTATAACAGTGGCATGGCTTCATTTTTACCAGGGATATTAGATTAAGAACAGCTAAGGCTACGTTCGGTTCACATGTTTGGTGCAGGATTTTTGTAGGAACATATTCCTACGGTATTCTTTCCCTTCCAACCGTTCAGAACACGGGAAAGGTGAATAGTGTTTCATAGGAAAGCTGGTCTGGTAGTACTGATTCCATAGGATTAGAAACATCCACGTGCTGCTCATTTTTTGGGCGGAAGCCCGAGGCAGGCGCTCGCTGCCATGCGTTAGACAGGTTGTTGTGCTGTGTTGCCGGAATAAAAAAATCAACCTATGTGTGGTACGTGAAGTGAGGACAAGAGTAGTCATTGTGCAGCTGAATAAACAAATAGCATCTCATACTGCCAAGCATGCTACTCTAAAAAAACAAATCTGTACATTTTGTAGTCCATCCGAACACATTCTCTTAAGAGTTTCCTCCGGTTCGCTGTTCCATAGTTTTATACCTACATTCCTTTCCTATTCCTCTATTTTCATCAAGACCTATGTTTTCTGCCCCTTTATTCCGAACGGAGCCTAAATATTTGGTATAAGGGCATGGGACAGTGGGTGCACCAGCAGTCCAGCACCATGTACGTAAATAGGAGCATAAAGTGGTGATTCGTAGTTTGTTGCCCCGAGAAACAAACATCCCAGAAACATATCTAGGTTGGTCCCATTTTTGTTCACTCTAGCCACCTACTCCTATGTGTGGATAGCAAATCTAGTCCTGGTCATACCACTGTGTACAGTGTTACCCCTGTATTTCCCTTTTCGACCAAGAGACCGGTTGGTTGACCAGTCTGTACTACTTTCACCCCCTTTCCTTCCTGTTTGTACCAAGTCCGATGTACATACTAAATTCCCCCACCCCCACTTTATTTCTTGTTTGAACCAAGTAGTACAAGATTCGACTCCATGATGTAGCTTTACCTCTAACAATAGAAGAAAAAAATATGTGATGTTGGACCATCCGATCGAGAGGGTCTGAGAGACAGAAAATGATGCACATGCAGCAACGTAGCGAGCTGGAGAAGTAGAGCTAAGGCGGTTTCGAATGAAGATATACCTGAAGGTCGTCAGGATGTGGATAGGTGGGCGGCGGGAGGCCGGAGCCGCCCACAGGCAACGACGAAGGGATCGGAGGACCTCCCGCGTCGGCGCTCGGCCAGAGATAACGGTGCGGCCGGCAGTGGGTCTCCTCCCTCGCTGTCGACGACGGCCTAAATGCTGCCCCTCCTCCCCTTCATCGCGGAGGGGGATACGTCCGGATCTGTAACCAGCGGTGAGGATAGAAAGCCAGTGTTTTTTGAAGGGAGAAAGACAGTGTTACTACCCCTATCTTGTTTAGATCTAGAGAGGATGAGAGTGTGTGAATAGAGCAACCCTAGCAAGCAAGCGCGGAGGCTCCAGCCTATATATACGTAGTGAGCAACCCTAGCAAGCAACCCTAGCAAGCAAGCAACCCCTATCTTCATCAACTCGTACAAGACCAAGAAATTTGATTACTACAACGCCCTCTCACTCGCGTACTGAGCTTCGGTGCCTTAACTGCACCTGCCTTTGGCTGCATGACAGGAGGGCCAACCACCTGTTGGGCCCACCTGTCATAGATGCAAAGGCAGGAGCAGTAAGTAGAAGCTTTCGCTACACACTATCCCTCCCGCACAAGGTGGACGGACATGCAACAGTGCATTCGATACTGTAGAAGTAGGAGTAACATCATTGTTCGTCTTCTCGAAGAGGCGAAGAGCCAAGCGCAACCCGAACGTGGCAGTTGCGAACGCTCGCGTGGTGCGGTTCCTTGGAGTACTAGCCAGGCTCTTGCATGAGACAAAATTGCTATTGTTTAACAATTAAACTCCATTATCCATTGGTTGATACTCATTCTACATAGGTCCACGCGCTTAGCACCGTTTCCTCCTGGGGTCACCAATGTTTATTTGCTAATTAATAGCATTGCATGCAATGAACTAGCCATTGCAAGTCATTAAAAGCATGCACACCTCTCATCTCTTATTGGTTGATATGTCAAGAAACAAGAAACAAGGTAGAAGTTAATGCACCGCGCCTAAGTGTTTTGGGACTATGTATTTGGTTTTCATAAGATGACTTACACACCTAGACGGAGGGAGTAGTATAGCCCTGTAAACCGGAAAGGAGTATTTGCCTTTCTAGAGATTTCAACAAGTGACTAGACTACACCGTGTGCAGTACTCCCTCCCTTCCGGTTTATAGGGCTCAAATCTCAAATCTCATGAACCAAGGCATTTTGCGATTGGAGAAATGTATCTCGTACTTTACAAAACTACCCTAATTAAACTCATGCATTAATTGCATAGTTCTCTCGTTTTCCTCTCCGCCTTGGTCGCGGTGCACAATATTGAGCACTCCTACTCCCTCCTTTCCGGTTTATAGGGCTTATCTCAAAATCTTAGTTTTTTCATTTTATAAGGCTCAATTTGATTGTTCCCCATCACAAGTTCAGATTCCAAGGTGCATTAAATAATTGCATGCAGGTATTAAGAGAAAATTGACCAATGCATGTACTTTATGCATGCATGCATTGCAATTAATACATTGGTAAACATACATCTTTGAAGAAAACAAGAGCATTAATTGGGTGCTTTTGCAAATTACAAAAAGGATTCCACCACTCACCATCTACCTTGGTTGGTGAAATTTTTGAATTGAGCCCTATAAACCGGAAAGGAGGGAGTATATGACTAGCCACTCTATCTACATGCGGGACATTTCAAAGCATCCGGGCCCGCGTGCCATCCACCAAATCACAGCGAGGTGCTACAGTCGAGACTCACCTGTCACCCCGGTGTTGCCGTCATGACCCGTCATATCACAAAACGCGCACCTTTACCAGCAGTGGTAAGGTGGCCTCCAAGTTGGACTGGACGAAGCAACCATCATTTCACTGGAACGCTCGTTCAAGCCCTTTCTTCCCTTTCTTGAAGAAAACCTCACTCCAGGCTACTCACTACTGCCATTTTTCTTCTGTATCAACGAAGGAAAGGTGGGCGAATCAGTTATGCTGCTATATTTTCATTCCAAGAATCTTCTTTTTGCGAAGCACCGACCGATTCTCACATCCTATTCTTCTCCTGTTTTCATTGCGATTGTGGTTTCCTTTTAATTGCTTTTTGTTTGTCAGTTCATTGATGGATCCTGGAGCACAAGGCAAAGAGTTGCCGGCGGACAGCCCACTGGAGACGGCGATCTCCAGGAAGCAAGCACCGACCAACGAGTTGACCATGTTGGCGGGCCAACCCATGGAGACAAAGAACTCCAAGAAACAAGCACTAGCCCAAGAGTTGAGGACGTTGGCGGATGAACTCCTCAAAGAAAGTTGGAAGAACAGCAATGGCCCCACCGTGCCTGCCCCAGGAACTCTGATTGCCACCTATGTGAAGCTCAAGACCGAGTTTGAGGAGATAGTCGCCGTTGAGAAGCAGTATTCCCCTGGCAAGGTGATGGCCCCCATCGAGGACGAGGAGATGGCCCCCGGAGGGATGAGATCCCCCGGTGAGCTGCACAAGGTAAAAAAAATAATGGCTTATTACCATAGTTGTGGTTTTTGATTATTTGCAATGTGCTTGCTAATATATTTGGGTTGTGCAGGTGCCGGTGGACGTCCTTGATGATTCCGATGTCGTGGCCCGTCCTGTTGGCATCGCCCCGGAGATCGATTCCGATGCCGTTGTCCATCCTGTGGACATCACCCTAGAGATTGATTCCAATGTCGCAGTCAGTCTTGCGGACATCGCCCCAGAAATCGATTCCCATGCCGCTGTCCGTGCTATGGTCATTGCCCGAGAGATCGATGACAAGAAATAGTTGGTCGCGCTAATCCTTCAGGGTAGTTTGCATTGCCCTGTGTTTAATTACCAGAACGATGCGTGTTATCAAACCATCTTAGGGCTAGTGCACTGTCTTGTGTGGGCGGATCTTGCTACTTTTGTTTGGTAGTGAATCATGCGAACCCTCTCCGAGTTATGGAAACAGATGTATCCTCACCAGCTTTTGATGTAATATATGGCATGATTAGATGTAAGTTTGAACTGTTTATCATATCAGAAGGGCTTGTTTGATGATTCTTGGTGTTAGTAGGCTAGCTACTGTGTGAGCTATAGTACTTGCAAAACACTCACCAAAGAGAAACGTTGGGGCTGATGAGCTCGTGGTACGCTTATACTTATCCCTCGTCGATCGACCAATAGCCCTAGCTCATAAAATTGTAGGCTTAGCGATCGATGACCTAGGCGGGCTAGTTTGGCCTAGTGGGTTTTAGTGATATGACGTGCAACACAAAATCATAGCAGTGCAGAAACGTACTCCCTCCGTTCCAAAATAGATGACCTAGGCAGGCTAGTTTGGCCAAGTGGGTTTCAGTGATATGACGTGGTACAGTGCCGTCCAGTCTTCGCGTGTGGTAGCAGTATTGCGGGTACAGTAAGTTTTCTTGAAGAAGCGGAATTCAATGAAGTCATGATGGTTCCTTCGTCCGAACAACATACAGTGGGAAAGGTTGGGCCTGCGATACGACCGGGGTAGACCAGGATAATTTTGTGCATGGCAGGTGGACTAGGATGGTCGACGTCCCACATGTCAGCGAATGAAAGTATTCTTTCCGATATAGAGGACAAGCAACGAGTATTCATTGTTTATTTTTGATGAAAGTTATTGTCTCCACTGTTACGACGGAGGAGTGTGAAACAAGGCAGCCCAGTGAACTTGGCATGTGCACCACTCCCTCCATCCTCATGTAATGCCCAGGTTACAGCTTTTTCTCACTTTCTCTCTATCTATTTCCTCTCAAATGTTTTTTACCTTTCTTTTTTTAAGACACAATTGTTTTTATGCCTTTTTTAGAATTATTTTTTTATACCTAGGAGCACGTGTAGAGACGGGCTCTTGCAGAGCCCACTCCTTGACTTTGTCAATGCCTCTCTCTCCTCCACATAAGGAGTACTACTTGCTATGCATGCATGCGGCGGGCAGCTGGCATCTTGAGGGGCCAGGGCGGTGAGAGCGGGCTCCGGAAGTGGTCCGGACTCTAGCATAATTTTGGTTTTTACAGTATTTCTTTCTCCATTGACAGGTAGGCCCGCGTAGATAGATAAAGAACACGAGCTGATGAGGTGCATGCGGACTGTTTGACTGGTCAACCAGACAAATACGGAGCTATACGCTGAGCCAGTGACCGTATAATCACCATATCTCGTATACAATGATCAAAGTGAGCTACCAAGACAAGTTCGATGACCGCCAATGCATTTTACTCGGTAATAAATGACCAGGATTGAAGGGGAATCCAAATTTGCTTCGTCTTCTGTCCTTGAGCTCTTGACAAACCAATGCACTATACGGTTGTCCGGCCACTCCACCCCAGAGCTCTCACCAAGCGTCGTTCATACCACCGCGCCGCACACTAATCGGTAAGGCGGTGATGGCATCCCGCCGCGCCGAGTTCCTCGCCGCCCACAACCGCACTCAAAATGGTAGGGAAGCGATGGCATCCCACCGTGCCGAGTTCATCGCCGCTCGCGACCTCACAACTATGTGGGAGGAATTTGAAGATGCCAAGGTCGAATGGGCGGTAGAGCAAGAGGCGGCCAAAGCCGCACAGATGGAGCGGAGAAGTCAGAAAGCACTCAAGAAAAGAGAGGCCCGCCGCCGCAAGAAAGAAAAGGACGCACGCGCTGCTGCGGAGAGGTCGGCGGAGATCCAAGCACGGTGGGGTGTCGTCAAAAAAGCCGGGAAGGAGAACGACGGCGTCTGGCCAGCATGTGAGAAGTAGTAGTACTAGTAGTTTGTGTGTGTGTGTGTGTGTGTGTCTGAGTACGAGCATGTACCAGTACTACTAATTACTACTGTAGTTTTTAGAGCAAATTACCAGTACATTAGCCTAGACTAAATGGAAAAATTCCTATCCTAAGCATCAAATGGCATCTCTTTCTCTATAGGAATTGAGATGCATGTCATCTCACTTCCTATGATTTTCATATTCCTATCCTATGAACGAAAGGAGGCCTTTGTTGTAGTAACTACTGTAGCTAGCAGTACTGCTGGTACAGTAGTTTTCTTCAAGAAGCGGAATTCAACGAAGTCATGATGGTTCCTTCATCCAAGCAACTTCAAAGTGGGAAGTGGGCCTATGATTTGATGGCTCATTAGTCATTGTTACTGCGGTGCGATGACCTGGGTGACTCCCTTGGAGTTCTGCATGCATGGAAAGTGGACCAGGATGGTCGACGTCCCACATGTTGGCGAACGGAGTAGTATTCTTTCCGATATCGAGGTATAGTATCACTGCTGATTGATTCGCAAAAAAATAGTATCACTGCCGATTTATAATTATTTTTTATTTCTGATGAATGCTAGCGTTTCAACTCTTACGACGAAGGGTGCCAAACAAGGCACGTGCTGGATGTCCCACACGTCAGCGAAAGGAGTGGAACATGAACAGCGTGGTAGAGCCCAGCGTAAAAAAACAGCGTGGTAGAGCGTCTCCACTTCTTCCACTTCTGGGTCAGAGACCACACATAGTAGTACTTAGTGGTATGAACGATACAAAGTGTGACCTGGAGACAAAGACACGTTTTCCGCAAAAAAAATGGAGACAAAGACACGTCTAGTTGGAAGGTCTCGGGGCATACACGTAAACAAATATAAAAGTTAATATGTGCCTCCAACTAATATAGTAGTAGTAGAGTACTTAGGCACATACTCCATACCATCACCGTGCATTGCACGTTCAACATTTAGTGGTAGTATGTAGTAAGAGACAAATGCCGCCCAAGAGTTCCCTTCTCGACCTACTTTTGGGTGTTTGGTAGAGTGTATGGAGGGTGCATGAGTCCACACTAGTTTAGCACAAATACACTAGAAGCATGCATGAAGAGAGCATGCATGAAGAGGGGTGTTGAGTTGAGCATGCCTGAAGAGGGAACAACTATGCTAAGACGAGAACGCAACCAAACACACCCTATATGCCACGCATGTTCATACGATTTGTGCCTTTCTACTTCACTTACTGCGCTACATTACTCAGGTTCGTACGTCCACTCCTAGGTACATGTTCGTCTCGTAGTTCCAGTCCCACGTGTTCTTCATATAGATGGAATGATCCTTGCATAACACGTGCACCTTGATGCTAGATGTCTCGCGTGTTGGCAAAAGGATGAACAAAGCTCACGTAAAAAAATAGAGTGGAAGAACATAGATTCCGGGCGACCGAGAAGGAGCAAGGAACCTCGTGGTGGAGCGTCTGCACTCATAATATTTAATATTATTCAGCGATTTAAAATTAACCAATCATCTCCACAGTGGACTGGAAGAGTACGAAACACGGCAGCCAAGTGTAGTTACATCATACTAGTACATGGCTAACCCACGCTATCACCATATTTCTTGGCTTTCGTGCGACACCTATCTCTAGTAATCCAGTAGCCTGTATCGCTTCTCCCTCCTCGTCTCTATCAAAGTGCGGCGGGTTGGCGTTTCTGCCGTCTATTGAGGTCGGTTAACTATCACATGTTAGCGACATGCCAAGAGCATTCTAAAAAAAATTCCTTTCACGTTCCGTTTTCAAAAACAAAAAAATCCTTTCACGTACGAATTTGCATGTATGCTTTGAGCAACTTGCATGTCCTATATTGCTCCTGTTTGATACTCTAACTTAGCTAGAGGTTAGACTAACTCATGACTAACCCTAAACTAACTGTAGCCAAAGAGGTGTTTGGGTGACAGGGTTAGATTGACAATAAATGCACTTCATGGAGAGAGAAAAGTGATTTTTCAGTGGTCCCAATGAGAACTATCTCCAGTTAGCACCTCTTGGGTGGGATAGTTTTTTGGTGGGTTCGGTGCAACTTGCTCCAATCTAAACCCTCATGCTTGGATAGTTCAGGGCTATTTGAGCCCCAACTAGCTCAAACTAACTCTAACCCATGGATCCAAACAGGGCCTACAGCCAGTCTCGACACGGAGCAGTCGCGTGCACCGGGAAGCGGCGCTTTCTCGGCCGTCGCGCCACTTCAAAGCCGACGCCAGTGAGAGGTTGCCTCCGCTCTGGCCGGGCATTAATGTGGCACTAACACTCCAGGGCGACACTGACCATTTCACGTGGGAAGCGCGCGCTGGCAAGGGAGTATAGGTTTTGAACCGTTTCAGGTGTAGTACTGGTAGTTTGCAAAACTACTCAATTATTGCACTCGGTTTCCTAGGAAATTGTGGAAAAAAACGTTACTCCACAGCCCGCTTCCCTTCTCCTTCCTCTTCCACCGCCCGCGCACGTCCGCGGGAAGCGACTGGTCAACCCTTATATAGGAGTGCTAGCACAAAAAGATGCATGCATGGCCACTAAAATTTCCATATTAAAGCGCCGCTCCGGCGGGAGTATGGCGTATGTTGTTACCTTCGGCCGGCCCATGGCTACCGGGCGACGGCGACCAGAGAAGAGGCGGCGGGAGGGGAATGAATGCAGCTACTGTTTGGGTTCGCCTTCCGGCTTAAATAAATGTGCAGCATCATGTGTACCCGCGGGTGCACAAATTGTAACTTACGTGTCTGCTTAAGTGGGCGTCACGTAACTGGTGTGTGTGTGAGAGAGATTCTGAGAGATAGAGTGCGTGTGTGTGACTCTACTCTTCGGACATGTACTCAACCTTTTCCATCGGGATATAAGTATAATGGTATTTACTTTAGCTAGTGATTTACGTGGCCATGTTAACGTGGTTGTGTCAAAAAAATGTCACTTCCTGCTCGTGATTTGCGTTATATAATTACAAGCAAGATTCTCGTGCATTGCACGGAACATCAATATGCATTTTTTTACTGAACACCTGTTGTGATTGACCCATGCAGGAGTAATCCCATGTGTAAAAACTAATGATATCTCGAGAATTTTATCGGAAAACTGGTATCTCGAGAATGTCATCAAAAAATGAAAGATGAGAGATAAGGTGAGGAGGAGTGGAGTGTGGTGGTGACTGGTAGTCGGAATGGGCGGAGGCATGGGGATGGACGGCGCCGGCAGGCGGCAGCGGCCACCATGCATGCTAGATTGTTCTAGAGACTTATTCCTTTTTTATTTGCTGAGCAATGAGGTTGTGGGAGATAATGATGTGGAGAGAGGTGCGGGTATCTTTTGTAAAATTATCGTAGTTTGCTTTCTATCCTCAGATATAGATCATACAGTCTGTATTATAAGATGGCAGGCACACCATCACCACCAACTCATTTTTTTATAAGGGTATAGATGATAAGTTTGCTGACTACTAAAGTAAAGTGGAATTTGTCCATGTTATGCAAGTAAATAAAGCTGATTGTTCATCATACTGGTAAGGTTGGATGAAGGGTGGTAGGAACAAATGCTCCGCCTAGAGCATGTGTGTGTGAGATGGAGCCTTAGTGTGTGTGGGGGGGGGGTGTGTGAGAGAGAGAGAGAGAGATGGAGTCTTAGTTTGTGTGTGTGAGAGAGAGAGAGGGAGAGAGATGGAGTCTTAGTGTGTGGGGGGGGGCGGGCATGCGTGCTTGCGTTTGTGTGTGTTTTTGTGTGTGTGTGTGTGAGAGAGAGAGAGAGAGATGGAGTCTTAGTGTGTGTGTGTGTTGGGGGGGTGCGTGCGCACATGTGTGTGTGTGTGTGTGTGTGTGTTTGTGTGTGTGTGTCGCGGGGTCCTCTGTGGCGGATGTAATTTAAGTGTCCATGGCTTTCATCATAGAGAGGTGATGTGTATGGCAGAGGCCACCAACGATGGGGTGCGAGAGAGAAAATGCCCGTAGAGAGGGATGAGAAGGTGTGTGCGCGTGAGAGGAGTCGACTTCGAGAGAACGTGTTTGTTCGAGAGACACCGAGGAAGACTACTATATATCAATGGTGCATGTAGGCGGGAATTAAACTAATGGATGGTCTTATTGGTTTCAGGGATATAGGGGAAGAGTGAGAGGCGGGGGGGTAGCTAGAAGGAGATTGTTAACTGTGAGTGTGTGTTTTACCCATCCAGGCGGAAGTTATGTGCACAAAAGAGGAGAACGATTTGATGTGGCGTTAGGATTGAGGGTAATTAACTACGTATGGAGACATAGAGACCTTGAATGTGCATGTGTGAGAGGTATACATGTATACGTGGGATGTGTGTGTGTGCACGCACGCATGATCGAGATAAAAGAAAGAAGACATAAGTCATAATATCAACGACATGGGAGAGACGGAACGGTATGACAATATGCATGCATGTGAGAATGCATGGAAGAAGTGCCGAAAATTGAGCATGTGTTTTTGTCTTTAAGAGATAGTGGCATGGGCTGGAGCATGCATCTATGGCGAGCAAAGGGAGTGAGGCGCAACGATTGTGCAAAAGAGACCAACCTATAAATGCATATGTATGGAGAGACATATATAGTGTGGGTGATAGGAAGCAAGACTCCGTGCGAGAAAGAAATGTTGACGGAGAAACTACAGATAGATACAGAGATGGAGATGCTAGCTAGAGGGACATCTGCTAGTTTGGGTGTTGGAGATGACCGTCGGGTGGTTCAAAGGGTGAAGTTATATATGTGTGTGAGAGGGCACTTGACTGCATGTAGAGAGAAACATATGTAGTGTGCGTGATAGGAATCAAGAGTGAGGTCGAGAAAGAAGGTTGATGGAGAAACAGATAAATATAAAGATAAAGATGCTAGCTAGTGTGTGTTAGAGATAGGAGTATAGTGGATCAGAAGGCTGGGTTATGTGTGTGGGTGTGAGAGAGATAGACAGAGGGTGCGTTTGAGTCACATACAAACAGATATCAGAGAGAAATGAGATCCGGAGAGACGGAGTTTTGTGTCTGCGAGAGAGAAAGATATTTCACAACGAGAGTGATAGCTAGAGAGACATATGAGGGAACGCAAGATATCTCTAGGGAGAGAGGGTGTGTGTGAGCGACATACAAGAGAACGATGGAGAAATATGAGACTCTAGGAGACAGAGTTTGTGTTTGTGTGTGAGAAAGAGATATTGAAGAGGAAGAGTCATAGGTTCTCATATCTAAGGAGCGAAAGACATCTCTGTATGAGGGGTGTGCGAGTGGCACACATGGGAATAGTAGAGAGAAATGAGACCCCGGGAGACAAAGTTTTGTGTTTGTGTGAGAGAAAGAGATTCCACATGGAGAATCATAGTTAGAGACACATAGCAGGGAGCGAGATATACTTAGAGAGAGATAGAGTGATGAAGGTCGAGGGAGAGAGTACCGTCAGTGTGTTACGAAGATAAAATATCATTGTCGACATATAGGTAGCATGAGAGATACCTGAGAGACGATGAACGCGTATAGGTCCAGAGAGATAGTCCTATATAAGCATGAGTGATAGCTATATGAGACGAATATCTGGATTAAAGGGGGTTCAAATATTTAAACTGGAGATCACGACATCGATAATATCATAACGCAAATTGGTGTATCAAACATGCATATTCATTTGAATTTGGGCACACGTGTAATGTTATATAGTTTATCAATATTGGTGATCCATAGATTCTTCAATTACAAACAATGCATGGTTTATATGCAATTAATGTCTAAACGGGATTACACTATATGTTGCGTGTGTGAAACACATTATACATGTTTGAGAAGTAAAAAGAACCCGCATGAAACACACATTAATTGGAGACAGTTAGCGAGGAATGCATACATTGGATTTCAACATAAAGTGGTTTCAAATATTTGAAAATCCAAATTGATGGATACAACCTTATGAATCTGAGATCATGCCATTTGTAAACCATATTTATGTATAAATGGTGTTGTGCTTTTGAAAGTATATATTAAAAATGATGTATATAGAATGTAATTCCAATTGAAAATGGATCCCGCCCAAAAAAATAGAATACAAACGGGATTCGAATTGAGTTGGCACAGTAAGCGTGCACTCTGCAAAATTTGAACGAAGCGGGGAAAGTCGCAGTAACCGCCCGAAACCAAAATCTGCGAGATGCAAATCACTACTGCCTATCCCTGCCACACAAATCCTATATGCTGGATTTCTATAGGTTTCGATAGGGGTAGGTTTGTAATTTCACCCAAACGTGACGTAACCGCCTCTCACCCGGATTCATACACGGTGGGCACCAAAACACAGTGTGTCCTCGGCCGAAATTGACTCCCTCCCCGATTCATATTCATACATGGTGGGCGCCAAAAACAAACTCTCATCGGCAAATATTCGATGTATGCGAGATTACCGTACTATCCCCAACCGACTAGTGTTGCTGTGATGTAGTAGAAATTTGAAGCGTGGGCTAAGTTTGTAAATTTCCTCGCATTTGAGACAAGCGCGCCCTGAATACATGGTTCCCCCTTCCTCTCTACCTCCCTTTTCCCCATTCGTACTCCGTGGGCGCCAAAACACCCTCTCCACCCCACCCTCCTCCGTCCGCCGCCGTCCGCCACCCCATCCACCGCCGTCCTCCTCCACCATGCCAGAGCTGATACCCTGACGCCGTCGTCCATTACGAGATATCGACCTCTCTCATCCATGGCTTCGGACCGGGATCCTTGCATCCCGTCCTCTCGCTTCATCCCCGCCATAGTCCACCTTGCCGGCGCCGCTCCTATGACCGTCTCGTCCACCGCGCCCCGCCGCCACCATCTACCCTCCTAGATCTGCTTCCACATCGTCAACAGCCATCGCTACCGCAGCACCGTCAAATTCTCAGCAGATGCGTACATGGCGCCGCACCAGAGGCGGTACTCCTTCGTATCTGCTCAACTTATTTATCGCAGCAAGAAAATAGATCGCCACTGCTTTACTCCAATTTCTTGTCTTGGTTGCGAAGTTGCCTTTTCCGGTTTGCACCTTCAGATCCGCCATGGCACGCTCAACACCATACTCGCAATGCTCATGGTTTTCCCCTTTTATATTCCACACTAGTTAAATCACAGTAGACTAAATTTCAAAATTGGGTCAGTCGATTTTTCAGAGCTCGCCGGAGTTCGCCGGTGCGATCGAAGGGGCTCGGGTGGGGACGGTGGTTGTGGGGGCGGTGGTGGGGCCTCGTCGAACGAAGAAAACTCGATGCGGGTGGGGGCGGGGGTGGGGGTGGGGGTGGTGGAGGAACACAGGCGGTGGGGCCGGTGGTTCGGCCGGCGGCCCATGCGGTGTTCTGTATGGGAAGCATAGTATGTTCCTTGTCAGGAAGGGGAGCAGGGACATCTGCAGTCTAACAGCTGATATAGTTGGCCTGTACGTGATCGATAGGCTTTCAATTACTAGCGGCAATACAACACCGTAATTTCCAGCCAGTTCCACTTCCCCTATTTATATATCCTGGTTATGGTGTACCCCTGTTATGTACACTATGATCTGCCTAATTGTGGTGTGCTCTTGTTATCATGGTTTGGCAATAAACTCTCTATACAGTATATTATGAACCTATCATCTGCCAGCTATCCTTACTTCTGGAGCCTTTTTTGTACTTGTGCCAGATTATATAAATGCACACACCATATTACAGCACACATGTTCTCTCTCATCAGAATCCAGTGATAGCACACAAGTGTTTATAGGGGCGCCCCTATATTTGAATATCATCTGCATTACAAAGATAATCTCACAACTATTTATGTTTTCATGATTCTCAGATATCATACGCAATTACAGTGAATATCAGAATCCGCGCATCAGAAGAATATTGTGGAACACTGCAATGACTTACAAAATTGGCACCAAGGCATTGAGTGCCATTCTGGAAGCAATGAAACTCGTACGCTCCCCACCTGTTGATTCTTGTTCAGAATATCATCCTAATGACTATTCTAACCTCGAGGAGTCAAAGGCAGATGGCCTGTCCTGTTCACCCATCAAGGTGCCTGTTCTAATTTGGCAAGGTTTTATTGATTGCACGTATCTTGCATATGTTGTCTTGCATTTCTTCTACTTTGTTGCACCGCCATCTACTTAGTTTACTCATCATATATGTCGAGATGCCATGCCCATCCATTATCAGTACATATTCCATCTGTCATCGTACCATGTTTTTTCACTCAAATGTTGTTCTGGTGCATCAGACATCAAAAAGGAAGAGGGTGATTGCCGAACCTGAAGGAGCACCAGCAAAGTCCTTGAAAAACGTGGTGGTGTCGAAGAAATCAGACAGCACCCCGCTTATATTGGCTGTACAACCAGTGACACAAAACGTAGGACCGACTCCAGCAGACTGTACCCATACTTCACTGGTCACACACCACTAGCCCCACCACACAGGACCTGCACTCCAGCAAAAGGTATACCGATTTCATTTGCCATAGCACCAACTGTACCACAGAAAGATCCCACTCCAGCAAAAAGTATAGCAAGTCCACCGGCCGAAGACCTATCCCAACTGCAGAGACGGCCAATTCCTGCAGATTGGAACCCCATTCCATTTATTCCCAGTTTAAAAGACAATGCTTTCAATGTTGTTAGGGACTACGTGCATATATTCCCATCATGGGAAGATTATTGTGAAGACAAACACCATTTTCACATCTTCCTGTCCAACTTATGTGTAAGTGCTATTATTCATGGTTATTATTTTCCTGTTTTCTGCTGATTGAACACATCAATGATTTACATTACATTGTTGTAACTAGGCGAGGGTCAATCTGGATAGTCATGAAGAGCAAAGCTTGCTTGTGCTTTTCAAGGAAGCATTGCAGCAGTATCGGTGTTACCTGAGGAAATCACACTTTGATGGCAAGTATATAAACGAATTTCCGGTGAAGTCTCCTGTGCTAAATTTAGAAGACATTGAATGGAAAAACCTTGTTATGCACTAGTCTCGTTCCCAGGATGAGGTACTGTCTATGAAATCACATGACAATTTGAACTTCTACTATTCCGCATGTGCCTTACGGATCTTTTTTGCAGGAAATCTGCTCGAAGAAGAGCTCCGGTTTGACAAGAACGACAGGATATTGCAAATATGCTGCCCGCTGCTTTGCTCTTGTTAGTACCTGTTGTCCTGTATCACTGTACTTGCATACATACCTGGTTCATTATGTGACAGCAGTATGCATGATAGCTTGCTTATCAATTGTTCGCTTCAAATTATCTGATCTGTATGAATGGTTACATTAGTGTAGAATATATCCAATGCCAATGTTTTTTTAGCTCTGCATTGCTCTTGTAAGTACATGATGTCCTTTATCAGTGTACTTATAATGACAGGTAGTTGTTCATGTACCATCACTCTGCAGCTTATTTTCCTTTGCCCTCCATTTTCTACACATCAGATCTATATTTACTCTTACCATAAGGTTGGTACTAAAGAAGTTTAGTTGTGCATTGCTCTTGGCTGTACCTTTTTCCTGTATCGCTACACTTACATTTATAGCTACTTGGTTATGTAGCATCACTATTCATCTTATCTTAAATATTCTCCATTTTTTTGTATATTATCACATCTATATTTACTCTTAACAAAATGTAGAATAAAGGCAATGCTTTTGAAGAATATTGAAAGCACGTTATATCGACTAGAGGGGGGGTGAATAGGCGATTTTTGTGAAATTCTTCACTGAGGAATTTGCTCGTGAGGAAATTCCTTGGTGAAGAAATACTAGCAGCGGAATAAGTACTCAAAAGTAAACATAACAGATTACATGCATGGTCATCATGATGAAATGAAGACAAACACAGAGTACAGAAAGCGTAGGTACAGGATAACTCTAGATGAAGACAACAGACTGAAGAAATTGAACTGAGGAATTTGTGAAAGTCTTCAGTCAATGTCTTCAAACACAGATATGAACAAACAGATAACACTGTAATGAGGAAATGAAAGTGTTGAGGAAATAGAACCAGTAAGCTTAGTGAAGACAATGATTTGGTAGACCAGTTCCAACTGTTGTCTCAGTTGTACGTCTGGTTGGAGCGGCTGAGTATTTAAACTCGAGGACACACAGTCCCGGACACCCAGTCCTGAGCACGCAGCTCGGGACACCAAGTCCTCACCGTATTCTCCTTGAACAAAGGACACACAGTCCTCGTCCAATCACTCGTGGTAAGTCTTCAGGTGACTTCCAAACCTTCACAGACTTGGTCACTCGGCGATCCACAATTCCTCTTGGATGCTCTAGACCTTGACGCCTAACCGTCTGGAAGAAGCACAGTCTTCAAAGGTAACAAGCGTCGGATCCACGCAGGATCAATTTCTTCAGTGATGCTCAATCACTTTGGGTTTGTAGGTGTTTTGGGTTTGGGTTTGGATTTTCCTCACTTGATGATTTTCGCTCAAAGTCCTCGGAGGATGGGTTGCTCTCAAATGACAAGTGTCAAGTTCACGCGGAGCAGCCAACCAGCTAGTGGTTGTAGGGGGCGGCTATTTATAGCCTAGGGAGCAGCCCGACATGATAAGACATAAATGCCCTTCAATAATATGACCGTTGGATGGATAAGATATTTTGGGACAGCTGGCACATAGCACAGCAACGGTCGGAAATTTGGATTACAAATTCCTCATGGCTATCATGTTCCTCACTGTATAGGCAATTCGCACTGGCGGATTCCTAACTCCTCAGTCAGAGCAAAGTCCTCAGTGACCAGAAGAACTGCGTCTCTGTCACTGAAGAATTTGACTGAACTGTATGAGATTTCCAATGGCTTCACTCGAAGGGATTGGTAGGTGTAGGATTTGAGTTGAGCATCACATTGAAATTTTCTCCTTAGTATTTCCTCGACCCCCTTTAACAGTACGGTGTTTCCTATGACTCAAGAAAGAGAAAAATGAAACTACGAAAACAAAAGTCTTCACGCTTCACGTTCCTCGAACGAATACCAAGTCTTCAAGGTCACACCAATTTCTTCACTTTCAAAGTCTTCAGAAAGTCTTCAGAAGGTCTTCAGAATATCAAAGTCTTCAGTCGAAGAACTTCATTTTTAGGGGTCGACTTTCACTGTAAATATCAAACTCCTCATAGACTTATAGACCTGTGTACACTCATAAACGCATTAGATACTTAACCTATAAGTCTTCAATACACCAAAGTCACTAAGGGGCACTAGATGCACTTACAATCTCCCCCTTTTTGGTGATTGATGACAACATAGGTTAAGTTTTCAACGGGGATAAATATATGAAGTGAAGAAACTGATATTGAGGAATTTGATTGCAAGATATAGAAGAACTCCCCCTGAAGTTGTGCATAGTGAGGAATTTGCTTTTGAAGCAATGCACACTTGAAGAGTTAAATCATGGAGATCTCCCCCTATATCTTGTAATTCATACACGCATTTGATATATGATATGAAGAATTGAAATGCATGATGAAATATGGTGCTTGATGCAATTCAGCATGCGTGCGATAACATTAATGAGGAATAAGCATCCAGAATAGCGCATCAAAAGTATCGGAGCTCAAGCATGTATCGAAGTATCAGAGCATAGTGCAACAAAAGTATCAGAGCACCGAGCACCATAGAGTTTAAGATTACAACTCGATCCAATAAAGGTTTCGGAAGAACGAGAGTTGCAACTTAAAAAAATATGCCCTTATTATAGACCCGCTTGAAGACTAACTCAGATTTCTCCCCCTTTGTCATCAAATGACCAAAAGGATCGAAACTGAGGACTAACGCCCCTGAAGATATTCAAGTTGATGGAGCGCCAGTGTTGTTGGGGTCGGTTGTTGAAGTAGGGCCTGCTGCAGTGTCGTCCAAGTCTTCATTTTCATCAGTGTCGCGCGATGAAGAATATGAACTGGCCACCAGAGAAGGAACCTTGACTTTCTTGTATTTCTTCAGCGGAGGTGCCGACCAGGCAAATTCTTCTTTGAGGCCCATGTTCTCCAAATCTTCAGCACTATATACTTGAGACAGAATAGCCCAGGTGCGGTTGAGGGTTTCATGAAGGTAGTAATGGTTTTTCTTCACTGCATTATATGTGGCAGTCATGTTGTGAAGAATTGAACCAAACTGAGGCTTGACCCATTTGTGATTGCGATCAACCTTTTGATGAAGACTGAGGAGTAGCTCACGATCAGTCATCACCCTGGGTGCTGTGGCTTGAGGATTTGTCTTGGTAGTGTTAGCAGCAGTGTCATGTATGGCAGAGTCATCATTGGTGGAATAAGAAGCAGCCTTGCGAAATTGTCCATCCAATGGACGAATGCCTTCATCTATCACAGCAGTGGCCTTGCCTTTTTCTTCAGCTGAGGAAAATGTCCGTTTGAGGACTTCAATGGGAGGCAAGTAGCTGCAGTGGTTGAGAGTTTCAGCCTTGTAGTTGAGTGAAGACCTTGTCCTGATGAATCTCATAATCCACAGCGCATAAGGCTTCAGCTCAAATGGTGACATAGCAATGTTGGCCAGAGTCCTCATGAAGAAATCATGGAAGTTTATGGGAACGCCATGTATGATGTTGAAAAGCATATTCTTCATGATGCCAACAATTTCTTCATCAGAAGAATCGTGTCCTTTGATGGGACTGATTGTCTTCGTCAGAATGCGATAGACAGTCCTAGGCACATACAGCAGTTCCTTGACGAGGAATTTGGTTCGAGGTGATTGCCCTGGCTTCAGAGGCTTCATGAGCACTTGCATGTAGTGGTTTGACAGCTCAGGTTCATTGTACACGCAACGCGCATCTTCAATGGGTGGACTAAGAGAAAGGCAGCGAAGCAATTCAGTTGTTGGGGCCTTGTAGTGAGTATTGTTAGTCATCCAGTCCAGAACCCATGAATTGACATCGTCAGAGTTGCCAGTGATGTGCAGTGTAGCATAGAATTGAAGAATAAGTTCTTCATTCCAATCACATATATCTGTGCAAAAGTTGAGTAGCCCAGCATCGTGAAGAACACTGAGGACTGGCGTGAAGCTCGGCATAGATTCCATATCCACGTGAGGAATGTGTGCATGGGCGAAGACTTTGTCTTTGTTGTAAAGCACTAAGGAATAGAAATTTGCTTGGCTGGCAGTCCAGAAACGCCTCTTCCTTATGCGAGCAGAGTCATAAGGATTGTATTCAGTGAAGAATACGTGCTCGCCATAGAAGTCTTCAGCCTTGAATTTCTGTTTCCTTGAGAATGGATCCTTTGGCCTTGGCAGAGGAGTGTCAGTGAGTTGCATCACGACCTCAGGAATCGCAAGCTCAGGTTCTTCAGGCTGAGGAATTTCAGGATTTTCCTCAGGTGCAGTCACCTTGTCTGTTTCAGCAGCAGTTTCTTCAGCACTAGGGGCTGGAATTTCTTCATTCACATTAGCAGTGGGATGAGTTGCATCAGAGCCCAATTGTACGGTTGGTGAAGGAGAGTGAGGAATTTGGTGCAGGGGAGTGAAGAGTGGGGAATTTGGATGCTGACTTTCCCAAAAGTCGTCATTCATTACTGGAGTTGTGCTTCCAATATCCACATCTTCATCATCAATTTCTTCAACACCAGCCTCTTCAGCGTCAAACTGAGGCATTGGTGATGAGACCATTGGGGTTGAAGGGATTGCATCCGCTTCAATTTCTTCATCAATCTGCTTTGATGAAGCAGCAGATTGAGTTTCTTCATCTGATCCACTAGGGATCTCATAATCTTCACCAAAAGGAACAAGGTCCTTTGATGGCATGGAGGAGATAGGAATGGCATCAATTGGATTTGCAAAAGAGCTTGTCATTTGCTTCATCTTCTTGGGAGCTGAGGATTCTGAAGCAGCTGATGCCTTCCTTTTCTTCACAGCAGCTCGCTCTGCAGCCTTGGTTTTCTTCACATCTAAGGCAGAGGGAAGAATTGGAGTTGGAGTTGGTGCAGGTGGAGCTGAGGAATCTGGTTCATTTTCTTCAGGCACAACTGTTGTAGTTGCCCTGGTTTCTTCATTTTCTTCAGGCGCACCACTAGTGGATGCCCTGGCAATTTCATCAGCGGCTGAAGCAGAGTCATCAGCCTTGGAGCTAGCATTTTCTTCAGCAGCCTGAACTTCATCAGCGGTGCTGGCATATTCTTCAGTTTGCTGAACAGATGCTTCAGCTTGAGAAATTTGTTGCGTTGAGGCAGTACCCTTGGTGAAAGTATCAGTTAGCCTTACAAATCTGACCTTGGCTCCTTGCCGATCAGCATAGTACGAGTCAAAGTTGTCGCTGAGGGCTTTGATCTCAGCCTGCATCTTGACAAGTTCCTCAGGCTTCATTTTGAGAACATTTTTCTTCAGCAGCTTTTCCTTGCGATACTGGGATTTCTTGATCTCTCTGGCCCTATCATATTTCCACTTCTCCTCTTGGATGAAGTGAGTCAGCATGTGACTTTGGCCAGGTGTGAGTTTGAAATCAGGCATAGGAGTGTTGGGATCCTTGTGCCAGAGATCAATATAGTCGAGGATCGCTCGTGGATCCAAAAGCAGGGGCACAGGTGTGCCTTTGGCTTTAGCAGCCCTTTCTTGGCGGTCCCTGATGATTTCAGCGAGTTCTTCTTCATCAGCTTCATCATCCTCAGATGGCACCGTGAAGACCACTTGCTTCTTTGGACTTGGGCGAGTGCCGCGTCCAGCGGTAGCCTTTTTCTTTAGTAATGAGGGTCCAGCTGAGGATTTTGGTGCAGCTGAGGAACTAGCTGAGACACCAGAGGCAATAGAGATGCCAGTTGTCCTTTGGCATGATGCCAGATGCACAGGAGGTGAGGACTTTGTCGGGACAGCTGAGGACTTTGTCGGAGCAGGAGCAGCATGAGGAATTCGCTTTGAAGATTTTGAAGATTCTGGCCGTGAGGGCGCAGAAGGTGAAGCACTTGGCTTACGAGCAGGCTTCTTCATCATTGATTTCCTCGGCTTGGCCGGAACCTCAGTGGCAGCAGCAGCAGCAGCAGATTCTTCATTGAATTTCCTCACTGCTTCTTGTGCTTGCTTTTGCAGTTTACGTTGGCGCTTGGCCCATTCTTGAGGAAATTCCTCACCTCTTCTGATGCTTGTGGGATCAGCCACTTGGCCAGGTGCCAATGGAGGTCTTGGGCATGGAGGATTTACTGCGAATTTCTTCATATACTTGGGAGTGACGTATCTATATTCCCTCCACTCACGTGCCCATCTCCTTTCAATCCTTTGAATGCGCACCTTGCGCTGATTTTTGTCTTCTTTACCAAATTTGGATTCATCAGGTGTGCAATAATCAGCATATATGTCCTCAGGTATTTCAAAGGCAGTCATGACCTCAGGCTTCTTTCCTCCTTTCTGTGGCCTTTTGCCTTCAGCCATATTCTTCAGATGAGGAATTTGAACAATGGAATTCTCTGAAGAGGTATGCAACTTTTCTTCGAGGAACGCTGCAAATGAGTTAAGTTGATGAGAACCTAAGGATTCAGCGGCGGACATGTGTACCTGTGAACAGAGTATAGTTGCGAGGAATTTGAAGAGGTCATATGCGTTCTCAGAGGGTTTTGTAAAGAACAAGTTTTGTGGAATTTTGACCAGATTCTTCTTGAGGAATTTCACTAAGCTCCATATATATCTTAGGTTCCAAAGTTGTATAGATTGAGAATCCACACAATTGAGGAATCTTGAAGAAATTTAGACTTAGGGAAATGAATCAAGAACAGAGAACAAGTGAGGTGTTTTGTGTGTGAGGATTTGAAGAATAAAAACACCTTCGAAGATTTTGTAGAAAAACTTCGAATCAAAGAGGGCAGTAAAATTAGCTTTTAATTACCCTGAATGAAGAACACGACGAACTGTGAGTTGGAACAGTGAAGTTCGTCAATGCAGATCTTCCACGCCCTAACTTGGCGGAGGAAGACGTCTACGGCGGCGGCGGAGGTGAAGATTTCCGCTGTCGGCGCGAGTACGTCGGCGACGAGGTCGAGGAAGAGAAGCTCTTCCTCACCGGCGACGATGGAGTAGCGACGGCGCTAGGGTTTGGAGAGCTCGAGCGAGGTAAAGGAAGTGAGGATGGCAACGGAGGGGTATTTATAGCCGCAGTAAAAACTGCTCGTCCGAAGATTTAGGACTAACATGCCCCTGGCCGTTCTCCTTCACTTGACATGTGTCACCCACGTACTGTGTAGTGGAGATCGTGTCAGATCGAGGGTGAGTAAAATATCCATCGTGGGAAGCGGAACGGATTGAGCGGCAAAACCGAAAGTTTGGATAAGATCAGTTTTAAAGTTCCGTTCGCAATCTCTTCAGCTGACAAGGACACAGTGAAGAATTTGAACGAGTTTCAAATAGAACGCACAGGAAGAATTTGTGAATAGACTGGATTGAGTATAGCATAGAGGGGAAGGGTCCGATCACATTCACTTAGCAGAAAAGTTCAAACTTGAAGAAATAGCTATAAGTGAATGCTGTAGAGGACATAAACTCATATATATATATATATATATATATATATATATATATAGCCAATGAAGAAAAACGACGGCATAAGTGAAGACTTTGTAAAGTTTGAAGAATTTGAAAAACTGAAGAATTTCAAAAGTAAAAAAACTCAAATTGAAGATTTTCAACTTCTGTGGTGGCGTGACCCACCGTGTAAGAATGATGATTTCAGACACCGCGTACATTTGTCGTAGGGTTCTGAGAATCAAAATCTTCATTAATTTCTTCACACTTAGAGTGTTATTCTTCATTGATTGAAGAAAAACGTTTCTTCATGTGTTGCACATCTAAGTCATCAATTATGCATAAGTGTTAGGATGAGTGCATTTTCAAAGTACATTCGAAGATTCTAAGATATTTAGCTCACACCGCAACTTGCTAAATCTCTTCTCATCCAAGGGCTTAGTGAAGATATCGGCTAGCTGTTCTTCAGTCTTCACATGCTCAATAGAAATGTCGCCCTTCAACATATGATCACGAAGAAAATGATGACGAATTTGAATGTGCTTTGTCTTCGAGTGCTGAACTGGGTTGTGTGCAATCTTGATGGCACTCTCATTGTCACAGAGGAGAGGCACATTCTTCACGTTGATACCATAGTCCTTAAGTGTTTGCTTCATCCATAGTAGTTGAGCACAGCAAGAACCAGCAGCAATGTACTCAGCTTCAGCAGTAGACAGTGATACGCAGTTCTGTTTCTTCGAGGACCAACAAACCAAGGATCGTCCGAGGAAATGACAAGTACCAGATGTTGACTTGCGATCCACACGGTCACCAGCATAGTCAGAATCAGAATATCCAATGAGGTCAAAGTCTGAGCCCTTGGGGTACCATAATCCTAGTGTTGGTGTGTGAGCTAGATATCGAAGAATATGCTTCACAGCCATATGGTGTGATTCCTTCGGTGCAGCTTGAAATCGTGCACACATGCAAACACTAAGCATTATATCTGGCCTAGATGCACATAAGTACAATAAAGAGCCAATCATGGAGCGGTATACCTTGTGATCGAAGTCAGTACCATTTTCATCAGTGCATAGATGACCATTTGTGGGCATAGGAATTTTGAGACCTTTGCAATCTCGCATGCCGAATTTCTTCAGGACATCCTTGAGATATTTCTCCTGAGATATGAATATCCCATTGTGCTGTTAACGAATTTGTAGACCTAAGAAGAATTTCAATTCTCCCATCATAGACATTTGATATTCTTCACTCATCATATAGGCAAATTCATCACTATAACGTTGGTCAGTACAGCCAAAGATGATATCATCAACATATATTTGGCACACAAACAGTTCACCATCATATGATTTAGTAAAAAGATTGGGATCGAGTGAACCGGGTGTGAAGCCTTTCTTCATGAAGAATTCCTTCAATGTGTCATACCACGCCCGTGGGGCCTGCTTGAGGCCATAGAGGGCCTTGTTAAGTTTGAATACTTTGTCAGGATGTTTTGGATCTTCAAAACCTAGTGGTTGAGCAACATATACTTCTTCCTCAATCTTACCATTGAGGAATGCACTTTTCACATCCATTTTATATAAGATGATATCATGATGGTTAGCATAAGCAAGTAATATGCGAATAGCTTCAAGTCTAGCAACAGGTGCAAAAGTTTCATCGAAATCAATTCCTTCAACCTGTGTGTAGCCTTGAGCTACTAGTCGTGCCTTATTCCTCACCACAACACCATTTTCATCTTGCTTGTTGCGGTAGATCCACTTTGTACCAATGATGTTATGCTTGCGAGGATCGGGACGATTGACCAGTTCCCATACGTTGTTGAGCTTGAACTGATGTAATTCTTCTTGCATGGCCTGAATCCACTCAGGCTCCAGAAATGCTTCATCTACCTTAGTGGGCTCTGTGATAGAGACAAAAGCAAAGTGCCCACAAAAGTTAGATAGATGTGAAGCTTTTGAGCGTGTGAGAGGACCTGGTGCTCTAATGTCATCGATGATCTTCTCCACTTGCACTTCTTTTGCAACGCGAGGGTGAGTCGGTTGCCGTTGAGGAATTTGATCAGCATTTTCTTCAGCATCAATTTCCTCAGCATTTTCTTCAGGTGCATCAGTTCGACGTTTTTCACGTTCTGGAACGAATTCTTCAGCAGATTCTTCAGTAGGAATGATATCTTCAGTAGCCTTGAGCTTGATTGATTCCTCAGGTGCTGGTTCATCTAACACAGAAGGTAGGTGCTCTCTTTGCGAGCCATTAGTTTCATCGAACCGCACATCTACAGTTTCAACAATCTTGTGAAGAACATTCTTGAAGACTCTGTAGGTGTGCGAGTCCTTTCCGTAACCAAGCATGGAACCTTCATGTGCTTTCGGTGCAAATTTAGAGTTGTGATGAGGATCTCTAATCCAGCATTTAGCACCGAAGACTTTGAAATAACTCACATTGGGTTTCTTGTCAGTGAGGAGTTCATAGGCAGTCTTCTTGAAGAATTTGTGAAGATATACTCTATTGATGATATGGCACGCAGTATCAATTGCATCAACCCAGAAACGACGAGGGGTTTTGTACTCATCGAGCATAGTGCGAGCCATCTCAGCAAGAGTCCTATTCTTGCGCTCCACGACGCCATTCTGTTGAGGAGTATAAGGAGCAGATAATTCATGAGTAATACCAAGTTCATCAAGATAGCCATCGAGACCCGAATTCTTGAACTCAGTGCCATTGTCACTTCTGATGTGCTTGATCTTCACACCAAAGTTAGTTGAAGCCCTCGAGGAAAATCGTTTGAAGACTTCCTGCACTTCAGTTTTGTAAGAGACAAGGTGTACCCATGTGTAACGAGAGTAATCATCAACAATAACAAAACCATATTGAGATGCTTCATTAGAGACAGAGGAATAATGGTTAGGACTGAAGAGATCCATGTGAAGCAATTCGAATGGACGAGTAGTGGTCATGATAGTCTTCGCTGGATGCTTGGCCTTTGTCATCTTTCCAGCTTCACAGGCACCACATAAGTGATCCTTGAGGAATTTGACATTTTCAATGCCAATGACATGCTTCTTCTTCGCAAGCGTGTGCAGATTCCTCATGCCTGCATGACCAAGTCGTCGATGCCATAGCCATCCTTCTGAAGTTTTTGCAAGTAGGCACACGGCAGGTTGTGAATCTGCAGAGAAATCAACAATATACAAGTCTCCTCTCCTAAAGCCATCGAAGACTTTGGATTTGTCAGATTCCATAATCACAACACAACGATACTTGCCGAAGACAACAACCATATCAAGATCACAAAGCATTGAGACAGACATAAGATTGTATCCTAAGGACTCAACAAGCATGACTTTGTCCATGTGTCGATCCTTTGTGATAGCAACCTTACCTAGACCCAATACCTGACTTTGGCTTTTATCAGCGAAGATGATATGCTTCATGTGTGATGCTGATAAAGGAGCATCCATCAACAGATTTTTGTCGTCGGTCATGTGATTTGTACATCCACTATCAAGTATCCATTCAGTGGCTTTGGGTTGATCATCCTGCAGATGAATTAGTGCAACTTACGAACCTCATATACTTCAGTAGTGAAGAATATGATATCAGAATTCATCAGATCAATTTCATCAAGCAGTAGAACCGATAAAACAGAGGAAGGACGTGTGAAATGAAAGTTCATTTCATCATGGTTAGCCTGCGTCCTTTCAGGCACTGTTGTCAGGTCCCCAGCAAATTCTTCAGACGTTACAGCACGTCTGGCGACCTGACCCTGCAGAAGAGATTAGTTCTTTTTCTTCACCACCCACATCTAAAGGGGTGGCAAAGAGTTCATCACTCTGCGAGCTCCATATGAGAATGGTGGCAAGGCAGCCAAACCATTTCGTTTCACATAAGAGGGGTTAGGGTAAGCATATGAATAAGCAGAGAAATTCTTCGAGGCCTTATGAACATGATAATTTGAAGAATAATGCTCATATTCATAGCCCTTGGCTCTTCCCTGCGAAACAGAGTTGTTAGCACGATAATGTTCATATGAGGACTTTGATCCATGTGAGGAATTTGATCCTCTTGAGGAATTTGGTCTGTATGAGGACTTGGATCCATATGAAGAATTTGGTCCATATGAAGAATTTGATCTGAGGTTCCTTTTCTTCACAGGTGGTGTCATGAGGACATTCACCTGAAGACTTTCAAGGCAACTTTTGGGAACCCAGATTTTCTTCACAGGGGAACCGTTCCTGCAGTTAGTGCCAACATATCTAGCAAATACTTCACCATTCTGATTTTTGAACAGTTTATAGTTGGAGTCAAATGACTCATCAGAAGAATGAGAAGATTCACATGTATAGCCAGATAAATTAGACGGGTCAACTGGAGGTCCCTTTGCAGCAACCCATGAGGTTTTGGGGTACTGCTCAGGCTTCCAATATGTACCATCAGCATTGAGTTTCCTCTCAAAGGCAATACCCTCTTTCCTAGGGTTCCTGTTGAGGATCTGCTTTTTAAGCACATCACAAAGAATCTGATGCCCTTTGAGGCTTTTGTACATGCCTGTCATGTACAATTCCTTCAGCCCTGCATCGTCAGTGATACTAGCAAAGTCCTCAGATGAGGAATTAATGATAGCAGAGATAGGTGAAGAATTTGTAACATTTGAAGCATTTGAACATTCAGGTGAAGAATTAGCAGATTCTCGTTCAATGCATTTTAAACATGGAGGAATAAATTCTTCCTGAGCTGCGCTAATTTGTTGAGCAAGTAATGAATCGCGCTCCTTCTGTAGATCTTCATAACTCTCTCTTAGCTTCTCAAGATCTTGCTTCTTTTGAAGATATTCATAAGAAAGCTTCTCATGATCAGACAAGAGAGTGTTATGATGATTTTGAAGGTTGTTAAACTTAGACTGAAGTCTCTGAAGATTTTCAGTCAAGGCCTTAGAGCGATCCATTTCTTCACCCAACATATCATCACTTTTGTCTAGCATGTTTTGAACCTTTTCAAAAGCCTTATGTTGTTGCACAGCAATTTTAGCAAGTTCAGAATAGCTAGGCTTAAAATTTTCATCAGATTCATCATCGCTAGATTCAGAGGAGGCGTATTTGAGTACCTTGGCACCCTTTGCCATGAAGCAATAGGTGGGAGCATAGTCATCACTGCCTTCGTCAGCCTTGTTAGTGAGATCACTTTCTTCAGCGTTGAAGATGGATTTGCTGACGAATGCAGTAGCGAGGGCTAGGCTCGCCACACCGGACTCAGAATCATCAGATTCTTCTTCTGCTTCACTTTCTTCAGATTCAGCCTCAGAGTCCATTTCCTTGCCAATGAATGCCCGAGCCTTCTTGGAGCTGCTTTTCTTGTGCGACGAAGATTTTGAGGATTTTGATGATGAAGATTTAGAGGGCTTCTTCTTTTTCTTTGCATCATCAGAACTGTAATCCTTGTATTTCTTCTTCTTTGATTCCTTTTCCCACTGAGGAAAATCTTGGATGTAATGTCCTGGTTTCTTGCACTTGTGACAAAGCCTCTTCTTATAGTCACTGGTTGAGTAATCATTGCTCCTTGAGGACTTTCCAAAACGACCACGTCTTGAGAACTTCTGGAATTTCTTCACAAGCAGCGCCAGATCATGACTTAGTTCTTCAGGATCACCAAGGCTGCTATCAGAGTCTTCATCTTCGGACTCAGATACTACCTTGGCCTTTAGTGCACGTGATCTGCCATAGCTCGAACCGTAGAGATCTCTCTTCTCAGCAAGCTGGAACTCATGAGTGTTTAGACTCTCGAGGATATCAGCGGGGTCAAGTGACTTGTAATCAGCACGCTCTTGAATCATCAGTGCCAGAGTGTCGAATGAGGAATCAAGCGATCTCAGCAATTTCTTCACCACCTCATGGTCGGTGATGTCAGTGGCACCAAGAGCTTGAAGCTCATTTGAGATGTCAGTGAGGCGATCGAAGGTTTGCTGAACATTTTCATTGTCGAGTCTTTTGAAGCGGTTGAAGAGATTGCGAAGAACATCAACTCGAGAATCACGCTGAGTTGAAACTCCTTCATTGACTTTGGACAGCCTATCCCAGATAAGCTTAGCAGTTTCCAAAGCACTCACTCTACCATACTGTCCTTTACTCAGATGGCCACATATGATATTCTTCGCTTGGGAATCAAGTTGCTTGAATCTCTTCACATCGGTAGCGTTCAGTGAGGGTGAGACGGAGGGAACACCATTTTCCACAACATACCAGAGATCGTTATCAATTGCCTCAAGATGCATGCGCATCTTGTTCTTCCAGTAGGGGTAGTCCGTCCCATCAAAGGTAGGACACCCAGCAGAGACCTTGATCATACCTGCGGTCGACATAACTAAAACTCCAGGCGGTTAAACCAAAATCACACAGAACAAGGGAGTACCTTGCTCTGATACCAATTGAAAGCACGTTATATCGACTAGAGGGGGGGTGAATAGGCGATTTTTGTGAAATTCTTCACTGAGGAATTTGCTCGTGAGGAAATTCCTTGGTGAAGAAATACTAGCAGCGGAATAAGTACTCAAAAGTAAACATAACAGATTACATGCATGGTCATCATGATGAAATGAAGACAAACACAGAGTACAGAAAGCGTAGGTACAGGATAACTCTAGATGAAGACAACAGACTGAAGAAATTGAACTGAGGAATTTGTGAAAGTCTTCAGTCAATGTCTTCAAACACAGATATGAACAAACAGATAACACTGTAATGAGGAAATGAAAGTGTTGAGGAAATAGAACCAGTAAGCTTAGTGAAGACAATGATTTGGTAGACCAGTTCCAACTGCTGTCTCAGTTGTACGTCTGGTTGGAGCGGCTGAGTATTTAAACTCGAGGACACACAGTCCCGGACACCCAGTCCTGAGCACGCAGCTCGGGACACCAAGTCCTCACCGTATTCTCCTTGAACAAAGGACACACAGTCCTCGTCCAATCACTCGTGGTAAGTCTTCAGGTGACTTCCAAACCTTCACAGACTTGGTCACTCGGCGATCCACAATTCCTCTTGGATGCTCTAGACCTTGACGCCTAACCGTATGGAAGAAGCACAGTCTTCAAAGGTAACAAGCGTCGAATCCACGCAGGATCAATTTCTTCAGTGATGCTCAATCACTTTGGGTTTGTAGGTGTTTTGGGTTTGGGTTTGGATTTTCCTCACTTGATGATTTTCGCTCAAAGTCCTCGGAGGATGGGTTGCTCTCAAATGACAAGTGTCAAGTTCACGCGGAGCAGCCAACCAGCTAGTGGTTGTAGGGGGCGGCTATTTATAGCCTAGGGAGCAGCCCGACATGATAAGACATAAATGCCCTTCAATAATATGACCGTTGGATGGATAAGATATTTTGGGACAGCTGGCGCATAGCACAGCAACGGTCGGAAATTTGGATTACAAATTCCTCATGGCTATCATGTTCCTCACTGTATAGGCAATTCGCACTGGCGGATTCCTAACTCCTCAGTCAGAGCAAAGTCCTCAGTGACCAGAAGAACTGCGTCTCTGTCACTGAAGAATTTGACTGAACTGTATGAGATTTCCAATGGCTTCACTCGAAGGGATTGGTAGGTGTAGGATTTGAGTTGAGCATCACATGGAAATTTTCTCCTTAGTATTTCCTCGACCCCCTTTAACAGTACGGTGTTTCCTATGACTCAAGAAAGAGAAAAATGAAACTACGAAAACAAAAGTCTTCACGCTTCACGTTCCTCGAACGAATACCAAGTCTTCAAGGTCACACCAATTTCTTCACTTTCAAAGTCTTCAGAAAGTCTTCAGAAGGTCTTCAGAATATCAAAGTCTTCAGTCAAAGAACTTCATTTTTAGGGGTCGACTTTCACTGTAAATATCAAACTCCTCATAGACTTATAGACCTGTGTACACTCATAAACGCATTAGATACTTAACCTATAAGTCTTCAATACACCAAAATCACTAAGGGGCACTAGATGCACTTACAAATATTCTGTGGTAAACTTCTTGAATTGCCCCCCATCAGCATGGACAAGGCCTTTATAGAGCCTGTCTTCACCAATAATGTAAGTTTGTCCATCTCAAGCCTTCAAACGTTGTTGTATATATTTGGTTAGGCATGACTTCAACAACTGTTTATTTTTGGTGTTTGCATCAAATTGCTTGTTTAAAGTTTATTATATGTAGTTCATAAACAAAAGTTCGTCCTTCCTCAATTTAAGTTTTCAGTTGTACAACCAAGTTCCTTCTTAATACCATGTAAATTAAACTATACAGAGCAAGTGATCTTCTTTTGCACTACATGTATGCTTCTATTCTTCATCTGTAATCCAGTGGTTTGGTGAACCTACCCACTACAGCACAATGTCATATTCTGCAATGACTTAACTATGAACAATGTCATATCATTCTACTATTATTTAAACCGTCTCTTTGTTTGCCAATCTGAAATGGTATAAATTGACAGCACACTAACCATTGATACTTATGAGTTCTTGATCTGTAATCAAGTGGTGTTGTGAAGCTGCCAACTCCTTCACAATGTCATTTCCTGCCATGTCTTGACCTGAACAATACCATATTGTGTTAATGCAAATTTAAACTGTGTCACTTTATTCGTCAGTAAGAAATATGATGAATTATCAGCGCTGATACTTTTATGTGCAAAACCTGTCATCTGTCTGCTTGTTTATCTTTCAGAGTGAGGAAGATACAAGTGTTGAACAAGCGCAGTCTCATCATCTTGCTCAGCTGCTTGCCCTGCAGCTCCCCAGCAGGGCTAACCTTTCTTGAACTCTATTGAAGTGCTGTCGGTTTTGTATATTATTTTGTCGGCGTGTTTATTTGCACTGGTGGCGATCTTTGATGCCCAGTGTATGTAATCTGCTGTCTGCTTGTGCTTTATTATCATAGTGGCGAACTTTGATGCCCAGTGGATGTAATATGCCGTAATTTCTTTATTGTATAGTCTAGGTTTTTTCTTATTCACGATGCTGCAGTTATTTTACTGTATATATATCCTGTCTTCGCAGTAAACCGGCCAAACCGTAAAATTACGGTACATAATCGGGCCGTCATGCAATCACGATGTAGGTTGGGCCTGAAACGTGCCGATCAGCTCACGGGTCCGCAGGAGCCCGAAATGAACCCCGTCCCATGATTATGCGAATCAAATCACGGGCTTTTAACAGGCCGAAAAATTGTCTCGGTCCTTGTTTGGCCCAATCAGATATCGGTTGCGAGCAGGCCGGATGCAAACCGGGCCGTAGTTAGGCCCAACTATATGACGGGCTTTTAACAGGCTGAAATTAATATAGCCCGAAATTTTAAACGGCCCCTTAACAGGCCAAAACTAATATCAGCCGAATTACTAAGTGGGCCTTTAGCAAGTGGGCCCAAAAGCATAGTGTCCAGTTGACGGGCCGAATCTGATATGGGCCATATTTGAGCCCAAAGCCTCTTAAAGGGCCGGACCTGATCTGGGTCGTAATTTGGCCCAGAACGTGGGAGGCCTTTAATGGGTCGGATCTCATATGAGCCACTATTAGACCCGGAGCGTGGCAGGCCATTAATGGACCAGATCAAATATGGGCCGGCATTTGGCCCAAAACATGGCAGGCAGTTAATGGGCCGGCCTACTAGGGTACTCAAAATCTTGTGGGCCTACAGTTGGGCCGGCCCATTAATGTCGGTGAAATCTCGTGGGCCTTTAGCTGGGCCGGCCCATTATGATCCGCAAGAATCTTGTGGGCCTTTACCTGGGCCGGCCCATTACGGCACACAAAAATGTTATGGGCCTTTACCTAGGCCGGCCCATTATGGCCTGCAAAATCTTGTGGGCCTTTAGCTGGGCCAGCCCATTATGGTCCGCAAAATCTCGTGGGCCTTTAGCTGGGCCGGCCCATTATGGTCCGCAAAATCTTGTGGGCCTTCAGTTGGGTCGGCCCATTTAAACTTGATGGGCCGGTCCACGTGTCAACATATCATAGGCGCGTCTCGCCCATTGGATGAGTTGACACGTGTCTCCTCCAGCCAATGATGATTTTACACGTGGAAAATCCCCATTGGTCGGGGCTGTTAACGGGTTATCGGATCCAAAACCTGACCCGATAGCTTAACGGCGTTCCGTTATGGTGGATGCCACGTGTCGGTCACCCTTGACGAAAGCACTTCTGTGACGCGTGATTTATTGTCATGGAAGTGGACACTTCCATGATGATAATTTTGGTAATGTCATGGAACACTTCTATGACAGCACAGGTATGACTATCTTGATTCTGTCATAAATTTGTCATGGATGTACATGCATGACAAAAAAAGCGACCTACTGTGACAAACACGTATCATCACGAAAGTGTATTTTTTTTGTAGTGTGAAGGAGGGGCCGCCGCAGGGCAAGGAGCATCGCCACCCTGAAATTTAGGGCTTCTTTGGTTTCTGTCCTCGTAATTGTGACGCCCCCGATTCAATCGTACACTAATCATGCACGCAAATGTGTACGATCAAGATCAGGGACTCACAGGAAGATATCACAACACAACTCTACAAATAAAATAAGTCATACAAGCATCATAATACAAGCCAGGGGCCTCGAGGGCTCGAATACAAGTGCTCGATCATAGACGAGTCAGCGAAAGCAACAATATCTGAGTACAGACATAAGTTAAACAAGTTTGCCTTAAGAAGGCTAGCACAAACAGGGATACAGATCGAACGAGGCGCAGGCCTCCTGCCCGGGATCCTCCTAACTACTCTTGGTCGTCGTCAGCGGGCTGCACGTAGTAGTAGGCACCTCCGGTGTAGTAGGAGTCGTCTTAGACGGTGGCGTCTGGGTCCTGGGCTCCAACCTCTGGTTGCGGCAACCGGGTAGAAGGGAAAGGGGAAAAAGGGGGAGAAAAGCAACCGTGAGTACTCATCCAAAGTACTCGCAAGCAAGGATCTACACTACATATGCATGGGTATATGTGTAAAGGGCCATATCAGTGGACTGGACTGCAGAATGCCAGAATAAGAGGGGGATAGCTAGTCTTATCGAACACTGCGCTTCTGGTCGCCTCCGTCTTGCAGCATATAGAAGAGAGTAGACTGAAGTCCTCCAATTAGCATCGCATAGCATAATCCTATCCGGCGATCCCCTCCTTGATGCCCTGATAGAGAGCGATCACCGGGTTGTATCTGGCACTTGGAAGGGTGTGTTTTATTAAGTATTCGGTTCTAGTTGTCATAAGGTCAAGGTACAACTCCGGGTCGTCCTTTTACCAAGGGACACGGCTATTCGAATAGATAAACTTCCCTGCAGGGGTGCACCACATAGCCCAACACGCTTGATCCCATTTGGCCGGACACACTTTCCTGGGTCATGCCCGGCCTCGGAAGATCAACACGTCGTAGCCCCACCTAGGCACAACAGAGAGGTCAACACGCCGGTCTAAACCTATGCGCGCAGGGGTCTGGGCCCATCGCCCTGAGCACACCTGCACGTTGCGAGGGCGGCCGGAAGCAGACCTAGCCTAGTGGCGTTCGAGTCCAATCCGGCGCGCGCCGCTCCGTCGCTGACGTCAAAAGTGCTTCGGCTGATACCACGACGTCGGGATACCCATAACTACTCCCGTGTCGGTGGTTAGTGCGTATAGACCAAATGGCCAGACTCAGATCAAATACCCAGATCTCGTTAAGTGTGTTAAGTATCGCGAACGCCGACTAGGGCCAGGCCCACCTCTCTCCTAGGTGGTCCGAACCTTCCCTGTCGCTCCGCCACAAAGTAACAGTCGGGGGCCGTCGGGAACCCAGGCCCACCTCTACCAGGATGGAGCCACCTGCCCCTTCAGCCCCCATCTCCGAACAGTATCACAGGTAATGTAATAGTGTAAAATATATAGTATATGTCTGCGATCACTTCCCGAAGTGATCACGGCCCAGTAATATAGCATGGCAGACGGACAAGAGTGTAGGGCCACTGATGGAACACTAGCATCCTATACTAAGCAGTAGGATTGCAGGTAAAGGTATCAACAGCAGTATCAAAGACAGGCTATGCATTAGGATAGGAATAACGAAAGCAGTAACATGCTACACTACTCTAATGCAAGCAGTATAGAGGAGAGTAGGCGATATCTGGTGATCAAGGGGGGGGCTTGCCTGGTTGCTCTGGCAAGGAGGGGTCGTCGTCGACGTAGTCGATCACAGGGGTAGCATCGGTCTCGGGGTCTACCGGAGAGAAGAGGGGGAAGAAACAGTAAATATAAAGCAAACATAGCATCACAAAGCATAACATGGCAATAAGCTGTGCCGGGAGTGACCTAACATATTGCTGCACAATATAGGTGAAGGGGGGGTTCAACCGGGTATGTTTTCCCGGTTCCGGATCTGTGTTAGACAGATGACCGGAGGGGGAATGTCCCATGTTCAGCATGCTAGGGGCATGTGACAGATGAACGGACCGCGTATTCGGATTTGTTGGATTTTTCTGAGCAACTTTCATATAGAAAACATTTTCATCCGAGGTACGGTTTATTTTCTATGAATTTTCAAAGATTAAAGCATATTCTGAAATTATTTAAAATAACAGGAAAGGAATATGACGTCAGCATGACGTATGAGTGACGTCAGCAGTCAATAGAACGGTTGACTAGTCAAACTGACATGGGGGACCCACCTGTCATAGACAGTGGGTTAAACAGAGTTCAAACTAATCTAAATTTAGTTAGTAAAACTACTTGGCCCACCTGCTAGTGTCTAATTAACTAAACTAATTAGTTTTAGTTATTAAAATGTTTAAAAAGAGGATTAAGATGTGGTACCCACACGTCGGTCCCACTGGGCAGCCTAATCAGCAGTTGACCCGGTCAACAGGTCAACTGGACCCACGGGTCAGTGGCACGGCGGGCCCCAGTAGTCAGTCCAGGTCAGCGGGGGCCGGCGACCCGCCGGAATCATGCCGGCGAGCGCGTTCGCGGCGGCGCGAGTACGGGCACCGGTCGGAAACCGCGCATAGGCCACCGTTTCGGTCGCGGTTGGGTGCGTTGGAACGATGAGTCGACGGCGCGTCGACTGGCGGTGGTCGGAGTGGCTGAAACGACCGGAAACGTCGACGACGACCACCGCGGGCGGCGCCGGACTTCGGGTGAAGGTGGTTTCGGCGCCACAGGGCACCATTAGGCGTGCGGTTGGGTTCATTCGAATGGCCTCCCGACGCCGCGTCGTTCTGTGGAGATAGTTTGGCCGGAAACGGCTGGAGTCGACGGTGGCGAGCGGCGGAGCAGACGCCGGAGATCGGGCAGCGATGGAAACGGAGGTAGAGGGCGCAGGGAGACGAGCTAGAGGCTCGGGCGGCACCAGGGAGACGCCCTGAGCACATTGTCGTGCTTTCCCGGCCTTGGCAACAACTACAACGACTAGCTGCACGGCGGAGCCGAGCTCGGCCATGGCGGACGCGGTGGCTACGGGAGCGCAAGAGGCCAGGGGAGCGAGGAGAGAGGATGAGGGGCTCACCGCGCGGCGCAAGAAAGGCCCTCGACAGGTTAGGAGCGCAGGGGAAGGCCGAATCAACGACGGCGGCGTCCGACGACCCGGGGAGGAAGAAGACGGGGATCCGGCGTTGTGGGGCTTGCCAGCTTGCGTTCGTGGCTGTAGTCGACGTCGCGGAGCGCGGAGGAGCGGCTGGTTACGTCGGAGGAGCACAAGGGAGGCGGTCGCCGCGGTGTTGTGAGGTGGGACGGCGGCGATGGCGCTCGGGTGAGGCGGGCGAGCGAGGCAGAGAGGGGGAGGACCGCGTGGATCTGGGAGGCGAGAGAGGGGAGTGGAGGTGGCGGTAGGTGAGGGGGAGGGCTCGAGGCGTCGCCCATATCCTTCCCCGTCGAGGCCGGCGAGGTCGTCCGGTGGAGACGTGCGCGCGCGGTCGCTCACACAGTGGGGAGGGGGAAGACGACAGGGGAGGGGGAAGTGGGCCGGCCCAGCTGGGCCAGTTGGCTCGGGTGGGCCGAAGCCCACTGGGAGGCCAGGGGCTCTGGCCCTTTTCCTTTTTTTTTGTTTTTCTCTTTATTTTCAGCAGCTTTTGAATTTTCCTTTTAGCCAATAATGACTTTGCAAAATTATGCCACTGGCCAAAACAATTTCAAAGAATTAAAGTGCACCGCCACAAAAAGGTTGGGAGGCTTTTGGAATAGTTGCCAATTTTATAAATTAAAAAGGGCATTTAATTTATTGCTTAGGTCACTGTTTTAAGTAGTTTAGGCCACTTAAACCCTTTGCAAAAATGTTGGTTCACCACCAATATTAGTTGTGGAATATTTGGCACATGATGAACATTTTTGTTTTCATGTTTGAGAAATTTTTGAATTTCACTCATAAATTGGATTTGAATTTGATTTGAGTTCGAAAGCAAATGAGGATTAGCAACAGTAGGAGTGATGACATGGCACCATCAACAGTGGGTTACTGTAGCATGATTCTCGGGGTGTTACAGTCATCATGCCTGGGAAAAATCACTGCCTGGGATGTGCCTGAGAACACCTGCGTTCTATGCCTCGTCAGGCCAGCCTGATAGAAGTATGTTTGGTTGGTGCCTTGGCCTGAGAAAGTGCTAGAGAATGTTTTATAGAATTAATAATACATTCATATGTGGAGCCCATAGTAGCAGCAGAATATTTTAGCTCTAATCTATAGCCAGGCATGCACCAGGCATGTGGAATGGGACGCCTGGCTCCAGGCTAATGATGATGCCTGGATTGGCCCAGGCTAATGAGGGTGACTGGGTTTCTCAGGCCAGGCAACCAGTCAATTGCTCAGGACACTAACAAAACGAATCTCAGGCATGTTTCAGGCACACTCGTGGCCAGGCACGAGATTGCGAGGAAGGCAACCAAACTGACCCTTATTATGAGGGTGTCCTGAAGGGTGCCCGTCTTGTGGCAGACGAGTGTGCGAAGGATTTAATTTTTGAATGAACTTGCTCGTGTGATCCTGTATTATGAAAACTTGTTCATATGCGCTATGCAACGCTTGTTTGAATTTAAAATATTACCTTCTGTGCGGCTGTTTATCAACTCTGAGAGATGGCCAGTCGTCGGCTTCTGCCCCCATGCCACGAGTGCTGGGGTGTTCGGGATAAATCTGAGCACTCTCTTTTCCCATTGTTGGGTCCTTCGAGGGAGGTGCTCAGCGCAAAGAACAAGGCAATTGTACTATAATGCTTTATCACTCTCACTTAGCCATAGAAGTCTACAATTTTAAATTTTGGCGAAGCCCCTAGTATTCGGAAGGCCGAATTCGGGGCGCTATACATGCCTAAGCCGGACAAAGCTGACTCCTCGTCCTAAGAGGCATAAGTCTTTAGGGACTCGAGACCTCTTGAACAGCGACCAGCTCTCGCCTTATCATGACAGTCAGTTTTAGCTTTCTCTACTGAGGTGCTTGCCCAGATGAACCGGGGCACAATCGCAGTAGTTCTCCCAGTGCTACATTAGCCGATATAGCGGAACGTAAGGTACCAAAACATGGGAGCTGGGCAAACCCAACTATTGACCCAAGACATGATTCAGAGCGGATGCATATAATGCTATAAGTTCGGGGTGCCGCACTGTCAAAAGTGTTCGGACTTCTCACGCCGTATTATGGGGTACGCTTAAGCCCCTGGCGTATTGGCCGTACCAGAGTGTACGGGTGCTGAATGTCATGAATGAACATATAATATAAAAAAATAGAGAATGCGATAATAGACTAGTGCTATGCATTGTTTATTCAAAAAGGTGCGTCGAAGCATAATGATACAAGTAGTGCGATGAGCAAAAAGTAGGACTATTTGACATGTCCCCTCCAAGGGCAAGCTGCGGAATAGTATTTAAAGCAGGTATTTCACTCGTTATCAGAGACCACCTGGGAGTTCCATGGTGCGACGTAGCTTTCTGCCTCCTTGGTTGTTGTATCGTGTGTCCAGCAATTGTACTGCCGGACGGGGTTTCCAGAGAGTAGAGTCCTGAAAGAGAGAAAAAATAACAAAGCGGGAAGCCCCTAGTGCGGTTGAGCCACGTTTTGGGGTGTGCCGTAGTCGTGCCCCCCCCTATGCCCATGGTATTTTCAGTGCGTAATTATGTACGCATGGCACGGATTTTGCCGTTTGGCTGGGACTGGGGTGGGGCCGCATTGCTATGTGAGCTCGGAACGTGCCAGGCGGTCTTGTTGCAGATTACTCCGGGCGCGCTTGACGGTGTCCGGGTGTTTAATCGCCGAACTTTTGGATTGCCTTAAGAGGCTGCTTTGTGCTTCTGCTGCGAGGGCCGCAGTGTGCTCCTCAGTGCGGAGAGAGCGCTCTGTGTTTCCATTGACTGTGATGACCCCCCGAGGTCCTGGCATCTTGAGCTTGAGGTATGCATAATGCGGTACCGCATTGAATCTCGCAAAGGCGGTTCGCCCGAGCAGTGCGTGCTAGCCACTGCGGAACGGGACTATATCGAAGATTAACTCCTCGCTTCGGAAGTTATCCGGGGATCCGAAGACCACTTCCAGTGTGACTGAGCCTGTGCAATGGGCCTCTACACCTGGTATGACGCCTTCGAAGGTCGTTTTTGTGGGTTTGATCCTTGAGGGGTCTATACCCATTTTGCGCATTGTGTCCTGATAAAGCAGGTTCAGGCTGCTGCCGCCGTCCATAAGGACTCGAGTGAGGTGAAATCCGTCGATGATTGGGTCTAGGACCAGTGCGGCGAATCCGCCATGACGGATACTAGTGGGGTGGTTCCTGCGATCGAAGGTGATCGGACAGGAGGACCATGGGTTAAACTTTGGGGCGACTGGCTCCAACGCATATACGTCCCTTAGCGCACGCTTCCGCTCCCTCTTGGGGATGTGGGTTGTGTATATCATGTTCACCATCCGCACTTGTGGGGGAACCTCTTCTGTCCTCCGGTGTTCGGCGGCCGGGGCTCCTCCTCGTCATCGCTATGTAGCCCCTTATCCTTGTTTTCGGCATTTAACTTGTCGGCCTGCTTGAACACCCAACATTCCCTGTTGGTGTGGTTGGCCGGCTTGTCGGGGTGCCGTGTATTTGACACGCGCGATCGAGTATACGGTCCAAACTGGACGGGCCCAGAGTGCTTCTTTTGAATGGCTTTTTCCGCTAACCGGGTTTAGAGCCTCTGAATCCGGCATTGACTGTCGTGTCCTCGGTATTGTCACTGTTGATGCAGTGCTTGTGTTTGTTGCGACGTGACCTGCCATTGCTATCCTTGGTATCTGAAGTACCAGGGTTCTTTGATATGTTATTGTTGCGAGCCAGCCAACTGTCCTCTCTCGCGCAAAAGCGGGTCATGAGTGTCGTGAGGGCTGCCATAGATTTTGGCTTTTCCTGGCCAAGGTGCCGGGCGAGCCACTCGTCGCGGATGCTGTGCTTAAAAGCTGCTAGGGCATCTACATCCGGACAGTCGATGATTTGATTTTTCTTTGTCAGGAACCGTGTCCAGAATTGCCTGGCCGATTCCTATGGCTGCTGAATTATGTGGCTCAAGTCATCGGCATCTGGTGGTCGCACATAAGTGCCCTGGAAGTTGTCGAGGAATGCGGCTTCCAGATCTTCCCAACAGCCAATGGATTCTGCTGGCAGGCTGTTGAGCTAATGCCGAGCTGGTCCTTTGAGTTTGAGTGGGAGGTATTTGATGGCGTGTAGATCATCACCGCGGGCCATGTGGATGTGCAGGAGGAAGTCCTCGATCCACATCGCAGGATCTCTTGTACCGTCGTATGATTCGATATTTACGGGTTTGAAACCCTCTGGGATTTGGTGATCCATCACTTCGTCTATGAAGCATATGGGATGTGCGGCGCCTCTGTACTGGGCTATATCGCGACGTAGCTCAAATGAGTCTTGTCCGCTGTGTCCAGCCCGGCCAGATTTACTTTTGCTGTATCCGGCGTGACGGTTATCGTATCGAGTAGTGGCGCGCCCTCGTGATCCGTAGATCGATCTTGCGTGTTTTGCTTTGTCCTCCAATACATCTCGCAGGTCTAGCGTATTTCCCCGTGCCTTGATATTTTTATTTGAGTGGCGTCGGGGTGCGGGATGAGCTTTTGGCTGAAATGCCTCTCTGTCTGGGCCACGAGGTGGCCGATCAGCCGCGTCATACGCTGGAGATGTAGGTTTTAATGCTTCCTCCTCCAGTCGGGGTAGCAACCTATGCTTTGGGTAACTCTTGGAGGGGCGTTCGAGTTCATATTCCTCAGCCGCAAGGACTTCAGTCCATCTGTCAGCTAGCAAATCTTGATCAGCTCGAAGCTGCTGTTGTTTTTTCTTAAGGCTATTTGTCGTGGCTATAAGCCGGCGCTTGAAGCGCTCTTGCTCGACGGGCTCCTCAGGCATGACAAATTCGTCATCGTCAAGGCTTTCCGCGTCTTCAGAGGGAGGCATGTAATTATCATCCTCCGCCTCTCCATCTGCCGCTCTCTCAGGAGGGTTGGCTTCTCCATCCTCCTTCTCTAAATCTTGCTGGAGGGGATTGTCGTCATCTTCGGCACTTGTCCGGAGTGTTATTATCTCCTGTGCCGGTATCACCGCTTTTGCCTTGGCGAGACTTAGAGCGACGCCGCTGACGTCGGCGCTTGGGTTGCTTCTTGGAGGGGTCATCCTCTGCTGTCCTGTCGCCATTGCCTTCTTTGGGTGTGTCCACCATATATTGAAAAACAGTATAACACAGCTACCTACAAGCCTCCATTGCGTTTCGAGTCTCTTAGCCGTCGGATCGCTGTAATGTACGATCTAGATCACTTCT
The DNA here is from genome assembly GCA_032464435.1 of Aegilops umbellulata. NCBI lineage: Eukaryota > Viridiplantae > Streptophyta > Magnoliopsida > Poales > Poaceae > Aegilops > Aegilops umbellulata. The sequence continues at coordinate 327,059,071 of CP136058.1, read as the reverse complement.
GGGTCGTCTCCAAATCGTTCACGCGCTCCAGAAGTCGTTTCGCGGGTTGCTGCTCCACAGAATGAGCGTCAGTTTCTCTCAGTGATCGGGCCATCAAAGGCCCAAGTCCAGTTGAGGCGATTCCACTCCCACGTGCCACAAGTCGTCCAGTTTGTTGCGAGCGCTATCCCCTCACCTGCTTTGTTCCTTGACTTCCTTCATCCGCGCTGCCCCGTTCCATCGTCTGCAATGCGCCGCCGCTGTCCTCCGTCCCGTCAGCGAGCTTCTGTTGCGCGTATGCCTCCGCATCGGTGCCCTCCACTCGCCATGTTCTCTTCCTTCGCTGGCCCCTTCAATGTCGTGTCTTGCAGCTTTCCTCCATTGCGGCTGCGCCGGTCGCCCATGCCGTCGGCTTCCATCGCCGGCCGTGCTCCTCCTGCATACGCCTCCATGTCCTTGCAGCTGTACCGCATGTTCATCCCCATTCCGTAACTGAAGCTGAAACTGCCCCTGTAATTGTCCTGATAAAGGTCCATTGTCAACCTCATGTATGCCTCTATCCTCTATTTTGTGAATCCCCTTGGCACCGATCATTAAGAGACACATGGAGAGGTAAAACTTAATCAGCTAGGTTGTTATGTGTGTTGAATTGTTAGCTTGGTTTTGCTACTTTACTGTCTGATAAGAAAGCTAATTGAAACTCATTTTCTTCAGGATGCAAGATAATTACTGGTTGAAATCGCTTTCCTAAGAAAGTAATCGATATACGGCATTGGTCGAACAAAATGAGCAGCAAGCCAGCAACGACCCAATACCCAGGAGTGATTTTTGTTGTTCTTGATTGGGCCACTTATTTTATCAAACCATTGTTGGTATAGGAGGATAATTTACTATGATTCAGTTGCCAAGGATGCTCTGGTGTGCAGTTGAAGTGATGAAGAAATTATGAAACATGGGAAGACAAGTTTGTCTAACAAAAGGACAAGATTCTGGTAATCTGGTAATAATAAACCCCCATTTAAATAGATTGCATTTTCTGTATTACGTCCGCATGTCTCATTAGTTTCAAGTACTTTCGTCAGCTTGCTATTTTTTCGTGAGCTCATGATAGTCTGAAGAATTAGTAGTTTAGTACTATTTGTTAGTCTATTTATCTTTGATTATTTTTTAATAGAACCAACATTTTACATTCTCATATGTATGAGGATTGGCGTCTGCCCACTTTGCACGAAGTATGAAATGCACCGAACGCCAACATAGCAGAACCTATATTCTAGAGGGTTCAGGATGGTCTAACAAGGTAGATTATTTTGTAAAATATTCATGCTGAAGTTGCTGGATATGGAGGCACATTGTTTTGTTGACCATAGAACATGACTTATTTTTATTTTATCTCCTAAGCCCGAGGCTTTGAGCTCCACGGAAACTATTTCTATGGTGAAAACTGAAAAGAGTGAGAAGTCAGCCCTTGGAGACATGGAACACACATAAATTATTTGAAGATCATATATTCGGGAGACCAATAATAGTTATGTCAATCTGCCTCGATAATTATGTGAGAAACCCTTATTTTCCCCCAATCCATCAAATTTAGGAATCTGGCTACAAAATGTGATCTCTTTATGGTCGGTGGAGCTTTATCGCAATCTTTATGAGATTAATTTATAACTTTTAGTTTCAGAGATCACCTTTCTATTTATCATGAGCTAATAGGGAAAAGCTACAGAAAGCTGAATATGGCGTTCGTGTTAATTTCTTTTTTTTTCTTTAAATTGCCATCTTTACAATTATTTCTTCAATCGTACATTTTTAGGACTTGCTGCTTAAAATATTGCTTCTAATTTTGTGGTGGTTTGATCGCAGAATGCTGCTCACTACGGTTAGATAAGAATGATGTTTGTCCTTTTTAGGAGTACTTGGGTACTATGACTTACTGTTGCACGGCCACTCTTTTGTCATACATGAGATACATGGAATTTGTAAACATATGTTCTGGCTAGGCAGAACAAAGTTTGATTGTTCCAAGTGGTACAAATAACTAGATTTTTTCAAGATATTTCTATAATTCTTTTGTCATGATGCCCTACTGCTTTTTTTAAATTAAGATGGCGGGCGCGGCAACGCGTGCTTTTATGGTCTAGTATATCGGTTGTCCAGTGCCCTGTGGGCAGTGGTTCCTGTTCGTCTCCTGCATCATCGTCCATACCGTCGATGTCTTCGGAGTCGAAGTCGAGCATGTCAGTCAAATCGTCGACAGTGGCTACTAAGTGGGTGGTGGGTGGGCGGCGAATTTCTTCGTCATCCGCATCCCAATCCTGCCGGACATAGTTCGGCCAGGACTCTCCTGACAAGGAGAGAGACCTTAATGAGTTCAGTATGTCGCCAAAGGGCGAGTGCTGAAAGATATCCGCGGAGGTGAACTCCATGATCGGCGCCCAGTCGGATTCGATAGGCACGGGCGCAGGCGGTTCAGAGTTCGTGGTCGGGGAAGAATCCGGCAGTTTGGCGTCACGGCTCTCGTGAAGGGTAAGGTCGATACTCGGCTCGATTGCCGCTGAGAATGCAGCCTCCGTGGCGGGGTCTATCCACCCTTCCAAGGATGGCGCAATTGGCTCCGAATTGAGGGTCGGAGCGATTGGCGGTGCGGTCTCCTGAACACTGTCCGAAGGTAGAGCTAAATCATGCTCATCGTGACCGTGCGGCGCACTCGGCAAGGGCTCGAATCCGTCGAAGATCAAGTCTCCGCGGATGTCGGCCGTGTAGTTTAAGCTTCCAAACTTGACCTGGTGGCCAGGGGTGTAACTCTCGATCTGTTCCAGATGGCCAAGCGAGTTGGCCCGCAGTGCGAAGCCGCCGAATACAAAGATCTGTCCGGGGAGAAAAGTCTCACCCTGGACTGCATCGCTATCGATGATCGAAGGAGCCATCAAGCCTAACGATGACGACACAGAGGAACTCTCAATGAAAGCACCAATGTCGGTGTCAAAACCGGCGGATCTCGGGTAGGGGGTCCCGAACTGTGCGTCTAGGCGGATGGTAACAGGAGATGGGGGACACGATGTTTTTACCCAGGTTCGGGCCCTCTCGATGAAGGTAAAACCCTACTCCTGCTTGATTGATCTTGATGATATGAGTATTACAAGAGTTGATCTACCACGAGATCGAAGAGGCTAAACCCTAGAAGATAGCCTATGGTATGATTGTTGTCCTTGGTCCTACGGACTAAACCCTCCGGTTTATATAGACACCGGAGGACGCTAGGGTTACACAGAGTCGGTTACAAGGAAGGAGATCTACATATCCGTATTGCCAAGCTTGCCTTCCACGCCAAGGAGAGTCCCATCCGGACACAGGACGAAGTCTTCAATCTTGTATCTTCATAGTCCAACAGTCCGGCCAAAGGATATAGTCCGGCTGTCCGGATACCCCCTAATACAGGACTCCCTCAGCAGGGATGCACGATGGTTGGGATATGTCTAGCTCATTTCCCCGTGCAATGTAATTAATGCAGTGATATGGTATGGCTTATCTCTATTTTTTCACTCCTTCCCTTCTCTCAACAACTAGGCCACAAGGTTGGGATGAAAATATGACACCTAAACCAATTAAATGCAATATCACTTACATACAACAACTAAGACACAATGCATTATGGAAATTGTCTCTGAAAAAATCCACTACCTATGATAGCGTTTAAGAGACAACACACTTGGAAGTACCCTAAAGATTGCGAGAAGACTTGCAATTTCGAAAGTAGTAACGAGTACTGATGTCGTGGTTCACTCGCCTCGCCTAGCAAAGGAGGAACAAGAATGTCATAATTAAGTATAGTCATAATCAAAGTGGTGTTCAATCGAGAACTCAACAACTTGTCGGGTGTCTCCCCATAAATACCGATGCGAGTGTCATTGCAAATAGGGCATGACAGGTTCACACCAAGACACGCTTGTTGTGCCATTGATGACATATGTGGCAATAATCCAAGTTTTTGGTGGCCCCTGCCCATCAGGCCATCGTAAAGGGCGATGATGCATCTCACAGCCGACAAGGATTGTTGATTGGACTCGGGCTCCATCATCGGTGCCCCTTTATTCAGTGTGGGTGATGGTTGTCTCTGTCGGAAGTCGCCTGCGCTGAGGGATCACAAGTGTGAGTTGGGCATACTTATCAGAATCTGAAGCAACCTAGGAGGATTATTATGAGATGGAGAAGTATTACCCAGAGATCATGGATCACTAGACACCTTGAGGGGGGGGTGATCTCGGCCTCCTCTTCCATTGGCGGATGCAGCGACAAACATCACTATGGAGGAAAGAACAATGAAGATGATGACAATGATCGTTCTAGTATAAAGCGACATATTGGACATTGTTGGAGCTATTAGAAGTCAAGGGTGGGTGGGGCATTCCCCCCTCCCCCAACCTTGGATCAGCTTATGAACATTTTTTTAGGAGGGTTCATATTAGATTCTTCTTAGACCCTACTCCCCCAATAGTCTTCCAGTTGGCTTGTCAATGGGCACCGTTGGAACATGCTGGCTATGGTATCACTCGTATTCCATACACTGTTGGCTGTTAAAAAGGAGAAGCAAAGCCATTATATAGCGACGATCGAGGGTTGGAGCTATAGTGAGACATCACCATTTGGGGTACGAGCCATTCGTGTAAGAGGGAACGACAATGGGGGGCATAAGAGGAGTGTGACATCCGCATTTGTGGAAGGATCTGTTGGCGGGAGAAAAGAGGGAGGGTGTTTACTATTCTCTTCAGTTTTAAGGATTTTAGGTTACAAGGCCAATTCAATCTCGATGTACAAGAAGAAGGGGATATAGATGCAAATCAGATTCTACTTGCTGTTAAGTCACATCGAACACCTTTGCTCATTTTTGCTCATTGGAACCAAAACTACTTGCACCGTGCCACTATGATACCATTTTACTCCAACATATTCTGATAGTACAATTGTTTGTGCAGGACGCGGACATTTGGCTCCTACAGGTAGATGCACTGGAAATCCTATCCGACAATGGATGCATCATGAATCATTCTAAAATTAAAATTTAATGAAATAGATAGAGGTAGTGATTGAATAAATAGGGCTATACGGCATTGTACGCGACCCATATCACCAGCAATACAACCTCACTATGTATGATTGGCTCACTCGTCAATGCTCCCTTGAGATGGGAATGTTAATTGAGCATGGATTTTTAGGTCTTCAACTTGACTAGCAAAATGTGTGCAATATGCCACAAACTTATATGTTTAGAACCTTCATTCAGTGATGAATCTAAAGATATAGTTTTTGTAGCATATGCTCCCTCCTTTTTGGTTTATTAGACTTGTGTGTATTCTTAGATTGATAATTTAACCAGCATAAGTACATAGTACAAGTTATACATCACACAAAATACATGATTAGAAACTAAAAATGGTATGAATTCTAGGATAAATAATTTGTATTACATTGGTCAAATTGTCACTCTTAGGATGCATGTATGTCTCATAAACCGGAAATGAGGGAGTAACACATATTTCGTTACTCCCTCCAGATGGGTATATAAATCTGGCATGGAAACTTAGGTCATCAATTTAATTAGCAAAACATACATAATATGCCACAAAAAATATGAGTTCAAAAACTACATTCGATGGTGAATCTGAAAATATAAATTTACAAACTTCATTCGACGATGAATCTAGAAATATCTTTTTATGACAAACAACATATTTTTTTCTTAATCGAATCAAAGACCTAAAAACTTGTTCCCGACTTATATTTCCATCTAGAGGGACTACTCAAAATGAAGACGTGAAAACTCATGCCTGACTTATAAACCTGGATTGAGGTTTGCTATCAAGTCAATGATTCATTCGATGTCGCGGGTTAAAAATATGAATGTTGATTTAAAGAGATGTAGACACGTAGTACACAGCAGATTGTTAGGATTAATTATGGCCAACATTTCTTGATTATGCATATAGAAATTTGATTTACCCAAAAAGCTAGTATTTGATTATTTTTCCATATTATCGTGATATGCAAAAAAAATGTATCAATCCATGCTTTGAGCTTGAAACTGTGAACTATTTCAATACTAATCAAAATGGTTCGTATTTGCCAAGTTTTTGACATGTTAAAAATCCATAAAACTTTTGTTGGGTGTTGTGATATAAATAGGAACTTCTAAAATTAGTTGAAAAAATGGAAAGTGTAGTGGGTGATCTATGTTTCAAATGGTTCATATTTGCCAAATTTTTACATGCTAAAATCCACTAAATTGTATTGCAATGATGAGACATAAATATGAATTTTGAAAGTTAATAGGAAATATAAAATCAAACGAAACATGTAGTGGATGGTTACTGTTTGAAATGGGTGCAAGCAATGTTAGTAACACTTATTATTTGAGTTAAATGGTAATAAAAATTTATTATCGTGTGCAGACTATAGTTGAAGAACCGAAATTCAAAATGCAATTGTGAGGAAAATGTCCACATGGTGTGTAGGTTCGGGTCATTAAGTTGGATGGCCCATGCCATCAATAATATGGTTTGACGGAATATGGAACCGTATACAATCAATAATTCGCCCGCAAAAAGGTATACGATTAATAATTGAAATATAACAACAAAAACCCATCAACACTAGCAGTGAACACACGCCTTGTTGCATCGCTCTTCTTTTGGGGATTTTGCGTTTATTGTTGGCCGACACTTGATCTTTGCTGGGAAGACACAATTTTGTGGTTCGTATCTTTTTTCTTTCTTTTTACAAATTTGATGAGAGCATGAGCGTTAGGAGCGCTATAGGGCCTACCTTTTCTATTTATTGTTGGCTGACAAATGTCTTTTTTGGATTTTCTTGGGGTGCCTTAGTCGTGTCGATCTAGGAGCATTTCTCTTGGTATCATTGGTCTTTTCTCCGTGAAATTTGATGAAGAAAGTAGTGTTAGGAGTGTTATTTGGACTATAGATATACGAAACTAACATGTCGAAGATTTGGTTGCAACATATCCCCGTATGTGCAGGCCATTAAAGAAACCATGTACCAAGGGCCGGTGAAACTCATGCCACACGCTAATAGTGAAATGGGTCAAAGGCAAAAGAACATAGGCGACGAAGTGGAGCCACCAGCCTTCCAAGCACAGAACAAGGGCAACTCTAATAGATTTGTAAGAAAAGAATGACAAAATCTTGTCTGGTTGACGTTCGCCGGAAGAGGGTGGCGTTTCAAACGTTTTTGCTTGACGAATCTGGCATCCCACACACAACTAAAACTGCATCAAAACATTTAAGAATGGCACCCCTCCTGATGAACGTTCGCCAGCTAACAAGGTCCAAGAATAATGAAACATAGGATGACAAAATGGACCCACCAACCTTCGCAATCAGGGCGCAAGGACATCACTTCCCTTTTAGGGAGCTTAATCTTTAAACATACCTCAATTTTGCACTTTCCACCTTGAGAGTAGACAATTGGCTAACTAACAATTGAAGTATTGATCTAACTTCGCCTCTTTGCAATGGTACCGCAACGATTAATTGCAATTGTGCACTGAAATTCGTGCATTTTCGCAACCGTGTGTCGATGGGTTTTTTTTTCGTTTGAAATGCACATTCGAGGTCAAGATCAAAATACGTGTGTACCAGAACATGTTAGCTAGAGTATTGCAAAAAAGGCACCCTCGATTGACTAATAAACCTAGCATAACCATTGTCCTCCATTTTCGCTATGGCTTCAACTACCGAACAACCACAACGGATCTTGTCTTGCAATAGTCCTGTGCATTCCTCTGTACTCAACAGTGGGGAACATACACGCTGGTAGTAAAATTGTTGCAACAAATCCAACTACTCCACGCACACACTCACCGACATGTCCAATAACTACCACTGTTGCACCTGTTGCTGTTGCCTCTTTCCCCTGGCTTTAGCTTGCACCACTCCCAGTGGAAGTTGTTGTGGTGAAATAAAAGAAAGGGGCTAACGAAAGAACCAGACAAGAGACGAGCTAAAGAAAGGAAAAGAAAAGGCTTCCACTGGACTTATTGGGCACTGAGCCACTCTGACCGGCTGCCTCACAGACTGTGCTGAACTTGAATGGCGGCCATGCTCCACAGCCCGCTCTGCTCCACTAGACTGCTACTCCTGCTGACAGCATCGTTAATAATACAGCCAACCGCTGCTTATATGAATACAATAAAATTGTCTATAAAATAAATACTTTTTTCATCTTCTCTCTATCTCTTTTTTCACATTTATTTCAATTGTCTAGAAGCACACGTATAGGCTCTTAGGGCATCTTCAACCCGTAAATTTTCTTCCGCATCCGTCTACGGACAGGGGATCCGTCTACGGATGCGGAAGGACGCCATCCAACACTCGTACATTTCAACCCACATTTTAACAAACCAGATGAAATTCATGCAAACCGGTCGATATTCATCAAAATTCAGATAGAAAATGGTACAAATCATCCATACATACCATGCAAATTAAGTCTGGTACAACAAGGTCTCAAATTCGACTAGATCCTGAATGTCCAACAAGTTTTTCATGAACGGATCTGAGCTACATTTATGTCCCGCACATACTCCCCCTTCAGCTTCCTCCAAAAGTGTGTGCACGTAAATGGCCATCCCTCTATCATGTGGTACACCACGGCAGCGTGTCTGAGCTACATTGATGTGTAGATCAACATTGGGTGAACGAGCCAATCAACAAGTTGAGCAAGCGGAAGAAAAATTTACGATCTCGTCCTCTGCCGCGTGCAGTGGCCACCTTGCCTCGATCTGACGAACCACGTCGCAAAACTTGGTGAAGCTGATCTGGATAGCGGGCCAGTGATACGACAACGACCTCACGTTGCGTGAGTGAATGATGTACATGTCGTAGAGTGCAATGTGCTTCCGTGCGTGAAACTTTTCGTGCACTTGCTCTCAGAAGGGCTCCCAATCTGCTCCTACCTACAAAACCCGCAAATACGGCCAGCTACACATCGCACAATAACTCATCCTTCATGGTCGAGTAGCTGGTCATCCTGCGTACTCTACAAAACGACATAGCATTTGCCATTTGAAAATAAGCTCAATGGCATTTGACCGAACACCTGTCGGGTGTGGTATCTGCCATGGAGGTCGTCCACAGGGGGCGGAGTGTACCTGGGTACAAACGGCTCTAGGGTGGAAAGCTCTGTCGTAACGACGTGCAGGCGCGTTGGTGCTGGTCGCGGACGTCCGGCAATGCCTTTGGGGCTGCCGGAGACGTACAACAGCGGCGGTAGAGGTGGAGGGTGCGAATGCAAAGCAAGAGGGAGAAGGGGCGGAGTGGAAGGAAATGGGACCGGGAGGAGGGCTTGGGTGGGCCCGGGGTGTCGGATTCCTACATTTCGGGTGTTTGAACTCCCGCAACCCCCCCCCCCTCCCCCACTTTGTCTCCAATTTACGGGAGAAAATCGCGTCTGGACCGCCTCGCGGACTGATACATGCCCGTGTTTGGATGGCCTCCTCGGTCCGAGCAATGCAGTCCGTACGGATGCGGGCAGTTTGTAGGATCGCCTTGGAGATGCCCTTACATGAGAGCCCACTCTCCTTACTTTTTCGTGTCTCTCTCCTCTACATAAGCAAAATTGCCATGTAAGCGGGCTATAAGCCTGCTATTATACTTGCTCTGAGAGAGCGGTTCATAGTAGGTTATATGATGTTGCCACATCATCTATACTCAAACTTAGAACCGGCAAGTACAATAAATAGATATAAATATGTATTACTTTATTGATGCATGACCCATCTCATTCTCTCACATAGTGAGCACGTGCTGCAGTCGGCTGTTAATCTATAGCCTGCTTTTCTTCTCTTTCCTCAACAATAAAATAATATTTTAAGTCTTACAACCCACCTGGTACATCACCTATTGTATTTGCTCTAAGACCGGGGTAGATATCCTATGCTCCAACTTATTAGGTGCTTCCATGCTACTACCATCCTTTTTTTTACAGAAATTGAATGTTTTTAAAAAATTGTAAAAAAATGAGAGTGTTTAGAAGAGATGTGTTCACAATATGTAAACAGTTCAAGTCAAAATTCAAAACCCACAACGAGAAATAAAAGGGAAAAAATCAGCATGAATAGTGTCATAGAAAGACAAAAGTCAAAACGATATGTCTTTTTCTTTCATGATGTGTATTTTGGATTTTCATTTGAACTTTTTGCAAAGTGTAAACATATGTCTTGTGAACACTCAGAATTTGTTTCAGAATTCTTGAAACGTTAAAATGTGTTTCTTAGAAAATGGTAGCACGGTAGCACCTGATACTTTCCAGCAAGATTAAGGAGTTGTCACATCATTTATAGTCAATTCACTATGACGATTCTGCTAGAGTTGATTTTGGGGAGGTGATGATTATAGACATGTCCAAGTTCAGGTCTGAACTTACATTCATTTGGGAGGTATGAATACGAGTTCTTTAATGTATAGTGATAATGTCGTGGTGAAATATTTGTTGATGAGTTTGTTTCTTCGGTAGCTCAAATTGAATATAAAATTGGATTTTAAATTTCACGTGTTTATGAAACATCACTGTAGTTAGATATTGTATTTCTGTTAAAAAAGAAAAATAAACATGGTTTCCATGGTGTTCTCATTTTTACTTGGTTTCCACGTGATAATTTCTCATCTAAGAAAACACGTCACTTTATTTCTTCTTCCACATAATGTACTAAGTTGTTATTTGAGACTATTCTATCTATTTATTTTTAAAACACGGTATAGACGCACAGTCACCCCTATGAATGCACACAGACACAATATAGATGTAGGTACTTCCATGCACATGCATAGTCATCCCTCTAAATGCACACATGCATAATCCAACTTTATAAGCACCCTTTACAAGCACCTTCAAGAGACTGAGCCGATAGATCTTGATATCGAAGAAGTTGTCGCAGATGCTTGGTAGTTGACGGTCATTCCACACCACCAAAGGATAAAAGGAGGTTTTTCTTCTTCTTCAAATTACAATCCCTTATTTATGTTTCCTCCAAAAGTCAAGCCTTTTGCTCCAAATTTGGCAGGGCTGCCAGGGTGAACCTCTGATAATCCAAGCCAGGCTAGTTTTCAAGAAAACCGATGATCCAAAGCTAGTACGCTACGCATGCGTTTTAAACTGTCCTTTCCGTGCCCAAGGAAAAAGGCGGACGCAGAGGTGGGGCCACAGGGAGCAGCAGCTCAGCAAGCAAGGACGGTTTGCATAAAGGCGTCCAGATGATTTAGAATTCGGAACACACCCACCGGTAAAGTACTCTTCTTTTTCATAAAGACCCTCGAGAGTAATCTGGACGCCGACGGATAAGGAGCAATGTATCGGGGGCCGTTCCTTTGTTTTCCAAGGGCTTAAAATCCAAACGGGGAAATGACAAGGTGTATACTGCAATTGTCAACTCTGCTCACTCACTAGGAGCTAGGAGACGGAGAGAGAGAGTACGACTATGATGACCCCATGACGGCATGACCTTTGGCCCCTTCGGTCCATGGAGTACAAGAACCACAAGGCAGCCAAAGCAGGGGCGTTTACACCACCCCCTAGGGACTAGGACGGCAAGAAACAGGGCAGGGCAGGGCCTATGGCGCTGTAGCTCAAGGGGGCAGCGAGCAATGGCGGGGGGATGCGGCGGCGAAGGCACGCTGGCGAGGTGGCGGCGGGCGGCGGCCAAGCGGATTGGCCTCTCCTGCGCCTCCTTCTTCTCTTCCCACGCCGCCTCTCCCTCCCCGCCGCCTCCCAAGACCGTAATACTCTCTCTCTCCCTCTCCCTCTCCCTCTCTCTTTCTCTACATTTCATCAGAGAAACTCTTTTTCTTCTTCCTCTGGGCTGGGGATAGATAAGTTTTTGGTTTCTAGCCATCTCATCGCTTTGTGAGTTATGACCTGGTTTTGGGTGCTTTTGGTTTCTTCCCTCTCTCTCTCTCTCACGTCAGTAAGCAGGCGGTTTCATGTCCCTTTCTTGATCTTGGTTCTGAAAACGATTTCTGGTGTCCTCCGTTCTTTCTCAAATCTCAACGGGAGGAGAGGATTGCTGCAAATGCCCTGCTTCCTAGCAGGTTTTGGTGATCTTCTCTCCTAGAAAATTTCAGACGAAGCTCAGTAAATTTCTAAGTTTTAACCAAGTCGAATCAACAGGAGCACGCCTGTTGCATTTTCTTCTCCTCCTATTCCAACAGTACCGCGTGCCCAACCATGTGTTCTAGGTACTGTCCACTCATTTATGGAAATGATTGTTCTAGCCCTCTCCCATTCCATCTTCGTACTACCAGCACCTTGGGAAATTTTTGCGCATCCGACGTACCGTTCCTGTGGTCCATTTACACCCCCACCAAAAATAGATCTAGACGCCCCACTGAAATTTTGTATCTATGAAAAAAGTTGTATCTGAATTTGTTCTGTACTCGAACGACCATTTTGTTTTTCAGTTATCTGAATCTTTGGTCCGTTGATGGTTTGCTGCAACCCGCACTGCACAGGACACGAAGACCATATTTTGTCTTCGCTGATTTTTAATTCATTTTGCCCATGTTTCTCTCTTCTTCCAACATGTTCTTTTTCTCTCTCTCTGTGTGTGTTTTCTTGGAACTGAGCAATTGTCTTTAGCTATTATCCACTTTCTGGTGTATCTTTACACCAGACTGAGAATAAATAATGTTTCTCCAGTAACTTCACTGTTAGGGGTGCTAATGTTTCAGCATTGTACTTGTGTTCAGATAAGATGTACTACATGGGTTGTTGGTGGCTATGCGTGTGTGTACAGTTTCTCTTTGAGCCAACATTTTCTTCTATATCTGTCTGGATCTTAAATATCATTGATAGGTACATAGAAATTGAGGTGTAAAATGCAGTACACAGAGTGGCTAACCTTTCCCCTCTTTTATCTTTGCTCCAACACTCAAGAGTGTTGCTAAAATATAAATTTGTTATGTGTTGTCAAGAACTGAGGCTTGTAATGCATATGCAGATCTCATGTTCAGCAGTGAATGCGCCCGCAGACAGCAGTGATGGAGAGCAGGAAAAGCTGGAGGAGCCGACCAGCACTAGAATGGCTGACAAGGTACCACCAGCTCTATGCCCACTCACTACATCTTTCCTTTTCTTTTCTTTATTTTCTTGTTCCATTTGGACCACCAGTCCTGTTCTTAATTTCGATAATGCAGCTTTTCTATTTTTATATATATGTAGGAGGTGTCTGTTTTCTCTACTAAAGCATAGGTAGTTGTTTTTAGATGCATCCACCAATTTTCCTGTGAAGAGATCAGGGACATGCTTACCTACTATCAGGTTGCAACAAACTGAGATAGCAAGAGACAAGCTAAAAGGAGAACTTAGGGTTGGAGATGGGATTGCGAACGGAAATCTTGATCTTGTGGGTTTCACTTCACTTAGTCCACCCCAATAAGTCCTCACTTCCTCCTGTAGAAAATAGTGATATTGAGGTGGGTAAGAGGTGGAATATCACCGAGATAAGCTGTTTTCTCCTTTTGACACGGAAAAAATTGAATGACGATAATTTTCACAATTTAGATTCTTGAGAACCGACTTATATCTGCCATCCATCGATTCACAATGATCTAAACTTCTGAGGTTAGCTGTTGCTATCTCTACAGCCTTATGTCTTGCTTTGGAAAAATTTGACACTGTTTCAATTAAATAAAAAGTCCGAGTCATCCACAATATAATATCTATTGATAGACTTTTTGTTTTTGCGGTGCTACTGATAGACTATGTTAGTGTCCCTAACCTTTCTTTGGATGTGTTGGAGCCTTTGGTACTTTTTTGTGGCTATCGATGAACAATCATATGGTCTCCCAGATGGCATGATACTTGTCTCCTTAATGGGCTAATGGTGCATAACAGTGCAAACAATAGCCTATGAATATCTTATTATTGATACCTATGGTGAACTGGCAATCAACAGGGCATATGTTGTTACTATGCACATTTCTCAAAGACTAACGAATAACGTGCTGTTTGAACCGTGTAACATAGACTATTAGTAAAGTTGTGACCATGAATATTACACATGTTGCCATCCATGTTATTATACCATGATCTTGGTGTCTATCATGTCAAGATCCAATTAACCTTGGTGCTATATAGCGCTAGTGCTTATCCCTAACATCATTGTGTTAACAACAATCAAGCTCTACCAATATGCTGTTCTAATTTCAAAAGTTTCAACATTAACCACCAATAAATGGAATTTTGCTTCTGAACTGTCAGGGTCAACATAATAGCCCAATGTTTCTTAGCTGGCTTGAAGTCAGGGCCTGAATGGCATTGCATAGCTCCCTCGTGAGGCTTTCCTGAAATGCACTGTGGGTGATATCTCCTCTAGTTGGTATTCTGTGAGTAGTAATTGAGTTGGTATCTAACAAGCACGGTCGATACTTAACAAGTGTTCTTCAGTACAAGCCTCGAAATGAATAGATTTTTTTTCTTGAGTTGGCCAACTTTGTTGCAGTCTCAACAGGCTGCAGGAACTTGGGAACCTTGATAACATCTAGCAGGATAGCTTGGAGGAACTTGTGTTTGAGCTAATTGTAACTAATATAGAGGCGACGACAATTGATAAGCCAAATAAATATATTACATGCCTAATCACCCTATGTACTGAGGCTGTGTTCTAAAGCACACAGGTTGCTTCATGTATATCAAAAATTGTTTTGGGCTTTTGGTTGGTTGAAACATTCGCTGGGCACACAATGCAGAACATATTCTTCATTTCATATTTTGGTTACCTAAACGTATTCCAGCCTGCAACCTATGAGGTTGCCAATTTGCCATGTATCAGACATACTATCTGATAGGGTGTTAATCAGGTCATATTTGGATTTATGAAAATGGTATTTCCTCCATTTTAGATATGAGTATGTTAAATTGAAGCGTCAAATGAAGCAGATATTATTTTCTGATCTTGCAAAATGCTTCCTTTAGCATATGCTCAACTTGTTCTAGAATGAATAGTTTACAGTGTTTTATTTCCCACCAAATCCAAGCTGCAGTGGTTCTCTTTATTGCTTACTTGTATGTACAGCAGGTTTACATTCTAATCTGATCCCACATTTTCTCAGATCTCGTATATTAACTATACTATTTTATACTATATTTGTATGCAGAACTTCTGTGCAATATGTTTGGAGGCCCTCAGCACCAGCAGCAGTGGCATTGACAACGGTGACAGGCCAGCGATATTCACAGCCCAGTGCTCCCACTCTTTTCACTTCTTGTGCATCGCCTCCAACATCAGACATGGCAATGTTACATGCCCGATCTGCCGTGCGCAGTGGTCTCAGCTGCCACGTGACCTGAAGGTGCCGCCATTGCTGCACAACCAGTCCGATCCAATCCTTCGCATCCTTGATGACAACATCGCGACATCCCGCGTCAACCGAAGGTCCTCCATCCGTGCCACCCGCTACAACGATGATGACCCTGTTGAGCCTTACACTCTGACTGAGCATGTTGATCCATGCCTGCGCTTCGCCCTTATCCCGTCTCCGGTGGCAGCTCACCATCATGTCCTTGGACACTACCCTTGTGGACGCATGATGCCACCACAGCAGCACTGCCAGTACAGCTACAGCGGCTCCTCCATGGCTTCGCCGCCGCAGATTGCTTCACCAAGTGTGCAAAGGCGTGCTTACCTCTCAGTCAGCCTGGCACCACAGCCAGCCATGGACTTGGTCTTGGTTGCCAGCCCTAATGGGCCACACCTGAGGCTCTTGAAGCAGGCAGTGGCACTGGTTGTCTTCTCCATGCGGGCAATTGACCGGTTGGCCATTGTCACAAATGCCACCACTGCAACTCGTGCCTTCCCCTTGCGCCGGATGTCCTCCCATGGTAAACGAATGGCATTGCAGGTCATCGAACACCTCTGCTCTGTGGGTGGAATTGATCCGGTAGGGGCTTTGCAGAAGGGTCTGAAGATACTAGAGGACCGGGCACACCAGAACCCAAGCAACTGCATTCTTCACCTCTCTGATCATCCGATACGCAGCTATGCCGGGGTAGACATGAACCGTGCGAGCATCCCGGTTCACCAGTTCCATGTCGGGCTCGGGTTCGGGGTGCAGAACAGCTTCGTGATGCATGAATTTGAGGAGCTTCTTGCACGGTTGCTCGGCGGTGTCATAGGCGACACCCACCTGAGGATAGGGGAGCATGGTGGAGTGGTGAGGCTAGGGGAGCTGAGGGGTGGTGAGGAGAGGAGGATCCCACTTGACCTTGTGGCAGACTGTGGCTTCATACTGGTTGGTTACAGCTACCTGGAGGGCGGAAGAGAGGACCGTTCAAGGACGGGCGAGGTCGCTGTCGGCTTCGAGGAGAAGAGCGACAGCAGGTACTGCGGGGGCAGAGACATGGGGACGAGCATCGGCGGCGAGAGGAGGAGCAGCTGCTGCGCCGAGAGCTGGGACCACCTTGACCCGTTCATGGCGCGGCGATGGGCGAAGCATTTCAACGTGTACAGATCCTGAGAGTGAGTGATTGAAGAGGTGGAGGAGCTTGATGATCGGCTGAACACAAAGTCTGGTTACCAGTTTGACCAAAATGTGATTCTTGTTGGTTCTTTCTTTTGCATTCTTGCAAGCATTTCAGGGAAGTGTTTGTTATTCTTTTCTTGGCTTTTGTTGTGGGTTCAGAGTCCATCCATGTTGTCCAATATGTGTGCAGAGGCTTTTCTTTCTGTCCTTGTCCAGTGTGTTTTGTGTTTGTGTGTATGGATCAAATGAAAAAGCTCCAGGACGGAAGATTATGAATGTGAATGACATGAAGTGGTGTGCCAAGCAATGCAATGTATCTTTGTTGTTGTATGCCAATCTCATAATTCAAGTTTGGGAACATGACATTCAGTGCCCCACGGACATGTGCCCTTGGGCCCATGTTTCAGTGTGTCATACGAGCAACGTGCATGAAATTCAACTCGAGGGAGTTTCATAAACAAATCTTTTATGCTCACAATTATTATTATTTTTGTACAAGTTTAGTGCCACTATTTTGAATTTTTGGCTCCAATTGTCTTCTGATGCCTTCCAGCTACAATCCTTGGGCAACAAGTGTTAAAGATGCACATTGTTGGGAAATCCAATTCGGCTCTAGGGAGCATATGCTCCTGTGCGCCAAAAATGCATTTTACAAGTGTCATTTAAGAAAAAAGATGTGTTCATTGTCACACCCACATTGTTTACTTATTTTGCAACCTACTTCATCCCCTCTTTCTTAAAATCATATACTCCCTCCTTCCGGAAATACTTGTCGAAGGAATGGATGTATCTAGACGTATTTTAGTTTTAGATACATCCATTTTTATGCATTTCTCCGACGAGTATTTTCGGACAAAGGGAGTATTACTATAATATACCTTATTTTCTTTTCTTATTTTGTACTCCCTCTGTTCCAAATTAGTTGAAGTTTTAGTTTTGTTCTCAGTCAAACTTCTTTTATGTTTGACCAAATATACAAAAAAAATGCTACTATTTACAGTATTATACATGTAAATATTTTTGTTGACAGATCCAATGTAACAAATTTGGTGTTGCAGACGTTATAATACACTTAGGACAAAGGTAGAACTTGAAGTAATTTGGAACAGAGGGAGTACAAACCTTGTACAAAATTTGATCTATTTTACTTTAATATGTTTCAGTAATGTTCTGTTGGATAAGATACAATGCCAAGTTGTTCTCTAGTAATCACATATGGTACAATACAACAACGCTGTTTGGTTCTGGGATGTTTGGTTTGAGAAAATCACCTTGACCATCACAGCTCGGTCCATCGCCGGATAATCTCTTAAATTTGGTCAAATTACCTAATCCATCATTTAGAACTAGCTTAGTGCATGCACAGTCTTGTCTATACCTCAAACCAAACAGGGGTGCATTCATCATCCAGTCCCTCAAACCAAACACCTCATTCAAGCCGACAAAAAAATGGAGTTACATTTGTAAGGCCAGATAACTGAATCTACAGAGACAACTTGCTGGTGATAATCCGGTCCACATCAGATTATGTGCTTTCAAAACCAAATATTCGGAAAACACCTGTAAAAATGAATGACAAGAAACGTGAGTGCCGCTGCATTTCTACGTTGCCTTGTTTTTTTTAGATGAAGAATTGAACAATCACAAAGCTAAATTGTTATGAAGTGAAATAAATGCATCTGAAGGTAATACAGTTTTTTTTTTTAAGTTCAGGAGTTAATGAAATCAATGGGGAGGAAATTTGCTCGATGGTTCCTGAAACATCGACATTCCCATGGACAACATTACAAACTTCCTCAAACACTGACAACATAGCATGCAGAAAATGGAATCTTAATTTTTCCTTCATGTCCACTCATGTACTTGGATGCAGGATAGTAGAAGCAGCGGGAAACAACAGGCAACAGGAAAAAAGAAGTAACAGAGGGAAGAATATTAGTTTTACCATGACTGGATGTTCTTAACAGAAAAGATAATGGCAAAGATTCCGTTGTTTGGGATGTTATAACGTGCTTGTGGTTTTTCAGAAACTATTGAGCAAGAGGCTCAAGCAAAATTATGCGTTTTATTTCATTCGACAGCATTAAAATGAGTAACTGCGACAACCATACCATCATCAGCCTGGTACTTATTCTTGTCATCTCCTGCATAAGCCAGGAGGTTGTATTTAGGATTCCATTCAACACTATTCATAGCTGCTTTACATGGAATCTGATGAATTGATCGTCCGGTCTGAATATTGGCCTGATGAAAGAAAAAAAAAGTAAAATAATTAATCTTTCATAACACTTAGTCTCGGATAGATAAGAAATTGCACTACGTTTGTGATCACTTACAATGTCAATGAAAGGATCTTCACTGGCATATGCAATAAATTCTCCAGTGTGATTGAAGCTAACTGTTCTGACAGGCCACCTGAAATTGGTACACATAGGGTTACTCTGGTTGTACTCAAGATTAACCTTTGAATGTTTTTTTTTTCAATGATCACAATTCAGCTAACCATGATTTAGTTCAATCACTCTTTCTAATTACATTTGGAGGCAAAAGTCAGTGATATGAGATTAGTCAAGCCCATACCCTATTCTTCTTAATAATTAACATTATGAGCTGTTTATAGTCGTATTATCCAATATAAAATTAATTAAAATAGTAAATCAAAGTAACAGAAAAGATTACAAACGTCCTGAATGTCTACATTGCCGTTGCCAGCCGGGCTTTGGTGGGAAGGCCATGGGAGATAATAACTAGGGATGCAAGCGGGGCAGGCTAGCAGACAATACTATAGTACAAATAGTGTTAACTTTAGGCAAGTGATGAGCAAACTATGAACTAACCAATGAGTTTTGCGCGATGAAGCGGGATGCCGCTTGCACCCCTAGAAATAACACAGATATGCACAAATTGTTTACTAATTTCAATGTGAACATCAGGCCCATGGTGTATCAAATATGTGCTGTTACATTGAGGGAAAACTTGTTGGCCCTAACTAAGGCTGATCCAAACAAAAAGCATTTGAAGCTATTTCTATGATAGTAATGTAATCTAAAGAAGTTCAATATAGTAGATAAAGACGTACTCAAGTTTTGTGAAGGTTTTAATGCATAGCAGCTCTTTGACATTCCAAAGACTGACAAGTGAATCTGCACTTCCAACAGCAAAATACCTGACAACAAAACATTCTGTAAGTGTGACCATCAAAACAATTGTACTCTACCTGGATGTTGACATCAAAACATAACACACTAATACAATTTGTACTTTTGGAGCACAACTTGCTACTTCTCCACATGATTAGTTTGTTCAGGCTCTTAATTTACAATCAGTTCCTTCCCACAAAAAAAAGTTTACAGTCAATTTCAAACAAACATAGAAAAAACGCTTGGTGATCACTGTATAGTTGCGGAGAAAAGAAGTTGGACCATGTGGTGAATTTTCATTTTCTACATTAACTCTGAATTTGGCATTGTAGATATAATATATGGGAAGATAACCTATGAAACCCCTGAAAGGGCGGACATGTAGCAGGTTACCCCGTGTTATGACAAATAAGAGTGCCTCATTAACATCTTTTTGAGAGAAGCAACACATTCTGGGGAAGTTACCCGTGAGGAGAGCATACAATGAGTTCTGTGCAAACTTCCATGATAATGCATTTCCTCTCTTTCTAGTAATTGACCGAAGTGTGTGGAGAGGATCAACATCCTAATCATGGTTTTCATTCTTCCACTAAACCAATGGTTTCCATAGGCCATGGGATATATTCCCAGTATATATAAAGTTTACGACCTGGTTTACAAACGGCTATCCAATATTCGGGGGATCCCTTTCCTGAGCCCATATGTGTTTCCATAAACCAGTTTCTCAGAAATCCTCTTCATAAATCACCTATGGAGTTACCTATAAGTAATAGGTATTTACTCAACTGCAGGTAGTTCGGATACGATTTTTGTCTAAAGATGAAGCTAGGATACAATTTCAGTAGCTCTTACGAAAAGTCAGAATATAGCTTTAGTGTTAAACTCAAATAGCATATCTAGCAACCCAGTAACTAGTGTAAGGAACTAAAATACAGCCAATCAACTAGATCCAGAGTAAAAACGGATCGCAGGCTCGAGCTTTTTTGTGTATTTTCTAGTAAAATGGTTGGTCCTCCGTAAGTAAATACTATATATTTGTAATTCAAATAATAATCCTTAGGGTTCTTCCCTACCGTTCCATGTTTAAAACATGTTCAGCGCAAATAACTGAAACAACAAACTGAACAAAGAATTTTCTCACCTATCAAGGGGATCCATTGCTATGCAATAGCACCCTGCTGTATGGGCATTTAATTTGCAGACAACATCAAGGGAAGGATAGTTGACCACCTCAACAAATCCTACATAAAGAACAAAACCAGGCAGCAGCATTAGCATCAACTTACGTGATCCTGATGCCTGACGTCTGACAACATCAAGGCTCCTTGTTCCATTTTCACAATTGAGGAGCTTAAATATTCATAATTAAGAGGAAAGTACATCTTAGCATCTTACCAAGCCCAGTAGTTATGAAGAATAAATCTCCAGTTTTATTCCATGCAATCTCATTAATCTGGGGGACAAATCAAGAGTTCACTTCAGACATTTAACAAGAAACACACACGCCACAAGTCTCGAAAAACAAGAAATGCAGGAAATTGACAATATGAAGTTTAGCAAGGTGTGAACATCAGTAGTACAGTAAATGCATTATCTAGATTCAGCTGGTTGGTATCATATATCATTGTGCATTTAGAGTATAGTAGGTATCCTTACTGTTTTCCCCCCGAAAAATAAACATCAGTGCACAACTTTTTGGTGTAAGACAAGACAAATGAACATGTGGCTCACTATATTTCTTATCACATCGATATGCACGGGTACCCCAAGACATAGCTGGATTTAGAATAGAAAAAAACTGCTAAAGGGTGTTTCCAGTGTCCAAACTTCATTTGGTAAGTACCTCGTAAGGGAACTTCTGTTTGTGGACGGGTTTTAGCTTCCGAACATCCACTATGGTTAGCTCATCCTCCTACAGATCATTAGCAGCAGCCGTTATTATAGCAGAACGAACTAGTAACTCGCAAAGTAAATGCATATCGTGTACATTTTCAGGAAACATGCTAACTTACATGACACTCAAAAAGAGTTTGATTTCGATACTACATGAACTTTACATATCACTTCTCATAATGAAGAAACTTAGCAAGAAAAATGCCAAGACTTCCATCTAATTGATAGATACTACCCAGATGCGTACATCTCCAGGTGCATTATTACCAACCTACATTGCATTGCATGAATACTGGTACACAATACGGTGATGTGGCATTTTCTCAAGAACACATGTATATGACAATACGGCCACATATTTCTATGCATGATATGATTTGATTTGTTGCATAGTGATTAGGTCAACAAAAGATCTAAACCCTAGCAAACTGACACAAGGTATAAACTGAAGGAAAAGAGTGCAGCAAAATAACAAAGCTAAACAGATAGCAAGGGTTATGTTATCTGGGTCACACCATGATGATGCGTAACACAAACATATCAGGATATTTTTTCTATTTTGAAATAAGGGTAATAAACCAATATGCTATCAGTAATTCAATATACTATCAGAAGAAAACCAAAGGAAATGAAGAAGCACAAGCGTCATGAAGACAATGTTGAACATGAATGAATGTCCCATTCCTTCAAATCAATATGCTAGACAAACAGCTAGGCATCAAAAATATATTACAATCTAATGTACCCATGTTCTGTTATTGTAAACCTTATTTCCAACAGCTATGTGAGTGCCATCATGTTTGTATGTGATGTTGATGTTTTCTCCACTGAGTTCAACAACTTGGCATTTCCCACCTGAAAAGAAAAACATAAATAAACTAGTTACAGACAAACTGGATTAGTAAATAACCTGACGAAAAGGTAAACTACCACCATCACTGAACATGGCAAGAAGAGACTGAAACAAAATGTATCATTCTATGCAGAATACCGAGTACAATGATACTAATTTCCAGGTCAAATTCCCACATAAGAACTCTCATATGATAACACCAAATTCATAACAAAATACGCAAAATTCATTAACGACATTTACGTTTCTGCTCGAACCCGTAATCAGATATACCCCTAATTCTCGAGGCTGCTGAAATCTGTCCTTCTTCCGTCAAGGCTCCTTGTAGAAATACTGTTCTGTGCCGTTTCCAGACAGCTCATAGCAGCGACAAGAGGCTAGAAGGCAAGGTCATGCATCATATCGAGGGCATTGGTCGTGGGAAGGAGACACGACGGCCGGCAGCGGCATGAACCGGACATGGGAGCGCCAAGATGTGCTTGTAGGAGGCCATGCCCGTGCCGTTGTCGATGCCTCCCGGTATGCAGGAGACAGCAGCGCCCGAAGGCGTACTTGAGGTGGATGCAGGATGGACAAGGCTGCGGGTTCACTATGTCGACGGCAGGGGCGGGGGGGGGGGGGGGGTTACTTGGGAGGAGGCAGAGGAGGGCAGGGCCTTGACAGAGACCCGAACTCAAACCGTCGACGGCCTACGCACACCTGAGCGCCACGCTCTGCAGCTACCAGCACCGCTGGGAGCTGACCACCACGAATGGAGCCGGCAGGAGCCATGGTGGTTCTGGACGAAGGGGGTCGGGTGGCTGGCCAAGGAGACGAAGGGGGATTTTCCCCCCTTTTTTTCCTTTTTCATGGGATGGGACCACTTGTAAGTGACTTATCCATAGAGAGCTCATCTGCTTGTAAGGAGGGGCAAAAATGACCAGGAAACGTCGTGTAAACGGTCAAGCCCCTTTGACAGGACGGAAACGACATGAAAGGGTATTTCTATAATGAGCCTTGATGGAAAAGGTGCAGATTTGAGCAGCCTCAAGAATTAGGGGTATATCTGAGTAGTGGGTTCGAGTTAAGGGCAGAAATGTAATGCCCCAAGTCATTAACAATGCTGAACTAGACTGACAGTTTTAGCACCTTCACCATCAAAGATGAAGTGTATTACTTACTTCGCGCATCCCAAAGGCGAATTGACTTGTCAGCAGCTGCAGTGGCAACTGTGTCAGGATGCTTTGGATCCCAGCATAACTGATCTACACTATCTGAGTGGCCTTTCAGTTCAATGTCTTTAACCTTGGACTGTGTACAATAAGAAGTGGTGTCAGCATTGTTTGCAGTCTGGAAGTTCCAATGAAACAAAATCTAATCTAATATGCACACCCTCCTACAAAAGAGCCAAATGTTCATTCTTAAGCAAGTAAAGCAATTTAGTGTAGCTAACAGTTCATCGGTAAATGCATAACTTGTTCCAAGTAATACCACTGTACAGAATAAAATTCACTACTCATTGACTCATGTTAATAAACTATGGCCACAGTGTTCTACAAACTGTAAACAACAATGAATTTGATTACAAGAGGTAACTAAGGAACCGAACAGACATAACGGAAATCCTTAAATGTGTTAAGGTGGGGAAAGTGAATTTGGCAACTAGGTTCCACTACATCCCATATTCCTCTCTTCTCTTTTCCGAGTTTCCAAAAAATAATTCATGGATTTTGTCCAAGAATATGAATATTTACGAACTAGATTAAAAAGAGAAGACCCTTAAGTAACATAGCCATTAATTTGTCTCTTTTGTACATGTCACAATATGTCATATTTGCTGATGAATTTTGGCAGGTCCACTGCGCACATGGCATAGAATATTTACGCCAATGAATTATTTCACATTATTTAAAACTTAGAAAGTGGAAACTATTGGCACAAAATCTGCTCTCGTTGAGGTGCCCCTATTGTGCACACAATCCTGCAAACAGGAATACAGAATGCCTGGTAAACTTCTGCAATTTCAAGATAATAGATAGCTAGGTAGATTGCAGTCATCCAATTATACTGACCCATCTTTGGTACACTAAGGGCCAGCATGAGCATGCAAAGCAAATGTGCATGCTACAATATATTGTTGCTAAGATCATAACTTGGTGCTAGCATTCTATGAAATGAAAGAGATTCCCAATTACATAGATTTCACAAAAGAAAAGGTACAAAAAATTGGAGTGTTTGACAACAAAAAAGGGTTATCTAACTCTGTAACAAGCAGGGTTATTCTTGTAGCAATTAGTAAACAAGGAGAGGAAGTTACATGGCCATGGGGGTCAATGCTCCAGACACGGGCAGTATGATCTATAGAGCCTGAAGCAAGCTTTGTGCCTATGCAGTTCCATGCTACAGAGTGCACCTAATGAAATACAAAAGATCAGTGATCATACGAAAATCTGCATTGATAAGGAAGAACAAAGAGCACAAAAGCAACTAGAGTACAATTTTATGCATGAGTATTGTGTATTATACATTTATACTAGAAGGAGTTCTTTTTAGCAAAACAAACAACATAAAGCAACCAAATGATCCTCACAAATACAATGTTTTTTTTTCTGAAAGGAAGATGGTTTCTCCCTCTTTTCCCAACAAACTTACGAAACTAAATAAGCGCCTGACTCGGAATTGGTTTTCTTTCTCAGCATGCTAACACCAATTTTCTTCATTGTAATGGAAAAGAACCACTAGACAAAGAAAGTATGATCGGTATACTTTTCTCCAAAAAAGAAAAACTGGTGACCTAACAATTAGCTCGAAAAGAAGTTTCCACGCAACTTTGCTCCCATGTAGAAAACGAAACCGGACGACCCAAATATTGGAACTTTCATATCCTATCCTCCTTTTAGCTTCCGACGCTAGGGTTCGAGGGATTCACAGCAAGGAAAGATCCGGCATTGGACAATTTGGGACTTCTTTCTCGCGGGATTTTGGGTTTTAGGGGCGCAGATGGAGAATTCCCGTGCAGGGTGGGGCATGGAGCGGTACCTTCTTCTTGTGGCTGTAGTATTCCCTGGAGACCAGGTTCTTGAATCTCGTCCCCGGCGCTGAGCTGCCGGGGGCGGCGGCGCCGCCTTTCTTGTCGTCTTCTCTCCCCTCCATTATTCTCTCTCTACACACCGCCGCCGCCGCGTGTGGTTGTGGGGAAGGGGAAATTTGCACAAGTAGGTGGGCTTTGTTTGGGCCCCTATGGGCTTCAGATACAAAGCCTTTGCGCTCGCAGCCAGAGGGGGAGAGGGCAACGAAAAATAGGAGAGAGAAGGGTGAAAAGCCGGCGAACTTGTAGCGGATCCCGGCAACCAGCGGCCGGAACTTGTGAGCAGTCCGAGTCTTTGTCACCTTTTCTTCTCAAAAAAGAAAAGGAAGTCGTGTTACCTTGTCTCTATGTTTTTTTATGGAAGAATTACCTTTTAGAGTATATAAGAGCAACTCCAACGGAGGCAACCCATCTCGTCCGCTCGCGTCCGTTTGGGCCGGCACGAACACAAAAGTCGGCCCAACATGCCGACCTAAACGGACGCGCGTCCGCTTTTCGTCCGTGGACTACCCATTTCCGGTCCATTTTTTAGCCAGATTTGTGTCGGCGCGGACACGAGACGGACGCGCGTGCGCTCGCCTTCTCCTTCCCCGGCCCGCTGGTCGGTGGCACATTGCCCCCCATCCAACAGCAACCCTCGCCCGCCTCCTTCGTCGCTGCCGCCGCCGCCCATTTTTTTCGGCGACTCTGCCAGCTGCCGGCGTCGCAACATCCGCTCAGCAACACCGCCAACTCCCACGTCGCCCGCCACCGTCGTCTTGCCGCCGGGGAGCCGACTGCTTCCCACCCCCGCTCCCCCACCCCCCGACACAGCCGCGACCACGATCAAGAAGCTGCCTCGCCTCACCGGCACGCTCGTCGGACGCCGACAGGGTAGCTAGCTGGTCTGTGCATGCCGCGACTCCCTTCGTCGACCGTCTCCTTCGTCGACGCCCGCAAGCTATTCGACAGTTTGCCAAGGTATAAAATGGACTCCGTCGACGAGTTCTTTTTTCACAATTTCCTTTGCAACTCCGACGATTCATCGTCCGATGACGAGGAGGAGATATTGGTTGCCGTGTTGGTCCATCACCACCTCAACAGCCAGCGGCCGTTGTTCCGTGGCTCCATTCCGGGCCACCTCCGGCGTTGAATCGCAACCGAGAGAACCGGCATTTCCTTCTTTTGAAGGACTACTTTGATACAACAATTCCGTTGTTCAAACATCAAAAATTTTGCCGTCATTTCCATATGAGTAGGCATCTTTTCAACCGTATTAGAGAGGGGGTGGTCGGCTACAATTGCAAAAAGGATGCCGTTGGCAAGATTGGTTTCTCCTCTTATAAAAAATGCACTGCCGCCATCAGAATGCTTGCATACGGAGTGCCCGGTGATCTCATTGACGAGTACGTCCGTATGAGCGAGTCTGCATGCCTAGAGTCCCTGTATAAGTTCTGCAAGGCTGTTATTGCTGTGTTTGGCCCTGAGTGCTTGAGAGAGCCGACTCCTGAAGATACAGCCCGTTTGTTGGCGATGAATGCCAACAGGGGCTGCCCAGGGATGCTTGGCACCATAGACTGCATGCACTGGGAGTGGAAGAACTGCCCTTCTGCTTGGCAAGGGCAGTATAAGGGCCATGTTAGGGCTTGCACTGTTATACTAGAGGCCGTGGCGTCTCAAGTTCTCTGGATCTGACACTCTTTCTTTGGCATGGCCGGATCATACAATGATATCAACGTGCTTCAGCGCTCACTGGTGTTTACTAGGCTTGCCGAAGGAAAAAACCCACCGGTGATTTTTACTATCAACGTCCACAACTACGACAAAGGATACTACTTGGATGATGGTATCTATCCTCAGTGGACCACTATTGTCAAGACAATCCCCAACCCTATCGGGGAGAAGAGGAAAATATTTGCCCAAGAGCAAGAGAGTGATAGGAAGGATGTCGAGCGTGCCTTTGGTGTTCTGCAATCTCGATGGGGCATCGTTCGGTATCCTGCTAATACCTGGAGCACGCAGAAACTGTGGGAGGTGATGACTGCTTGTGTGATCATGCACAATATGATCGTAGAAGACGAAGCGCCCGGAACGTCTGTAAGATCAAGGGTTTCAGTTTCAGGGTGAGAATGTTGTGTCTGAGCATGGACGAGCGGCAACATTTGAACAGTTCACCCAATTCCATCATGGCATGTGTGATTGGGAAACTCACGTGCAACTGCAAAATAATTTGGTTTAGCATATGTGGACTCATGTTGGCAACCAATAGATGTATCTTCTTTATTCGGCTTGCAAACTATGTGAGACATTTTTATTTTTATTCGGCTTGTAAAACTATGCTATTTTATTAGGTTCAAACTATGTTATTTGACTATATGTTTAAATGCAAAATCATTGCAACAATGAGTGCTACCTCTTGAGCATGCGTTGGTTTTTCCTTTAAGAGGAAAGGGTGATGCAGCAAAGTAGCGTAAGTATTTTCCTCAGTTTTTGAGAACCAAGGTATCAATCCAGTAGGAGGTTACACGCAGATCGCCTTATACCTGCACAAACAAATAAGAACCTTGCAACCAACGCGATAAAGGAGTTGTCAATCCCTTCATGGCCACTTGCAAAAGTGAGATCTGATAGAGATAATAAGATAAATATTTTTGGTATTTTTATGATATATATTGGAAAGTAAAGATTGCAAAATAAACAAAGGCAGAAATAGTAAATTGATAGGATAATAATATGATGGAAGATAGACCCGGAGGCCATAGGTTTCACTAGTGGCTTCTCTTAAGATAGCATAATCTACGGTGGGCAGACAAATTACTGTCGAGCAATTGATAGAAAAGCCCATAGTTATGAGAATATCTAGGCATGATCATGTATATAGGCATCACGTCCGCGACAAGTAGACCGAAATGATTCTGCATCTACTACTATTACTCCATACATAGACTGCTATCCAACATGCATCTAAAGTATTAAGTTCATAAGAACAGAGTAACGCATTAGGCAAGATGACACGATGTAGAGGGATAAACTCAAGCAGTATGATATAAACCCCATCTTTTTATCCTCGATGGCAACAATACAATACGTGCCTTGCTGCCCCTGCTGTCACTGGGAAAGGACACCGCAAGATTAAACCCAAAGCTAAGCACTTCTCCCATTGCAAGAAACATCAATCTAGTAGGCCAAACCAAATTGATAATTCGAAGAGACTTGCAAAGAAAAGAAATCATACATATAAGAATTCAGAGAAGAACCGAATATTGTTCATAGATAATCTTGATCATAAACCCACAATTCATCGGATCTCGACAAGCACACCACAAAAAGAATTACATCGAATAGATCTCCAAGAGAATCGAGGAGAACTTTGTATTGAGATCCAAAGAGAGAGAAGAAGCCATCAAGCTACTATAGACCCCGAAGGTCTGTGGTAAACTACTCACACATCATCTGAGAGGCTATGGTATTGATGTAGAAGCCCTCCATGATCGATTCCCCCTCCGGCGGAGCGCCCGAAAAGGCCCAAGATGGGATATCACGGGTATAGAAGGTTGCGGCGGTGGAAATAGGGTTTCGTGATGCTCTCAGATGTTTTCGGGGTATATGAGTATATGTAGGTGAAAGAAGTAGGTCGGTGGAGCCACGAGAGGCCCACGAGGGTGGGGGCGCGCCTCCATGCCTCGTGGCTTCCTCGTCGCTTGCTCGACGTCCACTCCAAGTCTCCTAGATTGCGTTTGTTCCAAAAATAACTCTCCCGAAGGTTTCATTCTGTTTGGATTCCGTTTGATATTCCTTTTCTGCGAAACACTGAAATAGGCAAAAAAACAGTAATTTGCACTGGGCCTTCGGTTAATAGGTTAGCCCCAAAAATAATATAAAAGTGCATAATAAAGCCCATTAAACATCCAAAACAGATAATATAATAGCATGGAACAATAAAAAATTATAGATACGTTGGAGACGTATCAAGCATCCCCAGGCTTAATTCCTGCTTGTCCTCGAGTAGGTAAATGCTAAAAACAGACTTTTTGATGTGGAATGCTACCTAACATAATTTTATAAGTATTTCTCTTTATTGTGGCATGAATGTTCAGATCTGAAAGATTCAAGATAAAAGTTTAATATTGACATAGAAATAATAATACTTCAAGCATACTAACTAAGAAATTATGTCTTCTCAAAATAACATGGCCAAAGAAAGCTTATCCCTACAAAATTATATAGTTTGGCTATGCTTAATTTTCATCACACAAAAATGCTCTCATCATGCACAATCCCGATGACAAGCCAAGCAATTGTTTCATTCTCAAACTTTTTCAACTTTCATGCAATACATGAGCGTGAGCCATGGATATAGCACTATGGGTGGAATAGAATATAATGATGGGGGTTGTGAGGAGAAGATAAAAAGGAGAAAGTCTCATATTGACGCGGCTAATCAACGGGCTAGGGAGATGTCCATCAATTGATGCCAATGCAAGGAGTAGGGATTGCCATGCAACGGATGCACTAGAGCTATAAATGTATGGAAGCTCAACAAAAGAAACTAAGTGGGTGTGCATCCAACTTGCTTGCTCATGAAGACCTAGGGCATTTGAGGAAGCCCATTGTTGGAATATACAAGCCAAGTTCTATAATGAAAAATTCCCACTAGTATATGAAAGTGACAAAACAAGAGACTCTCTATCATAAAGATCATGGTGCTGCTTTGAAGCACAAGTGTGGAAAAAAGATAGTAGCATTGCCCCTTTTTATTTCTTTTCTCTTTTTTTGGCCTTTCTCTTTTTTTATTTGGACTTTCTCTTTTTTATTTATTTTTATTTGGGACAATGCTCTATTAATGTTGATCATCACACTTCTATTTATTTACAACTCAATGATTACAACTCGATACTAGAACAAAATATGACTCTATATGAATGCCTCCGGCGGTGTATCGGGATGTGCAATGAATCAAGAGTGACATGTATGATAAATTATGCATGGTGGCTTTGCCACAAATACGATGCCAACTACATGATCATGCAAAGCAATATGACAATGATGAAGCGTGTCATAATAAATGAAACGGTGGAAAGTTGCATGGCAATATATCTTGGAATGGCTATGGAAATGCCATAATAGGTAGGTATGGTGGCTGTTTTGAGGAAGATATAAGGAGGTTTATGTGTGATAGAGAGTATCGTATCACGGGGTTTGGATTCACCGGCGAAGTTTGCACCAACTCTCAAGGTGAGAAAGGGCAATGCACGGTACCGAAGAGGCTAGCAATGATGGAAAGGTGAAAGTGCGTATAATCCATGGACTCAACATTAGTCATAAAGAACTCACATACATATTACAAAAATCTACAAGTCATCAAAAACCAAGCATTATGCGCATGCTCCTAGGGGGTTAGATTGGTAGGAAAAGACCATCGCTCGTCCCCGACCACCACTCATAAGGATGACGATCAAAGAACATCTCATGTTTCAAATTTGTCACACAACAGTTACCATACGTCCATGCTACGGGACTTGCAAACTTCAACACAAGTATTTCTCAAATTCACAACTACTCAACTAGCATGACTCTAATATCACCATCTTCATATCTCAAAACAATCATCAAGTATCAAACTTCTCATAGTATTCAATGCACTTTTTATGAAAGTTTTTATTATACCCATCTTGGATGTCTATCATATTAGGACTAATTTTATAACCAAAGCAAATTACCATGCTGTTCTAAAGGACTCTCAAAATGAGATAAGTGAAGCATGAGAGATCAATAATTTCTACAAAATAAAACCACCACCATGCTCTAAAAAGATATAAGTGAAGCACTAGAGCAAAGTTATCTAGCTCAAAAGATATAAGTGAAGCACATAGAGTATTCTAATAAATTACGATTCATGTGTGTCTCTCCAAAAGGTGTGTACATCAAGGATGATTGTGGTAAACTAAAAATCAAAGACTCAAATCATACAAGACGCTCCAAGCAAAACATATATCATGTGGTGAATAAAAATATAGCCTCAAGTAAAGTTACCGATGGACGAAGACGAAAGAGGGGATACCTTCTGGGGCATCCCCAAGATTAGGCTTTTGGTTGTCCTTGAATTTTACCTTGGGGTGCCTTGGGCATCCCCAAGCTTAGGATCTTGCCACTCCTTATTCCATAATCCATCAAATCTTCACCAAAAACTTGAAAACTACACAACACAAAATTCAACAGAAAATCTCATGAGCTCCGTTAGTATAAGAAAACAAATCACCACTTCAAGGTACTGTAATGAACTCATTCTTTATTTATATTGGTGTTAAACCTACTGTATTCCAACTTATCTATGGTTCATACCCCCCGATACTAGCCATAGGTTCATCAAAATAAGCAAACAACACACGAAAAACAGAATCTGTCAAAAACAGAACAGTCTGTAGCAATCAGATTTGTTCGAATACTTCTGGAACTCCAAAAATTCTGAAAAATAGGACAACCTGGAAAATTTGTATATTGATCTACTGCAAAAAGAATTGGTATTTTATCACGTTATGGTGAATTTTAACAATTATTTTCGTGAGCGCAAAGTTTCTGTCTTTTTCAGCAAGATCAAATCACTATCACCCAAGAAGATCCTATTGATTCTACTTGGCACAAACACTAATTAAAACATAAAAACACATCCAAACAGAGGCTAGATGAATTATTTATTACTAAACAGAAACAAAAAGCAAGAAACAAAAATAAAATTGGGTTGCCTCCCAATAAGCGCTATCGTTTAACGCCCCTAGCTGGACATAAAAGCAAGAATAGATCTAGGTATTGCCATCTTTGGAATGCAATCCATAAGTGGCTCTCATAATATATTCATAAGGTAATTTAATTTTCTTTCTAGGAAAGTGTTCCATGCCTTTCCTTAACAGAAATTGGAATCTAATATTTCCTTCTTTCATATCAATAATTGCACCAATCGTTCTAAGGAAAGGTCTACCAAGAATAATAGGACATATCAATAATTGCACCAATCGTTTTAAGGAAAGGTCTACCAAGAATAATAGGACATGTAGGATTGTAATCTATATCAAGAAAAATAAAATCTACGGGCACATAATTCCTATTTGCAATAATAAGAACATCATTAATCCTTCCCATAGGTTTCTTAATGGTGGAATACGCAAGATGCAAATTTAAAGAACAATCATCAAATTCACGGAAACCTAACACATCACACAAAGTTTTGGGAATCGTGGAAACACTAGCACCCAAATCACACAAAGCATATCATTCATGATCTTTAATCTTAATTTTAGTAGTAGGTTCCCACTCATCATAAAGTTTTATAGGGATATAAACTTCTAATTCAAGTTTTTCTTCATAAGATTGCATTAAAGCATCAACGATATGTTTAGTAAAAGCTTTATTTTGATCATAAGCATAAGGAGAATTTAGCACGGATTGCAACAAGGAAATACAATCTATCAAAGAGCAATTATCATAATTAAATTCCTTGAAATCCAAAATAGTGGGTTCATTGCTATGTAAAGTTTTGACCTCTTCAATCCCACTTTTACCAATTTTTGCATCAAGATCTAAAAACTCCGAATCGTT
Organism: Aegilops umbellulata; assembly: GCA_032464435.1. Lineage (NCBI taxonomy): Eukaryota > Viridiplantae > Streptophyta > Magnoliopsida > Poales > Poaceae > Aegilops > Aegilops umbellulata. The sequence continues at coordinate 327,026,038 of CP136058.1, read as the reverse complement.
GGGAGGCCTTTTAACTAAAGTTGACCCATCTCCAGTCCCATCATTATCAAGACTAGCAGAACGCCCGTGCGTTGCTACGGGCTATCTGCAATATCTGTAACATCCGGGTTTAACACAAAACCCCTATCCAATGATGCACCTTCCCTTTTTCTGTCAGAACCTCTCATTCTTGACAGATTTTCCGCCGTAGCGAGACATTTCTCGTTTTCTCTCTCACTGGCGCCACCTCCTTTAAAAGCAGAGGACAGCCAACTCATCTTCGCCATGCATTGCAGTAAGGTAAATGTTTGTAGCTGGTGCGCCGGCCAAACGCTACGCCGGACTCGCGCAAGACGCGAGATCCATCCAAATCGTGCGGTGTAACTAACCCCTCACATGCACATGCTCATTAGGCTATGTCTAGAACCACCGCATCGCTTGATTTCTTTTTTTAAGGACTTTATTTCCTTATATATAACCATTAATTCATTGTAGCCTTTCCTTCCTCCATCTCTCCTCTCTCTCTTATTCATCTGCTACCTCGCACTTCATCACAAGCAGTGGCCGCCCGACCACCTCCCTGATCGATGACGAGAATTTGCTGGAACCGGCTGATTGATTTTTGCTGGAAGAACCATGGCCGCGTTGTTGCATAGCTGAGCCACGCAGGCAAAATAAATGATGCATCCGACGAACAGAACTTTTTGCTGCAACCGTCTGCGTTTTTGCTACGACTGGCATTGGCGATTGCAAGAACCATTGATGACGAACCGAGACCCGTGACGGCGGCGGCGGCCTTTTGCTGCAACCGATATTGTTTTTTGCTACTACCATGTTGACTATTGCTGCAACCGTTCATGAGGACACCGACGGCGGCGACGGGCATTTTTGCTGCAACTGGTGTCGTGTTTTGCCACTACCGGTGTTGACATTTGCTACAATGGTTCACAAGGACACCGACAGTGTCGACAGGCATTTTTGCTGCAACTGGTGTCGTGTTTTGCCACTACCGGTGTTGACATTTGCTACAACCGTTCACAAGGACATTGACGGCGTCAACTTTCTTTTTTGCTACCACGGGTGTCATTTTTTGCTACTACAGGCGTTGACGTGTTGCATCCGGCACTACATTGAGCAACAACCGGCGAGTCATTTTGCTGGGACCGGTGTGAATTTTTGCTACGACATGTGATGGCAGGGCATTTTTGCTACGACCGGCGACTCATTTTGCCGGGAACGGCGTGACTTTTTGCTGTGACCTGTGATGGTGGTGCATTTTTGCTACAACCAGCGAGTTGTTTTGCTAGAACCCGTGTGTATTTTTTATGCTACTGGCAACAATAAACTTTTTTTTGCTACAACCGACGAATCGTTTGCTAGGGCAAGTGTGAATTTTTGCTACAACCTACGACAGTGAACTTATTTTGCTACAAATGGCGAGTCGTTTTGCTTGGACTGGCAAGAATTTTTGCTATGTCGCTGGAACCGAAGATCATTTTTGCTGGGACCGGAGAGAATTTTTATTGTGACTGGCGTCCGCTGAGATTTTTTGCTGCATCTAGACGATAGTAAGCCATTTTTTTGCTGGACGGTCATTTTTGCTGGGACCGATGACTTTTTTGCTGCGACCGGCGAGAGTTTTTGTCGCTAAGAATTTCTGGCGATTATTTGCTGGGATCGGAGAGATGATTTGCTGGAACTGGCGAGACGGCAAGCTGTGATGGGCAAGATGATTTGCTGGACCAGCACAGGCCATGTTACAGCGAGCTTTTTGCGCGAGGCAACGATAGCGAGTTGCGACAGTGATGCATGGCAAGGACGACGAGTTGCGATGATGGGCGGGGCATTCACGGGGGGCTGGGGCATCACGAGTTGACGAGCAAAGCAGCGGCGCATGGCGCCGGCAACGCGTTTGCCGATGACGGAGTGCTCGTGAGGCGACGACGGAAAGTTTCCACGGCGATTCAAGGCAGCCACGACGAACTGCGATGGTGGACAGTGCATCCATGGAAGCTGAGCGTCGCGAGTCAACGAGCAAAGCTATGACGCATGGCAATGATAGCGCGTTCCATGTGGGCGGCGGACGCAGGTTCTGTTTTTGCATGTGCTCAGCGGGTTCAGTTTTGCATGCATTCAGCGGTTTCTGTCTTGCGTGACTGCTAGATCCAACGTTTACGGATGCACGCATCCAAGGGACGCGGGTGGACCGGCGGAGCGACTCAGCCGGTCGACCAGCGCAGAGTAGCGCCCTTGCAGTAAGGATGAAATTTTCTTGTTTACGATATAATAGAGTGGGTTAAACTAACACATACTATTGACACAAAACAACAAATAACTACATCAATCTTTCCTAGTCACCAATAAGCTCCACCTCCATCCCACATATGCTAGAAGGGATAATTGTCGTTCTTCTCTTCTTCATATTTCCCTACGTCTTCAACTCCATGCCTCTTCGCCAATCCGTTTAATTGGCACTAACCAGCACCACGCCAACATTAGTGTGTTCATCATCAATGCCTCATCTTCTTCTTTCTCATTCCTCGGCAACTTTAGTTCTCGTTCCTACTTATTTCCTAGAATACTCTTTCTTTCTTTTTTTCTCTTATTATTTGGAACACTCTTACTTTCTCCAACACCATGCACCACTTTGGCTTCAGTTCTTTTTCCTTCTTGTTTTTAGAACACTCTTCCTTTTTACTATAGCATGAACCACCTAGCTCACCCGCGAACATTTCGGCCAGCGTCATCGAGTGGACATCCCGCGGAGCATAGACTTCATCCATCTTGGTGAATGCTAGGTCGCCCATGTCGCGAGCGCATGGTGACCGTTGTCCATGTTGGCAAGCGGTGCTCGGTGCTTGGCAATGTAACTGAGAGCCAGTTGATTGTTTTTGCCCACAAGCGCTTTCAAAATGATTCGCCATGACTAATTGCTTGCTTAATTAATTAAGTACACAAAAAATGAATGACCTACCTATTTCTCTACATGCCTAATTAATTGCCAACCAAATCAATTAATTATCTGACTAATTGGAAAATATCCCTACTTCTAATTATCTGTAGGCATAAAGAATTGGCTAACAAATTAATTAATGCAATTTAGTGCATCCCTAATTCTAAATATCCCTACTTCTAATTAATGCAATTTAGCCAATTTTTCGCACTGAATCAATTTAAAAATTGAGTTATTAATGCACTCCCTAACATTCTCGAGCCTCGCGCCAGGGTTAGACCCAGCCATGACATCTTCCATGGTGTCGTGCACGACGTCCCTCCGCAGGAGCGGGCGTATGCGTACGCCCATAGGAAACTTGTGACTATCAATTAATAGTAGAGATAATGATAATAATAAATAATATAGCATGGGGATTAGCAATTTGTTATGAAGTAATATATTATTTCTCTTTTGCCAAATAAAAACGGAGGGAGTACTTGGTTTATTTCTTTTTTGCTAATTTTGGGAAATCAGCACCAAGCAAGGCATTGCTTATCCTGGTAGTTTCTCTAATTTTGTTGAAATAGTAAACATGGTTTTGAGGATGTTGTCTTACAATTTTAACATCATGTCAGCTAAACTTACACATCACACAGGTAAACCAGCTAGAGATTGAGAAGTAGTGCATTTTGGTCACCAAGAGCATTCTCATATATTTGACCAAAGAAAGTTTTCCAAACAAAAAGCACGTCGTTGCAGCTGGATGGCTGTGCCAATGCATGCGCTAATTAACCCCACACGACCAGCAGCCAAGACACTTCTGCAACTGCATGTTTGCTGAACCCGTCGCTTCATCTGAGTACGCCAAAACTATGAAGCTATATTGGTTTACTACTTCCAGTCGCAAATCAGTTTCAATTCACCTGGCCAGGCAAAAGTTGCAATCAAGAAGCATAAGCATGATCAGGAGGATTGACAAAAATCCAGATAAGTAGTGTACCTGTGACTTGGAGTTGACTTGATGCAACTGCCGCTTCTTGATTCGCCTACTCCTTCTTTGGTCTCCTCTCAACACTACCACTCTACCAGATCTGTGTCCATGGAATCGGACCCTTCGCCATTACGGAGGCAGGGGAGGTGGCGTTGGGAGGCGCCGAGCAAGGTGGCCAGCAGCGAGCGGGACGGTGGCGGCGGCAGCGAGCCATCGAAAGGACGACGGCAGTCTGCAATGGGAGCGGCGGCGGGCTACGTGCGAGCAGAGGTTAGACCTCTCGCTCGGAAGTCCCAAAGGATGTGGGCGTTGGTTTTCTTTTGAGGGGTGCCCCATCATTGATTTGGTTTGGAGAGGATCGGAAAACGGGATCTGTTTCCTCATTGATTTGGTTTGGAGAGGATCGGAAAACGGGGTCTGTTTCCTCATTGATTTGGTTTGGAGAGGATCAGAAAACGGGATCTGTTTCCTTTTTTGTGTGCGGTGATATAATTGGAAGGGACGATGACTGACGAACGAAAGTAGGAAACCGACCATCACGACCGCAGACTCCTCCATTATGAGTAGAGGATAGCCTTTGAGGTAATTGAAATCTATTACCATATAATTACCGTATTCAAAATTTTCTGAGTTATGGCCTTACCATACCTGGATTGATAGCCTTTAGGATAATTTAAATTTATTACCATATAATTACCATATTCGAAATTTTCTGAGTCATGACCTTACCATACCTGGATTGATGAGATTTCTGAGTTTATAGACTTGCCATACGTGGATTAATTGTGATTGATTACCATAAATAAGTTGGGTATTGTCGAGCAGACGAGAGAAGAGGAAAACCGATGGAAGGGGGTGGTGGGAGGTGGTACACAAAAACCAGACGAAAAATAACCGGTTGAAAATAAACCGGTTGAAAATGGTGGGACTATTCAACCAACTCGTCCATTAGGAGTAGAGATTAATATTGCAAAACAAAGATTTAATAGGGGACACATCAATCACTTTTAGATCTTCATCCTTATTATCATGAAAACTAGAAGAACACGCTTTCACAAAGCAATCTTTTTTAGCACGCATCCTAGCAGTTCTTTCTTTGCACTCATCAATGGAAATTCTCATGGCTTTGAGAGACTCATTGATACCATGATTAGGTGGAATAGATCTAAGTTTCAAAGAATCAACATCAAGAGAAATTCTATCCACGTTCCTAGCCAACTCATCAATCTTAGGCAATTTTTCTTCAAGCAAAGCATTTAAATTCTTTTGCGAAACCATAAATTCTTTAACACTAGTCTCAAAATCAGAGGGCATATTATTAAAATTTCCATAAGAGTTGTTGTAGGAATTACCATAATTATTAGAGGAATTACTAGGAAATGGCCTAGGATTAAAGTTTCATCTATACGCGTTGTTGCCAAAATTGTTCCTACCAACAAAATTCACATCCATAGATTCATTATTATTCTCAATCAAAGTAGACAAAGGCATATAATTAGGATTAGAAGAAACACTTGTCGGTGTAAAAACCGGCGGATCTCGGGTAGGGGGTCCCGAACTGTGCGTCAAGGTCGGATGGTAACAGGAGACAAGGGACACTTTATTTTACCCAGGTTCGGGCCCTCTCGATGGAGGTAAAACCCTACTCCTGCTAGATTAATATTGATGATATGGGTAGTACAAGAGTGGATCTACCACGAGATCAAGGAGGCTAAACCCTAGGAGCTAGCCTATGGTATGATTGTGTATGATGATGGTTGTCCTACGGACTACAACCCTCCGGTTTATATAGACACCGGATAGGGTTAGGGTTACACAGAGTCGGTTACAATGGTAGGAGATCTCGAATATCCGCACGCCTAGCTTGCCTTCCACGCCAAGAAAAGATCCTTCCGGACACGGGACGAAGTCTTCAATCTTGTATCTTCATAGTCCTGGAGTCCGGCTGAAGGTATAGTCCGGCTATCCGAACACCCCCAAATCCAGGACTCCCTCAGTAGCCCCTGAACCAGGCTTCAATGACGACGAGTCTGGCGCGCAGATTGTCTTCGGCATTGCAAGGCGGGTTCCTCCTCCAGGTCCTTCAAGAAGATTATAAACACCAAAAAGAGTGTCCGGCTCTGCAAAATAAGTTTCCACATACTGCCACATAGAGAAATACACAAATCAAATCTGCTGACGTATTACGCAGTGCGTCATAACACTGCGACCAAGCCTTCTATATAAATTGCATTGTTCTACCTCCGCGCGTTTAGCGAGGCGGTTTTCTTGGCACGTCTTGTCAAAGCAGAGATCATGTGCCCCCTTTAACGGGATTCTCATTAATACGGACGTGGGTAACCCAACCACGCCATTTACCACGGTGTTCGGGAGGCAAGTGAGTTTTATTAGGTAGGTGGGGACGCCTAACCGTACCTGCTTATATAAAGGGATAATGATTCACCTTTTTAACCTACGCCTTCTTCCTCCTCTGCCAATCCATCTCTTGCGAACTCAAGCTCCAGCGCCCAAGTCCGCTCTTCTTCCCTCAACCTTCTCCAACAATGTCCGGAGCGGGAGGCAAGTGGATGGTCTCCTCCGTTACGGAGGCCCAAGTAAAAAAGTTAAGGAAAGCCGGATACTTGTCCAAGGACATCCCGCATCGGCTTCCTGATAAGGGGCAACTTCTTCCTACCCCAAGGCCCCATGAGAGGGTAGTTTTTCTTCCCCACTTCCTCCGCGGACTGGGCTTTCCACTTCATCCTTTTGTCCGGGGGCTCATGTTCTACTACGGCCTGGATTTCCACGATCTGGCCCCGAACTTTGTCCTCAATATCTCGGCGTTTATCGTCGTGTGTGAGGCCTTTCTCCACGTCCGCCCCCACTTCGGCCTCTGGCTCAAGACCTTCAACGTCAAGCCCAAGGTGGCGTCCGACACCCAGGCGGAGTGCGGATGGTTGGCAAGATAGCCAACATCCTCTAGTTCGATGGCTCCTTCGTGGAGACCCTAAAGGGGTGGCAGGCCAGGTGGTTTTACATCACCGAGCCCCGCGATCCGAAATGGGTCGCGGCCCCCGAGTTCAGATCCGGACCCCCCACGCGGCTCATGTCCTGGAAAGAGACGGGCCTGTCGTGGGGCAACGAGGAAGAAGTGACTGGGCTGCAAACGTGCATCCAGTCCCTGGTGAACAAGCCAATCCGGCTTGTCAATATAGTCCAGGTCATGCTCGTTCGCCTGATCCTCCCGTGCCAAAAATGGGATTTTACTTTGTGGGAATTCGACCCGGCGCAGCACCAAACCCTCAGTAGGCTCTTCGACACGACGTATGAAGACGTCTGGAAGGTGCTGACCAAAGGCGCTGAGTCCCCCACATCCGCCTCCGAGGATCGCGGATATAGCTCGCAGCGTAACGCTAGCGAGGTAAGCTATCTATACCTTTGACAGGTTCGTTAAGCTCTTCTCCATAGATTAACTCTATGCGGGATCTAAACTCCCTCTACCTTTGACAGGCTTGGCAGGAGGTATCCGGACCAATTAACTGTCCGGCTCCTCTGCTCGAAGACCCGACCCCAGCTCTCTTGGTGAAGCTAATGGCTTCGGCACCTTACGTGGTGCCGGAGGGGAAGGCCAAGAAGAAGAAAACCACCGGTACTCGAAAAAGTTCCCGCAACATGGTGGTACCGGACTAGTCATCTGATGAGTCCGCAACGCTCTCCTCTCGTGAAAACGAGGAGGAGGAACAAGGAAGCTCTCCCCCACCAGTGAGGGGAGCAAAGAGGAAGAAGGCCGTCCCAACAGGGGAGGCCGAGGGGTCGAGGAAAAGGAAAACCCCTCCGCCGGACTACTCCCATGACACCGAAGAGGGCGGAGAGGAGTGGCCGGACCGAGCCAAGCGCCCGGCGGCATCGTAAGTGTTTACACACCAGAGTGACTCATAATATTCTTTTAATGCGCGGCTTTCCCTAATATCGAACGTAATTTATGCAGCCCGCCCTGGGCCGAACTCGACGATTCGTCGAGCGGCTCCCTGGATTCGTCGGACGTGAACTCTGTTCCGCCCGCGGTCTCCCCCTGCCGGGCGGACGACGCTGAAGTGGCGCCCCGCCAAGCCTCGGGGCAGGAGGTGATGGTCCTGGAGGAGCCACAAGGCAATCCTCCGGACCCCAGGAGTGAAGGGGATAAAACCCCCCAGGGCTCCGAGTTCGGCTTTGTGCCGGACACCGCGCCGGACTCGACAGTCCCGGTCCGCGGTGGGCGAACTCCTTCCAAGAGGAGTAAGCCATCTGAGCCGGCGGCCTCCGTCCAACCGGAGGCGCCGGACAATCTGCTGGAGGCGCTTAAGGGCGCCACCATCGATGAGGAGCATCGTACTGTTATGAGTACGGTGATCCAAAGGGTTCAGTCCGCCTAGAGCGGACTGAATGAAGCTTGCGCTAGCCTTCTAACAGGCTTCGAAGTAAGTAAAAATATGTCAAATTATTTACCGCATAGACAGTAGCCCCTGATGCTCTGTTCGGTGTTCGGAAAGAAAAGACGGATAGAGGATCTAGTAATTTTCGCAGGAGTCTAACAAAAAAGGTCAAATATGCGTATGCAGGCTTCCCTGCTGTCCACCGCCGCACTGACTGCACAGGTGGATGTCCTTAAAAAGGACCTCGGGCGGACCGACCAAGAGCTCGACCTTGCCAAACGGCAGCTCGAGGAGAAGGAAGGTAAGAAATACCTAAAAAAAAGGAAAAGGTGCCTATAGAGAGGCTTGATTGCAGAAATAAATAACAGGATTGTACTGCTTATTGTAGGGGCCACAACCGAGGTGGCAACCCTGAAGCACGTGTTCGCAGAGGCCGAAAAGAAAACGGCCGAGGAGCGCGCCGAGCGAGAAAGGCTTGGGGTTCAGGTCGACAAGGTGCAGCAAGAGATGCAAGGTCCGGAGCGTGGAAATCCAGGCCGTAGTAGAACATGAGCCCCCAGACAAAAGGATGAAGTGGAAAGCCCAGTCTGCGGAGGAAGTGGGGAAGAAAAACTACCCTCTCATGGGGCCTTGGGGTAGGAAGAAGTTGCCCCTTATCAGGAAGCCGATGCGGGATGTCCTTGGACAAGTATCCGGCTTTCCTTAACTTTTTTACTTGGGCCTCCGTAACGGAGGAGACCATCCACTTGCCTCCCGCTCCGGACATTGTTGGAGAAGGTTGAGGGAAGAAGAGCGGACTTGGGCGCTGGAGCTTGAGTTCGCAAGAGATGGATTGGCATATCTAAAGAAAAAGCATCAACAACTTAGAGCTGATCAAGATTTGCTAGCTGATAGATGGACTGAAGTCCTTGCGGCCGAAGAGTATGAACTCGGACGCCCCTCCAAAAATTATCCTAAGCGCAGGCCGCTACCCCAATCAGAGGGGGAAGCATATGACATGGCAGACCGGCCACCCCATGGCCGCGACAGAGAGGCCTGTGAATCCCTAAAGCAAGCCATGCCCCGGTGCCGTTCAAACAAGGCACGGGAATACAAGCCAGACCTGCGAGACGTACTGGAAGATAAAGCAAAGCATACAAGATCGATCTATGGATCGCGCGGACGCCCGACGACACGTGATGATCTTCACTCCGGACACAATAAATCCGGCCGGGCCGAACACAGCAGGCACAGCTCTTCCGAGCTGCGTCGTGACATAGCCCAGTACAGGGGCGCCGCACACCCACTATGCTTCACAGACGAAGTAATGGATCATAAAATCCCAGAGGGTTTTAAACCCGTCAATATCGAGTCGTACGATGGTACGACAGATCCGGCAGTATGGATTGAGGATTATCTCCTTCACATCCACATGGCACGTGGCGATGATCTGCACGCCATCAAATACCTACCCCTTAAGCTTAAAGGACCAGCCCGGCACTGGCTTAACAGCCTACCAGCGGACTCAATCAATTCTTGGGAGGACCTGGAAGCCGCATTCCTCGACAACTTTCAGGGGACCTATGTGCGGCCACCGGACGCCGACGACCTAAGCCACATAATTCAGCAGCCAGAAGAATCGGCCAGACAATTCTGGACACGGTTCCTAACAAAGAAAAATCAGATAGTCGATTGTCCGGACATAGAGGCCCTAGCAGCCTTCAAACATAACATCCGCGACGAGTGGCTCGCCCGGCACCTGGGACAGGAAAAGCCGAAAACCATGGCAGCCCTCACGACACTCATGACCCGCTTTTGCGCGGGCGAAGATAGCTGGCTAGCTCGCAGCAACGACTTATCGAAGAAGCCCGGTAATTCGGATACCAAGGACAAAAGTGGCAGGTCACGTCGAAATAATCAAAAGCGCCGCGTTAGCAGCGACAGCAATGAGGATACGGCAGTTAATGCCGGATTCAGAGGCTATGAATCCGGTCAGCGGAAAAAGCCATTTAAAAAGAATACCCAGGGCCTGTCCAGTTTGGACCGGATACTCGACCGCTCGTGCCAGATTCATGGCACCCCCGAAAGGCCAGCCAATCACACCAACAGGGATTGTTGGGTGTTCAAGTAGGCAGGCAAGTTAAGAGCCGAACACAAGGACAAGGGGCTGCACAACAACGAGGAGGAGGAGCCCAGGCCGCCGAACAACAATGGACAGAAAGGGTTTCCCCCACAAGTGCGGATGGTGAACATGATATACGCGACCCACATTCCCAAGCGGGAGAGGAAGCGTGCGCTACGGGACGTATACGCGATGGAGCTAGTCGCCCCAAAGTTCAACCCATGGTCCTCCTGCCCGATCACTTTCGATCGAAGGGACCACCCCACTAGCATCCGCCACGGCGGTTTTGCCGCACTAGTCCTCGACCCAATCGTGGACGGATTTCATCTTATAAGAGTCCTTATGGACGGCGGTAGTAGCCTGAACCTGCTTTATTAGGATACAGTGCGGAAAATGGGCATAGATCCATCAAGGATCAAGCCCACAAGGACGACCTTTAAAGGCGTCATACCAGGTGTAGAGGCCAATTGCACAGGCTCCATAACACTTGATGTGGTCTTCGGATCTCCGAATAACTTCCGAAGCGAAGAGTTAATCTTCTATATAGTGTCGTTCCGCAGTGGCTATCACACCCTGCTCGGACGAACTGCATTCGCTAAATTCAATGCGGTGCCACACTACGCATATCTCAAGCTCAGGTCGTCCTCTTCTTCACTTAGTGTATCGAGCCCCTTGTGTTCGGCATTAAGTTGTCCGGATTGTTTAAAAACCAAGCAATCTCCGTGGGTGTGATTGGCAGGCTTCCCAGGAGTACTGTGTATCTGACATATTCTGCCCAGGATTCTATTTAAGCTGGATGGATCATCCCTATTATCCTGAGGGGGTGGTTTTGTTTGATTTTGCCACGAGCTTTTGAATCCGGCATTGACTGCCGTGCTCTTCGGACCTTTTCCTTTGATTCTGCGATGATCCTTATTTCGCCACGGTTTTCCGTTTCCATCCCTGATTTCTGATGTACTTGGGTCGCCGGGGCTGCATCGTGCCAACCAGCTGTCCTCTCCATCTTCCTGCGCCGAATCTTGCTAGTTCTGGTGTTCTTCGGCGTTGTCCGGGGTAGTATTATCTCCCGTGCCGGAATCACCGTTTCTGCTGTGGCGGGATTTAGAACGGCGCCATTGGCGCCGGCGTTTTGGCGGTTTATTCGAGTTGTCGTCTTCTGTTGTTCCATCGCCATCCGCATTCTTTGGAGCATCCACCATATATATGTCATATGACGAGGTGGCGGTCCAGCGCCCTACAGGTGCTGGTTCTTGTTCGTCTCCTCCTTCGTCGTCCATACCGTCGAAGTCTTCGGAGCCGAAGTCAAGCATGTCGGTTAAATCATCGACAGTGGCTATTAAGTGGGTGGTGGGTGGGCTTTGAATTTCTTCGTCGTCCGAATCCCAACCTCGCAGGCCATAGTCTGGCCTGGGCTCTCCTGATAAAGAGAGAGACTTGAGAGAATTCAGGATATCACCGAAAGGTGAGCACTGAAAGATGTCCGCGGCGGTGAACTCCATTACAGGCGCCCAGTCAGATTCGATCGGCGGGGGCACGGAAAGCCCGGAGTTCGGAGAAGAGTCCGGCTCCTTGGAGTCCTGGGCCACGCGGAGTACGGGGCTGGCGTTCGGCTCGATCGCCTTTGAGATCGCAGCCCCCGGGGTGACGTCCAACCGTTCATCCTCGGAGAACGCAGGGGGCTCCGAGTCAAGGATCGGGGCCGGAGCGTGTGCGGCCTCCAGGGTACTATTCGGAGGCGGAGCTATATCATGCCCCTCGAAATAGTGCGGCGCGCTTGGCTGTGGCTCGAACCCGTCGAAGATCAAGTCTCCGTGGATATCAGCCGTGTAGTTTAAGCTTCCAAACCTGACTTGATGGCCAGGGGCATAGCTTTCGATCTGCTCCAGATGACCAAGCGAATTGGCCCGCAGAGCGAAGCCGCCGAAGACGAAGATTTGTACGGGGAGGAAAGTCTCACCCTGGACCTCATCATTGTTGATGATCAAAGGAGCCATCGGGCCTAAAAGCGACGACACAGAGGAACTCTCAATGAAAGCACCAATGTCGGTGTAAAAACCGGCGGATCTCGGGTAGGGGGTCCCGAACTGTGCGTCAAGGTCGGATGGTAACAGGAGACAAGGGACACTTTATTTTACCCAGGTTCGGGCCCTCTTGATGGAGGTAAAACCCTACTCCTGCTAGATTAATATTGATGATATGGGTAGTACAAGAGTGGATCTACCACGAGATCAAGGAGGCTAAACCCTAGGAGCTAGCCTATGGTATGATTGTGTATGATGATGGTTGTACTACGGACTACAACCCTCCGGTTTATATAGACACCGGATAGGGTTAGGGTTACACAGAGTCGGTTACAATGGTAGGAGATCTCGAATATCCGCACGCCTAGCTTGCCTTCCACGCCAAGAAAAGATCCTTCTGGACACGGGACGAAGTCTTCAATCTTGTATCTTCATAGTCCTGGAGTCCGGCTGAAGGTATAGTCCGGCTATCCGAACACCCCCTAATCCAGGACTCCCTCAACACTCTTATTAGCAAACAACTTCATAAGTGCATCCATCTTTCCACTTAAAACATTAATCTCTTCTATTGCATGAACCTTTTTACTAGTGGATCTTTCGGTGTGCCATTGATAATAATTAACCATAATATTATCTAGGAGTTTAGTAGCTTCTCCTAAAGTGATTTCCATAAAAGTGCCTCCCGCGGCCGATCTAAAATATTTCTAGAAGCAAAATTCAATCCGGCATAATTTTTTTTTGTATAATCATCCATAAATTCAAACCATGTGTAGGGCAATTACGTATCATTAATTTCATCCTCTCCCAAGCTTGTGAAACATGTTCATGATCAAGTTGCTTAAAATTCATAATATCGTTTCTAAGAGAGATGATCTTGGCGTGAGGAAAATACTTAGAGATAAAAGCATCTTTGCACTTATTCCATGAATCAATACTATTTTTAGGCAAAGACGAGACCCAAGTTTTAGTATGATCTCTAAGCGAAAACGGAAATAGCTTCAATTTAACAATATCATTATCCACATCTTTCTTCTTTTGCATATCACACAAATCAACAAAGTTGTTTAGATGAGTAGCGGCATCCTCACTAGGAAGGTCAGAGAATTGATCTTTCATGACAAGATTCAGCAAAGCAACATTAAGTTCACAAGATTCAACATCGGTAATAGGAGCAATCGGAGTGCTAAGAAAATCATTGTTGTTGGTATTGAAAAAATCACACAATTTAGTATTGTCTTGGGCCATCATGACAAACAATCCAACACACAAGCACATAAGAAGCGAGCGAAAATAAACGAGCGGATGAAAAAGAGGGCGAATAAAACAGCAAAGGTGAAGTGGGGGAGAGGAAAATGAGAGACAAATGGCAAATAATATAATGCGAGGGATAAGAGTTTGTGATGGGTACTTGGTATGTCTTGACTTGACTTGGCAACTGCGCCAGCAATGGCTAGCTGCAGGAAGATCAAATCTTGACTTGACTTGGCGTAAGCCTCCCCGGCAACGGCGCCAGAAATCCTTCTTGCTGCCTCTTGAGCATGCGTTGGTTTTCCCTTGAAGAGGAAAGGGTGATGCAGCAAAGTAGCGTAAGTATTTCCCTCGGTTTTTGAGAACCAAGGTATCAATCCAGTAGGAGGTTACACGCAAATCGCCTTATACCTGCAAAAACAAATAAGAACCTTGCAACCAACGCGATAAAGGGGTTGTCAATCCCTTCACGGCCACTTGCAAAAGTGAGATCTGATAGAGAAAATAAGATAAATATTTTTGGTATTTTTATGATATAGATTGGAAAGTAAAGATTGCAAAATAAACAAAGGCAGAAATAGTAAATTGATAGGATAATAATATGATGGAAGATAGACCCGGGGCCATAGATTTCACTAGTGGCTTCTCTCAAGATAGCATAATCTACGGTGGGTGAACAAATTATTGTCGAGCAATTGATAGAAAAGCGCATAGTTATGAGAATATCTAGGCATGATCATGTATATAGGCATCACGTCCGCGACAAGTAGACCGAAATGATTCTGTATCTACTACTATTACTCCACACATCGACTGCTATCCAGCATGCATCTAAAGTATTAAGTTCATAAGAACAGAGTAACGCATTAGGCAAGATGACATGATGTAGAGGGATAAACTCAATTAATATGATATAAACCACATCTTTTTATCCTCGATGGCAACAATACAATACGTGCCTTGCTGCCCCTACTGTCACTGGGAAAGGACACCGCAAGATTGAACTCAAAGCTAAGCACTTCTCCCATTGCAAGAGAGATCAATCTAGTAGGCCGAACCAAACTGATAATTCGAAGAGACTTGCAAAGATTAAGAAATCATACATATAAGAATTCAGAGAAGAACCAAATATTGTTCATAGATAATCTTGATCATAAACCCGTAATTCATCGGATCTCGACAAACACACCGCAAAAAGAATTACATCGAATAGATCTCCAAGAGAATCAAAGAGAACTTTGTATTGAGATCCAAAGAGAGAGAAGAAGCCATCTAGCTAATAACTTTGGACCCGAAGGTCTGTGATAAACTACTCACACATCATCGGAGAGGCTATGGTGTTGATGTAGAAGCCCTCCATGATCGATTCCCCCTCCGGCGGAGCGCCGGAAAAGGCCCCAAGATGGGATCTCACGGGTATAGAAGGTTGCGGCGGTGGAAATAGGGTTTCATGGTGCTCTAGGATGTTTTCGGGGTATATGAGTATATATAGGCACAATAAGTAGGTCGGTGGAGCCAGGAGGGGCCCACGAGGGTGGGGGCGCGCCTCCCTGCCTCGTGGCTTCCTGGTTGCCTGCTTGAAGTCCACTCTCAGTCTCCTGGACTGCGTTTGTTCCAAAAATAACTCTCCCGAAGGTTTCATTCCGTTTGGTTTCCGTTTGATATTCCTTTTCTGCGAAACACTAAAATAGGCAAAAAACAACAATTTGCACTGGGCCTTTGGTTAATAGGTTAGTCCCAAAAATAATGTAAAAGTGCACAATAAAGCCCATTAAACATCCAACTAATATAATTGCATGGAACAGTAAAAGATTATAGATACGTTGGAGACATATCAATGAGCTATTGAAATAAGGCAGCCAGCCGGCCACGCCGGCACATATGGGTCGGCGCGTTGGGCGCGCTGCCGACCCATATCTAAAATAGGACGTCGGGCGGGCGACTGACCCAAACGGACAAAAAGCGGACGAAATCGCCATTCGTTTGGGTCGGCCCGTTGAAGTTGCTCTAAAAACTTTTTTTATAAAAAAGGGGTAAAACCACATTGTTTGCTATACCAAGCGACGGTGGGGCTCCTCAAATGCCATGTCTGGGGAACGATCTGGTCAGTGATCGGTCAAAAAAACGTTACCCAGACGGGCTTCTCAAACCAGCTCTATATGTCCGGGCTGACCGACACCTCTCATGTCCAACCCAAATTTAGGGCCGATATTAGGAGGCCCGAACGCGCATGGGTGCGTCCGCCACTTTTGGGCTGATGTGTGGGATCTATATGGACACCCGTAATTACCCGGTGGTCCGGCAAAAATGTCGTTCTAACGCGCCGCTTGATGGGCCAAATCTGGCTATTTAAATTGGACGACGACCCCCAAAGCCCTAGCCACATTCTCATTTCTCTCCCCTCCATGCCGCCACCCACCACATCTACTCGCAAATCATCGTTCGCATGTAGCTCTGGCCCAGCAGGGAATCACCGCGTAAGCGATGCCCACTTCGAAGCCCCGGTTCTCCTAGAGCAAATTCGGGCTCGGCACGTGCCGCTCAGATTGCAGCCGGTCTGCCTCCCGATTTCTCATGTTTTCCCATGTGTTCATGTTTTTCCTCAAGTCCACCTCCAATTAGTGAAAATTGGGCCACCCATCGACTTGCCCCGTATCAAGAGCCAAGGATACAACCGCGACCAAGATCGATCTCGCACCCATGACAAAAAACAAGGAGTGACCTTCGACAAAGCAGTCCTACGTCAGTTAGGCGACCATCACCATCCATTGATCCATCATCCGACTATGTTAGGTTCAATTAGAAGTGGGTGGCATACATCAGTAGAAGATCCCAGAGACCTATTGAGGATGTGACAAAGAGACTGCAAGTATCTATGTCAACCTTACTTGCGAACCAAGATCTATTACGAATATTGATGGGAGATTGTCGATGATAAGTATAATTACCTATAGCATGCCTCTATCAACATAGTATCAGTGGACCCTATAGAGCCCAAAGAAAAGACATCAACGAAGGAGAAGTGCCACCGACACCGGTGGAGACTTTCCATGCAAATACACAACATCTTTCTTTCTTTCTTTTTTGACAGGAAGGCCTTCATGGCTAGCTTTATTAATCTCAAATAATGCGTACATCGTCTGCTAAAAAATTAGCAATAGTACTCAGAGGTGCATCTATCCATAAAGAAGGGGTGTTTGCACACACCCACTCAGCTAGCTCATGAGCAACTACATTTGATTCTTTATTACAGTTACGTTGCTCAAGAGTAATCTTCCCGAACTCTCGTAATAACTCTCTAGAATCATCTAAAACTGGAGCCACCACCATAGAATGTCCCTCATTCAGATGTATAACATCAACCACAACAGGATTATCCATCCTCACCAAGACATTATTGCACCCCATACTCTGAAGTAACTTTAAACCTTCAAATAATGTCGCTGCTTCCGCAGAGACGACATCTGCCACTAGTAGAAGGGGTTCCTTTTCCAATACTAGTCAGACTCTTACCACATGGAGCCTTCCATGCAGGAGCTATATAAAGGGCAACAACGACAATGTAGAAGGGGGTCCTTTTCCGCCTAGCTTTACCCTATACATCACATAGTGATTTCGGATGTTTCCCATAGAAATCACCACCACAACCCGTTGGATACCCCTTGCAATTGTAATCTTTGATATTATTCAAATATACAATGAATTAACAAGGCAAGAAGTAGGGGGTTTACCCACCTTGGTACACAAACCTGGATAATGTACGCCCCTTTCAATAGTGTTGTAAAACTATTGTTATCATGACATAATGTCCTCATGAATACAAGTTCCACGTAAAATTGTCGATAAAAGCCAAATAAGAAACAAGAAGATCTACATGAAACTTTTACACCACATTTTTGTATCTTTCTTACATGAGTAACAACGATACGCACAAACCTAGGATGTTAAATTTCCAAACAAAAAAATCATGAATTAATAGCCAATGCGCTCAATGAACATACATACATCTCGTTTCCTTTCTCTGTTAGAACTTGCCCTTAGGCAGGTCGTCATCAAGGTTCTTCATAGAACTGTTCGGAAAAATAATTTACTGGGGGCTCAGGTAAAAAAAACTGCCATGTGGTGACGAAAACTCATGGTACTTTCATGCATCTGCCCCTCAAAGGCGTGGACAGAATAAGATCCAATCCATCTCTCACAATAATCAAGTTTTTACATCCCGCGACGCAAAATGCCAGATTCTTACTTCCTACTACTCCTTGATGACCCACAAGTATAGGGGATCAATCATAGTCCTTTCGATAAGTAAGAGTGTCAAACCCAACGAGGAGCAGAAGGAAGTGACAAGTGGTTTTCAGCAAGGTAATGTTTGCAAGCGCCGAAATTGTAAGTAACAGATAATTTGGTAGCAAGATAATTTGTAACAAAAGTGCAGCAAGGTAGCCCAATCCTTTTGAGGTAAAGGACAGGCCAAAATGGTCTCTTATGATAAGCAAAGTATTCTTGAGGGTACACTGGAATTTCATTTAGTCACTTTCAACATGTTGGTTTGATTTGTGTTCACTACTTTGATAATTTGATATGTGGGTGGATCAGTGCTTACGTGATCTTCTTACTTGAACAAACCTCCTATTTATGATTAACCCCCTCGCAAGCATCTGCAACTACGAGAAAAGTATTAAGAATGAATTCTAACCATATCACTAAACTTTTGGATCCAAATCAGTCCCTTACGGAATAGCGCATAAACTAGGGTTTAAGCTTCTGTCACTCTCGCAACCCATCATCTAATAACTACTCCACAATGCATTCCCTTAGGCCCAAATATGGTTAAGTGTCATGTAGTCGACGTTCACATGACACCACTAAGGGAATCACAACATACATACCATCAAAATATCGAACACATATAAAATTCACATGATTACTTGCAACAAGATTTCTCCCGTGACCTCAAGAACAAAAGTAACTACTCACAAATGATAATCATGCTCAAGATTAGAGGAGTATTAAATAGCATATTGGATCTGAACATATAATCTTCCACCAAATAAACCATGTAGTAACTAACTAAAAGATGTAATCAACACTACTAGTCATCCACAAGTACCAATCTATAGTTCCGGTACAAAGATTGAACACAAGAGATGAACTAGGGTTTGAGAGGAGATGGTGTTGTTGAAGATGTTGATGGAGATTGCCCTCCCCGAGATGGGAGAGTTGTTGGTGATGATGATGACGATGATTTCCCCCTTCGGGAGGGAAGTTCCCCCGGTGGAATCGCTCCGTGATACGTCTCCAACGTATCTATAATTTTTGATTGTTCCATGTTGTTATATTATCAATCTTGGATGTTTTATAATCATTTTATAGTCATTTATATCATTTTTTGGTACTAACCTATTGACATAGTGCCAAGTGCTAGTTGTTGTTTTTTGTATGTTTTTTACATCGCATGAAATCAATATCAGACGAAGTCCAAATGCAACAAAACTTCAAGGAGATTTTTTATGGACTAGAAGACACCTAATGGGCCACGACTGCGCCTGGGGATGTTCCGAGGACAGCACAACCCACCAGGGCACGCTAGGAGGCCCAGGCGCGCCCTGGTGGGTTGTGCCCACCTCAGGTGCCTCCTGGATCGCCTCTTTGCTCTATAAATACCCCAATATTCCAAAAACCCTAGGGGAGTCGACGAAATCAATTCCAGCCGCCGCAGAGTCCAGAACCACCTGATCCAATCTAGACACCATCACGAATGGGGTTCACTACCTCCATTGGTGCCTCTCGGATGATGCGTGAGTAGTTCTTTGTAGACCTTCCGGTCCGTAGTTAGTAGCTAGATGCCTTCCTCTCTCTCTCTCGCTGAATTCCCAATACAATGGTCTCTTGGAGATCCATATGATGTAACTCTTTTTGCGGTGTGTTTGTTGGGATCTGATGAACTTTGAGTTTATGATCAGTTATATATTTTTATATCCATGAAAGTATTTGAGTTTCTTTGATCTCTTTTATGCATGATTGCTTATAGCCTCGTATTTATTCTCCAATATTTGTGTTTTGTTTGGCCAACTTGATCTATTTATCTTGCAATGGGAAGATGTGCTTTGTAGTGGGTTCGATCTTACGGTGCTTGATCCCAGTGACAGAAGGGGAATTGACATGTATGTATCGTTGCTACTAAGGATAAAATGATGGGGTCTATCTCTACATAGATAGATCTTGTTGAAGGAAATATGCTCTAGAGGCAATAATAAAGTTATTGTTTATTTCCTTATATCATGATAAATGTTTATTATTCATGCTAGAATTGTATTAACCGGAAACATAATACATGTGTGAATACATAGACAAATAGAGTGTCACTAGTATGCCTCTACTTGACTAGCTCGTTAATCAAAGATGGTTATGTTTCCTAACCATAGACATGAGTTGTCATTTGATTAACGGGATCACATAATTAGGAGAATGATGTGATTGACATGACCCATTCCGTTAGCTTAGCACACAATCGTTTAGTATGTTGCTATTGCTTTCTTCATGACTTATACATGTTCCTATGACTACGAGATTATGCAACTCCCGTTTACCAAAGGAACACTTTGTGTGCTACCAAACGTCACAACGTAACTGGGTGATTATATAGGTGCTCTACAGGTGTCTCCGAAGATACTTGTTGGGTTGGCATATTTCGAGATTGTCGGAGAGGTATCTCTGGGCCCTCTCGGTAATGCACATCACTTAATCCTTGCAAGCATCGCAACTAATGAGTTAGTTGCGGGATGATGTATTACAAAACGAGTAAAGAGACTTGCCAATAACGAGATTGAACTAGGTATTAAGATACCGACGACCGAATCTCGGGCAAGTAACATACCGATGACAAAGGGAACAATGTATATTGTTATGCGGTTTGACCGATAAAGATCTTCGTAGAATATGTGGGAGCCAATATGAGCATCCAGGTTCCGCTATTGGTTATTGACTGGAGACGTGTCTCGGTCATGTCTACATAGTTCTCGAACCCATAGGGTCCGCACACTTAACATTACAATGACAGTTATATTATGAGTTTATATGTTTTGATGTACCGAAGGTTGTTCGGAGTCCGGGATGTGATCACGGACATGACGACGAGTCTCAAAATGGTCGAGACATGAAGATTGATATATTGGAAGCCTATGTTTGGATATCGAAAGTGGTCCGGGTGAAATAGTGATTTTACCGGAGTACCGAGGGGTTACCGGACCCCCCGGGGACTTAATGGGCCTTGGTGGGCTTTAGTGGAAGAGAGGAGAGGCGGCTAGGGCTGGGCCGCGCGCCCCCTAGTCCGAATAGGACAAGGAGAGGGGGGCGGCGCCCCCCTTCCTTCTCTCTCTCCTCTTTCCCCCTCCCGAATCCTATTCCAATTAGGAAAGGGGGGAGTCCTACTCCCGGTGGGAGTAGGACTCCTCCTGGCGCGCCCTCTCCCTTGGCCGGCCGCACCCCCCTTGCTCCTTTATATACGGGGGCAAGGGGGCACCCTAGAGACACAACAATTGATCAGTTGATCTTTTAGCCGTGTGCGGTGCCCCCCTCCACCATAGTCCACCTCGATAATACTGTAGCGGTGCTTAGGCGAAGCCCTGCGTCGGTAGAACATCAACATCGTCACCACGCCGTCGTGCTGACAAAACTCTCCCTCAACACTCGGCTGGATCGGTGTTCGAGGGACGTCATCGGGCTGAACGTGTGCTGAACTCGGAGGTGCCGTACGTTCGGTACTTGATCGGTCGAATCGTGAAGACGTACCACTACATCAACCGCGTTGTGCTAACGCTTCCTCTTTCGGTCTACGAGGGTACGTGGACAACACTCTCCCCTCTCGTTGCTATGCATCACCATGATCTTGCGTGTGCGTAGGATTTTTTTTGAAATTACTACGTTCCCCATCAGTGGCATCCGAGCCTGGTTTTATGCGTAGATGTCATATGCACGAGTAGAACACAAGTGAGTTGTGGGCAATATAAGTCATACTGCTTACCAGCATGTCATACTTTGGTTCGGCGGTATTGTTGGATGAAGCGGCCCAGACCAACATTACGCGTACGCTTACGCGAGACTGGTTCTACCGATGTGCTTTGCACACAGGTGGCTGGCGGGTGTCAGTTTCTCCAACTTTAGTTGAACCGACTGTGGCTACGCCCGGTCCTTGTGTCGGTGTCAAAACCGGAGGATCTCGGGTAGGGGGTCCCGAACTGTGCGTCAAGGTCGGATGGTAACAGGAGACAAGGGACACTTTATTTTACCCAGGTTCGGGCCCTCTCGATGGAGGTAAAACCCTACTCCTGCTAGATTAATATTGATGATATGGGTAGTACAAGAGTGGATCTACCACGAGATCAAGGAGGCTAAACCCTAGAAGCTAGCCTATGGTATGATTGTGTATGATGAGGGTTGTCCTACGAACTACAACCCTCCGGTTTATATAGACACCAGATAGGGTTAGGGTTACACAGAGTCGGTTACAATGGTAGGAGATCTCGAATATCCGCACGCCTAGCTTGCCTTCCACGCCAAGAAAAGATCCTTCCGGACACGGGACGAAGTCTTCAATCTTGTATCTTAATAGTCCTGGAGTCCGGCTGAAGGTATAGTCCGGCTATCCGAACACCCCCTAATCCAGGACTCCCTCAGTAGCCCCCGAACCAGGCTTCAATGATGACGAGTCCGGCGCGCAAATCGTCTTCGGCATTGCAAGGCGGGTTCCTCCTCCGAATCCTGTGTACCTGTACAAATAATGTCCGCTTTTTGTAATGTAGCACTCCTCGGCTTCAGCGCCCAATAATGGCCGTCTTCCACGTGCTGAACGAATGCGAAGAGCTTGGGGTGTTTTTTTACATCCACACCCTTAGTCATATAAACGAGCCGCCTATTTAACGGGATGGGGATCTAGATCCAAACCACATCTTCTCCTCTCTGCGAGTTATCATCAGAGCGTCTCCAGCAAAGGTCCATTCCAACATGGCCAGCCGCCGCAGCTCCTCCCCTCGCCCCTCCAGTCCTAAACCCGGAGACTGGGAGAGATGCACCGTCCCACACAGCGAGTTAGTGTCGCTCCAAGCCAAGGGATTTCTCCCTCAAGCCTATATGGTCTCGGTTCGAGCCGGACTCGCCACTTATCAAGGCGGAAAACAAGCGGAGAACTCACCTAGTCCCTCTAAAGGGGAGCGGGTGTGCCTGGTCCCTTATCTAGTAAGGGAACTGGGATTTCCAATTCATCCCTTTCTCCGCGGGATTTTGGAGTTCTATGGCCTCCAGCTGCACCACCTTACGCCCAGTTCCGTGTTACACATCGCGGGCTTCGTAGCTCTTTGCGAGCTATTTTTAGGCGTCGAGGCTCATTTTGCGCTGTGGAAGAAGATATTCTGCCTGGTGCTCCGTTCTCAAAAGGGGTCTATATATCAAGTGGGCGGAGCCGAAGTATGGCGCATCGCCGGGACCGGATACCCGTCCGGAACACCGAAGAAGGCGTCCGAGGACTGGCCTTCAGAATGGTTCTACATAGACGACGTTCCCTTGCCGGACCCTGTCCGGGCCGGTCTCCCTGAGTTCAACAATCCTCCCCTGAAGAAACGCCTGAGCTGGCGCCCTCGGAGCTCTCAGAGAGAGAATGACAGAGACGTCCTTTACTTAATGGGCCGGATTAAGCTACTGGCTCATTCCGGACTAACCATGATTAAAGTCATGGCCATATGCATTATGTGAGGGGTGCAGCCGCTCCAATACAGAAGCCACCCCATGTGGGATTTTAACGGGGAGGATGACGCCACCCGTTACGGCCGTAAGGGGCTGGACTCGCCTGCCGCTCTAGTGAAGATCTTATCCTCTTTGTACAAGGGTGAAGAAGAGGAATTCCTCCGCGTCGATCCGCAGGGCGGATTTTCCATGTATAGTCCTCCGAATTGGGTAAGCGGACAGTCGTACTTCCCTGTTCATTTTACATTCCCATGATTAAATAGGCAGTCTAACGACTTCAATGCAGGACCTGCATCAGGAGGTAAAAAACATAAACAGCCGTCCTCCACAGCCAGAGGACCCAGACCGGTCCCTCGACCCGGACTCCGAAGAGGATCCGGACTTAGCGGTGGACTTCATTGACGGAGTGTTTCATCAGCTAAGCAAGGATGATACCTTGGTAGCTATTATAGCTGATTACCCAGGATTAATCCCGGCCTCCCAGGTGACAAATACCGAAGCTTTACCCCCTTAAGAGGGGTTCCGTTTTCATGGGCTTGGTTGTTCTGACAACAACCGTGCTTTGTAGGGGAGATTCCCGAGGGGGGAAGCCGACCCCGCTGCAGCTAGCCGGCGGGGGGCCGCAGGGCCCCGTGGGGCAAAAAGGAACGTAGTCCGGTCTGAGGTGCCAGAGCAAAGGTATGGCGTACCCTCTCTTTTTCCCTGGTGTTTTACTCCTCCAGGGTATATTAACATTCGTGCTATCTTCAGGACGAAGAGACCTCGCCGGACTATATCCGGAGAGGTTGCCAATCGAGCCTCCACCAGCCAGACTCCAACGCCCGGCCCGGAGGCGGAGGTCAGCACAAGGCACGCACCGGACGCTCCTCCATCAGAGGATGCTGACAGGCTGTCTGTCACCAATTCTGAGGTGGAGAGTGCCATGAACCACAGGCGTCGCCGGACAGTTCTTCACGACGCTTGTTTCTCCCAGGAGGCTTTAAATGCCTTTAATTCAGGAGACGCGTACCTCCGTGCCGCTCAAAATGGTTTAGCCCGAGCCACTGAGCAGTATGTAAAAGACATACGGGTAAGAAAATTTTGGTAAATATAGATATGCCAGTAGCCCCCGAGACTTGAAGTAGTGGAAATAACTGATTCGAGAATCATATTGTCACATCCCTAGTTCTGGTATGCTCAAGGCTAGCTAGTCATGTGTGCATCATGTTTAAATTCTTTTAAATTTGAATTGGGGATTTGTAAAACCCTCAGAAATCATTTCTGGAAATGACCCAGATAAAAAGTGCTCCAAAAGGTCCAAGAAAATGTTCATGTTACTCTCTAAAAATATTGGACAGAGGTAAAAATCAAACCAATATTTTTAGAAGCTCTTAAATAATTATTTTGGGCATTTGGAGTTAATGCATAATTATTTGCATTGGATATATAAATGTTATATATATTCTATATATCCAAAAATTGTGCCAGTAATTGAGGAGCTCTGGAATAATACCATTAGTCCCTACAAAAATTGGCATAATTAAATAAATTGATTTAGTAATTTTACTAAATCAAAACAAATGTCAGAAAATAGAAAAGAAAACAAAAATAGAAAGTGCTTACCTGGGCCACCTGAGGCCTGGCACTGTGCGGCCCGACTGGCCGGCCCAGCCAGCTGGCCGACGCCAGTCGTCCCCTTCCTCTCGCCAGGAGGACAGGGGCACGCGCCGGCGCGCGCGGCCACGCGTCCTGCCGGGGCCACGTCCCCCGCCACCTCCTGCTTCTCCCCTCGTCGCCTGGACGCCCCGGACGTCGCCACGACGCCCCGCGCCGCTCTCGCTCTCGCCCCGGTCCTCTCTCCCTCTCCCTCGCTCTCTCTCTCGCGGCCGAAACCACCGTCGCCGCCGTTCACAGCCACCGTGGCCTCAGCCACTGCCGCACCTCCCCGACACGCTCCCCAGCTCCGCCACGACTCCCTCGTTCTCTCCGTCAAGCCACAAGACCCCGGACGCCCCGTGGAGCTGCCATCGCTGCCGCCTTCATCTCCGGCCGCCGGAGATCGCCCCGCCATTCCGCTCGCGTTCGGCCTTCCCCGAGCTCTCCGTAGACTCCACCGGTTCCACGGTGAGCCCCACCGTCGAACCCCCCCTTCTCCCCTGCCTCTCCGTGCCCCGCAGGCCGATCCCGCTCGCGCCCGACTCCGGCCGCCGCCGCGAGCTCGCCTCCGACGAGCTCGGTCCACCCCAGCTGCTCCCGCTTGCCCCGTTGGTTGCGCGCGAGCGTCAGCTCCCCGTAGAGCCTCTCCGCCGCTCATTTGGTCGCCTGAGCTGCGATTCCGAGCACCTCCGCCGTCTCTGGTGTCGCCGGCAATGAGCCGTGGACCAAGTCCGGCGAGGTTGACTCGTTTGACCTGGGATTTGACCCCCCAGGGTCACTGACGTGCGGGCCCGTCTCTGTTAACTTTTAGTTAGTTTTAGATTAGTGCTAATTAACCCTGACAGTTAGCTTAGTCACTAACCAGTGGGCCAGGCCTAATTAACCTAGATTAGTGCTAACGTAACACTAACTAACCCTGTTAGTTAGCTGCTACACTGACATGTGGGCCCCAGCCGTCAGGTTTGACCTGGGCTGGCGCTTTTGACCTGATGACGTCACACAGACGTCATGATGACGTAGTTATTCTTTTTCTGGATTTAATTTTCTTTAAATAGGAAATTCCAGAAATTATTATAAACTTCAAAAATTCATATCAAATCAACCGTAGCTCAGATTGAAACAAGTTATATATGAAAAATCATCAGAAAAATGCAAGGAACCCATTTATGCTAGTTTCATGCATGAAAAACCAACTTATACTTGCTGTATGAGTGAAAACATAATAATGGCATGTTATATACTTTACTTGGGGTTTGCATATGAACCCTTGGTTCATATGAACTTCAACCAAATAAACTCTAGCTACATTAGCTCAAACAGCATCACATCTTCATGCCATGTTCATGCATCATATTGTTGCATATGCTTGTGTATTGATTGTTGGCACCGTTCCTTCTCGATAGGTCCTGCTCCGGAGACCGTTCCAGCGTACCTGTCTGTGAAGCAGTGCCCCCCTGTTGATCTACCAGGCAAGCAAACCCCCTTGTTCATTCCGATATGGTCCCACTCTCGCTCCTGCTCTCTTTTATTGCATTAGGACAACAACGAGTCAACTGCTACTTTATGCTGCGGTAGTTGAACCCATTCCTCTGCATGACCTGTCATTGCCACAGTAAATAGATGAAACCCACTAGCATGTGTAGGAGTTGATTGAGCCATGTTGTGCTTCTACCATGCCATGCCTGCTATTGCTTAGAGTTGTGTCAGGTCTGATTCATTGGGAATGGATTGGAGTGATATGATATGTTCTGATGCTGAGAGTTAAGTGTGTGAACACGTTTTGGTAAAGGTAGCGGTGAGAGGCCATGTAGGAGTACATGGTGGGTTGTCTCATTGGAACCGTCCCTAAGCACTGAGTTCCATGTATGTTGTTCAATGACTCGATACTACCACACATTGGGTTCCGGTAACTCGACCCCTCTCGACTTATTAACCAACTTGATCTCTGTCCAGGAGTTGCAAATAGTTTCTGGTGTTTGTAGGTAGTGTTAGTAGTCTACCAAGTGGCACCCGGCCAGGTGGGCTTGGGACAGACTAGGCACAAGTGGCACGGTGTACCAAGCGTAGATCCACCCGGCGAGGTGGGCTTGGGAACCCTGCACACATCGTTTGGGGCCGTGAGCGACACCCCGGCCGGATCTCCTTGCGGATGGAACCCGAATAGGCGATAAACCTGGACTAGAGTCTTGTGTGGTTAGTCAGGTCGTGGCCGACACCCTCGCCAGGCTTCCGCTTGAAGGTTGCCGAGATACATGACGTGTACATGGTGATAAGTGGTGAGAGCGTGTGTGAAGAAGTACACCCCTGCAGGGTTATCATGATCTATTCGAATAGCCGCGTCCTCGGTTATGGACTTCTTGGATGCTTACGTGGTACATAGACAACTTGAAGTGGATACCATAAAATGCTCAAGATAAGTGTGAGTGCTATGGATGGCCTTCTCGTAGTGAGACGGGGATGAATCCATAGTAGTGTATTGATGTGGTGATTAGTGGACTCGTGTGCGCCTTTTCAAAAGAGTTACCAGCAGTCGTAGAACAGGATAGCCACAGAGTCAAAGCTGGCTTGCTGCAACTAAACCCCACATTACCTTCTTGATACAATGCATGTATGATAGGATCTGAAGTAAGTCTTGCTGAGTACCTTTGTACTCATGTTGCTTTATTTATGTTTTTGCAGCGGAGACTTCGGTCTTACTAGTTTACGTGGACTTCGACAAGTAGCTTGTACCTCAGCTACGATCTTGATCGGAGGTTGTAGATAGTCAGGCGTTTCAGCCTTTTTCTTTTGTAGTTGTCTGTACTCAGACATGTAATGCTTCTGCTTGTTGCTTGTATGCTCTGAATGATGGGTCATGTGACCCCTGTTTGTATTTAATGCTATGTGGCTCTTCTGGGCCCTATCTATATAAGTTTGCGTTATGTTGTGATGCCATGTTGTACAGCACATACTTGCATGTTATGCGTACGTGTAACGTGTATTGCTATGTGTGGGATCCGACTATCTAGTTGTTTATCCTTGGCAGCCTTTCATATGGGGAAATGTAAGTCTAGTGCTTCCGAGCGATAGTAGTCCGCTACAGCCCGGTTCACCGGAGTCCTGCTAGCCCAGCACTACTGCCCGGAACACTTGACTGGCCGGCATGTGTTTCACGTCGTTCCTGTGTCTGTCCCTTCGGGGAAATGTCACGCGGTGTTATCCGGAGTCCTGCCTAGCCTGCTACAGCCCGGGTTACCGGAGTCCTGTTAGCCCAGTGCTACAGCCCGGATAAATACGTTGATGACCGACATGCTCGATGTGATTCATGTATGCCTGTCCCCATAAGTTGGCGCCGCCTTGGGTTCACGACTAGCCATGTCGGCCCGGGTTCTCTGTCATATGGATGCTAGCGACACTATCATATACGTGAGCCAAAAGGCGCAAACGGTCCCGGGCCAGGTAAGGTGGCACCCGTGGGAATACCGTGCGTGAGGCCGCAAAGTGATATGAGGTGTTACATGCTAGATCGGTGTGACTTAGGATCGGGGTCCCGACAGCGTTGGTATCAGAGCCTGACTGCCTGTAGGATTTCCAAGCCAACCTGTTCGAAGTTGAGTCTAGAAATTCTTTAGTTATATAAGGGAATTGATTGTGGAAGGGAACGTAAGGCTCTTTTTACTCCTTATATCTCATGCCCTTCTGATCTGAGTCATCCTATCTTTCCAACGGGGTTAAGGAACTAGGCTTCCTCTTCTATCTATCAGGATCACGTGTTACTACTCCGTAGTCTCTTAGGATTGGTTGATGAGAGTCATATCCCAGTTCAAGTACCTCCGGTGTAGTCTGTTTAGTAATATTTCAGAACCTTGTGTGATGATGTTGATTATGGTGCTACCCCGTCTTTTGCAGAATGTCTCATATTGAGCATTTTACTGCCGTTATGCTGCCGGAATTATCCTAGGAGTTTGAGAGATACTAAATTCTTGTGCTACCTTCTGCATCCTATAGTTGATGCTGAATCCATCCTTGTTTTCCTTGGTTTCGTTCTTCAGGATGTCATCAGTTAAACGAAGTTCTGTTGCTCGTAGCCAGAACCATGGAGGTGGTAGGGATGAGGATCCTCCCGATCAGTCTTCGTTGGCAAAGTTCATGTTAGAGGTTGAGATGAACAAGCGTGAGACCAACCGCTTGTTGGCACGTATCGAGGAGAACACCACACCTCAGTTCAAAGGGTCTGCAACCATTCATGACTTCATTCGCTTGCACCCACCCACTTTTCATCATTCTATTGAGCCACTCGATGCAGATGACTGGCTTCGTAGTATCACACACAAGCTGCGTTCTGCGAACGTAGCTGAAGGTGACAAGGTCATCTATGCTGCATACCATCTGGAGGGTCCTGCTAGTCTTTGGTGGCAGAACTATGAGGCTATGCTTCCAGTTGGTCAGATTCCTACCTGGAGAGATTTCACTGAGGCTTTTCGCGAGCATCACATTCATGAAGCCCTCATCGATCGCAAGAGAGAAGAGTTCTGTAGTTTCACCCAGGGTAAGATGGCTGTTGATGCTTACAGTAGAGAGTTTGAGAATCTCGCCCGCTATGCTACAGAAGAAGTGTCCACAGACGCCAAGAAGCAGGCTAGGTTCCGGAAGGGTCTCAATCCCAAGTTGCGTCGTGATCTCCATTTGCACCATTGCAATACATTCCAGGCTCTTGTGAACAAAGCCATTAACGCAGAGACAGCTCAGCTCACTTACGAGGAGTCTCGTAAGCACACCCGTGATTTGGTTTCTTCCTCCGGTTCTAGTTCTCAGAAGCGCCGGATTTGGATTCTGAACTCCGCTCTTCCACCCGGTTATTCACCGAGGCCATCTTATGTGGCGCCTCACCCAGTTCAGCCATATGCTCCACCCAAGCCTATTGGTGGACCGCTTGTCAATGCGGGTCCACGTCCTACCTCCAAGATTTGTTACAAGTGCGGAGAGCCAGGTCACATTGCCCGTATTTGCACTCAGACCAGTGTTGCTCCATCTCAGCCCGAGAAGTTTGTTGGCCGTGGAATTAAGCCATCACGCAAGATGATCAGTGCCCAGACAGCTCCCACTGAACATGGACGTGTGCATCACGTCTCAGCTGAAGACGCTCATGATGATCCAGATGTCGTTCTTGGTACACTCCTTGTAAACTGTCATCCAGCTTCGGTTCTATTTGATACTGGAGCGTCTCATTCCTTCATTTCCGAAAGTTATGCCCGCTTGCACGACATGTCATTTTGTGATATGCCCTCCCCACTACTCATTCAAACTCCTGGATCCAAATGGCAAACCTCTAGGATAAGTTATGGCAATGAAATCCTTGTTGACAGACTTGTATTCCTTGCATCACTTGTAGCCCTCAAGTCTTCAGATATTAACATCATCCTGGGTATGGACTGGATGAAAGCTCATTATGCCAAGATTGATTGTTACACCAGGTCTGTTCAGCTTACACACCCATCTGGCAAGATAGTCATTGTCTCTACTAGAGTTGCCAAGCGTCAACTCTATTCTCTTAACGCCAACCCTCTTCCAGACCTTGAAGATATCCCGGTAGTCCGTGACTTTCCGGATGTCTTTCCAGAAGAACTGCCAGGTATTCCACCTGACAGGGATGTAGAATTTGTTATAGATCTTATCCCAGGAACCGCCCCAATTTCTAGGAGACCTTACAAGATGGCACCCTTAGAACTAGCCGAGCTTAAGAAACAACTCGATGAGTCCTTGCAAAAGGGTTTCATCCGTCCTAGTTCTTCTCCCTGGGCTTGCCCCGTCCTCTTCGTCAAGAAGAAGGATGGTACGGACCGGATGGTTGTAGATTATCGTCCCGTTAATTTGGTCACGATAAAGAACAAGTATCCGCTTCCCAGGATCAACGACCTGTATGATCAGCTCGCTGGATCCTCAGTCTTTTCCAAGATGGATTTGAGGTTAGGCTACCATCAAATCAAGATCAGAAACGGGGACATTCCTAAAACGGCTTTTGTCACTCGTTATGGCCAGTACGAGTACACCGTCATGTCCTTTGGTCTAACCAATGCTCCAGCTACCTTCTCCCGCTTGATGAACTCGATCTTCATGGAGTATCTAGATAAGTTCGTCGTGGTTTACCTCGATGATATCCTTATTTACTCGAAGAACGAGGAAGAGCATGCCGAACATCTTAGACTTGTGCTAGAAAAACTCAGAGAGCACCGCCTTTATGCCAAGTTCTCCAAGTGCGAATTTTGGTTGCCAGAAGTGACCTACCTAGGCCACGTGATCTCTGGTAAGGGCATTGCTGTCAATCCCGAAAGAGTTCAGGCCGTTCTTGATTGGACTCCACCTGAAACAGTTAAACAAGTTAGGAGTTTCCTTGGTCTAGCCAGCTATTGTCGCCGCTTTGTTGAAAACTTCTCCAAAGTAGCCAAACCCCTCACGGAACTTCTCAAGAAAGATAAAAAGTTTGAGTGGTCCCCACAGTGTGAGTACAGTTTTCAGGAACTGAAAAGACGCCTGACTTCTGCTCCCATACTTGTGCCACCGGATTTCACTAAGGACTTTGTTATCTACTGTGATGCCTCATGACAGGGACTAGGTTGCATTCTTATGCAGGATCGTCATGTGATTGCCTATGCATCTCGACAGTTGCATCCACATGAGGAGAATTATCCTACACATGACCTAGAGCTTGCAGCCGTAGTCTATGCACTTAAGACATGGAGACATTACCTTCTCGGTAAACGTTGTGAGATATACACCGATCACCAGAGTCTCAAGTATATCTTCACCCAACCAGATTTGAACCTTAGGCAAAGACGTTGGTTGGAGTTGATCTCAGATTACGACTTAGGGATTACCTACACCCCAGGCAAGGGCAATGTCATGGCTGATGCGCTAAGTCGTAAGTCCTATTTCAACAATCTTATGTTGCAGCAGGGCCAACCCCTTCTTCATGAGGAATTCTGTAAGCTTAACCTTCACATCGCTCCTCATGGATTCCTTTCTACCTTGGTGGCGAAACCTACTCTTGTGGATATATCATAGAAGCCCAGAAGCATGATACGGGGATTACCCGGATCAAGAGAAACATTGCCAAGGGCATTGCTGGTAGTTTCTCTATAGATGATCGAGGTGTTGTCCTCTTCGAGAACCGTTTGGTGGTTCCCAAGAAGCAACATCTTCGACAGTTGATCCTTAAGGAGGCGCATGAATCCCCTCTCACGATTCATCCCGGTAGTACTAAGATGTATCAGGACCTACGCCAGAGGTTCTGGTGGACTAGGATGAAGAGAGAAATCGCTGAGTTCATTGCTAATTGTGACGTTTGTCGTCGCGTTAAGGCAGAGCATCAAAGGCCTGCTGGCACCCTTCAGCCTTTAGCTATTCCTGAATGGAAATGGGATAAGGTTGGTATGGACTTCATCACCGGCTTTCCCAGGACCAAGAAAGGGAATAATGCTATCTTTGTAGTCATTGATCGTCTTTCCAAAGTGGCTCACTTCCTACCTGTTCGAGAGAGTATCACCGCTAGTCAGCTCGCTGACTTATATATTTCTCGAATAGTTTCACTTCATGGTGTTCCACTAGAGATCAATTCAGACCGTGGTAGTCTTTTCACTTCTCATTTCTGGGAGAGTTTCCAAACTGCCATGGGCACCCATCTTTCCTTCAGTACCGCTT
The DNA here is from genome assembly GCA_032464435.1 of Aegilops umbellulata. Classification (NCBI taxonomy): domain Eukaryota; kingdom Viridiplantae; phylum Streptophyta; class Magnoliopsida; order Poales; family Poaceae; genus Aegilops; species Aegilops umbellulata. Next base: position 326,993,322 of record CP136058.1, on the reverse strand, counting down.
TCCACCCTCAATCAAGTGGTCAGGTGGAGAGGGTCAACCAAATTCTCGAAGACATGCTTAGAGCTTGCGTTATCTCATTCGGTATGGATTGGGAGAAGTGTCTTCCTTTCGCCGAGTTTGCTTATAACAATAGCTACCAATCCAGTCTCAAGAAAGCTCCTTTTGAGATTCTATATGGACGAAGATGTCGAACACCTTTGAACTGGTCAGAAACCGGTGAAAGACAATTCTTTGGACCGGATATGATCCAGGAGGCAGAAGAGCAAGTTCGCATCATTCGTGAGAATTTGAAAACAGCCCAATCTCGTCAAAAGAGCCAGTATGACCGTCGTCATAAGGAAGTGGCTTATGAAGTTGGCGACAAGGCTTACCTTCGGGTTACTCCTTTGAAGGGTACCCATCGTTTCGGTATCAAGGGCAAGTTGGCTCCTCGTTACATTGGTCCTTTTCGCATTCTCGCTAAACGAGGAGAGGTTGCCTACCAGTTGGAACTACCGCCACACTTTTCTCGAGTACATGATGTCTTCCACGTCTCTCAACTCAGGCGTTGCTTCTCGGATCCCATCCGCGGAGTGGACCACGAAACGCTTGATCTCCAAGATAACCTCACGTATCGAGAGTACCCTGTTCGCATTCTTGATCAAGCAGAGCGTGTTACTCGACGCCAGAACATCAAGTTTCTCAAGGTTCAGTGGTCTCATCATTCTGAGAGAGAAGCTACCTGGGAGCGAGAAGATCGTCTTCGATTGGAGTACCCCTCCTTCTTCCCGTCGACCCCTGAATCTCGGGACGAGATTCTTTCGAGTGGGGGCGAGTTGTCACATCCCTAGTTCTGGTATGCTCAAGGCTAGCTAGTCATGTGTGCATCATGTTTAAATTCTTTTAAATTTGAATTGGGGATTTGTAAAACCCTCAGAAATCATTTCTGGAAATGACCCAGATAAAAAGTGCTCCAAAAGGTCCAAGAAAATGTTCATGTTACTCTCTAAAAATATTGGACAGAGGTAAAAATCAAACCAATATTTTTAGAAGCTCTTAAATAATTATTTTGGGCATTTGGAGTTAATGCATAATTATTTGCATTGGATATATAAATGTTATATATATTCTATATATCCAAAAATTGTGCCAGTAATTGAGGAGCTCTGGAATAATACCATTAGTCCCTACAAAAATTGGCATAATTAAATAAATTGATTTAGTAATTTTACTAAATCAAAACAAATGTCAGAAAATAGAAAAGAAAACAAAAATAGAAAGTGCTTACCTGGGCCACCTGAGGCCTGGCACTGTGCGGCCCGACTGGCCGGCCCAGCCAGCTGGCCGACGCCAGTCGTCCCCTTCCTCTCGCCAGGAGGACAGGGGCACGCGCCGGCGCGTGCGGCCACGCGTCCTGCCGGGGCCACGTCCCCCGCCACCTCCTGCTTCTCCCCTCGTCGCCTGGACGCCCCGGACGTCGCCACGACGCCCCGCGCCGCTCTCGCTCTCGCCCCGGTCCTCTCTCCCTCTCCCTCGCTCTCTCTCTCGCGGCCGAAACCACCGTCGCCGCCGTTCACAGCCACCGTGGCCTCAGCCACTGCCGCACCTCCCCGACACGCTCCCCAGCTCCGCCACGACTCCCTCGTTCTCTCCGTCAAGCCACAAGACCCCGGACGCCCCGTGGAGCTGCCATCGCTGCCGCCTTCATCTCCGGCCGCCGGAGATCGCCCCGCCATTCCGCTCGCGTTCGGCCTTCCCCGAGCTCTCCGTAGACTCCACCGGTTCCACGGTGAGCCCCGCCGTCGAACCCCCCCTTCTCCCCTGCCTCTCCGTGCCCCGCAGGCCGATCCCGCTCGCGCCCGACTCCGGCCGCCGCCGCGAGCTCGCCTCCGACGAGCTCGGTCCACCCCAGCTGCTCCCGCTTGCCCCGTTGGTTGCGCGCGAGCGTCAGCTCCCCGTAGAGCCTCTCCGCCGCTCATTTGGTCGCCTGAGCTACGATTCCGAGCACCTCCGCCGTCTCTGGTGTCGCCGGCAATGAGCCGTGGACCAAGTCCGGCGAGGTTGACTCGTTTGACCTGGGATTTGACCCCCCAGGGTCACTGACGTGCGGGCCCGTCTCTGTTAACTTTTAGTTAGTTTTAGATTAGTGCTAATTAACCCTGACAGTTAGCTTAGTCACTAACCAGTGGGCCAGGCCTAATTAACCTAGATTAGTGCTAACGTAACACTAACTAACCCTGTTAGTTAGCTGCTACACTGACATGTGGGCCCCAGCCGTCAGGTTTGACCTGGGCTGGCGCTTTTGACCTGATGACGTCACACAGACGTCATGATGACGTAGTTATTCTTTTTCTGGATTTAATTTTCTTTAAATAGGAAATTCCAGAAATTATTATAAACTTCAAAAATTCATATCAAATCAACCGTAGCTCAGATTGAAACAAGTTATATATGAAAAATCATCAGAAAAATGCAAGGAACCCATTTATGCTAGTTTCATGCATGAAAAACCAACTTATACTTGCTGTATGAGTGAAAACATAATAATGGCATGTTATATACTTTACTTGGGGTTTGCATATGAACCCTTGGTTCATATGAACTTCAACCAAATAAACTCTAGCTACATTAGCTCAAACAGCATCACATCTTCATGCCATGTTCATGCATCATATTGTTGCATATGCTTGTGTATTGATTGTTGGCACCGTTCCTTCTCGATAGGTCCTGCTCCGGAGACCGTTCCAGCGTACCTGTCTGTGAAGCAGTGCCCCCCTGTTGATCTACCAGGCAAGCAAACCCCCTTGTTCATTCCGATATGGTCCCACTCTCGCTCCTGCTCTCTTTTATTGCATTAGGACAACAACGAGTCAACTGCTACTTTATGCTGCGGTAGTTGAACCCATTCCTCTGCATGACCTGTCATTGCCACAGTAAATAGATGAAACCCACTAGCATGTGTAGGAGTTGATTGAGCCATGTTGTGCTTCTACCATGCCATGCCTGCTATTGCTTAGAGTTGTGTCAGGTCTGATTCATTGGGAATGGATTGGAGTGATATGATATGTTCTGATGCTGAGAGTTAAGTGTGTGAACACGTTTTGGTAAAGGTAGCGGTGAGAGGCCATGTAGGAGTACATGGTGGGTTGTCTCATTGGAACCGTCCCTAAGCACTGAGTTCCATGTATGTTGTTCAATGACTCGATACTACCACACATTGGGTTCCGGTAACTCGACCCCTCTCGACTTATTAACCAACTTGATCTCTGTCCAGGAGTTGCAAATAGTTTCTGGTGTTTGTAGGTAGTGTTAGTAGTCTACCAAGTGGCACCCGGCCAGGTGGGCTTGGGACAGACTAGGCACAAGTGGCACGGTGTACCAAGCGTAGATCCACCCGGCGAGGTGGGCTTGGGAACCCTGCACACATCGTTTGGGGCCGTGAGCGACACCCCGGCCGGATCTCCTTGCGGATGGAACCCGAATAGGCGATAAACCTGGACTAGAGTCTTGTGTTGTTAGTCAGGTCGTGGCCGACACCCTCGCCAGGCTTCCGCTTGAAAGTTGCCGAGATACATGACGTGTACATGGTGATAAGTGGTGAGAGCGTGTGTGAAGAAGTACACCCCTGCAGGGTTATCATGATCTATTCGAATAGCCGCGTCCTCGGTTATGGACTTCTTGGATGCTTACGTGGTACATAGACAACTTGAAGTGGATACCATAAAATGCTCAAGATAAGTGTGAGTGCTATGGATGGCCTTCTCGTAGTGAGACGGGGATGAATCCATAGTAGTGTATTGATGTGGTGATTAGTGGACTCGTGTGCGCCTTTTCAAAAGAGTTACCAGCAGTCGTAGAACAGGATAGCCACAGAGTCAAAGCTGGCTTGCTGCAACTAAACCCCACATTACCTTCTTGATACAATGCATGTATGATAGGATCTGAAGTAAGTCTTGCTGAGTACCTTTGTACTCATGTTGCTTTATTTATGTTTTTGCAGCGGAGACTTCGGTCTTACTAGTTTACGTGGACTTCGACAAGTAGCTTGTACCTCAGCTACGATCTTGATCGGAGGTTGTAGATAGTCAGGCGTTTCAGCCTTTTTCTTTTGTAGTTGTCTGTACTCAGACATGTAATGCTTCTGCTTGTTGCTTGTATGCTCTGAATGATGGGTCATGTGACCCCTGTTTGTATTTAATGCTATGTGGCTCTTCTGGGCCCTATCTATATAAGTTTGCGTTATGTTGTGATGCCATGTTGTACAGCACATACTTGCATGTTATGCGTACGTGTAACGTGTATTGCTATGTGTGGGATCCGACTATCTAGTTGTTTATCCTTGGCAGCCTTTCATATGGGGAAATGTAAGTCTAGTGCTTCCGAGCGATAGTAGTCCGCTACAGCCCGGTTCACCGGAGTCCTGCTAGCCCAGCACTACTGCCCGGAACACTTGACTGGCCGGCATGTGTTTCACGTCGTTCCTGTGTCTGTCCCTTCGGGGAAATGTCACGCGGTGTTATCCGGAGTCCTGCCTAGCCTGCTACAGCCCGGGTTACCGGAGTCCTGTTAGCCCAGTGCTACAGCCCGGATAAATACGTTGATGACCGACATGCTCGATGTGATTCATGTATGCCTGTCCTCATAAGTTGGCGCCGCCTTGGGTTCACGACTAGCCATGTCGGCCTGGGTTCTCTGTCATATGGATGCTAGCGACACTATCATATACGTGAGCCAAAAGGCGCAAACGGTCCCGGGCCAGGTAAGGTGGCACCCGTGGGAATACCGTGCGTGAGGCCGCAAAGTGATATGAGGTGTTACATGCTAGATCGGTGTGACTTAGGATCGGGGTCCCGACACATATAACATGCAGTTTCTTACCGAGAAGAATACCGCGCTATCCCAGGAGTTGGAAAGGTGCAGGGCCCAACTAGAAGCCGCACGAACAGCAGCAGGAGGGTCTAAAGAGACCCCTGCAGGTAAAAAATACTCTGGAATATTTAGTATTGTACGGATTTAAGTGCCAATCTGACAAATTGTATTGTAGATGGCGCCGGACCCGATCCGGACTCGCAACAACTTCTACACCGGTTAGAGTCTGGTGAAAACGTGCTAACAAAGGTGAGGCGGGAGAAGAATGATCTCCAGGATGCCAACACCAGGCTGGATGTTGAACTAAAAGATGTTCGTGGCCAGCTGTCGGACTCCAATAAGGAGAATGAGCGACTTCGATGCAACATTTTTAGTAAGTGCTTAAGCGAACTCTTGAAAAAGGAGTTCGGCGAGGAAGACGACTAACAGAGTTATGTCTGTAGGTATGCTGACAGGTCGTCCTGCAGAGGATATGCCCAGTTCAACGGGCGATCTTCTTCCCGAACTCCTGCAACTGCACGAACGAGTTCGGCAGGCGATGCGAGGTATTGCCCAAGCCTTGTGGCCTGCCCACTCCATACCCGAGGGCCTTGGAGAACTTGCGGAGAAGTTGAAGGGAGCTCGGCGGCGCTTCCAGTTGTGGAAGATATCGGCCTGCCGGTAGGGCGCTAGGGAGGCTTGGGCCATGGTGAAGACCCGCTTTACAAAGTCTGACCCCAATCACATGGCCGAGGTTGGACCGGTGGGGCCTGACGAGAAGGAGATCCCTGTGAGCTTAGTGTATGGCCAGGTAGAATTGGCCGCAAAGTATTCCCAGCAGGACTGTAAATTAGACAACCTGTTAGATGGTATAGAAGAGGAATACAGTCAGTCCTGATGACTATGTAATTTATAATTGACATGTGTAATGCCTTCTAGCCGGATTGTAGATCGTTTGTCGTTGCTGACCTTTTCGCTTCGACCTCGGGACCTGACGGTCCAGAGTGTGTCCGAATACCATAACGGTTATATAAGAACCGAGGTATGCGTGGAGACCAGGCGTAGGGGTCATTAGTGCTTTATCAGACAAGTGCCCAACTAGTTATGTTATATTACATGGTTAGTAAGAAACATCTTCCAGAGAGAATAGTTCCGTTAAGGGTTCCTTTCGCTGGGGTGGCGTGCCCTGAAGTGCACGTCCGGACTGCAAGTGCAGGAAAACATCTGGGGGCATGTATAAGTAAAAAAAAGGTTCATCTTTAGTTCACCGACCGAATATTCCCTTAAGAACGCTAGCTTTCGGCTTCACCCAGTCTGAGGTACACATCCGGCTTATCCGGCAGTAACAATCGCAGAGGTGCTCCCTTTACCGCCTAGCCGAACAATCGGGAACGTAGGGGTAAGCACATGAGCCAGGCAACCCAACTTGGCCAAAACTTAAGTCATATCGATGCATATAATGGTGAAGAAAAGGTGCATGCGGAAGTCTGACGCACGCGTTGGGCGTGAAACCCATATAAACAAGCTTCTGTTAGAGAAGCCCCTAGGTTTAAGGAGCGCGAGTGGCGCGTCACATGATGAGCCTTTAAGGGCTATAAAAGGAAAGAGTGGGGGGAGACAAAAACAGAAAAATATATATAAAAGTGGACAGAGGAAGGAGACAAACCCCGAGTCCGGTGCTAGGCATAGAATCTTCAGAGACGTGCGGCGTTCCATGGGTTCGGCTCGAGTCGGTTATCCGACGCATCTCGCAGGCGGTACGCTCCACCAGTCAGGACTTGTATGAAGGGACCTTCCCATTTGGGCTTGAGTTTGTCCTTTTTCTTATCCGGCAGGCGTAGGACTAGTTTGCCAACGTTGTAATTTTTGGCTCGTACTTCTCTGCTTTGATATCTTCGAGCCTGCTGTTGATAAAATGCGGAACGGGCTTTAGCCACGTCGCGCTCCTCCTCCAAGGCGTCCAGGTTGTCCTGCCGATCAAGCTCGGCTTCTCTTTCTTCGTACATGCGCACTCGAGGTGAGTCATGAATTATATCGCAGGGCAGAACTGCCTCTGCGCCGTACACCATAAAGAATGGTGTGAATCCGGTGGTACGATTCGGCGTGGTTCTCAGCCCCCAGAGTACAGAGTCGAGCTCCTCTACCCAGTGCGTATTGGATTGGATTCCTTTAGGGACCGCAATAGTCTGGGTTTGATACCGCTCATGATGAGACCATTTGCACGTTCGACCTGACCGTTAGTTTGTGGGTGATAGAAGGAAGCAAAATCGAGCTTAATGCCCATGTTTTTGCACCACAGCTTTACTTCGTCAGAGGTGAAGTTTGTGCCGTTATCGGTGATAATGCTGTGGGGGACACCGTAACGGTGTATGACCCCAGATATGAAGTCTATCACTGGTCCGGATTCGGCCGTCTTAACAGGCTTGGCTTCTATCCATGTGGTGAATTTATCCACCATGACCAATAAGTATTTTTTCTTGTGGGTTCCACCCTTAAGGGGTCCCACTATATCAAGCCCCCAGACCACGAAAGGCCAAGTGATGGGGATGGTTCGGAGGGCGTTGGGCGGCATATGGCTTTGATTTGCAAAGAGCTGGCAACCGACGCATCGTTTGACTAAGTCATGAGCATCTGCTCGAGCCGTCGGCCAATAAAAGCCCGTACGGAAAGCCTTGCTTACAAGGGACCGAGCTACAGCGTGGTGGCCACCGAGTCCGGCATGAATTTCAGCCAACAGACTCCGCCCTTCCTCTTCGGAGATACATCTTTGAAGGACTCCTGTAGTGCTTTTCTTATATAGCTCTCCCTCGTGGACTTTATAGGATTTAGATCGCCGCACTATGCAGCGTGCCTCGTTTTGGTCCTCTGGGAGTTCCTGCCTAGTAAGGTAGGCTAGGAATGGTTCTGTCCACGGGGCGATGACCGCCATTATTACGTGGGCTGAAGGTGTGATTTTGGTGGCAGGGCCTCCGATTATGTCGGATTGTTCGGCGTCGGGTTGTGCGGTTATGTCCGGACTATTATCCGAGGGTTCCCCCTCCCATGCTACAGATGGCTTGAATAATCTTTCTAAGAAGATGTTGGGGGGGGGACCGCATCTTGTTTTGCTCCGATGCGTGCCAGGACGTCTGCTGCCTGATTGTTTTCTCGGGCTATATGGTGAAACTCCAGTCCCTAGAACCGAACTGACATTTTTAGGACGACATTGCGATAAGCTGCCATTTTTGGGTCTTTGGCGTCAAAGTCGCCATTTATTTGGGATATCGCGAGGTTTGAGTCCCCGCGTACTTCCAGGCGTTGAATGCCCATGGATACTGCCATCCGGAGACCATGTAGGAGGGCCTCGTATTAGGCTGCATTGTTGGAGTCTGTGTACATAATTTGGAGTACATATTGGAATGTGTCCCCTGTAGGGGACGTCAAAACGACGCCAACCCCTAGTCCGGCCAACATTTTGGAGCCGTCGAAATGCATGATCCAGTTTGAATATGTGCCGTACTCTTTAGGGAGTTCGGCCTCTGTCCATTCAGCGACGAAGTCGGCTAGGACTTGCGATTTAATGGCTCGCCGTGGTTTGTAGGTTATGTCAAACGGGAGGAGCTCTATGGCCCATTTTGCTATCCGGCCCGTTGCATCACCGTTGTTGATAATATCGTTGAGTGGTACTTCCGAGGCTACTGTTATAGAACACTCTTGAAAGTAGTGTCGTAGCTTCCGGGATGCCATAAACACCGCGTACGCGATCTTTTGGTAATGCGGGTACCGTGATTTTCAAGGTGTGAGGACAGTGGACACGTAGTAAACCGGCCTTTGAAGGGGGAGTTTGTGTCCGTCCGTTGCCCGCTCGACGACGAGTACTGCGCTAACAACTTGATGGGTTGCGGCGATGTACAATAGCATGGGTTCGCCAGTGTTCGGCGCGGCCAGGACTGGGTTTGTTGCCAAGATGGCCTCTATTTCCTTGAGTCCGGCTGTGGCAGCGTCTGTCCACTCGAAGTGTTCGGTGCGCCTAAGGAGGCAGTAAAGGGGCAATGCCTTTTCTCCCAGGCGGGAGATAAAGCGGCTTAAAGCCGCCACGCATCCGGTGAGTTTCTGTATTTGTTTGAGGTCTTTCGGGACATCCAATTGTGACAGAGCTCGGATTTTAGCCGGATTTGCTTCAATTCCTCTACCGGATATAATGAAGCCCAGGAGCTTTCCGGCTGGAACGCCGAAAACGCATTTTTCCGGATTGAGCTTAATGTCGTATTTTCGGAGGTTGTTGAATGTGAGCCTCAAGTCGTCTACTAGAGATTCGACATGTCTTGATTTAACGACCACATCATCTACATACGCCTCCACTATTTTGCCGATCTGGTTTGCCAGACATGTTTGAATCATGCGCTGATATGTTGCGCCGGTGTTTTTTAGCCCAAAGGGCATTGTGTTGAAGCAGAATGGGCCGTATGGTGTGATGAATGCTGTTGCGGCTTGGTCTGATTCTGCCATCTTGATTTGATGGTAACCGGAGTATGCGTCGAGGAAGCACAGCGAATCGTGTCCTGGAGTGGCATCGATGATTTGATCTATTCGAGGGAGGGGGAAGGGATCCTTTGGGCAAGCCTTATTAAGGTCTTTGAAATCGACACACAGGCGCCAGGATTTGTCCTTCTTTGGTACCATCACCAGGTTTGCTAGCCAATCTGGGTGTTTTTTGTCTCTAATGAATCCGGCTTCCAACAACTTGGCTAGCTCCTCTCCCATAGCCTGTCTCTTTGGTTCGGAGAAACGCCGAAGAGCCTGTTTGACAGGTTTGAATCCTTTCTGGATGTTTAGGCTGTGTTCGGCCAAACTGCGTGGGATTCCTGGCATGTCTGAGGGGTGCCAAGCAAAAATGTCCCAGTTCTCTCATAGGAACTCTCGCAGTGCGGCGTCTACATCAGGGTTCGGTCGTGCCCCGATGGAGGCCGTTTTATTGGGGTCCGTTGGGTGGACCTGGAATTTGACTATTTCGTCCGCTGGTTTGAAGGATGTGGATTTGGATCTCTTATCGAGTATCACGTCATCCCTATTGACCGTGGATCACAGCACAGTCAGTTCCTCGGCCACTAAGGTTTCGGATAGTGCCTCGAGGACCAATGCAGCTGTCTTGTTCTCGGCGCGGAGTGCTATGTCCGGATCACTAGCGACGGTGATAATTCCGTTTGGCCTAGGCATTTTAAGCTTCATGTACCCGTAATGGGGTATGGCTTGAAAAATTGTGAAAGTCTCCCGTCCTAGTATAGCGTGATATCCGCTTTTGAACGGGGCCACCTGGAACGTGATCTGTTCGGACCTGTAATTATCCGGCGTGCCGAATACCACATCTAGTGTGATCTTTCCGGTGCAGCGCGCTTCCTGACTGGGGATTATTCCTCTAAAGGTTGTGCTGCTTCGCTCAATGCGGTTCTAGTCTATTTCCATCTTTTGGAGGGTTTCCTCATAAATGAGGTTCAATCCACTTCCTCCGTCCATGAGTACCTTTGCGAGGCGACAGCGTCCTCTATGGGACTGAGGACCAATGCGGCTGGTGCTCTGGCTGCTCGAATTTTAGGCTCGTCACTCGCGTCGAAGGTGATAGCAGTATTACTCCATGGGTTTATTGTCGCTACTTGATAGACTTCAGTGAGGCTGCGGAGTGTTCTTTTTCGCATGTTATTTGATGCAAAAGTCTCAAAGACTGTGAGAACTGAACTGAAATTCTCGGGCTCGTTTCCTTTGACCTCAGGAATTAGGAGGTCCTTGCCAATTTTGGCCACCTGCCGGAGTATCCAACATGCCCTGAGGCTGTGAGTTGGGGTGGCGTCCTCTGCACTGTGAATCTTGCAGGGTCCATCTAGCCACTTTTCCAGTACGGTTCCATGCCCCCTAGAGGGTTTTGATTTTTTAGCGTTTAGTCCGGGCGCCTTACTGTGGTGCGCCCTCTTGATTCGGACGGGATTGCTATTCAGGGCCGGATTATCCCAAAATTCAATTTCGGTTTTCCGAGCACTTTCCATGGCACAGTATTTTTGTACTATGGACGCCAGGTCAGCAAAGCGTGAAATATTACGACGGCTGATGGCGTTGAGTCTTCCCTTGTCCGTGCAGTTACTGCAAAAGATTGAAATTGCGTCTCCCTCGCGGCAGTCCTTTATCCTGTTCATAACCAGGAGGAATCTGGCCCAGTAATGATGTACTGATTCTTCGGGCATTTGCCTGATTTGGGAAAGATCGCTTAAGATCGGGTGGGCGGGTGTCGTTGAATCTGAGACCTCGCCCAATTTGTTGTTCGGAGGCCAAAGAACTTCCGGATTCTGAGATCCGGAGTCTTGGATGTTATCCGATTTGCCTGATTTTAAGCTCAGGTCTTGGATTGTATCCTCCCCTCCGCGGATATCCGGCATGGAGGGTTCGGGGATTCGGACATAGCAAGTCCTTAAGATAGATGAAGGGTCGCCGCATTGTGTCTCCACCACAGCAACGTGGTGGGTGACCTGGGGAGAGTTAATTTCTCTCAGATCGGGTTTAAGCCCAACCTGGTCGTAATTTGTGGCGACGCCCGGTGCGGCGATACGATCCAGGAGCTTGTTAACCGAAGAGAGCTCCATCGAATCCAATTGCTCGGCGAGTTCTGAGCCGACGTGGAGGTTGCTTTCGATGACCCAGGAGGTCACCGTCGGCGCAACAGCCGAACAGGCGGTTGCGAGAAAACCACCTAGCTGGAGAGTTTGGCCGACAGCCAAGGCTCCTTTCGTAATGGCGTCGTCTTTAAAGACGGGAAGAGGCATAATTCCTGATCGCGACGGCACAGAGGAACTCTCAATGAAAGCACCAATGTCGGTGTCAAAACCGGCGGATCTCGGGTAGGGGGTCCCGAACTGTGCGTCAAGGTCGGATGGTAACAGGAGACAAGGGACACTTTATTTTACCCAGGTTCGGGCCCTCTCGATGGAGGTAAAACCCTACTCCTGCTAGATTAATATTGATGATATGGGTAGTACAAGAGTGGATCTACCACGAGATCAAGGAGGCTAAACCCTAGAAGCTAGCCTATGGTATGATTGTGTATGATGAGGGTTGTCCTACGGACTACAACCCTCCGGTTTATATAGACACCAGATAGGGTTAGGGTTACACAGAGTCGGTTACAATGGTAGGAGATCTCGAATATCCGCACGCCTAGCTTGCCTTCCACGCCAAGAAAAGATCCTTCCGGACACGGGACGAAGTCTTCAATCTTGTATCTTCATAGTCCCGGAGTCCGGCTGAAGGTATAGTTCGGCTATCCGAACACCCCCTAATCCAGGACTCCCTCACCTTGCGAAGGTTAAAACAACACCAACTTGACAAACTATCATTGTGGTTTTGATGCGTAGGTAAGAACGGTTCTTGCTAAGCCCGTAGCAGCCACGTAAAACTTGCAACAACAAGGTAGAGGACGTCTAACTTGTTTTTGCAGGGCATGTTGTGATGTGATATGGTCAATACATGATGCTAAATTTTATTTTATGAGATGATCATGTTTTGTAACTGAGTTATCGGCAACTGGCAGGAGCCATATGGTTGTCGCTTTATTGTATGCAATGCAATCGCCCTGTAATGCTTTACTTTATCACTAAGCGGTAGCGATAGTCGTAGAAGCATAAGATTGGCGAGACGACAACGATGCTACGATGGAGATCAAGGTGTCGCACCGGTGACGATGGTGATCATGACGGTGCTTCGGAGATGGAGATCACAAGCACAAGATGATGATGGCCATATCATATCACTTATATTGATTGCATGTGATGTTTATCTTTTATGCATCTTATCTTGCTTTGTTTGACGGTAGCATTATAAGATGATCTCTCACTAAATTTCAAGATAAAAGTGTTCTCCTTGAGTATGCATCATTGCCAAAGTTCGTCGTGCCCAAAATCCACGTGATGAACGGGTGTGATAAGCTCTACGTCCATCTACAACGGGTGCAAGCCAGTTTTGCACACGCAGAATACTCAGGTTAAACTTGACGAGCCTAGCATATGCAGATATGGCCTTGGAACACTGAGACCGAAAGGTCGAGCGTGAATCATATAGTAGATATGATCAACATAGTGATGTTTGTTAGGGAACGTAGCAGAAATTCAAAATTTTCCTACGTGTCACCAAGATCTATCTATGGAGAAACCAGCAACGAGGGGAAGGAGAGTGCATCTACATACCCTTGTAGATCGCTAAGCGGAAGCGTTCAAGTGAACGGGGTTGATGGAGTCGTACTCATCGTGATCCAAATCACCGATGACCAAGTGCCGAACGGACGACACCTCCGCGTTCAACACACGTACAGCCCGGTGACGTCTCCCATGCCTTGATCCAGCAAGGAGAGAGGGAGAGGTTGAGGAAGACTCCATCCAGCAGTAGCACAACGGCGTGGTGGTGGTGGAGGAGCGTGGCAATCCTGCAGGGCTTCGCCAAGCACCGCAAGAGAGGAGGAGGGGGAGAGGTAGGGCTGCGCCAAGAGGGAGATCAAATCGTGTGTTGGGCAGCTCCAAAACCTCAAGTATATAGAGGGGAAGGGGAGGGGCTGCGCCCCCATCTAGGGTTCCCTCCCTAGGGGTGGCGGCAGCCCCAAAACCCATCTAGGGTTGCGGCCAAGGGGGGGAGAGGGGGAGGCGCACCAGGGGTGGGCCTTAGGGCCCATCTGCCCTAGGGTTTGCCCCCTTCCCCTCTAGGAGGCGCCTTGGGCCTTTGTGGGGGGGGGGGGGCACCAGCCCACCTGGGGCTGGTCCCCTCCCACACTTGGCCCACGCAACCTTCTGGGGCTGGTGGCCCCACTTGGTGGACCCCCGGACACCTCCGGTGGTCCCGGTACACTACCGGTGATGCCCAGAACTCTTCCGGTGGCCAAAACCATACTTCCTATATATAAATCTTTACCTCTGGACCATTCCGGAACTCCTCGTGACGTCCGGGATCTCATCCGGGACTCCGAACAACATTCGGTAACCACATACAAACTTCCTTTATAACCCTAGCGTCATCGAACCTTAAGTGTGTAGACCCTACGGGTTCGGGAACCATGCAGACATGACCGAGATGTTCTCCAGTCAATAACCAACAGCGGGATCTGGATACCCATGTTGGTTCCCACATGTTCCACGATGATCTCATCGGATGAACCACGATGTCGAGGATTCGATCAATCCCGTATACAATTCCCTTTGTCTATCGGTACGATACTTGCCCGAGATTCGATCGTCGGTATCACGATACCTTGTTCAATCTCGTTACCGGCAAGTCTCTTTTACTCGTTCCGCAACACATCATCCCGTGATCAACTCCTTGATCACATTGTGCACATTATGATGATGTCCTACCGAGTGGGCCCAGAGATACCTCTCCGTCACACGGAGTGACAAATCCCAGTCTCGATTCATGCCAACCCAACAGACACTTTCGGAGATACCTGTAGTGTACCTTTATAGCCACCCAATTACGTTGTGACGTTTGGTACACCCAAAGCATTCCTACGGTATCCGGGAGTTGCACAATCTCATGGTCTAAGGAAATGATACTTGACATTAGAAAAGCTTTAGCATACGAACTACACGATCTTGTGCTAGGCTTAAGATTGGGTCTTGTCCATCACATCATTCTTCTAATGATGTGATCCCGTTATCAATGACATCCAATGTCCATGGTCAGGAAACCGTAACCATCTATTGATCAACGAGCTAGTCAAGTAGAGGCTTACTAGGGACATGGTGTTGTCTATGTATCCACACATGTATCTGAGTTTCCTATCAATACAATTCTAGCATGGATAATAAACGATTATCATGAACAAGGAAATATGATAATAACTAATTTATTATTGCCTCTAGGGCATATTTCCAACAGTCTCCCACTTGCACTAGAGTCAATAATCCAGTTCACATCGTTATGTGATTGCAATGATTCCAACACCCATGGGGTTTGATCATATCTCGCTTGTGAGAGAGGTTACTAGTCAACGGGTCTGAATCTTTTAGATCCGTGTGTGCTTTACAAATATCTATGTCATCTCCTAGATGCAGCTACCACGCTCTATTTGGAGCTATTCCAAATAACTGTTCTACTATACGAATCCAGTTTACTACTCAGAATAATCTGGATTAGTGTCAAAGCTTGCATCGGCGTAACCCTTTACGACGAACTCTTTTACCACCTCCATAATCGAGAAAATTCCTCAGTCCACTAGTTACCAAGGATAACTTTGACCGCTGTCCTATGATCCATTCCTGGATCACTCTTGTACCCCTTGATTGACTCATGGTTTGGCACACTTCAGGTGCGGTGCACAACATAGCATACTTTAGAGCCTACGACTAAATCATAGGGGACGACCTTCGTCCTTTCTCTCTATTCTGCCGTGGTCATGTCTTGAGTCTTGCTCAATACTCACACATTGTAACACAGCTGAGAACTCCTTCTTTGCTGATCTATTTTGAACTCCTTCAAAATCTTGTCATGGTATGTGTTCGTTTGAAAGTACTATTAAGCGATTTTGATCTATCCTTATAGATCTTGATGCTCAATGTTCAAGTAGCTTAATCCAGGTTTTCCATTGAAAAACACTTTTCAAATAACCCTATATGCTTTCCAGAAATTCTACATCATTTCTGATCAACAATATGTCAACAACATATACTCATCAGAAATTCTATAGTGCTCCCACTCACTTCTTTGGAAATACAAGGTTCTCATAAACTTTGTATAAACCCAAAAATATTTGATCATCTCATCAAAGTGTACATTCCAACTCCGAGATGCTTACTCCAGTCCTTAGAAGGATTGTTGGGGCTTTGCATACTTGTTAGCATCTTTCAGGATCGACAAAAACTTCTGGTTGTATCACATACAACCTTTCCTCAAGAATAAGGGAACAATATTTTTTGACATCCTATCTGCAAGATTTCACAAATAATGCAGTACCTGCTAATTCCAACAGACTCTTAGCATCGCTATGAGTGAGAAAGTCTCATCGTAGTCAACTCCTTGAACTTGTCGGGAAACATCTTAACGACAAGTCGAGCTTTCTTAATGGTGACATTTACCATCATTGTCCGTCTTCCTTTTAAAATCCATCTGTACTCAACAGCCTCACGACCATCGAGCCGTTCTGCCAAAGTCTACACTTTGTTTTCATACATGGATCCTCTCTCGGATTTTATGGCCTCGAGCCATTCATCGGAATCCGGGCCCACCATTGCTTCTCCATAGCTCGTAGGTTCATCGTTGTCTAGCAACATGACGTCCAAGACAGGATTACGTACCACTCTGAAGTAGTACGCATCCTTGTCATCCTACGAGGTTTGGGAGTGACTTGATCCGAAGTCTCATGATCACTATCATAAGCTTCCACTTCAATTGGTGTAGGTGCCATAGGAACAACTCCTGTGCCCTGCTACACTCTAGTTGAAGTGACAGTTCAATAACCTCATCAAGTCTCCACCATCCTCCCACTCAATTCTTTCGAGAGAAACTTTTCCTCGAGAAAGGACCTGATTCTAGAAACAATCCCTATTGCTTTCGGATCTGAGACAGGAGGTATACCCAACTGTTTTGGGTGTCCTATGAAGATGCATTTATCCGCTTTGGGTTCGAGCTTATCAGCCTGAAACTTTTTCACATAAGCGTCGTGACCCCAAACTTTTAAGAAACAACAGCTTAGGTTTCTCTAAACCATAGTTCATACGGTGTTGTCTCGACGGATTTGCGTGGTGCCCTATTTAAAATGAGTGCGGTTGTCTCTAATGCCTAACCCATGAACGATAGTGGTAATTCGATAAGAGACATCATGGTATGCATCATATCCGATAGGGTGCAGTTATGATGTTCAGACACACCGTCACTCTATGGTGTTCCAGGCGGTACTAGTCGTGAAACAATTTCCACAATGTCTCAATTGTGTACCAAACTCGCAACTCAGATATTCATCTCTATGATCATATCATGGATATTTTATCCTCTTGTCACGACGATATTCAACTTCATTCTGAAATTACTTGAACCATTCAATAATTCATACTTATGTTTCATCAAGTAAATATGCTCAGTATCTACTCAAATCATCTGTGAAGTAAGAGCATAACGATATCCACTGCGTGCCTCAGCACTCATTGGACTGCACACATCAAAATGTGTTACTTCCAACAAGTTGCTTTCTTGTTCCATTTTACTGAAACCGAAGCTTTCAGTCATCTTTGCCCATGTGGTATGATTTGCATGTCTCAAGCGATTCAAAATCAAGTGAGTCCAAACGGTCCATCTGCATGGAGTTTCTTCATGCGTATATACCAATAGACATGGTTCACATGTCTCAATCCTTTTCAAAAAAATGAGTGAGTCCAAAGATCCATCAACATGGAGCTTCTTCATGCGTTTTATACCAATATGACTTACATGGCAGTGCCACAAGTAGGTGGTACTATCATTACTATCTTATATCTTTTGGCATGAACATGTGTATCACTATGATCGAGATTCAATAAACCATTCATTTTAGGTGCAAGACCATTCAAATAAATAGAGTAACCATTATTCTCCTTAAATGAATAACCGTATTGCGATAGACATAATCCAATCATGTCTATGCTCAATGCAAACACCAAACAACAATTATTTAGGTTTAACACCAATCTCGATGGTAGAGGGAGCGTGCGATGCTTGATCATATCAACCTTGGAAGCACTTCCAACACATCTCGTCAGCTCACCTTTAGCTAGTCTCCGTTTATTCCGTAGCTCTTATTTCGAGTTACTAACACTTAGCAACCGAACCGGTATCTAATACCCTGATGCTACTAGGAGTACTAGTAAAGTACACATTCACATAATGTATATCCAATATACTTCTATCGACAGCCTTCTCATCTACCAAATATCTAGGGTAATTCTGCTCCAGTGGCTGTTCCCCTTATTACAGAAGCACTCAGTCTCGGGTTTGGGTTCAACCTTGGGTTTCTCCACTAGAGCAGCAGCTGATTTGCTGTTTCATGAAGTATCCCTTCTTGCCCTTGCCCTTCTTGAAACTAGTGGTTTCACTAACCATCAACAATTGATGCTCCTTCTTGATTTCTACTTTCGCGGTGTCAAACATCGCGAATATTTCAAGGATCATCATATCTATCCCTGATATGTTATAGTTCATTACGAAGCTCTAGCAGCTTGGTGCCAATGACTTTGGAGAAACATCACTATCTTATCTGGAAGATCAACTCCCACTCGATTCAAGTGATTGTTGTACTCAGACAATCTGAGCACAAGCTCAACGATTGAGCTTTTATCCCTTAGTTTGCAGGCCAAGAAAATCGTCGGAGGTCTTATACCTCTTGACGTGGGCACGAGCCTGAAATCCCAATTTTAGCCCTCGAAACATCTCATATGTTCCGCGACATTTCAAAAAATGTCTACGGTGCCTCAATTCTAAACCATTTATCATTACCGAACTATCATGTAGTCATCAAAACGTGTATGTCAGATGTTCGCAACATCCACAGACCACGTTCGAGGTCCAGTACACCAAGCGGTGCATTAAGGACACAAGCCTTCTACTGTCCGCATAATTGCTACTATCAACTTTCAACTATATTTTCTCTAGGAACATATCTAAAACAGTAGAACTAAAGCGCGAGCTTACGACATAATTTGCAAAGTCCTTTTGACTATGTTCAGGATAATTAAGTTCATCTTATGAACTCCCACTCAGATAGACATCCCTCTAGTCATCCAAGTGATTACATGATCCGAGTCAACTAGGCCGTGTCCGATCATCACGTGAGACGGACTAGTCATCATCGGTGAACATCTTCATGTTGATCGTATCTACCATACGACTCATGCTCGACCTTTCGGTCTCTTGTGTTCCGAGGCCATGTCTGTACATGCTAGGCTCGTCAAGTTAACCTAAGTGTTTCGCGTGTGTAAATCTAGCTTACACCCGTTGTATGTGAACGTAAGAATCTATCACACCCGATCACCACGTGGTGCTTCGAAACGACGAACTTTCGCAACGGTGCACAGTTAGGGGGAACACTTTCTTGAAATTTTAATGAGGGATCATCTTATTTACTACCGTCGTTCTAAGCAAATAAGATGTATAAACATGATAAACATCACATGCAATCAAATAGTGACATGATATGGCCAATATCATATTGCTCCTTTTGATCTCCATCTTCGGGGCTCCATGATCATCATCTTCACCGGCATGACACCATGATCTCCATCATCGTGTCTTCATGAAGTTGTCTCGCCAACAATTACTTCTACTACTACAGCTAACGGTTAGCAATAAAGTAAAGTAATTACATGGCGTTGTTCAATGACACGCAGGTCATACAATAAATAAAGACAACTCCTATGGCTCCTGCCGGTTGTCATACTCATCGACATGCAAGTCGTGATTCCTATTACAAGAACATGATCAATCTCATACATCACATATCATTCATCACATTCTTCTTGGCCATATCACATCACATAGCATACCCTGCAAAAACAAGTTAGACGTCCTCTACTTGTTGTTTGCATGTTTTACGTGGCTGCTATGGGTTTCTAGCAAGAACGTTTCTTACCTACGCAAAACCACAACGTGATATGCCAATTGCTATTTACCCTTCATAAGGACCCTTTTCATCGAATCCGATCCGACTAAAGTGGGAGAGACTGGCACCCGCTAGCCACCTTATGCAACTAGTGCATGTCAGTCGGTGGAACCTGTCTCACGTAAGTGTACGTGTAAGGTCGGTCCGGGCCGCTTCATCCCACAATGCCGCTGAATCAAGATTGACTAGTAATGGTAAGCATATTGAACAAAATCAACGCCCACAACTACTTTGTGTTCTACTCGTGCAAAGAATCTACGCAATAGACCTAGCTCATGATGCCACTGTTAGGGAACGTAGCAGAAATTCAAAATTTTCCTACGTGTCACCAAGATCTATCTATGGAGAAACCAGCAACGAGGGGAAGGAGAGTGCATCTACATACCCTTGTAGATCGCTAAGCGGAAGCGTTCAAGTGAACGGGGTTGATGAAGTCGTACTCGTCGTGATCCAAATCACCGATGACCAAGTGCCGAACGGACGACACCTCCGCGTTCAACACACGTACAGCCCGGTGACGTCTCCCATGCCTTGATCCAGCAAGGAGAGAGGGAGAGGTTGAGGAAGACTCCATCCAGCAGTAGCACAATGGCGTGGTGGTGGTGGAGGAGCGTGGCAATCCTGCAGGGCTTCGCCAAGCACCGCAAGAGAGGAGGAGGGGGAGAGGTAGGGCTGCGCCAAGAGGGAGATCAAATCGTGTGTTGGGCAGCCCCAAAACCTCAAGTATATATAGGGGAAGGGGAGGGGCTGCGCCCCCATCTAGGGTTCCCTCCCTAGGGGTGGCGGCAGCCCCAAAACCCATCTAGGGTTGCGGCCAAGGGGGGAGAGGGGGAGGCGCACCAGGGGTGGGCCTTAGGGCCCATCTGCCCTAGGGTTTGCCCCCTTCCCCTCTAGGAGGCGCCTTGGGCCTTGGTGGGGGGGCGCACCAGCCCACCTGGGGCTGGTCCCCTCCCACACTTGGCCCACGCAACCTTCTGGGGCTGGTGGCCCCACTTGGTGGACCCCCGGACACCTCCGGTGGTCCCGGTACACTACCGGTGATGCCCAGAACTCTTCCGGTGGCCAAAACCATACTTCCTATATATAAATCTTTACCTCCGGACCATTCCGGAACTCCTCGTGACGTCCGGGATCTCATCCGGGACTCCGAACAACATTCGGTAACCACATACAAACTTCCTTTATAACCCTAGCGTCATCGAACCTTAAGTGTGTAGACCCTACGGGTTCGGGAACCATGCAGACATGACCGAGATGTTCTCCAGTCAATAACCAACAGCGGGATCTGGATACCCATGTTGGTTCCCACATGTTCCACGATGATCTCATCGGATGAACCACGATGTCGAGGATTCGATCAATCCCGTATACAATTCCCTTTGTCTATCGGTATGATACTTGCCCGAGATTCGATCGTTGGTATCACGATACCTTGTTCAATCTCGTTACCGGCAAGTCTCTTTTACTCATTCCACAACACATCATCCCGTGATCAACTCCTTGATCACATTGTGCACATTATGATGATGTCCTACCGAGTGGGCCCAGAGATACCTCTCCGTCACACGGAGTGACAAATCCCAGTCTCGATTCATGCCAACCCAACAGACACTTTCGGAGATACCTATAGTGTACCTTTATAGCCACCCAGTTACGTTGTGACGTTTGGTACACCCAAAGCATTCCTACGGTATCCGGGAGTTGCACAATCTCATGGTCTAAGGAAATGATACTTGACATTAGAAAAGCTTTAGCATACAAACTACACGATCTTGTGCTAGGCTTAAGATTGGGTCTTGTCCATCACATCATTCTTCTAATGATGTGATCCCGTTATCAATGACATCCAATGTCCATGGTCAGGAAACCGTAACCATCTATTGATCAACGAGCTAGTCAACTAGAGGCTTACTAGGGACATGGTGTTGTCTATGTATCCACACATGTATATGAGTTTCCTATCAATACAATTCTAGCATGGATAATAAACGATTATCATGAACAAGGAAATATGATAATAACTAATTTATTATTGCCTCTAGGGCATATTTCCAACAATGTTCACCATTGAAAACTACTCCATTTCACGTGATGATCGGTTATGGTTTAGTTGATTTGGATCACGTGATCACTTAGAGGATTAGAGGGATGTCTTTCTAAGTGGGAGTTGTTAAGTAATATGATCAATTGAACTTAAATTTATCATGAACTTAGTACCTGATAGTATCTTGCTTGTCTATGTTGATTGTAGATAGATGGCCCGTGCTATTGTTCGGTTGAATTTTAATGCGTTCCTTGAGAAAGCAAAGTTGAAAGATGATGGTAGAAATTACATGGACTGGGTCCATAACTTGAGGATTATCCTCATTGCTGCGCAGAAGAATTACGTCCTGGAAGCACCGCTGGGTGCCAGGCCTGCTGCAGGAGCAACACCAGATGTTATGAACGTCTGGCAGAGCAAAGCTGATGACTACTCAATAGTTCAGTGTGCCATGCTTTACGGCTTAGAACCGGGACTTCAACGATGTTTTGAACGTCATGGAGCATATGAGATGTTCCAGGAGTTGAAGTTAATATTTCAAGCAAATGCCCGGATTGAGAGATATGAACTCTCCAATAAGTTATATAGCTGCAAGATGGAGGATAATAGTTCTGTCAGTGAGCATATACTCAAGATGTCTGGGTATAATAATCACTTGATTCATCTGGGAGTTAATCTTCTGGATGATAGCGTCATTGACAGAATTCTCCAATCACTGCCACCAAGCTATAAGAGCTTCGTGATGAACTATAACATGCAAGGGATGGATAAGACGATTCCCGAGCTCTTCGCGGCTGCGGAGGTAGAAATCAAGAAGGAGCATCAAGTGTTGATGGTCAACAAGACCACTAGTTTCAAGAAAAAGGGCAAAGGGAAGAAGAAGGGGAACTTCAAGAAGAACAACAAGCAAGTTGCTGCTCAGGAGAAGAAACCCAGGTCTGGACCTAAGCCTGAAACTGAGTGCTTCTACTGCAAGCAGACTGGTCACTGGAAGCGGAACTGCCCCAAGTATTTGGCGGATAAGAAGGATGGCAAGGTGAACAAAGGTATATGTGATATGCATGTTATTGATGTGTACCTTACTAGAGCTCGCAGTAGCACCTGGGTATTTGATACTGGTTCTGTTGCTAATATTTGCAACTCGAACAGGGACTACAGATTAAGCGAACACTGGCAAAGGACGAGGTGACGATGCGCATGGGAAATGGTTCCAAAGTTGATGTGATAGCGGTCGGCACGCTACCTCTACATCTACCTTCGGGATTAGTTTTAGACCTAAATAATTGTTATTTGGTGCCAGCGTTGAGCATGAACATTATATCTGGATCTTGTTTGATGCGAGACGGTTATTCATTTAAATCAGAGAATAATGGTTGTTTATTTATATGAGTAATATCTTTTATGGTCATGCACCCATGAAGAGTGGTCTATTTTTGACGAATCTCGATAGTAGTGATACAGATATTCATAATGTTGAAGCCAAAAGATGCAGAGTTGATAATGATAGTGCAACTTATTTGTGGCACTGTCGTTTAGGTCATATCGGAGTAAAGCGCATGAAGAAACTCCATACTGATGGACTTTTGGAGCCACTTGATTATGAATCACTTGGTACTTGCGAACCGTGCCTCATGGGCAAGATGACTAAAATGTCGTTCTCCGGTACTTTGGAGAGAGCAACAGATTTGTTGGAAATCATACATATAGATGTATGTGGTCTGATAAATATTGAGGCTCGTGGCGGATATCGTTATTTTCTCACCTTCATAGATGATTTAAGCAGATATGGGTATATCTACTTAATGAAGCATAAGTCTGAAACATTTGAAAAGTTCAAAGAATTTCAGAGTGAAGTTGAAAATCATCGTAACAAGAAAATAAAGTTTCTACGATCTGATCATGGAGGAGAATATTTGAGTTACGAGTTTGGTCTACATTTGAAACAATGCGGAATAGTTTCGCAACTCACGCCACCCGGAACACCACAGCATAATGGTGTGTCTGAACGTCGTAATCGTACTTTACTAGATATGGTGCGATCTATGATGTCTCTTACTAATTTACCGCTATCGTTTTGGGGTTATGCTTTAGAGACGGCCGGATTCACGTTAAATAGGGCACCATCAAAATCCGTTGAGACGACGCCTTATGAACTATGGTTTGGCAAGAAACCAAAGTTGTCGTTTCTGAAAGTTTGGGGCTGCGATGCTTATGTGAAAAAGCTTCAACCTGATAAGCTCGAACCCAAATCGGAGAAATGTGTCTTCATAGGATACCCAAAGGAGACTGTTGGGTACACCTTCTATCACAGATCCGAAGGCAAGACATTCGTTGCTAAGAATGGATCCTTTCTAGAGAAGGAGTTTCTCTCGAAAGAAGTGAGTGGGAGGAAAGTAGAACTTGATGGGGTAACTGTACCTGCTCCCTTATTGGAAAGTAGTTCATCAACCAGTTTCTGTGACACCTACACCAATTAGTGAGGAAGTTTATGATGATGATCATGGAACTTCAGATCAAGTTGTTACTGAACCTCGTAGATCAACCAGAGTAAGATCCACACTAGAGTGGTACGGTAATCCTGTTTTGGAAGTCATGCTACTAGATCATGATGAACCTACAAACTATGAAGAAGCAATGGTGAGCCCAGATTCTGCAAAATGGCTTGAAGCCATCAAATCTGAGATGGGATCCATGTATGAGAACAAAGTGTGGACTTTGTTGACTTGCCCGATGATCGGCAAGCAATTGAGAATAAATGGATCTTCAAGAAGAAGACTAACGCTGACGGTAATGTTACTGTCTACAAAGCTCGACTTGTTGCGAAAGGTTTTCGACAAGTTCAAGGGATTGACTATGATGAGACCTTCTCACCCGTAGCGTTGCTTAAGTTTGTTCGAATCATGTTAGCGATTGTCGCGTTTTATGATTATGAAATATTGCAGATGGATGTCAAAACTGCATTCCTGAATGGATTTCTGGAAGAAGAGTTGTATATGATGCAACCGGAAGGTTTTGTCGATCCAAAGGGAGCTAACAAAGTGTGCAAGCTCCATCGATCCATTTATGGACTGGTGCAAGCCTCTCGGAGTTGGAATAAACGCTTTTATAGTGTGATCAAAGCATTTGGTTTTGTACAGACTTTTGGAGAAGCCTGTATTTACAAGAAAGTGAGTGGGAGCTCTGTAGCATTTCTGGTATTATATGTGGATGACATATTGCTGATTGGAAATGATATAGAATTTCTAGATAGCATAAAGGGATACTTGAATAAGAGTTTTTCAATGAAAGACCTTGGTGAAGCTGCTTACATATTGGGCATCAAGATCTATAGAGATAGATCAAGACGCTTAATTGGACTTTCACAAAGCACATACCTTGACAAAGTTTTGAAGAAGTTCAAAATGGATCAAGCAAAGAAAGGGTTCTTGCCTGTGTTACAAGGTGTGAAGTTGAGTAAGACTCAATGCCCGACCACTTCAGAAGATAGAGAGAAAATGAAAGATGTTCCCTATGCTTCAGCCATAGGCTCTATCATGTATGCAATGGTGTGTACCAGACCTGATGTGTGCCTTGCTATAAGTCTGGCAGGGAGGTACCAAAGTAATCCAGGGGTGGATCACTGGACAGCGGTCAAGAACATCCTGAAGTACCTGAAAAGGACTAAGGATATGTTTCTCTCTTATGGAGGTGACAAAGAGCTCATCGTAAATGGTTACGTTGATGCAAGCTTTGACACTGATCCAGACGATTCTAAATCGCAAACCGGATACGTGTTTACATTGAACGGTGGAGCTGTCAGTTGGTGCAGTTCTAAACAAAGCGTCGTGGCGGGATCTATGTGTGAAGCAGAGTACATAGCTGCTTCAGAAGCAGCAAATGAAGGAGTCTAGACGAAGGAGTTCATATCCGATCTAGGTGTCATACCTAGTGCATCGGGTCCAATGAAAGTCTTTTGTGACAATACTGGAGCAATTGCCTTAGCGAAGGAATCCAGATTTCACAAGAGAACCAAGCACATTAAGAGACGCTTCAATTCCATCCGGTATCTAGTCCAGGTGGGAACATAGAAATTTGCAAGATACATACAGATCTGAATGTTGCAGACCCGTTGACTAAGCCTCTTCCACGAGCAAAACATGATCAGCACCAAGACTCCATGGGTGTTAGAATCATTACTGTGTAATCTAGATTATTGACTCTAGTGCAAGTGGGAGACTGAAGGAAATATGCCCTAGAGGCAATAAAAAAGTTATTATTTATTTCCTTATATCATGATAAATGTTTATTATTCATGCCAGAATTGTATTAACCGGAAACATAATACATGTGTGAATACATAGACAAACAGAGTGTCACTAGTATGCCTCTACTTGACTAGCTCGTTAATCAAAGATGGTTATGTTTCCTAACCATAGACATGAGTTGTCATTTGTTTAACGGGATCACATCATTAGGAGAATGATGTGATTGACATGACCCATTCCGTTAGCTTAGCACACTATCGTTTAGTATGTTGCTATTGCTTTCTTCATGACTTATACATGTTCCTATGACTATGAGATTATGCAACTCCCGTTTACCGGAGGAACACTTTGTGTGCTACCAAACGTCACAACGTAACTGGGTGATTATAAAGGTGCTCTACAGGTGTCTCTGAAGGTACTTGTTGGGTTGGCGTATTTCGAGATTAGGATTTGTCACTCCGATTGTCGGAGAGGTATCTCTGGGCCCTCTAGGTAATGCACATCACTTAAGCCTTGCAAGCATTGCAACTAATGAGTTAGTTGCAGGATGATGTATTACAGAACGAGTAAAGAGACTTGCCGGTAACGAGATTGAACTAGGTATTAAGATACCGACGATCGAATCTCGGGCAAGTAACATACCGATGACAAAGGGAACAACGTATGTTGTTATGCGGTTTGACCGATAAAGATTTTCGTAGAATATGTGGGAGCCAATATGAGCATCCAGGTTCCGCTACTGGTTATTGACCGGAGACGTGTCTCGGTCATGTCTACATAGTTCTCGAACCCGTAGGGTCCGCACGCTTAACGTTACGATGACAGTTATATTATGAGTTTATATGTTTTGATGTACCGAAGGTTGTTCGGAGTCCCGGATGTGATCACGGACATGACGAGGAGTCTCGAAATGGTCGAGACATGAAGATTGATATATTGGAAGCCTATGTTTGGATATCGAAAGTGGTCCGGGTGAAATAGTGATTTTACCGGAGTACTGAGGGGTTACCGGAACCCCCCGGGGACTTAATGGGCCTTGGTGGGCTTTAGTGGAAGAGAGGAGAGGCGGCTAGGGGGCTGGGCCGCGCGCCCCTCCCCCTAGTCCGAATAGGACAAGGAGAGGGGGGCGGCGCCCCCCCTTCCTTCTCTCTCTCCTCTTTCCCCCTCCCGAATCCTATTCCAACTAGGAAAGGGGGGGGGAGTCCTACTCCCGGTGGGAGTAGGACTCCTCCTGGCGCGCCCTCTCCCTTGGCCGGCCGCACCCCCCTTGCTCCTTTATATACGGGTGCAAGGGGGCACCCTAGAGACACAAAAATTGATCAGTTGATCTTTTAGCCGTGTGCGGTGCCCCCCCTCCACCATAGTCCACCTCGATAATACTGTAGCGGTGCTTAGGCGAAGCCCTGTGTTGGTAGAACATCAACATCGTCACCATGCTGTCGTGCTGACGAAACTCTCCCTCAACACCCGGCTGGATCGGAGTTCGAGGGACGTCATCGGGCTGAACGTGTGCTGAACTCGGAGGTGCCGTATGTTTGGTACTTGATCGGTCGAATCGTGAAGACGTACGACTACATCAACCGCGTTGTGATAACGCTTCCGCTTTCGGTCTACGAGGGTACGTGGACAACACTCTCCC
Organism: Aegilops umbellulata; assembly: GCA_032464435.1. Classification (NCBI taxonomy): domain Eukaryota; kingdom Viridiplantae; phylum Streptophyta; class Magnoliopsida; order Poales; family Poaceae; genus Aegilops; species Aegilops umbellulata. Next base: position 326,965,942 of record CP136058.1, on the reverse strand, counting down.
CTCTCGTTGCTATGCATCACCATGATCTTTCGTGTGCGTAGGATTTTTTTTTGAAATTACTATGTTCCCCAACACTTGTCTACATCATGTCATCGTTCTTATTGCATTACTCCGTTTCTCCATGAACTTAATACACTAGATGCATGCTGGATAGAGGTCGATGTGTGGAGTAATAGTAGTAGATGCACGCAGGAGTCGGTCTACTAATGTTGGATGTGATGCCTATATAATGATCATTGCTTGGATATCATCATGATTATTTGAAGTTCTATCAATTACCCAACAGTAATTTGTTCACCCACTGTTTGCTATTTTTCTCGAGAGAAGCCACTAGTGAAACCTACGGCCTCCAGGTCTCTTTCTCATATTATTTGCCTTTGCGATCTACTTTTCCTTTGCTTTTATTTTCAGATCTATTAAACTAAAAATACAAAAATATATTGCTGCATTTTATTCTAATTTATTTATCTGGCGTTCGATCTATCAATCTACTGCAATTTTATCTCACGTCCGTTTGCCTGTCTTGAGGCGCCGTTACCCGAAAGGGATCGACAACCCCTTTAACACGTCGGGTTGCGAGGATTTGTTATCTGTGTCCAGGGGCTGTTTACGTTGTGTTGATTGGTTCTCCTACTGGTTCGATAACATTGGTTTCATATCTGAGGGAAATACCTACCGTTGCTGTGTTGCATCATCCCTTCCTCTTTGGGGAAATACCGACGTAGCTTCGAGCCGCATCACTCCGCCGGAGGGCAAAAGTGCTCCTGCCCAAGTTCCGCCTCGAGATGGTGGCGCTTCGTCCCAAAATTCCTCTCCTTATTTTTTCTAGGTAAAAATGACTTATATACCAGAAGAGGGGCACCGGAGGTGGGCTGAGGAGGGCACAACCCACCAGGGCACGCCTCGGCTCCGTGGCGCGCCCAGGTGGGTTGTGCCCACCTGGTGGGCTCACTATGGTACTTTTTGGCTGCAATAACTCTTATATATTCCATAAAAATTCCTCGTAAAGTGTCAGCTCATTTGGAGTTGTGCAGAATAGGTAGCCTGATGTAGCTTTTTCAGGTCCAGATTTCCAGCTGTTGGAATTCTCCCTGTTTGTGTGTACCTTGCACATTATGAGAGAAAATACATTAGGATTACTCCAAAAAGCAGGGATTTCTCACTAACTTGGAACTTCTCGCTACAACACTTAGGCTCGGTTCTTTTCAGACTTATGGAAAGATTATGGTGGAAACTAAGTTCAAGCCCAAAAGAACTTGTTTACGTGCCATTAGCTTAATTTCCAGTGAAAACCCCCTCCTTCACGTTTGAGATAAGCCAGCGAAGGGCGGCTTCCCAAGCGCAACCCTTTAAAAAGTGAAGCGGTATTTCTCCTTGCCCTTTTTGTTGCTTGTATTTACGGCAAAATTGTCATCACTCAGCCAATAGAACAAGTGAAAGTGCAACTAATCCCCGAGTGGTTTTAGTAATTCATAACAACATATAGCTCATTGAACTAATATCCATTCAAGTTAAATATTTCAGAAAGTTCAATGATTGGCATGGCATGGACTAGAGATGTGGACCCCTCAAAATGCTAAGGACAAAGATTGGCAAAAGCTCAAGACTCTTTATTTCTATTTTAGTGATCCAAGATCACATTGAGTCCATAGGAAAAGCCAATACTATTAAAAGGGGATGAGGTGTTGCTTAATGGTTTACTTGCTCAAAGTGCTTAGTGATATGCTACAAAGCCCTCAACCACTTTCTCAATTCCAAATATGTCCAAAACCTAAAGTCAAACTCAGCCCCACCAATTTGATGTATCCGGCGCCACCGAGTTCCTTTGACATAGCCACTGCCAAAAACCCTAATCAATTCGGTCTCACCGATCGGGATCTCGGTCTCATCAAGATGGCAATGCAAACTCTTTGTTTCCCTTCGTAACGTTTCGGTCTTACCAAAATGAGCGATCGGTCCCACCGAGTTCGCAATGCAAACTCTCCATTTCCCTTCGTAATGTTTCGGTCTTACCAAAATGAGCGATCGGTCCCACCGAGTTTGCCTGACTAACTCTCTGTTAACTCATTGCTGAAATCGGTCCCACCGAGTTCATGCAATCGGTCACACCGAGATGAGGTTTTGCCCTAACCCTAGCACATCGGTCCCACCGATAATCCTAGCGTTCACATTTTGAACTAAATCGATCTCACCGAGTTCTCCTATTCGGTCTGACCGAGTTGGGTCAAATGTGTGTAACGGTTGGATTTTGTGTGGAGACTATATATACCCCTCCACCCCCTTGTCTATTCAAGAGAGAGCCATCAGAATGTGCCTACACTTCCACTACTCATTTTTTGAGAGAGAACCACCTACTCATGTGTTGAGACCAAGACATTCCAATCCAACCACAAGAATCTTGATCTCTACCCTTCCCCAAGTTGCTTTCCACTCAAATCATCTTTCCACCGTAGCCAAATACGTGAGAGAGAGTTGAGTGTTGGGGAGACTATCATTTGAAGCACAAGAGCAAGGGGTTCATTGTAATGCCCTCGATGCGGCTATATCTCCCACGTGTCGAGGCACGACTTAGAGGCATAACTGCATTGAAAGCAATGTCGCAAGTGAGGTAATCTTCACATAACCCATGTAATACATAAAGGGAAAGAGATACATAGTTGGCTTACAGTCGCCACTTCACACAATACATAAATAAACATTCATCATCCAGATTACACTCAAGGTCCGACTACGGTACCAAAATGAAAGAAGACTACCCCAAAAGCTACACAAATCCCCGGATCACCCCAACTGGGCTCCACTACTGATCATCTGGAAAAGAAACATAGTAACGGCCACGTTCCTCGTCGAACTCCCAAGTGAGCTCGGTCGCGTCATCTGCACTGACATCATTGGTACCTGCAACTGTTGTGGTAGAATCTATGAGTCACGGGGACTCAGCAATCTCACACCCGCGAGATCAAGACTATTTAAGCTTATAGGTAGGAAAGGATTGTGAGGTGGAGCTGCAGCAAGCGACTAGCATATATAGTGGCTACAACGCAAAAGAGAGCGAGAAGAGAAGCAAAGCACGGTCGTGAATCTAGAAATGATCAAGAAGTGATCCTAGAACAACCTACGTCAAACATAACTCCAACACCGTGTTCACTTCCTGAACCCCGCCGAGAAGAGACCATCACGGTTACACACGCGGTTGATGTGTTTTAGTTAAGGTCAACTTTGGGTTTTCCACAACCGGACATCAACAAATTCCCATCTGCCTCATAACCGCGGGCACGGCTTTCGAAAGATAATACCCTGCAGGGGTGTCCCAACTTAGCCCATTATAAGCTCTCACGGTCAAAGAAGGATGTTCCTTCTACCGGGAAGACCCGATCAGTCTCGGAATCCCGGACTACAAGACATCTCGGCAGTAATAAAACAAGTCCAGCAAAGCCTCCCAGATGTGCCGACAAATCCCGATAGGAGCTGCACATATCTCGTTCTCAGGGCACACCGGATGAGCCAGACGTCGGGTTGGCATAGACCCTGGTTGCCCAAGGGGCGCCGGACATCGCTCGGTTTGGACCAGCAATCGAAGGAGAACTGGCCCGGGGGTTAAAATAAAGATGACCCTTGAGTCTGCAGAACCCAAGGGAAAAAGGCTTAGGTGGCAAATGGTAAAACCAATGTTGGGCCTTGCTGGAGGAGTCTTATTCAAAGCGAACTGTCAAGGGGGTCCCATAAATCACCCAACCGTGTAAGGAACGCAAAATCCGGGAACATAACACCGGTATGACGGAAACTAGGGTGGCAAGAGTGGAACAAAACACCAGGCATAAGGCCGAGCCTTCCACCCTTTACCAAGTATATAGATGCATTAATTAAATAAGAGGTATTGTGATATCCCAACAAGTAAACATGTTCCAACAAGGAACAACAAGTCCATGTTCCAATAAGGAACAAACTTCATCTTCACCTGCAACTAGCAACGCTATAAGAGGGGCTGAGCAAAGCGGTAACATAGCCAAACAACGGTTTGCTAGGACATGGATGGTTAGAGGCTGACATGGCAATATGGGTGGCATGATATAGCAAGTGGTAGGTATCGCAGCAAAGGCATAGCATAAGAGCGAGCATCTAGCAAGCAAAGATAGAAGTGATTTCGAGGGTATGGTCATCTTGCCTGCAAGGTTCTCAGAGTTGTCGAAAGCTTGGTCCTCGAAAGCGTTCTCAACAGGTTCCTCGTTCACGTACTCATCTCCCGGCTCTACCCAAAGCAAGAACACAAGCAAAGGGGACAACATCAATCACGATGCAATGCGCAAGCAACATGATGCAAAACATGGCATGATATGCGAGATGTGATATGCAATGCATATGCGTGCTTCGGACGGGAAAAGATGAACAAGGCATAATCTTGGCAAACCAAGTATGCCACTGGATAGGTGAGGTGATTTCGGTTGAAATCGATATAAAGATCACCGAAAACGGATGCACGGTTTGCAAATGACAAGCAAAACAAGAATGACAATATTCTGCCATTAACATCATGATGCTACTTAGCAAGCAACAAGAAATTAAGCTACTCCACCCAAACATATCAACAAAGCATATGACAGCAAACTACTCAAGATGCTTGACAAAAGATGAACACTGAGCTACGGCTAAATCACACCACAACAGGTTCAAACAAGCATGGCAAAAGTGCAAAAGATAACAGGTTCACAGACTTGGTGAAAATAACAACATGCCAGAAATTAACATCAGGATGACATGTTTAGAGTAATGAAACAACATGCTACAGGATCAGGACATGGCAAAACAAGGCATGGCATGAATCTACTCAAAGCACTTAACAAAAGTCCCTTACTGACCATAAGCCAAAAAGGATCAGAAAATACGATAACACCCATGTCAATTAAGCAAGTTTCTTTACAGGTTTCAGACTTAGCAGAAAGCTGGGCATGTCAAACACAGATAACAAGTAGGCATGTTCGTGAGCTCGATGCACTCATTACGGAGCATTGCATGATAAACTAAGCATACATCCATCAAGAAGACAAGGCATAGAATCTAGACATTGCAACAATAACATCATAGCATGCAAGGATCAACTACACCAAGCTTGGCAAAATCGAATAACATGTAAACAATCTGCCAGCAACATTTTATAGCAAAAGTAGAGCTCGATTGACTCAAGCTATGGCACTCCATAAATACAAACAAAGGCATGGATGGATAGAGCAAATCCATATGCTCAAAACACTCTTACTGATCATGCTCAAAAGAAGCATAGATCTCTCGGAAACATGAACACATGGCATCAAAATAACAGCAGGCAGGGACAGTGAAATCACTAAGTCTCTGAAATCAGCAACATTAAGTACCCTAGTTTGCATGCTTGTGCTAGTCACCACAAAGATCACAAAAATACATGGAATAATTCTCTGGAAAGATGACATGGCATATTACAAAACTCATGTAGGACTCAACTTCATAGGATGCACACATCAATCATGGCAAAAATGACAAAAGTGCATGTTCTGTAACAGATCTGAAACTAACATCACATAGCCCTCTTCTAACAGCATTTAGGGCATCAATATGAGCTCAAATGAAAATGATGCAAGGGAATGAAATGATGTACTCATCGAGGCGAACAATTTGACATATTATACGCACGAAACGGAGCAATACACAGCAAGTTATGATGCGATAAACATGAGACAGTGATGCAAAAATACTAGGACTTAGAATATTTTCGGGGGAGAGGGAGAGAAGTCAACCCGCGCGTGGGCTCGCCGGAGTGTTCGCCGGGGATGGCCGGAGGAGGCGCGGGGTGGCTGGATGAGGCGCGGGGTGGCCGAATCCGGGGCCCGGGAGGCCAGATCTGGCGCGGGCGGCGGCGGAAGGCGGCGGGACGGCGAGATACGCGGCGACCGGGCGGCGGGGCGCAGTCCGCGGCGACGGGGGCGGCTGCCGGCGGCGGCGGAGGCGGCGGAGCGCGGGGAAGAGGCGGCCCGGGGCGCGGGCCACGGCGGCGGGGAAAGGCCGGGCCGCGGGGGCCCTCCCCGGGCTCCGCGGGCCGCGGGCGGGCGCGCGGTGGCCGGTGCCACGTGGCGGCGCGGGAGTGGTCGGGGCGCGGTGGCGGACGGTGTCCGGCGCCGGCGGACGCGTCCGGCGCGGAGGGAGAGGGAGGAGCTAGGGTTTGGACCCGGAATTGGAAATGGGGGGGTCTTTAAATAAAGGTAGAGGAGGCTAGGGAGCTCCAAATGGAGTGCGGTTTTCGGCCACGCGATCGTGATCGAACGGCGGTGGACATGGGAGTGACTTAGATGGGTTATTGGGCTGTAACACACACGAGGCCTTTACGGTTGCCCGGTTAACCGTTGGAGTATCAAACGACCTCCGAATGACCCGAAACTTGTCAGGCGGTCTACCGGTGTTATACCAAGGCCGCTTGGCAAACCTCGGTCCATTCCGAGATGGTTTAATACCCGCTCACGGAAAAAGGTAAAAGGGGACACCGGGGGACATAGGAGCGCCGGATTGCAAAACGGACAACGGGGAAAATGCTCGGATTCATGAGACGAACACGTATGCGAATGCGATGCACATGATGACATGATATGAAATGCATGACATGAACAAAATGCAAACGAAGGGAAACCCAAACACGGAGGGAAAATCATATCACATAGCCGAAAATGGCAAGAGTTGGATTACAAATATGGCAAGTTACATCCGGGGTGTTACAACACTCCACCACTACGAGAGGATCTCGTCTCGAGATCTAGGACTGAAAGAACTCCGAATACTCGGAACGTAGGTGGTCCTCACGCTCCCAGGTGGCTTCTCGGTCTGAATGGTGTGACCATTTCACTTTCAGGAATTTGATTGACTTGTTGCGAGTCTTCCGCTCAGTTTCTTCAAGAATAGCAACGGGGTGCTCATGATAGGACAAATCTTCTTGAAGATCAATCTCTTCGAAGTTGATGGTGCGCTCAGGCGTCTTGAAGCACTTGCGAAGCTGTGACACGTGAAAGACATCGTGCACATTTGTAAAGTTGGAGGGAAGCTCAAGTTGATAGGCGAGATCGCCTCGTTTGCCGATGATCTTGAAAGGGCCCACGTATCTAGGGGCAAGTTTCCCCTTGATACCGAAGCGACGAGTCCCTTTCATTGGAGAGACGCGGAGGTAGACATGGTCTCCAATCTCGAATGCCAAATCTCGGTGTTTGCTATCGTAATAGCTCTTCTGGCGCGATTGCGCGGCTTTGAGGTTCTCACGAATGACCTTGCACATAGCCTCAGCCTTTGAGATCAAATCATTGCCAAGAAGTTGGCGTTCACCGGTCTCAGACCAGTTGAGAGGAGTACGGCACTTTCTGCCATAGAGAATCTCGAATGGGGCTTTGCCCGAGCTGGCTTGAAAACTGTTGTTGTAAGAGAACTCAGCGTAAGGAAGACAATCCTCCCACTTCATGCCGAAAGAGATAACACAAGCTCTGAGCGTATCTTCAAGAATTTGGTTGACACGCTCGACTTGTCCACTAGTTTGAGGGTGGAAAGCTGTGCTGAAGCGAATATTTGTGCCCATGGCCTTCTGAAAAGAATCCCAATACTTGGAGGTAAATATGCTGCCACGGTCTGAAGAGATCAATTGTGGAATGCCGTGCAAGGAGACAATTCTGGAGGTGTAGAGCTCTGCTAGCTGCACTGCTGTGATAGACTCTTTGATAGGAAGAAAATGAGCCACTTTGGTGAGCTTGTCGATGACGACGAAGATAGCATCATTTCCACGCTTGGACTTAGGAAATCCAGTCACGAAGTCCATTTCAATATGATCAAACTTCCATTCTGGAATAGCAAGAGGTTGGAGAAGACCAGCTGGTCGTTGGTGTTCTGCTTTCACCCTTCTGCAGACATCACATTCATTCACGAATTGAGCAATCTCTCGCTTCATTCGAGTCCACCAATACGACTGCTTGAGGTCATGGTACATCTTCGTACTTCCAGGATGAATTGACAGAAGAGAGTTGTGCGCTTCGTTCATAATGACTTTACGAAGATCACCCTTTGGAACCACGATCCGGTCCTCGAAGAAAAGAGTATCTCTGTCATCAACTCGATAGCACTTGTATTTGGAAATGCCCTTGTCAATACCACGTTTCACCTTCTTCACCATGGTATCCATCAGTTGTGCCTCACGAATATTATCTTCCAAAGTAGGAGAGACGATGAGATTGGCAAGAAAACCTTGAGGGACAACTTGGAGATTCAACTTGCGGAAAGCTTCACAGAGATCCTGTTGAAAGGGCTTGAGGATTAAACTGTTGCAGTAAGCCTTCCTGCTCAAAGCGTCTGCAATCACATTAGCCTTGCCTGGAGTATACTCAATACTCGGATTATACTCTTGAATCATTTCGACCCATCGAGTTTGCCTGAGGTTGAGGTGAGGCTGAGTGAAGATGTACTTGAGACTCTTGTGATCGATGAATATGTCCACTTTCCTTCCCAACAGGAGATGTCTCCATGTTATTAGTGCGTGGACCACTGCCGCCAACTCAAGATCGTGAGTGGGGTAGTTCTTTTCGTTGGGATTCAACTGACGAGAGGTATAGGCTACAACCTTCTTCTCTTGCATTAAGACGGCACCGAGGCCTTGAAGAGAAGCATCACAGAAAACTTCATAAGGCTTGGATTCGTCAGGAGGAGTCAAAACTGGAGCAGTGACGAGTTTCTCTTTGATAGTGTTGAAAGCCACGTCACACTCAGGAGACCAGACATACTTCACATGCTTCTGGAGGAGGTTGGAAAGAGGCTTTGCAATCTTTGAGAAATTCTCAACGAATCTTCGGCAATAGCTTGCAAGTCCAAGAAAACTGCGAAGCTGCTTGACATTCTGAGGAAGTTCCCAATTCAAAACTGCAGACACTCTCTCAGGATTAATAGCAATGCCCTTGGCAGAGATGATATGACCAAGATAAAGAACTTCATCAAGCCAGAATTCACATTTGGAGAACTTCGCATATAATTTATACTCTCTGAGCTTGTCGAGCACCAATCGCAAATGTTTGGCATGATCCTTCTTATTGTTGGAGAAGACCAAAATATCATCGAGATAGACCAAGACAAATTCGTTGATGTAGGGGTTGAAGATGAAATTCATCAAGCGAGTGAATGCTGGAGGAGCATTGACAAGGCCGAAAGATATGACAGTATATTCATAAGAACCAAAGCTTGTTCTGAATGCTGTCTTGGGAATATCTTCTTCACGAATGCGAATTTGATGATAACCCATGCGAAGGTCAAGCTTGGAGAACACCTTAGCACCTTTAAGTTGCTCGAATAGCTCATTGATGTTGGGAAGTGGATACTTGTTCTTGATTGTCTTCTTGTTCAATGGACGGTAATCGACGCAAAGTCAGTCCGTGCCATCCTTCTTCTTGACAAAAAGAACACCACAACCCCAAGGAGAAGAACTCGGTCTGATCAGACCCAGACGCTCTTGTTCATCAAGTTGTTTCTTCAATTCCTTCAAGTCATATGGTCCAAGCTTGTAAGGACACTTGCAAACGGGTTCCGTGCCAGGCTCAAGATCAATAACGAATTCAACTGGCCGGCAGGGAGGCATACCCGAAAGCTCTTTTGGAAAAACATCTTGGTACTCACAAACGACTGGAATCTGAGAGATAGGATCCAATTCGCCCTTCTCATTGAGAGAAAACAACCGAATGGTATCATCACGAGCGGCATAGATGATCACATTGTCAGAAGAATGAGTCAATTGAATTTCCCTGGCAGCACAATCAAGCTGAGCCTTGTGCTTAGAAAGCCAGTCCATCCTGAGAATAAGATCAATATCAGAGTCACCAAGAACAATTGGTTTCGCCAGAAATCTATAGTCGCCCATCTTGATAGAAACATCCGGAACAAAGGAGCTTGCGTTCATGAATTTACCCGGAGATACAACTGATAATGGTCTAGCCAAATCTTGGAAAGACAACTCATGCTTCGATGCAAAAGGTATTGAAATGAAAGAATGCGATGCTCCCGTATCAAATAAGACTTTTGCAGGAATATCATTAACAGGAAGATTACCCATAATCACTTCAGAAGAATCCTCCGCTTGAGCTGCATTCATCATGTTCACCTTTGCAGACTTAGGATTATGCTTGACCACTGCGTTGCTTGACGATTTCACAGGAGGAGGAGGCGGAAGGCGCCTTTGGTTGAAGCACTTGTTCGCATAGTGACCCTTCTGCGGACATTTGTTACAAGTCACCTCTGAGAGAGGACGATGATAAGGAGCACTTGGCCTTGGAGCTTGATTCTGAGACTTGTTCTGATAGCCAGGGTTGGGTGGGTGGGAAGATCCACGACCACCTGAGTTCTTCTGCTAATAAGGCTGACGGAACGGAGGAGGAGGAGGCAACCAGAACTTCTGTTGCTTAGCTGCCACAAGTGAGGAAGAAGAGGACTGAATTGCGTCCCTGACTCTCTTCTTAGATGCCTCACACTTGAGCTGAGCAGCTTCTTGTTTCAGCGCCATGTTGTAGAATTCATCATACTTTAATGGCTCGAAAAGCACGAGAGCAAGTTGCAGATCTTCTCTAAGACCACGCCTGAATTGGTAGATCATACTCTTCTCATCAGGGATGTCTTGCCTCGCAAAACGAGAGAGCTTCTGGAATTGAGTGTTGTATTGATAGACAGACATGTTGCCTTGCTTGAGATTGCGGAACTCCTCACGCTTACTCTCAACAACACTTTCTGGAATGTGGTGAGCTTTGAAGTCACGGCGGAAATCATCCCAGGTAATCACACGACCTCCTCTGGAATCTTTGTATTGCTGGAACCACTCAGCAGCTTGATCCTTGAGTTGAAAAGAGGCAAACTTGACAAAGTCCTCAGGTCTGACATTGCTGCACTCGAAATGCTTGCTGATGTCCACAAGCCAATCATCGGCGTCTGTGGCCTCGACACAGTAGCTGAAGGTCTTTGGCTGATTAGCAAGGAACTGATTGAGTGAAGCGAAGTGTGGCTGATTGTTGCCTTGGCCTTGATTCTCTTGATTACCTTGCCCTTGGTTGCGATCTTGCAAGAGCTAAATCAGAATCTGAGCGTTGGCATTTGTGGCAGTCATCAAGGCTTGCCATGCCTCCGGAGGCGGAGGTGGTGGCGGAGGGTTAGCCTGACTTCCTTCATTGCGTTCCGGATTCTGACGCGTTGGCGGAGCCATCCTGAAGAGGGTGACATCCATTAGCATCTTGAAAAGATATATTCATGCTGAATCAAAGGATCGAAATTGCAACATATAGTCTTCACAATAAACATTCGAACAAGAATGAACAAATGAATTCCAAAGTAAAGCATCACACTTCCATAAGTTGAGAAGCCACTTAGAAAAAGGTATGGAATAAAATAAACAAGGTACGGATGTGAACAAATACTTGGTAAGGATTACCCAATCACGAACCAAATATCTGCAGGAAGAAGTACTAGAGCTACATGAATTCCCACTTATAAACTCCTGAAACTTTCTGGTTATGCAATCAGGTGTTGGGGATACAGGGGACACAAAATATATCACCCAAACTAACAATACCTAGATCCAGCTGTATCCATCCTTCGACACATAACCAAGAAACCTTCGGAAATCATCTACCTCAACCTTCGAAAAGCATCCGTTATACAAGTCATGGCAATACTCCCGCACTCGCCCCAGTACTGGGCTATCAGGGTTATCTCACCAACAACTGTACAAAAGAGATTTCCGATGTCGGCATACTAAACTCAGGTATTCCAGAACTGCAACGATAAAATTATGACGACAACACCTCGGAGCTCAACTCCCCGGGACACCTCCTCTAAAACCCTTGCTGACGGGAGGCAACCAAGACAATGTTGTCATCATAAAACCATCGGAACGATTCTAATATACCCGCGTGATCCTAAATTTTTTTTAGTGAATTTTGAGAAGAGAATAGTTAAAACTCTACGTCAGGATGCCTTACCAGAGCGATGAGGAGACTGGGAAGTAAAAAGAATTCCTAAACTATTCGATATATAATTCCTAAATGACTCAAAACATTTTTCTAGACACAACTCGGCCACTAAAAACGATCAATCAGTGGGTGCTCCTAAGGTCGGGGAAGGCTCTGATTACCAACTTGTAACGCCCTCGATGCGGCTATATCTCCCACGTGTCGAGGCACGACTTAGAGGCATAACCGCATTGAAAGCAATGTCGCAAGTGAGGTAATCTTCACACAACCCATGTAATACATAAAGGGAAAGAGATACATAGTTGGCTTACAGTCGCCACTTCACACAATACATAAATAAACATTCATCATCCAGATTACACTCAAGGTCCGACTACGGTACCAAAATGAAAGAAGACTACCCCAAAAGCTACACAGATCCCCGGATCACCCCAACTGGGCTCCACTACTGATCATCTGGAAAAGAAACATAGTAACGGCCACGTTCCTCATCGAACTCCCAACTGAGCTCGGTCGCGTCATCTGCACTGACATCATTGGTACCTGCAACTGTTGTGGTAGAATCTGTGAGTCACGGGGACTCAGCAATCTCACACCCGCGAGATCAAGACTATTTAAGCTTATAGGTAGGAAAGGATTGTGAGGTGGAGCTGCAGCAAGCGACTAGCATATATAGTGGCTACAACGCAAAAGAGAGCGAGAAGAGAAGCAAAGCACGGTCGTGAATCTAGAAATGATCAAGAAGTGATCCTAGAACAACCTACGTCAAACATAACTCCAACACCGTGTTCACTTCCCGAACCCCGCCGAGAAGAGACCATCACGGTTACACACGCGGTTGATGTGTTTTAGTTAAGGTCAACTTTGGGTTTTCCACAACCGGACATCAACAAATTCCCATCTGCCTCATAACCGCGGGCACGACTTTCGAAAGATAATACCCTGCAGGGGTGTCCCAACTTAGCCCATTATAAGCTCTCACGGTCAAAGAAGGATATTCCTTCTACCGGGAAGACCCGATCAGTCTCGGAATCTCGGACTACAAGACATCTCGGCAGTAATAAAACAAGTCCAACAAAGCCTCCCAGATGTGCCGACAAATCCCGATAGGAGCTGCACATATCTCGTTCTCAGGGCACACCGGATGAGCCAGACGTCGGGTTGGCATAGACCCTGGTTGCCCAAGGGGCGCCGGACATCGCTCGGTTTGGACCAGCAATCGAAGGAGAACTGGCCCGGGGGTTAAAATAAAGATGACCCTTGAGTCTGCAGAACCCAAGGGAAAAAGGCTTAGGTGGCAAATGGTAAAACCAATGTTGGGCCTTGCTGGAGGAGTCTTATTCAAAGCGAACTATCAAGGGGGTCCCATAAATCACCCAACCGTGTAAGGAACGCAAAATCCGGGAACATAACACCGGTATGACGGAAACTAGGGTGGCAAGAGTGGAACAAAACACCAGGCATAAGGCCGAGCCTTCCACCCTTTACCAAGTATATAGATGCATTAATTAAATAAGAGGTATTGTGATATCCCAACAAGTAAACATGTTCCAACAAGGAACAACAAGTCCATGTTCCAACAAGGAACAAACTTCATCTTCACCTGCAACTAGCAACGCTATAAGAGGGGCTGAGCAAAGCAGTAACATAGCCAAACAACGGTTTGCTAGGACATGGATGGTTAGAGGCTGACATGGCAATATGGGTGGCATGATATAGCAAGTGGTAGGTATCGCAGCAAAGGCATATCATAAGAGCGAGCATCTAGCAAGCAAAGATAGAAGTGATTTCGAGGGTATGGTCATCTTGCCTGCAAGGTTCTCAGAGTTGTCGAAAGCTTGGTCCTCGAAAGCGTTCTCAACAGGTTCCTCGTTCACGTACTCGTCTCCCGGCTCTACCCAAAGCAAGAACACAAGCAAAGGGGACAACATCAATCACGATGCAATGCGCAAGCAACATGATGCAAAACATGGCATGATATGCGAGATGTGATATGCAATGCATGTGCGTGCTTCGGACGGGAAAAGATGAACAAGGCATAATCTTGGCAAACCAAGTATGCCACTGGATAGGTGAGGTGATTTCGGTTGAAATCGATATAAAGATCACCGGAAACGGATGCACGGTTTGCAAATGACAAGCAAAACAAGAATGACAATATTCTGCCATTAACAGCATGATGCTACTTAGCAAGAAACAAGAAATTAAGCTACTCCACCCAAACATATCAACAAAGCATATGACAGCAAACTACTCAAGATGCTTGACAAAAGATGAACACTGAGCTACGGCTAAATCACACCACAACAGGTTCAAACAAGCATGGCAAAAGTGCAAAAGATAACAGGTTCACAGACTTGGTGAAAATAACAACATGCCAGAAATTAACATCAGGATGACATGTTTAGAGCAATGAAACAACACGCTACAGGATCAGGACATGGCAAAACAAGGCATGGCATGAATCTACTCAAAGCACTTAACAAAAGTCCCTTACTGACCATAAGCCAAAAAGGATCAGAAAATATGATAACACCCATGTCAATTAAGCAAGTTTCTTTACAGGTTTCAGACTTGGCAGAAAGCTGGGCATGTCAAACACAGATAACAAGTAGGCATGTTCGTGAGCTTGATGCACTCACTACGGAGCATCGCATGATAAACTAAGCATACATCCATCAAGAAGACAAGGCATAGAATCTAGACATGGCAACAATAACATCATAGCATGCAAGGATCAACTACACCAAGCTTGGCAAAATCGAATAACATGTAAACAATCTGCCAGCAACATTTTATAGCAAAAGTAGAGCTCGATTGACTCAAGCTATGGCACTCCATAAATACAAACAAAGGCATGGATGGATAGAGCAAATCCATATGCTCAAAACACTCTTACTGATCATGCTCAAAAGAAGCATAGATCTCTCGGAAACATGAACACATGGCATCAAAATAACAGCAGGCAGGGACAGTGAAATCACTAAGTCTCTGAAATCAGCAACATTAAGTACCCTAGTTTGCATGCTTGTGCTAGTCACCACAAAGATCACAAAAATACATGGCATAATTCTCTGGAAAGATGACATGGCATATTAAAAAACTCATGTAGGACTCAACTTCATAGGATGCACACATCAATCATGGCAAAAATGACAAAAGTGCATGTTCTGCAACAGATCTGAAACTAACATCACATAGCCCTCTTCTAACAGCATTTAGGGCATCAATATGAGCTCAAATGAAAATGATGCAATGGAATGAAATGACGTACTCATCGAAGGAAACAATTTGACATATTATACGCATGAAACGGAGCAATATACAGCAAGTTATGATGCGATAAACATGAGACAGTGATGAAAAAATACTAGGACTTGGAATATTTTCGGGGGAGAGGGAGAGAAGTCAACCCGCGCGTGGGCTCGCCGGAGTGTTCGCCGGGGATGGCCGGAGGAGGCGCGGGGTGGCCGGATGAGGCGCGGGGTGGCCGGATCCGGGGCCCGGGAGGCCGGATTTGGCGCGGGCGGCGGCGGAAGGCGGCGGGACGGCGAGATCCGCGGCGACCGGGCGGCGGGGCGCAGTCCGCGGCGACGGGGGCGGCTGCCGGCGGCGGCGGTGGAGGCGGCGGAGCGCGGGGAAGTGGCGGCCCGGGGCACGGGCCACGGCGGCGGGGAAAGGCCGGGCCGCGGGGGCCCTCCTCGGGCTCCGCGGGCCGCGGGCGGGCGCGCGGTGGCCGGCGCCACGTGGCGGCGCGGGAGTGGTCGGGGCGCGGTGGCGGACGGTGTCCGGCGCCGGCGGACGCGTCCGGCGCGGAGGGAGAGGGAGGAGCTAGGGTTTGGACCCAGAATTGGAAATGGGGGGGGGGGTCTTTAAATAGAGGTAGAGGAGGCTAGGGAGCTCCAAATGGAGTGCGGTTTTCGGCCACGCGATCGTGATCGAACGGCGGTGGACATGGGAGTGACTTAGATGGGTTATTGGGCTGTAACACACACGAGGCCTTTACGGTTACCCGGTTAACCGTTGGAGTATCAAACGACCTCCGAATGACCCGAAACTTGACAGGTGGTCTACCGGTGTTATACCAAGGCCGCTTGGCAAACCTCGGTCCATTTCGAGAAGGTTTAATATCCGCTCACGAAAAAAGGTAAAAGGGGACGCCGGGGGACATAGGAGCGCTGGATTGCAAAACGGACAACGGGGAAAATGCTCGGATTCATGAGACGAACACGTATGCGAATGCGATGCACATGATGACATGATATGAAATGGATGACATGAACAAAATGCAAACGAAGGGAAACCCAAACACGGAGGGAAAATCATATCACATAGCCGAAAATGGCAAGAGTTGGATTACAAATATGGCAAGTTACATCCGGGGTGTTACATGCATCATCATCACACCATCTATTACCTTTTGGAGAGTGGTGTCTCCTAGATTGGTTAGGTGTCACTTGGGAGCCTCCGACAAGTTTGTGGAGTTGAACCAATGAGTTTATAAGGGCAAGGAGATCGCCTAGTTCATGAAGATCTACCCGAGTGAGGCAAGTCCTATGTGGGCGATGGCCATGGTGGGATAGACAAGGTTGCTTCTTCGTGGACCCTTCGTGGCTGGAGCCCTTTGTGGACTCGCGCAGCCGTTACCCTTCGTGGGTTGAAGTCTCCATCAACGTGGACGCACAATAGCACCACCTATCGGAACCACGCCAACAATCTTTGTGTCTACATTGCGTTTGCCTTCTCCAAACCCTTCCCTTTACCTTCATATGCAATGTTTTGCTTTCCGTTGCTACACTCTTAGAATTGCATGTGTAGGTTGATTGTTTGACTTGTGCTAAGTTGCTAAAATCTGCCAAGAGTTAAAATTGGGAAAAGGTTAGATTTTTATTTGGTCAAGTTGTCTAATCACCCCCCTCTAGACCTACTTTTGATCCTACAAGTGGTATCAGAGCTTTAGTCTTCATTTGCCTTGATTTCCATAGCTTTGGTGATCATAGCCTTGGTTTCACAACCTAGGAGAGTATGGCATCTAGAGAGGGAAATTACCACCGTAGAGGTCCTTACTTTGATGGTACTAATTTTGCTAGTTGGAAGCATAACATGAAAATGCATATTCTTGGACATAACCCCACCGTTTGGGCTATTGTGTGTATTGGTTTGCAAGGTGAATTCTTTGAATATGAAAGAGAACCAAATCGTGAAGCGACCGCGGAAGAATTGAAGATGTTGCAATACAATGCTTAAGCTTGCGATATCCTCTTCAACGGATTGTTTCCCGAAGAATTCAACAAAATTAGCCGCCTTGAGAATGCAAAGGAAATTTGGGATGCTTTGGTTGATATGCACGAAGGTACCGAGTCCGTCAAGGAATCCAAATTGGATGTGCTTCAAAGTCAACCTGACAAGTTCACAATGAAGGATGGTGAAGGAGTGGCTGAAATGTATTATAGGCTTGCTCTCATCACAAATGAGATTGCCGGCTTAGGAAGTGAAGAGATGACTGACAGATTCATCATCAAGAAGATCCTAAGAGCCTTGGATGGAAAATATCATACCGTGTGCACCTTGATCCAAATGATGCCCAATTACAAAGATCTGAAGCCAACGGAAGTCATTGGTCGAATTGTTGCTCATGAGATGTCACTTAAGGATAAGGAAGAGCTTCACAACAAGTATAGTGGTGCTTACAAAGCTTCGTGTGATGCCCCTACAACATCAAGTGAGAAACAAGTCTTCAATGAAGAATTGATCCTAATGGTGAAGAACTTCAATAAGTTCTAAAAGAGTAGAAGCAAAGAGAGAAGTTTCAAGTCAAGGTCCTAACACAAGATCTTCTAGTCGTGATCGCAATTGCTACAATTGTGGAAGACCCAGAGACTACTCTAGTGAGTGCACGGCTCCCTTCAAAAGAACAGAAGACTCACCTAAAAGGAGAAGTAAAAGAGAGGAATCATCACCAAGAGAGAGAAGGAGTAGAGATGATCGTTATGAATGAAGACCTTCTTGCAGAAGCAATGATTCAGAAAGGAAGAACAAGTCATCAAAGAGCTATACAAGACAAAGACATCAAGCTCATATTGGTGAATGGGTATCCGGTTCCGACTTTGACAACTACTCCGAGAGAAGTTAGCACTCTGACTCCGAATATGCTCAAGATGAAGGTGTTGCCGGTCTTGCACTTGTGTCATCCAACTCCTATGACATATTCGACTCGCCAAATGAAGGGATTGGAAGATGCTTCATGGCTAAAGGCCCCAAGGTATCACGCCCCGAGTATGTTGATTTCAATAGTGATGAAGATGATTTGCTAGGTGATGATGATTTACTTGTTGATAACACTAGTGATGAAAATTATGATGAAATTGCCATTAATCATGCTAATAAAGATGAAACGAATGACAATGATAAGAAGGAGATTGAGCGTCTAACTAAAGAACTAAACACTCTTAAGTTAGCTCATGAAACTACCTTAAAGGATCATCGAGATCTTTTAAAGACTCATGAGAAGCTACACTTTGAAAAGCCCAATCTAGAGCAAGAGCATGGGTTCTTAAAAGCAATCAATGATGATCTTCGTAAGAAAAGTTCTTCTTACATTGCCAAGCGTTTACTCTTGTCTACTTACATGCCACAAGTAAAATCTAGCAACAAGAGCAAGAAAGATTCTTCTTCTAGTAGTAACAATAATCGTGTTAAATCCAATATTGTTTCTTCTAGTAGTTCTCTTGATTCCACTAATGATTATGTTAGCCAAGTTACACTTGAGCAAGAAAATAGCTTATTGAAGGGAATTATAGAGAAAGGTGTTTACAAGAGCCTTGCCGGAAGTAAGCAATTTGAGTAAATTGTACGCAAGCAAGGAAGGCACCGGAAGAATCAAGGTGTTGGTTTTGAACGCAATTTCAATACCAATGGAGTTGAGTGGGAAGAAGATCAATACCCCAAGACGAAGTTTGTTCCTCAACAAGATAAGTATGATCTCACTTCTTTCAAGGGAACACAAGCTCAAGATGATCTTTCACCACAAGACCACAAGCTAAAAGGCAAGGACAAGCTTCAAGAAGAGATTGATTCATTTGAAGAAGCTCCAAGGGCCTTGGTCAAGTGGGTTCCCAAGACTACATCAAGTTCAACTTCATCAAGTACGACTACAACTCCAAGGTTTCCCATCAGGTTGACGTGGGTCCCAAAGAAGAAGAACTAGAGAGTTCTTGAGGGTGACTCTGCCAACATACTTCACTCGTATCCATTTGGCAAGGACAAGTGCAATAAACTTTCATATCTTGCACTAGTTCAAGGAGTCACAAACCTCTTGTTGGTAAGACAAGGGACAAGGTAACCTAATGCTTACATGGACAACATCATATGTGTACTTCACTCTATATCTATGGATATCTGTGTATGTTCCTTGTGGGACTAACCCATGTAGGTATTCAAAGTGCAACTCACTCCAATGGATTGCTCCAAATAATCTACATCAACATTGAGCATCTACGTCTTCAACACCTACATGAAGTCATCATCGACAAAACCCAAGGTTAGTTCATCCCTCTTAGGGGGGATATCACATCTAGGGGGAGCTTTGCTCTAAGAATTGAGCTAAAGCAAGTCTAATGGTGTGAACACAACAATGCTTTATGTAAAAGTGGTAACCCCACTTGTGCTTAAACGATGAGTATGGCCTACGATCAAATGTCCTCATTTGACTCTATCGGTGTCAAAACCGACGGATCTCGGGTAGGGGGTCCCGAACTGTGCGTCAAGGCCGGATGGTAACAGGAGACAAGGGACACGATGTTTTTACCCAGGTTCGGGCCCTCTCGATGGAGGTAAAACCCTACTCCTGCTTGATTAATATTGATGATATGGGTAGTACAAGAGTAGATCTACCACGAGATCAAGGAGGCTAAACCCTAGAAGCTAGCCTATGGTATGATTGTTGTATGATGGAGTTGTCCTACGGACTAGAACCCTAAAGTTTATATAGACACCGGATAGGGTTAGGGTTACACAGAGTCGGTTACAATGGTAGGAGATCTTGAATATCCGCATCGCCAAGCTTGCCTTCCACGCCAAGGAAAGTCCCTTCCGGACACAGGACGAAGTCTTCAATCTTGTATCTTCATAGTCCTGGAGTCCGGCTGAAGGTATAGTCCGGCTACCCGAACACCCCCTAATCCAGGACTCCCTCAGTAGCCTCCGAACCAGGCTTCAATGACGACGAGTCCGGCGTGCAGATTGTCTTCAGCATTGCAAGGCGGGTTCTTCTCCAAATTCTGTGTACCTGTAGGAATAATGTCCGATTTTTTATAATGCTGCGCTCCTCGGCTTCCACGCCCAATAATGGCTGTCTTCCATGTGTCAAACGAATGCGAAAAGCCGGGGTGTTTTTACATCCACACCCCTTGCCGCATAAACGAGCCGCCTATTTAACGGGATGGGGATTCAGATCCAAACCACTGAAGGAAATATGCCCTAGAGGCAATAATAAAGTTATTATTTATTTCCTTATTTCATGATAAATGTTTATTATTCATGCTAGAATTGTATTAACCGGAAACATAATACATGTGTGAATACATAGACAAACAGAGTGTCACTAGTATGCCTCTACTTGACTAGCTTGTTGATCAAAGATGGTTATGTTTCCTAGCCATAGACATGAGTTGTCATTTGATTAACGGGATCACATCATTAGGAGAATGATGTGATTGACTTGACCCATTCCGTTAGCTTAGCACTCGATTGTTTAGTATGTTGCTATTGCTTTCTTCATGACTTATACATGTTCCTATGACTATGACATTATGCAACTCCCGTTTACCAGAGGAACACTTTGTGTGCTACCAAACGTCACAACGTAACTGGGTGATTATAAAGGTGCTCTACAGGTGTCTCCGAAGGTACTTGTTGGGTTGGCGTATTTCGAGATTAGGATTTGTCACTCCGAATGTCGGAGAGGTATCTCTGGGCCCTCTCGGTAATGCACATCACATAAGCCTTGCAAGCATTACAACTAATATGTTAGTTGTGAGATGATGTATTACAGAACGAGTAAAGAGACTTGCCGGTAACAAGATTGAACTAGGTATTGAGATACCGACGATCGAATCTCGGGCAAGTAACATACCGATGACAAAGGGAACAACGTATGTTGTTATGCGGTCTGACCGATAAAGATCTTCGTAGAATATGTAGGAAACAATATGGGCATCCAGGTCCCGCTATTGGTTATTGACCGGAGACGTGTCTCGGTCATGTCTACATTGTTCTCAAACCGTAGGGTCCGCACGCTTAAGGTTTCGATGACAGTTATATAATGAGTTTATGAGTTTTGATGTACCGAAGGAGTTCGGAGTCCCGGATGAGATCGGGGACATGACGAGGAGTCTCGAAATGGTCGAGACGTAAAGATCGATATATTGGACGACTATATTCGGACATCGGAAAGGTTCTGAGTGATTCGGGTATTTTTGGGAGTACCGGAGAGTTACGGGAATTCGCCGGGGAGTATATGGGCCTTATTGGGCCATACGGGAATAGAGGAGAGAGGCCAAAAGGAAGGAGGCCTGCGCCCCCCCTCTGGTCCGAATTGGACAAGGGGCGCAGCCCCCTTTTCCTTCTTCCTCTCCCCCTCTTTCCCCTTCTCCTACTCCAACAAGGAAGGAGGGAGTCCTACTCCTGATGGGAGTAGGACTCCCCTTGGCGCGCCCCCTCCTAGGCCGGCCGCCCCCTCCCCCTTGCTCCTTTATATACGGGGGCAGGGGGGTACCCCATGACACACAAGTTGATCTTCGTGATCGTTCCTTAGCCGTGTGCGGTGCCCCCCTCCACGATATTACACCTCGGTCATATTGTAGTAGTGCTTAGGCGAAGCCCTGCGACGGTTGAACATCAAGATCGTCACCACGCCGTCGTGCTGACGGAACTCCTCCCCGAAGCTTTGCTGGATCGGAGCCCGGGGAGCGTCATCGAGCTGCACGTGTGTCAAGAACTCGGAGGTGCCGGAGTAACGGTGCTTGGATCGGTTGAACCGGGAAGACGTACGACTACTTCCTCTATGTTGCGTCAACGCTTCCGCTTCGGTCTACGAGGGTACGTAGACAACACTCTCCCCTCTCGTTGCTATGCATCACCATGATCTTGCGTGTGCGTAGGATTTTTTTTGAAATTACTACATTCCCCAACAGTGGCATCCGAGCCTAGGTTTTATGGTTTGATGTTATATGCACGAGTAGAACACAAGTGAGTTGTGGGCGATATAAGTCATACTGCTTACCAGCATGTCATACTTTGGTTCGGCGGTATTGTTGGATGAAGCGGCCCGGACCGACATTACGCGTACGCTTACACGAGACTGGTTCTACCGCTGTGCTTTGCACACAGGTGGCTAGCGGGTGTCAGTTTCTCCAACTTTAGTTGAACCGAGTGTGGCTACGCCCGGTCCTTGCGAAGGTTAAAACAGCACCAACTTGACAAACTATCGTTGTGGTTTTGATGCGTAGGTAAGAACGGTTCTTGCTAAGCCCAGTAGCAGCCACGTAAAACTTGCAACAACAAAGTAGAGGACGTCTAACTTGTTTTTGCAGGGCATGTTGTGATGTGATATGGTCAAGACGTGATGAGATATAAGTTGTTGTATGAGATGATCATGTTTTGTTGAAGTTATCGGCAACTGGCAAAAGCCTTATGGTTATCTCTCTATTGCATAAGATGCAAGCGCCAAATAATTGCTTTACTTTATCGCTATGCGATAGCAATAGTTGCAAGAGCAATTGTTGGCGAGACGACCATGTGACGACACATTTATATAGATCAAGATGATGGAGATCATGGTGTCATGCCGGTGACGATAGAGATCATGACGGTACTTTGGAGATAGAGATCAAAGGCGCAAGATGATCATGGCCATATCATGTCACATATTTTGATTGCATGTGATGTTTATCTTTTATGCATCTTATCTTGCTTTGATTGATGGTAGCATTTTAAGATGATCTCTCACTAAATTATCAAGAAGTGTTCTCCCTGAGTATGCACCGTTGCCAAAGTTCGTCGTGCCCAGACACCACGTGATGATCGGGTGTGATAAGCTCTACGTCCATCTACAACGGGTGCAAGCCAGTTTTGCACACGCAGAATATTTGGGTTATACTTGACGAGCCTAGCATATGCAGATATGGCCTCGGAACACGGAGACCGAAAGGTCGAGCGTGAATCATATAGTAGATGTGATCAACATAATGATGTTCACCATTGAAAACTAATCCATTTCACGTGATGATCGGTTATGGTTTAGTTGATTTGGATCACATGATCACTTAGAGGATTAGAGGGATGTCTATCTAAGTGGGAGTTCTTAAGTAATATGATTAATTGAACTTTAATTTATCATGAACTTAGTCTTGGTAGTATAAGCATATCTATGTTGTAGATCAATAGCTCGCATTGTTGCTTTCATGTGTTTATTTTTGATATGTTCCTAGAGAAAATTGTGTTGAAAAGATGTTAGTAGCAATGATGCGGATTGGATCCGTGATCTGAGGTTTATCCTCATTGCTGCATAGAAGAATTATGTCCTTGATGCACCGCTAGGTGATAGACCTATTGCAGGAGCAGATACAGACGTTATGAACGTTTGGCTAGCTCAATATGATGACTACTTGATAGTTTAGTGCACCATGCTTAACGGCTTAGAATCGGGACTTCAAAGACGTTTTGAACGTCATGGACCATATGAGATGTTCCAGGAGTTGAAGTTAATATTTCAAGCAAATACCCGAGTTGAGAGATATGAAGTCTCCAACAAGTTCTATAGCTAAAAGATGGAGGAGAATTGCTCAATTAGTGAGCATGTGCTCAGATTGTCTGGGTACTACAATCGCTTGAATCAAGTGGGAGTTAATCTTCTAGATAAAATAGTGATTGAAAGAATTCTCTAGTCACCATCACCAAGTTAGTAGAACTTCATGATGAACTATAATATGCAAGGGATGACGAAAGTAATTCCCAAGCTCTTCGTGATGCTGAAATCGACGAAGGTAGAAATCAAGAAAAACATCAAGTGTTGATGGTTAACAAGACCACTAGTTTCAAGAAAAGGGCAAAGGGAAGAAGGGGAACTTCAAGAAGAACGGCACGCAAGTTGCTGCTCAGGAGAAGAAACCCAGGTCTGGACCTAAGCCTGAAACTGAGTGCTTCTACTGCAAAGGGACTGGTCACTGGAAGCGGAACTGCCCCAAGTATTTGGCGGATAAGAAGGATGGAAAAGTAAACAAAGGTATATTTGATATACATGATATTGATGTGTACTTTACTAGTGTTTATATCAACCCCTAAGTATTTGATACTAGTTCAGTTGCTATGATTAGTAACTTGAAACGGGAGTTGCAGAATAAACAGAGACTAGTTAAGGGTGAAGTGACGATGTGTGTTGGAAGTAGTTCCAAGATTGATATGATCATCATCGCACACTCACTATACTTTCGGGATTAGTGTTGAACTTAAATAAGTGTTATTTGGTGTTTGCGTTGAGCATGAATATGATTTGATCATGTTTATTGCAATACGGTTATTCATTTAAGTTAGAGAACAATTGTTGTTCTGTTTACCTGAATAAAACCTTCTATGGTTATACACACCAACGAAATGGTTTGTTGGATCTCGATTGTAGTGATACACATATTCATAATATTGAAGCCAAAAGATGCAAAGTTAATAATGATAGTACAACTTATTTGTGGCACTGCCGTTTAAGTCATATTGGTGTAAAGCGCATGAAAAAACTCCATGCTGATGGGATTTTGGAATCACTTGATTATGAATCACTTGATGCTTGTGAACCATGTCTCCTGGGCAAGATGACTAAAACGCCGTTCTCCGGAACAATGGAGCGAGCAACAGATTTGTTGGAAATCATACATAATGATGTATGTGGTCCGATGAATATTAAAGCTCGCGACAAGTATCATTATTTTCTAACCTTCACAGATGATTTAAGCAGATATGAGTATATCTACTTGATCAAACATAAGTCTGAAACATTTGGAAAGTTCAAAGAATTTCAGAGTGAAGTGGAAAATCATCGTGACAAGAAAAATAAAGTTTCTACGATCTGATCACGGAGACGATTATTTGAGTTACGAGTTTGGCCTTCAATTAAAATAATGTGGAATAGTTTCACAAACTCATGCCACCTGGAACACCACAATATAATGGTGTGTCCGAATGTCATAACCGTACTTTATTGGATATAGTGCAATCTATGATATTTCTTACCGATTTACCACTATCGTTTTGGGGTTATGCATTAGAGACAACTGCATTCACTTTAAATAGGGCACCATCTAAATCCGTTGAGACGACACTATATGAACTGTGGTTTAGCAAGAAACCAAAGTTGTCGTTTCTTAAAGTTTGGGGTTGTGATGCTTATGTGGAAAAGTTTCATCCTGATAAGCTCAAACCCAAATCGGAGAAATATGTCTTCATAGGATACCCAAAGGAGACAGTTGGGTACACCTTCTATCACAGATCCGAAGGCAAGAAATTCGTTGCTGAGAATGGATACTTTCTAGAGGAGTTTCTCTCGAAAGAAGTGAGTGGGAGGAAAGTAGAACTTGATAAGGTAACTGTACCTGCTCCCTTATTGGAAAGTAGTTCATCACAGAAATATGTTCCTGTGACTACTACACCAATTAGTGAGGAAGATAATGATGATGATCATGTAACTTCGGATCAAGTTACTACCGAACCTCGTAGGTCAACCAGAGTGAGATCCGCACCAGAGTGGTACGGTAATCCTATTCTGGAGGTCACGTTACTTGACCATGACGAACCTACAAACTATGAGGAAGCGATGATGAGCCCAGATTCCGCAAAGTGGTTTGAGGCCATGAAATCTGAGATGGGATCCATGTATAAGAGCAAAGTATGGACTTTGATGGATTTGCCCGATGATCGGCAAGCCATAGAAAATAAATGGATCTTCAAGAGGAAGACAGACGCTGATAGTAGTGTTACTATCTAAAAAGCTAGAATTGTCGCAAAAGGTTTTCGACAAGTTCAAGGTGTTGACTACGATGAGAGTTTCTCACTCGTATCTATGCTTAGGTCTGTCCGAATCATGTTAGCAATTGCCGCATTTTATGAAATCCGGCAAATGGATAAACAAAACTGCATTCCTTAATGGATTTATTAAAGAAGAGTTGTATTCGATGCAACTAGAAGGTTTTGTCGATCCTAAAGGTGTTAACAAAATATGCAAGCTCCAGCGATCCATCTATGGACTGGTGCAAGCATCTTGGAGTTGGAATATACGCTTTGATAAAGTTGATCAAAGAATATAGTTTTATACAGACTTACGATGAAGCCTGTATTTACAAGAAAGTGAGTGGGAGCACTACAACATTTCTGATAAGTATATGTAAATGACATATTGGTGATCGGAAATAATGTAGAATTATTCTGCGAAGCATAAAGGAGTATTTGAAAGGAGTTTTTCGAAGAAGGACCTCGGTGAAGCTGCTTACATATTAAGCATCAAGATCTATAGAGATAGATCAAGATGCTTGATAAGTTTTCAATGAGTACATACCTTGACAAGATTTTTGAAGTAGTTCAAAATGGAACAGTCAAAGAAAGAGTTCTTGTCTGTGTTACAAGGTGTGAAATTGAGTAAGACTCAAAGCCCGACCACGGCATATGATAGAAAGAGAATGAAAGTCATTCCCTATGCCTCAGTCATAGATTCTATAAAATATGCCA
Source organism: Aegilops umbellulata (assembly GCA_032464435.1). Lineage (NCBI taxonomy): Eukaryota > Viridiplantae > Streptophyta > Magnoliopsida > Poales > Poaceae > Aegilops > Aegilops umbellulata. Next base: position 326,939,180 of record CP136058.1, on the reverse strand, counting down.
TGCTATGTACCAGATCTATTGTATACCCTACACTGTGTTAAGCGAGGGAGTACAATAGTGATCTAGGAAGTAGATCACTGGACATCGGTCAAAATTATCCTTAGTGAAATAAGGATATGTTTCTCGATTATGGACGTGACAAAAAGGTTCGTCGTAAAAGGTTACATCGATGCAAGTTTTGACACTAATCTAGATGACTCTAAGTCTCAATCTAGATACATATTGAAAGTGGGAGCAATTAGCTAAAGTAGCTCCGTGCAGAGCATTGTAGACATAGAAATTTGCAAAATACATACGGATCTGAATTTTGGCAGACCCGTTGACTAAGCTTCTCTCACAAGCAAAACATGATCACACCTTAGTACTCTTTGGGTGTTAATCACATAGCGATGTGAACTAGATTACTGACTCTAGTAAACCTTTTGGGTGTTGATCACATATCAATGTAAACTATGGGTGTTAATCACATGGTGATGTGAACTATTGCTGGTAAATCACATGGCGATGTGAACTAGATTATTGACTCTAGTGCAAGTGGGAGACTGAAGGAAATATGCCCAAGAGGCAATAATAAAGTTATTATTTATTTACTTATTTCATGATAAATGTTTATTATTCATGCTAGAATTGTATTAACCAGAAACATAATACATGTGTGAATACATAGACAAACAGAGTGTCACTAGTATGCCTCTACTTGACTAGCTCATTGATCAAAGATGGTTATGTTTCCTAGCCATAGACACGAGTTGTCATTTGATTAATGGGATCACATCATTAGGAGAATGATGTGATAGACTTGACCCATTCCGTTAGCTTAGCACTCGATCGTTTAGTATGCTGCTATTGCTTTCTTCATGACTTATACATGTTCCTATGACTATGAGATTATGCAACTCCCGTTTACCGGAGGAACACTTTGTGTGCTACCAAACGTCACAACGTAACTGGGTGATTATAAAGGTGCTCTACAGGTGTCTCCGAAGGTACCTGTTGGGTTGGCGTATTTCGAGATTAGGATTTGTCACTCCGAATGTCAGAGAGGTATCTCTGGGCCCTCTCGGTAATGCACATCACATAAGCCTTGCAAGCATTACAACTAATATGTTAGTTGTGAGATGATGTATTACAGAACGAGTAAAGAGACTTACCGGTAACAATATTGAACTAGGTATTGAGATACCGACGATCGAATCTCGGGCAAGTAACATACCGATGACAAAGGTAACAACGTATGTTGTTATGCGGTCTGACCAATAAAGATCTTTGTAGAATATGTAGGAGCCAATATGAGCATCCATGTTCCGCTATTGGTTATTGACCGGAGACGTGTCTCGGTCATGTATACATTGTTCTCGAACCCGTAGGGTCCGCACGCTTAACGTTACGATGACAGTTTCATTATGAGTTTATATGTTTTGATGTACCGAAGGTTGTTCGGAGTCCCGGATGTGATCACGGACATAATGTGGAGTCTCAAAATGGTCGAGACATGAAGATCGATATATTGGACGACTATATTCAGACACCGGAAGTGTTCTGAGTGATTCGGGTATTTTTGGGAGTACCGGAGAGTTACGGGAATTCGCCGGGGAGTATATGGGCCTTATTGGGCCATACGGGAATAGAGGAGAGAGGCCAAAAGGAAGGAGGCCTGCGCCCCCCTCTTGTCCGAATTGGACAAGGGGCGCAGCCCCCTTTTCCTTCTTCCTCTCCCCCTCTTTCCCCTTCTCCTACTCCAACAAGGAAGGAGGGAGTCCTACTCCCGGTGGGAGTAGGACTCCCCTTGGCGCGCCCCCTCCTAGGCCGGCCGCCCCCTCCCCCTTGCTCCTTTATATACGGGGGCAGGGGGCACCCCATGACACACAAGTTGATCTTCGTGATCGTTCCTTAGCCGTGTGTGGTGCCCCCCTCCACGATATTACACATCGGTCATATTGTAGCAGTGCTTAGGCGAAGCCCTGCGACGGTTGAACATCAAGATCGTCACCACGCCGTCGTGCTGACGGAACTCCTCCCCGGAGCTTTGCTGGATCGGAGCCCGGGGAGCGTCATCGAGCTGCACGTGTGTCAAGAACTCGGAGGTGCCGGAGTAACGGTGCTTGGATCGGTTGAACCGGGAAGACGTACGACTACTTCCTCTACGTTGCGTCAACGCTTCCGCTTCGGTCTACGAGGGTACGTAGACAACACTCTCCCCTCTCGTTGCTATGCATCACCATGATCTTGCGTGTGCGTAGGAAAGTTTTTGAAATTACTACGTTCCCCAACAACCACATCTTCCCCCCTCCGCGAGCTATCATCAGAGCGCCTCCAGCAAAGGTCCATTCCAACATGGCCAGCCGTCGCAGCTCCTCCCCTCGCCCTTTCGGTCCTAAACCCGGAGACTGGGAGAGTTGTTCCATCCCGCACAGCGAGTTAGTATCGATTCAGACTAAGGGATTTCTCCCTCAGGCTTACATGGTCCCGGTCCGAGCCGGACTCGCCACCTACAATGGCGGAAAACAAGCGGAGAGCTCCCCCAATCCTTCCAAAGGAGAGCGGGTGTGCCTCGTCCCTTATCTAATAAGGGGACTGGGATTTCCAATTCATCCATTTCTCCGCGGGCTTCTGGAGTTCTACGGCCTCCAGCTGCACAATCTCACACCCGCCTCCATATTGCATATCGCGGGCTTCGTCGCCCTTTGCGAGCTATTTTTGGGTGTTGAGGCTCATTTCGCGCTGTGGAAGAGGATATTCTGCTTGGTGCCCCGTTCTCAAGAGGGGTCCATATATCAAGTGGGCGGAGCCGAAGTATGGCGCATCGTCGGGACCGGATACTTATCCGGAACCCCAAAGAAGGCGTCCGAGGACTGGCCTTCAGAATGGTTTTATATAGATGATGTCCCGCTGCCGGAACCTATCCGGGTCGGTCTCCCCGAGTTCAACAGTGCTCCATTAAAGAAACGATTGAGCTGGTGCCCGCGGAGCTCTCAGAGAGAAAGCGACAGAGACGTCCTTTACTTGATGGGCCGGATAAGGCTATTGGCTCATTGCGGACTAACCATGATTGGAGTCATGGCCGCATGCATTATGCGGGGGGTGCAGCCGCTTCAATATAGAGGCCACCCCATGTGGGATTTTAACGGGGAGGATGACGCCACCCGTTACAGTCGTAAGGGGCCAGCCTCAGCTGCCGCTCTAGTAAAGATCCTGTCCTCTTTGTACAAGGGGGAAAAGGAGGAATTCCTCCGCGTCAACCCGCGGGGCGGATTTACTATGTACGACCCTCCTAGTTGGGTAAGTGAACAATTGTTCTCGCCCATTCGTTTTATACTCCCATGATTAGATATGTAGTCTAACGACTTCAATGCAGGAACTGCGACAGGAGGTAAAGGATATAAACAGCCGTCCTCCACAACCCGAGGACCCAGAATGGTCCCTCGATCCGGACTCCGAAGAGGATCCGGATATCTCGGTGGAGCTTATCGACGGGGTGTTCCATCAACTAAGCAAGGACGATACCTTGGTAGCCATTACGGCTAATTACCCAGGGTTAATCCCGGCCTCCCAGGTGACAGAAACCGGAGTCTCATTCCCTTGAGAGAGGTTCCATTCTCATGCATTCTGATTGTTCTGACGACAACCATGCTTTGCAGGGGAGATTTCCGAGGCGGGAGGCCGAACCTGCGGCGGCTAACCAACGAGGGGCCGTAGGGCCCCGTGGGGCAAAAAGGAATGTGGTCCGGACTGATATGCCGGCGCAAAGGTATAGCGCACCCTCTGCTTCCCTGGTGTTATTCTTTCAGGGCATATTAACATTCGTGCTATCTTTAGGATGAAGAGATCTCGCCGGACTATGTCCAGAGAGGTTGCCAATCGCGCCTCTACCAGCCAGGCTCCAATGTTTGGCCCGGAGGCGGAGGCGAGCACAAGGCGCGCACCGTACGCTCCTCCGACAGAGGATGTGGATAGGCTGTCTGCCACAAATTCTGAAGTGGAGAGTGCCATGAACCACAGGCGTCGCCGGACAGTTCTACGCGACGCTTGTTTCTCCCAAGAGGCTTTAGATGCCTTTAATTCGGGAGATGCGTACCTTCGTGCCGCTCAAAATGGTTTAGCCAGAGCCACGGAGCAGTATGTAAAAGACATACGTGTAAGAAAATTTTGGCAATATATATATATATACATATATATATACCAGTAGCCCCCGAGACTTGAAACAGTTAGAGTAACTGATTTAAGGATCCTTTGTTTATGCAGGTTCTTACAGAGAAGAATATCGTACTGTCCCAGGAGCTGAAAGAGTGCAAAGCCCAACTGGAGGCCGCACTAGCCGCAGCAGGGCAGCCGAAAGATAACCCTTCTGGTAAGATATACTTCGAAAGATTAGTATTGTGCGCCATGGGTGCGGATCTGACAAATCGCATTGCAGATGGTGCCAGACTAGATCCGGAGAGGCAACAACTCTTACGCCGGCTAAAGGCCGGTGAGAGTGTGCTGACAAAGGTGAGGCAAGAGAAGAATGATCTTCAGGATGCCAACACCAAACTGGACGTTGAACTGAAAGATGTTCGTGGCCAGCTGTCGGACTCCACTAAGGAGAATCAGCGGCTTTGACGCGGCATATTTAGTAAGTGCTTAAGCGAACTTTGAAAAAAGAGTTCGGCGAGGAAGTCGACTAACAGAGTAATGTCTGTAGGTATGCTCACAGGTCGTCCTGCCGAGGAGATGCCCGGTCCAACGGGTGACCTTCTTCCCGAGCTCTTGCAACTGCACGAGCGAGTTCGGCGGGCGATGCGAGGCGTTGCCCAAGCCTTATGGCCTTCCCACTCCGTGCCCGAGGGCCTTGGAGAGCTTGCGGAGAAGCTGAAGGGAGCTCGGCGGCGCTTCCGGTTGTGGAAGATATCGGCCTGCCGACAAGGCGCTAGGGAGGCCTGGGCCATGGTGAAGACCCAATTTACGAAGTCTGACCCAAACCACATGGCCGAGGTTGGACCTGTGGGGCCTGACAGGAAGGAGATCCCTGTAAGCCTAGTGTACGGCCAAGTAGAGTTGGCCGCAAAGTATTCCCAGCAGGACTGTAAATTAGTCAGCCTATTAGATGGTATAGAAGAGGAATAAAATCAGTCAGAGTGACTGTGTAATTGACATGTGTAATGCCTTCTAGCCGGATTGTAGATCGTTTGTCATTGCCGACCTTTTCGCTTCTACCTCGGGACCTGACGGTCCGGAGTGTGTCTGAATACCCTACCGGTTATGTAAGAACCGGGGTATGCGTGGAGACCAGGCGTAGGGGTCATCAGTGCTTTATCAGACAAGTGCCCAACTAGTAATGTTATATTACATGGTTAGTAAGAAACATCTCCCAGAGAGAATTGTTCCGTTAGGGGTTCCTTTCTCTGGGAGGCATGCCCTAAAGTGCATGTCCGGACTGCAAATGCAGAAAAATCATCTGGGGGCATGTATATGAATAAGTAAAAAAGGTCATCTTTTAGTTCACCGACCGAATATTCCCTTAAGAACGCTAGCTTTCGGCTTCACCCAGTCTGAGGTACACATCCGGCTGATCCGGCAGTAACAATCGCAGAGGTGCTCCCTTTACCGCCTAGCCGAACAATCGGGAACGTAGGGGTAAGCACAGGAGCCAGGTAACCCAGCTTGGCCAAAACTTAAGTCATATCGATGCATATAATGGTGAAGAAAAGGTACATGCGGAAGTTTGACGCATGTGTTGGGCGTGAAGCCCATATAAATAAGCTTCTGTTAGAGAAGCCCCCAGGTTAAATGAGCGCGGGTAGCGCGTCACGTGATGAGCCTTTAAGGGCTATAAGAGAAAAGAGGGGAAGGAGAGAAATTTAACACACAAAAAATGTAAAAACTGGACAGGTGAAGGAGACAAACACAGAGTCCGTCGCTAGGCATAGAATCTTAGGAGATGGGCGGCGTTCCATGGGTTCGGCTCGAGTCGGTTATCCGACGCATCTCGCAGGCGGTACGCTCCACCAGTCAGGACTTGGTCGATTATGAATGGACCTTCCCACTTGGGCTTGAGTTTGTCCTTTTTCTTATCCGGCAGGCGTAGAACTAGTTCGCTAACATTGTAATTTTTGGCCCGTACTTCTCTGCTTTGATATCTTTGAGCCTGCTGTTGGTAAAATGCAGAACGGGCTTTTGCCACGTCACGCTCCTCCTCCAAGGCGTCCAAGTTGTCCTGCCGATCTAGCTCGGCTTCTCTTTCTTCGTACATGCGCACTCTAGGTGAGTCATGAATTATGTCGCAGGGCAAAACTGCCTCTGCGCCGTACACCATAAAGAATGGTGTGTATCCGGTGGTGCGATTCGGCGTGGTCCGCAGCCCCCAGAGCACAGAGTCGAGCTCCTCTACCCAGTGCGTATTAGATTCCTTGAGGGACCGCACTAGTCTGGGTTTAATGCCGCTCATAATAAGACCATTTGCACGTTCGACCTGACCGTTAGTTTGTGGGTGATAGACCGAAGCATAGTCGAGCTTGATGCCCATGTTTTTGCACCAGAGTTTTACCTCGTCGGCGGTGAAGTTTGTACTGTTATCAGTGATGATGCTATGGGGGACGCCGTAATGGTGTACGACCCCGGATATGAAGTCTATCACAGGTCCGGATTCGGCCGTCTTAACAGGCTTGGCTTCTATCCATTTGGTGAACTTGTCCACCATGACCAGTAAGTATTTTTTCTTGTGGGTTCCCCCTTTAAGGGGTCCAACCATGTCAAGCCCCCAGACCGCGAAAGGCCAAGTGATGGGGATAGTTTGGAGGGCGGTGGGTGGCATATGGCTTTGGTTTGCAAAAAGTTGGCAACCTACGCATTGTTGGGCCAAGTCCTGAGCGTCTGCTCGGGCCGTCGGCCAGTAAAAGCTTACAAGGGCCCGAGCTGCAGCGTGGTGGCCACCAAGTCCGACATGAATTTCAGCCAGCAGGTTCCGCCCTTCCTCTTCGGAGATGCACCTTTGAAGGACCCCGGTAGTGCTTTTCTTATAAAGCTCTCCCTCGTGGACTTTATAGGCTTTAGATTGCCGTACTATGCAGCGTGCCTCGTTTTGGTCCTTTGGGAGTTCCTGCCAAGTAAGGTAGGCTAGGAATGGTTCTGTCCACGGGGCGATGACCGCCATTATTACGTGGGCTGAGGGTGTAATTTCGGTAGTAGAGCCTCCAATTATGTCAGTTTGTTCGGCGTCGAGTGGTGCGGTTAGGTCCGGGTTGTTATCTGCGGGTTCCCCCTCCCATGCTACGGATGGCTTGAACAGTCTTTCTAAAAATATGTTGGGGGGTACTGCATCACGTTTTGCACCAAGGCGCGCCAGGACATCCGCTGCCTGATTGTTTTCTCGGGCTATATGATGAAACTCCAGCCCTTCGAACCGAGCTGACATTTTTAGGACGGCGTTGCGGTAGGCTGCCATTTTTGGATCCTTGGCGTCGAAGTCTCCATTTATTTGGGATATCGCGAGGTTCGAGTCCCCACGTACCTCTAGGCGTTGAATGCCCATGGATACTGCCATCCGGAGACCATGTAGGAGGGCCTCATATTCGGCTGCGTTGTTGGAGTCCGTATACATGATCTGGAGCACATATTGAACTGTGTCTCCTGTGGGGGACGTCAAGACGATGCCAGCCCCTAGTCCGGCCAACATTTCGGAGCCGTCGAAATGCATGATCCAGTTTGAATATGTGCCGTACTCTTTAGGGAGCTCGGCCTCCGTCCATTCTGCGACGAAGTCGGCCAAAACTTGTGATTTAATAGCTCGCCGTGGCTTATAGGTTATATCGAATGGGAGGAGCTCGATGGCCCATTTTGCGATCCAGTCCGTTGCATCGCGGTTGTTGACAATATCGTTAAGTGGTACTTCCGAGGCTACTGTTATGGAACACTCTTGAAAGTAGTGTCGTAGCTTCCGGGATGCCATGAATACCGCGTATGCAATCTTTTGATAGTGTGGGTACCGTGATTTGCATGGAGTGAGGACAGTGGACACGTAATAGACCGGCCTTTGAAGGGGGAGTTTGTGTCCGTCCGTTTCCCGCTCGACAACGAGCACTGCGCTGACAACTTGATGTGTTGCTGCAATGTATAATAACATTGGTTCGCCGGTGTTCGGTGCGGCCAGGACTGGGTTTGTTGCCAATATGGCCTTTATTTCATCGAGTCCGGCCGCGGCGGCATCCGTCCACTCGAAGTGTTCAGTGCGCCGAAGGAGGCGATAAAGGGGCAGTGCCTTTTCTCCCAAGCGAGAGATAAAGCGGCTTAAAGCCGCCACGCATCCGGTTAATTTCTATATTTGTTTGAGGTCCTTTGGGATATCCAGTTGCGACAAAGCTCGCATCTTGGCCGGATTTGCTTCAATTCCTCTACCAGATACAATAAAGCCCAAAAGCTTTCCGGCTGGAACGCCGAAAACGCATTTTTTCGGGTTGAGCTTGGTGTCGTATTTTCGGAGGTTGTCGAATGTTGGCCTCAAGTCTTCTACTAGAGATTCGACATGTCTTGTTTTCACAACCACGTCATCCACGTACGCCTCAACTGTCTTGCCGATCTGGTTTGCCTGACATGTCTGAATCATTCGCTGATATGTTGCGCCGGCGTTTTTCAGCCCGAAGGGCATTGTGTTGAAGCAGAATGGGCCGTATGGTGTGATGAATGCTGTTGCAGCTTGGTCTGATTCTACCATCTTGATTTGATGGTAACCGGAGTATGCGTCGAGGAAACACAACGAATTGTGTCCTGCGGTGGCATCAATAATTTGATCAATACGGGGGAGGGGGAAGGGATCCTTTGGGAAAGCCTTGTTAAGGTCTTTAAAATCGACACACAGGCGCCAAGATTTGTCCTTCTTTGGTACCATCACCAGGTTTGCTAGCCAGTCCGGATGTTTTATGTCTCTAATGAATCCGGCCTCCAATAGCTTGGCCAGCTCCTCTCCCATAGCCTGTCTCTTGGGTTCGGAAAAACGCCGAAGGGCTTGTTTGACAGGTTTGAATCCTTTTAGGATATTTAAGCTGTGTTTGGCCAGCCTGCGTGGGATTCCTGGCATGTCTGAAGGGTGCCAGGCGAAGATGTCCTAATTCTCACGTAGAAATTCTCGCAGTGCGGCATCCATATCAGGGTTTAATCGTGCCCTGATGGAAGCTGTTTTATTGGGGTCCGTTGGATGGACCTGGAATTTGACTATTTTGTCTGCTGGCTTAAAGGATGTGGACTTGAATCTCTTGTCGAGTATCACATCATCCCTGTTAACTGTGGAGCATAGTGCAGTCAGTTCCTCAGCTGCTAAGGCTTCGGATAGTGCCTCCAGGGCTAATGCTGCTGTCTTGTTTTCGGCGCGGAGTGCTATGTCCGGATCACTAGCGAGAGTGATAATTCCGTTCGGCCCGGGCATCTTGAGCTTCATGTACCCGTAATGGGGTATTGCTTGGAAGATTGTGAATGCTTCCCGCCCTAGTAGGGCGTGATATCCACTGCTAAACAGGGCCACCTGGAATGTGACCTCTTCGGATCTGTAATTATCCGGCATGCCGAGCACCACATCTAGTGTGATTTTTCCTGTGCAGCGCGCTTCCCGACTGGGGATTATTTCTCTAAAGGTTGTGCTGCTTCGCTCAACGTGGCTCCAGTCTAATCCCATTTTTTTGAAGGGTTTCCTCATAGATGAGGTTCAATCCGCCGCCTCCATCCATGAGTACCTTTGTGAGGCGAAAGCCGTCCACTATTGGACTGAGGACCAATGCGGCTGGTGCTCGGGCTGTTCGGAATTTGGGTTCATCACTTGCGTTGAAGGTAATAGCCGTGTGGCTCCATGGGTTTATTGTTGCTACTTGTTAGACTTCGGCAAGGCTGCGGAGTGTTCTTTTTCGCATATTATTTGATGCGAAGGTCTCGAAGACTGTGAGAACGGTACTGGTGTCCCCGGGGTGGTTTTCCGTGGCCTCGAAAGTTAAGAGGTCCTCGCCAATTTTGGCCACCTGCCGAATTATCCAACATGCCCTAAGGCTGTGAGTTGGTGTGGCGTCCTCTGTACTATGAATTTTATAGGGTCCATCAAGCCATCTATCCAGTATGGTTCCATGCCCTGTAAAGGGTTTTGATTTTTTTGGTGTTTAACCCGGGTGACTTACGATGATGCACCCCCTTAGTTCGGACGGGATTGCTATTCAATGCCGGATTATCCCAAAATTTTGTTTCGGTTTTCCAGGCACTTTCCATCGCATAGTACTTTTGTACTATGGACGCCAAGTCAATAAAGCGTGTAATATCGCGACGACTTATGGCGTTAAGGATTCCCTCGTCCGTGCAGTTACTGCAGAAGATTGATATTGCGTCTCCCTCGCGGCAATCCTTTATCCTGTTCATAACCAGGAGGAATCTGGCCCAGTAATGATGTACTATTTCCTCGGGCTTTTGCCTGATTTGGGAAAGATCGCTTATGTTTGGGTGGGCAGGTGGCGTTGAATCTGAAGCCTCGCCCAATCTAAGATTCATAGGCCGAAGAACTTCCGAACTCTAAGGTTCGGATTCTTGGATGTTGTCCAATGAGTCTGGCCCGTTGCCTGATTCTAAGCTCAGGTCTTGAGTCACATCCTCCCCTCCGCGGGTATCCGGCTTGGAGGGGTCAGGAATTCGGATGTAACTAGTCATTAGAATAGATGAAGGGTCGCCGCACTGCGCCTCTACCACGGCGACGTGGTGGGTGGCCTGGGGAGAGTTGATTTCTCTTAGATCGGGTTTAAGCCCAACCTGGTCATAATCCGTGGCGACCCCCAGGGCGGCGATGCGATCCAAGAGCTCGTTTACGGAAGAGAGCTCCATCGGATCCAGTTGCTCAACAAGTTCCGAGCTGACGTGAAGGTTGCTTTTGATGACCCGAGAGGTCACCGTCGGCGCAATGGCCGAACAGGCGGTCATGAGGAAACCACCTAGCCGGAGAGTCTGGCCGACAGCCAGGGCTCCCTTAGCGACGACGCCGTCTTTAAAGACGGGAGGAGGCATCCTTCCTGATTGCGACGGCACAATGGAACTCTCAATGAAAGCACCAATGTCGGTGTCAAAACCGGCGGATCTCGGGTAGGGGGTCCCGAACTGTGCGTCAAGGCCAGATGGTAACAGGAGACAAGGGACACGATGTTTTTACCCAGGTTTGGGCCCTCTCGATGGAGGTAAAACCCTACTCCTGCTTGATTAATATTGATGATATGGGTAGTACAAGAGTAGATCTACCACGAGATCAAGGAGGCTAAACCCTAGAAGCTAGCCTATGGTATGATTGTTGTATGATGGAGTTGTCCAACGGACTAGACCCTCCGGTTTATATAGACAACAGATAGGGTTAGGGTTACACAGAGTCGGTTACAATGGTAGGAGATCTTGAATATCCGCATCGCCAAGCTTGCCTTCCACGCCAAGGAAAGTCCCTTCCGGACACGGGACGAAGTCTTCAATCTTGTATCTTCATAGTCCTGGAGTCCGGCTGAAGGTATAGTCCGGCTACCTGAACACCCCCTAATCCAGGACTCCCTCAGACTCCTCAGTCAATATACTCATATATAGATGACCTAGTCATCGCCAATTGCTTGATAGATGCTAGAGTGTTTGTGCATGTTTTGCCACATATTTCATTTGCTATCTTATTTTGTGAGCATGGTGGTTGCATATTTTTCTCCATTCAATGACATCCATTTGTTGCTTTGATTGTTTGATCTTTCTTTTTTGCCAAATGGATGGACAAGAATGCCTAAGAACTCCATCTAGCTATCTATGCTTTTCTCGTCTCAAACTCTATTCATGCTACATCACAAAGTTTGAACAAGTCGAATTCGGACCCTCTGGGTGAGGAGCACTCAGAGCCGCCAATCCGTCAAGGGCTTAAACTTCCAAAACCTCTTAATGGCTTTTGGTCTGACCGATTCATTCCTTTCGGTCTAACCGAAATCATTGAGTTGATCTAGGTTTTCACCTTGGTGCAACCGATTAGAACAGTTCGGTCTCACCGAGTTGCAGTAACCGCTTGCGATTCTGCAACTCGGTGCCACCGAGTCATTCCACTCGGTCACACTGACAGTGACTGGGTATATATATGCCACGGGTTGAAATTTGGAAAATTCTTCAAACACTCCAACTGCGCCTACCCAGCTCTGCCGCCCCTCCTAGTCTCCAGATCGTCTCCATCATCGCCAGTGCCGCCTACTGCTGGTCTCCGCCGCCGTCAACGGGAATCTTGATGGCCGTTGTCGCCGTAGCGAGTTCATCACCGAGTTAGGGTACAAACTCAATCTCTTTGTGCTTTCTTTAAATCCTATTCTTGCACAAAGATCAATGCCAATTTTCTTGCCACGATTGAGATAAATCTATCCACCGAAAACTTCCTCTAGAATAGATTTGATGCAAAAACTTAGGGTTAGGTTTCCGCCGAACTCATCTCGGACCGACCGATCTGAAGATTTCGGTCTCACTGATTTGGCCCAGGACATTGCACATGTACTACTCGGTTTGACCGAAGTGTATGAATTGGTGTGACCGAGTTCACTTTCTTTGTGAAACCCTAGCATCTTGGAGTCACCGAACTGCATTCTGGTCCGACCGAAAACTAGAATTAAGTTTTGTGTCAATTTTTTGCCAAAATAGTTGTGCTTTGTGATGATCATCTACTCTACCTATATCTATCTATTCACAGGCTCAGTGTCAGAGATGTCAGACAACAGTGATAGTCAGAACAGGTCATAGGAGCAAGTAAATCTCAGTAAGGGCACTAGTCCCTCAAGCAGCTATGATGATGGTAGAAGAAGCACCCCAAGTAATTTGCCTAAGGCTGCTACTAGGCAAAGGAAGAAAATAACCTCAGATTCTGAAGATGAGGACTTTGTTGTTGATGAGGAGGTCACCTCAAAGAAAAATGTGCTCAAGAAGGAGAATGTTGCTGCAACCAAGCCTGGTATGCAAAAGAAGGATCCTGGAAGGAGGAAGCCTATGTCCAAAGTCAGAGCCTCCACTCAAGAAACTATGAAGTTCACTTTGGAACAATCGGATGATGACGAGGCTGCTGGCAAGAAGAAGAGGGTAAGAACCACTACTGCCAAGGTGCTTGGAAGACCTACTATGATGGAAATGTAGAAGATGAGGAGGAGGAAGAGCCAGTGCCAAAATCTCAGAAGCTCATGGGGGACACTATCAAGTCTGGGGCTGCTCCATCTAAGCCAAAGATAGCCCCCAAGCCTCCAACTCAAGCTCATGCCTCCAAGTCAACTGCACCCAAAAGATCCACCAGAAACATTTCAGCTGCAGAAAAAAACAAGGCCCTAGTGCCTGAAGTTCAAGAGGATGAAGAGCAGCAAGTGCTTAGAAAGCTAAAACCCAAGATTCCAGATCATGATAACAACCATCCAGTGTTGAGAATATGAAGTTGACAAAGGATGCAGGTCTCAGATTGTGGAGACAGACTGATCCATATGTTGTAAGGAGAAGAACCGTTGTTGATTATCGCTTTCACACCAAGGAACAGCAAGATTTCTATGAGACAATCTTGTTGGACAAGAAGCCCATTGTCAGTGACATGAGATGGGTTGATTGGAAATTCATTGATGACAATGAGGATTACTTCCCAGGAGTTCAGGAGAGTTTCAAAATGAACGGTGTTGACACTTTTGTTGGTCAAAACTTGACAAAATGAAACGATGGAATGGTTATGCAATTCTATTCGACTTCTCATTTCTATCCAGATGGCAAGATTGTCTGGATGACTGAAGGGACAAGGTATCAATCGTCAATTGCTGAATGGGCCAAGTTGATCAATGCCCCTCAAGAAGCTGAAGATGACACAGATGTGTATGCCAAGCCCAGGAAGGATCACAACTCCATGGCTCACATGTACAAGAAAATTCCTGATGATGCTTTGGAAACTCACAAGTCTGGATCCATCTATTACCCGCTGTCAGGTCTAACCACGATGAACACTGTATTGAGGCACACTCTGTTGCCCAAGTCAGGAGATTAGGATGATCCGTGGTCACTCAATCAACCTGCTTCATATGTTTGATGCGCCAAAGAAGTTCAAGGTGATGGGTTTGATTGTTGAAACTCTGAAGACAACTGACGCTGATCAGAAAAGATCATGTGGATAAGTGCCGGTGTCAAAACCGGCGGATCTCGGGTAGGGGGTCCCGAACTGTGCGTCTAAGGTCAATGGTTACAGGAGACAGGGGACACGATGTTTACCCAGGTTCGGTCCCTCTCTATGGAGGCAATACCCTACTTCCTGCTTGATTGATCTTGATGAATATGAGTATTACAAGAGTTGATCTACCACAAGACCGTAATGGCTAAACCCTAGAAGTCTATCCTGTATGACTATGGTAATGAGTATATCCTTTCTGGATTACACCCTTCAATTTATATAGACACCAGGGGAATCTAGGGTTACATAGAGTCGGTTACATAGGAAGGAATCTTCATAGTTGATCGCCAAGCTTGCCTTCCACGCCAAGGAGAGTCCTATCCGGACACTAGTACGATCTTCGGCCTTCATGTCTTCACAGCCCATCAGTCCGGCCCATGGATAACAGGTCGGACGCCCGAGGACCCCTTAGTCCAGGACTCCCTCAATATCCCCTGAACCTGGCTTCAATGACGAGGAGTCCAGCGCGCAGATTGTCTTCGTTTTTGCAAGGTGGGTTCCCCTTTCCGAACTCCAAGATAGTCTTCAGATGTAATGATTGTATCCGGACTTGTATACACAACTGCAGAGGATATAATATTTCACGAGTCCAATCCGCTGACAACTTTTTGCTAATATGACATCACGCCTGCTCGGCCATTATTTTCGAACCGTTAGCTAGCCCGTCGTCCCACGTCTCGAGACGTGGTTTTATTGGCATGTTTTATCCAAGCGGAGATCGTGTCTCCCCTTTTTTAAGGGATTCTCATCAACTCGGACATGGGTAACCCAACCGTCGCTTGGGTACAACTCCTTGGGAATAGGCAAGTTTTGAGGCCCAGGAGGAGATGTTCGATATTCGCGGCCTTTATATAGGGGTACAGACCCGTCTTTTTCTTTCACGCTTGCTTCTTCCTCAACCCTTGCTACCCTGAGTACCAACACCCGGGTTTCAATCGCCACAAGCTCCAATCATGTCCGGATCCAGCCGCCAAGGCCGGTGGGTGGCTTCTTCTTTTACGGAGGGAGATATTGCAAAGCTTCGAGCGGCGAGGTATCTGACCGCAGAAATCCATCATCGGCTTCCTGCAGAGGGGCAGGATATTCCCACCCCCAAATCCAGCGAGAGGGTCATGTTCGTGTCCCACTTCCTCCGCGGGTTAGGGTTTGCACTTAACCCCTTCGTCCGAGGGCTCATGTTCTATTACGGGCTAGATTTTCATGATCTGGCCCCGGACTCTATTCTTCTTATCTTGGTGTTTATCGTCACGTGCGAAGCCTTCCTCCGAACTCCTCCGCACTTCGGCTTGTGGCTCAAGACCTTTGATGTGAAGCCACAGGTGATAGAGGGGGAGCTGGCAGAGTGTGGGGGTGCCATAGTGAGCAAGCTTGCCAGCGCTACTTGTCTGAAAGGATCCTTTGCCAAATCTTCTGATTTATGGCAGCAGGGGTGGTTCTATATCACCGAGCCCCGTGGCTCCAAGTGGGCAGCTGCGCCTGCATTTCGATCCAGCCCCCTAATTCATCTTGCATCGTGGATTAATAAGGGGTTGGACTGGGGATCAACGGACGAGGTGCGGGCTCTGCAAAGTCGCATCCGAAGCCACATTGAGAGGGACATTAATATCATCAACGTTGTTCAAGTAATGCTAGTCCGCCGGGCCCTGCCGTGCCAGCGACGGCCTCTCGGCATGTGGGAGTTCAATCCAGAAGGGCCGCGGACTCTTCAACACTTCTTCGGCACTACACACGAAGGAATGTGGAGATTATTTTTCGGGAAACGAAGGCAATGGCCGGACACCACCGAAGATATCGGCCTAGACTGTAACCATCCGGACACCCCGGTAAGTACCCGTTCGCCGAACACCTCATAATCAAATACCCAATGGTAAGACGCTGACCGAATCATCCTTTTTCAGGGCTGGATAAAGAAAGTGGAACGTATTAGGTGTCCAACTCCCCTTCCCGAAGACTCAGCTAATCCTGTGTTAACAAGGATGCTAGCCTCGACACCATACCAGGCGCTGGCAACGGAGGGAAAGGAGGAGAGTGAGAAGACCCAAGATGACCTTTGTTCCGGAGGTAAGTCAGATACTGAGTCCGGAGAAATCGACCTTTCCTTGCTTGAAGACGGAGGTGAAAGAGGACCCAATATCCCTTATCCGAGAACGAGGAAAAGGGCCGCCTCCGAAGGTTGGGAGGGGCGGTCTCCCAAGAGGGGCAAGATGCCACCGTCAAGTGGCTTGGGTTTGGAAAGCGACGCCGTTGAACAGCTCCAACATGGGGATAAGCCCTCGACCAAACCGTAAGTGAATCCGGGGTACTTTGATAGTGTCCCGCTCCTTT
This sequence comes from Aegilops umbellulata, assembly GCA_032464435.1. NCBI lineage: Eukaryota > Viridiplantae > Streptophyta > Magnoliopsida > Poales > Poaceae > Aegilops > Aegilops umbellulata. The sequence continues at coordinate 326,922,676 of CP136058.1, read as the reverse complement.
GCCGTTACAGAAGATATACGTAACGTGTTCGTGCATTTTCACAGGTCGGCACATAGGTTTTCTGGGTAATCATCTTCTTCGGGAGGTCTCCTTCCAGAGATGATGGAGAGCGAGACGCCTCCCCCAACCTCCTCGCCCAACAAGGCGGACGACTCTGAAGTGTCATCGCGAAGGGTTTTTCTTGATCAACAAGCTACGCAGGGGATAAAAGAGGCAGTACCCGAAGGTGGATCTCCGACCGTCCGGGGTTCTGGGGCTGATAATAAAGGCCCCGGACTGTCTGGCTCGCAGCCGACGTTGATTCTGGAGACGGGTGAACGGATTACTTCAAAGGTTTGTTGTGCTCCTAGAGCGGCTTCCGGAGACCCGGAGGCTCCGGATATATTGCGAAAAGCATCTGTCTCAGGGGAACAACGTACCTTGATGGGTACAGTGGTTGAGAAGATTTGTCCGCGAAGAGCGGATTGAATGAAGCCTTCATGAGCCTGCTAAAAGGTTCTGAGGTTTGTGATATAATGTTTCCAGCTATGTTTTATTTGCAAAGATGCACCTGTGTATAGGTAGTAGCCCCTGAGACTCGGGTCGTCTTCCACTGGGAAGCGAACGGAGGATCGGAAAGAATTACTCAAGGACTAATCTGATGAACTTGAACACATGCTGCTTCCCCCTTGGCTACTTCCCGGACTATGGATATTACCGAGCTGCAGCGGAAGCTTGATGTAGCAGGGGATAATCATGCGTTAATCAATATGCGTCTTGACAAGTCACAAGGTATGTATTCGGGGCAATCCCCATACATTTTTTGTGGTATAAGCATGATGCTAAAATCTATATGCTGGAGTATGCATGACTGCAGATGGTGCCGCCGCCGTTGAAGTTCTTCGAGCGGAGCTGGCCCGGTCCAAGGAGCAGGCCCGGTGTAGCAATGCGGCTGCCGAAAAGGCATCGGCTGAGTTAAAAGCCGAACAAGCCGCACGGCGCCAAGACGAGGAGAAGATATCCATGATGGCGCTCGAACTAAAAAATGCTACTGGCTGCTGCGAATTTCTGGAGAAGGAGAATGAAGCCAAAACGGCTGAACTGGACAAGGCCTTACAAGGGGCGAGAGAAGCGTGGTCGGAATCCAGAGCAGCCCGTGAGGAGATCCGGCAAGCTGGGGAGATTGCGGCTGGTAAACCCCTTTCTGCTATAGACTAAGTTCGGCGATCCGAACTATGCTCAGCTTGACCGAGTGTGGAGTTCTCCGGATGAGTTTTTAGACTTGCCGAAGAGTTCTTCCGATGCGGAGCAGTATTATCAAGCGCGAGAGGGGGTCGCAACGGAGAAGCTTTTTTGGTCACAGTTTGGCGCATCAAAGCGCCCTTTGTTGCTGAATGAACCGATGTCCCAATGGGCCGAGCTTCATAGGATATCCGGCGCTGCCATGAAGAACGTCATAATCCGGTTGTGGCCAACCGAGCCTGTTCAAATAGCTACTTCGGTTTGGTGCGAAGGCTTGTTGACGCGGTGCCACGTATCGACGCTGTGAAGCAGTCGACGTGCATTGAGGGTGCACGGATGGCTTTTGCCCGAGTCAAGACATTCTGGGGGAAGATGAAGGCCATCGATGTTGCGGCGAAGAGTCCGCCCAAGGGCAAGGACCGTCCTGAACCGGAGCATTATTTTGAAGACGTCCTAGAGGCCGCCCACTTGATAGAGGGTCAGTGCTCGAAAGGCATAATGTTCGAGTGAGGTGTATGAGAATTGTAGAAGACAATTTTATAGTTAATCTATTTTTATGTTTTGCTCGAAAGCTTGTATTCCTCCCGTGCGGCCGTTTTAATATAAGATGAAAGTTTTCCAGTCGTCGTCTTCAGCCCCCTCGTAGGAAGTACGGGGGTGTTCAGAAAAGCATTTAATCACTCTTTATCCAACGTCTTGGTCCATGAAGGAGGTGATAATGCGGCGAACCAGGCAATTGGACTATAGGGCGTTAACACTTTCACTTAGCCATAGGAGTTTTATGGTGGGACTACGACATAGCCCCTGGTATGTATGCGGCATATTATAATATGGTGCCTCACATATTTGATCTGAAAAAGATCCCTCATGTGACACGAAGAATCGCTAAAGATTCCAATAAGTCGTCAAGTGGTTGACCAGCTCTCGCCGCATCATGACAGTCAGTTTTCGGCTTTCTCTACTGAGGTACTTGACCAGATGAACCGGAAGCACAATCGCAGTAGTTCTCCCTTTACTACCCTAGCCGATAGAGTGCAACGTAGGGTAGCAAGCACAGGAGCCGGGCAACCCAACTATTGACCCAAGACAATGATTCGGAGCTGATGCATATAAGGCCAAACTTGCGACGCCGAAGTATGCTATAGAGCTGTTCGGACTTTTGTTGGCAACTCATTTGTTCCCATACCGAGCCCCCGGCAGGTTATGCGAAGGTATATCTGTGAAACAACCATAGGAGCCGTATTCATTGGCGAAACCACATAGATGATTAATTCAGATACTGTTTACTAGGACCTGAGCGATATGCCAATGATTACTTTATATATATATAAAGACCACAACCCCGGCTATTTGACATGCTCGGGGTCAGAGGCAGAGGAAGAGGCATAATACAGGCTCGAAAAAAAGAGTGAGGTCTACAAAAAGTTATTTTGGACCTCCTGTTGCACGTCTGCGCCGCCTGTCCTTGGCGAGGGGAATCCTTGATGGAAGTAGCCCCTTAGGTGAGTGTACGGATCCGAACTCCGATAGAGTCAGTTTTAGATGTTTGTCCTGTTCATCACCTGTTTTTAAGAGATAGTGAAGGAAGAAATAAAAAGAAAATAGGTAAAAATGTTACGGGAATGCTTGCAGGCTTGTCCGTAGTGTGCTTCCGCCGATGCCCATGGTATCTTGAGTGCGTAGTGATGTATGCGCGGTACAAATTTTGCAGGTGTACGAGGTGGGCGGCGGAAGCCAGACTGCTATTTCTGCTCCGGGAGTAGTCGATCCTCGGGTGGAAATTATTTCTGACCCCCGGTATTTCGTTGGTGAACCTCTCTGTCGTTCCTGTCGCCTGGCGGCCTCCTCCCCTTGTGTTCGGCGTTGAGCTTGCCGGCCTGCTTAAAGACCCGGCAGTTTTTGTTGGTATGATTAGCTGGTTTATCGTGGTGGCCGTGAATCTGGCAGGGTCGATCCAATATCCTGTCTAGGTTGGATGGTTTGTCTCGGTTTGCCTTGAATGGATTCTTCTATTGACCGGGCTTGGGATTGCTGAATCCGGTGTTGACTGCTGTGTCGCGTGATCTTTCGCTATCATCGCGGCTGTTGTGTTTGCTTCGCCATGGCTTTCCGTTGCCGTCCCGGATTTCGGAAGTGCCCGGGTCGCTGGCGATGTTGCTTTTACGAGCGAGCCAGCTGTCTTATCTCGCGCAAAAGCGGGTCATTAGAACAGTAAGGGCTGTCATGGATTTAGGTCCTTCTTGGCCGAGGTGGCATGCAAGCCATTCGTCCCGGACACTGTGTCTGAAGGCCGCAAGGGCTTCCGCGTCCGGACAATCGACGATTTGGTTCTTTTTGACTAAGAACCGAGTCCAAAGCTTCCTGACTGCCTCTCCAGGCTGCTGGACAATTTGACTTAGGTCATCAGCATCCAGTGGCCAGACATATGTTCCTTGGAAGTTGTTAAGGAAGGCCTCTCCCAAGTCTTCCCAGCTGCCTATGGAATTTTCAGGCAGACTGTTTAACCAGTGCTGAGCTAGCCCTTTTAGCTTTAGTGGGAGGTATTTAATGGCGTGGAGGTCGTCTCCACGGGCCATATGGATGTGGAGGATAAAATCTTCTATCCATACCACGGGATTGGTTGTTCCGTCGTATGATTCAATATTGAAGGGTTTGAATCCTTCGGGGAATTCATGATCCATTACTTCATCAGTGAAGCAAAGAGGGTGTGCGGTGCTTCTATGTTGGGCCACACCACGATGTAACTCTGAAGGAGTCCATTTGCGGTTTTCGGATCGGGCGTGGCTAGGTTTGTCACGTCCGAATAGGTAGCCATCTCGCGTGTCGAGGCATGCCCTCGCGATCCGTAGATCGATCTTGCATGTCCTGCTCTACTGTCCAAGTCCCGTTGAAGGCCGTCTGTACAACCATGAGCTGTGTTATTCTTGCTTTACGGTGAGGTGGGGCGGTCTGGTGTTTGGCTTGAGTTGCCTCTTTATCCGGACAGAGTTGTCGACGACCTGCCGCATTGTGTGATGATGGTATGGGCTCCAACGCCTCGTCATCGAACTGAGGTAACAATCTATGCTTCGGGTAGCTTTTGGTTGGGCCACTAAGGCTGTATTCTTCGGTGGCCAGGACTTCGGTCCATCTATCATTGAGTAGGTCTTGGTCAGCTTAAAGCTACTGCTGCTTCTTTTTCAGGCTCCTTGCAATGGCTATTAGCCTGCGCTTGAAGCGCTCCTACTCGAGGGGTTCTTCGGGTACGATGAAGTCTTCATCGCCGAGGCTTACCTCATCTTCGGAGAGCGGAAGGTAGTTGTCGTCCTCCGAATTTTCGCTGGGCAGGGCTTGTTCATCGGGGCTGGCCTGCCCATTTTCTTGTTCCTCCTATTCGGATTTTGCTCCAACAGGGTCTTCATTGTTTTCGGCGTTGTCCGGAGTACTATTTTCTCTGGTGCCAGCATTGCTGCGATGTGACTTAGAGCGGTGTTTAGGGCGCCGGTACTTAGACTGTGTCTTAGGAGGTTTGTTCTCAACTGGGTCTTCTTTGTCATCATTGCTAGTTTTTTGAGGTGTATCAACCATGTACACGTCGTACGAAGAGGTGGCCGTCCCACGTCGAGTCAATGGCGGGTCTTGGCTTTGCTCCTTGTTGGAATCGTTGTCTATACCGTCAATGTCTTCGGAGACATAATCAAGCATGTCAGTTAAGTCCTCGACAGTGGCTATGAAGTGGGTGGCGGATGGGAAGCGAAATTCTCCATCATCAGCCTCCAGCTCGAATCGGACATAGTTCGACTATGAGTCCCCCGCCAAGGACAGGTTTTTTAATGTCTTTAGCACATTGCCCAAGGGCGAGTGTTGTGTCGGCGTTCTGGGAACGGGGGTCCCCAGACTTGCCTGCCTGCGGCCCATAGTGTGGCCAAGCAGCAGGCCGTATGGCCTATCTTCGTCAACAAGGCACCCAAGACCCTCGCGAGGGTCCAAGCCTCACGAGGCGGATGATGCAAGCCCTTCTCTTTAGTGGCCTAGCCAGGCAGGCTCATGAGGAGCAGAGATATCAAGGCAAGGCGAACCTCGCGAGGCTCTCGTGACATGAGCCATGACGAATGGTACCAGGCGGGTGCCAGGCGGGTGCTGGTGCACGCAGTGTCCTTATTTCCTCTTTGGTGCTAAGGAGGCCAGCGCAGGCGAAGAGTAACGAGGCATAAGGCAAAGGTTGCCATATTGGTGCAACGAGACCAAGACCAGGAGGACGGCAAGGCAGAGGTCATCATGGAGCCCAAGACAGCGTCACCCCAGAGCTTTTCGCACGCGAAGACCGCTTTTGTCAGGATAGCTTGTACTAGCTGTCCTTCTTCAAATTTGCTCGCCGTTGTTGGCTCCCTTCCCGCTCGATATTTGGGAAGAGGACCAGGGCCTCTATAAATAGGACTAGCCACCACAGTAGGAGGCAACTGATCCGGAACTGGTTCAGATCATCCTCAACTACACAAGCACAAGAACACCTCAACCTCAGGAGGCTGTTTTTCCCTTGTACTGTTCATCATCAGCCCAAGAGGCAATCCACCACCACCACACTGGAGTAGGGTTTTACACCACAACAGTGGACCGAACCAGTATAAACCTCGTGTCTTTCTGTGTTGCGGGTTCATTGAGTTCTTCCATGAGATCTTAGCGAGCTAGAGCGTAGATCTGTAGGAGGGAGAGACTTCGCGCGCACCCCAGTGTTCGAACCTTAAGGGTTTGCCGGAACCCCACATCCGACATTTGGCGCGCCAGGTAGGGGTGCGCCGGAGCTCCTCTCCACCAACCTACGCCCCATGCTGCCGCGCTTCGCTCCCATGGCAGGTGCGCCGCCACCCGCCTCTGTGACCAACACCGGCAGCAGGGAGTCTGGGTACCGAGCCCTGGCCCCCACCCTGCGGCGAGTGCGGTGGCGAGCCAAGTTTAAGCTGGAGATGCCGCCGCATTACGACGGCGCGGCAGACCCGACGTCGTTCCTGCAGGCGTATGAGGAGACCGTCCTCGATGCCGGAGGCGACGGCAAGATCATGGCCAACTGGTTCCCCATGGCCCTCGCCGGCGAGCCACGCGCCTGGCTGCTCAACCTCCCGGGGTCCATGGTGGCGTCCTGGGAGGAACTCCGCGACCTCTTCACCGCGCGCTACGTGGTGCCGGCGCATCACGCAGTTGCGGCGCTGCTGGGTGGCTCTCAAGCACCGCGTTCAGATCGCCACGTCAAGCCTTTCTTATGTCAAACTGGGGCAGCCTCCAAGCGCCCGGGGGCTCCGCCGGGCTGGGCTGCGCCGGAGGCCGACCTCACCTTCAATTCAGAAGACCACCCTGGCTCCACCGCCGGCTCTGGCATGCTCCCAATGCTCTGCACGCCTACCATCTACAACGTGGCCGTCACCAAGACCCTCATCGACGGCAGTGCCGGCCTCAACTTGCTCTCCGTAGAAGCCTTCAGCCTCCTCCACGTGCCGCCCGAGTGGCTCAACCTCAGCAAGCCTTTTTCAGGAGTGGGTGGTGGAGCTGCCCACTCTCTGGGGTAGATCCGCCTCCCCGTCACCTTCGGCACGTGCGACAACTACCGCACTGAGCTGGTGGACTTCGACATCGCCCGCATCGGTCTCCCATACAATGCCATACTCAGGTACCCGGCTCTTGCTCAGTTCATGGCGGCAACTCATCCGGCCTACAACCTCATGAAGATGCCAGGGAGCAAGGGCATCCTCACCATCAAGGGGGACACTAAGGAGGCAGTGACAGTGCTCAGGCTCGCCTTCAAGACCGCGGCAGCAGCGCAGCCAGCCGGCGCCAGTACGCCCGAAGCCAAGGAGACCTCACCCGCCAAGAAGAAGCAATTGTTCACCCAAGACAAGGCGGAGACCAAGAAGGTGCCGGTTGATGAGGACGGGTCTTCAGGAGCCACCTTTACCATAGGAACCAGCCTAGACCGAGGACAAGAAGAAGCTTTGGTGAGGTTTTTGCGCGCAAACAAGGAGATATTCGCGTGGGATCCCAATCAGCTGGTAGGGGTCCCGAGAGAGGTGATCCAGCACCATCTAAGGGTGTGCCCCAACATGCGCCCCGTGAAGCAGCGGGCGAGATGGCAGTCCACTGAGAAGCAGGCCTTCATCTTGCAAGAGACACGCAAGCCGGAGGCGGCTGGTACCATTCGAGAAGTTCGATACCCTGATTGGCTGGCGAACCCCATCGTAGTACCGAAGAAAGGTGGGAAGGAACGGATGTGCGTCGACTTCACCCAGATTAACAAAGCTTGCCCCCAAGATCCGTTCCTCCTTCCGCGCATCGATCAAATCGTCGACTCCACCACGGAGTGCGACTTGCTATGTTTCCTGGATGCGTTCTCCGGATACCATCAAATCAAGATGGCGGTGGAGGATGTGGAGAAGACGGCCTTCCTGACACCATGTGGGGTGTACTGCTACACCTGCATGCCCTTCGGCCTTCGCAACACGGGTGCAACCTTTTAGAGGCTGATGCACATCGCCTTGGGGCGGCAGCTCGGCAGGAACACAGAGGCCTACGTTGACGACATAGTGGTCAAATCTCGCGAGGCGAGGACGTTGATTCAAGACTTGGAGGAGACCTCTGAGAGCTTGCGCCGGCTGGACTTGAGGCTTAACCCGGAGAAGTGCGTGTTTGGCGTCCCCTCCGGCAAGCTACTAGGTTTCTTCATATCCCACTGAGGGATCGAGGCGAACCCGGAGAAGATCAAGGCCATCGAAGACATGAGCCCACCACAGACCCTCAAGGAGATGCAAAAGCTGGCAGGGCGGGTGACCGTGTTAGGGCATTTCATCTCCAAGCTAGGCGAGCGCACCTTACCCTTCTTTAAGCTCATGAAGAAGAAGGGCCCCTTCGAGTGGACTCCGGAGGCCGACCGGGCCTTCCAAGACCTCAAGAAATACCTCACCAGCCCCTCGGTGATGGTGGCACCACGGCCTCTCGAGCCTCTGGTACTCTACCTTGCCGCCACCCCGTACTCCGCCAGCGCGGCGCTGGTGGCGGTTCGGGAGGAGTGCCAAGACAAGGGTGTGCCGCGCCAAGCCAGAGCTGACGCAACGCAGGGTCAGGAAGGCACAGCAGAGCCATCAGCGGCGGAAGACCAAGCTCAGTAGGACAACATCGCAGAAGCTCCTGAGGATGGTCAGGTCTCAGGAAATCCTCCACCTCAGGATATGCCACAATCTCCGCAGGACCCGATCCTCAACAGTGCGCCAACCGTCATCTAGCACCTGGTGTACTTCGTCAGCACCGTACTGCGGGACGCGAGGGCACGCTACCCCATGCCGCAAAAGCTCCTGCTCGCACTCTTGGTGGCCTCACGCAAGCTGCGACACTACTTCCAGGGCCACCGCATCAAGGTCGTCTCATCTTACCCATTGGAGAGGGTACTCAGGAACCCAAACTCAGCCGAAAGGGTCGCTGAATGGAACATCGAGCTGCAAGCCTTCTAGCTGGAGTTCAACACTACCAGGGTCATCAAGGGAGCCGCGCTCGCCGATTTTTTGGCAGAATGGACAGATGCCCCGACTCTTGAGGAAGGAGAAGACTGGTCCACCTCCCCAGGAAGTGAGGCACCGGATGGCTGGGTCATGCATTTCGATGGTGCCTTCGCGCACCAGGGCGCGGGGGCTGGAGCAGTGCTCATCTCGCCCACTCAGGACAAGCTTTACTACGCCGTGCAACTCTGCTTCCAGCACGGCGAGAAGGTCTCCAACAATATCATAGAATACGAAGGCCTCATAGCAGGCCTGAAGGCTGCGGCGGCTCTAGGGGTGAGGCGCCTTACCGTCAAGGGCGACTTGCAGCTCCTCGTCAACTTCTCCAACAAAGTGTACGAGCCGAAGGATGAGCACATGGAGGCCTACCTTGCGGAGGTGCGCAAGATGGAAAATCAGTTCTCGGGCCTGGAGCTACAGCACGTGCCCCGGGGCACCAAAAAGGAAGTCGACGACATCGCCAAGAGAGCATCCAAGAGGCAACCGCAAGAGCCCTGTGTCTTCGAAGAGCGACTATTCAAGCCATCAGCTACGCCACCTCTTTCAAGCACGACTCAGCCTCGGGAGGAGCTCCCATAGCCCCCGGCCACGGGAGCCCCATCTTGCGGCCCAACCTCAGGAGCTCGGCTGCTCTTGGCGCTCGAGCCCCAGGAGGAGTGCTGGACCAAGGAATTCAAGGAGTACCTGATGTGCGGGACGTTGCCGGAAAAGGAAGAAGATGCGGAGCGCGTGGCCCGACAGGCCACGGCATACCGCAATCAAGACGGCGAGTTGTACAGGAAACGGCCGAACGACGTTACGCTGCGCTGCATCTCCAGCGATCAAGGAAGGGAGCTGCTAATTGACATACACGACGGAGACTGTGGACATCACTCATCGTCAAGGACCCTCGTCGGCAAGGCCTTCCACAGCGGATTCTATTGGCCTACAACACTCAACGATGCAGCCGAGCTGGTGAAGTCCTGCGAAGCTTGCCAATTCCACGCCAAGCAAATCCATCAGCTTGCTCAGGGACTCCAAACCATTCCGCTCACGTGGCCGTTCGCGGTCTGGGGGCTGGACATCTTAGGCCCGTTCGTGTGAGCGCCAGGGGGCTACCGTTATCTCTACGTCGCCATCGACAAGTTCACCAAGTGGGCGGAAGTGGAAGCCGTTCGTACCATTCCAGCCGGCTCTGTTGTCAACTTCATCAAGGGCCTCGTGAGCCGCTTCGGGGTCCCCAACCGCATCATCACAGATAACGGCTCGCAGTTTACTAGTAACCTCTTCAAAACCTACTGTGCTAACCTTGGAACGCAGATCTGCTACGCTTCGGTGGCCCACCCCAGGAGCAATGGTCAGGACGAACGCGCCAACGCTGAGGTCCTAAGGGGTCTCAAGACCAGGACCTTCAAGAAGAAGCTGGAGGCCTGCGGCAGGGGTTGGCACGACGAACTCCAGTCTATGCTATGGTCCATCCGTACCATTGCTACCAAGCCAACGGGCGAGACTCCGTTCTTCCTCGTCTACGGAGCCGAAGCAGTCCTCCCTCACGAGGTCAAGCATCGCTCCGCGCGGGTCCTGGCGTTCGACGAAATGCAACATGACGCCATGCGGGGGATGGATCTCGTACTGGGGGAGGAACGCCGACGCGAAGCCGCATTGAGGGCGGCAAGGTACCAACAAGCGCTACGGCGGTACCACTGCCGCAACATCCGCTCCAGGACGCTCGAGGTGGGTGACCTCGTCCTGAGGCGGGTCCTTTCCACGGAAGGACTGCACAAGCTTTCGCCCATGTGGGAGGGCCCGTTCAGGGTCGTCCATATATCCAGGCCAGGTGCAGCGCACCTGTAGACGCGGGACGGGATACCCATCCAGAATGCCTGGAACATCCAGCACCTCCGGAAGTTCTATCCATGAAGCAAGGCCCAAAGCTTGAGAAGAAAGGCCCAGAGCCAGTGAAGAAGGCCCGGTGCCTGTGAAGAATCGCCGCCCGTGACACTCTCACGTAATAATGAGTGGGGATGTACATGCCCCGGAGTCTCAGGAACGCCGGCCTCAGGCTCTGGGGCTCCCTCCCACGCCTAGTGGACAGCACTTAGCTCCGCGCTGGTGAGAAGACTTGAAGACTAGATTAGGTGCCGGACGCAGCTTTTTATTTGCTTTCTGTAGTTGGCTCGCTTTTCCTTAATCAGAGTTGTTCTTGGTGTTCGTTGCTGATTTGGTTCCCTAGCCTTTTACCGTTTTTTTCGACTCTAGTTTGCTAATGTTCTCTCTCTCGCATACCTCGCGAGGGGGCTAGGCAGGTTTCCTCGCGAGCATTTCTCTTCTCTTTGCCTTCTCGCGAGCCACCCTCGTTCGAGCCTAGAAGCTGGCACATCTCTCCTAAATCCATGCCCCTCGGGTACCGTGATACAAGGCGCCAAGTCAAGGCTTGGGTGGACGGCAAATCCTTTAGTGCACCCCCCTAACGAATTTTTTGCAGTTTCCGAGCCACGCAGACACCACGTGAGGGAAAGGGCGTCCCAAACACACCAGGTTAAGTTATCTTTGCGCAAAACAATAACACAACATGGGAACGACACACACAATGCATTAACCGAAGAACCACAGTTCGATACACGCCCCTCTGGGCCCATACTGGTTTCGTTTTCCGATGCAGGAAAGAAAGAAAAAGCTAAGCAAAGCAGCATTGCAGCGATCCGCAGAGGCAGGCCCTTGGCAACGCCCCAAGCCTAGACAGACCCCTCCTCGCACTTCACGGAGGCGCAACGACGAGATGACCCGCTGCCTCCTTCGAAGCGGGCGCGGCGGCGCGACGGCTAGTCATAGCCACCGCTGCTGGAGCTGTCACCGGAGGAAGAGCCGCCGTAGCTAGAGGAGACGCGGTCACCACCGAGGGCAGGCTCGCCCTCGTCCTCATCGCGACCATCGCCAAGGCCGAGCACCTCCTCACCGTCGTTCATCTCGGGGCAGCACCCGGCGCGACGACCATCTTCCCCGAACACCCTCACATAGAGGGTTGATTCACCATCGTACCTGAAGTGGAGGGTGCACCGCCTGCCCAGGCCGCACGCGCGGGCAAATGTCTGCCAGCCGCGGGCCAGGGCTATGTTGCCCGCGGCGGAAGTCTGGACCGCAACCCAAGAGGCCCCGCTGTAGCAACCGTCCGCCTGCAGCCAGAGCCCGCCCGGACCGGAGGCCGGCAGTTCCTGGCAAAGAAGCGCGGAAGTTGGAGCCATTTGCCGGCTGGGCTCTCCGACCATAAAACGAACTCCGGCGACACCTTAGCCGAATGGAAGCGCGGGCGGGGGGGGGGGGCGCCACCATCACGTGCCTCCCCTCATCGGCTGAACCACCATGGATGGAACGATCCCCTCCGTGTGCCGCGGCGCCACCTCGACGGTGGGCCACGGCAGGGGTCGCGGCGTGCTTGTGCGGACGGCCGCGGCCGCGCTTGGGCGCCGGGGAACCGGGACCCTCGCGTGGGGCCTTTCCCTTCTCGGCGGCAGAGAACTTCTTTCGTGGCGCCGTCGATGGCACTGCAAGCAGTGGAGCAGAGAAGCAAGCAAGCGAGGAAGAGATGGGCAACGGGGGCTCCGCCCCCCTCCCCATTTATAGCAAGAGAAGGCCAACCGGCGTCTACCACAATCGCAGGTAATCATGGTTTTCCTTGCATGTCGTAGGGACTTGTCAAGTCCTACAGTTGCCGAGGCAGCGTGGGGAAGCGGAGACGCCCTCGTCCAATCAACCGCCACGCGTTGACGGAGGCCGCAGGCTTTTGGGGCCCGCGGTGCTCCGAACTTGACCCTTGGCTTCGCCGCGAAGCCAAGCCCGAGCGCACCTTGGACCCGGGGGCTACTGTCGGCCTTCTGGGAACGGGGATCCCAGACTTGCCTGCCTGCGGCCCACAACGTGGCCAAGCAGCAGGCCGTACGACCCATCTTCATCAACAAGGCACCCAAGACCCTCGCGAGGCGGACGACGCAAGACCTCCTCTGGAGTGGCCTAGTCAGGCAGGCTCATGAGGATCGGAGATATCAAGGCAAGGCGAACCTCACGAGGCTCTCGTGACGTGAGCCATGACGAATGGTACCAGGCGGGTGCCAGGCGGGCGCCGGTGCGTGCAGTGTCCTTATTTCCTCTTTGGTTCTAAGGAGGCCAGCGCAGGCGAAGAGTACCTAGGCATCAGACAAAGGTTGCCATATTGGTGCAACGAGACCAAGACCAGGAGGACAGCAAGGCGGAGGTCATCATGGAGCCCAAGACGGCGTCACCCTAGAGCTTTTCACAGGCGAAGACCGCTTTTGTCAGGATAGCTTGTACTAGCTGTCCTCCTTCAAATTTGCCCGCCGTTGTTGGCTACCTTCCATCTCGATATTTGGGAAGAGGACTAGGGCCTCTATAAATAGGACTAGCCACCACAGTAGGAGGCAACTGATCCGGAATTGGTTTAGATCATCCTCAACTACACAAGCACAAGAACACCTCAACCTCAGGAGGTTGTTTTTCCCTTGTACTATTCATCATCAGCCCAAGAGGCAATCCACCACCACCACACGGGAGTAGGGTATTACACCACAACGATGGCCCGAACCAGTATAAACCTCATGTCTTTCTGTGTTGCGAGTTCGTCGAGTTCGTCCGCGAGATCTTAGCGAGCTAGAGCGTAGATCGGTAGGAGGGAGAGACTTCGCGCGCACCCCAGTGTTCGAACCTTAAGGGTTTGCCGGAACCCCATATCCGACATGTTGGAAGACGTCTGCGGCGCTGAACTCGAGGATCGATGACCGATCTAGCTCGGTGTTCGCCGGCGTACGCGGTTCGGAACTTATAGCCGTAAACGAGTCTGGAATTCCGTTGACGCAGATATTCCCACATATTGAGTATGTATGCGGCTCCAACGCCGCGGACTCTGTGGCTTCGGATGGGGCGATCTTCTCCGGATCTAAGGCCATAGCAGTTATAGGAACCATCTCCTGAATATGGTCCGATGACAGATTTAAGTCATGTTCATCGGAGGGAGGGGAAGCGATCGCCGTGGTCTCACATTCGTTGAATATCAAGTCTCCACGGATATCCGCAACGTAGTTCAAGTTTCCGAATCTGACCTGGTGGCCAGGGGTATAGCTATCGATCTGCTCCAGATGGCCAAGCGAGTTGGCCCGCAGTACGAAGCCGCCGAATACGAAAATCTGTCCGGGGAGGAAGGTTTCTCCTTGGACAGCGTCACTATCGACGATTGAACGGGCCATCAAACCTTTCGTTGACAGCACAGTGGAACTCTAAATGAAAGCACCAATGTCGGTGTCAAAACCAGCGGATCTCGGGTAGGGGGTCCCGAACTGTGCATCTAAGGTCGATGGTTATAGGAGACAGGGGACATGATGTTTACCCAGGTTCGGGCCCTCTCTATGGAGGTAATACCATACTTCCTGCTTGATTGATCTTGATGAATATGAGTATTACAAGATTTGATCTACCACGAGATCGTAATTGCTAAACTCTAGAAGTCTAGCCTGTATGACTATGGTAATGAGTATATCCTTTCCGGACTACACCCTCCGGTTTATATAGACACTGGGGGGGATCTAGGGTTACATAGAGTCGGTTACATAGGAAGGAATCTTCATTGTTGATCACCAAGATTGCCTTCCACGCCAAGGAGAGTCCTATCCGGACATGGGTACGGTCTTCGGTCTTCATGTCTTCATTGCCCATCAGTCCGGCCCATGGATAACAGGCCGGACGCCTGAGGACCCCTTAATCCAGGACTCCATCAATATTCCCCTGACATTCAGATGCTAATCAACTGCAAGATGGGGACAGGGACATATCTTCTTGACAAAGAACATCTTCCCCTGAGGCCAGACTTTGAGGACAACGTGGTTGTCATGGATGCATCCCATCCTACTTCAGTAGAGGCTCAGGAGAAGCGAGACAAAGCAAAGGCAACAAAGACTTCAACAATGCCAAATGCTCCAGTTGTCAATCTCAAGACCAACCAAGATCAACTCAGTTATCTACTTGAGGCAACCATGAGAATAGAGAAAGGACTAGCCACTATGACTCGAAATTAAGAGAGCCTTGAGAGGATCTTTGAGACCAAACTTCATGATTCAGATGTGAAGGTCACTGAGATTCAGACCACTGTTGAGAAGCTACAAGAAGAGGTTGAGGACAGGAGTGATAGACCAACCACTGATGCTTTTCAGAGTGTGCCAAGGGCACAAAGGTCTACAACAGTGCCAGTTGTGAGAAACTCCAGAGCTACTACTTCAGCACCTGCAGCAACTGCCACCGTTGTACCTCCAGTTGCAACTCCTCCAGCTCCTCAGACATCTTCAGAAGGGTTTGCAGATGCTGTCCTCTCCACTCCACGCCATCTATGCACACCGGAGCAACTTCAGGAGCTCCCGGAGATCGTGCCTAGAGTGCCGCATAGCACTATGCATATTTGAGATTTTTGGTAACTTGTTGCCAAAGGGGAGAAAGTGTATAGATCATTAGGCTTCGAGAGAGAGAGAGAGAGAGCATTTCACCTTTTGTTGCTTCTTTTGCTACTTGCTATTTGATTGTTTGCTTGCTACTATTTGTGCTTGTGTGTGAGATACTCTTATGATCATGTGTTTGATCACATTATGCTTTAATGTGTGCTTGAATGATGATATCTTAATACTTGTGTATGATCAGTCATGTTTCCCTTGGTGATGAGTGCATGTTCTTTATATTCTATCATTTTGAGTGCTCCACCAAGATGTATGTGGCATCGAAGAGTGACCCATGATCCTAATCGATTGTGCATTTGCTTTCAAAAGCAAATTTTAAATAACGCACAAATTTAGGGGGAGCTCTTGCTTATCACATACTTCTCAAAGCGACGATGTATTTCATTCATATTATCATTTGTCGAAGCTTTGACCTATATGTTGTCATCAATTACAAAAAGGGGGAGATTGAAAGTGCAACTAATCCCCGAGTGTTTTTGGTAATTCATAACAACAAATAGCTCATTGAAAAAATATCCATTCAAGTTAAATATTTCAGAAAGTTCAATATTTGGCAAGGCACGGACTAGAGATGTGGATCCCTCAAAGTGCTAAGGACAAAGATTGGCAAAAGCTCAAGACTCTTTATTTCTATTTTAGTGATCCAAGATCACATTGAGTCCATAGGAAAAGCCAATACTATTAAAAGAGGATGAGGTGTTGCTTAATGGTCTACTTGCTCAAAGTGCTTAGTGATATGCTCCAAAGCCCTCAACCACTTTCTCAATTCCAAATATGTCCAAAACGTGAAGTCAAACTCGGCCACACCGATTTGATCTATCCGGCGCCATGATACGTCCATTTTGCATCATGTTTACCTAATGTTATTTATAATGTTTTTATGCATAATAATGCTTTTTTGGGGTAATTATAATGCCTTTTCTCTCATAATATGCATGTTACACACAAAGAGGGAGAATTCCGGCAGCTAGAAATCTGGACCTGGAAAAGCTACGTGAGGCCACCTATTCTGCACAACTGCAATTGAGTTGAAACTTTACGGGGATTTTTTATGTAATATATGAGAAATATTGGAGCCAATAAGTACCAGAGGGGGCCCACTAGGTGGGCACAACCCACCTGGGCGCGCCGGGGAGCCCAGGCGAGCCCTGGTGGGTTGTGCTCCCCTCGGCCCACCTCCGGTGCCCATCTTCTGGTATATAAGTCGTTTTACCTAGAAAAAAATGAGGAGAGGACATTCGGGATGGAGCGCCGCCGTCTCGAGGCGGAACTTGGGCAGGAGCACTTTTTCCCTCTGGTTGAGTGATTCCGCCGAGGGAACTTCCTTCTCGGAGGGGGAAATCATCGTCATCATCATCACCAACAACTCTCCCATCTTGGGGAGGGCAATCTCCATCAACATCTTCAACAACACCATCTCCTCTCAAACCCTAGTTCACCTCTTGTGTTCAATCTGTGTACCGGAACTATAGATTGGTGCTTGTGGGTGACTAGTAGTGTTGATTACATGATGTAGTTGATTACTATATGGTTTATTTGGTGGAATATTATATGTTCAGATCCAATAAGCTATTTAATACCCCTCTGATCTTGAGCATGTTTATCACTTGTGAGTAGTTACTTTTGTTCTTGAGGTCACGAGAGAAATCATGTTGCAAGTAATCATGTGAACTTCATATGTGTTCGATATTTTGATAGTATGTATGTTGTGATTCCCTTAGTGGTGTCATGTGAACATCGACTACATGACACTTCACCATATTTGGGCCTAAGGGAATGCATTGTGGAGTAGTTATTAGATGATGGGTTGCGAGAGTGACAGAAGCTTAAACCCTAGTTTATGCGCTATTCCGTAAGAGACCGATTGGATCCAAAAGTCTAAAGCTATGGTTAGAATTTATTCTTAATACTTTTCTCGTAGTTGCGGATGCTTGCGAGGGGGTTAATCATAGGTAGGAGGTTTGTTCAAATAAGAAAAACACCTAAGCACCGGTCCACCCACATATCAAATTATCAAAGTAGCGAACACGAATCGAATCAACATGATGAAAGTGACTAAATGAAATTCCAGTGTACCCTCAAGAACGCTTTGCTTACTATAATAGACCGTTTTGGCCTGTCCTTTGCCTCAAAAGTATTGGGCTATATTGATGCACTTTTGTTACAACTATCATTACTTGCTCGTTACAAATTATCGTGCTATCAAAGTACTCTGTTACTTACAATTTCAGCACTTGCAGACATTACCTTGCTGAAAACCACTTGTCATTTCCTTCTGCTCCTCGTTGGGTTCGACACTCTTACTTATCAAAAAGGCTACAATTGATCCCATATACTTGTGGATCGTCAAGAGTCGAGGATGGTCTTGCGATGGAGGTTAGCCCAAGTGTTTAGTTGGTCCAGATATAACAACCAACCGAACACGCGGACCCTACTGGGAACTTAGGAGTCCCAGATTGCACCTGGTTGGGGTCCGACAACTATGAGGCAATGGTGGTGTAGGCCCCTTTGGTGGATAATGCGGCACCATTGAGTAGAGAGCACTCATCTGGGGATCCAGAGAGATAAACATCCTGTAGCAAAAGTCTCAGAGAAGCAAGTTCATGGGAAGCAGTTAAGGTTAGCCGGCTACGTAAGCCCGGATCAATCCCGTCCATCAATTATTTTTTAACTAAAATATTTTGGATTTTTGTAGTGTGTAAACATAGCAGGGAAGTAACTGGAGATCAGTTAACCAACGATCCAACCAAAAGAAGGTGGAGGAGCTGCAAGCACTAAAATTATCGGTAACAGATAGTTTTGTGATAAGATAAAACATAACGGGTAAAAAGTAATAAAAGTAAACAAGGTGCAGCAAGGTGGCCCAATCCTTTTTAGCAAAGGACAAGCCTGGACGAACTCTTATGTAAAGCAAAGCGCTCCCAAGGACACATGGGAATTGTTGTCAAGTTAGTATTCATCATGCTCATATGATTCACATGCGTTACTTTGATAATTTGATATGTGGGTCGACCGGTGCTTGGGTGCTGCCCTTCCTTGGACAATCCTCCCACATATGATTAACCCCTCTCGCAAGCATCCGCAACTATGAAAGAAGAATTAAGGTAAACCTAACCATAGCATGAAACATATGGATCCAAATCAGCCCCTTACGAAGCAACACATAATTAAACTAGGGTTTAAGCTTCTGTCACTCTAGCAACCCATGATCTACTTATTACTTCCCAATGCCTTCCCATAGGCCCAAATAATGGTGAAGTGTCATGTAGTCGACGTTCACATAACACCACTAGAGGAAAGACAACATACATCTCATCAAAATATCGAACAAATACCAAATTCACATGATTACTTATAACAAGACTGCTCCCATGTCCTCAGGAACAAACGTAACTACTCACAAAGCATATTCATAATCATAATCATAGGAGTATTAATTATCATCAAGGATCTGAAAATGTAATCTTCCACCGAATAAACCAACTAGCATCAACTACAAGGAGTAATCAACACTACTAGCAACCCACATGTACCAATCTCAGGTTTTGGGACAAAGATCGAATACAAGAGATGAACTAGGGTTTGAGAGGAGATGGTTCCGGTGAAGATGTTGATGGATATTGACCCCCTCTCCATGAGAGGACCGACGGTGATGACGATGGCGATGATTTCCCCCTACCGGAGGGATGTTTCCCCAGCAGAACAGCTCCGCCGGAGCCCTAGATTGGTTCTGCCCAGGTTCCAACTCGAGACGGCGGCGTTTCGTCCCGAAAGCCTCCTTATGATTTTTTCCAGGTCAAAACACACCATATAAACAAAGTGGGCACCAGACGCCTGCCAGGGGCCCCACAAGGTTGGGGGGCGCGCCCTCCACCCTTGTGGCTGGCTGGTGGCCCCCCTCTGGTACTTTCTTCGCCCAATATTTTTATATATTCCAAAAACATTCTCCGTGAAGTTTCAGGACTTTCGGAGTTGTGCAAAATAGGTCTCTAATATTTGCTCCTTTTCCAGTCTAGAATTCCAGCTGCCGGCATTCTCCCTCTTCATGTAAACTTATAAAATAAGAGAGAAAAGGCATAAGTATTGTGATATAATGTGTCATAACAACCCATAATGCAACAAATATCAATATAAAAGCATGATGTAAAATGGACGTATCAACTCCCCCAAGCTTAGACCTCGCTTGTCCTCAAGCGAAAGCCGATATCGAAAAATATGCCCACATGTTTAGAGATAGAGCTGTCGATAAAACAAAATACGGACATGAGGGCATCATGATCATCTTTAGAACAACAACATGTAATGCCATATAATTTCTCATGCTAAAGTAACAATTCATTCACAAGATAAAGTATGAATCAAAAACTTCATTGAAAACTAACAAACTATGATCTCAGTCATTGAAGCAATTGCAATTTATCATAACATTGGAAAGAGTCAATATAAGAGCTTTTCAGCAAGTCCACATACTCAACTAGCATTTAATCTTTCACAATTGCTAACACTCACACGATACTTTTGGGTACAAAGTTTCAAACGGACACAAACAAAGATAGGGGCTTATAGTTTCGCCTCCCAACCTTTTACCTTAAGGGTAATGTCAACTATAATACTTTCTAGAAACCTACATCCGAGTGGATATATATATTCTGATCTCTCCAACATATAGTGCTTACCAAAAGAAAAAGCGTAAAAAGGAAAGGTGATGACCACCATGACTCTTGTATAAGGGTAGGAGATAAAAGTAAAAGATAGGCCCTTCGTAGAGGGAAGCAGAGGTTGTCATGCATTTTTATGTTTGGATGCACAAAATCTTAATGCAAAAGAACATCACTTTATATTGCCGCTTGTGATAAAGACCTTTATTATGCAGTCCGTCGCTTTTATTTCTTCCATATCACAAGTTCGTATAAACCTTATTTCTTTCACACTAATAGATTAAAAATATTTAAAGAGCATTTTTTATTGCTTGCTCCGATGACAACTTACTTGAAGGATCTTACTCAATCCATAGGTAGGTATGGTGGACTCTCATGCCAAAACTGGGTTTAGGGATGTGTCGGTGTCGAAACCGGCGGATCTCGGGTAGGGGGCCCCGAACTGTGCATCTAGGCGGATGGTAACAGGAGACAAGGGACACGATGTTTTTACCCAGGTTCGAGCCCTCTCGATGGAGGTAAAACTCTACTCCTGCTTGATTAATATTGATGATATGGGTAGTACAAGAGTAGATCTACCACGAGATCAGAGAGGCCAAACCCTAGAAGCTAGCCTATGGTATGATT
Organism: Aegilops umbellulata; assembly: GCA_032464435.1. Lineage (NCBI taxonomy): Eukaryota > Viridiplantae > Streptophyta > Magnoliopsida > Poales > Poaceae > Aegilops > Aegilops umbellulata. The sequence goes on along the minus strand of CP136058.1, from coordinate 326,902,165 downwards.
GTTGTTGTTCTGTCCTACGGACTAAACCCTCCGGTTTATATAGACACCAGAGGGGGCTAGAGTTACACAGAGTTAGTTTACAATGGGAGGAGATCTAAATATCCCAATTGCCAAGCTTGCCTTCCACGCCAAGGGAAGTCCCATCCGGACACAGGACGAAGTCTTCAATCTTGTATCTTCATAGTCCAACTGTCCGGCCAAAGGTCAGAGTCCGGCTTGTCCGGACACCCCCTAATCCAGGACTCCCTCAGTAGCCCTTGAACCAGGCTTCAATGACGACGAGTCCGGCACGCAGATTGTCTTCGGCATTGCAAGGCAGGTTCCTCCTCCGAATACTTCATAGAAGATTTTGAACACAAGGATCGTGTCCAGCTCTACAAAACAAGTTCCACATACCACCGTAGAGAGAGAGAGTAACATTTTCACAAATCTAATCTACTGACGTATTCTGTAGCGTGACATCAAACCACAGCCAAGCTTTCATTCGAATCATTTTTTACTGTCTAGCCTCAGTGCATTTTGCGAGGCGGTTTCCTTGGCACGTCTTGTCGAAGCAGAGATCGTGTCCCCTTATCACGGGATTCTCATCAATACGGGCGTGGGTAACCCAACCATGCCATTGATTACGGCGCTTGGGGGATAAGCGAGTTTTACCAGGCTGGTGGGGACGCATAGTTTCGTCTGCCCATATAAAGGGATAAGGATGCACCTTTTCATCCACGCCTTCTTCCTCCTTTACTCATCCATTTTCGCACACTGGAGCTCTAGCACCCAAGTCCGCATTTCTCACCTCAACCTTCTCCAACCATGTCCGGAGCGGGAGGCAGGTGGATGGTCTCCTCCGTCACGGAGGGACACATTAGAAAGCTAAGAAGAGTCGGATACCTGCCCGATGACATTGCGCACCGGCTCCCAGATGAGGGGAAGCTCATCCCTAGCCCCAGGCCCCATGAGAGGGTGGTGTTCCTCACCCATTTCCTTCACGGACTGGGCTTCCCTCTCCACCCATTCATCCGGGGGCTCATGTTATACTATGGCCTGGACTTCCACGATCTGGCCCCGAACTTCATCCTCAACATATCGGCATTTATCGTCGTGTGCGAGGCCTTCCCCCACATCAAGCCCACTTCGGCTTATGGGTGAAGACCTTCAATGTCAAGCCGAAGGTAGTGAGCGGCCGCCAGGCGTAGTGCGGAGGCGCCATGGTGGGCAAGATGCCCAACGTCACATGGCTCGAGGGCTCCTTCGTGGAGACCATAAAGGGGTGGCAATCGGGGTGGTTCTACATCACCGAGCCGCGTGACCCTGAATGGGCGGCGGCCCCCGAGTTCCGATTTGGCATCCCCACACGGCTCACCTCCTGGCAAGAGAAGGGCCTGTCCTGGGGTAATTCGGGAGAGCTGATCGGACTCCAAACATGTATCCAAAACCTGGTGAACAAGAAGCTCAAACTCGTCAACGTAGTCCAGGTCATGCTCATCCGCCGGATCCTCCCGTGTCAACAACAGGCTTTCAACTTGTGGGAGTTTGACCCGGCCCAGCACCAAACTCTGAACAAGCTCTTCGACACAACACACGAGGATGCCTGGAAGGTGCTACTCAAGGGCGCCGAGGTTCCCCCTCCCACTACCGAGGATCGCGGTTTCTGCGCGAAGCGCCAAGCCATCGCGGTAAGCTGTTTTACCTTTTACAGGATACTCATTTTTCATAGTTTGACTCTATGCGGGATCTAAGCTCCCATACCTTTGACAGGACTGGCAGGAGACGGCCGGACAGATCGAATGTCCGGCTCCTTTGCCCGAAGGCCCAGCAGACGCCCGCTTGGCGAAGCTGCTGGTTCCGGCACCTTACGTGGTGCCGGAGAAGAAGGACACGGGAACCAGAAAGAGTTCTCGGCGCCCGGCGGTGTTGGACTCATCGTCCGATGACTCCGAGGCGCACTCCTCCCACGAAGATGAGGAGGAAAAAGAGGCGTCTTCCCCTCCAGAAGGGGGAGAAAAGAAAAGGAAGGCCGCCCCAACCGGGGAGGCCGGAGGGTCCAAGAGGGGAAGGACCCTTCCTCCAGACTACTCCACCAACGCCGCCGACAGCAAAGAGGAGTGGTCGCCCAGGGCCAAGCCCCTGGCGAAATCATAAGTATTCGGACACAAGAGTGACTCGTAGCTTCCTTTATTGCACAGCTTCTCCTAACGTCGAATATAATCATGCAGTCCACCCCGAGCCCGGCTCAACGTGTCGTCGAGCGGCTCCTTGGGTTCGTTGGATGTGAATAGGTTTTCACTTCTGGTCGCCTCTTCCCCTCGCCCTACGGACAATGCCGAGGTATTTTCCCAAGGGGTTCCAAACTGAGGGGAGGCAGTCCTGGGGCGTCTCAAGGCGACATCCCGGACTCCAGGCGCAAGGGGGGAAAGACTCCCGCGTCGGTGACCTCCGTCCAGCCGGAGGCACCGGATAACTTGCTGGAGGTGCTTAACGGCGCCTCCATTAACGAGGAGCACCGCACTATTATGAGTGCGGTGATCCAGAAAGTTCAGTGCGCCAAAAGCCGGCTGACTGAAGCTCGTGCTAGCCTTCTGGCGGGCTTTGAGCTATGTAAAAAATATTTGAAAATATTACCGCATAGACAGTAGCCCCTGATGCTCTGTTCGGTGTTCACAAAGAAAAGCCGGATAGAGGATCTAATAATATTCACAGGAGTCTAACATAATTATGTCAATATGCGTGTGCAGGCTTCGCTGGTAACCTCTGCCGCACTGACTGCGGAGGTCGATGCGCTGAAGCAGAACCTCGAGCGGTCCGAGAAAGAGCCCGACCTTGCCAAGAAGCAGCTCGAGGAGAACCAAGGTACGTAATGCCTTGTATGTGTGTGTGTAAAAAAAAGATGCAGTTGCAAAAAATGATAGGATCATTATTGATGTGCTAGGGGCCACGACCGAGGTGGCGACCCTGAAGCGAGCACTATCCGAGGCTGAAGATAAAGCGGCCATGGAGTGTAGCGAGCGGGGGAAGCAAGAGGCGCGGGTTGCCGAGGTGTAGCAAGAGCTCCAGGCTCTCTTGAAAAAGCATGAGAGTTTGGAGCTTGAGTCGAAGACTCGTGAGTCCGAGCTCGCTGCGGCCCTCGAGAGCGCCAAGTCTGCCAAGGCCGAAGCCCAAAAAGCCCTCCAAGAAATTGAGGCGATAAAGAAGATAGCGGCGGGTAAGGCCTTCATTATGCAAAGCAAGCATGTGAAAGTGAATTACTTGTTACTTACCCGAGTCCGGAGCTCTCCAGGAGCATTCGCAGATTTGCCCCGCAGCGTGTCTGATGCCGCCACCTACTACCGGGCCGAGGAAGGGAGCTCGACGGAGAAGGTGTTCTGGTCTCAGTATGCTGAGACCGGACACCCGGTGCCTTTGAGCGACCAGCTGAAGCAACTGGTCGAGCTCCATAAGGTGGCCGAACAAGCCATGAAGGGTCTCATAGTCCGGCTGTGGCCTAGAGAGGCCATGCCTGGGAGCTACTTCGGGCTGGTGAGGCAGCTAGCGGATGCCTGTCCGTGGCTTGAAGTTATCAAGCGCTCCGTCTGCATCGAGGGCGCCCGCAGGGCCCTTGCTCATGTGAAGGTACACTGGGGCAAAATGGACGCGGAGCGGCTGATGAAGGATGGGTCACCGCAGGGCAAGGAGCATCGCCACCCTGAGATGTACTATGAAGGCGTCCTGAAGGGTGCCCGCCTTGTGGCGGATGAATGTTCAAAAGATGTAATATTTGAGTAAACTCGCTCGTGTGATCCTGTACGCTGAAAACTTGTTCATATGCGCTATGCAACGCTTGTTTTAATTTAAAATATTACCTTCTATGCGGCCGTTTATTAAATCTGAGAGATGGCGAGTCGTTGGCTTCTGCCCCAATGCCACGAGTGCTGGGGTGTTTGGGATTAAACCTGAGCACTCCTTTTCCCATTCTTGGGTCCTTCGAGGGAGGTGCTCAGCACAACGAACAAGGCAATCGGACTATAATGCATTATCACTGTCACTTAGCTAGAGAATTCTATAATTTTAAATTTCGGTGAAGCCCTTGGTGTTCGGAAGACCGAGTTCGGGGCGCTATACACACCTAGGCCGGACAAAGCCGACTCCTCGCTCTAAGCGGCATAAGTCTTTAGGGACTCGAAACCTCTCGAACAGCGACCAACTCTCGCCCTATCATGACAGTCAGTTTTAGCTTTCTCTACTGAGGTGCTTAGCCCAGCTGAACCGGGGCACAATCGCAATAGTTCTCCCAGTGCTACCTCAGCCGATATAGCGGAACGTAAGGTACCAAAACATGGGAGCCAGGCAAACCCAACTATTGACCAAAGACATGATTCGGAGCTGATGCATATAATGTTATAAGTTCAGAGTGCCGCACTTGTGAAAGTGTTCAGACTTCTCACGCCCTATTATGGGGTGCTTGAGCCCCTGGCGTATTAGCCATAACAAAGTGTACGGGTGCTGAATGTCATGAATGAACATATATACATAAACAGGAATGAATAGAGAATGCAGTAATAGACTGAAGCTAGGCATTGTTTATTCGAGAAAGGTGCATTAAAAGCATAACGATACAAATATTGCGATAAGCGGGAGATGAGACTATTTGACATGTCCCCTCCAGGGGCGAGCTGCGGAATGGTATGTAAAACAGGTATTTTGCTCGTTATAGAGACCACCTGGGAGTTCCATAGTGCGACGTAGCTTTCTGCCTCCTGGTTGTTGTATCGTGTGTTCGGCAATTGTACTGCCGATCAGGTCTTCCGGAGAGTAGAGTCCTGAAATTAAGAAAAATGATAAAATCGGCAGCCCCTAGTGCGGTTGAGCCGCGTTTTGGGGCGTGCCATGGTCATGCCCTCCCCCCTGTGCCCATGGAATTTTCAGAGCATAATTATGTACGTGTAGCACGGATTTCGCCGTTTTGCTAGTGCTAGGGTTGGGGCCGCATTGCTACGCTTGCTCGGAATGTGCCAGGCGGTCTTGTTGTAGGTTACTCCAAGCGCGCTTGGCGGTGTCCGGACGTTTTATTGCCGGACTGGAGAATTGCCTTGAGAGGCTGCTTTGTAATTCCGCTGCGAGGGCCGCCGTGTGCTCCTCCATTCGGAGAGAGCGTTCGGTATTTCCATTCACCGTAATGACTCCTCGAGGTCCTAGCATTTTGAGCTTGAGGTATGCATAGTGCGGCACAACATTGAACTTTGCAAATGCGGTTCGCCCGAGCAGTGCGTGATAGCCATTGCGGAACGGGACTATATCGAAGATTAACTCCTCGCTTCGGAAATTATCCGGGGATCCGAAGACCACTTCTAGTGTTACTGAGCCTGTGCAATGGGCCTCTACACCTGATATGACGCCCTTAAAGGTTGTTTTTGTGGGTTTAATCCTTGAGGGATCTATGCCCATTTTGCGCACTGTGTCTTGATAAAGCAGGTTCAGGCTGCTGCCACCGTCCATAAGGACTCGAGTGAGGTGAAATCCGTCGATGATTGGGTCTAGAAACAATGCGGCAAATCCGCCGTGGCAGATACTAGTGGGGTGGTCCCTATGATCGAAAGTGATCGGGCAGGAGGACCATGGGTTGAACTTTGGGGCGACTGGCTCCAGCGCGTATACGTCCCTTAACGCACGCTTCCGCTCCCTCCTGGGGATGTGGGTTGCGTATATCATGTTCACCGTCCGCACTTGTGGGGGAAAACCCTTCTGTCCTCTATTGTTCGGTGGTCGGGGCTCGTCTTCGTCATCGCTATGTAGCCCCTTGTCCTTGTTCTCGGCATTTAACTTGCCGGCCTGCTTGAACACCCAACAATCTCTGTTGGTGTGGTTGGCTGGCTTTTTGGGGGTGCCATGTATCTGACACGAGCGATCGAGTATACGGTCCAAACTGGACGGCCCAGGAGTGCTTCTTTTGAATGGTTTTTTCTGCTGACCGGGCTTAGAGCCTCTGAATCCGGAATTAACTGATGTGTCCTCTGTATTGTCACTGTCAATGCAGCGCTTGTGCCTATTGTGACGTGACCTGCCATTGCTGTCCTTGGTATCTGAATTACCAGGGCTCTTTGACATGTTATTGCTACGAGCCAGCCAGCTGTCTTCTCCCGCGCAAAAGCGGGTCATGAGTGTCGTGAGGGCTGCCATAGATTTCGGCTTTTCCTGTCCAAGGTGCCGGGCAAGCCACTCGTCACGGATATTATGCTTGAAAGCCGCTAGGGCCTCTGCGTCCGGACAGTCGACGATTTGATTTTTCTTGGTTAGGAACCATGTCCAGAATTGTCTGGCCGATTCCTCTGGCTGCTGAATTATGTGGCTCAGGTCATCGGCATCTGGTGGTCGCACATCGGTGCCCTGGAAGGTGTCGAGGAATGCGGCTTCCAGGTCTTCCCAACACCCAATGGATTCTGCTCGCAGGCTGTTGAGCCAATGCCGAGCTGGTCCTTTAAGCTTGAGTGGGAGGTATTCAATGGCGTGTAGACCATCGCCACGGGCCATGTGGATATGAAGGAGATAGTCCTCGATCCATACCGCAGGATCTGTCGTACATCGTATGATTCAATATTCACGGGTTTGAAACCCTCTAGGATTTGATGATCCATTACTTCATCTGTGAAGCATAGCGGGTGTGCGGTGCCTCTGTACTGGGCTATATCACGACGCAGCTCAAATGAGTTTTGTCTATTGTATTCGGCCCGGTCGGATTTACTTTTACTGTATCCGGCGTGACGGTTATCATCTCGTGTCGTGGGGCGCCCACGCGATCCATAGATCGATCTTGTTTGCCTTGCTTTGTCCTCCAACATATCTCGCAGGTCTAGCGCATTTCCCCGTGCCTTGGTATTTTTTGAGTGACGCCGGGGTGTGGCTTGAGTTGTGGGCCGAGAGGCCTCTCTGTCGTGGCTGCAAGGTGGCCGGTTATCCGCTGGAGATGTGGGTTTAGATGCTTCCTCCTCAAATCTGGGTAGCAACCTGCACTTTGGGTAGCTCTTGGAGGGGCGTTCGAGTTCGTATTGCTCGGCCGCAAGGACTTCAGTCCATCTGTCGGCTAGCAAGTCCTGATCAGCTCTAAGCTGCTGCTGCTTTTTCTCAAGGCTGCTCGCCATGGCCATAAGCCTGCGCTTGAAGCACTCTTGCTCGATGGGATCCTCAGGCACGACAAATTCGTTGTCGTCGAGGCTTGCCTCGCCTTCGGAGGGAGGCATGTAATTGTCATCCTCCTCCTCTCTGTCCGCCGCTCTCTCATGAGGGCTGGCTTCTACATCCTCCTGCGCTGAATCTTGCTGGAGGGGGTTGTCTTCGGCACTGTCCGGAGTGTTATTATCTCCTGTGCCGGAATCACCGTTTTTGCTCTGGCAGGACTTAGAGCGGCGCCGCTGACGTTGGCGCTTGGGTTGCTTCTTGGAGGGGTCATCCTCCGCTGTTCCGTCGCCATTGCCTTCTTTGGGTGTGTCCACCATATATATGTCATACGACGAGGTGGCTTTCCAGTGCCCTATAGGCGCTGGCTCCTGTTCGTCTCCTACATCGTCGTCCATATCGTTGATGTCTTCGGAGTCGAAGTCGAGCATGTCGGTTAAATCATCGACAGTGGCTATGAAGTGGGTGGTGGGTGTGCGTCGAATTTCTTTGTCGTCCGCATCCCAATCCTGCCGGTCATAATCCGGCCAGGACTCTCCTGACAAGGAGAGAGACCTTAGTGAATTCAGTATGTCGCCAAAGGGCGAGTGCTGAAAAATATCCGCGGCGGTGAACTCCATGACCGGCGCCCAATCAGCTTTGATTGGCAAGGGCGCGGAGGGCTCAGAGTCCGAAGAAGAGTCCGGCAATGTGGAGTCATGGGCCTCACGAAGGATAAGGTTGATGTTCGGCTCGATCGCCGTTGAGGCTGCAGCCTCCGTGGCGGGGTCTAACCATCCGCCCTTGGTCGGCGCAGTTGGCTCTGAATTAAAGGTCGAAGCGGATGCAGGTGCGGCCTCCAGGGCACTGTTCGGCGGCAGAGCTAAATCATGCCCATCGTGATAGTGTGACGCACTCGGCAGGGGCTCGAACCCGTCAAAGATCAAGTCTCCGCGGATATCGGCCGTGTAGTTTAAGCTTCCAAACCTGACCTGATAGCCTGGGGCGTAGCTTTCAATCTGCTCCAGATGGCCAAGCGAATTGGCCCGCAGTGCAAAGCCGCCGAATACAAAGATCTGTCCGGGAAGAAAAGTCTCACCCTAGACTGCATCGCTAACAATGATCGAAGGAGCCATCAAGCCTGATGATGACGACACCGAGGAACTCTCAATGAAAGCACCAATGTCGGTGTCAAAACCGGCGGATCTCGGGTAGGGGGTCCCGAACTGTGTGTCTAGGCGGATGGTAACAGGAGACAAGGGACACGATGTTTTTACCCAGGTTCGGGCCCTCTCGATGGAGGTAAAACCCTACTCCTACTTGATTAATATTGATGATATGGGTAGTACAAGAGTAGATCTACCACGAGATCAAAGAGGCTAAACCCTAGAAGCTAGCCTATGGTATGATTGTTGTTGTTCTGTCCTACGGACTAAACCCTCCGGTTTATATAGACATCGGAGGGGGCTAGGGTTACACAGAGTCGGTTTACAATGGGAGGAGATCTAAATATCTGTATTGCCAAGCTTGCCTTCCACGCCAAGGAAAGTCCCATCCGGACACAGGACGAAGTCTTGAATCTTGTATCTTCATAGTCCAACTGTCCGGCCAAAGGTCAGAGTCCGGCTTGTCCGGACACCCCCTAATCCAGGATCCCCTCAGGATGTTTGGGAGCACAAGTAGTATTTCTACTTGCTGCAAAGAATTTGGCTAGCATGAGATGGAAAGGTAAACTCAACATGTTGGATGATCCATGACAATATAACTTCTATTCGGATATAAGAAAACATAACCTATTATGTGGTCTTCCTTGTCCAACATCAACTTTTTAGCATGTCATATTTTAATGAGTGTTCATAATTACAAAAGATGTCCAAGATAGTATATTCATATGTGAATCCTCTCTTTCTTTATTACTTCATATTAATTGCAACAATGACCAAAACTAAGTTTGTCAACTCTCAACAATTTTTATTCATCATACTATCTGTATGTGAAGTCATTACTCTCCATAAGATCAATATATGAACTCTTTTTTATTTATTTTTATTTAATTCCCTCAAGATCATAGCAAGAAAGCAAAGCCCTCAACTCAAAACTACTCTTTATTATATATCTCACATACTCGATTACATAGATAGAGATCGAAGCCAAACTCAAAGCTAGATCATACTAAAAACTTTATTCTACTAGATCAAGATATAACCAAAAGGATCGAACTAAGAAAAATGATAAAGATAAAGATGTGATGGTGATATGATACCAGGGCACCTCCCCCAAGCTTGGCGGTTGCCAAGGGGAAGTGCCCATACCCATGTATTTATGTCTCTTTCTTCGGAGGTGGTGATGAAGGAGTTGTTGATGAAGTAGGCTTGTCATCCATCTTCCAAGGCATAGGTTCACCATCATAGAAAGATGAACGAGTCTCCGAGATCCTTAGATCTGTAGCCAAACTCATCCTCTTAAATCTGTGTTCATACTCACAGTTTTGGTTTTGCAGGTCATAGATCTGGGCTTGGAGATGCTCGATTTTCTCATGAAGCTTGAAGATGGCCTCCTCAATGCTCTTGGGGTCTAGCTTGTTCTTGTCGGTGAACTCCGCGATCATCATGTGGTTGTCGTTGAGTCCATGTTCCACCATCCCTTAACACTTGAAAACTTGCTGCTCCATTGCTTTGAGTCTTGTGTCCATGCTTCCGGTCTTCTTCGGCCCCTCAACATCGCGGATGTGCATCACCCCCTCATGCACCTCAATGTCTTGAGGGTGTCACAGCACCTCCGCAAGGTAGGGGTTGATGACCTTCTTGAAAAACTTGTCCTTGGGGGCGCTTGGAGACGTCATGGTGATCTAGATCTGTCAGAAAAATAGCTCGAAACAAAAACATGAGATATTTGCGTGGTACGGTGGTCAAAACCTTCGGGATATTAAATAATGAATTTTTACCAACCAAAATAAGTATCGTGCAAGAAAACAGAGTCTGGAGGGCACACGAGGTGGCCACAAGGACGAAGGGTGCGCCCAAGGGGGTAGGGCGCGCCCTCCACCTTTCTGGACGCCTCGTGTCTCTTTCAGACTACTTTTAATTTTCCGGGCGCGCCCAGGGGGTAGGGCGCTGATACGTCTCCAACATATCTATAATTTTTGATTGTTCCATTCTATTATATTATCCATCTTGGATATTTTATATGCATTTATATGCTATTTTATATGATTTTTGGGACTAACCTATTAACCTAGAGCCCAGTGCCAGTTTCTGTTTTTTCCTTGTTTTTGAGTTTTACAGAAAAGGAATACCAAACGGAGTCCAATTGACGTGCCAATTTTTGTGGATTTTTATGGACCAAAAGAAGCCCCCAAAGTAAAAGAGTTGCGCCAGAAGAATCCCGAGCCATCCAAGAGGGTGCAGGGCGCGCCCCCTGCCTCATGGCTGACTCGAAGACCCCCCCCCCTGACGTGAGACCGACGCCAAAAATTCCTATAAATACAGGAACCCCCAGAAAGAAATATAGATCGGGAGTTCCGCCGCCGCAAGCCTGTGTAGCCACCAAAAACCAATCGGGACCCTGTTCCAGCACCCTGCCGGAGGGTGGATCCATCATCGGTGGGCATCTTTGTCAGGACCCCGATCCTAGGTCACATCGATCCAGCGTGTAACACATCATATCACTTTGCGGCCTCACGCACGGTATTCCCACGGGTGCCACCTTACCTGGCCCGGGACCGTTTGCGCCTTTTGGCTCACGTATATGATAGTGTCGCTAGCATCCATATGACAGAGAACCCGGGCCGACATGGCTAGTCGTGAACCCAAAGCGGCGCTAGCCTATGAGGACAGGCATACATGAATCACATTGAACATGTCGGTCATCAACGTATTTGTTCGGGCTGTAGCACTGGGCTAACAGGTCTCCGGTAACCCGGGCTGTAGCAGGCTAGGCAGGACTCCGAATAATAGCGCGTGACATTTCCCCGAAGGGACAGACATAGGAACGACGTGAAACACATGCCGGCCAGTCAAGTGTCCAAGCAGTAGTGCTGGGCTAGCAGGACTCCGGTGAACCGGGCTGTAGCGGACTACTATCGCTCAGAAGCACAAGACTTACATTTCCCCATATGAAAGGCTGCCAAGGATAAACAACTAGATAGTCGGATCCCACTCATACCAAGCATTTCAATCATACACACAATATGCCCGATATGAGTAAATACAACATGGCATCACAACAGTACTCTACGACTCAAGTACTTTATTTAGAAGGCTCCGAGGAGCCATACATATCATCCATACAGATAGGGGTCACATGACCCAACACTCAAGTCATACAAACATACAAGCACATGCGGAAGCAAAGTAGTCTGAGTACAGACACTAGAAAGAAAGAAGGCTTGACGAAGCCTGTCTATCTACAACGACCCTTCACAAGTCTTGGATCACCACCTGGTGATAAGTCACTCGTCAACGTCGAGGTCTACATAGAACCCATCAGAGGGGTTGGTGCAGTCGTCTGAAAAACATGATTAAAGCAACATGAGTACGAAGGTACTCAGCAAGTCTTACAACAGGAACCTACTATACATGCACATTCTCAAGAAGGTAGTGGGGTTATTGCAGCAAGCCAGCTTTGACTCTTGGCTAAGCTATCCTACGATAGACACCACTTGTAAATCATTTGTCGCACACGAGTCCACTATCACCATCACAATACTCCACCGTGGATCCTCTCTCGCCATCCTGCGAGAGGGCCATCCGCGGTACTCACACTTATCTTGAGAGTTTTAGTAGTATCCATTTAATTTGTCTATGAACTGATATAGGCAACCCAGAAGTCCATTACCGCGGACACGGCTATTCGAATAGATCATTTATAACCCTGCAGGGGTGTACTTCTTCACACATGTTTCCACCACTTAGCGTCTGCACACGACATGTGCTCGGCAGACTTCAAGCGAAAGCCGACGTGGGTGTAGACCACGACCTACCTAAACACTCAAGTCCCTAGTCCAGGTTTATCGCCTATTCGGGTTCCATCCGCAGGGAGTCCGGCCGAGGTTTCCACTAACGGCCCCGAACGATGTGAACAGGGTTCCCGAGACACCAAACGGGCGAGTCGGTACACCGTGCCACGTGCCTACCGCAACACAGCCCACCCCGATGGTCAGCACCGCGTGCGGCCCCCAGCATACTACAAACACCAGAAACTACTTTGCAACTCCTGGACAGAGGACAAGCGTGATCAAGAAGCCGAGAGAGTCAATTAAGGATCCCAATGTGTGGTAGTAACTGTATCATGGATCACAAACACAGAACTCAGTTCCTAAGGACGGCCTCAATGAAACAACCCACCATGTACTCCTACATGGCCTCTCATCGATTCCTTTACCAAATCGTGTTCAACACTTCACTCTTGTCACCGACACAACCTTTCACTCCAGTTCATCATCCTGATGAGCCAGACCTGACACAACTCTAAGCATAGCAAGCATAGCATGGTAGGAACACACACATATATTGGCTCAATCAACTCCTACACATGCTAGTGGGTTTCATCTAGTTACTGTGGCAATGACAGGTCATGCAGAGGAAGTGGGTTCAACTACCGCAACACACAGCAGTTTGAAACGCGTTGTCTTAATGCAGTAAACGAGAGCAGAAGCGAGAGCATGGGTTTGTATCGGAATGATCAATGGGTTGCTTGCCTGATGGAGTGGTCGTGGGATACTGCCCTTCAGTTGGATACTCGTAGATATCCTCGGAGGCAGAACCTACCACGATGAACACATCGGAACACAATCAAAACATGGCGATATGCAACAATATGATGCATGCTATGACATGGCAATATGAATGTGTCCTGACCTAGTGCAAGTTAAACCAGAAGGGAATGAACCCATTTGAACAAAAGATTCAAATGGCAACTCATTTATTAAGATTATATTAGTGTATCATCTTGTAATGCCTAAACAGTGGGTTTAACTTGTTCTGACATGCATGAAACCAGCACCAATGGATAGCTTGGATTTTTCTGATCATTTTTCATATATAGAACTTTGCATTTGGAGTTACAGATAATTTTCTATGAATTTTTGAAGTTTGAACTATTTTCTGGATTTTCCTGTATAAAATTAATTCCAGTAAATAAAATTACTGCGTCAGCATGAGGTCATGCTGACCTCAGCAAGTCAACAGCCGGTCCAGGTCAACTGACCAGTGGGCCCAGGGGGTTAGTGATTAATTAAACTTGTTTAAATAGTTTTAAACTAATCCAGTGATTAACAGAAGAGGGCCCCACCTGTCATTGACTCATCAGAGTCAACCAGGGCCCACCAGTCAACGGTCAGGGTCAACTCGCCGGCGTCTAGCCGCCGGCGAGGCCAGACGCGGCGGAGCAGAGTGGATTTGGCCGTTCCGGCCACCAAATGGGGCGCGGAAGGCATCTACGCACTCCTGGGAACGAGCCGCGGCTACTGGTGGAGTCAGTTGGGGTCGGGGTGGCCGGAGTTGGTGCCGGCGACGAGTTTGGTGGCGCCGGGGCTCGGGTGAAGGTGAAACCAGGGCTGCGGGGCACGGCGAGGCGCGTGGAGTGATGCGTCGGGCCCCTGGGTGTGCGGTGAGGCTAGTGGACAAGGTGGCGCGGCCGTTGGGTGGCCGGAGCTTCGTCGGCGACGAGCTCCGCGGCGGCGCGTGCGGGCGAGCTTCGTGCGCTCGTTGTAGGGCACGGGAAGAGGAACGGGGAGGATGGAGAGGTGGCCAGACTCACGGTGAATGCAGCGAGCGTCGAGGCGGACTCGGGGAAGGTCGGAGCTGAGCGGGGCGATGATGGCGATCTCGGCGGCCGGAGTTGGGGAAGACGGGGTCGGGGGCGATTCCAGAGCGGGCGAGCGCTCGGGGCTCGTCTTGCTCGAAGAAGAAGAGGGTGGCGGAGCTCGTGGACACGGTCGGGTGGCGCGGGGACGGCGGAGAGCGTGCCTACGGCGTACGTGCGACGGCGGTGGCGTCGGCCATGGCGAAGGGGAGCGAGGGAGGCGAGGCAGAGGCGAATGGCGTGTCCAGGGGCTCGGGGCGACGACGTGGAGCGCGTCCAGGGCAGCAGGGCGGCGAGGAGGTGAAGCAGGGCGGCGGGGAGCTGCGTGGCGCTCGCTGGTGCCGGCGTCGAGCACCTGCGTGCCTGCCTGGCCGAGCCAAGCAGCTCGCTGGCGCGGCAGCTGGGCTGGGCCGGCAGGTGGGCCGGTTGCAGGCGCCAGGTAGGTAATTCCCTTTTTATTTCCTTTTACTATTCTTCTGTGACTTTGTAGACTTATTAAAAATACTAAAACAACTCCTAAAATCACCAAATTGCACCTGGTACTTAGTTAGAATATTTCCAGCCAGGAACATTTTAGTTTGGAGATATTTGAGCATTTGAAATATTTTATAAATTTTAAATGCCCAAATTCAAATACTAATGCATTAATTCAATGACCTTCTGTTGACCTAGAAAAATATGCACCATTTTTGCCAGAGGTTTCAACCCAAGACAAAGAGGGTGAACATTTTAGAAGGGCATTTCAGGTTCATTGAAAATATTTTTAGTAAACCCTGGTTGATTTCAGGAGGGGTGCTGGGGGTTCTGGCTTCCCCATTTCAAATTTCTGTCAAAAGTAAACATGATGCACACTCTAATGCATGAGCTAGGTGGGATGTGACAACTCACCCCCACTCAAAAGAATCTCGTCCCGAGATTTAGGATCTGTCGGAAAGAAGGTGGGATACTCAAGTCGAAGACGATCCTCCCTTTCCCATGTAGCTTCTTGCTCGGAATGATGTGACCATTGAACCTTGAGAAACTTGATATTGTGGCGTCGAGTGGTACGCTCGGCTTGATCAAGGATACGAACGGGGTATTCTCGATAGGTGAGGTTATCTTGGAGATCAAGCGTTTCGTGGTCCACTCCGCGGATAGGATCCGAGAAGCAACGCCTGAGTTGAGAAACGTGGAAGACGTCATGAACTCTGGAGAGATGCGGAGGCAGTTCCAGTTGGTAGGCAACTTCCCCTCGTTTGGCAAGAATGCGAAAGGGTCCAATGTAACGAGGAGCCAATTTGCCTTTGATACCGAATCGATGGGTTCCCTTTAAAGGTGTAACCCGAAGGTAAGCCATCTCGCCGACTTCATAAGCCATGGGCTTATGCTTGCGGTCATACTGACTCTTTTGTCGAGACTGGGCGGTTTTCAACTTCTCACGAATAATACGAACCTGCTCTTCTGCATCCCGGATCATGTCCGGACCAAAGAGTTGTCTCTCGCCGGTTTCTGACCAGTTAAGAGGTGTTCGACATTTTCGTCCATAGAGAACTTCGAAAGGAGCTTTACCCAAGCTAGCTTGATAACTGTTGTTATAAGCGAACTCGGCGAATGGAAGGCACTTCTCCCAATTCATACCGAAAGAGATGACAGAAGCTCGGAGCATATCCTCCAGAATTTGATTGACTCGTTCTACTTGACCACTTGATTGCGGATGGAAGGCGGTGCTAAAGGAGAGACGAGTCCCCATAGCATTTTGGAAACTTTCCCAAAATCGAGAGGTGAAAAGACTTCCACGGTCTGAATTAATTTCCAATGGAACACCATGGAGAGATACTATTCGAGAGATGTACAATTCAGCTAGCTGGCTAGCGGTTATACTCTCGCGAACAGGTAAGAAGTGGGCTACTTTGGAGAGACGATCGACAACAACGAAGATAGCATTATTCCCTCTTTTGGTTCTGGGAAACCCGGTAATGAAATCCATACCGATTTTATCCCATTTCCATTCAGGAATCTCCAATGGTTGAAGGGTGCCAGCGGGCCGTTGATGCTCTGCTTTGACACGACGACAGACGTCGCAACTAGCAATGTATTGAGCGATTTCTCTCTTCATCCTGGTCCACCAAAACCTCTGGCGTAGGTCTTGATACATCTTAGTACTACCGGGATGAATGGTGAGAGGGGATTCATGAGCTTCCTTAAGGATCAATTGTCGTAAATGTTGTTTCTTGGGAACCACCAAGCGGTTCTCGAAGAAGACAACACCTCGTTCATCCATGGAAAAACATTTAGCAACTCCGCTAGCGATGTTTTCCTTAATCCGAGATATCCCTCTATCATACCGCTGAGCGGTAATGATTTGATCCGTAAGGTTAGGTTTCGCCACCAGGGTGGAAAGGAATCCTCGAGGAGCAATATGAAGGTTAAGCTTACGAAATTCCTTGTGGAGAAGTGGTTGACCTTGTTGCAACATCAGATTGTTACAATAAGATTTACGACTTAGTGCATCAGCCATGACATTGGCTTTGCCTGGGGTGTAAGTTATTCCTAAGTCGTAATCTGAGATCAACTCAACCCAACGTCTTTGTCTGAGATTCAAATCCGGTTGGGTGAAGATATATTTCAAACTTTGGTGATCAGTGTAAATTTCGCAACGATTACCCAGAAGGTAATGTCGCCAGGTTTTGAGTGCATGGACTACTGCTGCAAGCTCTAGATCATGAGTAGGATAATTATCCTCATGTGGACGCAACTGTCGAGATGCGTAGGCAATCACATGACGATCTTGCATGAGTATGCAACCTAGTCCTTGTCGCGAGGCGTCGCAATAGATAACAAAGTCCTTAGAAAAATCCGGTGGTACCAGCACGGGAGCAGATGTCAGGCGTCTTTTCAGTTCCTGAAAGCTGAACTCGCACTGTGGGGTCCACTCGAACTTTTTATCTTTCTTGAGGAGTTCAGTTAGAGGCTTAGCAACCTTGGAGAAATTCTCGACGAAGCGGCGGCAATAGCTTGCTAAACCAAGAAAACTCCGAACTTGCTTGACCGTTTCAGGTGGAGTCCAGTCAAGGACAGCTTGAACTCGCTTGGGATTGACAGCAATGCCCTTACCAGAGATTACATGGCCCAGGTAGGTCACTTCTGGCAACCAGAATTCGCACTTGGAGAATTTGGCATAAAGGCGATGCTCTCGAAGTTTCATCAATACTAACCTTAGATGTTCGGCATGTTCTTCCTCATTCTTGGAGTAGATGAGTATATCATCGAGGTATACCACGACGAATTTATCCAAGTATTCCATGAAGATCGAGTTCATTAACCGAGAAAAGGTGGCTGGAGCATTGGTTAATCCGAAGGACATGACGGTGTACTCGTATTGGCCGTAACGAGTGACAAAGGCCGTTTTGGGAATGTCCCCGTTCTTGATTTTGATTTGATGGTAGCCCAACCTCAAATCCATCTTGGAAAAGACTGAGGATCCTGCGAGCTGATCATACAGGTCGTTGATCCTGGGGAGCGGATACTTGTTCTTGATAGTGACCAAATTGACAGGTCGGTAATCTACAACCATCCGATCCGTTCCATCCTTCTTCTTGACGAAGAGGACGGGGCAAGCCCATGGAGATGAACTAGGACGGATGAAACCCTTTTGCAAGGACTCATCGAGTTGTTTCTTAAGCTCAGCTAGTTCTAGGGGTGCCATCTTATAAGGTCTCCTAGAGATTGGGACGGTTCCTGGAACAAGGTCTATCACGAACTCGACATCTCTGTCAGGTGGAACACCTGGCAGTTCCTCTGGAAAGACATCCGGGAAGTCACGGACTACCGGAATATCTTCGAGGTCTGGAAGGGGATTGGCATTTAGAGAGTAGAGCTGACGCTCCGATACTCGGGTCAAAACATTGACTGTCTTGCCCGATGGATGGGTAAGTTGAACAATTCTAGTTGAGCAGTCAATCTTGGCGTAATGAGCTGACATCCAGTCCATACCCAAGATGATGTTTATGTCTGAGGACTTGAGAGCTATTAGTGACGCAAGGAAGACCAATCTGTCAACAAGAATTTCATTTCCATGGCTGATTCTAGAGGTTTGCCACTTAGAACCAGGGGTTTGAATTACCATGGAGGTGGGCATGTCACAAAAGGTGGTGTTGTGCAAACGAGCATAGCTCTCAGAAATAAATGAATGAGATGCTCCAGTATCAAAGAGAACAGTTGCCGGATGGCAATTAACAAGGAGCGTACCGAGAACGACGTTGGGGTCCTCTTGAGTTTCTTCAGCTGAAACGTAGTTGACATGGCCACGAGCAGTGGTGGCTGGCTTGGCGACAAGCACCTTCGCTGTTGACTTACCACGTCCAACAGACTTTCCGAACTGACTGGGGTTGTTCTGGGGACAATCACGGATGTAGTGGCCCGGCTCACCACACTTGAAGCAAGTTATCATATTGGGGCGTGGAGCAGTATTGGCAGTGGGGCCACCAAAAGTCTTGGGCGGCACATACTGCTGATTAGGGCGAGGCGCCTCAAAGGATGGCCTCGGGGTATACCTGGGTGGCATAGCAGAATTTGGAATCCAGACCCGGCGCTTCTGAGATCCAGAGCCGGATGAAGATCCATAGTCACGGGAGTGCTTGCGTGAAGCTTCAAAATCGTTCTGCCCCGTCTCGGCACTGATGGCCTTATTTACTAGCTTCAGAAAAGAAATGCATTCATGCAGACGAAGGTCACGTCGGAGCTCAGGGCTAAGTCCCTTGCGGAACCTTGCCTGCTTCTTGGCATCGGTGGATACCTCTTCGGGAGCATAGCGTGCAAGCTTCCCAAACTCGCGACTGTATGCATCCACAGTCAGCTTCCCCTGGGTGAAATTACAAAACTCCTCCCTCTTGCGATCCATGAGGCCTTCCGGGATATGATGCTCACGAAAAGCGGCACCGAAATCAGCCCAAGTAGTGAGTTGCCCGACTGGGCGCATAGCTTCATAATTCTCCCACCAAAGGCTGGCAGGACCTTCAAGGTGATAGGCAGCAAAGGTGACTTTATCATCTTCAGCCACGTTGGCAGAACGTAGCTTGTGGGCGATGCTGCGGAGCCAGTCATCCGCATCGAGAGGTTCGATGGAATGGTTGAACTTTGGCGGGTACAGCTTGACAAAGTCATTGATGGACACCGAATTGATCCTCTGCTGTCGTGCAGTGTTCTGCTCAATCCGCTCTAGCAAGCGATTGGTGTCGCGCCTGTTGCGCTCTGCCTCCAGCATCACTTCGGCCAGAGAAGGTGGTTGAGGCAGACTTTCCTCTCTAGGTGCACTAGCTTCTCCCTGCTCCGAAGCAGCAGGGTTGCTGCGGGTGTTGACCATCCTGGGAAAACAACACAATGATTTAAACCAGGATGGCAAAATCTGGCCAAGGAAGTGCGGAATGTAATGGATAACAAGGAATGCAGAGATGATCATCCGTATGACATGGTAATATAGAAACTGCCATATATATACCAACGGTCATACACATCATACATAGTTCAGTACAAGCTCAAGCTGAAGTACAACTAAGACGGAAGACGTTACATCTCATCGGAGGCATTCCAAGCTCCCATACATTATTTTTCTACACCTCCGGAATTGATACACACTAAGTTATATTCCACAATCACGCAGGACGGTGGACATACAACTATTACAATACTAGCGAGACTGCTACTAGCTCAGACGGCTCCGTAGAAGTCCTCATAGAAGTCACCACCCAGACCTGGAAGCGGAACATGGTCATCTGGGAACAGACGGTCCTGGGGTGCTTGTGGACCATAGGGACTTGGATGCGGCCTCGGTCCAACAGATGGCGGCAGAAGAGGCCCACGAGGAGGGGTGATGCCTCCCACCTCACGCCATTCCATGAAGTCTGGCAGACTAGCCCGCACAGGGTACAAGTCTCTCGTGTCCATGTATCCGGCTTGCACAGCAGGTGCAAACCTCGTCAAGGTGGCCCAATGATCAGCACGAGCATTAAAGAGCTCCATACGCAAGGCCCGGTTTTCACGGTCCTTATCTTCCAACATCTCAGTAGTGGTGCAAAGGAGTGAGTCCTCATGGGATGCATCACTGTACATGCCCTGAAGGTAACCATGCGCCCCAGGGAGGGATGCTGGCATGTAGCAAAATTCAGTGTTGCTCAACAAAGCAGTTCTAGCTCGCATAATGGTCATCATCGAGTAGGCTGCATCTTGAACGGACATCCCAATAGTGATCCCGAGTCCATAAGAACGGTGGAGTGGTTCCGTGGCTCCGGGATATGATGGATATATCCTGACCGTGCACAGATATTGGCTCTGGTTAAAATCTCTAAACTGCTCTTCGACGGTGTATTCAGGGTACCATCGGTAACCTGCCTCGACCATCACTCGAACCAACATGGCGGTATGACCACATACACCGATGCAACGGGTCAGACGAACCACTTGGTTTTGGGGACGGGTAGTCATCTGAAAGCACAAAATAGTGCAAAGGCATTAGAATTTCTGGATGAAATTGGACAGCATAACGGCTGTAAATGCTCAGAAAAAGAATTGAGACATCCACAACAGTTTGCGAAACCACTCAACAACATCATATCAAGGTTCTGGTTCAGTTGGCAACATATTAAACTTTAGTAGAACTGAACTGGGTTGTACCAACAATCCTATAAGTTACTACGGATTTAGTAACACGTGAACCTGATAGAGAGAAGAGAGCCTAGTCCTTAACCCACGTAGAATGAGAAGAGAATGACTCAGAATAGAGGGCATAAGGTAAAGGAGTAAAAGAGCCTTCGTTCCCTCCCACAATCAATTCCCCTACATATAACTAAAGCATTTCTAGACTCGACATCGACCAGTTTGGCTTAGCGAACCTACAGGCAGTCCGGCTCTGATGCCAACGCTGTCAGGACCCCGATCCTAGGTCACATCGATCCAGCGTGTAACACATCATATCACTTTGCGGCCTCACGCACGGTATTCCCACGGGTGCCACCTTACCTGGCCCGGGACCGTTTGCGCCTTTTGGCTCACGTATATGATAGTGTCGCTAGCATCCATATGACAGAGAACCCGGGCCGACATGGCTAGTCGTGAACCCAAAGCGGCGCTAGCCTATGAGGACAGGCATACATGAATCACATTGAACATGTCGGTCATCAACGTATTTGTTCGGGCTGTAGCACTGGGCTAACAGGTCTCCGGTAACCCGGGCTGTAGCAGGCTAGGCAGGACTCCGAATAATAGCGCGTGACATTTCCCCGAAGGGACAGACATAGGAACGACGTGAAACACATGCCGGCCAGTCAAGTGTCCAAGCAGTAGTGCTGGGCTAGCAGGACTCCGGTGAACCGGGCTGTAGCGGACTACTATCGCTCAGAAGCACAAGACTTACATTTCCCCATATGAAAGGCTGCCAAGGATAAACAACTAGATAGTCGGATCCCACTCATACCAAGCATTTCAATCATACACACAATATGCCCGATATGAGTAAATACAACATGGCATCACAACAGTACTCTACGACTCAAGTACTTTATTTAGAAGGCTCCGAGGAGCCATACATATCATCCATACAGATAGGGGTCACATGACCCAACACTCAAGTCATACAAACATACAAGCACATGCGGAAGCAAAGTAGTCTGAGTACAGACACTAGAAAGAAAGAAGGCTTGACGAAGCCTGTCTATCTACAACGACCCTTCACAAGTCTTGGATCACCACCTGGTGATAAGTCACTCGTCAACGTCGAGGTCTACATAGAACCCATCAGAGGGGTTGGTGCAGTCGTCTGAAAAACATGATTAAAGCAACATGAGTACGAAGGTACTCAGCAAGTCTTACAACAGGAACCTACTATACATGCACATTCTCAAGAAGGTAGTGGGGTTATTGCAGCAAGCCAGCTTTGACTCTTGGCTAAGCTATCCTACGATAGACACCACTTGTAAATCATTTGTCGCACACGAGTCCACTATCACCATCACAATACTCCACCGTGGATCCTCTCTCGCCATCCTGCGAGAGGGCCATCCGCGGTACTCACACTTATCTTGAGAGTTTTAGTAGTATCCATTTAATTTGTCTATGAACTGATATAGGCAACCCAGAAGTCCATTACCGCGGACACGGCTATTCGAATAGATCATTTATAACCCTGCAGGGGTGTACTTCTTCACACATGTTTCCACCACTTAGCGTCTGCACACGACATGTGCTCGGCAGACTTCAAGCGAAAGCTGACGTGGGTGTAGACCACGACCTACCTAAACACTCAAGTCCCTAGTCCAGGTTTATCGCCTATTCGGGTTCCATCCGCAGGGAGTCCGGCCGAGGTTTCCACTAACGGCCCCGAACGATGTGAACAGGGTTCCCGAGACACCAAACGAGCGAGTCGGTACACCGTGCCACGTGCCTACCGCAACACAGCCCACCCCGATGGTCAGCACCGCGTGCGGCCCCCAGCATACTACAAACACCAGAAACTACTTTGCAACTCCTGGACAGAGGACAAGCGTGATCAAGAAGCCGAGAGAGTCAATTAAGGATCCCAATGTGTGGTAGTAACTGTATCATGGATCACAAACACAGAACTCAGTTCCTAAGGACGGCCTCAATGAAACAACCCACCATGTACTCCTACATGGCCTCTCATCGATTCCTTTACCAAATCGTGTTCAACACTTCACTCTTGTCACCGACACAACCTTTCACTCCAGTTCATCATCCCGATGAGCCAGACCTGACACAACTCTAAGCATAGCAAGCATAGCATGGTAGGAACACACACATATATTGGCTCAATCAACTCCTACACATGCTAGTGGGTTTCATCTAGTTACTGTGGCAATGACAGGTCATGCAGAGGAAGTGGGTTCAACTACCGCAACACACAGCAGTTTGAAACGCGTTGTCTTAATGCAGTAAACGAGAGCAGAAGCGAGAGCATGGGTTTGTATCGGAATGATCAATGGGTTGCTTGCCTGATGGAGTGGTCGTGGGATACTGCCCTTCAGTTGGATACTCGTAGATATCCTCGGAGGCAGAACCTACCACGATGAACACATCGGAACACAATCAAAACATGGCGATATGCAACAATATGATGCATGCTATGACATGGCAATATGAATGTGTCCTGACCTAGTGCAAGTTAAACCAGAAGGGAATGAACCCATTTGAACAAAAGATTCAAATGGCAACTCATTTATTAAGATTATATTAGTGTATCATCTTGTAATGCCTAAACAGTGGGTTTAACTTGTTCTGACATGCATGAAACCAGCACCAATGGATAGCTTGGATTTTTCTGATCATTTTTCATATATAGAACTTTGCATTTGGAGTTACAGATAATTTTCTATGAATTTTTGAAGTTTGAACTATTTTCTGGATTTTCCTGTATAAAATTAATTCCAGTAAATAAAATTACTGCGTCAGCATGAGGTCATGCTGACCTCAGCAAGTCAACAGCCGGTCCAGGTCAACTGACCAGTGGGCCCAGGGGGTTAGTGATTAATTAAACTTGTTTAAATAGTTTTAAACTAATCCAGTGATTAACAGAAGAGGGCCCCACCTGTCATTGACTCATCAGAGTCAACCAGGGCCCACCAGTCAACGGTCAGGGTCAACTCGCCGGCGTCTAGCCGCCGGCGAGGCCAGACGCGGCGGAGCAGAGTGGATTTGGCCGTTCCGGCCACCAAATGGGGCGCGGAAGGCATCTACGCACTCCTGGGAACGAGCCGCGGCTACTGGTGGAGTCAGTTGGGGTCGGGGTGGCCGGAGTTGGTGCCTGCGACGAGTTTGGCGGCGTCGGGGCTCGGGTGAAGGTGAAACCAGGGCTGCGGGGCACGGCGAGGCGCGTGGAGTGATGCGTCGGGCCCCTGGGTGTGCGGTGAGGCTAGTGGACAAGGTGGCGCGGCCGTTGGGTGGCCGGAGCTTCGTCGGCGACGAGCTCCGCGGCGGCGCGTGCGGGCGAGCTTCGTGCGCTCGTTGTAGGGCACGGGAAGAGGAACGGGGAGGATGGAGAGGTGGCCAGACTCACGGTGAATGCAGCGAGCGTCGAGGCGGACTCGGGGAAGGTCGGAGCTGAGCGGGGCGATGATGGCGATCTCGGCGGCCGGAGTTGGGGAAGACGGGGTCGGGGGCGATTCCAGAGCGGGCGAGCGCTCGGGGCTCGTCTTGCTCGAAGAAGAAGAGGGTGGCGGAGCTCGTGGACACGGTCGGGTGGCGCGGGGACGGCGGAGAGCGTGCCTACGGCGTACGTGCGGCGGCGGTGGCGTCGGCCATGGCGAAGGGGAGCGAGGGAGGCGAGGCAGAGGCGAATGGCGTGTCCAGGGGCTCGGGGCGACGACGTGGAGCGCGTCCAGGGCAGCAGGGCAGCGAGGAGGTGAAGTAGGGCGGCGGGGAGTTGCGTGGCGCTCGCTGGTGCCGGCGTCGAGCACCTGCGTGCCTGCCTGGCCGAGCCAAGCAGCTCGCTGGCGCGGCAGCTGGGCTGGGCCGGCAGGTGGGCCGGTTGCAGGCGCCAGGTAGGTAATTCCCTTTTTATTTCCTTTTACTATTCTTCTGTGACTTTGTAGACTTATTAAAAATACTAAAACAACTCCTAAAATCACCAAACTGCACCTGGTACTTAGTTAGAATATTTCCAGCCAGGAACATTTTAGTTTGGAGATATTTGAGCATTTGAAATATTTTATAAATTTTAAATGCCCAAATTCAAATACTAATGCATTAATTCAATGACCTTCTGTTGACCTAGAAAAATATGCACCATTTTTGCCAGAGGTTTCAACCCAAGACAAAGAGGGTGAACATTTTAGAAGGGCATTTCAGGTTCATTGAAAATATTTTTAGTAAACCCTGGTTGATTTCAGGAGGGGTGCTGGGGGTTCTGGCTTCCCCATTTCAAATTTCTGTCAAAAGTAAACATGATGCACACTCTAATGCATTAACTAGGTGGGATGTGACAATCTTCATCATCCCGGTGATCTCCATGATGAGGAGGGAGTAGTTCATCCTCGGGGCTGAGGGTATGTACCAGTAGCTATGTGTTGATCTCTCTCTCTCTCTCTCTCTCTCTCTCTCTCTCTCTCTCTCTTGTTCTTGACATGGCACGATCTTGATGTACCGCGAGCTTTGATATTATAGTTGGATCTTATGATGTTTCTCCCCCTCTACTCTCTTGTAATGGATTGAGTTTTCCCTTTGAAGTTATCTTATCGGATTGAGTCTTTAAGGATTTGAGAACACTTGATGTATGTCTTGCATGTGCTTATCTGTGGTGACAATGGGATATTCATGTGATCTATTTGATGTATGTTTTGGTGATCAACTTGCGGGTTCAGTGACCTTGTGAACTTATGCATAGGGGTTGGCACACGTTTTCGTCTTGACTCTCCGGTAGAAACTTTGGGGCACTCTTTGAAGTTCTTTGTGTTGGTTGAATAGATGAATCTGAAATTGTGTGATGCATATCGTATAATCATACCCACGGATACTTGAGGTGACATTGGAGTATCTAGGCGACATTAGGGTTTTGGTTGATTTTTGTCTTAAGGTGTTATTTTACTATGAACTCTAGGGCTGTTTGTGACACTTATAGGAATAGCCCAATGGATTGATCAGAAGGAATAACTTTGAGGTGGTTTCGTACCCTACAATAATCTCTTTGTTTGTTCTCTGCTATTAGTGACTTTGGAGTTACTCTTTGTTGCACGTTGAGGGATTGTTATATGATCTAATTATGTTATCCTTGTTCAGACAACTTGCACTAGTGAAAGTATGAACCCTAGGCCTTGTTTCAAAGCATTGCAATACCGTTTTCGCTCACTTTTATTACTTGTTACCTTTCTGTTTTTATAATTTCAGATTACAAAACCTATATCTACCATCCATATTGCACTTGTATCACCATCTCTTCGTCGAACTAGTGCACCTATACAATTTACCATTTTATTGGGTGTGTTGGGGACACAAGAGACTCTTTGTTATTTGGTTGCAGGGTTGTTTGAGATAGACCGTCTTCATCCTACGCCTCCCACGGATTGATAAACCTTAGGTCATCCACTTGAGGGAAATTTTCTACTGTCCTACAAACCTCTGCACTTGGAGGCCCAATAACGTCTACAAGACGAAGGTTGCGTAGTAGACATTAGGCGCGCCCTCCACCCTTGTGGACGCCTCGTGTCTCTTTTGGACTACTTTTAATTTTCCTAAAATTTTAAATATTCCAAAATGGAGAAAAATTAACATTGGAAACGTTTTGGAGTCGTTTTACTTACCGTACCACATACCTATTCCTTTTTGGAGTCTGAAATGTTCTGGAAAGTGTCCATTATGTACTCCTCCGGTGTTACAGTATTAATTATATTAGTCTCAACATTTATAAGAGTACCTGAGATGTAATGTTTGATTCTTTGACTGTTTACCACCTTCGGATTTGTGCCTTCGGCATTGTTGATTTTTATGGCACTAAAATGATAGACCTCCTCGATAATGTAAGGGCCTCCCCATTTAAAGAGAAGCTTTCCTGCAAAAAATCTTAAACGAGAGTTTTATAGCAAAACATGATCACCTACATTAAACTCACGCTTTTGGATCCTTTTATCATGCTATCTTTTAAATTTTTCTTTAAACAACTTGGCATTTTCATAGGCTTGGGTTCTCCATTCATCGAGTGAGCTAATTTCAAATAACCTCTTCTCACCGTCCAGTTTGAAACCATAGTTGAGCTCTTTAATAGCCCAATATGCCTTATGTTCTAGCTCAAGAGGTAAGTGACATGCTTTTCCATAAACCATTTTATATGGAGACATACCCATAGGATTCTTATAAGCAGTTATATAAGTCCACAAAGCATCATCAAGTTTCTTAGACCAATTGGTTCTAGATCTATTAACAGACTTTTGCAAAATTAATTTGATCTCTCTGTTGCTCAATTCTGCTTGACCACTACACTGAGGATGATAAGGAGATGTAGTTCTATGGTTAACATCATACTTAGCAAGCATTTTACGGAAAGCACCATGAATAAAACGTGAACCACCATCAGTCATTAAATATCTAGGGACTCCTAACCTTGGAAAAATAACTTCTTTAAGCATCTTAATAGAAGTGTTATGATCAATATTACTAGTTGGAATAGCTTCTACCCACTTAGGGACATAATCAACAACAACTAAAATATGTGTATACCCATTAGAGGAAGGAAAAGGTCCCATGTAATCAAATCCCCAAACATCAAATGGTTCAATAAAAAGTGGGCATTTCTTGACGCTTACCGATATTACCTATTCTTTGACATTCATCACAGGATAAGACGAACTTACGAGCATCCTTGAAAAGAGTAGGCCAATAAAACCCAGACTGCAATACCTTGTGAGCAGTTCTGTCTCCCACATGATGCCCTCCATAAGCTTCGGAGTGACATTTCCATAGGATTTGTCCCTGTTCATGCTCAGGTACACAACGTCTAATAATACCATCTACTCCTTTATAAAGATGTGGGTCATCCCAAAAGTAATGTCTTAAATCATAGAAGAATTTTTTCTTTTGTTGGTATGTAAAGCTAGGTGGTAAATATTTAGCAACAATGTAACTAGCATAGTTGGCATACCAAGGAGTGTTATGAGAAACATTTGTTGCAGCTAACTGCTCATTAGGAAAACTATCATCAATAGGTAATGGGTCATCAAGGACATTTTCTAACCTAGATAAGTTGTCAGCTACGGGATTCTCTATTCCTTTCTATCAGTGATATGTAAATCAAATTCTTGTAGCAAGAGAACCCATCGAATAAATCTAGGTTTAGCATTTTTATTTTCCATAAGATATTTAATAGCAGGATGGTCGGTGTGAACAATTAATTTTGAATCAACAATGTAAGATCTAAATTTATCACAAGCAAACACCACCACTAGAAATTCTTTTTCAGTAGTAGCATAATTTCGTTGTGCGCTGTCTAGAGTTTTACTAGCATAATGAATAACATTTGGTTTCTTATCAACTCTTTGTCCCGGAACAACACCAACAACATAATCACTAGCATCACACATAATTTCAAAAGGCAAATTCCAGTCAGGTGGTTGAACAATAGGTGCAGAAATTAAGGCGTTCTTGAGTGTTTCAAAGGCTTCTAAACAATCATCATAAAAAACAAAAGGAATATCCTTTTGCAAAAGATTCGTAAGGGGCCTAGAAATTTTAGAGAAGTCTTTGATAAATCTCATATAGAAACCAACATGACCTAAGAAACTACGAATACCTTTGATATCTTTAGGACATGGCATTTTCTCAGTTGCATCAACCTTAGCTTTGTCCACTTCAATACCTCTTTCAGAAATTTTATGGCCCAAAACAATACCTTCATTAACCATTAAGTGGCACTTCTCCCAATTCAAGACAAGATTTGTTTGCTTGCATCTATGCAAAACTCAATCAAGATTGCTTAAACAATCATCAAAAGACTTCCCATAAACGGAAAAGTCATCCATGAAAACCTCAACAATCTTTTCACAAAAATCAGAGAATATAGCAGTCATACATCTTTAAAAGGTAGCAGGTGCATTGCATAAACCAAAAGGCATACGTCTATAATCATAAGTTCCAAAGGGACAAATAAAAGTGGTATTTTCTTGATCAGGTTGACACTACAAAAAAAGACACATCCGTGACATTTTGGGCCGAACGAAATTTTTTCTGTCGTACGTATGACACTTCTATGACGATAATTGTGACAAAACCCGGTATCATCATAGATGTGGCGGGCTCCTACTTCTATGACAAAAAATCATGACAAAAAATGGGCTTTTCATCCTGGGTGGGCCGGAGACGCAGCTGCATGACATTCTTTGGGCTGTCCATGACGGAAAAAACCGTGGTAGAAGCGAGGGGGAGGAAAATTTCAGGGAGTTCCAGGTTATGGTGGGAGGTCGGGGGCCGAGCGATGCGCGTTTCTCTCGTACACGTACGCGCGTGTGTGCGAGGCGTTGGCTCTAACTGAACCCGAGCAAGGTGTTGGGCTCTAACTTAACCCGAGCGATTGCACTGCAGGCTACACATTACTGAACCCGAGCGATCGATCGATGGCTGTGAACTGAACCCGATCGAGCGATTCCTTCGCTACTGCTGCTAACTGAAGCCGATCGATGCTGCCTCTGGGATGAACAGTGAGCGTTGTGGGGGGTGGAGTTTGGATGAACAGTGAGCGGTGGTGTTGCCTCTGATGAACAGGACCCCGTGGTGTGGTGGAGGGCTGGATGAACAGTAGACGGTGGAGGGGTGCCCGTGGAGGGGTGGTTGAACAGGACCCCGTGGTGTGGAGGGTTGGATGAACAGTAGACGGTGGAGGGGTGCCCGTGGAGGGGTGGTTGAACAGGACTCCGTGGTGTGGAGGGCTGGATGAACAGTAGACGGTGGAGGGGTGGTTGAACAGTAACCGGTGGAGTAGCGCGCGATGGAGGCTGGATGAACAGGAGCCCGTGGAGGCTGGAGGAGGTCGACGGTGGAGATGACCAGTATCCCGTGGAGTCCCGTTTTGCGGTACGCCACACCCCTCCCGATGAACAGGACCCCCGTTTCGACCGTAGCGCTCCAGCACAAGTCTGTTTCGTCCGTTTTGCGGTACGCCACACTCCTCCCGATCAACAGGACCCCCGTTTCGACCGTAGGAGGTCCGTTTCGTCCGTTTTGCGGTACGCCACACCCCTCCCGATCAACAGGACCCTCGTTTCGACTGTAGGAGGCCCGTTTCCTCCGTTTTGCGGTACGCCACACCCCGCCCGATCAACAGGACCCCGTTCCGAATGTAGGAGGTCCGTTTCCTCCGTTGTGCGGTACGCTAGGCCTCGTTTCCATCGCATGTTCCGTCCAAGACCTCCCGATGAACACGACCACGCATTCCGTTCCAACCCAGCCGGTTGGCTCCCACGCGTTCCGTTGCCTCCCCATGAACACGACGCATTCCGTTGCCTCCCCATAAACACGATGCATTCCGTTGCCTCCCCATGAACACGACAACGATGCTGTTTCTCTGTTCCGTCCCAGCCATGTACACGAGCCCTAGCCATACGTATGCGCGAGTAGGCATTCGAGACCCTGCCCGTATGTACACATACGTGGCCGTATTTTCTTTCAAGCACCCTGGCCACTGTACGTACGTGTACATGCTACGTGCGCACCTCTACTACGACACATTCGCGCCTCTACTACGACACGTGCGCGCCTCTACATCCACTAGTATATATGTACGTACACATTCGCGACCAGAATGACAACGCTGCGTACGCTTCGACCAGGTGGGTCCCGACTGTCAGGCACTTCCTTGCGTGCGAAGATGTAGCTGGTGGGTCCAGCATTCAGGGGGGAAATGTTTTTTTCACGAAATACGGTGGCCCGTCCAGTGGGTCCCCGCTATCAGGTGGAGGAATAATTATTTTGCACGTAATAAGGAGGCACTTCCTTGCTGGGGCCGTGGACCCAGCTGTCAGCCTCTCCACGTACAGTCCACGTCCGATGGAAACCGTTCCTTGACCACGTTGACCACGCCGCGCCAAGAGCACCAGGGCGGTGGACGACGGCGAGGCCTAGGAAGGGAACGACACGGAGGCAGGGAAGACTTGGCAGTTGTTTCCCACGCGGAGGGGAGTACGACTGTATGAGGGTTTACTGGTTCGTCTGCCATCGCCGGAGAATAACAACAGGTGTGGGTGAGTAGAGGGATGGCTAGGCCAGCGATGGGAGTACGGTGGGGCGGTGAGGCCTGCGCGGCAGCAGAGCCGGCCGCAGGAAGGAGGGAGCAGGCAGTCCCGCCTGCGCTTGTTTGAGCGGCTGGAGAAGGAAGAGCAGAGATTGAAGAAGCACGACGGCCGTTGGATGGCCATCCAACAGTCACTGCTTGTGCGTCAACCTTTTTTTAGGAAAGCCTCAAATTTGTGGAAAACAGCATACAACCCATCTTCCATTATTTCTAATAGTTTACAACCCATTTGCTAATTATTAAGGTTTTTTTGGAGCCCGTATTCTTTTTGTTAGCATTACAGCCCATATTGTGGCCACGGTTAAAAAATTATACGAAATTTTGCATATTTCGGTGCGGTCGGAACTGTTTTTAATCCCGAAATTTCGCCTCACATTCAAACTGATTTTAAAAATAAATGCATCTCAATATAAAATTCAACAAATTCTTCACGCATAAAATTAATGTAATTTAAAATCTCGAAATGAAAAAAAAGATATTTGAAACTAATTGCCGGTTTGATGTGTTTTAAAAATGTACAACCCATTTCTCATTACTGATGGGCCATTTTCTCGGCCAGCCGAATGAAAGCTCTCCTCGTCTTAAAAGATTTGCAGCCCAACAGGCCTGACAAAGCGACTTACTTGGCAAATCACAAAAAACTGGGTTGTGGCCGTGGACCCAGTTGTCAGCCTCTCCACGTACAGTACTCTTCCGATGGAATGTCGTTGACCACGTTGACCACGCCGCGCCGAGAGCACCAAGGCGGTGGACGACGGCGAGGCCTAGGAAGGTGATGACACGGAGCCGGGGAAGACGCGGCAGTGGATGCCCACGCAGAGAGAAGTATGATGGTTCACTGGTTCGGCTGCGGTGTGAGGCTGCCGTCGCCACAGGGCCTGGCTAGCGGTGGGATTAGTAGGGGGCGATGAGTCCTCAATAGCAGCACAGCCGACCACTCGAGGCAGGAGCAGGCGGTCTCCCCGGCGCTGGTTGGGGCGGCTGGTGCAAGAAGAGCAGCGATTGAAGAAGCAGCAGGACCGTTCGATTCAAATCCAACGGTTACTGCTGCTAGAATCGTTTGTTGACTAAGTTGACAAGCCCTGCGTACGCGTCAACTTAGTAGCCCCACAGGTCAGCCTCCCAACCGGTGCGCCCCAGATCAGTGGGCGGAATCGTTTTCTTCGCGTAATAAGGAGGCAGTTGATTGCGTGCGGCCAGGCCAGCGGAGGGAGTAGGGTGGGCCGGGGAAGCCTGTGCGGCATCATAGCGGGCCACAAGAGGAGGGAGCAGGCAGTCCCGCCGGCGCTAGTTTAGGCGGCTGGAGCAGAAAGATCTAAGATTTAAGAAGCACGTCGGCCGTTGGATGGACATTCAACAGTCACTGCTGCTAGAATTGTGTGTTCACTGACAAAGCCTTGCGTAAATAAGTCAACCTCGAAATCTGTGGCGTGTACAACCCATTTTCTATTATTTTTATAATTTTTACTCATTTTCTAATTCATATGGAATTTATTGCATCCCGTTTTCCATTTTTAGAATTGTTGGTTTTTCTGGTCAGTACCAGGGTCAAAAAGTTAACTAAATATGTGGGAATTTTTGAAAAATCACAATTTTTTGCTGGGGAACGAAATATTCTTAATCCAAAAATTAATAGCCATACTAAAAGAAATTTATAAATAAATTAGTACTATGTCATGTTAAATCCAATGAAATACGCATAAGATATCAGTGAAGAACAAAAACAAAAAAAGAAACTTATATCCCATTTGCTATAAATTTTTTGGAATTTTCAACCCCTTTGGATATTACTTTTAACAGATATTGACCATACTCTTAAGCCAGGCCAGAATACATCCCTCCTCGTCTTGAAAGATTTGCAACCCAGTAATTCGGAGAAAACAAATAGGCCTAGCTTGGGTATTCTTCAAAAATAAATACTTGGCTACCTATTTTCCCAAAGAACTGGTGCATGAGCATTTAGCTTTATTTATTTATTTATTTATTTATTTACTTATTTATGTTTAGGGGACCATGAGCATGTACCTGGGCCGGATTCATGTGAGAGCCTCCCTTCCAGTTAATTAAGGGCTTCTCTATTGGGCCTTCATCAGTGGGCTGCATGTTATCAACAAGTGGAAAATGTGTTCCGTACGAAAAATAGTATGCGCTACGTACGGTACGGGGCACTAAAGGATCGAACCGTGCAACGACTTCCAAAACATTGTGTTTGTCGTTCTAACAACACCTTTATTCAACCAACAGACGAAATATACTACTGATTGTACATTGAAAACAGCAGCAGCAGCAACCAGGGCTGGGGGTGCAACAGAAGCAGTAAGCAGGCCAGAAGAGTGAAGACGCAACTCTCTCTTCCAAACCAAACATCAACCATCATTACAAAAAGGGCTACCAAAAAATAACAAGTGTATGCATCAAACTAAATAAAGATCCTACTACACCAAGTGTACGCATCTAACTAACTGGCTCAGTTAGACGTTACTATTTATTAAGCTGTGGAGATTGGTTGACGGCTTAAACTAGATGGGTGCCTGACGGGGGAAACTCCAGCCAGCAGGTTGAAATCTGATACTTGCGACCCTCTCTCCTACTTTGGGCTGCAGAGCGTGGCGGCACATATCAGGGTATGGTGCATGCAGAGACGCATGGTACGCTATGTACACACAGTTTTGCCTGATGAACGAAACCGCGCTGCCATCATGATCCTTGCCGTCGGTTATCTCCTGGTTAATCGGATAATTCAGTCTGACAAACAGAGAGCGTGTACCAAGGCTACTTACCAGCCTCCAGTCAAAAATTCCTGAAGGCCCAGAGAAGCTGGGATCCTGCTCAAAGACCTTGCAGTGACTGTGATTGTATTTCGCGAATCAACACATCCGGTACGTGCGAACCATCATCAATCTTTCGCCGTCGTCTGATCGAGCCAGGAACCACCTGCAACTGCCATGCCGCTTTTCTTTGAAAGGTTGTAGGATTAGGAAGGGTAGGGACACCAGGCGACCTACAACATCATATCAAGTTGGAGTCAAATAAAAAAGGGCTCTTGATTTAGTCAATCTTAAGAACAACATGTTATGAGCATGAATATTTTTTCGGCAAATGTTGACAGTAATATAAGCAAGCCATCATGATATCATAGGAAAGTAACATACTGTTGTAACAGCCGTTTGTAGCGATGACTGAAGTAGGCCAGCAATACGTCCAGCCATAGAAGGAGTCGACAACGTAAATGAAGCCCTTGTGTTCAATGGAATCAGAGAACCATGGAGGATGTATGATCCTGCGATGGACGTGCAGATTTATCCACTTACCGCAGTGACCTATCAGATAGGCGAGACCACGGTCAAAGAATGCAATTAGCATGAAGTCTTTATAATTCGCAGATCTTGTGGGCACTTGGCAGATTACAACCTTGAGCAAATCAAACTTGGTATTATGTTGGCTACTGTAAGATTCCGAGTATTCTAGGCCGTGGTGCCAAAGCAGTGCAGTGTTAATGAAAGGAAGGGGGATCAATCGCCGGGTGTAGACCTCCACAAGCATCCAGCTGCCGTGACCGTCGACGAGCACCATCCAAGACGTGTTCATACTGACCCAGTACATATCGTTAATGTAGTTAGGGCT
Organism: Aegilops umbellulata; assembly: GCA_032464435.1. Taxonomy (NCBI): domain Eukaryota; kingdom Viridiplantae; phylum Streptophyta; class Magnoliopsida; order Poales; family Poaceae; genus Aegilops; species Aegilops umbellulata. The sequence continues at coordinate 326,867,862 of CP136058.1, read as the reverse complement.
GACGGGGATCGGATCGCAGTCAAGGGGGTTGATGCTCACCACCCTACGATCGTTATGCTGCGTGACACGCCGTTTCTGAAGATCAGACGGCATCAGCAAGCAAGGAGCTGGCTTAAAAAGCTCCGGCCTGAGGGGTTTGAGTAAACGGTACAGCCCCGACGAGCACACGGCGAGCGGCATGGTACTGAGATTGTCCACACGCGAAACAATGAGCTTGATTACCTCTATGGGGAGCAAATTCCAGCCACTCTTTCGGCGGAAGCTGCTCGGTTCAGCCATTGTTAGTGCTTGGGTTTCGGACGAGGGGGGAGGCGCCTTAGTGCTACCTCTTGAGCACTGCGTTCGATTTCCCCGAAGAGGAGAGGATGATGCAGCAAAGTAGCATAAGTATTTCCCTTAGTTTTTGAGAACCAAGGTATCAATCCAGTAGGAGGCTACGCGCGAGTCCCTCGTACCTACACAAAACAAATAGCTCAACGCAACCAACACGATTAGGGGTTGTCAATCCCTTCACGGTCACTTACGAGGGTGAGATCTGATAGAGATGATAGATAATATTTTTGGTATTTTTGGTATAGAGAAAGAAAGTAAAAAGTGAAAGGCAAAGTAAAAAAGCAAAGCAATAATAAAGTGATGGAGATTGATATGATGAGAATAGCCCCAGGGGCCATAGATTTCACTAGTGGCTTCTCTCAAGAGCATACGTATTTCTACAATGGGTGAACAAATTACTATTGAGCAATTGACAGAATTGAGCACAGTTATGAGAATATCTAGGTATGATCATGTATATAGGCATCACGTCCAAGACAAGTAGACCGACTCTTGCCTGCATCTACTACTATTACTCCACACATCGACCGCTATCCAGCATGCATCTAGAGTATTAAGTTAAAAATAGAGTAACGCCTTAAGCAAGATGACATTATGTAGAGGGATAGTTTCATGCAATATGATAAAAACCCCATCTTGTTATCCTCGATGGCAACAATACCATACGTGCCTTGCTGCCCCTTCTGTCACTGGGAAAGGACACCGCAAGATTGAACCCAAAGCTAAGCACTTCTCCCATTGCAAGAAAAACCAATCTAGTAGGCCAAACCAAACTGATAATTTGAAGAGACTTGCAAAGATAACCAATCATACATAAAAGAATTCAGAGAAGATTCAAATATTGTTCATAGATAGACTTGATCATAAACCCACAATTCATCGGTCTCAACAAACACACAGCAAAAAGAAGATTACATCGAATAGATCTCCACGAGAGAGGGGGAGAACATTGTATTGAGATCCAAAAAGAGAGAAGAAGCCATCTAGCTACTAACTATGGACCCAAAGGTCTGAGGTAAACTACTCACACTTCATCGGAGGGGCTATGATGATGTAGAGGCCCTCCATGATGATGGCCCTCTCCGGCGGAGCTCCGGAACATGCCCCAAGATGGGATCTCGTGGGTACAGAAGGTTGTGGTGGTGGAATTAGGTTTTTGGCTCCGTCTCTGATCGTTTGGGGGTACGTAGGTATATATAGGAGGAAGGAGTACGTCGGTGGAGCTTCGAGGGGCCCACGAGGCAGGGGGGCGCGCCCTCCACCCTTGTGACTGCCTCTCTTCTTTCTTGACAGAGGGTCCAAGTCTCCTGGATCATATCTGATGAGAAAATCATGCTCCCGAAGGTTTCATTCCGTTTGGACTCCGTTTGATATTCCGTTTCTTCGAAACACTGAAATAGGCAAAAAAATAGCAATTCTGGGCTGGGCCTCCGGTTAATAGGTTAGTCCCAAAAATAATATAAAAGTGGAAAATAAAGCCCAATATAGTCCCAAACAGTAGATAATATAGCATGGAGCAATCAAAAATTATAGATACGTTGGAGACATATCACTTAGCGGGGATGGTAGAGCGGACAAAGATGGAGAAGCGAATATGTGCTGCGGGAAGTGGACAGGTGATGATGACTACATCACGCCGCTTGACTTACGAGACACATACCAGCAGCGTAGGGTCATATCAAAGTCAGACAACTTTCTTGAGTGATCACAGTACTGGTACTCCCTACAGTACGTGCTACTATGCCCTAACTTGCTTGAGTAGAGTAGTAGTGGAGTAGGACTCTGCTCTACTACTAGCATCGGAGGAGTAGTATGTTCTAATCTAAAATAGTTACAAACTTCAATGCCCCCTACAACCACTCCCTCCTGCGCTCCGTTCGACGGCCGCAACGTCCCCTACAGCCACTCCCTCCTGCGCTCCGTTCGGCGGGCGCTATTGAAATTTGGGGAGCGCACTCTCGCGACTGCTAGCAGCGACGACTTCACCGACAACGACTTCTTCCCCGACCTCGGCAACCTCTTCCTCAATGACATGGGCGACAACCTCAATGCCAATGGTGCTGCTCCCGTTGCACTATATGTGTTTCTGTCCTTCCTGTTCGAAATCATGGAAGAATTCATGTTTCTAGTCTGTGTCCTAGATTCGATCTGTTTATCTACTATGCTAGTCCGCATGATTAGTTTAATCTCTGTTATAGCCATCATGATTTATTTTGTGCTTATTCGGACTAAATCTCATAGTAACTTGCTCATATATTCAACTGGCGGAACGTCCCCTACAGACACTCCCGTTTCATGGACGGCATGGTTGATGCCTCCAAGGAGCCCTTCGTCTACTGCTATGAGTGCCCGGTGCCATTTTGGGGCTCGCCGGCAGACATCGTGCATCACCTGACGCAGGCGTGCGGCAATCACTACTGGCCCTTGGCGAAGAACATCAAGTATGAGACGTGCTACCTGTTCACCGTGCCGGAGTCGCTGGAGGATCAGCGCTGCCTGCTAGTCTCGAAGGAGGACTGCAGCATCTTCCTCTTGATCGCGGCCACCGGCGAGGCCCATGCAGGCCGCCGCCACATCTCTGTAGTGTGTGTCAGGGGCGACGCCGCTAACGCTGACACTGACACGAGGCCGATGTACGGGTGCATGCTCACTATTACTACCCCTCGGAGGTCCGTGGGCGGCGACACTGGCTACGCCAAGCATACTTGGACTCTCCCGAGCTGGGACTTTCCCGCCGATGTGGACATGGAAGACGCACGGTGTTATTTGACCCCCTACAATGTGCACGGGACTCCAAGGAGGTTCACCTGGACATCTGCATATTCAAGTTAAATGTTGATCATTAGTTTTCGCTCAATGTAATCCGCTGTCTAAGCATGTGGAGACTTCCATGCATGATCTTGCTCTATTGGAGTATCTGAAAGTGCAACTATCCCTAGGTGGTTTTGGTAATTCCTAACAACATATAGCTCATTGAGCTAACATTATTCCAAGATGAATATTTCAGAAAAAGCTCAATGGATGGCATGGCATGGATGAGGAAAGTGGATCCCTCAAAATTATGAGGACAAAGGATTGGCTCTAATTTCAAGGAAAAGACTCTACATTTTATGTTTTAGTGATCCAAGATCACATTGAGTCCATAGGAAAGGCTAATACTATTAAGGAGGGATGAGGTGTTGCTTAATGAGCCTCTTGCTTCATGTGCTTAGTGATATGCTCCAAAAATCCTCAACTACCTTTCCATATCCACATACGATCTAAACTAAAAGTCAAACTCGGCCCCACCGATTCTTTCTATCCGGAGCCACCGAGTTTCATTTGTCATAGCCACTGCCACAAACCCTGGCAAATCCGTTTCACCGATAGGGATCTCGGTCTCACCTAGATGGGATTGCAATTTCTCTATTTCCCTTCGTAACATTTTGGTCCAACCGAAGTGAGCGAACGGTCCCACCGAGATTGCAATGTAAATTCACTGTTTCCCTTTCGTAACATTTCGGTCTCACCGAAAAGAGCGAATTGGTCCCACCGAGTTTACCTGACCAACCCTTGGTTAGCTTATTACCAAAATCGGTCTCACCGAGTTTGTGTAATCGGTCACACTGAGATTACGTTATGCCCAAGCCCTAACCATATCGGTCTTACCGAGTTGCATCTGAGTCCCACCGAAAATCCTAACGGTCACTAGGTTTGCTAAATCGGTCCGACCGAGTTTAACGATTCGGTCCCACCGAGTTTGGCAGATTGTGTGTAACGATTAGATTTTGTGTGGAGGCTATATATACCCCTCCACCCACTCTTCATTCGTGGAGAGAGCCATCAGAACAGATCTTCACTACCAATACACATTTTCTGAGAGAGAACCACCTACCCTTGTGTTGAGCTCAAGATATTCCATTCCTACCATATGAATCTTGATCTCTAGCCTTCCCCAAGTTGCTTTCCACTCAAATCTTCTTTCCACCAAATCCAAATCCTGTGAGAGAGTGTTGAGTGTTGGGGAGACTATCATTTGAAGCACAAGAGCAAGGAGTTCATCATCAACACACCATTTGTTACTTCTTGGAGAGTGGTGTCTCCTAGATTGGCTAGGTGTTACTTGGGAGCCTCCGACAAGATTGTGGAGTTGAACCAAGGAGTTTGTAACGGCAAGGAGATCGCCTACTTCGTGAAGATCTACCGCTAGTGAGGCAAGTCCTTCGTGGGCGACGGCCGTGATGGAATAGACAAGGTTGCTTCTTCGTGCACCCTTTGTGGGTGGAGCCCTCCGTGGACTCGCGCAACCGTTACCCTCCGTGGTTTGAAGTCTCCATCAACGTGGATGTACGATCGCACCACCTATCGGAACCACGCCAAAAACATCCGTGTCTCCAATTGCGTTTGAATCCTCCAAACCCTTCCCTTTACATTCTTGCAAGTTGCATGCTTTACTTTCCGCTGCTCATATACTCTTTGCATGCTTGCTTGAATTGTGTGGAAATTGCTTGACTTGTGCTAAGATAGCTAAAATCTGCCAAGAACTAAAATTGGGAAAAGGATAGATTTTTATTTGGTCAAGTAGTCTAATCACCCCCCTCTAGACATACTTCTGATCCTACAAGTGGTATCAGAGCTTTGGTCTCCATTTGCTTTGATTTCCATAGCTTTTGGTGGTCATAGCCTTGGTTTCACAACCTAGGAGAGTATGGCGTCTAGTGAGGGAAATTATCACCGTAGAGGTCCTTACTTTGATGGTACTAATTTTGCTAGTTGGAAGCATAAAATGAAAATGCATATTCTTGGACATAACCCCGCCGTTTGGGCTATTGTGTGTGTTGGCTTGCAAGGTGACTTCTTTTATGGGAAAGAACCAAACCGTGAAGCTACTGCGGAAGAGTTGAAGATGCTGCAATACAACGCTCAAGCTTGTGATATTCTCTTCAACGGATTGTGCCCCGAAGAATTCGACAAAACCAGCCGTCTTGAGAATGCAAAGGAAATTTGGGATACTTTGATTGATATGCACGAAGGTACCGACTCCGTCAAGGAATCCAAATTGGATGTGCTTCAAAGTCAACTTGACAAGTTCAAAATGAAGGATGGTGAAGGTGTCGCTGAAATGTACTCTAGGCTTGCCCTTATCACAAATGAGATTGCCGGCTTCGGGAGTGAAGAGATGACCGATAGATTCATCATCAAGAAAAACTTAAGAGCCTTGGATGGAAAATATGATACCGTGTTCACATTGATCCAAATGATGCCCAATTACAAAGATCTCAAGCCAACGGAAGTCATTGGAAGAATTGTTGCTCATGAGATGTCACTCAAGGATAAAGAGGAACTTCACAACAAATCAAGTGGAGCTTACAAAGCCTCATGTGAAGCCCCCACATCATCAAGTGAGAAACAAACCTTCAATGAAGAATTGAGCTTAATGGTGAAGAACTTCAACAAGTTCTACAAGAGTAGAAGCAAAGATAGAAGCTCCAAGTCAAGGTCCTACAATGACAAAAGATCTTCTAGTCGAGAGCGAAACTGCTACAATTGTGGAAGACCCGGATACTATTCCAATGAGTGTACGGCTCCCTACAAAACAAGAGAAGATTCTCCCAAGAGAAGGAGTAGAAGAGAAGAATCACCATCTAGAGAAAGAAGGACTAGAGATGATCGTTATGAACGAAGATACTCACGGAGAAGCAAGGATTCGGAAAGAAAGGACAAGTCATCAAAGAGCTACACAAAACGAAGACATCAAGCTCATGTTGGTGAATGGGTATCCGGATCCGACTCCGACAACCACTCCGAGAGAAGTTATCACTCCGATTCCGAATATACTCAAGATGAAGGTGTTGCCGGTCTAGCACTTGTGTCAACCAACTCCTACGACATATTTGACTCACCAAATTAAGGAGTTGGAACATGCTTCATGGCTAAAGGCCCAAAGGTATCACACCCCGAGTATGTTGATTTCAATAGTGATGAAGATGACTTGTTAGGTGATGATGATTTACTTGTTGACAACTCTAGTGATGAATACTACGATGAAACGTCAATTAATCATGCTAATCAAGATAAAACGAATGACAATGATAAGGAGAAGATTGAGTCTCTAACTAAAGAACTAAACACTCTTAAGTTAGCTCATGAAACTATCTTAGAAGATCATCGAGAACTTTTAAGAACACATGAGAAATTACGCTTTGAAAAGCTCAACCTTGAGCAAGAGCATGAGTTCTTAAAAGCAATCAATGATGATCTTCGTAAGAAAAGTTCTTACATTGCCAAGCGTTCACTCTTATCCACTTACATGCCTCAAGTCAAGTATAGTAACAAGAACAAGAAAGATTCTTCCTCTAGTAGTAACAATGATCATGTTAAATCCAATATTGTTGCCTCTAGTAGTTCTCTTGATTCCACTAATGATTCTCTTAGCCAAGTTACACTTGAGCAAGAAAATAGTCTATTGAAGGGAATTATAGAGAAAGGACTTTACAAGAGCCTTGCCGGGAGTAAGCAATTCGAGGAAATTGTACGCAAGCAAGGAAGGCACCAGAAGAATCAAGGTGTTGGTTTTGAACGAAAGTTCAATGCCAATGGAGTTGAGTGGGAAGAAGATCAATACCGCAAGACAAAGTTTGTTCATCAACAAGAGAAGTATGATCCTACTTCTTTCAAAGGGACACAAGATCAAGATGATCTTCCACCACAAGACAACAAGCAAAAAGGCAAGGACAAGCTTCAAGAGGAAATTGATGCATTTGAAGAAGCTCCTAAGACCTTAGTCAAGTGGATTCCCAAGACTACTTCAAGTTCCACTTCATCAAGTACGACTACAACTCCAAGGATTCCCATCAAGATGGTGTGGATCCAAAAGAAGAAGAACTAGCGAGTTCTTGAGGGTGACTCCGCCAACATACTTAACTCTTATCATCTTGGCAAGAACAAGTGCAATCAACTTCCATATCTTGCACTAGTTCAAGGAGTCACAAACCCTCTTGTTGGTAAGTCAAGGGACAAGGTAACCTAAAAGCTTTCATAGACATCATCTTATGTGTGCATCACTCTATGTCTATGGATATCCTTGTTTGTTCCTTGTGGGACTAACCCATGTAGGTATTGAAAGTGCAATTCACTCCAATGGATAGCTCCAATTGATCTACATCAACATTGAGCATCCACATCTTCAACATCTACATGAAGTCATCATCGACAAAACCCAAGGTTAGTTCATCCCTCTTAGGGGGGATATCACATCTAGGGGGAGCTTTACTCTAAGATTTGAGCTAAAGCAACTCTAATGATGTGAACACAACAATACTTTATGTAAAAGTGGTAACCCCACTTGTGCTTAAACGGTGAGTATGACCTATGATCAAATGTTCTCATTTACCTCCTAAGTCAATATACTCATATATAGATGACCTAGTCATCGCCAATTGCTTGATAGATGCTAGAATTGGTTGTGCATGCTTTGCCACATATTTCAATTGCCATTTTATTGTGTGAGCATGTTGAGTGCATATTTTACTCATTCGAGGACATCCACTTGTTGTTTTGATTGATTGGTTTTCTTTTCTTGCTAAGTGGATGGACAAGAATGCCTAAGAACCTTCTCTAGATATCTATGCTTTTCTCATCTCAAACTCTATTCATGCTACATCACAAAATTTGATCAAGTCAGATTCAAACCACTATGTGTGAGGAGCATTCGGAGTTCCCGACTTGTCATAGACTTAAACTTCCAAAACTTCTTTGTGCTTTTCGGTCTGACCGATTCCTACATTTCGGTCATACCGAGATCACTAAGTCGATCTAAGTTTTCACCTCGGTGCAACCGATTTGAACTTTTCGGTCACACAGAGTTGCTATAACTGTCAACAGTTATGCATCTCGGTGCCACCGAGTTGTTCCACTCGGTCACACCGACAGGGTCGGGCTATATATACTCACGGGCAAATTTTTGGAAATTTCTCCGAAACCCCTTCGCCCACGCATAGCTCGCTCTGCCTCCTGGGTCTCCGGATCGTCCTCCTCGTCGCCAGCCGCCTCCTGTCGCTGGTCTCCGCCGCCGTCAACGGCATTCGTCTCCGGCGTTGCCGCCATAGCGAGTCCGCCGCCGAACTAGGGTATGGACTCGATCACAGTGCTATTCCCCGTCCAATTCCTAGCACATTGTGTTCTTTATGATTCTTGCTACGTTTGAAACAATCCTATCCAGTCAAAACAATCCGTAGAATAGTTGAGATTCGAAAATTTAGGTTTAGGTTTCCGCCGAAACCATCTCGGACCCACCGGGTTGCGGAACTCGGTTCCACCGATTCGGCCACGGCCATTGCACATGTGGTTCTCGGCCTGACCGAGAATTACAAATCGGTGAGACCGAGTTCAGGACTTTGTGAAACCCTAGCAGTCTCGGTGCCACCGAACTGTGACTCGGTCTGACCGAGTTCACTAGTTTTGGTCCCAAAAGCTGCTTCGGTATCACCGAGTTTGTAAATCGGTTGATCCGAAATGCTTTCTGTGGAAAACTAAAACTAACTTTTTGACTCATTCTTTTGCAAAAATCTCTGCATTTTGTGATGCTCATCCACTCTATCTCATCTATAATCTGTTCACAGGGTGAGCAGTCAGAGTTTGCAACATGTCTGATCAGAGTGACAGCCAGAAAAAATCTGAGGAGCAGGTTCATATGAGTGAGGGCACTAGTCCCTCTAGCAGTTCTGATGAGGGTAGCAGGAGCACCCCAAGCAATCTGCCTAAAGCTGCCACTAGAGCAAACAAGAAGAGAACTTCTGAATCAGAAGATGAGGATTATGTGGCAGAAGAGGAAGCCACATCCAAGAAGAAGGTGCTCAAGAAAGAGTATGGCTCAGCTGCAGCCATCAAGCCTGGAATGCTGAAAAAGGCACCTGCAAGAAGAGTTCCCACTTCTAAGCCTAGGATGGCTGTAACTGAAGAAACCATGAAACTTGTCATGGAATATGAAGAGGAAGCAAGTGGCCAGGATAAAAAGAAGAAGAGAGTCAGAACTACCACTGCCAGAGTTATTGGCAAACCCTCCATGAGGAGAGACTCAGATGAAGAAGAGGAAGAAGAGGTTGCTGCACCAGCACCCAAGGCACAGAAGCTTATGGGTGATGCCATAAGGTCAGGGGCTACTGCATCCAAGCCCAAGGAAACACCCAAAGCTGCACCTAAGCCCAAAAGTGCACCAAAGACAAACACCAGGCACATATCTGCTGCCGAAAAGAACAAGGCCCCAGTGCCTGACATTGCTGAAGAAGAAGAAGGACAAATGCTTAGGAAACTCAAGCCCAAGATCCCAGACCACAATGATGCTCATCCTGTGGCTGAGGACATGAAAATTAGAAGAGATTCAGGGCTGAAGAAGTGGAGAGAAGCAGATCCATATGCTTCAAGGAGAAGAACTGCTGTGGATTACAGATTTCACACCAAGGAACAGCAGGACTTCTATGAGACAGTGCTGCTAGATAAGAAGCCCATAGTATGTGACATGAGATGGGTTGATTGGGAATACATCAAGGAGCACGAAGAACACTATCCTGAAGTATATGACAGCTTCAGTGCTTGTGGAGTTGCAGACTTTGTTGGGCAGAAGCTCACAAAGTGGAATGAGGAGCTCATTATGCAATTCTACTCCACAGCACACTTCTATCCAGATGGCAGGATAGTGTGGATGTCAGAAGGAACCAGATATCAGTCTACAGTTGCTGAATGGGCATAGCTGATCAACGCCCCAGAAGAGCAGGAAGATGACTTGGACATCTATGCCAAGAAGAAGATGGATCACAATTCCATGTCCAACATGTACAAGGAGATCCCAAACAAAGCACTTGACACTTTCAAGTTTGGCTCAGTGCATTTCCTTCTGTCAAGGTTGCCCACTATCAACTGGATTCTAAGGCACACTCTATTGCCCTAGTCAGGTGATCACAAGATGATCCGAGGCCATGCAATAAACATGCTCCACATATTTGATGTGCCACAAAAATTCAAGGTGATGAGCCTCATGGTAGAGACCATTAAGAGGACAGCAGCTGATCACAAGAGGAGTCGTGGATATGCCCCACAAATTCAGGAGTTGATCAACTCAAAGATGGGCACAGGCACATACCTGCTGGACAAGGAACACCTGCCCATCCATCCAGACTTTGAAGACAATCAGGTTGTCATGAATGAGAATGAACCTTCATCTGCACATGCTCAGGCAAAGAAGGAGAAGGCAAAGATGGACAAAGCTGCCAGGATGCCAACTCAAGAGGAGGCATCTGAGTACTTCTTGAAGAACAAGCAGGAGTAGCTCAGCTATCTGATAGCACCCACTCTGAGAATTGAGAAAGGACTGGCCACCCTGACTCAAAACCAAGAGAGCTTGGAAAGAATCATGGAACAAAAGTTCTATGACCTGGATGTGAAGGTAATAGAAATTCAGTCTGAAGTGGAACAACTACAAGATGATATGAAGGAGAGGAAGGGCAAGACCACAACTGATTCATTTGCCAGAGTGCCCAGAGCTCAGAGATCGTCTGCAGTGCCAGTTGCTGACACCAGAGCCACCACTTCTGCACCAGCTACAACTTTAGTTCCACCAGCTCCAGCTCCTACCCCAGCAGCTCTATCCACTTCCACTGAAGCCTTCGTCCTTGGCATTATCCGGACTCCACCAACTGAAGACCAAGTCTGAGAGTTGTTTAGTACTATGCATTTTCTATGAACTTTTTGGTAACTTGTTGCCAAAGGGGGAGAAAAATGTATAGATCATAGGCTTCGAGAGAGAGAGTTTGCGTTTTGTTCTCTCTTGTCTTCTTGGTTGAACTTTATTTGCTTTTGAGTGCTTGAGATACTATGCCTAAATCTGTGAGACAGTGATGATCATGTGTTTGATCATAAGCTACACTTAATGCTTGTTGGATGTTATTATCAGTTTATCCCTTGGTGATGAGGGCATGTATTTAATTCTTATCATTTTGAGCGCTCCACCAAGATGTATGTGACATGGAAGAGTAACCCATGATTCTAACTCTTTGTGCATTTGCAGTCCAATGCAAATCTTAAGACATGCACAAATTTAGGGGGAGCTCTTACTTGTCACATACTTCTCAGAGCAACGATATATTTCATTCTTATTATCCTTTGTCGAAGCTTTGATCTATATGTTGTCATCAATTACCAAAAAGGGGGAGATTGAAAGTGCAACTATCCCTGGGTGGTTTTGGTAATTCCTAACAACATATAGCTCATTGAGCTAACATTATTCCAAGATGAATATTTCAGAAAAAGCTCAATGGATGGCATGGCATGGATGAGGAAAGTGGATCCCTCAAAATTATAAGGACAAAGGATTGGCTCTAACTTCAAGGACAAGACTCTACATTTTATGTTTTAGTGATCCAAGATCACATTGAGTCCATAGGAAAGGCCAATACTATTAAGGAGGGATGAGGTGGTGCTTAATGAGCCTCTTGCTTCATGTGCTTAGTGATATGCTCCAAAAATCCTCAACTACCTTTCCATGTCCACATATGATCTAAACCAAAAGTCAAACTTGGCCCCACCGATTCTTTCTATCCGGAGCCACCGAGTTTCATTTGTCATAGCCACTGCCACAAACCCTAGCAAATCGGTTTCACTGATAGGAATCTCGGTCTCACCGAGATGGGATTGCAATTTCTCTGTTTCCCTTCGTAACGTTTCGGTCCAACCGAAGTGAGCGATCGGTCCCACCGAGATTGCAATGTAAATTCACTGTTTCCCTTTTGTAACATTTCGGTCTCACCGAAAAGAGCGAATCGGTCCCACCGAGTTTACCTGACCAACCCTTGGTTAGCTTATTACCAAAATCGGTCTCACCGAGTTTGTGTAATCGGTCACACCGAGATTACGTTATGCCCAAACCCTAACCATATCGGTCCTACCGAGTTGCATCTCAGTCCCACCGAAAATCCTAACGGTCACTAGGTTTGCTAAATCGGTCCGACCGAGTTTAACGATTCGGTCCCACCGAGTTTGGCAGATTGTATGTAACGGTTAGATTTTGTGTGGAGGCTATATATACCCCTCCACCCACTCTTCATTCGTGGAGAGAGCCATCAGAACAGATCTTAACTTCCAATACACATTTTCTGAGAGAGAACCACCTACCCTTGTGTTGAGCTCAAGATATTCCATTCCTACCATATGAATCTTGATCTCTAGCCTTCCCCAAGTTGCTTTCCACTCAAATCTTCTTTCCACCAAATTCAAATCCTGTGAGAGAGAGTTGAGTGTTGGGGAGACTATCATTTGAAGCACAAGAGCAAGGAGTTCATCATCAACACACCATTTGTTACTTCTTGGAGAGTGGTGTCTCCTAGATTGGCTAGGTGTTACTTGGGAGCCTCCGACAAGATTGTGGAGTTGAACCAAGGAGTTTGTAAGGGCAAGGAGATTGCCTACTTCGTGAAGATCTACCGCTAGTGAGGCAAGTCCTTCGTGGGCGACGGCCGTGATTGAATAGACAAGGTTGCTTCTTAGTGGACCCTTCGTGGGTGGAGCCCTCCGTGGACTCGCGCAACCGTTACCCTCCGTGGGTTGAAGTCTCCATCAACGTGGATGTACGATAGCACCACCTATCGGAACCATGCCAAAAACATCCGTGTCTCCAATTGCGTTTGAATCGTCCAAACCCTTCCCTTTACATTCTTGCAAGTTGCATGCTTTACTTTCCGCTGCTCATATACTCTTTGCATGCTTGCTTGAATTGTGTGGAGATTGCTTGACTTGTGCTAAGATAGCTAAAATCTGCCAAGAACTAAAATTGGGAAAAGGATAGATTTTTATTTGGTCAAGTAGTCTAATCACCCCCCCTCTAGACATACTTCCGATCCTATAGTATCGCGCATGAATAAAAGTGTATCCATTTATGGTTTAGTCTAGAATCTTCCATGTATGAACTTTTACTACAGTACTGGTGAAAGACTTATGATGAACCATTTCTTACATATCCTCTGCCCCCTTCCAAGTCATCCTGATTTAATCCCTCCGTCTAGGTGTATAAGGGCATGGTTAATACTTAAATAGTATAGCCAACTGTTGACTATAAGAAAGTGCCAGCTCATCTGTAGCCAACATGTATAACAATGGATGCTCGAAAACTAATTCTTGAAGATCATTTCTTGCAAAGCACAATAAGAGTTATTTCTTCACGAGTTTTGGATGCAGGTTGAACAGTTGAACGCTTTTGTTTGCAAAAGATACCTTTTTATCTATTTCACCCGGATGTTTGTGAGCTCTAGAGATGAAATATTATCCGAAAAAACCTATCGATAACCGTTACACATGAGATGACCCCCACATCCTTTGTCAAAATAAACAACTCCCCGATCAATGCATTTCACTCTTCTGTGCAACGCACGGGCACCTTACTATAGATTAGTACGACCAAAAATTGAACTAACATTATATATAGTACGATAAATGATGATGCATGTCACCTAGAATTATATCATTGAAAACTACGTTCAAATACGAATCCAATGATATTGTTTTTGTTGACATGCACTAACATTTTGTCAGTTAAATCTTCAGTCAAATTCAATGGGGGATAAACCACGACTGATGTACTAGTACTAGTGTACAGGGCTGCGCTGCATGGGAGTCTCACCCCGCTCGTGGCGCGGCAGTAAAGCCGTCATATCACAAAACCCAACCACTCCCAGTAATAAGTGGCCTGGTAAAATAAACGGACAAGCAACCATCACATCCCTCCGTCTTTTTTTTCATTTCATCTCTCTGCATTTACTTTGTCTGGTTCATCTCGCACACTCGATCCCTAGCTACTACTCCTAGTATCCCTAGCTACTACTCCTAGGGCTAGTTCTTTTGGCGGCTTCCCCAGCTTTTCCCATAAGACTAGTGACATGCACTAACATTTCATTAGTTAAATTTATGATCAAACGTTAACACAGATTACAATGGGGACCAATAAACCAGGACAGAGGTAGTAGTTATGGGATTACTAATCTAGAAGCCTAAAAGAACTGGCCCCTGGTACTCCTACTGGTAGTAGTACTCAAGTTGGAATTTGCATGCCTTTCCAACCAGTGAGATACTCCGTACAAAGTACGACAGAGAAATAACCACAAAGAAGGAAGCTAAAAGTAAACAATCAAACGAGCATTTTTGCATTTGTTTTGCATTGAATCGTTTCACAAGCTTGACTAGTGCTGTTTTTCTACTTTTACAAAAACCGCATCATAATGTTAAAACGTGCATTTGCACGTACATAAGTAATAGTAGTACTCCCTTCATCTAGGTGTATAAGTCTTCCCTCCTTCTTGGTCACGGTGCACAACCAAAGATGACTTATTGACCTGGACAGAGGGAGTAGCACAGTCTGCAAGCATATATCGAGAGAGAGGTGTAGTGCGATAGTATATAGTAAAGTTTGTGCTATATGCACATACTTGCAAAATGCGTACGAATATACAAGGTTTCCAAACTTTCCCTTTTACATACTTAATTAAGGATGCTAAAAATTCCTGAACGTTCGGGATTTATCATTTGCGTCCCAAAACTAATGAGATCGCCTTATGAAACAAAAATTATACTCCTCCTAAAAGCCACGGCGCTCGCAGGAGCGCTTGCGGCGCGCCACAAGTGCCCTGGTGCGCGGCCGTTTCCCAGCGCGCCGACACAACGCCGCTTCCTCAGCCTCGCAACTCACGAGGTGCTGATTGGCGGCTTGCCGGCGGGCGAGCGCGATCTCACCAGTGTGGTGATCCGGCGCCAACAGGTACTCCTCCTCGCTGGAAGCGTGCACCCGGTCCATGTACCGCCAAGCGTAGATGAGGCGCTTGGGCCCGACTGCACTCAGAGCATCGGCACGGGCGTCCTCCACCACCCTCACGGCCCTCGCACGAGCCTTCTGCCAAAGAGCCAATTGCCCGACTCTCTCGGACGCGACATAGGCCTCCCAGGCAGCTTGTTTCGCGGTGCGCTTCTCTTCCTCGGCCTTCTTCTCCGCCTCTATTTTGGCACGCTCTGCTAGAGGCAAAGCCTCCCACAAGGCAACATCCATTTCTTTCCAAAGTTCCTCAAGGCTGGGGGGCTCGGCAGGCGGCGCGGCGTTCTCCTCGTAGTGGGGAGCTGACGCGTCCTCCTTGACTAGTGGCGACGAGGAACGGAACGGCGACGCGTCCACCTCGACGCGTCGCGGCGAGGAGCGGAACACCGACGCGTCCTCCTCGACTAGTGGCGGCAAGGAACAGAACAATGACGCGTCGCGTCACGGCGAGGAGCGGAACGCCGACGCGTCCTCCTCGACTAGTGGCGGCGAGGAACGCAATGGCGACGCGTCGCGTAGCAGCGAGGAGCGGAACACCGACGCGTCCTCCCCGACTAGTGGCGGCGACAAACGGAACAAGGACGCGTGACCGTCCGTGCGGTGCAGCGAGGGGCTCCTAGGGATTGGGAGGGGCGATGTCATGGTGGTCGACGTGAGAGGGAGGGGGAGGAGATAGCGATGAACGTGAACGTGAGGGGGAGGATATAGCGATGTCGTGGGAGGCACAATATTTATAGCGAGCAATGGCAAACCTACGTAAGATATGGACTGAGCTGCACTGACTTAACTGCAGGTCAAGTTGCGTCACTGACATGTGGGCCAGACCCCTGTTGGGCCCATATGTGAGTGATCCAATGCACCTGCAGTTAAGTAACAGCTACGTGGGCATATTTGTTGGAGTAAATTACGGGGGAGCGAAGGGGTGGAAATATTGCTGGTCACAATGGATTGGACGAGCGTGCAGGGAGGAGAGCCATGCATGCAGATTTTTTCACACAGGGTGGAGTGGTGGGACCGCCGGAGTGAGAAGGAGAGTTTGGCAGGCATATTGTTTCCACACATGGAGAGGAAAAGATTCGGGCTTCCTGCAGGTATGGGGAATGGTGCATAATAAGTCATCTTGCATGCCAGTCTAGATATAGTCTCAAGTCATTAAAAACATACACGCCCCACACATGTTCATATTTCAAGGTGCACTAAATTATTGCATGTGATGATTAAGGCTGGCCATAATGGTGGTATCTTAGCTGGTATCATGCACACGGGAATAGCAAACATGCTGATGTGGCAAATAATTAAAGAAGAGAGGGGGGTTAGAGTAACTAGTGTTCATGCATGCATTGGTAAACACATTTTTTTGTGAAGAACGACCACACTATTTGAGTACTTTTGCAGACTTCAAAAACTATTCCACAATGTGTCAACATTCACAATGTCAAATCAATATTTTTACACTCATTATAAAACGTAGTTCTTATACTCATTATAATCAGTACTCCCTCCGTCTAGGTGAGTAAGTCATCTTAGATTGTGCACTATGACCAAGGAGGAGGGGAAAACGAGAGATCTTAATGTTTATTTGCTAATTAATAGCATTGCATGCAATGAACTAACCACTGCATGTCATGTTTGGTAGTCTCAAGTCATTAAACGCATGCACAACCACATCTCCTATTGGTTGATATGTCAAGAAACAAGAAACGAGGTAGAAGTTAATGCATCGCGCCTAAGTGTTTTGGGATTATTTGGTTTTCGTAAGATGACTTACACACCTAGACGGAGGGAGTATTGTAGATATTGATATTTTTAGTATAAATTTGGTCATGGGATTTCATTTATGCCTGTCAAAGCGTGGAGGAAGCGGAGCTTAGGGCTTGCATTGCCGGTCTCTACATAGGTATTTCTCTTCATAATCCTATAATTTTAGAGACTGATTGCGCTTTTGTGGTAGCGTCTCTTGCATCAGGGGACTATGACAGGTCTGCTATGCGTGACCTGAAGATGAAAGCGTTGACATCTCGAAGTTGATCAACAATCTTCAATTGTCAAAGATTAGTCGTTCGGCCAATAAGGTGGCACACTTAATCGCTAAGTATAGCTTTGACAGATTAGATGGTATTCTTGTAAATAACGTACCGCCCTGTGTGGTGAATATTGTATCGAATGAGTGTACTGGTGTGGCTGGTTAATTAATATAAGGTGGTGTTAAAAAAAGTATAAATCTGGTCAAACACTTTGCAAACGGTTGACGGGAGTAAAAAGGACCAGAGGGAGTATCATGCATGCGGAGTAGGCAAAAAAATTGCTTGTCTAAAAAAAGGCAAAAAAATTTGCTCATTTATAGCCGGTCGAAGTCTCAAAGGGCGCGACCGCGCGAGGGAGGCGAAGGTCGTGGGAGGCGCGACGTTTGACAGAATTAAGTGAAGTTACATCCACGCGCCGGCATGGCGTGCGAACAGGCAGAAGCTATACCGTCAGGCCTAAGATATGGGTCTAGTAGACATGACATCTAGTGGGTCCCGCATAGTTCTCGAGAACTCTTTGGGGGCTTGCAGCCATTTATCCACCGGGCAAGCCAGCAACCCACGCCGTTCGCACGCCCTACTCGTCCCCGTCTTCTACCTTACAACAGTTCGCTCCCCAGTCGTCCCGTCCTTTCACATTAGTTCGCTCCCAGTTTTTTTTGCGGGGTACAACATTTCAACTTCTCCTAACCCTCCTCCAAAATCCATGGCCTCACAAATCTCCATGGTCTCCGCTGAGTACCAGGTTAGAGCCATCACCGGTGATCAGTTCATCGTCATCTACACACGTGGATCCGAGACGGTGAAAGCATGGCTTGCTCGCTTCCTACGCATGTTCAACAGTTCAACGGATGAGTGGGTTGCTGGGCTAGATGTTGAGTACACCACAGTCCTGGGACAAGAGAACGATCTAAAGGACGAAGAGAGGAAGAAGCCCACCGTGATCCAGGTTTGCGTACATAACGTTTGCTTGGTCTACCACATATGCCATGCCGACGTTGAGTGCCAGGATTTTAAGAACTTCCTCAAGGACAAAAGAGTGAAATTCGTTACTGTAGGCTTTAAGAACGACAGGGATGTCCTGCATCGGATAGGTCTCGTTGTAGGCCAACCCTTCGATCTCCAGAAGGCAAGCCTGGTGTCCTCCTCTCAACCTTCAATGCTAACCCTGGCAGCAGCCATGATTGATCCTTCGTACGCTAAACTGAAGAAACCTCAGCACGAGTTTCATCATGCATGGGAGTCGAAGACATTAGATGAAGATCACATCATGTACGCAGCAATGGATGCCTACCTTTGTTTAAATATCTACAAGGGTTGGATGAAGAAGCAGAGCCCAGTGTCCGGTTCAAGCAAAGAAGCGTCGGCGAAGAGGAAGAGGAAGAGGGGCGAGGACGAAGTTGAGGACGTGGACTCAGACTCCGAGTAGGTGGCATTGCCGTCGCTCATGCTGGTTCTATTGCAGTGTCAAGAGGACTAGTTGCTTAGTTTATTTTCAAGGGTGTGTTCCGCTGAGACCCCAACAGAACTATGTTTATGTTCTTTCTCATTATTTGAACTCTTTAGTACGTACAGTAGTACTAGTACTATGTCTTACTATTGTTCTTCTTGCAGTTGGTACTACTGCTCGTATCTTCGTGTTCCTACTGTACTTAATACATTCGTACTAGTAGTATAATTTGGGTCAGTCGATTTGTGAAAAAAGTTCGACGGAGCGAAGGAAGAAGATGGCAGAAGAGGTGGAAGAAGCCCTTCTAGCCATCCATGTTGCATCAAACGGCTCACATGAGTCGACTCACCCAAATTGCTCCTTCAGATTGCAGGATCCACGTGGCATTCAAGGTCTCGAAGGTAGATTCCGCGTCCACACCCGGTTTGCGGGCTCGACGCGCGCGAGACCGGCTTCCGCCGCGACAGCCACCATGCGCGCCTCCTCCGCGCGGGTGGAGACGACAATGACATGCTAGTTCCTCCTCGCCGGCGTGCTGGAGCACGCGCTCGTCCTCCTCTTTGTATGTTGTGTGCATAGACGCGGCTCCACCAGCTGCTCGCGTGCTTGGTAGCGCGGCGGCATCACGAGGAGGGACTGTATACGATGTGAGCGGGCGAGCCTTCGGCTTCATGGCAAAGGGATGGCGGCGACATGGCGGTGATGGGCGAGAAATTGTTGGCTGGAGCAGCCGGGCGCCGGCATGCGCAACGGCGGCGGCGGCATATTGATGAGTGCGCGTGTGGGAGCTTACTTTAGTTTTATATATAAGGTTGGTCAAACTTAAAAGAAAACCGCACTAGTACACGTAAACATTAGACTTAGGCAGCACTTTTATTAGTTAGTACCACAACCACGATACGGAATCCTGTGCAAGTGCATGAACCGCGGCCGCGCGGTCGATCGAACGGTGCGTCACCGTGTCGCGCTCGAAGGACATCCACCGAACCTTTTTGTGTGTGTGAAAACAATCCTCGAATATTACTCAACTTTTTTCCTGTGAAATTTCTTGACGCTACAATATTTCCATATATTTGAATTTAGCTCCAGTTCATGTTTATTTGGATTAGGACATTTTAGGTGTGCCCTATTTTTTTAATACTGATTTTGTGTGTGTGTGACTGAGAGAGAACGTGTGTATGTGTCCATATGTGTGTTGTGGTGGAAGGGCAATGTGGAGACGGCTGTGTGCGTGTGATACAGACATAGAGAGGTGTGAATGTGCAAATGATCATGCATGAGTGAGACATAGACAGATGCCGATACATTGTGTATACATGAGAGAACGGTCTTCTAGTTTACTTGTGTGTGTGTGTGTGAGAGAGAGAGAGAGGGGGAGAGAGAGAGAGACAGAGAGAGGAGCATCCGTAACACAACAACCATCTCTCTCGATTCATCTGTCTCTCGCACGGTCGCATGCAACACATGCATCAATGCACACATTTTGACACCCTCACCCGACCCCTGCCCAGCTCAAGGCCCGCACAATCTCTTCGTGAATACCCATTTCTCTCCTTAGGTTTGTTTTCTCTCAATATCTGACACACACACACACACACACAGAGAGAGAGAGAGAGACACACGCAACACAACACACACTCCCCCGAGCACACAATTCATCCCCATCCAAGGTTATACGGCGACCACTCTCGCTTGTGCTTCTTTGCACCCCAACATGCACAACACCTCAATCTTCAAAGAGTGCATCGAGCAGATCGAAGACGGCGATCACACCGCGCTAGAGAATGCGGGGTCATTTGGAAGCAGGGTGATGTGACGACGGCTGACTGACTCCTCCCCCCGCCCTCTCTCTCTCTCTCTCTCTCTCTCTCTCTCTCTCTCTCTCTTGCACAAAATTACCAATCCCTCTCTCCCCCACACAAAATTGTCAATCCCTCAACCCACGAGATCCTTCCCCTCTCGTCCATGTTTTTCCAGCGCTCTCATCAAACATGTTGTCTCTTCTCCTTCCACGTATACAGAATCCAGATGCACACGCATCTCATGTATATTACATGTATCCATCTTTCTCACAGACCTAACTTCTTCCTCTCTCTCTATCTCTCTCTCTCTGTGTGTGTGTGTCTTGTTAGGTTTGTCTCCTACTCTCTCGTCCACATACATACAATCTTTCGCGCCCTATCTGCTCCATCTTCAAAAGCTCTCTCTCTGCACGTTTCATTCACACATTGGGATATGTCAAAATGTTGCTTCTATAATGGCCGATGTAGAGTTATGGTTGTTTTTGTTGCATCCTACAAAGTAACAACTATGAAATGCATTTAGATTCTCATTTGACTGGGATTATGTGAGTTTGAGCATGTTGTGAAGTACTATATACCTTGAATACATCTTGGGATTCGACAATGATTGTAACTATTGAATTGTATAGACCATTACATTCAAAGTCAATAGCATAATATATTTATTTCACAATTTCAACAAATGATTAGTTCACTACAAACAAAGAAAACAAATGTCTACTCCCTCTGTTTTTATTTAAGTCCGAGTATTAGCGTTGGTCAAAGTCAAGTTTTGTAAACTCTCAGAAAGCTTATAACAAAAAAATATTAACATATACAATAACAAATAAATACCATTAGATTCATTATTGAATGTACTTTCACATCATACATATTTGTTATGGTAAATGTTTATATTTTTCTATAAACTTGGTCAAACTTTAGGAAGTTTGACTTTGCTCAAACCTAATATGCAGAGTTTACTACTACTACTCGCTAGTTACTTAGCCGAATCACTCAACACGCCAATCAGGGAGTCCAGTGTCACAAAATTTTGAGGTCGGCGGGAAAATCTCCCGTGACCCTGATTCGAGCAGTGGGAAGTTACCATCATAGCCTTCGGAACAGGCCTATGGATGACGCTTGGTAGGGGGCTGTTTTCGTAACTTCAGGTTCACCCTACCCAACAACCCCACCCCGGCACCCAGAGTAGTACACCTGAATACTCCCCATTTTCTATCCCCACCGGAAAATAGACTTCTCCACGGCACCGCAGCCTTCGTGCTCCTCCCCTTTACATCGGCGCACTCGTCCACCGCAGCGCATCTGCCTCATTGACGACCTCGTACGCCGCACTGGAGCCGGTCCACCGTCGTCATCGTACACGGAGCCTCTTCCTCAGCATCGTCTTCCACGGTCTCAGATCTGCTTCCCGGAAGCCGACACCAAGCACAGAAGTACCATCTTCATGGATAATGAACTGACTCACATTGCCGACCATGACTCACAGAGGCCGCCGCGACCGTCGTTCTCCTCCTCGATTGGTAATGTGTGTATTGCATCACTTAGCAGTACATGTGTAGTTCCAATTTTGTTCATACCCACCCTTCAAATTTCCTGGGTGCTATTGTTCCCGTAAAAGTAATTGGTTATAGCCTCCATTGTCCAACCGAGGAGGAGTCGGACAACGAGGAGTAGTTGAATTCTCTTTTTTATCTATCTATGCTGAGAACTATCCTCTACTCTCTAGTATCTACTTCTCGATCTCAGCACTGTAAACACTTTTTTAAAGCGCGCGTTGCGATTCTATGGAGATGCTCTAACATGGCAGACGAGTGCTTTAATGTTGCCCACAAGATGCGTGAGTATAACCATGTTGAGATTTTAAAACCATGAGTGCGAACATGCAGAGGAGCAATGAAGACCAAACACGGGATATTCGGGACATCTTCAAGGAGCGTGGCAAGTTAAAGAGGAGCTGCACCAAACCTGTAAAACGAGCTTTGGTAAGTAACACCCTTTCAATTACTTTCGTGTAGCCTCGTGTTCTTCGATGTGTATATGTTGTAGTTTATGTTTCTCTTAAGCGTGGTGTTCTTTGATGTGTAATAAGAAGAGTCTTAATCGTCCTAATGCTTTCGTTTTTAGCTTGATGTAGGAAGTGGGTGTTCTCACCTTGTAGTCTGTTTTTATTTTTTTCCTTTTGAACTCACTTCTTCGAGTTCTGTTTATCTGGCTTCTACTAAATGGATCTAGGTTGCTCTAAGTATTGATCTAAAAAAGAAGTAACTTCATGTCAGGATGCAGTTCCTGCGAGGAGGGAAGTATGGTCAACCTCGAGATCATGTTTCCAAAATGATGTTGGATTACACACAAGGTGCCAGTTCCCTAATGATGCTGGATTAGACACAAGGTGCAAATTCCTACATGATGCTGGATTACACACAAGCCAGGTGGAGCCGTCAGCTGTTCGTGTCCTCGTGGCATTAGTAAAGGCTGAAAGAAAGCGTGCAGCAGCCCTTGAGAATGTAGCTGAGTTCCTGAAGAAGCGAAAAGAGCAATCAGATGCTCTCTTCACCCAAGCCAAAGAAGAGATGGAAGAAGCCAAAATAAGCTAGCAGAGGCAGAGCAGGCTAGCCGTCTCCTGCTTCCTAAAACTATTGTCAATACAAAATTTCCTTCATAATAGCTAGGTTCAAATGTTTATCCAGTCAGCATGCCTGTTGTGATGTCCGTGCATCTACTGATGTGGCACAAAATGTTTTTTTTGGGTCATGTAATAACAGCAATTACTTTCCAAACAATAACAGACGAAGCATTGGACATGGTATAGTTCACGCGCAAGCCCGACATTCCAAGTTCAACTTCCACATCAAACTCATGTTCACAGATATCTGCACATTCATACATAATGTCCACAACCATGATTCACTTCAAAGACAAAAAAAATATGAGGAGAGTTATAAATAAAGAAAATCCTCTACTAGTTCCTGCTACCAGTGCGAGCACAACAAGTCAAGACCATGCGTAAATTAATTATATTTTAGTCATTTTTTGTGTTCTCAAATGCCTGCCGGCTCGCGGGAGGATGTGTTGCCGGCACACGCGCGGATTCAATGAAGGCATGCGGGGCAGTCTTAAGCTGGTTGCACGCAGCGAGGAGGCGTGCTCAGCCGGGCCTGCAAGGAGTGCGGCCCTCTTGGCCGGCGCGCCGGTTCAATGCATGCGCTATGAGAGGTCGTGGCCATGTCAGAGCAATCACTCCCTCCAGTCCTTTTTTGTTTGGGTATAACAAAATCTCGTTTTCCATTCACATTTTACAAGTAAAATTCGTGGACAAACTTTGACCCAAAGTACAATGGGGACTAGTAAATCAGAATGGAGGTAGTAGTTTTTTTAATCAAAGAAGGGTTTCCCCTTCCGATTTTCATTACTGAAAACCAGCATCTAAATCTAAACCATAGTATTTGCCCTAGAACTACCAGGATCAACATCTCGCAACATAAACCCATACAACCTCCATCGCAAAAAAACCATACAACCATACGCCAAGGAGGTATGTAGTACTATGAATTCCATTTTCGCTCCATACCAATCGTTCTAAAAACTACTTACTACTTATAACGCGCCATTGAAAATCAGAACTCTTAACCCCGCTAAAAAACGATATTTTAAACGTGGCTACTCGATCTGTGGCAACTGGTGAGCCACCGCGCTCCAAGTCGTTCACCTATGGTCCCGACCATCAACTCCTATGGATCAAATTATCACGCGAGCTGACTATTCCTACAAAGGTGCTCCACCACGTACCCGGTACCCGCGAATGCAGCAATCGTGCACCTAGGGTTTTAGGGTTTATTTGTTAACGTCGCCTTTACGTAACACTCATGTGTGCGAGACAGCGAGATGCCGACTGCGTGCGTGTGCCTCTTCTCTTCGTATATGTACTCCATCGTTTGTCTGGTGTCCAAAAAATTATAATAACTACTAGCAATGTGCCAATGTGTTGCCACACGATCAAAGTAGATTAATACATATTCACCAATTTGATAGAAAAATGTCTAGTTTTGAAATACGTATATCACTAAAAATATGTTATGTTTCATTCAAAATATATTCCTTTGGCGGTTTCGATGAGATAAGGGAGGAATGTTGTTGGTTTCAAGATTCGAGAAGTGGTATATGTCTAATTTCTACTCTTACTAGCAAGATGCCCGTGCGTTGCACGGAACATCAAGATCTCGTGGGGGAAAAGGATGAACAAGGGAAGGCCTTATCTGGAAATGTGGTGAAGAGTGCGGATAAATTGCCATATTTTCCTTCCTACCCATCAGATATAAATCGGACGACCTACATTGCAGGATGGCAGGCCCACCATCATCACGAACTCTATTTTTTATCCCTACTCTTATAAAAAGCATTGTCGGTGATGATCATGTGCCTGCCATCCTGCAATATAGGCCGTCCGATCTATATCTGATGGATAGGAAGGAAACTATGGCAATTTTGCAAAACGATACCCACACCCCTCTCCACATTTGCAAATAAGGCCTTCCCTCGTTCATCCTTTTCCCCCACAAGATAAACTACTCATACAAATGCATCTTGATGTTCCGTGCAACGCATGGGCATCTTGCGAGTTGTTGCAGAAAGCCCATGTGTGTGTGAGAGAGAGGGAGAGTGGAGGAGGACGGAGTGCATGTGTGACAAAGACACAAGGAGTGTGTGTGCGATAGGCATAAGCTTAAAATGAGGCGATAGTGTGTGTGTGCACGATCGAGAGGGCGTGTCTCAAGAAGGGAAGAAAAATCTACATAGATACAAGGAGCGGGAGAGAGACATGTATGCGATGGTGGAAGCACGAGTGTGCGGGTGTATAAACCTATCTAGAGGCTAGCTAGTTGATAAATGTTTGTGAGAGAAATACGAGTCGGGGTGCGAAAGCGAGAGTTTTGTGTGTGTGTGAGAGAGAGACGGTAGTCGGGAAGGGGAGTGGAAGCAGGAGTTGTGTCGGTGGAAACGACACCTATGGGATCACAAGAATCCCTACTACGGTCGCGGGGTGCAGGGTCGAGAGAAGAGCGGATCAAACATATAGCACGCAGTTCGTTTATCCAGGTTCGGGCCGCGAGGACGCGTAAAACCCTACTCCTGCTTTGGTGGATGTATGTAACATCCCAAAATTCTAAATTTTGGAATGTTATATTAAATAGATTGACTGATTGTTTGTTTGTTTGTTGTGTGATTGATTGAGTGAAATTCGAAACTTTTTGAAAGTTAAATGAGAGGGAATAAAAGGACTTTCCCAAACTTTCACCTTTTGCATTTATGATCTTCGTGAATTCAAATTATTTTCAAATACAAAACCCTAGAGAGAAGATGACATGACTTCTTCCATTTAAATAAATGAAAAGGGTGTTTGAAAAATATTTGAATGCCATTTGAAAATATTTCCAATTCTGAAACTTTATGCAACTCAATGATTTTCACGAGAGAAGATAATATGACTTCTTCAAAATATATGAAATATGAGTTGGGAGTTTCAAACAAACTCAAATCTAAAATCCATTTGAAATTATTTTTCAAATTGGGTTATTTGAGTTTTATTCAAATTATTTTTCTCCAAAAATAAAATATATGAAAATTAGGGTAACATGATTCCCTACAACAAAAAATTGGAGAGAAATAAATTTGAAATGATTTTGGTATTTTTAAAATGATTTTTATTGGATTTTAGTAGACCAGTAACACTCTTTGAATTATCTGAATTTGTGTGTATTTTATTTAATGCTAGAAAAATGTCCATGTTGTAGAAAATCTTTTTCTGAAAATTTTGATATATTATATGACTATATAATATATATTTTTTTCCTTTATTTTATTTGTTTTGTTTGTCAGTGTTTTTTCTAAAAAAATCCTTCCTCGCCGACTTGGCCGGCCCAGCACCCAACCGGGCCAGGCCAAGCCCAGCCCAGCCGCGCCATCCCCGACCTCACGCAGGAGGACGGATCCCGCACGCCACCGCCACCGCCTCGGCGTCCGAGCCGTCCCCGCCGCGGACTCCTCCTCGCCGCCTCTCCATTGACCCCTCCTCCACGCCATCCCGTCGCCCCCTCCGCCTATTTAAGCCGCCGCCCGACCCCGCCTCTCTCTCTGCTCCGCTGCACCGCTCCTCGATCTCCGCCGCCGCCGCATCTCGCACGCACCGCGCCGCCGCCGCACCTCCCGCTGCACGCCGCCTTCCCTCGGCGCTCGCCTGCGCCACCGCTCCCCGCTGCTAGCCGCGTCGCCGCAAACGCCGGAGATCGCCGGAAAACCGATCCGCTGCCCCGGTCCACCCGACCCGCCGGTTTTCTTCGAAACGGGCGCAAACCGGTAAAACCACCACCCGGTTTTTCCGTTTTTTTAGATTAGGTTTTTCTGTTAGAAACTGATCGATATGCCCTAAATAGCGAACGTTTACTGATTAGGCCTTCGTAGTGGATGAATTAGTCACTTATGTTTCAATAGTGGACGTTCGTCGGTTAAGTTTTTATTTTTCTGTTTTATTTAGGTTAGGGACCTCTTCATAATTTAAGTTTCATATATTAGTCCCTGTACTTCAATCGATCATTACTTTTTACTCGTTTATCTAAATCCAACGAAACCAACGCCCACTTCTTCGTTATGATCCTCTCTATCCAGTAATCCAACTCAAACATGTTTTTGAAAATTTAAATTTTGAATTAGATCAGATTTGAATTCAAACTTCGTTTGATCATAACTTGAGTTTAGTAGCTCCGTTTGAGTTGATTCTTTTTGCTTTTTGAAGCTCTTGAACTAAACTTTCTGATAAGGCCAAATTCACATAATTTTGGTACTGTTAGAAATTGTTTTATGTTGCAAGAGTTATTTGCTTGGTTTTGATGTTTTCCGAACTGTCTTCTTCGATCTTTCTGATCTTTTGAGTGATAGCTTATGTATGGTTACTATTGCTTGCTTACGATAGATTGACTGGAGTGTGACAATTAGATATATCAAGAGTTTGAGTGCGCATCATCTTCATCAACATTGCAGGCAAGTTCACACTTTGATCATACCTCTTTTACTACCCAGTTTTATTGCATTAGATCAATCCTCAAACATTGCATGATTAGGATCTAATTAAATTGTGGGATGGGAAGTAGTTGAGGTAGTACCTATTACCTGTTTATTATCAAACCCTTGGGAGTTACTATTACGTTATGCTTATATTGCCATGCTATGCTCGTATACGTGGATTGGGTTTTGAGAGTATCCATGATATATGTGAGATTGTTAATTAATGGTTTATTTAAGGTGGCAACTTAAACACACATCTGGGTGGATTGAGGTACCTGGGTATTCCAGGATTGCCTGTCTAGGTACCTGGGTACTCCAGGATTGCCTGTTTTTCTTATGGACCGCCACCCAGGCTCAAAGGGATCATAAGATTATTCATACTAGAAACTTCGGTGTGCAGCCACAAGCCATTATGGGCTCTGGCATAGCTGATTAAGTCGTGCGAACTCTTACAGTGGTAGACTAGCAGATGTAGGGGATGTAGGTTGGTACGGTCTATCACATCATAAGGTGCTAGCGCTTCTGAAAGACTATGTCTCGGTCATCCGATTCTCAAACACCATGCGGTGTGAGAAATCCAATGGAGGCGATCGAGTCTTGTGGGGAAAAGTGCGCAAACCTCTGCAGAGTGTACAAACTAATCATGATTAGCCGTGTCCCCGGTTATGGAAGTTTTGAGTATCTAGTTCTTGGATTATCCTGTTGATCTCATCACGTTACTTTAATTAATTTTGTTGGGTTTTAATGATGATACTTAATTGGGATTGAGAATGCTGTCAACCATTCTCAATGTTTAACAACCACCATGATAGTTAAATAAAATTTATTCCTTTGAAGTAGGGAAAAATTGGCTTTTCACAAAAACATTATAACCATAGAGCTTTTCCACCAGCCATATATGCATGTAGTGATAGCCACTGTTCATCATTTTCTCTATGGTGTGAATTTGCCAGTACGTTCAATGTACTGACCCGTTTCGGGCTGCACCGTCTCATGTTGCAGGATCTTATGACGAGTAAGTGATACGTTAGGGTTACGATTTCTACACTCAACTTTGCCGTTGGTGTTGATGGGAATCCACAACCTTGTTGCTTCCGCTATTTGGATTGAGGTAATAGTATTTACGTTACTTTATACATGTGATTTACCTCTGTTATAAATCCTTCGAGTACTGTGTGTGTTAGCATACCAATCCAGGGATGACACTTAAGCACAGAGACTTGATCCATTCGGGTCGGGTCGCTACAAGATGGTATCAGAGCAGATGTTGACTGTAGGACGTGGCCCTAGAAACTGGCAAGCCCATAGGAAAGATTTTCTCTACCACTTCATTTCAAAAAGATCTTTTACCTCTCTTCTCTTCTGAGCTTATTCAAAAATTCCCTTCTAGTGAGACCATACCCTTTTCCCTTTTGACCACTCAAAGATTCGACGGATGAGACCACTCCAAGAAGTACACGATATTGGACAACGAAGACCGCTTCGGAATGAAGAGGATTTTACTGTGCGTCTGAACAATGGAAACTACAGTGGTTGAAGACTCTGAAGACTGGGAGAATCTGAATGCTCTGAAGAATTTCCAGATTTTTATGACCTAGTAAGGCTACCCTTATGGAACTTGACAGACTATGGAAACTGTCAATACCCGAGATCCAGGTGTATCGGAGAAAGACCAGAACATGGAGCATTAGAACTCAAAGTTTTGTCAAGAAAACCCTAAGGCAGGAGATATCAATTATGGAGAGATAGCTGATGGAAATGACAAGAGCAGAAACACGGCTATCCATGAGGTTATCGCCCGCTTATGCTATTGTCACCGTGCTGAGTTAAGCATGCATGTGCATGGAAGGATTGGATGGTAGAAGGCTGATGGAGCACCTATCATCAAGATAAAGTTTAAGCTTAGCCGGTGTATCACCAGGATCTGGAGTGTTACATCAAGAAGTTAAGATGGACCTGCAGGAAGCGGTATTTGATAAGGAAGCATTTCGTAAAGAACTCAGGACCCAGAAGCTGAAAGTAGCCAAGCTGGAGGAGCAAAACCTCGAGATACAGGAGATTCGTCAGGAACTGAAGGACAGTAGGACATGGTCCATGCCAAGAATGTTGAAATCCATAAGTTGGAACGCAACTCCTGAAATATTAAAGGACATCATGATAGACTTTGCGACAACAGAGATGATCTGGCAAAAGAACTTGAGAAGGTCAAGCACGATTAGAAGAAGCCATTGGAGGCATGAACAAGACTTGAGGAGTTTGATGACTTTGAAGATTTATTGACAATTAGAAGACCAAACCCCTGTTATATGCTTATGTTAGATCCGACGTTTGTGAGTTGTCATTTGTTTGATGTTTCTCCGACAGTCACAAATAAAATCTGCCTTTTCAAAACTTTTGTTTGTATTGTGTGCATCCCTCTCGACCTCTCCTATTCCACCCCAAACCCATGGACCCAATAGAGGATGAATGGAGATGAGCTTATATTTTCTAGATCGATGAGTCAATTGGAGACAGATCGATGGATTCAGAACATGGAGAATAACACTATAACCGGAAAGGATATGACCCAGCATGCTCTTGAGTGCTTTGAAAGAGATGCTGCTACTTGGTGGAGGATGTACCAAACCATCAACGGATGGCAAAGAGTAACCACTTGGAAAGAATTTAAGTGGACCTTGTTAAAGTCTTGGCTTGTGTCCCAGAAATTGAGGCCTTATGGAAAGGATATGAAGAAACCTTGTGCATAGAAGCTTGTGGAGAAATAGGACACAACCATAAAGAAAACAAGGACGAATACCCTCATAAGTGAAGGATTACCAAAGGAGTTAGCCGAGGGTCTCAGGGAACTTCGGTTGGAGATTGTTCCCAAAGGCTTTGTTGCAGCAATGGAAGTTCAGTCCATATTGTTGGGAAAGAATCCGTGAAGCTCAGAAGGACGACAAAGAGATTGCTGCGGTAAAAGAGAGGATGAGCAAAGGAAGGGCCAAAGGTTTTCATAAGAATGAGCACGACACCTTATGGTTCGAGGACCGTGTATATGTGCCCAATAATCCAAAGATCAGGAAGTAAATACTTCAGGAGGCTCATGACCCACCATACTCGATTCGCCCTGGAAACACCAAGATGTATTTGGATTTGAAGGAGTGTTTCTGGTGGACTGGTAAGAAGAAGGATATTGCGGAGTATGTAGTCGTAAGTGATGTATGTCAGAGAAAGTAAAAGCAGAGCATCAGAAGCCAGCAGGATTACTACAGCCTATGCCGATACCCGAATGGAAGTGGGATAAACTTGGCATGGATTTTATCACCGGATTACCCAGGACCAAATCAGGGTATGATTCTATCTGGGTAGTAGTTGATTCGCTTGACCAAAGTGGCTCACTTTATCCCAGTGAAAACCACTTATACAAGTGATAAGTTGGCCAAGATATATTTGACCAGGATCGTATGTCTGCATGGAGTTCCGAGGACCATCGTATCAGATAGAGGAATACAGTTTACCTCAAAGTTTTGGAATCAGCTGCACCAGACTTTGGGTACTAGGCTGGAGTTCAGTACAGCCTTTCATCCGCAGACAGATGGATAGACCGAGAGAGTCAATCAGATTCTGGAGGACATGTTGATAGCTTGTGCGCTAGATTAAGGACCTAGTAAGGATGATAATCTACCTTACGCGGAGTTCTCATACAACAACAGTTACCAAGCCAGTTTGAAGATGGCCCCTTTTGAAGCTTTGTATGGGAGAAGGAGCCAAACACCGTTGATGTGGGATGAAGTTAGAGACCATCAGTTGTTTGGAACAAATGTGATCAAGGAGTCAGAAGAGAATGTTAAGTTGATTCGAGATAGACTGAAGGTAGCTCAGTCCAGGCAGAAGAGTTATGCAGACTAAAAAACGCAAGGAGATAGTCTATGAAATTTGAGACAGAGCATGTCTTCCCGTGTCCCCTCTGCGAGGAGTTAAACGATTTGGAGTTAAGGGAAAGTTAGCCCCGAGATTTGTAGGACCATACCGAGTTTTGGAGCGTATGAGAGAAGTGGCCTACAAGCTGGAATTACCCGATGTAGTGGCAGGAGTTTATGATGTGTTTCACGTTTCCCAGTTGAAGAAGTGCCATGCAGAGATGGCCAATATTCCCCTGTAAGGACGCTTGACCCTGGAAAGGATAATGATGTTCCACGAAGTGGAGTATGGATTTCATAAGTATAAGTTTTTATCTCGGTATGTGGGATATCCCACGAGGATGAAGAGACGAATTACTATTGGATATAAAGGAGGTATGATGTTGGAAATATGGATCAATGGAAATTCCATGATGAGTCGGAGTAATCATGTCCTAGTTTGGTGCCAATAGAAGGAAGGGAGACAATACAATTGGATGGATTTAAGAATACTAGGAAGTTGGACGTTGGAATAATGATCAGTTGCCCGATGATAAGTTCAAGGACTACAAGTGATGAGATGGGCCATAACCCACAGGACCCGGGACCTACCAAGGAGCAAGCACACTCTTGCTGAAGGAAAACCCCTGGAAGAAGTTACGATTTTATCGATAGACGATCTTATAGGATTACCGCAAACCTGAGAGTTGTGAAGAAACGATAGATGTTTGTTTGGCTTGCAGAATAAATGGATTTATCCGAACTTAGTTCGTTGACAAGAGAAATTCTGCAATGCTTGTGAGGATGACCGAGTGTTAGAATGCGAGATTCGCTAAACCATATACAAGGTAATGATTTGGGTGCGGGATGGATTGATCACCATACCGACTTACTCTTATTATTCGCTTTGCTATATGGGATGGTAAATCTGAGTGACTTACCTATAGTAGAGTGACGACGATCTAAACCTTGTTTGAACCTTAGAATGGTATAGCAATTTTCCCTTGTACAAGGTTGTTTTTGCCAACCGTTGGTTATACGGCGAGGATCAACCCAGACCCATTTCCTGCAGGAGAATCCCTAAATTGTTGACCACCATGAGATATCGATAGTTATTTAGTTTTGGCGCCAGACCCGTTAGCTAAGAAGACCCAATCTCGGAATAACCTTACCAAGAGGAAAGGACATAAGAATTGTGGTAAAGGTTATGCCACTACCGGAAGAGCCAGAGAAGGAATTTTCTCGAGAATTTGAGAAGACCAACCCCGTCAAGAATAAGGATGGAGTATATGTGTTTTGATGGAACCGTAACCATGTTTCTAAGGGTGGTAGCACCCGAGACCCCGGAGCTGATCGATGGAATTTCAGAAGACCCCCAAACCTAACCTTTTCTTTCTAGCCTCTCTGAATCTCGAGGACAAGATTCATTTTAAGGGTGGTAAGTTTGTAACATCCCAAAATTCTAAATTTTGGAATGTTATATTAAATAGATAGATTGATTGTTTGTTTGTTTGTTGTGTGATTGATTGAGTGAAATTCAAAACTTTTTGAAAGTTAAATGAGAGGGAATAAAAGGACTTTCCCAAACTTTCACCTTTTGCATTTATGATCTTCGTGAATTCAAATTATTTTCAGATACAAAACCCTAGAGAGAAGATGACATGACTTCTTCCATTTAAATAAATGAAAAGGGTGTTTGAAAAATATTTGAATGCCATTTGAAAATATTTCCAATTCTGAAACTTTAAGCAACTCAATGATTTTCATGAGAGAAGATAATATGACTTCTTCAAAATATATGAAATATGAGTTGGGAGTTTCAAAGAAACTCAAATCTAAAATCCATTTGAAATTATTTTTCAAATTGGGTTATTTGAGTTTTATTCAAATTAATTTTCTCCAAAAATAAAATATATGGAAATTAGGGTAACATGATTCCCTAAAACAGAAAATTGGAGAGAAATAAATTTGAAATGATTTTGGTATTTTTAAAATGATTTTTATTGGATTTTAGTAGACCAGTAGCACTCTTTGAATTATCTGAATTTGTGTGTATTTTATTTAATGCTAGAAAAATGTCTATGTTGTAGAAAATCTTTTTCTGAAAATTTTGATATAATATATGACTATATAATCTATATATATATATATATATATTGTTTTATTTGTTTTGTTTGTCAGTGTTTTTTCTATAAAAAAATCCTTCCTCGCCGACTGGGCCGGCCCAGCACCCAACCGGGCCAGGCCAAGCCGAGCCTAGCCGCGCCGTCCCCGACCTCACGCGGGAGGCCGGATCTCGCACGGCACCGCCGCCGCCTCGGCGTCCGAGCCGTCCCCGCCGCGGACTCCTCCTCGCCGCCTCTCCCTTGACCCCTCCTCCACGCCATCCCATCGCCCCCTCCGCCTATCTAAGCCGCCGCCCGAGCCCGCCTCTCTCTCTGCTCCGCCACACCGCTCCTCGCTCTCCGCCGCCGCCGCATCTCACGCGCACCGCGCCGCCGCCGCACCTCCCGCAGCACGCTGCCTTCCCTCGCTGTTCGCCTGCTCCACCGCTCCCCGCTGCCGCGCCGCGCCCTGCCGCTGCTAGCCGCGCCGCCGCAAAAGCCGGAGATCGCCAGAAAACCGATCCGCCGCCCCGGTCCGCCCGACTCGCCGGTTTTCTTCGAAACGGGCGCAAACCGGTAAAACCACCACCCGGTTTTTCCGTTTTTTAGATTAGGTTTTTCTGTTAGAAACCGATCGATATGCCCTAAATAGCGAACGTTTACTGATTAGGCCTTCGTAGTGGACGAATTCGTCACTTGCGTTTCAATAGCGGACGTTCGTCAGTTAAGTTTTTATTTTTCTGTTTTATTTAGGTTAGGGACCTCTTCGTAATTTAAGTTTCACATATTAGTCCCTGTACTTCAATCGATCATTAATTTTTACTCGTTTATCCAAATCCAACGAAACCAACGCCCACTTCTTCGCTATGATCCTCTATATCCAGTAATCCAACTCAAACATGTTTTTGAAATTTTAAAATTTGAATTAGATCAGATTTGAATTCAAACTTCGTTTGATCATAACTTGAGTTTAGTAGCTCCGTTTGAGTTGATTCTTTTTGCTTTTCGAAGCTCTTGAACTAAACTTTCTGATAAGGCCACATTCACATAATTTTGGTACTGTTAGAAATTGTTTTATGTTGCAAGAGTTATTTGCTTGGTTTTGATGTTTTCCGAACTGTCTTCTTCGATCTTTCTGATCTTTTGAGTGATAGCTTATGTTTGGTTACTATTGCTTGCTTACGATAGATTGACTGGAGTGTGACGATTAGATATATCAAGAGTTTGAGTGCGCATCATCTTCATCAACATTGCAGGCAAGTTCACACTTTGATCATACCTCTTTTACTACCCAGTTTTATTGCATTAGATCAATCCTCAAACATTGCATGATTAGGATCTAATTAAATTGTGGGATGGGAAGTAGTTGAGGTAGTACCTATTACCTGTTTATTATCAAACCCTTGGGAGTTACTATTACGTTATGCTTATATTGCCATGCTATGCTCGTAGACGTGGATTGGGTTTTGAGAGTATCCATGACAGATGTGAGATTGTTAATTAATGGTTTATTTAAGGTGGCAACTTAAACACACATCTGGGTGGATTAAGGTACCTGGGTATTCCAGGATTGCCTGTCTAGGTACCTGGGTACTCCAGGATTGCCTGTTTTTTTATGGACCGCCACCCAGGCTCAAAGGGATCATGAGATTATTCATACTAGAAACTTCTGTGTGCAGCCACAAGCCATTATGGGCTCTGGCATAGCTGATTAAGTCGTGCGAACTCTTACAGTGGTAGACTAGCAGATGTAGGGGATGTAGGTTGGTACGGTCTATCACATCGTAAGGTGCTAGCGCTTCTGAAAGACTATGTCTCGGTCATCCGATTCTCAAACACCATGCAGTGCGAGAAATCCAACGGAGGCGATCGAGTCTTGTGGGGAAAAGTGCGCAAACCTCTGCAGAGTGTACAAACTAATCATGATTAGCCGTGTCCCCGGTTATGGATGTCTTGATTATCTAGTTCTTGGATTATCCTGTTGATCTCATCGCGTTACTTTAATTAATTTTGTTGGGTTTTAATGATGATACTTAATTGGGATTGAGAATGCTGTCAACCATTCTCAATGTTTAACAACCACCATGATAGTTAAATAAAATTTATTCCTTTGAAGTAGGGAAAAATTGGCTTTTCGCAAAAACATTGTAACCATAGAGATTTTCCACCAGCCATATATGCATGTAGTGATAGCCATTGTTCATCATTTTCTCTATGGTGTGAATTTGCCAGTACATTCAATGTACTAACCCGTTTCGGGCTACAACGTCTCATGTTGCAGGATCTTACGACGAATAAGTGATACATTTGGGTTACGATTTCTACACTCAACTTTGCCGTTGGAGTTGATGGGAATCCACAACCTTGTTGCTTCCGCTATTTGGATTGAGGTAATAGTATTTACGTTACTTTATACATGTGATTTACCTCTGTTATAAATCCTTCGAGTACTGTGTGTGTCAGCATACCGATCTAGGGATGACACTTAAGCACAGAGACTTGATCCATTCGGGTCGGGTCGCTACAATGTGTTTCTGTGTTCTTGAACTAGCTATGGGGCGTGAGGAGCTCCAAAAAGCCGAATCCCTCTCCTGGTTGCCTCAGGCCTCCTTTTATAGGAAAGAGGGGTTGCCACAGTGGCACATAGGAGGTGGAAAGGGCACAGTGTTGCGAGTTTATCCCTTGCATTACATGACAAGGCACATTTAATGCGTCTGCTTAGGTGTCCTCTCGCTTTACCAGGGACGTGGGCGGAGCCTGTCCCGTCCATCGCCGCTCTTCCTTGTGTCGACACGCACCCTGGCCAACGGTGCATGCGATGCCATGTAGGCAGGCAGGCAGCTGAGGTGGCGGGGTGGCAGAGTCTTGACGAAGATCTGCATGCCGCCACACAGGTGCCTTCCCAGTTGGTTGGGTCGGCAGCTGCATGCGAACAGCGGTGGAGGTTTAATCGGTGTGGGCCTGGCGGTGTCCATGTAGATGCCCTCGGCAAGGGCCTTGCCGTGGCGCTCGCTGTTGTCCCCGACAAGCTGCTTGCCGGGGGCCTTGTGGTTTTCATTGGCTGGGGTCTCGCCAAGGGTCGTCGCCTTCTGGTGCTCATTTGATCTTGAATGTTTCTTCACAAAGATCTGCATGCCACCACGGAGGCGCCTCCCGAGCCCTTGCCCCAACATAGTGGACCATGGTGGGGGCCGTGGACTCAACGGTGACTTGCTCCGTGGGCGTGGGGCGAACTGCCGCGACAAGGGTCTTGCCGGGGGGAGCCCGCTTCGTCCCTTCGCTCTTTGTGGTCTTGGTCTTGGCGTTGTTCCAGCTACCCTGGGCTTCACTCTTACCCTGGCTTACCTCCCCTGCCCTGCTTGGTGTGGCCGTGGGCGTGGCTCTGTCTGCCCGTGCACAGTTTATAGGGGTACAAAAAGTGTACCCCTCTTTTTGTACACCGACAGGAGCCCCCGGGCCTGGGCCATACATAAGCGCAACGCGTTGTTGGGCTAGGCCCAGAACGGTGCGCGGGCAGGCGGGGCGGTTTTTACCGCGGTAAGATTCTTCGCGCGCTGCGCCTCCCATGACTCGCGCGCGCGGCGCGGCGTGGAGAGGTGTGCGTGACGTGGGCGGCATGCATGAGATTGGGTTTCGCACGCATGCGTCACGTCGTAATAAAGGTGCGGCTCGCGCCTACCCCGTAAACGGAGGGAGGCGTGGAGGAGCGGCCCATTTACTGAATGGGGCCGAGGCGCGGTCTCCAAGGCGTCCACTCCCCATGATCACGGGGTGGGGGGAGGTCGCCTCACCCGTCCCCTTGGTTCTGCACGTCTACCACGCGGCTACCATGTGCTTGCTGTGGCAAACGGTGGAGGCGGGAAACCGGGCCGTCGCTGGTTGGGGCAGCGGGTCGGTCCTGGTTCCCTGCGCCTTCTGTGTCTTGATTGGCCGAGTGGGGCGGCCGAGACCCACCCCCGTTCCCCTATAAAGAGCGGGAGGAGGGAACGGCATCCCACACTTCTCCATCTTCTTCTTCCTTCTGCTTATGCTCCTCTCCCTCATTCGTCATGGAGAAAGGAAATCCCGGTCCTTCGACGGTGGTGGCGAGGGTTGCTGCTCGACAACGCGTCCCTCCTCCTCCTGCACCTGCGGCGGCCGAGCCGGCCGCGAGGGGAAGGGGGAGGGGGCGAGGTCGTGGGCGAGGCCACGGCGCTCGGGGAAGAGGAGGATGGGGTGGCGCGCCGGCCTCGCCCCCGCCAGCGGTCCTTCCTCCAATGGAGGGCCATGTTGGGGACGACCCCTGCGAGTTCTTTGTCAGGCTGCATCGGCCGCCGCGTCGTCGCCTTCGCCTCCCAACCCCATTTGCGTGGGAGATGGAGCTAGACCAGCCGCAGTCGTTGCGGCTGCACATGAGGGGCTGCAGGATCAGCGGCACCCGGGTCCGCGTTGACTTCCCCGCTCCTCATGTGATGTATCTCCATCGGGGATGGAAGACGTTTGCCCGTATCCACAGCCTGACGGATGGGCTCACTCTCCACTTTAAGCTAATGGAGGGTGGCCTCCTTTCCGTCAAGGTTTTCGGGCACTTGGGACTCGCGCAAGGTGCTGCGTGGAGAGCTCTTCTGATGACGAAGACTCCTCCTCGAGAGAGAGTGACGAGGAGGACAGCGATAGCGACGACGAGGGTGGTAGGCGGCAGGATGACGGGTCCGACTAGGCGTCGGGTGCCGCTCCGAGCGGTACCGGCGACCCCATCATCTGTGTTGCCGGCGTCTTGAACTTCTCGGGGTCGTCACCCTGGGCGGCTGGCGTTGGGAGGCTGTGGAAGAGGAAGAGGGTGGGCGGCAAGGCCGTCAACTCGCAGTACGCGGGCACCGATGCCTTCGACGCGTACTGACGTCATGCCGCCTCGTCTTCGAGCTCTGCCTCCGGCGCCGTCATCACCATCCAGCCCTCGGACGGCCACCAAGATGTTCTCTTGGTGTCTTCTGCCACTCGTAGCTCGCCTAGGTGCCCCTTTTGCCCTTTTCGCCTCCTTGACCTGCCTCCTAAGGAAAGGGACAAGAAAGCGATTATGGGCACCTTATCTCTTTTTAGTTTGTAAGCCTTCGGGCCTTCGTTGAATTTAAAACTTGTAATCCCCTAGTTCATGTTGTTCATTCCCTACGGACTGTACCTGAGCGGGATGTTTTTTAATGAAAAAGGGGATGTTTGCCGGGTTAGTTGTCTGCGGGTGGAACCCACAACAAGGAATAAATCCTTGGTATCTCTAAGATAAACACATTTTTTTTGCCTGGCAACAGGCCTTGCCGTCCCCCCGCTTCACTCGACCTTTCTCACGCCCTTGGCGGAGGCAGGGATGAAGTGGGTTTAGGCTCCTTGTTTTTCCATTCCGCGGCCGCGACCACGACCAAACTCGGTCCCAGGAACGAGGCCTAGGGCCTAGAGTTAGGGGAGCACGGTAGCCTAAGGGTAAAACGAGGTTTCACATACCTCAGTCCATAAGGAAATGCATGATAAGGGATGGAGAACTTATCTGAGCCTGCAGCCCCCGGCAACCTTGGCTTGCCATGGGTGAATCTTCGCTCCTGTAGCCCCCGGCAATGCTGGCTTGCCGGGGCCCAGATGTCGATCCGTCCCCCTTCTCCCAAGGCAGTTTGGCAAGGATACTCATGTGTCCTGTGAACCAAAGAAGACAGATAGACGCGGACTCGACCTCTAAGCTAGGGGTTAGCCGCTGCTAAGCACTATTGACCCTAACCAAGGACGAGACTCGACCTAGCATGCATGCTATATCTTAGGGCGCTAGCGCTTCATTTATTTATGCTCAGGGTCTACGCCTGGCTTTGTACAAAGGGTTACATGCCTCACCGGCAAGGCTTGTACAAAAGGTGGCTTGCCGGGGGGTCCAGCAAACCGCGCCTTATGGGTAAAACTTGCGAAGATGCTCAATGTTCCAGGAGTTGCTCACTGGGATGGCATCTTCGGTCTCCAGGCGGACTGCGCCGGGCCTGGTGACTCGTATTACCCAATAAGGGCCTTCCCACTTCGGCGTAAACTTGTTGGTATTCTTGGCCGGTTGAATGCGCCGAAGAACAAGGTCGCCTTCCTCAAAGCTTCGGGCATGAACCTTGCGGCTGTGGTAGCGGCGCAAGGCTTGCTGGTAGCGTGCTGCTCTCACAGCCGCCCGAAGACGATCTTCCTCAAGGAGCGTCGCGTCATCTTGGCGCAACGACTCTTGCTCAAGCTCATCATAAGCGAGCACTCGAGGTGACCCGTATATGAGTTCCGTGGGGAGAACTGCTTCTGCCCCGTATACCAGGGCAAATGGTGTCTGGCCGGTGGCTCGATTTGGTGTCGTTCTTATCGACCAAAGAACCGTCGGCAACTCATCAATCCAGCGCCTTCCACTCTTGCGCAGCCTGTCAAAGGTCTTCGTCCTTAAGCCTCGCAGCACTTCTGCGTTTGCCCTCTCAGCTTGACTATTGCTTCGTGGGTGAGCCACGGAAGCGAAACAGACTTTGCTACCGAGGTCCTGGATGTACTGCATGAAGGTGCGGCTTGTGAACTGCGTGGCGTTGTCGGTGATGACCCTGTTGGGTACACCAAAACGGCACACTAGCCCCTTGAGGAACTTGACGGCTGACTGGGCTGTAACTTTCCTCACCGCTTCCACCTCTGGCCACTTTGTGAACTTGTCAATTGCAACATACAAGTACTCAAAGCCCCCGACAGCGCGGGGGAAGGGGCCGAGTATGTCGAGCCCCCAGACCGAGAAGGACCACGAGAGAGGAATGGTTTGAAGGGCTTGAGCTGGCTGATAAAGCTTCTTTGAATGGAACTGACATGCTTCACACTTGGTGACTAGCATCGTCGCATCCTGGAGGGCAGTGGGCCAGAAGAAGACCTGCCAAAATGCCTTGCCGGCAAGGGCTCTCGACCCGATGTGGGATCCACATATGCCTCCATGTATCTCTGCCAACAGCCCCAGTCCTTCCTCTCGAGGGATACACTTCAATCTCACACCGTTCAGCCTTTTCCTGTATAGGACGTCATCGACGAACTGATACTGTCAGGACCCCGATCCTAAGTCACATCGATCTAGCATGTAACACATCATATCACCTTGCGGCCTCACGCACGGTATTCCCACGGGTGCCACCTTACCTGGCCCGGGACCGTTTGCGCCTTTTGGCTCACGTATATGATAGTGTTGCTAGCATCCATATGTCAAAGAACCCGGGCCGACATGGCTAGTCGTGAACCCAAAGCGGCACTAACCCATGGGGACAGGCATACATGAATCACATCGAGCATGTCGGTCAGCAGCGTGTGAATCCGGGCTGTATCACTGGGCTAACAGGACTCCGGTAACCCGGGCTGTAGCAGGCTAGGCAGGACTCCGGATATCACCGCGTGACATTTCCCCGAAGGGACAGACACATGAACGAAGTGAAACACATGCCGGCCTGTCAAGTGTCCTAAGCAGTAGTGTTGGGCTAGCAGGACTCCGGTGAACCGGGCTGTAGCGGACTACTATGGCTCATGGAAGCACAAGACTACATTTCCCCATAAGAGAGGCTACCAAGGATAAACAACTAGGTTGTCGGATCCCACGCATACCCAGCATTTCAATCATGCACACAATATGCTCGATATGTGTAAATACAACATGGCATCACAACATAACTCTACGACTCAAGTATTTATTCATTAGGCTTCGAGGAGCAAGATATTACAAACATGGGTCTCATGACCCAACATTCAGAGCATACAATTCAAAGCACATGCGGAAGCTAAACATGTCTGAGTACAGACATCTACAAATGAAAAAGGCTGAGAAGCCTGACTATCTACCAGATCCTGCCGAGGGCACAAGATCGTAGCTGAGGTATCAAGCTAAATGTTGAAGTCCACACGGAACCACTAGCGAGATTGAAGTCTCTCTGCAAAACATAAAATAAGCAAACGAGAGTACAAATGTACCCCGCAAGACTTACATCAGAACTAGCTACATATGCATCGGTATCAACAAAGGGGGTGGTGGAGTTTAACTGCAGCAAGCCAGCTTTGACTCGGTGGCTATCCTGAACTACGACTGCAAGTAACTCTTTTGAGGTGACGCACACGAGTCCACATATTCCATATCAATACACCACTATGGATCCGCTTCCGTCTCCCTACGAGAAGGCCATCCATAGCACTCACGCTTATCTTGCGCATTTTAAGTATCCACTTTCACTTGTCTATGAACTATGCAAGGGGTCCAAGTTTCCATATCCGAGGAATCCGGCTATTCGAATAGATAATGATAACCCTGCAGGGGTGTACTTCTTCACACACGCTCTCGCCACTTATCGCCCTGTACACGTCATGTACCTCGGCAACCTTCAAGCGGAAGCCGGGCGAGGGAGTCGGCCACGACCTGACTAACCACACAAGTCTCTCGTCCAGGTTTATCGCCTATTCGGGTTCCATCCGCAAGGAGATCCGGCCGGGGTGTCGCTCACGGCCCCAAACGATGTGTGCAGGGTTCCCAAGCCCACCTCGACGGGTAGATCTACGCTTGGTACACCGTGCCACGGTGCCTAGTCTGTCCCAAGCCCACCTGTACCGGCTACCACTTGGTAGACTACTAACACTACCTACAAACACCAGAAACTAGTTGCAACTCCTGGACAGAGATCGAGTTGGTTAATAAGCCGAGAGGGCTTGGAGCGCCCAGAGCCCAATGTGTGGTAGTAACTGTTCATGGATCACAAACACAGAACTCAGTTCCTGAGGACAGCTGCAATGAGACAACCCACCATGTACTCCTACATGGCCTCTCACCGCTACCTTTACCAAATCGTGTTCACACCCTTAGCTCTCAACAATAGGACATGTTCACCACATTCCAATTCATTCCCGATGAATTAGACCCGACTCAACTCTAAGCAGTAGCAGGCATGACAACAAGCATGAATGAGTAGGCACATCAGGGCTCAAACAACTCCTACTCATGCTAGTGGGTTTCATCTATTTACGGTGGCTATGACAGGTCATGCAGAGGATAAGGGGTTCAACTACCGCAGCATGTAACATTGAATCATTGTTGTCCTAATGCAGTAAAAAGAGAGCAGGAGCGAGGGAGTGGGATTGTATTGGAATGAGCAAGGGGGTTTTGCTTGCCTGGCACTTCTGAAGATAATATATCTCTTCATCGGTGTCATCGATCACATCGTCGGAAACATCTATCGAGAGGGGACAAATACCGGCAAACACAGAAAGAGCACAATCAGTGCAATGCACAATATGATGCATGATCATGACATGGTAAAATGAGTGTGTTGGGCTAATGCAACTACAACCAGATGGGTTTGAGCTATTTTGAACCAAAGATTCAAAGTTCAAACTCATTTGTGATCTTAAATAGTGCTTTATCATGTTTTGCACTGAACAGCAAGTTAACTTGGTAAACATGCATGAAACCAGTACAGATGGATAGATTGCATTTTTCTGATAATTTTACATATATAATTTGTTTGATTTGGAGTTACGGTTGAATTTCTATGAATTTTTGAAGTTTGCAACATTTTCTGGAATTTCCTATATAAGATTAAATCCAGAAAATACTTATTGCGTCAGCCTGGCATCAGTGTGACGTCAGCAAGTCAACAGGGGCTGGTCCGGGTCAAACCTGACCTGTAGGGCCCACTAGTAAGTGACAGAGGGGCTAATTCCATGTTGACTCGCGCTATGACTAGCTGCGGGGCCCACTGTCAGTGTCTGAGGGCGGTTTAGCTGGTGGGGATTAGCGCTAATGATCGCGCCACATCGGCTCTCGCCAGAGTTCCGCCGGCGACGACCAAACCCGACGACGGAGACATCGCGGGAAGGCGCTACAGGAGACGGTTTCGGACGCGGTTTGCGGCTATAGGTAGCTGGGGGTGCGGCGCATCCAGAGGTGGCGGCGGCTGGAGCAGGGGTGGCTGGATATTGCCGGAACGGAGCTCGCGGCGGTGCCGGAGTTCGGCCCCGAGCGGCGCGGGGTGCTATGGTGCAAGTCAGGAGCTTCGAGCGGCGGCTTTGGGTTCGTGGGGACCCGCTGAGCTCACGGAAGTGCTCAAGTGCGAGTTGTGGCCGCGGCTACCATGGTGGCGCCATGGATGGCGGCGGTGAGCTTCGGGCTCGACGGATATGACGACTACAGCAGCCGTACAGGGAAAAGGAGAGGGGGAATCGGTTCAGGGGCTCACGGGGATCATGTAGGGAAGGTCAGCGAGCTCAGGGAAGCACGGACGGCGAAGAATCGACGATGAGGTTGCCGGCGGCCGGAGGTTGAAGATGAGCTTGAGGACGATGCTGCAGGGCTCCCGCGGTCGAACTGGTTGGTCTATATGATTCAGGAGAGGACGGCGGTCCTTCTGGATGCATCGGCAAGGCGAGGGGGGCCGGTGGTCGTGATGGCCGTGGACGGCGGCGACGAGCTCCGCTTGGTGGCTGCGTGCGAGGAACAGAGGAGGGGGCGAGAGCAGAGAGTAACGGGGAGAGGCAGAGAGGGGTCCAGGGCGGCGACGAGGGAAGGATCGGGGCTCCCAGGTGGAAGCAGGAGGTGGCCGAAGCCGCACGCACGCGCGCCACGCCTCTTCTCTGCCTACTGGCTGGAGGAAGAAGACGGGCGTGCCCCTGTGGGCCGGGCCCATAGTGTTGGGCCTGGTGGGCTGAGCCAGGTGAGCGCCAGGTAAGTCTATTTCTTTCTCTCTCTCTTATTTGTTTCAGTTTTTCTAATTTCTGCTACTGTTTTGCAAATAAAATACTAACCAAAACACTTTGGTTAATTCTGTAATTTTTTGTGAGGAATATTTGAATTATTTTCAAACCACACAACAAATTTCAGAATATTTGGAGGAACCAATATTTAATGGTAAATTTTAAACTCCAACTCAAATACCATAATGATTTAATTCAGTGACCAAAATGTCCTTGAAAAATATGCATCATCTCTGGTAGAGGCTTTCACCTTTTTCCATAAATCATGAACATTTTAAAAGGATATTTTGAGGTCATTGAAAATATTTTGGTTGAACCTATTTGAATTGCATTTGTGCTAGGGTTTGGATCAATCCCCATTTCAAGTTTAAAAGCAATTTAAACATGATGCAACACATGACTAGCTAGCCTAGAGCATACCAGAACTAGGGATGTGACAACTCACCCCCACTAAACAAAAATCTCGTCCCGAGATTCAAGACGTGAGGTATGAAGACACTGGGGACACAAGCTAACACGATCTTCATGATCCAACTGTTTTTCTCGAAGATGTTGATTCATTGCTTCAAATTGATCTTGACATCCTTGCTTTCGAGATCTTCATCCAACACGATGATGATAGGAAGAAACTCTACAAAAACAATCTTCTCAAAGATCGGGTAACTCAAGATCAACTCATGGAGCGAGATGTTGAAACATCTCTTGAGCTGAGACACAAAACACACATCGAGAGTAAGGGAACAAACAATTGACGAAGGTTTAATTTGGTAGGCA
Source organism: Aegilops umbellulata (assembly GCA_032464435.1). Classification (NCBI taxonomy): domain Eukaryota; kingdom Viridiplantae; phylum Streptophyta; class Magnoliopsida; order Poales; family Poaceae; genus Aegilops; species Aegilops umbellulata. The sequence goes on along the minus strand of CP136058.1, from coordinate 326,822,873 downwards.
ACAGTTCCACGCTGGAGAGATGGTGGATGGTATCAAGGTGGCGAGGAAATGATTGCCATGATTCCATAGCGGGACACCTTGGGGGAGGTGACTCATGGAACAATTCCCTTAAGTGGCAAAAATAATTACTTTTGATTCACGACCATTGCAACTCTCTATACCATCCTAAGGCAATCACAAACGATCGTTTGATCGAATTCGAAAGAATGGCATACTCACACCAGAATGGATGATGTGGACTATCTTGTTGAAGACAACACAAGGGATGATTTTGCTTATCACCAAAAATGGATGGGACCCATGGTAGGACCACTTCTGAAGATGATCCTGAACAACAATTCCTGAGAAGGGCAGTCCAAGGGAGATTGGCACAAGGCGGTGCAATCTAGGAACAAATGCAAATGTTGGTAATGTTCCAACCATCATATCTGCCCGAGATTCAGATCTGGTTAGTAACAGGATACTTCAGACAACATGTCCGAAAAGGAAAGGTTGCAACACAAATCGATGAGATGATATTGCGGGATTCTCGGGAGATGAACTACGGTAGCAAGCTCCAAAACATGAGTTGGTTCTGCTACAAGCATGTGAACACGCTGTCCCAGACAAGCATGGTCACCTGGTATTCTTACAACGAAACACTGCCGAGTTCTGGCTGGGAACCATCATCGGGGATAAGGAATCTTGTACAAATCCGTCTGGTACCTTCAAGACTAGCACTTAGAACTTATTATCCTTGAACAAATCAATCAGTGGCTTGGTGTGCTAGGAATTACATATGGAATGAAGATGATCAGTCTATCAGACCATAGAATACTTCGTACGGGCATGACTGACTTGGGATGATTCCAGAGGAAGCAAAAACAAACTTTCTCGAATTCACGGTAGCAACTTGAATCGAGTGCACATGAATTAGACGAAGTCACTTCTTTCATCCAACATATGCTTCATGAACGGGACATGAAGAAAATGCTTACACAAATTCCCAACGCTAGCTTAATATTCATCATGAATTATGGAGGAGATAGAAATGTTGCCGATGGGCTCAACAACAATTCATCCCGATTCCATATAGATGGAATTCCACAATTAAGTGAACACGGGGATAGCATTGGTCGGACCCAAAATATGTAATGGTGTATGCTCGAGGGGTCAACCATGAGTAAGACAACATTACGAACATCATTGGTTCTGATTTGACTTGACGATAGCCCATACTCAAATCAAAGTTTTGACAAGGTAATAGATCCAACAATTGATCACGAGAACCAATCGATGGAGGTATCATCTTTCTTCAACACACACACGCACACAAAAAGATATCCCTTAACCTGAACTAGACCAGACAAGCTTTTATCTTCCAACTCTCCAAGTTGTTGTTTAGCTTAACCAACTAGCTCAGGGATATCCGACACAGATTCTTGGAGAAGGGGTGGTTTACAAGAAACCAACTTGATCACGAGCTCAACATAGCGGTCAGGTGACAACCTGGTAATACTTCCGAGAAGATATTCGGAACATCACGAACCACCGATATGTTACTAAGATCGAGAACAATCTTGCTTTCAGAGCAAGACGATATGATCAAATAAGCAAGGGATTGAATAATCCTAACTCATTGATCGAAGAGTGCACCAGAAATAAGGACTAGGTAGCACGATCAATCTTAGGATGATGATTTAATAACCAACACACTAAGAATGAGAATATTGTCCATTTACTACCAAGCAAGGAGTTGCTCAGAGTATTGATTTCACACAACATAGTTCACTTGTCGGCATTCCGGTTGCAACAACACGGGACCGAGGAATGAACCATGATGGCAAGAAGTATCACTAAATCAAGAATTCATAAGAGATGGTGCAATTCTCATGACGTTCCTGACATAAAGTGGGTAATACTTCAGGGTAGAACAGAACAGAAGCTTGATTGCATTTGATCTGCGGAACACAACTGCTTTGACCCAATCCTGGATATGGATGAGGTGCTGGAGTTTGTTTCTCCTAGTCATTCTGAAATAGAACGGCTTGATAGACCACAAGAATAATGAGCATCGATAACACGAATGCAAAACTACTCCTGACTATCAATTGATAGACGAGGGTCAGAATACAACTAAAGAGGGACAACTCAAAGGAACATACGATTTTCTGAGTTGTGGATGCATAGGTTAGTATGTCGGGCAAAGCTCAACATTTCTTCCGGATAACCCATGTAGAAGGGTAGAACTGGCAGATTCACAATGTAGATCGAAGAACTCATCAAGAGCACTCTTATTGTGATCTTTTGGTTCAAAGAACTTCTGCCATAAGCAGTTCATGGTACTTGCAAGAAGAAAATACCATGGACCTCGAGGACTATCGCAAAGGTTATTAATATTCTAAAGGAACTAGCAAACACTATCAATATGAGGTAAGCAGAGTGAATCTTGGGTTCAAGAACCCATAGATGAAATGCCTACTAACTAATTAACATCACGGGATGCTTTCGAGAATGATGGCCAGAATCATCACACTGGGAACACAAAGCATGGCTGGATTACTAGGTGATACTATAGACATCTAGGGTCATAATAATAGCTCCAACATAAATGTCGAGGCAATAGAATACCTCAACTCAACAACTAGTGTGATTAACCTGGCCTAAAGGAACATTGAAACCAGAGGGAAATGATTTGCAAATGCATCAGACTATTTAGAGACCTGGGATGACTCGGACAGCATAACGGCTGTAAATGCTCAGAAATGAGACATTCACAAGGATTGGCATAGTCACTTAACAACACCATAACAAGGTTCTGGTTCAACTGACAACATACTAAAAGTAGTAGAAACTGAACTGAGGCTTGAATTCAACAATCCTAGGCAACTACGGTTTAGTAACACGTCATCCTGAGAGATAGAAGAGAAGCCTAGTTCTTAATCCTCGTAGAAAGGAAGAGGTTGACTCAGATCAGAAGGCCATGAGGTATAAGGAGTAAAAAGAGCCTTACGTTCCCTTCCACAATCAATTCCCTTATATAACTAAAGCATTTCTAGACTCAACTTCGACCAGTTTGGCTTGGTAATCCTATAGGCAGTCAGGCTCTGATACCAACGCTGTCAGGACCCCGATCCTAAGTCACATCGATCTAGCATGTAACACATCATATCACCTTGCGGCCTCACGCACGGTATTCCCACGGGTGCCACCTTACCTGGCCCGGGACCGTTTGTGCCTTTTGGCTCATGTATATGATAGTGTCACTAGAATCCATATGTCAAAGAACCCGGGCCGACATGGCTAGTCATGAACCCAAAGCGGCACTAACCCATGGGGATAGGCATACATGAATCACATCGAGCATGTCGGTCAGCAGCGTGTGAATCCGGGCTGTAGCACTGGGCTAACAGGACTCCGGTAACCCGGGCTGTAGCAGGCTAGGCAGGACTCCGGATATCACCGCGTGACATTTCCCCGAAGGGACAGACACATGAACAAAGTGAAACACATGCCGGCCTGTCAAGTGTCCTAAGCAGTAGTGCTGGGCTAGCAGGACTCCGGTGAACCGGGCTGTAGCGGACTACTATGGCTCATGGAAGCACAAGACTACATTTCCCCATAAGAGAGGCTACCAAGGATAAACAACTAGGTTGTCGGATCCCACACATACCAAGCATTTCAATCATGCACACAATATGCTCGATATGTGTAAATACAACATGGCATCACAACATAACTCTACGACTCAAGTATTTATTCATTAGGCTCCGAGGAGCAAGATATTACAAACATGGGTCTCATGACCCAACATTCAGAGCATACAATTCAAAGCACATGCGGAAGCTAAACATGTCTGAGTACAGACATCTACAAATGAAAAAGGCTAAGAAGCCTGACTATCTACCAGATCCTGCCGAGGGCACAAGATCGTAGCTGAGGTATCAAGCTAAACGTCGAAGTTCACACGGAACCACTAGCGAGACTGAAGTCTCTCTGCAAAACATAAAATAAGCAAACGTGAGTACAAATGTACTTAGCAAGACTTACATCAGAACTAGCTACATATGCATCGGTATCAACAAAGGGGGTGGTGGAGTTTAACTGCAGCAAGCCAGCTTTGACTCGGTGGCTATCCTGAACTACGACTGCAAGTAACTCTTTTGAGGTGGCGCACACGAGTCCACATATTCCATATCAATACACCACTATGGATCCGCTTCCGTCTCCCTACGAGAAGGCCATCCATAGCACTCACGCTTATCTTGCGCATTTTAGAGTATCCACTTTCACTTGTCTATGAAGTATGCAAGGGGTCCAAGTTTCCATATCCGAGGAATCCGGCTATTCGAATAGATAATGATAACCCAGCAGGGGTGTACTTCTTCACACACGCTCTCGCCACTTATCGCCCTGTACACGTCATGTACCTCGGCAACCTTCAAGCGGAAGCTGGGCGAGGGAGTCGGCCATGACCTGACTAACCACACAAGTCTCTCGTCCAGGTTTATCGCCTATTCGGGTTCCATCCGCAAGGAGATCCGGCCGGGGTGTCGCTCACGGCCCCAAACGATGTGTGCAGGGTTCCCAAGCCCACCTCGACGGGTAGATCTACGCTTGGTACACCGTGCCACGGTGCCTAGTCTGTCCCAAGCCCACCTGTACCGGGTACCACTTGGTAGACTACTAACACTACCTACAAACACCATAAACTAGTTGCAACTCCTGGACAGAGATCGAGTTGGTTAATAAGCCGAGAGGGCTTGGAGCGCCCGGAGCCTAATGTGTGGTAGTAATTGTTCATGGATCACAAACACAGAACTCAGTTCCTGAGGACGGCTGCAATGAGACAACCCACCATGTACTCCTACATGGCCTCTCACCGCTACCTTTACCAAATCGTGTTCACACCCTTAGCTCTCAACAATAGGACATGTTCACCACATTCCAATTCATTCCCGATGAATTAGACCCGACTCAACTCTAAGCAGTAGCAGGCATGACAACAAGCATGAATGAGTAGGCACATCAGGGCTCAAACAACTCCTACTCATGCTAGTGGGTTTCATCTATTTACTGTGGCAATGACAGGTCATGCAGAGGATAAGGGGCTCAACTACCGCAGCATGTAACATTGAATCGTTGTTGTCCTGATGCAGTAAAAAGAGAGCAAGAGCGAGAGAGTGGGATTGTATTGGAATGAGCAAGGGGGTTTTGCTTGCCTGGCACTTCTGAAGATAATATAGCTCTTCATCGGTGTCATCGATCACATCGTCGGAAACATCTATCGAGAGGGGACAAATACCGGCAAACACAGAAAGAGCACAATCAATGCAATGCACAATATGATGCATGATCATGACATGGTAAAATGAGTGTGTTGGGCTAATGCAACTACAACCAGATGGGTTTGAGCTATTTTGAACCAAAGATTCAAAGTTCAAACTCATTTGTGATCTTAAATAGTGCTTTATCATGTTTTGCACTAAACAGCAAGTTAACTTGCTAAACATGCATGAAACCAGTACAGATGGATAGATTGCATTTTTCTGATAATTTTACATATATAATTTGTTTGATTTGGAGTTACGGTTGAATTTCTATGAATTTTTGAAGTTTGCAACATTTTCTGGAATTTCCTATATAAGATTAAATCCAGAAAATACTTATTGCGTCAGCCTGGCGTGAGTGTGACGTCAGCAAGTCAACAGGGGCTGGTCCAGGTCAAACCTGACCTATAGGGCCCACTAGTCAGTGACAGAGGGGCTATTTCCGTGTACTAGCTGTGGGGCCCACTGTCAGTGTCTGAGGGCGGTTTAGCTGGTGGGGATTAGCGCTAATGATCGCGCCACGTCGGCTCTCGCCGGAGTTCCGCCGGCGAGGACCAAACCCGACGACGGAGACGTCGCGGGAAGGCGCTACAGGAGACGGTTTCGGACGTGGTTTGCGGCTATAGGTAGCTGGGGGTGCGGCGCATCCAGAGGTGGCGGCGGCTGGAGCAGGGGTGGCCGGAGATTGCCGGAACGGAACTCGCGGCGGCGCCGGAGTTCGGCCCCAAGCGGCGCGGGGTGCTATGGTGCAAGTCAGGAGCTTCGAGCGGCGGCTTTGGGTTCGTGGGGACCCGCTGAGCTCACGGAAGTGCTCAAGTGCGAGTTGTGGCCGCGGCTACCACGGTGGCGCCATGGATGGCGGCGGTGAGCTTCGGGCTCGACGGATATGACGACTATAGCAGCCGTACAGGGAAAAGGAGAGGGGGAATCAGTTCAGGGGCTCACGGGGATCATGTAGGGAAGGTCAGCGAGCTTAGGGAAGCACGGACGGCGAAGAATCGACGATGAGGTTGCCGGCGGCCAGAGGTTGAAGATGATTTAGGATGACGCTGCAGGGCTCCCGCGGTCGAACTGGTTGGTCTATATGATTCAGGAGAGGACGGCGGTCCTTCTGGATGCATCGGCAAGGCGAGGGGGGGCCGGTGACCGTGATGGCCGTGGACGGCGGCGACGAGCTCCGCTTGGTGGCTGCATGCGAGGAACAGAGGAGGGGGCGAGAGCAGAGAGTAACGGGAAGAGGCAGAGAGGGGTCCAGGGCGGCAACGAGGGAAGGATCGGGGCTCCCAGGTGGAAGCAGGAGGTGGCCGAAGCCGCACGCACGCGCGCCACGCCTCTTCTCTGCCTACTGGCTGGAGGAAGAAGACGGGCGTGCCCCTGTGGGCCGGGCCCATAGTGTTGGACCTGGTGGGCTGAGCCAGGTGAGCGCCAGGTAAGTCTGTTTCTTTCTCTCTCTCTCTTATTTGTTTCAGTTTTTCTAATTTCTGCTACTGTTTTGCAAATAAAATACTAACCAAAACACTTTGGTTAATTCTGTAATTTTTTGTGAGGAATATTTGAATTATTTTCAAACCACACAACAAATTTCAGAATATTTGGAGCAACCAATATTTAATGGTAAATTTTAAACTCCAACTCAAATACCATAATGATTTAATTCAATGACCAAAATGTCCTTGAAAAATATGCATCATCTCTGGTAGAGGCTTTCACCTTTTTCCATAAATCATGAACATTTTAAAAGGATATTTTGAGGTCATTGAAAATATTTTGGTTGAACCTATTTGAATTGCATTTGTGCTAGGGTTTGGATCAATCCCCATTTCAAGTTTAAAAGCAATTTAAACATGATGCAACACATGACTAGCTAGCCCAGAGCATACCAGAACTAGGGATGTGACAGATACATGGCAGACCAGCGGGCTACTTTTTCCGCTTCTTCCTGCTCCTCAGGAAGTTCCCCTGTTTGGAGGAATCGGACGGTAGGCTGTGCCCATGCCGGAGCCTGAGGCTCGACGGTAAGGACCAAAGGTATTTCTTCCATCATAAGGCTGGCCGTCTCTACGGCAAGAGCTTGACGCTCTGCCAGAGCCGATCGCCCTACGATGGGCTCAGTGTCTCCAGCAACATCTTTGCCGGCGGCTCCGGGGAGCTCGGCGGGAAAGTACTTGCCGGGCCCTGATTTCCTTCTCTTGCTCTGCCCTGCTGATGGATCAATGGATGGTTGAGTTAGCTGGAGCACAAAGGTACCTGGTTCCACAGGCAGCTTGAGGGCAGCGCGCTTCGACAGGTAATCGGCGATGTCGTTCTCCGCTCGGGGAACATGCTCTGCCTGTATACCATCAAAGCGCTCTTCCAGCTTTCTCACTTCATCTACGTAGGCCTTCATCAACGGGCTCTGGTAGTCTTTGTTGACTTGCTTGATGACAAGTTGCGAGTCGCCCCTGACGATGAGTTTCTTGACTCCGAGGTCTGCCGCGATCCTGAGACCGGCAAGCAGCCCTTCATACTCGGTAGTATTATTTGTCGACGCCTCCCGGGGGAAGTGCATTTGGACCACGTACTTGAGGTGCTCTGCAGTGGGCGCGACAAGCACTACGCCAGCCCCGGCGCCCTGTAAGGAGAAAGCTCCATCAAAGTACATGATCCAGTTGCAACTCGCCTCCTTGCCGGGGAGGACAGTCTCCTGAGTTTCTTCATCGGGCGTCGCGGTCCACTCTTCAATGAACTCCGCCAGGACTCGACTTTGGATCGTTGAGGTACTCTCAAACTTGAGGCCAAAGCTGGACAGCTCCAGTGCCCACTCTACGATCCTTCCAGTCGCGTCTGGATTGTGCAATATCCGTTGTAGAGGGAGGCGAGTGACGACAGTGATTTTGTGCGCCTGGAAGTAGTGACGCAGCTTCCTCGAGGCCATAAGAAGGCCGAAGAGCAGTTTCTGCACACAGGAGTACCTTGATCTAGCCCCCTGCAGGAGGGAGCTAACAAAGTAGACTGGGTGCTGCATCATTTTCCTCCTCGGCAGCACTCCAACTGGCTGCGTCAGCTCTACACCAATGGCATCAGTATCTGTTGCTGCTATCACCTCATCGTCGACTTCTCCATGCACCACTAGTGCGACGCAGACCACCTGGTTCGTTGCCGCAAAGTATAGCAGGAACTGTTCCTGTGGTTTAGGCGCAACTAGTACTAGCGTAGAGGAGAGATACCTCTTCAAATCTTGTAGCGCTGCTTCGGCTTCTGGTGTCCACTCCATTGGGCCTGCCTTTTTCAAATTCTTGAAAAAGGAGAGGGCGCGCTCGGCGGACATGGAGATAAACCTGCTCATGGCGGCAATGCAACCAGCAAGCCGACGCACATCCTTGACCCGCTTGGGTGCCTCAATCTGCTCTATAGCCTTGATCTTGTCCGGATTGGCCTCTATCCCACGCTGCGACACAAAGAACCCGAGAAGCTTGCCGGACGGGACGCCAAAGACGCACTTCTCAGGGTTCAACTTGAGGTTGATCTTGCGTAGGTTTGCAAATGTCTCTCGCAAATCCGGTATCAGGGTCGCCCTATTTTTGGTCTTGACCACTATATCATCCATATAAGCTTCCATATTTCAATGGAGCTGGGGTTCAAAACCAATCTGGACCGCCCTTGCAAATGTTGAGCCAGCACTCTTCAACCTGAAAGGCATCCATATGAAACAATACGTACCACATGGGGTGATGAACGTTGTCTTCTCTTCGTCTTCCCTCATCATGAAGATCTGGTGGTAGCCGGAGTAGGCGTCGAGGAATGACAACAAGTCACACCCAGTCGTGGAGTCAACAATCTGGTCGATGCGCGGCAACGGGAAAGACTCGTTGGGACAAGCCTTATTGATATCTGTGTAGTCAATACACAGCCTCCATTTCCCATTTGCCTTGCGCACTACCACTGGATTGGCCAACCACGTTGGATGGAGCACTCCTCTTACCAAACCTGCTGCTTCCAGTTTCCGGATCTCCTCTGTAATGAACTCTTGCCGTTCCAAAGCTTGCTTTCTGACCTTCTGCTTGACGGGCCGCGCATGAGAACAGACAGCAAGGTGGTGCTCAATCACCTCCCTGGGAACGCCGGGGATGTCAGATGCTTGCCATGCAAATACATCGACATTTGCCCGCAGGAAGGTGACGAGCGCGTCTTCCTATTTGTCGTCAAGGGCGGAGCTTATGGTGAAAGATCCTCCCGTGCCGTCCTCCTTGGCGGACACCTTCTTAGTCTCCGGCGGCGTGGCCCTGGATTTCTCGTTCCTGCCGGTGGAGCTCTCTGGCACGTCCTCGACGGGAGCCCCACACTCCGAAGAGGTGCGCTTACCGGAGTGGGTGTCCGAGGTCTCACCGGTCTTCTTCTTCTTCCCTCCCGGGGCTCCAGTGGCAGGAGCAGCTGCCTTAGCGGCGGGGGCTGCTGCAACTACTTCTTGGTAGAGTTGATCAGCGCAAATCAGCGCATCTTTCTTGTCGGAGGGGACGGTGATGATCGTTACAGGCCCTGGCATCTTCAGGGTGTTGTAGGCGTAGTGTGACGCTACCATGAACTTGGCCAGCGCTGGGCGGCCAAGGATCCCGTTGTAGGGCAAGGGGATCTTGGCAACATCAAACACGATCCTTTTCGTCCTGTAGTTCAGATCACTCCCGAAGGTCACAGGCAACGTGACCTTCCCCTTTGGTTGACTCCTTCCTGGGTTGATCCCCTGGAACGTGCCCGTTTCTCCGAGGTCTCCGTCAGGAATCTGCAGCTTCTTGATCACGGTGGGCGAGATTAAGTTCAGACCGGCCCCGCCATCGACTAGCATTTTCATCACCTTGAGGTTGCGTATTGTCGGCGAAACCAACAATGGCAAGCACCCGACCTCAGTAGTGCGATCAGGGTGATCCTCAGTGTCAAAAATGATCGGTGTGCTGGACCACTTCAGCGGCTTTTGGGCACCCAACGACGGCTCCGCTGCTGTAATCTCACGCGCCCACTGTTTAAGCTGGCGGTGAGAGGTATGCAGCAAGGCACTGCCATCGATGCACATGGCCTCTGTAGCCTTCTGAAACTCTTGGTCACCGGACTCGTCGTCCTCTTCGTGATCATCGTCTTCTAGCTTCTTGTCGCGCCCCCGGGAGGGCCTCTCCTGCTGTTTATCCTTACCGCGACGGCCCGCCTAGCTATCACGCTTCTTGCCGGACCCCTCAGCACCGTCCTGGCCTTTCTCCTTGTCCCGCCTCTCATATTCAGCTTTTTGCTTCTCAGCAAGCAACTCAACTTGTCGGCAGTTCTGGAGGTCATGGCCTTTGGTGCGATGGATCCTGCAGTATTGCTTGTCGGAGTTCCCTGGCTTCTCGGCAGCCGCCAAGGCCCGACAGGCAACACATCCGGCAATTTCCTTGCCGGGGTCATCTGCCTTGGTTTTCTTGGTGGAGCCGGTGTCATCAGATCCCTCAACGGCAAGCACAGCTTTCCCTTTGCGCTTCCTGTTGCGGCACCGGCCTTTCTTTGCCAGGGCAGCAGTATCCTCATCTGAGGAGTCGGTTTCCACATCGGCATCTTCGCCGGGGTACTTCCTTGCCTCTTCAGCCCGGGCACACCTGTCGGCAAGAACGTAGAGTTCCGCCACATCTTTCACCTTGTTCATTGCCAGCTCTTCGCGCATCTTGCGGTTACGGATGTTCTGATGGAACGAGCTGATGATTGCGGCAGGATGAACATCAGGGATATTGTACTGTACCCGGCTGAATCTCTGTATGTACTTGCGCAGACTCTCGCTCTCCTTCTGGGGGATGACGTGCAGGTCGCTCGCTTGGCCATGGGCTTGGTGGCCTCCAGTGAAGGCACCAACAAACTCATGGCACAAATCCGACCAAGAGGAGATAGAGTCTACCGGCAAGTGCATCAACCATGACATGGCGTTGGGTTTAAGAGCCAACGGAAAGTAATTCGCAAGCACCTTACCGTCGCGGGCCCCGGCATCTTGCATCGCGATGGAGTAGATGCTGAGGAACTCCGACGGGTGGGTCTTGCCATTGTACTTCTCACCAACATCAGGTTTGAAAGTGCGGTGAGTGGGCCACTGGAACTGCCGCAGCTCGCAGGTAAAAGCCGGACAGCCTACCTCGTAAGGTAGACCTCCAGGGCTCTCCGGTGCTGGATGGTTCACAGCAGGCCGTGCTCGCCTGTCTGACTTGTGGCGCGCTCTGCGCCGGCGCTCGATGGTGGTCCGAGCGTCTTCATGAGCTCGCTCCCGAAGAACTTGGCGCTAGTCACAGTGGGTCCGTGGGTCGGACGATGCTATGGAGGCGTCGTCGCCCGTAACATCGCGACGAGTCGACACCCGCGGTACCGGGCGAGGAGGGGGCGAATGCACCGTGGCCGCGGCGCCGCCGGTCCTCCGCCGCTGGCGCGTGGGACTCCATCAGAGCATCGACCCGGGGGCCCTGCTGGACTCGGTTCGTCCTTGTTGGCGCGGCGACAAGGCTTCGGATGGTAGCTCTCCATTCATCGAGTTTCCCCGTAGCAGGAGGAAAGTCGAGGAGCAACTGCACGCGCGCCAGGGCCTCTGCCGGCGTCCGCGGCAGCGAAACCTGCATGGACCGCGACGCGCTTCAACTTCTAACTATGTTAGAAGGAGCTCTATCACGGTCCCGCGGTCGCGCGCCGTTTTCGCCAGTGCTTCATCGAGCGGGCAGGTCTTCTTTGTCCCGGGAGTGGTGCTCGGGGCTCTTCCCGCGGTGGCGTCCGGGATCCTCATCGCGACGACGCCGTTTGTCGCATGCAGCTTGAGAGGAGTGCGCCGTGGGCACCGGCGTGGGAGTCTTCGAGGACACCGCGTCGCCTTCGGGCGACGCGACGGCGCTTCTAGAGGGCCCCGTGCCGCCTGCGGAGGGCCTGGCTCCATTTTTAAATTTGGCAACGTGCGGCTCATCGCCGAGCACGCGAACGTCGCCGCCCCCCAAGCTCCGGCTGCTGAGGTGGCGGTGGTGCTCGCGAGCTGCGCCCCAGGTCCTCTCCGCGACCGGTCCGCTGCTCGCCCGCGTCGGGACGGGCCGTCCGGCTCCCGACGGGCCGACCGTCACCGTTGCCTTCTTCTTGGGCGCCATGGTGATGAAGAAGCGCTGAACTAGCCTCCAAAGCCGATTCTCACAACTGCACGCCCCCTACCTGGCGCGCCAAAGATGTATGTGGAAACGACACCTATGGGATCACAATAATCCCTACTACAGTCGCGGGGTGCGGGGTCGAGAGAAGAGCGGATCAAATAGATAGCACGCGGTTCGTTTATCCAGGTTCGGTCCGCAAGGACACGTAAAACCCTACTCCTGCTTTGGTGGATGTATATCTGTGTTCTTGAACTAGCTATGGGGCGTGAGGAGCTCCAAAAAGCCGAATCCCTCTCCTGGTTGCCTCGGGCCTCCTTTTATAGGAAAAAGGGGTTGCCACAGTGGCACACAGGAGATGGAAAGGGCACAGTGTTGCGAGTTTGTAAGGGCAAGGAGATCGCCTACTTCGTGAAGATCTACCGCTAGTGAGGCAAGTCCTTCGTGGGCGATGGCCATGGTGGGATAGACAAGGTTGCTTCTTCGTGGACCCTTCGTGGGTGGAGCCCTCCGTGGACTCGTGCAACCGTTACCCTTCGTGGGTTGAAGTCTCCATCAACGTGGATGTAGGATAGCACCACCTATCCGAACCACGGGAAAAACATCTGTATCTCCAATTGCGTTTGAATTCTCCAAACCCTTCCCTTTTCATTCTTGCAAGTTGCATGCTTTACTTTCCGCTGCCTATATACTCTTTGCATGCTTACTTGAATTGTGTGATGATTGCTTGACTTGTCCTAAAGTTGCTAAAATCTGCCAAGAACTAAAATTGGGAAAAGGTTAAATTTTTATTTGGTCAAGTAGTCTAATCACCCCCCCCCCTCTAGACATACTTCCGATCCTACAGCTGCGAGCAGGCCGGATGCAAACCGGACAGTAGTTAGGCCCAAATATATGACGGGCTTTTAACAGGCCAAAATTAATATAGGGCCGAAATGTTAAACAGGCCCTTAACAGGCCAAAACTAATATCAGGCCGAATTACTAAGTGGGCCTTTAGCAAGTGGGCCCAAAAGCATAGTGTCCAGTTGACGGGTCGAATCTGATATGAGCCATAATTGAGCCCAAAGCCTCTTAAAGGGCCGGCCCTGATCTGGGCCGTAAATTGGCCCAGAACATGGTAGGCTTTTAACGGGCCGGATATCATATGTGCCACTATTAGGCCCGGAGCGTGGCAGGCCATTAATGGACCGGGTCAAATATGGGCCGACATTTGGCCCAAAACATGGCAGCCAGTTAATGGGCCGGCCTACTAGGGTTCTCAAAATCTTGTGGTCCTACAGCTGGGCCAGCCCATTAATGTCGGCAAAATCTCGTGGGCCTTTAGCTGGGCCCTCCCATTATGATCCGCAAGAATCTTGTGGGACTTTACCTGGGCCGGCCCATTATGGCACACAAAAATCTTGTGGGCCTTTACCAGGGTCGGCCCATTATGGCCTGCAAAATCTTGTGAGCCTTTAGCTGGGCCAGCCCATTATGGTCCACAAAATCTTGTGGGCCTTTAGCTGGGCCGGTCCATTATGGTCCGCAAAATCTTGTGGGCCTTCAGTTGGGCCGGACCATTTAAACTTGATGGGCCGGTCCACGTGTCAACATATCATAGGCGCGTCTCGCCCATTGGATGAGTGACACCTGTGCCAACGCATACCTGACACGTGTCTCCTCCAGCCAATGATGATTTTACACGTGGAAAATCCCCATTGGTCGGGGCAGTTAACGGGTTATCGGATCCAAAACCCGACCCGATAGCTTAACAGTGTTCCATTACGGTGGATGCGACGTGTCGGTCACCCTTGACGAAAGCACTTCTGTGACGCGCGATTTATCGTCATGGAAGTGGACACTTCCGTGATGATAATTTTGGTAATGTCATGGAACACTTCTACGACAGCACAGGTATGACTATCTTGATTCTGTCATAAATTTGTCATGGATGTACATGCATGACAAAAAACACGACCTACTATGACAAACACGTATCATCACGGAAGTGTATTTTTTTGTAGTGTGAGAAACAGGTATTTGTGAAAAACTATAGTATCCATCAAGGAAGCAAAAATGTGTGTGCTTAAATAATCTTTCTAGCATTTGATCAATAAAAGGCAGAGGGTAATGATCTTTTCTAGTTGTTTTGTTTAATTTTCTAAAATCAATTACCATTCTATAGCCTATAACAACTCTTTGTGGAATAAGTTCATTCTTATCATTAGGAACAACAGTAATACCTCCTTTCTTAGGGACACAATGAACAAGACTTACCCATCTATTATCAGCTATAGGATAGATTATACCTCCTTCTAGAAGTTTTAATATTTCCGTTCTTACCACTTCCTTCATCTTTGGATTTAACCGACGTTCGTGATCAACAACGGGTTTAGCATCAGGTTCCATATTAATCTTGTGCTGACATAGAGTGGGACTAATGCCCTTTAAATCATCAAGAGTATATCCGATAGCAGCTCGGTGCTTCTTTAGAACTTTCAATAATCTTTCTTCTTCATGTTCCGAAAGGTTAGCACTAATAATAACAGGATATATCTTCTTCTCATCAAGATAAACATATTTCAAAGTATCCGGCAATTGTTCTAATTCAAACACAGGATCACCTTTAGGTGAAGGAGGACCTCTAGAGTTTTAATATGAAAATTGTGTTTAAGCAGAGGATGTTGTTCAAAGAAAATATTATCTATTTCATTCTTTCATGCATATGTAAATCATTTTCATGGTCTAACAGATATTGTTCTAGAGGATCAGTAGGAGGTACAACAATATAGGCAAGACCAATTATTTCATCCTTACTAGGCAATTCTTTTTTATGAGGTTTTCTACTAAACTTGGAAAAGTTAAACTCATGAGAATCATCACCAAAGCTAACACCGACAGTTTGTTTCTCACAATCTATTTTAGCATTAACGGTGTTCAAGAAAGGTCTACCAAAGATAATGGGACAAAAATCATCTTGTGGGGAACCAATAACAAGAAAACTAGTAGGGTATTTTATTTTACCACACAAGACTTCAACATCTCTAACAATCCCAAGTGGTGTGGTGGTGTCTCTATTAGCAAGTTTAATAGTAGCATCTATTTCTTCTATTTCAGCGGGTGCTATTCATTCATAATTTCTTGATATAAGGTAAATGGAATAGCACTCACGCTAGCACCTATGTCACATAAACCATGATAACAGTGATCTCCTATTTTAACTGAGACAACAGGCATGCCAACAACGGGTCTATGTTTATCCTCTTTATCAGGTTTGGCAAGTCTAGTAGCTTCATTACAGAAGCAAATAACATGCCCATCTATATTTTCTTCCAGGAGATCCTTAACCATAGCAACACTAGATTCTACTTTGATTTGTTTCTCAGGTTTAGGTGTTCTAATATAACTTTTGTTGACCACAGTTGAAACTTTAGCATGTTCCTTTATCCTAATAGGGAAAGGAGGTTTCTCAATAAACAACTGGACCAACATTATAAATAATAGTTTCCTCCTTAGCTGGTATCGGTTCTTTAATTTCTTCTTTAATAGGTGGGTGATATTTAACCACTTCTCCTTAGGGAGATCAACATGAGTAGAAAATGATTCACAAAAGGAGGCTATTATCTCAAAGTCAAGTCCATATTAGTGCTAAACTTTTGAAAAACATAGGTATTCACAAAAGATTTAACACAATCATACTTAAGCTTAATACCTGACTCTTTACCTTTGTCGAGTTCCCAATCTTCAGAGTTGCATTCAATTCTTTCCAAAAGATCCCACCGGAATTCAATAGTCTTCTTCATAAAAGAACCAACACAAGAAGTATCAAGCATGGATCGATCATTATGAGAAAGCCGAGCATAAAAATTCTGGATAATAATTTCTCTTGAGAGCTCATGATTGGGGCATGAATATAACATTCACTTAAGCCTCCCCCAAGCTACAGCGATACTTTCTCCTTCACGAGGCCAAAAATTATATATGTAATTCCGATCACGATGAACTAGATGCATATAATATTTTTTGGTGAAACTCCAATTTCAATCGATTCCAATTCGAAGATCCAATATCATCGCATAGCCTATACCATGCCAATAATTTCCCTTCAAAGATAAAGGGAAAACCTTCTTCTTAACTTCATCTCCGGGTAAACCTACAAGCTTAAACAATCCACAAATTTCTTCCAGATATATCAAGTGCATATCAGGATGTTCAATTTCATCTCCTGGATAAGGATTAGCTAGCATTCGTTCTATCATACCCGAAGGAATTTCATATTCAGTATTTTCAGTAGGTATAGTAGGTTGAGGGGTAACTTATTGTGGTTCTCGTCGAGATGAATATTGATACGTCCATTTTGCATCATGCTTTTATATCGATATTTATTGCATTATGGGTTGTTACTACATGTTATGTCACAATACTTACGCCTATTCTCTCTTATTTTACAAGGTTTGCATGAAGAGGGAGAATGCCGACCGCTGGAATTCTGGGCTAGAAAAGGAGCAAATATTAGAGACCTATTCTGCACAGCTCCAAAAGTCCTGAAACTTCACGGAGGCACGTTTTGGAATTAATAAAAAATACTGAGCAAAGAAAGTACCAGAGGGGGGCCACCCACCATCCACGAGGGTGGGGGCGCGCCCTACCCCCCTGGGCGTGCCCCCTGCCTCGTGGGCCCCCTGGAAGGCCTCCGGTGCCCATTTTCTGCTATATGAAGTCTTTTACCCTGAAAAAAATCATAAGCAAGCTTTCGGGAAGATATTCCGCCTCCACGAGGCGGAACCTTGGCGGAACCAATCTAGGGCTCTGGCAGAGATATTCTGTCGGGGAAACTTCCCTCCAGGACGGGGAAATCATCGCCATCGTCATCACCAACGATCCTCTCATCGGGAGGGGGTCAATCTCCATCAACATCTTCACCAGCACCATCTCATCTCAAACCCTAGTTCATCTCTTGTATCCAATCTTTGTCCCAAAGCCTCAGATTGGTACCTGTGGGTTGCTACTAGTGTTGATTACTCCTTGTAGTTGATGCTAGTTGGTTTATTTGGTGGAAGATCATATGTTCAGATCCTTTATGCATATTAATACCCCTCTGATTATGAACATGAATATGATTTGTGAGAAGTTATGTTTGTTCCTGAGGACATGGGAGAAGTCTTGCTATAAGTAGTCATGTGAATTTGGTATTCGTTCGATATTTTGATGAGATGTATGTTGTCTTTCGTCTAGTGGTGTTATGTAAACGTCGACTACATGACACTTCACCATTGTTTGGTCCTAGAGGAAGGCATTGGGAAGTAACAAGTAGATGATGGGTTGCTAGAGTGATAGAAGCTTAAACCCTAGTTTATGAGTTGCTTCGTAAGGGGCTGATTTGGATCCATATGTTTCATGCTATGGTTAGGTTTACCTTAATACTTCTTTTGTATTTGCGGATGCTTGCAATAGGGGTTAATCATAAGTGGGATGCTTGTCCAAGGAAGGGCAGTACCCAAGCACCGGTCCACCCACATACCAAATTATCAAAGTAATGAACGCAAATCATATGAGCGTGATGAAAACTAGCTTGACGATAATTCCCATGTGTCCTTGGGAACGTTTTCCTTCATATAACAGTTTGTCCAGGATTGTCCTTTTCTACAAAAAGTATTGGGACATCTTGCTGCACCTTATTTACTTTCATTACTTGTTGCCCGCAACAAATTACCTTATCACAAAACTATCTGTTACCGATAATTTCAGTGCTTGCAGAGAATACCTTACTGAAAACCGCTTATCATTTCCGTCTGCTCCTCATTGGGTTCGACACTCTTACTTATCGAAAGGACTACGATAGATCCCCTATACTTGTGGGTCATCAGGACTCTTTTCTGGCACCGTTGCCGGGGAGTGAAGCGCCTTTGGTAGGTGGAATTTGGTAAGGAAAAATTTATATAGGTGCTGAAATTTACTGTCACTTGTTACTATGGAAAGTAATCCTTTGAGGGGCTTGTTCGGGGTATCTTCACCCCGACCAGTAGGGCAAAGAGTTGCTCCTCAACCTACTGAACCTACTGAAAATGTTTACTTTGAAATTCCTTCGGGTATGATAGAGAAACTGCTAGCTAATCCTTTTACAGGAGATGAAACATTACATCCCGATTTGCACCTAATCTATGTGGATGAAGTTTGTGGATTATTTAAGCTTGCAGGTATGCCCGAGGATGTTATCAAGAAGAAGGTCTTCCCTTTATCTTTTAAGGGAGAGGCATTGACATGGTTAAGGCTATGTGATCATATGGGATCATGGAACTACAACCGATTGAAATTGGAATTTCATCAGAAGTTTTATCCTATGCATCTTGTTCATCGTGATCGTAATTATATATATAATTTTTGGCCTCGCAAAGGAGAAAGCATCACTCAAGCTTGGGGGAGGCTTAAGTCAATGTTATATTCGTTCCCCAATCATGAGCTCTCAAGAGAAATGATTATTCAAAAAAATTATGCTCAGCTTTCTCTCAATAATCTCTCCATGCTCGATATTTCTTGTACTGGCTCTTTTATGATGAAGACTATTGAATTCAAATGGGATTTATTAGAAAGAATTAAACTCAACTCTGAAGATTGGGATCTCGACGAAGGTAAGGAGTCAGGTATAAAACCTAAGTTTGATTGTGTTAAATCTTTTATGGATACCGATGTTTTCCGTGAATTTAGCATTAAGTATGGACTTGACTATGAGATAGTAGCTTATTTTTGTGAATCCTTTGCTACTCATGTTGATCTCCCAAAGGAGAAGTGGTTTAAATATAATCCTCCCACTGAAGTAAAAGTAGTTGCACCTATTAAAGTTGAAGAAAAGACAATCACTTATAATGATCCTATTGTTCCTACTGCTTATATTGAGAAACCAACTTTCCCTGTTAGAATAAAGGATCATGCTAAAGCTTCAACTCTGGTCAACAAAAGTAGTATTAAGACACCCAAACCCCCTGAGAAAATTAAAGTTGAACCTAGTATTGCTATGGTTAAAGATCTCTTGGCTGATAATATTGATGGGCATGTTATTTACTTCTGTAATGAAGCTGCTAGGATTGCTAGGCCTGATGCTAAAAATAAACATAGACCTGTGGTAGGCATGCCTGTTATTTCTGTTAAAATAGGAGATCATTGTTATAATGGCTTATGTGATATGGGTGCTAGTGCAAGTTCAATACCAAATTCCTTATACAAAGAAATTATGCATGATATTGCACCTACCGAGATAGAAGAAATTGATGTTACAATTAAGCTTGCCAATAGAGATACTATTTCACCAGTTGGGATTGTTAGAGATGTTGAAGTCTTGTGTCGGAAAGTTAAATATCCTGCTGATTTTCTTGTTCTTGGTTCCCCACAAGATGACTTTTGTCCCATTATATTTGTTAGACCCTTCTTGAATACTGTTAATGCTAGGATAGACTGCAAAAATGATGTTGTTACTATTGGTTTAGGGGATATGTCTCATGAGGTTAATTTTGCTAAATTTCGTAGACAACCCCATGATAAGGAATTACCTAGTAAAGATGAAATTATTGGTCTTGCTTCTATTGCCGTGCCTCCTAATGATCGTTTAGAACAATACTTGCTCGACCATGAAAACGATATGTTTATGAATGAAAGAAGGAAAATAGATGAAGTATTCTTTAAACCGGGACCTATTTTGAAACACAACTTGCCTATTGAAATCCTAGGGTATCCTCCTCCACCCAAGGGTGATCCCGTGTTCGAGCTTAAACCATTACCCGATACTCTTAAATATGCTTATCTTGATGAGAAAAAAGATATATCCTGTTATTATTAGTGCTAACCTTTCAGAGCAGGAAGAAAAGAAATTATTGAAAACTCTGAAGAAGCACTGTGCTGCTATTGGATATACTCTTGATGACCTTAAGGGCATTAACCCCACTCTACGCCAACACAAAATAAAATTGGAGAAAGACGCTAAACCAGTTGTTGATCACCAACGACGGTTAAATCCTAAGATGAAAGAAGTGGTAAGGAAAGAAATACTAAAGCTTCTGGAGGTAGGTATAATTTATCCTGTTACTAATAGTCAATGGGTAAGTCCTGTCCATTGTGTCCCTAAGAAGGGAGGTATTACTGTTGTTCCTAATGATAAAGATGAATTGATCCCACAAAGAATTATTACAGGTTATAGAATGGTAATTGATTTCCGCAAATTAAATAAAGCTACAAAAAAGGATCATTACCCTTTACCTTTTATTGATCGAATGCTAGAAAGATTATCCAAACATACACATTTTTGCTTTCTAGATGGTTATTCTGGTTTCTCTCAAATACATGTGTCGAAAGAGGATCAAGAAAATACCACTTTTACTTGCCCTTTCGGTACCTTTGCTTATAGACGTATGCCTTTTGGTTTATGTAACACACCTGCTACCTTCCAAAGATGCATGATGGCTATATTCTCTGACTTCTGTGAAAAGATTGTTCAGGTTTTCATGGATGATTTTTTCGTTTATGGAACTTCTTTTGATGGTGGCTTAAGCAACCTTGATCGAGTTTTGCAGAGATGTGAAGAAACTAATCTTGTCTTGAACTGGGAGAAGTGCCACTTTATGGTTAATGAAGGTATTGTCTTGGGGCATAAAGTTTCTGAAATAGGTATTGAAGTTGATAAAGCTAAAGTTGATGCTATTGAAAAGATGTCGTGTCCCAAGGACATTAAAGGTATAAGAAGTTTCCTTGGTCATGTCGGTTTTTATAGGAGGTTCATTAAGGACTTCTCTAAAATCTCCAGGCCTCTAACTAATCTCTTACAAAAAATATATTCCTTTTATCTTTGATGATGATTGTGTAGAAGCATTTGAAATGCTTAAGAAAGCCTTGATTTCTGCACCTATTGTTCAGCCACCTGATTGGAATTTACCCTTTGAAATTATGTGTGATGCTAGTTATTATGTTGTAGGTGTTGTTATAGGACAAAGAGTTGATAAGAAATTAAATGTTATACAATATGCTAGTAAAACTCTAGACAATTCCCAGAGAAATTATGCTACTACTGAAAAAGAATTTTTAGGAGTTGTATTTGCTTGTGATAAGTTTAGACCTTATATTGTTGATTCTAAAGTATCTGTTCACACTGATCATGTTGCTATGAAATACCTTACGGAAAAGAAAGATGCTAAACCTAGACTTATTAGATGGGTTCTCTTGCAAAAGGAATTTGATTTGCATATTATCGATAGAAAGGGAGCTCAGAACCCCGTTGCAGACAACTTGTCTAGGTTAGAGAATGTTCTTGACAACCCACTACCTATTGATGATAGCTTTCCTGATGAACAATTAGCTGTCATAAATGCTTCTCGTGCTGCTCCATGGTATGCTGATTATGCTAATTATATTGTTGCTAAATTTATACCACCTAGTTTCACATACCAGCAAAAGAAAAAGTTTTCTATGATTTAAGACACTACTTCTGGGATGACCCACACCTTTATAAAGAAGGAGTAGATGGTGTCATTAGTCGTTGTGTACCTGAGCATGAACAGGAACAGATCCTATGCAAATGTCACTCCGAAGCTTATGGAGGACACCTCGCTCGAGATAGAACTGCGCATAAGGTATTGCAATCCAGTTTTTATTGGCCTACTCTTTTCAAAGATGCCCGTAAGTTTGTCTTATCTTGTGATGAATGTCAAAGAATTGGTAATATTAGTAGACGTCAAGAAATGCCTATGAATTATTCACTTGTTATTGAACCATTTGATGTTTGGGGCTTTGATTATTTGTGAAAGTGCGTTATATCGACTAGAGGGGGGTGAATAGGCGATTTTTATGAAATTCTTCACTGAGGAATTTGCTCGTGAGGAAATTCCTTAGCGAAGAACTACTAGCAGCGGAATAAGTACTCAGAAGTAAACATAGCAGATTACATGCATAGTCATCATGATGAGATGAAGACAAACATAGAGTACAGAAAGCGTAAACACAGGATAACACAAGTTGAAGACAAACAGACTGAAGAAATTGAACTGAGGAAATTGAGAAAGTCTTCAGTCAAAGTCTTCAAACACAGATATGATAAACAAAAAGCACACTACTGAGGAAATGAAAGAGTTGAGGAAATAGAACCAGTAAGCTTGGTGAAGACAATGATTTGGTAGACCAGTTCCAACTGCTGTCTCAGTTGTACATCTGGTTGGAGCGGCTGAGTATTTAAACTCGAGGACACACAGTCCCGGACACCCAGTCCTGAGCACGCAGCTCTGGACACCAAGTCCTCACCGTATTCTCCTTGAGCTAAGAACACACAGTCCTCGCCCAATCACTCGTGGTAAGTCTTCAGGTGACTTCCAAACCTTCACAGACTTGGTCACTCGGCGATCCACAATTCCTCTTGGATGCTCTAGACCTTGACGCCTAACCGTCTGGAAGAAGCACAGTCTTCAAAGGTAACAAGCGTCGGATCCACGCAGGATCAATCTCTTCAGTGATGCTCAATCACTTTGGGTTTGTAGGTGTTTTGGATTTGGGGTTTGGATTTTCCTCACTTGATGATTTTCGCTCAAAGTCCTCGGAGGATGGGTTGCTCTCAAATGACAAGTGTCAAGTTCTCGCGGAGCAGCCAACCAGCTAGTGGTTGTAGGGGGCGGCTATTTATAGCCTAGGGAGCAGCCCAACATGATAAGACATAAATGCCCTTCAATGATATGACCGTTAGGTGGACAAGATATTTTTAGGACAGCTGGCGCGCAGCACAGCAACGGTCGGAAATTTGAGGTTCAAATTCCTCAGGGCTATCATGTTCCTCATTGTGTAGGCAATTCGCACTGGCGAATTCCTAACTCCTCAATCAGAGCAAAGTCCTCAGTGACCAAAAGAACTGCGTCTCTGTCACTGAAGAAATTGACTGAACTGTATGAGATTTCCAATGGCTTCACTCGAAGGGATTGGTAGGTGTAGGATTTGAGTTGAGCATCACATGGAAATTTTCTCCTTAGTATTTCCTCGACCCCCTTTAACAGTACGGTGTTTCCTATGACTCAAGAAAGAGAAAATGAAACTACGAAAACAAAAGTCTTCACGCTTCATGTTCCTCGAATGAATACCAAGTCTTCAAGGTCACGCCAATTTCTTCACTTTAAAAGTCTTCAGTATATCAAAGTCTTCAGTCGAAGAACTTCATTTTTAGGGGTCGACTTTCTCTGTAAACATCAAACTCCTCATAGACTTATAGACCTATGTACACTCATAAACACATTAGATACTTAACCTATAAGTCTTCAATACACCAAAATCACTAAGGGGCACTAGATGCACTTACAATCTCCCCCTTTTTGGTGATTGATGACAACATAGGTTAAGTTTTCAACGGGTATAAATATATGAAGTGTAAATACTGATATTGAGGAATTTGATTGCAAGATATAGAAGAACTCCCCCTGAAGATGTGCATAGTGAGGAATTTGCTTGTGAAGCAATGCACACTTGAAGAGTTGTATCATGGAGATCTCCCTCTATATCTTGTAATTCATACACGCATTTGATATATAATATGAAGAATTTGAAATGCATGATGAAATATGGTGCCTGATGTAATTCAGCATGCGTGCAATAATATTAACGAGGAATAAGCATGCAGAATAGCGCATCAAGGTATCAAATCAAAGTGCAACAAAAGTATCAGCGCACCATCGGACTTAAGATTACAACTCGATCCAATAAAAGTTTCAGAAGAACGAGGGTTGTAACTTAAAAAAACGAATAAACCCTTATTATAGACCCGCTTGAAGACTAACTCAGATTTCTCCCCCTTTGTCATCAAATGACCAAAAGGATCGAAAATCTGAGGACTAACACCCCTGAAGATTTTCAAGTTGATGAAGGAGCGCCAGCGTTGTTGGGGTCGGTCATTGAAGTAGGGCCTGCTGCAGTGTCGTCCAAGTCTTCATTTTCATCAGTCGCACGCGATGAAGAATATGAGCTGGCCACCAAAGAAGGAACCTTGACCTTCTTGTATTTCTTCGGAGGAGGTGCAAACCAGTCAAAATCTTCTTTGAGACCCATTTTCTCCAAGTCTTCAGCACTGTACACTTGAGATAGAACAGCCCAGGTGCGGTTGAGGGTTTCATGAAGGTAGTAGTGGTTTTTCTTCACTGCATTGTGTGTGGAAGTCATGTTATGAAGAAGTGAACCAAACTGACGCTTGACCCATTTGTGATTGCGATCAACCTTTTGATGAAGACTGAGGAGTAACTCACGGTCAGTCATCACCGTGGGTGTTGTGGCTTGAGGATTTGGCTTGGCAGTGTTAGTAGCAGAGTCATGTGTGGCAGAGTCATCATTGGTGGAATAAGAAGCAGCTTTGCGAAATTGGCCATCCAATGGACGAATTCCTTCATCTATCACAGCAGTGGCCTTGCCTTTTTCTTCAGCTGAGGAAAATGTCCATTTGAGGACTTCAATAGGAGGCAAGTAGCTGCAGTGGTTGAGCATTTCAGCTTTGTAGTTGAGTGAAGACCTTATCCTGATGAATTTCATTATCCAAGGAGCATAAGGCTTCAGCTCAAATGGTGACATAGCAATGTTGGCCAGAGTCCTCATGAAGAAATCATGGAAGTTGACGGGAACGCCATGGATGATGTTGAAAAGCAGATTCTTCATGATGCCAACGACTTCTTTATCAGACGAGTCGTGGCCTTTGATGGGACTCATTGTCTTCGTCAGAATGCGATAGATAGTCCTTGGCACATACAGCAATTCCTTGACGAGGAAATTGGTTCTAGGAGCCTGCCCTGGCTTCAAAGGCTTCATCAGCACTTGCATATAATGATTTGAAAGCTCAGGTTCGTTGTACACACAGCGAGCATCTTCAGTGGGTGGACTCAGAGGAAGGACCCGAAGCAATTCAGATGCAGGGGCCTTATGGTGGGTGTTGTCAGTCATCCAGTCCAAAACCCATGAATTGATATCTTCAGAGTTGCCGGTGATGTGCAACGTTGCATAGAATTGAAGAATAAGCTCTTCATTCCAATCGCATATATCTGTGCAGAAGTTGAGCAGCCCAGCGTCGTGAAGAACACTGAGCACTAGCGTGAAGCACGGCAAAGATTCCATATCCACGTGAGGAATATGAGCATGATCGAAGACTTTGTCTTTGTTGTAAAGCACTGAGGAATAGAAATTTGCTTGGCTCACAGTCCATAAACGCCTCTTCCTTATGCGAGCAGAGTCATATGGATTGTATTCAGTGAAGAACACGTGCACGCCATAGAAGTCTTCAGCCTTGAATTTCTGTTTGCGTGAGAACGGATCCTTTGGCCTTGGCAGAGGAGTGTCAGTGAGTTGAATCACGACCTCAGGAATCACGATCTCAGGTTCTTCAGGCTGAGGAATTTCTGGATTTTCCTCAGGTGCAGTCACCTTGTTAGTTTCAGCAGCAGTTTCTTCAGCGCTAGTGGCTGGAATTTCTTCATTCACAGATGCAGTGGGATGAGTTTCATCAGAGCCCAATTGTACTGTTGGTGAAGGGGAATGAGGAATTTGCTGCAGGGGAGTGAAGAGTGGGGAATTGGGATGCTGACTTTCCCAAAAGTCGTCATTCATCACTGGAGTGGTGCTTCCAATATCCACATCTTCATCAATTTCTTCAACACCAGCCTCTTCAGCATCAAACTGAGGCATTGGTGATGAGACCATTGGGGTTGAAGGGATTGCATCCGCTTCAATTTCTTCATCAATCTGCTCTGACAAAGCAGCAGATTGAGTTTCTTCATCTGATCCACTAGGGATCTCATAATCTTCACCAAAAGGAACAAGGTCCTTTGATGGCACGGAGGAGATAGGAATGGCATCAATGGGATTTGCAAACGAGCTTGTCATTGGCCTCATCTTCTTGGGAGCTGAAGATTCTAAAGTATTTGATGCCTTCCTTTTCTTCACAGCAGCTCGTTCTGCAGCCTTTGTTTTCTTCACATCTAATGCAGATGGAAGAATTGGAGTTGGCGTAGGCGCAGGTGGAGCTGAGGAATCTGGTTGATTTTCTTCAGGCGCAACTGATGCAGTTGCCCCGGTTTCTTCAACTTCTTCAGGCGCACCACTAGTGGATGCCCTGGCAATTTCTTCAACGGCTGGAGCAGAGTCATCAGCCTTGGAACTAGCATTTTCTTCAGCAGCCTGAACTTCATCAGCGGTGCTGGCATGTTCTTCAGTTTGCTGAACAGATGCTTCAGCTTGAGGAATTTGTGGCTTTGAGGCTGCACCCTTGGTGAAGGTATCAGTCAGCCTTACAAATCTGACCTTGGCTTGGCTCCTTGCCAATCAGCATAGTAGGAGTCAATTTGTCGCTGAGGGCTTTGATCTCAGCCTGCATCTTGACAAGTTCCTCGGGCTTCATTGAGAGAACATTTTTCTTCAGTAGCTTCTCCTTGCGGTACTGTGATTTCTTGATCTCTCTGGCCTTATCATATTTCCACTTCTCCTCTTGGATGAAGTGAATCAGCATGTGATTTTGACCAGGTGTCAGCTTGAAATCAGGCATAGGTGTGTGAGGATCCTTATGCCAGAGATCAATATAATCTAGGATCGCCTTTGGATCCAATAGCAGGGGCACAGGTGTGCCTTTGGCTTTAGCAGCCCGTTCTTGTCGGTTCCTGATGATTTCAGTAAGTTCTTCTTCATCAGCTTCATCATCATCAGATGGCACAGTGAAGACTACCTGCTTCTTCTGAGGACTTGGGCA
This sequence comes from Aegilops umbellulata, assembly GCA_032464435.1. NCBI lineage: Eukaryota > Viridiplantae > Streptophyta > Magnoliopsida > Poales > Poaceae > Aegilops > Aegilops umbellulata. The sequence goes on along the minus strand of CP136058.1, from coordinate 326,795,746 downwards.
ATTTCCACGTCCAGCAGTAGCCTTTTTCTTCAGCAAAGAGGGTGCAGCTGAGGAATTTGGTGTAGCTGAAGAACTAGCTGAGACACCAGAGGCAATAGAGATGTCAGTCGTCCTTTGGCATGAGGCCAGATGCACAGGTGCTGAGGACTTTGGTGGAGCAGGAGCAGCATGAGGAATTTGCTTTGAACATTTTGAAGATTCTGGCCGTGAGGGCGCAACTGAGGAACTTGGTCGTGAGGGCATTGAAGATGAAGCACTTGGCTTGCGAGCGGGCTTCTTTAGCATCGCTTTCTTCGGCTTGACCGAGGCCTCAGTGGCAGCAGCAGCAGCAGCAGCAGAGTCTTCATTGAATTTCCTCACTGCATCTCTGGCTTGCCTTGCCAGTTTAGCTTGGCGCTTGGCCCATTCTTCAGGAAAATCCTCACCGCGTTTGATGCTAGTGGGATCGGCCATTTGGCCAGGTGCTAATGGGGCTCTTGGGCATGGAGGGTTTAGTGCGAATTTCTTCATATACTTAGGAGTAACATATCTGTACTCCCTCCATTCACGTGCCCATCTCCGTTCAATCCTCTGGATTCGCACCTTGCGCTGATTTTTATCTTCTTTGCCAAACTTGGCTTCATTAGGCATGCAGTACTCTTTGTAAATATCCTCTAGGATCTCAAAAGCAGTCATGACCTCAGGCTTCTTTCCTCCTTTCTGTGGCCTTTTGCCTTCAGCCATTTTCTTCAGATGAGGAATTTGAACAATGGAACTCTCTGAAGAAGTATGCAACTTTTCTTCGACGAACGCTGCAAATGAGTTAAGTTGATGAGAACCTAATGATTCAGCAGCGGACATGTGTACCTGTGAACAGAGTATAGTTGCGAGGAATTTGGAGAGGTCATATGCGTTCTTAGAGGGGTTTTCATAAAGAACAAGTTTGAGGAATTTGACCAGATTCGTCTTGAGGAATTTCACTAAGCGCTTTATATCTTAGGTTCCAGAGTTGTATAGATCGAAGATCCACACAATTGAGGAATCTTTGAAGAAATTGAGGCTTAGGAAAATGAATCAAGAACAGATAACATGTGAGGTGTTTTGTGTGTGAGGATTTGAAGAGTAAAACACCTTTGAAGATTTTGTAGAAAAATTTCGAATCAACGAGGGCAGTAAAATTAGCTTTTAATTACCCTGACGATGAACACGATGAACTGGGAGTTGGAATAGTGAAGTTCGTCGATGCAGATCTTCCACGCCCTAACTTGGCGGAGGAAGACGTCTACGGCGGCGGCGGAGGTGAAGATTTCCGCGGTCGGCGCGAGTACGACGGCGATGAGGTCGAGGCAGTGAAGCTTTTCCTCACCGGCGACGATGGAGTAGCGACGGCGCTAGGGTTTGGAGAGCTCGAGCGAGGGAGTGAGATCGAGCGGGGTAAAAGAAGTGAGGATGGCGAAGGGGGGGTATTTATAGCCGCAGTGAAAAACTGTTTGTCCGAAGATTTGGGACGAACGTGCCCCTGGCCGTTCTCCTTCTTGCGACATGTGTCACCCACGTACTGTGTGGTTGGGATCGTGTAAGATCATGGGTGGATAAAATAATCCATCGTGGGATGCGGAACGGTTTGAGCGGCAAAACCGAAAGTTTGGATAAGATTAGTTTTAGCTTTCCGTTCGCAATTTCTTCAGCTGACAAGGACACAGTGAAGAATTTGAACGAGTTTCAAATAGAACGCACATGAAGAATTTGTGAATAGATTGGATTGAGTATAGCATAGAGGGGAAGGGTCCGATCACATTCACTTAGCAGAAAAGTTCCAACTTGAAGAAATAGCTATAAGTGAATGCTGTAGAGGACATAAAACCATATATATATATATAGCCAATGAAGAAAAACGACGGAACAAGTGAATACTTTGTAAAGTTTGAAGAATTTGAAAAACTAAAGAATTTCAAAAGTTGAGGAAAAACTCAAATTGAAGGTTTTTCAACTTTTGTGGTGGCGTGACCCACCGTGTAAGAATGATGATTTCAGACACCGCGTAAAATTGTCGTAGGGTTCTGAGAATCAAATTTCTTCATTAATTTCTTCACACTCAGAGTGTTATTCTTCATTGATTGAGGAAAAACGTTTCTTCATGTGTTGCACATCTAAGTCATCAATTTTGCATAAGTGTTAGGATAAGTGCCTTTTCAAAGTACATTCGAAGATTCTAAGATATTTAGCTCACACCGCAACTTGCAAAATCTCTTCTCATCCAAGGGCTTAGTGAAGATATCGGCTAGCTGTTCTTCAGTCTTCACATGCTCAATAAAAATGTCGCCCTTCAACACATGATCACGAAGAAAATGATGACGAACTTGAATGTGCTTTGTCTTCGAGTGCTGAACTGGGTTGTGAGCAATCTTGATGGCACTCTCATTGTCACAGAGGAGAGTCACATTCTTCACGTTGATGCCATAGTCCTTGAGAGTTTGCTTCATCCATAGTAGTTGAGCACAGCAAGAACCAGCAGCAATGTATTCAGCTTCAGCAGTAGATAGTGATACGCAGTTCTGTTTCTTCGAGGACCAACAAACCAAGGATCGTCCGAGGAAATGACAAGTACCAGATGTTGACTTGCAATCCACACGGTCACCAGCATAGTCAGAATCTGAATATCCAATGAGATCAAAATCCGAGCCCTTGGGATACCATAATCCTAGTGTTGGTGTGTAAGCTAGATATCGAAGAATATGCTTCACAGCCTTATGGTGTGATTCCTTCGGTGCAGCTTGAAATCGTGCACACATGCAAACACTAAGCATTATATCTGGCCTAGATGCACATAAGTACAATAAAGAACCAATCATGGAGCGGTATACCTTATGGTCGAAGTCAGTACCATTTTCATCAGTGCATAGTTGACCATTTGTGGGCATAGGAATTTTGATGCCTTTGCAATCTTGCATGCCGAATTTCTTCAGGACATCCTTGAGGTATTTCTCCTGAGATATGAATATGCCATTGCGCTGTTGACGAATTTGAAGACCTAAGAAGAATTTCAACTCTCCCATCATGGACATTTGATATTCTTCTCTCATCATATAGGCAAATTCATCACTATAACGTTGGTCAGTACATCCAAAGATAATATCATCAACATATATTTGGCACACAAACAGTTCACCATCATAAGATTTAGTAAAGAGAGTAGGATCAAGTGAACCGGGTGTGAAGCCTTTCTTCATGAAGAATTTCTTCAGTGTATCATACCACGCCCGTGGGGCCTGCTTGAGGCCATAGAGGGCCTTGTTAAGTCTGAAGACTTTGTCAGGATGCTTTGGATCTTCAAAACCTGGTGGTTGAGCAACATATAATTCTTCCTCAAGCTTACCATTGAGGAATGCACTTTTCACATCCATTTGGTGTAAGATGATATCATGATGGTTAGCATAAGCAAGCAATATGCGAATAGCCTCAAGTCTAGCAACAGGTGCAAAAGTTTCATCGAAATCAATTCCTTCAACCTGTGTGTAGCCTTGAGCTACTAGTCGTGCCTTATTCCTCACCACAACACCATTTTCATCCTGCTTGTTGCGGTAGATCCACTTTGTGCCAATGATGTTATGCTTGCGAGGATCGAGACGATCGACTAGTTCCCATACGTTGTTGAGCTTGAACTGATGTAATTCTTCTTGCATGGCTTGAATCCACTCAGGCTCCAGAAATGCTTCATCTACCTTAGTGGGCTCTGTGATAGAGATAAAAGCAAAGTGCCCACAAAAGTTAGATAGATGTGAAGCTTTTGAGCGTGTGAGAGGACCTGGTGCTCTAATGTCATCAATGATCTTCTCCACTTGTACTTCTTTTGCAACGCGAGGGTGAGCTGGTTGTCGTTGAGGAATTTGATCAGCATTTTCTTCACCATCAATTTCCTCAGCATTTTCTTCAGGTGCATCAGCTCGACGTTCTTCACGTTCTGGAATGAATTCTTCAGCAGATTCTTCAGTAGGAATGACATCTTCAGTAGCCTTGTGCTTGATTGAATCCTCAGGTGCAGGTTCATCTAACACAGAAGGTAGGTGCTCTCTTTGCGAGCCATTAGTTTCATCGAACCGCACATCTACAGTTTCAACAATCTTGTGAAGAACATTGTTGAAGACTTTGTAGGTGTGCGAGTCCTTTCCGTAACCAAGCATAAAACCTTCATGTGCTTTCGGTGCAAATTTAGAGTTGTGATGAGGATCTATAATCCAGCATTTAGCACCGAAGACTTTGAAATAACTTACATTAGGTTTCTTGTCAGTGAGGAGTTCATATGCAGTCTTCTTGAAGAATTTGTGAAGATATACTCTGTTGATGATATGGCACGCAGTATCAATTGCATCAACCCAGGAACGACGAGGGGTTTTGTACTCATCGAGCATAGTGCGAGCCATCTCAGCAAGAGTCATGTTCTTGCGCTCCACGACGCCATTCTGTTGAGGAGTATAAGGAGCAGATAACTCATGAGTAATACCAAGTTCATCAAGGTAGTCATCAAGACCCGAATTCTTGAACTCAGTGCCGTTGTCACTTCTGATGTGCTTAATCTTCACACCAAAGTTGGTTGAATCCCTCGAGGAAAATCGTTTCAAGACTTCCTGCACTTCAGTTCTGTAAGAAACAAGGTGTATCCATGTGTAACGAGAGTAATCATCAACAATAACAAAGCCATATTGAGATGCTTCATTCGAAACAGAGGAATAATGGTTAGGACCGAAGAGATCCATGTGAAGCAATTCAAATGGACGAGTAGTGGTCATGATAGTCTTCATGTGTGACGTTGATAAGGGAGCATCCATTAACAGATTCTTGTCACCAGTCATGTGATTTGTACATCCACTATCAAGTACCCATTCAGTGGCTTTGGGTTGATCATCCTGCAGATGAATTAGTGCAACTTACGACCTCATATACTTCAGAAGTGAAGAATATGATATCACAATTCATCAGATCAATTTCATCAAGTAGTAGACAGATAAAACAGAGGGAGGACGTGTGAAATGAAAGTTCATTTCATCATGGTTAGCCTGCGTCCTTTCAGGCACTTTTTGTCAGGTCCCCAGCAAATTCTTCAGACATTATTTCACGTCTGGAGACCTGACCCTGCAGAAGGGATTAGTTCCTTTTCTTCACCACCCACATCTGAAGGGGTGGCAAAGAGTTCATCACTCTGCGAGCTCCATATGAGAATGGTGGCAAAGCAGCCAAACCATTTCGTTTCACATAAGAGGGGTTAGGTAAGCATATGCATAAGCAGAGAAATTCTTCGAGGACTTATGGACATAATAATTTGAAGAATAATGCTCATATTCATAGCCCTTGGCTCTTCCCTACGAAACAGAGTTGTTAGCACGATGATGTTCATATGAGGACTTTGATCCATGTGAGGAATTTGATCCCCTTGAGGAATTTGGTCCGAATGAGGACTTGGATCCATATGAATAATTTGATCTGAGGTTCCTTTTCCTCACAGGTGGTGTCATGAGGACATTCACCTGAAGACTTTCAAGGCGCCTTTTGGGAACCCAGATTTTCTTCACAGGAGAACCGTTCCTGCAGTTAGTGCCAACATATCTAGCAAATACTTCACCATTCTGATTTTTGAACAGTTTATAGTTGGAGTCAAAAGACTCATCAGAAGAATGAGAAGATTCACATGTATAGCCAGATAAATTAGATGGATCAACTGGAGGTCCCTTTGCAGCAACCCATGAGGTTTTGGGGTACTGCTCAGGCTTCCAATATGTACCATCAGCATTGAGTTTCCTCTCAAAGGCAATACCCTCTTTCCTAGGGTTCCTGTTGAGGATCTGCTTTTTAAGCACATCACAAAGAGTCTGATGCCCTTTGAGGCTTTTGTAGATGCCTGTTATGTACAATTCCTTCAGTCCCGCATCGTCAGTAATACTAGCAATGTCCTCAGATGAAGAATTAGTGATAGCAGAGGCAGGTGAAGAATTTGTAACATTTGAAGCATTTGAACATTCAGGTGAGGAATTAGCAGAGTCTCGTTCAATGCATTTTAAACATGGAGGAATAAATTCTTCCTGAGCAGCGCTGATTTGTTGAGCAAGTAATGAATCGCGCTCCTTCTGAAGATCTTCATAACTCTCTCTTAGCTTCTCAAGATCATGCTTCTTTTGAAGATATTCATAAGAAAGCTTCTCATGATCAGATAAGAGAGTGTTATGATGATTTTGAAGGTTGTCAAACCTGGTCTGAAGTCTCTGAAGATTTTCAGTTAAGGCCTTAGTGCGATCCAATTCTTCACCCAACATATCATCACTTTTGTCTAGCATGTTTTGAACCTTTTCAAAAGCCTTTTGTTGTTGCACAGCAATCTTAGCAAGTTTAGAGTAGCTAGGCTTAAGATTTTCATCAGATTCATCATCGCTAGATTTTGAGGAGGCGTATTTGAGTACCTTGGCACCCTTTGCCATGAAGCAATAGGTGGGAGCGTAGTCATCACTGCTTTCATCAGCCTTGTTGGTGAGTTCACTTTCTTCAGTGTTGAAGATGGATTTGCTGACGAATGCTGTAGCGAGGGCTAGGCTTGCCACACCAGACTCAGAATCTTTAGATTGTTCCTCTTCCTCATTTTCTTCAGATTCAGCCTCAGAGTCCATTTCCTTGCCAACGAATGCCCGAACCTTCTTGGAGATGCTCTTCTTGTCAGACGAAGACTTTGAGGATTTTGATGATGAAGATTTTGAGGACTTCTTCTTTTTCTTCGCATCATCAGAACTGTAATCCTTGTATTTCTTCTTATTTGATTCCTTTTCCCACCGAGGACAGTCTTGGATGTAATGTCCTGGTTTCTTGCACTTGTGACAAAGCCTCTTCTTATAGTCACTGGATGAGGAATCATTGCTCCTTGAGGGTTTTCCAAAGCGACCACGTCTTGAGAACTTCTGGAATTTCTTCACAAGCAGTGCTAGATCACGACTCAGTTCTTCAGGATCACCAAGGCTGCTACCAGAGTCTTCATCTTCGGACTCAGATACTACCTTGGCCTTCAGTGCACGTGATCTGCTATAGCTTGTACCGTAGAGATCTCTCTTCTCAGCAAGCTGGAACTCATGAGTGTTTAGCCTCTCGAGAATATCAGTGGGGTCAAGTGACTTGTAATCACCACGCTCTTGTATCATCAGTGCCAGAGTGTCAAATGAGGAATCAAGCGATCTCAGCAATTTCTTCACCACCTCATGGTCGGTGATGTCAGTGGCACCAAGTGCTTGAAGCTCATTTGAGATGTCAGTGAGGCGATCGAAGGTTTGCTGCACATTTTCATTGTCGAGTCTTTTGAAGCGATTGAAGAGATTACGAAGAACATCAACTCTTGAGTCACGCTGAGTTGAAACTCCTTCATTGACCTTGAATAACCTATCCCAGATAAGCTTTGCAGTTTCCAAACCACTCACTCTACCATACTGACCCTTACTCAGATGGCCACATATGATATTCTCCACTTGGGAGTCGAGTTTCTTGAATCTCTTCACATCGGTAACGTTCAGTGAGGGAGTGACGGAGGGAACACCATTTTCCACAACGTACCAGAGATCATTATCAATTGCCTCAAGATGCATTCGCATCTTATTCTTCCAGTAGGGGTAGTCCGTCCCATCGAAGGTAGGACACCCAGCAGAGACCTTGATCATACCTGCGGTCGACATAACTAAAACTCCAGGTGGTTAAACCAAAATCACACAAAACAAGGGAGTACCTTGCTCTGATACCAATTGAAAGTGCGTTATATCGACTAGAGGGGGGGTGAATAGGCGATTTTTATGAAATTCTTCACTGAGGAATTTGCTCGTGAGGAAATTCCTTAGCGAAGAACTACTAGCAGCGGAATAAGTACTCAGAAGTAAACATAGTAGATTACATGCATAGTCATCATGATGAGATGAAGACAAACACAGAGTACAGAAAGCGTAAACACGGGATAACACAAGTTGAAGACAAACAGACTGAAGAAATTGAACTGAGGAAATTGAGAAAGTCTTCAGTCAAAGTCTTCAAACACAGATATGATAAACAAACAGCACACTACTGAGGAAATGAAAGAGTTGAGGAAATAGAACCAGTAAGCTTGGTGAAGACAATGATTTGGTAGACCAGTTCCAACTGCTGTCTCAGTTGTACATCTGGTTGGAGCGGCTGAGTATTTAAACTCGAGGACACACAGTCCCGGACACCCAGTCCTGAGCACGCAGCTCGGGACACCAAGTCCTCACCGTATTCTCCTTGAGCTAAGAACACAAAGTCCTCGCCCAATCACTCGTGGTAAGTCTTCAGGTGACTTCCAAACCTTCATAGACTTGGTCACTCGACGATCCACAATTCCTCTTGGATGCTCTAGACCTTGACGCCTAACCGTCTGGAAGAAGCACAGTCTTCAAAGGTAACAAGCGTCGGATCCACGCAGGATCAATCTCTTCAGTGATGCTCAATCACTTTGGGTTTGTAGGTGTTTTGGGTTTGGGGTTTGGATTTTCCTCACTTGATGATTTTCGCTCAAAGTCCTCGGAGGATGGGTTGCTCTCAAATGACAAGTGTCAAGTTCTCGCGGAGCAGCCAACCAGCTAGTGGTTGTAGGGGGCGGCTATTTATAGCCTAGGGAGCAGCCCGACATGATAAGACATAAATGCCCTTCAATGATATGACCGTTAGGTGGACAAGATATTTTTAGGACAGCTGGCGCGCAGCACAGCAACGGTCGGAAATTTGAGGTTCAAATTCCTCAGGGCTATCATGTTCCTCATTGTGTAGGCAATTCGCACTGGCGAATTCCTAACTCCTCAGTCAGAGCAAAGTCCTTAGTGACCAGAAGAACTGCGTCTCTGTCACTGAAGAAATTGACTGAACTGTATGAGATTTCCAATGGCTTCACTCGAAGGGATTGGTAGGTGTAGGATTTGAGTTGAGCATCACATGGAAATTTTCTCCTTAGTATTTCCTCGACCCCCTTTAACAGTACGGTGTTTCCTATGACTCAAGAAAGAGAAAATGAAACTACGAAAACAAAAGTCTTCACGCTTCATGTTCCTCGAATGAATACCAAGTCTTCAAGGTCACACCAATTTCTTCACTTTCAAAGTCTTCAGAAAGTCTTCAGTATATCAAAGTCTTCAGTCGAAGAACTTCATTTTTAGGGGTCGACTTTCTCTGTAAACATCAAACTCCTCATAGACTTATAGACCTGTGTACACTCATAAACACATTAGATACTTAACCTATAAGTCTTCAATACACCAAAATCACTAAGGGGCACTAGATGCACTTACAATTTGGGACTGTTTCCTTCCTCTAATGGGTACACACATATTTTAGTTGTTGTTGATTACGTTACTAAGTGGGTAGAAGCTATTCTAACTAGTAGTGTTGATCATAACACCTCTGTTAAGATGCTTAAAGAAGTTATTTTTCCAAGGTTTGGAGTCCCTAGATATTTAATGACTGATGGTGGTTCATATTTTATTCATGGTGCTTTCGTTAAAATGCTTGCTAAGTATGATGTTAATCATAGAATCACATCTCCATATCACCCGCAGTCTAGTGGTCAAGTAGAATTGAGTAATAGAGAGCTTAAATTAATTTTGCAAAAGACTGTTAATAGATCTAGAAAGAATTGGTCCAAGAAACTTGATGATGCATTATGGGCCTATAGAACCGCATATAAAAATCCTATGGGTATGTCTTCGTATAAAATGGTTTATGGAAAAGCATGTCACTTACCCCTTGAACTAGAACATAAGGCATATTGGGCAATTAAAGAGCTCAATTATGATTTCAAACTTGCTGGTGAGAAGAGGCTATTTGACATTAGCTCACTTGATGAATGGAGAACCCAAGCTTATGAGAATGCCAAACTGTTTAAAGAAAAAGTTAAAAGATGGCATGACAAAAGGATACAAAAGTGTGAGTTTAATGTAGGTGATTATGTGCTATTCAACTCTCGTTTAAGATTTTTTGCAGGAAAACTTCTCTCTGAATGGGAAAGTCCTTACGTTATCGAGGAGGTCTGTCGTTCCGGTGCCATAAAAATTAACAACTTCGAAGGCACAAATCCGAAGGTGGAGAACGTCAAAGAATCAAACATTATATCTCAAGTAATCCTATAAATGTTGAAACTAATGTTATTGAAACCGTAACCCCGGAGGAATACATAAGGGAGACCTTCCAGAACGTTTCAGACTCAGAAAAGGAATATGTATGTGGTACGGTAAGTAAACCGACTCCAAAACAGTTCTAATGGTAATTTTTCTCCGTTTTGGAATATTTAATAAAATAGGAAAATAAGAAGTAGTCCGGGAAGGAAACGAGGCTTCCACGAGGGTGGAGGGCGCGCCCTACCCCCTGGGCGCGCCCCCTGCCTCGTGGGCACCTCGTGTGCTCTCCGGACTCCGTTTTCTTGCACGATACTTCTTTTGGTCGGTAAAAATTCATTATATAATCTCCCGAAGGTTTTGACCACCGTACCACGCAAATATCCTCTGTTCTTGTCTCGAGCTGTTTTTCTGACAGATCTAGATCACCATGACGTCTCCAAGTGCCCCCAAGGACAAGTTCTTCGAGAAGGTCATCAACCCATACCTCGCTGAAGTGCTACAACACCCTCAAACCATTGAGATGTGTGAGGGGTTGCTGCACATCCGCGATGCTGAGGGACCAAGGAGGACCAGAAGTGTGGAGACAAGGCTTGAAGCAATGGAGCAGCAAGTTTTCAAGTGTCAGGAGATGGTGGAGCGTGGACTCGACACCAATCACATAATGATCATAGAGTTCACCAACAACCACAAGCTGGGCGCCAAGGACATTGGGGAGGCCATCTTCAAGCTTCACGAGAAAATCGAGCACCTCCAAGCCCAGATCTATGACCTGCAAAACCAAAACTGTGAGTATGAATATAGATTCAAGAGGATGAGTTTGGTTGTAGATTTAAGGATCCCGGAGACTCAATCATCCTTCTATGATGGTGAGCCTATGCCTTGGAAGATGGATGACAAGCCTACATCATCAACAACTCCATCACCACCACTTCCAAGGAAGGAGACATAATCACATGGGTATGGGCACTCCCCTTGGCAACTGCCAAGCTTGGGGGAGGTGCCCCGGTATCGTAACACCATCACACTCCTATCTTTACAGTATTTCTTAGTTCGATCCTTTTGGTAATATCTTGATCTAGTGGAATAAAAGCATTAGTATGATTTAGTATTGAGTTTTGCTTTATGACCCTTCTATGTAATCGAGTCCATGAGCTATATATAATAAAGATTAGTGTTGAGTCAAGGGCTTGATTTTCTTGCTATGATCATGAGGGAATAAAAGAAAAAGAAAGAATAAAAGAAATAAAAGAGATCATATGGATCTTATGGAGAGTAATGACTTCACATATAAAGAGTATGATGAATAAAAGTTGTTGAGAGTTGACAAACATAGTTTTGGTCATCGTTGCAATTAATAGGAAGTAATAAAGAAAGAGAGGCTTTCACATATAAATATACTATCTTGGACATCTTTTATGATTGTGAGCACTCATTAAAGTATGACATGCTAAAGAGTTGATGTTGGACAAGGAAGACAACGTAATGGGTTATGTTTTATTATATCTGAAATAAAGTATATTGTCATGGATCATACAACATGTTGAGCTTGCCTTTCCCCCTCATGCTAGCCAAATTCTTTGCACCAAGTAGAGATACTACTTGTGCTTCCGAATATCCTTAAACCCAGTTTTGCCATGAGAGTCCACCATACCTACCTATGGATTGAGTAAGATCCTTCAAGTAAGTTGTCATTGTTGTATGCAATAAAAAATTGCTCTCTAAATATGTATGACTTATTAGTGTGGAGAAAATAAGCTTTATACGATCTTGTGATATGGAAGCAATAAAAGCGACGGACGGCATAATAAAGGTCCATATCACAAGTGGCAATATAAAGTGACGTTCTTTTGCATTAAGATTTCGTGCAACCAACCATAAAAGCACACACACACACACACACACACACACACACACACACACACACACACACACACACACACACATATATATATATATATATATATATATATATATATATATATATATATATATATCCAATTGGATGTAAGTTAGCATGAATTATTATTGTTGACATTACCCTTAAGGTAAAAGGTTGGGAGGCAACACTATAAGCCCCCATCTTTCTCTGTGTCCAATTAAAACTCCATACCCATAAGTATTGCGTGAGTGTTAGCAATTGTGAAAGACTAAATGATAGTTGAGTATGTGGACTTGCTGAAAAGCTCTTATATTGACTCTTTTCGATGTTATGATAAATTGCAATTGCTTCAGTGACAGAGATCATAGTTTGTTAGTTCTCAATGAAGTTTCTGATTTATACTTGACATTGTGAATAGATTATTACTTGAGCATAAGAAATCATATGACAATATCCATTTATGTTGCTGTTATAAGAATGATCATGATGCCCTCATGTCCGTATTTTATTTTATCGACACCTCTATCTCTAAACATGTGGACATATTTATCGTTATCGGCTTCCGCTTGAGGACAAGCGAGGTCTAAGCTTGGGGGAGTTGATACATTCATTTTTCATCATGCTTTTATATTGATATTTATTGCATTATGGGTTGTTATTACACATTATGTCACAATACTTATGCCTATTCTCTCTTATTTTACAAGGTTTGCATGAAGAGGGAGAATACCGGCAGCTGGAATTCTGGGCTGGAAAAGGAGCAAATATTAGAGACCTATTCTGCACAGCTCCAAAAGTCCTGAAACTTCACGGAGGCACGTTTTGAAATTAATAAAAAATACTGAGCGAAGAAAGTACCAGAGGGGGGCCACCCACCATCCACGAGGGTGGGGGCATGCCCCCAGCCACACGGGACGTGGGGCCCCTGGCAGGCCTACGGTGCCCATTTTCTGCTATATGAATTCTTTTACCCTGTAAAAAATCATAAGCAAGCTTTCGGAAAGAAACTCCGCCGCTACGAGGCGAAACCAATCTAGGGCTCCGGCAGAGCTGTTCTGCCGGGGAAACTTCCCTCCGGGAGGGGGAAATCATCGCCATCGTCATCACCAACGATCCTCTCATCGGGAGGGGGTCAATATCCATCAACATCTTCACCAGCACCATCTCATCTCAAACCCTAGTTCATCTCTTGTATCCAATCTTTGTCCCAAAGCCTTAGATTGGTACCTGTGGGTTGCTAGTAGTGTTGATTACTCCTTGTAGTTGATGCTAGTTGGTTTATTTGGTGGAAGATCATATGTTCAGATCCTTTATGCATATTAATACCCCTCTGATTATGAAGATTTGTGAGTAGTACATTTGTTCCTGAGGACATGGGAGAAGTCTTACTATAAGTAGTCATGTGAATTTGGTATTCGTTCGATATTTTGATGAGATGTATGTTGTCTTTCCTCTAGTGGTGTTATGTGAACGTCGACTATATGACACTTCACCATTGTTTGGGCCTAGAGGAAGGCATTGGGAAATAATAAGTAGATGATGGGTTGCTAGAGTGATAGAAGCTTAAACCCTAGTTTATGAGTTGCTTCGTAAGGGGCTGATTTGGATCCATATGTTTCATGCTATGGTTAGGTTACCTTAATACTTCTTTTGTAGTTGCGGATGCTTGCAATAGGGGTTAATCATAAGTGGGATGCTTGTCCAATTAAGGGCAGTACCCAAGCACCGGTCCACCCACATACCAAATTATCAAAGTAACGAACGCAAATCATATGAGCGTGATGAAAACTAGCTTGACGATAATTCCCATGTATCCTCGGGAGCGTTTTCCTTCATATAAGAGTTTGTCTAGGCTTATTCTTTGATACAAAAAGGATTGTTCCATCTTGCTGCACCTTATTTACTTTCATTACTTGTTGCCTGCTACAAATTACCTTATCACAAAACTATCTGTTACCGATAATTTCAGTGCTTGCAGAGAATACCTTACTGAAAACCGCTTATCATTTCCTTCTGCTCCTCGTTGGGTTCGACACTCTTACTTATCGAAAGGACTACGATAGTTCCCATATACTTGTGGGTCATCAAAGATACCGCGAACAAACCCATCAAAGGATTGTTTTCCATAGTAACATGTGACAATAAATTTCAGCACGTAGTAATAATTTTTCCTTACCAATTTCCACCTACCAAGAGTGCTTCACTCCCCGGCAACGGCGCCAGAAAATAGCCTTGATGACCCACAAGTATATGGGATCAATTGTACCTTTTCTATAAGTAAGAGTGTCGAACCCAACGAGGAGCAGAAGGAAATGACAAGTGGTTTTCAGCAAGGTAATGTCTGCAGTGCTGAAATTGTATGTAATAGAGTAGTTTGATAGCAAGATAATTTGTAACGAACAAGTAATGATAGTAGTAACAAAAGTGCAGCAAGATAGCCCAATTCTTTTGAGGCAAAGGACAGGACAAAATGGTCTCTTATAGTAAGCAAAGCGTTCTTGAGGGTACATGGGAATTTCATCTAGTCACTTTCATCATGTTGATTCGATTCGTGTTCGCTGCTTGGATAATTTGATATGTGGGTAGACCGGTGCTTAGGTGCTGTTCTTACTTGTACAAGCCTCCTACTTATGATTAACCCCCTCGCAAGCATACGCAACTACAAGAAAAGTATTAAGAATAAATTCTAACCATAGCATTAAACTTTTGGATCCAATCGGTCCCTTACGGAATAGCGCATAAATTAGGGTTTAAGCTTCTGTCACTCTCGCAGCTCATCATCTAATAACTACTCCAAAATGCCTTCCCATAGGCCCAAATATGGTGAAGTGTCATGTAGTCGACGTTCACATGACACCACTAAGGGAATCACAACATACATACTATCAAAATATCAAACACATATCAAGTTCACATGATTACTTGCAACATGATTTCTCCCGTGACCTCAAGAACAAAAGTAACTACTCACAAGTGATAAACATGCTCAAGATCAGAGGGGTATTAAATAGCATATTGGATCTGAACATATAATATTCCACCAAATAAACCATATAGTAATCAACTACAAGATGAAATCAACACTACTAGTCACCCACAAGCACCAATCTATAGTTCCGGTACACAGATTGAACACAAGAGATGAACTAGGGTTTGAGAGGATATGGTGTTGTTGAAGATCTTGATGGAGATTGCCCTCCCCAAGATGGGAGAGTTATTGGTGATGATGATGACGATGATTTCCCCCTCGGGGAGGAAAGTTCCCCCGACGGAATCGCTCCGCCGGAGGGCAAAAGTGCTCCTGCCCACACTACAAAAAAAAATACACTTCCGTGATGATACATGTTTGTCACAGTAGGTCGCTTTTTTTGTCATGCATGTACATCCATGAAAAATTTATGACAGAATCAAGGTAGTCATACCTGTGCTGTCGTAGAAGTGTTCCATGACATTACCAAAATTATCATCATGGAAGTGTCCACTTCCATGACGATAAATCGCGCGTCACAGAAGTGCTTTCGTCAAGGGTGACCGACACGTGGCATCTACCGTAACGGAATGCCGTTAAGCTATCGGGTCGGGTTTTGGATCCAATAACCCGTTAACAGCCCCGACCAATGGAGATTTTCCACGTGTAAAATCATCATTGGCAAGAGGAAACACGTGTCGGCTCATCATCGGGATAGATGTCATCCACTCACTGGACAGAAGGCGCCGATTATACGTTGACACGTGGCATGGCCCAAAAAGTTTAAATGGGCCGACCCAACTAAAGACCCACAAGATTTTGCGGACCATAATGGGCCGGCCCAGCTAAAGTCCCACGAGATTTTGCGGATCATAATGGGCTGGCCAAGCTAAAGGCCCACAAGATTTTGCGGGCCATAATGGGCCGGCCCAGGTAAAGGCCCACAAGATTTTTGTGTGCCATAATGGGCCGGCCCAGGTAAAGGCCCACAAGATTCTTGCGGATCATAATGGGTCGGCCCAGCTAAAGGCCCACGAGATTTTGCCGACATTAATGGGTCGGCCCAGCTATAGGCCCACAAGATTTTGAGGACCCTAGTAGGCCGGCCCATTAACTGGTTGCCATGTTTTGGGCCAAATGTTGGCCCATATTTAATCCGGTCCATTAATGGCCTGCCACGCTCCGGGCCTAATAGTGGCCCATATGAGATCCGGCCCATTAAAAGCCTACCACGTTCTGGGCCAAATTACGGCCCAGATTAGGTCCGGCCCTATAAGAGGCTTTGGGCTCAATTATGGCCCATATCAGATTCGGCACGTCAACTGGACACTATGCATTTGGGCCCACTTGCTAAAGGCCCACTTAGTAATTCGGCCTGATATTAGTTTTGGCCTGTTAAGGGCCCGTTTAACATTTCGGCCCTATATTAATTTCGGCATGTAAAAAGCCCGTCATATAGTTGGGCCTAACTACGACCCGGTTTGCATCCGGCCTGCTCGCAGCCGATATCTGATTGGGCCAAACAAGGACCCAGACAATTTTGGCCTGTTAAAATCCCGTGATTTGATTCGCACAATCATGGGCCAGGGTTCATTTCAGGCTGCTGCGTAACTAGTAGGAATTAAGAACAAACTTACTCTATACAATAAAGAAATTACGGCATAGTAACTAAGAATAAACCTACACTACACAATAAAGGATTTAAGGTATATTACATCCACTGGGCATCGAAGTTCGCCACCAGTGATCATAAAGCGCAACGAAGAAGCAGATTACAAAAACTGGGCACCATTGCAGTGTAACAAAATAATACTGAACCAAGACCACTTCCAAGACAGTTCAAGAAAGGTTAGCCTTGCGGGGGAACTGTTGCGCAAGCTGCTGAGCAAGGCTGTGAGACCGGCCTAGCATGTCGGTCATAGCTTCCAGCTGTAGCTGTTTAGCGATGAGGTTCTCATTGGTGTTCTCCGCAATCTTTCTTAGAGATAGGACTTCAAGTCGAAGTTGAGTTGCAGAATGCCTTTCTGCTAGAACTTGGGACTGAAGAAGTCGAACTGATTCAGACAACGAATTTTGTTAGCTTGTCTAACTGTTAGTCTCAAGTAACTTGAACACTGCATCAAGACAAGACTTTCTTCAAGATGTTTTGCCTTCTTTGCTACAATATATGTTGGGTTTGTCTCACAGCCTTCAGCAGAGTTGTGCATGCCATCAGGCATATCACCCTGAAACAAAGCAGAGAGATGACAGGTTTTGCACATGTATAAACAAAGATGATAACTGTTCTGTCAATTCTATCCAATTTCAAATTAGAAAATAAAGAGTATGTTCGAAATATCAATAGCATAATTTGGCATTGTTCATAATGCGGGGAGCTTCACCACACTACTGGATTACCATGTCAACATAACAAGCATAGATGAAGGGCAAAGAAAATCATTGTATCTATTTTGGATAATGTGCATGGCATGTTGTTCATATCATCAGCCACATCAGTAAGATAAAATAGGAGATGACAAGGTGCAAACGTGGGCTGCTTCACCACACACTGGATTATAGATCCACAAAAACAAGCATACATATAGGGAGTATTAAGTAATGTGCATGGTATGAATAAGGAATTTGGTTTTACAAGTAAAACTTAGAACTTGCGGTTCTTACGAACATGCATTTTGGTAGAAACAGCAAACTAAACAGTAGTAAACGATAGGGAGTATGAGCAAATTAAACAGCAGTTGAGGATAAAGGCTTTAGAAGGACTGACTTACATTAACAGTTAACATCGGCTTTATAATGCCCTTCTCCATGGCAAGGGAAGGATAACTCAAGAATTTCAGAACAAAATCTTCTTCATAAGCATTGCCTGTACTCTACATTTTGTAGAGAGTAATTATAGATATGATAATACTGGAAGGGATAGAGGATAATGAAGATAAGATGCATATTGATGCTACATAATCAACTACCAATCCCTGGAAGTACAAGCGTTACAGGACAAAATGTACTGACAAGAGCAATGGGCTACACTTCTGCACTGGCATTGTATGTGTATTCTACTTGTTGGTAAGATTAAATATAGATCTGATCTTTTTCAGTAAATGGTGGGCAAGGGAGATAAGATGCAGAATGCTACAAAATGAACCAATCCCTCTTCCCATAATACAAGAGTGTTTTGAACACTGGTGTACTGTACAAAATGTTCTTATATTATGGGACGAAGGGAGTAGCTGTTAACGTAAGTACAGTGATAGACCACGTTCAGTCCTTACAAGAGGATTGCAGAGCTAAACCTCTTCAAAAGCATTGGGTAGATTCTAAATTTATGTAAGAGTCCATACGGATCTTATAATGTCCACCAAATGGATGATTTACGAGGCTAACATGTGCAGTGATGCTACATAATCAAGCAGCTATGAAAGTAAGTATGGTCATACAGGGCAAGAGGTACTCACAAGAGCAATGCAGTGTGCAGTATAGTTGCAAGATTCTGTGGTCCCTTGAGAACGAATGTTCTTCTGCTAATAGTTTTCGTACAAGTGAGAATTAAGGCAAATCCAGAAATGTAGTTCAAATTGTAATGTGATATCATAGACAGTACCTTATGCTGCAGCCGAGACCAATGTGTAACAAGATTATTCCAGTCACCGTCGGATAAATGTAGCACCGTAGACTTTATAGAAATTTCGTTCAGAGGCTTGCCATCGAAGTGCGCTTGCCTCAGGTAGGCACGATACTTCATCAACGAGTGCTTGAAAAGCGCAACCAACCCTTGCTCGTCATCACAATCCAGTTTGCGCCTCACCTATTTAAAAGAATGAAATCTTGTGTCTTCTGTCAGCAGAAACATATGCAGTAATGACCACGAATAACATTAGTACATTACTTACGTGTAAGTTGCGGAGGAAGACTGGAAATTGTTCTGTGTCTGCGGTATAATCTTTCCATGAAGGAAAGATGCGCACAAAGTTCCTGACAACAACATAAGCTTCGTCTTCTAAACTGGGAAGAAATGGAACTGGGGTCCTATTTGCTGCAATTGGGGCTCTCTCTGGTTCGAAAAGGGATTTGGCAACTGGATTTGATGCACTCTTTGCTGGAATGGGGGTTTTGCGTCGTACAGCTGGTGCTATGTCAACTGGCATAATCATATTGTTTGCTGTAGTTGGGGTCTGCTGAGTTGGGGCATCAGAAATGACCAGTGTAGTAGGGCTAGAGTCTGCTAGAGTTGGGGTATTTTGTGGGTCAGGTGATATTGCAACTACACCTAATGGGCTATTTGATTTATCAGGTGCCACTACCTTTTCCAAATACTTTGCTTGTGCTCCTCCACGATCAGCAATCGCCCTCTTCCTTTTGAACGTCTGATACACAAGAATAGCATTTGAATGGATAAATATGGTATGATGACAGATGGAATATGTACTGAAAATGGATAGGCAGGGCGTATTCACATACACGATGTGTAAACTAAGCTAATGGCAGTTCAACAAAGTAGAAGCAATGCAAAGCATCAGTTGCAAGATATGTGCGAGCAATGTAACCTTGGAAAGTTAGAGCAAGTACCTTGATGGGTGAATAAGATAGGGCATCTTCCTCTGACTCCTTCACTAGGGAGCTACATTGACTTAGGTATCCCTCTAGCTCAGAATCACTGTCAGGATCATATTCTGAGCATGAATCTGTAGGTGGAGACTGTTTGCATTGCATTGCATCCAGACTTGATTTCAGTCCCTTAATGCCAAGTTTGACAGCCATGGCATTGTTCTGCTTTATTCTTTTCATGCGCACAAGCTCATAATCATTATGATGCTGTTCAGAATCTGAGATTCATGAAAACATAAAAAGTAGTCAGATTATCTATGGAATGCATTGCGGTTTCAACTCGGAGAGTGTCTCCCTATAAACCCCTGCATATGCAAAGTTCACCTCCCCAACCGTGCTGACCAGACCACACACAGAGATACACACCCGAGCGGCGAACATGCATTTTTGAAACTAATTTAGGAACATTTAGCTGACCAATTAAACAACTCTGTTTTAATAATATCAGATTCATATTTGAACAACTAAGCTTGTTTAGCTTGATGGGTGGAGCAGTGTTATTATGACACGAAGCATGTATTCTGATAGTATAGTGATCATAAAAGGGGGAAACTCTAAGCATATATTTTTTTAGAAAAAGAGGGTTTCCCCTCTGATTTCTATTAAAGAAACCACCACGGTACCAACATGATCAATTAAACCCTAAGCATGATCAATTAAACCGTATTATGGTTGTGCCATGGTAGATTTGAAGCTGCAAACTGGAGAAATGATATTTAGCATCCATTGTTTGCTTCGAACTAAGAACTAAATTCTAAGAGCTGAAGAGAAAGTAGAGTAACCAAGTTAAGATCTATTTTCTGGTTGAGATCAAAAAGTTGAGGAGATATGAAGTACCACCTCTCTTGCGGCGCCGTGTAGGCATCGGGGGTGCGATGGCTGTCGGTGGCGTTGAAGCAGATCTATGATGGTAGACGGGTGCATCAGGGGATAAGTCCATTTGCGGTGGAAGAGAAGGTCATGTGAGCGGCCCCGGCAAAGAGGACGACGGCGCCGATGAAGCGAGAGGACGCGATGCAAGGCTATTGGTCCGTCTCCGTGGATGAGAAACGTCCATCTCTAGCAGTGGACGACGCGGTCTTGGTAGGCGCTCCGGCATTGTGGAGGACGGTGGAGATGGATGTGGTGGAGGACGGCAGCGACGGATCGGGTGGCGGACGGAGGCTGGTGTGGGAATGGGGTGTTCTAGCGCGAACGGTGTATGAATGGGAAAATGGAGGGAGAGGTACGGGGAACCTTATTTTTGGGACGCACCTGTCTGAAATATGGGAAAGTTACGAACTTATCCCCCGTTTCAAATTTGGACGTCTCGTCGGTTGGGGATAGGACGGTAATCTCGCATCTCCCAAATATTTGCCGGTAACTATTTCGGGCGAGGAGAGTGTCACATCCCTAGTTCTGGTATGCTCAAGGCTAGCTAGTCATGTGTGCATCATGTTTAAATTTCATTTGAATTTGAATTGGGGATTTCTGAAACCCTCAGAATCATTTCTGGAAATGACCCAGATAAAAATTGCTACAATTTGGCCCAACGAAATGTTCCTGATTTTCTATAAAAATATTGGCCAGTGGTAAAATTCCAATCAATATTTTTGGGAGCTCAAAAGTATTTATTTTTGGCCATTTGAATTAATCCAGTAATTATTTGCTTAGGATATATATTTGTTATATATATAATATATGTCCAAAAATTATGTTAGTTATTGAGGAGCTCTGGAATAATACCACTAGCTCCTGCAAAAATTGGCATAAGTAAATAAATTGGTTTAGTATTTTTATTAAACCAAACAAATGTCAGAAAAATAGAAAACATAAACAGAAATAAAAAGGGGATCTTACCTGGGCCACTTACCTGCGGCCTGGCACTGTGCGGCTTGGCCTGGCCCAGCAGGCCGGCCCAGCCCACCACCGCAGTCGTCCTCCTGGCGCCAGTCGGCCAGGCGTGTGGCCGACCCGCGCGCACGGGCAGAGCGCCACGCCACCCACTCGCCGGCCTGCCTCCCCTGCCAGCGCGACGCCGCGATGCCTCTTCTCGGTGCCTCCCCGATTCCCCTGGCCTCACTCCCTCTCTCCCGTGCCTCTTCCCTCCTCTGGCTCCCTCTCCCTCTCTTCACCGAGCGCACCGGAGAGCGCCGCTGCTCGCCGCCGTGGCCACCCCTCGGCCTGCCGCTGCGCCCAGAAGCACCGCCGCATCTTCCTCGTCCTCTCCACCGAGCTACATGACACCGGAGGCCCTGGAGCGCCGCCATCTTCACTGTCTTTGTCACCGACTGCCCGAGATCGCCGACGACGCTTCGACCGCATCAGTGCCTCCCCGAGCTCTCTGACGCCTCCGCTGCCTCCGCCGTGAGCTCTACTTCATTTCCCCCTCCTCCCCGTGCTTGTTTTCCCTGCCTAGCTAGCTCAGCTGCCGCGCCCGAGACCTCATCGCCGCCGGCCATGGCGCCACGGTGGCCAGAGCCCGAACCAGCCACTTCCGCGCGTGTCACCGTGCTCCTGGTGACGCCAGGGGGCCGTAGAGGCCCTCCGCATTCTCTGCCATGCACCGCAGCGCTGAGCCGCACGCCACCGAACTCCGGCCGCCGCACTCGTCGTTGCCGGCGCCACTCCGGCCACCCCCCGGCCGCGCCACCACCACAGTTGGATGCGGACGAGCGTCCGCATCCCGTAGCTGCACTCCGCGCGCCAAATGGCCCCCTGTAGGCAAAACCCGCCGCGCCCTGCCGTATTCGGACTCGCCGGCGGCTAAACGCCGGCGACCGCTGACCTTTGACCGGCGTGGGTTGACCCCACAGCCCGGTTTGACCTCCCTCTCTCTCAATGACAGATGGGCCCCGGCGCCCCATGACGCTGACGCAGTTAATCAACCATATAAATTAATTAGTAGTTAGGATTAATTAACCCTCTGTTAATCAACCATGACGCTGACGTGTGGGCCCCGCGCGACAGGTTTGACCTGGTCAGCACCGTTGACCGCTGACGCAGTGCTGACGTCAGGCTGGCGCAGTTATTCTTTTTCTGGAATTAATTTAAACAGGAAATTCCAGAAAATATTCAAAACTTCAAAAATTCATAGAAATTCAACCGTAGCTCGGATTGAAATAAATTATATATGAAAAATTATCAGAAAAATGCAATCTAACCATCTGTACCAGTTTCATGCATGAGAAACCAACTTAAACCTGCTGTATAAGTGAAACAATGTAATGGCATTTATAAAGGACTTACCTTGGAGGTGCATTTGAATCTTTGGTTCAAATGAACTTCAACCAAATGAACTCTAGCTGCATTAGCTAAAACCACATCACATCTTCATGCCATGTTCATGCATCATATTGTTGCATATGATTGTGTTTTGATTTCCGACACCGTTCCTTCTCGATAGGTTCTGCTACGGAGACCATTCCAGAGTACCTGTCAGAGGAGCAGTGCCCCCCCTGTTGATCTACCAGGCAAGCAAACCCCCTTGTTCATTCCGATATGGTCACACTCTCTCGCTCCTGCTCTCTTTTATTGCATTAGGACAACAACGATTCAACTGCTACTTTATGTTGCGGTAGTTGAACCCATTCCTCTGCATGACCTGTCATTGCCACAGTAAATAGTTGAAACCCACTAGCATGTGTAGGAGTTGATTGAGCCATGTTGTGTTCCTACCATGCCATGCCTGCTATTGCTTAGAGTTGAGTCAGGTCTGATTCATTGGGATTGGATTGGAGTGATATGATATGTTCTGATGCTGAGAGTTAAGCGTGTGAACACGATTTGGTAAAGGTAGCGGTGAGAGGCCATGTAGGAGTACATGGTGGGTTGTCTCATTGGGACCGTCCTTAAGAACCGAGTTCTATGTAAGTTGTCCAATGACTAGCTACTACCACACATTGGGCTCCGGGCGCTCCAAGCTCTCTCGACTTATTAACCAACTTGATCTCTGTCCAGGAGTTGCAAATAGTTTCCGGTGTTTGTAGGTAGTGCTATTTTTCTACCGAGTGGCACCCGGCAGGGTGGGCTTGGGACAGACTAGGCACAGGTGGCACGGTGTACCAAGTGGCACCCGGATGGTGGGCTTGGGAACCCTGCTCACATCGTTTGGGGCCGTGAGCGACACCCCGGCCGGATCTTCTTGCGGATGGAACCCGAATAGGCGATAAACCTAGACTAGAGTCTTGTGTGGTTAGTCAGGTCGTGGCCGACACCCTCGCTAGGCTTCCGCTTGAAGGTTGCCGAGATACATGACGTGTACATGGTGATAAGTGGTCAGAGCGTGTGTGAAGAAGTACACCCCTGCAGGGTTATCATGATCTATTCGAATAGCCGTGTCCTCGGTTATGGACTTCTTGGATGCTTACGTGGTACATAGACAACTTAAAGTGGATACTCTAAAATGCTCAAGACAAGTGTGAGTGCTATGGATGGCCTTCTCGTAGTGAGACGGGGATGAATCCATAGTAGTCTATTGATGTGGTGATTAGTGGACTCGTGTGCGCTGCTTCACCTCAAAGAAGTTTCTTGTAGTCGTAGAACAGGATAGCCACTGAGTCAAAGCTGGCTTGCTGCAACTAAACCCCACATTACCTCCTTGATACTAATGCATGTATGATAGGATCTGATGTAAGTCTTGCTGAGTACCTTTGTACTCATGTTTGCTTTATTTATGTTTTGCAGCGGAGACTTCGGTCTTTCTAGTAATTCCGCTTGGACTTCGACGAGTAGCTTGCTACCTCAGCTACGATCTTGTACCCTTGGGAGGGTCTTGTAGATAGTCAGGCTTCTCAACCTTTTTATTTTGTAGTTGTCTGTACTCAGACATGTAATGCTTCCGTTGTTTGTATGCTCTGAATGATGGGTCATGTGACCCCTGTTTGTACTTAATGCTATGTGGCTCTTTTGGGCCTTTATCTATATGAGTTTGCGTTATGTTGTGATGCCATGTTGTACAGCACATACTTGCATGTTATGCGTACGTGTAATGTGTATTGCTATGTGTGGGATCCGACAATCTAGTTGTTTATCCTTGGCAGCCTATCATATGGGGAAATGTAGTCTAGTGCTTTCTGAGCGATAGTAGTCCGCTACAGCCCGGTTCACCGGAGTCCTGCTAGCCCAGCACTACTGCTCGGAACACTTGACTGGCCGGCATGTGTTTCACTTCGTTCCTGTGTCTGTTCCTTCGGGGAAATGTCACGTGGTGTTATCCGGAGTCCTGCCTAGCCTGCTACAGCCCGGGTTACCGGAGTCCTGTTAGCCCAGTGCTACAGCCCGGATTTATACGTTGTTGACCGACATGCTCGATGTGATTCATGTATGCCTGTCCTCATGGGTTAGTGCCGCCTTGGGTTCACTACTAGCCATGTCGGCTCGGGTTCTCTGTCATATGGATGCTAGCGACACTATCATATACGTGAGCCAAAAGGCGCAAACGGTCCCGGGCCAGGTAAGGTGGCACCCGTGGGAGTACCGTGCGTGAGGCCGCAAAGTGATATGATGTGTTACATGCTGGATCGATGTGGCTTAGGATCAGGGTCCCGACAGAGAGGGTGTTTTGCCGCCCACGGTTGGCGCCCACGGTGTATGAATGGGGCTGACAGGTAGGGCGGTTGTGTCACGTCTGATGGAAGTTACACATCTGCCCCTATTTAAAATATTATCCTACATATATTTCGGACGAGGAGAGTTTGTTTTGCAGCCCACGGTTGGCGTCCATGGTGTATGAATGGGGAATGGAGGGAGAAACAGAGGTCTTTCGGACGAGCTTGAATCAAATGAGTTTTGCCGCCCATGTTTGACACCCACCGTGTCGGAATGGGCTCAGAGGCGGTCGCGTCATGTCTAATTGAAGTTACTAACCTACCCCTATTGAGAGAAGTGGAAATCGGGCCGATGGATTGTCCGTGTAATGGGTAGACAGTAATTTCCATCTTCCAAACACTTGGCTTCGGGCAGCCGATGTGTGAGTGGACATTTTGTTGTTTCTTTCAAATTTTGGGACAATAAGCATCCACGTTTACCCTGGCAACTAAATTCGAATCCATTTTGTATTCCTATATGAATCTTTATAAAATATTGTATATGTTTTTATATATCTTCAAAAGGACGTCAAAGATGTATTCCACTGTCATATATGAATATGGTTTACAAATGCCGATACTCAGATTCAGAAACTAGAATCCAGTTTAAGGTGAATTCGAATATTTGGAACACTTCATGTCCAACTCAAATGTCACACGCAGCATAATGTGTACTCCCATTTAGATATGTACACAAGCGATGTATCAAGATTTCAATACCGAGTCAATCAACCAAGAATGTACGGAACTAATAGACATATAAACACTTATAGAGTATATGGATCAATAATATCAACTAACATACATAAGCCAGGCCGCAGTACTTTTTTTTGGCTACAACAGCATCCTTTTTTTATCCAGCATCTTGGCCCTTTCTGATGCGTGCCACTTATGGTCCATCTATACTACTATTGCTAAATGCACATTCAGCCCGATTGGCATATTTGTAGGTCTGGCACAACAATCCAAATGAAATGTCTCCGAGGCTTATCAATTAATACAGACTTGTGCTCAAATAAAATTACAAACAAAAAAAAACAATTATTACATGATCTCTAAAAAAATGGTTTGTTTGATTATATGAACAGACAACACAAAGGTTATTCAACTATGGAAAGAACATTTCACCTATGATTTACCAAGTAGGAATTTAATTTCCTTTTTTCCTTCAGGACCTTAACAATCTGGTCAGTCTCAGCTTGCTTCGTTTTGAAATCCACCAAATATTTAATGGTTGTCTTGAGTACTGCTTGTGATTGTGTTGTTTGCTTCCTCAACATGTCAACTTCATCTCTAAGTGCAGAAGCAGAATCTCTTTCTACCACTAGTTTAGCCTCTAGAGCATCAGCAGTTGGCAATTCATAATGCACGATTGGGCCGGTGCCACTGCTGTGGGATGATGCAACGTCCATGGGGACCTCGCTCTTTGATCTTGGGATAACATGTTTTGCCATTAAAGTTCCGATTGGATTCAGAAAAGTTGAAGTTAGCAAAACATCTCAACTGGGAGTTATAACAGCAAACCAGTTAAACAAACAAGGAATTAAAGAGTTTCAATTGGATGCTGAAAAGTAGTTATTAACATCATTGTAACCCGCTGTTGCAGCAGCAAAGCAGTTAAACAAACAAGTAGATATTTAAGTTAAGGCAAACAGGTAATTCTTAACAGTAAGTATCAAACACATTGATAGGCGCAGTCTACAATATGATTAACAGGCTGTGCCATTACAGTAGCAAACTAAATTAAGCCAAGCAACGTAATTGAACAATTTTGCAATAAGTGGCTAACTAAAATTCTGAGAAGCACGTAACTGAACTTACGCTAGTTCTTTGTACAGGCACACTTCAACTTCTTTTTCGCTTACAAAGTTGTACGAAGGAGTCCATGGCATCAATTGCTTGGATGCAGTCCCAATACTTCTTTCTTCCCACACTGCATGGGTAAGTCGAATGGCTAATCTGGTAAGATGGTGCGTCCTTGATATGTTATATGAGGACGTGTAGTCAGACTAGTTGTAGCCAAACACATCACACTGGCTTTTACTAAATATTTCATGCGAGTACTTTTGGCATATCGAGATCTAAGCAATCTACAATAGGATGAAAAGACTGGCATCCTTCACATTATTGGCGAACTCAGTTCATAGAAACAAGCAATTCAACCATTCTGTGGGTAAATCAAAAGCGCCACTGGAATATTTTTCCCTATCCAATCATACACGCAAAAAGGGGCAACGCCACCATAGGGGCTGGTATGGGCGGCCGCCTCAGGTGGCTGGAAAGTGTGCACCTAGTTTGAGTCGTCCAGGTTGGCCCACGCTAGTTTTGTTCATCCCAACGCACAAGCAGGCAATCCAAAAAAAGAAGAAAAATGTTTCAATTTGGATGGGCCAATAACATAAGTGCAAGGCAGGCCCTATAGCAGGCTCGCGGCCCAAACGAGCGCCTCCCATATCGATCAACAGCAGGAAAAATCCCAATTCATTCGCTCCAGCCTCCAGTCTGGTTCGCTCCTAACCTAGCCGCCGCTGGACAGACCGACACAACACTTCCTCGCGCCCTCGTTGGAGGGCGGTCACCGGGCTTCAAGCGAATGGAAGGACAAGAAGATGAAGATCCAACCCTGGGTGTAGCCTGCGTGGAAGGCAGCGACGGCAGCACGGGCATGGCATCGAGCTTGCACAAACGGACAGTCGCAGCTTGCAAGAGTAGCATGCGCAACGAGCAGGTACATCACATCCCTGATTATATCTAATTCAACCCTTCAATTTCTGGCCAATAGTTAAACCTGACGGTGTTGTAAAACTCCTTGTATGTAGGGAATCTATGAGAAAATGAAACCAATTTCTACTTATTTTATAACTCCCCCAATCAATACTGAACTGACTGAATCTGATGTATCTAATCAAGTTTCTGGTGCAAACATACAAGCTCATGTTGTTCTTGAGCCTGAAGTGTCTAATGAACAGACTGCTAATGAAGGATTTGATGCAAACATTTTACATGCTCCTCGTGATGAACATATAGTGTCTAATGAGGGATCTAATGCAAGCATTTTGCAAGCTCATTGAAGGATTTAGTGTCTAATGATGATCTACTATGTTGAGAGAGACAGAGATTTGCAGGTATTGATGACAAGCAAATTATAGTGCATTTTCATAGCTTGAGGAAACATCGAGGCCATCTACCAGAAAGTCCCCGTATCATGACAACATATCATAAATACTTTTCTAATCTGTTGTTTGAAACTATTGGCATACTTGTGCAGGATAGATATATTGATATGCAGTTTGCGCACTGGTTATACGTGCAATTACACTTCGATATTTTCAGCCAGAGAACGAATAATTCAAGCAGGTACAGACCATGTTTGTAGTCCTTGTACACCATGTTGCATTTTGTGTTTTTTGGTGCTTGCATCATTTAGTGTTTATAATCTGAACTACTTTGGATCATTAGCTGGTTTTCAAAGTGCATGTAGCTTCACATTTCTCAAGTTATGTTGATTTCCGGAGTGCAAGTGCCTTCGTATTTTTTAAGTTAAATGTTCGCCCCTGGTAACTTGAATTCGTGGATCAGCCACTGCACACAAATCATACACGAATACTAGTACGAATTAAATGAAATGCAGGGACTTACGCTAGCTCGTTGTACAGGCTCACTGCAGCTCTGCTTGCGCTTGGGATGTTCCATGTACAAGTCCATGTTACCACTTGCTTGGATGTGCAGGCCTTGTGCTCCTTGCATCCCCCTCTGCATTTCGGACACGGCGAATGGTTGATCAAATAAGAGAATCGACCTTGATGTTGTACCGGAGGATAGATACTTACAAGATTATACGGGTGTGCAGGATGTGTACCAGATCCCGTAGCACCGTCATGCTTCACTAAAATATGTATTTGCTTGTTTCAGATGATATCTCCAGAAGAAATAAGAGTTAAGGTCAGAGTTGCATAGGCGTGTAAGCTAAGAGAGCAGTGAAAGGATATCCAAACACCGTCGGAACAGTGCACAAGGGAGTTGTCGGTGTCAAAACCGGCGGATCTCGGGTAGGGGGTCCCGAACTGTGCGTCTAGGCGGATGGTAACAGGAGACAAGGGACACGATGTTTTACCCAGGTTCGGGCCCTCTTGATGGAGGTAAAACCCTACGTCCTGCTTGATTAATATTGATGATATGGGTAGTACAAGAGTAGATCTACCACGAGATCAAGGAGGCTAAACCCTAGAAGCTAGCCTATGGTGTGATTGCTGTTCTGTCCTACGGACTAAAACCCTCCGGTTTATATAGACACCGGAGAGGGTTAGGGTTACATAGAGTCGGTTACAATGGTAGGAGATCTACATATCCGTATTGCCAAGCTTGCCTTCCACGCCAAGGAAAGTCCCTTCCGGACACGGGACGAAGTCTTCAATCTTGTATCTTCATGGTCCAGGAGTCCGGCTGAAGGTATAGTCCGGCTATCCGGACACCCCCTAATCCAGGACGCCCTTAGTAGCCCCTGAACCAGGCTTCAATGACGACGAGTCCGGCGCATAGATTGTCTTCGGCATTGCAAGGCGGGTTCCTCCTCCAAGTACTTCATAGAAGATTTTGAACACAAAAGATAGTGTCCGGCTCTGCAAAATAAGTTTCCACATATTGCCATAGAGAGAATAATATTTACACAAATCTAATCTGCTGACGTATTCCGTAGCGTGACACCACACTACGGCCAAGCCTTTATTCGAATTGTTTTTACTCCCCCACCTTAGCGCGTTTCGCGAGGCGGTTTCCGTGGCATGTCTTGTCAAAGCAGAGATCGTGTCCCCTTTATTTACGGGATTCTCATCAATACGGACGTGGGTAACCCAACCGTGCCATTGATTACGGTGCTTGGGAGATAAGCAAGTTTTATCAGGCCGGTGGGGACGCATAGCCGCATCCGCCCGTATAAGGGGATAAGGATCCACCTTTTTACCTACGCCTTCTTCCTCCTTTGCCTATCCATCTTCCGTGCACTCGAGCTCTAGCGCCCAAGCTCGCATTCCCCACCTCGACCTTCTCCAGACATGTCCGGAGTGGGAGGCAAGTGGATGGTCTCCTCCGTCACGGAGGGACACATCAAAAAACTGAGGAAGGCTGGATACTTGTCCAATGACATCGCGCACCGACTTCCCAAAGAGGGGCAGCTCCTCCCCACCCCAAGGCCCCATGAGAGGGTAGTGTTCCTTCCCCACTTCCTCCGTGGACTGGGCTTTCCTCTCCACCCATTCGTCCGAGGACTCATGTTCTACTACGGCCTAGATTTCCACGATCTGGCCCCGAACTTCATCCTCAACATCTCGGCGTTTATCGTCGTGTGCGAGGCTTTCCTCTGCATCCGCCCCCATTTTGGCCTATGGCTCAAGACTTTCAATGTCAAGCCAAAGGTGGTGCGCGGCAACCAGGCGGAGTGCGGAGGCGCCATGGTGGGCAAGATGCCCAACACTCTATGGCTCGAGGGCTCCTTTGTGAAGACGCTGAAGGGGTGGCAATCGGGGTGGTTTTACATCACCGAGCCGCGCGACCCTAAGTGGGTCGCAGCCCCCGAGTTCCGGTCCGAACCCCTACACGGCTCACGTCCTGGAAAGAGACGGGCCTGTCATGGGGCAGCAAACAAGAGGTGACTAGACTGCCAAAATGCATCCAAACCCTGGTGAACAAGCAGCTCAAGCTTGTCAACGTAGTCCAGGTTATGCTCATCCGCCGGATCCTCCCGTGTCAACAACGGGCCTTCAATCTATGGGAGTTCGACTCGACGCAGCACCGAACTCTGAACAGGCTCTTCGACACGACATACGAAGATGCCTGGAAGGTGCTTTTCAAGGGCGCTGAGGCTCCCGCATCCGCTTCCGAGGATCGCGGATTCAGCACGCAGCGTCATGCTAGTGCGGTAAGCCATTTGTACCTTTTACAGGGTATTAGTTTTCCATAGTTTGACTCTATGCGGGATCTAAGCTCCCTTACCTTTGACAGGATTGGTAGGCGAAGTCCGGACAGATCGACTGTCCGGCCCCTTTGCCCGAAGACCCAGTTGATGCTCGCTTAGCGAAACTGCTGGTTCCGGCACCCTATGTGGTGCCGGAGAAGAAGGCCAAGAAGAAGGCCACAGGGACTCGAAAGAGTGCCCGGCGCCTGGAGGTGTCGGATTCATCATCCGACGACTCTGAGACGCACTCCTCCCGTGAAAACGAGGAGGAGGAAGAAGAAGCCTCTCCCCCCCCCCCCCCCAGCGGAGGGAGGAAAGAAGAGGAAGGCCGCCCCGGCCGGGGAGGCCGAAGGGTCCAAGAAGGGGAAGACCCTTCCTTCGGACTACTCCACCGACGCCGACGACGGCGAAGAGGAGTGGCCGCACAGGGCCAGGCGCCTGGCAGGATCGTAAGTGTTCGGACACCAGAGTAACTCGTAGTGTTTCTTTATTGCACAACTTTCCCTTATGTCAAATATATCTATGCAGTCCGCCCAAGGCCGGGCTCGACGAGTCGTCGAGCGGCTCCCTGGATTCGTCGGACGTGAATTCACTTCCGCCCGCTACCTCCCCCCGCCCTACGGACGATGCCGAGGTGGCGTCCCGACAGGTTCCAAGCCAGGAGAGGGTGGTCCTGGAGGAGCCGCAAGGCAACCTCCCGGACTCCAGGAGTAAAGGGGATAAATCCCCCCAGGGCTCCAAGTCCGGCCCTAGGCCGGACACTGCTCCGGAACCCTCAAAGGTTCCAGAGTCCGGCGGGCGACCTCCTTCCAAGAGGAGCAAGACCACCGAGCCATTGACCTCCGTCCAACCGGAGGCGCCGGACAATCTGTTGGAGGTGCTTAAGGGCGCCTCCATCGACGAAGGGCACCGCACCATTATGAGTGCAGTGGACCAGAAGGTTCAGTCCGCCAAGAGCGGACTGACTGAAGCTTGCGCCAGCCTTTTAACAGGCTTTGAGAAGTGGAATAGAGGATCAAATAAAATTCGCAGGAGTCTAACAGAAAGGAGTCGATATGCGTATGCAGGCTTCTCTGCTGGCGTCCGCCGCACTGACTGCGGAGGTGGACGCGCTAAAGCAGAACCTCGAGCAGTCCGAGCAAGAGCTCAGGCTTGCCAAGAAGCAGCTCGAGGTCATGGAAGGTAAGAAATACCTTGTTTAAATATATAAAAAAGTGCAATTGCAAAAAATGACAGGATTAACGTGGCTATTGCAGGGGCCACGTCTGAGGTGGCGACCCTTAAGCAAGCGTTGTCCGAGGCCGAGAAGAGGGCGGCCACGGAGCGCACCGAGCGGGAGAAGTATGAGGCCCAGATTGGCGAGGTGCGGCAAGAGCTCCAGGCTCTCATGAAAAAACATGAGAGTTTGGAGCTTGACTCAGCTCGCGGTGGCTATTGAAAATGCCAAGTCTGCAAGGCAGAATCCCAGAAGGCCCTCCGGGAGTTGGATGCGGTGAAAAAGATAGCGGCGGGTAAGGCATTCTTTATGCAAAGCAAACATGTAAGAGTGAGTTACTTGTTACTTACCCGAATCCGGAGCTCTCCAGGAGCATTCGCAGATCTTCCCCGTAGCGTGTCCGATGCCGCCGCATTCTACTGAGCCGAGGAGGGCAGCTCGACGGAGAAGGTGTTCTGGTCTCAGTATGCTGAGGCCGTACACCCTGTGCCCCTGAGCGACCAGCTGAAGCAACTGGTCGAGCTCCACAAGGCGGCCGAACAGGCCATGAAGGGCTTCATAGTTCGGCTGTGGCCTGGAGAGGCTCTGCCTGGGAGCTACTTCGGGCTGGTGCGGCGGCTGGCGGAGGCCTGTCCAAGGCTCGAAGTTATCAAGCGCTCCGTCTGCATAGAAGGTGCCTGTAGGGCCCTTGCCCGCGCTAAGGTGCACTGGGGCAAGCTGGATGATGAGAAGCTTGTGAAGGACGGGCCACCACCGGGGAAAGAGCATCGCAAGACCGAGAATTATTATAAGGACGTTCTGAAGGGTGCTCGCCTTATGGCGGATGAATGTTCCAGGGATGTAATTTTTGAGTAAAACTCGCTGGTTTTGTCCTGTGCGCTGAAAACTTGTTCATATGCGCTAAGCAATGCTTTTTGAATTTAAAATATTACCTTCTATGCGGCCGTTTATCAAATTTGAGAGATGGCGAGTCATCGGTTTCTGCCCCCATGCCACTAGTGCTGGGGTGTTCGGGATAAACCTGAGCGCTCTTTTTCCCATGTTTGGGTCCTTCGAGGGAGGTGCTCAGCACAACGAACAAGGCAATCGGACTATAATGCTTGAACACTCTCACTTCGCCATAGAATTATATAATTTTAAATTTCGGCGAAGCCCCTGGTATTTGGAAGACCGAGTTCGGGGCGCTATCCATGCCTTGGCCGGACAGAGCCGACTCCTCGCTCTAAGCGGCATAAGTCTTTAGGGACTCGAAAAACCTCTCGAACAGCGACCAGCTCTCGCTTCATCATGACAGTCAGTTTTAGCTTTCTCTGCTGAGGTGCTTAGCCCAGCTCAACTGGGGCACAATCGCAGTAGTTCTCCTAGTGCTACCTTAGCCGATATAGCGGAACGTAAGGCACCAAAACATAGGAGCCGGGCAAACCCAACTATTGACCCAAGACATGATTCGGAGATGATGCATATAATGCTATAAGTTCGGGGTGCCACACTTGTTAAAGTGTTCGGGCTTCTCACACCATATTGAGGGGTACTAAATCCCCTGGCATATTTGGCCGTACCAAAGTGTACGGGTGCAGCATGTCGTTAATGAACATATATTTGTAAAAAAGAGTAATGCAAAAATAGACAAAAGCTATGCATTGTTTATTAAAAAAGGTTGCGTTCAAGGCAGAACGATACAAATAACACGATAAGCAAAAGGTTGGACTATTTAACATGTCCGTTCCAGGGGCAGGCTGCGGAATGGTATGCGAAACAGGTATACTGCTCGTGATAGAGACCACCTGGGAGTTTCGTTAATGCGGCGTGGCTTGTCTGCTTCCCTGGTTCTTGCATCGTTTGTGCGGCAATTGTACTGCCGGACAGGCCTTCCGAAGAATGGAGTCCTGAAAGTAAGAGAAAATTAAAAAATCGGCAGCCCCTAGTGCGGTTTAAGCCGTGTTTCGGGCGTGCCGTGATGGTGCCCCTTCCCCTGTGCCCATGGTATTTCTAGAGCGTAGTTATGTACGCGAAGCACTGGTGTTGCATTTTTGTGAGGGCTGGGGTTGGGGCCGCATTGCTACGCCTGCTCGAAACGTGCCAGGCGGTCTTGTTGTAGGTTACTCCGGGCGCGCTTGACGGTGTCCGAACGTTTGATGGCCGGACTGGAGAACTGCCTGGAGAGGCTGCTTTGTACTTCCGTTGCAAGGGCCACCGTGTGCTCCTCCATTCGGAGGGAGCGTTCGGTGTTTCCATTGACCGTAATTACTCCTCGAGGGCCTGGCATCTTGAGCTTGAGGTATGCGTAGTGCGGTACCGCATTGAACTTGGCGAATGCGGTTCGCCCGAGCAGTGCGTGATAGCCACTGCGGAATGGGACTATGTCGAAGATTAACTCCTCACTTCGAAAATTGTCTGGAGATCCGAAGACCACTTCAAGTGTAACTGAGCCTGTACAGTTGGCTTCTACACCTGGTATGATGCCTTTAAAGGTCGTTTTGGTGGGCTTGATCCTCGAGGGATCTATGCCCATTTTCCGCACTGTATCCTGGTAAAGCAGGTTTAGGCTACTGCCGCCGTCCATAAGGACTCTAGTGAGATGAAATCCGTCAATGTTTGGGTCTAGAACCAATGCGGCGAATCCGCCATGACGGATGCTAGTGGGGTGGTCCCTTCGGTCGAAGGTGATCGGGCAGGAGGACCATGGATTGAACTTCGGGGCGACTGGCTCCATCGCGTATACGTCCCTTAACGCGCGCTTTCGCTCCCTCTTGGGGATGTGGGTTGCGTATATCATGTTCACCGTCCGCACTTGTGGGGGAAAACCCTTCTGTCCACTGTTGTTCGGCGGCCGAGGCTCTTCGTCGTCATCGCTATGAAGCCCCTTGTCTTTATTTTCGGCATTTAACTTGCCTGCCTGCTTGAACACCCAACAATCCCTGTTGGTGTGATTGGCTGGCCTTTCGGGGGTGCCATGTATCTGGCACAAGCGGTCGAGTATTCGGTCCAGACTGGACGGGCCCTGAGTATTTCTTTTGAATGGCTTTTTCCGCTGACCGGATTTGTAGCCTTTGAATCCGGCATTAACTGTCGTATCCTCAGCATTGTCGCCGTTAATGCGGTGCTTCTGCTTGTTGCGACGCGACCTGCCACTATTGTCTCTGGTATCCGAATTACCAGGGTTCTTGGTCATATTGTTACTACGAGCAAGCCAGCTATCTTCTCCCGCGCAAAAGCGGGTCATGAGTGTCGTGAGTGCTGCCATAGATTTCAGCTTTTCCTGTCCAAGGTGCCGGGCAAGCCACTCGTCATGGATATTGTGCTTGAAGGCTGCTAGGGCCTCTGCGTGCGTACAGTCGACTATTTGATTTTTCTTTGTTAGGAACCGTGTCCCGAATTGCCTGGCCGATTCCTCTGGCTGCTGAATTATGTGGCTTAGGTCATCGGCGTCTGTTGGTCGCACATAAGTGCCCTGGAAATTGTCGAGGAATGCGGCTTCCAGGTCCTCCCAACAAATGATTGACTCTGCTGGCAAGCTGTTAAGCCAATGCCGAGCTGGTCCTTTAAGCTTGAGTGGGAGGTATTTGATGGCGTGTAGATCGTCGCCACGGGCCATGTGGATATGAAGGAGATAGTCCTCGACCCATACCGCAGGATCTGTCGTGCCATCATATGATTCGATGTTTACGGGTTTGAAACCCTCAGGGATTTGATGATCCATTGCTTCATCTGTGAAGCATAGTGGGTGTGCGGCGCCTCTGTACTGGGCTATATCACGACGTAGCTCAAATGAGCTTTGTCTGGTGTGTTCGGCCCTACCAGATTTGCTGTATCCGGCGTGACGGTTATCGTCTCGAGTCGTGGGGCGCCCACGCGATCCATAGATCGATCTTGTTTGCCTTGCCTTGTCCTCCAATATATCGCGCAGGTCTGGTGCATTTTCTCGTGCCTTGGTATGTTTTGAGAGGCGCCGGGGTGCGGCTTGAGTGGAGGGCCGAGAGGCCTCTCTGTCGCGGCCACGAGGTGGTCGGTCGGCCGTATCATGTGCTGGTGATGCAGGTTTAGGTGCTTCCTCCTCTGATCGGGGTAGCAACCTGTGCTTGGGGTAGCTCTTGGAGGGGCGCTCGAGTTCATACTCTTCGGCCGCAAGGACTTCAGTCCATCTGTCGGCGAGCAAATCTTGATCAGCTCTAAGCTGTTGCTATTTTTTCTTGAGGCTGCTTGTCGTGGCCATAAGCCTGCGTTGAAAACGCTCTTGCTTGACGGGATCCTCTAGCACGATGAATTCGTCGTCGTCGAGGCTTGCCTCGTCTTTGGAGGGAGGCATATAATTATCGTCCTCGACCTCTCTGTCTGTCGCTCTCTCATGAGGGCTGGCTTCTCCATCCTCCTGTGCTGAATCTTGCTGGAGGGGGTTTTCTTCGGCACTCTCCAGAGTATTATTATCTCCCATGCTGGAATCACCGTTTTTGCTTTGGCGGGATTTTGAGCAGCATCGCTGACGCCGGCGCTTGGGCTGTTTCTTGGAGGGGTCATCCTCCGCCATTCCATCGCCATCTCCTTCTTTTGGGGTGTCCACCATATATATCTCATATGACGAGGTGGCTTTCCAATGCCTCGTAGGCGCTGGTTCTTGATCGTCTCCTGCATCGGCGTCCATACCGTCGATGTCTTCGGAGTCGAAGTCGAGCATGTCGGTTAAATCGTCGATAGTGGCTACAAAGTGGGTGGTGGGTGGGCTTTGAATTTCTTCATCGTCCATATCCCAACCTTGCTGGCCGTAATCCGGCCAGGGCTCTCCTGATAAAGAGAGAGACTTTAATGATTTCAGGATATTGCCGAAGGGCGAGTGCTGAAAGATGTCCGCGGCAGTAAACCCCATGATCGGCGCCCAATCGGATTCGATCGGCAGGGGCGCGGAGGGCTCGAAGTCCGGAGAGAAGTCCGGCTCCTTGGAGTCACGAGCCTCGTGGAGCGCGGGGCTGGTGTTTGGCTCAATCGCCATTGGGATTGCAGCCCCCGAGGCGGCGTCCAACCACCCATCCTCGATCGGCGCAGTTGGCTCCGAATTAAGGGTCGAAGCCGATGCGGGTGCGGTCTCCAGGGCACTGTTCGGCGGCAGAGCTAGATCATGCCCATCGAGACAGTGTGGCGCGCTTGGCAGTGGATTGAATCCTCGAAGATCAAGTCCCCGCGGATGTCAGCCGTATAGTTTAAGCTTCCAAATCTGACCTGATGGCCTGGGGCATAGCTTTCGATCTGCTCCAGATGGCCAAGCGAATTGGCCCGCAGTGCGAAGCCGCCGAAGACGAAGATCTGTCCAGGGAGAAAGGTCTCACCCTGGACTGCATCGCTGTTGATGATCGGAGGAGCCATCGAGCCTAAAAGTGACGACACAGAGGAACTCTCAATGAAAGCACCAATGTCGGTGTCAAAACCGGCGGATCTCGGGTAGGGGGTCCCGAACTGTGCGTCTAGGCGGATGGTAATAGGAGACAAGGGACACGATGTTTTACCCAGGTTCGGGCCCTCTTGATGGAGGTAAAACCCTACGTCCTGCTTGATTAATATTGATGATATGGGTAGTACAAGAGTAGATCTACCACGAGATCAAGGAGGCTAAACCCTAGAAGCTAGCCTATGGTGTGATTGTTGTTCTGTCCTACGGACTAAAACCCTCCGGTTTATATAGACATCGGAGAGGGTTAGGGTTACATAGAGTCGGTTACAATGGTAGGAGATCTACATATCCGTATCGCCAAGCTTGCCTTCCATGCCAAGGAAAGTCCCTTCCGGACACGGGACGAAGTCTTCAATCTTGTATCTTCATAGTCCAGGAGTCCGGCTGAAGGTATAGTCCGGCTATCCGGACACCCCCTAATCCAGGACTCCCTCAGGAGTGATGTGTGGATACCTAGTTCGGGCCGGCGTTTGGGCATGCTTGCCTAGCTAGAGTGCGGGTCACTTCAGAGCCATTGAGGGTGATGCACTGGCGTTCGCTGGCCGCGCACAGATGCAGATCTTGAGTGGCAGCGGAGCGCTACGATGCGATGGACGACACCATTGGTGAAGCCCCAACGACCTCGAGGGGCGGAGGTGCGACGATGTGCTCGGTGAAGTAGCCCCGGTGAGCTGGGAGACGGCGTCGGTGAAGCGCACCTGATGCGGTGGAACTCGGTGTCTGTGAGGCACATCGGTTGCGGCGGCCGACATTGTGGGTGGACCACCTGGTGCGGTGGACGAGGGCGTAGATGAGGTAGCTCCGGTGCGGTGGTGAAGCGCGACCGTCGTCTTCGTCGTCTGGCACAGAGGTGGGGAACGGTGGGTAAAGAGACGAGACGGGGGGCGATTCGAGGGTTGGCGGCGAATTAGGGATTTGAGCTGTCTGGGCGCGGAAGGGGACAGTGGAGAAGAGAGATTTTGCAGGGCCAGAATTGGGGCCGCCAGATATTTCAATCCGAAACGTGGAAGCGCGAAATTATATTGTCGTCGTCCTTTTGGGGGGGTGGCTGGGTGCTACGCGTCCGTCCGACACACGCGACCACCCCGACAGGACTATGCTTCGGTGCCTTAAGGCACCTGCCTTTGTGTCCATGACATATGGGCCCAACAGGTGGCTGGCCCACATGTCAGTGACCCAAAGGCAGTTGCCTTTAAGGCACCGAAGCAGCTTCCACCCCGACATGACCCTGGTTTGCCTGGTGCGCCTACATTTGAGAATGCAAATGGATCTTCTTTCATTTGCAAACGAATCTGTATGCATTACCATGCCCGTGTTTTCCTTGCAATAATTAGTCATTCGAAACGAGATACTCCATCCGTTCACTTTTGTAAGTCGTTTCATACAACTTAAAATGAATTGTTTTGCACATTGTCTGAAATGTCTTCAAGGTCTTATAAAAGTGAACAGAGGGAGTACTATAAATTAATTAATGAGGAGTTATTTGAAAAAAATGAAACGATACCCATGCTAACGTGGATTAGATTGTGTGTCACATAATTAGTTATTTGAATTAGAGTGTGTGTCACGTAATTAGTTATTTGAATTAGAGTGTGTGTCACGTAGTGATCTCCAATTCTAACATGGATTTCACATTTCACTGTATCCACGCTACTTTTTTAATACAAATTCATATGCATATGATGAACACCATGGTAGTGAGAAAACTTTTGGATGGATTCAAACATATGACCTACAAAATAGCACAACAAACTGAGTCAATGTCAACTTTTCGAAACTTAGTATGGCACGAATTCGAAATAATTGCCCATATGCCTGGTCCTTGGTTCAAATCTTACAATGTACACCGAATTGAAACATCGATATTAAGTCACATACTATGTACATTCAAATGTTGTTTTTAGCCCCCCCCCCCCCCCCCCCCGCACAAACGCTACATACTTCCTGTATCGGTCAATCTTCCTCTCCTAACCACCTTAGGAAGCTATCGGTTTCCAACACACGTTCATTCTTTCTCTCCATGTTTCGATCTCTAAGTCTCTCAACTACACAACCCCTTTTTCCACTCTGTTACCAAATGTATTTACCTCACACACCCGCCATTGCACCCCATGCCGAGCTCTCTCTCTCTCTCCCACCTCTCCCTCTCACCCTCTCGCGCTAAATACATGCATTGCCTATCTAGTCCCCCAACCTCTCGTGCATGCGCACGCACGCACATTGTATATCTAGGTCACTCCCTCTAGACTGTCTC
Source organism: Aegilops umbellulata (assembly GCA_032464435.1). Taxonomy (NCBI): domain Eukaryota; kingdom Viridiplantae; phylum Streptophyta; class Magnoliopsida; order Poales; family Poaceae; genus Aegilops; species Aegilops umbellulata. The sequence goes on along the minus strand of CP136058.1, from coordinate 326,755,752 downwards.
GCTCTTTCTTCCGCACGGCGGGCCACACTCGCTCAATCTCGCTCTCTTTATCTGAGTCTCATTTAACCTCGTTTTCTTTCACACACAAATGATATATCTCCCTGTTCAGGCCTTGATCGACACACTCTATACTCTCTCACGCAGATTGTCTATGTAGGTCAGTCCATCCAAGCCGCCACCACTCTTTCGACCTCATGGTGGGCCATGCTCACTCAATCTCTCTCTCTCTCTCTCTCTCTCTCTCTCTCTCTCTCTCCGTATGTCTCGATTGACCTTGCTCTTTCTCGGACAAAAACGATATATCACCATATTTGAGCCCAATTCAACCTATTCACATTGTATACTCTCTCACGCACATCGTCTATCTAGGTCACTCTCTCCAACCCGTCTCACTCTTTTGATCGCATGACGACCCTATGTGATCGGTTGACCTTGCTTCCTCCCACGCACAAAATATATCTGCACGTCTGTGACTGGATCATCTCTCAAGCTCTATCTTACAGCCCTCACCCTCGCCAAAAAGCTCAATCGGACAATATCTCTCCAGAGCATATATATTTGTTCAATGAATGTCGGACCACACTCACTTTGTCTCTCTATTTATATGTCTCTCGATTGACCTCGCTTTCTCACACCATATCTTCCACGCATTGAAGCTACTACCTCTCCATCCCTTGCAAAGACGGAGCTATTTACATTGCGAGGGGCACTCCAACCTTGGATTAATTTGTGTAGGCATTTATTCCGGTCGGTTTAGATTATATTTTTGTAGCATTTGGCCCACAACTACTCCAAACACCGTTGCAACCCACGCAACTGCCCTAGTTGATTTCCCTCTGGCTCGGTCATCGCTCTCTTGCACGTCCTTTCTCGCCTTCAATGTCCCACCATGGTATTATTGAAAAAACTATGTTGTTCTCTTTAATTATTATAAATAAGCTACAAAACTACACACCGATAGTCCACTTGGAATGGAACAAATTTCGACCCACAAATTAAAGTGGTACAAACTACACACCGAGGAGCCCACATGTCATGAAACAAATTTGGACCCATATACAAATTAAAAAATAAAGGACAAGGATCGAACATGCGACCGGGCCTTAAAGCCGCACGTCAAGAGTAGGCAACATACGTAGAATCAATGTTTATTGTACCCCCTTTGTTCACATAATGTTTTTATATTACCACAGCCTAATTAATGGATAACATGTAATATTATTTTTAGTACTATTCGCCTTCACTTACTCGTGGGTTCCATGTGTGCTCTCTCTATCCTCCCCTTCTGCGTTTAGACGCACGGGCAAACAGGAAAAACTCGCGGGCGATGTTGCCGTTGACCATATCTGGACGCGTTCACAAGTCACGGCACCAGTTTCACGTACTAGCAGCACTAGTCAGTGTGTACGTGCAATGCACGTTAATTTGGAAGTATATTAAGTGCATGCGGATATTAACTATTAGGATATTATTTGCGTGTTGTCATGTGATTAGCACTATTTTTGGCATGAAATTAACTGCATGCTAAACATGTTGAGCGCTCGACATTGAAGAAATCTAGGTCGTTGGATGACAAGGAATACATGTGGCTTGATGACGTTTTATATTTAATTTGATACGGCTCTAGCAGAACATTCAATCGATCAAACCATACATTTCGTTCAGTCTGACTCTGACTTTAAATTATACGACGATCGATATAAAATAAACGGAAATGATAAATGTTCGGATTTTAAGCATGGCAATCCGAACGTTTTTCATGGCAAATTTAGATTACGCGGCGGCGGCGGGGGCATCTCGCGGTGGGAAGCGGCTCCTCTGCCGTGCTCTGTGTGTCATCGAGCCACTGACCGACGGCGACGGTGGCGTCTTGCGCCGTTGTTGGCATACTCCTGGACGTTGGCCTAGCTTCAAGGAAGGCCAAAATGTTCTGGACTTCAGAGCGAGTCGACTGACGGGAGGAGGCGACTGGCATTGGTGCAAGGAAGCGGCCGACGGCGGCCATCCATGCTGCTGAGGGGGGCACTGGCACCCGCGCGGGGACAGGCGCTGTCAACAGCGCGGTGGAGACATTCATGTGCACGGGCACCGGCACGGGCCCGCACGTCAGTGCACGCGCAAGCGCATGCGCTGGCAGGTGCACGGGCGCATGAAAGTCGGCGGGGACCTCGTGGAACCCCGTGGGATCAAGCTCGGCGACAATGTGCGGCTCCCAGCCCATCAATGCCACGGGGATGGGCGCTGGCGCAGTCGGGGCGACGGGAGCTGGAACGGGAGCGGGGACAGGCGCGGCGTCTTCCCGCAAGGCCAGTTCAAGCTCGTCCCAAAGCGCCTTATGTTCTTGAGACTCTGGCTGGGTGTCTTCCTCAGGAAATTGGAACACTAAGGGCAGACCATCGTGATGCGGCATGGCGTACGTTTAGGTCAGGCTAGTTGGAGGTAGACGATAGGAGAATAGGAGAGGAAGAGAGAGGATTGTAGCGATAACGGGTAGTGCGGGGTTGATTTTAAACTGCGGCACCGGCGACATTAAAAGTGGGAGCAGTTGGTACGATGGTGGGCAGCGGAGCCTGGTCAAAGGGCTCGCCTCCCGGTGAGCCTGCACAACGGTCTGCTGGCACGCCTCCCTGACAGCCGGCGCAACGGTCTGCTCGCACGCCTCCCGTCGACTCACACGCATGCTCGGACGGCACCTGCCGATGAGAAGCGGGGACTCGTGGCGGCACGTAAACGCCCACAGTTTCAATAGTGAAACTGTTCGCCTTAACGTGACAGGTCTTTGTTCCAAAATACCTTGGCTCTTCATTTGTGCAACTTGCCATAAGCAGCTTGTCTCAAATTGAAGAAAAAACTTACGAAGTAATATTTGTGCCATATCGCGTGACCATGCTTAGTTTCAAGAATTTATGCTCACTTTTGGATTTTCTGAAATTTAAGATCCAGGATTCGAAACAATATCATAACCTGCATCATGCAATAAATTTTCAAGCCGTACATCTGTCCTGTTGTATTTCTTAAGAAAGGATTTGGTCAAACATTTTGCTTAGTTAGACTTCAGACAAGTTATATATGTAGAGTAAAAGGATAATCCTGGTGTAGTAGTAAGTTGACGGGTGACCTTGACGAGCGGCGACCGAGGGAATTGAGCCGTGCTCGGCATGGTAGGTAACGTTGTCTAGTTACTAAAGCATCCCTCCGTTGTTCACCGGTAGTCATTATGGACCGGGGACATGAGGAGAATTTCCTAGGGATGGAATTCTGGCCGCCAAATATTTCGACTTGAAACGCTGAGGCTCGACTGGTTGGGGTTGCCTAATGTGCGTACCACGCATGCCACCGAAGGACACGAGCTCGGTTTCTTTTTTAGGATCAACACGAGCCAAGGTCTGGCTGGTACGCCGTTGGGTCCTACCATTCGAGAATACGAAAGGAACCTTTTAAATTGCCGAACAAATCTATGTGTATTACAATACCCGTATTTTCCTTGCAAATACTAATCTCAACGTGGTAATTGATTTATGACGAGTTGTTGAATTAGAGTGAGTTTGTGATATAGTGATCTAAACGTGGATTTCACATTTCATGGTATCCCTAGTAAGTTTTCCAGTGCAAATTCAAATTTAAAAGATGAACAATATGGAGGTGAGAAAAGTTTGTATGTATCAAGCATATGACCACACACACACAGAGAGACACACACGCACGAACACAACAACAATCCAATAAGTATAGTGCATCTATTTTTCCAAACCATGCATGTATGACACGAATTCAAAAATACTCCTTCTATTCCTAAATATTAGTCTTTTAGAGAGTTCAACAAGTGACTACATACGGAGCAAAATGAGTGAATCTAGACTCTAAAATATGTCTATATACATCCGTATGTGCCAGTCCATTCGAAGCCTCTAAAAAGACTAATATTTAGGAACGAAGGGAGTAAAATGTAAGACATCCATGGTCCTTAGTTCAATATTTAAAATGAACATGAAACTGAAACATGAATATTAAGTCTACTACTACAGTACATGCAAATGTTGTGTTTAGGCGGAGCTATGATTGTCGGGGGTCAACCCCTCGACCTTAGATAAAATTGTGGAGCTCTGTTTAGGGTTGTTTACATTATATTTGTCCCCACCCTCCCAGCCACCGATTGGTTGTGCACCCCCACCCCTCCTCCCCGAGAGAATATCATGTGCCCCCATACCTTAGATGCTATATGCCGATACGAGTTGCTTGGAGCTTGTAGATCTGAGACATAGCAGCTCACATGATGTGTCTTAATATTTCTACAGGAAACCTTGATGAGTTTGAGAATTGCACACAATTTGTACAAAAACTACTTAGATGCCCTTTGATCCCATATCCAACGACCTCGAAGCTCGTATCATCGTAGCATCTAAGATGAAGGAGGACATCATATTCTCCTGTATGTAAGAATATCATGTGCTACCACACCTTAGATGCTTTGGTGATACAAGCTCTTCGGAGGCGTTGGATTTGTGACCCAACACCTCCTCGGTGGTTCGAATGGTTTTCTGCAGAAAAGCCCCAAAAGAGTTCGGCAACTGCTTACAAGCACAAAGACTGCTCAGATGCCATTGGATCTCAGATCAAACGACCTCCAAGCTCGTATCACCGTAGCATCCAAGCTGCGATAGCACCTTATGTTTTCTCGCACGGGAGAGTATGAGGTGCTCCCGCACCGTAGATTCTATGGTGACACGAGTTCACTGAGATCTAACGGCCCACAATAGGAGGTTTGAATGGTTTTGCAATATACGACTGATAGAGTTTGGGAAATGCGCAGAAAGTACAAGTACTTCGCATGTGCCATCTGATCACTCATCATATGACCTAGATGTTCATATCACCGTAGCTGGTAATTAAGCTACGGGGAGCACCTAATATGAGCACCGGGGAGCCGTTGGATCGAAGATGCAGCGGCACACACGAGGCCTGAATGTTTTATTTGCAAAAAAACCTTTGGAGAGTTTGGAAATTGCGCATAATTACAAAGACTACTCCCAAGCCATTGGATCTCACTTCCAACGGTGTAAAAACTCGTATCACCATAGTATCTAAGCTGTGAGGTGGATGTGATATTCTATGCCGCTGTCATTTTTGTTCGTAAACTTGCAAAATACGTGTAACTCGTGTCGTTACTTGTCTAACCGCGCAAAGTGTTTGTTCAAAAAAACCATCCTACACTAAAATATGAGAAGAACACACGGGGGCCCCACTTGTCATTAATAAAATTTGGACCTAAAACTAACAAATCTGAAAGACGAGATTCGAACTGGAAGCCTGGACTACAAAGCGTAAGTCGATAGCCTGAAAAAACGAACGGTTGTTGGCTTTGTCCCATAACTTGATTTTATTTATACAGTACTTGCGTTGAGTAGAGTAGAGGGAGTGCCTCGTCAACACGTGCATGACCGTTATCTCACTTACTGGTGGGTCCCAGGTCTGTGGTATGTCTCCAACGTATCTATAATTTTTGATTGCTCCATGCTATATTATCTACTGTTTTAGGCAATATTGGGCTTTATTATCCACTTTTATATTACTTTTGGGACTAACCTATTAATCGGAGGCCCAGCCCAGATTTGTTGTTTTATGCCTATTTCAGTGTTTCGGGGAAAAGGAATATCAGACGGAGTCAAAACAGAACGAAATCAACTGGAGAAGTTATTTTTGGAAGGAAACCTACCTGATAGACTTGGACTCTACGTCAGAAGATACGGGAGCTGGCCACGAGGGTGGAGGCGCGCCCACCCCCCTAGGGCGCGCCCCCTGCCTCGTGGGGGCCCCGCAGCTCCACCGACGTACCCCTTGCACCCATATATACCTACGTATCCTAAAACTTCCAGAACAGAGATTAGATCGGGAGTTCTGCCGCCGCAAGCTTCTGTAGCCACCAAAAACCAATCGGGGCCCTGTTCCGGCACCCTGTCAAAGGGGGGAACCCTCACCGGTGGCCATCTTCATCATCCCGGCGCTCTCCATGACGAGGAGGGAGTAGTTCACCCTCGGGGCTGAGGGTATGTACCAGTAGCTATGTGTTTGATCTCTCTCTCTCTCTCTCTCGTGTTCTTGATTTGGCACGATCTTGATGTATCGCGAGCTTTGCTATTATAGTTGGATCTTATGTTTCTCCTCCCCCTCTTCTCTCTTGTAATGGATTGAGTTTTCCCTTTGAAGTTATCTTATCGGATTGAGTCTTTAAAGATTTGAGAACACTTGATGTATGTCTTGCCGTGCGTATCTGTGGTGACAATGGGATATCACGTGCCACTTGATGTATGTTTTGGTGACCAACTTGCGGGTTCCGCCCATGAACCTATGCATAGGGGTTGGCACACGTTTTCGTCGTGATTCTCTGGTAGAAACTTTGGGCACTCTTTGAGGTTCTATGTGTTGGTTGAATAGATGAATCTGAGATTGTGTGATGCATATCGTATAATCATACACACGGATACTTGAGGTGACATTGGAGTATCTAGGTGACATTAGGGTTTTGGTTGATTTGTATCTTAAGGTGTTATTCTAGTACGAACTCTAGGGTTGTTTGTGACACTTATAGGAATAGCCCAATGGATTGATTGGAAAGAATAACTTTGAGCTGGTTTCGTACCCTATCATAATCTCTTCGTTTGTTCTCCGCTATTGGTGTCTTCGGAGTGACTCTTTGTTGCATGTTGAGGGATAGTTATATGATCCAATTATGTTATTATTGTTGAGAGGACTTGCACTAGTGAAAGTATGAACCCTAGGCCTTGTTCACTATCATTGCAATACCGTTTACGCTCACTTTTACCGCTTGCTACCTTGCTGTTTTTATATTTTCAGTTTACAAAAACCTATATCTACCATCCATATTGCACTTGTATCACCATCTCTTCGCCAAACTAGTGCACCTATACAATTTACCATTGTATTGGGTGTGTTGGGGACACAAGAGACTCTTTGTTATTTGGTTGCAGGGTTGCTTGAGAGAGACCATCTTCATCCTACGCCTCCCGCGGATTGATAAACCTTAGGTCATCCACTTGAGGGAAATTTGCTACAGTCCTACAAACATGTGCACTTGCAGGCCCAACAACGTCTACAAGAAAAAGGTTGTGTAGTAGACATCAAGCTCTTTTCTGGCGCCGTTGCCGGGGAGGCTAGGTAGTGAAGGTATATCTTTAGATCTTGCAATTGAATCTTTTTGTTTCTTGTTTTAGTACTAGTCTAGTTTATAAAAGAAAACTACAAAAAATGGAAATGAGTTTACCTCATACGCTTCATCTTTTTAATATCTTTCGTGAGTATGATGGAAAAGAAAATTGTGCCAAAGTACTAGAAGAAGAATGCATTAAATTGTTTGGCACTAAATCTTAGAATGATGAGCATGATTGCAATGTTGTTAGTATGAATTCCTTGAATATCCATGATGCTAATGATATGCAAAGCCACAAGCTTGGGGAAGCTATGTTTGATGAAGATGATATTTTTTGTCCTCCAAGCTTTGATGAGAAAATTTACTATGATGAAATCATGCCTCCTATCTATGATGATTATTGTGATGAAACTTATGCTTTAAAGAATAATGATAACCATGAAACTTGTCATCTTGATCTTAATTCTCAATCATACGATAGTTATTTTGTTGAGTTTGCTCCCACTATTATTCATGAGAAGAATCTTGCTTATGTGGAGAGTAATAAAAATTCTATGCTTGTAGATCATGAAAAGAATGCTTTAGGTGCTGGTTATATTGTTGAATTCATTCATGATGCTACTAAAAATTATTATGAGGGAGGAACATATGCTTGTATGAATTGCAATAATATCAAGTTTCCTCTCTATGTGCTTAAAATCTTGAAGTTATGCTTGTTTTGCCTTCTTATGCTAGTTGATTATTGTTCCCATAAGTTGTTTTTTCACAAAATCCCTATGCATAGGGAGTGTGTTAGACTTAAATGTGCTAGTCATATTCTTCAAGATGCTCTCTTTATGTTTCAATTCCTATCTTTTATGTGAGCATCATTAAAATCATAATGCCTAGCTAGGGGCGTTAAACGATAGCGCTTGTTGGGAGGCAACCCAATTTTATTTTAGTTTCTTGCTTTTTGGTTCTGTTTAGGAATAAATAATCCATCTAGCTTCTGTTTAGATGTGGTTTTATGTTTTAATTAGTGTTTGTGCCAAGTAGAACCTTTGGGAATACTTGGGTGAAGTCTTTATGATCATACTGTTAAAAACAGAAACTTTAGCGCTCATGAGATCAGCTAGAACTTTTTAATGGAGAGTGATATTTAGTTGATTCTTTTGCAGATGATTACTAGACAAATTCCTCAGGTCCACCAATTTATTTTAGAATTTTTTGAGTTCCAGAAGTTTGCATTAGTTACAGATTACTACAGACTGTTTTGTTTTTTGACACATTCTGTATTCATTGTGTTGTTTGCTTGTTTTGATGAATCTATGGCTAGTAAAATAGTTTATAAACCATAGAGAAGTTGGAATACAGTAAGTTTAACACCAATATAAATAAAGAATGAGTTCATTACAGTACCTTGAAGTGTTGTTTTGTTTTCTTTCGCTAATGGAGCTCACGAGTTTTCTGTTAAGTTTTATGTTGTGAAGTTTTCAAGTTTTGGGTAAAGATTCGATGGACTATGGAATAAGGAGTGGCAAGAGCCTAAGATTGGGGATGCCCAAGGCACCCCAAGGTAATATTCAAGGATAACCAAGCGTCTAAGCTTGGGGATGCCCCGGAAGGCATCCCCTCTTTCGTCTTCGTTCATCGGTAACTTTACTTGGAGCTATATTTTTATTCACCACATGATATGTGTTTTGCTTGGAGCGTCATTTTATTTTCTTTAGCCTTGCTTGCTGTTTGAATAAAGTATCAATATCTGAAATTCTTAAATGTTAGAGAGTCTTCACATAGTTGCATAATTATTCGACTACTCATTGATCTTCACTTATATCTTTCGGAGTAGTTTGTCGTTTGCTCTAGTGCTTCACTTATATCATTTAGAGCACGTTGGTAGTTTTATTTTGAAGAAATAGATGAACTCTCATGCTTCACTTATATTATTTTGAGAGTCTTAATAGCATGGTAATTTGCTTAAAATCCTAATATGCTAAGCATAAAAGATATGTAAGAATTCTTATGACTGTGTTGAATACTAAGAGAAGTTTGATCCTTGAGGATTGTTTTGAGATATGGAGGTAGTGATATCAAAGTTGTGCTAGTTGAGTAGTTGTGAATTTGATAAATGATTGCGTTGAAGTTTGCAAGTCCTGTAGCATGCACGTATGGTAAACGTTATGTAACAAATTTGAAACATGAGGTGTTATTTGATTGTCCTCCTTATGAGTGGCGGCCGGGGACGAGCGATGGTCTTTTCCTACCAATCTATCCCCCTAGGAGCATGCGCGTAGTCCTTTGGTTTTTGATGGATTGTAGATTTTTGCAATAAGTATATGAGTTCTTTATGACTAATGTTGAGTCCATGGATTATACGCACTCTCACCCTTCCATCATTGCTAGCCTCTTCGGTACCGTGCATTGCCCTTTCTCACGTTGAGAGTTGGTGCAAACTTCGCCGATGCATCCAAACCCCGTGATATGATACGCTCTTTCACACATAAACCTCCTTATATCTTCCTCCAAACAGCCACCATACCTACCTATCATGGCATTTCCATAGCCATTCCGAGATATATTGCCATGCAACTTTCCACCGTTCCGTTTATTATGACACGCTCCATCACTGTCATATTGCTAGCATGATCATGTAGTTGACATCGTATTTGTGGCAAAGCCACCGTTCATAATTCTTTCATACATGTCACTCTTGATTCATTGCATATTCCGGTACACCGCCGGAGGCATTCATATAGAGTCATACCTTGTTCTAGTATCGAGTTGTAATCATTGAGTTGTAAATAAATATAAGTGTGATTATCATCATTCCATAGAGCATTGTCCCAAAAAAAAGAGAAAGGCCAAAAAAAGGGCCCAAAAAAGATAAATAAAAAGAAAATAAAAAGGGGCAATGCTACTATCCTTTTGCCACACTTGTGCTTCAAAGTAGCACCATGTTCTTCATATAGCGAGTCTCCTATATTGTGTTTCAAAGTAGTACCATACTCTTCATGATAGAGAGTCTCTTGTTTTGTCACTTTCATATACTAGTGGGAACTTTTCATTATAGAACTTGGCTTGTATATTCCAACGATGGGCTTCCTCAAATGCCCTAGGTCTTCGTGAGCAAGCAAATTGGATGCACACCCACTTAGTTTCTTTTGTTGAGCTTTCATACATTTATAGCTCTAGTGCATCTGTTGCATGGCAATCCCTACTCCTTGCATTAACATCAATTGATGGGCATCTCCATAGCTCATTGATTAGCCTCGTTGATGTGAGACTTTATCCTTTTTTGTCTTCTCCACATAACCCCCATCATCATATTCTATTCCACCCAAAGTGCTATATCCATGGCTCACGCTCATGTATTGCGTGAAGGTTTATGAGTTTGAGATTATTAAAGTATGAAACAATTGCTTGGCTTGTCATCGGGGTTGTGCATGATGAGAGCATTCTTGTGTGACGAAAATGGAGCATGACTAAACTATATGATTTTGTAGGGATGAACTTTCTTTGGACATGTTATTTTGAGATGACATAATTGCTTAGTTAGTATGGTTGAAGTATTACTATTTTTATGTCAATATGAACTTTTGTCTTGAATCTTTCGGATGTGAATATTTATATCACAAGTAAGAAGAATTGCATTGAAATTATGCCAACTAGCATTCCACATCAAAAATTATCTTTTTTATCATTTACCTACTCGAGGACGAGCAGGAATTAAGCTTGGGGATGCTTGATACGTCTCCAACGTATCTATAATTTTTGATTGCTCCATGCTATATTATCTACTATTTTAGGCAATATTGGGCTTTATTATCCACTTTTATATTATTTTTGGGACTAACCTGTTAACCAGAGGCCCAGCCCAGATTTGCTGCTTTATGCCTATTTCAGTGTTTCGAGGAAAAGGAATATCAGACGGAGTCAAAACAGAACGAAATCAACTGGAGAAGTTATTTTTGGAAGGAAACCTACCTGATAGACTTGGACTCTACGTCAGAAGATACGAGAGCTGGCCACGAGGGTGGAGGCGCGCCCACCCCCCCTAGGGCGCGCCCCCTGCCTCGTGGGGCCCCCGCAGCTCCACCGACGTACCCCTTGCACCCATATATACCTACGTATCCTAAAACTTCCAGAACAGAGATTAGATCGGGAGTTCTGCCGCCGCAAGCTTCTGTAGCCACCAAAAACCAATCGGGACCCTGTTCCGGCACCCTGTCAGAGGGGGAAACCCTCACCGGTGGCCATCTTCATCATCTCGGCGCTCTCCATGATGAGGAGGGAGTAGTTCACCCTCGGGGCTGAGGGTATGTACCAGTAGCTATGTGTTTGATCTCTCTCACTCTCTCGTGTTCTTGATTTGGCACGATCTTGATGTATCGCGAGCTTTGCTATTATAGTTGGATATTATGTTTCTCCTCCCCCTCTTATCTCTTGTAATGGATTGAGTTTTCCCTTTGAAGTTATCTTATCGGATTGAGTCTTTAAAGATTTGAGAACACTTGATGTATGTCTTGCCGTGCGTATCTGTGCTGACAATGGGATATCACGTGCCACTTGATGTATGTTTTGGTGACCAACTTGCGGGTTCCGCCCATGAACCTATGCATAGGGGTTGGCACACGTTTTCGTCGTGATTCTCTGGTAGAAACTTTGGGCACTGTTTGAGGTTCTATGTGTTGGTTGAATAGATGAATCTGAGATTGTGTGATGCATATCGTATAATCATACACACGGATACTTGAGGTGACATTGGAGTATCTAGGTGACATTAGGGTTTTGGTTGATTTGTATCTTAAGGTGTTATTCTAGTACGAACTCTAGGGTTGTTTGTGACACTTATAGGAATAGCCCAATGGATTGATTGGAAAGAATAACTTTGAGTTGGTTTCGTACCCTACCATAATCTCTTCGTTTGTTCTCCGCTATTGGTGTCTTCAGAGTGACTCTTTATTGCATGTTGAGTGATAGTTATATGATCCAATTATGTTATTGTTGTTGAGAGGACTTGCACTAGTGAAAGTATGAACCCTAGGCCTTGTTCACTATCATTGCAATACCGTTTACGCTCAATTTTACTGCTTGCTACCTTGCTGTTTTTATATTTTCAGTTTACAAAAACCTATATCTACCATCCATATTGCACTTGTATCACCATCTCTTCGCCAAACTAGTGCACTTATACAATTTACCATTGTATTGGGTGTGTTGGGGACACAAGAGACTCTTTGTTATTTGGTTGCTGGGTTGCTTGAGAGAGACCATCTTCATCCTACGCCTCCCGCGGATTGATAAACCTTAGGTCATCCACTTGAGGGAGATTTGCTACTGTCCTACAAACCTGTGCACTTGCAGGCCCAACAACGTCTACAAGAAGAAGGTTGTGTAGTAGACATCGGTCTGCGATCTCAATCTCTCTTCTCTCCATCGTCTAACCTTTGCACGGGCACACACAAAGAGCGACGCTAGCTTGCCGTGGTGTTATTACAACTAAAAAAAGCTTGGAAAATAGAAGAATCGCCTAGAACAAGAGACGTTCTGGCTGGTCGAGACGGAGCTAACCACATCTATCCTTCGTGCCACGTTTGCATGATGAAGCTGTGTGGCTAGTGGGGTGTTTTCGACCGACTGGCTGGGTCACGAGGTCGAACCATAGGTACTACGTCTGATACAGTATATTTTTACACGCATATTTTTCCTCCGTGCCGAGACGTGGCACACCCTACCGCGCGGTTTCGGGGTCCTCCCGGGTGGTGCACGCATATATTCTTCCTGACGTGGGACGCCCTACCACGCGTTTTTCTGGGTCCTCCTCGGTCGTAGCGTCGAAGCAAGTAAATGAGTCGTCAAATCACGAAAGACCACCTTTCCCGCCAAGTACATCAGTGAAGCACGGTGGCTAGCTAGTTGGGCTAGTTCGACCGATTAGCTAGGCCGCCGCCACATTTGTTTTTTCACCCCTTTTTTTATCTACTTGCTGGCAGGTAAATTTAAATATCCACCGCGGCGTTGCTCTGGTGTTTGGGTGCGGCAGGATTTTTAATTTTTTGATTGACGGGAGCAGGCGCGGCAGGATTTTTAATTTTTTGATTGACGGGAGCAGGCGCGGCAGCAATTAGTCATGATGACTCTGCCTGTAAAAACCCACTGCTCCCTGATGTGAGAAGTCGTCGACTGGTGTTTTACCGTGGTGAAAACCAAAAGATTCCCCGCTCCATCCGCCTTCCCATAGATTGCATTGCCTTTCAGCCATTTCGCCCCCTTTGCTTCCTCTCCCCATTGCTTCTACCTGGTGCCATGGTGGCGCAGTAGATCAAGGTGTCCGAGGTGAGGCGCATGACACAGGAGCTCCATGCCAAGGATGCGGAGCTCAGGGCCAAGGACGTGGAGCTCCATGAGCTCAAGGAGGAGAGGGGTGCCATGCTCCTCTGTTATGTGCGGGAGTTCACGGAGCTTCAAAAGCGGCAGGCGTACACCACAAAGATGCTCGAGGCGTCGGCAGCGTTGCTGCAGAAAGTGGGAGATACGATAGGTCGTCAGGGGAGCCGGCTGGAGCGCGAGCGGGCCGATCGTGACGAGGTCCAGGATCGCCTCAGCCACTTGGTGAACCAAGTTGCCACGCACGTGTTGCGGCTGCGCGATGCCTACCGTCGTGCCAGCGCAACGATGCCGGCCGTCGGGCTAAACCCGTTCGACCACCCGGTCGACTTCAACGAGGAGTTGAGTCGTCTCCTGACCTGGTCTCCTTCTTCACCTATATCTCCGAGGAGCTGAGTCGTCTCCAGGCGATGGTGGGGGCTGAGCTGGACAAGGAGGGGTTGCGGGTTGTCGTCGCCGTTGCCGGGCGAATCCTTTCAGGGCTCCGTCACCGTAATCCATTCGTGCCATTGGACGCCGTCTTTGACGAGCTGGCTCCCGCCGACTGGGAGCGGGCTCTGCGGGCGGTTGCACCCTGCATCACCAACGTCGTGCGCCTCGAGAAGCAGGGGGACTTCGGTGGTGTTTAGGTGCCCTCTGCATGGGCATGTCCATGTCTCGGCGCAACATGACCGTTGGATCAAACTCAGACGGTGCAGATCAGTCAGGGTAGCACAAAGCGTGTGGGTGTGTTTGGTTGCATTCTCATCTCAATATAGTTGTTTCTTCTTCGTGTATTTTTGTCAACCTACTAGTGTGGACTCATGCACCCTTCATGCACTCTGCCAAACACCCAAAAGTGGGCCGAGAAGGGAACTTTTGCTCCCATCCCGTGCACCCTTCATACACCCTGCCTAACACTATTCGTGCTTCATATGGTTCATGTTTCGTGGAGTAGTGTAGCACCGTACTCTCCGTGTGCTGTGGACCTAGTTCTGTTAACATTGATCTCACCGTTCATTCTCAACCGGAGAGTCGAAAAAGCGGTACTATGTTACATATAGGAGTAGTTGACATGTGCACAACATCGTTTGTTATCGTCATATCTTACTACACTAGCAACAAGATTGTGTAGTACTGACGTATGAACCACTGCACATGCCTAGTAGTAGGAGCACTGTGTATGTTCAAGTGGCTGTCGTGTTTCGCACTCCTCCGTCGTAAGAGTGGAAACGCTTGCTGTAATCATTTTTTTCTTCTGAAAAACACTGGACATGCTCTACCATGCGGATCCTCCTCCAGCCATGCACTAAATTACTCACTTTCGCAGACGTGTGGGACAGCCAGCATCGGGGTCCACCAGCCATGCACTAAATTACTCCGTAGTAGAGTGACGGTAGACTACCCCGATCGAAGCGCCGCAGTAATGCCCAATGAGCCGTCAAATCACAAAACCCCTCCTTTCTAGCAGTAAGTTGGACGGACAAAGCAACCATCATTTCAATCTTCTCTCTCAGCTTCCTCTCTACCCAACCCTCGCTTCTGCCTCATCTTGTTCCTCATTTCTTCAAGAAAACCCCAACCTGCTTCTACCATTGTTCTTCTCTCCCAAAGAAGGAAAGGTGAGTGCATCAATGGTGTTGATTCTGGCCAAGGCCCAGTCTTGCAACCCCGAGACTGATCCTATAACTCCCGCTCTTTTCTTCTTTTATTTCTATTTGACAGTTTCTTGATGGACGCTGGAGCACCGGCCGAAGTGATGTCTATGGCTTCGGCCAAAACCATCGAGGCTCATGGTACGAAGAAGCGCAAGCACCCCGCCGAGACTACCGCAGACAAGCTCAAAGCCATCGCCCTGTCTAAGCCCCCCTCTCCGGGATCCCTCATTAAGCAAGTCCAGGTAATATCTCTTCTTGACGATTTTTTTCTCGATCTTGATCGTGTTTTTTCATCTAACACGCAGTACAAGTACTAGTACTAGTAGTACAACTTTCTGGGTGATCTTGCATGTGATTTTTGTGTGCCAAATGATGGTTCTAAATTCCTGTTTTGACCAAACATGCGAGAGGTTGACACTGATTTCTTATAGATTACTTTCAACTACTCCCTCTGTCCCAAATTTCTTGTCTTAGATTTATCTAGATACGGATGTATCTAATACTAAAATGTGACTTGATACATCTGTATCTAGACAAATCTAAGACAAGAATTTTGGGACGGAGGGAGTACTTTATGAACATCAATGCTACCTTTTAAGAGGGTATATTTGACTCAGTAACTTGTGTTATGGATATTGCATGTAATCCCTCTGCTCTCATGCCTTTAAAGACATGTTCTAGTGTCTTTGTTCACTCATTTCTGTGTGTATATGTAGTCATATATGGAGTATAATATCGAAAATCATCTTATATTTCTGAACGGGGGTAGTAATAAAATATGGTTTCTGTTTGAATTAGAACCAGGTCCGCGGTGGAGGTGAAGTTCTCAAAGTCATGTCGTGTGAACTGGAAGACCTGATGATGAGTTCTACTGCTGAACTATCCAGCTGTTGTGTCCTTGTCGCCACGTGTCCTGAACTAGTGTTTTCCTGTAGCATTGTTGTCAGGCGTGTTCTCGAGGCTGTACTTGACCACAACAATTTCCTGGTTGTGCCTTCGATTACGAAGGGTGTGGTTCTTGTAAAGCTTCCCAACAAATCCGATGCGGCCTGTCTTCATCATCATGTTTATGAGTGGAAAGACCACTCTGTTAGATTCTCCAAGGTTGACAAGATGGTCATGGTGCATGTAGACATCTCACACGAAGTCCATGGCCTAGTCAGTTATGCGGGGTTCATCCCGTAGGTCGGTGGCAAGAAATAGTCTGCAGAGTTTAGTTAGTGCAACTTTGCTTGTCTGTTGTAAGTACTATTGTTCAGTACTTGATTTGTGTTTGTGAACCCTGTATTGTTTATTAGTACTGCCGCTTTTGGTGTGTGGTCAGTCCTGAGAATGGTCTATGTTAATGTCTGTCCACTCAATTTAGTTTGTATATTTTGAAGTATCCATATCATATTTTTTGTGAGGACAGTCTATCAATTATGGTTACACTCCAATATATGTATGCATTGCAGGGTTTATCGCACCCACCAGGATTTCCAGTCCCATAGATGTTCGGTCCATACGATTTGTCACGACCTTTGGACTGTCCTGCTTGTGGGAGTAGGCGGGGCCCCTGCATGCCACGCGTAGTTGGACGATCAATCTTCTGTTTAGTACTTCAACATAGTGATTTCCTGGTAAGGATTCACTCGTGTCACATCAAGTAAATCTTATTGATTTACTGTCTAAATCTTATTGATTTAATGTCATGTTTTCTTTCTTTTCCTGCAATTTTACGATGCAGGTTTTGCCATGTGACATTCATCACAGAATAAACCGTTTGGTTTGCTCTACGATGGCTATTTTTGCAGGTTGCACTTCTTATGTCGTGTCAGTAACGAAGGCACCGTCCATCACTTATATTACTGGAAAAGATTGGATCAGTCTGTTGTCTGAGTACAAGATGAATCCCTATGATGAACTGCAGTTTGGTTTAACAAAAACGCCACAATTAGTCCTTCTCGTGTTTAAAAGAAATGAAGAAAAAGACTGGATCACGGTCACAGGTCCTAGTCAAGTTAGAAAGCTGATCATAGCAGACCAGACACGATCGCCGTTGTCTCGCACAGATCGAGCACCGGCAGTTGCTCTAGCACTGACAGCGGCAGCAGCTCAGTCTGATCCAGCTGAGGATTGGGCACTGACCGCGTCAGCGGATCAGTCTGATCTACCGGAGGATCGGGCATCGACACCGGCACCTGCTCCGACACCGACACCAGCTCTACAAGGAGCACCATCTCCGGCAGCAGCAGCGGCTTCGGCACCTGCACCAACACTTGCACTTGCATCTGCTCCGGCCCGTGCAGTTGCACCGGCAACAGACTGGGCTGCAGTTCGCACTTCATATTCCAAAGTCCTTACAAAAACCGACATGTCCACCTTCTTGGTAAGCATTGGCCGCCCAAGTGCTTCGTTCTTTTTTCTTTCCATGTTGTTTCACATGATTCATTGTGTTGATCTAACTGTTTGGGTATGTCTTCTTGTTTGCAAACAGAGAATTCCTAGAGCAACGAGGGAGTCGTTCAACAATCCGGGCGACTGCGGCCAAGTTTCTCTTACCATGCGCAGCCTTGGTGTGAATGAACCTTCTCAATATACCGTAAGTACAAAGGATGGTCCATGATGATTGATGCTAAAGGATGGTCAAGGTTCAAATCTAAATCATATCTTGCGGTAGGGGATGATGTCAAAATCAAACTTTCTCGGCAAGGAGATCTGGTCCAAATCAACTTTGAAATTAGCAGCACGCAACTGCCGAACTGATCTATCCTCCGAGAGATTTTGATGTAATAATCTGGCATGGTGAAACAAGTGTCCTGTGTGTATAAGTAGTATGACAGTATTATTTATCACATGGTATATCGTTGATAGAATTGCAAATCTGATTGTTGGTTAGGAACTATCGTTCGATTTCATTCCAACAGCTACCGTGCTTTATTCAATTTTGTGTATTCGCCTTGCGACAGCATCTAAAACTAGCGTCGTACCGATCGCTTGCAATATGAAAAGTGCTGAGGTAGAACACATGGGCCCCCAAACATGCAGGGTCGGCCTGCGGCCCAAAGTCCAAAACCGTGAGCCTATCTGAGTATTATATTCTCAGATGAACCCCCATAATGCCCGTGCGTTGCAGAGGGAGTATATTTCTCGGCAAGGTGAGCCTGTGATATAAAAGATTTGTATATTTCTTTACAGAGGGAGTATCTCTCTGTCAAAAAAAATATTTATGTGTAACTAGTTACTCATGTCTTTCTACTTCCTTTCGCTGATATGTGGGGCAACCGGCAACGGGGTCCACGTGCCATATGCACAAATTAGAGTGCACAACTTCACGGTAGACACACCCCGATCGTAGCGCCGCAGTAATGCCCAATGAGCCGTCAAATCACAACCCCCCTTTCCAGCTTTAGCAGTAAGCTGGACAGATGAAGCGACAATATTTCACTGGGCCTGAATCCCCTTCTCCCTCGTCTGCTTGTTCAGAGAAAACCCCCTCTCGGCGATTGCATAGGGTTTTCTCATGGAGAACCAGGTACGAATTCTTCATCCATCCCCGATAAACCCAAGTCCCTTGGTCACAGGTAATCCTAGGATGGCAGCCGTCGCCGTTGATGCATTTTTCTTCCTACTGAATCTAGTGTGTTTCATTTGCAGTGCCCAAAGTGCGAGTACCCTACAGGTTTCTACGCCCTTGGCGAGACGCCACACTTGTTCCTTCTCATCCTAACACATCATTTTGAAACGCGCATAGTATGTTCCTAGAATCCTCTTTTCTATCCGGGAGGGTGGGGTTTTTTGAACATGCTGTGTTCTCATATTATTTTTCCTGCAATGTATTATTTGCTCTGCCAGAACACATGTACTCAAGATGCTCGGCCTTGCCATAACTGAATACACTAGTTTAATGGTCATAGTGAAGACAAGCCATGGATATAAGTTTCGAGTTGGGTTCATGAACCAAGAAGATCGATGCTTTTTTTGGCCGAACTTGGATAAACTTTCTCAAGTGTTACGGACTGAAAGTTGGTGCACGAATGTTGATGGGAATAGCAGAACCTGGTCTCATATTCACTGCGATCTTCCACCCCGACATCGTTCCAATTGTTCATCCATGTTAGTTTTGTATCTGGTTCTTGCTTGTTGCCTCGATTACTTCTTAATCCACCTATTCTGTCTAACTAATCACAATTTAACTTTAGAAGTAGTAACGAATCTCTCATGAAGATGCTACTTCTAACTAATATTTTCTTATAATTGGTGGCACGTGTAGGTTTTTTCAGAGTTAAGCAGTCTGCTCGTTTGTTACTCTGTAATAACTCGGCTATTACTAATGGCACCGAAGTTGACTGGATCGACACCCACAAGTTCCTACACTTTATTGATCGTCTTGAGGTCCTTGCGGGGCGTTTCAATGGTGGAAGGCCACATGGGATATGTGTGCCACTGTTGCACTCGTTGAACAGGTCCAACTGTGTCGAGAAATTTATGGTACGAGTTGTTTTCTGTTATATATGTTGTTCATAACTATTGCTTATACACAGTTTTACAGCTGTGATCTTCTTGAAACAGGAGCTGCCGAGTTCTATTGTTCCTATACAGATGCCTGACCATGGTCGGGCCAGACTTGCGCTTGGTCACAACATGATGTTTATGTCGACCTACTCAATTCCCCTTGGAGGTGAAAAGATACTTATTCATGGGTGGTCTCAAATAATGAAGGCCCGTCCATCTTGGAGAATAGGACAGAAGATTATGTTCATGCTTTTCCATGGTTCTAAAGCGAATATCCTGTTTATTGACCACATTGCGAGATGAAGCCACTTTCAGA
Source organism: Aegilops umbellulata (assembly GCA_032464435.1). Lineage (NCBI taxonomy): Eukaryota > Viridiplantae > Streptophyta > Magnoliopsida > Poales > Poaceae > Aegilops > Aegilops umbellulata. Next base: position 326,735,774 of record CP136058.1, on the reverse strand, counting down.
ATGTTGTGGATGCGCGGGGTGGCGCCTGGGCCTTGTCCTGGGGCTTGGCGGCCTCACCCTTGGTTAACTGTAGGCAAAGTAGCACTGTTCGAGGCGTGCTTTGTACGGTTGAACCTGTATAAGTATTCATACTGCTTTCAGCTTTGGTTGTTAAGTGCCCCTGCTGGTTTCAGTTAAGGTTGTTAAGTACTCCTGCTGCTTTTACAGTCTGTCGTGTTTCTTCAGTCTTGTCTTCCTCCAGCCGCCAAAACCAAACCAGCACTGGTGGGGCCGCCTGCTTCCGCCTCCCACGGCTGGCTGCGCCTCAGCGCACGCATCGCCGCCCCACCGTCTCCTAAATCGTTAACGCCGACGTCCTCCACGCGCTTTGGTGCACTGGCCGCGGCGCCGCCCTCTCGCGTTGTCAACATGGTTAACAAACAACAGGAATCGGCAGAAGTACGTGGAGAGGATGACAGTAGGGGCCCACCACGTCAGTGTATGGAAAAATAAAATGCTTCCTCCTAGTGTTTTCCTGACATCTGGGACCCACGACATTGTGAGCGTATATAGTCAATAGACAAGAGAACAGCACAAGATCGGCTGACACCTGGGACGTAGCTACTCGAGCAGTATTTTTTTTGTTTGGTATTGTTGAGACGGAGTAGGGTTTGAACTGGGTTGTGGCCCGTCTCGCCTAGGCTTATTTTTTATGTTCACCATGTGACCAGTCCAGCTATTTTTTCTTTGTGAAAATGAGCCCAATTTATTTTTTCTGAAGAATACCCAATCCAGGCCTACTTATTTTTCTACGCCCTGATGGGCTGCAACTCTTTCAAGACGCCTGCAAATCTTGAAAGTAATATGAAATGGGTTGTAAATATAAAAACAGATGACAATTGGCAATTACTTTATAATTTCTGAATTTAATCATATTTTCAGATTCCTATTTCACTGGGCATTAGCCTAATTTAAATATATCTTCAAAGTACTTTTAATATGGCTGGACACTTCGGTATTAAAAATAGTTTGGAACCCACAGAAATATGCAAAATTGGCCCTGGCCAACCAAAAAATGACTGCAATAAATTGCATAAGAAGTTGCCATGAGCTATATATAGATTATTAAAAAAAGAGGGAGTGGTCTGACTTGTGGGCCTGTTTAGTTGACGCGTATGCAAGATTTTTTTAGTTATTATATACGTCAACAAACGATTCTAGCAGACGTATCCGTTGGATGTCAATCCAACGGACGTCGTGTTTCTTCAATCTCGGATCTTCTTGCTCCAGCCGCCAAAGCAGCACCGGCGGGACCGCCTACTCCCGCCTCCCGTGGCCGGCTGTGCTGCCGCGCAGGCCTCAACGCCCCCTACTACTCCCATCGCTGGCCAGGGCATCCCTGTACTCACCCACACCCCCTGTTATTCTGCGGCGACGGCGGCCTCACACCGCAGCCGAACCGGTGAACGCTCGTACTCCTCTCCGCGTGCGCATCCACTGCCGCATCTTCCCCGGCTCCGCGTCGTCCCCTTCCTATGCCTCGCCGTCGTCCACCGCCGTGGTGCTCTCAGCGCGGTGTGGTCAATGTGGTCAACGACCGACTTCCATCGGAAGAGTACTGTACATGGAGAGGCTGACAGCTGGGTCCACGGCAGCCGCAAGGAAGTGCCTCCTTATTACGCGGAAAATAATTATTCCTCCACCTGACAGCGGGGACCCACCGGACGGGCCACCAGTATTTTGCGAAAAAATCGTTTCCCCCTGACTGTTGGGACCCACCGGATAGGCCACCGTATTTCGCGAAAAAAACGTTCCCCCTGCTGTCAGCTCGGACCCACCGAAAGTGCCTCCTTATTACGCACAAAAAAATGAATACTCCCCCAGCTAGCTGGGCCCACCTTCGTGGGAGGCTGACTTGTGGGCCTACTAAGTTGACGGGGACGAAGGGCTTTGTCAACTTAGTCAATATGAACGATTCTAGCTCCAGTGATCGTACGATGTCCATCCAACGGCCGTAGTGCTTCTTCAACCTCTGGTCTTCTTTCTCCAGCCGCCCAAAGCAGTGTCGGTCGTGCCGCATGCTCCTGCCTCCCATGGCCGGCTGTGCTGCCGTGGAGGCCTCACCGCCCCTACTATTCCCACCGCTGGCCAGGCCCTGCGGCGACGGCAGCCTCACACCGCAGCCGAACCAGTGAATCCTCGTACTCCTCTCCGCGCGGGCTTCCACTGCCGCGTCTTCCCCGGCTCCGCGTTGTCCCCTTCCTAGGCCTCGCAGTCGTCCACCGTCGTGGTGCTCTCGGCGCGGCGTGGTCAATGTGGTCAACGACCGACTTCCATCGGAAGAGTACTGTGCGTGGAGACGCTGACAGCTGGGTCCACGGCCGCAGCAAGGAAGTGCCTCCTTATTACGCGTAAAATAATTATTCCTCCACCTGACAGCGGGACCCACTGGACGGGCCACCGTATTTCACGAAAAAAATGTTTGCCCTGACTGCTCGGACCCACCAGCTACATCTTCGCACGCAAGGAAGTGCCTAACAGTCGGGACCCACCTGGTCGAAGCGTACGTAGCGTTGTCATTCTGGTCGCGAACGTGTACGTACATATATATTGGTGGATGTAGAGGCGCGCACGTGTCGTAGTAGAGGCGGCCAGGGTGCAAGAAAGAAAATACGGCCACGTATGTGTACATACGGGCGGGGTCTCAAACGCCTACTCGCGCATACGTACGGCGAGGGCTCGTTGACATGGCTAGGTCGGAACGGAGAAACAACGTCATCGTCGTGTTCATGGGGAGGCAACGGAATGCGCCGTGTTCATGGGGAGGCAACGGAATGCGTCGTGTTCATCGGGAGGCAACGGAACGCGTGGGAGCCAACCGGCTGGGTCGGAACGGAATGTGTGGTCGTGTTCATCGGGAGGGCTTGAACGGAAGAGGCGATGGAAACGAGGCCTGGCGTACCGCACAACGGAGGAAACAGACCTCCTACGGTCAAAACGGGGGTCCTGTTGATCGGGAGGGGTGTGGCGTACCGCAAAACGGAGGAAACGGACCTCCTACGGTCGAAACGGGGGTCCTGTTGATCGGGAGGGGTGTGGCGTACCGCAAAACAGAGGAAACGGACCTCCTACGATCGAAACAGGGGTCCTGTTCATCGGGAGGGGTGTGGCGTACTGCAAAACGGGACTCCACGGGATACTGTTCATCTCCACCGTCGACCCCCTCCATCCTCCACGAGCTACTGTTCATCCACCATCGACCTCCTCCAGCCTCCACCTGCGACTGTTCATCCACAGGCTCCTGTTCATCCAGCCTCCACTGCGCGCTACTCCACCGGCTACTGTTCAACCAGCCCTTCACGGGCTCCTGTTCAACCACCCCTCCACGGGCTACTATTCATCCTGCCCTCCACCGTCTACTGTTCATCCAGCCCTCCACGGGGTGGTCCTGTTCATCCAGCCCTCCACGGGGTCCTGTTCATCCAGCCCCAATCGACTCGATCGATCAGGGTCCTGTTCATCCAGAGGCAACACCACAGGGTCCTGTTCATCCACCCCCACCGGGAACTGTTCATCCAATCCCCCCCCCTGCAACGCTCACTGTCCATCCAGAGACAGCATCGATCGGCTTCAGTTAGCAGCAGTAGCGAAGGAATCGCTCGATCAGGTTCAGTTAACAGCCATCGATCGATCGCTCGGGTTCAGTAACGCGTAGCATGCAGTGCAATCGCTCGGGTTCTGTTATAGCCCAACGCCTCGCTCGGGTTCAGTTAGAGCCAACGCCTCGCACACACGCGCGTACGTGTACGAGAGAAACGCGCATCGCTCGGCCCCCGACCTCCCACCGTAACCGGGAACTCCCCGAAATTTTCCTCCGCCTCGCTTCTACCACGGTTTTTTCCGTCATGGACGGCCCAAAGAATGTCATGCAGCTGCGTCTCCGGCCCGACCAGGACGAAAAGCCCATTTCCTGTCATGATTTTTTGTCATAGAAGTAGGAGCCCACCACATCTATGATGATACTGGGTTTTGTCACAATTATCGTCATAGAAGTGTCATATGTATGACAGAAAAAAATTCGTCCGGCCCAAAATGTCATGGATGTGTCTTTTTTTTGTAGTGCCAAGTTCCGCCTCGAGTGTCGGTGTACTAAAGTAGGGGTACCTTAGTACCCCAGACTTGTGCACGGGCAGTTGTAGCACCCTGCGGCAAGGCCCGCCCAGGAAGCGCCAAGAGAAGACCAAGCATTCAAGACAAGGCCCCCGGCAAGAGGAGCTTGCCGGGCCAAGAAGACAAGGCCCCGGCAAGAGGAGCTTGCCGGGCCAAGAAGACAAGACCCCGGCAAGAGGAGCTTGCCGGGACGGCTGAGCCCATGAAAGGCCATCCAAGAACAAAGTATAAGAGACAAAAGATCGAGACCCCGACAAGAGGAGCTTGTCGGGAAGGCCGAACCCAGGCACCACAAGAGAAGCCCGCCACGGCGCGCTATGCGCCCCGGCAAGGCCTGATAGCCGGCAAGCTATCAGGCACAGGAAGACGACCCCCGCGGCAAGCCACTTGCCGCGGCAAATCGCCACCTCAGGACTGTGCTCCAGCTCGCCCGCCCACGCGTCGCTCCGGGGCTTCCCCCAAGGGCACGTGGCGGGGCACCGCGCAGCCTGGGGCATGCGGTGGCATGCAGCCGCCATCGTGGCGAACGGTGGCGCACCTAACGGTCCGCCTCGGTGCTGCCCGGGCGACCGTGACGAGCATTTAATGCCCTTGTCCCCTACCATCAGAAGTAGGTATGATAACACTGTGCCGCACTGTAGCGCCACTGTTCCCGCACTGTTACAGCTACCACCCCTTTTACACTTTTACCCCTTTCTCCTACGTTGACACCTGTCGGTGACCCCTTTGCGCTATAAAAGGAGGCCCGTGTGCAACGTAGAGGGGGTTGGGGTTGGGACATTCGGACACCCAGGGGTTCCGCGATTCCGAGGTTCGGAGATTTGGGATCCAGACAGCCATACGCTCGGTGTAGCTAGCTCTCCAAGCTCCCGAGCTCCTCCGTTCAATACAACCAAGCAGGAGTAGGGTTTTACGCGTCCATCGCGGCCCGAACCTGGGTAAACCGCCCGTGTGCTCGCCTCGATCTGCTCTCTGTGCTCCCTCCGCCCCCCTCACCGGACAACGAAAGGGGCTCCGGCCCCATAGGTGCTCGCGGGGGACGCAGTCCGCCCCGACATCTTTGGCGCGCCAGGTAGGGGGCACTCGGGGGGACAGCCCGCTCCTGCGGATCCCAGGATCCGTCCAGTCGAAGCAGGTGCCCCCGATAAGCCTTGCTCCGGCAAGCAGATCAGCAGCCTGAACGCTGAGGAACAGTCCGCTCCTGCGGATCCGAGGATCTGTCCAGTTGAAGCGGGGGTTCCCGACAAGCTTTGGCATTCTTTCCCACGGGCTCGTGTGCGGCCCTCCTCGAGTATCCACTCGCGCAGAGACTGGGCAAGAAGCAGCTGCTCCTTGAGGAGGACCGCCTTCTGGCTGCTGGGCGAACGATTCGCCTCCAGCAAACTCTGCGCCGCTCCCGTAGCCGCAGAAGTTAGCGCCAGAAGTCACGAGAAAGGCGACCTCGTTCCCCGGCGCGCCTCGTCCGCCGGGGTGCCGAACGAGTTGACGCCGACCGTGGGAGGAGTCTTGCCAGCGCGGTTGCCGGAACCCATTTCCGCCAACCATCCTCTCTGCCCAAGTCTTGCCGCAGTTGCATGTGATCCTTGGCGCAGAGAGGGGCGCGGATCCCCAAGCATAGCTACGCCTAGCCCCGGAGGGTCGTGAGGCCCTGCGCCTTCACCTACCCCCAGGATGGGCTGGATGCTGCCCAAGGAGGTTTTACCCTACCGGGCGGCAAGCGATAAGAAAAGATAAGTTGCCGGAGCTCGAGCAATTTCCCCATCAATTTTTAAGAGTTATCTCCCTCAAACGACCGAGCCTTGGTTGAGAGGCCTGAGCGCGGAAGGACCGGCACGAGACTGGTTGCGCCCTCATTTCGTTTCGAGTCCGCTCAGCGACTTGAGTGTGCTACACCCCGAGTAGCGTCCTCACTTTGTTTCGAGCTCGCCCGGCACCCTAAGCGTGCTGCGACCGCAGTCGCACCGCTTACTTTGCCTTGGGCCTGCTCAACAATCTGAGTGAGCGGCAACCAGCCGCGGCAAGGTTTCTTGCCGGTGGTAGCCCCGCCAGCGGGTCGCTGACGTCCCGCACTCGACGCCCGTGGCAAGGCGGAGGCCTACGCCGGCAAGTCCCCGAAAGCGTAGGGCGGAAACAAACAAAGCGCCGGTCAAGTAGAGGAGATAACAATGCGATGCATTGCCTAAGATAAAAAGTTATATTACAAAATGCCTTACTGCTGCTCTAACCAGCCGTTCCCATGGCATATTTAACAGCGGCAGGGAAAGGAGATAAAAGAAAGGGGCAGGCGGCCTAGTCCACGCGGTCGCCCTCGATCCTCTTGACCCCGGCCGCCTTCTTGACGATAGGGGCGATGAGGGCCTGGATCCCCGTCAGGTCTGCGTTCTCCGGCAAGGGCCTGAGGACGTTGGTAAGCCTGATGTCGGGGTTGCGGAAAACGATCTTCACCAGCACCCTCTCGAGGGCCCCGGAGATGGCCTCCCGCGTCTCGTCGGCCCGCTCCTTCGGAAGCGACGTTCGGAGGTGCTGGAGCGCCTGCACCACCCCCTGGAAGAAGGAAGTGAGCTTGGCGCTGGGCGCGACGTCCTCGTCGGTGAAGGACTGGTGGCCCTCGATCCCCAGCAGCGTCAGCTCCTTGTCGATGGTGGCGGCGATGTCGACGAGGCCCTCGGTCCACCGGTCCACCGTATCCCTGAAGGTGTTCTGGGAAACGGCGGCGCGCCTCAGCAACTCCTCGTTGCCGTCGACCTCCTTCCGTAAAGCCGCCTCCCGCTCCTTAGCGCTGTCCAGCGCCTTGCCGAGCGCCTCCAATTTCAGTTCCAGAGTGGAGTTGGAGTTCTTGGCGGCGTCAAGCTCCCGGATCTTCTCGGCGAAGCGACCCTGAAGCTCGCCGAGGGTGAGCGCGCCCTTCTCGCGCTCCTGCCGGAGCGCGGCGAGCTCCTCGTCCTTCGCCTTGAGGTCGGAATCGAGCCGCGCCTCCGCGCCTCCCTCCACTTAAAGAGGGAACGGGCGTTCCGCCCCCACGACGCCGCGATAAGCGCGCGCCGCCTGGGGAAGGTGCGACGGGTGCGGAGTTAAGGAGCAGCGCGACCAAGGCCATGCGTGCCCGTGCACTGTTAGGGCCTGGCCCAACGACGCTCGGCACCGTGTGTGGCCCAGGCCCGGGGGCTCCTGTCGGTGTACTAAAGTAGGGGTACCTTAGTACCCCAGACTTGTGCACGGGCAGTTGTAGCACCCTGCGGCAAGGCCCGCCCAGGAAGCGCCAAGAGAAGACCAAGCATTCAAGACAAGGCCCCCGGCAAGAGGAGCTTGCCGGGCCAAGAAGACAAGGCCCCGGCAAGAGGAGCTTGCCGGGCCAAGAAGACAAGACCCCGGCAAGAGGAGCTTGCCGGGACGACTGAGCCCATGAAAGGCCATCCAAGAACAAAGTATAAGAGACAAAAGATCGAGACCCCGACAAGAGGAGCTTGTCGGGAAGGCCGAACCCAGGCACCACAAGAGAAGCCCGCCACGGCGCGCTATGCGCCCCGGCAAGGCCTGATAGCCGGCAAGCTATCAGGCACAGGAAGACGACCCCCGCGGCAAGCCACTTGCCGCGGCAAATCGCCACCTCAGGACTGCGCTCCAGCTCGCCCGCCCACGCGTCGCTCCGGGGCTTCCCCCAAGGGCACGTGGCGGGGCACCGCGCAGCCTGGGGCATGCGGTGGCATGCAGCCGCCATCGTGGCGAACGGTGGCGCACCTAACGGTCCGCCTCGGTGCTGCCCGGGCGACCGTGACGGGCATTTAATGCCCTTGTCCCCTACCGTCAGAAGTAGGTATGATAACACTGTGCCGCACTGTAGCGCCACTGTTCCCGCACTGTTACAGCTACCACCCCTTTTACACTTTTACCCCTTTCTCCTACGTTGACACCTGTCGGTGACCCCTTTGCGCTATAAAAGGAGGCCCGTGTGCAACGTAGAGGGGGTTGGGGTTGGGACATTCGGACACCCAGGGGTTCCGCGATTCCGAGGTTCGGAGATTTGGGATCCAGACAGCCATACGCTCGGTGCAGCTAGCTCTCCAAGCTCCCGAACTCCTCCGTTCAATACAACCAAGCAGGAGTAGGGTTTTACGTGTCCATCGCGGCCCGAACCTGGGTAAACCGCCCGTGTGCTCGCCTCGATCTGCTCTCTGTGCTCCCTCCGCCCCCCTCACCGGACAACGAAAGGGGCTCCGGCCCCATAGGTGCTCGCGGGGGACGCAGTCCGCCCCGACATCGAGACAGCGGCGCTCCCTCCCGAAAGTCCTCTCCTTATTTTTTTTCTAGGTCAAAATGACGTATATACCAAAAGATGGGCACCGGAGGTGGGCCGAGGGGAGCACAATCCACCAGGGCGTGCCTGGGCTCCCTGGTACGCCCAGGTGGGTTGTGCCCACCTGGTGGGCCCTCTCTGGTACTTATTGGCTCCAATATTCCTCATATATTTCATAAAAAATCCGTGTAAAGTTTCAGCTCATTTGGAGTTGTGCAGGATAGGTGGCCTGACTTAGCTTTTTCAGGTCCAGATTTCCAGCTACCGGAATTCTTCCTCTTTGTGTGTACCTTGCGTGTTATGAGAGAAAAGGCATTAGGATTACCCCAAAAAGCATTATTATGCATAAAAACATTATAAATAACAGTAGGTAAACATGATGTAAAATGGACGTATCAACTCTCCGTCATGCCATCGACGCCATGCAGCACCGGAAGACCGGGGCCACCTGTTTTTCAGCTACCCAACGTCTGCTGCTATTTGGGACAGCCTTGGACTGCCGTCGATTTCATCCCCTCTGTCCAAGTTGTGGAACTCATCGTGCCGCCCGGGGCTGCCCAACTCAGTCTGGTCATTTGTTCTCCTCTTAGTTCATGGAAAATTTGGGACGCTCGTAATGTTGTGACTTTTAAGGATGAGCACCTCTCTCCCAATGATGTAACCCGCTCCATAATCTCAGACCCCACTCTCTGATCTCACGCCTTAAAAAGACAGACCAAAAATCCATGCCAGCTTGTAGCGGGATTTTTTCTCCTCTCATCTCACCAAAACTTTGTTGATATTTTAATTTGAAATATATTCAGGCGGGGAGCCTCCCCCTGACAGTTTTTAAAAAACAACAAACACAGTGTTCATTGTATATACCCACGAGTTTGCCTTGTTTGGGATCAAGGATTTGCACGAAAGCTGAATCTTGTAAATCGCCTCCATCGTTAAGGCATCTCTAATGCAGTACCTCGAAACCCCGCTAAACGTCCGGACAAGGGGTTCACACATTTTGTGCCATCCAACGCCATGCAATAAACATCCACGAACCAATCCACACATATGAATTCACAAACATCTAGGGGGTTGAGGGAGTCCAGATGTCTGCAACGTAGGACTTTGACAATGCGGCCCAACCCAAACCCATCAATGTGTGTTCCGCTCCAAAAGCCTCACACACATTTATCACCGCTTAGAGAGGACGCGGCTCGACGACTGCCTCATGCATTCATGCCGGTCAGATCGTTGTGTCTAGACGACTGATTTACGCTTTTCCAATGCAAATGCGGTGATTGAGAAGCCTACTCCGCCCACTGCACTCGCATTGAAGCAGCGCCGGTTCACCTGGCCCGCCTATTTGAGCAGGCCGGCCTCGCCAGCAAACCCCATCTTAGCTACACGCACCGCAATCTTTCCTCTTCTCCTCTCCTCTCGCCCACACATCGAAAATATGGGCAAGTCCGACATCGAATACGACTGGTTCTCTGCATCGGCAGGTGGATTCCTAGGGTTGTTCGGATCCTGGCGCCGCCGCTCACGCTCTCCGGGCCCGTCGGTGTCCACCACTTCGTCTGGGCCCACGGTCAAGGAGGTGGTCATCTCCAACGACGAGGAGGAGCAGCGGCGGCCGCGCGGACAGAGAAGTACGCACGACAGCTCGAGAGATCGCTCTTCAACGGGGTCCTGTGCCGCCCTCGCCACCACATACCTTATGCACATTGAGAAAAAAATGATGAATTTTTGTTTCTCAATGCGTATTTCGAATTTGGATATGGACTTTCTAGGGGTTGTAGACACATATACCCTGTGAACATCAGAGTTGGCCTGAGAGAGATGCTCACTGCAGAATATTCCTGTCAGAAAGAGAACGTGAAATATAGACACGCGTGCGCAAGCAGAGCCGTTGGTCCGAGCTTCAGCTCGACCGCACACGCAATCGCGGCACATGTACAAACACAACCATAAATGCAGACAAGCCATGCCCTGAGCTGCACACACAGACACGGGAAGAAAGCGGAAAAAAGAAGCTGAAAACTCTCACAGCCGCAGAAACGGAGAAGCGTCCGTCCAACAGTGTACGTGTGCGCGCGCCTGTCCTGCCGCCAGCCCCACCTCACTCCCTCGGCCTCTCTTGGCCATCGCTGCCACCGCCTCGACCCGTCACTCTCTGCCCCCGATGGCGATGGCGACGGCGATGGGCGCGACGGCCGCCACGTACGGGGCACCGATCCCGGCGCCGGCACCCGCCGCATTCTCTCCTCGCCGCGCGGCCGGCGGGCGGCGTGTGCGGGCGGTGACGGCGAGGCCGCGGCCCCTGTTCTCGCCCCGGGCCGTGTCCGACTCGCGCAACTCCCAGACGTGCCTCGATCCGGACGCCAGCACGGTAATGCGCGATCTCGCCGATCACCTTCCTCCACAAAATTTTTTGACACCTACCTGCCTCCGCACTTTATCATGCGACTTTTAGCCGTCCCTTTCGTGATTATTACGCGGGAAAAGGTTCGTGCGCGCGCAGACTCAGAGTTGGGGTTTCGATGCGGCTCCCTTATTTTATCTACTACTCCACCATACTTGGCGCGTTTGGATGAGCAGATGGGGTTCGTTTTCTCGCGCCTTTCCGTTGATTTCACGATGGTCCTGTCGGCTGCCGCATTGGGGTAGAGTATGTATACATTATGATCCATGAAATGGGGGAAGGCACAGAATTATTTACTCCATGCCTTCAATTAGAAGCGTTTATATAAACTGGCTCAAGTCCTGAAGACTGTACTGCTAACAATTTGCATTTTAATTTATCAAATTATGTGATAGAAGTACATAAACCCGAGACAGCAGTTCATCACTTCATCCGGTTAATATTTGGAATGTTTTGACATAATTTTTTCGCATCACATCCAACTGATGTGATCTATCCATCGCCGCAGAGTGTTCTTGGGATCATCCTCGGTGGTGGTGCCGGGACAAGGCTGTACCCACTGACCAAGAAGAGGGCCAAGCCTGCGGTACCGCTGGGTGCCAACTACAGGCTCATAGATATCCCGGTCAGCAACTGCCTCAACAGCAATGTGTCCAAGATCTATGTTCTGACGCAGTTCAACTCCGCATCGCTCAACCGCCACCTCTCGAGGGCCTATGGGAACAACATTGGTGGATACAAGAATGATGGCTTTGTCGAAGTTCTCGCTGCGCAGCAGAGCCCCGAGAATCCTAACTGGTTTCAGGTACCTTGGTTGATTCATCTTCCATCTAGATCTGGAGTATCGATCTCGAACTATTACTATGTCTTCATGTAAGGGCTCAAATTTTGTACCAAGCAGGTCAAGAATTTTAAACTTCAAATAAAAAGTAAATGTAGTTGCAAAAATGCATAAAAAGAAATTGTGGTATCTTGTTAAATTGCATAGGGTAGAAGAAGAGCAGAGGAGATTTTTTTTTATATCAACATATCAGTTAATGAAGGAAATTCATGCATTATTCACAGTTTACACCCTGTTGTACTTCTGTCCCAGGGACAGTTAACATTTCACAAGTTGGATTTATCTTTTAGAAACATTCAGACAAATCGTTTAGGAGCGTTCATGAACTTGGAGGGTCCTGCAGTTTCCTTGGAATCAAAAAATCAAGTTCAAATGATGCATAACAGTAGATGCTGCAAACACCCTTATGTTATCCCCTGAGGCCTGACATGTTATGTTCTTTTTATATTAATATAGTCTTGAACCATCGAGTTTTTATTCTCTTGCCTTTTCCCAAATCAGGGTACCGCAGATGCCGTGCGGCAGTACTTATGGTTGTTTGAGGAACACAATGTTATGGAGTTCCTTATTCTGGCTGGAGATCACCTGTACCGTATGGACTACCAAAAATTCATTCAAGCACACAGAGAAACAGATGCTGATATTACTGTGGCTGCCCTGCCAATGGATGAGGAGCGCGCAACTGCATTTGGCCTGATGAAAATTGACGATGAAGGGAGAATTGTTGAGTTTTCAGAAAAACCAAAGGGAGAGAAGTTGAAGGCAATGATGGTATGCAGCTAAGTAGCATCTTCTGTATCTAATTTAAAACATATGATACGCCTTAAGGAGCCGAAAGTATATATGCTTGTGCAGTTAGTTTTTTCAGTTGACATGCCCTAATCTTGCAGGTTGACACCACCATACTGGGCCTTGATTGTGAGAGGGCCAAGGAATTACCTTATATTGCTAGCATGGGAATCTATGTTTTTAGCAAAGATGCGATGCTTCGGCTTCTTCGTGACAATTTTCCTTCAGCAAATGACTTTGGAAGTGAGGTTATTCCTGGTGCAACAGAAATTGGAATGAGGGTACGCTATGCTCTTGAAACTTGTAGTGCATGTTATTCGTATTATTTTCACTGCTGTAACTTTTATCTTGTGAAACAAGGTGTAACTCCTTCATATTTTGTAGTAAAAGTGAAAGCATTGGTTTATAAACTTAAATATTTGTCCATCAAGAATTTAGATTTCATGATCTTTTGAGAGAACTTACTTATCGACTTTGTAGTTACTTCAATTTTTTTCCAGTGCTCATATTCCATATATTTTGTTTGCTTAGGCTGCTATTTTCTGTGACAGGTGCAAGCTTACCTATATGATGGTTATTGGGAAGATATTGGGACTATCGAGGCATTTTACAATGCAAACTTGGGAATAACCAAGAAGCCAGTACCAGATTTTAGGTAGATATTCTACAGTTGAAAAAAGTTAGGAGGGGCATTTTGCTTGATTCACTACCTATTACTCACTTTTGGTAAAAACTTGTTTGCAGCTTCTATGACCGTTCTGCCCCAATTTATACACAATCTCGATACTTGCCTCCTTCGAAGGTTCTTAACGCTGATGTGACAGACAGTGTTATCGGTGAAGGTTGCGTCATTAATGTAAGCTGCCTTTTTTCCCTAGAGACTCTAGGTCACGACATGTTTAGGACCTTAATACCTGATATGTTATCCATCGGATATCTTGTGCTCCCTCTAGTCTAGTTTCTCATGCTTCGGTACATGGGCTTTCTAAAATTCACTATCTTGTATTTATTTTTCTCCTTTTGGCTAGCATTGTACAATCAACCATTCTGTTGTTGGACTACGCTCGTGCATATCGGAAGGCGCAGTAATAGAGGATTCCCTGCTAATGGGTGCAGACTATTATGAGGTGAAATATAATCAAACAGAACTGTGCTAATAGCGCCATGAAAGCGTTGTGAGAACATAGTGAATTTTTTTTGTGCAGACGGAAAATGACAAGAAAGTCCTTTCTGAAAGTGGCGGCATTCCCATCGGTATTGGAAAAAATGCGCACATCAGAAAAGCAATAATCGACAAAAATGCTCGAATCGGAGAAAATGTGAAGGTACTTCATATACATCTCTACCTCCTGCCAGTCAACCCGTATTTTCATGTATGCTCTGTTCAACTACTCATTACTCTGGGGTGAAAACAAGAGGGGGCTCTATCTGAACATAAATAGACTCATAGATTTTTCTTGGTCATTATCATCTTCTTGTTAATGATAGGATGTTTGCAAGAATGTGCCCTGAAACACTGATTTCAGTCCTCTTTATGTTACCAAATAATAATGCATTATTCTGCAGCAATATTTCTCAGGCAAATCGTATGCTTGCTTAAAAAACTCTTACTTTACTACTCCGGTACTCCCTCCAATCCAATCCATATTACTTGTCGCTCACTTAGTACAACTTTAGTGGATCGGAGGGAGTACTGAAAAAGAACATTATGCCATGTTTATTGTGGTAAGTAATGTCAGATCCTAAATGGTATGCTGCTTTTACAGATAATCAATGTTGATGATATCCAAGAAGCTTCAAGGGAGAGTGATGGATACTTCATCAAAAGTGGCATTGTCACCGTGATCAAGGACGCCTTAATTCCGAGCGGGACAGTCATATAGAGAGGCAACCGTCACCTCCATGTATATAAGCCAGGTTCCCTCGCTCGTGCAAACAGAAATTTCTTGTCTTCAAAACATGCTTCTTATTATGGCTTCTGCACTCCACCAAAATTTCCAACATGCTCTTTTCTTTGTTATTTTATCAAAAAAAATCTCTGCCATAACCGTGGATCAACTGCACTAGCAAATGCCAGGGACAGCTAGCTGCCTAGCTGCATCCCTATGCCTTTACTTGAGTGGCTAATTCTTTCATTCCGTTTGCACGTACAGCAATCATACTTCACTTTGAAAACTGACCGTTCCCCTGCACTGCAGGTTGGCTTGCAGACTTACAGTGACCTCCAATGCATCCATGGCTGGTTTCCCATGTTCACCAAGCTCTGCATCGACTTGGGAGTATCATCGGCGGAAAGAATAAAACAGTGGCCACCACTCAAGGCACCATTTTTTTTCCTGTTAACTAGTATATGAGCAAATGTTTTGAAGTTAAAGTCTGAGAATTGCATTAGGAATCTGGATGTTTTGGCATGTACAATTATTTTCTTTTGTATAGTCTCTAGGCTTGATCTGATGTTTATTTGCATCGGTCAGGGCATCTCTAGCCGATCCCCTGTACTTTAGCCCCTCAAACGGCTTCTCAAACCTTAACTCCTTACATTTATGGAGTTAATAAAAATCTCCATCCCCTATAATTTAGCCCCTCAAACAGCTTCTCAAACCTTAACTCCTTACATTACATTAGGGAGTTAATAAAAATGGTTCCTAGTCAAACTCCTAAATGTTAACTCCCTAAAATATTTTCTTTGCCAATTCTAATAAGTTTTAGTGTAAGTATTAAATTTCAACTACATATTTGCACATATACTAGTAAGAGCCTGTCTCAATGCTGTTTGATTCAGGCAACTTTCTCCGGAATCAAACCAAACAGGCCCTAAATCTTAACTTGGTAATGAAGGTTCACACAATTCACGGATATTACAAATTTAAAGTTCACAAGCTAAATTATTTAAAATTCAAACACATGAAAGGGTCCAAATGGAGTAAAGAGTTCGCAAAAAAAAAACATTGATAGAAGCACAACAATCAACTGCTGCCATAGAGTACACAACAATCAATTGCTGTTATGAATGACACACAGTAAAAATCTATATTTTAATAAAAGTATGCTTTGCTATGCAGTAATCTGATCCAACAATCGGCTTCGAACTTTCTTTTGTACAATCTTTGACATTTGAAGACACTAACTTCGAATTGTTTTTTATAGGAATTGGGGAGTGAGAACCAATCAAGTGGAGAGTAACATACACATATCCCTAGACTATGTTACTACTACCTTCAGGCTGGCCATAGTGGGGGTAACATAAGTAGTATCATGTACTTGGGACTCGCAAATATGCTTATGTGGCAGGCAATTAAAGAAGAAGGAGATGCTTATAGTAACATAGGTAGATACCGTAACATAATAAATGTGGTGCTACAATGTGTCATGCATGGCAATAAATGAGACCACCTTTGATACTAATCTATAATAATATGCACTATAGAGATAGTAACATAGACTAGTAACATGTGTATGTTACTAGTCTAAGTTACTCCCCACTATGACCAGCCTCATAGTGGGTAGTAACATAAGTGTGGTGTCATGCAAATGTTCATTTATTAGGTTATAAACTCTGTATTGGTATGTGTGATGTTATTCATAGTATGAGTAACTAGCTAAGTTACTGAAACTACCTCTCTCCTCATTAACTCATTGCCACATAAGAAATGTTAGCTGGCAACCGTCAGCCAGGGGGATTTTCCAGTGACCCCCCTTCTAGCCGCTGGATTCAAAACACGAATCTTAAAGCCAAGGTGGCGGACACGTCTGCTAGACAAGTCGTTCGCTGGGACTGGTATACTAGCAAACCAGCACCTTATTTCCTTGCCCCTCCTCTCGGCATCTATCTCATTTTCTCTCCCCATTTCCCCACACTCTCAACGTCACACTTTTGCAGGTGTCGGCCGCGACGAGGCGGGAGGAGGGGGAGACGAGACCGGAGGCTAGCTGCACCGGCGAGGCGCGGGAGGAGGTTTGCGGACCTCACTGCGATGCAGACGAGGCGGGCGGGGATGAGGCGGGAGGCAGGCTTCGCCGACGACACCATCGGCGAGGCGCAGAACAATTGGATATGCCATTTTTGCAGTGAGATATTTAAATATTTGTAGTGTGTAAAATAAAATAATTCTCTACATCTTCTTTCTCCCTGTCCATATTCATTTACTGCAATGCATTCTTTCATCCTTTTTATCATGCCATGTGCTTACTTGAGTTTGCGAGATGAAGTTTACAATACCATTTGAGACATATGCCTGTTTTAAGGCTGATTAGGATCTATTTTCGTCCTACACTTTTTTGTTAGGTTGATTAAGGACAATTTCTGTCGTAGATATGTTGTGGTATGCATTGGAGTGAGATGCGGGTAGTGTAGCACTTTTCTTAGCGAAGCTCATCATGGCTGATATCAACTAATAATTTTATTTTTAAGGAAAAAATCAAAATTGCTATAAAAATTCACCAGAAGTACAAATCATCTCAAACATAATAAAATCTTCATTGAGATTCCACGACCACCAAATGACCGTTGCTACCGTCAGAAACGAGCCGCCAACGCACTGTCGTCGCCCCGGAGTCGGCTCAACCTTGTCGATGATAGCCGAGAAGTCTTTGTGCACGTGCCTCTGAGGGCCAATGCCCTGGAGCCATAATCGTCGCCGTTGAATCCTTGTATAGATCTGAATCACCTAACACCAAATCTCGTCACATGATGAAAAACCCTAACCTCATTGCCTTAATGAGACGGCATGAATCTACGTCGGAGCTCCGTCGACTATGGCTAGACGGACAGACTCGAGAAGGATCAGAGCCCGAAGACAAACTCGAAGAAGCACCGCTATCCGCAAGAGCGCCGCATTTGCGAGGACAAAAAATTCTAACCTAAACTACTATCCGGAGCGAATGCAACGAGATTCCCCTCCCCATCACTGGCCACCGAAGCGGCTGGCGGAGGGGAGACCAATCCATGGACTTGCCGGTGTAGTCTAGATGGAAGAGCTTGTCCTAGGGCCTAGGGTTAGGGAAAAAAAGAGAGGAAATCTGATAATAATTACATTCTTATGAGTTCAAAATATTGCCGGTGTAATGTGCTTACTTAGCATTAGGCGTACCAAAGATCTCCCTAGGGGATTCCTCAGCATTTTCTCCATAGTGGCCAAAGATTCTTAGCATTAGACATGACCACATGAAAAATTCCGAGGAATTGGGACGGAGAGGACACCCCAATCCTTTACATTTCCTATTCCTTTGATTTGAAAATTCTGCGAACCGAATGAGCCAGGAAATGGCGTTTGTTTTTCACGAAGTTAAAAAATAAAACCTGTACTCCCCAAAGTTGAGGTCTGGAGCAACTGGCAGTCCGCCCCAAGACCCAGAAGAAGACGCACGGTGAGCTGGCGCGGGCGGTCTCGCTCTCGCAGATCCCGCCCCGCCTACTGTGGGCCCACCAGGCCAGGTTTTTCCCGCGCCGGGACCCACCCGCCCCAGGGAGCCCTCGCTGGGCAGGTTCCACCCAACAACCCCTCCACCGCATCGAGCGGCGGCTCACCCGCGCCCGGGCCCCGCGCACCCTCGCCCCACGGCCGTCCGCCCCGGCGCACCGTGCACCGGCTCCACCCAGCAGCCGGCCAATGCCAGGTCAAGCGCCCGGGCCCACCTGTCACTCTTGCAGACGCTCCTCCCCGCCGGTGCCAGCTCAGCCCGGCCTCGGGCCGCCGCTCCTTAAAACCCTTCGCCCACCAACCCACTCTCTCTCATCTCACCAGACCGCACCACCCCGCCTCCCTCCTCGTGCCCTCCGCCGCCGCAGCCGCAGCCGCAGCCTCGGCCTCGAGGCCTCCGCCCGCCCCCCCTCCCCGCGCGGCCAGGGCTCCAGAGGCGCCCCCCGGCCTGCCGTTCCCGCCTCCGGAACACTCCGCCCCCCGCCGCAATGCAGAGCGCGGCGGCCATCGGGCTCCTCCGGCCATGCGCCGCGCGGCCCATCCTCAAGAGCCCTAGCCCCGGGGCCGCCCGCCTCCCGGCCTCCCGCGCGGCCCTCCGCCTCTCGGCCGCGGCGCCCCGCGCGGGCCTCGTGGCAGCGGCGGGACTCGGCCGCATCGGGCTCGTGCCGGCGTCGCCTGAGCAGGAGAAGAGGAGCGACTGCCTCGTGGCCGCCGCGGCCTCCGGGAAGGCGGCGGCGGGCGAGGAGGCCGGAGAGGAAAGCGGAACGGCGCTCGCCAAGACGCTCCAGCTCGGCGTCTTCTTCGGGCTCTGGTACCTCTTCAACATCTACTTCAACATCTACAACAAGCAGGTGAGCTGCCACGCCTTTTTGCTTGCTTTTCCGTTCTGCTGCGTGCAGGGTTATATCTTGTAGTCCTAAGTAGTTTAGCGAGCGCGCCTTCTAGTTCGATCTGGTCAATTGGCCTGGAAATCGGTTACTGGGTGCGAATCGACGTGCTGTTTCGGTTGTTTTGGCGCGTTCGTAGTCTCGTAGAGACAGATCTCTCCAAGTAATCCGCATCTCTCCACTTCGGACCATCCCGAGCGACATTGCATGGAAATTCCTCTTCCAGCTCTTTATTTCTGTTATTTTTATTTATATACGTATGAAGGAGTTATCATTTGGCGAATCGTCCTTAGATTCAGTGAAATCTAACTGAACTGAACTTGTCGAAAATACCATTTTGCATATTTTGTAAAAAAAAATCATGAACATCATTGATTTACATGAACATACGTCAGACAGAAGAACATATTGAACTTGAATTGCCTTTTCTGATCGAACGTTTAGCATAAGTGCATAAGTTTAAAAGATCCCTGATTTGGTAGGAATCAATTGCTTCTACTGATCCTGGTTTCTGGGAAGGGTGCTTCCTGGCTGCTTGTGTGAAGGGAAGAAGCTGACCTATATGGTTCATCTGTATGGCGAAGTGATCTTCGCTAGAGCTTTTTGACGAATGTCTTTAGATTCAGAAATGTCTAAGTTCACGATTTTTCACTGGGTTGTTGAAATACTGTATTCTAAGCGCTCTTATATTAGTTTACATAGGGAGTACCATTTTGCCTCATGCTTTGTTTTTTTTGTCAACATTATTTGTTTTTATTCCAAAAACTTACTTTTGACAATTGAAGATATTGAACCTGTAGCATTTTCCTGAGCTATTAGCTTAAGTGTATAAAATACTCCCTCCATTCCTAAATGTAAGTCTTTGTAGAGCTTCCACTATGAACCACATACGGATGTATATAGATGCATTTTAAGTGTAGATTCATTCATTTTGCTCCGTACGTAGTCCACCTAATGGAATCTCTACAAAGACTTATATTTAGGAATGGAGGGAGTATGTAACACTGCATGCCAGAGCCTAGGGTTATTGTTAGTAATAATTCCAATCAAGTAAGGGTTTTTCTGTCTGCTGCATGTCAGAATAAGCTTTTGCTGTCGACTTCACTCAGGGTCTTCCATAATACACTGTACCAATGTGACGTGCACTATGGCTTTAATCCTACGGACATATATGTTCATTTCTTTGTCCAGTATTTGTGCCTCTGTGATTACAAATTTGAATGGGTACCATGCCCTTATGTTATCTGGTGAGTGTGTAAATAGAGAATTCTGCGGCACACGTTTTGTTAATGATCAAGCTACAGAGATCGCCTTTTGATTTATTTTCCTAAGAAATTTCTAGACGATTGCATCATTTACCTGTGGATAATGCAACTTTCTCCGCTGTTCCTATATTTGACAGGTCCTCAAGGTTTTTCCTTTTCCCATAAACATCACAACAGTTCAGTTTGCTGTTGGAACTACGATTTCCTTGTTTATGTGGGCCACAGGTATCCTTAAAAGACCAAAGATTTCTGGTGCACAGGTAATTATCTAGGTTCCTGTGACAAACTTTCAGTACACATATATTGCACCATTAGAAGATGTATTCTAATGGCTTTTATTTCCCAGCTTCTTGCTATCCTCCCTCTGGCTATTGTCCATACCATGGGCAATCTTTTCACCAACATGAGCCTTGGGAAGGTTGCAGTGTCATTTACACATACAATCAAGGCCATGGAGCCTTTCTTCTCAGTTCTACTTTCTGCAATGTTCCTTGGCGAGGTAATGTCTGTTTCTCTGTCCTCTGTTAGATCTTCCATGAAACATTGCAAATGTGCATAATCTTAGAATTTTCTTTGTCCTGTTCTGACACATGAATGGCCATGCAGCTGCCTACTCCCTGGGTTGTTTTGTCTCTTCTTCCTATTGTTGGTGGTGTGGCATTGGCATCTATTTCTGAAGCTTCTTTTAACTGGTGAGCAATAACACCTTCATTTGAATAAAGGAACTGTATTGTTAGGATGCACATTACAGTTGCGGCATGTCTCTTGAGTTTCATATGTTATCGCATTATGGCTGACGTGTGTATTCATTTTTTGCATTGATATTTTCCTCCTTAGACTCCAAATCGTTTGTTGCTCATAAATTATTTGCATTATTGGTGATTAATTTGCAATTTAAATGACAACAGGGCTGGATTTTTGAGTGCAATGGCTTCAAATGTGACCTTCCAGTCAAGGAATGTCCTCAGCAAGAAGCTTATGCTGAAGAAAGAGGTAACTAAGTTAGCAATTTACAGTTATCTTGGATAGTTGCAACTGAATATCAATGTTCAGTTCTCTTGGATTATGTACGGCCAACTATGGTTATCTTTATGAACTTTTACATTGGACACATGAAAATTATATGCGCATATTAATATCGAAAAGTATCTTCATAATGTTGTTTTAGTCGGTATTGTTGAAGTATTGCAGTAGAGATATTTTGTCAAAGTCATGTTTTGAGGGTGTCTGCAATTCTTTTCTTTCTTTTTTGTGAATGGAGGGGTTAGTAATTTATATGCTACTTTCATATTTTAACATGCATAGGGCCTCTCAGTCTTTACCCATGACTGTATAAAAATCTATGACTAACCTTCATATTTTCCCCAACTCTGACCAGGCATCTCTGGACAACATCAATCTCTTCTCGATTATTACAGTCATGTCATTCTTCCTCTTGGCCCCTGTAACCTTGTTGACAGAAGGTGTCAAGGTCACTCCTACTTTTCTGCAGTCTTCTGTGAGTATCCACTGTTTATTTGTCTTCCCAACCTTATAATTACAGTGTCTTGTTTGAATTCTTACTATGTTCTTTCTTGTGCAGGGTCTGAACTTGCAACAAGTGTACACAAGGTCTTTGATTGCCGCATTCTGTTTCCATGCATACCAACAGGTCAGCCATCTATTCAGTTTTATGTTGTGTGATGGTTCGTCTTGTTAGAATCACTCCTTGTTTGAAAGTTTTATGTTTTTTGTTGGATGTCTTTGTTACTTTGATCAATCGTTTTTTTTTTCTGGTTTCGAATAGTTGGAAACTGATGCCAAGTCATGTATCAGTATATGCATATGTGTAGCACATGCCCAGCACATGTGTAGAAAGCCTAGGCACTTCTGTACTTACTCGAATTTTTCTTACTTGTCTTCTGATTTATTGTAGGTGTCATACATGATCCTCGCAAGGGTGTCACCAGTTACCCATTCGGTAGGTAATTGTGTTAAGCGTGTGGTGGTCATTGTTACATCTGTTCTGTTCTTCAAGACCCCTGTGTCTCCAATCAACTCTATCGGTAAGCACCTGTTTTCATGTGCGTTCTATCGATCATATCACATCCTCTTTACATATTCGAAATGTCTCTGTAGGAACCGCGATCGCTCTTGCGGGAGTTTTCCTGTACTCACAACTGAAAAGACTTCAGCCCAAGCCCAAGGCTGCCTGATTGCATTCCGTTCGTCAGGATCAGTAGGGAGGGAGCGTTGCCACACTCTTGGAATCGGTGCTTTAGTTTAGCCGGACATATTGGGATGCCTTGTTGAGTAACTAGTACCGTGCAGGATCATTTGTAATTCAGTAATGAGCATTTTGACCAGGAAAGTTTTGAAATATTTTTCACCGTTCTTTACTTGGACGTTCTAGTTGCCACTTTAATAAAACCTCTGCAGTTTGATCGTGCCGTGATGAAGTCACCGATGAGCTACATCCGTAAGGCCTTGTTTGGACGTGACGGTGGATATTTCCAGTGAAAAGATGACCAGGGTGAAATATTCTTGGTCAAATTAAAATCCTGGGAAAAATTCAGATGACCCTTTGGACAAATGGGAAAAGTACTGCTTCTCCCTTGGCTACTGGACGCAGCCTTCTGTAGTTCTGTTGCGCTGGAGCACCCGGATCCAGCTGTGCCCATGCAGCTCTACACGCATCAGATCGCTGGCAGCCTTGCTTGTGGTGCGACCTAGTAGGCAGGCTACGCAGAGCTCCATGGTCGCCCGTCTAATCAGCTATGACTAGTGGAGGATCTGACACTACGGTTGCGGCCGCCGCCGCCGGTGAGCACGACGGAGGCGGAGCCGTGAGTGTGAGACACGGGCGGAGATCAAGGAAGAAAGGAGGCTCCACAGCCTTGGAGCAGCACGTGGTCAGGGGAGGGAGGCGTGGGGAGCGAGCGAGGGGTGGGCGAGAGCGAGGCGCCGCGAGCAAGGGAGCACGTGGTGTGGGCGAGAGCGAGGCGCCGCGAGCAAGCGAGCACGTGGTCAGGGGAGGGGGGTGGGCGAGAGCGAGGCGCCGCGAGCAAGCGAGCACGTGGTCAGGGGAGGGGGGGTGGGCGAGAGCGAGGCGCCGCGAGCAAGCGAGACAGGGAATTGTCTGCCGATGTCGCGAGGCGTGGATCCTATCCCGGGGATATGGCGGGGATCGGGCCGAGAAGACCTCGGGGCTTCGAGGGTCCAAATGTCCACACAGCTAGCCCGGGCCAGATTTTCCGCTGAGGGCTTTGCACCCGGGGAAGGGGTCGGGATCCCTGGGGGATCCCTGGGTTACCAAACTAGCCCTAAGGGTTAATTTCTGTCCCTTTTAGCCATTTTCATAGATAATTTAGAAAGCTTTACTTGCTAACACCACATGAAGTTCATGAACAAGATATTGCAACTTACATTGTGTTTAATCGGACAGTACTACATTCATGTGTGCCCTGATGCCCTCTATGTCTGGTGTCAGGGCATCGTGCATGGTTGTGAACTTGCATTGCTGTAACCTTGTTTCTAACAAACAGTGCTGACTTTTTGATGAAATGAACACTACCAAGCCTTTTCCTACGTGCATCTGTTGTTGATGACATGCTTTATTTTGAACTTTCATATTAATATCTCTACTAAAAAAGAACGCAAGGTTCTCATTTCACTTTTTTTCACACCACCCCTACGTCCAACCTTCCATGTAGTATATGATAATCAATCAACTTAATTTACATACCTTCTGAACAGATTCCATTTTAATTTACTTACCAAGGTTTTAATCAAAATATAAGGTAATTTATGGTTAGAATTTGATGAACATTTATTTACACTATCACATTATTATTGACAGGTAAATCACAAGCTAACGTATTAGAAAATTTATATCTCGTTGCAACGCACGAGCATTGTTTTAATTATTGATTAAATTCTACAGATCCATTTTATGAATTTGTACTATTATTTTAGAGTATTTTGTGTCCCTGTGCGGAGCTAACGACCCGCATGCTCTGACCTTCCCGAATTACGTGATTTGGGACGTGCGATTTTGGTTGTGAGTTTTTTTGAATAGTTTGGATTGCTCACCATATGTGTCACATCATAACTGATGCTGGTTTGAGTACCTATATTATGTTAGTCTTATGAACCTGTTGCAACTATATTCAGCACATGATGTTCCATTGAGGATGGTCGAAATCTTGGACCGAGGAGGTGAAGATAGTGTGCGGAAGAGGTAGAAGAACTAGAAAAAACATATGTTAATATGATTAGTGTTGAACCACCAGAATTTCTATCCCCCCGTTGCAACACCCACACACACACACAGAGACTATTTAAATGGTTATATATGTTTAAGTTCAGAGAGATGAGAGAGAAAGAGAGAGATGGATCTAACTATATTAAACCTAAGTATATAATGTTTTGTCAGTAGTACCTCAAATTTGATGTGAATGTTTGGATTATTATTGTTGGGCCTAAACTACATCAAAACTTCAACAGGGGATGTTGCCTCTTTCACCTGATTGTTGTGCTTTCTTAACTCTATCGTGAGTAAATCATAGCGCAGTTGCGTCTTATATTCTGTTTAGGCATGTAGGTGTGTGCTTCCTTATGTTTCCATTTCTTATAAGTTATTGTCATTTTGTTGCTTATGTTTAAGTTTGGATTTTTTTTCAACCCACAGGCCCAGTTAAGTGTGAGCAAGAACACAACAGGTGCAAAGGTTTCCCTTCGATTTTTAACTCCCAACTTCTCTAATGTTTCCATCCGGAATGTTCAGCAAAATGCTAAGAGAAGAAAACAACTCCCGCCTCCAGTGGATACCCTTGAGAAATTGATGATGTTGTGTTTTGAATGATTCCTCTAACTGTGGTAGAAATGTATTAAGAATACATGGAAGTGTAAATGCATGTCATGGTCATGCTATGGGAGGAGAAATAAAACAAATATCCGACATGAGCTTTATCTTGTACAATTTTTTTCCTGCGCTCTTGATAGTGGGTTGTGGTTGTTTCATAAATGGGTCCAGTTTGGCTATTTCCGATCTTATGAAGATATTTTGCATCATATAGATTAGTTATCAAAACTTTTAGTAAATTGTGCCTGATATTTACCTCAGTGTTTACTTATCCTTAAAGTGACATGCAAGTACAAGGATAAATTGGGTTTTGAACGTCCCTTTTTTGGTCAATTGACATTTAAATTTTGCACTTCTCATATATTAGAATTGCAACAATAAGCTTAAATCGCCACGTGAGCCTCACGCAAATTGGTTCATTGGGTGTGCGCTTTAAACTTTCGCTTTGTTCATTATATTTTCTTGATTGTTGTATCCATGCAATATTTCAGCTAGATTTTTGTTTATTACCTTTTAGATGGTTTTAGGACATCAGATCAGCCTTCTTGGTTCGGGCATCACTGGCGGCGCACACCTCCTTGATGGCGGTGGCGGATCGACACAAATATGAGGGGAGGGGGTCAGGGCAGGGAGCGGGGCGGTTGGTTGGGGAATCCTTGCCGGTCCGTGGGGAAGTACGATATGAAGGAGAGAGAGGGCGTCATCCGGTTTTAAAGGAGAGAGCTCCAACAAGAAATGTCGTTTAAACGGCAGGGTCCGATCGGAAAAATAAAAGGGTGCGTCATGGGTGACGTTTTTGTGTTGGACCGTGTGTTCGAAATAACATAGCGGATAGTTCAGACAATGTAACGCCCTCGATGCGACTATATCTCCCACGTGTCGAACCACGACTTAGAAGCATAACCGCATTGAGAGCAATGTCGCAAGTGAGGTAATCTTCACACAACCCATGTAATACATAAGGGAAAGAGATACATAGTTGGCTTACAATTGCCACTTTACACAATACATGAGTAAAGCATTACATCATACAGATACAATCAAGGTCCGACTACGGAACCAAAATAAAAGAAGACTACCCCAAATGCTACACAGATCCCCGAATCACCCCAACTGGACTCCACTACTGATCATCAGGAAAAGACACATAGTAACGACCACGTTCCTCGTCGAACTCCCACGTGAGCTCGGTCGCGTCATATGCACTGGCATCGTTGGCACCTGTAACTGTTTTGGTAGAATCTGTGAGTCACGGGGACTCTGCAATCTCACACCCGCGAGATCAAGACTATTTAAGCTTAAAGGTAGTATAGGGTTGTGAGGTGGAGCTGCGGCATGCGACTAGCATATATGGTGGCTACATTCGCAAAAGAGAGCGAGAAGAGAAGCAAAGCACGGTCGAGAAGCTAGAAGTGATCAAGAAGTGATCCTAGAACAACCTACGTCAAACATAACTCCAACACCGTGTTCACTTCCCGGACTCCGCCGAGAAGAGACCATCACGGTTACACACGCGGTTGATGTATTTTAATTAAGATCAACTTCGGGTTTTCTACAACCGGACATTAACAAATTCCCATCTGCCACATAACCGCAGGCACGGCTTTCGAAAGTTCAAACCCTGCAGGGGTGTCCCAACTTAGCCCATGATAAGCTCTCGCGATCAACGAAGGATATTCCTTCTCCCCGGGAAGACCCGATCAGTCTCGGAATCCCGGCTACAAGACATTTCGACAGTAATAAAACAAGACCAGCAAAGCCGCCCGATGCGCCGACATCCTGATAGGAGCTGCACATATCTCGTTCTCAGGGCAACACCGGATGAGCAGTCCATACAACTAAAACCAGACCACTGTTGGAAATATGCCCTAGAGGCAATAATAAATAGGTTATTATTATATTTCCTTGTTCATGATAATCGTTTATTATCCATGCTAGAATTGTATTGATAGGAAACTCAGATACATGTGTGGGTACATAGACAACACCATGTCCCTAGTAAGCCTCTAGTTGACTAGCTCGTTGATCAATAGATGGTTACGGTTTCCTGACCATGGACATTGGATGTCATTGATAACGGGATCACATCATTAGGAGAATGATGTGATGGACAAGACCCAATCCTAAGCCTAGCACAAGATCATGTAGTTCGTATGCTAAAGCTTTTCTAATGTCAAGTATCATTTCCTTAGACCATGAAATTGTGCAACTCCCGGATACCATAGGAATGCTTTGGGTGTGCCAAACGTCACAACGTAACTGGGTGACTATAAAGGTGCACTACGGGTATCTCCGAAAGTGTCTGTTGGGTTGGCACAAATCAAGACTGGGATTTGTCACTCCGTGAAAACGGAGAGGTATCTCTGGGCCCACTCGGTAGGACATCATCATAATGTGCACAATGTGATCAAGGAGTTGATCACGGGATGATGTGTTGCGGAACGAGTAAAAGAGACTTGCCGGTAACGAGATTGAACAAGGTATCGGCATACCACGATCGAATCTCGGGCAAGTACTATACCGCTAGACAAAGGGATTTGTATACGGGATTGATTAAGTCCTTGACATCGTGGTTCATCCGATGAGATCATCGTGGAACATGTGGGAGCCAACATGGGTATCCAGATCCCGCTGTTGGTTATTGACCGGAGAACATCTCGGTCATGTCTGCTTGTCTCCCGAACCCGTAGGGTCTACACACTTAAGGTTCGATGACGCTAGGGTTATAAAGGAAGCTTGTATGTGGTTACCGAATGTTGTTCGGAGTCCCGGATGAGATCCCGGACGTCACGAGGAGTTCCGGAATGGTCCGGAGGTAAAGATTTATATATGGGAAGTCCTATTTTGGTCACCGAAAGAGTTTCGGGTTTTATCGGTAACGTACCGGGACCACCGGAGGAGTCCGGGGGTCCACCAAGTGGGGCCACAAGCCCCGGAGGCTTGCGTGGGCTAAGTGTGGGAGGGGACCAGCCCCAGGTGGGCTGGTGCGCCCCCCCCACAGGGGCCCAAGGCGCAGGGGAAGTGGGAGGAGGCAAACCCTAGGTCCAGATGGGCCTTAAGGCCCACCCTAGGGGCGCCTCCCCCTTCTCCCCTCCCTTGGCCGCCACCCCTTGGCCATCTAGGGCTGCCGCCCCCCCTAGGGGTGGGAAACCCTAGAGGGGGCGCAGCCCTCCCCTTCCCCTATATATATGAGGCCTAGGGGGCTGCCCGCAAAACACGATTCTATCTCTCTCGTTGGTGCAGCCCTGCGTCTCTTCTTCCTCCTCTTCTGTGGTGCTTAGCGAAGCCCTGCAGGATTGCCACGCTCCTCCATCATCACCACGCCGTTGTGCTGCTGCTGGATGGAGTCTTCCTCAACCTCTCCCTCTCTCCTTGCTGGATCAAGGCTTGGGAGACGTCACCGGGCTGTACGTGTGTTGAACGCGGAGGTGCCGTCCGTTCGGCACTTGGTCATCGGTGATCTGAATCACGACGAGTACGACTCCATCAACCCCGTTCACTTGAACGCTTCCGCTTAGCGATCTACAAGGGTATGTAGATGCACTCTCCTTCCCCTCGTTGCTGGTCTCTCCATAGATAGATCTTGGTGACACGTAGGAATTTTTTTGAATTTCTGCTACGTTACCCAACAGTGGTATTAGAGCTAGGTCTATTGCGTAGATTCTATGCACGAGTAGAACACAAAGTAGTTGTGGGCGTTGATTTTGTTCAATATGCTTGCCGTTACTAGTCTTATCTTGATTCGGCGGCATCGTGGGATGAAGCGGCCCGGACCAACCTTACACGTACTCTTACGTGAGACCGGTTCCACCGACAAACATGCACTAGTTGCATAAGGTGGCTGGCGGGTGTCTGTCTCTCCCACTTTAGTCGGATCGGATTCGATGAAAAGGGTCCTTATGAAGGGTAAATAGCAATTGGCATATCACGTTGTGGTTTTGCGTAGGTAAGAAACGTTCTTGCTAGAAACCCATAGCAGCCACGTAAAACATGCAACAACAATTAGAGGACGTCTAACTTGTTTTTGCAGGGTATGCTATGTGATGTGATATGGCCAAAGGATGTGATGAATGATATATGTGATGTATGAGATTGATCATGTTCTTGTAATAGGAATCACGACTTGCATGTCGATGAGTATGACAACCGGCAGGAGCCATAGGAGTTGTCTTTATTTATTCATGACCTGCGTGTCAACATAAACGTCATGTAATTACTTTACTTTATTGCTAACCGTTAGCTGTAGTAGTAGAAGTAATAGATGACGTGACAACTTCAAGAAGACACGATGATGGAGATCATGATGATGGAGATCATGGTGTCATGCCGGTGACGATGATGATCATGGAGCCCCGAAGATGGAGATCAAAAGGAGCAAAGTGATGATGGCCATATCATGTCACTATTTGATTGCATGTGATGTTTATCATGTTTATACATCTTATTTGCTTAGTACGACGGTAGTAAATAAGATGATCCCTTACAACAATTTCAAGAAGTGTTCTCCCCTAACTGTGCACCGTTGCTACAGTTCGTCGTTTCGAAGCACCACGTGATGATCGGGTGTGATAGATCCTTACGTTCACATACAACGGGTGTAAGATAGTTTTACACATGCAAAACACTTAGGGTTAACTTGACGAGCCTAGCATGTACAAACATGGCCTCGGAACACAGAAGACCGAAAGGTCGAGCATGAGTCGTATGGAAGATACGATCAACATGAAGATGTTCACCGACGTTGACTAGTCCGTCTCACGTGATGATCGGACACGGCCTAGTTGATTCGGATCATGTAATCACTTAGATGACTAGAGGGATGTCTATCTGAGTGGGAGTTCATAAGATGAACTTAATTATCCTGAACATAGTCAAAAAGATTTTGCAAATTATGTCGTAGCTCGCGCTTTAGTTCTACTGTTTTAGATATGTTCCTAGAGAAAATATAGTTGAAAGTTGATAGTAGCAATTATGCGGACAGTACAAGGCTTGCGTCCTTAATGCACTGCTCGGTGTGCTGGACCTCGAACGTGGTCTGTGGATGTTACGAACATCTGACATACACGTTTTGATGACTACATGATAGTTTGGTAATGATAAATGGTTTAGAATTGAGGCACTGAAGACATTTTTGAAATGTCGCGGAACATATGAGATGTTTCGGGAGCTGAAATTGGGATTTCAGGCTCGTGCCCACGTCAAGAGGTATAAGACCTCCAACGATTTTCTTGGCCTGCAAACTAAAGGGGAAAAGCTCAATCGTTGAGCTTGTGCTCAGATTGTCTGAGTACAACAATCACTTGAATCGAGTGGGAGTTGATCTTCCAGATTAGATAGTGATGTTTCACCAAAGTCATTGCCACCAAGCTGCTAGAGCTTTGTGATGAACTATAAAATATCAGGGATAGATATGATGATCCTTGAAATATTCGCGATGTTTGACACCGCGAAAGTAGAAATCAAGAAGGAGCATCAATTGTTGATGGTTAGTGAAACCACTAGTTTCAAGAAGGGCAAGGGCAAGAAGGGATACTTCATGAAACGGCAAATCAGCTGCTGCTCTAGTGGAGAAACCCAAGGTTGAACCCAAACCCGAGACTGAGTGCTTCTGTGATAAGGGGAACAGCCACTGGAGCAGAATTACCCTAGATACTTGGTAGATGAGAAGGCTGTTGATAGAAGTATATTGGATATACATTATGTGAATGTGTACTTTACTAGTACTCCTAGTAGCATCAGGGTATTAGATACCGGTTCGGTTGCTAAATGTTAGTAACTCGAAATAAAAGCTACGGAATAAACGGAGACTAGCTAAAGGTGAGCTGACGAGATGTGTTGGAAGTGCTTCCAAGGTTGATATGATCAAGCATCGCACGCTCCCTCTACCATCGAGATTGGTGTTAAACCTAAATAATTGTTATTTGGTGTTTGCGTTGAGCATAGACATGATTGGATTATGTCTATCGCTATACGGTTATTCATTTAAGGAGAATAATGGTTTTTTTTTTGAATAATACCTTCAATGGTCTTGCATCTAAAATGAACGGTTTATTGAATCTCGATCATAGTGATACACATGTACATGCCAAAAGATATAAGATAGTAATGATAGTACCACCTACTTGTGGCACTGCCATGTAAGTCATATTGGTATAAAACACATGAAGAAGCTCCATGTTGATGGATCTTTGGACTCACTCATTTTTGAAAAAAAAAGGGATTGAGTAATGTGAACCATGTCTATTGGTATATACGCATGAAGAAACTCCATGCAGATGGACCGTTTGGACTCACTTGATTTTGAATCGCTTGAGACATGCAAATCATACCATATGGGCAAGATGACTGAAAGCTTCGGTTTCAGTAAAATGGAACAAGAAAGCAACTTGTTGGAAGTAACACATTATGGTGTGTGCAGTTCAATGAGTGCTGAGGCACGCAGTGGATATCGTTATGCTCTAACTTCACAGATGATTTGAGTAGATACTGAGCATATTTACTTGATTATTGAATGGTTCAAGTAATTTCAGAATGAAGTTAAATATCGTCGTGACAAGAGGATAAAATATCTATGATATGATCATAGAGATGAATATCTGAGTTGCGAGTTTGGTACACAATTGAGACATTGTGGAAATTGTTTCACAACTAATACCGCCTGGAACACCATAGTGTGATGGTGTGTCCGAACATCATAGTTGCACCCTATTGGATATAATGCATACCATGATGTCTCTTATCGAATTACCACTATCGTTCATGGGTTAAGCATTAGAGACAACTTCATTCACTTTAAATAGGGAACCACACAAATCCGTTGAGACGACACCGTATGAACTATGGTTTAGTGAAACCTAAGTTGTTGTTTCTTAAAAGTTTGGGGCTACGACGCTTATGTGAAAAAGTTTCAGGCTGATAAGCACGAACCCAAAGCGGATAAATGCATCTTCATAGACACCCAAAACAGTTGGGTATACCTCCTGTCTCAGATCCGAAAGCAATAGGGATTGTTTTCTCGAATCGGGTCCTTTCTCGAGGAAAAGTTTCTCTCGAAAGAATTGAGTGGGAGGATGGTGGAGACTTGATGAGGTTATTGAACCATCACTTCAACTAGTGTGTAGCAGGGCACATGAATTGTTCCTATGGCACCTACACCAATTGAAGTGGAAGCTTATGATAGTGATCATGAGACTTCGGATCAAGTCACTCCCAAATCTCGTAGGACGACAAGGATGTGTACTACTTCAGAGTGGAACGTAATCCTGTCTTGGAAGTCATGGAGAAGCGATGGTGGGCCCGGATTCCAATGAATGGCTCGAGGCCATAAAATCCGAGAAAGAATCCATGTATGAAAACAAAGTGTAGACTTTGGCAGAACGGCTCGATGGTCGTGAGGCTGTTGAGCACAGATGGATTTTAAAAGGAAGACGGACAATGATGGTAAATGTCACCATTAAGAAAGCTCGACTTGTCATTAAGATGTTTTCCGACAAGTTCAAGGAGTTGACTGCGATGAGACTTTCTCACTCGTAGCGATGCTAAGAGTCTGTTGGAATTATGTTAGCGATTACTACATTATTTATGAAATTGTGCAGATAGGATGTCAAAACATTGTTTCCTCGACGATTTTCTTGAGGAAAGGTTGTATGTGATACAGCCAGAAGGTTTTGTCAATCCTGAAAGATGCTAATAAGTATGCAAAGCACCAGCAATCCTCCTGAGGACTGGAGTAAGCATCTCGGAGTTGGAATGTACACTTTGATGAGTTGATCAAAGATTTTAGGTTTATACAAAGTTTATGAGAAACTTGTATTTCCAAAGAAGTGAGTGGGAGCACTATAGAATTTCTGATGAGTATATGTTGTTGACATATTGTTTATCGGAAATGATGTAGAATTTCTGGAAAGCATATAGGGTTGTTTGAAAAGTGTTTTTCAATGGAAAACCTGGATTAAGCTACTTGAACATTGAGCATCAAGATCTATAAGGATAGATCAAAATCGCTTAATAAGTACTTTCAAATGAACACATACCGTGACAAGTTTTTGAAGGAATTCAAAATAGATCAGCAAAGAGGGAGTTCTTGGCTGTATTACACATGTGAGTATTGAGTAAGACTCAAGACCTGACCATGGCAGAATAGAGAGAAAGGACGAAGGTCGTCCCCTATGCTTAGACATAGGCTCTAAAGTATGCTATGTTGTACCGCACCTGAAGTGTGCCAAGCCATGAGTCAGTCAAGGGGTACAAGTGTGATCCAGGAATGGATCACAAAACAACGGTCAAGGTTATCCTTAGTAACTAGTGGACTAAGGAATTTTCTCGATTATGGAGGTGGAAAAGAGTTCGTCGTAAAGGGTTACGCCGATGCAAACTTTGACACTGATCCAGATTATACTAAGTAGTAAATTGGATTCGTATAGTAGAACAGTTATTTGGAATAGTTCCAAATAGAGCGTGGTAACTGCATCTAGGAGATGACATAGAGATTTGTAAAGGACACACGGATCTGAAAGGTTCAGACCCGTTGACTATAACATCTCTCACAAGCATAACATGATCAAACCAAAAACTCATTGAGTGTTAATCACATAGTAATGTGAACTAGATTATTGACTCTAGTAAACTCTTTGGGTGTTAGTCACATGGGGATGTGACCTTGGGTGTTGGAATCATTGCAATCACATATCGATGTGAGCTGGATTATTGACTCTAGTGCAAGTGGGAGACTGTTGGAAATATGCCCTAGAGGCAATAATAAATAGGTTATTATTATATTTCCTTGTTCATGATAATCGTTTATTATCCATGCTAGAATTGTATTGATAGGAAACTCAGATACATGTGTGGGTACATAGACAACACCATGTCCCTAGTAAGCCTCTAGTTGACTAGCTCGTTGATCAATAGATGGTTACGGTTTCCTGACCATGGACATTGGATGTCATTGATAACGGGATCACATCATTAGGAGAATGATGTGATGGACAAGACCCAATCCTAAGCCTAGCACAAGATCATGTAGTTCGTATGCTAAAGCTTTTCTAATGTCAAGTATCATTTCCTTAGACCATGAAATTGTGCAACTCCCGGATACCGTAGGAATGCTTTGGGTGTGCCAAACGTTACAACGTAACTGGGTGACTATAAAGGTGCACTACGGGTATCTCCGAAAGTGTCTGTTGGGTTGGCACAAATCAAGACTGGGATTTGTCACTCCGTGAAAACGGAGAGGTATCTCTGGGCCCACTCGGTAGGACATCATCATAATGTGCACAATGTGATCAAGGAGTTGATCACGGGATGATGTGTTGCGGAACGAGTAAAAGAGACTTGCTGGTAACGAGATTGAACAAGGTATCGGCATACCGACGATCGAATCTCGGGCAAGTACTATACCGCTAGACAAAGGGATTTGTATACGGGATTGATTAAGTCCTTGACATCGTGGTTCATCCGATGAGATCATCGTGGAACATGTGGGAGCCAACATGGGTATCCAGATCCCGCTGTTGGTTATTGACCGGAGAACATCTCGGTCATGTCTGCTTGTCTCCCGAACCCGTAGGGTCTACACACTTAAGGTTCGATGACGCTAGGGTTATAAAGGAAGCTTGTATGTGGTTACCGAATGTTGTTCGGAGTCCCGTATGAGATCCCGGACGTCACGAGGAGTTCCGGAATGGTCCGGAGGTAAAGATTTATATATGGGAAGTCCTATTTTGGTCACCGAAAGAGTTTCGGGTTTTATCGGTAACGTACTGGGACCACCGGAGGGGTCCGGGGGTCCACCAAGTGGGGCCACAAGCCCCGGAGGCTTGCGTGGGCTAAGTGTGGGAGGGGACCAGCCCCAGGTGGGCTGGTGCGCCCCCCCACAGGGGCCCAAGGCGCAGGGGAAGTGGGAGGAGGCAAACCCTAGGTCCAGATGGGCCTTAAGGCCCACCCTAGGGGCGCCTCCCCCTTCTCTCCTCCCTTGGCCGCCACCCCTTGGCCATCTAGGGCTGCCGCCCCCCCTAGGGGTGGGAAACCCTAGAGGGGGCGCAGCCCTCCCCTTCCCCTATATATATGAGGCCTAGGGGGCTGCCCGCAAAACACGATTCTATCTCTCTCGTTGGTGCAGCCCTGCGTCTCTTCTTCCTCCTCTTCTGTGGTGCTTAGCGAAGCCCTGTAGGATTGCCACGCTCCTCCATCATCACCACGCCGTTGTGCTGCTGCTGGATGGAGTCTTCCTCAACCTCTCCCTCTCTCCTTGCTGGATCAAGGCTTGGGAGACGTCACCGGGCTGTACGTGTGTTGAACGCGGAGGTGCCGTCCGTTCGGCACTTGGTCATCGGTGATCTGAATCACGACGAGTACGACTCCATCAACCCCGTTCACTTGAACGCTTCCGCTTAGCGATCTACAAGGGTATGTAGATGCACTCTCCTTCCCCTCGTTGCTGGTCTCTCCATAGATAGATCTTGGTGACACGTAGGAATTTTTTTGAATTTCTGCTACGTTACCCAACAACCACAAGTTTACCCGAGGTGGCGCTGCAAGGGGATCTAGTTTGGACCAACACTTAGACAAGCATTGGCCCGGGGGCTAAAATAAAGATGACCCTCGAGAGAGCGACTCCCAAGGAAAAAATAGGTGGTGGTGAGGCAAATGGTAAAACCAAGATTGGGCCTTGCTGGAGGAGTCTTATTCAAAGCGAACTGTCAAGGGGGTCCCATAAATCACCCAACCGCGTTAGGGACGCAAAATCCGGGAACATAATACTGATATGACGGAAACTAGGGCGGCAAGAGTGGAACAAAACACCAGGCATAAGGCCGATCCTTCCACCCTTTACCAAGTATATAGATGCATTAATTAAATAAGAGATATTGTGATATCCCAACAAGTAAACATGTTCCAATCAAGGAACAACATCTCCATGTTCCAACAAGGAACAAACTTCATCTTCACCTGCAACTAACAACGCTATAAGAGGGGCTGAGCAAAAGCGGTAACATAGCCAAACAACGGTTTGCTAGGACAAGGTGGGTTAGAGGCTTGGTTTAACAATATGGGAGGCATGATAAGCAAGTGGTAGGTATCGCAGCATAGGCATAGCAAAAGAGCGAGCATCTAGCAAGCAAAGATAGAAGTGATTTCGAGGGTATGGTCATCTTGCCTGCAAGGTTCTCAGAGTAGTCGAAGGCTTGATCCTCGTAAGCGTTCTCAACAGGTTCCTCGGTCACGTACTCGTCTCCCGGCTCTACCCAAGGCAAGAACACAAGCAAAGGGGACAAACATCAATCACGATGCAATGCGCAAGCAACATGATGCAAAACATGGCATGATATGCGAGATGTGATATGCAATGCATATGCGTGCTCCGGAAGGACAAAGATGAACAAGGCATAATCTTGGCAAACTAAGTATGCCACTGGAAAGTGAGGTGATTTCGGTTGAAATCGATATAAAGATCACCGGAATCGGATGCACGGTTTGCAAATGACAAGCAAAACAAGAATGACAAGATTCTACCATTAACAGCATGATGCCACTTAGCATGCAACAAGAAATTAAGCTACTGCACCCAAAAATATAAGCAAAGCATATGTAAGTGATCTACTCAAGATGCTTGACAAAAGATGAAAACTGAGCTACGGATAAATCACACCATAACAGGTTCAAACAAGCATGACAAAAGTGCAAAAGATAACAGGTTCACAGACTTGGTGAAAATAACATGCCAGAAATTAACATCAGGATGATATGTTTAGAGCAAGAAAACAACATGCTATAGGAACAGGACATAGCAAAATATGGCATGGCATGAATCTACTCGAAACATAGAACAAAAGTCCCTTACTGACCATTAGCCAAAAAGGACCAGAAAACATAATAGCACCCATGTCAAATAAGCAAGTTACGTTACAGTTTTCAGACTTAGCAGAAAACTGGACATGTCAAAAACAGATAACAAGTAGGCATGTTTACGAGCTCGATGCACTCACTACAGAGCATTTCATGATAAACTAAGCATACATCCATCAAGAATACATGGCATAGAAGCTAGACATGGCAAGAATAACATCATAGCATCCAAGTATCAACTACATCAAGCTTGGCAAAATCGAATAACATGTAAACAATCTGCCAGTAACATTTTATAGCAAAAGTAGAGCTCGATTGACTCAAGCTATGGCACTCCATAATTACAAACAAAGGCATGGATGGATATAGCAAATCCATATGCTCAAAACACTCTTACTGATCATGCTCAAAAGAGGCACACATCTCTCTGAAACAACATGAACACATGACATAAAAATAACAGCAGAACATGACAGTGAAAATACTAAGTCTCTGAAATCAGCAACATTAAGATCCCTAGTTTGCATGCTTGTGCTAGTCACCACAAAGATCACAAAAATACATGGCATACACCCCTGGAAATATGGCATGGCATATTACAAAACACATGTAGGGCTCCAATTCATAGGGTGCACACATCAATCATGGCAAAAATGACAAAAGTGCATGTTCTGAAACAGATCTAAAGCTAACATCACATAGCCCTCTTCTAACAGCATTTCGGGCATCTAGATGAACTCAAATGAAAATGATGCAATGAGATGAAATGATGTACTCATGGAGGCGAACAATTTGACATATTGCACGCACGAAACGGAGCACCATGCAGCAAGTTATGACATGACAAACAGAGACATAAAATGATACAGATCTGGGGACTTAGCCATATCACCTCGCGGGGAAAGTCAACCCGGGACGAGGAGATCCGGGATGGGAAGATCCGGATCGGGACGAGGGTGTTTGGTTCACCGGCTTGGTGGATCTGATCCAGCTTCGGATCCGGCGATGGAGGAGGACACCGGCGAGGCGGCGCGCTCCGGCGATGGCCGGCGATGAGGACGCGGCGGCGCAACGAGGAGCATGGCGGGGCCGAGAGGGCGCGGTGGAGGAGGAGGCGGCGCGCGGGCGATGCAGGAGGCGGTGAGGCGCAGCAGAGGCGGCGGCGCTCCCGGGTCGCCGGAGTTGGTCGCCGGCGACGGCGCGCAGGCGGCGGGGAGGCGCGAGGTTGCGGGCGGCGCGGGGCGCGCATGGGCGAGCGGCGGCGGCGGGCGGGCCGCGCGGGCCCGACTCGGGCCCTGCGGGCCGGCGGCGGTGCTGGAGGAGAGAGAGAGCGGCGGCGGAGACGTGGCGCCCCCTGATTGGCTGCAAGCGGCGGCGGACGCGTCCGGCGACGAGATGGACATGTCCGGCGACGCGGAGGGAAGTTAGGGTAGGGTTTGATCTGCGCGGATTTTTGGGGGAGGCTACATATTTATAGGTAGGAGGAGGTAGGAGTGTCCAAATGGAGTGCGGTTTGCGGCCACGCGATCGTGATCGAACGACCGAGAAGATGGAGAGGGTTTGGATGGGTTTTGTGCCACTTTGGAGGGGTGTTGGGCTGCAAAGAGAAGGAGGCTTTCGCGGTTACCCGGTTAACCGTTGGAGTATCAAACGACCTCCGAATGACCCGAAACTTGACATGCGGTCTACCGGTGCTATACCAAGGCCGCTTGGCAAACCTCGGTCCATTCCGAGAAAGTTTAATACCCGCTCACGGAAAAAGGTAAAAGGGGACGCCGGGGAACATAGGAGCGCCGGATTGCAAAACGGACAACGGGGAAAATGCTCGGATGCATGAAACGAACACGTATGCGAATGCGATGCACATGATGACATGATATGAAATGCAGATGATGACATGGCAAAGTGCATCACGCAAGCACATGGCATGGCAACGACGGCGAATAACTGGCGGACACCTGGCGCATCGAATCCGGGGCGTTACAGACAACCACATTTCTCCTCCACATATGGGTTGGATTTTGGGGAGCCCACTGAACACGCTCGGACGTACGATAAAGGAATGAGCTTCGACCTGACGTTCTTCATTATTTGTTTCATTCACTTTTATGCCTTGTAGCCCGTAGCAGTGCACGGGCATTCTATTAATTACATCTAAAGTTGTCATCGAAAAAGACAAACAAGCCCAAAAAACAACTAAACTTGCCATCCAAAAGAAAATTGCTGTGTTTGACAACTAAAGTTGCCATACTCGCGTCACTAAACTTGCCATCAAAAAATATTCGAAGTTGCCATATGTTCGTGTGCCACATGTGTGCCATTTATCAGGTTAAAAGCAAGCTGCAAGTTTGGAAAGTCTTATTTTCAACATAGCTAATTAACCCGATGATTTCAAATTACAACCCGCGCATTCTAAACCACAATTCACGAAAGTAAGCTCAAAATCCTCTCCAAACATCACAATTTTATTAGGTTTGAACCGAGCGCCTCACCCGGACAATGCTACATGGTATGTTCCATGCATGTTTGGAGAAAACATAGGTTTATTTCAGCTAGCATGAGCCCATTACGTACATTCAATCGAGATGCCCTAATGAATTACCTAACTGGTCACACGCCAAAGTATTCGAAGGCGTTGCTGAGGCGGCGGCCGGCGTAGGGGTGGGGATGGTCCGGGTACGTGCACTCCGTGCTGAACAGAAGCCAGTGCCGCCGGCAACGTTTCACCGGCAGGTCGCCGAGAACCCGCCGTCCCCCGCCGGGCGTCTCGAGGCGCACCATGTCGCTCTCGAACACGACGCGGCACAGGCCGCCGCCGGCGACGTCCTGGCACCGCTTGGCCTCCGGCCACCGCGAGTCGAAGAGCGGCATGGCGCCGACGTAGTTGCCCTGGTAGGCCCAGCTGCAGGTGACCCACCCGTACGTCTTGGCGTCCACCAGGAGCTCCAAGACGCGCCTGCTGTCGCGGGGCACGCGGCCACGCGGCACGACGCTCCACTGGGTAAAGATGTCGCCGCCGCCCAGCGCGCGGCAGACGAGCACCATGCCGGCCCCCGCCGACAGCCGGTTCTCCACGGCCGCGTAGTAGGACGACGACCACGGCTGTGACGACGGCGGCAACGGCGGGGAGCCGGTGGTGGTGGCGTGGGCCATCGCCGCGAGGGTCGCCACGGCGAAAGCCGCGGCGAGGCCTGCCATTGCCGCACGTTGGCGGCTCCCGATCTGGACGCGCGCCGTACGTGGCTGCATGTATC
Organism: Aegilops umbellulata; assembly: GCA_032464435.1. Classification (NCBI taxonomy): domain Eukaryota; kingdom Viridiplantae; phylum Streptophyta; class Magnoliopsida; order Poales; family Poaceae; genus Aegilops; species Aegilops umbellulata. The sequence continues at coordinate 326,695,784 of CP136058.1, read as the reverse complement.
GGGCGCTTTCCTTGATATATCGTGGCTGGGGACAGGCACATGCACTTCATGGCTAACCATTGACGGAAAGACCACCTGAGGAGGATTTGAATCACAGTTATCCCATAAAGCCATATATAGCGCCGCGGTAATGCTATTTTTATCCGACTAGCACAGTGACCCGCACGGCTGCAAGTGTTCTAGTGTGCGGTGTTTATTTTTTAGACATGTAAATTTGAAACCTTTAGGGTACCTTCCGATCCTACTTAGTTCAACCAGATGAATTAAAATTTTAAAAATAATGTGAATTCTAAAATTTTAAAAATAATGTGAAATCTCAAAATTTAGTTCATTTACTTTAACTAAATAGGGTCAGAGGGTACCCTCAAAGTTTCAGGTTCGCATCCTTATTTTTTGTCGAGAAAGAAACTTTCATTCATTAACCATTGGGCATACAATCGTTCTGGTACACGACGTTAATCTCATTAGGTCTAGACCTTAACCACACGACAGTCCGTATTACATGCCTTTTTTAAGCGAGGCAGTGAGCCACACAATTCCTCGAGGAGCGGATTATAGTGATGACATGTTGTCTATCTTGAAGTAGGTGTTTAATCTCCTAGATAATTGTTGCATTAGCCGAACGGTCAGGCTCTCGTCCCATGATTGCCTTGGACACCACTTCCGAGTCGGTCTTAATGATGATCGGCTTCGGGCTCCATTCTTGAGCAAGGTGATTCCCTCCATGTATGTGTAAATGTCTGCAGGAGGAGAGCACGACCATCTCCTCTCGAAGGATAATGCCAACTCACCTAATCCTAGCTTCGTGGTACCAAAGGATAATGCCAACTCACCTCATCCTAGCTTTGGTGTTGAAAGCACCATTCACGTTCAGCTTATTCCACCCAATCGGAGGTTTAACCCAACGATCAAGAGGTCCTGCAACGCCTTGGCCAGGTGTGTCTTGCTTCTTCTTCTTTCCTATTTCACTTTCACATGTGATGATCATCTTCCTACGATGAATATCTCCATTGGGTCCTCGTGCAAGGCTAGAAGGAGTTGATGTAACCACATAGAGTCACTTGGAAGCTTCCACGAGGGCGGTTTGTTGGGGCGAGTGATTTCATTTGGCACATGCCATATTCGCCACATCGTCATCAAGAGCAATAGGTGCCCTCTCTCCTCGCTGATGTCTAGAAGTTGGACTGTTGGAGCAGTCAATCATCGCATGTATTCAACATAGTGTGTGGTGTTCTTGTGGTGTTGTTGTGTGTTTGTTGGTCTCATCTTTGCTCTCTGAGAAGTTGGGGGCTAGTGTTCTACTTCATCATCAATTAAACGTAGCATTGTTGCTTTTCGTAAAAATATATAATACTGTATCTTTTCGAGTGAAGATAATTTATGGAAGATATCAAAAATAGTACGTTCCTCGAGTTAACTCTTGACAATAAAATATACATACAATTTTTTCCTTGTATATGTGAACTATATAAGCTGGCAATATGCATGAATGACACTCATATATGTAAAGTATATAGGTTGACAATGAAATTTGTTGCTCAAACCACCCCTTAACAAAAGAAGGTGGAAGTAAGGCGTCTATCTTGTGAGCCTAATTGCAAGGAACTTATTGATATTTGTACTTGGCGGCGTGCAAAGCTCTTTTGATTTTGAAATGCCCTCCTGCGACCCCCGCGGCCTCGGCCTCGCCGCCGGCGGCCGCCTCTGCTGCCCCCCCCCCCCCCCGCCGACTCCTACCGCCCCCGACTCCTCCCTCCCCCTGGTCCTGGCGCTGGTGCCGGCGCCGCGTTGGGCGGACCTCGCGGAGGTCGAGGATGTGGCGGCCGGTCGGCCGGTGGTCCGCCGCGACCTGCCGCCTCGGCCGGTGTTGCCTCAGGCGGTGGTCTCCCTCCCGCCCCGACGTGGTGGCTCCGCCTCCCCCGCTCTGCCTCGCCGCCCCGTGGGTGCTGCCCGGCCATCTCCTCCCCCGAAAGCTGCCGCCTTGGGCTCCAGGACCGCCCGCCGCCGCCGCGCTCCGGCGTGGGTGTCGCGGGGCGGTCCGACCAGGGTCGGGCGAGCTTCTCCAGGCGCCCCTCGTCCCTCGGGTCCCCTTCCGTCCAGGCTGTGGCTTCCCCTCGCGACGCGGCTGTCCGGTGCTCTCCTCCTCTGCGCCGCACCTCGCCCTTCCGGCCATTCATCGCGGCGTTCGGTTCGTCCTCCCTTCGCATCTTCCCCAGCCATGCCCCCAAGCGCTCCTGGCCCGCTCCCCCTTTTGCTCCGGCACCGGCCGCGACAGAGATGGCGGCGGTGAGGGAAACCCTCGCGCCCATCCCCCTGCCCCGCTGGCTGGGCCGTGAGGCTCTGGGTCGGATGCCTGCTGGGCCAGCTGCCCCCTGCCGGGCCGCCCGGCCCAAAACTATTTTACTAGCCATAGATTCATCAAAATAAGCAAACAACACACAAAAACAGAATCTGTCAAAAACAGAACAGTCTGTAGTAATCTGTAACTAACGCAAACTTCTGGAACTACAAAATTTCTAAAATAAATTGATGGACCTGAGGAATTTGTCTAGAAATCATATGCAAAAATAATCAACTAAATAGCACTCTCCAGTAAAAAAGTTATAGCTAATCTCGTGAGCGCTAAAGTTTCAGTTTTTTACAGCATGAACATAAAGACTTCACCCAAGTCTTCCCAAAGGTTCTACTTGGCACCAACACTAATTAAAACATGAAAACACATCTACACCAGAGGCTAGATGGATTATTTAATACTAAACAGAACCAAAAAGCAAGAAACTAAAATAAAATTGGGTTGCCTCCCAACAAGCGCTATCGTTTAACGCCCCTAGCTAGGCATTATGATTTCAATGATGCTCACATAAAAGATAAGAATTGAAACATATAGAGAGCATCATGAAGAATATGACTAGCACATTTAAGTCTAACCCACTTCCTATGCATAGGGATTTTTTGAGCAAACAACTTATGGGAACAAGAATCATCTTGCACAGGAAGGTAAAACAAGCATAACTTCAAAACTTTAAGCACATAGAGAGGAAACTTGATATTATTGCAATTCCTACAAGCATATATTCCTCCCTTATAATAATTTTCAGTAGCATCATGAATGAATTCAAAAATATAACCAGCACCTAAAGCATTCTTTTCATGATCTACTTGCCGAGAAATTTTACTACTCTCCACACAAGCAAAATTCTTCTCTTTCGGAATAGTGGGAGTATCATAAGAGACTTGAATACTATAAATTGCTTCCACATTAAAAGAGTAATGTTCAGATAAAGGGTACTCATAATCATGACAATTTTTATAAATATAATTATCACTACTTTTTATAGCATAAGTTTTATCACAATAATCATCATAAGTAGCAACTTTGTTCTCATCATAAGCGATTGAAACCTCTTCCGAAATAGTGGATACATCACTAAATAAAGTCATGACCTCTCCAAATCCACTTTCATAAATATTATAAGATTCAACATACTCCAAAATAGTGGGATCATTACTTCCTAAAGTTGACACTCTTCCAAACCCGCTTTCATCAATATATTCATCATAGGTAGAAGGCATGCTATCATCATAACAACTTTGCATATCAAAACTTGGGAGGCTAAAAATATAATCATTATTAAACATAGCATCCCTAAGCTTGGGACAAACATTAATTGCAGCAAACATATTCTCAAAAACATCATCTTCATCAAACATAACTTCCCCAATGATGAGGACATCAATACCATTGTTACACCCACAGCCCCTGCTGCTATACATACTGGACCAATTACTAGAGCTCGCGCACGCCAATTGAATTATCAGGTACTTTTGTTTCTTGGTAATGATTCTAATGTTCATGAGAATATGATGCTGCCTAAATTGGATACATTTGTTTTGCTTACAAATGAAGGGCCTAGCTTGGAGAAGGATGATCATTGGAGCAAGAACAAGCATGGAGTTGATGGCATGCGCAAGGGAGACAAGAACGGAGTTTCAAGTGATGATTTCAGAACTTTGAAGCCACCATAATGAGTGCATGAAGCCTTGGACGAAATATACAAGATGCCACTTCATAATTTTTGTCTAGAGGCTATTCTAGGTGCTGCGTCACCTTCTTTTTGGGCTAGGCCCATGTAATTTCGAAATACTTCAATATAGGCTGTTTTTAGAGTCCGTATGTGTGGGGAAACAAGAGTTAGGGTGGGTTTCGGACCCCTCCTCCAAGGGCCACGAAATTCCCCCCTCCTCCTCCATATATACAGCCCCTAGGGCATCGTTTAGACTTTGGGTTTTGTTTAGATCAAAAGTTCACCATAGCTGCAACTTCACGTACTTCGTTTGTGTTCAACGACCAGACCAAGGCGTCACAGAACCCCACCTTAATTAATAAAGCTTTCCTCTTATATTCGCAATATCCAGATTGCAATCTTAGTTTCTTGCTTGTTCTTCGTTTGCTCGCAGGAAACAGGCCCTCGTGGTCAGGTTGATCGTGCTCCGGCGTGGTCAATAACCCTCAGAAGTTGGTTTAGCGATTGCTAAGGCGCGACGTCTCGCACGTTCGTAGTCGGATCGTCAAGGTCGACTCCCACAGAAACGATAGTGACCATCTCATCGAAACATCGATTTCCAGATCACGCGATACTCCGAGTCGTGACAGAGTAGGACTCCCCGACATCCGAGCCATCCGCAGAAGAAAAATAGTTTCAGTTTCAAAAAAAAAAAAACTAAGTCTGGAAAATTCTGGCTAGGCAGTTTTTAGGACATTTGTAGACTTTTTCGAAAAAAATTGTTGCGGAGCAAAAAAAAGAGGGAAAAAAAGTGCAAAAAAAGTGAAAAAAAAGAAAAAAAATTCAGAGTGTGCTCCTCCCTTGTTTACGTGCAGCGCCATGATTTTGTTAGTGTTCTAGGCTCGCGTCTCTAGTACGGTCTAGCCTAGGACCAGCACAGTACCGTCGTTGAGCGTTTATTTAACTTTGCATCTCTGAATTGATTATTGCTGACCCTTTTTGCTATCATATTATAAGCCTTCCTAGCTCCACATACATCTACGTCGTGCGTTTGACTCTCCCTGGTAATCGCTCTATCCAAGCTTTGAGAGTTTTGACTACAACGGTTGCCGATCACCGCCTGCTGCTTGGTAAGAACTGGTAAGAATTTGAGATTTGCTTGACGGATTTGTGACTGTCCACCACACCACCACCACCACTTCCTAGTAGTCTGTAGAATCATATTCTTGTGTGTTTCTATTGCTGCTAACCATGGCAGGATCACAAGCCGACGAGACTGACTGGGAGAACATGACAAACAAAGCGTTGCATGATAAGTTTCAACAAATGATGAGTGGACAGGTGGAAGATGTGCTAAATAGATTTGAAGAGGCCATGGAAAAGATAGATGGCATTGAGAAGGCGTTCGAAACAAAGCTCGATAACAAGTTTAATGAATTGCTCGCGCGTCTACCACCACCACCACCGGCTGCACCTAACGCACCTCTATAACAACAACAACGACTACCTCCACATCGCAAAACAGCCCTCCGCCGAGCGACCCGTGTCCCTCTTCAGCCTGGCCAAGCTGCTGGTGCTGCTGTTGATACTTCTGTGGCTCCTGTTGCTGATGTGGGGGAGGATGATTATGTGGGAGATTACGAGGATGAGGTTGATCAACATCAGAACTACGTGCAACCACCAGCACCACAGCCACCAGGTCGTCCACATGCAAATAATGGCAATGTTAGGGCTCCCCCTCAGGTACGAGATCATGGCCATCTCCCTAAACTGAAATTGAATATTCCACCATTTGAGGGTAGATATGTTCCTGATATATATCTTACTTGGGAGTTAGAAACTGAACAACGATTTACATGTTTACAATATCCTGAGGAGAGACGTGTTCCTGCTGCTGTTTGTGCTTTCACTAGCTTTGCATGTGTTTGGTGGTCTGAACATTGTAGATTATATCCTGTTCCAGCTACTTGGGCTGCTTTGAAAACTGCTATGCATACTCGTTGGGTTCCACCATATTATCAACGTGAATTACTTCAAAAATTGCAGCGCTTAAGACAAGGGAAAAATTCGGTAGAAGAATATTATCAGGAATTACAAACTGGCTTGATTAGATGTGGTATTGTTGAGGAGAATGAAGCTATGCTTGCACGTTTTCTGGGTGGATTAAATAGAGAGATTCAGACCATTCTAGACTATAAGGATTATAATAATATCACTCGTTTATTCCATCTTGCTTGTAAAGCTGAACGTGAAGTGCAGGATCGACATGCATTGGCGCGAACTAACTTTTCTGCAGGTCGACCTTCATCATGGACACCACGTGCATCATCTACTTCCACACGATCTGCTACACCGGCACCTCCATCGGCTGCCACCTCCAACCGTGATACAATAAAGCAGGCACAATCATCACTATCTGCCAAGAGCACACCTTCTGGGCCTGCAAAGAGCTCTTCTTTATCCATGGCATCAACAGGGCAAACACATGATATTATTTGTCGATGTTGCAAGGGTGGAGGTCATTATGCGAGAGAATGCCCATCTAAGCGTGTGATGATTGTTACTGAGGATGGTGGGTATGAGTCCGCTAGTGACTATGATGAGGAGACTTTGGCTCTTATTACACATGAAGAACACGGTGGAGATGATTCTGATCATGAGACGCAATACATGGCTGCTGAAGATGCTGACAGGTATGAATGTTTAGTTGCTCAACGTGTTTTGAGTGTGCAGGTTACACAAGCTGAGCAAAATCAGAGGCATAATTTGTTCCATACAAAGGGAGTTGTGAAGGAACGTTCTATTCGCGTCATCATAGATGGAGGGAGCTGCAACAACTTGGCTAGCATGGAGATGGTGGAGAAGCTATCTCTCACCACAAGACCACATCCACATCCTTACTACATCCAATGGTTCAACAACAGCGGCAAGGTTAAGATAACACGTACTGTTCGTGTGCATTTTAGTATCTCTACATATGCTGATTATGTTGATTGTGATGTGGTACCTATGCAAGCATGTTCCTTATTACTTGGTAGACCATGGCAATTTGATAAAAATTCTGTACACCATGGTAGAAACAATTAGTATACTCTTGTTCATAAGGATAAAAATATTACTTTGCTTCCTATGACTCCTGATTCCATTTTGAAAGATGATATTAATAGAGCTAATAAAGAAAAACAGGAGAAAAATAAGAGTGAAAATCAGATTGTGGCAAAAGAATTTGAGCAACAAATGAAGCCTAATAATAAACCATCTAGTGTTGCTTCTGAGATTAAATTGAAAAGTGCATGTTTACTTGCCACCAAATCTGATATTGATGAGCTAGATTCTAGCAAATCTGTTTGCTATGCTTTTGTGTGCAAAGAGGCATTATTTTCATTCGAGGACGTGCCTTCCTCTTTGCCCTCTGCTGTCACTAACATTTTGCAGGAGTTCGCTGACGTCTTCCCACAAGACGTGCCACCGGGATTACCACCTATTCGAGGGATTGAGAATCAAATTGACTTAATTCCAGGTGCATCGCTACCCAACCGTGCACCATACCGTACCAATCCAGAGGAGACGAAGGAGATTATGCGTCAAGTACAGGAGATGCTCGACAAAGGTTATATACGCGAATCTCTTAGTCCTTGTGCTGTTCCTATTATACTAGTGCCTAAAAAGGATGGTACATCGCGTATGTGTGTTGATTGTAGAGGCATTAATAATATTACTATTCGTTATCGTCATCCTATTCCTAGGCTAGATGATATACTTGATGAATTGAGTGGCTCTACAATATTCTCCAAAGTTGATTTGCGTAGTGGATACCATCAAATTCGTATGAAATTGGGAGATGAATGGAAAACAACATTTAAAACTAAGTTTGGTTTATATGAGTGGTTAGTCATGCCTTTTGGGTTAACTAATGCACCTAGTACTTTCATGAGACTAATGAACGAAGTTTTACGTGCTTTCATTGGACGATTTGTGGTAGTCTATTTTGATGATATACTGATTTATAGCAAATCTTTGGAAGAACATTTGGAACATTTACGTGTTGTTTTTAATGCTCTACGTGATGCACGTTTGTTTGGTAACCTTGGGAAGTGCACCTTTTGCACCGACCGAGTGTCTTTTCTTGGCTATGTTGTTACTCCATAGGGAATTGAAGTTGATGAAGCCAAGATTGAAGCTATTGAGAGTTGGCCGCAGCCCAAAACGGTCACACAAGTGAGGAGTTTTCTTGGACCCGCTGGTTTCTATAGGTAGCGACAAAGGTGTCCCGTCTTTCGATGAGATGGTGGCTATCGTTTTGGAGGAAGTCGACTTTGACGATCCGACTACGAACGTGCGATGACGTCGCGCCTTAGCAACCGCTAAACCAACTCCGAGAGGTTATTGACCACGCCGGAGCACAATCAACCTGACCACGAAGGTCTGTTTCCTGCAGGCAAACGAAGAACAAGTAAGAAACTAAGATTGCAATCTGGATATTGCGAATATAAGAGGAAAGCTTTATTGATCAAGGTGGGGTTCTGTGACGCCTTGGTCTGGTCGTTGGACACAAACAAAGTACGCGAAGCTGCAGCTATGGCAAACTTTTAATCTAAACAAAACCCAAGGAAAAAACTACTAGGTGGATCTACTTATATAGGAGCAAGGGGTGGCGGCCAAGGAGGTGGGAGGACGTCCCAAGGCAGCCTAAAACCAACCCTAGGTCGTACAAGGCTCATGGGCCCAAGTGGAGGTGATGCAACACCTTTGGACTTGTTGTTTGACTCGGATTCTGCTGCAGCGTCAGATTGTTTCGTCCATATCTCAATGCTCCGGACGAATTTAAAGGTGAATCCAATTGGAGTGGAAAGAGGACAAAATCTACTTTCCAACAAAAAAAGAATCACCTAATTCGGAGTCCGTATGAAAACGTTCTTGCCGTTTTGAGTCAGGTATGTCTGTGCAGTCCGAATCTGAATCCAGAACGTGAGAGACTTGGACTCTATCTTCTCTTGGCCCAAAAGTGACGTGAAAGGACTTTTTGAACAGCACCTAAACTTCTCTTTTTCCCTTATCTTCATATGTGGATTGTACAAATGTCCCATACACCTGCAATTAGACAAAACACAAAAATGTGTGAAGTATTTTTGTTCTGGATAATATAAATAGATTATTGAATAGTTGACACTAGAAATCACCTGACGAATATGCATGTATGCAATATTTTTGGTCGTATCCAAGGTAGTCATGTCCTCATCATCCTCCGCTTCTTGAAAATAAAGCCGTCCTCGGCGTTGCTTTATCTAAAATGTGGCTAATAAAAGAGACAAGGTGTACATGTTGTATATGTATATGTCATCAATTTTTACTTCCCGTGAAATTTGCACATATGACACATGTATACATGAGTAACTTTTATAGTGAATAAAATATAAAGCCAAAATATTATCATAAGAAGTAGAAGGCATGAAAGTATTACAACTCAGTTTGCACATATAAGTGAAGCTCTTATTCATATGAAAAGATTGACAATATTCATCATTAAACCATACCAATATTGGTGAATAAACCTTACTTGCATAAAATTTACATGCTACAACATGCTTAAATAAGCCAACATGCAATAAGTCATTTGACACGGAATCATCACCAAGATTAGAGGTCATATCAAAATGATTAAACATTGTTTTTTTTTGCATCAACAGTTAATTCATTGGGTGCACTCAAAATTGTTGGTATTTCAGTTGTTTGGTCACATGACGCATTCATGACAGTAACATGATTCTCTAAAATAGGTGATGCGCTCAAATCAACAGGTAACTCAACACATAATGTATTCAAGTTAACTAGGCATGCATCATTCTCATGTGAAGTTATATCATCAATACCTTTACAGTTACCTTGTCGCAAAGATGTAGCTGATGTAGGTACGGATGATGGCAATGTACCATACTCTTGAGATGATGTCGCGCTCACAATCTGAGGTGTGGCTGCTCTATTTGGTGCAATGGTGGAGGAACCAAGCGGTGGTGGTGAGCATGAACTAGAATAGTAGTTGTTGTAGTCACCCAATGCATCCTCCTGTAACTGTCTCTCAAAGGTACAAGCACGAACATACATACCAGTAATGCAACGAGGAATATACTGAAATCGTGCCTGAATATCATGGTTCAAACCACCAAAAAATCTATTCATTGTATCATCCTTAGATTCTTCTATGTCACAATGATGCATATAAGATTTGAACTCTTGGTAGTAAGCATGAACAGTGTTGTTGCCTTGTTTAGATTGTTCAAATTTGCGAAGCAATTCACGATGATAGTAAGGAGGGAAAAATTATTGTCTCATTACATCTTTCATATCTTTCCAAGTTGTGGGTTGGTTATCAATGTTTTTCTTACAATGCACACTCCACCAAACAGAAGCAAAACCAGTAAATGCTATAGTGACAGCTCATACTCGCTCAAGTTCAGAAAAGTCATGGTGACTAAAAACTTGTTCTACTTCAAGCTCCCAAGCTAGATAAATAGCAGGATTAAATCTACCCTCAAATGACGGTAAAGAGATAACCTGACCATGTACTTGTGTGTGTTTTCCCAACTTTCGTGATGGTGATGATGTGTCCGTCGTCCTAGAACTTCTGTCTCCGGAACCTGTCATGATTAGTATAAACAAGAAACAAAATTCGAGAATAATGTTCCTATGAACTACTATGATGTGGTTGTAAAGTGCTCACAGTAAAGCAAATATCAATATCTTACAAGTTCTTACCATGCGGCAGGTGGTGACAGGCAACCAGCGGTGTCACATAACTCTAAAGATTGTGTAAAGCGATTGCCAGGGGAACATACGTATACACGGTGTAGAAATATGTGGAGCTGGGTTGGCTATATATGGTAGCAAAAGATTAGAAATTATCAATTCAAAGATGCAATGTTGAATAAACGCTCAACGACGGTACTGTGCTGGTCCTAGGCTAGACCGGACTAGAGACGCGAGCCTAGAACACTAATAAGGTCACGGCATAGCACAACTAGCATCAATAAAGGATATGAAGTAGCTCTGGACAGCAAGATATAAGTGAAGATCACAATAGCAGTAAAGATAATGATGTGAAACAACTGCCAAGCAGGATATACAACAACTCTCTCTCCAACTTTCCTCTTGAGAAGTTTGAGAAAATTTTCTGATAACTTTTTTCAAAGAATGCTACTATCTCAAGCTTTCCAATGCAAAAAGAATCACTCAATTCCGAATTGATATGAGGAGTCAAAGAATTCAAAAACTGGCCTGAAAACTGGAATAAGCTATATCCGCGAACTTCGGAGGGCAAAAAGACATATTTAGAAGACGATTTTGAGGGGTCAAATATGGAACTAGCTTCTACAACTATTTAGATGCGGCTTGTCGCTAGCTTTCATTTGAGTACTCGCGGAGCCAAAACGAACTTCGTATGAGGAAGTTATGCCTGTTTTACTGAACAGTGCACAAAACAGATTCCAATCCGAATTCAACTACGAGATTGAGTCTAGATAGATCCGAATTTTGTTTTTTTCTTGTCTCTTTTTTTCCTCACACTTTTTTTTTCTTTTTCTTTCTCTCTTTTTTTTCTCTGACTTTTTTTTTCTTTTTTTCTCCCTCTTTCCAAGACAAACTAGATAAGATGCAGATTGGATCAAGCGAAGATGTGAACGACCTCAACTATGATTGTGATAATGAACTATGGGTAGCACGTGGTGGAAATTGATGGATGGTGTGGTGGACAGCGGAAGGGAGAACGTGAAGGAAATATGCCCTAGAGGCAATAATAAAGTTATTATTTATTTCCTTAATTCATGATAAATGTTTATTATTCATGCTAGAATTGTATTAACCGGAAACATAATACATGTGTGGATACATAGACAAACAGAGTGTCACTAGTATGCCTCTACTTGACTAGCTTGTTAATCAAAGATGGTTAAGTTTCCTAACCATAGACAAAGGAGTTGTCATTTGATTAACAAGGTCACATCATTAGTTGAATGATCTGATTGACATGACCCATTCCATTAGCTTAGCACCCGATCGTTTAGTATGCTGCTATTGCTTTTATCCATGACTTATACATGTTCCTATGACTATGAGATTATGCAACTCCCATTTACCGTAGGAACACTTTGTGTGCTACCAAACGTCACAACGTAACTGGGTGATTATAAAGGTGCTCTACAGGTGTCTCCGAAAGTATTTGTTGGGTTGGCGTATTTCAAGATTGGGATTTGTCACTCCGAATGTCGGAGAGGTATCTCAGGGCCTTCTCGGTAATGCACATCACATAAGCCTTGCAAGCATTGCAACTAATGAGTTAATTGCGGGATGATGTATTACGGAACGAGTAAAGAGACTTGCCGGTAACGAGATTGAACTAGGTATTGGATACCGACGATCGAATCTCGGGCAAGTAACATACCGATGGACAAAGGGAACGACGCATGTTGTTATGCGGTCTGACCGATAAAGATCTTCGTAGAATATGTAGGAGCCAATATGAGCATCCAGGTCCCGCTATTGGTTATTGACCGGAGAGGTGTCTCGGTCATGTCTACATTGTTCTCGAACCGTAGGGTCCGCACGCTTAAGGTTACGATGACAGTTATTATGAGTTTATGCATTTTGATGTACCGAAGGAGTTCGGAGTCCCGGATGTGATCACGAACATGACGAGGAGTCTCGGAATGGTCGAGACGTAAAGATTGATATATTGGACGGCTATGTTCGGACATCGGAATGGTTCCGAGTGGTTTCGGATAATACCGGAGTGCCGGAGGGGTTACCGTGTTGGGGAACGTTGCAGAAAATTAAAATTTTTCCTACGGTTTCACCAAGATCCATCTATGAGTTCATCTAAGCAAGGAGTCATGGGAGAGAGATTACATCTACATACCACTTTGTAGATCGCGAGCGGAAGCGTTCAACGAACGGGGATGAGGTAGTCGTACACGACGTGATCCAAATCACCGGAGATCTTAGCACCGAACGGACGGCACCTCCGCGTTCAACACACGTACGGTCAGCGTAACGTCTCCTTCTTCTTGATCCAGCAAGGCAAAGGAGAGGTTGGGGAAGATGGCTCCAGCAGCAGCACGACGGCGTGGTGATGGTGGAGCTGCAGTACTCCGGCAGGGCTTCGCCGAGCTCTACGGAGGAGGAGGAGGTGTTGGAGAGGGAGAGGGAGGCGCCAAGGACCAGGGTGCGGCTGCCCCCCTCCCCTCCCCCCTTTATATAGCCCCCTAGGGGGGGCGGCCCTAGGAGATGCAATCTCCTAGGGGGGCGGCGGCCAAGGGGTGGGGCTTGCCCCCCAAGCAAGGGGGCGCCCCCCCTTTTAGGGTTTCCCCACCCTAGGCGCATGGGCCTCTAGGGGCTGGTTCCCCTTGGCCCATGTAGGCCAAGGCGCACCCCCTAGAGCCCATGTGGCCCCCTGAGGCAGGTGGCCCCATCCGGTGGACCCCCCGGGACCCTCCGGTGGTCCCGGTACAATACCGATAACCCCAAAACTTGTCCCGATGGCCAAAATAGCACTTTCTATATATAATTCTTTACCTCCGGACCATTCCGAAACTCCTCGTGACGTCCGGGATCTCATCCGGGACTCTGAACAACATTCGGGTTACTGCATATACATATCTTCACAACCCTAGCGTCACCGAACCTTAAGTGTGTAGACCCTACGGGTTCGGGAGACATGCAGACATGACCGAGACGGCTCTCGGGCAATAACCAACAGCGGGATCTGGATACCCATGTTGGCTCCCACATGCTCCACGATGATCTCATCGGATGAACCACGATGTCGAGGATTCAATTAATCCCGTATACGATTCCCTTTGTCAATCGGTATTTTACTTGCCCGAGATTCGATCGTCGGTATCCCATTACCTCGTTCAATCTCGTTACCGGCAAGTCACTTTACTCGTACCGTAATGCATGATCCCGTGATCAAACACTTTGATCATATTGAGCTCATTATGATGATGCATTACTGAGTGGGCCCGGTGATACCTCTCCGTCAAGCGGAGTGACAAATCCCAGTCTCGATCCGTGTCAACCCAACAGACACTTTCGGAGATACCCGTAGTATACCTTTATAGTCACCCAATTACGTTGTGACGTTTGGCACACCCAAAGCACTCCTACGGTATCCGGGAGTTACACGATCTCATGGTCTAAGGAAAGGATACTTGACACTGGAAAACTCTAGCAAACGAACTATGCGATCTTATGCTATGTTTAGGATTGGGTCTCATCCATCACATCATTCTCCTAATGATGTGATCTCGTTATCATTGACATCCAATGCCCATAGTCAGGAAACCATGACTATCTGTTGATCAACGAGCTAGTCAACTAGAGGCTTACTAGGGACACGTTGTTGTCTGTTATTCACACATGTATTACGATTTCCGGATAACACAATTATAGCACGAATAAAGACAATTATCATGAACAAGGAAATATAATAATAATGCTTTTATTATTGCCTCTAGGGCATATTTCCAACAGTCTCCCACTTGCACTAGAGTCAATAATCTAGTTACATTGTGATGAATCGAACACCCATAGAGTTCTGGTGCTGATCATGTTTTGCCTTAGGGAGAGGTTTAGTCAACGGATCTGCGACATTCAGATCCGTGTGCACTTTACAAATTTCTATGTCTCCATCTTGAACATTTTCACGAATGGAGTTGAAGCGACGCTTGATGTGCCTGGTCTTCTTGTGAAACCTGGGCTCCTTGGCAAGTGCAATAGCTCCAGTGTTGTCACAGAAGAGTTTAATTGGCCCCGACGCATTGGGTATGACTCCGAGGTCGGTGATGAACTCCTTCACCCAAATTGCTTCATGTGCTGCCTCCGAGGCTGCCATGTACTCCGCTTCACATGTAGATCCTGCCACAACGCTCTGCTTGCAACTGCACCAGCTTACTGCCCCACCATTCAAAATATACACGTATCCGGTTTGTGACTTAGAGTCATCCAGATCTGTGTCGAAGCTAGCGTCGACGTAACCCTTTACGACGAGCTCTTCGTCACCTCCATAAACGAGAAACATTTCCTTAGTCCTTTTCAGGTACTTCAGGATATTCTTGACCGCTGTCCAGTGTTCCTTGCCAGGATTACTTTGGTACCTTCCTACCAAACTTACGGCAAGGTTTACATCAGGTCTGGTACACAGCATGGCATACATAATAGAACCTATGGCTGAGGCATAGGGGATGACACTCATCTCTTCTATATCTTCTGCCGTGGTCGGACATTGAGCTGAGCTCAATTTCACACCTTGTAACACAGGTAAGAACCCCTTCTTAGATTGATCCATATTGAACTTCTTCAATATCTTTTCAAGGTATGTGCTTTGTGAAAGACCTATGAGGCGTCTCGATCTATCTCTATAGATCTTGATGCCTAATATATAAGCAGCTTCTCCAAGGTCCTTCATTGAAAAACTTTTATTCAAGTAGGCCTTAATGCTGTCCAAGAGTTCTATATCATTTCCCATCAAAAGTATGTCGTCTACATATAATATGAGAAATGCTACAGAGCTCCCACTCACTTTCTTGTAAACGCAGGCTTCTCCATAAGTCTGCGTAAACCCAAACGCTTTGATCATCTCATCAAAGCGAATGTTCCAACTCCGAGATGCTTGCACCAGCCCATAAATCGAGCGTTGGAGCTTGCACACCTTGTCAGCATTCTTAGGATCGACAAAACCTTCCGGCTGCATCATATACAATTCTTCCTTAAGGAAACCATTAAGGAATGCCGTTTTGACGTCCATTTGCCATATTTCATAATCGTAGAATGCGGCAATTGCTAACATGATTCGGACGGACTTCAGCTTCGCTACCGGTGAGAAAGTCTCATCGTAGTCAATTCCTTGAACTTGTCGATAACCCTTAGCGACAAGCCGAGCTTTATAGATGGTCACATTACCATCCGCGTCTGTCTTCTTCTTAAAGATCCATTTATTTTCTATGGCTCGCCGCTCAACGGGCAAGTCAGTCAAAGTCCATACTTCGTTTTCATACATGGATCCTATCTCGGATTTCATGGCTTCCAGCCATTTTTCGGAATCTGGGCCCGCCATTGCTTCCTCATAGTTCGAAGGTTCACCGTTGTCTAACAACATGATTTCCAAGATAGGGTTGCCGTACCACTCTGGTGCGGAACGTGTCCTTGTGGACCTTCGAATTTCAGTAGGAGCTTGATTAGAAGTATCTTGATCATTATCATTAATTTCCTCTCTAGTCGGTGCAGGCACCTCAGGAACGTTTTCTTGAGTTTCGCCATTTTCCGGTTCAAGAGGTAACACTTCATCAAGTTCTACTTTCCTCCCACTTACTTCTTTCGAGAGAAACACTTTCTCTAGAAAGGATCCATTCTTGGCAACAAAGATCTTGCCTTCGGATCTGAGGTAGAAGGTATACCCAACAGTCTCTTTAGGGTATCCTATGAAGACGCATTTTTCCGACTTGGGTTCGAGCTTTTCAGGTTGAAGTTTCTTGACATAAGCATCGCATCCCCAAACTTTTAGAAACGATAGCTTAGATTTCTTCCCAAACCATAATTCATACGGTGTCGTCTCAACGGATTTCGACGGAGCCCTATTTAAAGTGAATGCGGCAGTCTCTAAAGCATAGCCCAAAAAGATAGCGGTAAATCGGTAAGAGACATCATAGATCGTACCATATCTAATAGAGTGCGATTACAACGTTCGGACACACCATTACGCTGAGGTGTTCCAGGCGGCGTGAGTTGTGAAACTATTCCACATTTTCTTAAGTGTGTGCCAAATTCATGACTCAAGTATTCTCCTCCACGACCTGATCGTAGAAACTTGATCTTTCTATCACGTTGATTTTCAACCTCACTCTGAAATTCCTTGAACTTTTCAAAGGTCTCAGACTTATGTTTCATTAAGTAGATATACCCATATCTACTCAAGTCATCAGTGAGGGTGAGAACATAACGATAGCCACCGCGAGCCTCAACACTCATTGGACCGCACACATCGGTATGTATGATTTCCAATAAGTTGGTTGCTCGCTCCATTGTTCCTGAGAACGGAGTCTTGGTCATTTTACCCATGAGGCATGGTTCGCACGTGTCAAATGATTCATAATCAAGAGACTCTAAAAGTCCATCTGCATGGAGCTTCTTTATGCGTTTGACACCTATGTGACCAAGGCGACAGTGCCACAAATATGTGGGACTATTGTTATCAACTTTAACTCTTTTGGTATTCACACTATGAATATGTGTATCATCACGTACGAGATTCATTAAGAATAAACCATTAACCATCGGAGCATGACCATAAAACATATCTCTCATATAAATAGAACAACCATTATTCTCGGATTTAAATGAGTAGCCATCTCGAACTAAACGAGATCCAGACACAATGTTCATGCTCAAACTTGGCACTAAATAACAATTATTGAGGTTTAAAACTAATCCCGTAGGTAAATGTAGAGGTAGCGTGCCGACGGCGATCACATCGACCTTGGAACCATTCCCGACGCGCATCGTCACCTCGTCCTTTGCCAGTCTCCGTTTATTCCGCAGCTCCTGCTTTGAGTTACAAATGTGAGCAACTGCACCGGTATCAAATACCCAAGAGCTACTACGAGTACTGGTAAGGTACACATCAATTACATGTATATCACATATACCTTTTGTTTTGCCGGCCTTCTTGTCCGCTAAGTATTTGGGGCAGTTCCGCTTCTAGTGACCACTTCCCTTGCAATAAAAACACTCAGTCTCGGGCTTGGGTCCATTCTTTGGCTTCTTCCCGGCAACTTGCTTACCGGGCGCGGCAACTTCCTTGCCGTCCTTCTTGAAGTTCTTCTTACCCTTGCCCTTCTTGAACTTAGTGGTTTTATTCACCATCAACACTTGATGTTCCTTCTTGATTTCTACCTCTGCTGATTTCAGCATAGCATATACCTCAGGAATGGTCTTTACCATCCCCTGCATGTTGTAGTTCATCACAAAGCTCTTGTAGCTTGGTGGAAGCGACTGGAGGATTCTGGCAATGACCGCTTCATCCGGGAGATTAACTTCCAGTTGAGTCAAGCGGTTGTGCAACCCAGACATCTTGAGTATGTGTTCACTGACAGAGCTATTTTCCTCCATCTTACAGCTAAAGAATTTGTCGGAGACTTCATATCTCTCGACCCAGGCATGAGCTTGGAAAACCATTTTCAGCTCTTCGAACATCTCATATGCTCCATGTCTCTCAAAACGCTTTTGGATCCCCGGCTCTAAGCTGTAAAGCATGCCGCACTGAACGAGGGAGTAATCATCGGAACGTGACTGCCAAGCGTTCATAACGTCTTGTTCTGCAGGGAGAATAGGTGCGTCACCCAGCGGTGCTCGTAGGACATAATCTTTCTTGGAAGCTATGAGGATGATCCTCAGGTTCCGGACCCAGTCCGTATAGTTGCTGCCATCGTCTTTCAGCTTGGTTTTCTCTAGGAACACGTTGAAGTTGAGGACTACGTTGACCATTTGATCTACAAGACATATTGTAAATATTTTAGACTAAGTTCATGATAATAAAGTTCATCTAATCAAATTATTTAATGAACTCCCACTTAGATAGACATCCCTCTTCTAGTCATCTAAGTATTACATGATCCGAGCCAACTAGGCCGTGTCCGATCATCACGTGAGACGGACTAGTCAACATCAGTGAACATCTTCATGTTGATCGTATCTTCTATACGACTCATGCTCGACCTTTCGGTCTTCTGTGTTCCGAGGCCATGTCTGTACATGCTAGGCTCGTCAAGTCAACCTAAGTGTTTGCATGTGTAAATCTGTCTTACACCCGTTGTATGTGAACGTTAGAATCTATCACACCCGATCATCACGTGGTGCTTCGAAACAACGAACTGTCGCAACGGTGCACAGTTAGGGGGAACACTTCTTGAAATTATTATGAGGGATCATCTTATTTACTACCGTCGTTCTAAGTAAACAAGATGCAAAACATGATAAACATCACATGCAATCAAATAATAAACGTGACATGATATGGCCAATATCACATAGCTCCTTTGATCTCCATCTTGGGTCTCCATGATCATCTTGTCACCGGCTTGACACCATGATCTCCATCATCATGATCTCCATCATCATGATCTCCATCATCGTGTCTCCGTGAAGTTGCTCGCCAGCTATTACTTCTACTACTATGGCTAACGCGTTTAGCAATAAAGTAAAGTAATTTACATGGCGTTTCTCAATGACACGCAGGTCATACAAAAAATAAAGACAACTCCTATGGCTCCTGCCGGTTGTCATACTCATCGACATGCAAGTCGTGATTCCTATTACAATAGCATGAACATCTCATACATCACATATAGATCATTCATCATTCATCACAACTTTGGCCATATCATATCACAAAGCACTTGCTGCAATAACAAGTTAGACGTCCTCTAATTGTTGTTGCAAGTTTTACGTGGCTGAATTAGGGTTCTAGCAAGAACGTTTTCTTACCTACGTGAAAGCCACAACGTGATTTGTCAACTTCTATTTACCCTTCATAAGGACCCTTTTCATCGAATCCGCTCCAACTAAAGTGGGAGAGACAGACACCCGCCAGCCACCTTATGCAACTAGTGCATGTTAGTTGGTGGAACCGGTCTCACGTAAGCGTACGTGTAAGGTTGGTCCGGGCCGCTTCATCCCACAATACCGCTGAAGCAAGATAAGACTAGTAGCGGCAAGAAAGTTGACAACATCTACGCCCACAACAAATTGTGTTCTACTCGTGCAATAGAGAACTACGCATAGACCTAGCTCATGATGCCACTGTTGGGGAACGTTGCAGAAAATTAAAATTTTTCCTACGGTTTCACCAAGATCCATCTATGAGTTCATCTAAGCAACGAGTCATGGGAGAGAGATTACATCTACATACCACTTTGTAGATCGCGAGCGGAAGCGTCCAACGAACGGGGATGAGGTAGTCGTACACGACGTGATCCAAATCACCGGAGATCTTAGCACCGAACGGAAGGCACCTCCGCGTTCAACACACGTACGGTCAGCGTAACGTCTCCTTCTTCTTGATCCAGCAAGGCAAAGGAGAGGTTGGGGAAGATGGCTCCAGCAGCAGCATGACGGCGTGGTGATGGTGGAGCTGCAGTACTCCGGCAGGGCTTCGCCGAGCTCTATGGAGGAGGAGGAGGTGTTGGAGAGGGAGAGGGAGGCGCCAAGGACCAGGGTGCGGCTGCCCCCCTCCCCTCCCCCCTTTATATAGCCCCCTAGGGGGGGCGCCGGCCCTAGGAGATGCAATCTCCTAGGGGGGCGGCGGCCAAGGGGTGGGGCTTGCCCCCCAAGCAAGGGGGCGCCCCCCTTTTAGGGTTTCCCCACCCTAGGCACATGGGCCTCTAGGGGCTGGTTCCCCTTGGCCCATGTAGGCCAAGGCGCACCCCCTAGATCCCATGTGGCCCCCCGAGGCAGGTGGCCCCACCCGGTGGACCCCCCGGGACCCTCCGGTGGTCCCGGTACAATACCGATAACCCCGAAACTTGTCCCGATGGCCAAAATAGCACTTTCTATATATAATTCTTTACCTACGGACCATTCCGAAACTCCTCGTAACGTCCGGGATCTCATCCGGGACTCCGAACAACATTCGGGTTACTGCATATACATATCTTCACAACCCTAGCGTCACCGAACCTTAAGTGTGTAGACCCTACGGGTTCGGGAGACATGCAGACATGACCGAGACGGCTCTCGGGCAATAACAAACAGCGGGATCTGGATACCCATGTTGGCTCCCACATGCTCCACGATGATCTCATCGGATGAACCACGATGTCGAGGATTCAATTAATCCCGTATACGGTTCCCTTTGTCAATCGGTATTTTACTTGCCCGAGATTCGATCGTCGGTATCCCAATACCTCGTTCAATCTCGTTACCGGCAAGTCACTTTACTCGTACCGTAATGCATGATCCCGTGATCAAACACTTTGATCATATTGAGCTCATTATGATGATGCATTATTGAGTGGGCCCGGTGATACCTCTCCGTCAAGCGGAGTGACAAATCCCAGTCTCGATCCGTGTCAACCCAACAGACACTTTCGTAGATACCCGTAGTATACCTTTATAGTCACCCAGTTACGTTGTGACGTTTGGCACACCCAAAGCACTCCTACGGTATCCGGGAGTTACACGATCTCATGGTCTAAGGAAAGGATACTTGACACTGGAAAACTCTAGCAAACGAACTATGCGATCTTATGCTATGTTTAGGATTGGGTCTCGTCCATCACATCATTCTCCTAATGATGTGATCTCGTTATCATTGACATCCAATGCCCATAGTCAGGAAACCATGACTATCTGTTGATCAACGAGCTAGTCAACTAGAGGCTTACTAGGGACACGTTGTTGTCTGTTATTCACACATGTATTACGATTTCCGGATAACACAATTATAGCACGAATAAAGACAATTATCATGAACAAGGAAATATAATAATAATGCTTTTATTATTGCCTCTAGGGCATATTTCCAACATACCGGAACCCCCCGGGGGAAGTATGGGCCTTATTGGGCCGCGAGGGGAGAGAGAGGTCCGCGCCAGGAGGTGGCGCGCCCCCCCATGGGCAGTCCGAATTGGACAAGGAGGGGGGGCGCGGCCCCCCTTTCCCTCTCCCTCTCCCTCTCTTTCCTTCCCCTTCCTCCCTCCTAGTTGGACTAGGAAAGGGGAGTCCTACTCCTACTAGGAGGAGGACTCCCCCTCCCTTGGCGCGCCTCTAGGGCCGGCCGGCCCTCCCCCTTTGCTCCTTTATATACGGGGGCAGCGGGGCACCCCAAGACACACAAGTTGATCCTTGAGATCGTTCCTTAGCCGTGTGCGGTGCCCCCCTCCACCATATTCCACCTCGGTCATATCATTGCGGTGCTTAGGCGAAGCCCTGCATCGATAGTTCATCAAGATCGTCACCACGCCGTCGTGCTGACGGAACTCATCCCCGGAGGTTTTGCTGGATCGAGACCCGGGGACGTCATCGAGCTGTACGTGTGTCAAGAACTCGGAGGCGCCGGAGTAACGGCGCTTGGATCGGTCGGATCGCGAGGAGGACGTACGACTACTTCCTCTATGTTGTGTCAACGCTTCTGCTTCAGTCTACGAGGGTACGTAGGCAACACTCTCCCCTCTCGTTGCTATGCATCACCATGATCTTGCGTGTGCGTAGGAATTTTTTTGAAATTACTACGTTCCCCAACAGTGGTATCCGAGCCTAGGTTTTTATGGTTTGATGTTTTGCACGAGTAGACCACAAGTGAGTTGTGGACGATACAAGTCATACTGCCTACCAGCATGTCATACTTTGGTTCGGCGGTATTGTTGGATGAAGCGGCCCGGACCGACATTACGCGTACGCTTACGCGAGACTGGTTCTACCGCCGTGCTTTGCACACAGGTGGCTGGCGGGTGTCAGTTTGTCCAACTTTAGTTGAACCGAGTATGGCTACGCCCGGTCCTTGAGAAGGTTAAAACAGAGTCTATTTGACAAACTATCGTTGTGGTTTTGATGCGTAGGTGAGATTAGTTCTTGCTTAAGCCCGTAGCAGCCACGTAAAATTTGCAACAAACAAAGTAGAGGACGTCTAACTTGTTTTTGCAGGGCATGTTGTGATGTGATATGGTCAAGACATGATGCTATATTTTATTGTATGAGATGATCATGTTTTGTAACCGAGTTATCGGCAACCGGCGGAGCCGTATGGTTGTCGCTTTATTGTATGCAATGCAATCGCCCTGTAATGCTTTACTTTATCACTAAGCGGTAGCGATAGTCGTAGAAGCATAAGATTGGCGAGACGACAACGATGCTACGATGGAGATCAAGGTGTCGCGCCGGTGACGATGGTGATCATGATGGTGCTTCGGAGATGGAGATCACAAGCACAAGATGATGATGGCCATATCATATCACTTATATTGATTGCATGTGATGTTTATCTTTTTTATGCATCTTATCTTGCTTTGATTGATGGTAGCATTATAAGATGATCTCTCACTAAATTATCAAGAAGTGTTCCCCCCGAGTATGCACTGTTGCCAAAGTTCGTCGTGCCCAGACACCACGTGATGATCGGGTGTGATAAGCTCTACGTCCATCTACAACGGGTGCAAGCCAGTTTTGCACACGCAGAATACTCGGGTTATACTTGACGAGCCTAGCATATGCAGATATGGCCTCGGGACACGGAGACCGAAAGGTCGAGCGTGAATCATATAGTAGATATGATCAACATAGTGATGTTCACCATTGAAAACTACTCCATTTCACGTGATGATCGGTTATGGTTTAGTTGATTTGGATCACGTGATCACTTGGAGGATTAGAGGGATGTCTATCTAAGTGGGAGTTCTTAAGTAATATGATTAATTGAACTTTAATTTATCATGAACTTAGTCCTAGTAATATTAGCATATCTATGTTGTAGATCAATAGCTCGCGTTGTTGCTTCCCTGTGTTTATTTTGATACGTTCCTAGAGAAAATTGTGTTGAAAAATATTAGTAGCAATGATGCGGATTGAATCCGTGATCTGAGGTTTATCCTCATTGCTGCACAGAAGAATTATGTCCTTAATGCACCGCTAGGTGACAGACCTATTGCAGGAGCAGATGCAGACGTTATGAACGTTTGGCTAGCTCAATATGATGACTACTTGATAGTTTAGTGCACCATGCTTAACGGCTTAGAATCGGGACTTCAAAGACATTTTGAACGTCATGGACCATATTAGATGTTCCAGTAGTTGAAGTTAATATTTCAAGCAAATACCCGAGTTGAGAGATATGAAGTCTCCAACAAGTTCTATAGCTAAAAGATGGAGGAGAATCGCTCAACTAGTGAGCATGTGCTCAGATTGTCTGGGTACTACAATCACTTGAATCAAGTGGGAGTTAATCTTCCAGATAACATAGTGATTGACAGAATTCTCTAGTCACCATCACCAAGTTAGTAGAACTTCGTGATAAACTATAGTATGCAAGGGATGACGAAAAACGACTCCCGAGCTTTTCATGACGATGAAATCGATGAAGGTAGAAATCAAGAAAGAGCATCAAGTGTTGATGGTTGACAAGATCACTAGTTTCAAGAAAAGGGCAAAGGGAAAAAGGGGAACTTCAAGAAGAACAGCAAGCAAGTTGCTGCTCAAGTGAAGAAGCCCAAGTCTAGTCCTAAGCCTGAGACTAAGTGCTTCTACTGCAAAGGGACTGGTCACTGGAAGCGGAATTACCCCAAGTGATTGGCGGATAAGAAGGATGGCAAAGTGAACATAAGTATATTTGATATACATGTTATTGATGTGTACTTTGCTAGTGTTTATAGCAACCCCTCAGTATTTGATACTAGTTCAGTTGCTAAGATTAGTAACTCGAAACGGGAGTTGCAGAATAAACAGAGACTAGTTAAGGGTGAAGTGACGATGTATGTTGGAAGTAGTTCCAAGATTGATATGATCATCATCGCACACTCCCTATACTTTCGGGATTAGTGTTGAAACTAAATAAGTGTTATTTGGTGTTTGCGTTGAGCATGAATATGATTTGATCATGTTTATTGCAATACGGTTATTCATTTAAGTTAGAGAACAATTGTTGTTCTGTTTACATGAGTAAAACCTTCTATGGTCATACACACCAACGAAAATGGTTTGTTGGATCTCGATCGTAGTGATACACATATTCATAATATTGAAGCCAAAAGATGCAAAGTTAATAATGATAGTGCAAATTGTTTGTGGCACTGCCGTTTAGGTCATATTGGTGTAAAGAGCATGAAGAAACTCCATGCTGATGGACTTTTGGAATCACTTGATTATGAATCACTTGATGCTTGCGAACCATGCCTTATGGGCAAGATGACTAAAACGCCGTTCTCCGGAACAATGGAGCGAGCAACAGATTTGTTGGAAATCATACATACTGATGTATGTGGTCCGATGAATATTAAGGCTCGCGACAAGTATCATTATTTTCAGAACTTCACAGATGATTTGAGCAGATGTGGGTATATCTACTTGATGAAACATAAGTCTGAAACGTTTGAAAAGTTCAAAGAATTTCAGAGTGAAGTGGAGAATCATCGTAACAAGAAAATAAAAGTTTCTACGATATGATCGCAGAGGTAAAATATTTGAGTTACGAGTTTGGCCTTCAGTTAAAACCATGTGGAATAGTTTCACAAATTCATGCCACCTGGAACACCACAGCATAATGGTGTGTCCGAACGTCATAACCGTACTTTATTGGATATAGTACAATCTATGATGTTTCTTACCGATTTACCAATATCGTTTTGGGATCATGCATTAGAGACAGCTGCATTCACGTTAAAAGGGGCACCATCTAAAGTCCGTTGAGACGACACAATATGAACTATGGTTTGGCAAGAAACCAAAGTTGTCGTTTCTTAAAGTTTGGGATTGTGATGCTTATATGAAAAGGTTTCATCCAGATAAGCTCAAACCCAAATCGGAGAAATATGTCTTCATAGGATACCCAAAGGAGACAGTTGGGTACACCTTCTATCACAGATCCGAAGGCAAGACATTCGTTGCTGAGAATGGATACTTTCTAGAGAAGAAGTTTCTCTCGAAAGAAGTGAGTGGGAGGAAAGTAGAACTTGATGAGGTAACTGTACCTGCTCCCTTATTGTAAAGTAGTACATCACAGAAATCTGTTTCTGTAGCACCTACACCAATTAGTGAGGAAGCTGATGATGTTGATCATGAAACTTCAGATCAAGTTACTACAGAACCTCGTAGATCAACCAGAGTGAGATCCGCACCAGAGTGGTACGGCAATCCTATTCTGGAAGTCATGCTACTAGATCATGACGAACCTACGAACTATGAAGAAGCGATGGTGAGCCCAGATTCCGCAAAGTGGTTTGAGGCCATGAAATCTGAGATGGGATCCATGTATAAGAGCAAAGTATGGACTTTGATGGATTTGCCCGATGATCGGCAAGCCATAGAAAATAAATGGATCTTCAAGAGGAAGACAGACGCTGATAGTAGTGTTACTATCTAAAAAGCTAGAATTGTCGCTGAGATGGGATCCATGTATGACAACAAAGTATGGACTTTGGTTGATTTGCCTGAGGGTCGGCAAGCAAAAGAGAACAAGTGGATCTTTAAGAAGAAGACTGACGCTGACGGTAATGTTACTGTCTACAAAGCTAGAATTGTCGCAAAAGGTTTTCGATAAGTTCAAGGTGTTGACTATGATGAGAGTTTCTCACTCGTATCTATGCTTAAGTCTGTCTGAATCATGTTAGCAATTGCCACATTTTATGAAATCTGGCAAATGGATAAACAAAACTGCATTCCTTAATGGAGCTATTAAAGAAGAGTTGTATATGATGCAACCAGAAGGTTTTGTCAATCCTAAAGGTGTTAAAAAAGTGTGCAAGCTCCAGCGATCCATCTATGGACTGGTGCAAGCATCTCGGAGTTGGAATATACGCTTTGATGAGTTGATCAAAGCATATAGTTTTATACAGACTTGCGGTGAAGCCTGTATTTACAAGAAAGTGAGTGGGAGCACTACAACATTTCTGATAAGTATATGTGAATGACATATTGTTGATCAGAAATAATGTAGAATTATTCTGCAAAGCATAAAGGAGTGTCTGAAAGGAGTTTTTCAAAGAAAGACCTCGGTGAAGCTGCTTACATATTGAACATCAAGATCTATAGAGATAGATGAAGACGCTTGATAAGTTTTTTCAATGAGTACATACCTTAACAAGATTTTGAAGTAGTTCAAAATGGAAAAGTCAAAGAAAGAGTTCTTGCCTGTGTTACAAGGTGTGAAATTGAGTAAGACTCAAAACCCGACCATGGTAGAAGATAGAAAGAGAATGAAAATCATTCCCTATGCCTCAGCCATAGGTTCTATAAAGTATGCCATGCTGTGTACCAGATCTATTGTATACCCTACACTGAGTTAAGCAAGGGAGTACAATGGTGATCTAGGAGTAGATCACTGTACAGCGGTCAGAATTATCCTTAGTAGAATAAGGATATGTTTCTCGATTATGGACGTGACAAAAGGTTCGTCGTAAAGGGTTACGTCGATGCAAGTTTGGACACCGATCTGGATGACTCTAAGTCTCGATCTAGATACATATTGAAAGTGGGAGCAATTAGCTAGAGTAGCTCCGTGCAGAGCATTGTAGACATAGAAAATTGCAAAATACATAACAGATCTAAATGTGAAAGACCCGTTGACTAAGATTCTCTCACAAGCAAAACATGATCACACCTTAGTACTCTTTGGGTGTTAATTACATAGCGATGTGAACTAGATTACTGAATCTAGTAAACCCTTTTGGATGTTGGTCACATGGCGATGTGAACTATGGGTGTTAATCACATGGTGATGTGAACTATTGCTGTTAAATCACATGGCGATGTGAACTAGATTATTGACTCTAGTGCAAGTGGGAGACTGAAGGAAATATGCCCTAGAGGCAATAATAAAGTTATTATTTATTTCCTTACATATCATGATAAATGTTTATTATTCATGCTAGAATTGTATTAACCGGAAACATAATACATGTGTGGATACATAGACAAACAGAGTGTCACTAGTATGCCTCTACTTGACTAGCTTGTTAATCAAAGATGGTTAAGTTTCCTAACCATAGACAAAGGAGTTGTCATTTGATTAACAAGGTCACATCATTAGTTGAATGATCTGATTGACATGACCCATTCCATTAGCTTAGCACCCGATCGTTTAGTATGCTGCTATTGCTTTTATCCATGACTTATACATGTTCCTATGACTATGAGATTATGCAACTCCCGTTTACCGTAGGAACACTTTGTGTGCTACCAAACGTCACAACGTAACTGGGTGATTATAAAGGTGCTCTACAGGTGTCTCCGAAAGTATTTGTTGGGTTGGCGTATTTCAAGATTGGGATTTGTCACTCCGAATGTCGGAGAGGTATCTCAGGGCCTTCTCGGTAATGCACATCACATAAGCCTTGCCAGCATTGCAACTAATGAGTTAATTGCGGGATGATGTATTACGGAACGAGTAAAGAGACTTGCCGGTAACGAGATTGAACTAGGTATTGGATACCGACGATCGAATCTCGGGAAAGTAACATACCGATGGCAAAGGGAACGACGTATGTTGTTATGCGGTCTGACCGATAAAGATCTTCGTAGAATATGTAGGAGCAAAAATGGGCATCCAGGTCCCGCTATTGTTTATTGACCGGAGAGGTGTCTCGGTCATGTCTATATTGTTCTCGAACCGTAGGGTCCGCACGCTTAAGGTTACGATGACAGTTATTATGAGTTTATGCATTTTGATGTACCGAAGGAGTTCGGAGTCCCGGATGTGATCACGGACATGACGAGGAGTCTCGGAATGGTCGAGACGTAAAGATTGATATATTGGACGGCTATGTTCGGACATCAGAATGGTTCCGAGTGGTTTCGGATAATACCGGAGTGCCGGAGGGGTTACCGGAACCCCCCGGGGGAAGTATGGGCCTTATTGGGCCGCGAGGGGAGAGAGAGGGCCGCGCCAGGAGGTGGCGCGCGCCCCCCCATGGGCAGTCTGAATTGGACAAGGAGGGGGGGCGCGGCCCCCCTTTCCCTCTCCCTCTCCCTCTCTTTCCTTCCCCCTTCCTCCCTCCTAGTTGGACTAGGAAAGGGGAGTCCTACTCCTACTAGGAGGAGGACTCCCCCTCCATTGGCGCGCCTCTAGGGCCGGCCGGCCCTCCCCCTTGCTCCTTTATATACGGGGGCAGGGGGGCACCCCAAGACACACAAGTTGATCCTTGAGATCGTTCCTTAGCCATGTGCGGTGCCCCCCTCCACCATATTCCACCTCGGTCATATCATTGTGGTGCTTAGGCGAAGCCCTGCGTCGATAGTTCATCAAGATCGTCACCACGCCGTCGTGTTGACGGAACTCATCCCCGGAGGTTTTGCTGGATCGAGACCCGGGGACGTCATCGAGCTGTACGTGTGTCAAGAACTCGGAGGCGCCGGAGTAACGGCGCTTGGATCGGTCGGATCGCGAGGAGGACGTACGACTACTTCATCTATGTTGTGTCAATGCTTCCGCTTCGGTCTACGAGGGTACGTAGACAACACTCTCCCCTCTCGTTGCTATGCATCACCATGATCTTGCGTGTGCGTAGGATTTTTTTTGAAATTACTACGTTTCCCAACAGAACGATGCAGCGGCGATGTGACTAATGTGAACAGAACTCGAAACTCTAAACGAACTAAACACTAAGACCAGCAACTCAACACGACGATGCAACCGATAATTCAATAATGCAAGCAATGAAAAGAAAATTGCAAAGGCTCAGACTGGCTTGGACAAAAGGATGAATAGATCAAACTTTTTTGTGGCTTTTTCTTGGACAATAGGTAAGAAGATAAATCTAATGTAGGGAAAACTGGAAATTCTCACCGAGCAACCTGAAAACTGATACCACTTGATAAGGACCCACAGCCCCTGCTGCTATACATACTGGACCAATTACTAGAGCTCGCGCACGCCAATTGAATTATCAGTTACTTTCGTTTCTTGGTAATGATTCTAATGTTCATGAGAATATGATGCTGCCTAAATTGGATACATTTGTTTTGCTTACAAATGAAGGGCCTAGCTTGGAGAAGGATGATCATTGGAGGAAGAACAAGCATGGAGTTGATGGCATGCGCAAGGGAGACAAGAACAGAGTTTCAAGTGATGATTTCAGGACTTTGAAGCCACCATAATGAGTGCATGAAGCCTTGGACGAAATATACAAGATGCCACTTCATAATTTTCGTTCAGAGGCTATTCTAGGTGCTGTGTCATCTTCTTTTTGGGCCAGGCCCATGTAATTTCGAAATACTTCAATATAGGCTGTTTTTAGAGTCCGTATGTGTGGGGAAACAAGAGTTAGGGTGGGTTTCGGACCCCTCCTCCAAGGGCCACGAAATTCCCCCCCTCTTCCTCCATATATACAGCCCCTAGGGCATCGTTTAGACTTTGGGTTTTGTTTAGGTCAAAAGTTTGCCATAACTGCAACTTCGCGTACTTCGTCTGTGTTCAACGACCAGACCAAGGCGTCACAGAACCCCACCTTCATTAATAAAGCTTTCCTCTTATATTCGCAATATCCAGATTGCAATCTTAGTTTCTTGCTTGTTCTTCGTTTGCTTGCAGGAAACAGGCCCTCGTGGTCAGGTTGATCGTGCTCCGGCGTGGTCAATAACCCTCGGAAGTTGGTTTAGCGATTGCTAAGGCGCGACGTCTCGCACGTTCGTAGTCGGATCGTCAAGGTCGACTCCCACAGAAACGATAGTGACCATCTCATCGAAACATCGGGACACCTTTGCCTCTATCACCCAAGCTTGGGCCTTTTCGTATCATAAGCATAATCACTCTCATCATTAATAGTATGGATAGGACCAATAGTATAGCAATTATCATATTCTTCCAAGCGAGTGCCAAAAAGATTTTCAAGATCAGAAGGGGTATCATTATCTTCCCAATCATAATCATCACAACAAGCAATAGGCATAACGAGATCATCATCACGTGTATCATCTTCATTTTCATGAGGCACAACAATAATAGGAGCAACTTTATTTGGGGGAGATACCTTTTTACCTCTCTTCCTTTTTCTTTTCTTATTCTTCACCTCATGTGTGGGTTCAATCCTCTTTTTGGAGCTCCTTATTAATGAGATTTGTTGATTAGAAGGCTCCTCCTCGTTACCTGATTCGTCATAAGAAATAATAGGAGGATATTGGGAAGTCTCTTCCCTTTCATTAGTATTCTCTTCATCTTCTATTTGTTTTCTTTTCTTTATGTAATTGGCAATATAAGGATTTTAAATACAATTCACCGCACAATACATATAAATCTTCTCTAGATCAAAATCAAGAAATTTGTCAAGATTAAATTTTGGAATACCCTCAGTTATACGTTTAATTTCTTCGTAGCCCAAAAAAAGGCTAAGCTCTTTATGATGATCAAGGGTAATCAAATTATCACAATATTTGGACACGACTTGATCATGAAACAAATAGCATTGGAGCTTTAAATGACCATGTTCATTGTAAAGTTCACAAGGGGTACTATAAATATTGAATCTTTCAGCGCATTCATCTAGCTCTTCTTGCAACAATTTGGTTTCTAAGTACTTATGCCTCTTGCAATATCTATCTTCCCTATTTGGTGTGTACTTACAAACCCAATCTACTCCACAAAAATTGACATGTTTATTGGAGACATTTTCATCATAACTAGTGCAATCATCATTAGCATCATGGATATTCAAAGAATTCGTACTAACAACATTGCAATCATGCTCATCATTCAAATATTTAGTGCCAAACATTTTAGAGATTCTTCTTCTAGCACTTGAGCACAATTGTCCTTTCCATCATACTCACGAAAGATATTAAAAAGATGAAGTGTATGAGATAAACTCAATTCCATTTTTTAGTTTTATTTTATAATAGTAACTAGTGATAAAACAAGAAACAAAAAGATTCGATTGCAAGATCTAAAGATATACCTTCACTTACCTAGCCTCCCCGGCAACGGCGCCAGAAAAGAGCTTGACGTCTACTACACAACCTTCTTCTTGTAGACGTTGTTGGGCCTGCAAGTGCACAGGTTTGTAGGACAGTAGCAAATTTCCCTCAAGTGGATGACCTAAGGTTTATCAATCCGTAGGAGGCGTAGGATGAAGATGGTCTCTCTCAAGCAACCCTGCAACCAAATAACAAAGAGTCTCTTGTGTCCCCAACACACCCAATACAATGGTAAATTGTATAGGTGCACTAGTTCGGCAAAGAGATGGTGATACAAGTGCAATATGGATGGTAGATAAAGGTTTTTGTAAACTGAAATAATAAAAACAACAAGGTAACAAGTGGTAAAAGTGAGGGTAAACGGTATTGCAATGGTAGGAAACAAGGCCTAGGGTTCATACTTTCACTAGTGTAAGTTCTCTTAACAATAATAACATAGATAGATCATATAACAATCCCTCAACATGCAACAAAGAGTCACTCCGAAGCCACTAATAGCGGAGAACAAACGTAGAGATTATGGTAGGGTACAAAACCACCTCAAAGTTATTCTTTCAAATCAATCCGTTGGGCTATTCCTATAAGTGTCACAAACAACCCTGGAGTTTTTACTAGAATAACACCTTAAGATACAAATCAACCAAAACCCTTATGTCACCTAGATACTCCATTGTCACCTCAAGTATCCGTGGGCATGATTATACGATATGCATCACACAATCTCAGATTCATCCAACCAACATAAAAGTACTTCAAAGAGTGCCCCAAAGTTTCTACCGGAGAATCAAGAACGTGTGCCAACCCCTATGCATAGGTTCCCAATGTCACAAAACCCGCAAGTTGATCACCAAGACATACATCAAGTGTTCTCATAAAAGACTCAATCCGATAAGATAACTTCAAATGGGAAACTCAATTCATCACAAGAGAGTAGAGGGGGAGAAACATCATAAGATCCAACTACAATAGCAAAGCTCGGGATACATCAAGATCGTGTGAAGTCGAGAACACGAGAGAGAGAGAGAGATCAAACACATAGCTACTGATACATACCCTCAGCCCCGAGGGTGAACTACTCCCTCCTCATCATGGAGAGCGCCGGGATGATGAAGATGGCCACCGGTGATGGATCCCCCCTCCGGCAGGGTACCAGAAAGGGGTCTCGATTGGTTTTTGGTGGCTCTGGAGGCTTGCGGCGGCGGAACTCTCGATCTATCTTCTGTTCTGGAAGTTTTAGGGTACGACGGTATATATGGGTGAAAGGAGAACGTCGGTGGAGCTACGGGGGCCCCACGAGGCAGGGGGCGCCACCAGGGGGAGGGCGCGCCCTCCACCCTCATGACCGCCTCGTGGCTCTTTTGACGCGGGGTCCAAGTCCATCAGGTGGGTTTCCTTCCAAAAATAACTTCTCCCGTTGATTTCGTTCCGTTTTCACTCCGTATGATATTCCTTTTCCTCGAAATACTGAAATAGGCATAAAACAGCAAATCTGGGCTGGGCCTCCGGTTAATAGGTTAGTCCAAAAAATAATATAAAAGTGGATAATAAAGCCCAATATTGCATAAAACAGTAGATAAAGTAGCATGGAGCAATCAAAAATTATAGATACGTTGGAGACGTATCAGTGGCCGCCCCTCCACTCTCGCCTCGGTCTACGGCGTATTCCAGGAGGGGCCGGTCGACCTCGACCCTGGTGACCTCCTCGCGAAGTAGCGCTCGGATTGAGGCGGCTAGGCCGGCAGGCAGCCCGGCTCTGCCCATCCCTGAGCGTGCTGCTCTCCGGGCCACTTCCCGGAACCTCGAGTCAGGTACCCCGTCCATTCCGACCACCTCTGCTACCTGTTCCTTCTCTGCGTTGGAGTCGATTCCCCTTGGCCGCCTCGCTAAGGTGGTCGCGGACTCGGCCATAGTGTTCAGGGGGGAGGTTTCCCCCCCTCTAGTTTAGATCGAGGCGATACGTCCGCGGGAACTCCTGGATGGTCGTCTGGCTGAGGCCCGCGCACGTCTCTCCTCTTCCTCGGCCACCCTTACCGGGGCTGTTCCGAGCGCCGGTCCTCTCGCGGCGGGCACCCCGAAGGAGATCCGGGGCCGCACCCGCGCGCGTACTGCAGCCCTCCGCGCCCAGAGCGCCTCACGTGTCTTGGGGTCAAGCAGCCCCCCGATGGATGCGTGATGCGGACCATCTTCTGGAACATCCGCGGTTTCAGCCAAGCTGGTCGGCGCCGCCAACTCATCGACTACATGCGAACCGAGCGAATCGACACTGTGGCAATCCAAGAAACGATGCGGACTGAATTCTCCTTGTCGAAACTTGAGCATCTAAGCTTCGACCTGTTTGCCTGGCATTGGCTCCCTTCTAGTGGGAGTACGGGCCACTCAGGTGGCATCCTCCTAGGCGTAAAGGATGCCACCTTCGAGGTAGGAAGCATAGATCGGGGAGAGTTCTTCGTTAGCATGGAGGTTTTTGAGCGGGCTATCAATTTCAAATGGGAAATCATCGCGGTTTATGGCCCTGCCGATCACCGCCGATCTAAGGCCTTCCTCGTGGAGCTCCGTAGGAAGGTTGCCTCCGCCCAGCTATCGGTGGTAGTGGGCGGTGATTTTAACCTCATCAGGACGGAAGAAGACAAGAGCAATAATTTAGTGAATTTACCGCGCATGCAAATGTTCAATGACTACATTGCTGACATGGGGTTGCGCGAGCTCGATCGGGTTGGGGCGAGATTCACTTGGACTAACCGCCAGGTTGATCCGACTCGCTCGGTCCTCGATCGGGTTAATGTCTGGTTGCTGACTCGGGCGATTACGCGGATTGGCTCAGACCACGTCCCCCTTCTTCTCTCCTCGGAAAATGATCGCCCTCCCCTGCCACCCCGCCTCCGCTTCGAAACCTTCTGGCTACGCCAGCCTGGATTTACTGCCGCGGTGGCTGCTAGATGGCGGGAGGCGCGGGAAGCCCCCCACCGTGCCCTCTCCGTCGTTGATTCATGGCATTTCTATGCCAAACGGTCACGACAATTTATGAAGGGATGGGGCGCCAATGTGGGTAGGGATATCCGTGAGAGGAAGAAAACCCTCCTTGAGGGCATTCATGTAACGCCCTCGATGCGGCTATATCTCCCACATGTCGAAGCACGACTTAGAGGCATAACCGCATTGAAAGCAATGTCGCAAGTGAGGTAATCTTCACACAACCCATGTAATACATAAGGGAAAGAGATACATAGTTGGCTTACAGTCGCCACTTCACACAATGCATAAATAAACATTCATCATCCAGATTACACTCAAGGTCCGACTACAGAACCAAAATGAAAGAAGACTACCCCAAATGCTACACAGATCCCCGAATCACCCCAACTGGGCTCCACTACTGATCATCAGGAAAAGACACATAGTAACGACCACGTTCCTCGTCGAACTCCCACGTGAGCTCGGTTGCGTCATCTGCACTGGCATCGTTGGCACCTGCAACTGTTTTGGTAGAATCTGTGAGTCACGGGGACTCAGCAATCTCACACCCGCGAGATCAAGACTATTTAAGCTTAAAGGTAGGATAGGGTTGTGAGGTGGAGCTGCAGCAAGCGGCTAGCATATATGGTGGCTAACAACGCAAAAGAGAGCGAGAAGAGAAGCAAGGCACGGTCGTGAAGCTAGAAGTGATCAAGAAGTGATCCTAGAACAACCTACGTCAAACATTACTCCAACGCCGTGTTCACTTCCCGGACCCCGCCGAGAAGAGACCATCACGGTTACACACGCGGTTGATGTGTTTTAATTAAGGTCAACTTCAGGTTTCCTACAACCGGACATTAACAAATTCCCATCTGCCTCATAACCGCGAGCACGGCTTTCGAAAGATAATACCCTGCAGGGGTGTCCCAACTTAGCCCATTATAAGCTCTCACGGTCAACGAAGGATATTCCTTCTACCGAGAAGACCCGATCAATCTCGGAATCCCGGACTACAAGACATTTCGACAGTAATAAAACAAATCCAGCAAAGCCGCCCGGTTGTGCCGACAAATCCTGATAGGAGTTGCACATATCTCGGTCTCAGGCACATCCGGATAAACACTCCGTACAACGAAAACCAGACCTCAAGTTGCCCCGAGGTGGCGCTGCAAAGGGCTCTAGTTTGGACCAGCAATCGAAGGAGAACTGGCCCGGGGGGGTTAAAATAAAGATGACCCTTGAGTCTGCAGAACCCAAGGGAAAAAGGCTTAGGTGGCAAATGGTAAAACCAATGTTGGGCCTTGCTGGAGGAGTCTTATTCAAAGCGAACTGTCAAGGGGGTCCCATAAATCACCCAACCGTGTAAGGAACGCAAAATCCGGGAACATAATACCGATATGACGGAAACTAGGGCGGCAAGAGTGGAACAAAACACCAGGCATAAGGCCGAGTCTTCCACCCTTCATAAAGTATATAGATGCATTAATATTATAAGAGATAGTGTGATATCCCAACAAGTAAACATGTTCCAACAAGGAACAACATCTCCATGTTCCAACAAGGAACAAACTTCATCTTCACCTGCAACTAGCAACGCTATAAGAGGGGCTGAGCAAAGCGGTAACATAGCCAATCAACGGTTTGCTAGGACATGGATGGTTAGAGGCTGACATGGCAATATGGGTGGCATGATATAGCAAGTGATAGGTATCGTAGCATAGGCATAGCAAAAGAGCGAGCATCTAGCAAGCAAAGATAGAAGTGATTTCGAGGGTATGGTCATCTTGCCTGCAAGGTTCTCAGAGTTGTCGAAAGCTTGGTCCTCGTAAGCGTTCTCAACAGGTTCCTCGTTCACGTACTCGTCTCCCGGCTCTACCCAAGACAAGAACACAAGCGAAGGGGACAAACATCAATCACGATGCAATGCACAAACAACATGATGCAAAACATGGCATGATATGCGAGATGTGATATGCAATGCATATGCGTGCTTTGGAAGGAAAAAACTGAACCAGGCATAATCTTGGCAAACCAAGTATGCCACTGGAAAGGTGAGGTGATTTCGGTTGAAATCGATATAAAGATCACCGGAATCGGATGCACGGTTTGCAAATGACAAGCAAAACAAGAATGACAAGATTCTGCCATTAACAGCGTGATGCTACTTAGCACGCAACAAGAAATTAAGCTACTGCACTCAAACATACCAACAAAGCATATGACAGTGATCTACTCAAGATGCTTGACAAAAGATGAACACTGATCTACGGATAAATCACACCATAACAGGTTCAAACAAGCATGGCAAAAGTGCAAAAGATAACAGGTTCACAGACTTGGTGAAAATAACATGCCAGAAATTAACATCAGGATGACATGTTTAGAGCAAGGAAATAACCAGCTACAGGAACACAATATAGCAAAACAAGGCATGGCATGAATCTACTCAAAGCACTTAACAAAAGTCCCTTACTGACCATAAGCTAAAAAGGGCCAGAAAATATAATTACACCCATGTCAACTAAGCAAGTTTCGTTACAGGTTTCAGACTTAGCAGAAAACTGGACATGTCAAAAACAGATAACAAGTAGGCATGTTTACGAGCTCGATGCACTCACTACAGAGCATTGCATGATAAACTAAGCATACATACATCAAGAAGACATGGCATAGAAGCTATAAATGGCAAGAAAAACATCATAGCATGCAAGTATCAACTACAACAAGCTTGGAAAAATCGAATAACATGTAAACAATCTGCCAGTAACATTTTATCGCAAAAGTAGAGCTCGATTGACTCAGGCTATGGCACTCCATAATTACAAACAAAGGCACGGATGGATATAGCAAATCCATATGCTCAAAACACCCTTACTTATCATGCTCAAAAGAGGCATAGATCTCTCTGAAACAACATGAACACATGGCATAAAAATAACAGCAGGACATGACTTGGTGAAATTACTAAGTCTATGAAATCAGCAACATTATGTGCCCTAGTTTGCATGCTTGTGCTAGACACCACAAAGATCACAAAAATACATGGCATACACCCCTGGAAAGATAGAATGGCATATTTCAAAACACATGTAGGACTCAACTTCATAGGATGCACACATCAATCATGGCAAAAATGACAAAAGTGGATGTTCTGAAACAGATCGGAAACTAACATCACATAGCCCTATTCTAACAGCATTTCGGGCCCCAAGATGAACTCAAATGAAGATGATGCAATGGAAAGAAATTATTTACTCCTCGAGGCGAACAATTTGACATATTATACACCCGAAACGGAGTCACGGGTGCAAAGTTATGATGCGTTGAACATGCAACAAAAATACTGAAAATAAATAACTTAGACGAATTTTGGGACCCGAGGAAAGTCAACCTGAGGCTAGATCTGGATCGGGCTCGCGGTTCGAGGCAGGCGGCGGCTCCCGCCGGAGTTGGTGCGGCGCGGCCGGAGAGGGCGTGGCGAGGACGGCGGAGGACGGCGGCGACGCCGGGCGGTGAGGGGCGCGGCGCCTCGGGGCGACGCGGATGGCGGGCGGCGCGGCCGGCGGGAGGCGGCGCGGCGCCGGCGGACGCGCGGCGATGGAGGGCGCGGGCGGCAGGCGCGGGCGACGACCGGCGGAGGAGGCGCGGCGCACGGGGACGGGCGGCGGCCGGAGCGGCGGGCCGGGGAGGGCCCCGCACGGGCCTCGCGGGCCCGCGGGGTCGGCGGCGATGTGGGGCTCACGGGCGCCACGTGGCAGTGGCGGGTTGGACGGGGCGGATCAGACGGACGCGTCTGGCTCCGTCCGGACACGTCCGGCGGCGCGGAGAGAGGATTTCGCTAGGGTTTGAGTGGAATTGATCCGCAATTTCGGAGGGGGAGGTGTTTTTATAGGTAGAGGGGGCTAGGATGCTCCAAATGGAGTGCGGTTTTCGGCCACGCGATCGTGATCGAACGGCGAAGGACATGGGAGTGTCTTAGATGGGTTATTGGGCTGATTTGAAGGGGTTTTGGGCTGCAACACACACGAGGCCTTCACGGTTACCCGGTTAACCGTTGGAGTATCAAACGACCTCCGAATGACCCAAAACTTGACAGGCGGTCTACCGGTGCTATACCAAGGCCGCTTGACAAACCTCGGTCCATTCCGAGAAGGTTTAATACCCGCTCACGGAAAAAGGTAAAAGGGAACGCCGGGGAACATAGGAATGCCGGATTGCAAAACGGACAACGGGAAAAATGCTCGGATTTATGAGACGAACACGTATGCAAATGCGATGCACATGATGACATGATATGAAATGCATGACAAGGACAAAATGCAAAATGAAGGAAATCCAACCACGGAGGGAATATCATATCACATAGCCGAAAATGGCAAGAGTTGGAGTTACAAATATGGCAAGTTACATCCGGGGTGTTACAATTCAGGCCCTTGACCTGAGGGCGGACGCCGCCGGCCTGACGGCGGACGAATGGATGATTAGGTATGATCTGGAAGATCAGCTCACGGTCATCTACACCGATGAGGAGGCATACTGGCGATTACGAGGTACGCAAAATTGGGTCCTCAAGGGGGACGCCAATACGACCTACTTCCAGGCCATCGCTAATGGCCGCAGACGCCGTAACTCCATCCCCCTCCTGTGGGACGGAGCGACCCTCCTTCAGTGGCCGGAGGAGATCCGGACCCATGTAGATGGCTTTTACAGAGAACTATTCTCTGCGTCCCCTCGGGGAGGTCTTGCCTTAGCGCAAGACATTTGGCCTGCCCACTGCTGCGTTACACCTTTGGACAACACGGCCCTCACGGCCCCGTTCTCCGAGGCTGAAGTATGGGAGGCAATAAAGAGCATGAACCCATCTTCGGCCCCTGGGCCGGATGGACTCCCAGTCAAGTTCTTCCAGACCTTTTGGGAGGTGATCAAACCAGAGGTGATGGCCCTGTTTGACGAGTTCTTTGTTGGGTCCATTGACCTCAACCGGCTGAACTACGGGGTAATCACGCTCATCCCCAAGGTGGCTGGGGCGTCCGACATTCGTCAATTTCGGCCGATTACAGTGATTAATGTCATCTTCCGCATCCTTGCCAAGGGGTACGCCATTAGGGCGGCTCCTATCGCCGACCGGATCACCCACCCGGACCAGTCAGCCTTTATTCAGGGTCGTTATATCCTTGATGGAGTCTTGGTGTTCCATGAAGCGCTCCATGAGGTGCACTCCAAACACCTCAAGGCAGTCTTCCTGAAACTGGATTTCCACAAGGCCTACGACACGGTCAGTTGGACCTTCCTTCGGGAATGTCTTCTCCGTAAGGGCTTCGACGATCGGTGGGTGACTAGAGTGATGCAGATGGTGTCCTCGGGGCGCACTGCGGTCAACATTAATGGGGAGATCGGCCCTTTCTTCCCCACATTTTGTGGGGTTCGTCAGGGTGGCCCCTTCTCTCCGTTCCTGTTTAACATGGTGGTAGATGCCCTGGCAGCCATCCTTGAGCGGGCCAAGGCGGCTAGCCACATTAAGGGAATAGTTCTGCATCTGGTTGGGGGGAACGGTGTATCCCTCCTCCAATATGCGGATGACACCATTATCATGGTGGAGGGCTCGGAGTGTGATATCGCCAACCTCAAGTTCCTCCTGCTGTGCTTCCAGCAAATGGCCGGCCTGAAGATCAATTTCGACAAGAGTGAGGTGATGGTCCTGGGCTACACCCAGGAAGAGCGCCAGGGCATTGCGAATCAGCTTAACTGCCACCTCGGGTGCTTCCCCACGACTTACCCGGGGATCCCCATTAGCGACTCCAGGCTTACGGTGGCCGAGCTGCGCCCCATGGTGGGGAAGCTTCAGCACCGGATTGGACCCTGGCAGGGTAGATGGCTCTCGAAAGCAGCCCGAACGGTGCTCATCAACTCCTCCCTCTCTAGCCTACTGTTATTCATCATGAGTTTCTGCAGCCTCCCCGAGACCCTCCATCACGAGATCGCCACCGCCAGGGGCGTTTCTACTGGGCCGACGAGGGTGATAAGCAGAAGTACCACATGGTCAAGTGGTCGGAGATCTGCAAACCCCGCGACCAGGGCGGTTTGGGTATCATGTCTTCCAAACGCATGAACATTGCCCTACTGACTAAGTGGCTATGGCGGATCGCTAATGGAGAAGGTGGACTGTGGCTCTGCATTATTCAGCAGAAATACCTCCGCGGTCAGCCCCTCGCCTTCTGCCAGCGTTCTGGGGGATCACAGTTCTGGCAGTCCATCATCCAGCTCCTCCCTGTCCTTCGGATCGGAACCTCCATCGAGATTGGCTCCGGCACTGCCACCCTGTTCTGGTTTGACAGATGGGCGGGCGACTCGCCCCTTGCGGCCCGCTTTCCGAACCTTTTCTCCATCGCGGTCGCGTCGCAGATCTTCGTGGCAACCGCCCTTACTGACCTAGGGCAACTAGCGTTCCGGAGACTTTTCGGTCCGGCTGAGATCGAGGACTGGCAGGAGATGCTCGACTGCATAGCTCTTCACGAACCTGAACTCTCAAGGAACGACGACCGTGCTAGATGGCGGGTAGATCCATCTGGGCAATTTTCCACCAAATCTCTCTACCTCGCCATCGCCCCTTCGCTTGGTCACGAGGCGCTTTCCTCCATTTGGGAGATT
This sequence comes from Aegilops umbellulata, assembly GCA_032464435.1. NCBI lineage: Eukaryota > Viridiplantae > Streptophyta > Magnoliopsida > Poales > Poaceae > Aegilops > Aegilops umbellulata. Next base: position 326,654,520 of record CP136058.1, on the reverse strand, counting down.
CGCCTCCCCCTGAAGATTAAGATCTTCCTGTGGCAATGGATTCGTGGCCGCCTCCCTTCTGGTGTAGAGGTTCTGAAGCGCAATGGCCCTGGAGACGGGCGCTGCCCTCTCTGTGGACCTGAAGAAGATTCGAACCATATCTTCTTCACCTGCATGTCCGCGCGGTTTCTCTGGAGCTGTTTCCGCGAGATTGTGGGTGGAAACTGGGACCATAACAATTTCCCCGCTCTCTTTGCCGAACTCCAGGCGATCCCTCCCGCGTTGCGCCACACTAGGTGGCTGACCATTGGGGTCCTGGCCTGGACGCTGTGGACTGTTAGGAATAAACTTGTGATTCAGCATATTCCTCTTCGTCGTGCGACTGATGCTTTGTTCAAATGGTCTGGTTACTTGCAGCTTTGGCGGCTGCTTAGCCGGCCCAGGGAGAGAGACGCCATCACCTCCATCATCACCCAGCTACGTGCGATGGCCCTCCGATTGACGCCGCCGCTCCCCCCACCTCCTCCGGAACCAGATTAGACTGTCATGTCGTCAACTCCGCCGCCACCGTCTGGGATTGTGTCGTCGTCCTTTCGTGTTGGGCGTGATGTGCTGTGCCCACAGCGGAACTTGGGTTTTGTGTGTGTGTGTGTGTGCTTGTTGGTGTGGTTCCTGACTTGCGGTGGCGTTGCGTTTGTGTGTGCGTTGTGTTCTGTTGTTACCTTGATACTTTGTGCTTGGTGGGTGCTTTATTTATAAAGCGGGGCGAAAGCCTTTTTCGGTAATTTGTTGCTTCGGGTGAAGGAGGCATACAATGAAATTTACTTGCAATGTTGGTTCATTTTCAAAATTTTGGGGGATTCCTATTGATGTAAACAGATTAAGTGTTGAACTGAGCGCTAAGGTGGTTAGGTTTCTTGTGATGGAACCGACCACCTGGGTTCAGATTCTAAACTTGCCACGGGTGCTCGCATATTTCGTGGATTCATTTCAGGCTTTCTGGCGTTACTCTCAAACATATGGTGTGCCCATCGACTGTGAGGTGCATATGGCGACTTCATTATTCTTAAAATTTATTGGTCCAGTCTCTTGAAAGTGCTCATATGAATAAGGTGTGTGCACGCGTGCGTGCATTTTCATAGAGATGAGTTTGCATGTGTGTTATGAGCCTTCATATTCGTACTATGTTTCCAAAAAAAGATAAGAGTAACTCATGATGGAGGGCAGTTGAGGAGAGAGTGAAAATATCCTATCTACTGGAGGAGTATCTCAGTTGGTTAATATTTGCTTGAGCAATATTCATTTGTACATGTTTTCCTTTCTAGAAGCTTCAAGAGAAATATGGTTATTTGGCACCTTGAGGATGTGGCTTTACAAAAGTTGCCACAATCAAGATTGGCTTAGTAAAAATACCACCCAACTCGTGTGCGCTTTGATTACCGTGCCATTTTCCCTTTTACATTGCTTTTATTTTTATTTTTCCATTTCGTAACACCCCATAGTACCAAACTACTGTTAACCTACACATCAGAGATCAACTTACATTTAGTCAAAATGTATCATGGAAATTTCAGAATATGTAAACTATGTTCTACATGATTCCATTACCATAATGTCCTGCTTTATCTTTTTCTATAAATAATGTTTTTATTGACTCGTCATGAAGCATGAAGAGAATGCAAAATATAATGAGCATACACCCAATCGTTGCATGACTATGTTGCACACAACCAACACTAACACATGCGCATAAAAAAACACGGCTGCAACTGCAAGACAAAGTCATAAAAGACCGAAGTTATGTATAGGCCATGGAGAAAGAAAACAACAAAATTATCAAACTCTAATCGACGAAGTACGTCAAAGACCATCAACAGTAATCATCTCTTGACAACACAAGGACTACAAGAAAGGTTCTTCAAAAACAACGTCTTCAGGAAGGGAACGACGTGTACACGTCATCATTGCTGGATCCAATCTCCGAAGGTCGTATAGTGAGTTTTCACTCTAAAGATCATGTCTGAGCAAAATTCCAAACAATGTCTTCGGCAGAGTGATGACGCAAAAACATCGCCATTGCCAAGTATAACCAACTTGGGTCAAACCTAGGGTTTACCCGGAGCTTGAGGCCATGTACCTGAGAAGCACCACCAAATAGAACTCCTCTTGCATTGTCACCTCCACTTTTTCTGACATGTTGATGATTTGTTCTCCCTTATCTTTGGCAAAGTGTACTAGCAAATTTTCCGATCTCTTAATTTCTACATGATATAGTACTAGTTAAGTCTGGTGTGTGTTTTTTTGCAGGGAAGTTCAGTTTGGTGTCTAACAGGGATTTACAATCACCACGTTAAATGCTTGGTTTGTTTTTATGAAAGTCAAGAATTAGATGTCTAAAGCTTATGTATGTACTTCTCGATGTCGGCGGTGCCGATTGTTATGGACGATTGGTTGACGGTGAACCAGTAGGTGGTTCTGGCGAAGCCCTTCTCATTGCCGACCCACCTGATGTCGGGGCCTGCATCGGAGAAGATGTTGATGGAGCCCTGCAGTTGCCTCACGGTGTGGAACCACTCTTGAAAATCATCGAAGGACTGGCTACCTTTTGTGTGCAGTAGCGTTAAAACAGGTAGTAGTGTCATCTGAATTTCTTATACGTTCGCTCATACTCATTTACTGTCAGGTAGCGGCGTGAATGAATGTTAGTTTAAGTGGGTACACGGCAACCATGAACAAGATTTGCTTTTAAGTGAACGGTCTGCATAATCCCACATAATTATATGAAGATATGCGGCGTTATGCGGGACGCGCACGGGTTGTCCCACTTGCAGCAAGCATTATGTATACCCGAATGCAAGGCAGTAATTGCGTCAACAAAAGCTTTTGCACCGAAAAAAAAGTCCAAACTGCTGCCATTAAAAATCATTGGTGAATCTTGAGAAAAGGTCTCGATTCTCACAGGCAACCGCACAAAGTTTTTATAAAATACCTAATTAATGTCACGTCGCTCGTCCACCTGATCACCGGATTCCCGATCCAACGGCGGATAGCCACCACCGAAGCATTCCACCCCCCACAAGAGGACAGGGAAGAATCTCGTTCGCGTTGAGCCGCCGCAGACCTTCCCTTTCCCCACGCCCAGGCGATCCCCTCAAATCCCCCGCACCGTCCCCCTCTCCTTCGATCGGATCCGCCCGCCTGCCGCACCGGTCGATCGACGATGACGCTGGGCAGCTCCGGCGCCGGATCGAGCGTTGTCGGTGAGCGATCCCCGCCCTCCTTCGCGCGCTACCTTCCGTTTTTCGTTTGTTACTTCTTCCCTCGACCGCGCGCGATTTGGTCCTGTCTGTGTCGCCTTGCGCTGCGGTTCGATCCGGCTGGTTGTTCACGATCTGATGCGGTTTGAGGCGGAACATGCATCTCAGGAAAGGCGTGCGAGGAATTTGGTTGGTTCCAAGTGACCAGGCGACGCCGACGCCGACGCCGACGCGTGGATTAACTAGGGGGTGGTAGTTGCTTGGCGCATGATTGGATGCCATATAAGATCTTCATGTTCAAGTGATCACCTGATATCTTTGTTAGGCGATGTGATTGATCGCATGCCACACTTTTATGATTGGCTGCCGTCCTGCTGATAGATAGATATATGGTTGATGAAGCCATGATATGGGGTGACTGTGATGTATTGTTGGATTTTCTCTTTTCTGTTTCACCAACTAGTTCTAGAGAAAGGTTCAGCAGCGTATGTGCTAGCAAGTGATGCTTACGGCCATTATGCAGGTCTTACTCGCAACTCAATTGGACTTGTGTAGCGGTAGGTACCGGAGTGGGGGCTTATTGCCCGAAGTGGTCAATTGTAAGCAGATCACAATCCTCACTTGACCATGGCTTCTAGGTACTTGTAGACACAGACCATGGTGCTGGATGTGTTCCTGTACACTGGCATGTGCCTTCACTACAGGCATCATATATGTTCTTTATAGTCATGGGGGGATGGGGGAATGCACAGCAAATTGTATGTGTCCAGCATACTGCATTTCTTTTAGAGTACTCTTTCTTTTACTTCAGCAGAGGGATTTTGGTACTGGTAGACCATTCAGAATGATGTGTAAATTATAGATAGGAGGTGTTGCACTAAATGAGCAATTGGCACTTTTTTTTTCTCTCTTAATCAGACGTTGGAAGAGAATGGGGTTTGCGCTAAGTGACATCTTACCAAAAGGAGATTATGGCAAGAAAATTTCAGTTCTTAGAATATTATTCTAGACACGTGGCACATGTTTTGTTAGGCAAGCCATGTTCTTAGAATATTTTCTGTGTCTTGGATATTACATATATCCAGATTTGGCCATGCTACATGCATGGTGAAATTGAGACTTCTACTACAGTGTTCAGTGTGTGTGCTTCGAGGGAATTTTTTCCTATGATGTCTGCCTTGGGTCCATGGTGTCATGTTGGCCTCATTATTGTGCAGTTTGGCAGCATCCTCGTCCTTGCGTCGTTGTGGTGGCGTGAGGATGTTGCATGGCTTTCACACTGGCAGGGAGGAGGGAGAGGCGTTGCCAGCAATGGGGAGGAAATGGTGGTACTGATGACGAGGATGCGGGAGGGTATACCAGAGGGAGATTTGTGTGTTGTCTCTGCTGTCCATGTTTGTTGGTGGCAGTGCTGTTATGGGAAGAAACCGTAAGGCCCTACTGCTCTCCCTGGGAGGCATGATGACATAAATGGGCCTGATGGGCTAAGCAAGTTCTTTTCCAAATCCCTTTTCTTTCCTTGTTCTTTTTCTGCTTGCTGGTTGGCTGGCCCAATATTTCACAGCCATTTTCTTTATTCTTTTACCAATTCTTCATGATGGATATAGGTATCTTCCCTTTTTATTTTATGTTTTTGGTTGTAAGATGGCGAGGTCATACGGGCACAGGTTACCTTACCATTCGGTAGATGGCTAGGTCACCTACCGCACTAATAACCATGTTGTGCGTATTGTATGTGTCATGCATCTACAGCTAATTGAATATGTAATGTTAAATGTTGACACTCGTATGATTTCTTTGGTACCAACGGAAAATGCCAATTGATATTTCCATATTTCTTGGAAACTTGGATGTGTGTTCTCCACTTATATCTTTAAAAGCACGCAGAAAATCCATACCCTGGTGTTCATTAAAAAAAACATTCCCTGGTACCAAAATCATATTGCTCTAGATTTACAGTTTTTTTATCTCAAACATAAGATCTCTTGATGTTCTGATGATAAATTGGGGTTGTGTAACCACAGATGGACTGAATTTGCTTTGTTTCAATTGTGTGATTTATGCTTGCCGAAGTTCATTTAATATGTTTGTAATATGTTTGTTCTTATTTAGTGTGTTACCAACTGAACTTTGTCAATGGAAACTAATTTGATGTAAAATGGAAGCATGACTGTTGGTGGGAACTGGGAAGGTCCAGTATAGAAGACGCAGCAGGGTTTACTAGTCCCAGACCATCTATGAAGGATCACAGACTGTATTAACAATTGTTTCATGCTTGTGATTAATTACTGCATAGAAAATCTGAAAGGTTAATTATGCAATCGTAGAACTACTGTTGCATATCCGTAGATTAAATTTGTATCCGTCTTGCCTAAACTTCTTCTCTGAATTTTTACTGCTCAAGGATTGCTGCTGATTCTTTGATATTTTTATGTTCCATCTTGGGAAAATGAGCTGACCTTACATATTTTCTTTAGTCATTTTAGCTTCTTATATGGAGGTAACTAATATTTCAACCTGCTTGCAGTTCCTCGGAACTTCAGGCTGCTAGAAGAGCTTGAGCGCGGGGAGAAGGGCATTGGAGATGGAACAGTCAGCTATGGAATGGATGATGCTGATGACATATACATGCGGTCATGGACTGGCACCATTATTGGCCCTCACAATGTGAGTTTATGAGATGACTATAATACCTTCCTGTTCTATTGGTGGAAATGTGTAGTGACATTATTCTTCCTTCAGCCGTTGCCATTTATATTATTTAAAGTCTTTTATCTTACTCAACCTTTGCAGACTGTCCATGAGGGTCGCATCTACCAGCTGAAGCTGTTCTGTGACAAGGACTACCCCGAGAAGGCACCATCTGTTAGATTCCATTCAAGAATCAACATGGCTTGTGTTAATCACGAGACCGGGGCGGTACTCTCTCTCTCTCTCTCTCTCTCCCTCTCTTTCTCTCTCTCTCTCCATGCCAATCCATGCATAGAAGATAAGCTTTGTTGACGTGTGGCATAGATTCATTGGTTGCCATGGTGATGCAGGTTGACCCGAAGAAGTTCAGTGTGCTAGCGAACTGGCAGCGGGAGTACACTATGGAACATGTCTTGACCCAGCTGAAGAAAGATATGGCGGCGACGCAGAACCGCAAGCTAGTGCAGCCTCCAGAAGGGACATTCTTCTAGCGGGGTGTTTGCTGGCCCATCTCCAGTTCCAACAGCAGCGATCTATGTCACTCCCATGGGATTTGAAATGTAGATTCGGCGTCTGCTGCCTGCAGATCTTTTCCCAGTTTTATGTGAAACCGTGTTCCTCGCGATCTGCCCGATTGCCGTCAAGGAGATGGAATGAAACATGTACCGGTTTGGCGATTTGGTGGTACTAATTAAGGTCTGTAATTGAAGAAACAACCCGTGTCAAGGAAATATAATATGTGTTTGTGTGTGTTCACAAGTATGTTTTCTTGTTTCTTTCTTTCAAAGTGCGTGTGTTGCAGCAACTGTTTACTCTTTGATGGTCTTGCACCTTTGTGTCTCCAGCCGCCACATCCGATGTATAGGTTGTTCATTACTCCATTATTAGTATCACAACATAAAAATAGAGCAAATGCTGATGCTACTAGCTGACTGCATTCCTGTTTTTTTTTTCTGTCACCAAAAATGTCTCAATCGTTCCACACTACGAGTAATTTTTTATATACGGCATTTGCCAACACTGGATCGAATCCAAACCCTGTGTATTCAAATTCCAGAGATATCCGTTTCGAAAAAGAAAATTTCAGAGATACGTATACATAAGTTTCTTCTTTCAAACGAGGTTAACCCTGGAGCTCCGCTTTCCTCTAGGAAAACACAATGCACGGCCCCTTATAAGAAGCAAAGTTTGATCAAATTTATATGAAAGAATATCAACATCTACAATATTAAAGTTATATAGCATGAATATTGATTTAGTGATGCATCAAAGGACATTGATTTCGTGTTGATACGACCTCAGATAAATTTTATATACAGACTAAAAAGAAACATAGAGAATACTCCCTTCGTCTGCAAAATTTTGTCTCTCAAATGAATGTACCTAGCATCAGATTAGTGTGAGATACATCCATTGAAGAAACAAACTTGGGATAAATTTTTTTGAACGGAAAAATACTACTCCCTCCGTTCCTAAATATAAGTCTTTGTAGAGATTCCACTATGAACCACATACGGATGTATATAGATGCATTTTAAGTATAGATTCACTCGTTTTGCTCCGTATGTGGTTCATAGTGAAATCACTCCAAAGACTTATATTTAGAAACGGAGGGAGTATTTGATTTTTTTTAACTACGGGAGCATCCATGCATGCATGGCATGATCACCGCACCGAATAAACAAAGGAGACAGCCTCCTAGCCTGTTGCGCGACCACCAGTTAAGCTAGGCGTTCCATCTTCGCACGCACCGGCTCGCCGCGTACAATATAAAACCCGTCTAATGGCGCTGCGCGCTCCACCACCCTCTCCCATCCGCTACGTACGTTCCGTCCAAACTCCAAGTCGATCGACATGTTTCGCGCGCTGGCCCTCGTGGTCCTGCCGCTGGCCGCCACCATCGTGGCGGCGCCGCCCGCCGGCGTGATCCTCATCCCGGGGAAGCCACCGGTTGCGCCGGGACGCTTGCGGGCGCTGGGTCCATGTCTCCGTGATGGAGTCGGCCGCCGAAAAGGCGGTCAGCCCCTCTTCCTCCACCTTCAGCATACTCAGCACCGCCGTGGAAGAATAATCCACTGTCTGTCCATCGCCGCGCATGCGTTCGTCTTTTTAGAAAAGACCATCATGGCTAGTTTTATTGAATTAATCAAGAATTGCATTATCCACAGTTTCGAGACTAACCAACCAGGAGGCTCGTTCGTCTAACTCCTAATCTTTCCCTAATAATAAATCCCTGGTTGTACGTCGTCGGCGTTTTGACAGAGAATCCCTTACGTTTTGAAGAATCAACCTGCAGTCCTTTTTAACTGGCTATCTAAGGTAACGTTTCATTTTTGAAAAAACGTCCATGTGGTTTAGTATATTCAACCCATAGTCCTTTAAACAAACACATCACGCCAGATCCCCTTCCTCTTCCCCACGCACGAGCGGGCGAGCCGCCGCCGCCGCCTTCGTCGCGGAGTCTGCGGCCGTAGGATCCCCTTCCTCTTCCCCATGCACGAGCGGGCGCACCGCCGCCGCCGCCTGCCGCCTTCCTCGCGGAGTCTGCAGCCGAGGGATCGGTTGGGGCGCACCGGATCGAGGCCGGCCCTCGGTGGGGCTCAGTGAGCTCAGGGCAGGAGGCAGCTCGATGAAGAGGAGATGGGGCGAGGCGCTCCCCTCCTGGTGCGGCGCACGACAAAAGGACGAGGGGTTCGACCCAAGACGGGAGCTGAGGCCGGCAGCGCCCTCTACACAAGCCTCACCGGCGGTGCGGCGGGAGAGCTCCGACCCGTCCATAGGTGCGCTGACGCAAGGGTCACCGTCCATCTTCGTCAAGTAAGCGCGGACGTTCTTCTCTCTGTTGTCATTGCGGTGCTTGGGTCGCGAGGAGCCCATGCATGTTTGCTTTGTTGTAGGTGCTTTGGCGCTGTAGATAACACTTCTGGTTCTCCTGTATGCTCGCAGGCCACCAGAGTACTCCAGCAACAGCCACTGGACGTCAGGTAAGCATGCATTGTATGACCTTGGCTAATTGCGTACATACAAGTTTCAAGTTTGGATGAATTCCAAGAGATGGAGCACTCTATCCAAATGGGAGAAGTGAAGGTTTAAAAGGGTATAATTTTACAATGGTTTTCATGAGGAGCAAAGTAATTACCAGCGGCAAATTTAGGCTCTAGAATTGACATATATTTAGTTCCTTTTCTATAAAGAGATTGAAAGTGCGACTAATCCCAAGGTGGTTTTGGTAATTCATAACAACTTATAACTCATTAAACTAATATCCATTCAAGACAAATATGCCAAGATGTTTAATGATTGGCATGTCATGAACTAGAGATGTGGACCCCTCAAAATGTTAAGGACAAATATTGGCAAAAGCTCAAGACTGTTCATTTGTATTTAAGTGATTCAAGATCATATTAGGTCCATAGGAAAGCCAATACTATTAAAAGAGGATGAGGTGTTGCTTAATGGTCTACTTGCGCAAAGTGCTTAGTGATATTGCTCCAAGACCCTCAGCCACTTTCTTCATCCAAATATGTCCAAACCCCAATTCCATACTCGGTCCCATCGATTCTTTCTATCCGGAGCCACCGAGTTCATTTGACATAGCCAGTGCAGAAACCCTAACAGTTCGGTCACACCGATACAGATCTCGGTCCCACCGAGATGGCCTTGCCAGCGCTCTATGATCTATTGCAGTCACTTTGGTCCCACCGAGTTTATGCAATCGGTCTCACCGAGTTGGCTTGACAAACTCTCTGTTGCTTATTGCTTCACTTCGGTCCCACCGAATTGATGCAATCGGCGCCATTGAGATGATGTTTGCCCTAAGCCTTAGTACACTGGTCCCATCGAGTTGTTCCAGTCGGTCCCATCGAGATTCCTAACATTCATATTTTTGAATAGATCGGTGCCACCGAGTTTCCTAATCGGTGCCACCGAGATGAGTCAAAAGTGTGTAACATGTGGAGGCTATATATACCCCTCCACCCCTTCTTCCTCATTGAGGAGAGCCATCAGAACGTGCTTACACTTTCACCATTCATTTTCTGAGAAAGAACCACCTACTCATGTGTTGAGATCAAGAGATTCCATTTCAACCATTTGAACCTTAATTCTAGTCTTCGCCAAGTTGCTTTCCACTCAAATCACTCTTCCACCATAGCCAAATCTGTAAGAGAGAGTTGAGTGTTGGGGAGACTATCATTTGAAGCACACGAACAATGAGTTCATCATCTACACACCATCTATTACCTTTTGGAGGGTGGTGTCTCCTAGATTGGTTAGGTGTCGCTTGGGAGCCTCCGTCGTGATGTGGAGTTGAACCAAGAAGTTTGTAAGGGCAAGGAGATCGCCTACTTCGTGAAGATCTACTCGAGTGAGGCAAGTCCTTGATACGTCTCAGTTGTATCTACTTTTCGCAATGCTTTTTCTCTTGTTTTGGACTCTAATTTGCATGATTTGAATGAAACTAACCCGGACTGACGCCGTTTTCAGCAGAACTAGCATGGTGTTGTTTTTGCGCAGAAATAAAAGTTCTCAGAATGGCACGATACTTTTTGGAGAATTTTTATGGAATAAAAGAAAAATACTGGAGCCAAGAATCACCGGAGGGGGGCCCGCTGGGTGAGGACAACCCACCATGGCGCGCCCTCCTGCTGGCGCGCCCAGGTGGGTTGTCCCCACCTAGTGGCCCCGCAGACCCTGATTCCAACCCTGTAAAATCCTATTTCCGGAGAAAAACTCAGGGAGAAAGAATTATCGCGTTTCATCAGACGGAGCTGCCGCCACCTCCTGTTCTTCATCGGGAGGCCAGATCTAGAGTCTGTTTGGAGCTCCCAAGAGGGGACCTTTGATCTTCGTCATCACCAGCCCTTCTCCATTGACAATTCCATGATGCTCCCCACCGGGAGTGAGTAATTCCTTTGTAGGCTCGCTGGTCGGTGAGGAGTTGGATGAGATTCATCATGTAATTGAGTTGGTTTTGTTAGGGTTGATATGACTTTGCCATGCTTAATGCTTGTCCCTTTGGGCCCGGGTGCCATGATTTCAGATATGAACCATTTATGTTATCACCATTATATCTATGTTCTACATCTGATCTTGCAAGTTATATTCACCTATTACGTGCTATGATCCGTAAACCTCGGAGTGATAGTAGCGGGATACTTATCGGTGATGACCGTAGTTTGAGGAGTTCATGTATTTACTATGTGTTAATGCTTTGATCTGGTTCTCTATTAAAAGGAGACCTTAATATCCCTTAGTTTCCAATAGGACCCCGCTGCCACGGGAGGGTAGGACAAAAGATGCCATGCAAGTTCTTTCCGTAAGTATGCATTACTATTTACGGAATACATGCCTACATTATATTTATGAACTGGAGCTAGTGCTGTATCACCCTAGGTTATGGCTGTTATATAATGAATATCATCTAATGAATTCACCGATCCAATGCCTACGAATTTCTCTTATATTGTTCTTGCTAAGTTACTACTGCTGCTGTTACCATTATACTTGCTACAAGATCATTGGTATCACTATTACCGTTACTATTGTTGTTGCTACTGCTATCAAAACTATCATACTACTTTGCTACTGATCACTTTGCTGCAGATAACTAATCTCCAGGTGTGGTTGAATTGACAACCCAGCTGCTAATACTTGCAAATATTCTTTGGCTCCCCTTGCGTCAAATCAATAAATTTGGGTTGAATACTTTACCTTCGAAAACTGTTGCGATCCCCTATACTTGTGGGTTATCAAGACCTTTTTCTGGTGCCGTTGCCGGGAAGCATATCTATATTTGTTGAGTCACTTGGGATTATTATCAAATTATCACTATGAAGAATCTGAAGGATACTAAAACCAAGATCGTTCCCTCTAGGACAAGGGGAGGAGGAACTGCCATCACACTCTGCACTTGATTCACCTTCTGTTTTGAGTAGACTTGCAACACCACTGCATGTTATTAATCCTAATTTGCCACAAGTCATTGATGGTGCTACTTATGTTATGAATGATACTCATGATGATGCTAGTACCTTGCTTGATGATATATGCCACTAGGTGAATTTCTTGATGAACAACTTGCTAGAACTAAAGCTTTTGAGAATGCTGAAACTGATGAAATTATTGAAACTGATGAAGTACTTGAAACTAAAAATCTTGAAACACCTATTAGACCTAGTACTCCTAGATATGAATTGCCTAAGATACCGGAAGATTATGTTATGGATGAGGAGACAACTAGAGACTTTCTTGCTTGCAATGATAGAGATGATCTTAAGAAGTTATTATGCAAACTGAAAGAAAAATCTTTGAATGCTATAGTGTAATGTGATCCTAAGTTTACTACTTCACCTATATTTGTTGATGATAAGGATTATGAATTCTCCGTCGACCCAGAGTTAATTACTTTGGTTGAATCTGATCGTTTCCATGGTTATGAAATTGAAACTGTTGTGCCACACCTCACTAAATTGAATGACATAGCCACCCTTTTTGCTCATAATGAGAAAATTTGCTATTATTATATTCTTAAATTATTTTTGTTCTCATTAAAGGGTGATGCTAAGACTTGGTATACTACTCTTGCTCCTGGTTGTGTGCGTAGTCCCCATCATATGATTTACTACTTCTTTAAAAAATATTTTCCTGCTCATAAGAAACAAGCTGCCTTATAGGAAATATCCAACTTTGTGCAAATTGAAGAAGAGAGTCTCCCACAAGCTTGGGGGAGGCTTCTCCAATTGCTTAATGCTTTGCCTAATCATCCTCTTAAGAAAAATGAAATACTTGATATCTTCTATAATGGACTAACCGATACTTCTAGGGACTTCCTAGATAGTTTTGCTGGTTGTGTTTTCAGGGAACGAACTGTTGAACAAGCAAAAGAATTGTTGAATAACATATTGAAAAATTATGATGATTGGACTCTTCCCGAACCACCGCCTAAACCCACTCCGAAGAAGAGGGGTATCTTATATCTAAGTCTTGAAGATATGCAAGAGGCAAAGAAATGTATGAAGGAAAAATGTATTAAAGCTGAGGATGTCAAAAATCTACCTCCTACTGAAGAAATACATGGGCTTGATACACCACCACCACCTAAGGTGGTAGAGGTAAATTCTTTAATGAAATTCAATGACAATGATAATACTTATAATATGCGTCCTAGTCAATGCCTTTATGAGTTTGATAACTACATTAGGAAACAAGACCACTTTAATGCAAATGTTATGAGACAATCGAAATATAATTCTAATATGATTGCTTGCTTCACTGGTACAATGACGTGCTAAACAAACATTTTTTAACCCCTTTCTGTGATGGCATTTGGAACCGTCGCTAAGTGAGTGGGTGATAGGGGGGTCCTTCCCACACGACCCAGAAATCTTCAGGGATAGGCCCTCCTGGGACCCAGGCTAGGGCCGTGTGCGATCGGGCGAGGCATCGAAACCCAATCATTTCCGTAGGTATGTACATCCCACACGGTGAATCCCAGAAAATCATTTCCGTAGGTATGTACATCCCACACGGTGAATCCCAGAAAATTATTTCCGTAGGTATGTACATCCCACACGGTGAATCCCAGAAAATCATTTCTGTAGATATGTACATCCCACACGGTGAATCCTAGAAAAACATTTCTGTATGTATGTATATCACACACAGTTCTTTGTGTGGAAACGTCTGTGCAAGGTGGCCTAACAGTTCGCTGCCGGAAGCCGTGTGCGATTGTTAGTTGATCGAACACGTCTACTTTCTAGAAACCGTGCGGGTTGTTTTCATCGCCCATGGTGATGTCTGAGTAACCATCTGCAATAGAAAACCCCAATAAGTAGGGTAATTAGCCTATTATTGATAATCCATGTACTAATTAAACTGATATTTCTTATAAAACACGCCAGATATTTCATATCCGTATAAAAGCAACCAGGATTTCATAATCGAATTAAATCAGATAGCTTCGGTACTCAGTTACGCCACTACACAACAGCACCAAGTTTCACATGCAGCATCCGAAACCTTTGGAAAGTAGCATCATACATGGTAAATAGACAGATGAATCTCATTTGGGAAACTGCAGAAGCGGAAGGCAAATATTGAGCCTTCAGTGATGTCGAATGTCCTTGCAACTTTAGGCCAGTGGCTATGGATAATTGCCCGCCCAACCTTCGTCCTCTTCAGCAAGACTTGAATATTGTACCGTGGGTGTTGAATGAATACCTTCCTCGCCTCTTGACCATGTAGGTGGTTTGAGAGGTAATCATCAGTGAACTGCTTTGGAAAGTACTGAAAATAAAGCTATGCATAAATCGCTGTTGTAAATTTTGAAATGGCGCAAGGGGTAAAAACAAGGTAAAAGAGTTGGTACCATCCTATAGTTGACTGATGTCTTCTTCATTGTGAAAAAAAAAGATCTTGTTGTTATTCGTTGCAAGTTTCTTCATCGTAACAATCTTCCCGAGTTTCTTGACTTGACTAATATTCATGGACATCTCATGTCCCCATATGCAAAATGGGTCGAACAGTGGGTCTAAGCCTCTGAAAGCAGGACCTACATGTGCAAGACCAAATAGTAAGAAACCTAAATATTAGAATGATTCTCGCAGCCGCACAATAATGTGCTATTAGCCAAAGGACCCTGCTTGAACAAACCTTGATGGTAAACCGCAGTGTCTCCCATTGTTTCCCTGCAACACACATAAGGAAGATCTTGAGCAGGTTAACTGAGAGTTGCCATACTATCAGTAGAATATGTATTGAGTACAGCCAAATTCGATCGGTATCACATGCATAACAATACAAAATTGTACCCACAGCAAATGAAAATCAAATTGCAGAACTGAACCAAACAGTTAAATGGACAGCAGACCAAATGAACCAAAATAGTTAACTGAGCACGACATTGCAGAATAGAAACATGTACTAGAAGATAAGACAATTAACAAAACAAAGAATGCTTGAGAACATTACTATGAAATGTAGCAATTGTTGGTCCAAAGTGTTAACTGAACATTACATTTGAGAGGACCAAACTGTTAACTGAACATCAAATTGCATATTAACATTACAGAGGACAAATCACTAGAAGTCACTGGCGGTGGCCTCGAGAAAACACCACGAACTGTATTTTAAAGTAGACAACCGTGTGGCGGTGTCGACGGTGGCCTTGAAGACGAGGTGCTCCTCCAAGATCTGGCGGTCGACACGCATGGCGGCCATAGCCACCTTGTTCACGCGTGTGGCCGCATGCTACTCACCTCCACGTTATACTGCATGTAAAATGGCTGTGGGCGGCGCTTAATTGGAGGAGGGGGCAGTGATTTCGGTGGAAGGTGTTGCTTCGTCGGTCGGGGCATGTGGGACGGGAAAGGAGGAGGATGGTGTGGGTGAGGTGTGGATTACCTGACTATCGACGAGGCCGCACACCAAGAAGAAAGGTTGGCGGCGAGGAGGCCGCGCAGCAAGAAGAAGGGTCGCCGGCGAGGAGGCAACGCTGCAAGAAGAAGGGTCGCCAGCGAGGAGGCGGTGTTGCAAGAAGAAGGGTAGCCGGCGAGGAGGCAGCGCTGCAAGAAGAAGGGTCGCTGGCGAGGAGTCTGAGCTGCCAGTAAGCAGCAGTGAAGGTTTGAACTTGGAAAGCAAGGAGGAACAGTGGAAATGTGGCTTTTGGTAGGAGGGAGGGGGCGGGGAGATTGATATTTCCGCGGTGGCAAAAAAATTTCGCTAGGTTCCGTGAGAAACTGGCGCGCAAGTGTGGTTCAAGCGGGGGCGGTGGACTATAGACGACGAAGCTTACTGCGTAAGCAACACAAGACGGTGCGCCAAGATATTTTATATCGCATCCCACACGATTCTTTCTAGTAAACTGCTTGCGGTATATCTAATTTTTTTCATTATGTTTTGAAAGACAAAATGGTGTTATGGAGGGAAAGGACGATGTTTGAATTTCTAGAACATTTACGTATAGTGAACATGCAACTAGTACATGAGTGTCGTGTTTAAATTTGGAATTACTCCGGGTTCGTTTGGCATTTTTATGCATTAATTGAGTTTATGGGCATTTAGTATGCATAATTCAAATTTGAACTACAAGCACATGCTCCAATGCACCAAAATTTGTTAAAAAATCACATGTGTGTCTTTGGGTGAATTTATAGGTCCCATGCAAGAAATGGAATAAAATTCAAACATCTGGGTGTCGTGGCTCGGCCGAAACGATTGAGAAACTTGGTCTTTTAATTCCTATAAATCCAAAACACGGCTGAAAATCATGAAACTTGGCATGGTGTCATGACATGGCACCAACATGCCGCGGTATTTTTTTTGGCCGAATTGGGACAAGCTTTGGTGTAAGCTTCTTGCAAACCGGAGCTTCCCTCAAGAAGGCTCGTGCTTCCGAGAGGGAACGTGTCACCTCCGTGTGCGAAACGAGATACGTATACTGCCTTCTCCCACCTTAATTTTTTTACACAGGCAGATTAGACCAAATACAAGTATCATGCTAAATTTTGGAATTATTCCGGGTTTGTTTGGACTTTTTTAATACATTAGTTGAGTTTCTGCACATTTAATGTGCATAATTCAAATTTGAACTACAAGCACAGGCTCCAGTGCACCAAAGTTGTTTGAAAAATCACATGTGTGTCCTTGGGTGAATTTCTAGGTCCCATGCAAGAGATGGGAGTGAAATTCAAACATTTGGGCGTCGTGGCTCGTCCGAAAAGATTGAGAAACTTGGTTTTTAATTCCTGTAAATCCAAAACACGCCTGAAAATCATGAAACTTGGCATGGTGTCATGACATGGCACCAACATGTTGCGGTAATTTTTTTGGCCGAATTGGAACAAGCTTTGGTGTAAGCTTCTTGCAAACCGGAGCTTCCCTCAAGAAGGCTCGTGGTTCCGAGAGGGAACGTGTCACCTCCGTGTGCGAAACGACATACATACACTATCTTCTCCTGCCTTAATTTTTTTACACAGGCAGATTAGACCAAATAGAAGTATCGTGCACAATTTTGGAATTATTCCGGATTCGTTTGGCCTTTTGTATACATCAATTGAGTTTCTGGGCATTTAATGTGCATAATTCAAATTTGAACTACAAGCATAGGCTCCAGTGCATCAAACTTTTTGAAAAATCACACGGGTGTCCTTGGGTGAATTTCTAGGTCCCATGCAAGAGATGGGAGTGAAATTCAAACATCTGGGCATCGTGGCTCGGCCGGAATGGTTGAGAAACTTGTTTTTTTTAATTCCTATAAATCCAAACACGCCTGAAAATCATGAAAGTTGGCATGGTGTCATGACATGGCACCAACATGCTGCGGTAATTTTTTGGCTGAATTGGGACAAGCTTTGGTGTAAGCTTCTTGCAAACCGGAGCTTCCCTCAAGAAGGCTCGTGGTTCCGAGAGGGAACGTGTCACCTCTGTGTGCGAAACGACATACGTACACTATCTTCTCCCGTCTTAATTTTTTACACAGGCAGATTAGACCAAATAGAAGTATCGTGCTAAAATTTGGAATTATTCTGGGTTCGTTTGGATTTTTATACATTAATTGAGTTTCTGGGCATTCAATGTGCATAATTCAAATTTGAACTACAAGCACATGCTCCAATGCACCAAAATTTGTTGAAAAATCACATGTGTGTCTTTGGGTGAATTTATAGGTCCCATGCAAGAAATGGAATAAAATTCAAACATCTGGGTGTCGTGGATCGGCCGGAATGATTGAGAAACTTGGTCTTTTAATTCCTATAAATCCAAAACACGGCTGAAAATCATGAAACTTGGCATGGTGTCATGACATGGCACCAACATGCTGCGGTAATTTTTTTGGCCGAATTGGGACAAGCTTTGGTGTAAGCTTCTTGCAAACCGGAGCTTCCCTCAAGAAGGCTCGTGGTTCCGAGAGGGAACGTGTCACCTCCGTGTGCGAAACGACATATGTACACTATCTTCTCCCGCCTTAATTTTTTTACACAGGCAGATTAGACCAAATAGAAGTATCGTGCACAATTTTGGAATTATTCCGGATTTGTTTGGCCTTTTGTATACATCAATTGATTTTCTGGGCATTTAATGTGCATAATTCAAATTTGAACTACAAGCATAGGCTCCAGTGCATCAAACTTTTTGAAAAATCACATGTGTGTCCTTGGGTGAATTTCTAGGTCCCATGCAAGAGATGGGAGTGAAATTCAAACATCTGGGCATCGTGGCTCGGCCGGAAAGGTTGAAAACTTGTTTTCTTAATTCGTATAAATCCAAACACGCCTGAAAATCATGAAAGTTGGCATGGTGTCATGACATGGCACCAACATGTTGCGGTAATTTTTTGGCCGAATTGGGACAAGCTTTGGTGTAAGCTTCTTGCAAACCGGAGCTTCCCTCAAGAAGGCTCGTGGTTCCGAGAGGGAACGTGTCACCTCTGTGTGCAAAACGACATACGTACACTGTCTTGTCCCGTCTTAATTTTTTACACAGGCAGATTAGACCAAATAGAAGTATCGTGATAAAATTTGGAATTATTCTGGGTTCGTTTGGATTTTTATACATTAATTGAGTTTTTGGGCATTTAATGTGCATAATTCAAATTTGAACTACAAGCACATGCTCCAGTGCACCAAAGTTGTGTGAAAAATCACAAGCGTGTCCTTGGGTGAATTTCTAGGTGCCATGCAAGAGATGAGAGTGAAATTCAAACATCTGGGCGTTGTGGCTCGGCCGGAAAGATTGACAAACTTGATTTTTTAAATTCTTGTAAATCCAAAACACGCCTGAAAATCATGAAACCTGGCATGGTGTCATGACATGGCACCAACATGCTGCGGTATTTTTTTTGGCCGAATTGGGTCAAGCTTTGGTGTAAGCTTTTTGCAAACCGGAGCTTCCCTCAAGAAGGCTGGTTCTAAGAGGGAACGTGCACCTCCGTGTGCGAAACGAGATACGTACACTGCCTTCTCCCGCTTTAAATTTGTACACAGACAAATTAGACAAAATACAAGTATCGTGCTAAATTTTGGAATTATTCCGGGTTCGTTTGGCCTTTTTTATACATTAACTGAGTTTCTGTGCATTTAATGTGCAGAATTCAAATTTGAACCACAAGCACAGGCTCTAGTGCACCAAAGTTGTTTAAAAAATCACATGTGTGTCCTTGGGTGAATTTCTAGGTCCTATGCAAGAGATGGGAATGAAATTCAAACATCTGGGCGTCGTGGCTCGATGGAAAAGATTGAGAAACTTGGTTTTTTAATTCCTCTAAATCGAAAACACGCCTGAAAATCATGAAACTTGGCATGGTGTCATGACATGGCACCAACATGTCGTGGTAATTTTTTTGTCCGATTTGCGAAGGCGCACACAGTAACAATTAACAAAGTCATTTTTGGAACAAGTGCTGTCACGTTACAAATCGGAAACACAAGTATTATTGAAACCGTGAGCGTTCTACTTACCAATTACGTGCGGCCACGCGTCCCTTTTTTATTGGCTAGGAGGTGCCACGGGGTAGCTATTTGAGTACGGGAGGCGTGCGATCAGACCCCTGCGCGTGCTCATCGGGAGGAGAGCCCTTTGACCGCTACCCGCCGCGCCGCCCAAGGATTTGGGTTGCCCGCCTGGTCGCCGGACATGGTGATGACGACGCGACGGGACACGAAGTGGCAGAAGGTGGATTCCGGCGCACCCCTACCTGGCGCGCCAAATGTCAGATTTTGGGTTCCGGCAGACCCTTGAGGTTCGAACACTGGGGTGCGCGCGGAGATTTCGCCTTCTACCTACCTGCACCCCACCGCCTCGCTAAGATCTAAGGTATGGAAAGAACAGCACAAGAGACACAGGGTTTATACTAGTTCGGGCCACCATTGTGGTGTAATACCCTACTCTAGTTTGTGGTGTGGTGGATTGCCTCTTGGGCTGATGATGATGAGCAATACAAGGAAGAACAGCCTCGCGAGGGTCTGTTCTTGGCTGGGGCGATGAACTGCTAGGAGGAGTTCAGTCACCCTTCTCTCTCTCTCTCTCTGTGATGCTACTCGATCCGATCCTAGCTTGTTTCTGGATTGGCCGATCGCCTCTACCCTGGGGGTGGCTAGTCCTATTTATAGGCAAAGGCCCTGGGCCTCTTCCCAAATATTGAGCGGGAAGGGCGCCAACAATTGGCCATTTTGAAGGGGAACATCTGGTACACTTATCCTGACTAAAGTTGGTCCTCGCATGCCAAAGGCTCTGGTGGTGACGCTGGCTTGGGCTTCACAATGACTTCCTCCCTGCCGTTGGGCTGGTCTTGGTCTCGTTGCACCGAAATGGGTGCCTTTGCTTGATGCTCTCGCCTGCGCTTGCTCCCTTTGCACCAAAGAGGAAAGGAGGACACTGCGCGGCCTGGCGCCCGCCTGGCGCCCTTGGTCGTCATGGCTTGCATCACGGGCACCTCGTGAGGTACCCCGCCTTGATCTCTCCGCCTCCTCGAGAGCCAGCCTGATGAGGCCGTGCCTGAGGAAGCTCCGTGTCGTCCGCCCCGTGAGGCTTGGCCCCTTGCGAGGGTCTTGGGTCTGTGTTGATGAAGATGGGCCGTGCTGGGCCCTCCTTTGAGCCACGCCGCAGGCCGCAGGCAGGCAAGTCTGGGGACCCCCGTTCCCAGAACGCCGGCAACGGAGTTCAAGTCTCCATACAACTTTTGGGCCTAAGCCGTCAACACCGCTTGTCATGCATCCAATCGACTCTATCTCTGCAAAGGCTTGAACAAGACTCCATATGAGATACTCACCGGCAACAAGCCCAACCTCAAGTACTTCCGGGTGTTCGGGTGTAAGTGTTTCATACTCAAGAGAGGTGTTCGTTTGTCTAAATTCGAGGCTAGAGCTCATGAGGGAATATTTGTTGGTTATGCTACAAACTCTCATGCTTACCGTGTCCTCAACAAGTCCACCGGACTCATTGAGGAGATGTGTAACATGGAGTTTGATGAGAATAATGGCTCCCAAGTGGAGCAAAGTGGTACTTGTGATGTAGGTGATGAAATTCCTCCCAAGCCATAAGAAGAATGGGTGTTGGTCATATCCTACCCATTCAAGATCAAGAGCAAGTTCAAGATCAAGAACAAGCTCAAGATGACACTCAAGATGATCAAGTTACCGCTCCTCAACTCTCTCCTGAGGAGGACTTGGAGCGTCGTGCCGCCAAGATTGCATCCAAGCTCACTACCAAAGACCATCTCATGACGAATGTGCTTGGAAGCTTAAGAAGGGGGTAAGCACTCGTAGACAATTAGCAAATTATTGTGAACATCACGTGTTTGTTTCTTGTGTTGAACCCCAAAAGGTCTATGAGGTGCTAGAGGATCTGGATTGGCTTAATGCCATGCATGAAGAACTCAACAACTTCGAGCACAACAAGGTGTGGAGATTGGTGCAAAGGCCAAAGGGGAACCATAATGTCATTGGAACCAAGTGGATATTCAAGAACAAGCAAGATGCTCATGGGATTATCGTTCGCAACAAGGCTCGTTTGGTAGCACAAGACTACTCCCAAGTCGAGGGTATCGACTATGGTGAAACCTTTGCTCCCATTGCTCGCCTTGAATCTACTTGTTTGTTGGTTGCTTATGCTTCTCATCATAACTTCAACTTGCAACAAATGGATGTGAAGAGTGCTTTTCTTAATGGTCCTATTAATGAGTTGGTGTATGTCAAACAACCCCCGGGGTTTGAGGATCCCGAGTTCCCCAATCATGTGTACCAACTCGATAAGGCACTCTACGGCCTTAAACAAGCCCCACGTGCATGGTATGAGCACCTTACCAAGTTGTTGCAAGATCGTGGGTTTGAAATTGGGAAAATCGACCCCACTCTTTTTACTAAGAAGGTCAAAGGGGAGTTGTTTGTATGCCAACTATATGTTGATGATATTATCTTTGGTTCTCCCAACAAAGCTTTCAATGAGGAGTTTGCCGCTCTCATGACCTCGAAGTTCAAGATGTCCATGATGGGAGAGTTGAAGTTCTTTCTCGGATTCGAAATCAAACAAAGAATGGAAGGAACGTTCATCAACCAAGACAAATACACTCAAGACATGCTCAAGAGATTCAAGCTAAGTGATGTGAAGCCGGCTTCCACTCCAATTCCCGTCAAATGCCAACTTGACATAGATCCCAATGGTAGCAGTGGATCAAAAGGTATATCGTTCCATGATTGGCTCCTTGCTTTACCTTTGTGCATCTACACCGAATATCATGTTGATTGTGGGAATTTGTGCATGGTTTCAAGCCTCACCTATGGAAAGCCACTATGTGGCGGTCAAGCGAATCTTTCGATATTTGGCTCATACCCCAAACTTTGGCTTATGGTACCCAAGAGGAGCTAGCTTCAACCTTTTGGGCTTTTCAGACTCAGATTGGACGGGAGACAAAGTGGATAGGAAGTCAAATTCCGGAGGGTGCCAATTTCTTGGTTGCTCTTTGGTGAGTTGGTCTTCTAAGAAGCAAAGTTGTGTGTCTCTCTCGTCCACCGAAGCGGAGTATGTGGCCGCCAGTAGTTGTTGTGCTCAACTTCGACGGATGTGGCAAACTTTAAAGGATTACAGTGTCATTTGTGACAAAGTGTCTCTTTGGTGTGACAATGAAAGTGCCATCAAGATTTCTCTCAACCTGGTGCAACACTTCAAGAAGAAGCATATTGAGATTCGGTATCACTTCATCCGGGATCACATTAGGCGAGGGGAGATCGAGCTCAACTATGTCAACAGTCATGATAATCTTGCAGATATTTTCACGAAGCCCTTGGATGAAGCAAGCTTTCGCGAGTTAAGCATGAGCTAAATATCATTGATTTGAGCAATGTGGCTTAACCTTTGCACACCCCACCATACTCATCTTGATGTCTTATTTAGGTGTAGGCATGGATATAGGGGGAGTGTTGTTCTCTCAATGAACTCTCCCTCCCCCCATTATGCATAAATTGATCAACTCTTTCACATTAGCCATTTTTTATGGTACTTGTGCTTCAAAGACGAGTTTTGGTCATGGGCCCAAGGATAATTCTTCGCGGTGCCATACCAATTGACTCAAACATAGGTGGCTCCGGCCACCGCCCTCTCTCTTTGAGAGGATTTGGTTCGTGTTTGGTCCTTGTTGTCTTTTGCCTTCTTTTCAGACGTGTTTGTGTTTGAGTTTCCTCGTGTGTGTGCTCGTTTGCGTGTCCGGTTGCTTGAAGTTTGCATTGCAAAGGCCATGTTTTTCTGTTTTTGTCGAAACATGCACTTTCTTGGGTTTACGGTACAACCATGGCAAGCCACGGTACTACCGCTGGAGATGGGTTGCTCCTGTGCGTGCACAGTTGCGCCCCAGGCATGGTACTACCACTTCCATCGCGGCAGTAATTTTTTACTGCCGCTGGAAGAGCGGTACTACCGCCCTGTGTGCGGTACTTCCGCCCGGGCAGTACTACCACGATGACCTGCGGTACTACCGCGCCGTCGCGAGCACGTGGGGGTTAAGAGCAGGCAGGGGGAGTTCCAACTCCCCCATACCCCTTCATCTCTTCCCCTCATCGCGTCTCTCTCTCCTACCCAAGAACGGCGTCGGAGGACCTCGCCGGATCTCCCTCTCCGGCCGCTCTCCTCGCATTCCGACCGGTGGGATCGATCCCCACCTCGCCCTCTTGCCATGAACTCGGTATCTCCCCTAGTCCCTCTCTCTTTGCCCCGTTGTTGTGCTTCAAGGTTTTGGGGAGATGCATGTGTAGTTCTTGTGATTTTTGGCTAAATCTTTGCAAGAGGAGATTGTTGGAGAGTGCTAGTGCAACAGATATGCTATTTGGTGTGATGCAACAGTGTAGTTTTGATCAACGGTAGTACCGATCTACATTTGCGGATGTTTCTAGACCCGTAGATGCTATTCTTGCGAGATATTTGTTCTGTGCGGTACTACCGCCCACTCGTACGAGAATCGCCCCATGCGGTACTACCGCTCCGCTGGAGTGGTACTACCACCCGGTGCGCGGAAGTAAATTTTCTACTTCCGCTCCAGGCGCGGTACTACCGTGCCATCTCGGCGCAGTACTGCCACGGCTAGAGCGGATGTAACATTTTACGTCCGCATCATGTCCCAGTACTACCATTGAGTTAAGAATTACTTTGTTTTGTCCACCCAATCTCATTTCTCCCAGTTTCGTTTGGTTTTGGCCTTGGTCTTTGCAATAATCCTTCTCATTTTTCTCGTGTGTTTGTGTTGTGTGTCATAGGTGGTGGCTCTGGTTTCAATATCCGGCGCTTGAATCCCAGTCGTGACATGAGCTCCAAGCAGCTTCGCAACAAATAAGCTCCTGAGGGGTCTAGTGCCCCACAATGCAAAGTCAAGACCACAACTACCAAGATCAAGGAGCCAAATGTTGGCATGGATGAGATACCTCAAGCGGAGTTTCTGATTCGAAGGAAGCTCAACCCCTACGTCAACCCTAGGGAGATCACAAGGGGAAATGACCTATTCTGGACCAAGAAACAAAACCTTATCTTCTTAGATGTGATCAAGGCCAAGCATAACACCTATGTCCCAGTTCAGTGGATAGACATGGAACATCTGAAGAAGAACCGGGCATATTTTGCAGAACCTCTGGATTTGGTGGAGCAGTTTGGTATTGAGGGGACCATCACCTTCCACCTTGACTTTGACCCGGAGTTGGTGGCTCAGTTCTTTGCTTCTGTCCACTTCCACACGGATGAGAAGCGGACCATGAATTGGATGACAAATAGGAAGAGGATGACTGCTGAGTGGAAGGAGTTCATGGAGCTATTGCATGTTCGAGATGAGGGGCTTGATGTGCCCGTTGGTGCCCGCCCACATGCCAACCCCGAGGCTACTATCAAGAACAAGGTTTAACCCCTCCTTGTTGAGAAGACCCTCCCAAGTGGCAAGAAGTCTTTTGTGCTGAACCCATTTCTTGACATCATGCACCGGATCTTTCACAACTCTCTATTTCCTTGCATAGGTGACAAGGACAAGGTGCACTCCTATCTCATGGACATGATGCTATTGTGTGAGGCATCTCGTCGTCAAATACTTGAACCACTTGATATCTCTCACATTTTGTGGAGTGATCTTCAGTTTGCTGTGTTCCACCATAAGGTGCCCATATATAGACCTTACTTGTTCCTCTTGATCTCGAAGACTTGGGAGAAGCTCTTTCGGACAAAGAGTTTCTTGCTCCCAACTATGTTCGCCATGAGCCTATCAAGCTGCGCATCAAGAGCAAGTGGGCTAATACCACGACCCAGGCTGAGGCTGCACGGATGGATGTTGATGAGGATGAGTTTGAGGAGGAGGAGGCTGAGGACAGTTCTGCGGGGTATTCACCTCCATCTACTGAGCCGTCTTGGGCTAAGAAGCTCAAGGCCAAGATGAAGGCTCTGTTTTGCATGCAGGCCAAGGGACAGTGCAAGGCCCACATTGCTCAGAAGGAGAGTCGCCGACATGACAAGAGGATCTTAAGGAAGCTGGGCAAGGACGTCGTGAGCGGGTCAGAGAAGAACATCACTCCGGAGGCTGCCTGGATGGCAAAGCAGGGCTATCAGTGGACTGAGTCAGATGGGGAGTCTATTCCCGCTGCTGAGACAGATGAGGATCTTGATGGGTGATCACTGCAGTGGGCGCTACCACCTGTGTCATAGGTGTCATCTCTGCCTTTTTGGTGTATCGATGCCAAAGGGGGAGAGAGTGTAGGATTTGCATGTCTTGTGTCGAGTCTTGTTTCGCTTTGCTTTCGTTCCGTTGAACCTTCGTTGCTTTAGTTTGTTGGTTTGTGGTTGCGTTCGTGTGAGACCAGGAGACTATCATATGGTGTGAGACATATGCCCTCAAGCTTATCTTATTGTCTACTCCCTCCGTTCGGATTTAGATGTCGTGGGGGTTCTAAAATTTGAACTATGAAACATTTACAAGAAACCCCCTACGCATCTTCAAATTGTACAAAAATAGACGACGACAGGCGTGCGCGGCTCGCGCGTGAAGAATCGGCCGCCGGCGAGGCTACAAGCCAGTGGAGCTCCGGTCGCCGGCCTGATCCCAATCCTTATCCCCTGCCAAAAATGTCCTGAAGCTCCTCCGCTGCCTCCGGCCGTGGATCAACGGAATCGAGGCCATCTCCTCCCACCACGACCGCCGCTGCCCCCATGAGCTCGACGCCGACGGGCGACCTCACTCCTCCCTGAGCCAGTCCGAGCTCCGCCGCGCCGAGAGCTCCGCCCGCCTCGAGCCACGCTTGTCGGAAAGCAACGAATCAACTGAATCGCCGCTGTCCCCTCCCAATCCGGTCGCTGCTTGCCGCCGCTGAAGCTCCTCACGGCTCCTCCGATGAACACAAAACGGCGGCGTCGTGCTTCTGCTTCTGCTTCTGTAGCCGGTCGAGCTCGAGCTTCTGCTTCTCCCCTACAGCCGGTGGTGCTCGAGCTGCTGCTGCTTCCCTGCCTTCGAGTTCTTCTCTGAAGAAGTTACAGGTTGTTGCTGCTGCTCCTTGCTCTGTAATTTTCTCAAAGAATCTGAAATTGCTGTTGCTCCTTGCTCTGAAAAAACATTCCCCACTGAAAGCATTGGAATAAATCATATACTCCATGTTCTGACCATGTTGCCCCATGGTAAGAAGAGCAACATTGTGCTTGAATTGGATTGGAGTGTTGCTGTCAGAGAGTTTTTGGTTTTAGATTCCTTAGATAGATACCAAAATCTTGCGCGGTTGCAATTAGTGTGTTCTTGGATTCAGATCTGGTTCAGGTTCTAGCCTACTGCAGCATGAATCAATCAAGCAAATCCCCATTTCTGAACCTATGCTAATCTTGCAAGCAGTATAACACCAGGCAATGTACTCCAAATACTATAAGAATTGGAGTAATCACTTCATCATGGAAATCCTCATGATGAAGTGATTTTGGGAGGCTCATTGGTTCTACATAGCCATTTCTTTTTGCACCTTTTATTTGTGAACTGAACTTCCTTTAGCACTTGCGAATCCTCATAATGTTTGTAATGCTACAAGTGTTTATGTAGCTGAGGATTTTGGAGTGTACCTGTTGATGTTAAGCTGCAAGATTGGGCTCTACATACCACATAGCCCTTTGTTGCTCTTGATTGAAGTCGTCTTCCTCTGCATCTCATTTTCTTTGCTTCTGAAGGTGAAAAACATGACAGACCTGCCGAGAAGCTACATTTCTGAAAGGGCATTTTGCCAGGCACCAAGTACCAGTGCAGAGATGTTCAAAAAAACAAAAAAGTACCAGTGCAGAGTTTTGTTAGCATTCACAGTAAAAGTAAAAAATAAATAAATAAAGTAAATGCATGGCTAATTTGTGCGACCAAAGAACACATGGCTAACAGGACAATGCTTTTCTAGAGACCAGCTGCGAGAGACTTATTCCATTTAGCTGCCTTGCATTAGTAAAGAATATCACTTTGTAAAATAAAGTAAATACGCAATTTGCTTTTCTGCAGGATATCACTTTGTAAAATACCTTATTAGTGTTGATTTGCTTTTTACTTTTTTCAGGAAAGAACAAGTTACTAACACTTCTTCAGGGAAGAACAAGAAATTATCATTTTTAGAGGGAAAAGAATAAAGGTACCATCAGTTTTTAGTAGTTCATTTTTGTGCCAGCAATTCCATTTTTCAGCTTGCTTTCATGTGCTGAGTGGGCAAATTGAAGGAGTGCTCATTTTTCATATAAACTTTCATGTTCTTTCTTATTGGATCATGAACAGTTACCTGAGCAAGTGCTCCACTGCCGCAATGATGTTTAGGATTGATCTCAACATGAGTCCTCAACAACATAATGCCTCAGAACCTGCAGATCAACAGGAAGAACACAACAGTCAACAACGATACAACAATGAAGAACTAGTCAATAATGAAGCAACATGTACTACCTCCAAAACTTTTGCATTTTCATTTTCATTTCCATGATCTACTCCTATTATTTGCAATAGCTACATGACTTATCTTTTGCTCCTTATTTGATAGGGGAAGAAACAAGTGGTGTAGAGGAACCAATTCATGAAGAAGCAAGTGGTCTAGAGGAAGCAATTCATGAGGAAGCAAGTGATGTACAGAAACCAATTCATGGGGAACTCACAAATGAGGAGAGATATGGTATTTATTTTGCACTCATGGTGATCAAGACCCAAAATGGACAAGTTCTGAAAAAAGACAAGGAGGTCATTGCTAGCCTACTCGATAGAACCGTAAGAACTGTTGAGAGAATATGGGAAAGAGCTCTTAAATAGATTGAAAAAGGGGAGAAAGTTGATGTCTCAAATCAAAAGCCAGGTAGAGTTGGCCGCAAGCGGAAAGATTTGGATCTGTCGAGGGTGGTGACAATCCCATTGAACAGAAGGAGAACATTGCGAGGTCTGTCAAAGGCATTGGGTGTAAGCTGCACGACCTTACACTCAAGGTTCGAGTGGGGTCATTTGAGGCGTCACAGTAATAAGTTAAGGCCCCACTTAAACCTATCCAACATTGTAAAGAGATTGAAATGGTGCTTGGCTATGCGTGAAGATTATTGGTCTGCGACACGGGAATTAGACAACATAGCCTACATGGATGAAAAGTGGTTCAACATGACTGGGGAGGTGAACAACTACTATTTGCTTCCCGAAGAACCCGACCCCTTGCGCACCTTGCATCATAAGGATAGCATCACCAAGGTGATGTTTCTCACAGTCATGGCTAAACCAAGATACAGCAAAGGTGGTGAGGTCACTTTTGATGGAAAGATCGGCATTTGGGCTTTTGTCACAGAGTCTCCTGCTCAAAGAACCAGTGAAAACAGAGATAAAGGGACGCTCGAGCTCAAATCATTGAAAGTCACACGAGATGTAATGAGGTATTACATGTGTGAGAAACTTATTCCTGCGATCCAAGAGCGCTGGCCGGACGAAGATGAAGGACGGACAATCTATATCCAACAAGATAATGCCACGCCACATATTCTTCCCGATGACCCGGTTTTCCGACAAGTCATAGAACGGACTGATTTGGATATTAAGTTGCTCCAACAGCCTCCAAACAGTCCCGACATGAACATTCTTGATCTCTGCATACTCAGGTCTCTCCAGTCCCACACCGATAGCAGAGCACCTCAAAGCATTAGGGAACTGATAGAAGGTGTGGAGGAGGAATATCGAAACTACCCGGTTGATAAGCTAGCTAGAAGCTTCGTGACGCTGCAGTGATGCATCCAAGAGGTAATGAGAAACAAGGGAGCAATAAACTACTCGATCCCTCACATGAACAAGGTACGCCAGCAGGAAGAAGGACGGCTTCCTATAGCTCTATCTATCGATCGTGAGCTAGTTGAAGACACCATAGCCTTTATAGAAGAGGCAGAAGCAATCTTAGTAGCAGAAAAAGAGCTGAAGCAGTAGGAAAAGAACAACAAGAAAAGAGCCCTAGCAGCCTTCAAGAAGCAAAAACACCCTTCAAATACCAGCAGCCTCCAAGCAGCAGGAAAAGAGAATCAGGAGCCTTCAAGCAGCAGGAAAAGAGTACCAGCAGTCTCCAAGAAGCAGGAACGGAGCAGCAACAACCTTCAAGCAGCATGAAAAGAGCACGAGCAGCCTCCGAGCAGCAGGAAAAGAGCAGCCACCTCCTTGAAGCGGCAGAAACACCCTTCGAGTACCAATAGCCTCCAAGCAGCAGGAAAAGAGAACCAGGAGCCTTCAAGCAGCAATAACAGAGCACCAGCAGCCTCCAAGCAGCAGGAAAAGAGCAGCTCTTCTTTACTCCAAGCAGGGGAGTACTTGGGATCAGCTAGTACTCTGGTTGGTGCCAGGAATGACCAGTTGGTTAAGCTAAATGACATTTGAAGCCAGGAGTACTTGAAGATTCAGATAAGGTGATTTTGGCAGAAGATTCAGATAAGCTGAATGACCAGTAACCGTTTTTGCATCTTTCTCTGTAAAATACTCCTGCTTATAATTAATTAATTAATTTCTCAAGGGAAGAAAGAAGAAGAAGATAAGAATGGGATTTAATTGGATAGTCCTGCCATCTCCTCTTGCTTAATGAGATGTTAATGTGCCCCCCTCTTTGTTGATGGATGTGGAGGCTACATTATTTTCCTGTAATAGAGAACTCATGCTACAATGATTTTAGGCTCCAAAAAAGTGATCCATGTGTGCTGTGCGAAACTAACTTTGTCATCTTGCAAGTTGCAAGAGCTCTACCCATAATGAAAAATTATTGTTGCTGTGCTTAATCAGAGTATACTAATTCATGTGGAAGATGAAAATACCTTTAAGAATCAAAACATTCATTTGGCTAGTCCTTGATCAGAGAATAGTAACTAGAGATGTTCAGATCCATAGAGGTGGAAAGTGTATCAAACAATGCTTGTTTTGCTAGGGGGATGAATCTACTCCCCTTTTTTTCACCTGTCCCCATGGCTAGACAGGTTTAGTCTAGAAATTGTCAAGTGTGTGCAGTGAGTTGCAAGTGTCTCACTGAATCAAGATATGGTCTTTTAATGTCTGATTTCTCATGGAACAGTGGTGTCTATGCAAGTGTGGTGAGTCTTGCCAGTGTCTCTCTGAAGCAAGATAACACCATTGAAAGAGAAGAAAAAAACATTGACCTCACACCCTCTCCCAGTGCCCATCATGACCCATTAATTGTTCTACTATATGGTTTCTATTCTTGTTCTTTTCTTCCAACATGCATCACACCATAGTTCATGGTTGCCATGTTCAGAAAACAATGCAGACAAGATACTCTAGTGGACAATGCAGTTCAGGAAACAAAAAACTGAGCAGCAGCAGGAAATTCAGAGTATCAAACGATGCTTGTTTTGGAGGAGTATGCAGATGTGATTGCACGAACCGTGTCGGCAAAGGATTGTTCCCTTTAATTTCTACAGAACCATGACAGCCAATCGTCAGTTTTGCTATTGGAATTCAGAACTTGGTTGCTGCATCCAAACTACTCCGAGGAGAAATAAGCACTGCTGAGAATGCTAAACTAAAAAAATAAGAAGAACAAAATAGAGGGAAAGTGCGATAAACAGACATTTGAAATGATCCTGGTAGAACTGCACATCTGCTTCTTGATGATACTCCACTGTTATGGTTATTGTTTGGTTGGAGTAGCCAATTAAGTCCTGAATGCCTAATCCACTGTCGGAGTATCAAAGAATTCAGTTTTGCTGTTGCATCCAAACTGTATATGCTGCATTATTAAACTGTCGGAGAAGGATTTGTCTCACCAGCTGACAGAGCAGGGGCGCCTCGCCGGCTGCCTCGGCAGAGGAGGATGCTGGGAAGGAGGTCTCCCGGAAGCTCGCGGCCACCGGCGCCAGGAGCTTGGCGGCGGTGATGGGTGGAGCCTTCCTCTCCTCCTGCCCGTAGGTCCGTCCCTGACAGCGCCAACTCGCCACCATCGCGTCGTGGTGGACGATAGCAGCTCGCCGATGTCCCCGTGGCGTCCAGTCGCCGGCGTCGTGTTGGTGGTGGTTTGGATCTGGTGCCTTCGGCCTCGCATCGACGAAATCCGTCGCCGGCTTGAACTCAAAGGTCCAAGCTTTTTGGAAGTTCGCCGCGGGAAGGAGGAGAGGAGCGCGGAGAGGCCACCGAAGGTGGGGGAGGAGAGCGCGGAATCCTTAGTGGGGGGGGGAGGGGGGAGAGCGCGGCGGCGAGCCGGAGAAGAGCGCAGAGCAGACCGCGGCGGCCAGCCGGAGAAGAAAGTGAGGGCAAGGACCGCGGGTTTGGTTGGAAATAGATGGAGGGGGTTTTCGCAAAAAAGCTGTCGCGACATCTAAATCCGAACGGAGGGAGTAGTATTTTTAATAGATTGTGAGCTTATGTTATCTTGTGCCCTTTACTTCATGCTCACTTACTTTACCTTGCCTCCATGCTTAGTGTCACTTATATTGTTGCAAGGATTGCCTTGTCGATAAAATATAGGGGGAGTGTTGATCCTAGTATGTGTGTCGTGCCGTCCAAAGCATATCTATAGAGTGCACACATCTAGGGGGAGCCTGTCTATAGTTTGTAGATGTTGGGTTTGCTTATGTTCATGTTATATACTTATGTGCGAATACCGTATTGTCATCAACCCACAAAAAAGGGGGAGATTGTAAGGGAATTGTCGGTGTACAAAAGTAAGGGGCTCTCCTTTTGACCCCTTTACTTGTGCACGAGCAGTCGGAGCCTCCCGCCACGGCCACGCATAACAGGGCAGGGAAGGGGGAGCCGGAGAGAAGCCGAAGACACAAGACAAAGCAAAGCAAGGCCAAGACCACAAAGAGAAGAGGGACAAAGCAGGTTCCCCCCGTCAAGACCCTTGCCAGGCAGCCTCGGCAGCCCCGGCAAGGCCCTTGCCGGGGCAGCTCGCCCCACACCAACGGAGTGAGCCACCCTTGAGCCCACGGCCCCCAGCGCCATCATAGGCATGGGACCAGGGCTCGGGAAGGCACCTCTGTGGTGGCATGCAGAT
This sequence comes from Aegilops umbellulata, assembly GCA_032464435.1. Lineage (NCBI taxonomy): Eukaryota > Viridiplantae > Streptophyta > Magnoliopsida > Poales > Poaceae > Aegilops > Aegilops umbellulata. Next base: position 326,622,122 of record CP136058.1, on the reverse strand, counting down.
CTTTGTGAAGACAAAGGATAATCAAGATCAACTGAGGATGGGAAGGCAACCATCCTCACCGAAGAAACCCACAAGACCCCCGGCAAGATCCTTGCCGGGGACGCCTGCACGCCATGACAAGACCCTTGCTGGGCCACCCGGCAAGACCCTTGCCGGCCCACCCGAGAAGACACTCGCCAAGCGCACCAGCAGGGCCACCGTCAGGCCTACACCAACCAAACTTCCACCTCCGTTCCCATGCAGCTGCCAGCCCAACCAGCTGGGCAGGCACCTGCGTGGCAACGTGCGGTCCTTCGTGGGGGCTTCACCACCGCGCCACCTCAGCTACCTGCCTGCCTACATGCCACCGCATGCATCGATGGCCAGGGCGCGTGTCGAAGTCCGGAGGAGCGGCGACGGACGGGACGGGCCTCACCCTCGTCCCCGATAAAGCAAGAGTATACCTAAGCAGTGCATTAAATGCACCTTGTCCTGTAATACGAGGGATAACCTCGTGCCACTGTAGACCTTTACACCTCATGTGTGCCACTGTGGCAGCCCCTTTCGCCTATAAAAGGAGGCCCATGGCACACGGTAGAATGATTCGACTTTTTGGAGCTCTTTACACCCCGTAGCTAGCTCAAGAACACTGAATACATCCACCAAAGCGGGAGTAGAGTTTTACGCACCTTCGCGGCCCGAACCTGGATAAACGAATCACATGCTCTCTGTTAGACCCGCTCTTCTCTCAACCCCGTGCCCCGCAACCGCAGTAGGGATTCTTGTGATACCATAGGTGTCGTTTCCCACCGACATCTTTGGCACGCCAGGTAGGGGGTAGCGCGTTTGTGAGAATCTGGTCTGCTAGTTAGCCTAGCGATTCTTCGTCTCCATGGCGCCTAAGAAGAAGACGGCCACGGCGATCGGCTCGTTGGGGGCCGAGAGGCCCGTGCCGGTGCGAACGAGCAGTGGTCCGGTCGCAGACAGGACTCGAGCCGCGGCCCGCGAACACCAACACCGCCCAAGCAGTCGGAGCCTGGCGAGCAGCGTCGTTTGTGCCCCAGACGATCGGCCCCACGTCACCGGACCCGAAGACGGAGCTGGGCCTCCTGCCGGCGGCGCGGGGCCCTCCAGGGTGTCGTTGCGCCGACTCCGGGCGGCGCGGCAACCTCCAGGACGCATACACCGGCGACCACCGCGCGTTCTTCCCATGGGGTGCACGCCGAGCAGCGTCACCATGTTGGTGAGCCTGGGCACCGCCGTGGGAAGAGCCCTGTGCATCGTCGGCAAGACGAAGGAGTGCAGCAAGCTCGCCGAAGCACTGGCGAGGATGGCGCGCAGCTGCTGGGTCGTGACGGAGCTCCTTCTAACATGGTTAGAAGTCGAAGCGCGCCGCGATCCACCCAGCTGTCGCCGCCGCCCATGCCAGTGGAAGCCTTGGCGCGCGCACAGCTGCTCCTCGACTTCCCTCCTGCTGTGGGGAAGCTCGATGAGTGGAGGGCCACCATCCGGAGCCTCATCGCCGTCGCAAACAAAGACGATCCGCGGCCGGCGGGGCCCTCGGGTCGGCGCTCCACCGAACCACCACATGCCGGCGCTGAGAGGACCGGGGGAGCTGCGGCCACGGTGCACTCTCCTCCTCCTCGCCATCCGCCGTAGACGACGACCCGTCGCGACGACGCTGGTGACAACATCTCCATAGCGTCGTCCGACTCGCGGACCCTCCGCGACCAGCGCCAGGTCCTTCAGGAGCGAGCTCACGAAGACGCTCGAACAACCTTCGAGCGGCGACGCGAGACGAACCGCCAGTCGGACAAGCGGGCGGGACCCGCTGCGGACCAACCGGCACCGGGAGGCCCCGGTGGCCTACCTTACGAGGTGGGATACCCGGCTTTTACCCGTGAGCTGAGGCAGTTCCAGTGGCCGTCCCACCGCTCGTTCAAGCCCGATGTCGGCGAGAAGTACACCGGCAAGACCCATCCGTCCGAGTTCCCCAGCATCTACACCATTGCGATGCAGGCCGCCGGGGCTCATGACGATAAGGTGCTCGCCAACTACTTCCCACTGGCACTTAAACCAAATGTGATGTCTTGGTTGATGCACTTGCCGACGGACTCCATCTCCTCCTAGTCAGATCTGTGCCACGAGTTCGTTGGCGCCTTCACGGGAGGCCACCAAGATCATGGCCAGGCCAGTGATCTGCACATCATTCCCCAGAAGGAAGGAGAGACCCTGCGCAAGTACATCCAGAGATTCAGCCGGGTGTAGTACAACATCCCCGACGTTCATCCCGCAGCTGTGATTAGCACGTTCCATCAGAACGCGCGCAATGCAAGATGCGCGAGGAGCTGGCGATGACCAAGGTTAAGGACGTGGCTGAGCTCTACGTCCTGGCCGACAGGTGCGCCCGGGGTGAAGAGGGAAGGAAGTACCCCGGCGAGGACGCCGGCGCGGAAACCGACTCTACCGATGAGGACGCCGCCGCCCCGACGAAGAAGGGCCGACATCGCAAAAAGAAACGCAAAGGCAAGGCCGTGCTTGCCGTTGAGGGATCTAACGATACCGGTGCCGGCAAGAAGGTGAAGGCAGACACCCCCAACAAGGAGATTGCCGGGTGCGCTGCCTGCCGGGCCTTGGCGGCTGCCGACAAGCTAGGGAGCTCCGGCAAATAATACTGCAAGATCCACCGCACCAAGGGCCACGCTCTCCAGAACTGCCGACAAGTCGAGCTGCTTGCTGAGAAGCAAAAGGCTGAGTACAAAAGGCGGGACAAGGAGAAGGACCAGGATGGTGCTGAGGGATCCGACAAGAAGCGTGGCGGCCAAGGAGGCCACCCCGGTGTAAGTGCATCTAGTGCCACCCCTAGTTGGTTTTGGGGTATTGACGACAAAGTTGGTTGAGGGACTAATGTGTTTGTGAGAATTGCAGGATAACACAGGTAGTAGTCCCTCATTGATTCGGTTTACCTACCGGAGATGACCCCTAAAAATGTATGAAGACATTGACGACAATGGTGGTATGAGAAGATATTCATATTGAAGAATATGACATGAGAAGACATTGATTGAAGACTATGGAGCGCGAAGACTTAGTCGTTTCGTTGTTTCCTTTTCTTGTTTGTTGAGTCATTGGAACCACCGTACTATCAAGTGGGGTCCAAGTGAACAAAGTCAGGATGACTGAAGTGATGCTCAACCCAAATCCTATGTCTTCGAGCGAAGACACTGAAAGCAAATCTTATCCAGAGCTGGATAAGTCAGCTTTGCTTGTAGCCCAAATAAAGTTGCCGTGTGTGTTTGAAATCTGACCGTTGGAACACGTGTCAGTTCTTTAGTGACCCAGGGTCATTTCGGGCATATCAGGTCAGGTTGCCTAGTGGCTATAAATAGCCCACCCCCTACACCATAAATTGGTGGCTGCTCAGAGTTAGTGCACGGCTTTTGTCGTTTGAGAGCAACCCACCTCGAAACCTTTGAGAGAGAGAAATCCTTGCGAGGACAAAGCCCAAACACCCAGAGCCAAAGAGTGTTAGGCATCACTGAAGTCTTTCTGTCTGTGTGACCTGAAGACTTATTACACTTGAGGACTGTGAATCCTCCAGCCGGTTAGGCATCGCGTTCTGAGCATCCAAGAGTCATTGTGGATTGCCGGTGAACGAAGTCTGTGAAGGTTCGGAAGTCTACCTTGAAGACTTACCAGAGTGATTGGGCGAGGCCTGTGTGTCCTTAGCTCAAGGGGAATAAGGTGAAGACGAGGTCTTCGGAGTTGAATCTCAGCCTCCCTAACCAGACGTATAGTTGTCACAGCAACTGGAACTGGTCCAACAAATCCCATGTCTTCAACAAGTGACTGGTTCTATCTTCTCCCTCCCTTTACTTAGAGTTTGTCTTCGTGAAGTCATTGCCTGTTTGTTGTATCTGTTTGACTTCATTGCTTGACTACTATTGTTGTTTGGCATCATACTATCTTCCATCCTGATCCTTACTACCTAGCTGCTATTAGTCTTCGTACGCTCACGTTACTGCACACTTGACTATGGCTTGCTTAGTGTAGTTTATCTTCCGCTGCATTTCAATAGGTTCATTTCTATAGTTTGTCTTTGAAACTTCCATGTTTTTAACACTTCCATAAAAATCGCCTATTCACCCCCCTCTAGTCGATAACTAGCACTTTCAATTGGTATCAGAGCAAGGTACTCCCTTGTTCTGTGTGATTCGGTTTAACCACCTGGAGTTTTAGCTATGTCGACTGCAGGGATAATCAAAGTCTCCGCTGCTTGCCCCGTGTTCGATGGAACTGAATATCCCTACTGGAAGAATAAGATGCGCATGCATTTTGAAGCCATTGATGTCGACCTCTGGTATGTCGTCAAGAATGGCGTTCCCAAGACTGGTGAAGGTGTCACCCCTGCTGATGTCAAGAAGTTCATTCAACTGGACTCTACTTCCAAGAACATCATTTGTGGTCATCTGACCAAAGGACAGTATGGCCACGTGAGTGCTCTGGAAACGTCGAAGCTAGTCTGGGACTGGCTATCCAAGGTCAATGAAGGCGTCTCAACACAGAGAGATCAAAGGATCAGTGTTCTTCGCAACCTCTTCAATCGCTTCAAGAGAAATGACAATGAAAATGTCCAGCTCACATTTGATCGCCTCACTGACATCACAAATGAGCTTCATGCTCTCGGCGCCACTGAGATTACAAAGCATGAAATCGTCAAGACACTACTGAGATCACTTGACAGCTCCTTTGACACCCTTGCCCTCATGATACAAGAACGTCCTGACTTCAAGACACTCGATCCGTCTGATATACTTGAGAGGCTCAACACACATGAGTTCCAGCTGTCTGAGAAAAGTGATATCTATGGTCCCAACTATGGACGAACTCGCGCTTTGAAGTCAAAAGCTGTTTCCTCATCTGAAGAAGAATCTGACTGCAGTTCTGATGATCCTGAAGACATTGGAAAGGAACTTGCTATGCTTGTGAAGAAGTTCCAGAAGTTCACTAAGAAGAAGGGCTATAGAAAGTCTTCACGATCCAGCTCAAGAAATGATGAAGCTCCCACTCATGACTACAAGAAGAGAACATGTCACAAGTGCAAGAAACCTGGCCACTATATCTCTAAGTGTCCACTGTGGGAAAACGAGAAGAAGAAGAAGGAGAGCAAGGAATATGATTCTGATGACAAGAAGAAGAAGAGATCTTCAAAGTCTTCTTCCAAGTCCTCATCCAAGTCTTCATCTCATAAGAAGAGCTCATCTGGCAAGGCTCGTGCTTTTGTTGGCAAGGAGATGGATTCAGAGGAGGAGTCTGCTTCTGAGGAGGCGGAGGTGGAGTCCGAGGAGTCTGACCCTGGCGTCGCAAGTCTGGCTCTAGCCACAGCCTACGTTGCCAAGTCCATCTTCAACACTGAAGACAATGACTTCCACACCAACGCTGAAGCTGATAACAAGGACGACCCTGCTCCCACCTACTGCTTCATGGCACGTGGTGCCAAGGTAAAATCACGCGATGCTTACTTTCAAACATCTAGTGAAGATGCCTCTGATTGTGAATCCAAACCCAGCTACAAAACACTTGCTAAAATTGCAACTGAACAACAAAAGGCTATGGAATATACTCAAAAACTGTTAGACAAAAGCGATGACCTGTTGGACGCGGAAATGACTCGTTCACAGTCCTTAGTTGAAGACATAAAAAATCTTCATGCTAAGTACCAAGAACTTGAAAGTCGTCATAAAACGCTCTCAACCACTCATGAAAAGCTCTCCTATGATTATCTTCAAAGGAAACAAGAGCTTGAGAAATTGAGAGCGGCTCATGAAGATCTTCAAAAAGAGAATGAGTCACTTCGCGCTCAACAGATCAGTCCCGCTCAGGATGGATTTGAACCATGTCTAAAATGTCTTGAGCGTGATAACACTACCTCTGTTGCTGAATGTTCAACTGCTGCTACTATTGCATTGTCTTCAACTACTAATATGGTAACTAACCCCTCTGTGGAGGATACCACTACTATTGCTGATGAAAATGCTAGGTTGAAGACATTGCTTGAAACAGGAATGTATAAAAGTCTGAAAGGGCATCAGACACTTTGCGATGTCCTCAGAAAGCAGATTCTGAACCGAAACCCTAGGAAAGAGGGTGTTGGGTTCGAGAGGAAAATGAATGTTGATGGTTCCTACTGGAAACCTGAGAAGTATCCCAAAACCACATGGGTTGCTGCAAAGGGACCTTCAGTGGATCCATCTACCTTATCTGGCTTTACCTGTGCTAACCCTATTATCATTGATGAATCCTTTGATGCAAACTATAAACTGTTCAAGAATCAGAATGGTGAAGTGTTTGCCAGATATGTTGGTACTAACTGCAGGAATGGGCCACTTATGAAGAAGATCCGGGTTCCCAAAAGTTGTCTTGAGAATCTTCCAGTGAATGTCATCATGACACCACCTGCGAAGAAGACAAACCCCAGACCTAAGGCTTCATATGGTCCAAAGGCTTCATACAGACAGAGGACTCACATGAGTCACCCTAACACCAATGTTTTGCAGGGAAACCATACTCAGACTTATGAATATGAGCGTGTGTCTTCAAACCGCTGTGTTCATAGAACTAAGAATTTTTCTGCTTATTCATATGAGTATCATTCATCTCCTGCAAGGCTATTTGCTAGGGCTCCAAAGCCCAAATTCTCAGATGCTACACTTAGACTCATAGCTTCTAAGCCACCCCTGAAGATGTGGGTGGTTAAGAAGAATTAACTTTCTCTTGTAGGGAAAGGTCTCTAGCCGAAAACCAAAGGCGTCTGATGCTTTTGCTGGGGACCTAAAACATCTTGTAGGGCGCAAGATCAAATGCCCAAATGGTCTTACTATGTATTTTGTTCCTGAATCGTTTGCCATTCATCCTATTAGTCCTAATCTTGATCTGAGCTTCAAGAATCCTCTTGCTCGTCAAATGTTTATGCTTCACAATGCTCTTGGTGAAGCCTATCCCCCTAACTGTACTGTAGGGTATGACACCTCATGCTTCAGAATGGATTATGGACAGCGGATGCACTAATCACATGACTGGTGATCGAAGTCTTCTCATGGACTCAACTTTACGTCCATTTGATAAGAGTCACATCACATTTGCTGACACTGGTAAAAGCAAGGTATTGGGTCTAGGTAGAGTTGCAATCTCAAGGGATCAGCACATGGATAAAGTGATGCTTGTTGAATCCCTTGGCTTCAACTTAATGCCTGTCTCAATGCTTTGTGACTTGAACATGATTGTGATATTTGGAAAATATCGTTGCCTTGTACTTATGGAATCTGACAAATCTCTAGTCTTTGAAGGGTACCGGAAAGATGATCTGTACATGGTAGATTTCTCAGCAGGACCACAACTTGCCGTATGTCTTCTCACAAAAGCTTCAGAGTGCTGGATATGGCATCGGAGGCTGGGGCATGCTGCATGAGGAACTTACATACTCTCGCCAAGAAGAAGCATGTCATAGGCATCGAGGACGTCAAGTTCAAGAAGGATCATTTGTGCGGTGCCTGCGAAGCCGGAAAGATGACTAGGGCTAAGCATCCCTCGAAGACAATCATGACGACATCTCAACCCTTCGAGCTGCTACACATGGACTTATTTGGCCCTACTCACTACTCTACCCTCACAACAACTGCTTGTCTCTATGGATTTGTCATTGTTGATGATTATTCAAGATATACGTGGGTGCACATAATTCTCTTCAAGACTGAAGTGCAAGATGTCTTCAGACGCTTCGCAAACCGAGCCATGAACAATTATGGCGTCAAGATCAAGCATATCAGAAGTGACAACGGCACTGAATTCGAGAACACCAGACTTGATCTCTATCTAGATACAATGGGAATCAGTCATGAGTTCTCCGCTCCATACACACCTCAGCAAAATGGCATCGTAGAGCGCAAGAACAGAACCCTCATTGAGATGGCTCGGACGATGCTCGACGAATACAAGACACCAAGAAAGTTCTGGCCTGAAGCTATTGATACAACATGTCACGTCATCAACCGTGTTTACATCCATAAGCTTCTGAATAAAACATCCTATGAGCTCCTCACTGGCAAGAAGCCAAATGTCAGTTACTTCAGAGTATTTGGAGCTAGGTGCTGGATCAAGGATCCCCATCACAAGTCAAAATTTGCACCTAAAGCTCACGAAGGCTTCATGCTCGGTTACGGAAAGGACTCGCACTCTTACAGAGTCTTCAACCTCTATCTCTACAAAATCGTTGAAACTATGGACGTCCGGTTTGATGAAACCAATGGTTCACAAAGAGAGCTCCTGCCAAGTACACTAGACGAAGCTTCACCCAGTGAATCTATCAAGCTAATGGGAACAGGTGAAATCATGCCTTCTAAAGCACAACCTGAAGAGGAACTTATCGTTCCTGCACCTAACCAACCTGAAGACAATGCTCAGCCTGAAGACAATCCTCCCAATGATGACAATGATTAGCAAGAGCAAAGTTTTCGTCCAGTTCATCCTCGTGTTGCAAATGAAGTACAGATTGAGAAGATAATTGATAGTATCAATGCACCTGGTCCACTTACTCGCTCAAGAGCAATGCAGTTAGCAAATTTCTGTGGGCACTTTTCTTTTGTGTCAATATCAGAACCCAAGAAAGTTGCTGAAGCCTTCATGGAACCTGAATGGATTCAAGCTATGCAAGAAGAGCTTCAACAGTTCAAGCTGAACAATGTTTGGGAACTTGTCAAGCATCCTGACCCTCGCAAGCATAACATTTTGGTCATTACTGACAAAAGGGGGAGAAGCATATGAGTTTGATAGACTTCAAGTGGGTCCATATGGGCGGTTGCTTTATATTTTGCCTAGTGTTTACAACTCTCGTTTTTGATACATTTGGTTCTTTGAGTTGTAACACTTAAACTTGATGGTCGTCTGCTACTTATTTGCTATTCTGTGATGTGATGATAAATTCCGCATGTGCGATGATAACCCCCACACTTAGGTCATCTTGCAGAAGTCCATTTTTCATTATGCATTTCATTATCTTCATTATATCTTATCATGCATGATGAATTGTCGTCATAAGTTGAAGAGGATCTCCACATGTACAACCTGCCATGTGCATTTGCATTCCAAAAGCAAATTACTTATATGCACATCATCAGGGGGAGCCTTTGCCACTTATGAAGACAATACCCTATCCTTTACAATTTCACGTACTTTATCCCCGTTGAAAACTTCAACCAGTTTGTCATCAATCACCAAAAAGGGGAGATTGTAAGTGCATCTAGTGCCACCCCTAGTTGGTGTTGGAGTATTGACGACAAAGTTGGTTGAGGGACTAATGTGTTTGTGAGAATTGCAGGATAACACAGGTAGTAGTCCCTCATTGATTCGGTTTACCTACCGGAGATGACCCCTAAAAATGTATGAAGACATTGACGACAATGGTGGTATGAGAAGATATTCATATTGAAGAATATGACATGAGAAGACATTGATTGAAGACTATGGAGCGCGAAGACTTAGTCGTTTCGTTGTTTCCTTTTCTTGTTTGTTGAGTCATTGGAACCACCGTACTATCAAGTGGGGTCCAAGTGAACAAAGTCAGGATGACTGAAGTGATGCTCAACCCAAATCCTATGTCTTCGAGCGAAGACACTGAGAGCAAATCTTATCCAGAGCTGGATAAGTCAGCTTTGCTTGTAGCCCAAATAAAGTTGCCGTGTGTGTTTGAAATCTGACCGTTGGAACACGTGTCAATTCCTTAGTGACCCAGGGTCATTTCGGGCATATCAGGTCAGGTTGCCTAGTGGCTATAAATAGCCCACCCCCTACACCATAAATTGGTGGCTGCTCAGAGTTAGTGCACGGCTTTTGTCGTTTGAGAGCAACCCACCTCGAAACCTTTGAGAGAGAGAAATCCTTGCGAGGACAAAGCCCAAACACCCAGAGCCAAAGAGTGTTAGGCATCACTGAAGTCTTTCTGTCTGTGTGACCTGAAGACTTATTACACTTGAGGACTGTGAATCCTCCAGCCGGTTAGGCGTCGCGTTCTGAGCATCCAAGAGTCATTGTGGATTGCCGGTAAACGAAGTCTGTGAAGGTTCGGAAGTCTACCTTGAAGACTTACCAGAGTGATTGGGCGAGGACTGTGTGTCCTTAGCTCAAGGGGAATAAGGTGAAGACGAGGCCTTCTGAGTTGAATTTCAGCCTCCCTAACCAGATGTATAGTTGTCACAGCAACTGGAACTGGTCCAACAAATCCCGTGTCTTCAACAAGTGACTGGTTCTATCTTCTCCCTCCTTTACTTAGAGTTTGTCTTCGTGAAGTCATTGCCTGTTTGTTGTATCTGTTTGACTTCATTGCTTGACTACTATTGTTGTTTGGCTTCATACTATCTTCCATCCTGATCCTTACTACCTAGCTGCTATTAGTCTTCGTACGCTCACGTTACTGCACACTTGACTATGGTTTGCTTAGTGTAGTTTATCTTCCGCTGCATTTCAATAGGTTCATTTCTATAGTTTGTCTTTGAAACTTCCATGTTTTGAAGACTTCCATAAAAATCGCCTATTCACCCCCCTCTAGTCGATAACTAGCACTTTCACCTGGCAAGGACAACCAGAAGGAGAGGCCCGCCCGGGGCCACGACAAGCAACAAGAAGACGACGATCATGACGAGGATGACGAGTCCGATGAGAAAGGTTTCCAAAAGGCAACAGAGGCCATGTGTGTCAATGGCGGCGCCTTGCTGCACGCCTCTCACTGCTAGCTCAAGCAGTGGGCCCGAGAGGTTACGGCGACGAAGCCGTCGTTCGGCGCTCAGAAACCTCTGAAGTGGTCCAGCACGCCCCTCATCTTTGACGCCGAGGACCACCCTGATCGCACTACCGCGGTCGGGTGTTTGCCGTTGTTGGTTTCGCCAACAATACGCAACCTCAGGGTGAACAAGATGTTGGTTGACGGCGGGGCCGGCCTGAACCTGATCTCGCCCGTCGTGATCAAAAGATTGCAAATCCCTGACGGAGACCTCGAGGAAACAGGCACATTTCAGGGGGTCAATCCGTGGAGGAGCCAGCCAAAGGGAAATGTCACACTGCCCGTGACATTCGGAGGGGAGTTGAACTACCGGACGGAGAGGATCGTCTTCGACGTGGCTGAGATCCCCTTGCCCTACAACGGGATCCTCGGCTGCCCGGCACTAGCCAAGTTCATGGTGGCATCACACTACGCCTACAACATGCTAAAGATGCCCGGGCCGTTGACCATCATCTCCGTCCCCTCCGACAAGAACGACGCGCTGATCTGCGCCGAACAACTCTACCGGGATGCAGTTGCAGCAGCTGCCGTCAAGGCACCTGCTCCTGCCGCCGAAGGCCCGAGAGGAAAGAAGGAGCCCGACAAGACCTCTCGCACCCACTCCGGCAAGTGCACCTCTTCGGGGTGTTGTGCTACCGTTGAGGACGTGCCAGAGAGCTCTGCCGGCAAGAGCAAGAGATCCAGGGCCGAGCCGCCACAGACCAAGAAGGTGCCCGTCGCGGAGGACGACACGGGAGGGGCCTTCATCATAGGCTCCACTCTCGACAGCAAATAGGAAGGCGAGCTCGTCACCTTCCTGCGGGCAAATGTCAATGTGTTTGCATGGCAAGCATCCGACATCCCCGGTGTTTGTCACGACCGGTTTTTCCAATAAAAATATTTATTGAGAAACCAATCTTTAGAATCCAGTTTGAGATAAAACCTCCTCACTGGCAGACAAACTTTTGATACAATAAGCCAGTAGCATAAATATGTTACAGGGTTGAGCTGACGATGCTCAATAATTTATTACAAGCGTGCCAATAATTATACATAAAGGCGATCTATATCACAAGAGAGTGGTGGCATACTACTGACTCGCAAATATGGTAGAGGTGGAGTATCACAGTGGGGAGTGGATATGGGATTCTCAAACTAACATCCCATCGAGCGTCGAGGTGAGGCTCGATGAATTTATTAGGGTAGCGGAAGCGGATATAATACAGTGACCAACTCCAGGGTCGCACGAGACTGACTGGGACTCCTCTAGGCGTCGGATTCGCTATCGAACTCTTCATCCATGAGATCACCTTCGTCAGCATCTGGCCAAATCAACAAGCCAGTAAGTACTTTGAAAAGTACTCGCAAGACAGTTCGGACGTAAGATATAACAAATGCATGCATGAGTGCATCGTGGTTAATTTACCAACGCAATTGAAATATTAGCAGGCAAGGTAAATGAATGAAAGGGGAAACATAGGGTATAACAAATGTGAACATGAAATCCATGAATAAGTTAAACAGTAAGATCAGACATAGAGGTAATAAATACTGGGTGCCAAGCGAGGGTCTGAATGACTCCTCGAGCGGAAAATGCGGAATAATAGATACTGGTGCCAAACGAGTGTCTGAAAGACTCCTCGAGCGGAAAATGCAGAATAATAATACTGGCACCAAACGAGTGTCTGAAAGACTCCTCGAGCGGAAAATGTGGAATAATAATGCCACAGTCGGGCGTCGAGGCGACACCACATAAAGGGCTAAAAAAAAGAAATGCCACAGTCGGGCATCTGAGCGACACCACATAAAGGGCTTTAAAAATAAATGCCACAGTCGGGCGTCTGAGCGACACCACATAAAGGGCTTTAAAAAGAAATGCCACAGTCGGGCGTCTGAGCGACACCACATAAAGGGCTTTAAAAAGAAATGCCACAGTCGGGCGTCTGAGCGACACCACATAAGGGGCTTTTGACTGATAAGGAAATAATAAATTCATCATAAATATATTCAACTCATGGAATTAAACGGGTTAGTCCATCCACAAGAATAAACATTTAACCGGTCTTAGTGCTCATGTGTCCCACCGGGTAATCTGTCACCAAACTGGCACATGACTGTTAGCAGGGAACTTGGATATAGATAAGATGATTTAAAGATATAGAGCTCTGCAGAGTTTGTATAAAAATTTCCCACAGTCGACGGATTTCCATAGTCACCAGGACTAGTTCCGTTATGGTATTTCAGAAGGAAACACAGCTAACCAGTACACACCCATCCAACTCTTCGATGCCAGGAATCACCCTCAACATCATCCAAGAAAAACTATTGAGACGGGGAGATCACAATCTCGAATAGCATGGGATCAAATTTATATACGCGCGCTCTAAGGGGTGCCCCCTCTCGGTCCCAACCGGAAACACCCATGCCCCATGACCGGATGCCTGGCTTTAATCCAGGGCCATGGAACCATCATCCCGGCCTCTCCTTTTTGGTGTGTACCAAGAAAGCGGTTTGCGACTTACTAAACCATATCCCTTTCGGGAAACATGTGGTAGTACAGGGAAAGGAAATGGATATGAACCCAACCGATATGGGTTGGTACTGAAGATAACTTGCATGGCCTAAGACTGGCATGCTACAACACTGCCATCTTACCCATCTTCATGCCAACACATGGCCTTGCATACTTACGTCCAACAACGTGTGAAAACATCGGACTTACTTGCCTCAACAATGCATATGAACGGTTCATCGGTATGCTTCACACATGCCATGAACCTAACTAAATGCAAAACATGCCAAGACACTCATCATATCAAAAGTTCAAACATGCTTGCCTGGTTCAGAGTAGTCGGAGCCTAGCTCGGTGAAGTTCGCGGCCCCGTCACCTTCTTCGGTATCTACGGTATAGAGAAAACATACGCGCTAACGTGAATACCGAGAGGTGCAGAAAAAGTATTGCAAATAATTTTCAAATAAATCTGATAAAAAACTAGAAATTTTTTTAAGAGAACATAAAAAGAATCAATAAAAAATATGCTTCTGTTAAAAAGTTATAAAGGTTTCTGTCCAGGGACCTTTCTGTAATGAAATAGAAAAGTTCCAGGGTTTTAACTAAGAAAATAGAAAACGGTTCGTTTGGAAATGCGCAAGCGCAAGAGAGAAAGCGTATTTTGCCCGAAGGCGCCAACAGAAAACGGTTCGCGAATAAAAGTACAGAGGCTGACATGCGGGGTCCGCATGTCAGGTTTGAAAACGCTTGCCGGCGCCCGAAGACGGCGGTGGACGCCGGCGTCGAACTACGGAGAATTAGGAGAAACGGAGGGTACCAAGAGCTTCGGTGTATTCTTCCGCGTCGGTGGGTGGTGGACTCGTCCAACGGGGAGCACCACGTCGACGGCGACACTATCTCCGGCGGACGGCGGTTCGGGTGAGGATGGGGAACTCCGGTGGAGGGCTGCAAGCTTCAAATTGAAGTGTGGGTCAGAACGAGTGATGCATGGTGAAGCTACTGGCAGGAGAATGGAGGCGGAGGAGCACAAACGGGGGCGAATCGGGCTGGATCCCGTGGCGGGTCGCGGCGGCCGGAGTCGAGGAAGGAGACCTCCTCGGGGCTCTTCCAGATGCCTGGCGTGCTCTAGGGGAAGTGCAGGGCTAGTGGGTGCTCGAGTTGGAGCTCGGGGCCCCTATTTATAGGCAGATCGACGGGGTAGCCGTGAACGGAGAATCTCCGGCGAGCGATTACGGCGGAGTAGTGGATTGGAAGGTGGTTTGAGCGGTCGGGCAGCATCAGTGGAGATTACTGGAGTTGTTCCACTGCTAAACGGAGTTGGCCCCGGCGTAATGGCGTCTGTCCACGGTGAGGTGACCTCACGGGCTCAACGGCGGAAGAGAGCGCGCTCCGCGCCCTGCGGTTCACGACGAGAGCGACAGCACCTTCGGGGGAGTGGAAGGCCACGCGGCGGGCTCCGGTGGCTTGGGCGGCGCTGGGTGGCGTCGTCGGCGCCGTGTCTTCCACTGGCGTGCGTAAAGCCGCCGTCGGCGTCGGTCACGTGGCGGCGCACCTTCTGCTGCTCGTCGCCGACGCCCGCAAGGTGCCAGGCGCTCGTGCGGTGCAGGAACAAGAGGGCGGGGACGAGGAGCAAGGCGACACGAGGGTACTGGCGAGATCGATGCCCAGCTCTGAAGAAAACGACAGCAAGCACTGAACTGAAACTCTGAATTTCTGAAACTTGACAGTGACCAAGCACTGCAGGTGTTCGACAGTAGGTTTTTGCAATGAGATAAATTTTTCTGGAGCTGTAACTTGGTGATATGACCACTCAATGCACCCAGAGGCTGCATGAATTTACTTGGAATTTTTGGAGAAGGTTTTGAATGAATTTCACCAGATTTGGCAAATCTGGTCCAAACTTGCAGCAGATGTAGTTTGAAAATTTTGAACTGGAGACCAGTGGATCTTCATAGTTCTAGGTTGATGGTTCAAAGGACTAGGAGGGGAAAAAGGTTTGGTGGCAAAACTCAAAACAGAAAAAGGAGTTCCTTTGTAAATCCCCAAGTGCTATAAGAGAAGACAGAAATTTATTTGAATGGAACTGATCACATGGGGAGGTTCAACTTGCTGGATTTGATGCAAATCATGATCCAAAGGTGAGGGAAAGGTTAGGAGAGAGCATTTGCACTAATGCCATGGCAAGAAGGGATAGTTGCAAGTGGCAAAGGACTTTTCCAAAAGCCATAGTGCATTCTCAAAAAAAAAATTCAAAGGCTATTTTTCTCAAATGAAAAACATTTTGTCTTAAGCCCAAATGAAGAGCAAGGACTCCCAAAGCCAAAGGCAGACCTTGGGTGAATCCAAATAAAACTTTTGCCATAAAGAAATTATATGTGAGGGAGAGTTCTCTTGAAGAAATTTTTTTAAATCACTCCCCTCAAGTCAAATAAAACAGCTTGAAAAATCCAAATAAAACTTGGGTGTCACAACACCTACCCCCTTAGGAAAAATCTCGTCCCCGAGATTTCAGTTGATCCTTAAATAAGTGTGGATGCTCTGTTCGAAGAAAGTCCTCTCTTTCCCACGTTGCTTCACTTTCGGTGTGATTACACCACTGAACTTTGAAAAATTTGACGGTTTTCTGTCGGGTCCTCCTTTCAGACTCCTCTAATATTTTTACTGGGTGTTCCCGATAAGTGAGGTCTGGCTGCACGTCTATGTTCTCATGGGATACTTGTTTCTCTGGGTCGCTTACGCATTTTCTCAATTGCGATACGTGGAACACATTGTGGATATCTGACAGTTCCTCAGGTAAGTCTAGTTGGTATGCTACTGTGCCTTTTCGTGCCGTTATACAGAATGGTCCGATGAATCTTGGCGCTAGCTTTCCCTTAATTTTGAATCGTTGCAATCCCCTCATAGGTGACACTCGTAGGTACACGAATTCACCGGGTTCGAAGTTGACCCCACGATGTTTCTGATCGTAATAACTCTTTTGTCGGCTTTGGGCGGTCTTGAGTCGATCTCTGATTAGCTGGACCTTTTCCTCGGCTTCCTTGAGCATGTCTGGGCCGAAGATACGGCTGTCTCCGGTCTCTGACCAATTTAATGGGGTACGACATCTTCGTCCATACAAAGCCTCAAATGGTGCCATTTGCAGGCTGGCCTGATGACTGTTGTTGTACGCGAACTCGGCGTATGGCAGGCTGTCTTCCCAACTGGGTCCATAGGTGAGGACACATGCTCTCAGCATGTCCTCTAAAATCTGGTTTACCCATTCTGTTTGTCCATCTGTCTGGGGTGGTATGCCGTACTGAAGGCTAGTTGAGTTCCTAGAGCCAGTTGTAAATGTTCCCAGAATCTCGAGACGAACTGTGTTCCTCTGTCAGATATTATAGTCTTCGGGACACCGTGCAGACAAACTATGCGAGAGAGATATATCTTGGCAAGCTTCTGAGTGGTGTGGGTCGTCTTTACTGGAATGAAATGTGCCACCTTAGTTAACCTGTCGGTGATAACCTGTAACGCCCCCGATGTAACTTGCCATAATTGTAATCCAACTCTTGCCATTTCCGGCTATGTGCTATGATATTCCCTCCGTGGCTGGGTTCCCTCCGTTTTGCATTTTGGTCATGTCATGCATTTCATATCATGTCATCATGTGCATCGCATTCGCATACGCATTCGTCTCATAAATCCGAGCATCTTTCCCGTTGTCCGTTTTGCAATCCGGAGCTCTTATGTCTCCCGGCGTCCTTTTTTTTACATTTCTTCGTGAGCGGGTATTAAACATTCTCGGAATGGACCGAGGTTTGACATGTGGCCTTGGTATAGCACCGGTAGACCGCCTGTCAAGTTTCGGGTCAATCGGAGTTCGTTTGGTACTCCAACGGTTAACCGGGTAACTGTGAAGGCCTCGTGTGTGTTGCAGCCCAACACCCCTTCAAAACAGCCCAATAACCCATCTAAGTCACTCCCATGTCCTCCGCCGTTCGATCACGATCGCGTGGGCGAAAACCGCACTCCGTTTGGAGCTCCCTAGCTCCTCCTATCTATAAAAACGTCCTCCCCTTCCAAATCTGAGAGAGTATCACCGAAACCCTAGCCGTCGCCTCAAAATCCGCGCCAGATCCCTCCGCCGCCGCCACCTGTTCTGCGCCGCCACGTGGCGCCCCCCCATTCGCGCGCGCCCGCGCCCACTTCCCCGCGCCGCCGCCCGCGCGCCGGCCCGCCGGGGCCCAGGCGGGGCCCCCGCGGCCCAGCAGCGCCCGCCGCCCCGCGCCTCCTCCCTGCTCCGTGCCGCCGCCTCCTCCCTGCTCCGCGCCCCCGCGCCCGCGGCCGGTCGCCGCCGCCTCGGCCGGTCGCCGCCGTCGCCCGCACCGGCGCCGGAGCCGCCCCGAGCTGCCGCCTCCGCCGCGCCGCCTCCCCGCCGTCGCCGGAGCGCCAGATCCGGGCACCCCGGCCCCGGATCCGGCCGCCCCCGCCATCGCCGCCTCGTCTCCGGCCACCCCGCGCCGGCGAACCTCGGGAACCGCACCGGCCGTTGACTTTCTTTCCCCTCCCAATTATTTCTCTAAGTCATTAAATTTTGCATTATCATCGCATCTTCGACATGCCATAACTTTTCATCCATTGCTCCGTTTCGCGCGTATAATATGTCATTTTGTTCGCCTCGAAGAGTGCATCATTTTGTTCCATTGCGTCATTTTCATTTGAAGTCATCTTGATGCCCGAAATGCTGTTAGAAGAGGGCTAGTTGATGTTAGTGGCTGAATCTTATCTGAACATGCACTTTTGTCATTTTTGCCATCATTGATGTGTACCTCCTATGAGGTTGAGCTATATATGTGTTTTGTTATATGCCATGTTAGATATCCAGGGAATTTTGCTATGTATTTTTGTGATGCTTGAGGTGGCTAGAAATTGCATGCAAAGTAGGGTTGATGATATTGCTGTTTTCAGAGACTTAGTGATTTCACTAAGTCCCTGACTTTTGTTATTATCATGCCATGTATTCATGTTGTTTCTGAGAGATCCGTGCATAATTTGAGCATGATCAGTAAGGGAGTTTTGAACTTGAGTATTTGCTTAATCCATCCGTGCCTTTGTTTGCAATTATGGGGTGCCATAGCTCGAGTCAATCGAGCTCTACTTTTGCTTCAAAATGTTGCTGGCAGATTGTTTACATGTTATTCGATTTTGCCAAGCTTGGTGTAGTTGATCCTTGCATGATATGATGATATTATTGCCATGTCTAGTTACTATGCCATGTCTTCTTGATGTATGTATGCTTAGTTAATCATGAAATGCTCTGTAGCGAGTGCATCGAGCTCACAAACATGCCTAGTCGTTAACAGTTTTCTGCCATGTCCAGTTTTCTGCTAAGTCTGAAACCTGTAATGAAACTTGCTTATTTGACATGGGTGTAATCTTATTTTCTGATCCTTTTTGGCTTATGGTCAGTAAGAGACTTTTTTCAAGTGCTATGAGTAGATTCATGCCATGCCTTACTTTGCTATGTTCTGAACCTGTAGCATGTTATTTCGTTGCTCTGAACTTGTCATCCTGATGTTGTTTTCCTGACTTGTTGTTATTTCACTAAGTCTGTGAATCTGTTATTAGTTGTACTTTTGCCATGCTTGTTTTAACCTGTTATGATGAGAATTAGCCGTAGCTCAGTGTTCATCTTTTGTCATGCATCTTGAGTAGATTACCGTCATATGCTTTGTTGCCATGTTTGGGTGCAGTAGCTTAATTATTTGTTGCTTGCTAAGTAGCATCATGCTGT
Organism: Aegilops umbellulata; assembly: GCA_032464435.1. Classification (NCBI taxonomy): domain Eukaryota; kingdom Viridiplantae; phylum Streptophyta; class Magnoliopsida; order Poales; family Poaceae; genus Aegilops; species Aegilops umbellulata. The sequence goes on along the minus strand of CP136058.1, from coordinate 326,603,051 downwards.
TTATGGCAGATTCGTGTCATTCTTGTATTGCTTGCCATTTGCAAACCGTGCATCCGATTCCGGTGATCTTTATATCGATTTCAACAGAAATCACCTCATCTATCCAGCGGCATGCTTGGTTTGCCAAGATTATGCCCTGTTCATCCTTGTCCTCCCGGAGCATGCATACGCATTGCATATCTCCTCTCGCATATCATGCCATGTTTTGCATCTTATTGCTTGCGCATTGCATCGTGGTTGATATTGGTTCCTTTGCTTGTTCTCTTGTCTTGGGTAGAGCCGGTATATGAGTACGTGAACGAGGATTCTGTTGAGAACGCTTACGAGGACCAAGCTTTCGACAACTCTGAGAACCTTGCAGGCAAGATGACCATACCCTCGAAATCACTTCTATCTTTGCTAGCTAGATTGCTCGCTCTTTTGCTATGCCTATGCTGCGATACCCACCACTTGCTTTATCATGCCTCCTATATTGCCTTGTCAGCCCCTAACCATCCTTGTCCTAGCAAACCGTTGTTTGGCTATGTTACTGCTTTGCTCAGCCCCTCTTATAGCGTTGTTAGTTGCAGGTGAAGATGAAGTTTGTTCCTTGTTGGAACATGGACTTGTTGTTCCTTGTTTGGAACATGTTTACTTGTTGGGATATCACAATACCTCTTATTTAATTAATGCATCTATATACTTGGTAAGGGTGGAAGGCTCGGCCTTAGGCCTGGTGTTTTGTTCCACTCTTGCCACCCTAGTTTCCGTCATACCGGTGTTATGTTCCCGGAGTTTGCGTTCCTTACACGGTTGGGTGATTTATGGGACCCCCTTGACAGTTCGCTTTGAATAAGACTTTTCCAGCAAGGCCCAACATTGGTTTTACCAGTTGCCACCTAGCCTTTTTCCCTTGGGTTCTGCAGACTCAAGGGTCATCTTTATTTTAACCCCCGGGCCAGTTCTCCTTCGATTGCTGGTCCAAACTAGAGCCCTTTGCAGCGCCACCTCGGGGCAACTCGAGGGCTGGTTTTAGTTGTACGGACTGCTCATCCGGATGTGCCCTGAGACCGAGATATGTGCAGCTCCTATCAGGATTTGTCGGCACAATCGGGCGGTTTTGCTGGACTTGTTTTATTGCTGTTGAAATGTCTTGTAGTCCGGGATTCCGAGATTGATCGGGTCTTCCCGGTAGAAGGAATATCCTTCGTTGACCGTGAGAGCTTATCATGGGCTAAGTTGGGACACCCCTGCAGTGTATTATCTTTCGAAAGCCGTGCCCGCGGTTATGAGGCAGATGGGAATTTGTTGATGTCCGGTTGTAGAAAACCTGAAGTTGACCTTAACTAAAACGCATCAACCGCGTGTGTAACCGTGATGGTCTCTTCTCGGCGGGGTCCGGGAAGTGAACACGGTTGTTGGAGTTATGTCTGACGTAGGTTGTTCAGGATCACTTCTTGATTACTTCTAGCTTCACGACCGTGCTTTGCCTTCTCTTCTCGCTCTCTTTTGCGCTATAGCCACCACATGCTAGTCGCTTGCTGCAGCTCCACCTCACTATCCTTTTCCCACCTTTAAGCTTAAATAGTCTTGATCTCGCGGGTGTGAGATTGCTGAGTCCCCGTGGCTCACAGATATTATCACCTCAGTTGCAGGTACCAACGATGTCAGGGCAGATGACGCGACCGAGCTCACTTGGGAGTTCGATGAGGAACGCGGCCGTTACTATGTTTCTTTTCCAGATGATCAGTAGTGGAGCCCAGTTGGGTGATCCGGGGATCTGTTTAGTATTTGGGGTAGTCTTCTTCCATTTTGGTACCGTAGTCGGACCTTGAGTGTAATCTGTTTGATGGATGTTATTTATGTACTTGTGTGAAGTGGCGATTGTAAGCCAACTATGTATCTTTCCCCTTTATTTATTACATGGATTGTGTGAAGATTACCTCACTTGCGACATTGCTTTCAATGCGGTTATGCCTCTAAGTCGTGCCTCGACACGTGGGAGATATAGCCGCATCGAGGGCGTTACAAGTTGGTATCAGAGCCGACCCTCGCGGTTACACGGATGGTTGCGGACAGGTGCGTTGTCATGTTGTTCATGACGTTTGTGACCCGTCGTGGCACCCGGCATGGCACATGTACCGGACTGGAAGCACAGACGTTTGTGCCAAGAGGGAACGTTCCTGTGGCCCGACGAGGACGTCGATTCCTCTGAGTGGGGGTGTATGTGATAGCCTGGCTTATTAGGGATGATAGACTACTCATATCAATAAGGAATTCTTTCTTTTCCAGGAGCCCATTCGGACAGAACTCCAAAGTTAAGCGTGCTCAGCTTGGAGTAGTGTCAGGATGGGTGACCGACCGAGAAGTTGCTCCCGGGTGCGCACGAGTGAGGACAAAGTGCGCAGAAAAGACTAGTATTGATCTGTGGGGCCAGTCTAGATCCCGCCAGGAGTAACGACCACCGGCGGGTGTGTCCGGGGCGTTACATAACCCATATGGCATCATTCCCGTGTCGTGATCGAGGTAGTCCGACAATGAAATCCATCCCTATTTCATCCCATTTCCACTCGGGTATTTTGTTTGGTTGTAGTAGTCCGGCTGGTCTCTGATGTTCAGCCTTTATGCGTTGACAAGAGTCGCAGCATGCAATGAAGGTGGCTATGTCCCTCTTCATACCGTGCCACCAAAATCCTTCCTGGATATCCTTATACATCTTGGTTCCTCCAGGGTGGATCGAGTATGGAGCGGTGTGGGCTTCAGCTAGAATTTGCCGTTTGAGGTCTTCTATGTCTGGCACGCAGAGTCTGTTTCCGTACCATAGTGTCCCTTCTTCGTCTATGATGAATTCCGAGGCCTTGCCCATACTCACCTTTCTTTTGATGCCTTCAATGCTGAGGTGACCCGGCTGGGCTTCTTTGATTCTTTCCACAAGGTTGGGTTGTATCTCCAAGTTTGTTATGGTGCCTTCTGCTACCATCAACAAGTTGAGTCTGGCAAATTCCTGTTGGAATTCGGGTCTTAAGTTGGGCAGACTGTTGTTGTCGGCGCTGGGGTTCCGACTAAGAGCATCGGCTACTACATTTGCTTTTCCAGGATGATAGTGGATTCCGACATCATAATCCTTTACTAGCTCTAACCAGCGTCGTTGCCTTAAATTCAGTTCTGGCTGTGTGAAAATATATTTGAGACTTTTATGGTCCGTATATATTTCACATCGATTTCCAAGTAGGAAATGCCTCCATTCCTTGAGTGCATGAATAACTGCTGCCATTTCTAAGTCATGAGTGGGATAATTTTCCTCATGCTTGCGAAGTTGCCTCGAAGTGTATGCGACAACCTTGCCTTCTTGCATTAATACGCATCCGAGTCCCTTTCTGGACGCGTCACAATATACTTCAAAATTCTGGTGTATGTCTGGCACAATCAATACTGGTGCTGTTGTTAATTTCCGTTTTAGCTCTTGGAAACTTTTCTCACAGGCTTCTGTCCATTCAAACTTCTTATCTTTCTTGAGCAACTGCGTCATTGGCTTGGCTATGGTGGAGAATCCTTCAATAAATCTGCGGTAATATCCTGCCATTCCCAAGAAACTCCGTATGTCCGTTACGCTGGCTGGTGACTTCCAGCCAAGTATGGCCTTGACTTTCTCTGGGTCCACGGCGATACCGTCTTGGGTTAGCACGTGGCCTAGAAAGCCTACTTGCCTTAACCAAAATTCACACTTGCTGAACTTGGCGTACAATTGGTGTTTCCTGAGTTCTCCTAGTACAATTCTGAGATGTTCAGCGTGTTCTTCTGGTGTTTTGGAGTATACTAGAATATCGTCGATGAATACCAGAACGAACTTGTCCATAAACTTCATAAATACTTTGTTCATGAGGTGAACAAAATATGCAGGAGCATTTGTTAATCCAAAAGGCATTACTGTGAACTCATACAGTCCATATCTGGAGGTGAATGCTGTCTTGGGGATATCTTCTGTTCGTACCTTTAATTGATGGTATCCTGACCTTAGGTTGATTTTTGAGAATACCTTGGCCTTAGCGAGCTGATCAAATAAATCATTTATTCTTGGCATCGGGTATTTGTTCTTGATCGTGACCATGTTGAGTGCTCCGTAGTCAATACACAATCGTAGTGTTCCATCTTTCTTTTTGGCAAACAAAATTGGTGATCCCCATGGTGAGGAACTGGCTCGAATGTATCCTTTGTCAAGCAATTCCTTTATTTGTTTCTTCAGTTCAACTAACTCGGACGGTGCCATTCTGTATGGTTTCTTGTATATGGGGGTGGTCCCTGGTGCTAGCTCAATGCTGAACTCTATCTCTCGGTCTGGTGGCATGCCTGGTAGCTCTTCGGGAAATACGTCTGGAAATTCACACACTACTGGAACCTTGTTTAATTCAGAAACGTCCACCTTGTTCAGCCTTGGTTGTCTGGGCATTTCCCTTTCTTTGGCGGATACTCTTATTGTCTTACCATGGTGGTGTGTGAGAATCACGGTGCGATTGAAACAGTCAATGAAACCTTTGTTGGTGGTTAACCAGTCCATCCCCAGGATGACATCCAGCCCTTTATTTTCCAACACAATGAGATTGGCGTGAAACTTCAATCCTTTGAACTCAATAATCACATCCTGACAGTAATTCTGAGTGACTTGCTGAATCCCAGGGGACTTGATGATCATGGATTTCTCCAAAGGAAGCATCGAAAAATTATTTTGCAAAGCAAAACTTTTCGAAATAAAAGAGTGAGAAGCTCCAGAATCAAACAAAACCATTGTAGGTATTGTGTTGACAGGGAACGTACCGAGTACGATATCCGGAGCATTTTGTGCCTCCTCTTTGGTTACGTGGTTCAGATGACCTTTCCTGTGGTTATTGTTGGGATTGAAGTTGTTTCGCTTGGGCGCTGAATTATTGTTGCCGTTGTTCGGCTTTGGTGCTGAGTTCCTTGGCTTGGGACACTGCTTGGCATAGTGTCCTTCTTCTCCACAGGCGTAACAAGTAACACCTGGGCGATATGTGAACTCCTTGTCCCTAGCATGGAAATTCTTTGTCGGGCGTGAGACGTTGGATGATGATTTGTGCGTCGCACCCTTTTGAAAATCGGTCTTACTTCGGTGATTGCGAGCATGGTTAGTCTGGTCCCTTTTTCGCTTGCGGATATCTTCCAAACTGCGTCTTTCATTTTCCAGAGTAATGGCTTTATCCACCAGCGTCTTAAAATCTGGGAAAGTGTGTATGACCAGTTGGCATTTAAGCGCGGGCGCTAGGCCGTCAAGGAACTTCTCCATTTTCTTGCTTTCAGTCATACGCTCTTCATTGGCGTAGCGGGATAACAGAGTAAATTGGCCATTGTAATCTTACACTATCATGTTCCTTTGCTTGAGGTCATCGAACTCTCTTTTCTTGATTTTCATAATACTCTTAGGAATATGCGCGCCACGGAAACCTTCTTTGAAATCATCCCAGGTTATATCATTTTCGTTGGGATGCATGTGCAGAAAATTCTCCCACCAGGATGCGGCTGCTCCTGTGAGATAATGCGGTGCGTACAGTACCTTTTCTGGGTGTGAGCATTTTGCAATAATTAACTTTCTCTCCATATCACGAAGCCAGTCTTCGGCCTCAAGTGGCTTGTCAGTATGAGAAAATGTTGGGGGACGTGTCTTCTGTAGCTTAGATAATTTGGAATGTTGCGGATACTGCCCATGGTGATTTCCCATGTTAATGACTTGGTTCATCATTTCCCGATGTTGTTGCTGACTCTGTTCATAAAGGCGGCACATTTGGGAAAGTGCCGTTTCACTGTCCTGTTGACTTGTCTGACCTCGTGCGAAATTGTTGCCTGGTTGATTGCCATAATATCCCTCTGGTGGAGCTGGCATGGAGCGAGTCCAAGGACGAGACATTTTTCACTCTGGGGATGTATTTTGTAAAACCCATAAGAAAAATGGAAGGGTTGCAAAAATAAAATCCATAATGCACAAGGTTGACAAATAAATTTTTAAAGCCGAGATTACTCAAGGGAAAACAAATCGATTTGCGCATAGAGAAGGACTGCGTCATTACGTATTTTACACGCAGCGATAATTATACAATACATCACTCAGGATGTGCGTACATAATCCTGACATGTTATATAGGCTAGTGCACTTCTCCAGATCCTACATGATGCGCAAACAAGCTACTTCTCACAACATCTTACATGGCGATGCAACGCATGGCGGCTAAGCGTACTCAGTCGGAGACGTTGATGACATCCTTGGCCCTGCCAAGGGTGAGGCGTAGCGAAGCCAGTGACTCGACTTCTTCCTCGCTAATAGGCTCCATACGAGTAGTGCTGCGCCGAGTAGATGGAGCGGGTGCCAGGGGCGGAACCGCACGAACTGGAGTGGGCGTGAAGGGTGGTGCAGTGCGCGCTGGAGTGGGCGCAATGGCTCGGTTGAACTCCTCGGTGGTAGGCAGGCGACGAGCAGGTGCATGGGATGCAGAGGACGAGACAAAAGTCAGTGGCGGTGCGGTGGGCAGGAGCTCCCTCGTGTTGGCGGCACAACTGTGGACTGAGTCCATGCGGGCGGCCACAAAGTCATCCACCAAGTTGTCGAAGGCTGCCTCCAAGGCCCGGAGATACTCAATAATCATCTCAAAAGCCTCGTCTCGTTCTCCTCTAGGGCAGGAGAATGCGTAGTGACAGGTGTAGGGCACATGGCATGGAAGATAGCGGTAGCGACGAGCCTTTATCGCGGGAAGGACATCCCTGAGACGAGCTATCGCCTCGCGGGCTGCCATCTGGATGGCATGCTTCTCCGTAGGCATGGCTCTCCCCAAGAACCAGAAGCGGCGTAGCTCACCACGCCCTCCCTTGAACTGCACCGCGGCCTGGTGCATGGTCAGACTGTCGTTGACTCTGTGCTGACAGAGAGTGACGACTGGGCGCACAGACGACCCCATCGCGACCTGAATGACGAAGGAGAGAAGCTTGACGAACCCATCGGGCACGTTGGCGAAGGTCTGAGACTCGCAGCTGCGGTCGGCCATCTACAAAAGTAGGCAAAAATCCTGAATGGTCAGATCATAAATATATGCTGACTGTCAGAAAAATGACTACTATTGCAAATACATGAATAAGCTCTATCATGCTAATAACCGATTAGCGATCGCACCTAGTGGCTTCCTACAGTCAGCCTGGCTCTGGTACCAAGCTTGTCACGACCGGTTTTTCCAATAAAAATATTTATTGAGAAACCAATCTTTAGAATCCAGTTTGAGATAAAACCTCCTCACTGGCAGACAAACTTTTGATACAATAAGCCAGTAGCATAAATGTGTTACAGGGTTGAGCTGACGATGCTCAACAATTTATTACAAGCGTGCCAATAATTATACATAAAGGCGATCTATATCACAAGAGAGTGGTGGCATACTACTAACTCGCAAATATGGTAGAGGTGGAGTAACACAGTGGGGAGTGGATATGGGATTCTCAAACTAACATCCCATCGAGCGTCGAGGTGAGGCTCGATGAATTTATTATGGTAGCGGAAGCGGATATAATACAGTGACCAACTCCAGGGTCGCACGAGACTGACTGGGACTCCTCTAGGCGTCGGATTCGCTATCGAACTCTTCATCCATGAGATCACCTTCGTCAGCATCTGGCCAAATCAACAAGCCAGTGAGTACTTTGAAAAGTACTCGCAAGACAGTTCGGACGTAAGATATAACAAATGCATGCATGAGTGCATCGTGGTTAATTTACCAACGCAATTGAAATATTAGCAGGCAAGGTAAATGAATGAAAGGGGAAACATAGGGTATAACAAATGTGAACATGAAATCCATGAATACGTTAACCAGTACGATCAGACATAGAGGTAATAAATACTGGGTGCCAAGCGAGGGTCTGAATGACTCCTCGAGCAGAAAATGCGGAATAATAGATACTGGTGCCAAACGAGTGTCTGAAAGATTCCTCGAGCGGAAAATGCAGAATAATAATACTGGTACCAAACGAGTGTCTGAAAGACTCCTCGAGCGGAAAATGTGGAATAATAATGCCACAGTCGGGCGTCGAGGCGACACCACATAAAGGGCTAAAAAAAAAGAAATGCCACAGTCGGGCGTCTGAGCGACACCACATAAAGGGCTTTAAAAAGAAATGCCACAGTCGGGCGTCTGAGCGACACCACATAAAGGGCTTTAAAAAGAAATGCCACAGTCGGGCGTCTGAGCAACACCACATAAAGGGCTTTTGACTGATAAGGAAATAATAAATTCATCATAAATATATTCAACTCATGGAATTAAACGGGTTAGTCCATCCACAAGAATAAACATTTAACCGGTCTTAGTGATCATGTGTCCCACCGGGTAATCTGTCACCAAACTGGCACATGACTGTTAGCAGGGAACTTGGATATAGATAAGATGATTTAAAGATATAGAGCTCTGCAGAGTTTGTACAAAAATTTCCCACAGTCGACGGATTTCCGTAGTCACCAGGACTAGTTCCGTTACGGTATTTCAGAAGGAAACACAGCTAACTAGTACACACCCATCCAACTCTTCGATGCCAGGAATCACCCTCAACATCGTCCAAGAAAAACTATTGAGACGGGGAGATCACAATCTCGAATAGCATGGGATCAAATTTATATACGCGCGCTCTAAGGGGTGCCCCCTCTCGGTCCCAACCGGAAACACCCATGCCCCCTGACCGGATGCCTGGCTTTAATCCAGGGCCATGGAACCATCATCCCGGCCTCTCCTTTTTGGTGTGTACCAAGAAAGCGGTTTGCGACTTACTAAACCATATCCCTTTCGGGAAACATGTGGTAGTACAGGGAAAGGAAATGGATATGAACCCAACCGATATGGGTTGGTACTGAAGATAACTTGCATGGCCTAAGAATGGCATGCTACAACACTGCCATCTTACCCATCTTCATGCCAACACATGGCCTTGCATACTTACGTCCAACGACGTGTAAAAACATCGGACTTACTTGCCTCAACAATGCATATGAACGGTTCATCGGTATGCTTCACACATGCCATGAAACTAACTAAATGCAAAACATGCCAAGACACTCATCATATCAAAAGTTCAAACATGCTTGCCTGGTTCAGAGTAGTCGGAGCCTAGCTCGGTGAAGTTCGCGGCCCCGTCACCTTCTTCGGTATCTACGGTATAGAGAAAACATACGCGCTAACGTGAATACCGAGAGGTGCAGAAAAATTATTGCAAATAATTTTCAAATAAATCTGATAAAAGACTAGACAAAATTTTGAAGAGAACAGAAAAAGAATCAATAAAAAATATGCTTCTGTTAAAAAGTTATAAAGGTTTCTGTCTAGGGACCTTTCTATAATGAAACAGAAAAGTTCCAGGGTTTTAACTAAGAAAACAGAAAATAGTTCGTTTGGAAATGCGCAAGCGCAAGAGAGAAAGCGTATTTTGCCTGAAGGCGCCAATAGAAAACGGTTCGCGAATAAAAGAACAGAGGCTGACACGCGGGGTACGCATGTCAGGTTTGAAAAGGCTCGCCGGCGCCCGAAGACGGCGGTGGACGCCGGCGTCGAACTACGGCGAATTAGGAGAAACGGAGGGTACCAAGAGCTTCAGTGTCTTCTTCCGCATCGGTGGGTGGTGGACTCGTCCAACGGGGAGCACCACGTCGACGACGACACTATCTCCGGCGGACGGCGGTTCGGGTGAGGATGGGGAACTCCGGTGGAGGGCTGCAAGCTTCAAATTGAAGTGCGGGTCAGAACGAGTGATGCATGGTGAAGCTACTGGCAGGAGAATGGAGGCGGAGGAGCACAAACGGGGGCGAATCGGGCTGGATCCCGTGGCGGGTCGTGGCGGCCGGAGTCGAGGAAGAAGACCTCCTCGGGGCTCTTCCAGAGGCCTGGCGTGCTCTAGGGGAAGTGCAGGGCTAGTGGGTGCTCGAGTTGGAGCTCGGGGCCCCTATTTATAGGCAGATCGACGGGGTAGCCGTGAACGGAGAATCTCCGGCGAGCGATTACGGCGGAGTAGTGGATTGGAAGGTGGTTTGAGCGGTCGGGCAGCATCAGTGGAGATTACTGGAGTTGTTCCACTGCTAAACGGAGCTGGCCCCGACGTAATGGCGTCTGTCCACGGTGAGGTGACCGCACGGGCTCAACGGCGGCAGAGAGCGTGCTCCGCGCCCTGCGGTTCATGACGAGAGCGACAGCGCGTTCGGGGGAGTGGAAGGCCACGCGGCGGGCTCCGGTGGCTTGGGCGGCGCTGGGTGGCGTCGGCGGCGCCGTGTCTCCCGCTGGCGTGCGTAAAGCCGCCGTCGGCGTCGGTCGCGTGGCGGCGTACCTTCTGCTGCTCGTCGCCGACGCCCGCAAGGTGCCAGGCGCTCGTGCGGTGCAGGAACAAGAGGGCGGGGACGAGGAGCAAGGCGACGTGAGGGTACTGGCGAGATCGATGCCCAGCTCTGAAGAAAACGACAGCAAGCACTGAACTGAAACTCTGAATTTCTGAAACTTGACAGTGACCAAGCACTGCAGGTGTTCGACAGTAGGTTTTTGCAATGAGATAAATTTTTCTGGAGCTGTAACTTGGTGAGATGACCACTCAATGCACCCAGAGGCTGCATGAATTTACTTGGAATTTTTGGAGAAGGTTTTGAATGAATTTCACCTGATTTGGCAAATCTGGTCCAAACTTGCAGCAGATGTAGTTTGAAAATTTTGAACTAGAGACCAGTGGATCTTCATAGTTCTAGGTTGATGGTTCAAAGGACTAGGAGGGGAAAAAGGTTTGGTGGCAAAAATCAAAACAGAAAAAGGAGTTCCTTTGTAAATCCCCAAGTGCTATAAGAGAAGACAGAAATTTATTTGAATAGAATTTGAATGGAAATGATCACATGGGGAGGTTCAACTTGCTGGATTTGATGCAAATCATGATTCAAAGGTGAGGGAAAGGTTAGGAGAGAGCATTTGCACTAATGCCATGGCAAGAAGGGATAGTTGCAAGTGGCAAAGGACATTTCCAAAAGCCATAGTGCATTCTCAAAAAAAATTCAAAGGCTATTTTTCTCAAATGAAAAACATTTTTTCTTAAGCCCAAATGAAGAGCAAGGACTCCCAAAGCCAAAGGCAGACCTTGGGTGAATCCAAATAGAACTTTTGCCATAAAGAAATTATATGAGAGGGAGAGTTCTCTTGAAGAAAAAATTTTAAATCACTCCCCTCAAGTCAAATAAAACAGCTTGAAAAATCCAAATAAAACTTGGGTGTCACAGTGTTCCCAGGGAAGTGATTGAGCACCACCTAGCTATCTGCCCCCACGCGCGGCCCGTCAAGCAGAAGGTCAGAAAGCAGGCTCTAGAGAGGCAGGAGTTCATCACAAAGGAGATCAAGAAGCTAGAAGAAGCAGGTTTGGTGAGGGGAGTGCTCCACCCGACGTGGTTGGCCAATCCGGTAGTGGTGCGCAAGGCGAATGGGAAGTGGAGGTTGTGTATCGATTACACAGATATCAATAAGGCTTGCCCTAAGGACCCCTTCCCATTACCGCGCATTGACCAGATTGTTGACTCCACAACCGGGTGTGATTTGTTATCATTCCTCGATGCCTACTCAGGCTACCACCAGATCTTCATGACAAGAGAAGACGAAGAGAAGAGAACATTCATCACCCCATGTGGTACGTATTGCTTTTTATGGATGCCTTTCGGGTTGAAGAGTGCTGGCTCAACTTTTGCAAGAGCGGTCCAAATTGGTTTTGATCCTCAACTCCATAGAAATATGGAAGCCTACATGGATTACATAGTGGTCAAAACCAAGGACGGGCCGACTCTTGTGCAAGATCTAGAAGAGACATTTGCCAACCTGCGCAAGATCAACCTCAAGTTGAACCCTGCGAAGTGCGTCTTCAGCGTCCCGTCCGGCAAACTTCTCGGGTTCTTCGTGTCGCAGCTCGGGATCGAGGCAAACCCAGACAAGATCAAGGCTATTGAGCAGATCAAGGCGCCCAAGCGGATCAAGGATGTGCGTCGGCTCGCCGGCTGCGTTGCCGCCATGAGCCGATTCATCTCCAAGTCCGCCGAGCGCGCCCTTCCTTTTTTCAAGATCTTGAAGAAGGCGGGCCCAATGGAGTGGACCCCTGAAGCTGAGGCCACACCGCAGGACCTGAAGAAATACCTTTCCTCCATGCCAACACTAGTTGTGCCTAAACCACAAGAGCCGTTGCTGCTGTATCTAGCGGCGACGAATCAAGTGGTCAGTGCCGCACTAGTGGCATAGAGGGAGGTCGACGAGGAGGCAGCAATGGCGGCAGGACCAGCGGATGGCAGGCCGAAGACTCCCTCGGCAGGGCCTGGCGCCGACAAGGCGCGGCCCCCGGCAGAGTCTGGTGCCACCAAGGCAATCCTCGCGCGGTCAAGTGAAGTGGTGCCCAAGAAAAAGATGATGCAGCACCCGGTTTACTTTGTCAGCTCGCTCTTGCAGGGGTCTAGGTCAAGGTATTTCGGTGTGCAGAAATTGCTCTTCATCCTCCTCATGGCCTCGAGGAAGCTGCGTCACTATTTCCAGGTCCACGAGATCACTGTCGTCACCCGCCTCCCGTTGCAACGGATACTGCACAACCCTGACGCAACTGGAAGGATTGTGGAATGGGCCTTGGAGCTGTCAAGCTTCCGCTTAAAGTTTGAGAGTACCTCGACAATTCAGAGCAGAGTCTTGGCGGATTTCATAGCGGAATGGACCCCGACACCTGAGGAAGAGATCCAGGAGACTACTCTCCCCGGCAAGGAAGCAAACTGCAACTGGATCATGTACTTTGATGGAGCCTTTTCGCCGCAAGGCGCCAGTGCTGGTGTGCTGCTCGTCGCGCCCACCGGAGAGCACCTCAAGTACGTGGTCTAGATGCACTTCCCCAGGGAGATGTCCACCAACAACACCATTGAGTACGAGGGATTGCTTGCCGGTCTCAGGATCGCGGCATACCTTGGAGTTAAGAAGCTCATCGTCAGGGGCGACTCACAGCTCGTTGTCAGGCAAGTCAACAAGGATTATCAGAGCCCGCTGATGGAGGCATACGTAGATGAGGTGAGGAAGCTGGAGGAACACTTTGACGGTATCCAGGCGGAGCATGTCCCCCGAGCAGAGAACGACATCACCGATTACCTATCAAAGCGTGCCGCATTCAAGCTACCTGTGGAACTAGGTACCTTTTTGCTCCGGTTAACTCGACCGTCCGTCAATCCATTAGCAGGGCAGAACAAGCGAAGAAAATAAGGTCCCGGCAAGTACTTTCCTACCGAGCCCCCCGGGGCCGCCGACAAGGGTACTGCCGTGGACACTGAGCCTGCCCAAGAGCAACTGACTCCGGCAGGGCGTTAGGCCCTGGCCGTAGAGACGGTCGCTCCCATGGTGGAAGAGATGCCTTTAGTCCTTGCCGTCGAGCCTCAGGCTCCGGCATGGGCGCAGCATACCGTCCAACTCCTCCAAATAGGGGAGCTTCCTGAGGAGCAGGAAGAAGCTGAGAAAGTAGCCCGTCGGTCCGCCCTATACCAGTTCGTCGGTGACGTCCTGTACCGGAGGAGGCCGAACGGTGTGAAACTCAAGTGCATCCCCTGGGAGGAAGGACTGGAGCTGTTGGCAGAGATACATGGAGGCATATATGGCTCCCACATAGGGTCAAGGGCCCTTGCCGGGAAGGCGTTCCGGCAAGGTTTCTTCTGTCCCACCACCCTCCAGGATGCGACGGCACCAGTCACCAAGTGTGAGGCGTGCCAGTTCCATTCAAAAAGGCTTCATCAACCAGCTCAAGCCCTTCAAACAATCCCTCTCTCCTGGCCATTCTCGGTCTGGGGGCTCGACATACTAGGCCCCTTCCCCCGCGCTGTCGGGGGTTTTGAGTACTTGTACGTTGCAATCGACAAGTTCACAAAGTGGCCGGAGGTGGAGGCAGTGAGAAAGGTGACTGCTCAGTCAGCTGTCAAGTTTTTCAAGGGACTGGTCTGCCGTTTTGGTGTGCCAAACAGAGTCATCACCGACAACGACACGTAGTTCACAAGCCACACCTTCATGCAATACATTCAAGACCTCGGCAGCAAGGTCTGCTTCGCTTCCATGGCACATCCACAGAGCAACGGCCAAGCGGAGAGGGAAAATGCTGAAGTGTTGCGAGGCCCGAGGACAAAGACTTTTGACAAGCTGCACAAGAGCGGAAGGCGCTAGATTGATGAATTGCCGATAGTTCTTTGGTCGATCAGGACGACGCCAAATCGAGCTACCGGCCAGACACCTTTTGCCCTGGTATACGGGGCAGAAGCAGTTCTCCCCATGGAACTCATATATGGGTCACCTCGAGTGCTCGCTTATGATGACCTTGAGCAAGAGTCGTTGCGCCAAGATGACATGACGCTCCTTGAGGAAGATCGTCTTCGGGCGGCTGTGAGAGCGGCATGCTACCAGCAAGCCTTGTGCCGCTACCATAGCCGCAGGGTTCATGTCCGAAGCTTTGAGGAAGGCGACCTTGTTCTTTGGTGCGTTCAGTCGGCCAAGAATCACAACAAGTTGACGCCGAAGTGGGAAGGCCCTTATCGGGTAATACGAGTCACCAGGCCTGGCGCCGTCCGCCTGGAGACCGAGGATGCCGTACCAGTGAGCAACTCCTGGAACATCGAGCATCTTTGCAAGTTTTACCCATAAGGCGCGGCTTGCCGGCCCTCCCAGCAAGCCACCCTTTTGTACGAGCTTTGCCGCAAGGCATGTGATGCTTTGTACAAAGCCAGGCGAAGACCCTAAGCGAGAATAAATGAAGCGCTGGTGCCCTAAGTTATAGCATGCATGCTAGGTCCAGTCTCGTCCTCGGTTAGGGTTGATAGTGCTTAGTGGCGGCTAACCCCTAGCTTAGAGGTCAAGTCCGCGTCTATCTGTTCTTCTCTGTCTTCTTTGGTTTGCAGGACACATGAGTATCCTTGCCGAACTGCCTTGGAAGAAGGGGGACGGATCGGCGTCCGGGCCCCGGCAAGCCAGTATTGCCTGGAGCTACAAGAGCGAAGATTCACCCGCGGCAAGCCAAGGTTGCCGGGGGCTGCAGACTCAGATAAGTGTTCTATCCCTTATCACGCGTTTCGCTATGGACTGAGGTATGTGAAACCTCGTTTTATCCTTAGGCTACCGTGCTTCCCTCATTCTGGACCCTAGAACTCGTTTCCTGGGACCGAGTTTGGTCGAAGTCGCGGCAACAAGGAAATGAAATGAGGAGCCTAAGCCCACCTCATCCCTGCCTCCGCCAAGGCGTGAGAAAGGTCGAGCGAAGTGGGGGGACGGCAAGGCCTGTTGCCGGGTGAGAAAACGTTTATATTAAAGGTAACAAGGATTTACTCCTTGTCATGGGTTTTACCTATGAATGAAAAACCCGGCAAACATCCCTTTTTCATTAAAAACATCCCGTACAGGTACAGTCCATACGAAATGAAAAACATGAGCAGAGGGGTTACAAGTTCTAAAATTAACAAAGGCCCGAAGGCTTACAAGACTAAAAAGAGATAAGATGCCCGTAATCCTTTCTTGTCCCTCTCCTCAGGTGGCAGGTCAAGGAGGCGAAAAGGGAAAAAGGGACTCCTAGGCGAGCTACGAGCAGCAAAAGACACCGAGAGGACACCTCGATGGCCGCCCACAGGTAGTCCGGTGATGACGGTGCTGGGAAAGGAGTTGGAAGACGAGGCGGCAGGGCTGGCAGTACGCGACGAAGGCGTCGGTACCCGCGTACTCCGACTTGAAGGCCTTGCCGCCCGCCCTCTTCCTCTTCTGTAGCCTCCCAACGCCAGCCGCCCAAGGAGACGACCCCAAAAAGTTCAAGGAGCCGGCGACACGGATGATGAGGCCGCAGGCGCCGCTCGGAGCGGCGCCCGACGCCTAGTCGGACCCATCATCCTGCCGCCCGTTAGCCTTGTGCTGCCGTTGTCTTCGTCGCCACTCCCGCTCGAGGAAGGATCTTCATCGTTAGAAGAGCTCTCCACGCAGCACCTTACGCGGGTCCCGAAGTGCCCGAAGATCTTGACGGAGAGGAGGCCACCCTCCATTAGTTTGAAATGGAGAGTGAGCCCATCCGTCAAGCTGTGGAGGCGAGCGAAGGTCTTCCACCCTTGATGGAGATACATGACGTGAGGGGCGGGGAACTCGACGTTGGCCCATGTGCCGCTGTTCCTGCAACCCCTCATATGCAGCCGCAACACCTGCGGCGGATCCAGCTCCATCTCTCGCACGAATGGAGTCGGAAGGCGAAGGCGATGGCGCGGCGGACGGTGCAGCCAGACGAAGAATTCGCAGGGGTTGTCCCCAACATGGCCCTCCATCGGAGGAGGGACTACTGGCGGAGGAGAGGCCGATCTGCCGCCCCGTCCTCCCCTCCCTCGAGCACCACGACGGCCTCGACCCCGCCCCCTCCCCCTTCCTCTAGCGGCCGGCTCCGCTGCTACGAGCTCTTGGGGAGGAGCGATGCGCTGTCTGGCCGAAACCCTCGCTGCTACCGACAAGGCATCGCCGCGTCCCCTCGCCATGGCAGAAGAAGAAAGGAAGCAAGAGCGGGGAGAGGCAAATGACGAAGGGTTGGAAGGCACCGTTGCTCCCGCTCCCCTCTTTATAAAGAGGCGGGGCAGGACTCGGCCGCCCCTTCCCGGCCAATCCGGCTTGTTGAAGTGACCACAAGCGGGGCTGTCGACCGCCCTCCCCGCTCCATTGAAGGCGCGTGGAAATCGACCCACACACATGCACAACTTCCCACACCCCGCGCACCTGTCATTCTCCCTGCATGCGGCGAACGTGGCGCAGGAGGCGGGCGCGGTGGGACGCATGGAATGACAGTTCCCAAGCGAGGGCAGTAAATGGGAAGCGACCCTGCGGTCTCAAAGAGACACGCAAGCCGCCTCTTTACTGCCCACCACGGGGTGACGCCAGCATGCTTCCGTCATGCGCGCGCACGACCCCCACGTCACACATTCAACGCGGGTCATGGAGGAGCGCAGCGGACGGAGCGGTTACCACAGCAAAATCCGCCCCCAACTGCCCGCGCACCGTTCTGGACCTGGCCCAACAATGTGTGCGCTTATGTGTGGCCCAGGCCCGGGGGCTCCTGTCGGTGTACAAAAGTAAGGGGCTCTCCTTTTAACCCCTTTACTTGTGCACGAGCAGTCGGAGCCTCCCGCCACGGCCACGCATAACAGGGCAGGGAAGGGGGAGCCGGAGAGAAGCCGAAGACACAAGACAAAGCAAAGCAAGGCCAAGACCACAAAAGAGCAGAGGGACAAAGCAGGTTCCCCTCGGCAAGACCCTTGCCGGGCAGCCTCGGCAGCCCCGGCAAGGCCCTTGCCGGGGCAGCTCGCCCCACACCAACGGAGTGAGCCGCCCTTGAGCCCACGGCCCCCAGCGCCATCATTGGCATGGGACCAGGGCTCGGGGAGGCACCTCTGTGGTGGCATGCAGATCTTTGTGAAGACAAAGGATAATCAAGATCAACTGAGGATGGGAAGGCAACCATCCTCACTGAAGAAACCCACAAGACCCCCGGCAAGATCCTTGCCGAGGACGCCTGCGCGCCACGGTATGACCCTTGCCGGGCCACCCGGCAAGACACTCGCCAAGCGCACCAGCAGGGCCACCATCAGGCCTACACCAACCAAACTTCCACCTCCGTTCCCATGCAGCTGCCAGCCCAACCAGCTCGGCAGGCACTTGTGTGGCAACGTGCGGTCCTTCGTGGGGGCTTCACCACCGCGCCACCTCAGCTACCTGCCTGCCTACATGGCACCACATGCATCGATGGCCAGGGCACGTGTCGAAGCCTAGAGGAGCGGCGACGGACGGGACGGGCCTCACCCCCGTCCCCGATAAAGCAAGAGTATACCTAAGCATTGCATTAAATGCACCTTGTCCTGTAATACGAGGGATAACCTCGTGCCACTGTAGACCTTTACACCTCCTGTGTGCCACTGTGGCAGCCCCTTTCACCTATAAAAGGAGGCCCATGGCGCACGGTAGAAGGATTTGGCTTTTTGGAGCTCTTTACACCCCGTAGCTAGCTTAAGAACACTGAATACATCCACCAAAGCAGGAGTAGGGTTTTACCCACCTTCGCGGCCCGAACCTAGATAAACGAATCGTGTGCTCTCTGTTAGACCCACTCTTCTCTCAACCCCGCACCCCGCAACCGCAGTAGGGATTCTTGTGATCCCATAGTTGTCGTTTCCACTGATAGGAATATTTCTCCCTATGTGGTTTTGGTGATTGGTGACAGTGCATTTGCGGACTAATCGTGTGCATTGAGCATTTCAGATATCTCATGTCTAGGCACAAGACGATTTGGTGCCCCTCGGAGCCTATCGAAGACGGCGGGTTTATACGTTTCTTTTCGGTGGATTTGAGTCCTAGGAAAACTGTACTATTAAGAGGGGGTCCATTTCAGAAAGGTCAGGGTGGAATCGACACGTACACATCTGTTCCTTTGCACCACCTCTCCTTTGCTTCATTGGAGCACCGGTCGTTTACCCTTGTCTCTGCCAAATGAAGGCTTTCAAATGCTTGAGTGTCTATGGCATGCGGTATTACTACTCCAGGGAGTAGTAGTACCGCAGGGCCTTGCGGTAGTACCGCTCAAGGGCGTGGTAGTACTGCAATTCCCAGCGGTAGTACCGCTCTTGGTGAGTGGTTGTAACGCCCTCGATGCGGCTATATCTCCCACGTGTCGAAGCACGACTTAGAGGCATAACCGCATTGAAAGCAATGTCGCAAGTGAGGTAATCTTCACACAACCCATATAATACATAAGGGAAAGAGATACATAGTTGGCTTACAATCGCCACTTCACACAATTACATGAGTAAATCATTACATCATACAGATACAATCAAGGTTCGGCTATGGAACCAAAATAAAAGAAGACTACCCCAAATGCTACACAGATCCCCGATCGTCCCGACTGGGCTCCACTACTGATCAACTGAAACGAAACAACACAATGAACAAGATCTTCATCGAGCTCCTCCTTGAGCTCGGGTGCATCACTTGCACGGTTTCATCGGCACCTGCAAACTGGTTTTGGAAGTATGTGTGAGTCACGGGGACTCAGCAATCTCACACCCGCGAGATCAAGACTATTTAAGCTTAAAGGTAGGTCAAAAGGTATGAGGTGGAGCTGCAGCAAGCGACTAGCATATATGGTGGCTAACATACGCAAATGAGAGCAAGAAGAGAAGGCAAAGCATGATCGAACAACTATGATCAATAAGTGATCCTGAACTACTTACGTCAAACATAACTCCAACAACCGTGTTCACTTCCCGGACCCCGCCGAGAAGAGACAATCACGGTTACACACGCGGTTGATGTATTATTAATTAAGATCAACTTCGGGTTTTCTACAACCGGACATTAACAAATTCCCATCTGCCACATAACCACGGGCACGGCTTTCGAAAGTTCAAACCCTGCAGGGGTGTCCCAACTTAGCCCATTATAAGCTCTCGCGATCAACGAAGGATATTCCTTCTCCCCGGGAAGACCCGATCAGTCTCAGAATCCCGGCTACAAGACATTTCGACAGTAATAAAACAAGTCCAGCAAAGCCGCCCGGATGTGCCGACAAATCCTGATAGGATCTGCACATATCTCGGTCTCAGGGCACACCGGATTGTCCAAACTTCCGGTAGGCGAACCCAGAGTTGCCCCTGGTGGCCACCGGCGGCTGACGGTTTGGACCAGCACTCACGACGAGCACTGGCCCGGGGGGTAAAATGGTAAAACCAAGGTTGGGCCTCGCTGGAAAAGTCTTATTCAAAGCGAACTATCAAGGGGGTCCCATAAATCACCCGACCGCGTTAGGGACGCAAAATCCGGGAACATAACACCGATATGACGGAAACTAGGGCGGCAAGAGTGGAACAAAACACCAGGCATAAGGCCGAGCCTTCCACCCTTTACCAAATATATAGATGCATTAATTAAATAAGATATATTGTGATATCCCAACAAGTAAACATGTTCCAACAAGGAACAACATCTCCATGTTCCAACAAGGAACAAACTTCATCTTCACCTGCAACTAACAACGCTATAAGAGGGGCTGAGCAAAGCGGTAACATAGCCAAACAACGGTTTGCTAGGACAAGGTGGGTTAGAGGCTTGGTTTAACAAGATGGGAGGCATGATAAGCAAGTGGTAGGTATCGCAGCATAGGCATAGCAAAAGAGCGAGCAACTAGCAAGCAAAGATAGAAGTGATTTCGAGGGTATGGTCATCTTGCCTGAAATCCCGCAAGGAAGAAGAACGAGTCCATGAAGAAGACAAACAGACGTAGTCGAACG
Organism: Aegilops umbellulata; assembly: GCA_032464435.1. Lineage (NCBI taxonomy): Eukaryota > Viridiplantae > Streptophyta > Magnoliopsida > Poales > Poaceae > Aegilops > Aegilops umbellulata. The sequence goes on along the minus strand of CP136058.1, from coordinate 326,582,722 downwards.
AATCCTCACAATCGCAACGTTATCGGAACTAACCCGAAGAAGCAACACCGGAAAGAAGCAAACAACAAAGTAAACAACCACCACATAAACATGGCATGATATGCGAGATGTGGTATGCAATGCAAATGCGTGCTTCGGAAGTAAAAGATGAACAAGGCATAATCTTGGCAAACCAAGTATTCCACTGGAAAGGTGAGGTGATTTCGGTTGAAATCGATATAAAGATCACCGGAATCGGATGCACGGTTTGCAAATGACAAGCAAAACAAGAATGATAAGATTCTGCCATTAACAACATGATGCTACTTAGCAAGCAACAAGAAATTATGCTACTGCACCCAAACATATCAGAAAAACATATGGAAGTGATCTACTCAAGATGTTTGACAAAAGATGAACACTGAGCTACGGCTAAATCACACCATAACAGGTTCAAACAAGCATGGCAAAAGTGCAAAAGATAACAGGTTCACAGACTTAGTGAAAATACCAACATGCCAGAATTAACATCAGGATGACATGTTTAGAGCAAGGAAAAAACATGCCACAGGAACAGGACATAGCAAATCAAGGCATGGCATGAATCTAATCAAAGCATAGAACAAAAGACCCTTACTGACCATGAGCAAAAAAGGATCAGAAAATATAATAACACCCATATCAATTAAGCAAGTTTCGTTACAGATTTCAGACTTGGCAGAAAACTGGACATGTAAAAAACAGATAACAAGTAGGCATGTTTACGAGATCGATGCACTCACTACAGAGCATTGCATGATAAACTAAGCATACATACATCAAGAAGACATGGCATAGAAGCTAGACATGGAAAGAACAACATCATAGCTTGCAAGGATCAACTACAACAAGCTTGGCAAAATCGAATAACGTGTAAAAAATCTGCCAGTAACATTTTATAGCAAAAGTAGATCTCGATTGACTCAAGCTATTGCACTCCAAAATTACAAACAAAGGCACGGATGGATATAGCAAATCCATATGCTCAAAACACTCTTACTGATCATGCTCAAAAGAGGCATAGATCTCTCTGAAACAACATGAACACATGGCATAAAAATAACAGCAGGCAGGGACATGAAATTACTGTCTCTGAAATCAGCAACATTAAGTACCCTAGTTTGCATGCTTGTGCTAGTAACCACAAAGATCACAAAAATACATGGCATAAACCTCTGGAAAGATAGCATGGCATATTACAAAACACATGTAGAGCTCAACTCCATAGGATGCACACATCAATCATGGCAAAAATGACAAAAGAGCATGTTCTGATAAGAATCAGAAACTAACATCACATAGCCCTCTTCTAACAGCATTTCGGGCATCCAGATGAGCTCAAATGAAAATTATGCACTGAGATGAAATGATGTACTCATCGAGGCGAACAATTTGATATGCTACATGCCCAAAACGAAGCCACGGATGCAGAGTTATGATGCGATGAACATGACAACAAAAATTACTGCGGGAAAAGACTTAGTGGGGGAAAACTACCTCCGGATCTAGGGTTCGGGTGCGGATTACGAGGATCGCCGGAGTGGCCTCGGGGGCGGCCGGAGAAGACGAGCCCGGGGCAGGGAAGGTCGAGGACGGCGGCGGCGCGCACCGGGCGGCGTCGGCGGCCGGCGAGGAGGACGGTGGCGCGCGGGCGCGGGGTCCGGCGGCGCTCGGGCGAGGCGCTGGTGGCGGGGCGGCGCGGGAGACCCGCGGGCGCGCGGCCAGCTGCGGCGGCGGATGGAGGCGAGGCGGCGGAGCAGCGGGGCGGCGCGCGCGGAGGGCGAGGTTGCCGGCGCGGGGAACGGCGGGCGGCGCGAGGCGGTGGCGGCTTCGGCGACGAGGCACGCCGGCGAGGTGGCGGGGAGGCGCGCCGGCGCGGACGGGAGCCGGGCGGCGGCGGATCTGGGCCCGCGCGGGCCCCGGATGGGCTCCGCGGGCCACGGCGCGGTGGGGGACTCCGGCGGGACACGTGGCGGCGTGGGACTGGGCGTGGGGGCGGCGGAGATGACGTGTCGCCTCCGGATTGGCCGGAGCGACGTGGCAGCGGGGTGGACACGTCCGCCGGCGAGACGGACGTGTCCGGCGGCGCGAGGGGAGCGGGGCTAGGGTTCATCTGCCCGAAAATCCGGGGAGAGACACATATTTATAGGTAGAAGGGGCTAGGAAGCTCCAAATGGAGTGCGGTTTTCGCCCACACGATCGTGATCGAACGACCGAGAGGATGGAGATGACTTAGATGGGTTTTGGGCCACTTTGGAGGGGTGTTGGGCTGCAAAGAGAAGGAGGCTTTCACGGTTACCCGGTTAACCGTTGGAGTATCGAACGATCTCCGATTGGCCCGAAACTTGACAGGCGGTCTACCGGTGCTATACCAAGGCCGCTTGGCAAACCTCGGTCCATTCCAAGAAAGTTTAATACCTGCTCACGGAAAAAGGTAAAAGAGGACGCCGGGGAACATAGGAGCGCCGGATTGCAAAACGGACAACGGGGAAAATGCTCGGATGCATGAGACGAACACGTATGCGAATGCGATGCACATGATGACATGATATGAAATGCAGATGATGACATGGCAAAGAGCGACACGCAAGCACATGACATGGCAACGATGACGAATAACTGGCGGACACCTGGCGCATAAGATCCGGGGCGTTACAGTTGTAGTACCGCTAGCTCCGGCCCTAACACCGGCGCGGTCGGAAGTAGGCGTGGAAGTAATTTTTTACTTCCGCCCCCACGTGGTAGTACCACTCCCTGGCAGTGGTAGTACCGTGTTGGATTTTTGCACAGTCCTAAACTCAACGGAAGTAGCCACGGACGTAATTTATTTAGTACGTGCCTTTCCAGCCCAGTTGAGCCCTGCATTGCGGTAGTACTGCTCTGGTGGTTCTACCGCTCGTTGCTATACGCAACAGTGCCTCGTCTGGTCTTTGCCGCGCAAGCGGTAGTACCGCAACACCATGCGGTAGTACCACAAGCGTGCGCGGTATTACCGTGTGTCGCGGGCTGAATGAGTGGGTAACGATTGGATCTTTCCCCCCACTATATAAAGAGGGTCTTCTTCCCCAAGAAGACCACCTCTTCCCTCCCCAAGCTCCATTGTTACTCAAAGCTCTATTTTCGCCCGATTTCTCTCCCTGGCCAATCAAACTTGTTGATTTTCTAGAGATAGGTTGAGAAGGCCCCGATCTACACTTCCACCAAGAGAATTCGATTCCCCCCACTAATCCCTTGCAGGTCTTGTTACTCTAGGATGTTTGAGCACCGTAGACGGTTGATGTCACCGCAGAGCCATATTCCATTGTGGTGAAGCTTCGTGGTGTCGTTGGGAGCCACCGATTAAGTTGTGGAGATTGCCGCAACCTTGTTTGTAAAGGTTCGGTCGCCGCCTCCAAGGGAACCAATAGTGGAATCACGACATCTCGCATTGTGTGAGGGTGTGAGGAGAATACGGAGGCCCTAGTGGCTTCTTGGGGAGCATTGTGCCTCCACACCGTTCCAACGGAGACGTACTTCCTCTCAAAGGGAAGGAACTTCGGTAACACAGCCTTGTCTCCACCGCCTCCACTCTTGGTTATCTCTTACCTTTACTTGTGGAAGCTTATTGTGTTGTATTCCTTGCTTGCTTGTGTGCTTGTTGTTGTTGCATCATATAGGTTGCTCACCTAGTTGCATATCTAGACAACCTACTTTGATGCAAAGTTTAATTTGTTAAAGAAAAGCTAAAAATTGTTAGTTGCTTATTCACCCCCCTCTAGTCAACTATATCGATCCTTTCAATTGGTATTAGAGCCTCGTCTCTTTATTAAGGACTTTGTCGTCCGAAGAGTATGGTTGACACCACAGACAAGGTGGAGGAGCACCCCGGTGCGAGACCCACTTTATCTGCGCCCGAAGGGGGATCCTCGGTATCTCGTGAGGAGTTCAATGTGGCCTTGGGCACATTGAAAACCTCCATGACGGCCGGGATCATAGGCATGCTTGAGAAGTTTCTTGATGGTCTCAAAGTTTCCACCGCATCGTTGGAAGTGGTCGATCCCACTAACTAAGTGACGGGTGCTAACTCCAACAAGGGGGAAGCTACTAGTGAACAAGTTCCTTTAACTAGTGGTAGAAGTGTGTCGGCGTTCTGGGAACGGGGGTCCCCAGACTTGCTTGCCTACGGCCCACGGCGTGGCTTTGCGAGTTGGCCTGTACGACCCATCTTCACCAACAAGCATTCAAGACCCTCACGAGGGGCCAAACCTCGCAAGGCGGACGACACAAGACCTCCTCGGGAGCTGCCTCACTAGGCTGCCCCACGAGGGGCGGAGAGATCAAGGCAAGACAAACCTCGCGAGGTTCCAGTGACATGAGCCATGACGATCGAGACCAGGCGGGCGCCAGCGCGCACAATGTCCTTGTTTCCTCTTTAGTGCTAAGGAGGCAAGCGCAAGCGAGGAGTACCGAGGCATCGAGCAAAGGTTTCCATATCAGTGCAACGAGACCAAGACCAGCAGGACGGCAGGACGAATCTCACCATGGAGCCCAATGCGGCGTCACCACAAAAGCCTTTTGCAGGCGAAGATTGCTTTTGTCAGGATAAGCTGTACTAGCTGTCCCCTTTCAAATTGGCCGTTGTTGGCTCCCTTCCCACTCAATATTTGGGGAGAGGACTAGGGCCCCTATAAATAGGACTAGCCACCATAGTAGGAGGCACCTCATCTTGAGTAATCCTCACCCACACAAGTTCACCAAGCACAAGGACACCTCGCCTCAGGAGGCTGTTCTTCCCCTTGTACTGTTCACCCTCAGTCCAAGAGGCAATCCACCACCACACACTTGAGTAGGGTATTACACCACAACGGTGGCCCGAACCAGTATAAATCTTGTGTCTCTTGTGTTGCGAGTTCTCGAGCTAGCCTTAGAGATTGTAGCAAGGTTAAGGGCGTGGTTCGGTAGGGGGAGATCTTCGTGTGCACCCCAGTGTTCGAACCTTGTGGGTTTTGCCGGAACCCGAGATCCGACAAAGTGGAAATGGAATCTTTGCCCAGGTTGAACCTCCAATTACTTATGGAGGACCGGTTCCCTCCACTCATATGAATCATGTTGGTCCTCCTCCCAAGCTTGTGAAAAATGAGGATTTGGCCGCTTGGGTCTATCGCTTTAAACGTCATTTAAATCATAGTTCTACTAATCTTTGGAGAATTATTGAGCAAGGTTTCTTCCCACACAACCCAAGAAACTTCACTCCTAGAGAAGCCGCGGATCATCAATTCAACGAGTCCGCTCTCTTCATTCTCCGAGAAGCAATTCCACCCAAAGAAATTGCACATCTCCGACCTTTCACCGTTGTAACGCCCCGAGCCCGGCGCTTCAGAAGACTTCCAGCTACTCTGAGTTTCGTCGTGTGTTTTGTTTTTGTTCGTTGCATTCATCCTTGCATCATGTGCATTGCATCATGTCATCATGCAACCCCTTTTTAAAAAACCTCAACTAAATAAATTGCATAGATCTTTTGATCTATTTAAATCGAGGGAATTCACATGGTGATTTCTCTTTAAAACATATTCAAAGTCTCCTACTATTATTAGGGAGCTATAATAAATATTTCATTATTTGGAATTGATCATAACACACTTTCAAATAAATCCCAATGCCTTTGTTATCGCAATTCTTGGTCTCCAACTCTACCCATAAATCCTTTCGTCATTTTTCCGGAGCTTCACCAAAAATCTCAACATTTTTGGACCTTCCTTTTTCCAAGTCCTAGTTCAAACCTATTTGAATTAAATTCAAATGAGTTTGAATTTAAATCTTGCAATCTTGGCAATTCCTATTTTTCTAGGAACAAACACCTTTTCGTGACTCCGGAAAAATTATCCCCATACCCAAACTCCACTCTAATCTCTCTCGACATTTCTTCTAAGCTTTGTTTCTTTGAAATAGAGAGATAATTAGGGAGAGAGGGAGTTAGCAGCAGTGCCCCTTGGGCCTCTCTGTTCAGGCCCATCTACAGCCCAAGCCAATCAGGCCCAGCCGCGCCCCGCTACTAACCCTAGCTTGAACCCGCATCCCTCGATCCTCCTCCTCCTCCGTTCTTTTCCCCAGCGCCGCCAGGGAGACCGCACCCGCATCTCTCTCGATCCCCCCTCTCCTTCTTCCTTGCATCGCCACGAGGGGAGTGTCAGCGCCCGATCCCCTCAAGCTCGCCACCAGGGGAATCCTCGACCCCAATCCTCCTCGCCCTGCGCACCCGACGCCGCCCCGCGTCCTCGCCCTCGTCACTGCGCCGCTCCGGTGACCCAACCGCTGGCAGGGCCCCGTCCCCACCTCCGGCGCGCCAGTCTCGCCGCCTCCCTGCCAGGCCGGAGCCCCGTCGCCACCCACCGTCGTCAGCAAGCAGTCCCGCCGAAGCAGCTCTTCCTCCGCGCGCCATGGCCGACGGCCTCCTCGAGTCCGGCCGCCCCCGCGCCCTGTCTTCCTCCTCGTCGCGCGGAACCAGGGAGACGCCGCCTGCGCCCTGTCTTCCTCCTCGTCGCGCGAAACCAGGAAGACGTCGCCCGCGCCCTGTCTTCCTCCTCCAGTGCCTGCAGCGACGCTGCCCTGCTGCAGCTGCTCTTCCTGCGCGCTGCCTTCCTCGCTGAGCCCCGTGGCGTGGCCCTTCTCTGGCAACTAGTGCCCCTCCATGGACGACCACCACTGCCTGTGCACGCCTCTGGATTCGTCCAAGTCCGATGATGTTTTTTGTACAACTACGCTGCGGAGACCAAGACCACCAAGTCCGCACGGGAGCCCGAACGACTACTTCCACGATGATGCGAGTACAAGTATCCTCTTTGTGGTTTTTCGCCAAGTACCACGATGCCCGGATCCCTCGGATCCATCAAGTCCAACAACGACTGTGTACAACTACCGGCGACGCCCGAACGACTACACAGTGACTTCGAAGAACATGGTAATGCCAAGTTCCTCTCCGAACGTGTACGACTACATACCCGTGGGCGTCAAGTTCCCCTACGAAAACGAGTACTACTACTTCCACTACCGTCGCGAGAACGACTACTTCCACTACGGCCCGTGTACCACTACTTCCTTCGACGAACTTGATCCGTTCCGAAAACGCACGCTTCGAAGGTATAGCCGCCGGAACGACCGCCGTGGAACGCATGCATGTGTTGGATGAGATGTACCGTTTGCACCGTGTCCGGATTGTCACTCGTTTCCATGCCTCTAACACGTGGGAACCCGGTAGTCGGGAGCACCCCACCATCTCTAGCATGTTCCGCACATCCGCACATCTCCTCTTGCACCGGTATCTCCATGAGCTACCGGAACCGATATGTTGCCGTGGCACCATTTTCGGCTTCGTTGCCGTGGCACACTTTCTTTCCGCCACGATGACAAATGCTTCTTAATGCTCTTGTCAACATTTTCATAAAATTGCTTAAAACTTGCAATTGTCATCCGCATCATGATAACAACATTTAAAATGCTTAAAATTGTTGTTTGCATTTATTTTGCTAAATGCCATGTTAAAATGATTTAATTCATAACTATTCAACCGTAGCTCCAAACCTAACAAACTTTATATGTAAATGGGGTAGAATTTTGCCTAGTTTAACATGGTGTCCTTACTTTGCATGATTAACAACTCTAAAATTGTGTTTAGGGCAGAACAGTACCAAATCTATTATTTGCTCATGAGGAGTTTCCGGAATTGTTGTTCGTTGCTTCTGGCCTCATTTAAACTTGACTAGATAGGTAGTTTTACTTTGCTTCACCCTCTTGCCATGTTAAACAACATTTAATATTGTTGGGTACATAAACGAGATCGAACTAAATAATTGTTGTGGTGTTCCATCAATATGCAACGCGTTGCATATTGAGCTCCACTTAACTTGTAGTGTTGTTTGTTGCACTTTGCCATGCCATGCTAATTAAACCGGACATGCATCATACCTGATTGTGCATCATGCCATGTTTATGTGATGATTGTTTACTTTGTTGTTTGCTTCTTTTCCGGTGTTGCTTCTTCGGGTTAGTTCTGATAACGTCGCGTTTGTGAGGATTTGTTCGACTTCGTCCGTTTGTCTTCTTCATGGACTCGTTCTTCTTCCTAGCGGGATCTCAGGCAAGATGACCATACCCTCGAAATCACTTCTATCTTTTCTTGCTAGTTGCTCGCTCTTTTGATATGCCTATGCTGCGATACCTACCACTTGCTTATTATACCTCCCATATTGTTAAACCAAGCCTCTAACCCACCTTGTCCCAGCAAACCGTTGTTTGGCTATGTTACCGCTTTGCTCAGCCCCTCTTATAGCGTTGTTAGTTGCAGGTGAAGATGAAGTTTGTTCCTTGTTGGAACATGGAGATGTTGTTCCTTGTTGGAACATGTTTACTTGTTGGGATATCACAATATATCTTATTTAATTAATGCATCTATATACTTGGTAAAGGGTGGAAGGCTCGGCCTTATGCCTGGTGTTTTGTTCCACTCTTGCCGCCCTAGTTTCCGTCATATCGGTGTTATGTTCCCGGATTTTGCGTCCTTAACGCGGTCGGGTGATTTATGGGACCCCCTTGACAGTTCGCTTTGAATAAGACTTTTCCAGCAGGCCCAACATTGGTTTTACCATTTGCCTACCACCTACCCCTTTCTCTTGGGTCTGATCAACCCGAGGGTCACCTTTATTTAGCCCCCCCGGGCCAATGCTTGTCTAAGTGTTGGTCCGAACTGAGCTGCCTGCGGGGCCCCCTCGTGGAAACTCGAGGCCTGGTTTTACTCGTAGCTAGTCTCATCTGGTGTTGCCCTTAGACCGAGATATGTGCAGCTCCTATCAGGATGTCGGCGCATCGGGCGGTTTTGCTGGACTTGTTTTATTGCTGTCGAAATGTCTTGTAGCCGGGATTCCGAGACTGATCGGGTCTTCCCGGGGAGAAGGAATATCCTTCGTTGATCGCGAGAGCTTATCATGGGCTAAGTTGGGACACCCCTGCAGGGTTTGAACTTTCGAAAGTCGTGCCCGCGGTTATGTGGCAGATGGGAATTTGTTAATGTCCGGTTGTAGAAAACCCGAAGTTGATCTTAATTAAAATATACCAACCGCGTGTGTAACCGTGATGGTCTCTTCTCGGCGGGGTCCGGGAAGTGAACACGGTTGTTGGAGTTATGCTTGACGTAAGTAGTTCAGGATCACTTATTGATCATAGTTGTTCGACCGTGCTTTGCCTTCTCTTCTCGCTCTCATTTGCGTATGTTAGCCACCATATATGCTAGTCGCTTGCTGCAGCTCCACCTCACTACCCTGCCCTACCTATAAGCTTAAATAGTCTTGATCTCGCGGGTGTGAGAGTGCTGAGTCCCCGTGACTCACCAGATACTTCCAATACCAGTTTGTAGGTGCCGATGAGACCGTGCAGGTGACACACCCGAGCTCAAGGAGGAGTTCGATGAAGACCTTGTTCATTGTGTTGTTTCGTTCTAGTCGATCAGTAGTGGGCCCAGTTGGGGTCGATCGTGGACCTTTGTCGCTTTTGGGGTTTCTTCTTTTATTTTGGCTCCGTAGTCGGGCCCTGATTGTAACTGTATGATGTAATGTTTTATTCATGTATTTGTGTGAAGTGGCGATTGTAAGCCAACTATGTATCTCTTTCCCTTATGTATTACATGGGTTGTGTGAAGATTACCTCACTTGCGACATTGCTTTCAATGCGGTTATGCCTCTAAGTCGTGCTTCAACACGTGGGAGATATAGCCGCATCGAGGGCGTTACAAGTTGGTAATCAGAGCCTTCCCCGACCTTAGGAGCCCCCACTGATTGATCGTTTTTAGCGGCCGAGTTGTGTCTAGAAAAATGTTTTGAGTCATTTAAGAATTATATATCGGAGAGTTTAGGAATTCTTTTTACTTCCCAGTCTCCTCATCGCTCTGGTAAGGCATCCTGACATAGAGTTTTGACTCTTCTCTTCTCAAATCTCACTAAAATTTTTTTTAGGATCACGCGGGTATCTTAGAATCGTTCCGATGGTTTTATGATGACAACATTGTCTTGGTTGCCTCCCGTCAGCAGGGGTTTTAGTGGAGGTGTCCCGGGGAGTTGATCTCCGAGGTGTTGTCGTCATAATTTTATCGTTGCAGTTCTGGAATACCTGAGTTTAGTACGCCGACATCGAAAATCTCTTTTGTTCAGTTGTTGGTGAGATAACCCTGATAGCCCAGTACTAAGGCGAGTGCGGGAGTATTGCCATAACTCGTATAATGGATGCTTTTCGAAGGTTGAGGTAGACGATTTCCGAAGGTTTCTTGGTTATGTGTTGAAGGATGGATACAGCTGGATCTAGGTATTGTTAGTTTGGGTGATATATTTTGTGTCCCCTGTATCCCCAACACCTGATTGCATAACCAGAAAGTTTCGGGAGTTTATAAGTGGGAATTCAAGTATCACGTAGGAATTCTTTCCAACAGACACATGATGCGATATGGGATCTATCATATGCTTGTTCCGGCTTATTCTGCAAGCCAATCCTTTGTTTTGTTTTGTTTTATGGTATTCGAGTTGCTTCGAAGTCAAATGTGGATTCCATACCTTTCCTAAGCGGTGTTCTCATATTTCTATGTGGATGCTAGTCCTTCTTGTTCATCAAGGTTGTCTTCTCAATCCTTTCCAACCGGTGTGCTTCTCTTCAAGTGGATTTGATCATTTCAACATTCGCAAGATCAATTATCAGTATTCTCAATGGTGTTTGCTTCATCCGTCCCAAGTTGTCTTTGTTTTCCCGCCCTCCCACCCTTATTCCTTCAAGGACTCAGATTTCTCAATCAAGTATCCTTCTTATTGATGGAAGCTTCTTCATTCTTTCCTTCAATGTTCTTACCCGGTGTTTCTCATGAAGATGCTAACGGAGCCTCAAGGTTATAATCATTGGTTCTTTTATCTTCCCCGGTGTGTTCAATGCAATCTCTCGATGGTGATCACATCTTTTCCTCGTTTCAATACCTTCTCATACCGGTGCACCTCATAATATTTCACTTCTCGTTATTCGTTTGTTCCGGAGTGATGAAGATATCTCAGAAGATTCAAGTTTCCATTCTCAATTCACTCAATATCTTTTGAGGATGCTATCTCATTCAAGTCATTTAATTCAACCTATGCAATCTCTCCTTTCAAGCAATCGTTCAACGGTGTTCCTTTTGAGTGGGCCCAAACCCACAGGTCTTTTCCAGGATCTTACCTGACTCTTCTAATTTTCCCGGAGCTATTCTCAGATTCATTTAAATGTTTGACGTAAGAATGAATTTTCATCAGTCAGATGTCTTTCTCCAAGATCTTTCAAATTCTTTTCATCGTTGGTTCAACCTTTCCAATTCTCATTCGGGAGTGCCTCAACTATTCCTTGTTGTAACGCCCCAAGCCCGGCGCTTCAGAAGACTTCCAGCTACTCCGAGTTTTGTCGTGTGTTTTGTTTTTGTTCGTTGCATTCATCCTTGCATCATGTGCATTGCATCATGTCATCATGCAACCCCTTTTTAAAAAACCTCAACTAAATAAATTGCATAGATCTTTTGATCTATTTAAATCGAGGGAATTCACATGGTGATTTCTCTTTAAAACATATTCAAAGTCTCCTACTATTATTAGGGAGCTATAATAAATATTTCATTATTTGGAATTGATCATAACACACTTGCAAATAAATCCCAATGCCTTTGTTATCGCAATTCTTGGTCTCCAACTCTACCCATAAATCCTTTCGTCATTTTTCCAGAGCTTCACCAAAAATCTCAACATTTTTGGACCTTCCTTTTTCCAAGTCCTAGTTCAAACCTATTTGAATTAAATTCAAATGAGTTTGAATTTAAATCTTGCAATCTTGGCAATTCCTATTTTTCTAGGAACAAACACCTTTTCGTGACTCCGGAAAAATTATCCCCATACCCAAACTCCACTCTAATCTCTCTCGACATTTCTTCTAAGCTTTGTTTCTTTGAAATAGAGAGATAATTAGGGAGAGAGGGAGTTAGCAGCAGTGCCCCTTGGGCCTCTCTGTTCAGGCCCATCTGCAGCCCAAGCCAATCAGGCCCAGCCGCGCCCCGCTACTAACCCTAGCTCGAACCCGCATCCCTCGATCCTCCTCCTCCTCCGTTCTTTCCCCCAGCGCCGCCAGGGAGACCGCACCCGCATCTCTCTCGATCCCCCCTCTCCTTCTTCCTTGCATCGCCACGAGGGGAGTGTCAGCGCCCGATCCCCTCAAGCTCGCCACCAGGGGAATCCTCGACCCCAATCCTCCTCGCCCTGCGCACCCGACGCCGCCCCGCGTCCTCGCCCTCGTCACCGCGCCGCTCCGGTGACCCAGCCGCCGGCAGGGCCCCGTCCCCACCTCCGGCGCGCCAGTATCGCCGCCTCCCTGCCAGGCCGGAGCCCCGTCGCCACCCACCGTCGTCAGCAAGCAGTCCCGCCGAAGCAGCTCTTCCTCCGCGCGCCATGGCCGACGGCCTCGTCGAGTCCGGCCGCCCCCGTGCCCTGTCTTCCTCCTCGTCGCGCGGAACCAGGGAGACGTCGCCCGTGCCCTGTCTTCCTCCTCGTCGCGCGAAACCAGGGAGACGTCGCCCGCGCCCTGTCTTCCTCCTCCAGTGCCTGCAGCGACGCTGCCCTGCTGCAGCTGCTCTTCCTGCGCGCTGCCTTCCTCGCTGAGCCCCGTGGCGTGGCCCTTCTCTGGCAACTAGCGCCCCTCCATGGACGACCACCACTGCCTGTGCACGCCTCTGGATTCGTCCAAGTCCGATGATGTTTTTTGTACAACTACGCTGCGGAGACCAAGACCACCAAGTCCGCACGGGAGCCCGAACGACAACTTCCACGATGATGCGAGTACAAGTATCCTCTTCGTGGTTTTTCGCCAAGTACGACGACGCCCGGATCCCTCGGATCCATCAAGTCCAACAACGACTATGTACAACTACCGGCGACGCCCGAACGACCACACAGTGACTTCGAAGAACATGGTAATGCCAAGTTCCTCTCTGAACGTGTACGACTACATACCCGTGGGCGTCAAGTTCCCCTACGAAAACGAGTACCACTACCGTCTCCTTGTACCAATACTTCCATTACCGTCGCGAGAACGTCTACTTCCACTACGGCCCGTGTACCACTACTTCCTTCGACGAACTTGATCCGTTCCGAAAACGCATGCTTCGAAGGTATAGCCGCCGGAACGACCGCCGTGGAACGCATGCATGTGTTGGATGAGATGTACCGTTTGCACCGTGTCCGGATTGTCACTCGTTTCCATGCCTCTAACACGTGGGAACCCGGTAGTCGGGAGCACCCCACCATCTCTAGCATGTTCCGCACATCCGCACATCTCCTCTTGCACCGGTATCTCCATGAGCTACCGGAACCGATATGTTGCCGTGGCACCATTTTCGGCTTCGTTGCTGTGGCACACTTTCTTTCCGCCAGAATGACAAATGCTTCTTAATGCTCTTGTCAAAATTTTCATAAAATTGCTTAAAACTTGCAATTGTCATCCGCATCATGATAACAACATTTAAAATGCTTAAAATTGTTGTTTGCATTTATTTTGCTAAATGCCATGTTAAAATGATTTAATTCATAACTATTCAACCGTAGCTCCAAACCTAACAAACTTTATATGTAAATGGGGTAGAATTTTGCCTAGTTTAACATGGTGTCCTTACTTTGCATGCTTAACAACTCTAAAATTGTGTTTAGGGCAGAACAGTACCAAATCTATTATTTGCTCATGAGGAGTTTCCGGAATTGTTGTTCGTTGCTTCCGGCCTCATTTAAACTTGACTAGATAGGTAGTTTTACTTTGCTTCACCCTCTTGCCATGTTAAACAACATTTAATATTGTTGGGTACATAAATGAGATCGAACTAAATAATTGTTGTGGTGTTCCATCAATATGCAACGCGTTGCATATTGAGCTCCACTTAACTTGTAGTGTTGTTTGTTGCACTTTGCCATGCCATGCTAATTAAACCGGACATGCATCATACTTGATTGTGCATCATGCCATGTTTATGTGATGATTATTTACTTTGTTGTTTGCTTCTTTCCGGTGTTGCTTCTTCGGGTTAGTTCTGATAACGTCGCGTTTGTGAGGATTTGTTTGACTTTGTCCGTTTGTCTTCTTCATGGACTCGTTCTTCTTCCTAGCGGGATCTCAGGCAAGATGACCATACCCTCGAAATCACTTCTATCTTTGCTTGCTAGTTGCTCGCTCTTTTGCTATGCCTATGCTGCGATACCTACCACTTGCTTATCATGCCTCCCATATTGTTAAACCAAGCCTCTAACCCACATTGTCCCAGCAAACCGTTGTTTCGCTATGTTACCGCTTTGCTCAGCCCCTCTTATAGCGTTGTTAGTTGCAGGTGAAGATGAAGTTTGTTCCTTGTTGGAACATGGAGATGTTGTTCCTTGTTGGAACATGTTTACTTGTTGGGATATCACAATGTATCTTATTTAATTAATGCATCTATATACTTGGTAAAGGGTGGAAGGCTCGGCCTTATGCCTGGTGTTTTGTTCCACTCTTGCCGCCCTAGTTTCCGTCATATCGGTGTTATGTTCCCGGATTTTGCGTCCCTAACGCGGTCGGGTGATTTATGGGACCCCCTTGACAGTTCGCTTTGAATAAGACTTTTCCAGCAGGCCCAACATTGGTTTTACCATTTGCCTACCACCTACCCCTTTCTCTTGGGTCTGATCAACCCGAGGGTCATCTTTATTTAGCCCCCCCGGGCCAATGCTTGTCTAAGTGTTGGTCCGAACTGAGCTGCCTGCGGGGCCCCCTCGTGGAAACTCGAGGCCTGGTTTTACTCGTAGCTAGTCTCATCCGGTGTTGCCCTGAGACCGAGATATGTGCAGCTCCTATCAGGATGTCGGTGCATCGGGCGGTTTTGCTGGACTTGTTTTATTGCTGTCGAAATGTCTTGTAGCCGGGATTCCGAGACTGATCGGGTCTTCCCGGGGAGAAGGAATATCCTTCGTTGATCGCGAGAGCTTATCATGGGCTAATTTGGGACACCCCTGCAAGGTTTGAACTTTCGAAAGCCGTGCCCGCGGTTATGTGGCAGATGGGAATTTGTTAATGTCCGGTTGTAGAAAACCCGAAGTTGATCTTAATTAAAATACACCAACCGCGTGTGTAACCGTGATGGTCTCTTCTCGGCGGGGTCCGGGAAGTGAACACGGTTGTTCGATTTATGCTTGACGTAAGTAGTTCAGGATCACTTATTGATCATAGTTGTTCGACCGTGCTTTGCCTTCTCTTCTCGCTCTCATTTGCGTATGTTAGCCACCATATATGCTAGTCGCTTGCTGCAGCTCCACCTCACTACCCTGCCCTACCTATAAGCTTAAATAGTCTTGATCTCGCGGGTGTGAGATTGGTGAGTCCCCGTGACTCACCAGATACTTCCAATACCAGTTTGTAGGTGCCGATGAGACCATGCAGGTGACACACCCGAGCTCAAGGAGGAGTTCGATGAAGACCTTGTTCATTGTGTTGTTTCGTTCTAGTCGATCACTAGTGGGCCCAGTTGGGGTTGATCGTGGACCTTTGTCGCTTTTGGGGTTTCTTCTTTTATTTTGGCTCCGTAGTCGGGCCCTGATTGTAACTGTATGATGTAATGTTTTATTCATGTATTCGTGTGAAGTGGCGATTGTAAGCCAACTATGTATCTCTTTCCCTTATGTATTACATGGGTTGTGTGAAGATTACCTCACTTGCGACATTGCTTTCAATGCGGTTATGCCTCTAAGTCGTGCTTCGACACGTGGGAGATATAGCCGCATCGAGGGCGTTAGAACCGTGGCCAAGGAAGTGTGGCAACATGTTGTTTCCATTTGCAAGGGAAGCGCAAGCATTCAACGCTCAAACTTTGAAGTGGTGCAAGATGAAGCCGATGAGTTTGCAATGAATGAAGATGAAGAACCTCGAGAGCTTTACCAGAGATTAACCACTCTCGCGGTCTCACTCCGAGATCATGGGAGCAAGGATACAGATGACAATTGGATCAAGTGCAAGTTTCTCAAGTCCATGATGCCTTACCATAAGGCCATGTCCTCCGTCATCCGTCAAAGGTCGGACTTTCATGCCTTGTCCTCAAGTGAAGTGTTGGATGAGTTTGTTGCAATGAGGATCTTGGACAAGACCGCTGACAATGCGGTGTTGCATTCTCAATGAGCAAAGAAGCCCAACCTTGCTTTGAAGGCAAAGGCTAGTGTGGAAGAAGAGGGTGAAGAGGAAGAAGAGGAGTGTTGCCCCGAAGATACTAAGTATGCATAGCATGAGCACATGGCTCTCGCTTCACGACAATTTTGGAGCAAGAAGGACTCAAGGCTCCAAGGGCAAGAAACGTGTGAGGACATGCTATAGTTGTGGCAATGTAAGCCACTTTGTTGCAGAGTGCCCATACGAGAAGAGGGAAGACAATGGTGGCAATCTTATCCGAAAAGACAAGGCCAAGTCTTTCCCCAAAAAGAACAACTTCCCCAAGAAGACTCCTCCCAAGGGGTTGGTGGCACAAGAAGAGTACAATGAGGATGATGATGATGAAGACGATGAGACGGTTGGCATGGCCTCCGTTGCCATTGCAACAACTCCATGGGTGTCCCTCTTTGACTCACCAAATGAGAACATCACCGCCAAGTGCCTCATGACCAAAGCCACCAACAAGGTAAACCCCAACATCAAAACTACCACCACTACTAATCCTTCCTTGATGGATTGCATTGATGAAAGTGAGGGGTCGAAGGAGGAAGAAAATGAATTTGAGTCCTTTATGAGTAAGCTCAAGGGTAAACCCAAGAAGCACTTCGTTGCTCTCTTGGAACAACTTGGTGAACCAATGACATGATCGAGGCTCATGAAGGAACCATCTCTAAGATGGAAGGGCATAGTCGTGACTATGCCGATGAGATATCGGTTCCCTCTAATGCACTTGAGGATTAGTGTGGTCATTGTTTGGCTCTTGAGGAGTCACACAACGATGATCATGCTAAAGTAAGGAAAGATCTTTATCATGCTCTTGTTGTATCTCGTGTGCTCAATTCCAAGAAAGCTAAACTTGGGGTTGACCATTCTAGACTCAAAGGAGGAGTTTGATATACTTTACAAGGCTCACAAGGCCTTGAAGAGTGCTCATGCTAGCCTCAAGGAGTCTCATGATCAACTCCAAGTGAAGCTAACCAAGGAGAAAGCCACATTTCCTCATATGCTTTTAATTGATAATGCAAATGCTAATAACCCGTGTTGTGAGCATGTGCATCTTGTGGAGGAGAATGCCAAGTTGAAGGAGCAACTTGAGAAAGGCCTTGTGTCTTGCATACAAGGTGAGAAGAACCTCAACGAACTTTTGAGAAATCAAAAGGAAGTTGTGGGCAAGGAGGGAATTGGGTTTGCACCCAAGTCCAAGAACAAGAAGAAGAATGACAAGGTCAACAACCTCCCCCTCTCAAGCAAACTTTTTTGAAGGAGGGAGAGGGTGCGTCTAAGGAGAAGAAGAACAATGTAAAGGGTGGTGGTGTCAAGAAGGGCAATGCCACTCCTTCCAACAAAACCGATGACTTTAACCCTTCCGGCGGTTCTACCGCTTGTTGATATATGCATCAGGGCCTCGTCTGGTCGTTGCCGC
Organism: Aegilops umbellulata; assembly: GCA_032464435.1. Classification (NCBI taxonomy): domain Eukaryota; kingdom Viridiplantae; phylum Streptophyta; class Magnoliopsida; order Poales; family Poaceae; genus Aegilops; species Aegilops umbellulata. The sequence continues at coordinate 326,565,048 of CP136058.1, read as the reverse complement.
GCAAGCGGTAGTACCAGAACATATAGCGGTAGTACCATGAGTGTGCGTGGTAGTATCGCATGTCGCGGGCTGAATGAGTGGGTAACGGTTTGCTCTTTCCCCCCACTATATAAAGGGGGTCTTCTTCCACAAGAAGACCACCTCTTCCCTCTCCAAGCTCCATTTTCCCCCGATCTCTCTCCCTAGCGAATCAAACTTGTTGATTAGGATTGGTTGAGAAGGCCTCGATCTACACTTCCACCAAGAGATATTTGATTCCCGCCACTAATCCCTTGCGGATCTTGTTACTCTTGGGTGTTTGAGCACCCTAGACGTTGAGGTCACCGCGAAGCCATATTCCATTGTGGCGAAGCTTCATGGTGTCATTGGGAGCCTCTGATTAAGTTGTGGAGATTCCCCAAACCTTGTTTGTAAAGGTTCGGTCGCCGCCTCCAAGGGCACCAATAGTGGAATCATGACATCTCACATTGTGTGAGGGCGTGAGGAGAATACGGTGGACCTAGTGGCTTCTTGGGTAGCATTGTGCCTCCACACCGCTCCAACGGAGATGTACTTCCTCTCAAAGGGAAGGAACTTCGGTAACACACCCTCGTCTCCACCGACTCCACTCTTGGTTATCTCTTACCTTTACTTGTGCACGCTTATTGTGTTGTATTCCTTGCTTGCTTGTGTGCTTGTTGTTGTTGTTACATCATATAGGTTGCTCACCTAGTTTCATATCTAGACAACCTACTTTGACTCAAAGTTTAATTTGTTAAAGAAAAGCTAAAAATTGTTAGTTGCCTATTCACCCCCCCTCTAGTCAACTATATAGATCCTTTTACGGTGACTAACACCTGAGATTCACTTGACGAACATAGTTAGTCACATACATGTATATATTAATCAACATCAAAACTTGATGTAAGGGCATGATTGCGCTTTGAAGCTCCCCCTTTTTATTTGTTGATGACAATCATACATGTAATACCATACATAAAATAAATACATTTAGCAATGTAATTCAAAAGAGCATAATACAATATATGTTCCTATTTCCTTTAGCTCCCCCTCACTGTGTGCACAAGATAATTATGTTAAAATCCAATGCACATATTTCATGGTAGCATATGTAGCCCCAAAAGATAGAACATATGATACACATCATCAACCCATAACATCAACAACCCGTAGCCACATAGATAATAAGATAGTCTCATATTATTAAGTACCATATGTAGCATACATAGAGAGTTTGAATAATAGCAAACAAATAGCAACATATAGCACGACATCTAGTTATCTAAGGTACCACTTCTGCCCCTTTGAGAACAACATGCAAAAAGGGGCAATGGCAACGAGAAGAGCAACACGGAAATCACTCCTAGCGGATGTCAACATTATCAACTACCCCCTCAAAGAACTTGGCGTACTTGTCACGAGACGGGAACCCGAAGGTGGAAGTGGACGATGCAGCGGGAATGGGATCATCATCGCTCACGGGACTCCCACGGTCACGAAGGCGCTGCTTGAGCTGGTTCTTGGAGATAATGAGGTGCTTCTGAACATCATGGTTTTACTGACAGTTAAAGGTGATAGCCTTCACAATAGCAGACTGAGCCTTGCCCAAGAATGAGGCAAGATGTCCACGAGGAGTAGTCGAGGAGGAAGGCACGATCGAGGAGGAAGGTGAAGGAAACATGCCCTAGAGGCAATAATAAAGTTGTTATTTATATTTCCTTATATCATGATAAATGTTTATTATTCATGCTAGAATTGTATTAACTGGAAACTTAGTACATGTGTGAATACATAGACAAAAGAGTGTCCGTAGTATGCCTCTACTAGACTAGCGTGGTAATCAAAGATGGTTAAGTTTCCTAGCCATAGACATGTGTTGTCATTTGATGAACGAGATCACATCATTAGAAAATGATGTGATGGACAAGATCCATCCGTTAGCATTAGCACTATGATCATTAGTTTATTGCTATTGCTTTCTTCATGACTTATACATGTTCCTTTGACTGTGAGATTATGCAACTCCCGAATACCGGAGGAACACTTAGTGTGCTATCAAACATCACAACGTAACTAAGTGATTATAAAGATGCTCTACAGGTGTCTCTGATGGTGTTTGTTGATATGGCATAGATCGAGATTAGGATTTGTCACTCCGATTGTGCGAGAGGTATCTCTGGGCCCTCTCGGTAATGCACATCACTATAAGCCTTGCAAGCAATGTGACTAATGAATTAGTTGTGGGATGATGCATTACAGAATGAGTAAAGAGACTTGCCGGTAACGAGATTGGACTAGGTATGATGATACCAACGATCGGATCTCGGGCAAGTAACATACCGATGACAAAGGGAACAACGTATGTTGTTATAAAGTTTGACCGATAAAGATCTTCGTAGAATATGTAGGAAACAATATGAGCATCCAGGTTCCGCTATTGGTTATTGACCGGAGATGAGTCTCGGTCATGTCTACATAGTTATCGAACCCGTAGGGTCCGCACGCTTAACGTTCGATGACGATCGGTATTATGAGTTTATGTGTTTTGATATACCGAAGTTTGTTCGGAGTCCCAGATGAGATCATGGACATGACGAGGAGTCTCGAAATGGTCGAGACGTAAATATCGATCTATTGGAAGGCTATATTCGGACATCGGAAAGGTTCTAAGTGGTTCGGATATTTTTCGGAGTACTTGTGAGTTACGGGAATTCGCCGGGGGAAGTATTGGGCCTCATGGGCCTAGTGGTGGAAGAGAGGGGGCCGGCCAGGGAGTGGCGTGCGCCCCCATAGCCCAAACCAAATTGGTTTAGGGTTGGGAGGGGCGGCCCCCCTTTCCTTCTCTCCTCCTCATCCTTCCCTCCTCCTACTAGGAATAGGAAAGAGGAGGGGAATCCTACTTGGACCGGGGAGTCCTAGTAGGATTCCCCACACCTGGAGCACCCCTTAGGGCCGGCCACCTCTTCCCTCCCCTCCTTTATATACGGGGGAGGGGGCACCCCAGAGACACACACGTTAACAGTTGTCTTAGCCGTGTGCGGTGACCCCCTCCACAGATTTCCTCCTCGGTCATATCGTTGTAGAGCTTAGGCGAAGCCCTACGTCGGTAACTTCATCATCACCGTCACCACGCCGTCGTGCTGAGAAAACTCTCCCTTGGCCTCAGCTGGATCAAGAGTACGAGGGACGTCACCGAGCTGAACATGTGCAGATCACGGAGGTGCCGTGCGTTCGGTACTTGGATCAGTTGGATCGCGAAGACGTTCGACTACATCAACCACGTTACTAAACGCTTTCGCTTTCTGTCTACGAGGGTAAGTGGACACACTGTCCCCGCTCATTGCTATGCATCACCTAGATGGATCTTGCGTGTGCGTAGGAAAATCTTGAAATACTAAGTTCCCCAACAGTGGCATCCGAGCCAGGTCTATGCGTAGATATTATATGCACGAGTAGAACACAAAGAATTGCGGGCGATAATAGTCATACTGCTTACCAGCATGTCATACTTTGATTCGACAGTATTGTTGGATGAAGCGACTCAGACCGACATTACGCGTACGCTTACGCGAGACTGGTTCTACCGATGTGCTTCGCACACATGTGGCTAGTGGGTGTCTGTTTCTCCAACTTTAGTTGAATCGAGTGTGACTACGCCCGGTACTTGTTGAAGGTTAAAACAACAAACTTGACGAAAGATCGTTGTGGTTTTGATACGTAGGTAAGAACGGTTCTTGCTAAGCCCGTAGCATCCACGTAAAACTTGCAACAACAAAGTAGAGGACGTCTAACTTGTTTTTGCAGCGCATGTTGTGATGTGATATGGTCAAGACGTGATTATATAAATTGTTGCCTGAAATGATCATGTTTTGTAACACAGTTATTGCCAACTGGCAGGAGCCATATGGTTGTCGGTTTATGGTATGAAATGCAATCGCCATGTAATTGCTTTACTTTATCACTAACCGGTAGCGATAGCCGTTGAAGCAATAGTTGGCGAGACGACAACGATGCTTCGATGGAGATCAAGGTGTCAGGCCGGTGACGATGGTGATCATGACGGTGCTTTCGAAATGGAGATCAAAGGCACAAGATGATGATGGCCATATCATATCACTTATATTGATTGCATGTGACACTACAAAAAAAAGACACATCCGTGACATATTGGGCCGAACGAAATTTTTCTGTCATACTTATGACACTTCTATGACGATAACTGTGTCAAAACCCGGTATCATCATATATGTGGTGGGCTCCTACTTCTATGACAAAAAATCATGACAGAAAATGGGCTTTTCGTCCTGGGCGGGTCGGAGACGCAGCTGCATGACATTCTTTGGGCCGTCCATGACGGAAAAAACTGTGGTAGAAATGAGGGTTAGGAAAATATCGGGGTGTTCCCGGTTACGATGGGTGTCGGGGTCGAGCGATGCACAGAGGTTTGCGCGTTTCTCTCGTACACGCACGCGCGTGGGTGCGAGGCATTGGGCTCTAACCGAGCGAGGCGTTCGCCTACTGAACCCGAGCGATTGCACTGCAGGCTACGCGTTACTGAACCCGAGCGATCGATCGATGGCTGTTAACATAACCTGATCGAGCGATTCCTTCGCTACTGCTGCTAACTGAAGCCGATCGATGCTGCCTCTGGATGAACAGTGAGCGTTGCTGGGGGGTTTGGATGAACAGTTCCCAGTGTGGGTGTATGAACAGGACCTCGTGGTGTTGCCTCTGGATGAACAGGACCCTGATCGATCGAGCCGGTTGGGGCTAGATGCACAGGACCCTGTGGAGGGCTGGATGAACAGGACGACACCGTGGACGGCTGGATGAACAGTAGACGGTGGAGGGCTGCATGAATAGTAGCCCGTGTAGGGGTGGTTGAACAGGAGCCTGTGGAGAGGGCTGGTTGAACAGTAGCCGGTGGAGTAGCGCGCGGTGGAGGCTGGATGAACAGGAGCCCGTGGATGAACAGTCACTGGTGGAGGCTGGAGGAGGTCGACGGTGGATGAACAGTAGCCCATGGAGGCTGGAGGGGGTCGACGGTGGAGATGAACAGTATCCCGTGGAGTCCCGTTTTGCGGTACGCCACACCCCTCCCGATGAACAGGACCCCCGTTTCGACCGTAGCACTCCAACACAAGTCCGTTTCCTCAGTTTTGCGGTACGCCACACCCCTCCCGATCAACAGGACCCCGTTTCGACCATAGGAGGTCCAACACAAGTCCGTTTCCTCCATTTTGCGGTACGCCAGACCCCTCCCGATGAACAGGATCCCGTTTCGACCGTGGCCGGTCGAACACAAGGACATTTCCTCCATTCTGCGGTATGCCAGGCCTCGTTTCCATCGGCTGTTCCATCTAAGCCGGTTGGCTCCCACGCGTTCTGTTGCCTCCCAATGAACATGACACATTCCGTTGCCTCCCCATGAACATGACGACGACGCAGTTTCTCCGTTTCGACCCAGCCATGTACACGTTCCCTAGCCGTACGTACGCGCAAGTAGGCGTTCGAGACCCCGCCCGTATGTACGTACGTGGCTGTATTTTCTTTCTTGCACACTGGCCGTTGTATGCACATGTACATGCTACATGCGCGCCTCTACGACGACACGTGCGCGCTCTACATCGACCAGTATGTACGTACATGTTCGCAACCAGAATGACAACGCTACGTACGGTTCGACCAGGTGGGTCCCGACTGTCACGCACTTCCTTGCGTGTGAAGATATAGCTAGTGGGTCCCAGCAGTCAGGGGGTGAATCGTTTTTTTTGCCCGGACGCACTTCCTTGCGTGCGAATATGTAGCTGGTGGGTCCCAGCAGTCAGGGGAAACATTTTTTTGCGAAATACGGTGACCTATCCGGTGGGTCCCAGCTGTCAGGTGCAGGAATAATTATTTTGCGTGTAATAAGGAGGCACTTCCTTGCGGCTGCCGTGGACCCAGCTGTCAGCCTCTCCACGTATAGTACTCTTCCAATGGAAATCGGTCATTGACCACATTGACCACGCCGCGCCAAGAGCACCAAGGCGGTGGACGACGGCGAGGCCTAGGAAGGGGACGACGCGGAGCCGGGGAAGACGCGGCAGTGGATGCCCACGCGTAGAGGAGTACGAGGGTTCACTGGTTCGGCCGCGGTGTGAGGCTGCTGTCACTGCAGAATAACAGGGGGTGTGGGAGTGTAGAGGGATGGCCTGGCCAGCGGTGGGAGTAGTAGGGGGCGGTGAGGCCTCTACGGCATCACAGCCGGCCACGGGAGGCAGGAGCACACGGCACGACCGGCGCTGGTTTGGGCGGCTGGAGCAAGAAGACCAGAGGTTGAAGAAGCACTACGGCCGTTGGATGGACATCGTACGATCACTAGAGCTAGAATCATTCATATATTGACTATAAGTTGACAAAGCCCTCCGTCCCCGTCAACCTAGTTGGCCCACAAGTCAGCCTCCCACTATGGTGGGTCCCAGCTGGTAGGGGGTATGCATTTTTTTGTGCGCAATAAGGAGGCACTTCCTTGCGTGCGAAGATATAGTTGGTGGGTCCGACCTATCAGCGGAGGGAATGTTTTTATCGTGAAATACAGAGGCCCTTCTGGCTTGTCCCAGATGTCAGGTGGAGGAATCATTATTTTGCGCATAATAAGGAGACATTTCCTTGTGTGCGGCCGTGGACCCAGCTGTCAGCCTCTCCACGTACAGTCCACTTCCGATGGATGTCATTCGTTGACCACGTTGACCACGCCACGCCGAGAGCACCAGGGCGGTGGACGATGGCGAGGCCTATGAAGGGAACGATACGGAGCCAGGGAAGACACGACAGTGGTTGCCCACACGGTGGAGAGTATGAGGGTTGACTCGTTCGACTGCCGTCACCGGAAAATAACAGGATGTGTGGGTGAGTAGAGGGATAGACAATCCAGGGATGCGAGTATATGATGGGGCCGTGTCAGGACCCCGATCCTAATCCACATCGATCTAGCTTGTAACACATCATATCACTTTGCGGCCTCACGCACGGTATTCCCACAGGTGCCATCTTACCTGGCCCGGGACCATTTGCGCCTTTTGGCTCATGAATATGATAGTGTCGCTAGCATCCATATGACAGAGAACCCAGGACGACATGACTAGTCGTGAACCCAAGTGGCACAAACTTACAAGAACAGGCATAAATGACCCAGCAACGAACGTGTCGGTCATCAGCGAGTGAATTTGGGTTGTATCAACTGGGCTAGCAGGGCTCCGGGAATCCGGCTGTAGAAGGCTAACTGGACTCCGAAAGACACCGCTTGACATTTCCCTAAAGGGACAGACACAGGATCAAAGAAGGACACATGCCGGCCAGTCTAAGTGTTCCGGAGGAGTAGTACCTGGGCAAACAGGACTCCGATAAACCGGGCTGTAGCAGACTACCATGGCTCAATGGAAGCACTAGACTACATTTCCCCATAAGAGAAGCTACCAAGGATAGACAAGTAGGTTGTCGGATCCCACACATACCAAGCATTTCAATCATACACACAATATGCTCGATATGTGTAAATACAACATGGCATCACAACAAAACTCTACGACTCAAAGATTTATTCATTAGGCTCCGAGGAGCCAGATATTACAAACATGGGTCTGATGACCCAGCATTCAAGTCATACAAGCAATAAGCACATGCGAAAGCTTAACTTGTCTGAGTACAGACAACTACAAATGAAAAAGGCTGAGAAGCCTGACTATCTACAAGACCCTGCCGAGGGCACAAGATCGTAGCTGAGGTTACAAGCTAAACGTCGAAGTCCATGCGTAACTACTAGCGAGACTGAAGTCTCTATGCAAAAACATAAATTAAGCAAACATGAGTACAAACGTACCCAGCAAGACTTACATCAGAACTAACTACATATGTATCGGTATCAACAAAGGGGTGGTGCAGTTAAACTGCAGCAAGCCAACTTTGACTCGGTGGCTATCCTAAACTACGACTGCAAGTAACTCTTTTGAGGTGGCGCACACTAGTCCACATATTCACCATATCAATACACCACTATGGATCCGCTCCCGTCTCCCTACGAGAACGCCATCCATAGCACTCACGCTTATCTTGCGCATTTTAGAGTATCCACTTTCACTTGTCTATGAACTGTACAGGCAACCCAGAAGTCCTTTACCGTGGACACGGCTATTCAAATAGATGATGTTAACCCTGCAGGGGTGTACTTCTTCACACACGCTCTCGCCACTTACCACCATGTACACTTCGTGTATCTCGACAACCATCAAGCGGAAGCCTGGCGAGGGAGTCGGCCACGACCTGACTAACCACACAGGTCTCTAGTCCAGGTTTATCGCCTATTCAGGTTCCATCCGCAAGGAGATCTGGCCAGGGTGTCACTCACGGCCCCAAACGATGTGCACAGGGTTCCAAGCCCACCAAAACGGGCGACGCTTGGCATACCCGGCCACGGTGCCTAGTCTGTCCCAAGCCCACCTATACCAGGTGCCACTTGGTAGACTACTAACAGTACCTACAAACACCAGAAACTAGTTGCAACTCCTGGATAGAGATCAGGTTGATTAATAAGCCGAGAGAGGTCGAGTTACCGGAACCCTATGTGTGGTAGTAACTGTTCATGGATCACAAACACAGAACTCAGTTCCTGAGGATGGCTTCAATGAGACAACCCACCATGTACTCCTACATGGCCTCTCACCGATACCTTTACCAAATCGTGTTCACACACTTAGCTCTCAACAGTAGGACATGTTCACACACCTCTAATTCATCCTCGATGAATCGGACCTGACACAACTCTAAGCAATAGCAGGCATGACAAACAAGCATGAATGATTACGCACATCAGGGCTCAAACAACTCCTACTCATGCTAGTGGGTTTCATCTATTTACAGTGGCAATGACAGGTCATGCAGAGGATAGGGGTTAAGCTACCGCAGCATGTAACAGTTGAAACGTTCTTGTCCTAATGCAGCAAAAGAGAGTAGGAGCGATAGAGTGGGATTGTATCGGAATGAACAAGGGGGTTTTGCTTGCCTGACACTTCCGAAGATAGTATAGCTCTTCACCGGTGTCATCGAACACATCGTCAGAAAACGTCTACTGAGAGGGGACAAATACCGGCAAACAGAGAAAGAACACAATCATTGCAATGCCACAATATGATGCATGATCATTACATGGCAATATGCTGTGATTTGAGATAATGCAGCTAGCAATGATTTAAATGGAGTTAATTTGAACACTGGATTCAAATTCAAACTCCACATAAGGCATTTCAAATGCCATTAATTCAAATTGTCATATACAGTAGCTTTAAGTTGCTTAAACATGCATGAGAATGGTACAGATGTATAGATTGGATTTTTCTGATCATTTTTCATATATAAATTATGTCATTCTGAGCTATAGATTATTGTCTATGATTTTTTGAAGTTTTGCTAATTTTTTGGAATTTCCTGGATTATTTTTAATCCAGAAAATGATTAAGTGCGTCAGCAATGTGCAAGCATGACGTCAGCGGGTCAAAGGGGCTGGTCCAAGTCAAACCTAACAGTGGGGCCCAGGTCAACGTCGAGGTGGCGCGGTCAAAGCATTAGCTTAATTTAAGCAGGGAAATAACCCTGTGGTTAATTATGGGGTGGGTCCCGGCTGTCAGTGTAACTAGGGGGTTGTTTAGGGGGATAATTAGCAGCTAATGACTAAGCCAGGCCAGCACACCAGAGTTTTGGCCGGCGGCAACCTCAAACCGCAGCGGCGTCCACCGGAGCTGCGCCAAAGGCGACGAATCGACGCGCCGAGGGCACCAGGAGGTAGCCCGTGCCCGCGCACATCTAGGGGAACCAATGGAAGGGCGTGGGGTGGCCGGAGTTCGCCAGAAGCGAGCTCGTGGCGACGGCCAGAGTTCGGCGTCCGTGCAACTAGGGCCTAGAGGACGTGGAAAGGCCGGGGAAGAGGGGGAGTCGAAGCGAGCGCTCACAGGGAGGTGGCAGGGTAGCTCAGGGGCTCGGGGACGCTCCAGTTGCTGCGGATGGACGGTGATGTCGGCATTGCCGAAGCTTGAAGACGAGGAAGATGCCGGTGATGTAGGGCGTCCGGCGAAGCTTGGCTTGGTGGGGAGGTCGAGGACGGAACGGTGGAGCTCGTGGTCAGCTCAAAAGGTCGAGGGGGAGGCAGTGGCTGCGGTGGTGGCGAGCGGCGGCGACGGGCGCGTTCGGGTGGACGCGCGCGAGAGAGACAGAGGAGGGAGGGCGCTCGAGGGAGAGAGAGGGATAGGTGTAGGGGGTCGCGTGGCGCTCGTAGGCGCGTCGGGGAGAAGGAGGCAAGCAAGCAGGAGGTAGAGGCTCGGGCATGGGCGCGTCGACACGCCTCTGCCAGTAGGCAGAGGTTGAAGACAGCGGTGCCCCTGGTGGGCTGGGCCGCCAAGTGGACTGGCCAGGTGGGCTGCCCAGGTGAGTGCCAGGTAAGGTTGCTCTGTTTTATTTTTCTGTTATGTTTTTTGTTGTTTAATATTCTGCCACTGTTCAAAATTCAAAACACAGTGACAAAACCCTTTGAATAATTTTATGTTGCCGAATGGACATTTCCAAATGCACATAAAATGTTTCAAAGATATTTGAAATTATATTCTAGTTATATAAATATAACTCATATTCAAATAGCTATTGATTTAAATTCAGAGTCCCAAAAATAAATTGTCACAGCCCTAGAGTTTGGTTGTAACTAGTGGCATTGCATCCATGCATCATGTTTAAAATTCCAAATAAATTTGAAATGGGGATTGTTGAAATCCTAGCACTAAATGAAATTCACTAGGTTCAACTAAAATATTTTCATTGATTCCAAATGGCTTTAAAAATGTTCATCATTTCTGGAAAAATGCTTTGAGCAGTAACCAGAGATATTGCACATTTTTCCATGACATTTGGAATATTGAATTAAATCATATGCTATTTGAATTTGGGCATTTAAATGCTATAAAATATTTTAAATGCTCAAATAATCATGAACTAAAATCTTTACTGTTGGAAATATTCCAAACAGTAGCCTTGAGAAGTTTCATGATTTTTGAGTTAGTTCTAGTATTTTAATAAAAGCCCTAAGTTGCAGAAGAAATAGAAAACAAAAAAACAATTAAAGAGAGAGAGAGAGAAGGACTAACCTGGCACTTACCTCGGCCCACCTACCTGTTGCCGGCCCAGCCCACCAGGGCGAAGCGGTCGTCCTCAACCTCTGCCAGTAGGCAGAGGAGGGACACCGCGACGCCGCCGAGCTCGCCACGCCACCACCCTGCCTGCTTGCCGCCTCCCCTCGTCGCTCTGGACGTCTTCCCGCGACGCCACGCAGCCCCTTGCTCCTCTCCCTCGCTCTCTGTCTCTCCCGCTCTCTCCTCTGCTTCCTCACTCGCGCTCGAGCGGAGTTCGTCGCCGCCGCTCGCTGCCCGCGTAGCCACCGTCCCCCTCTCGCCGCAGAGCCGTGCACAGGAGCTCCACCCTCATTCCCTGCGCCTCTTCGTCAACTCGCGCGACGCCGAACGCCCCCAAGCGACGACCCGAGCTCCTCTTCAACCTCCGGTCGCCGGAGATCCCTCTCGCCGCCCCGCTCGCTCCGGTGCTTCCCCGGGCACGCCGAGGCCATCCCTGCACTCGCCGTGAGCTCCTGCCCCTTCTTCCCCTCTCCGTTCTCGCTCTCACACGCCGTAGCCGTCGCCCCCTTGTTGACCGAAACTCGCCGCCGCCGCGCTCGTCGCCGGTGATGCTCCGGTGACCATTTGGTCCCGGGCATGCGCCCATCGTACTCATCGCACCACGTAGACACCGTAGGTGTTAAACTCACATCGCCACGGCCACCGCAACCGCGTCCCCGAGCGCGCCCGAGCTCCGGCCACCGCCAAACACGTCGCCGGCGCCTTTTCCGGCGACCCCGAGCCCAACTGCCTGCACCACCCGCCGCGGCTCACTCCCAGCTAGCCATAGAGCCCAACGGCGCCCCGAATGGTGCCCTGTAGGTGAAACCCGCATCTGCCCCGCCGCGTTTGGCCTCGCCGGCGGCTAACCGCCGGCGAGTTTGACCTCTTTTGACCACGTTTGACCCGTGTGGGCCCCGGTTGGCTTCCCCTCCCGAGTCTATGACAGGTGGGGCCGGCCTGTTAATTAGATTAGGATTAGTGTTAATTGAATATTAGCCAGACTAATGACCTGATACGCGGGACCCACAGGTTAGAGTTGACTGTGCTAACGTGGCTGTTGACTTGACCCCACATGTCTGTGACTCAGACAGCTCCGTGTCACTGACCAGTGGACCCCATTGGTCAGGTTTGACCTGGACCGCGCCCCGTTGACCTGCTGACGTCGTGATGATGTCAGGCTGACGCAGTAATCCTTTTCTGAATTTAAATAAATCTTAAATGATTTGTTTAATTCAGAAAATATCCAAAACTTTGAAAAATCATAGAAATTAATCTATAGCTCCAAATGAAAAGATTTATATATGAAAAATTATCAGAAAAATTCAAGGAATCCATCTGTACCATTTTCATGCATGTTCGAACAATGTTTGTCCTCTGTTTTGGACAAAACAAATAAAGGACATTTAAATAATCATATATGGAGTTGGATTTTCAATCATGTATTCAAACCAACTTCATTTAAATCATAGCTAGATGCATTAGCTCAAATCACAGCATATTGCCATGTCATGATCATGCATCATATTGTGGCATTGCATTGATTGTGTTCTTTCTCAGTTGCCAGTGTTTGTCCCCTCTCGATAGACGTGGTTCCGACGATGTGATCGTTGACACTGATGAAAACTCAATGTTATCTTCAGAAGTGCCAGGCAAGCAAAACCCCCTTGTTCATTCCGATACAATCCCACTCTCTCGCTCCTGCTCTCTTTTACTGCATTAAGACAACAACGATTCAACTGTTACTTGCTGCGGTAGTTGAACCCCTTTATCCTTTGCATGACCTGTCATTGCCACAGTAATTAGATGAAACCCACTAGCATGAGTAGGAGTTGTTTGAGCCCTGATGTGCCTACTCATTCATGTTTGTTTGTCATGCCTGCTACTGCTTAGAGTTGAGTCGGGTCTGATTCATCGGGTATGAATTTGAATGGTGTTAAACATGTCCTACTGTGTGTGAGCTAAGTGTGTGAACACGTTTTGGTAAAGGTATTGGTGAGAGGCCATGTAGGAGTACATGGTGGGTTGTCTCATTGAAGCCGTCCTTAAGAACTGAGTTCTGTGTTTGTGATCCATGATACAGTTACTACCACACATTGGGCCCTGAAATATGACCCCGCTCGACTTACCGACCCCTCTCGTTCTCTGTCCAGGAGTTGCAAGTAGATTCTGGTGTTTGTAGTATGCTGGGGGCTGCACGCAGCGCTGACCGTAGGGGTGGGCTGTGTTGCGGTAGGCACGTGGCACGGTGTACCGATTCGCCCGTTTGGTGTCTCGGGAACCCTGCACACATCGTTTGGGGTTGTGAGCGAAACTCCGGCCGGATCTCCTCATGGATGGAACCCGAATAGGCGATAAACCTGGACTAGAGACTTGTGTGGTTAGTTAGGTCGTGGTCTACACCCACGTCGGCTTTCGCTTGAAGTCTGCCGAGCACATGTCGTGTGCAGACGCTAAGTGGTGGAAACATGTGTGAAGAAGTACACCCCTGCGGGGTTATAGATGATCTATTCGAATAGCCGTGTCCGCGGTAATGGACTTCTGGGTTGCCTATATCAGTTCATAGACAAGTGAAAGTGGATACTCTAAAATGCGCAAGATAAGCGTGAGTGCTATGGATGGCCTTCTCGTAGGGAGACGGAAGTGGATCCATAGTGGTGTATTGATATGGTGAATATGTGGACTCGTGTGCGCCACCTCAAAAGAGTCGCTTGCAGTCGTAGTTCAGGTTAGCCACCGAGTCAAAGCTGGCTTGCTGCAGTCAAACTCCACCACCCCCTTTATTGGAACTGATGCATATGTAGTTAGTTCTGATGTAAGTCTTGCTGAGTACGTTTGTACTCACATTTGCCTATTTTATGGTTTGCAGAGAGACGTCAGTCTTGCTAGTAGTACCGCTTGGACTTCGACGTTTAGCTTGATACCTCAGCTACGATCTTGTGCCCTCGGCAGGATCTGGTAGATAGTCAGGCTTCTCAGCCTTTTTCATTTGTAGATGTCTGTACTCAGACATGTTAAGCTTCCGCATGTGCTTTGAGTTGTATGCTCTGAATGTTGGGTCATGAGACCCATGTTTGTAATATCTCGCTCCTCGGAGCCTAATGAATAAATACTTTGAGTCGTAGAGTTATGTTGTGATGCCATGTTGTATTTACTCATATCGGGCATATTGTGTGTATGAATGAAATGCTTGGTATGAGTGGGATCCGACTATCTAGTTGTTTATCCTGGGCAGCCTATCATATGGGGAAATGTAGTCTAGTGCTTCTGAGCGATAGTAGTCCGCTACAACCCGGTTCATCGGAGTCCTGCTAGCCCAGCACTACTGCTCGGAACACTTGACTGGCCGGCATGTGTTTCACGTCGTTCCTGTGTCTGTCCCTTCGGGGAAATGTCACGCGCTGTTATCCGGAGTCCTGCCTAGCCTGCTACAGCCCGGGTTACCGGAGTCCTGTTAGCCCAGCGCTACAGCCCGGATAAATACGTTGATGACCGACATGCTCGATGTGATTCATGTATGCCTGTCCTCATGGGTTAGCGCCGCTTTGGGTTCACGACTAGCCATGTCGGCCCGGGTTCTCTGTCATATGAATGCTAGCGACACTATCATATACGTGAGCCAAAAGGCGCAAACGGTCCCGGGCCAGGTAAGGTGGCACCCGTGGGAGTACCGTGCGTGAGGCCGCAAAGTGATATGATGTGTTACATGCTGGATCGATGTGACTTAGGATCGGGGTCCTGACAGCGTTGGTATCAGAGCCTGATTGCCTGTAGGATTACCAAGCCAAACTGGTCGAAGTTGTGTCTAGAAATGCTTTAGTTATGTAAGGGAATTGATTGTGGAAGGGAACGTAAGGCTCTTTTTACTCCTTATACCTCATGCCCTTCTGATCTGAGTCAACCTCTTCTCTTCTACGGGGGTTAAGAACTAGGCTTCTCTTCTATCTCTCAGGATGACGTGTTACTAAACCGTAGTTGCCTAGGATTGTTGAGTTCAAGCCCCAGTTCTGTTTCTACTACTTCCATGTGTTCTTAGTTGATCTCAGAACATTAATATTGTGATGTTGAGTGGCTATGCCACCATTTTTGCAGGATGTCTCAAATATTTTTGAGCATTTACAGCCGTTATGCTGTCCGAGTCATCCCAGGTCTCTAAATAGTCTGATGCATTTGCAAATCCTTTCTCTCCGTTCCCGATGTCCTTTTGGGTCAGAATAAGCACACTAATCGGTCTGTTGAGGTACTCTGTTGCCTTGACGTATATGTTGGAGCTACTACTATGACCCTAGGTGTCTTATGAAACCATCTAGTAATCTGTCCATGTTTTGTGTTCCCAGTGTGTTGAATCTAGCCACCATTCTCGAAAGTATCCCGTGATGCCATCTAGTAGTAGGTATTCTTCTCCTGGGTTTTCGAACCCGAGATTCACCCTACTTACCTCATGTCGATAGTGTTTGCTAGTTACCTTAGGATATTAGTAACCTTTGCATTAGTCCCCGAGGTCCGTGGTATTCCTTCTTCCAAATACTATGAACCACTTATGGCAGTAGTTCCTTTGAACCAAAAGATCACAACCAGGGTGCTCTTGAGGAGTACCCCATTCATATTGTGACTCTGCCAGTCCTTCCTTTTCTGCATGGGTTATCTGGAAGAAACCTGTTGAACTTGGTTCGACATACTAATCCATGCATCCACAACTTAGAAAATCATATGTTCCTTTGAGTTGTCCCTCTTTAGTCATCCTCTGACCTTCGTCTATCAATTGATAGTCAAGAGTATGTGTGTATTCGTTCATCGATACCTATTACCCTTGTGGTCCGTCAAGCCATTCTATTTCTGAATGACTAGGAGAAATAAACTCTAGCACCTCATCCATATCTAGGATTGGGTCAAAGCAACTGTATTCCGCAGATTAAGAATGCTAATCCAGCTTCTAGTCTGTTCTGCCCTGATGTATTACCCATTTTATGTCGAGAATATCATAGTAATTGCACCATCTCTTATGAATTCTTGATGCAGTGATACTTCTCACCATCATCATTCATTCCTCGGCCCTCGTGTTGTTGTAACCGGCATGCCGACAAGTGGATCGTGTTGTGTGAAATCAATACTCCTAGGAACTGTGTTGCTTGGAAGTTAATGGACACTATTCTCATTCTTAGCGTGTTGGTTATCAAATCATCATCCTAAGATTGATCGTGCTACCTAGTCCTTATTACCGGTGCACTCTTCGATCAATGAGTTAGGATTGTGTCAATTCCTCACTCCTTGATCATATCATCTTGCCCTGAAAAGCAAGGTTGTTCTCGAGCTTAGTAACATATCGGTGGTTCGTGATGTTCCGAATATCTTCTCGGAAGTATTACCAGGTTGTCACCTGACCGCTATGTTGAGCTCGTGATCAAGTTGGTTTTCTTGTAAACCACCCTTTCTCCAAGAATCTATGTCGGATACCCCTGAGCTAGTTGGTTAGGCTAAACAACAACCTGGAGAGTTGGAAGATAAAAGCTTGCCTAACTTAGTTCGTTCCAAAGGGATATCCTTGTGTAGTGTGTGTTGAAGAAAGATGATATCTTCATCGATTGGTTCCTGTGATCAGTTGTTGGACCTATTGTCTTATCAATCCTTTGATTTGAGTGTGGGCTATCGTCAAATCAAATCAGTACCAATGATGTTCGTAATGTTGTCTTACTCGTGGTTGGTCCCTCGAGCATACACCATTACATCTTTTGGTCTGACCAATACTAACACATTGTTCACATAATGGTGAAAGTCCAGTGATATGGAAATTCCGATGAGGTGTTGTTGAGCTCATCAGCAGCATTTTGTCTCCCCCATGATTCATGTTGAGCATCAACCTAGTGTTGGAAACTTTGTAAGCAATGCCTTCGTGTTCCGTTCATGAAGCCTATGCTTGGATGGAAGAAGTGACTTCCTCGAATTCATGTGCTTTAGGTGTAAGTTGCCGCCATGAATTTGAGAAAGGTTTGTTTTGTTTCCCTTGGTACCATCCCAAATCAGTCATGCATACGTGCGAAGTATTCTATGGTTTGGTAGATTAATTACCTCCACTCCATATGTGTCCCTAGCACACCAAGCCACTGATTGATTTGTTCAAAGAAAAGAAGTTCATGCGCTAATCCTGAAGGGCCCGGACGGAAATGCACAAGACTTGTTATCTCAATGATGGTTCCCAATCAGAACTCGGTAGTGTTTTATTGCAAGACTACCATGTGGTCATGCTTGTCTGGGACAGCGTGTTCACATGTGTGTAGCAGAACCCGCTCATGTTTTGGAGCATACTATCGTAGTTCATCTCCCGAGAATCTCGCAACATTATCTCGGCGGTTTGTGTTACAACTCTTCCTTTCAGACATGTGAGTCTGAAGTATCCTGTTTCTAACCAGATCTGTCTCAGGCAGATATGATGGCTGGAACTTCTCCAAGGTCTATGATGTAGGTCCCGACAAGGTTGATGATCTGGCCGACACACCTAGCCGAAAGATCTATCATTGTAGTATCTTGATTGAGCTATTTGACATCTTCTCCATGAGGATCTCGTGCGACTTATTTTAGAAGTTGTTCCTTAGGGATCCTTGTGCTATTAGTATTCCTCGATTATGCTATAACCATTCCAACAGTGGAATTGCTCTCGACTGTTGAGTTATCTCCCAGTTACCAGAATCATTCCCAGCATTTGCATTTTGTTCCCAGCTTGCACCTCAATAGTTGTTGTCCAGGATCATATTCAAGAGTGGACTTGTCATGGTCCCATCCATTTCCGGTGATAAGCAAAATCATTCATTGCGTTGTCTTCAACAAGGTAGTCCCCATCATCCAACCTAGTCCGAGTATGTCACCTTTCCGAACTCCTTCAAACGATCGTTTGTGATTGCCTTAGGCTGGAATAAAGAGTTCCAATGATCTCAGTATCAAAAGTAATTCTTTTTGCCACTTAAGGGAATAGTTCTTCGAGTCACCTTCCCTGAGGTGCCCCGTTATGGAATCATGGCAATTTTCCTCGCTACCGTGACACCCTCCACCATCTTTCTAAGTGTGGAATTTTTGCCCATCAAATCAAACCCCATTGTTGTTCTTCCGTCCCTCACGATGCGTTTTGTGCCTCAACTCGAGATGTTCCAACATCTCATTCCACGAGTTAATCCTGAATGCTCGATCTTCGAGGAGATCGTTTCCTATGGAGTTTCTTTCTGTCACCATCGTGTTGGATGAAGATCTCAAAAGCATGGATGTCAAAATCAATTTGAAGCAATTAATCAACATCTCTGAGAAGGACAGTTGGATCGTGAAGACCGTGTTAGCTTTGTGCTCCCTCTGTCTTCTTACCTCACGTCTTGAATCTCGGGACGAGATTCTTGTTTAGTGGGGGTGAGTTGTCACAGCCCTCGAGTTTGCTTGTAACTAGTGGCATTGCATCCATGCATCATGTTTAAAATTCCAAAGAAATTTGAAATGGGGATTGTTGAAACCCTACCACTAAATGAAATTCACTAGGTTCAACTAAAATATTTTCATTGATTCCAAATGGCTTTAAAAATGTTCATCATTTCTGAAAAAAATGCTTTGAGCAGTAACCAGAGATATTGCACATTTTTCCATGACATTTGGAATATTGAATTAAATCATATGCTATTTGAATTTGGGCATTTAAATGCTATAAAATATTTTAAATGCTCAAATAATCATGAACTAAAATCTTTACTGTTGGAAATATTCCAAACAGTAGCCTTGAGAAGTTTCATGATTTTTGAGTTAGTTCTAGTATTTTAATAAAAGCCCTAAGTTGCAGAAGAAATAGAAAACAAAAAACAATTAAAGAGAGAGAGAGAGAAGGACTAACCTCGCACTTACCTCGGCCCACCTACCAGTTGTCGGCCCAGCCCACCAGGGCGAAGCGGTCGTCCTCAACCTCTGCCAGTAGGCAGAGGAGGGACACCGCGACGCCGCCGAGCTCGCCACGCCACCACCCTGCCCGCTTGCCGCCTCCCCTCGTCGCTCTGGACGTCCTCCCGCGACGCCACGCAGCCCCTTGCTCCTCTCCCTCGCTCTCTGTCTCTCCCGCTCTCTCCTCTGCTTCCTCACTCGCGCCCGAGCGGAGTTCGTCGCCGCCGCTCGCTGCCCGCGTAGCCACCGTCCCCCTCTCGCCGTAGAGCCGTGCCCAGGAGCTCCACCCTCATTCCCCGCGCCTCTTCGTCAACTCGCGCGACGCCGAACGCCCCCAAGCGACAACCCGAGCTCCTCTTCAACCTCCGGTCGCCGGAGATCCCTCTCGCCGCCCCGCTCGCTCCGGTGCTTCCCCGGGCACGCCGAGGCCATCCCTGCACTCGCCGTGAGCTCCTGCCCCTTCTTCCCCTCTCCGTTCTCGCTCTCACACGCGGTAGCCGTCGCCCCCTTGTTGACCGAAACTCGCCGCCGCCGCGCTCGTCGCCGGTGATGCTCCGGTGACCATTTGGTCCCGGGCATGCGCCCATCGCACTCATCGCACCACGTAGACACCATAGGTGTTAAACTCACATCGCCACGGCCACCGCAACCGCGTCCCCGAGCGCGCCCGAGCTCCGGCCGCCGCCAAACACGTCGCCGGCGCCTTTTCCGGCGACCCCAAGCCCAACTGCTTGCACCACCCGCCGCGGCTCACTCCCAGCTAGCCATAGAGCCCAAGGGCGCCCCGAATGGTGCCCTGTAGGTGAAACCCGCATCTGCCCCGCCGCGTTTGGCCTCGCCGGCGGCTAACCGCCGGCGAGTTTGACCTCTTTTGACCACGTTTGACCCGTGTGGGCCCCGGTTGACTTCCCCCCCGAGTCTATGACAGGTGGGGCCGGCCTGTTAATTAGATTAGGATTAGTGTTAATTGAATATTAGCCAGACTAATGACCTGACACGCGGGACCCACAGGTTAGAGTTGACTGTGCTGACGTGGCTGTTGACTTGACCCCACATGTCTGTGACTCAGACAGCTCCGTGTCACTGACCAGTGGACCCCATTGGTCAGGTTTGACCTGGACCGCGCCCCGTTGACTTGCTGACGTTGTGATGATGTCAGGCTGACGCAGTAATCCTTTTCTGAATTTAAATAAATCTTAAATGATTTGTTTAATTCAGAAAATATCCAAAACTTTGAAAAATCATAGAAATTAATCTATAGCTCCAAATGAAAAGATTTATATATGAAAAATTATCAGAAAAATTCAAGGAATCCATCTGTACCATTTTCATGCATGGTTGAACAATGTTTGTCCTCTGTTTTGGACAAAACAAATAAAGGACATTTAAATAATCATATATGGAGTTGGATTTTGAATCATGTATTCAAACCAACTTCATTTGAATCATAGCTAGATGCATTAGCTCAAATCACAGCATATTGCCATGTCATGATCATGCATCATATTGTGGCATCGCATTGATTGTGTTCTTTCTCAGTTGCCGGTGTTTGTCCCCTCTCGATAGACGTGGTTCCGACGATGTGATCGTTGACACTGATGAAAACTCAATGTTATCTTCAGAAGTGCCAGGCAAGCAAACCCCCCTTGTTCATTCCGATACAATCCCACTCTCTCGCTCCTGCTCTCTTTTACTGCATTAAGACAACAACGATTCAACTGTTACTTGCTGCGGTAGTTGAACCCCTTTATCCTTTGCATGACCTGTCATTGCCACAGTAATTAGATGAAACCCACTAGCATGAGTAGGAGTTGTTTGAGCCCTGATGTGCCTACTCATTCATGTTTGTTTGTCATGCCTGCTACTGCTTAGAGTTGAGTCGGGTCTGATTCATCGGGTATGAATTGGAATGGTGTTGAACATGTCCTACTGTGTGTGAGCTAAGTGTGTGAACACGTTTTGGTAAAGGTATTGGTGAGAGGCCATGTAGGAGTACATGGTGGGTTGTCTCATTGAATCCGTCCTTAAGAACTGAGTTCTGTGTTTGTGATCCATGATACAGTTACTACCACAGATTGGGCCCTGAAATATGACCCCGCTCGACTTACTGACCCATCTCGTTCTCTGTCCAGGAGTTGCAAGTAGTTTTTGGTGTTTGTAGTATGCTGGGGGCCGCACGCAGCGTTGACCGTAGGGGTGGGCTGTGTTGCGGTAGGCACGTGGCACGGTGTACCGATTCGCCCGTTTGGTGTCTCGGGAACCCTGCACACATCGTTTGGGGCTGTGAGCGAAACTCCGGCCGGATCTCCTCATGGATGGAACCCGAATAGGCGATAAACCTGGACTAGAGACTTGTGTGGTTAGTTAGGTCGTGGTCTACACCCACGTCGGCTTTCGCTTGAAGTCTGCCGAGCACATGTCGTGTGCAGACGCTAAGTGGTGGAAACATGTGTGAAGAAGTACACCCCTGCAGGGTTATAGATGATCTATTCGAATAGCCGTGTCCGCGGTAATGGACTTCTGGGTTGCCTATATCAGTTCATAGACAAGTGAAAGTGGATACTCTAAAATGCGCAAGATAAGCGTGAGTGCTATGGATGGCCTTCTCGTAGGGAGACGGAAGTGGATCCATAGTGGTGTATTGATATGGTGAATATGTGGACTCGTGTGCGCCACCTCAAAAGAGTCGCTTGCAGTCGTAGTTCAGGTTAGCCACCGAGTCAAAGCTGGCTTGCTGCAGTCAAACTCCACCACCCCCTTTATTGGAACTGATGCATATGTAGTTAGTTCTGATGTAAGTCTTGCTGAGTACGTTTGTACTCACGTTTGCCTATTTTATGTTTTGCAGAGAGACGTCAGTCTCGCTAGTAGTATCGCTTGGACTTCGATGTTTAGCTTGATACCTCAGCTACGATCTTGTGCCCTCGGCAGGATCTGGTAGATAGTCAGGCTTCTCAGCCTTTTTCATTTGTAGATGTCTGTACTCAGACATGTTAAGCTTCCGCATGTGCTTTGACTTTTATGCTCTGAATGTTGGGTCATGAGACCCATGTTTGTAATATCTCGCTCCTCGGAGCCTAATGAATAAATACTTTGAGTCGTAGAGTTATGTTGTGATGCCATGTTGTATTTACTCATATCGGGCATATTGTGTGTATGAATGAAATGCTTGGTATGAGTGGGATCCGACTATCTAGTTGTTTATCCTGGGCAGCCTATCATATGGGGAAATGTAGTCTAGTGCTTCTGAGCGATAGTAGTCCGCTACAGCCCGGTTCACCGGAGTCCTGCTAGCCCAGCACTACTGCTCGGAACACTTGACTGGCCGACATGTGTTTCACGTCGTTCCTGTGTCTGTCCCTTCGGGGAATTGTCACGCGCTGTTATCCGGAGTCCTGCCTAGCCTGCTACAGCCCGGGTTACCGGAGTCCTGTTAGCCCAGCGCTACAGCCCGGATAAATACGTTGATGACCGACATGCTCGATGTGATTCATGTATGCCTTTCCTCATGGGTTAGCGCCGCTTTGGGTTCACGACTAGCCATGTCGGCCCGGGTTCTCTGTCATATGGATGCTAGCGACACTATCATATACGTGAGCCAAAAGGCGCAAACGGTCCCGGGCCAGGTAAGGTGGCACCCGTGGGAGTACCGTGCGTGAGGCCGCAAAGTGATATGATGTGTTACATGCTGGATCGATGTGACTTAGGATCGGGGTCCTGACATAAATCCTTAAAAATGTTCCTAAATTCTGGTTTGATATATAGCTCTTGCCAAAATTATCAAACATTGCAAAAGGACATCTTGGAAACAAAGAATGAGATTTCCAGGGTTCTTTGCCCTTCTTATATTTAAGTTTTTTAGGCTTCCACTTTCCTCAATTCCAAGTTTCAAAAATTTAGACATGATGCATGAGTGCTCTATGATGCAACTAATACAAGCAATAATCTAGGGCTGTGACAACTTACCCCCGCTAAACAAGAATCACGTCCAGAGATTCAAGGCGCGAGGTAAGAAGACAACAGGGACACAAAGCTAACACGATCTTCTCGATCCAACTGCCCTTCTCGGAGATGTTGATCTGCTACATAATATTGATTATGACATCCTTTCCTTCGAGAACTTCATCCAACATGGCGACAAGAGAGCAAGACAACCTCACAAGAATGGATCATCGATCTTAATGAACACAGGATCAACTCACGGAATGAGACGTAGAAACATTTCTTGAGCCGAGACACAAGACACACATCGGGAGGGATGGAAGAAACAGATGACGGAGGTTCAATTTGGTAGGCAACAATTCCACGCTGGAGTAGGATGGTGTATGGTTTCAAAGTAGTGAGGAGATTGATTGCCATGATTCCACAACGGGGCACCTTGGGGGAGGTGACTCGTAGAATTATTACCTTAAGTGGCAAAAAGAATTACTTTTGATCCATAGATCATTGAAACTCTTCATACCAGCCTAAGGCTAATCACAATTGATCGTTCGAAAGAATTCGAGAGGATGGCATACTCAGTTTGGAAAGGAAACTACGGTTATAGACCAACTCGGCAAATGGAAGGCACATTCCAGTTGATACCAAGGATATAACCTAGTGACTAAGCGTTCTTTCAAGAACTTGAGCATTTCCATATTCATCAAGGTTTTACCAACATCTATGCCAAGATCCTGGTGACACCTCGTACTACCATGATGAATAACGATGGAGGATGCAGGTGCAGAGGAGGACAACACTTTCTTAGATTTTACCTTAGTGAGGCCAAGGAAACAAAATCTGGATGTTCGACCAAGAGAAATTTAGCACTCCGCTTCTAATGTTCTCCTTGATGTGCTAGCGTACCCCATTTATAGATATGGTTTGGTATCTAGAACACCAAGTAAAAGGTCGGACTTCGGGAGCACAAGAATCCATAAGGAACAACTACTGGAGTAATCTTACGAAGTCCTTATGGGGAGGTGGCCAACTTCCTCAATCAAGATACTACAATGATAGATCTTTCGGTTGGGTGTGTCGGCCACGACATCCACTTTACTGGGTTATAGAGAGACCAATATTATAGTTCTTGGGAAACTCTCCAACCATCATATCTCCCTGAGATTTAGATCTGGTTGGTTTCAGGATATTCCAGACTCATCATGTCTGAAGGAAGGATTGCAACACAAATCGACGAGATGACGTTGCAAGATTCTCAGGAAATGAACTACGTTAGCAAGCTCCAAAACATGAGCGGTTTTGCTACAACATGTGAACATGTTGTCCCAGACAAGCATGACCACATAGTAGTCTCATAATAAAAATACTACCAGGTTCAGGTGGGAAACCATAATCGAGGATATCAAAGTTTTGTGCACTTAAATTAGACTTCTTTACCTTGAACAAATCACAGAGTGGTTTGTGTGCTAGGAATTCATATGGAACGAAGATGATCAGTCTAACATACCACAGAATACTTTGCACGTGCATGGCTGACTTGGGATGATTCGAGAGGAAACAACATTGACTTTCTCGAATTCACGGCGGCAACTTGCATCAATGCACATGTATTAGAGGAAGTTACTTCTTTCATCCGAGCATATGCTTCATGAACGGAACATGAAGGCAACGCTTTAAAAATTTCCAACACTATTCAATGTTCAACATGAATCATGGATGGGATAAAATGTTGCTGATGGGCTCAACAACAAGTCACCAAGATTTCCCTATAGATGGAGTTCCATAACTAGGTGAACACGGTGATAGCATTGGTCAGACCGAAATATATAATGGTGTATGCTCGAGGGATCAACCACGAGTAAGACAACATTATGAACATCATTGGTTCTGATCTGATCTGACGATAGCTCACACTCAAATCAAAGTTTTGATAAGTCAATAGGTCCAACAACTAATCGGAGGGACCAATCGGTGAAGATATCATCTTTCTTCAACAACCACACAAACACAAGGATATCCCTTTGAAAATGAACTAAGTGGGACAGGCTTTCATCTTCCAACTCTCCAAGTTATTGTTTAGCTTATCAAACTAGTTCACGGGTATCCAACACGTAACCTTGGAGAATAGGTGATTTAGAGGAAAACCAACATGATCACGAGCTCAAATAACAGTTAGGGGAAAACCTGGTAATACTTCCGATAAGATATCCGGAAAATCACAAACCACTGATATGTCTCTAAACTTGAGAGCAATCTTGCTTTTCAGGGCAAGACGATGTGATCGAAAGAGCGAGGGATTGATACAATCTTAACTCAATGATCGAAGAGTGCACCAGGAAATATGGACCAGGTAGCACGATCAATCTTACGATGATGATTCAATAACCATCACGCAAAAAATGAAATTTATCATCCGATAACTACCAAGCAACGGAGTTGCTAGGAGTATTGATTTCACACATCACGTTTCATTTGTCGGTATTCCGGTTGCAACAACATAGGGACCGAGGAATGAAAAATGATGGCGAGAGTATCACTATATCAAGAATTCATAAGAGGCTGTGCAATTCTCATGTCATTCTTGATAAGAAAGAGGGTGACACTCCACGGTAGAACAGAGCAAAAGCTGGTGGCATTTTGATCTGCGGAGCACAACTACTTTGACCCAATCCTAGATATGGATAAGGTACTAGAGTTTGTTTCTCCTAGACATTCCGAAATAGAATGGCTTGACGGACCACAAGAATAATAGGCATCGATGAACGAATGCATGCATACTCTTGACTGTCAATTGATAGATGAAGGTCGGAATATAACTGAAAGGGGACAACTCAAAGGAACATATCACTTTCTGAGTTGGATGCATAGATTAGTATGTTGAACAAAGCTCAACATATTTCTTTCGGATAACCCATGCAGAAAGGTAGCACTGGCAGAGTCACAACATAGAATCAAGAGCTCATCAAGAGCACTCTACTTGTGATCTTTTGGTTCAGAAGAACTTCTGCCATGATGGTTCATGGTATTGGAAGAACGATAACCACGAACCTCGAGGACTATCACAAGGTTACTAATATCGTAAAGGAATGAGCAAACAGTATCAACATGAAGTAAGTAGAGTGAATCTTGGGTTCAAGAACCTAGAGATAGAATACCTACCAACTAAATGGCATCACGAGATGCTTTCAAGAAAGATGGCCAGAATCATCACACTAGGGATAAAAGCATTGCTAGATTACTGGGTGATTCTCAAAGACACCTAGGTTCATAATAATAGCTCCAACATATATGCCGAGGCAACAGATTACCTCAACTCACCAATTAGTGTGGTTGAACTGGCCCAAAGGGACATCGGGAACGGAAAGAAGGGATTTGCAAATGCATTAGACTATTTAGAAACATGGGATGATTCGGACAGCATAACGGCTGTAAATGCTCAGAAACATTTGAGACATCCTGCAAAATGGTGGCATAACCACTCAACATCACAATATCAAGGTTCCGAGATCAACTGTCACCACACGGAAATAGTAGAAACTGAACTGAGACTTGAATGCATCAATCCTATAAGTCTACGGATTAGTAACACATGATCCTGATAGAAAGATGAAAAGCCTAGTTCTTAATCCCCGTAGAAGAGAGCAGGATGACTCAAATCAGAAGGGCATAAGGTAAACGAGTAAAAAGAGCCTTACGTTCCCTTCCACAATCAATTCCCTTATATAACTAAAGCATTTCTAGACACGACTTCGACCAGTTTGGCTTGGTAATCCTACACGCAGTCAGGCTCTGATACCAAAGCTGTCAGGACCACGATCCTAAGCCACATCGATCTAGCATGTAACACATCATATCACTTTGCGGCCTCACGCCCAGTATTCCCACGGGTGCCACCTTACCTGGCCCGGGACCGTTTGCGCCTTTTGGCTCACGTATATGATAGTGTCGCTAGCATCGATATGACAGAGAACCCGGGCCGACATGACTAGTCGTGAACCCAAAATTGCACTAACTTACAGGAACATGCATACATGACCCAACAACGAACGTGTCGGTCATCAGCGAGTGAATTCGGGCTGTAGCAACTGGGCTAGCAGGGCTCTGGGAATCCGGGCTGTAGCAGGCTAACAGGACTCCGAAAGACACTGCGTGACATTCCCCGAAGGGATAGACACATGATTGAAGAACGACACATGCCGGCCAGTCTAAGTGTTTCGGAGCGGTAGTAACTGGGCTAATAGGACTCCGGTAAACCGGACTGTAGCAGACTACCATGGCTCAGCGGAAGCACTAGACTACATTTCCCCATAAGAGAGGCTACCAAGGATAGACAAGTAGGTTGTCGGATCCCACACATACTGTTGGGGATATTACTGCTAGGTGTAAACCGACCTAAGTGGGCCGGGTTGGCTTCATCAGTAGTCTAAAGGTGCTAAGGCCCAGAGGCTAGACAAAGGCCCAAGGCCATTGTCGGTTCAGTATCTATAGCAATAAACCGACGTGTATACAAACTTGTATTATAAGTTAGGAATAGGGAGAGAACAACCCGGATACGAATATAAACCGGAGGTTGGGACTCTATGAACCGACGGGTGTCTCCCGTGTATATAAGGGGACAACCCGATAGCGGTTCAGGACAGACAACAATAACTCGAGGCCTAGGCGAAGCTTGTTTGCTCCCTAGTCATCGAAACCCCATCAATTCCATCACAAACTAGACGTAGGCTTTTACCTTCATCGAAGGGGCCGAACTAGTATAAACTCTCTGTGTCCCTTGTCCGCTTTAACCCCTTCGAGTTAACCCGTTGCGATGGCTCCACGACTAAGTCCTTTCGCTAGGACATCTGCCGTGACAAACCCACGACAGTTGGCGCCCACCGTGGGGCTATCGCATGATGGTTTCAAGTTCTTGGAGGGCCGCTTTGAAGGACTCGAGGGATACGCCGTGGGCTGGATGACCAAGAGTCGTCGCGGCAAGATCTACATCGACGACGCAGGCTGGGGCCCCGAGGTCGGCTCAATTGAGTACGGGTACCGGGTCCCCTTTGGTGGCATACATGTCTTCATCGGCAAGATCGGTGAACCGGGCCCTGAGCTGGACACCTGCACCGACCTCGTCGAGACAGCTCAGCGTGCACGACCTGCCCGGGTTAAACCGGCCGTGAAGCATGCCTTCGTAGGAGTCATCCATGGAGGAAGCTATGAGGACGGATCTGGTGGTGAAACCGTCGTTTACTCTGGCGACGAGTCATCTACCGGAGAGACTGAATCATTGTATCAGCTACAAGATGGCCGGATTGGGGGCTGTTCCGATGGCGACAGTATTCCGGACTCCTCCGATCTGCCCAACCGGGTTGGGATATTCATGGCCGGTACACAAGCAGCACCTCACTCGTCGACAGCCGCGGCGATGATTTCCTGTTCAGCAGCAGCAACGGCAGCCGGAGCAGGAGGCTCGGTGCGCCCGCCGGTTCAAGTGTTATCAGATCTATTCGAGCATTGGTTGCACTCATGGCAGAGGCTAATCCGGTGGATCAAGATGCTCATAACACGGAGGTCGCAAAGGTGAGAGAGCAGATTACCCAGGCCAAAGCGGATCTGGCAGCAGAAGAGGTCAGGATGACCACGGAGCGGGCCGCTTTGGATGCCCAAGCTTATAAACTCATGCTAGACCAGAACGCCTCACAGGAAGTCATGAGGAGGAAATACCGATCTCGTTTGCCCTCAGTTTTTGAAGGAAGGAACCTTTTCAACACCCCTGAAGCGGGAATCAATAATCCACCGGTAGTAAACCGGGCGGAGGCACCTGCGGCAGGAGCGCCGATTCAGCCCCGTTTAATAGATCTGCCTTGTCATAATACTGGTGTACCGCAAGCCGTGCCTACACCTCCGGGTCACTACTCCAATCCGATGGATAACCTCGTTGCAGCTGCGGTACGGCTGGAGGCTATTCCAGTTGAAGGTGATTCATTACAGGCGATCGAAACGCGCCGGGTTAAGGAGCTCCTCAGGACGGCCTTGATCCAACAGGAAGCATACTCATACAGCCGTGACCGGATTCATTCTACCACACGTCCGGCTCAGAGTTATAGCAGGCGTATGGAGGAACCAGCTGTGTCAAGTAACGCGCGGCGTGAAGCACCCCGTGGCAACAATCCGGCTCCCGATGCCCAGGAGGTGGTAGACCGAGCCCGGGCGCGCAGGGAAGCTGAGTTAGCAGCGCAGTATCAGTCTCATCAGTTCACACCGGTTCGTCCCACCACTTCGGTTGAACCGGGGCTCACTTCTAGCGCTTTGGGAGTGCCTTGTCTTGTCCCCGCTTTACGCAATGTGCGCCTGCCCAAGGATTTTAAAGGCCCGCGCAAGGTGCCGAACTACAGGGCGGATCAACCCCCAGAGACGTGGGTGGAGAGTTATGAGATGGCCCTGGAGATGCTTGATGTCGATGAGGCGGCGTGCGCAAAATATTTTACTATGATGCTTGAAGGGACAGCCCGCACTTGGTTAAAAAGCTTACCGCCCAATTCTATCAGTTCATGGGCCCAGCTGCGAGACCGGTTCATCAATAATTTCAAAGACACGTGTAAGCAGCCCATGTCAATAGTGGATTTAGCTGCCTGCGTCCAGGAGGAAGGAGAATCAACAACTCATTGGGTGCGCAGGGTCTCACGAGTTCTGCACTCTTCAGACCGCATCAATGCAGACACCGCAGTTATAACCTTGGAAGGCAATTGCCGGTTTGGACCTTTGAAGCTGAAGTTAGGACGAATGAAACGCCATTGTACTGACATGGGAACCCTCATGGGCGCTTTGGTAAAGTACGCTGATTCTGATAGTACCAAGGATCCCGAGTCTGATGATGAAAAGACAGGGAAGGGAAAGAAGAATGGCAACTTCAGAGGTCAGCACCATCACTCAGCAGGAAACGGTGGGGGAGGCAAGCGTAAAGCGGATGGCAACATGGATTTTGTGGCCAATACTAACGTACAGAACGGAGGCTAGCGACGGAAGGGCAAAAACCGCAGTGGAGGGCCCAGTCCTAATCCAGAACGCCTGAACTATCTGTTAAACCAGCCCTGTCCAAAGCATGGAACAAGGGAGGAACCGGCAAACCACCTTTGGAAAGATTGTTATATCATGCAAGAATTCAAGAATTCCAATGCCTTCCGGTATGACCCCAGCTCTGATGGTGGTTCTGGGTCTGGACCGAGTCACGGTGGTGGAAATTCCGGTTCAGGATTTAATGGTAACCCGGGTGGGCATAACAACTAGCATAATCAGAATAACCAGGGTGGTAACAATCAGCAACAACAGCAGTCGGGTTACCAGAGCAATCCAAAGCAGCTAAATAGTGGGCAGTATCATGTATTCACCACTAGCTTGGACAAGCGGGATAGGAAGCTCCAGAAGCGGGCAGTTAATTCTGTTGAACCGGCCGTGCCCCGGTATCTGCGCTGGTCAGAGCAACCAATCATATGGAGTAGAGAGGATCACCCTCCCCGGGTTGACAATCCGGGTCAGCTGGCTTTAGTGGTGGCACCTCAGGTTGGAGGTTATAAGTTCACC
Organism: Aegilops umbellulata; assembly: GCA_032464435.1. NCBI lineage: Eukaryota > Viridiplantae > Streptophyta > Magnoliopsida > Poales > Poaceae > Aegilops > Aegilops umbellulata. The sequence continues at coordinate 326,534,449 of CP136058.1, read as the reverse complement.
AAGGTAATCATGGATGGAGGTAGCAGTATTAACATCCTGTACTATGAGTCTTTTCGTCGAATGGGGCTGACAGATAAGGAACTCCGGCCTTCAAATACGGTTTTTCATGGTGTGGTACCTGGCAAGTCAGCATACCCCGTTGGAAAGATAGCATTAGAAGTGGCTTTCGGAGATGATCACGATTCCCAGTCTGAGACGCTGACATTCGAGGTGGTGAAAATCAAAAGCCCGTATCACGCCCTGTTCGGTAGACCGGCCTATGCGAAATTCATGGCACGACCCTGTTATGTCTACTTGCAACTCAAGATGCCAGGTCATAAGGGGACCATCACGGTTCACGGAAGCCGCAAGATCGCTTTGGAATGCGAAGAAGGAGATGCAGCTTACGCAGAATCGGTTTGTAGTACCGAGGAACTCAAGTATTACAAAGACAATGTTGATGCAACGGATATGACTCCTTTAAAGAAGCCTACCACGGAGCATGATCCGGCTCTGAAGTTTACGTCAGCCGCTGAGACTAAGCTTGTTGACTTCGTACCTGGCGATTCGTCCAAGCAGTTTAGTATCAGTGCCAATCTGGATCCAAAATAGGAAAGCGCGCTCATCGAGTTCATCCGTGAGAATCGGGACATCTTTGCGTGGAAGCCTTCTGACATGCCTGGTGTACCGAGGCGACTCGCTGAGCACACTCTTAACGTGGATCCTAAATACAAATCGGTGAAACAGTTCCTCCGTCGGTTCAACGAGGAGAGGCGAAAAGCTATTGGAGAAGAGGTGGCCAGGCTCTTAGCAGCTGGTTTCATTGTCGAAGTTTTCCACCCTGAGTGGCTTGCTAATCCGGTGCTCGTCCTTAAGAAAAATGGCACCTGGCGCATGTGTGTGGATTATACTGATCTTAATAAAGCATGTCCCGCGGATCCTTTTGCCCTCCCCCGTATTGATCAGATTATTGATGCTACGGCGGGTTGCGAGCGCTTATGTTTCCTGGATGCGTATTCCGGCTATCATCAGATCAATATGGCAGTTAAGGACCAAGAGAAGATGGCGTTCATAACTCCTTTTGGAGCCTTCTGCTATGTGTCTATGCCTTTTGGGCTCAAAAGTGCCCAGGAAACCTATCAACGGTGTGTGCAAAATTGTCTCCACAAACAGATTGGCCATAATGTGCATGCTTATGTGGATGATATCGTTGTTAAATCAAGGAAGAAGGAGACTTTGGTCGATGACTTGAAGGAAACCTTTGATAACCTGAGGACGTACAAGATGATGCTCAATCCGGCCAAATGTGTCTTTGGTGTACCAGCAGGCAAGCTATTGGGTTTTCTGGTGTCCAACAGGGGAATTGAGGCTAATCCGGAGAAGATCACGGCTATCACTTCTCTGGCTAAACCGAAATGTATTAATGATGTTCAACGTTTGGCTGGCCGGATTGCCGCGTTCAGCCGGTTTATCAGCCGCCTCGGTGAGAAGGCGATCCCGTTGTATCAGATGTTGAAGAAAACGGATCAGTTCGTCTGGAGTTCTGCCGCTGATCAGGCTTTGGAGGATTTAAAGCGGCAATTGGCCAATCCGCCTGTACTCGCCGCCCCCATTGACAAAGAACCATTATTGCTGTATGTCGCTGCTAATGCTCGTGCGGTCAGTGTAGCTATAGTGGTGGAGCGGAAGGAGGCGGGCAAAGAGTACCCGGTTCAGCGTCCGGTTTATTATATCAGCGAAGTGCTTATTGAGTCTAAACAAAGATATCCGCATTGGCAGAAGCTGGTATATGGAGTTTTCATGGCAAGCCGGAAGCTGAAGCAGTATTTCCAAGGGCATCCCATCACAGTGGTCAGCTCTGCCCCTTTAGGTGATATCATCCAGAACCGTGAAGCAACAGGTCGGATTGCCAAGTGGGCAATAGAGCTTGGGCCACACGGTTTGAAATACGTGCCTCGGACGGCGGTGAAGTCCCAAGCACTTGTCGATTTCATCAATGACTGGACAGAGCTGCAGGCCCCTGAAGAGAAGCCGGATCACACATATTGGACCATCCATTTCGACGGATCACGACAATTGGAGGGCTCGGGGGCTGGAGTCGTATTAACTTCCCCACGAGGTGACAAGTTTTGTTATGTTCTCCGCTTAATGTTCCCTTGTACTAACAATGCAACTGAGTACGAAGCCCTGCTCCATGGTCTCCGGATGGCTAAAGAGATGAACTTAAGCCGGGTTAAGTGCTTCGGTGACTCGGACCTAGTAGCTCAACAGGTGTCTGGTACTTGGGATTCTAAAGACCCACTCATGGCTGCATATTGTCGTGAGGTTGATACTGTTGCTGGTCATTTCAAGGGTTATCAGGTGGACCACGTGGACCGTCGGAAGAATGAAGCAGCAGACGCTTTGAGCCGGCTAGGCTCACAGCGTAAACCGGTCCCGCCCAATGTCTTTCTCGACATACTACACAACCCATCGGTTCAGCTACCTGGAGAAGCAGATTTGGCTGTCCTTGATCCGGAGGCTCAGTTGGTAGCGGCACTCCACGTCATTCCGGATTGGACACTTCCCTACCTGGCGTACATGAACCGGGGCGAGTTACCAGATGATGAGACTCTGGCCAGACAAATAATACGGTGGTCCAAGTCCATGACAATCATCAAGGGCGAGTTGCATCATTGCAGTGTGTCAGGAGCATTTCAACGTTGTGTGTCTCCTGAGGAAGGCTGTGAAATTTTGCGTGAGATCCATGAAGGGGACTGTGGTCACCACGCTGGTTCAAAGTCTTTGGTGGCTAAGGCGTTTCGCCATGGTTTCTATTGGCTGACTGCCCGTGCTGATGCGGAGGATCTGGTCAGGCGATGTGATGGTTGCCAAAAATTCTCAAGACGCGCTCATGTTCCGGCTCAAGAATTGAGGATGATTCCAATTACTTGGCCGTTTGCAACCTGGGGGCTGGATATGGTTGGGCCTTTCAAAAGGTCCAAAGACAAAAAGACCCACCTCCTGGTGGCGGTTGATAAATTTAGAAAATGGGTGGAGGCAGAGCCCGTTAGCAAGTGTGATGCAGCCACTGCGGTTCAGTTCATTAAAAAGGTGATTTTCCAGTTTGGCTTTCCACACAGTATCATCACAGATAATGGTACCAATTTATCTATGGGTGCCATGAGAGAGTTCTGCGAACGGGAGCACATCCGCCTTGACGTTTCATCAGTTGCACACCCACAGTCCAATGGTCAAGCAGAAAGAGCTAATCAGGAGATCTTGAGAGGCATCAAACCCTGGCTTAGGGTTCCCTTGCAGAGGACACCGGGTTGTTGGGTCGAAGAATTGCCCTTTGTATTATGGAGCATCAATACCACGCCCAACAGATCAACTGGATACACGCCGTTCTTCATGGTTTATGGAGCAGAGGTGGTTCTCCCTAGTGATATCCGTCACGATTCACCTCGGGTTGCGGCTTATGTGGAAGCGGACAACGAGACGGCCCGACAAGACGCATTGGACCGGTTGGATGAAGAGCGAGACACAGCAGCTGCCCGCTCGGTGATTTATCAACAAGATCTTCGTCGCTATCACAGCCGTCGGGTCAGAACCAAAACCTTTCAAGAAGGAGATTTGGTGCTTCGACTCATTCAAGATCAAACCGATATGCATAAGTTATCTCCACCTTGGGAAGGACCGTTCGTGGTCAGCAAAAATCTGCACAACGGGTCATACTATCTGATTGATATTCGAGAGCATAAGGACTCACGTAAGTCAGAGGAGGAGACCAGCAGGCCATGGAACATAGCTCATCTTCGTCCTTACTACACCTGAGCCATTGGCTCTGCTTATGTACATGTTATGACAATGTATATATTCTCAATATAATAAACCGGATCCTCAGCTAAAGCGGGGTATCTGTTCGTTTCTATCATGTGTGGTTACATGGAGTTGTTCTGTTTTAAAACAACCTCCGGTTTACCCCTTGCAAAAATTATCAATATCACCAGGGGGCTCGGTCATGTCTGAACCGATGCAACACCTTTTGATAGGCGAAAGCCACCAGATCACTTGGGGGCTCGGTCGTGTCCGAACCGATGCAACACCTCTTGATCGGCGAAAGCCACCAGATCACTTGGGGACACGGTCAAGTCTGAACCGGTTACGCCTCTTGGTCGGCCTACAGGCCTTAGAGTCACTTGGGGGCTTGGTCGAACCCGAACCATTGCCATGCCACTTGGCCGGCGTAATGCCACGAATCATTTGGGGACCTGGCCGACTGGCACCATAGCTACACCTTTGGGGAGCTTGGTTGCTTCTGACCATGGTAACACCATCTGATCGGCTCAGTAAAGCCTCTCTTTTTGCAAAAAGTTTTATCATTGCTTTTGCTTTAAATAGCCTTTCTTAAGGAGTTGCTATTTTATCTTAGTTGCGTTTTTTAAACCGACAGTGCTTTGTACCGGTTCAAACAGCCAAATAGGCGGAACACGATCCATTTTTAAAACTGAAGATTATTTGCCCGGTTTGATTTTTTCTGTTCACATCCTTTTTTGGAGTAACAAAAGGCTATTATGATCAAAGCACGGTTTACGCAGTAAGCCGGCGTTATATATACAGGAGCTGTTTTCTCCCATGACGGTTTAGGGTTATCAAACCCCCGTCTCAAGATAGGCTACACGCCTACTTTGTGCCCAACAAATGGCAGGTATTTCGTATCACAAAATTTGATCATATTTGCAAGTCTCCTTGCGTATCTACATAAAGATTCATAAAACTGGATGGCGGTACAACCGCCCTGGTAGTTTAAGATTTTATTATTGCAGGAGATATAAGTTGTTAATATTGACCTTCCAAATAAAGGTATCAGCATAGATGCACGAAGGCATCTCAAGAAGCAAAAAGTATTGTCTATCCTATTACAAGGCAGCTTGGCGCTCAAATGGGATCATTGTTTTCTTGACAAGATATGACAAGGAAGCTAGTTAAAGCTGCCTCCGGTTCACGCTGCTGGCCACCCCGGTTTGATTGTTCTGGATCATCCTGCGCCGCTTCAGCTTCCTCGTCTCTACCCAGCGGCTGGAAGTCAACAGTGGTCCAGTCGATTCCCATTAATGCTTGAAAGACAGCTTCTTCATGGATCAGTGAAGACGGTTCAATATCAGGGGCATAAGTATGCTTACGGATTGGAGGAATCAGGTTTTCCGCTTCAGGGATTGGTGCAACCACTCTTTTGTTCTGATCATTATACTGAGCATGATAATGCGACAAATTTGCTTCCTCTACCAGTTGGCAGGCCAGAGGGCGCACCGCCCGGTTTATCTCTCTTAAATCCTCTTCGTTGAATTCTGATCCATCCTCCTTCAAGCTGGGATAGCCTTGAGCCGCTTCAATAGGATCAAAATCGGGCAGCCATGCTTTGGCCCGGATTAAGGCATTGATGGCTCCAGTTCGAGCAGCAGACTTTTTAACTCATCAATCCGAGCAGGGAGCATTGACAGTCTCTTCAGTGTATCTTGGATCAAAGTGGGTGCTGGATTGTTTTGTGATGCAGTTGAGATAATCCGCTGCGCTCCAGTGTACAGTTGCTCGATTAAGGTGTAGGCGGCTTTCAGTTTCATCCGCACATCCGACCCCAAGTGGTTAATGCGAGTGCCTGTAACATGATAAGCAGTTGACAAACCGGGCTGTTTATAAGAGGATCACGATTATTATACAAGTCACAAGAAGCTTACCAAACATGGCGGCAGTCATTGCGTGCACTTGTCGCTTTACGCTGGTTAATTCATCAGTTACCGGTTTAAGGGCAGCCTCCGCATTTTCAATCTTCTTGGTTAAAGCGGCCTTCTCTGTGGCCCAGTCAGCCCGTTCCTTCTTGAAGCCCTCTTTCAGTTGCTCCATGGTGCTTAAAGCGCTTGTTAGCTCCTCCTTGGCCTTGGAGGTTTCAGCTTGCTGGGACTTCAAGTTTTCTTGAAGGTCGGCGACTTGGTTCTCTTTGACCTTCAGTTCAGCCTGTAATCCGACAGTTATACGGTTTAACCAATGAAGTACCAACCACATAACAAGTTATGCGCTTTGTACTTGGGGGCTAATGCCTATTTGATTTACAGCTATCAATTAATTATCAAAGTCCCAAGCTCAAAACAAGTGTTCAACTTGGCACTTGGGGGCTAATGGCCATTTGCTCTGACGATATTTCGGATCCTACTGTTTGAAGATTAAAGTCTCGGTTCTAACTATATTAAGTTGAACCGACCCTTGGGGGCTACATCAGCGAACTTTGAAGTATTGAGTTTTATGACAAGACCCGATTCAATTATACTAAAGTTGGACCGGCTCTTGGGGGCTACAGTGGTGATAAACAAGAACAAGTACATGGAGATTACCTCAAATTTTTCCTTCATCATCTTTACCAGATTGGCTTCATAATCACGGCTAGTATATAGCCGGTTTAAATAACCAGAATGAATATCTTGGGCGCTGAGAGCAGCATAGGTTGCCAGATCAACATCCCATTTGCCTTTGCTCATGGCAGAAAATTCTTCTTTGGCAGTATGCTTGGCTAAAGCAACAGGATTCCCCGGTTCAGAACAACCAATGCCAGTAATTATGACTTCATCATCTTTAGACTCGCCGGTTTGAACTGGCGCAGTCGGTTTATCGGCAGGTTTGGAGGGACTGGTGGTTTTCTCAATCCGGATGGGACTGGCTGGCTGGTCAGCAGGACCGGAGGTGTTAACAAAACCCTCTTCAGCAGAAACAACTTCATTTTGCACTAGCGGGTCATTAACCACATCTTCATAGATGACCGCTTCAACATTTGGGGTAGCATCCGGTTCAGGAGCAGCGTCTTCCTCGGCTGCCTTATCCAGGCGAGCTTTCTTACTTGGCCTTGGTTTGGCCCTAAAAGGAAGCAGCAAAGTCAAAGACAGTGCATATTGAAAGCTACAAAAATCAACAACATTATGATAAGTACAAGCTTACCCAAGCACGGTTTTAAGTGGAGGCAGCTGGGTGCCAGTTGACTCGCCAGAAGATGAGTGCGAGGTGACCTGACAATCAGAGTCAGACGGATTAAGCGGTTGACGAAAACAGCCCGCTTTAGGACAAAATTTGACAAGCAAATTAGAGACCTCTGAACGACGTCTCCGAACCGGATTGTTCGGTAAACCGGCGGAGGTAACTACCTGACCACTGTGTCGAGTTGTGCGGCGCACCTCATGCTGGTGGGTCTTCATAAGAAAGTTGGGATCCAAATAAGCAAGAGGATGAGAAAATTTAACTTTGCGGTTTGCCTGACGGATTTTATGTGAAGGCGGAAGGCTTGAATCAGAGGAAAGAACAATTACCTCTACATCGTCAGCATGGCTAGCTTCGGCATCATCCTGACAAATATCATCATCAATAAGGTGTATAAAAAGTAAACCGAGGGAATCAAGTTCTACCTCAAGGTCCGGATTACCCACATCGTCATCAGCGGGCGGATCAGAAGAAGCGGTGGTTCTCCTTTTATGAGCAGTCTTCTTGATGACCTTGGTCTTAGGCCGGTTTGGTCTGTCCGGTTTATTAGTTTTCTCTTGTGTGATTTTCTTGCTCCAAAATGGATCATTACCCTGCATCAAACAGATATCGGCATCAGTAATAGACAAGTACAGTAGCATCAGAGCTAGTACAAAGGAAGAATGCAGGCTTACGGCTGGCAGTTTGTTTGTGGCGCAAAAAGGAAGCAGGTCGGTACGAGCGCAGACGTGCTCCGGTTTGTTCAAAATTTTCTTTACAGCTTCTGTGACTTCTTCATCAGTAAGCTGGATGTTTACATGCCGCAGCGGATCGTCAACACTGCCTGTATATTCACACATCAAACCAGAGCGTCGGTTGAGGGGCAGTATACTCCAGGATATCCAACAACGGGCAAGATCAACTCCAGTTAAACCATTGGCTAGGAAAGCTCTGAGCTTGGACAATTGGGGAGCGTACTTACTCCTCTCTTTGCCAGTTAACCTCTGAGGAAAGGGGTGAGTATTGCTAAGCCATTCCGGACGGAGACCAGGCAATGGATTCTCTTCGGCAGGGGAGGTGTCTTTGCAATAGAACCAGGAATTATTCCACTCCTGTCACGACCTGTTTTCCAATAAAAATATTTATTGAGAAACCAATCTTTAGAATCCAGTTTGAGATAAAGCCTCCTCACTGGCTGACAACTTTGATACAATAAGCCAGTAGCATAAATATGTTACAGGGTTGAGCTGACGATGCTCAACAATTTACTACAAGCGTGCCAATAATTATACATAAAGGCGATTAATGACACAAGGGAGTGGTGGCATACTACTGACTCGCAAATATGGTAGAGGTGGAGTAACACAGTGGGGAGTGGATATGGGATTCTCAAACTAACATCCCATCGAGCGTCGAGGTGAGGCTCGATGAATTTATTAGGGTAGCGGAAGCGGATATAATACAATGACCAACTCCAGGGTTGCACGAGACTGACTGGGACTCCTCTAGGCGTCGGATTCACTATCGAACTCTTCATCCATGAGATCACCTTCGTCAGCATCTGGCCAAATCAACAAGCCAGTGAGTACTTTGAAAGTACTCGCAAGACAGTTCGGACGAAAGATATAACAAATGCTAACATGAAATACATGAACAAGTTAACCAGTACGATCAGACATAGAGGTAATAATACTGGGTGCCAAGCGAGGGTCTGAATGACTCCTCGAGCGGAAAATGCGGGATAATAATACTGGTGCCAAACGAGTGTCTGAAAGACTCCTCGAGCGGAAAATTGCAGAATAATAATACTGGTGCCAAACGAGTGTCTGAAAGACTCCTCGAGCGGAAAATTGCAGAATAATAATACTGGTGCCAAACGAGTGTCTGAAAGACTCCTCGAGCGGAAAATTGCAGAATAATAATACTGGTGCCAAACGAGTGTCTGAAAGACTCCTCGAGCGGAAAAATGCAGAATAATAATGCCACAGTCGGGCATCTGAGCGACACCACATAAAGGGCTTTAAAAAGAAATGCCACAGTCGGGCGTCTGAGCGACACCTCATAAAGGGCTTTAAAAAGAAATGCCACAGTCGGGCGTCTGAGCGACACCACATAAAGGGCTTTAAAAAGAAATGCCACAGTCGGGCGTCTGAGCGACACCACATAAAGGGCTTTAAAAAGAAATGCCACAGTCGGGCGTCTGAGCGACACCACATAAAGGGCTTTAAAAAGAAATGCCACAGTCGGGCGTCTGAGCGACACCACATAAAGGGCTTTTGACTGATAAGGAAATAATATATTCATCATATATATAATCAACTCAAGGAGTTAAACGGGTTAGTCCATCCACAAGAATAAACATTTAACCGGTCTTAGTGCTCATGTGTCCCACCGGATAATCTATCACCAAACTGGCACATGACTGTTAGCAGGGAACTTGGATATAGATAAGATGATTTAAGGACATAGAGCTCTGCAGAGTTTGTACAAAAATTTCCCACAGTCGACGGATTTCCGTAGTCACCAGGACTAGTTCCGTTACGGTATTTCAGAAGAAAACACAGCTAACCAGTACACACCCATCCAACTCTTCGATGCCAGGAATCACCCTCAACATCGTCCAAGAAAAACTATTGAGACGGGGAGATCACAATCTCGAATAGCATGGGATCAAATTTATATATGCGCGCTCTAAGGGGTGCCCCCCTCTCGGTCCCAACCGGAAATACCCATGCCCCCTGATCGGATGCCTGGCTTTAATCCAGGGCCATGAAACCATCATCCCGGCCTCTCCTTTTTGGTGTGTACCCAGAAAGCGGTTTGCGTCTTACTAGACCATATCCCTTTCGGGAAACATGTGGTAGTACAGGGAAAGGAAATGGATTTGAACCCAACCGATATGGGTTGGTACTGAAGGTAACTTGCATGGCCTAAGACTGGCATGCTACAACACTGCCATCTTACCCATCTACATGCCAACACATGGCCTTGCATACTTACGTCCAACGACGTGTGAAATCATCGGGCTTACTTGCCTCAACAATGCATAATGAATGGTTCATCGGTATGCTTCACACATGCCATGATACTATCTACATGCAAACATGCCAAGACACTCATCATATCAAAAGTTCGAACATGCTTGCCTGGTTCAGAGTAGTCGGAGCCTAGCTCGGTGAAGTTTGCGGCCCCGTCACCTCCGTCGGTATCTACGGTACAGAGAAAACATACGCGCTAACGTGAATACCGAGAGGTGCAGAAAAAGTATTGCAAATATTTTTCAAATAAATCTGATAAAAAACTAGACAAAATTTTGAAGAGAACAGAAAAAGAATCAATCAAAAATATGCTTCTGATAAAAAGTTATAAGGGTTTTTGCCCAGGGACTCATCTGTAATGAAACAGAAACTTCCCAGGGTTTTTATTATAAAAACAGAAAACTTTTCGATAGAAACTACGCCGGCCCAGAGGGAAAGCGTATTCTGGCAAAAGACGTTTTCAGAAAACGATTCGATTAGAAAAGACAGAGAGGCGGACAGGCGGGTCCCATCCGTCAGGTTTAAAATTTAAAAGAGGCGGGTCGGGGCTTGCTGGCGCCCGAGAGCCGCGGTGGTCGCCGGCGGCGATCCACGGCGAGGTGGGGAGATCGGAGGGTACCTCCGTGCTCAGGGTGCCATTCCGCGTCGGGTGGTGGTGGTGGTCGCCGGCGAGCACTGTGTCGACGGTGGCCCTTGCTCCGGCGGACGGCGGTTCGGGTGGTCGTGGACCTTGCCGGAGAGGGCTGCAATGATCAAATTGACGAGGGGGTTAGAGTACTGGTAGCTAGAGGTGGTGCTTGACGGAGTTTGGGCACCGGGGATGACCTCACCGCAGTGAATTGAGCTGGAGCCCGAGGCGGACGGAGGTGGCCGGAGTCGAGGAAGAAGGGCTCCTCGAGGCCCCTCCAGTGGCCAGGCGGGGTGTGGTGAGGTGGTGGAGCCGTGCGGGAGTGAGAGTGGGCTCGGGGGCGCTATAAATAGCCGGCCCGAGGCGGTTGCCGTGAACGGGATAAGTCCGGCGAGGGATTACGGTGATGCAGAGCATTGGTCAGGTGGTTTAGGCGTTGAGCGCCGTCGTGAAGGTCCATTGGGTCCGTTTTGGTGTTAAACAAGCTGGGACTCGAAGTCTTGGGGGGAACTCGACGGAACGGAGCAGCGCGGGCACGTCGGCGGCAGAGTGCACGCGCTATGCGTGTCGCGCCACGGCGACGGTGCTGCATGCGTGCGTTGGCGGGGAGTTGGCCACGCGGAGCCACCAGGAGGATTGGGCGGCGCCGAACGGCGTTGAGCCGCCGTTCTGCTCCCTGTCGGCCGTTACGGTGGTTCTGTCGCCGCGGGACACGCCGGCGCAGGCGGGCCAGGGCGCCACCGACGCCAGGAAGGCGCCAAGCACGCGTGCGGGGCTCCGGACAAGCAAGCCAGGCGGCGAGCAACGTGCCAAGGGCACTGTGATCATGTGACTGATCTTAACTGACGAAGATCGACACTGAATTCTGAATTTGACTGAAAGTGATAGAAACAGTGCATGCAAGGTGTTCGACAGAATGATCTAGGCATGTAGGGATTTTTTCTTGGGCTGATTGTTGGTGGAGTGACTTCTCATGGCTCCAGTAGGCTGCCTGATTTTTGGTGGAATTTTTGGAGAAGTGTAGATATGAATTTCACCAAATTTGACAAATCTGGTCCAAACTTGCAGGGAGTGAAATTTGAAAAATTTGAAAAGGAGAAGAGTGGATCAAGATGGTTCTGGGTTGTGGGTTCAAAGGACTAGCCAGTAGAGTTGTTTTGAGTTCAAATCTCAACTGAAAAGGGGTACTTGCTTTGAAAAACCATTTGGCCCAAAATAATTGATAGAAAAATATTTGAGAGAAGAAACAATCAAAATAAAATCCAAAATTTGCTTGGATGAGTTGGGACAGGGATCTTAGATGGATAACAAAGAGGAGAGGAGGTTTTGGAGTGGTTTTCAATAGAATGAAGATCCCAAATCTTTCATGGAGTTTTTCTTAAAAAGAAAAGATTAAACTCCAAAAAATAAAATTTGAGAAGGGAAACAATAGAGAAGGAGTTTTAAGAAGGTCAAACCCAAAGTTTGATGGAGAAAACAGAAATAACAAACCCTAGTCAAAGAAAAGGATTTTTAAGAGGATTGCTTCTGAGAGCCTCAAATCTCAAAGGAAAATCCAGCAAGAATTTTGCAAAAACCCAAATGAAATTTTTGGAGTGTCACAACACCTACCCCCTTAGGGAAAATCTCGTCCCCGAGATTTCAGTTGGTCCTTAAATAAGTGTGGATGCTCTGTTCGAAGAAAATCCTCTCTTTCCCATGTTGCTTCACTTTCGGTGTGATTACTCCACTGAACTTTGAAAAATTTGACGGTTTTCTGCCGGGTCCTCCTTTCAGTCTCCTCTAATATCTTTACTGGACATTCCCGATAGGTGAGGTCTGGTTGCACATCGAGGTTCTCATGGGATACTTGTTTCTCTGGGTTGCTCACGTATTTCCTTAATTGTGAAACGTGGAATACGTTGTGGATATCTGATAGTTCCTTAGGTAGGTCTAGCTGGTAGGCTACAGTGCCTCTCCGTGCCAATATACCGAATGGCCCGATGAACCTTGGTGCTAGTTTCCCTTTGATCTTGAATCGTTGTAGCCCTCTCATAGGGGATACTCGTAGATACACGAATTCTCCGAGTTCAAAGCTGACCCCACGATGTTTCTGATCGTAATAACTTTTTTGTCGGCTTTGGGCGGTCTTGAGTCGATCTCTGATTAGCTGGACCTTTTCCTCGGCTTCCTTGAGCATGTCTGGGCCGAAGATATGCCTGTCTCCGGTCTCTGACCAATTTAACGGGGTACGACATCTTCGCCCATACAAGGCCTCAAATGGTGCCATTTGCAGGCTGGCCTGATGACTGTTGTTGTACGCGAACTCGGCGTATGGCAGGCTGTCCTCCCAACTGGTTCCATAGGTGAGGACACATGCTCTCAGCATGTCCTCTAAAATCTGGTTTACCCGTTCTGTTTGTCCATCTGTCTGGGGGTGGTATGCCGTACTGAAGGCTAGTTGAGTTCCTAGAGCCAGTTGTAACTACTCCCAGAATCTCGAGACGAACCGTGTTCCTCTGTCAGATATTATAGTCTTCGGGACACCGTGTAGACAAACTATACGAGAGAGATATATCTTGGCAAGCTTCTGAGTGGTGTGGGTCGTCTTTACTGGAATGAAATGTGCCACCTTGGTCAACCTGTCGGTGATAACACATATGGCATCATTCCCGTGTCGTGATCGAGGTAGTCCGACAATGAAATCCATCCCTATTTCATCCCATTTCCACTCAGGTATTTTATTTGGTTGCAGTAGTCCGGCTGGTCTCTGATGTTCAGCCTTTATACGTTGAAAAGAGTCGCAGCATGCAATGAAGGTGGCTATGTCCCTCTTCATACCGTGCCACCAAAATCCTTCCTGGATATCCTTATACATCTTGGTTCCTCCAGGGTGGATCAAATATGGAGCGGTGTGGGCTTCAGCTAGAATTTGCCATTTGAGGTCTTCTATGTCTGGCACACAGAGTCTGTTTCCGTACCATAGTGTCCCTTCTTCGTCTATGATGAATTCTGAGGCCTTGCCCATACTCACCTTTCTTTTGATGCCTTCAATGCTGGGGTGACCCGACTGGGCTTCTTTGATTCTTTTCACAAGGTTGGGTTGTATCTCCAAGTTTGTTATGGTGCCTTCTGCTACCATCAACAAGTTGAGTCTGGCAAATTCCTTTTTGAATTCGGGTCTTAAGTTGGGCAGACTGTTGTTGTCGGCGCTGGGGTTCCGACTAAGAGCATCGGCTACTACATTTGCTTTTCCAAGATGATAGTGGATTCCGACATCATAATCCTTTACTAGCTCCAACCAGCGTCGTTGCCTTAAATTCAGCTCTGGCTGTGTGAAAATATATTTGAGACTTTTATGGTCCGTATATATTTCACATCGATTTCCAAGTAGGAAATGCCTCCATTCCTTGAGTGCATGTATAACTGCTGCCATTTCTAAGTCATGAGTGGGATAGTTTTCCTCATGCTTGCGAAGTTGCCTCGAAGCGTATGCGACAACCTTGCCTTCTTGCATTAATACGCATCCGAGTCCCTTTCTGGACGCGTCACAATATACTTCAAAACTCTTGCATATGTCTGGCACAATCAATACTGGTGATGTTGTTAATTTCCGTTTTAGCTCTTGGAAACTTTTTTCACAGGCTTCTATCCATTCAAACTTCTTATCTTTCTTGAGCAACTGCGTCATTGGCTTGGCTATGGTGGAAAATCCTTTAATAAATCTGCGGTAATATCCTGCCATTCCCAAGAAACTCCGTATGTCCGTTACGCTGGCTGGTGACTTCCAGCCAAGTACGGCCTTGACTTTCTCTGGGTCCACGGCGATCCCGTCTTGGGTTAGTACGTGGCCTAGAAAGCCTACTTGCCTTAACCAAAATTCACACTTGCTGAATTTGGCGTACAATTGGTGTTTCCTGAGTTCTCCTAGTACAATTCTGAGATGTTCAGCGTGTTCTTCTGGTGTTTTGGAGTATACTAAAATATCGTCGATGAATACCACAACGAACTTGTCCATAAACTTCATAAATACTTTGTTCATGAGGTGAACAAAATATGCAGGGGCATTTGTTAATCCAAAAGGCATTACTGTGAACTCATACAGTCCATATCTGGAGGTGAAGGCTGTCTTGTAGATATCTTCTGTTCGTACCTTCAATTGATGGTATCCTGACCTTAGGTCGATTTTTGAGAATACCTTGGCCTTAGCGAGTTGATCGAATAAATCATTTATTCTTGGCATCGGGTATTTGTTCTTGATCGTGACCATGTTGAGAGCTCGGTAGTCAATACACAATCGCAGTGTTCCATCCTTCTTTTTGGCAAACAAAATTGGTGATCCCCATGGTGAGGAACTGGCTCGAATGTATCCCTTGTCAAGCAATTCCTTTATTTGTTTCTTCAGTTCAACTAACTCGGATGGTGCCATTCTGTATGGTTTCTTGTATATGGGGGTGGTCCCTGGTGCTAGCTCAATGCTGAATTCTATCTCTCAGTCTGGTGGCATGCCTGGTAGCTCTTCGGGAAATACGTCTGGAAATTCACATACTACTGGGACCTTGTTTAATTCGGAAATGTCCACCTTGTTCAGTCTTGGTTGTCTGGGCATTTCCCTTTCTTTGGCGAATACTCTTATTGTCTTACCATGGTGGTGTGTGAGAATCACGGTCCGATTTAAACAATCAATGAAACCTTTGTTGGTGGTTAACCAGTCCATCCCTAGGATGACATCCAGTCCTTTATTTTGCAGCACAATGAGATTGGCGTGAAACTTCAATCCTTTGAACTCAATAATCACATCCTGACAGTAATTCTGAGTGACTTGCTGAATCCCAGGGGACTTGATGATCATGGATTTCTCCAAAGGAAGCATCAAAAAATTATTTTGCAAAGCAAAAATTTTCGAAATAAAAGAGTGAGAAGCTCCAGAATCAAACAAAACCATTGCAGGTATTGTGTTGACAGGGAACGTACCGAGTACGATATCCGGAGCGTCTTGTGCCTCCTCTTTGGTCACGTGGTTCAGATGACCTTTCATGTGGTTATTGTTGGGATTGAAGTTGTTTCGCTTGGGCGCTGAATTATTGTTGCCGTTGTTCGGCTTTGGTGCTGAGCTTCTTGGCTTGGGACACTGCTTGGCATAGTGTCCTTCTTCTCCACAGGCGTAACAAGTAACACCTGGGCGATATGTGAACTCCTTGTCCCTAGCATGAAAATTCTTTGTTGGGCGTGAGACGTTGGATGATGATTTGTGCGTCCCACCCTTCCGAAAATCGGTCTTACTTCGGTGATTGCGAGCATGGTTAGTCTGGTCCCTTTTTCACTTGCGGATATCTTCCAAACTGCGTCTTTCATTTTCCAGAGTAATGGCTTTATCCACCAGCGTCTTAAAATCTGGGAAAGTGTGTATGACCAGTTGGCATTTAAGCGCGGGTGCTAGGCCGTCAAGGAACTTCTCCATTTTCTTGCTTTCAGTCATACGCTCTTCGTTGGTGTAGCGGGATAACAGAGTAAATTGGCCGTTGTAATCTGACACTGTCATGTTCCTTTGCTTGAGGTCATCGAACTCTCTTTTCTTGATTTTCATAATACTCTTAGGAATATGCGCGCCACAGAAACCCTCTTTGAAATCATCCCAGGTTATATCATTTTCGTTGGGATGCATGTGCAGAAAATTTTCCCACCAGGATGCGGCTGCTCCCGTGAGATAATGCGGTGCGTACAGTACCTTTTCTGGGTCTGAGCATTTTGCAATAATTAACTTTCTCTCCATATCGCGAAGCCAGTCTTCGGCCTCAAGTGGCTTGTCAGTATGAGAAAATGTTGAGGGACGTGTCTTCTGTAGCTCAGATAACTTGGAATGCTGCGGATACTGCCCATGGTGATTTCCCATGTTAATGACTTGGTTCATCATTTCCCGATGTTGTTGCTGACTCTGTTCATAAAGGCGGCACATTTGGGAAAGTGTCGTTTCATTGTCCTGTTGACTTGTCTGACCTCGTGCAAAATTGTTGCCTGATTGAGTATTATAGTGTTGACTTGACTGCCCTTGTGCAAAATTGTTGCCCGGTTGATTGCCATAATCTTCCTCTGGTGGAGCTGGCATGGAGCGAGTCCAAGGACGAGACATTTTTCACTCTGGGGAAGTATTTGTAAAACCCATAAGGAAATGGAAGGGTTGCAAAGATAAAACCCATAATGCACAAGGTTGACAAATAAATTTTTAAAGCCAAGATTACTCAAGGGAAAACAAATCGATTTGCGCATAGAGAAGGACTGCGTCATTACGTATCTTACACGCGGCGATAATTATACAATACATCACTCAGGATATGCGTACATAACCCTGACATGTTATTTAGGCCAGTGCACTTCTCCAGATCCTACATGATGCGCAAACAAGCTACTACTCACAACATCTTACATGGCGATGCAACGCATGGCGGCTAAGCGTACTCAGTCGGAGATGTTGATGACGTCCTTGGCCCTGCCAAGGGTGAGGCGTAGCGAAGCCGGGGACTCGACTTCTTCCTCGCTAATAGGCTCCATACGAGTAGTGCTGCGCCGAGCAGATGGAGCGGGTGCCAGGGGCGGAATGACACGGATTGGAGTCGGTGCGAGTGGCGGTGCAGTGCACGCTGGAGCGGGCGCAATGGCTCGGCTGAATTCGTCGGTGGTAGGCAGGCGACGAGCAGGAGCATGGGATGCAGAGGACGAGACAAAAGTCAGAGGCGGTGCGGTGGGCAGGAGCTCCCTCCTGTTGGCGGCACAACCGTGGACTGAGTCCATGCGGGCGGCCACAAAGTCATCCACCAAGTTGTCGAAGGCTGCCTCCAAGGCCCGGAGATACTCAATAAGCATCTCAAAAGCCTCGTCTCGTTCTCCTCTGTGGCAGGAGAATGCGTAGTGACAGGTGTAGGGCACATGGCATGGAAGATAGTGGTAGCAACGAGCCTTCATCGCGGGAAGGGCATCCCTGAGACGAGCTATCGCCTCGTGGGCTGCCATCTGGATGGCATGGTTCTCCGTAGGCATGGCTCTCCCCAAGAACCGGAAGCGGCGTAGCTCACCACGCCCTCCCTTGAATTGCACCACGGCCTGGTGCATAGTCAGACTGTCATTGACTCTATGCTGACAGAGAGTGACGACTGGCCGCGCAGACGGCCCCATCGCGACCTGAACGACGAAGGAGAGAAGCTTGACGAACCCATCGGGCACGTTGGCGAAGGTCTGAGACTCGCAGCTGCGGTCGGCCATCTACAAAACTAGGCAAAAATCCTGAATGGTCAGATCATAAATGTATGCTGACTGTCAGAAAAATGAGTACTATTGCAAAAACATGAATAAGCTCTATCATGCTAATAACCGATTAGCGATCGCACCTAGTGGCTTCCTACAGTCAGCCTGGCTCTGGTACCAAGCTTGTCACGACCGGTTTTCCAATAAAAATATTTATTGAGAAACCAATCTTTAGAATCCAGTTTGAGATAAAGCCTCCTCACTGGCTGACAACTTTGATACAATAAGCCAGTAGCATAAATATGTTACAGGGTTGAGCTGACGATGCTCAACAATTTACTACAAGCGTGCCAATAATTATACATAAAGGTGATTAATGACACAAGGGAGTGGTGGCATACTACTGACTCGCAAATATGGTAGAGGTGGAGTAACACAGTGGGGAGTGGATATGGGATTCTCAAACTAACATCCCATCGAGCGTCGAGGTGAGGCTCGATGAATTTATTAGGGTAGCGGAAGCGGATATAATACAATGACCAACTCCAGGGTTGCACGAGACTGACTGGGACTCCTCTAGGCGTCGGATTCGCTATCGAACTCTTCATCCATGAGATCACCTTCGTCAGCATCTGGCCAAATCAACAAGCCAGTGAGTACTTTGAAAGTACTCGCAAGACAGTTCGGACGAAAGATATAACAAATGCTAACATGAAATACATGAACAAGTTAACCAGTACGATCAGACATAGAGGTAATAATACTGGGTGCCAAGCGAGGGTCTGAATGACTCCTCGAGCGGAAAATGCGGGATAATAATACTGGTGCCAAACGAGTGTCTGAAAGACTCCTCGAGCGGAAAATTGCAGAATAATAATACTGGTGCCAAACGAGTGTCTGAAAGACTCCTCGAGCGGAAAATTGCAGAATAATAATACTGGTGCCAAACGAGTGTCTGAAAGACTCCTCGAGCGGAAAATTGCAGAATAATAATACTGGTGCCAAACGAGTGTCTGAAAGACTCCTCGAGCGGAAAAATGCAGAATAATAATGCCACAGTCGGGCATCTGAGCGACACCACATAAAGGGCTTTAAAAAGAAATGCCACAGTCGGGCGTCTGAGCGACACCACATAAAGGGCTTTAAAAAGAAATGCCACAGTCGGGCGTCTGAGCGACACCACATAAAGGGCTTTAAAAAGAAATGCCACAGTCGGGCGTCTGAGCGACACCACATAAAGGGCTTTAAAAAGAAATGCCACAGTCGGGCGTCTGAGCGACACCACATAAAGGGCTTTAAAAAGAAATGCCACAGTCGGGCGTCTGAGCGACACCACATAAAGGGCTTTTGACTGATAAGGAAATAATATATTCATCATATATATAATCAACTCAAGGAGTTAAACGGGTTAGTCCATCCACAAGAATAAACATTTAACCGGTCTTAGTGCTCATGTGTCCCACCGGATAATCTATCACCAAACTGGCACATGACTGTTAGCAGGGAACTTGGATATAGATAAGATGATTTAAGGACATAGAGCTCTGCAGAGTTTGTACAAAAATTTCCCACAGTCGACGGATTTCCGTAGTCACCAGGACTAGTTCCGTTACGGTATTTCAGAAGAAAACACAGCTAACCAGTACACACCCATCCAACTCTTCGATGCCAGGAATCACCCTCAACATCGTCCAAGAAAAACTATTGAGACGGGGAGATCACAATCTTGAATAGCATGGGATCAAATTTATATATGCGCGCTCTAAGGGGTGCCCCCCTCTCGGTCCCAACCGGAAACACCCATGCCCCCTGACCGGATGCCTGGCTTTAATCCAGGGCCATGGAACCATCATCCTGGCCTCTCCTTTTTGGTGTGTACCCAGAAAGCGGTTTGCGTCTTACTAGACCATATCCCTTTCGGGAAACATGTGGTAGTACAGGGAAAGGAAATGGATTTGAACCCAACCGATATGGGTTGGTACTGAAGGTAACTTGCATGTCCTAAGACTGGCATGCTACAACACTGCCATCTTACCCATCTACATGCCAACACATGGCCTTGCATACTTACGTCCAACGACGTGTGAAATCATCGGGCTTACTTGCCTCAACAATGCATAATAAACGGTTCATCGGTATGCTTCACACATGCCATGATACTATCTACATGCAAACATGCCAAGACACTCATCATATCAAAAGTTCGAACATGCTTGCCTGGTTCAGAGTAGTCGGAGCCTAGCTCGGTGAAGTTTGCGGCCCCGTCACCTCCGTCGGTATCTACGGTACAGAGAAAACATACGCGCTAACGTGA
The DNA here is from genome assembly GCA_032464435.1 of Aegilops umbellulata. NCBI lineage: Eukaryota > Viridiplantae > Streptophyta > Magnoliopsida > Poales > Poaceae > Aegilops > Aegilops umbellulata. Next base: position 326,514,291 of record CP136058.1, on the reverse strand, counting down.
ATACCGAGAGGTGCAGAAAAAGTATTGCAAATATTTTTCAAATAAATCTGATAAAAAACTAGACAAAATTTTGAAGAGAACAGAAAAAGAATCAATCAAAAATATGCTTCTGATAAAAAGTTATAAGGGTTTTTGCCCAGGGACTCATCTGTAATGAAACAGAAACTTCCCAGGGTTTTTATTATAAAAACAGAAAACTTTTCGATAGAAACTACGCCGGCCCAGAGGGAAAGCGTATTCTGGCAAAAGACGTTTTCAGAAAACGATTCGATTAGAAAAGACAGAGAGGCGGACAGGCGGGTCCCATCCGTCAGGTTTAAAATTTAAAAGAGGCGGGTCGGGGCTTGCTGGCGCCCGAGAGCCGCGGTGGTCGCCGGCGGCGATCCACGGCGAGGTGGGGAGATCGGAGGGTACCTCCGTGCTCAGGGTGCCATTCCGCGTCGGGTGGTGGTGGTGGTCGCCGGCGAGCACTGTGTCGACGGTGGCCCTTGCTCCGGCGGACGGCGGTTCGGGTGGTCGTGGACCTTGCCGGAGAGGGCTGCAATGATCAAATTGACGAGGGGGTTAGAGTACTGGTAGCTAGAGGTGGTGCTTGACGGAGTTTGGGCACCGGGGATGACCTCACCGCAGTGAATTGAGCTGGAGCCCGAGGCGGACGGAGGTGGCCGGAGTCGAGGAAGAAGGGCTCCTCGAGGCCCCTCCAGTGGCCAGGCGGGGTGTGGTGAGGTGGTGGAGCCGTGCGGGAGTGAGAGTGGGCTCGGGGGCGCTATAAATAGCCGGCCCGAGGCGGTTGCCGTGAACGGGATAAGTCCGGCGAGGGATTACGGTGATGCAGAGCATTGGTCAGGTGGTTTAGGCGTTGAGCGCCGTCGTGAAGGTCCATTGGGTCCGTTTTGGTGTTAAACAAGCTGGGACTCGAAGTCTTGGGGGGAACTCGACGGAACGGAGCAGCGCGGGCACGTCGGCGGCAGAGTGCACGCGCTGTGCGTGTCGCGCCACGGCGACGGTGCTGCATGCGTGCGCTGGCAGGGAGTTGGCCACGCGGAGCCACCAGGAGGATTGGGCGGCGCCGAACGGCGTTGAGCCGCCGTTCTGCTCCCTGTCGGCCGTTACGGTGGTTCTGTCGTCGCGGGACACGCCGGCGCAGGCGGGCCAGGGCGCCACCGACGCCAGGAAGGCGCCAAGCATGCGTGCGGGGCTCCGGACAAGCAAGCCAGGCGGCGAGCAACGTGCCAAGGGCACTGTGATCATGTGACTGATCTTAACTGACGAAGATCGACACTGAATTCTGAATTTGACTGAAAGTGATAGAAACAGTGCATGCAAGGTGTTCGACAGAATGATCTAGGCATGTAGGGATTTTTCCTTGGGCTGATTTTTGGTGGAGTGGCTTCTCATTGCTCCAGTAGGCTGCCTGATTTTTGGTGGAATTTTTGGAGAAGTGTAGATATGAATTTCACCAAATTTGACAAATCTGGTCCAAACTTGCAGGGAGTGAAATTTGAAAAATTTGAAAAGGAGAAGAGTGGATCAAGATGGTTCTGGGTTGTGGGTTCAAAGGACTAGCCAGTAGAGTTGTTTTGAGTTCAAATCTCAACTGAAAAGGGGTACTTGCTTTGAAAAACCATTTGGCCCAAAATAATTGATAGAAAAATATTTGAGAGAAGAAACAATCAAAATAAAATCCAAAATTTGCTTGGATGAGTTGGGAAAGGGATCTTAGATGGATAACAAAGAGGAGAGGAGGTTTTGGAGTGGTTTTCAATAGAATGAAGATCCCAAATCTTTCATGGAGTTTTTCTTAAAAAGAAAAGATTAAACTCCAAAAAATAAAATTTGAGAAGGGAAACAATAGAGAAGGAGTTTTAAGAAGGTCAAACCCAAAGTTTGATGGAGAAAACAGAAATAACAAACCCTAGTCAAAGAAAAGGATTTTTAAGAGGATTGCTTCTGAGAGCCTCAAATCTCAAAGGAAAATCCAGCAAGAATTTTGCAAAAACCCAAATGAAATTTTTGGAGTGTCACAACACCTACCCCCTTAGGGAAAATCTCGTCCCCGAGATTTCAGTTGGTCCTTAAATAAGTGTGGATGCTCTGTTCGAAGAAAATCCTCTCTTTCCCATGTTGCTTCACTTTCGGTGTGATTACTCCACTGAACTTTGAAAAATTTGACGGTTTTCTGCCGGGTCCTCCTTTCAGTCTCCTCTAATATCTTTACTGGACATTCCCGATAGGTGAGGTCTGGTTGCACATCGAGGTTCTCATGGGATACTTGTTTCTCTGGGTTGCTCACGTATTTCCTTAATTGTGAAACGTGGAATACGTTGTGGATATCTGATAGTTCCTTAGGTAGGTCTAGCTGGTAGGCTACAGTGCCTCTCCGTGCCAATATACCGAATGGCATATATTAGTAACAGAGTTGGGACCGATATCTTGTGGGCGCAGTTGGAAATTGGCTAAGACATCCCGATAAAACATTGAACCGGGCGGGCTAAAGCCCCGGGCCAGGTGATCCGCAAAAACAACAACCTCTCCCTCTTCAGGGGTGGGAGGACATTGTGTGCCTGGGACTCTCCAGTGGACGGTGTTTTTACTGCTTAAGGCACCAGTGAGAACTAAGTTGTTCAGCTGTGTTTCCGTAACACGGGAAGGAACCCAGTTGCATTCATATATTTGCTTGGCCATGGGGAAATCTACAAGACAAGCAGTTCCGGTTCAAGTATATGTTTGAATTAAACCGGAGGCATATCTATTTAAAACCGAAGACAGTCGTATCTAAACCGGAGTTATGCAAGGTGGCAACGTCTGGCGGTTCAAACAGGCGGACTAAGGATATATACTGGTCCTTTACATTTTCTATGCCAAAGTTAAACCGCCGGATCTGAGCATTGAAGGCAATTGAGGGTATATAAATACAGAAACAGATTTCACAAGACTTCTCTACAACGATGGATCTAAAGCCAATCCAGAAAAGGGAAATATTTCAAAGCTTAAGGCGGAACAATATTAGTTCAAAGGGCAGAAAGGTTATTTGGATCTATGAACTGAAACATGAATCTACAAGATGAATGATAAAGGCCCATTGGTAACTCACAGAAGGGTTTCCTTGAATCTATCCAGAGGTATGAGCAGGAACATGAACAGTAAGCAAGAACACGGCAAGAACATGAAACCCTAGTGTGGATCCAGATGGGTAAAAACAGAGATCTTACCGGAGCTGGGGGAGATGCGGAAGGACACCGCGGTTTTCTGGTACGATCAGGTCGATGCAGCGGCCCAAGACGATGCAGAGATCAGCAGCGGCAGCGGAGCTCCGAGGCTGGCGGCGCGGAGAAGACGAAGAGAAAGGGGATGAAGGAGAGAAAGGAAATAACCCTTCGGCCCTATTTATGAAGCAAAGAACATGTGTCAGGCGCGCGAATCCAGGAGCCACAATTTTCAGAGTTGTCGCCTCGATTAGTGCGGATCTGTTAAACAAAGAAGGCGTTATAAAGGCTGGCTTCAGGATGACGTCATGCCGGTTTACAGCAACCAAAGAAGATGATGACACGACGGTTCAACAGATACAGGAAGATGATGAAGACAAAGATTTTGGCTAAGGATTGACATGAAACTGTTCAACTCAATTTGGGGCCTAATGTTGGGGATATTACTGCTAGGCGTAAACCGGCCTAAGTGGGCCGGGTTGGCTTCATCAGTAGTCTAAAGGTGCTAAGGCCCAGAGGCTAGACAAAGGCCCAAGGCCATAGTCGGTTCAGTATCTATAGCGGTAAACCGACGTGTATATAAACTTGTATTATAAGTTAGGAATAGGGAGAGACCAACCCGGATACGAATATAAACCGGAGGTTGGGACTCTATGAACCGACGTGTGTCGCCCGTGTATATAAGGGGACAACCCGATAGCGGTTCAGGACAGACAACGATAACTCGAGGCCTAGGCGAAGCTTGTTTGCTCCCTAGTCATCGAAAACCCATCAATTCCATCACAAACTAGACGTAGGCTTTTACCTTCATCGAAGGGGCTGAACTAGTATAAACTCCCTGTGTCCCTTGTCCGCTTTAACCCCTTCGAGTTAACCCAATGCGATGGCTCCACGACTAAGTCCTTTCGCTAGGACATCTGCCGTGACAAACCCACGACACATACCAAGCATTTCAATCATACACACAATATGCTCGAGATGTGTAAATACAACATGGCATCACAATAAAACTCTACGACTCAAAGTATTTATTTAGGCTCCGAGGAGCCAGATATTACAAACATGGGTCTGATGACCCAGCATTCAAGTCATACAAGCAATAAGCATGTGCGGAAGCTTAACTTGTCTGAGTACAGACAACTACAAATGAAAAAGGCTGAGAAGCCTAACTATCTACAAGACCCTGCCGAGGGCACAAGATCGTAGCTGAGGTTACACGCTAAGCGTCGAAGTCCACGTGGAACTACTAGCGAGACTGAAGTCTCTCTGCAAAAACATAAATTAAGCAAATGTGAGTACAAATGTACCCAGCAAGACTTACATCAGAACTAACTACATATGTATCGGTATCAACGAAAGGTGGTGGGGTTAAACTGCAGCAAGCCAGCTTTGACTCGGTGGCTATCCTAAACTACGACTGCAAGTAACTCTTTTGAGGTGGCGCACACGAGTCCACATATTCACCATATCAATACACCACTATGGATCCACTCCCGTCTCCCTACGAGAACGCCATCCATAGCACTCACGCTTATCTTGCGCATTTTAGAGTATCCAATTTAACTTGTTTATGAACTGTACAGGCAACCCAGAAGTCCTTTACCGCGAACACGGCTATTCAAATAGATGATGTTAACCCTGCAGGGGTGTACTTCTTCACACACGCTCTCGCCACTTACCACCATGTATACGTCGTGTATCTCGACAACCTTCAAGCGGAAGCCTGGCGAGGGAGTCGACCATGACCTGACTAACCACACAAATCTCTAGTCCAGGTTTGTCACCTATACGGGTTCCATCTGCAAGGAGATCAGGCCGGGGTGTCGCTCACGGCCCCAAACGATGTGTACAGGGTTCCAAGCCCACCAAACGGTCGACGCTTGGCATACCCGACCATGGTGCCTAGTCTGCCCCAAGCCCACCTGTACCGGGTGCCACTTGGTAGACTACAAACACTACCTACAAACACCAGAAACTAGTTGCAATTCCTGGACAGGGATCAAGTTGATTAATAAGCCGAGAGGGGTCGAGTTACCGGAACCCAATGTGTGGTAGTAACTGTTCATGGATCACAAACACAGAATTCAGTTCCTGAGGACAGCTTCAATGAGAAAACCCACCATGTACTCCTACATGGCCTCTGATACGTCTCCATCGTATATATAATTTTTGATTGTTCCATGCCAATATTATTCAACTTTCATATACATTTAGCAACTTTTTATATTATTTTGGGACTAACATATTGATCCATTGCCCAGTGCCAGTTCTTGTTTATTGCATGTTTTATGTTTCGCAGAAACCCCATATCAAACGGAGTCCAAATGGGATAAAAACGGACGGAGCTTATTTTGGGAATATTTGGAGAATTCCGGAAGAAAAATCAACGGGAGACGGTGCCCGAGGTGGCCACGAGGCAGGGGGCGCGCCCCTGACCCTCGTGGGCCACCCGTAAGGCGGTTGATGCCCTTCTTCGGCCGCAAGAAAGATAATTTTTGGTAAAAAAATCACGGCGAAGGTTTCAGTCCAATCGGAGTTACGGATCTCCATATATATATATGAAACAGTGAAAGGGCAGCAGACCAGAACGCAGAAACAGAGAGAGACAGAGAGACATATCCAATCTCGGAGGGGCTCTCGCCCCTCCCACGCCATGGATGCCAAGGACCAGAGGGGAAACCCTTCTCCCGTCTAGGGAGGAGGTCAAGGAAGAAGAAGACGAAGGGCCCCCCTCTCCCCTTCTCTTCCGGTGGCGCCGGAACGCTGCCGTGGCCATCATCATCATCACCTCGATCTACACCAACACCTCCGCCATCTTCACCAACATCTCCATCACCTTCCCCCCTCTATCTACATTGGTCCACTCTCCCATAACCCGCTGTACCCTCTACTTGAACATGGTGCTTTATGCTTCATATTATTATCCAATAATGTGTTGCCATCCTATGATGTCTGAGTACATTTTTGTTGTCCTATCGGTGGTTGATGAATTGCTATGATTGATTTAATTTGCTTGTGGCTATGTTGTTTTCCTTTGGTGCCCATCATATGAGCGCGCGCGTGGGTCACACCATAGGGTTAGTTGTATGCTAATAGGACTATGTATTGGAGGGTAAGAGTGACAGAAGCTTCAACCTAGCATAGAAATTGATGCATACTGGATTGAAGGGGGACCAATATATCTTAATGCTATGGTTGGGTTTTACCTTAATGAACGTTATTAGTTGCGGACGCTTGCTAATAGTTCCAATCATAAGTGCATAGAATTCCAGGTCAGGGATGACATGCTAGCAGTGGCCTCTCCCACATAATACTTGCTATCGGTCTAGTAAAGTAGTCAATTGCTTAAGGGACAATTTCGCCACTCCTACCACCACTTTTCCACACTCGCTATATTTACTTTATTGCTTCTTTGCTTACAACAGCCCCTAGCTTTTATTTACGCGCTCTTTATATTCTTGCAAACCTATCCAACAACACCTACAAAGTACTTCTAGTTTCATACTTGTTCTAGGTAAAGTAAACGTCAAGCGTGCGTAGAGTTGTATCGGTGGTCGATAGAACTTGAGGGAATATTTGTTGTACCTTTAGCTCCTCGTTGGGTTTGACACTCTTACTTATCAAAAACTATTGCGATCCCCTATAATTGTGGGTTATCAAGACTTTTTTCTGGCGCCGTTGCCGGGGAGAAATAGCGTGGGGTGAATATTCTCATGTCTGCTTGTTTGCTTTATCACTAAGTAATTTTTATTTTCTGTTCTTAGTTGTTTTCTATCTTTAGTTATGGGTAGGAAACGCAAAATATCAAAAAATTAGTTGTACCTATAGAAGCAATGGTTGAAGAACCACGCAAAATCTATTACACTCCTGAAGCTTATTACTTGGATCATCTCCGATCCCTATGTGCTCGTGCTGAAACCCCAACTAGCTTAGTTGAGGGCATATCTTTGGATGATCATGCTTGTTATGTGCGACATCGTATATCTGAAAAAGGGAAACTTTTACTAGGTCAAATTCATCGTTTGCAATGCTATGCTTGGAATTTATGTTATATATATGATGTTACTTGTTGTTCTGAAAACCCTAAGAAACACCTTCCCTACCAATGTGAGTTTATTGATAATGTAATATTATCTTCTTATGCTAAAGGTGTTTATAATCACTATGATGTTCAACAAATTGAAGAATTTGTAGATTTTAAGTTTGCTTATGAAATTGCTTCTTTGATTCAAACGTATGATGCTACTCTTTACAAATCTGAAAATTTTTCCATACTTAAATATTGCTATGATAATTATGCTTCTAATGCCTATGTTGAACCATATATTGAGGACTACCCCACTGTCCAAGAAGAGACTAATAATTTGCAGGAGTCTATGGAAGAAGGAATTGATGAAACTGTGAGCTCATCGGATGAAAAAGATGAGGAGGAGAGCGAAGAACAAAAGGAGGAAGAGCGGACTGATCACCCGTGCCCACCTTCTAATGAGAGTAACTCTTCAACACATACATTGTTTAATTCCCCTTCGTGCTTACCGAAGGATGATTGCTATGATGACTGTTATGATCCCTTGGATTCTTTTGAAATATCCCTTTTTGATGATGCTTGCTATGCTTGTGGCCAAGATGCCAATATGAATTATGCTTATGGAGACAAACTTGCTATAGTTCCTTATGTTAAACATGAAATTGTTGTTATTGCACCCACGCATGATAGTCCTATTATCTTTTTGAATTCTCCCAACTACACTATATCGGAGAAGTTTGCATTTATTAAGGATTATATTGATGGGTTGCCTTTTACCGTTGCACATGATGATTTTGATGAATATAATATGCATGTGCTTGCTGCTCCCCTACTTGCAATTATTATGAGAGAGGAACTATATCTCCACCTCTCTATGTTTCCCACACGATAAAATTGCAAGAAACTGTTTATACTATGCATTGGCCTTTACTTCGTGTGCATGAATTGTTCTTTTATGACATGCCAATGCATAGGAAGAGAGTTAGACTTTGTCATTACTTGATATATGTTTCTTTGTGCTCACTACTAAATGCCAAATCATTGTTAATTAAAATTGGCTTTGATATACCTTGGGATCCGGGTGGATTCACTACTTGAGCACTATATGCCTAGCTTAATGGCTTTAAAGAAAGCGCTGCCAGGGAGACAACCCGGAAGTTTTAGAGAGTCATTTATTTCTATTGAGTTCTTTCATATATAGTTTAAAAACAACAAAAATAAAGAGGGGAACCCGAAACTTTTCAAAAAAGAAAAGCGAAAGTGAGAAAGACGAGCATTGTTGAAGTGGGAGCTAGCCTTGAACTTTGTTCATGCTCACGGAAAATTTGTGAATCTTGATTATAGAAACTTTTCAAAAAAAATAATTATCCCCTTGTACAATTCCACTGTATTATAAAAATAATGCGCCAAGGTTTGGCTTTAGGATGTTTACAATGCTTGTTGGTTTGTACAGTGCAGAACAGAAACTTTGGCTGTAGTGCGTGATTTTACATTTTTTACTGGAACCTCAAATGGTTCTGATTCTTTTTGAACTGTCTTTCTGTACAATTTTTTTATTTTTACTAATTTTTGCCGAATTGTTCAAGTATCATAAGTATGGTGAATGTTCAGATTATTACAGAACGTTCTGTTTTAGACAGATTCTGTTTTTGATGCATAGTTTGCTTGTTTTGATGAAACTATCGATTTATATCAGTGGATTAAGCCATGGAAAAGCTATATTACAGTAGAAACAATGCAAAATCAAAGTATGAATTGGTTTGCAACAATACTTAGAGTAGTGATTTGCTTTATTATACTAACGGATCTTACCGAGTTTTCTGTTGAAGTTTTGTGTGGATGAAGTGTTCGATGATCGAGATGGTCTTGATGTGAGAAGAAGGAAGAGAGGCAATAGCTCAAGCTTGGGGATGCCCGAGGCACCCCAAGTAAATATTCAAGGAGACTCAAGCGTCTAAGCTTGGGGATGCCCCGGAAGGCATCCCCTCTTTCTTCAACAAGTATCGGTATGTTTTCGGATTCGTTTGGTTCATGCGATATGTGCAATCTTGGAGCGTCTTTTGCATTTAGTTTTCATTTTTATTTTATGCACCATGCTGGTTTGAGATGGTCCTTGGTTGATTTATAGAATGCTCTTTGCACCTCACTTATATCTTTTGAGTATGGCTTTATAGAATGCTTCATGTGCTTCGCTTATATCATTTGAAGTTTGGATTGCCTGTTTCTCTTTACATAGACAACCGCCATTTGTAGAATGCTCTTTTGCTTCACTTATATTTGTTAGAGCGTGGGCAAATATTTTGTAGAAAGAATTAAACTCTCTTGCTTCACTTATATCTATTTAGAGAGATGACAGGAACTGGTCATTCACATGGTTAGTCATAAAATCCTACATAAAACTTGTAGATCACTGAATATGATATGTTTGATTCCTTGCAATAGTTTTGCGATATAAATATGGTGATAATAGAGTCATGCTAGTGGGTAGTTGTGGATTAGTAGAAATACTTGTGTTGAGGTTTGTGATTCCCGTAGCATGCACGTATGGTGAACCGTTATGTAACGAAGTCGGAGCATGATTTATTTATTAATTGTCTTCCTTATGAGTGGCGGTCGGGGACGAGCGATGGTCTTTTCCTACCAATCTATCCCCCTAGGGGCATGCGTAGTAGTACTTTGCTTCGAGGGCTAATAAACTTTTGCAATAAGTACATGAGTTCTTTATGACTAATGTGAGTCCATGGATTATACGCACTCTCACCCTTCCATCATTGCTAGCCTCTTAGGTAATGTGCATTGCCCTTTCTCACCTCGAGACTTGGTGCAAACTTCGCCGGTGCATCCAAACCCCGTGATACGACACACTCTATCACACATAAGCCTCATTACATCTTTGTCAAAACAGCCACCATACCTACCTATCATGGCATTTCCATAGCCATTCCGAGATATATTGCCATGCAACTTCCATCATCATCATATATATGACTTGAGCATTTATTGTCATATTGCTTTGCATGATCGTAAGATAGCTAGCATTATGTTTTCATGGCTTGTCCGATTTTTGATGTCATTGCTACGCTAGATCATTGCACATCCCGGTACACCGCCGAAGGCATTCATATAGAGTCATGTCTTTGTTCTAGATATCGAGTTGTAATATTGAGTTGTAAGTAAATAAAAGTGTGATGATCATCATTATTGGAGCATTGCCCCATAAAAAAAAAGAGAGGCCAAAGAAGACTAAAAAAAGGGGGCCAAAGAAGCCCGCAAAAAAAGAGAGAAAAAGGGGGCAATGTTACTATCCTTTTACCACACTTGTGCTTCAAAGTAGCACCATGTTCTTCACATATAGAGAGTCTCTTGAGTTATCATTTTCATATACTAGTGGGAATTTTCATTATAGAACTTGGCTTGTATATTCCAACGATGGGCTTCCTAAGATGCCCTAGGTCTTCATGAGCAAGCAAGTTGGATGCACACCCACTTAGTTTCAGTTTGATCTTTCATATACTTATAGATCTTAGTGCATCCGTTGCATGGCAATCCCTACTCCTCATATTGACATCAATTGATGGGCATCTCCAAAGCCCATTGATTAGCCGCGTCGATGTGAGACTTTCTCCCTTTTTGTCTTCTCCATACAACCTCCACCATCATATTCTATTCCAACTATAGTGCTATATCCATGTCTTGCGCTCATGTATTGCGTGAGGGTTGAAAAAGTTGAAGCGCGTTAAAAGTATGAACCAATTGCTCGGCTTGTCATCGGGGTTGTGCATGATGTGAATATTTTGTGTGGTGAAGATAGAGCATAGCAGACTATATGATTTTGTAGGGATAACTTTCTTTGGCCATATTATTTTGAAAATACATGATTGCTTTATTAGTAGGCTTGAAGTATTATTGTTTTTATGTCAAATGATAGACTATTGCTTTGAATCACTCATGTCTTAATATTCATGCCATGATTAGACATATGATCAAGATTATGCTAGGTAGCATTCCACATCAAAAATTATCTTTTGTATCATTTACCTGCTCGAGGACGAGCAGGAATTAAGCTTGGGGATGCTGATACATCTCCATCGTGTCTATAATTTTTGATTGTTCCAGGCCAATATTATTCAACTTTCATATACTTTTGGAAACTTCTTATATCATTTCTTGGACTAACATATTGATCCAGTGCCCAGTGCCAGTTTCTGTTTGTTGCATGTTTTATGTTTCGCAGAAACCCCATATCAAACGGAGTCCAAATGGGATAAAAACGGACGGAGCTTATTTTTGGAATATTTGGAGAGTTCCGGAAGAAAAATCAACACGAGACGGTGCCCGAGGTGGCCACGAGGCAGGGGGCGCGCCTACCCCCCTGGGCGCGCCCCTGACCCTCGTGGGCCACCCGTAAGGTGGTTGATGCCCTTCTTCGGCCGCAAGAAAGCTAATTTTTGGTAAAAAAATCACGGCGAAGGTTTCAGTCCAATCGGAGTTACAGATCTCCATATATATACAAAACAGTGAAAGGGCAGCAGACCAGAACTCAGAAATAGAGAGAGAGACAGAGAGACATATCCAATCTCGGAGGGGCTCTCGCCCCTCCCACGCCATGGAGGCCAAGGACCAGAGGGGAAACCCTTCTCCCGTCTAGGGAGGAGGTCAAGGAAGAAGAAGACAAAGGGGCTCCCTCTCCCCTTCTCTTCCGGTGGCGGCGGAACGCTGCCATGGCCATCATCATCATCATCATCGCGATCTACACCAACACCTTCGCCATCTTCACCAAAATCTCCATCACCTTCCCCCCTCTATCTATAGTGTCCTATCTCCCGCAACCCGTTGTACCCTCTACTTGAACATGGTGCTTTATGCTTCATATTATTATCCAATGATGTGTTGCCATCCTATGATGTCTGAGTAGATTTTCATTGTCCTATAGGTGGTTGATGAATTGCTATGATTGATTTAATTTGCTTGTGGTTATGTTGTTGTCCTTTGGTGCCCATCATATGAGCGCGCGCGTGGATCACACCATAGGGTTAGTTGTATGCTAATAGGACTATGTATTGGAGGGCAAGAGTGATAGAAGCTTCAACCTAGCATAGAAATTGATGCATACGGGATTTAAGGGGGACCAATATATCTTAATGCTATGGTTGGGTTTTACCTTAATGAACGTTAGTAGTTGCGGACGCTTGCTAATAGTTCCAATCATAAGTGCATAGAATTCCAAGTCAGGGATGGCATGCTAGCAGTGGCCTCTCCCACATAATACTTGCTATCGGTCTAGTAAAGTAGTCAATTGCTTAAGGGACAATTTTGCCACTCCTACCACCACTTTTCCACACTCGCTATATTTACTTTATTGCTTCTTTACTTGCAACAACCCCTAGCTTTTATTTACGCGCTCTTTATATTCTTGCAAACCTATCCAACAACACCTACAAAGTACTTATAGTTTCATACTTGTTCTAGGTAAAGCGAACGTCAAGCGTGCGTAGAGTTGTATCGGTGGTCGATAGAACTTGAGGGAATATTTCTTCTACCTTTAGCTCCTCGTTGGGTTCGATACTCTTACTTGTCAAAAACTGTTGCGATCGCCTATACTTGTGGGTTATCAGCCTCTTACCGATACCTTTACCAAATCCTATTCACACACTTAGCTCTCAACAGTAGGACATGTTCACACACCTCTAATTCATCCCCGATGAATCGGACCTGACACAACTCTAAGAAATAGCAGGCATGACAAACAAGCAAGAATGAGTAGGCACATCAGGGCTCAAACAACTCCTACTCATGCTAGTGGGTTTCATCTATTTACTGTGGCAATGACAGGTCATGCAGAGGAAAGGGGTTCAACTACCGCAGCATGTAACAGTTGAACGTTGTTGTCCTAATGCAGTAAAAGAGAGCAGGAGTGAGAGAGTGGGATTGTATCGGAATGAACAAGGGGGTTTTGCTTGCCCGACACTTCTGAGATAGTATAGCTCTTCACCGGTGTCATTGAACACATCGTCGGAACAACGACTACTGAGAGGGGACAAATATCGGCAAACAGAGAAAGAACACAATCAACGCAATGCCACAATATGATGCATGATCATGACATGGCAATATGTTGTGATTTGAGCTAATGCAGCTAGCAACAATTTAAATGGAGTTGATTTGAACACTAGATTCAAATTCATACTCCACATAAGGCATTTCAAATACCATTAATTCAAATTGTCATATACAGTAGCTTTAAGTTGCTCAAACATGCATGAGAATGGTACATATGGATAGATTGGATTTTTCTGATCATTTTTCATATATAAGTTATTTCATTCCGAGCTATAGATTATTTTCTATGATTTTTTGAAGTTTTGCTAATTTTCTGGAATTTCCTGGATTATTTTTAATCCAGAAAACGATTAACTGCGTCAGCAATGTGTAAGCATGACATCAGCGGGTCAAAGGGGCTGGTCCAAGTCAAACCTGACAGTGGGGTCCAGGTCAACGCTGAGGTGGCGGGGTCAAAGCATTGGCTTAATTTAAGCAGGGAAATAACCCTGTGGTTAATTATGGGGTGGGTCCCGGCTGTCAGTGTAACTACGGGGTTGTTTAGGGGGATAATTAGCAGCTAATGACTTAGCCACATCAGCACGCCGGAGTTTTCGCCGGCGGCGACCTCAAACCGCGGCGGCGTCCACCGGAGTTGCGCCAGAGGCGACGGATCAATGCGCCGAGGGAACCAGGAGGTAGCACGTGCCCGCGCGCATCTAGAGGAACCAACGGAAGGGCGCGGGGTGGACGGAGTTCGCCAGAAGTGAGCTCGTGGCGGCGGCCAGAGTTCGGCGTCCGTGCAGCTAGGGCCTAGAGGACACGGAGAGGCCGGGGAAGAGGGGGAGTCGAAGCGGGCGCTCACAAGGAGGCGGCATGGTAGCTCAGGGGCTTGAGGACGCTCCAGTTGCTGCGGATCGACGGCGATGGTCGGTGTAGGCGAAGCTTGAAGACGAGGAAGATGCCGGTGATGCAGGGCGTCCGGCGATGCTTGGCTTGGTGGGGAGGTCGAGGATGGAGCGGCGGAGCTCGCGGTCAGCTCAAAAGGTCGAGGGGGAGGAAGTGGCTGCGGTGGTGGCGAGCGGCGGCGACGGGCGCATTTGGGTGGACGCGCACGAGAGAGACAGAGGAGGGAGGGCACTCGAGGGAGAGAGAGGGAGAGGTGTAGGGGGGTCGCGTGGCGCTCGTAGGCGCGTCGGGGAGAAGGCGGCAAGCAGGAGGGAGGTGGAGGTAGGCAGAGGTTGAAGACAGCGGTGCCCCTGGTGGGCTGGGCCGCCAAGTGGACTGGCCAGGTGGGCTGCCCAGGTGAGTGCCAGGTAAGGTTGCTCTATTTTATTTTTCTGTTATGTTTTCTGTTGTTTAATATTCTGCCACTGTTCAAAATTCAAAACAATTTCAAAACAGTGACAAAAACCTTTGAATAATTTTATGTTGCAGAATGGACATTTCCAAATGCACATAAAATGTTTCAAAGATATTTGAAATTATATTCTAGTTATATGAATATAACTCAAATTCAAATAGCTGCTGATTTAAATTCAGAGTCCCAAAAATAAATCCTTAAAAATGTTCCTAAATTCTGGTTTGATATATAGCTCTGGCCAAAATTATCAAACATTGCAAAAGGACATCTTGGAAACAAAGAATGAGATTTCCATGGTTCTTTGCCCTTCTTTTATTTAAGTTTTTTAGGCTTCCACTTTCCTCAATTCCAAGTTTCAGAAATTTAGACATGATGCATGAGTGCTCTATGATGCAACTAATACAGGCAATAATCTAGGGCTGTGACAGGCCGTGAGACCTGCCCGGCAGCACAGCCGGCCACAGGAGGCGGGAGCAAGCAGTTCCGACGGCGCTGGTTTGGGCGGCTGGGGCAGGAAGATCAGAGACTGAAGAAGCACGATTGCCGTTAGATTGACATCTAATGGTCTGACGCTGGTAGAGTCGATTGTTGACTAAGTTTCTTTTTTGAGAAACCTTGTGTATGCATGAACTTAGTAGGCCCACAACTCAGCCTCCAAATCTGTGGCAGACAACATAGAGCCCATTTTCTATTTTTTAATAATTTACAACCCATTTGCTAATTCTTCAGTAATTTATTACAGCCCATTTTCTGCCCAGGACCACGGTCAAAAAGTTCAACCTTATTTTGCATATTTCGGTGGAGTCCGAACTTTTGTAATCCCGAAATGATAAACATTTTTAAGAACTTATTGATTTGCCAAAAAAATCATTTTGTTTCTGTAAGCAAATAAGACGTGGGACAATTGAGTTGGTTTAAGGGAAAACCAGTGGTAAAAAAATCAGCGCCGAGAGGGAAAACAACAACAAAAATAAGGATGTAAATATAAAAAGGGAATTTTATGTATTTTCAATATAATGATACGTGTATATGAACTAGTAAAACTATAGGTAGAGATTATAAAACGGTTGTAGGACATGTGTTTCAAGAGGAAAATAGAACTAGGCTGTGTTTTTGTTTCAGTAAAAAAACTGCTTGCGGATGTTGTAAGACAAAATATAACTAACGCTGGCGGGCCAGAGGCCAGTAGATACCTGCTGGATCTTTGTGCACCGTTGTCGCGGGCTGGCCCTGTTAAAAACAAAACCAAGCCTGGGCAGTCTACAGCCCAGCTGAAACTTGCTCGACCTGAAAAAACAATATACGTGCTCAATAAACGAGGGAATTCTGCATGTACAGACTGATAACTGGGATGTAGCAGGGATATTGTTTTTTCATCGTGATAATAAGTGCATGCACTTGTTTCGAAAAATTTGGAGAACTGGAATTCGAACGGCAGGTGCTTATGCTACCCATCAAATAAAAATCAGGTGCCTGAAAATTCGTTTTGAAACAAATGATTCAGCTTTATATCCACGTCGACCCTCAGCATGATGGTTGGAAGCAAATGCCAAGTTCATACCAAAAGATCATTAACAACAATACCAACTTGCGGACGACAAGGTAGTACAAGTACCAATACCAAACTAACTTATAATCTTTTACTCCTGACCCTAGTGTTCATCTGGTAGAAAATCTTGCAGAGGACCAGCTCCCGCTCCTTCTCTTGCTCCAGGTCCCCGAGGTGGTACTAGTGCATCGCCCAGTTGGTCCTCTGCTGGTCGAAGTTCTTGTTGGTGTGCAGCACTAGAACCTGTTTGTTGCCCGTCTGCCGGCCGTTAACCATCACCGGCAAGGTATTGCCGGTGTTGTGCCACATCGCGTGCATGCCGCACTCCGACTGTATCTTGTGACTCGTCCACGTGCCCCTTTTGAACGCCCTGGAATTGCGCTGGAAGAAATGCTTGCTTAGGCCACTTAGTGTGATACCTGCAATATTGTCGAATACAAGTTTTAGTGTACGTAGTTGGTATTTTCATAACATGTTTGGCATGTTGCAGTCACTTGTTTCACTTTTTATTAACTGTCAAATTTTCATTGCTTCACCAGGTCTGCGTCTAAAAAGAAAATAGAGCTATAAACAAAGGAATATGTTTGTGCAAGTAGACGGCCGATCGGTGTCTAACCCGGAAGTTTCTCAGGATGGGTGTAGCATATGTCGTGCTCGCTGTCGATGGTTGGTATGAACAAATCGATGAGAGGGTGAGATCTCGCGCTGTCAGCACTCACTTTGGCCTCAAGGTGCTCGATCAGCTCCTGATCCGTGGGATCGAACTTGATGCCAGCCGGCAGCACCGGCCAATCCTTCTTCGACTTGCATCGGTTAAATCCTGTTTTATTGTACTCAATGTATGATCAATCGACTGTTTTAAGTGAATGATGAAAGATTTCAACAGATAAGTGGTACTCCAAATTTGAAGTCCAGAATACCCGAACACGCCGCCGGGATTCTTGTGTCACCTCACGCGCAGCGTGTTGTCACGTCAATTCAATGTGTGGACATGATGAATAATTTGACCGACGTATACTAGTACTGCTACTTTACTACACTTACTAGTCGTATTTAGTGTCACATTTTAACCATAGGTTTAACTAACAAGTATGCACTTGAAGCCTAATTGATATAACTAACAAAAGAGGGTCGTGCTACAGCAGCTGAATACATGGCTCAGTCTAGATATCAATACAAATCAAGTTGTGCATATTTGCTGTTAGCATGAACCACATCGCCACATGTCGGGTTTGCAAAAGCCATCCATTGCATGGAAGCTTGATGCCTTTCACACACTGAAGATTATCTGGCAACAAGCTGTGTCAACGAATCTCTGGATATGGTGATTCATGAAACCCATGGTATGATGTGTAAACACAGTCCCCCCTGGCGAATGGAAGTTGCATAGCATGGTAATCATCGTCGGTGATACGATCGATGATTGGTTGGATGATAGGATAATTGAGCCCGAGGAACATGAAGTGGTTGCCGAGGCTGTAAACCCGCCTCCAGTTGAATACGCCTGGCCCAACGGAGCTGTGATATTTCTCGAACACGAAGCAGCCATAGCCATCAATGTCACGAACGCCCCAGGCATTGTACTGCATGTGGTTTGATGTAATGGTTTGGTCAATTTGGTATGTGCGAATGAGCAACAAATGCCCACCATTAGCTGAACAAGCGATAAACCACCAACCATCGGCTGGTATGATTCCAGGTCTTGGAATCATGAAGGCCAGCGCATTTGCGTCTGCTGCAACAATTCAAATTGGAGACCAAAAGGACAAAAATAAAAAATCATGTTCAGAGTATGTGTGGAACTAAGATTATTATAACAGTGACACATATCATAGACAGAGAATTGCAATGCAGTGGTCATAATCATACCCCAAGTTAAAAAAAGGCAATGGCTTTCATATTCTAGCAATATGTCATGGTTCAAACATCATGTAACAATGAGAGGAAAACAGCTATGACAGAGCCTACTCATATTCTACCATAGCACTTACTACTACTGTTCTCATATCAACTCTAAGCAATAACATGCGTTGTTATAAAAATATTGGAAATGAGAGTAACATATAACAATCATGGTGTTATGCTCATAATATCTATTCTAACAATCATTAGATGCCAATTGTTCTCATATCAACTCTAACAATAACATGTGTGGTCATAAAAATCTAGGAAATGAGAGGAACATATAGCAATGATGTGGTTATAGACATACTATCTATTCTAAATTTGTAACAATGAACATGCAGTCGTACTCATAAGGTAAAGATGAGATGAGATAGAACAATTACACGATGATAGATTCCACCAGTATAGGCAGCCAATCTGTGCGTTGACAGCGTAAATGAGGCCATCATGAACTATAGCATCAGACAGAAATGTTGCCTCAACAGGATTGACGATGAGCCATAACCATGTATGGCGACCGTATTCCAGATAGACTAATCCCATGTTGAACAAGGCAGTGAGCTTGTAATCCATGTAGTCTTCTGATGGTGTGGGCACTTCGCAGATTACAACTATCAGCAAACAGAGGTCGACCCAAAAGCTTGACGCGTCTCGTGCGTAGTAGGCAGGAGTGTCCGGCGGACCGTGAGGCTCAATGGCGGCGGTATCCAACGATGGAAGGGTGATCTCTCGCTGGGTGTAGATATCCATGAGACGCCACAGACTACCGGATTGGTGGATGAGGATGATCCAGTTGGCCTTCATGCCCATCCAGTAGTGGCCGTGCATGAAGGACAGGTGGACGGGTAGTGGTAGCATGTCGAGGGGCACCACGGAAACCTCCGTAGGATCGTCAAGTCGGTGTTTGGGCCACCAGCGAGGATCGGGCATCAGCAAGAAGGGTGTCTTGAAAAGAGCCGGCCGGTTGCACACGAGTAGATGGTACAAAGACACCGAGCATGCTGCCAGACGGATGGTGCTGAGTAGGTCCAAACGGTTACAGATCTGCTCCAAGAGAACATCGGGGAGGGAATTCCAATGGCGGCTCTGCGTGTTAGTCGGTTCTGCCATTGGGGTTTTCGATGCTTGCGAGCCAGCGGGGAAGTGGATTCGGGCAGGCGAGCAAAGAAGCTTCTCCTCGTGTGGCCGAGCAGTGAGCGGGGGGATATGGTACGCGCGAGCTACCAAGGAAGATAGCGCGGGTAGGCGAGCAGTGAGCCGGGGGAAATGGTGTGCGGCCGACGATGGGGAAGAGAGGAGGAAGAAGAAGAGAGGAGGAAGAGGAGTGGAAGACGGGGAAGAGAGTGCATTAAATCTCAATTCTACTAGTACTACTACCAGGATATACCGTCCTTCAGAGTGTAAATAGTTACACCGATGACATGTGGGTCTACCACGAGAGGGCCCATATGTCAGTTAATGGAGGACAGAAGCGTGCTTTACGGGCAAACATGATGACAGTATTGGGTAAGGCTGATTTAGTAACACCAATACGCTGGTTCAGCTTATTAATTAAGTGTCCCATCTGCTGCAGCGTGTATTGTCACTTCACTATGAAGACTAGTTGAATAGTTCTCTCTGACCGAGATGGGGAATAATGGATCGCAAAGACTTCCTTTCTGCAGTATCCCTATGCCTCTACGCTCACTTCACTCATTTTGCTCCGTACATAGTCACTTGTTGAAATCTCTAGAAAGACAAATACTCCGTATTTGGGAACAGAGGGAGGATTTTACTCCGTATTTGGGAACAAAGGGAGTATCACCGTATGGAGGGAACAGAGGAAGCTTGAAATATGGACATGTCAATGCGAGGGAGTAAGCCCCATGCATGCATGCAACATGCAACACTCACAGGTACACATGGACGCACGCAACACTCATGCACCCATGCGGCACACAACACACGACGCAAACATACACACTCACGCTCAAGTGCTCAACCTACTCCCTACGTCCGTGAAAGACTGTACATTTAGAGATTTACACATTGACCAGGGCATAATTAACGCCCAAAAGTAGCAGACTTATGTGTGCATGCGACCATTGAGAGAAGAAGATTAAATGAAGGTCGTTGCATGCTGTAATTAAGGATAGACATGTAGCCTATACCTAGAGCACAAGTTGGTGCATTAGTCAATCAATATCGATTTAGATTAAAGGCTAAATGCATTGGAAGTGTAGGTGTACCACACTCTTTGTTTTTTAGCTGATTTCTTTGCTCTGCCAACTGACATGTGGGACCCAGAAACCAGGTGACAATTTAACCAGTTAACAAAGTGCCACATCGACTATGTGGCTGATCAGTAGTGTGCAATACGGTGCTCTATGATGAGCTAGTGATCGTATAATCACCGCAAAACTATATATAGTGACCGTAAAGAGCGTATTGTTACATATGTTGACCGCCAGTCTATTTTTCTTGTTTCAAATTAAGCCATATTAACCGGAAAAGACGTAGTATGGACTAGTACTAGTACTGCTTTGATGTGTCCCGTCAACTCGCCGAACGAGGAGAAGCTTGCTTACTACGCCTCTCCCTTGCCCACATGCGCGGTGGTTCGCAGGACGAGGAGAGGGTTTTGACTACAATGCCCTCTCCCTCTCCCTCACCCTCGCACTCGTGGTGGACGCGCAACAGTTCAATCGGTGTCAGATTGCCAGAAGAAAATTTTACTGTAGTATCATCATTGTTGGACCTTCCGAAGAGGCGAAGAGCCAAGTGCAAGGTTCACACGAGTACGAACTATTGAACCTCCCGAAGAGGCAAAGAGCCAAGTGCAAGGTTTTATAGGAGTTATCGTCCTAGTAGGAGTGTACTACAACTATAGCGAACGATGCTACTGTATGATGCCGCCACGTCAGGTATATCCAAAGTTGTGCCACCTTTTTTTCTCAAAGAGCGTGTTGGAGCCCGTGCAACAACCACACAAGTTGCATGTACACATAACACATTTACCAGTAATAAATTCATAAGGACAAATGCCAAGTATGCCACACAAGTTCATGTCCAATTCATGTGATAAATTTGTGCACGACTAGTCTACATATATTCATAGCGGTACCGTTCACAATTTACCGTACTTCACTTACACGTTATAGATGGGCTACATGTCCTCCTCCAGGTTCCAGTCCCAGGTGTTCTTCATGGATGGCACGATCCATAGCGGTGGGCAACAGGAATCATTGTCGCAGCTTTCTAGTCCGGTTTCACACGATGGAGACTCATCCAAGCTGAAGCGGCATCAATCAGGGATAGTGTATCCCAGCATGTCGTTCATCCGGTGGTGCGCACTGAAGACACAGCCATGCTTCATGAACAACATGCCTTCTGTGTCGTGCACGGAAGGTGGCATCCGCTTCACAATGGGGTAGTTGTCCCCAATGAAAAGCGAGTACTCTCCAAGAGTGTTCCTCGGCACCCACGTAGCATCACGGGGGTCGAACTCGGCGCCATTCATCTGGTACACGCGGCATCTCAGATCTGGACACATGGTGACGTACATAGTCAAGGTCCATGCATAATAATGTTGTGCTCAAATATGGTGGTCAGTAATACTGTGCAGCAAATAGTACTACTCTGGTATAGAGGAAGTAAAATAACCGGCTTATTATATATAGCCACTCTTGGCTACATGGATGAGATAGTAAGACATGGAAAAACAAAAATGGTGGCAGTTAGTGGGTTCAAGTCTTCAAGGGCCTAGCTAGCTATACGCGTCGTCCAAGGTAAAAAGTACTCCTACTAGTACTAGTAAGTAGAGTACTAGTACAAAAATGAAAGAGAAGGCGAGAGGGTTAAAAATGGAATACATGGGTAGATGGTGACGGTCCGATCATGGTAGATTGTGTGACCATGTTGCACATCAGTGGTACCATGGGTAACGACTACTAAGATAGTTGATCCCAATATGCCAAAGTCAGCTACAAGGTTCCAGGTTAGACCGAATCGCGGATGCAAATGCACATCCAGGATCAGCGATCTTATTTTGATTTGGGGATGACTGGTCCCTGCAAAATAATGGAGTACCGTTAGGGATGCAAATGATGGTTTGTGCATTCCGTTTGTAATCTCCCATACCGTAGGATGGCAACCAGATGAAAGAAGTCGCCTAGCTTGTCACCGCGAAGATGCGGCCTAGATGGCACACGGCATCTTCGAACATGTAGGGGTACAAATCTGCCGCCGCCAACATGCGCCAGCCTCTGCCGTTACTGCCTCTTGCATTGATGGCAATCCTTATGTCGAACACCGCGGTGAGAGAGTAATCGTCGTAGCCATGTTGCTTTGTCGGCGGGTCCGCAATTGCTATCTTCTTCAATCTCATCTAGGCATCATCATACGTATTCAAACCCAGCCAGTCCGGAAGGCCGATCCCAATGGTGGAGAAGGGGTCTACCAGAATGGCCGCACTGCTGTGGATGCTGTGCAAAATGATGGTGGTATCCGGCCGGAGGTATGCAAGCCAATCTTCGTTGGCACCGACCCAGACCTTTATATAAGATGGTGGGCAGCGGAGAAATTACAGGATAGAAATGGAATAACTAATACTACATGATCAAATTCCATGACTGACCTGCTCATCGGACAAAATCCGACTACCTCCCAACGTCGGGAACTCTAGCGGAGTCAACGTGCAACCATGGCCAGGGAGCGGTGGACTGTTCGAAGGATTGTCCCATAGAAGAACCTTCTCCTCGAGGATGCATGGAAGACCAACAAGCATGGCCTTTTCCCAATCTTGTTTAAGCACCGTCTTGAAAAAGTTTGTGCAGGAAGCACTGAGTCTTGCGGCAGTGAGGACGTCGGAGCGGCGTGCGATTTCTCCCAGAGGATCGTCGTCCAAGGTATCCTAGCCCCGACGAGGAGGAGAACCGCCTGGCGAGTGCATGGGAGCAGCGACGAACTGCCTTCTCTTCAGGGGGAGGGGAACTGTCGAGGAGGAGATAAGAGCGTAGTAACCGCAGGGCCTTGTCCCTTCCAACTGTAGATCGTTCCTTAGCGGAGGGGTGAGGCTATTATTTACTACTAGTACTAGCATTATGGGACGTTATGGGATTGCATTATACTATAAATAATAGCACTAGTAAGAAATTTTTGGCACTAGCTAATACTTTTTGGCGTGGATTAAGAAATTTTGGGTATGTGACGGTGTCCTGGACTAGGGGTACTCACCATGTCATCTCCCGATCTGTTAGATTGGGCCGAGGACCCCCATGGCCGTATACTCACGGGCCAGTTCGGACAGCTGCCGCATACAAGGAAGATTCCACAAGACTTGGCGATCAAGACAAGGACTTCTCCCCACCGGCGTATTCGGCTAGGACTCTTGTTATCCTAGGCCTCTGGTGCATTATATAAACCGAGGCCAGGCTAGTCGATAGACGATATCCATCATACAACAATCATACCATAGGCTAGCTTCTAGGGTTTAGCCTCCTTGATCTCGTGGTAGATCTACTCTTGTACTACCCATATCATCAATACTAATCAAGCAGGAGTAGGGTATTACCTCCATCGAGAGGGCCCGAACCTGGGTAAAAACATCGTGTCCCTTCTCTCCTGTTACCATCCGGCCTTGACGCACAGTTCGGGACCCCCTACCCGAGATCCGCCGGTTTTGACACCGACATTGGTGCTTTCATTGAGAGTTCCGCTGTGTGATCGACAAAAGGATCGATGGCTCACCTGCAGATCAACTGCGACTTCGGCATCTTCGTCACCTTGGTTCGACCAAGAATTGCACCCCGTGTTCGGATCACCATGTTGGGACGAGGGCCTTCATCAAACATCAACTCCGATCTCTATCAAGATCACGGAGGAATCATCCATGGAGCTCGGGGGCTCAACGTCAACATTGCCCTCAAGCGACTGTGCTGTTCTTCTGGACAGCGAACTCGTATCTGCTGCCACCACCTCCTCGAGTATCGCTTTGGTGGAATTGTGCGGAATTGAGTCTACAACAACCCTGGAAAATTTCGTCGAGTTCCGATGGAGGAATCTCTGGCAATCCACGATATACCGGAGCCCTGTCAAATCTGGACGGGAATTTGGATGTGTTTAGGGCGTGGTGTCCAGCTTCTAGCTCGGGCGTCCTTTGGAAGATCCAACCGTTGATCGCCTGCGGAATTCCTGTATCTACCACCTCTCAAAATTTCAGCTCGATCCAACCGTCCAAACTCCGGGAACCTTCCGATTAGTGCATCACTTTTCAGATATGTTTTTTGCGTGAAAACGAATCTGACCCGAGTTCATCTTTTCTATGAACGGGATTTCGTACATCCCTTTTGAAGGAAGTTTTGTATGCGGTATTGTGTTTTGTTCCCGAACACATCCCACTAACTTTAAGATCTTTTGAACAAGATCTTCAACATCATGCTGGTGTCAAACTAGTCCGGCAATATTACTCCACGGCTGCCGACCTGCGCTAAGACACGGCGTCACTTTGTTGAGCGGAGCTCAACTTCTTCGGATTATCATCTCGGCAAGCCGAACAAGAGTCCGGCATCGTGAAGGATAAATCATCACCAACATCGCCGCCCCACGGATTACACGGAGCGGGCATACCGGCATCGCTGCACGGTTGCTTCATCAAGCCGGCATCAACCACGTCATGACCTGCATCGACAGGGCCGCACTATCGCTTCTTCAAGCTGGTGTCCATCATGCCGACCTACTTCGACTCATCGGCTGACATCGGGGCTTCGACATCTCGGCTGGACCGGGGGCTTCGCCATCTCTTCATCAACCTACTCCGGACACTTCGGCGTCACTAGCCGACCAGCTCCGTCACATTAGCTGGGCCAAGGGCTTTGCCTTGGCGAGCCAACCTTTACCAGCATTGCCATGCCGTCGTTTTATCGCCCATCAAGCAATGGGTGTGCGGAGCGAGTCCCAATTTTGGGAATCACCTTCCTTCGGATTGCTACAACAAATAAACCAGGTGCTATCAATCCCTAATATTTTTTGCTTGTTTGGGTTCATTTTTCCCAAGGAATTATTACTCTGGTTTGTCCATCATATGTACACAGGTCTATTAAATGGTGGCCGCATTCACGACAGTCGCATGGCGGTTCGGTCAGTTTCCGTACATAGTCCGGCGAACGCCGCATCCGGAGCTCGGACCGACCTGCGAATTCAGCCTTTGTCATGCCTTTACCGCATCACGCCGACGCCCTGCATCGACATTGACTTCGGGGCCAGGCCATATTTCTTTTATTACTCACTTTGCATAAATTATTTATTATGCAACGATTTATTATAATAATTATTATTACTATTATCTCCCGTTTGCACTATTTTTGTGCACAGGAAAATGATCCGGGGACTTCGGCGTCACTCTGCCGGTCTGCATCGACCATGCTATGTCACCACTTCGGCGTGTCGAGCTCTCCGCTCCGCCACCTCGGGACCGGCTTGTGGGATAGAACCTTGTCCCGCATCAAGCTCGGACTGCGAACACATTAACCAGCTAAGTCGCTTTCATGGTCAAAGCTTTAATTTCTAACTTGTGTTCGGTTCAACCAAGCGTTATATTTTTTTGGAAAAAAATTGCTTGTAATTTTTTCCCTTGTCCAAACTTTGTTTGTGACGCATAAATTCAAATACCCCGTTTACTTGGGGGCTTCCTTTATGAAGCTTTTTCTGTTGCATATGATTATACTTGTACGGCTTCATTCCTTGTTCGTGTATTATGCCACAATATGCACCATATTGACTTAAGCGATTTGCAAGCTGGGTTGCCTCGCTCCTGTGTTTACCCCTACGTTCCCGATTGTTCGGCTAGGGAGTAAAGGGAGCACCTCTGCGATTGTCACGATCGGGTCGCCCAAGCCGGACCTCAGACTGGGTGAAGCCGAAAGCTAGCGCTCTTATAGTTTTCAATGATGGTCGGCACACAACGGAACTCAAGAGTACAAAAAATCTATTGCACAAGTCTCATAATAACAATGAGCACCGAAGAAAGGTATCGGTGGGCGTACTATTTTCTTCGAAGTTGCTTCTTACACTTTGCAGTAATATAACATAAGTTCCCTGAGCGCGCTTTGTCTGTTACAGCCTTATGGCCTGATTGCCTGGTTATTGGAAACATCGTCGATATTCTCGACCGATGGAGTACATAACACTTTTCGGTCCTTAACCGGAGAGGGAGAAGCCGACGGTCGGTTAAGACGCGTTTAAAGTTCGGTTGAACATAGATATGATATAAGTACTTTGGTACATGCAATCATTCTCCTACCCAAGTCACTTGGGGGCTCTTAAGTTTATTTGAGCCATTTTATAATAAGTGTTCTTCTTCTTAGTCGTTGCAAAGTTTTATTATTATTATTTATCACTCCTTTTTTCGACACGAGTGTGCGGTCACTAGCCGGGGAGCCTAATTTCTCTCTCAAAACCGCTAGAGTTTAGTTTGCTAAACTGGCCTGATGAGAAGTACTCCGCCTTCGGGATGGGAGGTTGAAGCCGTAGGCTGACCCGCTCGAAGTCTTGAGATAGGATGTATCATGTTAAAGCACGGCAGAAGCACTTCTTTTTTCTAAGACCAATTTTCGGATTGACACCGAACACTTGATATTGTTCGGACGTCATGTTTTTACTGACATTTCTTGGTTTTCCAAGCTTTTTGGCACTTTTAAACTATTTTTGCTTTTCCAGCATTAGTCTCGCAGTGCAACGCCGGACACCTTTTAGGGATTCGGCAAAAACATTCTCAGATATTGCTATATATGCATCGGTTTCGAATTGTGTCTTCGGTCAATAGTTGGGTTGCCCGGCTCCTGCACTTGCTTCCTATGTTCCGTTTTGTTCGGCTAGGCGTGCAAAGGGAGAACCACTTCGATTGTGCTTCCAGCTCACATGGTTAAGCACCTCAGTGGAGAAAGCCGAAAACTGACTGTCACAATAAGCGTAAACTGGTCAGCGATCCGATGACTATGTTAAATAACATGCCATTCATAACATTGGTCGAAGTGTTTACGGCTTGACCTCGACTGTCGCCGAACACTACCGGGGGCTATTAACTAGCCTCCCAAACTAAATCCTCGATATTTTGCTCTTACATTGGAGCTGAGGTTTTATGATCATGCTTAGCATGACAACCCAAAGAAAGGAACCGATAGCAGGACTATTTTCTTTGGAAGACATTTCTTCTGTTAAACAGTAATATAACATATCTCTCCGCGTACCTTTGTTTATAAAACCGTATGGCCAGATTGCCTTGTTTGTCGTAAATCTTTGCCCTCATAAAGGCTTTATGAAGTAAGACAAACACTCCTCAGCTACTGGCCGAGGAGGTGGAAGCCGATGGTCGGTCAACAAAGTTTTGTACAATGCGGATCCGAGCATTAAATGACGTAAAGTACTTGGATACATAGAGTCATTACACACAATTTGTGATTTTACTATGGATATCAATCCTTAATTCGGCCACCCATGCCCGCATTAAGGCTCTGGGGCTACTGGGCTTCGGGCTTATTATTTAAACATATTAAAGGGGCACATCGATCCCCTGATCTGGTGTTGCCACCCGACCAATGTCTCGGGGGCTACTGCATTGCATGTCCAATGCAGAAAATTTTATGTGCAATATAGTTTCCGAGGAGATTTTGATCCTCAGGTTGGTCGACCGCACCCAACCTGAGTCTCGAGGACTGAGCACGCCGCTTTTAGTGTCCCGAAGTATTCTGCCGAGCTAGGACTTGATCTCAGGCCGATTTTGCAATTCGACCTGAGTCTCAACGGCTACTGGGATCAGCGGTCTTATGTCATCCTTCATGTGCATCTCGGGTTTTCGACCGATACCCACCTTGAGGGCTACTGGCTATATATCTCGGCAGAGAATAAATTGCACCAATCAAAAATATTGACAAAAATCGGCCCACATTCGGGGTGGTGCACCACCTCGGAAGCAGTCCGGCATAAAGCTCGGGCGCTAGTGGCTGGCTCCATAGAGGGCATTTCCGGCATTAAGCTCGGCTAAACTCCTTCAAACTTCTTTGAACCAAGGTGATTTACGACACCTCGGATACAGTCCGGCGTTGGAGCTCGGATACACTGTCCGGCGTTGGAGCTCAGATACATTCCGGCATTAGAGCTGGGAAGCGGTCCGGCGTTGGTGCTCGGCTGCAAAAGATACCTCGAATGCAATCCGGCGTTGGAGCTCGGACGCAAGAGGACACTGCCTCCCGGGAACAACTTCAAACCCGAGGTGTGGCATAAAAATAAACAAGGCATTGAGAAAGGCCGGAAACTTAAAGGGGCTCCTCGGATACCCGACGTGTAAACCCGTCGAATGCATTTTGGTGATCCTCAAGATCGAAGATAAAGAATATTTGTTGAACCAGATTTCAAGACCGGCAACCGAAGATGAAGAACAGTTCGGAAGAATCAAGGAGCGTCCCTAACTTGAAAACCGGTTCAGGGGGCTACTGACGGTGTCCTGGACTAGGGGGTACTCACCATGTCATCTCCTGATCTGTTAGATTGGGCCGAGGACCCCCATGGACGTATACTCATGGGCCAGTTCGGACAGCTGCCGCATACAAGGAAGATTCCACAAGACTTGGCAATCAAGACAAGGACTTCTCCCCACCGGCGTATTCGGCTAGGACTCTTGTTATCCTAGGCCTCTGGTGTATTATATAAACCGAGGCCAGGCTAGTCGATAGAGGATATCCATCATACAACAATCATACCATAGGCTAGCTTCTAGGGTTTAGCCTCCTTGATCTCGTGGTAGATCTACTCTTGTACTACCCATATCATCAATATTAATCAAGCAGGAGTAGGGTATTACCTCCATCGAGAGGGCCCGAACCTGGGTAAAAACACCGTGTCCCTTGTCTCCTGTTACCATCCGGCCTTGACGCACAGTTCGGGACCCCCTACCCGAGATCCGTCGGTTTTGACACCGACAGTATGTTTTTGCTATTTTTTGTACACGCCAACTAGTGTCAAAAAACATTTACATTATGTGATGGATGAGTACGTACTCGTACTGTAGCAGTACTGGTACTACTTTCTCAACTAGTAGTGCAATGTACTGTACTTCTAGTATAGTGCGCCAGTTTTGAACTCTTGAATCTCAGGGCCAAGGAGCTACAGTTGGAAGTGTAAGGTACTACTGTTCTCTAGAACCATTGATGTACTATCAATGTAGGGAAATTACACCTGCGTAGTGGCCTAGTGGGTACTCTCGGTGCTCTATCCAGGCGCTCCTCTCACGTAGCTGGCCTACTCAGTCGCTCCTCTCACGCACACACTAGAAGCATGTTTATCAGCGACGGTTACTATGGGGGCAGAACATTTGGGTTATTTGATACAGCGAGACTAGGCTTTTCTCTTCCATTTGTGGAGGTGTAATGGATCTCGTCGAACTTTATTAGTACTTCCTTCTTTATGAATGAGATGAAGCAAAGCTTTTGCCTCCGTTTCAAAAAAACACGTCAAGAGGAATTTCTTTTATAGTAGAGCCGGTAATGGAGTGAAGTCCATGCGTGCAACGCCACAAGCTACAGAGTAGTAGTAGAGCACTTTACATATAGAGCCATATTGCATAGTTCCCAATGCCCCGCCAGGCTTTTCCGGCTCCTCGGGCTTAATTGGGAGGTGCTAGTTTAAATATGCTACTAGCTGATGAGGAAGCTGCAAGCGAGGTGCGGCTAGGGCGAGCACGCGAGCCACGAGATGTTGGGAAGGAAACCCTGTTCACGTGGCTAGGCTATCCAGTGCACCCAGATTGTGGTGCCGCATGTCCGTTTGACTTAAAAACTCAAACTACCCGTGTAAAATATTGGCTCGCAGCGAAGTTACTATTTAAAAAAAGGCCGCCATGCATTCGAACCCACAAAATGAGGTACACACTCCCGCGACCACTAGTAGTACTCGTTGGAGTACAAAGCAACCTAGAATCGCCTTTTGTCGTTAGTAGTACATTGTTCCTTACAAGAAACCCCTAATAATGCAAGAAACCACTGATAATGCCAAGAAATTACTACCACTTGCATATGTGGAAGACTTAAGACAAGACTACCTTATCAACCATTGTACATGCTCTTACCAACCAGCCCTACCAAGAAACGACTACTCTACAAATGTTGTTATAGGCACGTTTCAACCCATGGCCCTGTTTGGATACATTTGTTGTCAATCTAACCCTACCATCCAAACACCACTTTGGTTAGAGTTAGTTCAGCGTTAGAATCTAACTCTAACCTCTGACTTAGAGTATCCAAATAGGGCCCATGTCGCCCATTAAGTCAACACCTTCTATTCGACCGGGCGTTATGACTTGTGGGACCTACATGTCAGTCTGCACAAAAATCCACGAGTGACCTCCTACCTCTGGCCCATCCACCTAGTCATCCTCAGCCATGGGACGGAGCTACCGTCACCGGCAGAAGGCGAGGTCAAAACTGCCGGCGGTGCGGAGCCCATCTTGCGGCATCCCGGATGCCAGCTCCGTCCAGCGCTCGCGGCCGCTAGCTAGCCAAGATAGCTCCATCCAGCTGCTTGTCTACAAGGTTTGCTAGCTAGATTGTCACGTCGGCGCGGCGGCTTGCTCGCGCGCACCGCGCTAAGGCCAGCCATCTGGCTCGAGCGAAGGCCAGCGTGGCGGCTTGCTCGCTTGTGAGTCATGCTCGGGCCAGCCTGCCAAACCGTGCGGAGGCCAGCGCGGCGTCCGGCCCGTCCGGTAGAGCGGCGACCAACTTGCTCATCACCGGCGCCACCGACGAACACACATCAGTACTGTTTGAAGTAATGTTCAAGAAAAATAATGATTTGAGGGGAACAACAGGATAGAAGGTCAGATGTGGGTCCCTCGTGTCAACGGTCAAACAAAATGTGTTTGTTTAAGCTGCCTCGTCAGCACGGACGTGTGGGCCAACCCAGTCATAAATGGGTTTAAACTAACCTAATCGGCACTCCCTCTGTCCCTTAATATAAGATGTTTTTGCAGGATAAACTAGCTTGCAAAAACGTCTTACATTGTGGGACGGAGAGAGTACTAGGTAGTAGTTTTTGGCGTGGATTAATAAATTTTGGGTATGTTTTTGCTACTTTTTGTACAATATATTCTTCCTAGGGCTGGTTGAAAGTGGTAGTTTTGTTGTTAATTACTCTACATATTGTAAGTAGGAGTGCAAGTTAAGCTTTGGAAGCCAATAAGCAAGGCTAGTTACATAGTGCAGATGTGTACATGTTTGAAAGTAAATATCAACCATGAGTGACTAATATCTTGATGGAAAACTCGAAACTATGGAATACTAGGAAAAAATGCATGGTTGGAAATACTAGCAATGTTCATGTGCGTTGCAACAAATCATAATTAGAATAATACTTATTCACAAACTTGATACAAAACACTCTAATTTTGATATACATATATCACTAGAGACATATTATATTTCAATTAGAATATATTCCTTTGGCTGTTTTGGCAAGGTCGAGGAGGGATGTGGTTGGTTTTAAGATACTCATTATGGGTTTTTCTGCAAATTGGTAGACAAGTGGGACGTTGGTGAGAAAAGGCAACAACTTACCTCACAGTCGTTAGATGTAGATCTAATGGTCACAAACGATAGATGGCAGACACACCATCATCACCAACTTAGTCTTCTGTAGGAGTTCTAGCAAGATCTGTGCATTGCATGGAACATCAAGATGCATTTTTTTTGTAAAACACTTGTTGTGATTGACCCATGCGGGAGTAATCCCATGTGTAAAAACTAATGATATCCCAAGAAATAGGAGATAAGGTGAAGAGGAGTGGGGCGTGGTGGTGATTGGTGGTCGAACTAAGCGGAGGCATGGGGATTGACGACGCCGGCAGCGGCCACCAAGCCAGTTTGTTCTAGAGGCTTCCTTTCTTAATTTTTCAATAATGAGGTTGTTGGAGATAAGGATGAACAAGGGAAGGCCTTGTCTGCAAATGTGGAGAGGGGTGCGGGTATCTTCTAGTTTAATTTCCATCCATCAGATATAGATCGAACGGTCTATATTGCAAGATGGCACGCGTACCATCATCACCAACTCAGTTTTTTATAAGTGAAGAAATATAAGTATGGAGATACAAACGTATTATCAATACTTGTTTCCGTAAACTAGCATCGACATTCTATTCAACGCCTCAGCATGTGGGGCCTTAGCACAATGACTTCTCGACTATGTAAAACAAAGGTTTTCCCGTCGACGATAAGGAGGGGGTGATGGCGGCGCGCTTTTTGGCTTGCTCTAGTCCTAGTAGTCATACTAGGTGGTCTAAGCATGTATATATTTATTCTTTTTCACGTCTCGTGTTCGCCGTACTGCCACGACTGTTGATGAATAAACGGTAAGTTATTCACGGGGAAACCCTTGTTGAGCGTGTTTGTGTGAGAATGTGTGTGTGTGTGTGCGTGTGCGTGTGTGATATATCTAGAGACTGAGGCAATGATAACAGATTCTTTGTGTCTATGTCTGTGGAGGATAGAGAGAGACATGTACATGGGGCTTTGTGTTGTGTAACATGGAGACACATATACATAATTAGAGAGTGAGTGTGTGAGATACACATGCGGATATTGGGAGAGATGAGGATCTAGATTAATGGGTGTTTGTAGGTGTCTGTGTGTATTTGTGTGCGCGTTTGTGTGTGAGAGGGAGTGTGTGTATGTGGAGTAGAGAGACCACTAATGATGTAAACCTAGTATAAGGGAAGGGGGAATGGCGTGACATGTGTAGTAGGGGGATAGCATGGGTGCGGGCAGGGGGAGCAGACTATTTGGAAGAGACATCGAGTGTGTGTGGGAGAGGGGTGTGAGAGCGAGAGAGAGAGAGAAAGAGAGCTAGCGACAGAGAGAGAGAGAGAGAGAGAGAGAGAGAGAGAGAGAGAGAGAGAGAGATAGGAAGAGAGGGGGAGAGAGAGGGGGCGTTTGTGTCCATAAATGGCGTATAGATAGGGAGACAATGTTGATGTTGTTTGAAATTGGCCTATGTACGGAGATTCAAGGGAAGCAAGTCATCGTGTGTGTGATAGGGACTTCATGAGAGATCTAGAATAGATGGTGTAGAGAACAATGTGCGAGATTGAGAACAATGATACATTAGGGAGCTATGGAAAGAGTCACGACATATATGTATAGAGGGAAGGAGCTGGGGCGGGTCCGCATGTGGGAGAGATAGAAAGAGGAGAGTGGTGCACAAGGAGAAAAAGTGTGCTTGTTTGTAGTGGGGGTGGTGTGTGAGGTGAGTGTGCAAGAACCACATAACTAGGGAGATAGACATTTGGGGGCGACGTTTTGCGTGTATGGGAAAGATACACTCTAATAGTGCATGTGCTTGGGAAAGAGAGATGCCGGGAGACCTAGCTAGAGAGTGGGAGAAGAGATGTGTGCATGCCCAAGAGACAAAGCGATAGAGACCTATAATTGGGGTCTGTACTTTAGAAGAGAGAGGAGTGTTAATGTGCTCGTGTTTTGCTATTTGGGGGAGAGAACGACTTCTCTCTGTGTGTGTGTGTGGGGGGGGGGGGGTTGGCTTCAGCTAAAGAGTGAGGTGTCTATATTTGAGGGACTTTAGCGTAATTGAGATTTACATGGTCAATAGTGTGTGCACTCATGGTTGATCAATTTGTTTCATAGTTTGGACTATGAGATAATGGTACTTTTGAACATGCGTGATATACCTTGATGTACCAGAATTACAAACCTAAGATTGGAATTTTGGAATTCGACTCCATTTGCTTTTGTAATTCATTTAAATGGAGGTACATTTTTTAAGCCAAGATTTCGTGATTTAAAATTCATATATCAAACCTAGAGACATACACATACGGTCATGCTCAAACTTTAAAATCATCCACTTTATTCATACACATACACATTTTTGCTTTGGTCATCATATTTAGGAAAAACACATTTGGAATTTCATTTGAATTGGACCGTATGATGGTATTTGCTTGTAGTAGCTCAATGATCCATATTTGAATTGAATGGACAATCTAAGTTTTGAGTTGGAGACATTGATTTTCAAAACTTGCACTTATTTTTGCGTGCAAAACAAACAAATTCTCGGCCATGATATCATAGTCGGCCGTACAAGAGCAGAATATAATTTCAGGCGCCAAAAGCTTTCAAACATCCCGCTCACATCGAAATATCTCGCGCCTAAAAGTTTAGCCCTGCGATATTCCTGTTTTACCCCTGCCACATGAACGGAAAAGGGCTGCTTTGGTAACTCCATTGTTTTCCCCTCTTTGCCCCCAACATTCTTCCCTAGAGCCCCTCCCCTTCCCCTCCCCGACCCCCCGCCCCCAACCACGGCAAGCCGCTGAATCTAGTCCTCCACCGCAGCGGTGGACCTCACACCCCGACGGATCTACCTTCCGCACCTTGGAACCCCAACTGCCAACTCACCACTTCACCGGAGCCGCTTCAGCGACTGGCTTGTCCACCGCTCCAGATCTCCTTGAGCGCCATCATGGTCCACCGCACCGGATCTGCTTAACCGGCGCCCTCGTCCACCACAGTGTAAGCCCTTCACTGACTCCCTCGTCCGCCCCTTCGCTGGCCCTTCGTACAAGCCCTCGTCCGCCGCAACAGATCCACCTCACCGAAAGCACTGTACAACACGCCTGCCGAAGCCTTCGTCCACTGCACCGGACCCGCTCCACAGACACCATATTCAACTCCACCGACCCTGCTTTACCGACACCGCAGCCTCATCAGGTTATTTTGATTTGTACTCCTTTTGTTTTTCTCTTTATCGTGCAACTGTTCACTTACCACAGATGAGCTTTCTTGTATGTCGATAGGCGCCACAATCGTAGCACTGGAGCCGCTTCAGCGACGGCGATAGCCGACCCAAACTCAACCGCAACACGAGCACCATCGACGATCCTTAGCTATCAAGTATGACAACGATACCCATACGCCGCCGAGAATCAGGTGCTATTATCCAACGACCGGCGCCTACGTTCACTTTCTTAGCATACTGCACCTTTGAATTTCTTCAGGGCATCATTCAGTTTTTCATGAGACGCATTATTCTGCTTGCACCTGTAGGGCCATACTTCTGGCAGTGAACATGTTGTGCTAAATTACATACTAGTGCACATATAGTTAATATGCTTTAGTTTTGTCCTAAGTATTATTGTACTTCCTAGATATCACTGCCTACTATTTTACTTCTTGAATGCTATATTTATGATAATAGTGTTGTTCTGATGCCACCTGTTGGTTCCATCAGACTGCTTATTGTTCTCTATGCTTAATTACACATAAGCAAACTAGCATGTGGTTCCGCTGCTTTTTGTTTGTTTTACCCTACATTTTCTGATGCTAGCTATTACATCACTGCTCCGAGCCTCTGTTCATTACTTGTTTGTGTGTTCTTGATCTTCCCAAGTTGCATGACTAATTTGATGCTTCTATTAATTATGGAGCTGCCAACCCCATCAAGCAAAATATTTGTTCTCTTGGGGCTGGCACCTCGAACAAGCATACAAATAGAGGGAAGCACATATATTGTCATGTATGCACACACCCTTGTTTCATTAGTTTAGATGAACCATTGATGATCAATTCGGACCAGTGCATGCGATTAAAATTAATTTTACCTAAATAGAGGGTGCAGAATAAACTACAACAACTAGATATGCAACCACGTGATGCTAACGATATCTTCAAAGAACATTGCAACAACAGCGAGGCTTCAAAACAACATATGGTAATACGGTGTGTTTTAGTACATGTGAAATGTAATGCGAGTGGGCTGCTTTCTTGGCTCTTGCCCTCAACCTGTAATCCTACAGAATTACAAATAGTTCAGTTGTCTGCTTTGCTGTATTGCTTGATTCGAATGCTTGTTTGTTGTTACGCTATACTTGAGTTGGCCAATATGTGAGCAGTGCCTGCTGTACTATCGCAAAGAAATGCATGCCTAGTTCATTTGAGTCCTGAACTTTTCCTCCGAACTTCATCACAAGACTGTCTTTGTAGTTTATATGGGGCCACACTGTTAAGTGCTTTCTCAGATTATTTCAACTGCTTAGATGCCTTGGCAACTTAAATATAGCGGTGGTACACTCCCTTTCAACTTTCATCTTACCATTTTAATTTCTTTTCGGCTGATGCTGCTTTGAACCATTTAAATATAGGTTGCCATGCTCGGCAATAATTCATATGTCATTTACCAATTAAGCTTACTGCCTGGATCATGCGATAACTATCTCTTACTTATGTCCAGCAGAAACCTTTCAGGATGCCGTTCACACTAGGACACAATGTACAACCCCAGAATCTATTTGTGGAAGCGGTGCGCCATCCATGTTACCAGATGGTAGCAGTTCAGAGGCAACACCGCCGGAGAGCAGTCTGAGCATAGATATTATAGTTCTTGAGGCTCTACTAGAGGCAGAAAGAGATGGTGTGTGTTGGTGTCAAAACCGGCGGATCTCGGGTAGGGGTCCCGAACTGTGCGTCTAGGTGGATGGTAGCAGGAGACAAGGGACACGATGTTTTTACCCAGGTCCGGGCCCTCTCGATGGAGGTAAAACCCTACTCCTGCTTGATTGATATTGATGATATGGGTATTACAAGAGTTGATCTACCACAAGATCGAAGAGGCTAAACCCTAGAAGCTAGCCTATGGTATGATTGTTGTATATCGTGTCCTACGGACTAAACCCTCCGGTTTATATAGACACTGGAGGGGGCTAGGATTACACAGAGTCGGTTACAAGGAAGGAGATCTACATATCCGTATTGCCAAGCTTGCCTTCCACGTCAAGGAGAGTCCCATCCGGACACGGGACGAAGTCTTCAATCTTGTATCTTCATAGTCCAATAGTCCGGCTGTCCGTATACCCCCTAATCCAGGACTCCCTTAGTAGCCCCTGAACCAGGCTTCAATGACGATGAGTCCGACGCGCAGATTGTCTTCGGCATTGCAAGGCGGGTTCTTCTCCAAACTCTGAGTACCTGTTAAATAGTGTCCGGCTTCTCGTAAATGTTGTGCTTCTTGGCTTCTGCGTCCAATAATGACCATCTTCCACGTGTCAAGTGAATGTGAGGAGCCAGGGTGTTTTTACATTCACCACCCTAGCTATGTGCATGAACTGTCTATTAAAGAGACGAGGATTCTCAGATTCAAACCACACCATCATCCCTCAGCGAGCATTCATCGGAGCGCGCACGAAAATATCCATTCTAGCATGGCCGGCCAGCGCAGCTCCTCCTCTCGCTCCCGCAGCTCCAAGCCCAGAGATTGGGAGAGGTGTTCCGTCCCGCACAACCAATTAGTGAAGCAGCAGACCCAGGGATTTCTCCCCCCAGCGTATATGGTCCCTGTTCGAGCCGGGCTCGCCACCTATAATGGCAGGGAGCAAGCGGAGAGCTTTCCCAACCCCTCTGAGGGAGAGCGGGTATGCCTTGTCCCTTATTTTTCAAGGGGACTCGGATTTCCAATTCATCCATTTCTCCAAGGGCTCCTAGAGTTCTACGGCCTCTAGTTGCACAACCTCACCCCTGCCTCCATACTGCATATCGCTGGTTACGTAGCCCTTTGCGAACTGTTTTTGGGCTGCGAAGCTCATTTCGTGTTGTGGAAAAAGTTGTTCTGCCTTGTGCCCCGTACACAGAGGGGGTCAATATATCAAGTGGGCGGAGCCGAAGTATGGCGCATCGCCGGGACCGGATACCTATCCGGCACCCCGAAGAAGACGTCCAAAGATTGGCCTTCAGAGTGGTTTTATATGGAGGACGTCCCCCTTCCCGATCCTATTCGGATCGTCCTTCCAGGGTTTGATAATGCTCCCTTGAAGAAGCGCCTGAGCTGGCGGCCACGGAGCCCTCAGGAGGAAGATGATAGAGACGTTCTTTACCTGATGGGCTGGATAAAGGTGTTGGCTCAATCAGGACTGACAATAACCGAGGTTATGTCAATATGCATTATGCGGGGGGTGCAGCCACTTCAATATCGAGGCCACCATATGTGGGATTTCAATGGGGAAGATGATGCCACCCGCTGCGGCCGCAAGGGGCCGGACTCGCTTGCTGCCCTAGCAAAAATCTTGTCGGTCTGTACAAGGGAGAGGAAGAGGAGTTCCTCCGCATCAAACCACAAGATGGATTCTCCATGTACAACCCTCCGAGCTGGGTAGGCCGCCACTTTTTATGCCCACTCATTTCGTATTTCTGCAGTTAAATATTTTACATTGCAATTTCATCGCAGGAGCTGCGTAAGGCTGTAAGGGAGATCAATAGCCTACCTCCACAACTAGAGGATCCTGAGCTGTCCCTCGACCCCGGCCTCAAAGAGGACCTGGACATATTCATGGAGTTGATTGATAGGGTATTCTACCAATTGAGCTGTGATGACGCCATGGTGGCTATTATAGCCGACTACCCTGGGCTACTCCCAGCCTCGCAGGTAAATGAGACCAGAGTCCCGACCTTTGAAAAGGATTTTATTTTACGCACTTCACCTACCGTATACAAACAATGTTTTATAGGGAAGGCCCTTGGGACGCCATGCCAAGCCCGCGGCGATTCGTCGACAAGGGGCTCCAAAGCCGGACAGGCTAAAAAGGAAGGCAGTCCGGACGGAGACGCCGGTGCAGAGGTATGATGCAACACCTCACTCCATGGTTGTCGTCTTTAAAAACATAATAACACCCGTGTTTCCTAAAAGGAAGAACGCTCGCCGGATAATATTTGGAAATGTCGCCGATCACGCTTCTACCAGTCGGGCTCCAGGGCCAGACACAGAGGCAGAAGCTAACATGAGGCACACGCCGGATGCTCCGTCTACGGAGGATGCGGATAAGATATCTGCTACAAATTCCGAAGTGGAGAGCGCCATGAATCATAGGCGTTGCCGAGCCATACTCCATGATCTTGTTTCTCCCAAGAGGCGTT
Organism: Aegilops umbellulata; assembly: GCA_032464435.1. Lineage (NCBI taxonomy): Eukaryota > Viridiplantae > Streptophyta > Magnoliopsida > Poales > Poaceae > Aegilops > Aegilops umbellulata. The sequence goes on along the minus strand of CP136058.1, from coordinate 326,475,266 downwards.
CAATGCATTCGACTCAGGAGATGCGTACATCCATGCTGCTCAAAATGGTCTAGCCAGAGCCACGGACCAGTATGTAAAGGATATACGGGTAAGAAAATTTCATGATTATATATATCAGTAGTCCCTGAGACTTGAAACAGTTAGAGTAACTGATTTAATGATCATGACTTATACAGGTTTTGACCGAGAAGAATACCCGATTATCCCAGGAGCTGGCAGAGTGCAAAGCCCAGATTCAGGCCGCACTTGCCGCAGAAGAGGAGTCCAAGAAGACCCCCGCTGGTAACTATTGGGTTTATGCTGCGAATCGGCAGGTACTAGATATTTGTGCGGCGTGCCTGCGAGTCTAACAATAGCTTTTGCAGATGACTCCGGAGTAAATCCGGAGGCCGTGCCAGGGAATGCGAAACATGCTGAACGATAGCTAAATGCTGGCGAGCGCGTGCTATCGCGCGTCATTGAAGAGAAAAATAATCTCTGAGATGCTAATACCCAGCTGAGCGTGGAACTGAAAGATGTTCGGGCCCAGCTTGCGGACTCCATGAAGGAGAATAAGTGTCTTCGACGCGGCATTTTTAGTAAGTGCTTAAACGAACCCTTGAAAGAGTTCGGCGAAGAGGCCGTCTAATAGAGTCATGTCTGCAGGTATGCTGATGGGTCATCCCGCGGAGGAGATGCCTGTGTCTATGGTTGAACTTCTACCCGAGCTCTCACAACTGCACGAACAAGTTCGGTAGGCGATGCAGGGTATTGTCCAGGCCTTGTGGCCATCCGTCTCCCTGCCAGCCGGCATTGGAGAGCTTGCGGAGAAGCTCAAGGGAGCGCGGCGGCGCTTCCGATTATGGAAGATATGAGTCTGCCGTCAAGGTGCCAGGGAAGCCTGGGCCATGGTGAAGACGCGGTATACCAAGGCTGACCCAAACCACATGGTCGAGGTCGGACCTGTGGGGCCCGATGGGAAAGAGATCCCCGTTAGCTTAGTTTATAGGCAAGTAGAATTAGCCGCAAAGTATTCCCAACAGGATTGTAGGCTAGACAGCCTGTTGGATGGTATAGAAGAGGAATTTAGTCAGTCTAAGTGACTATGTAATTAAAGTGACATATATAATTCCTTCTAGCCGGATTGTAAATCATTTGTCATGGTGGACCTTTTCGCTTCAACCTCGGGACCCGATAGTCCGGAGTGTATCCAAATACCTACTCAGTTATATAAGAACCGGGGTATGCGTGGAAACCAGGCATAGGGGTCATTAGTGCTTCAACAGACAAGTATCCAACTAGTTATGTTATATTACATGGGTAGTAAGAAACATCTTCCAGGGAGAATAGTCCCGTTAAGGGTTCCTTTCCCTGGGTGCGCATGCCCTAAAGTGCATGTCCGAACTGCGAGAAGAGACGCAGGAAAAGCATTTGGGGGCACATATAGAAAATAAATAAAAATCATCTTTTGTTCACCGACCGAATATTCCCTTAAGAACGCTAGCTTTTGGCTTCACCCAGTCTGAGGTACACATCCGGCTGACCCGGTAGTAACAATCGCAGAGGTGCTCCCCTTATGCCCTAGCCGAAATAACGGGAACGTAGGGCATAAATACAAGAGCCAGGCAACCCAGCTTGGCCAAAACTTAAGTCATATCGATGCATATAATGGCGAAGAAAAGGTACGTGCGGAAGAATAACACATGTGCGGGGCATGAAGCCCAGATAAATAATTAAGCTTTTGTGTAAGAAGCCCCCAGGTATAGTGAGCGCAGTTAGCGCGTCAATAGCATGCAAGCAAGGCACAAGTTGGCCCTTGAAGGTTTGGAGAAAAGAAAGAAAGAAAGAAAGGAAGGAAGAAAAGACAGATAATGTATATGCAAAAATGGACAGAGGAAGGAGACAAACATATAGTCCGGCACTAGGCGTAGAATCTTCGGAGCCTGGCTGCGTTCCATGGGTTCGCCTTAAGTCAATTATCTGAAGCATCCCGCAGACGGTATACTCCACCGGTCAGAACTTGGTCAATAATGAAGGGACCTTCCCATTTGGGCTCGATCTTGGTCTTTTTCTTCTCCGGCAGGCGTAGAACTAGTTCGCCAACGTTATAAGTTTTGGCCCGTACTTCTCTACTTTGGTATCTTCGAGCCTGTTGCTGATAGAATGCGGAACGGGCTTTAGCCACGTCGTGCTCCTCCTCTAGGGTGTCCAGACTGTCCTGCCGATCGAGCTCGGCTTCTCTTTCTTCGTACATGCGCACTCGAGGTGAGTCATGAATTATGTCGCAGGGCAGAACCGCCTCAACGCCGTACACCATAAAGAAGGGTGTGTATCCGGTAGTACGATTCGGCGTGGTCCGCAGCCCCCAGAGTACGGAGTCGAGCTCCTCTACCCAGTGCGTGTTAGATTCCTTTAAGGACTGCTGAGGGAGTCCTGGATTAGGGGGTGTCCGGATGGCCGGACTATACCATCAGCCGGACTCCTGGACTATGAAGATACAAGATTGAAGACTTCGTCCCGTGTCCGGATGGGACTTTCCTTGGCATGGAAGGCAAGCTTGGCGATGCGGATATTTAGATCTCCTACCATTGTAACCGACTTTGTGTAACCCTAACCCTCTCCAATGTCTATATAAACTGGAGGGTTTTAGTCCGTAGGACAAGACAACATACAACAATCATACCATAGGCTAGCTTCTAGGGTTTAGCCTCCTTGATCTTGTCGTAGATCTAGTCTTGTACTACCCATATCATCAATATTAATCAAGCAGGACGTAGGGTTTTACCTCCATCGAGAGGGCTCGAACCTGGGTAAAACTTCGTGTCCCTTGTCTCCTGTTACCATCCGCTTAGACACATAGTTCGGGACCCCCTACCCGAGATCCGCCGGTTTTGACACCGACATTGGTGCTTTCATTGAGAGTTCCTCTGTGCCGTCGCAATCAGGAAGGATGCCTCTTCCCGTCTTTAAAGATGGCGTTGTTACTAAGGGAGCCTTGGCTTTCGGCCAAACTCTCTGGCTAGGTGGTTTTCTTATGACCGCCTGTTCGGCTGTTGCGCCGACGGTGACCTCTCGGGTCATCAAAAGCAATCTTCACGTCAGCTCGGAACTCGTTGAGCAGTTAGATCCAATGGAGCTCTCTTCTGTAAACGAGCTCTTGGATCGCATCGCCGCCCTGGGGGTCGCTACAGATTACGACCAAAGTGGGCTTAAACCCGATCTAAGAGAAATTAACTCTCCCCAAGCCACCCATCACGTTGTCGTGGTCGAGGCACAGTGCGGCAATCCTTCATCTATCCTAAGGACTAGCTACGTCCGGATTCCCGATCCCTCCAAGCCGGATACCCGCGGAGGGGAGGACGTAACTCAAGACCTGAACTTAGAATCAGGCAGCGGGCTAGATTCATTGGACAACTTCCAAGAATCCAAACTTCAGAGTTCGGAAACTCCTTTGCCTTTGAGTCTTAGATTGGGAGAGGTTTCGGATTTAATTCCACCCACCCACCCGAACGTAAGCGATCTATCCCAAATCAGGCAAAAGCCCGAAGAAACAGTACATCTTTACTTGGCCAGATTCCTCCTGGTTATGAACAGGATAAAGGACTGCCGTGAGGAAGACGCAATTACAATATTCTGCAATAATTGCACGGACAAGGGAATCCTCAACGCCATAAGTCGTCGTGATATTACACGCTTCGCTGACATGGCGTCCATAGTACAAAAGCACTGTGCGATGGAAAGCGCCTGGAAAACCGAAACAAAGTTTTGGTACAATCCGGCCCTGAATAGAAACCCCGTCTGAAATAAAAGGGTGTATCATCGTCAAACACCCGAGTTAAACACCAAAAAACCAAAACCCTCTACAGGGCGTGGAACCCTACTGGAAGGATGGCTTACCAGACCCTGTAAAATTCATAGTACAGAGGACGCCACACCAACTCACAGCCTTAGAGCATGTTGGATACTCCAGCAGGTGGCCAAAATTGGCGAAGATCTCCTAATTCCGGAGGCCGCAGAAAACCACCTCAGGGACACCAGTACAGTTTTAACAGTCTTCGAGACTTTCGCATCAAATAATATGCGAAAAAAAACACTCCGCAGTCTTGCCGAAGTTTATCAAGTAGCAACAATAAACCCATGGAGTGACACGGCTATTACTTTTAATGCCAGTGATGAACCTAAATTCCGAACAGCTCAAGCACCAGCCGCAGTGGTCCTCAGTCCAATAGTGGACGGCTTTCGCTTCACCAAGGTACTCATGGATGGAGGCAGCGGACTGAACCTCATTTATGAGGAAACCCTTCAAAAAATGGAAATAGGCTGGAACCGCATCGAGCGAAGCAACACAACCTTTTGAGGAATAATCCCCAGTCGGGAAGCGCGCTGTACAGGAAAAATCACACTAGATGTGGTGTTCGGCATGCCGGATAATTACAGGTCCGAAGAGGTCACGTTCCAGGTGGCCCCGTTCAGTAGCGGATACCACGCTCTGCTAGGGCGGGAAGCGTTTACAATCCTCCAAGCAATACCCCATTACGGGTACATGAAGCTCAAGATGCCCGGGCCGAACGGAATTATCACTCTCGCTAGTGATCCGGACATAGCGCTCCGCGCTGAAAACAAGACAGCCGCATTGGCCCTCGAGGCACTATCCGAAGCCATAGCGGCTGAGGAACTGACTACGCTGCGCTCCACGGTAAACACGGACGATGTGATACTCGACAAAAGATCCAAGTCCACCTCATTTAAACCAGCGGACGAAATAGTCAAACTCCAGGTCCATCCAACGGACCCCAATAAAATAGCTTCCATCGGGGCACAATTAAACCCTGATGTAGACGTCGCATTGCGAGAATTCCTACGTGAAAATTGGGACATCTTCGCCTGGCACCCTTCAGACATGCCAGGAATCCCACGCAGGCTAGCCGAACATAGCTTAAATATCCTAAAAGGATTCAAACCTGTCAAACAAGCCCTTCGGCGTTTCTCCAAACCCAAGAGACAGGCCATGCGAGAGGAGCTAGCCAAGCTATTGGAGTCCGGATTCATCAGAGATATAAAACATCCGGACTGGCTAGCAAACTTGGTGATGGTACCAAAGAAGGAAAAATCCTGGCGCCTCTGCGTTGATTTCAAAGACCTTAACAAGGCTTTCCCAAAGGATCCCTTCCCCCTCCCCCGCATCGATCAAATTATCGACGCCACTACAGGACACGATTCGTTGTGTTTCCTCGACGCATACTCCGGCTACCATCAAATCAAGATGGCAGAGTCAGACCAAGCTGCAACGGCATTCATCACACCATACGGCCCATTCTGCTTCAACACAATGCCCTTCAGGCTCAAAAACGCCGGCGCAACATATCAGCGCATGATTCAGACATGTCTGGCAAACCAGATCGGCAAAACAGTGGAGGCATACGTGGATGATGTGGTCGTAAAAACAAGACATGTCGAATCTCTAGTAGATGACTTGAGGCTTACATTTGATAACCTCGGAACATACGACATCAAGCTCAACCCGGAAAAATGGGTTTTCGGCGTTCCAGCCGGAAAGCTCTTGGGCTTCATCGTATCCGGCAGAGGAATTGAAGCAAATCCAGCCAAAATCTGAGCCTTGTCGCAATTGGATATCCCAAAGGACCTCAAACACATACAAAAATTGACCGGATGCGTGGCGGCTCTAAGCTGCTTCATCTCCCGCCTGGGGGAAAAGGCACTACCCCTCTATCGCCTCCTTCAGCGCACCGAACACTTCGAGTGGACGGATGCCGCCACGGCCGGACTCGATGAAATAAAAGCCATATTGGCAACAAACCCAGTCCTGGCCGTGCCAAATATCGGCGAACCAATGCTCTTGTACATTGCAGCAACACACCAGGTTGTTAGCGCAGTGCTCGTCGTCGAACGAGAAATGGACGGACACAAATTCCCCCTTCAAAAGCCGGTCTACTATGTGTCCACGGTCCTCACTATCGACATTCTGGGAACGGGGGTCCCCAGACTTGCCTGCCCGCGGCCTGCGGCGTGGCTCAAATGGGGGCCCAGCACGGCCCATCTTCATCAGCACAGACCCAAGACCCTCGTGAGGGGCCAAGCCTCGCGGGGCGCACGACACGGAGCTTCCTCAGGCACGGCCTCATCAGGCTGGCTCGCGAGGAGGCGGAGAGATCAAGGCGGGGTACCTCATGAGGTGCCCGTGACGCAAGCCATGATGACCAAGGGCGCCCGCCCGCGCAGTGTCCTCCTTTCCTCTTTGGTGCAAAGGGAGCAAGCGCAGGCGAGAGCATCAAGCAAAGGCACCCGTTTCGGTGCAACGAGACCAAGACCAGCCCAATGGCAGGGAGGAAGTCATTGTGGAGCCCAAGCCAGCGTCACCACCAGAGCCTTTGGCAGGCGAGGACCAACTTTAGTCAGGATAAGTGTACCAGATGTTACCCTTGAAAATGGCCAATTGTTGGCGCCCTTCCCGTTCAATATTTGGGAAGAGGCCCAGGGCCTTTGCCTATAAATAGGACTAGCCGCCCCCAGGGTAGAGGTAATCGGCCAATCCAGAAACAAGCTGGGATCGGATCGAGTAGCATCACACACAGATAGAGAGAGAGAAGGGTGACTGAACTCCTCCTAGCAGTTCATCGCCTCAGCCAAGAACAGACCCTCGCGAGGCTGTTCTTGCTTGTATTGCTCATCATCATCAGCCCAAGAGGCAATCCACCGCACCACAAACTAGAGTAGGGTATTACACCACAATGGCGGCCCGAACTAGTATAAACCCTGTGTCTCTTGTGCTGTTCTTTCCATAGCTTAGATCTTAGCGAGGCGGTGGGGTGCAGGTAGGTAGAAGGTGAAATCTTCGTGTGCACCCCAGTGTTCGAACCTCAAGGATCTGCCGGAACCCGAAATCCGACATTTGGCGCGCCAGGTAGGGGTGCACCAGAGTTTTCCCTTCCGCCACCACCACGACCTGCCCCGCGATGAGTAGCGCGTCGCCCGCTCCGGCTGTCGGCGCCAGCACGGGGGCCAGGGGGCTCCGAGCCCTGGCCCCAGCCCTGCAACGGGTACGGTGGCCACACAAGTTCAAGCCAACGATGCCGCCGCGCTACAGCGGCGCAACTGATCCGCTGGCCTTCTTGCTGGCGTACGAGGAGGCCATCCTTGAAGCTGGAGGTGATGATAGGGTCATGGCCAACTGGCTTCCCATGGCCCTCACCGGCGCCCCGCGCGCATGGCTGCTCCACCTACCGACAGCCTTCGTGGCCTCTTGGGAAGAGCTCCGCGGCCTCCTCCTCGCCCACCATGCTACACCAACACCCCCAGTCGTCGCGGCCCTCCTGGGCGGCTCGCAGGCGCCACCTACAAGTCACCACGTCAAGCCGTTCATCCGCCAGGTCAGCGCCGCTTCCACGCGGCAATAGGCTCTCCCGAACCGGGCGGCGCCCAAGGCCGGCCTGACCTTCAGCTCGGAGGACCACCCCTCCAACTCGGCCTGCTCGGGTGTGCTCCCCATGTTGTGCACCCCCACCATCTGCCAGGTGGCCGTCACCAAAACTCTCATCGATGGCGGCGCGGGCCTCAGCGTGCTCTCGGTTGAGGCCTTCAACCTCCTCTGCATACCCCTAGAACGGTTGCAACCCAGCCGACCCTTCTCACGCTTTGGGGGCGGGTCATCCAGCTCCTTGGGACAGATCCGGCTCCCAATAACCTTCGGCACCTACGACAACTTCCGCACGGAGTTGGTCAACTTCGACATCGCCCCCATCGGCCTCCCCTACAACGCCATCCTCGGCTATCCAGTGCTGGCTCAGTTCATGGCCGCGACGCACCTGGCGTACAACCTCATGAAGATGCCCGGGAGCAGCGGTGTCCTCACCGTGCACGGGGACACCGGAGACGCGCTATGAGTGCTCAAGCTAGCCTTCAAGACGGCGGCGTCGGCACAGCCCGCCGACTCGGAGACCCCCGAGCCCAAGGGGGCTGCACCCGCCAAGAAGAAACAGTTGTTCACCCAAGACAAGGCAGAAACCAAGCAGATACCCGTCGATGATGACGGGTCCACCAACGCCACTTTCACCATAGGCGCCAACCTCGAGCCCGAGCAGGAGGAGGCCCTGGTCAAGTTCCTGTGCGCGAACAAGAAGGTATTCGCTTGGGAGCCTGACCAGTTGGCGGGGATCCCTAGGAGCGTAATCGAGCATCACCTCAACGTGTGCCCCAACGTGTGCCCTGTGAAGTAGAAGGCAAGGCGGCAGTCCACAGAAAAGCACGCCTTCATCGTCCAAGAGACCATCAAACTAGAGGCCGCTAGGGTCATTCGCGAGGTCCGATACCCGGATTGGTTGGCCAACCCTGTCGTTGTGCCAAAGAAGGGAGGGAAGGAGCGCATGTGTGTCGACTTCACCAACCTCAACAAGGCATGCCCGCAAGATCCGTTCCCGCTCCCCCGCATCGACCAGATCATTGATTCCACTGCAGAATGCGACCTGCTATGCTTCTTGGATGCCTTCTCTGGGTATCACCAGATCAAGATGGCGGTAGAAGACGTCGAAAAGACAGCCTTCCTAACCCCGTGTGGGGTGTCCTGCTACACATGCATGCCATTTGGGCTGCGTAACGCAGGGGCAACCTTTTAGCGGCTGACGCACATCACCTTGGGCCTGCAGCTCGGGAAGAATGTTGAGGCTTATGTCGATGACATTGTGGTGAAGTCTCGGGAGGCCAGGACCCTGATACAAGACCTGAAGGAAACCTTCGCGAGCCTCAATGCAGTGAACCTGCGGCTCAACCCAGAGAAGTGTGTGTTCGGAGTCCCCTCGGGCAAGCTCTTGGGTTTCCTCGTGTCCCACCGAGGCATCGAGGCTAACCCGGAAAAGGTCAAAGCGGCCGAGGACATGAGCCCGCCAAAGACCCTCAGAGAAATGCATAAGCTTACTGGGCGCGTGACCGCGCTAGGGCGCTTCATCTCCAAATTGGGGGAGCGAGCGCTGCCCCTCTTCCAGCTAATGAAGAAAAAGGGGCCCTTTGAATGGACTGAAGAGACCAACAAGGCGTTCCAAGATCTCAAGAGATACCTGACCAGCCCTCCGGTCATGGTGGCTCCGCGCCCTCAAGAGCCCCTTGTGCTTTACCTGGCCGCCACTCCCTACTCCGCCAGCGCAACCCTGGTGGCGGTTAGGGAGGAGCGTCGAATCAGAACCACAGCAGCAGCCCGGGACAAGGCAAAACAAGAACAAGGAAGGCCCACAGAAACCGCCACCGCTGCTGGGGAGGATCAGCCGCCGCAGAGTAGTGCACCGGAGGTGGAAGAGGCCCCTCTCCCAGATGGCCAGCCTCCGGAGGCCTCATCGCCTCAGGAGGCGCCATGGTCTCCGGAGGGCGCCACCAGCACTGACGCACCCAACCTCGTTGAGCACCCGGTGTACTTCGTCAGCACGGTGTTGCGGGACACGAGGGCACGATACCCCATGCCTCAGAAGCTCCTCCTCGCGCTACTGGTGGCCTCGCGCAAGCTGCAGCACTATTTTCAGGGTCACCCCATCAAGGTCGTCTCGTCATACCCCTTGGAGAGAGTGCTCAGGAGCCCTAACTCAGCCGGAAGGGTCGCTGAGTGGAACATAGAACTGCAAGCGTTTCAGCTCGAATTCAGCACGACCAGAGTCATCAAGGGAGCAGCATTAGCGGATTTTGTGGCAGAATGGACGGAGGCACCAGGCCTCAAGGCCGACGAGGATCGATCCCTCTCCCCGGGAAGCGAGGCGCCGGAAGGCTGGGTCATGTACTTCGATGGGGCGTTCTCCAGGCATGGCGCTGGGGCTGGGGCGGTGCTTATATCGCCCACTCAGGACAAGCTCTACTACGCTGTACAGCTCTGTTTCCAGCAAGGTGAAAAGGTCTCCAACAACATAGCGGAGTATGAAGGTCTAATAGCGGGCTTGAAGGCCGCAGCTGCCCTGGGGGTGAAACGCCTCACCATCAAGGGCGATTCGCAACTCCTTGTCAATTTCTCCAACAAGGTGTATGAGCCGAAAGATGAGCACATGGAAGCCTACCTTGCGGAGGTCCGCAGGATGGAGAAGCAGTTCTGGGGGTTGGAGTTGCACCATGTGCCCCGTGGCACCAATCAGGAGGCCGACGACATCGCCAAACGGGCGTCCAGGCGGTTACCTCAGGAGCCTGGCGTCTTCGAGGAGCGGCTCTTCAAGCCCTCAGCCCTGCCGTCATTGTCAAACACGGCTCAGCCTCGGGAGGAGCTCTCCCAGCCACCTGCCTCAGGAGCCCCAGTCTGTGGCCTGGCCTCAGGAGCACGCCTGCTCCTGACGATGGAGCCTCAGGAGGGGTACTGGATCACGGAGCTCCGGAGTTACTTAACACAAGGGACCCTGCCAGAGAAGGAGGAGGAAGCGGAGCGTGTGGCACGGCTGGCCACGGCATACTGCATCAAGGATGGAGAGCTCTACCGGAAGCGACCAAACGATGTATCCCTGCGCTGCATCTCCAGGGAGCAAGGAAAGGAACTGCTGGAAGATATACACGGCGGAGACTGTGGACATCATTCATCATCACGGACCCTCGTCGGCAAGGCGTTCTGCAGTGGGTTTTATTGGCCCACCGCACTCAATGACGCCGCCGAACTGGTGAAGGCTTGTGAGGCCTGCCAGTTCCACGCCAAGCAGATCCATCAGCCGGCAGGAGGCACTTCTGAGGTTGAGGGGCTGCAGGCTCGGGGTAGCGATGATGACCATCTCGGGGATTGCTGGTCGCCACTCCGTTGAAGTGTGTTCCCAAAATGCGACGAAGCACTTCTGGGGTTATTGCAACACCTTGGCCGACGGTTGGGGCGGACCTCAGGGGCTCGATCGGTTGTCCAAACAGCACGACTGGGTTGTCGGCATTGGGCTCGTCCTCTTCCCTCGTCGGGGCTCGACGAATCAGCTCTCCACGAGCTGCGATTAGATCAATGGTGATCTGATCGCACAGTTCCTCTAGTGCATTTACATAGCGCACTAGGTGCAACAATGCAGGATCTGTTTCGTGATCTCCGTTGGCAACTTGGGGTGGCCTACCGTACCCTTCGTGTCTGGGATAGTAGTGGAACGAGCGACAGTCAACTCTGGGCAACAAGTGCCGGAGATGAACTATAGCTTCTCGAGCAGCTAGTTGGATGGCTTGTGGCCCAAAGGAAGTTGTTCTTCCGGTGAACCTGTAGGGGCGTTCGGGGACGAGACCCCTACCGTAGATGTGTACAGTGGCCCAGAATTGACGGCTTTCACCGCTTACGGGCCCTTGGTACACAACATATTCTGGGGGCTCTTCTAACGCATAGGCACGACGGGTGAGGTTTGCGAGTATAGTCACAAAACCTCCAAGGTTGGTTGCTGTGGTCTCATGGTGCACGATAGGACCAGGCATTGCGGCTCGGTTTGGGATAGCGGCCGTGTTGTGCTGGGTAGAGGCTAGCGTGCCCTTTTTATAGGAAAAGGGGACGGAGTCTTCCTCCGCACGCTTGCGAACATGACTATCTGGGGGCCGGTCACTGGCGCGTGATTGACGGCTATGTTGGTAGGTTGGGCACCGACTGCCAAAAGGTGTCGGGTCCTTGTGGGGCTATCTTGCAGGAGAAGCATCGGCTGGGGTTTTGTTAAGGCTTGGTGGTTTGGTTTGCCTAGGTTTATTGACCTGGCTAAGATAGGATTAGCCAATGGTCAGCCTGGCTCTGATACCAAGTCTGTCGCGACCGGTTTTTCCAGACATTAAATTCTAGAAAATGGCCGTCGAGCTCATCGGCCCCAGGATTACTGTTAGCTGATGAGGCACAGACTTGTTACAGAAATTCCAAGCAAAGGTACAAAATATGTAGTACAAGACCATTGTGGCCTATGAGTACAACAAATGGTTTCTAGCGGTTGGGGGCGGAAGCGGTTCGTGGATCCCCACGGTCTATGGGACTCCATTTCCCACGGGAACAGCTGACCAGGTTAACTCCTATCTTCGCGAGGCTGCTATCACCGTTGCTTAGGTTCCGAGGCTGTTGTCGCAACGCTCCTCCCCAAGCAAGTAATCTGGCCAAGACAATAGCCAGGGACAAGCCAGTGAGTACTTTGAATGTACTCACAAACATTAAGAACACAGGTATAATATAACCATTGATACTCATGCTTTGCAATATCCTTATACTCAGTTAGTTAGCCATAAAAATAAATATCTTGATGCATGCAAACAGGTTACTCATATGCAACCGGAAATTTATGCAATGGCCAATTATAAATAAGGTGTGCCGATCGGATGTCTGAAGCGACGTCTCGAAAGGATAGTGAAAAAGAAAATGCCACAGTCGGGCGTCTGAGCGACACCACATAAAGGGCTTTAAAAGAAATGCCACAGTCGGGCGTCTGAGCGACACCACATAAAGGGCTTTAAAAGAAATGCCACAGTCGGGCGTCTGAGCGACACCACAGAAAGGGCTTTAAAAGAAATGCCACAGTCGGGCGTCTGAGCGACACCACAGAAAGGGCTTTAAAAGAAATGCCACAGTCGGGCGTCTGAGCGACACCACAGAAAGGGATTTAAAAGAAATGCCACAGTCGGGCGTCTGAGCGACACCACAGAAAGGGCTTTAAAAGAAATGCCACAGTTGGGCGTCTGAGCGACACCACAGAAAGGGCTTTAAAAGAAATGCCACAGTCGGGCGTCTGAGCGACACCACAGAAAGGGCTTTAAAAGAAATGCCACAGTCGGGCGTCTGAGCTACACCACAGAAAGGGCTTTAAAAGAATTGCCACAGTCGGGCGTCTGAGCGACACCACAGAAAGGGCTTTAAAAGAAATGCCACAGTCGGGCGTCTGAGCGACACCACAGAAAGGACTTTAAAAGAAATGAAACAATCATGGTGAATATCTAGGGGGTAGTACCGTCCCAGGGATATTCTTTATTTCAAATCATGCAAACGGTTAGTCCATAATAGTAATAATCATAACCATCATATATCACAAGTCATAATCAATATTCGGGTTTTAGTGGTTTCTCCTCCGAAGACCGACACTAAGACCGACACTTGACCCATCCCAGACTGTAATCCTTAACCATGGACACGGCTATTCGAATAGGTTTATTCTCTGCAGAGGGTGTACTCTTTACCCACGAGTAACGGATTCCTTTAGTCCATCAGGACTAATTCCGTCTACGGCCTTTTAGTTGAAAACACGCCTAACTTGCACACACCAGCTTAACTCATCGGTGTCTGGAATCACCCACGACACTTGTTAAGCAAAACTCTAAGTGGGGAGACTACAACCTCACGTAGCATGGGATCAAATTTATATCGCGCGCTCTAAGGGGTGGCCTCCCCTCTCGGTCCCAACCGGAAACACCCATGCCCCCTGACCAAGTGGCATGCCTACCGGCTACAACCGATATCTTCCACCATGGCCTCTCTGTACGGTGTGTGCTGGAAAGGGGTTGACGACTTACTGAACCGTACCCTACCTGTGGCAGGGACGAGTGGTAGTACGAGGCAAGTATGGGGGTTACTGGAACAAGACTCAATCTGCGGTCGACTCAGGAGGTTTATAAATTCCTGCATGACATGTATATCAATATAATACAACTGAAGAAATCACCACTCAATGTACCTTACCATGCCCTACCGGACATAACCGTCCCGACGAGGACCGGCGACAAGCTCACGCCTACCCAAGGCCGAGGCTTTCCCGGATTCCTTTCTGGTATGCATGCAAGGCACATGAGGATGATTACCATCACAATCATTTTCATTTCCAACAGCAAGGAAATCACTAATATGCTTCCATACAAATGATCATGCCACATGAATTAACAAGTCATCTGAAATAAGGTGATGTTATAAACGTGTCAACCAACACATCAAAAATATTATGCCAGGGTTCAGAATGCTTGCCTTTAGGTCATGAAAAACAAGGGTGCAACCAGATCATCTTGAAATCCTCAAAAATCCTATTTAAAAGGGTATGCATGAATTAACACATTCAATCAAAACAGCACAAGAAGTTGTTTGGAAATTTTTTCAAATAAATCTTAAAATAAACTAGACAAAATTTAAGAAATGTAGGAAAAATAATAAATTCATTTGGGGTGTTATTTAAAGAGTTATGCTCAGTCAAAGTTCAGTCAAATCTGTTATTTGAATAAAAACAGAAAAGAAAACGATTTAAACGAGAATACGCTTTCAATCAGAGGAGGCGTACTTGCGGCTTTACGCTTCCACTTATACACGTGGGCAGTGTGGGGTGTGTCACTGACAGTGGGTCCGGGACCCCACTAGTCAGGTTTGACTAGTCGCCCGCGCTTTCCCCTTCCTTTGCCCGAGAGGAGCGGGGCTCCGGTGGTCGTCGCCGGCGAACGGCGGCACTTCGCGGGCATCCGATGGTGGAGGTGGATCCGCACGGCTGGGGCGTTTCTCCTGGTGGTTGTCTTGTTCTCTAGGGTGGACGGAGCTGGCGGCGATGAGCTCCGCGGCGGACGGCGGTCGTCGGAGAAAGTGGAATATTGCCTGTGGCGTGTCCCGATCAAGATTGAGTAGGGGAACGAGCTCACGGGAGGATGAGGGTGTTTCTGGTGAAGAGAATGGAGAGGGAGAGGCACTGGTGGCGACGGAATCGGCCGGAACTTGGCGGCGGCCGAACCGGCCGGACTTGGGGAAGAAGGCCTTCCCTCTCTCGACTGCTGGCCAAGGCAGCACTAGGAGGATCATATGAGGTTGCTACCCCTCTCGATTGAGCTTCGGGGTCCCTATATACGCGGTGGAGGTCAGTTCCGAGGCGGTCGGCGATAAGGATGACGGCGAACCGCCTCTCTGTAGCAATGGCGACGTGGCGACGACGGGAGCTAGCCGACGAGCGAAGGGATAGGCTTGCGCTGTTCCCAGGGGCCAGGTGGCGAGCGGGAGAGGCTTGGGCGGCGCTGCCCGTGGCAGGGGCTGTCGGCCGACGCCGGCGTGCCGCCAAAAGGGCTCTGGCGGTGGAGCTGTAGGGTGCCAGGGCGGTTGGCGTGTTGTTGGCGAGGCGGGGAGTGCGTGGCGAGGTTCTCCCGTGCGGGCCAAGGCAGGGGGTGCGACGCGGCGGCTCGGTTGCGCGGCTGCAATACGCGCGCTCTGGGCGCGTCCAGAGCACGCTCACCAGCTGCTCGGCGAAATGCCAGGGCGAGCTAGAGGTCTCGAGTGAGGCTGGGACTTAGCAGGCCTAAGCTAGGGGTAGTGGGGAGACCATTGGACAAGGTAGCTAGGCAAGGGAAGCAAGATCACAGTTTAAACAAAAATTCATGCCAAATCTGATCATGCCCACAGGGTGTTTGACAAAATGTCAAGGGCACTTAGGCAAGTCTTGGAGTGGTCAAAAACTCCAGATGGAACTCTCTTTAGATGAAAGAGAGAGTGGTGAGGTTAGTTTGTCAAATGCAGCAACTTGATAGTGTAAGTTTTGCTGAACTTCAATTCTGGACAGGGAATAAATGGCATCAATACATGAACAATAAATGATCCAAAGGGTGTATGCTCTTGGACTTAGGGGTTTGGTAGGGTGGTCTACAAGCAGGGGAAAGTACAAGGTCATTGGAGCAAAAATAAATAGGGTTGCAGTAGAAATCAGAGGGCTGGACCAGAATGAAGATGATGCTGATACACTCAAAATTTTCAAAGAACAACACCAGGTTTTTGCATAAAGTTGAATCACAGGCTATTACCAGCATCCCATAATTTTGGTGGAGGCTAGAAGAAAATTTTTAAATGGGTTGTAGTGCAAAATTGCCCACTGGACCAGAGAAGAAAAAAGGGTGTAGAGCCCAAAATATTTCAAGAAATAAAGATGTTTTTGCACAAAGGTTATTTAATAACATCACAAGGCATCTCCAAATTTTTGTGGGAATTTTAAGTGAATTTATCAAATGGTTGTAGTTCAAATATGGCCCTTTTAACTTTGAAAAGTCATTTTCAAGAAAGTAAAGATCAAGCAACTTAATTATTTAATTAGTTATATTAAATAAGGAAGATTTTTCTTGAGAGGTCAAATAAGCCCAATAACATATTTGAAAAGTTTTCTCCTTGGGAAAAACTCATCACAATAGGGAAGAAAATGATTAAAAATCAAAAATGGAGCTCAGAAATTCAAAGTTTTAATTCCTGACAAATTTTTTAATTTATTAAAACAAGGCCAATTTTTTTGGGGTGTCACATCCCTCCCATGCCCAGTGGCAGCACTTAGCTCCGCACTGGTGAGAAGACGTCGAAGACTAGATTAGGTGTCGGACGCGGCTTTTTCATTTGCTTTCCGCAGTTGGCTTGTTCATTCTCATTCGAAGTTTTGTTGAAGCTGTTACCGTCTTTGACTTGTGGTTCTTCGCCTTTTCACTCTCCTGCCTCGATTTCTCTTATGCAAGGCCTCGCGAGGGGGGCAGCCGAGCGCCCTCGTGAGTGTTCCTGTCCTAGTCGTTCAAAGGTTTCCTGACCTGGGTCCATTACAGGAGCACCCCTCCAGTCCGTGCCCCACGGGCACCGCGACACGAACACAGGGCCTGGGTCGGTCCCCCCCCCCCCACGGCTGGGGCCGGCACGCGTGGGCACGTAGCCAGAAGGCACGATAATGAAAGCAAAGTGATGATTAACAACAATAACCCAAACACGCCCCCGCGGGGCTCCACGCTACTGTCTTTTTACGCAGGAAAAAGGAAAAGAAAGAGCAAATCAGGCGCAACCCGCCTCACACCGGCCTGCAGGGAAGACTCGAGGTGCCTCCGGGGCTCAAGCAGACTCAATCTCACACTTCACTTAGGCGCGACGGCGGGCAGACGCGCTACCACCTTCCAAGCAGGTATGACGGCGTGGAGGCTGATCGCGACCACTGCTAGAAGAGTCGCCGCCTGAAGAAGAACCGGTGAAGCTTGGGGAACCCTGAGCGCCGCCAATCACGCGAGCGCTGTCCTCTCCGTCATCGCCGGGGCTGGGTCCCTGGCCGCGGTCGTCGTCCTCAGGGCAGCACCCTGCGCAGCGACCATCTTCCCCAAACACCCTCACG
Source organism: Aegilops umbellulata (assembly GCA_032464435.1). Lineage (NCBI taxonomy): Eukaryota > Viridiplantae > Streptophyta > Magnoliopsida > Poales > Poaceae > Aegilops > Aegilops umbellulata. The sequence goes on along the minus strand of CP136058.1, from coordinate 326,458,251 downwards.
TAGAGGGTGGCATCACCGTCAAACTTGAAGTGCAGGGTGCACCGACGGCTCAGGCCACGCACGCGGGCAAACGTCTGCCAACCGCGGGTCAAGGCCAGGCTCCCGGTTGCGGAGACCTCCAGTAAAGCCCATGAGGCCTGACTGCAGCAGCCGTCTACCTGAAGCCAGAGGCCGCCTGGGGCGCTGGCCGGGAGCTCGCCGAGGAGGAAGCGAGGAAGTTGAAGCCGGGCGCTAGTCGGCTCCGCCGACCACACAACAAACTCCGGCAGCACCTCTGTAGCGCGAAAGCGTGGCCTAGGGGAACATGCGACCAAAGCGCGCCCCCCGGCCGCAGCTGTCCACCCGTCACCATGCTGGAAATCATCTCCACGGCCGCGGGGAGCTGCCGTGGTGGCCACAGGATGTTTGCAAGGGCGCCCTCGGCCGCGATTGGGCGGGGGAGAGGCAGGCTCAACCTGGCGAGCCTTCCCCTTCTCTGCGGCCGAGAACCTCCTCGACAGAGCCATGAAGAAGAAGAAGAAGCAAGAAGAGATGGACTGGAAGGGCGCGTGCCGTTCCGTACTTATGGCCGGTGAAGGCCAACCGCCGACCTCCACGATCGCAGGTAATCATGACCCACTTTGCATGCAGGGACTTGTCCAATCCGTGCAGTTGCCGAGGCGTCGTGGGGAAGCAGAGACGCCCACGTCCAATCAACCGCCACGCGGCGCCCAAGGCCGCAGGCTGTTAGGGCCCGCGGCGCTTTGCTCTTGCCCTTTCGCCTCCCTGCACGGCCAGTCCGGGCTTGCCTTGGGCCCGGGGGCTATTGTCGGCGTTCTGGGAATTGGGGTCCCCAGACTTGCCTGCCTGCGGTGTGGCTCAAAGGGGGGCCCAGCACGGCGCATCTTCATCAGCACAGACCCAAGACCCTCGCGAGGGGCCAAGCCTCACGGGGCGGACGACATGGAGCTTCCTCAGGCACAACCTCATCAGGATGGCTCACGAGGAGGCGGAGAGATCAAGGCGGGGTACCTCATGAGGTGCCCGTGACGCAAGCCATGACGACCAAGGGTGCCAGGCGGGCGCCAGCCCGCGCAGTGTCCTCCTTTCCTCTTTGGTGCAAAGAGAGCAAGTGCAGGCGAGAGCATGAAGCAAAGGCACCCGTTTCGGTGCAACGAGACCAAGACCAGCCCAACGGCAGGGAGGAAGTCATTGTGGAGCCCAAGCCAGCGACACCACCAGAGCCTTTGGCACGCGAGGACAAACTTTAGTCAGGATAAGTGTCCAGATGTTCCCCTTCAAAATGCCCAATTGTTGGCGCCCTTCCCGTTCAATATTTGGGAAGAGGCCCAGGGCCTTTGCCTATAAATAGGACTAGCCACCCCCAGGGTAGAGGAAATCGGCCAATCCAGAAACAAGCTGGGATCGGATCGAGTAGCATCACACAGAGAGAGAGAAGGGTGACTGAACTCCTCCTAGCAGTTCATCGCCCCAGCCAAGAACAGACCCTCGCGAGGCTGTTCTTCCTTGTATTGCTCATCATCATCAGCCCAAGAGGCAATCCACCACACCACAAACTAGAGTAGGGTATTACACCACAATGGCGGCCCGAACTAGTATAAACCCCGTGCCTCTTGTGCTGTTCTTTCCATAGCTTAGATCTTAGCGAGGCGGTGGGGTGCAGGTCGGTAGAAGGCGAAATCTTCGTGTGCACCCCAATGTTCGAACCTCAAGGGTCTGCCGGAACCCGAAATCCGACACTCACTCCATGCAAATCACGGTGCCCGCATTATCAAAAGATTGCATACGCGGTATTCATGGCATCCCGGAAGCTGCGACACTACTTTCAAGAGTGTTCGATAACAGTAGCCTCTGAAGTACCACTTAATGATATTATAAACAACCGCGAAGCAATGGGCCGGATTGCAAAATGGGCCATCGAGCTCCTCCCATTCGACATAACTTATAAGCCACGGCGAGCTATTAAGTCGCAAGTTTTGGCCGACTTCGTCGCAGAATGGACGGAGGCCGAACTCCCTAAAGAGTACGACACATATTCAAACTGGATCATGCATTTCGACGACTCTAAAATGTTGGCCGGTCTGGGGGCTGGCGTCGTTTTGACGTCCCCCACGGGAGACACAGTTCAATACGTACTCCAGATTATGTACACAGACTCCAATAATGCAGCCGAATATGAGGCCCTTTTACACGGTCTCCGGATGGCAGTATCCATGGGCATTCAACACCTAGAAGTGCGAGGGGATTTGAACCTCGCGATATCCCAAATAAATGGAGACTTCGATTCAAAAGATCCAAAAATGGCAGCTTATCGCAACGCCATCCAAAAGACGTCAGCTTGGTTCGAAGGGCTCAAATTTCATCATATAGCCCGGGAGAACAATCAGGCGGCAGACGTCCTGGCATGCATCGGCGCAAAATGCAACGCAGTCCCCCCCAACATCTTCTTGGAACGTCTATTCAAGCCATCCGTAGTATGGGAAGGGGAATCCGGCAATAACATTCCGGACTCAACCGCACTGCCCGATGACGAACAATCTGACACAATCGGAGGCTCCGCCAATGAAGTCACACCTTCAGCCCACGTAATAATGGCCGTCATCGCCCCATGGACAGGACCATTCCTAGATTACCTTACTAGGCAGGAACTCCCAGAGGACCAAAACGAGGCACGCTGCATAGTGTGGAGATCTAAAGCCTATAAAGTCCATGAGGGAGAGCTTTATAAGAAAAGCACTACCGAGTCCTTCAAAGGTGCATCTCCGAAGAGGAAGGGCGGAACTTGCTGGCTGAAATTCACACCGGCCTCGGTGGTCTTCACGCTGCAGCTCGGTCCCTTGTAAGCAAGGCTTTCCGTACAGGCTTTTATTGGCCAACGGCCCGGGCAGACGCTCAGGACTTAGTCCAACGATGCGTCGGTTGCCAGCTTTCTGCAAACCAAAGCCATATGCCACCCACCGCCCTCCAAACCATCCCCATAACATCGCCCTTTGCGGTCTGGGGACTTGACATGGTGGGACCCCTTCAAGGTGGAACCCACAAGAAAAAATACTTACTGGTCATGGTGGATAAGTTCACCAAATGGATAGAAGCCAAGCCTCTTAAGACGGCCGAATCCGGACCAGTGATAGACTTCATATACGGGGTCGTACACCATTACGGCATCCCCCACAGCATCATCACTGATAACGACACGAACTTTACGGACGACGAGGTAAAACTCTGGTGCAAAAACATGGGCATCAAGCTCAATTATGCCTCCGTCTATCACCCGCAAACTAACGGCCAGGTCGAACGTGCAAATGGTCTTATTATGAGCGGCATTAAACCCAGATTAGTGCGGTCCCTCAAGGAATCCAACACGCACTGGGTAGAGGAGCTCGACTTCGTACTCTGGGGCCTGCAGACCATGCCGAATCGCACCACCGGATACACACCATTCTTCATGGTGTACGGCGCAGAGGCCATTTTGCCTTGCGACATAATTCATGACTCACCTCGAGTGCGCATGTACGAAGAAAGAGAAGCCGAACTTGATCGGCAGGACAGTTTGGACACCTTGGAGGAGGAGCGCGACATGGCAAAAGCCCGTTCCGCATTCTATCAATAGCAGGCTCGAAGATATCAAAGCTGAGAAGTACGGGCAACAAATTACAATATTGGCGAACTAGTTCTACGCCTGTCGGATAATAAAAAGGATAAACTGAAGCCCAAGTGGGAAGGTCCCTTCATAATCGACCAAGTCCTAACTGGTGGAGCGTACCGCCTGCGAGATGCATCGGATAACCGACTCGAGCCGAACCCATGGAACGCAGCCCGTCTCCGAAGATACTAAGCCTAGCGCCGGACTCTGTGTTCGTCTCCTTCCCCTGTCCATTTTTTACATTTTCTGTCTTACATTCTCTCCTTCCCCCCCTTTTTCTCTCTCTTATATAGCCATTAAAGGCTCATCAAGTGACGCACTACCCGCGCTCACTAAAACCTGGGGGCTTCTTTAAACAGAAGCTTATTTATAAGGGCTTCATGCCCAACACATGTGTCAAACTTCCCCATGCACCTTTTATTCACCATTATATGCATCGATATGACTTAAGTTTTGGCCAAGCTGGGTTGCCTGGCTCCTGTGCTTACCCCTACGTTCCCGATTGTTCGGCTAGGTGGTAAAGGGAGCACCTCTGCGATTGTTACTGCCGGGTCAGCCGGATGTGTACTTCAGACTGGGTGAAGCCGAAAGCTAGCGTTCTTAAGGGAATATCCGGTCGGTGAACTAAATATGACCTTTTTAATTATTTACTTATGTGCCCCCAGATGCTTTTTCTGCGTTCGCAGTCTTGACATGCACTTTAGGGCATGCCTCCCAGAGAAAGGAACCCCTAACGGAACTATTCTCCCTGGAAGATGTTTCTTACTAACCATGTAATATGACATAACTAGTTGGGCACTTGTCTGATAAAGCACTAATGACCCCTACGCCTGGTCTCCATGCATGCCCCGATTCTTATATAACCGCAAGGGTATTCGGACACACTCCGGACCGTCAGGTCCCGAGGTCGAAGCGAAAAGGTCGGCAACGACAAACAATCTACAATCCGGCTAGAAGGCATTACACATGTCAATTAAAATTACATAGTCACTCTGACTGATTGTATTCCTCTTCAATACCATCTAACAGGCTGTCTAATTTACAGTCCTGCTGGGAATACTTTGCGGCCAATTCTACTTGGTCGTATACTAAGCTCACAGGGATCTCCTTCCCATCGGGCCCCACAGGTCCGACCTCGGCCATGTGGTTTGGGTCAGCCTTTGTGTACCGCGTCTTCACCATGGCCCAGGCCTCCCTAGCGCCTTGACAGCAGGCCGATATCTTCCACAATCGGAAGCGCCGCCGCGCTCCCTTCAGCTTCTCTGCAAGCTCTCCAAGGCCCTCGGGCATGGAGAGGGATGGCCATAAGGCTTGGGCAACGCCTTGCATCGCCTGCCGAACTCGCTCGTGTAGTTGCGAGAGCTCGGGGAGAAGGTCACCCGTAGAACTGGGCATCTCCTCTTCAGGATGACCTGTTAGCATACCTACAGACATCACTCTGTTAGTCGTCTTCCTCGCCGAATCTTTTTTTCAAAAGTTCGTTCAAGCACTTACTAAATATGCCGCGTCGAAACCGTTGATTCTCCTTAACGGAGTCCGACAGCTGGGCACGAACATCTTTCAGTTCAACACCCAGCTTGGTGTTGGCATCCTGAAGATCAATCTTCTCCCGCCTCACCTTTGTTAGCACGCTCTCGCCAGCCTTTAGCCGGCGTAGAAGTTGTTGCTTGTCCGGATCCAGTCCGGTGCCACCTGCAATTTCATTTGTCAGATCAGCACATATGCCGCACTTCACACTTATCTTTTTGAAGCATATATTACCAGAGGGGGTCTCCTTGGGCTCCCCCGTCGCGGCTAGTGCGGCCTCAAGTTGGGCTTTGCACTCTTCTAGCTCATAGGACAGTTGGGTATTCTTCTCTGAAAGAACCTGCGTATTACACGATCCTTAAATCAGTTATTCTAACTGTTTCAAGTCTCCGGGGCTACTGACGTATATAACCATTAAATTTTCTCACTTGTATGTCTTTTACATATTGCTCCGTGGCTCTGGCTAGACCATTTTGAGCGACACGGAGATACGCATCTCCCGAATTGAAGGCATCAGACGCCTCTTGGGAGAAACAAGCGTCGCAAAGAACAGTCCGGCGTTGCCTGTGGTTCATGGCACTCTCCACCTTGGAATGGGTGGCAGACAGCCTGTCTGCATCCTTTGTCGAAGGAGCGTCCGGTACGCGCCTCATGTTCGCCTCCGCCTCCGGGCCAGGCTGTGGAGCCTGGCTGGTGGAGGCGCGACTGGCAGCCTCTCCGGATATAGTCCGGCAAGGTCTCTTTGTCCTGAACAGAGCACGAGTGTTAATATGCCTTGAAGGAATAACACCGGGGAATAAAAAAAGGCGCGCTATACCTCTGCGCCGGTACCTCGGTCCGGACTACACTTCCTTTTATCCCTCGGGGCCCCGCAGCCCCTCATGGGCTGGCCGCCGTAAGCTCGGCCTCCCGCCTCAAAGACCTCCTCTGCGAAACACGATTGTTATACGGTCATCAAAAACACGCGAGGATGGGTCCCCTTTCAAAGTACTGGGATTTCGGTCTCAGTTACCTAGGAGGCGGGGATTAGCCCTGGGTAGTCGGCCGTAATGGCCACCAAGGCGTTGTCCTTACTTAATTGGTAGAATACCCCATCAATTAGCTCCACAGATATGTTCGGTTCCTCTTGGGAGGCCGGGTCGAGGGACCGTCTCGGATCCTCAGGTTGTGGAGGGGGGTTGTTTATCTTTTTAACAGCCTGGCGCAGTTCCTGCGTCGAAGTTGTCAGACCATATATTTAATAGTAAGAATACAAAACGGATGGACTGGTGAAAGCGTTCGCTTACCCAGCTCGGAGGATTATACATGGTAAAACCACCCTGAGGGTTGACGCGAAGAAATTCCTTCTCTTCTCCCTTGTACAAAGTTGACAAGATCTTTAACAGAGCGGCAACCGAGTCCGGCCCCTTACGGCAGTGACGGGTGGCGTCGTCCTCCCCGTTGAAATCCCACATGGGGTGACTTCTATATTGAAGCGGCTGCACCCCCCGCATGATGCATATGGCCATGACTCCAATCATGGTTTGTCCGGAATGAGCCAATAATCTTATCCGACCCATTAGGTAAAGGACATCCTTGTCACTTTCTCTTTGAGGGCTCTGTGGGCGCCAGCTTAGGCGCTTCTTCAGGGGAGCATTGTTGAATTCAGCGAGGCCGATCCGAACAGGATCCGGCAGCGGGACATCCTCTGTATAGAACCATTCCGAAGGCGACTCCTCGGACGCCTTCTTTGGGGTTCCGGATAGATATCCGGTCCCGGCGATGCGCCACACTTCGGCTCCGCCCACTTCATATATTAACCCCTCTTGAGAACGGGGCACCAGGCAGAACAGCCTCTTCCACAGCACGAAATGAGGCTCAACACCCAAGAACAGCTCGCAAAGGGCAACGAAGCCCGCGATATGCAATATAGAGGCAGGTGTGAGGTTGTGCAGCTGGAGGCCATAGAACTCCAGAAGCCCTCGGAGAAACGGATGAATTGGAAATCCGAGGCCCCTTATTAGATAAGGGACAAGGCATACCCGCTCTCCTTTGGAGGGAGTGGGGGCGCTCTCCGCTTGCTCTTCGCCATTATAGGCGGCGAGTCCGGCTCGAACCGGGACCATGTAGGCCGGAGGGAGGAATCCCTTGGTCTGAAGCGATACTAGCTCGCTATGCGGGATGGAGCACCTCTCCCAGTCTCTAGGCTTAGGACTGGAAGGGCGAGAGAAGGAGTTGCAACAGCTGGCCATGGTGGAAAGGACCTTTTCTGGATGCGCTCTGATGACTACTCGCGGAGGGGAGAAGGTGTGGTTTGGATCTAAATCCCCATTCCTTTAAATAGGCGGCTCATTTATGCGGCTAGGGGTGTGAATGTAAAAACACCCAGACTTTTCGTATTCGTTTTACATGTGGAAGACGGCCATTATTGGGCGTAGAAGCCAAGGAGCACTGCATTTATAAAGAACATGACATTATTCAACAGGTACACGAAATCCGGAAGGGGAACCCGCCTTGCAATGCCGAAGACAATCTGCGAGCCGGACTCGTCGTCATTGAAGCCTGGTTCGGGGGCTACTGAGGGAGTCCTGGATTAGGGGGTGTCCGGATGGCCGGACTATACCATCAGCCGGACTCCTGGACTATGAAGATACAAGATTGAAGACTTTGTCCCGTGTCCGGATGGGACTTTCCTTGGCGTGGAAGGCAAGCTTGGCGATGCGGATATTTAGATCTCCTACCATTGTAACCGACTTTGTGTAAGCCTAACCCTCTCCGGTGTCTATATAAACTGGAGGGTTTTAGTCCATAGGACAAGACAACATACAACAATCATACCATATGCTAGCTTCTAGGGTTTAGCCTCCTTGATCTCGTGGTAGATCTACTCTTATACTACCCATATCATCAATATTAATCAAGCAGGACGTAGGGTTTTACCTCCATCGAGAGGGCCCGAACCTGGGTAAAACTTCGTGTCCCTTGTCTCCTGTTACCATCCGCCTAGACGCACAGTTCGGGACCCCCTACCCGAGATCCGCCGGTTTTGACACCGACAACCGCACTAATCTAGGTTTGATGCCGCTCATGATAAGACCATTTGCTCGCTCAACTTGACCGTTAGTTTGTGGGTTATGGACAGAAGCATAATCGAGCTTTATGCCCATGTTGCTGCACCAGAGTTTTACCTCGTCGGTCGTGAAGTTCGTGCCGTTGTTAGTGATGATGCTGTGGGGGACACCATAATGATGTACAACCCCGGATATGAAGTCTATCACCGGTCCGGATTCGGCCGTTTTAACAGGTTTGGCTTCTATCCATTTGGTGAATTTATCCACCATGACCAGTAAGTATGTTTTCTTATGGGTTCCCCCTTTAAGGGGTCCAACCATGTCAAGCCCCCAGACCGCGAAGGGCCAGGTAATGGGGATTGTTTGGAGGGGCGGTAGGTGGCATATGGCTTTGGTTTGCAAAAAGTTGGCAACCGACGCAGCATTGGACTAAGTCATGTGCATCTGCCCGGGTCGTCGGCCAATAAAAACCAGTACGGAAGGCCTTGCTTACAAGGGCCTGGGCTGGGGCGTGATGGCCACCAAGTCCGGCATGAATTTCTGCCAGAAGCTTCCGCCCTTCCTCTTCGGAGATGCACCTTTGAAGGACTCCGGTAGTGCTTTTCTTGTAAAGCTCTCCCTCGTGGACCCTGTAGGATTTAAATCGCCGCACTATGTAGCGTGCCTCATTTTGGTCCTCGTGAAGTCCTGCCTAGTTAGGTAGGCCAAGAATGGTTCTGTCCACGGGGCGATGTTGGCCATTACTACGTGGGCTGAAGGTGTTATTTTGGTGGCAGGGCCTCCGATCATGTCAGAGTTTTTGGTGTCGGGCATTGTGGCTGGGTCCGGATTATTGTTACCGGCGTCCCCTTCCCATACCATGGATGGCTTAAACAGCTTCTCCAAGAAGATGTTAGGTGGGACCGCATCACGTTTTGCGTAGATGCGGGCGAGGATATCCACCGCCTGATTGTTTTCCTGAGCCAGATGGTGGAATTCGAGCCCCTCGATTCGAGCTGACATCTTGAGTACGGCGTTGCGATAGGCCACCATTTTTGGATCCTTAGCATCAAAGTCTCCATTTGTTTGGGATATTGCGAGGTTCGAATCCCCACGCACCTCCAGGCTTTGAATGCCCATGGAAACTACCATCTAAAGACCATGTAACAGGGCCTCGTATTCGGCTGCGTTGTTGGAGTCTGTATACATTATCTGGAGTACGTATTGAACTGTATCTCCGGTTGGGGATGTCAGGACGACGCCAGCCCCCAGACCAGCCAGCATTTTGGAGCCATCGAAGTGCACGATCCAATTGGAGTATGCGCCGTACTCTTTAGGAGTTCGGCTTCCGTCCATTCGGCGACAAAGTCGGCCAATACTTGCGACTTAATGGCTCGCCGGGGTTTGTATTTTATGTCGAACGGGGGGAGCTCAATGGCCCATTTGGCAACCCGGCCCGTGGCGTCGCGGTTGCTTATAGTATCGTTAAGTGGCACTTCCGAGGCTATTGTAATTGAACACTCCTGAAAGTAAGGTCGCAGCTTCCGGGATGCCATGAATACCGCGTAGGCTATCTTTTGATAATGCGGGTACCGTGATTTTCATGGAGTGAGAACAGTGGATACATTATATACCGGCTTTTGAAGGGGGTATTTGTGTCCGTCCGTTTCTCGTTCGACGACGAGCACTGCGCTTACAACCTGATGAGTTGCTGTGATGTACAACAGCATTGGTTCGCCGATGTTTGGCGCGGCCAGGATTGGGTTGGTTGCCAGTATGGCTTTTATTTCTTCCAATCCAACTGTGGCGGCATCCGTCCACTCGAAGTGTTCGGTGCGCCGAAGGAGGCGATAAAGAGGTAATGCCTTTTCTCCTTAGCGGGAGATAAAGCGGCTCAGAGCCGCCACACATCCAGTTAATTTCTGGATTTGTTTGAGGTCCGTTGGGATAGCCAACTATGACAGAGCTCGGATTTTGGCCGGATTTGCTTCAATTCCTCTACTGGAGACAATGAAGCCCAGTAGCTTTCCGGCAGGTACGCCGAAAACGCATTTTTCCAGATTGAGCTTGATGTCATCTGTTCGGAGGTTGTCGAACGTGAGCCTCAAGTCGTCTATTAGAGAGTCGACGTGTTTGGTTTTAACGACCACATCATCTACGTATGCCTCCATTGTTTTGCCGATCTGTTTTTCCGGACATGTCTTAATCATGCGCTGATATGTCGCGCCGGCATTTTTGAGCCCAAAAGGCATTGTGTTGAAACAGAAGGGGCCGTATGGTGTGACGAATGCCGTTGCGGCTTGGTCGGACTCCGCCATCTTGATTTGGTGGTAGCCGGTGTCGGAGTAATGGGCCATGGGTAGGCTAACCTTGGGCCCAGAACCTTTCAAGACATCGGGGCCGACTGCGCCCCTCCGAACGCCAAGACGAGAGGCCGCCTTCTGGAGACCGGCTGAAGGGACAGCCGACTCCCCAAAGACGACCGAGTCCAGAAGACAAGTTCAAGATGCGCCGACTCCAATCTGGCGGCTTCCAGAGAAGCCGGCCACCAGGAGTCGGCCCCCGGCACCAACGAATACCCGTGACCTCATCAAGAGGGATGAGACGGGGAGTGGCTACAGTAAAGCCCACTCTCTCCTCTTTCCAGGGGCAGGCGTGGCCATAGTGCGCCGTACCCACAGAGATCTCCGTCCGGCGCGGCACTGTTGCCATGCCGGCCCTGACATTAGCACCCATAGGCAGAGTCCTGCACCCACGACGGCCTCTCTGTATGACCCACGGATGACGGGTCCCACCAGTCGGTGGGAGTCCAGAAGACGGCGAGAGCACCACCGGTCGGGCCCGGTGGGAGTCGGCCCCTGGGAGTCGGCTTCCCCCTCCCACGGGCCCCACACGTCATTAACCAGACAAGACAGGGAGTGGCTACAGTAATCGCCCGCCAGGCAGCGGGGCTGTAGCCACAACCCCATGACCAAGCCCGCGTCATTAGAGGCACGGCTACAGTAATCAGCAGCCGGCAGGACCCGCGAGTGGCGGACGCGGCCGGTCGGCAGGCCCACCAGTCGGCGGGCCCCTGTAGTCGGCAGAGAAGCCGACGACCAAAGAGACTGACGGCTGGGCCCCACGCCCAGCTGGATTACCATTATACCCCTGGGGGGTAGGCCTATATAAACCCCCCAGGGCACCCATGCAAAGGGTTCGAATCCATTAGCACAGCAGGACTAGGGGTGTTATCTCCTAGGAGAGCCCCGAACCTGGGTAAAGTTCGCCGGCGTTCATGTCTACGCCTCATCCCGCTTCTAGGCACCGGCGACGTTCTACTCACTCCCGCCATGATAAGCCATCCTTTGGCATATGTCGCACCCAACCCCCCACATTTGGCGCCCACCATGGGGCGAGGTGCACCGTCGTCCGAAGATCTGCTCTGGACGGGAGCCCTTTTCCTCCCTGGCGAGCGCTGCCAGCCCAGCACACTAGACGGAGTCTGTGCCGACGCGATGCATGGCGCTGAGATCGCCTGCTCGGCCAGCTGCCTTGCTGATCTTGTCGGCGAGGTTCGCCTCTCCGATGAGCCCGCGTCCGACGCAGGCACAGGCGGCCCCGAGAGCCTCCTCGCGGGCCTCCTCGATCAACTTCATGTTGCCAGCAAGCCAGCTATGGACTTGGAGTCCGTAGGCTCCACCGACCCGATGTTGGTCGATTCCAACACCACATCGCTCGACGCGTTCCCCACCAATGTGGTGGTTTACGACGAGTCGCTCCGTCGCGCGGAGAGCGATGGGAGCACCATCACGGAAGTGCTTGTCATCAGTCATGGCGAGCACTCCGGCGGAGGAGCTCACGACCCGCTTGATGCGGCGCTACAAGACCTAACCGCGCCCATTCCCGAAGACGCCAACGCCGAGATGCTGGAGGCGTGCCGCCTTCAGCTCGTCGAAGGCGCGAAGAAGCAGGCCAGCATGAGACACCTGTCAGAGGCCTACGAGCGCGAGATGGATCGCGCCGTGGGTGGCTCGCCGGCTCGAGCTGGGCCTAGCCGCCTTGGCGCGGTCCAGCAGCGCGGCGTAGCCATCGCCAACCTGTTTGGGGCGAATCGCCCCGTTTATGCCACGCCTGCGGAGAACATCTGAGCCGCCCAGGCGGCGGCTGACGAGCTGGACAATTTCGAGGGCGAAGAGTGTCGCCTGATGACGGAGCGCGTCCAACGACTCCTCGACGCGGCTGCCGAGCAGATAGAGGCCAGCTGCCGCACTGATGCGCCACAACGGCAAAATGACGACCCACCTCCCCGCCGAGACCAAGGCGCGACGTCTCGGACGCCGACTGGCGCGGTCTGCGGAAGAAAAGATAAGGAGCCGGCTGCCAGCCGCAGTCGGACCCGCGTCACCATCGAGCATGACCAAGACGGCCTCCCAAGAGCTGTGGAACGACTGTCCGCCTCCTCTCCCTCGCAGGGAAAGGCGAGTCTCCCCGCCGCCTGTTGATCACCCGACACTCGGCGACCGCCTTGGCCGCCGAGAAGGAGTCGGAGAGAACAACGCCCGCCACCGGATCGACAGACTCCACCGATCCCTAGCGCTGGAAGAGGAAGACGAGCTGGGCCCGCTGTGTTTCGGCCCCCGCATTCAAGACGAGCCCTTTCCCAAAGGGTTCACGCTCCCGAGAGACACACCCAAGTACACTGGCTTCGTGAAGCCGGAAGATTGGCTAGTTGACTACTCCACCGCCGTCAGCATCGCGAACGGCAACAAGCATGTTGCCGTGAAATACGTTCCGCTCATTCTCCAGGGTACGGCCCGGACATGGCTGAACAACCTGAAGTCCCACAACATCAACAGCTGGGTCGACTTCACCGACGCCTTCGTCCGCAACTTCACCAGCACGTACAAGCGGCCTCCCAAGCCTTGCCAGCTTTCCTTGTGTGTGCAAGGCCCCAATGAGTCATCTCGCGATTACCTCATGTGTTGGGCCGAGCTCCGGAACTCCTGTGAGGGCGTGCATGAGGTGCAGGCTATCGAGTACTTTACACTCGGGTGTAGATAAGGCACCCTCCTCAAGCACAAGCTCCTCTGCGACGAGCCAAAAACCCTCGACGAGCTGCTGATCATAGCAGACATGCCACGGTCGACTCCTCCATGAAGGCAGAGATTCAAGTTAGTGCGACTGGCAAAGTGGCTCCTCCGGCTCCTAGAACCCCGGCTGGAGACGCCAGTTGGCGATAGTAGTAGAGCGACCACAAGCGCAAGGCCCCACAGCCGATTTCCAGCAGCCGGCAGGTGGCGACAGTCGAAGACAAGCAGCCGGAGGGGCAGCCTCCAACCAAGAGACAGAAGGGCGGCAAGTCAAACTGGTTGCCGGCTTTCTCCTACGAGCAAACTTTGGATGGTCCCTGCAAGTTCCATAGCGGCGCGAAGCCGTCCAAACACACCATTCGGAAATGCCATTGGCTCACCAGGATCGCCAAGGGGGACGGCCTCGTGCCTCCCCCGCCTACTGGGCAGCCGCCTCCTCCTCCGCCCCAGCAGCCGGCTGTCAGACCAGTCGGCGCAGTACAGGACGAGTACCTAGAAGAGCACGGGGCCTATGTGGTGTTCACCAGTGTGGCCGATGATCGACGCAGCAGGCGGCTGCAGCAACAAGAGGTGAATGCAGTAGCATCGGAGACACCAGAGTTCATGCATTGGTCTGAAAAACCCATCAGCTGGAGCAGAGCTGACCACCCTGAGGTGATGCCGAGTCCAGGCTCCTATGCCTTGGTATTTGATGCCACCTTTGCCACAGAAAAGCGAGCTGCTCGTTTCTCCCGAGTCCTGATAGACGGCGGCAGCAGCATCAACATCCTGTATAAAGACACCATGGAGAAGTTAGGAATCAAGCAGAGACAGCTTCAGAACAGCCGGACTGTATTCCATGGCATAGTTCCCGGCCTTTCCTGCTCACCAATCGGCAAGATCCTCATAGATGTCCTCTTCGGAGACAAGGACCATTTCCGCCGAGAGTCAGTTTGGTTTGAAGTGGTGGACCTCGAAAGCCCATACCATGCGTTGCTTGGCCGGCCTGCCCTGGCCAAGTTCATGGCCGTCCCCCACTACGCCTACCTCAAGATGAAGATGCCGAGTTCCAAGGGGATTCTAACTATTGCCGGCGACTACAGAAGGTCGTCCGCCTGCGCAGCTGAGAGCAGTCGGCTGGCCGAGTCCCTGGTGATCGCGGCCGAGAAGCGGCTCCTTGACCGAGTTGTGGCGATGGTCGGCAAGCAGCCGGAGATGTCGCCCAACCCCAAGGAGTCGGAAGCTGAAGGCTCGTTCAAACCGGCCAAAGAGACGAAGAAGATACCCTTGGACTCGGAGCACCCGGAGAGGTACACTGTCGTAGGTGCAAACCTCGACAGCAAATAGGAAGGCGAGCTCGTCGATTTCCTCCAAGAGAATCGGGACATCTTCGCATGGCCCCCAAAGACATGCCAGGTGTTCCGACGGAATTCGCCGAGCACAAGCTACATGTCCGGTCTGATGTGAAGCCAGTCAGGCAGCCCTTGCGCCGCCTATCAGAGGAGAAGAGAAGAGTCGTTGGAGAGGAGATAGCCCGGCTGCTGGCAGCCGGCTTCATCATGGAGGTATTCTTTCCAGAGTGACTAGCCAACCCGGTCCTAGTGCTGAAGAAGAACAAGCAGTGGCGAATGTGTATTGATTACACCAGCCTTAACAAAGCTTGCCCCAAGGATCCGTTCGCTTTGCCAAGGATTGATCAGGTGATAGACTCCACAGCCGGATGCGAGTTGCTGAGTTTCTTAGATGCATATTCAGGATATCACCACATCAAGCTGAACCCGGCTGACAAACTGAAGACTGCCTTCATCACGCCATTTGGAGCCTTCTGCTACTTGACCATGACGTTTGGCTTGAGGAACACCGACGCCACCTTTCAACGTTGCATGCAGAAGTGCCTCCTCAAGCATCTCGGCAGAAACGCCCACGTTTACGTGGACGATGTGGTGGTGAAGACGGAGAAGCGTGGAACACTGCTGGAAGACCTCAAGGAGACCTTTGAGAACCTGCGCCGATTTCAGATCAAGCTCAACCCAGAGAAGTGCGTCTTCGGAGTACCAGCCGGCCAACTTCTCGGCTTCCTGGTCTCTGAACGTGGCATAGAGTGCAACCCTGTGAAGATTAAGGCCATTGAGAGGATGGAAGTACCCAGCCGACTGCTGGACGTGCAGAAGTTCACTGGCTGCTTGGCGTCCATCAGCCGATTCATCTGTCGGCTAGGCGAGAAGGCTCTCCCCCTATACCAGCTCATGAAGAAGACCACTTTTTTCGAGTGGAACAACAAGGCGGATGAAGATTTTCTCCAGTTGAAGAAGATGTTGACTACTCCACCCGTTCTTGCGGCTCCGACTCCTAAGGAACCCATGCTCCTATACATCACCGCCACCAGCCGGGTAGTGAGCATTGTTATTGTGGTAGAGCGCAAGGAGGAAGGCAAGGCACTCCCAGTCCAGAGACCGGTGTACTACTTGAGTGAAGTACTGTCGACCTCCAAGCAAAACTACCCCCACTACCAGAAGATGTGCTACGGTGTGCACTTTGCCGCCAAGAAGTTGAAGCCTTACTTTCAGGAGCATCCAATCACTGTGGTCTGCACGGCTCCACTAGCCGAAATCATCGGAAGCCGAGATGCTTCTGGCCGAGTGGTCAAATGGGCCATAGAGTTGCCCCCCTACACCATCTACTACCAACCTCATACCGCCATCAAGTCACAGGCGCTGGCCGACTTCCTCGTCAACTGGACCGAGACCCAGTACCTACCGCCAGCGCGTGACTCCACCCATTGGCGGATGCATTTCGATGGCTCCAAGATGCGCACCGGCTTGGGAGCCGGCATCATCCTCACCTCTCCTAAAGGCGACAAGCTCAAAAATGTGCTGCAAATCCATTTTGCCGCCTCCAAAAACGTCGCCGAGTACGAGGCACTCATTCATAGGCTCCGGCTTGCCAAAGAACTCGGCATTCGCCGGATCCTGTGTTATGGTCACTCTGAGTTGGTGGTCCAGCAGTCGTCCGGCGACTGGGACGCCCAAGACGCAAACATGGAGAGCTACCGTTTCCTCATGCAGCAAATCAGTGGATATTTTGAGGAGTGCAAGTTTCTCCATGTACCAAGAAATGACAATGACCGAGCAGACGCCCTGGCAAGAATCGGCTCTACCCGTCAAGCAATACCGTCCGGCGTCGCCCTTCAGCACCTCCTCAAGCCGTCTGTAGAGCCTTCACCAGAATCATACTCTATCTTTGTGCCGGCTCCACCTGAAGCAGTCAGATCCGACTCAAGAGCTCAGGCAGGCGGCACAAGGATCTTGACAGACGGCTCCAGGACCACGGCAGTCGAAGCCGGCCCGGGGACTGCACCAGTCAGCCCGGGGACTTCATCGATCCAGCAAGCGGCTGCCGACTCCAGTTTGCCGCCTCTCGGCCCAGTCGCCCTCGTCCAAGTCGTAGTTCTGACAGTCGAAGAAATAACAGCACCCTCATGGGCCCAGCCCATCCTCAAATTTGTGGTGAGAAAAGAGCTGCCAACAGACGAGATCCTAGCTTGGCAAGTGCAACGCCGAGCAGCAGCCTATACCATAGTCAACAGAGAGCTGGTTAGGCGCAGTGTCACTGGCGTCTACCAGCGTTGCGTGGAGCCAGAGCAAGGCCAAGCAATTCTCAAGGACATCCATCAAGGAGAGTGCGGCCACCATGCGGCTTCAAGGGCACTCGTCGCCAAAGCCTTCCGACATGGTTTCTTCTGGCCAACTGCCTTAGAAGAAGCCAAGGACTTGGTCGAAAAATGCAAAGGGTGCCAGAAGTTCCGCTCCAAGCCGCATCAGCCGGCTTCTGCACTCAAGATGATCCCCATTGCCTGGCCTTCGCTGTTTGGGGCGTGGACATGGTGGGACCATTCAAGACGGCTCGAGGTGGCCTGACCCATTTACTTGTCGCGGTGGACAAGTTCACCAAGTGGATAGAAGCAAAGCCAATCAAGAAGCTGAATGGTTCGACTGCCATGACTTTCATCTCCGACATCACAATTCGGTACGGCATACCGCACAGCATCAACACCGACAACGGCACAAATTTTGCCAACGGTGCCTTGGCCCGTTTCTGCGCAAGGCAGGGCATCCGACTGGACTTGGCTTTCGTTGCCCATCCGCAGTCAAACGGCCAGGTGGAGCGAGCAAACGGCCTCATCCTGTCCGGCATCAAGCCCCGACTAGTCGAGCCTCTTTAGCGATCAGCTGGTTGCTGGCTCACCGAGTTGCCGGCCATTCTCTGGAGTCTGCGCACAACTCCAAACAAGTCAACCGGCTTCACGCCTTTCTTCCTCGTCTACGGTGCCGAGGCCGTCATCCCAACGGACATAGAGTTCGACTCCCCACGAGTCACCATGTACACCGAGGAGGAAGCAGAAGAAGCACGTCAAGACGGCGTTGATCTGCTGGAAGAGGGCCGGCTGTTGGCACTCAGCCGGTCGGGCATCTACCAGCAGAGCCTGCGTCAGTACTACAACCGGAAGGTCAGGCCGAGATCCTTCCAGGAGGGCGACATTGTGCTTCGGCTGATCCAGCAAACAGCCGGCCAGCACAAGCTCTCGGCACCTTGGTAAGGCCCTTTCATCATCAGCAAAGTATTGGGCAACGACTCCTACTACATCATCGATGCTCAGAAGCCCCGAGCACGCAAGAGGGATGACTCCGGCAAAGAGACGGAGCAGCCATGGAATGCAAATATCCTCCGAAGATTTTACAGTTGATGCAGTATGTACCATGCTACCTCTTGTATTAAAGTACCAAGACTTCGGGCCCCTCGAGAAGAGCTCGGGGACTGCCCTCTTTTATCTATATGATAAGAATTATGCCTATGAGTATGTTACTCTTTGTTATGCCGCTTGGCACCGGGTTCGACTAGTCGGCCCGGGGACTTGCCGCCTTACGCTATGAAATGCTTCCTGCAGCCGGACAAGTAGTGTGTGGCACCTAAGCCGTCTCCTGTCAGAAGCCGCAGCTTGCAGAGCGACTGTCTGGTGCGCAGGAGTAAGGTAGAATGGGCGGCCACATGAAAAATGGCTAAGGACTCAAAGCATAAACATAGCTTAAGCCGGCTTCCAGCCTTTTTCGCAAGCCGACTCTTGAGTAGTTGGATCGCCGCCTTCTATTTTAACTTGCGAAAAAACTCTAAAACGGCTAAGTACTTGCCTTCCCAAAGTAGCCAAAGTACTTGACCCAACAACAGTCCATAGAGCGGCTGTCCGACTGGCAAGACGGCAACTGAGGGAAGGCGGCAAAGAAAAAGCCAAAGGAGCAATAAGCAAGAAGAGATAGAACTCGGATGAATATTTACGTAACAGAGGCCCTTGGTCGAGTCTTCGAAACAGAAGTTCAAAATACAGCCAGCGGGTAGAATTGTGCAAATTAACAAGTTCCTCAAAGACTATTAATCAGATAAAACAAAGATAGATAAGATGGCGGCCTAGGAAGCGGCAGACGGGTTCGGAGGATCGGAGGAGACGGCGGCGCCAGGCGTTGGGGCGGCCGGCTGGTCGGTCTCAGCTTGATCACCTCCGGCGGCAGCCGGCTCAGTCGGGCGCGACTCGTTGCTGGAGGCGCGGTCGAGTTGAGGCTGGCCGTCCGCTCCGTCTTCTGGTGCCTCCATCTCGCCTCCGTCCTCCGCCTCGCCTTTCTCCTCGACGCCGGAGCCGATCACCTCCGCTGAGTCCTTGCCGTAGTCCGGGTTCATCCCGAACCACTCCGGCGGCGCCTCCCCGCCGTTTCCAGCCCCGGATACCATGCCTTGACGAACTCCAAGGCCCGGCGCGCTCCAGCCCGGGCCGAGGAACCCTTCCAGGCCTCAAGATGGCCAGCCACGACCTCCAGCCAGTCGGCAGTCTGACTGGGAGTGTGCGGGGCCTGCATGTCAGGCCACAGGGCGGTGATCGCCTGGGCGCCGACACGTTGAAGCCGGCGCAGCATCCGGTGGGCCGGCTGAAGGCGTGCCTCAATGCTCAGGATCTGCTCATCGAGGGTTCGGGGGGCGTCGGCGGCGATCTCCGCGCCATCCGCCCTCCACCCCTCGCGATCAGCCTCGATGGCTTGATTGGCTGCCTGGGAGTGGCCAGGGAAGAAGTCTGCCGAGACGAAAGAATGAAGAACAAGTCAAATAAAACCAGGAGTCGGCTCGACCTATAGTCGGCAACTCAAAGAAGAAAAAGGAGGAAACTAACCGTCGACAAGATCCTCGATCTCATGGAAGCCGAAGGTCAGCAGCGCCTCCTTGTTGGTCCAGGAGGAGCGTTCGCTCGCGAACACGGCCATGAGCGTGGTCTCCTTTTCCTCCGCCTCATCCCAGGTCTTCTTAAGCAGCTCCTTCTGCTCCGCCAGTTGCGCAACCAGCAGGTCGCGCTCCATGGCCAGCTTGCTGCACTCCTCCTCCTTGGCACGCAGCACGGTGTTGGCCTCGCCCAACTACTGCTGCGGGGTGGCGTTGGCCTCTGAAGAAAAGAAGAAAGAAGGTGTCAGTCGTCAACAAAAGAAGGTCGCCAGTAAGATCCGGCCTGACTGCTCAGCAGTCGGCCCGAATCTCGGGAACTACAGCCCGCGGGTGCGCCAGCGCACCCCCGCAGAAAGAAAGAAGACTCACTCCGGCTCTCCGACAAGTCGGTGGTCCGCTTGCCTAGCTCCTCGACGTTGCGGTTGAAGGCGGTCGCACAAATATTATGGTAGTCCTATGGCATACATTTCAGACAGACGATTAGTACTTGGAACTCACCGTTTAGAGTTCCAAGCCGCCTGCTCAGCAGCAGGCCCGAAACTCGGGGACTACACCCAGTGGGTGCGCTGGCGCACCCCCACAGAGAGAAAAAAGGAAAAAACAAGCAAAACAAGGAGAAGACATACTCGGATGGCTGCCAGCGATGCCAGGTGCGCCTTGGAGCAGTTCTGGATGGCGTCACCCTCAGCTCGGAGCTTGGCCTGTACGTCCAGAAGCGCCTGGTTCAACGGGCCCGTCCCGCCTCCCCGCACCCAACCAGTGGGCGCGGCGCTCGTCGCCTCGGCGTCTGGGATCGTGGAGCTCGCGGTGCCGGTGTCCAGAGGGCACGGCGCTGAAGTCGCCTTTGCGAGCCGGCGGTGCGTTGGTGTGCCGACCTGAAGAAGCAGGCCCGCCTCGACCTCGTCTCTAGTCGGCGGCACCGGCGGGCCCGCCGACTGCACCACCTAGCGCGGCTCCGGCTGGCGGCAGCGGCAGCGGCACAACCACGTCCGGCATGGAGGCGTTGCCGCCTTCCCTCTCCATGATTGGGTACTCGCCACCGACTCCCCCAGTCTGCCCCGTGAACTCCGAAGGCGGCGGCGCGGAGTTCAGTGGGGTGACGAACACCGCCGATTGGCGGTGCGCGGCTTCCTCAGCCTGCCGCTTTACCGCGACGGCGGCCTCGGCCTCTTCCAGCTTCTTCTTGGTGGAGGCCTCCGCCTTCTTGGCCTCCTCTTTCTCCAGGCGGGCGGCCTCCTCCTCTTCGCGCTTCTCTTGCACGTTCTGCTCCATCGCCTCCCGGAGGTCGGCGGCGGGGTCAACCCGCCGAGTGGTGGCGGACGTCTCCGCCGACCCCATGACGGAGGCGGCGGCAACCCTCTCAAGAGTGAGGGGGGCCCTGAAGCAAGGGAAGCAAGTAAAGACTCAGATAAAAGCTACAAGGAAAGAATAAAAGCAGAAAGATGGAGTACTCACGCGGAGACCAGCGGTGGCTTCTTCACTTCCTTGCGGAAGTGGATGGCCTTCGTAGCCGCCTCGTCCCGCTTGGTCGCCGCGGCAGAACCCTTGGGCTTCTTCGGCTGGCTGCCGAACTTACTCGGCGCGGCCATGCGCTTCCTTGCGCCACCTTGGGCGTCCGGCGCGGCGGAAGAGCTCGCGCCGGGCTGGCCGACTCCTGGCTGATGACGGGGGGCGACCTCCTCGTCATCGTCAGGCCAGTCCTCGAGACTGCCCCCAAGCCGCGGGCCACCTCTTCCCTCGATGTCGTCCTCCAAGGCCGCCGCCCCCAGATCGGGGTCGTCAACGTCGCTCTCCGCCCGATCGGCGAGGAACTCGCGGGCCGGCCCTGCAGTGCCGACTAATGGATGGAGGAGGGGATTCTGACCAAGGCCGACTGGTCAGGTCGGACAAGACAAACTCGGCAAGAAATAAGACAAGTTAAAGAAAGAAGGAAAGAGGCAACTCATTATAGGCGGGGGTTGGCGCGAGAGTATGGCTCCTTGCCGAACTGCCAATCTTCCAGGAGCTTGCTGTCCGGTAGTTCACCATGTAGGCCACCTCCTCGTGAGGCATGTCCTTGGTGCACATCCGGCTCGGGTCTTGGTGCCCGCTCATTTGGCATATCATGTGGGGGCGACCTTGGAGCGGGAGGACTCGGCGCGCCACGAAGGCGGCCAGCAGATCCGGGCCGGTCAGGCCCTCCGACTGCGTCAGCACTCGGAGTCGCGGGATGGAGCTAGCTCCTGCAGGCATCAGCGACCTGGCCCGGTACGACCAGTTGGGCAGCCTCCTAGCTGGTGGGCCGGCTACGAAAGCCGGCAGATTAACCCAATCGCCCTCCGCAAAGACGCTGTTCACGTAGAAGTACGATCACTGCCACATCTTCACCGACTTTATCAGCTTGATGGTGGGGAAGGGGTTGTCGGCCCCCGGCCTCCGCACGGTGATGAACACGCCGCACTGAGCCAGCACGCCTGCGGCCTGGGTGCCGAGCTTGGAGAAGAAGAACTCCCCCCAGAGCTCGATAGTGGGGAGGACTCCGAGGAAGCCCTCGCACAGGGTGACGAAGGCGGATAGCAGCACCACCATGTTGGGCATAAGGTGGTGCGGCTGAAGGCCGTAGAACTCAAGAAAGGAACGAAAAAAGCTGCTCGCCGGCATGCCTAGGCCACGCAGGCAGTGCGAGCGGAAGATGACCCGCTCGCCCTCCTGCGGCACCGGCGAGATTTCCTCCAACGGTGCAAGGTGGACCCGCACATAGTCCTTGCCGGGGAGCCAACGCGTCTTGCGGAGGAAGTCGATGTGGTCGTCGTGGACCTCTGAGCCATCCCAGGTGCCGGAGTGCACTGAGCGGGGCGCGACGGCGGAGAAAGAGCGCATCATGAGCGGATCGCCGTGGCACCCGGAAAAACTTGGGGAGCGACGGTGCGAGGAAGAAGAAGTGTGGGGAGTAGCGTGGAGGAGGGGCGCGCGTGCTCTGCCGCTCCCTCCTCCTTCCCCTACTTATAGCCTCATGGGCTGCGAAGCCGAGGGGGCGGTCGTGGGATTTACAGCGCCACGACCCCCCACGACCCCCCACGTTTACCGCACGGAGTTACTGCATGCAGTAACTCCATGGGAGCCTCAACTGTCTGCCACGGCCGCAGCGGATCCGCACGAGCGCCAGGGCGCGGTAGTGGTGGGCCCCGCCTCAGGGCCTGTCCCGTTACGCATGTGGCTGCGCAGGCTGGCCCGGCCGGGCGCTGCCACGTGACAGGCCCAAATTCGGCGGCGGCCTGGGAGCTTAGCCAGCACGCCACTTGGATCCCGCCGGGCGTTCGAAATATTGGACAACTCAGAGTTGGGCGAGTCCGACTCCTTCCAGTCGGATCGGTAGAAGTCAGACGAGGCTCTGACCTCAAGCACCCGGAGAGAGAAACTGCTGAAGCTCCTCGGCCGATCATCCGTGGTGCCTCACCAGCTTCGGGGACTATTGTCGGAGTAATGGGCCATGGGTAGGCTAACCCTGGGCCCAGAACCTTTCAAGACATCGGGGCCGACTGCGCCCCTCCAAACGCCAAGACGAGAGGCCGCCTTCTGGAGACCGGCTGAAGGAACAGCCGACTCCCCAATGACGGCCGAGTCCAGAAGACAAGTTCAAGATGCGCCGACTCCAATCTGTCGGCTTCCAGAGAAGCCGGCCACCAGGAGTCGGCCCCCAGCACCAACGAATACACGTTCCCTCATCAAGAGGGACGAGACGAGGAGTGGCTACAGTAAAGCCCACTCCCTCCTCTTTCCAGGGGCAGGCGTGACCACAGTGCGCCGTACCCACAGAGATCTCCGTCCGGAGCAGCACTGTTGCCGTGCCGGCCCTGACATCAGCACCCATAGGTAGAGTCCTGCACCCATGACGACCTGTCTATACGACCCAGGGACGACGGGTCCAACCAGTCGGCGGGAGTCCAGAAGACAGCGAGAGCGCCACCGGTCAGGCCCTGTGGGAGTCGGCCCCTGGGAGTCGGCTTCCCCCTCCCACGGGCCCCACGCGTCATTAACCAGACAAGACGGGGAGTGGCTACAGTAATCGCCCGCCAGGCGGCGGGGCTATAGCCAGGACCCCATGACCAAGCACGCGTCATTAGAGGCACTGCTACAGTAATCAGCAGCTGGCAGGACCCGCGAGCGGCGGACGCGGCCGGTCGGCGGGCCCCTACAGTCGGCGGAGAAGCCGGCGACCAAAGAGACTGACGGCTGGGCCCTGGGCCCAGCCGGATTACCATTGTACCCCTGGGGGGTAGGCCTACATAAACCCCCCAGGGCACCCATGCAAAGGGTTCGAATCCATTAGCACAAGACCAGAACATATAGGAAGGAGAGAGCTAGCCCTGCCTTCTCCTACCTCCAGGAAACAGCTCGAGGAGCAACCTTGTACTCACTTTTGCCATAGTGATCATGCGGAGAGCCCGCGTAGCAGGACTAGGGGTGTTATCTCCTAGGAGAGCCCCGAACCTGGGTAAAGTTCGCCGGCGTTCATGTCTACGCCTCATCCCGCTTCTAGGCACCGGCGACGTTCTACTCACTCCCACCATGATAAGGCATACTTTGGCATATGTCACACCCAACCCCCGACAGCCGGAGTATGCGTCGAGGAAACATAATGAATCGTGTCCTGCGATAGCATCGATAATTTGATCGATGCGGGGGAGGGGGAAGGGATCCTTTGGGCAGACCTTGTTGAGGTCCTTGAAATCGACACATAGGCGCCAGGGTTTTTCCTTCTTTGGTACCATCACCAGGATTGCTAGCCAGTCCGGTGTTTTATTTCTCTAATGAATCCGGCCTCCAATAACTTGGCTAGCTCCTCTCCCATAGCCTGTCTCTTCGGTTCGGAAAAACGCCAAAGAGCCTGCTTGACCGGCTTGAATCCTTTTAGGATATTTAAGCTGTGTTCGGCCAGCCTGTGTGGGATTCCTGGCATGTCTGAAGGGTGCCAGGCGAAAATGTCCTAGTTCTCTTGTAGGAACTCTCGCAGTGCGGCATCTACATCAGGGTTCAGTCGTGCCCCGATGGAAGCTGTTTTATTGGGGTCCGTCGGATGGACCTGGAAATTTACTATTTCGTCTGCTGGCTTGAAGGATGTGGACTTTGATCTCTTATCGAGTATCACATCATCCCTATTAACCGTGGAGCGCAGCGCAGTCAGTTCTTCAGCCGCTAAGGCTTCGGATAGTGCCTCAAGGGCCAATGCGGCCGTCTTGTTTTCGGTGCGGAGTGCTGTGTCCGAATCACTAGCGAGAGTGATAATTCCGTTCGGCCCGGGCATCTTGAGCTTCATGTACCCGTAATGGGGTATTGCTTGGAAGATTGTAAATGCCTCCCGCCCTAGTATAGCGTGGTATCCGCTATTGAACGGAGCCACCTAGAACGTGACATCTTCGGACCTGTAATTATCCGGTGTGCCGAACACCACATCTAGTGTGATTTTTCCTGTGCAGCGTGCTTCCCGACTCAGGATTATTCCTCTAAAGGTTGTGCTGCTTCGCTCGATGCGGTTCCAGTCTATATCCATTTTTTGGAGGGTTTCCTCGTAAATGAGGTTCAATCCGCTGCCTCCATCCATGAGTACCTTGGTGAGGCGAAAGCCGTCCACTATGGGACTGAGGACCAATGCGGCTGGTGCTCAGGTTGTTCGGGATTTAGGTTCATCACTCGCGTTGAAGGTGATAGCCGTGTCGCTCCATGGGTTTATTGTTGCTACTTGATAGACTTCGACGAGGCTGCGGAGTGTTCTTTTTCGCATATTATTTGATGCGAAAGTCTCGAAGACTGTGAGAACGGTACTGGTGTCCTCGGGCTGGCTTTCTGCGGCCTCCGAAATTAGGAGGTC
Source organism: Aegilops umbellulata (assembly GCA_032464435.1). Classification (NCBI taxonomy): domain Eukaryota; kingdom Viridiplantae; phylum Streptophyta; class Magnoliopsida; order Poales; family Poaceae; genus Aegilops; species Aegilops umbellulata. The sequence goes on along the minus strand of CP136058.1, from coordinate 326,432,895 downwards.
CTTGCCAATTTTGGCCACGTGCCGGAGTATCCAACATGCTCTAAGGCTGTGAGTTGGTGTGGCGTCTTCTGTACTATGAATTCTACAGGGTCCATCAAGCCACCTTTCCAGTACAGTTCCATGCCCTGTAGAGGGTTTTGGCTTTTTGATATTTAATCCGGGTGTCTTACTATGATGCACCCTCTTAGTTCGAACGGGATTGCTATTCAAGGCCGGATTATCCCAAAATTTTATTTCGGTTTTCCAGGCGCTTTCCATCGCACAGTACTTTTGTACTATGGACGCCAAGTCAGTGAAGCGTATAATATCACGACGACTTATGGCGTTAAGTATTCCCTCATGCGTGCAATTACTGCAAAAGATTGAAATTGGGTCTCCCTAGCGGCAATCATTTATCCTGTTCATAACCAGGAGGAATCTGGCCCAGTAATGATGTACTGTTTCCTCGGGCTTATGCCTGATTTGGGAAAGATCGCTTATGTTCGGGCGGGCGGGGGGCGATGAATCTAAGATTCGGAGGCCAAAGAGCTTCCGAACTCTGAAGTTCGGAGTCTTGGATGTTGTTGAATGAATCTAGCCCGTTGCCTGATTCTACGCTCAGGTCTTGAGTTATATCCTCCCCTCCGCGGGTATCCGGCTTGGAGGGGTCGGGAATTCGGATATAGCTAGTCCTTAAAATAGATGAAGGGTCGCCGCACTGCGCCTCTACCACGACAACGTGGTGGGTGACTTGGGGAGAGTTAATTTCTCTCAGATCGGGTTTAAGCCCAACCTGTTCGTAATCCGTAGCGACCCCCAGGGCGGCCATGCGATCCAAGAGCTCGTTTACGGAAGAGAGCTCCATCGGATCCAGCAGCTCGACCAGCTCCGAGCTGACGTGAAGGTTGCTTTCGATGACCCGAGAGGTCACCGTCGGCGCAACGGCCGAACAGGCGGTCATGAGAAAACCACCTAGCCCGAGGGTTTGGCCGACAGCCAAGGCTCCCTTAGTAACGGCGCCGTCTTTAAAGACGGGAAGAGGCATCCTTCCTAATTGTGACGGCACAGAGGAACTCTCAATGAAAGCACCAATATCGGTGTCAAAACCGACGGATCTCGGGTAGGGGGTCATGATCTGTGCGTCAAGGCCGGATGGTAACAGGAGACAAGGGACACGATGTTTTTACCCAGGTTTAGGCCCTCTCGATGGAGGTAATACCCTAATCCTGCTTGATTAATATTGATGATATGGGAAGTACAAGAGTAGATCTACCACGAGATCAAGGAGGCTAAACCCTAGAAGCTAGCCTATGGTATGATTGTGTATGAAGATGATTGTCCAACGGACTACAACCCTCCGGTTTATATAGACACCGGATAGGGTTAGGGTTACACAGAGTCGGTTACAATGGTAGGAGATCTTGAATATACGCATCGCCAAGCTTGCCTTCCACGCCAAGGAAAGTCCCATCTGGACATGGGACGAAGTCTTCAATCTTGTATCTTCATAGTCCAGGAGTCCGGTGAAGGTATAGTCCGGCTACCCGAACACCCCCTAATCCAGGACTCCCTCAGTAGCCCCCGAACCAGGCTTCAATGACGATGAGTCCGGTGGGCAGATTGTCTTCGGCATTGCAAGGCGGGTTCCTCCTCCGAATCCTATGTACCTGTAGGAATAATATCTGATTTTTGTAATGCAGCGCTCCTCGGCTTCCACGCCCAATAATGGTTGTCTTCCTACATGTTAAACGAATGCGAAAAGCCGGAGTGTTTTTACATCCACACCCCTGGCCGTACCAACGAGCCGCCTATTTAACGGGATGACGATTCAGATCCAAACCACATCTTCTCCTCTCCACGAGTTATCATCAGAGCGCTCCCAGCAAAGGTCCATTCCAACATGGCCAGCCGTCGCGGCTCCTCTCCTCGCCCCTCCGGTTCTAAACCCGGGGACTGGGAGAGTCGCACCATCCCGCATAGCGAGTTAGTGTCGCTCCAAGCCAAGGGATTTCTCCCTCAGGCATACATGGTCCCGGTCTGAGCCGGTCTCGCCACCTACAATGGCGGAAAACAAGCGGAGAGCACCCCCAATCCCTCTAAAGGAGAGCGGGTGTGCCTCGTCCCCTATCTAATAAGGGGACTGGGATTTCCAATTCATCCATTTCTCCGCGGGCTACTGGAGTTCTACGGCCTCCAGCTGCACAATCTCACGCCCGCCTCCGTATTGCATATTGCGGGTTTCGTCGCCCTTTGTGAGCTATTTTTAGGCGTTGAGGCTCATTTCGCGCTGTGGAAGAGGTTATTTTGCCTAGTGCCCCGTTCTCAAGAGGGGTCTATATATCAAGTGGGCGGAGCCGAAGTATGGCGCACCGCCGGGACCGGATACTTATCCGGAACCCCAAAGAAGGCGTCCGAGGACTGGCCTTCGGAATGGTTTTACATAGATGACGTCCCGCTACCGGATCCTATCCGGATCGGTATCCCCGAGTTCAACAGTGCTCCATTGAAGAAAAGCTTAAGCTGGCGTCCGCGGAGCTCTCAGAGAGAAAGCGACAGAGACGTCCTTTACCTGATGGGCCGGATAAGATTGTTGGCTCATTCCGGACTAACCATGATTGGAGTCATGGCCGCATGCATTATGCGGGGGGTGCAGCCGCTTCAATATAGGGGCCACCCCGTGTGGGATTTCAACGGGGAGGATGACGCCACCCGTTACGGTCGTAAGGGGCCAGCCTCAGCTGCCGCTCTAATAAAGATTTTATTCTCTTTGTACAAGGGAGAAAAGGAGGAATTCCTCCATGTCAATCCGCGGGCCGGATTCACTATGTACGAACCTCCAAGTTGGGTAAGCGAACAATTGCGCCTGCCCGTTTGTTTTATACTCCCATAGTTAGATATGTAGTCTAACGACTTCGGTGCAGGAACTGCGACAGGAAGTAAAGAATATAAACAGCCGCCCTCCACAGCCCGAGGACCCAGCACGGTCCCTCGATCCGGACTCCGAAGAGGATCCGGACATATCGGCGGAGCTTATCGACGGGGTGTTCCATCAATTAAGCAAGGACAATACCTTGGTAGCCATTACGGCTGATTACCCCGGGTTAATCCCGGCCTCCCAGGTGACAGAAACCGGAGTTTTTATTCCCCTGAGAGAGATTCCATTCTCATGTATTCCGGCGTTTCTAACGACAACCGTGTTTTGCAGGGGAGATTTCCGAGGCGGGAGGCCGAACCTGCGGCGGCTGGCCAACGAGGGGCCGTAGGGCCCCGTGGGGCCAAAAGGAATGTAGTCCGGACTGAGATGCCAGCGCAAAGGTATAGCGCACCCTCTGTTTCCCTGGTGTTATTTTGTTAGGTCATATTAACATTCGTGCTATATTCAGGGCGAAGAAACCTCGCCGGACTATATCCGGAGAGGTTGCCAATCGCGCCTCCACCAGCCAGGCTCCAACGTCTGGCCAGGAGGCGGAGGCGAGCACTAGGCACGAACCGGACGCTCCTCCGACAGAGGATGCGGACAGGCTGTCTGCCACAAATTCTGAAGTGGAGAGTGCCATGAACCACAGGCGTTGCCGGTCAGTTCTACGCGACGCTTGTTTCTCCCAAGAGGCTTTAAATGCCTTTAATTCGGGAGATGCATACCTCCGTGCCGCTCAAAGTGGTTTAGCCAGAGCCACGGAGCAGTATGTAAAAGACATACGGGTAAGAAAATTTTGGTCAAATATATATATATATATATATATATATATATATATATATATATATATATATATATATATATATATATATACCAGTAGCCCCCGAGACTTGAAACAGTTAAAGTAACAGATTTAAGGATCTTTTAATATGCAGGTTCTTACACAGAAGAACACCATAGTGTTCCAGGAGCTGAAAAAGTGCAAGGCCCAACTAGAGGCCGCACTGGCCGCAACAGGGGAGCCCAAAGGGACCCCCTCAGGTAAGTTACACTTCGAAAGATTAGTGTTGTGCGGTTTTGGGTGCAAATCTGACAAGTCATATTGCAGATGGCACCGGATTCGATCCGGAAAAGCAACAGCTCTTACGCCGGCTAAAGGCCGGTGAGAGTACGTTGACAAAGGTGAGGCGAGAGAAGAATGACCTTCAGGATGCCAACACCAAGCTAGACATCGAACTTAAAGACGTTTGTGGCCAGCTGTCGGACTCCAGGAAGGAGAATCAGCGGCTTCGACGCAGCATATTTAGTAAGTGCTTGAACAAACTTTGAAAAAAGAGTTCGGCGAGGAAGTCGACTAACAGAGTAACGTCTGTAGGTATGCTCACAGGTCGTCCTGCAGAGGAGATGCCCGGTTCTACGGGCGACCTTCTTCCCGAACTCCTGCAACTGCACGAGCGAATTCGGCAGGTGATGCGAGGTGTTGCCCAAGCCTTATGGCCTTCCCACTCCATGCCCGAGGGCCTTGGAGAGCTTGCGGATAAGTTGAAGGGAGCTCGGCGGCGCTTCCAGTTGTGGAAGATATCGGCCTGCCGACAAGGTGCTAGGGAGGCCTGGGCCAGGGTGAAGACCCGTTTTATGAGGTCTGACCCAAACCACATGGCCGAGGTCGGACCTGTGGGGCCTGACGGGAACGAGATCCCTGTAAGCTTAGTATACGGCCAAGTAGAGTTGGCCGCGAAGTATTCCCTATAGGACTGTAAATTAGAAAGCCAGTTAGAAGGTATAGAAGAGGAATACGATCAGTCAGAATGACTATGTAAGTTTGAAATGACATGTGTAATGCCTTCTAGCCGGATTGTAGATCGTTTGTCTTTGCCGACCTTTTCGCTTCAACCTCGGGACCTAACGGTCTGGAGTGTGTTCGAATACCGCAACGGTTATATAAGAACCGGGGTATGCGTGGAGACCAGGCGTATGGGTCATTAGTGCTTTATCAGACAAGTGCCCAACTAGTTATGTTATATTACATGGTTAGTAAGAAACATCTTCCAGAGAGAATAGTTCCGTTAAGAGTTCCTTTCACTGGGGAGGCATGCCCTAAAGTGCATGTCCGGACTGCGTAAAAAGACGCAGAAAAAGCATCTGGGGGCGCGCAAAATTAGTAAAGAGATCATCTTTTATTTCACCGACCGAATATTCCCTTAAGAACGCTAGCTTTCGGCTTCACCCAGTCTGAGGTACACATCCGGCTGACCCGGCAGTAACAATCGCAGAGGTGCTCCCTTTACCGCCTAGCCGAACAATCGGGAACGTAGGGGTAAGCACAGGAGCCAGGCAACCTAGCTTGGCCAAAACTTAAGTCATATCGATGCATATAATGGTAAAAAAAGGTACATGCGGAAGTTTAACACATGTGATGGGCGTGAAGCCCGTATAAATAAGCTTCTGTTAAAGAAGCCCCCAGGTTTAATGAGCGCAAGTGGCGTGTCACTTGATGAGCCTTTAAGGGCTATAAAAAGAAAAAGAGGAGAAGAGGAGAAATATAAGACAGAAAAAAGTAAAAAATGGACAGAGGAAGGAGACGAACACAGAATCCGGTGCTAGGCATAGAATCTTCGAAGACGGGTGGCGTTCCATTGGTTCGGCTCGAGTCGGTTATCCGACGCATCTTGCAGGCGGTACGCTCCACCAGTCAGGACTTGGTCGATTATGAATGGACCTTCCCACTTGGGCTTGAGTTTGTCCTTTTTCTTATCCGGCAGGCGTAGAACTAGTTCGCCAATATTGTAATTTCTGGCCCGTACTTCTCTGCTTTGATATCTTCGAGCCTGCTATTGATAGAATGCGGAACGGGCTTTTGCCACATCGCGCTCCTCCTCCAAGGCGTCCAGGTTGTCCAACCGATCGAGCTCGGCTTCTCTTTCTTCGTACATACGCACTCGAGGTGAGTCATGAATTATGTCGCAGGGCAGGACTGCCTCTGCGCCGTACACCATAAAGAATGGTGTGTATCCGGTGGTGCGATTTGGCATGGTCCGCAGCCCCCAGAGCACGGAGTCGAGCTCCTCTACCCAGTGCGTATTAGATTCCTTGAGGGACCACACTAGCCTGGGTTTAATGCCGCTCATAATAAGACCATTTGCACGTTCGACCTGACCGTTAGTTTGTGGGTGATTGACCGAAGCATAGTCGAGCTTGATGCCCATGTTTTTGCACCAGAGTTTTACCTCGTCGGTGGTGAAGTTTGTACCGTTATCAGTGATGATGCTGTGGGGGACGCCGTAACGGTGTACGCCCCCTGATATGAAGTCTATCACAGGTCCGGATTCGACCATCTTAACAGGCTTGGCCTCTATCCATTTGGTGAACTTGTCCACCATGACCAGTAAGTATTTTTTCTTGTGGGTTCCCCCTTTAAGGGGTCCAACCATGTCAAGCCCCCAGACCGCGAAAGGCCAGGTGATGGGGATAGTTTGGAGTGCGGTGGGTGGCATATGGCTTTGGTTGGCAAAAAGTTGTCAACCAACGCATCGTTGGACTAAGTCCTGAGCGTCTGCCCGGGCCGTCGGCCAATAAAAGCTTATACGAAAAGCCTTGCTAACAAGGGACCGAGCAGCAGCGTGATGACCACCGAGTCCGGCATGAATTTCAGCCAGAAGGTAACGCCCTTCCTCTTCGGAGATGCACCTTTGAAGGACTCCGGTAGTGCTTTTCTTATAAAGCTCTCCCTTGTGGACTTTATAGGCTTTAGATGGCCGTACTATGCATCGAGCCTCGTTTTGGTCCTCTGGGAGTTCCTGCCTAGTAAGGTAGGCTAGGAATGGTTCTGTCCACTGGGCGATAACCGCCATTATTACGTGGGCTGAAGGTGTGATTTCGTTGGCAGAGCCTCCAATTATGTCAGATTGTTCGGCGTCGAGTGGTGCGGCTTGGTCCGGACTGTTATATGTGGGTTCCCCCTCCCATGCTACGGATGGCTTGAACAATCTTTCCAAAAAGATGTTGGGGGGGGGGACTGCATCGCGTTTTGCTCCAATGCGTGCCAGGACATCCGCTGCATGATTATTTTCTCGGGCTATATGGTGAAACTCTAGCCCTTCGAACCGGGCTGACATTTTTAAGACTGCCATTTTCTGATCCTTGGCGTCGAAGTCGCCATTTATTTGGGATATCGCGAGGTTCGAATCCCCGCGTACCTCTAGGCGTTGAATGCCCATGGATACTGCTATCCGGAGACCATGTAGAAGGGCCTCGTATTCGACTGCATTGTTGGAGTCCGTGTACATAATTTGGAGTACATATTGGACTGTGTCTCCTGTGGGGGACGTCAAAACGACGCCAGCCCCCAGTCCGGCCAACATTTTGGAGCCGTCGAAATGCATGATCCAGTTTGAGTATGTGTCGTACTCTTTAGGTAGTTCGGCCTCCGTCCATTCTGCGACGAAGTTGGCCAAAACTTGCGACTTGATAGCTTGCCGTGGCTTATAGGTTCTATCGAACGGGAGGAGCTCAATTGCCCATTTTGCGATCCAGCCCGTTGCATCAGGGTTGTTGATAATGTCATTGAGTGGTACTTCCGAGGCTACTGTAATCGAACACTCTTGAATGTAGTGTCGCAGCTTCCGGGATGCCATGAATACCGCGTATGCAATCTTTTGATAATGCGGGTACCGTGATTTGCATGGAGTGAGGACAGTGGACACGTAGTATACCGGCCTTTGAAGGGGGAATTTGTGTCCGTCCGTTTCCCACTCGACGACGAGCACTGCGCTGAAAACTTGATGGGTTGCCGGGATGTACAATAGCAATTGGCTCGCCGGTGTTTGCGCGGCCAGGACTGGGTTTGTTGCCAATACGGCTTTTATTTCATCTAATCCGGCCATGGCGGCATCCATCCACTCGAAGTGTTCGGTTCGCCGAAGGAGGCAATAAAGGGGCAGTGCCTTTTCTCCCAAGCGGGAGATGAAGCGGCTTAGAGCCGCCACGCATCCGGTTAATTTCTGTATTTGTTTGAGGTCCTTTGGGACATCCAATTATGACAAAGCTCGGATCTTTGCTGGATTTGCTTCAATTCCTCTACCGGATACAATGAAGCCCAAGAGCTTTCCGGCTGGAACGCCGAAAACGCATTTCTCCGGGTTGAGCTTGATGTCGTATTTTCAGAGGTTATCGAATGTAAGCCTCAAGTCGTCTACTAGAGATTCCATGTGTTTTGATTTGATGACCACATCATCCACATACGCCTCCACTGTTTTGCCGATCTGGTTTGCCAGACATGTCTGTATCATGCGCTGATATGTTGCGCCGCCGTTTTTCAGCCCGAAGGGCATTGTGTTGAAGCAGAATGGGCCGTATGGTGTGATGAATGCTGTTGCGGCTTGGTCTGATTCTGCCATCTTGATTTGATGGTAACCAGAGTATGCGTCGAGGAAACACAACGAATCATGTCCTGTGGTGGCGTCGATAATTTGATCGATACGGGGGAGGGGAAATGATCCTTTGGGCAGGCCTCGTTAAGGTCTTTAAAATCGACACACAGGCGCCAGGATTTGTCCTTCTTTGGTACTATCACCAGGTTTGCTAGCCAGTCCGGATGTTTTATGTCTCTAATGAATCCGGCCTCCAATAACTTGGCTAGCTCCTCTCCCATAGCTTGTCTCTTCGGTTCGGAAAAACGCCGAAGGGCTTGTTTAACAGGTTTGAATCCTTTCAGGATATTTAAGCTGTGTTCGGCCAGCCTGCGTGGGATTCCTGGAATGTCTGAAGGGTGCCAGGCGAAAATGTCCCAGTTCTCTTGTAGGAACTTTCGCAGTGCGGCATCTACATCAGGGTTCAGTCGTGCCCCGATGGAAGCTGTTTTATTGGGGGCCGTTGGATGGACCTGGAATTTTACTATTTCGTCTGCTGGCTTGAAGGATGTGGACTTTGATCTCTTATCGAGTATCACATCATCCCTATTAACCGTGGAGCGCAGCGCAGTCAGTTCTTCAGCCGCTAAGGCTTCGGATAGTGCCTCAAGGGCCAATGCGGCCGTCTTGTTTTCGGCGCGGAGTGCTGTGTCCGGATCACTAGCGAGAGTGATAATTCCGTTCGGCCCGGGCATCTTGAGCTTCATGTACCCGTAATGGGGTATTGCTTGGAAGATTGTAAATGCCTCCCGCCCTAGTATAGCGTGGTATCCGCTATTGAACGGAGCCACCTAGAACGTGACATCTTCGGACCTGTAATTATCCGGTGTGCCGAACAACACATCTAGTGTGATTTTTCCTGTGCAGCGTGCTTCCCGACTCAGGATTATTCCTCTAAAGGTTGTGCTGCTTCGCTCGATGCGGTTCTAGTCTATATCCATTTTTTGGAGGGTTTCCTTGTAAATGAGGTTCAATCCGCTGCCTCCATCCATGAGTACCTTGGTGAGGCGAAAGCCGTCCACTATGGGACTGAGGACCAATGCGGCTGGTGCTCGGGTTGTTCGGGATTTAGGTTCATCACTCGCGTTGAAGGTGATAGCCGTGTCGCTCCATGGGTTTATTATTGCTACTTGATAGACTTCGGCGAGGCTGCGGAGTGTTCTTTTTCGCATATTATTTGATGCAAAAGTCTCGAAGACTGTGAGAACTGTACTGGTGTCCTCGGGCTGGCTTTCTGCGGCCTCCGAAATTAGGAGGTCCTTGCCAATTTTGGCCACGTGCCGGAGTATCCAACATGCTCTAAGGCTGTGAGTTGGTGTGGCGTCCTCTGTACTGTGAATTCTACAGGGTCCATCAAGCCACCTTTCCAGTACAGTTCCATGCCCTGTAGAGGGTTTTGGCTTTTTGATATTTAATCCGGGTGTCTTACTATGATGCACCCTCTTAGTTCGGACGGGATTGCTATTCAAGGCCGGATTATCCCAAAATTTTATTTCGGTTTTCCAGGCGCTTTCCATCGCACAGTACTTTTGTACTATGGACGCCAAGTCAGTGAAGCGTATAATATCACGACGACTTATGGCGTTAAGTATTCCCTCGTCCGTGCAATTACTGCAAAAGATTGAAATTGCGTCTCCCTAGCGGCAATCCTTTATCCTGTTCATAACCAGGAGGAATCTGGCACAGTAATGATGTACTGTTTCCTCGGGCTTTTGCCTGATTTGGGAAAGATCGCTTATATTCGGGCGGGCGGGGGGCGTTGAATCTGAAACCTCACCAAATCTAAGATTCGGAGGCCAAAGAGCTTCCGAACTCTAAAGTTTGGAGTCTTCGATGTTGTCCAATGAATCTAGCCCGTTGCGTGATTCTACGCTCAGGTCTTGAGTTATATCCTCCCCTCCGCGGGTATCCGGCTTGGAGGGGTCGGGAATTCGGACGTAGCTAGTCCTTAAAATAGATGAAGGGTCGCCGCACTGTGCCTCTACCACGGCAACGTGGTGGGTGACTTGGGGAGAGTTAATTTCTCTCAGATCGGGTTTAAGCCCAACCTGTTCGTAATCCGTAGCGACCCCCAGGGCGGCCATGCGATCCAAGAGCTCGTTTACGGAAGAGAGCTCCATCGGATCCAGCTGCTCAACAAGCTCCGAGCTGACGTGAAGGTTGCTTTCGATGACCCGAGAGGTCACCGTCGGCGCAACGGCCGAACAGGCGGTCATGAGAAAACCACCTAGCCGGAGGGTTTGGCCGACAGCCAAGGCTCCCTTAGTAACGGCGCCGTCTTTAAAGACGGTGTAACGCCCTCGATGCGGCTATATCTCCCACGTGTCGAGGCACGACTTAGAGGCATAACCGCATTGAAAGCAATGTCGCAAGTGAGGTAATCTTCACACAATCCATGTAATAAATAAAGGGGAAAGATACATAGTTGGCTTACAATCGCCACTTCACACAAGTACATAAATAAACATGCAACATCCAGAATACACTCAAGGTCCGACTACGGTACCAAAATGAAAGAAGACTACCCCAAATGCTAACAGATCCCCGGATCACCCAACTGGGCTCCACTATTGATCATCTGGAAAAGAAACATAGTAACGGCCACGTTCCTCGTCGAACTCCCAAGTGAGCTCGGTCGCGTCATCTGCACTGACATCGTTGGTACCTGCAACGGTGGTGATAATATCTGTGAGTCACGGGGACTCAGCAATCTCACACCCGCGAGATCAAGACTATTTAAGCTTAAAGGTGGGAAAGGGGTTTGTGAGGTGGAGCTGCAACAAGCGACTAGCATATGGTGGCTACAGCGCAAAAGAGAGCGAGAAGAGAAGGCAAAGCACGGTCGAGAAACTAAAAGTGATCAAGAAGTGATCCTGAAACAACCTACGTCAGGCATAACTCCAACAACCGTGTTCACTTCCCGGACCCCGCCGAGAAGAGACCATCACGGTTACACACGCGGTTGATGTGTTTTATTTAAGGTCAACTTCGGGTTCTCTACAACCGGACATCAACAAATTCCCATCTGCCTCATAACCGCGGGCACGGAAAGATAATACCCTGCAGGGGTGTCCCAACTTACCTCATTATAAGCTCTCACGGTCAACGAAGGATATTCCTTCTACCGGGAAGACCTGATCAATCTCGGAATCCCGGACTACAAGACATTTCGACAGCAATAAAACAAGTCCAGCAAAACCGCCCGATTGTGCCGACAAATCCTGATAGGAGCTGCACATATCTCGGTCTCAGGGCACATCCGGATAAGTCAAGCTACGAGTAAAACCAGCCCTCGAGTTGCCACGAGGTGGCCCCGCAGGTTGCTCGGTTCGGGCCATCACTTAGAGAAGCACTGGTCCGGGGGGGCTAAAATAAAGATGACCCTCGGGCTCGCGAAAACCCGGGGGAAAAAGGGTAGGTGGTGGCAAATGGTAAAACCAATGTTGTGCCTTGCTGGAAAAGTGTTATTCAAAGCGAACTGTCAAGGGGGTCCCATAAATCACCCAACCGTGTAAGGAACGCAAACTCCGGGAACATAACACCGGTATGACGGAAGCTAGGGTGGCAAGAGTGGAACAAAACACCAGGCATAAGGCCGAGCCTTCCACCCTTTACCAAGTATATAGATGCATTAATTAAATAAGAGGTATTGTGATATCCCAACAAGTAAACATGTTCCAACAAGGAACAACAAGTCCATGTTCCAACAAGGAACAAACTTCATCTTCACCTGCAACTAGCAACGCTATAAGAGGGGCTAAGCAAAGCAGTAACATAGCCAAACAACGGTTTGCTAGGACATGGATGGTTAGGGGCTGACATGGCAATATAGGAGGCATGAAATAGCAAGTGGTAGGTTTTGCAGCATAGGCATAGCAAAAGAGCGAGCAATCTAGCAAGCAAAGATAGAAGTGATTTCGAGGGTATGGTCATCTTGCCTGCAAGGTTCTCAGAGTTGTCGAAAGCTTGGTCCTCGAAAGCGTTCTCAACGGAATCCTCGTTCACGTACTCGTCTCCCAGCTCTACCCAAGACAAGAGAACAAGCAAAGGAACCAATATCAACCACGATGCAATGCGCAAGCAACATGATGCAAAACATGGCATGATATGCGAGAGGTGATATGCAATGCGAATGCATGCTCCGGAAGGACAAGGGTGAACAGGGCATAATCTTGGCAAACCAATCATGCCACTGGATAGATGAGGTGATTTCGGTTGAAATCGATATAAAATACACCGGAATCGGATGCACGGTTTGCAAATGGCAAGCAATACAAGAATGACACGAAATTGCCATAAACAGCATGATGCTACTTAGCAAGCAACAAATAATTAAGCTACTGCACCCAAACATGGCAACAAAGCATATGACAGTAATCTACTCAAGATGCTCGACAAAAGATGAACACCGAGCTACGGCTAAATCACATCATAACAGGTCCAAACAAGCATGGCAAAAGTGCACAAGATAACAGGTTCACAGACTTAGTGAAAATAACAACATAGCAGAAACTAACATCAGGATGACATGTTCAGAGCAATGAAACAACATGCTACAAGAACATAACATAGCGAAATAAGGCATGGCATGAATCTACTCAAAGAACTTGACAAAAGTCCCTTACTGACCATAAGCCAAAAAGGATCAGAGAATATGATTACGCCCATGTCAATTAAGGAAGTTTCGTTACAGGTTACAGACTTAGCAGAAAACTGGACATGTCAAAAACAGATAACGACTAGCCATGTTCGTGAGCTCGATGCACTCACTACAGAGCATTTCATGATAGACTAAGCATACATACATCAAGAAGACATGTCATAGTAACAATACATGGAAATAATAACATCATATCATGCAAGGATCAACTACACCAAGCTTGGCAAAATCGAATAACACGTAAACAATCTGCCAGCAACATTTCGAAGCAAAAGTGGAGCTCTATTGACTCAAGCTATGGCACTCCATAATTGCAAAAAAAGCATGGACGGATAGATCAAATACTCAAGTTCAAAACTCCCTTACTGATCATGCTAAAATTATGTATGGATCTCTCAGAAACAACATGAATGCATGGCATGAAAATAACAGCAGTCAGGGACTTAGTGAAATCACTAAGTCTCTGAAATCAGCAACATCAGGTGACCTAGTTTGCATGCTTGTGCTAGTCACCACATAGATCACAAAAATACATGGCAAAATTCTCTGGAAAGGTAACATGGCATATTACAAAACTCGTGTAGGACTCAACTTCATAGTGGTACACATCAATCATGGCAAAAATGACAAAAGTGCATGTTCAGATAAGATCCAGCAACTAACACCAACTAGCCCTCTTCTAACAGCATTTCGGGCACCAATATGACATCAAATTAAAAAGATGCAATGGGACAAATCTATGTACTCTTCGAGGCGATCAATTTGACATATTATACGCGCGAAACGGAGCTACGGATGCAAAGTTATGGCACTGGGAACATGGCATGATGATGATAAAATTTCCAGACTTAGAGAAAATTTGGGCTCGGGGAAGGTCAACCCTGGCGGCACGCGGCCCGAGGTTCACCGGGCGGATCTCGCCGGATCCGCCGTGGAGGTCGCCGGAGGAGGAGGCTGCGGCGAGGGGGAGGCCGGATCCGGCGCGGAGCCGGGCGGTGGCGGCGGGGATCGGCGTGGTGGCGGGCGCGCGGGCGCGGGCGGCGAAACCGGGCGGCGGCCGGCGAGCTTGGCGGCGGCGGGCGCGCCGGCGGGCGGAGGCGGCGGAGCCGCGAGCAGGCGGGCGGCGGGCGCGGCTGGAGGCGCGCGGGGAGGGCGCGGGCCGCGGGGGGGCCGCGGTCGGGCCTCGCGGGCCGGCGGCGCGGTACGGCGGCGGTGCCACGTGGCGCCGTCTGATTCGTCGGGCGGCGGCGGCGGACGCGTCCGGCCCGATCCGGACGTGTCCGGCGGCGCGGAGAGGAGCGGGGCTAGGGTTAGGGGTGTTTGGACCCGAAAATGGAGGAGGGGGAGGCCTTTTTATAGGTAGAAGGAGCTAGGAAGCTCCAAATGGAGTGCGGTTTTCGCCCACGCGATCGTGATCGAACGGCGGAGGACATGGGAGTGACTTAGACGGTTTATTGGGCTGTTTTGAAGGGGTGTTGGCCTGCAACACACACGAGGCCTTCACGGTTACCCGGTTAACCGTTGGAGTACCAAACGAACTCCGATTGACCCGAAACTTGACAGGCGGTCTACCGGTGCTATATCGAGGCCCCATGTCAAACCTCGGTCCATTCCGAGAATGTTTAATACCCGCTCACGAAGAAATGTAAAAGGGGACGCCGGGAGACATAGGAGCGCCGGATTGCAAAACGGACAACGGGAAAGATGCTCGGATTTATGAGACGAACACGTATGCAAATGCGATGCACATGATGACATGATTTGAAATGCATGACATGACCAAAATGCAAAACGGAGAGAACCCAACCACGGAGGGAATATCATAACACATAGCCGGAAATGGCAAGAGTTGGATTACAAATATGGCAAGTTACATCTGGGGCGTTACAACACACCACCACTACGAGAGGATCTCGTCCCGAGATCTAGGACTGAAAGAACTCCGGATACTCGGAACATAGGTGGTCCTCACGCTCCCAGGTGGCCTCTCGGTCTGAATGATGTGACCATTTCACTTTGAGGAATTTGATTGACTTGTTGCGAGTCTTGCGCTCAGTTTTCTCAAGAATAGCAACTGGGTGCTCATGATAGGACAAATCTTCTTGGAGATCAATCTCTTCAAAGTTTATGGTGCGCTCAGGCGTCTTGAAGCACTTGCGAAGCTATGACACGTGGAAGACATCGTGCACATTTGCAAAGTTGGAGGGAAGCTCAAGTTGATAGGCGAGATCGCCTCGTTTCCCGATGATCTTGAAAGGACCGACGTATCTAGGGGTAAGTTTTCCCTTGATACCGAAGCGACGAGTCCCTTTCATTGGAGAGACGCGGAGGTAGACATGGTCTCCGATCTCGAATGCCACATCTCGGTGTTTGCTGTCGTAAAAGCTCTTCTGGCGCGACTGCGCGGCTTTGAGGTTCTCACGAATAACCTTGCACATAGCCTCAGCCTCTGAGATCAAATCATTGCCGAGCAATTGACGTTCACCAGTTTCAGACCAGTTGAGAGGAGTACGGCACTTTCTGCCATAGAGGATCTCGAATGGAGCTTTGCCCGAGCTGGCTTGAAAGCTGTTGTTGTAAGAGAATTCAGCATAAGAAAGACAATCCTCCCACTTCATGCCGAAAGAGATAACACAAGCTCTGACCATATCTTCAAGAATTTGGTTGACACGCTCGACTTGTCCACTAGTCTGAGGGTGGAAAGCTGTGCTGAAGCGAATGTTGGTGCCCATGGCCTTCTGAAAAGAATCCCAAAACTTGGAGGTAAAGATGCTGCCATGGTCTGAAGAGATCAATTGTGGAATGCCGTGTAAGGAGACAATTCTGGAAGTGTAGAGCTCTGCCAGCTGCGCTGCTGTGATAGACTCTTTGATAGGAAGAAAATGAGCCACTTTGGTGAGCTTGTCGATGACGACGAAGATAGCATCATTTCCACGCTTGGACTTAGGAAAACCAGTCACGAAGTCCATTTCGATATGATCAAACTTCCATTCAGGAATGGCAAGAGGTTGGAGAAGACCAGCTGGTCGTTGGTGTTCTGCTTTCACCCTTCTGCAGACATCACACTCATTCACGAATTGAGCAATCTCACGCTTCATTCGAGTCCACCAATACGACTGCTTGAGGTCATGGTACATCTTCGAACTTCCAGGATGAATTGACAGAAGAGAATTGTGCGCTTCGTTCATAATGACTTTACGAAGATCACCCTTTGGAACCACGATCCGGTCCTCGAAGAAAAGAGTATCTCCGTCATCAACTCGATAGCACTTGTATTTGGAAATGCCCTTGTCAATACCACGTTTCACCTTCTTCACCATGGTATCCAACAGTTGTGCCTCACGAATTTGATCTTCCAAGGTAGGAGAGACGATGAGGTTGGCAAGAAAACCTTGAGGGACAACTTGGAGATTCAACTTGCGGAAAGCTTCACAAAGATCCGGTTGAAAGGGCTTGAGGATTAAGCTGTTGCAGTAAGCCTTCCTGCTCAAAGCGTCTGCAATCACATTAGCCTTGCCTGGAGTATATTCAATACTCGGATTATACTCTTGAATCATTTCGACCCATCGAGTTTGCCTGAGGTTGAGATGAGGCTGAGTGAAGATATACTTGAGGCTCTTGTGATCGGTGAAGATGTCCACTTTCCTTCCCAACAGGAGATGTCTCCATGTTATTAGTGCGTGGACAACTGCCGCCAACTCAAGATCGTGAGTGGGGTAGTTCCTTTCATTGGGCTTCAACTGGCAAGAGGTATAGGCAACGACCTTCTTCTCTTGCATTAACACCGCACCGAGGCCCTGGAGAGAAGCATCACAGAATACTTCATAAGGCTTGGATTCGTCAGGAGGAGTCAAAACTGGAGCAGTGACAAGTTTCTCTTTGAGAGTCTTGAAAGCAACGTCACACTCAGGAGACCAGACATATTTCACATGCTTCTGGAGGAGGTTGGAAAGAGGCTTGGCAATCTTGGAGAAATTCTCAACGAATCTTCTGCAATAGCTTGCAAGTCCAAGAAAACTGCGAAGCTGCTTGACATTCTGAGGAGGATTCCAATTCAAAACTGCAGACACCCTCTCTGGATTAACAGCGATGCCCTTGGCAGAGATGATATGACCAAGATAAAGAACTTCATCAAGCCAGAATTCACATTTGGAGAACTTCGCATATAATTTATACTCTCTGAGCTTGTCGAGTACCAATCGCAAATGTTTGGCATGATCCTTCTTATTCTTGGAGAAGACCAAAATATCATCGAGATAGACCAAGACAAATTCGTTGATGTAGGGGTTGAAGATGAAATTCATCAAGCGAGTGAAATATGGAGGAGCATTGACAAGGCCGAAAGACATGACAGTATATTCATAAGAACCAAAGCTTGTTCTGAATGCTGTCTTGGGAATATCTTCTTCACGAATGCGAATCTGATGATAACCCATACGAAGGTCAAGCTTGGAGAACACCTTAGCACCTTTGAGTTGCTCAAATAGCTCATTGATGTTGGGAAGTGGGTACTTGTTCTTGATAGTCTTCTTGTTCAATGGACGGTAATCGACACAAAGTCGGTCCGTGCCATCCTTCTTCTTGACAAAAAGAACACCACAACCCCAAGGAGAAGAACTCGGTCTGATCAGACCCATACGTTCTTGTTTATCGAGTTGAATCTTCAATTCCTTGAGCTCATCTGGTCCAAGCTTGTAAGGACGCTTGCAAACGGGTTCCGTGCCAGGCTCAAGATCAATAACGAATTCAACTGGCCGACGGGGAGGCATACCCGGAAGCTCTTCTGGAAAAACATCTTGGTACTCACATACGACTGGAATCTGAGAGATAGCCTCCAATTCATCATTCTCATTGAGAGAAAACAACCGAATGGTATCATCACGAGAAGCATAGATGATCACATCGTTCGAAGTGTGAGTCAATTTGATTTCCCTGGCAGCACACTCAAGCTGATCGTTGTGCTTAGAAAGCCAGTCCATCCCGAGAATGAGATCAATATCAGAATCACCAAGAACAATTGGTTTAGACAAGAATTTGTAGTCACCCATCTTGATAGAAACATTGGGAACCACCAAACTAGAGCTCAAACGTTTACCAGGAGAAATGACAGGCATGGGTCTATCCAAATTTGAAGAAGAGAACTCATGCTTGGCAAAGAATGGTCTTGACATGAAACAATGCGATGCACCAGTATCAAATAAGACTTTTGCAGGAATATCATTAACAGGAAGGTTACCCATCATCACTTCAGAAGACTCCTCTGCTTAAGCTGCATTCAACATGTTCACCTTGGCATGCTTAGGATTATGCTTGACCACTGCATTGCTGGAAGATTTCACAGGAGGAGGAGGCGGAAGGCGCCTCTGGTTGAAGCACTTGTTCGCATAGTGACCCTTCTGCTGACATTTGTTACAAGTCACCTCTGAGAGCGGACGATGGTAAGGAGCACTTGGCCTTGGAGCTTGGTTCTGAGACTTGTTCTGATAACCAGGGTTGGGTGGGTGGGAAGGTCCACGACCACTTGAATTCTTCTGCTGATAAGGCTGACGGAACGGAGGAGGAGGAGGCAACCAGAACTTCTGTTGCTTAGCTGCCACAAGTGAAGAAGAAGAAGACTGAACTGCGTCTCTGACTCTCTTCTTAGAAGCCTCACACTTGAGCTGAGCAGCTTCTTGTTTCAGTGCCATGTTGTAGAATTCATCATACTTTAATGGCTCGAAAAGCACGTGAGCAAGTTGCAGATCTTCTCTGAGACCACGTCTGAACTGGTAGATCATACTCCTCTCATCAGGGATGTCTTGCCTCGCAAAACGAGAGAGCTTCTGGAACTGAGTGTTGTATTGATAGACAGACATGGTGCCTTGCTTGAGATTGCGGAATTCCTCACGCTTAAGCTCAACAACACTTTCTGGAATGTGGTGCGCTTTGAAGTCACGGCGGAAATCATCCCAAGTGATCACACGACCTCCTCTGGAATCTTTGTATTGCTGGAACCACTCAGCAGCTTGATCTTTGAGTTGAAAAGAGGCAAACTTGACAAAGTCCTCAGGTCTCACATTGCTGCACTCGAAATGCTTGCTGATGTCCACGAGCCAATCATCTGCGTCTGTGGCCTCGACACAGTAGCTGAAAGTCTTTGGCTGATTAGCAAGGAACTGGTTGAGTGAAGCGAAATGCGGCTGACTGTTGCCTTGGCCTTGATTCTCTTGATTAGCTTGCCCTTGGTTGCGATCTTGCAAGAGCTGAATCAGAATCTGAGCATTGGCATTTGTGGCAGTCATCAGGGCTTGCCAAGCTTCCGGAGGCGGAGGTGGTGGCGGAGGGTTAGCCTGATTCCCTTCATTGCGTTCCGGATTCTGACGCGTTGGTGGAGCCATCCTGAAGAGGGTGACATCCATTAGCATCTTGACAGAGATATATTGAAGCTGAATCAAAGGAACGAAATTGCAACATATAGTCTTCACAATTAACATTCGAACGAGAATGAACGAATGAATTCCAATGTAAATCATCACACTTCCAAAGCTGAGAAGCCACTTAGAACATGGTAAGAAATAAAATCAACAAGGTACGGATGTGAACAAATACTTGGTAAGGATTACCCAATCACAAACCAAATATCTGCGAAAGAAATACTAGAGCTACAGGAATTCCCACTTATAAACTCCCGAAACTTTCCGGTTATGCAATCAGGTGTTGGGGATACAGGGGAAGCATAATATCTCACCCAAACTAGCAAATCCTACAACCAGCTGTATCCATCCTTCAACACATAACCAAGAAACCTTCGGAAATCGTCTACCTCAACCTTCGAAAAGCATCCGTTATACAAGTCATGGCAATACCCCCGCACTCGCCACAGTACTGGGCTATCAGGGTTATCTCACCAACAACTGTACAAAAGAGATTTTCGATGTCGGCGTACTAAACTCAGGTATTCCAGAACCGCAACGATAAAATTATGACGACAACACCTCGGAGCTCAACTCCCCGGGACACTGCCACAACCCCTAAATGTCAGGAGGCAACCAAGACAATGTTGTCATCATAAAACCATCAGAACGATTGTAATATACCCGCGTGATCCTAAAAAAAATTTAGTGAAATTTTGAGAAGAGAAGAGTCAAAACTCTACGTCAGGATGCCTTACCAGAAGGTTGAAGGGACTGGGAAGTAAAAAGAATTCCTAAACTCTCCGATATATAATTCCTAAATGACTCAAAACATTTTTCTAGACACAACTCGGCCACTAAAGACGATCAAACAGTGGGGGCTCCTAAGGTCGGGGAAAGGCTCTGATTACCAACTTGTAACGCCCTCGATGCGGCTATATCTCCCACGTGTCGAGGCACGACTTAGAGGCATAACCGCATTGAAAGCAATGTCGCAAGTGAGGTAATCTTCACACAATCCATGTAATAAATAAAGGGGAAAGATACATAGTTGGCTTACAATCGCCACTTCACACAAGTACATAAATAAACATGCAACATCCAGAATACACTCAAGGTCCGACTACGGTACCAAAATGAAAGAAGACTACCCCAAATGCTAACAGATCCCCGGATCACCCAACTGGGCTCCACTATTGATCATCTGGAAAAGAAACATAGTAACGGCCACGTTCCACGTCGAACTCCCAAGTGAGCTCGGTCGCGTCATCTGCACTGACATCGTTGGTACCTGCAACGGTGGTGATAATATCTGTGAGTCACGGGGACTCAGCAATCTCACACCCGCGAGATCAAGACTATTTAAGCTTAAAGGTGGGAAAGGGGTTTGTGAGGTGGAGCTGCAACAAGCGACTAGCATATGGTGGCTACAGCGCAAAAGAGAGCGAGAAGAGAAGGCAAAGCACGGTCGAGAAACTAAAAGTGATCAAGAAGTGATCCTGAAACAACCTACGTCAGGCATAACTCCAACAACCGTGTTCACTTCCCGGACCCCGCCGAGAAGAGACCATCACGGTTACACACGCGGTTGATGTGTTTTATTTAAGGTCAACTTCGGGTTCTCTACAACCGGACATCAACAAATTCCCATCTGCCTCATAACCGCGGGCACGGAAAGATAATACCCTGCAGGGGTGTCCCAACTTACCTCATTATAAGCTCTCACGGTCAACGAAGGATATTCCTTCTACCGGGAAGACCTGATCAATCTCGGAATCCCGGACTACAAGACATTTCGACAGCAATAAAACAAGTCCAGCAAAACCGCCCGATTGTGCCGACAAATCCTGATAGGAGCTGCACATATCTCGGTCTCAGGGCACATCCGGATAAGTCAAGCTACGAGTAAAACCAGCCCTCGAGTTGCCACGAGGTGGCCCCGCAGGTTGCTCGGTTCGGGCCATCACTTAGAGAAGCACTGGTCCGGGGGGGCTAAAATAAAGATGACCCTCGGGCTCGCGAAAACCCGGGGGAAAAAGGGTAGGTGGTGGCAAATGGTAAAACCAATGTTGTGCCTTGCTGGAAAAGTGTTATTCAAAGCGAACTGTCAAGGGGGTCCCATAAATCACCCAACCGTGTAAGGAACGCAAACTCCGGGAACATAACACCGGTATGACGGAAGCTAGGGTGGCAAGAGTGGAACAAAACACCAGGCATAAGGCCGAGCCTTCCACCCTTTACCAAGTATATAGATGCATTAATTAAATAAGAGGTATTGTGATATCCCAACAAGTAAACATGTTCCAACAAGGAACAACAAGTCCATGTTCCAACAAGGAACAAACTTCATCTTCACCTGCAACTAGCAACGCTATAAGAGGGGCTAAGCAAAGCAGTAACATAGCCAAACAACGGTTTGCTAGGACATGGATGGTTAGGGGCTGACATGGCAATATAGGAGGCATGAAATAGCAAGTGGTAGGTTTTGCAGCATAGGCATAGCAAAAGAGCGAGCAATCTAGCAAGCAAAGATAGAAGTGATTTCGAGGGTATGGTCATCTTGCCTGCAAGGTTCTCAGAGTTGTCGAAAGCTTGGTCCTCGAAAGCGTTCTCAACGGAATCCTCGTTCACGTACTCGTCTCCCAGCTCTACCCAAGACAAGAGAACAAGCAAAGGAACCAATATCAACCACGATGCAATGCGCAAGCAACATGATGCAAAACATGGCATGATATGCGAGAGGTGATATGCAATGCGAATGCATGCTCCGGAAGGACAAGGGTGAACAGGGCATAATCTTGGCAAACCAATCATGCCACTGGATAGATGAGGTGATTTCGGTTGAAATCGATATAAAATACACCGGAATCGGATGCACGGTTTGCAAATGGCAAGCAATACAAGAATGACACGAAACTGCCATAAACAGCATGATGCTACTTAGCAAGCAACAAATAATTAAGCTACTGCACCCAAACATGGCAACAAAGCATATGACAGTAATCTACTCAAGATGCTCGACAAAAGATGAACACCGAGCTACGGCTAAATCACATCATAACAGGTCCAAACAAGCATGGCAAAAGTGCACAAGATAACAGGTTCACAGACTTAGTGAAAATAACAACATAGCAGAAACTAACATCAGGATGACATGTTCAGAGCAATGAAACAACATGCTACAAGAACATAACATAGCGAAATAAGGCATGGCATGAATCTACTCAAAGAACTTGACAAAAGTCCCTTACTGACCATAAGCCAAAAAGGATCAGAGAATATGATTACGCCCATGTCAATTAAGGAAGTTTCGTTACAGGTTACAGACTTAGCAGAAAACTGGACATGTCAAAAACAGATAACGACTAGCCATGTTCGTGAGCTCGATGCACTCACTACAGAGCATTTCATGATAGACTAAGCATACATACATCAAGAAGACATGTCATAGTAACAATACATGGAAATAATAACATCATATCATGCAAGGATCAACTACACCAAGCTTGGCAAAATCGAATAACACGTAAACAATCTGCCAGCAACATTTCGAAGCAAAAGTGGAGCTCTATTGACTCAAGCTATGGCACTCCATAATTGCAAAAAAAGCATGGACGGATAGATCAAATACTCAAGTTCAAAACTCCCTTACTGATCATGCTAAAATTATGTATGGATCTCTCAGAAACAACATGAATGCATGGCATGAAAATAACAGCAGTCAGGGACTTAGTGAAATCACTAAGTCTCTGAAATCAGCAACATCAGGTGACCTAGTTTGCATGCTTGTGCTAGTCACCACATAGATCACAAAAATACATGGCAAAATTCTCTGTAAGGTAACATGGCATATTACAAAACTCGTGTAGGACTCAACTTCATAGTGGTACACATCAATCATGGCAAAAATGACAAAAGTGCATGTTCAGATAAGATCCAGCAACTAACACCAACTAGCCCTCTTCTAACAGCATTTCGGGCACCAATATGACATCAAATTAAAAAGATGCAATGGGACAAATCTATGTACTCTTCGAGGCGATCAATTTGACATATTATACGCGCGAAACGGAGCTACGGATGCAAAGTTATGGCACTGGGAACATGGCATGATGATGATAAAATTTCCAGACTTAGAGAAAATTTGGGCTCGGGGAAGGTCAACCCTGGCGGCACGCGGCCCGAGGTTCACCGGGCGGATCTCGCCGGATCCGCCGGGGAGGTCGCCGGAGGAGGAGGCTGCGGCGAGGGGGAGGCCGGATCCGGCGCGGAGCCGGGCGGTGGCGGCGGGGATCGGCGTGGTGGCGGGCGCGCGGGCGCGGGCGGCGAAACCGGGCGGCGGCCGGCGAGCTTGGCGGCGGCGGGCGCGCCGGCGGGCGGAGGCGGCGGAGCCGCGAGCAGGCGGGCGGCGGGCGCGGCTGGAGGCGCGCGGGGAGGGCGCGGGCCGCGGGGGGGCCGCGGTCGGGCCTCGCGGGCCGGCGGCGCGGTACGGCGGCGGTGCCACGTGGCGCCGTCTGATTCGTCGGGCGGCGGCGGCGGACGCGTCCGGCCCGATCCGGACGTGTCCGGCGGCGCGGAGAGGAGCGGGGCTAGGGTTAGGGGTGTTTGGACCCGAAAATGGAGGAGGGGGAGGCCTTTTTATAGGTAGAAGGAGCTAGGAAGCTCCAAATGGAGTGCGGTTTTCGCCCACGCGATCGTGATCGAATGGCGGAGGACATGGGAGTGACTTAGACGGTTTATTGGGCTGTTTTGAAGGGGTGTTGGCCTGCAACACACACGAGGCCTTCACGGTTACCCGGTTAACCGTTGGAGTACCAAACGAACTCCGATTGACCCGAAACTTGACAGGCGGTCTACCGGTGCTATATCGAGGCCCCATGTCAAACCTCGGTCCATTCCGAGAATGTTTAATACCCGCTCACGAAGAAATGTAAAAGGGGACGCCGGGAGACATAGGAGCGCCGGATTGCAAAACGGACAACGGGAAAGATGCTCGGATTTATGAGACGAACACGTATGCAAATGCGATGCACATGATGACATGATTTGAAATGCATGACATGACCAAAATGCAAAACGGAGAGAACCCAACCACGGAGGGAATATCATAACACATAGCCGGAAATGGCAAGAGTTGGATTACAAATATGGCAAGTTACATCTGGGGCGTTACAACACACCACCACTACGAGAGGATCTCGTCCCGAGATCTAGGACTGAAAGAACTCCGGATACTCGGAACATAGGTGGTCCTCACGCTCCCAGGTGGCCTCTCGGTCTGAATGATGTGACCATTTCACTTTGAGGAATTTGATTGACTTGTTGCGAGTCTTGCGCTCAGTTTTCTCAAGAATAGCAACTGGGTGCTCATGATAGGACAAATCTTCTTGGAGATCAATCTCTTCAAAGTTTATGGTGCGCTCAGGCGTCTTGAAGCACTTGCGAAGCTATGACACGTGGAAGACATCGTGCACATTTGCAAAGTTGGAGGGAAGCTCAAGTTGATAGGCGAGATCGCCTCGTTTCCCGATGATCTTGAAAGGACCGACGTATCTAGGGGTAAGTTTTCCCTTGATACCGAAGCGACGAGTCCCTTTCATTGGAGAGACGCGGAGGTAGACATGGTCTCCGATCTCGAATGCCACATCTCGGTGTTTGCTGTCGTAAAAGCTCTTCTGGCGCGACTGCGCGGCTTTGAGGTTCTCACGAATAACCTTGCACATAGCCTCAGCCTCTGAGATCAAATCATTGCCGAGCAATTGACGTTCACCAGTTTCAGACCAGTTGAGAGGAGTACGGCACTTTCTGCCATAGAGGATCTCGAATGGAGCTTTGCCCGAGCTGGCTTGAAAGCTGTTGTTGTAAGAGAATTCAGCATAAGAAAGACAATCCTCCCACTTCATGCCGAAAGAGATAACACAAGCTCTGACCATATCTTCAAGAATTTGGTTGACACGCTCGACTTGTCCACTAGTCTGAGGGTGGAAAGCTGTGCTGAAGCGAATGTTGGTGCCCATGGCCTTCTGAAAAGAATCCAAAAACTTGGAGGTAAAGATGCTGCCATGGTCTGAAGAGATCAATTGTGGAATGCCGTGTAAGGAGACAATTCTGGAAGTGTAGAGCTCTGCCAGCTGCGCTGCTGTGATAGACTCTTTGATAGGAAGAAAATGAGCCACTTTGGTGAGCTTGTCGATGACGACGAAGATAGCATCATTTCCACGCTTGGACTTAGGAAAACCAGTCACGAAGTCCATTTCGATATGATCAAACTTCCATTCAGGAATGGCAAGAGGTTGGAGAAGACCAGCTGGTCGTTGGTGTTCTGCTTTCACCCTTCTGCAGACATCACACTCATTCACGAATTGAGCAATCTCACGCTTCATTCGAGTCCACCAATACGACTGCTTGAGGTCATGGTACATCTTCGAACTTCCAGGATGAATTGACAGAAGAGAATTGTGCGCTTCGTTCATAATGACTTTACGAAGATCACCCTTTGGAACCACGATCCGGTCCTCGAAGAAAAGAGTATCTCCGTCATCAACTCGATAGCACTTGTATTTGGAAATGCCCTTGTCAATACCACGTTTCACCTTCTTCACCATGGTATCCAACAGTTGTGCCTCACGAATTTGATCTTCCAAGGTAGGAGAGACGATGAGGTTGGCAAGAAAACCTTGAGGGACAACTTGGAGATTCAACTTGCGGAAAGCTTCACAAAGATCCGGTTGAAAGGGCTTGAGGATTAAGCTGTTGCAGTAAGCCTTCCTGCTCAAAGCGTCTGCAATCACATTAGCCTTGCCTGGAGTATATTCAATACTCGGATTATACTCTTGAATCATTTCGACCCATCGAGTTTGCCTGAGGTTGAGATGAGGCTGAGTGAAGATATACTTGAGGCTCTTGTGATCGGTGAAGATGTCCACTTTCCTTCCCAACAGGAGATGTCTCCATGTTATTAGTGCGTGGACAACTGCCGCCAACTCAAGATCGTGAGTGGGGTAGTTCCTTTCATTGGGCTTCAACTGGCAAGAGGTATAGGCAACGACCTTCTTCTCTTGCATTAACACCGCACCGAGGCCCTGGAGAGAAGCATCACAGAATACTTCATAAGGCTTGGATTCGTCAGGAGGAGTCAAAACTGGAGCAGTGACAAGTTTCTCTTTGAGAGTCTTGAAAGCAACGTCACACTCAGGAGACCAGACATATTTCACATGCTTCTGGAGGAGGTTGGAAAGAGGCTTGGCAATCTTGGAGAAATTCTCAACGAATCTTCTGCAATAGCTTGCAAGTCCAAGAAAACTGCGAAGCTGCTTGACATTCTGAGGAGGATTCCAATTCAAAACTGCAGACACCCTCTCTGGATTAACAGCGATGCCCTTGGCAGAGATGATATGACCAAGATAAAGAACTTCATCAAGCCAGAATTCACATTTGGAGAACTTCGCATATAATTTATACTCTCTGAGCTTGTCGAGTACCAATCGCAAATGTTTGGCATGATCCTTCTTATTCTTGGAGAAGACCAAAATATCATCGAGATAGACCAAGACAAATTCGTTGATGTAGGGGTTGAAGATGAAATTCATCAAGCGAGTGAAATATGGAGGAGCATTGACAAGGCCGAAAGACATGACAGTATATTCATAAGAACCAAAGCTTGTTCTGAATGCTGTCTTGGGAATATCTTCTTCACGAATGCGAATCTGATGATAACCCATACGAAGGTCAAGCTTGGAGAACACCTTAGCACCTTTGAGTTGCTCAAATAGCTCATTGATGTTGGGAAGTGGGTACTTGTTCTTGATAGTCTTCTTGTTCAATGGACGGTAATCGACACAAAGTCGGTCCGTGCCATCCTTCTTCTTGACAAAAAGAACACCACAACCCCAAGGAGAAGAACTCGGTCTGATCAGACCCAGACGTTCTTGTTTATCGAGTTGAATCTTCAATTCCTTGAGCTCATCTGGTCCAAGCTTGTAAGGACGCTTGCAAACGGGTTCCGTGCCAGGCTCAAGATCAATAACGAATTCAACTGGCCGACGGGGAGGCATACCCGGAAGCTCTTCTGGAAAAACATCTTGGTACTCACATACGACTGGAATCTGAGAGATAGCCTCCAATTCATCATTCTCATTGAGAGAAAACAACCGAATGGTATCATCACGAGAAGCATAGATGATCACATCGTTCGAAGTGTGAGTCAATTTGATTTCCCTGGCAGCACACTCAAGCTGATCGTTGTGCTTAGAAAGCCAGTCCATCCCGAGAATGAGATCAATATCAGAATCACCAAGAACAATTGGTTTAGACAAGAATTTGTAGTCACCCATCTTGATAGAAACATTGGGAACCACCAAACTAGAGCTCAAACGTTTACCAGGAGAAATGACAGGCATGGGTCTATCCAAATTTGAAGAAGAGAACTCATGCTTGGCAAAGAATGGTCTTGACATGAAACAATGCGATGCACCAGTATCAAATAAGACTTTTGCAGGAATATCATTAACAGGAAGGTTACCCATCATCACTTCAGAAGACTCCTCTGCTTAAGCTGCATTCAACATGTTCACCTTGGCATGCTTAGGATTATGCTTGACCACTGCATTGCTGGAAGATTTCACAGGAGGAGGAGGCGGAAGGCGCCTCTGGTTGAAGCACTTGTTCGCATAGTGACCCTTCTGCTGACATTTGTTACAAGTCACCTCTGAGAGCGGACGATGGTAAGGAGCACTTGGCCTTGGAGCTTGGTTCTGAGACTTGTTCTGATAACCAGGGTTGGGTGGGTGGGAAGGTCCACGACCACTTGAATTCTTCTGCTGATAAGGCTGACGGAACGGAGGAGGAGGAGGCAACCAGAACTTCTGTTGCTTAGCTGCCACAAGTGAAGAAGAAGAAGACTGAACTGCGTCTCTGACTCTCTTCTTAGAAGCCTCACACTTGAGCTGAGCAGCTTCTTGTTTCAGTGCCATGTTGTAGAATTCATCATACTTTAATGGCTCGAAAAGCACGTGAGCAAGTTGCAGATCTTCTCTGAGACCACGTCTGAACTGGTAGATCATACTCCTCTCATCAGGGATGTCTTGCCTCGCAAAACGAGAGAGCTTCTGGAACTGAGTGTTGTATTGATAGACAGACATGGTGCCTTGCTTGAGATTGCGGAATTCCTCACGCTTAAGCTCAACAACACTTTCTGGAATGTGGTGCGCTTTGAAGTCACGGCGGAAATCATCCCAAGTGATCACACGACCTCCTCTGGAATCTTTGTATTGCTGGAACCACTCAGCAGCTTGATCTTTGAGTTGAAAAGAGGCAAACTTGACAAAGTCCTCAGGTCTCACATTGCTGCACTCGAAATGCTTGCTGATGTCCACGAGCCAATCATCTGCGTCTGTGGCCTCGACACAGTAGCTGAAAGTCTTTGGCTGATTAGCAAGGAACTGGTTGAGTGAAGCGAAATGCGGCTGACTGTTGCCTTGGCCTTGATTCTCTTGATTAGCTTGCCCTTGGTTGCGATCTTGCAAGAGCTGAATCAGAATCTGAGCATTGGCATTTGTGGCAGTCATCAGGGCTTGCCAAGCTTCCGGAGGCGGAGGTGGTGGCGGAGGGTTAGCCTGATTCCCTTCATTGCGTTCCGGATTCTGACGCGTTGGTGGAGCCATCCTGAAGAGGGTGACATCCATTAGCATCTTGACAGAGATATATTGAAGCTGAATCAAAGGAACGAAATTGCAACATATAGTCTTCACAATTAACATTCGAACGAGAATGAACGAATGAATTCCAATGTAAATCATCACACTTCCAAAGCTGAGAAGCCACTTAGAACATGGTAAGAAATAAAATCAACAAGGTACGGATGTGAACAAATACTTGGTAAGGATTACCCAATCACAAACCAAATATCTGCGAAAGAAATACTAGAGCTACAGGAATTCCCACTTATAAACTCCCGAAACTTTCCGGTTATGCAATCAGGTGTTGGGGATACAGGGGAAGCATAATATCTCACCCAAACTAGCAAATCCTACAACCAGCTGTATCCATCCTTCAACACATAACCAAGAAACCTTCGGAAATCGTCTACCTCAACCTTCGAAAAGCATCCGTTATACAAGTCATGGCAATACCCCCGCACTCGCCACAGTACTGGGCTATCAGGGTTATCTCACCAACAACTGTACAAAAGAGATTTTCGATGTCGGCGTACTAAACTCAGGTATTCCAGAACCGCAACGATAAAATTATGACGACAACACCTCGGAGCTCAACTCCCCGGGACACTGCCACAACCCCTAAATGTCAGGAGGCAACCAAGACAATGTTGTCATCATAAAACCATCAGAACGATTGTAATATACCCGCGTGATCCTAAAAAAAATTTAGTGAAATTTTGAGAAGAGAAGAGTCAAAACTCTACGTCAGGATGCCTTACCAGAAGGTTGAAGGGACTGGGAAGTAAAAAGAATTCCTAAACTCTCCGATATATAATTCCTAAATGACTCAAAACATTTTTCTAGACACAACTCGGCCACTAAAGACGATCAAACAGTGGGGGCTCCTAAGGTCGGGGAAAGGCTCTGATTACCAACTTGTAACGCCCTCGATGCGGCTATATCTCCCACGTGTCGAGGCACGACTTAGAGGCATAACCGCATTGAAAGCAATGTCGCAAGTGAGGTAATCTTCACACAATCCATGTAATAAATAAAGGGGAAAGATACATAGTTGGCTTACAATCGCCACTTCACACAAGTACATAAATAAACATGCAACATCCAGAATACACTCAAGGTCCGACTACGGTACCAAAATGAAAGAAGACTACCCCAAATGCTAACAGATCCCCGGATCACCCAACTGGGCTCCACTATTGATCATCTGGAAAAGAAACATAGTAACGGCCACGTTCCACGTCGAACTCCCAAGTGAGCTCGGTCGCGTCATCTGCACTGACATCGTTGGTACCTGCAACGGTGGTGATAATATCTGTGAGTCACGGGGACTCAGCAATCTCACACCCGCGAGATCAAGACTATTTAAGCTTAAAGGTGGGAAAGGGGTTTGTGAGGTGGAGCTGCAACAAGCGACTAGCATATGGTGGCTACAGCGCAAAAGAGAGCGAGAAGAGAAGGCAAAGCACGGTCGAGAAACTAAAAGTGATCAAGAAGTGATCCTGAAACAACCTACGTCAGGCATAACTCCAACAACCGTGTTCACTTCCCGGACCCCGCCGAGAAGAGACCATCACGGTTACACACGCGGTTGATGTGTTTTAGTTAAGGTCAACTTCGGGTTCTCTACAACCGGACATCAACAAATTCCCATCTGCCTCATAACCGCGGGCACGGCTTTCGAAAGATAATACCCTGCAGGGGTGTCCCAACTTAGCCCATTATAAGCTCTCACGGTCAACGAAGGATATTCCTTCTACCGGGAAGACCCGATCAATCTCGGAATCCCGGACTACAAGACATTTCGACAGCAATAAAACAAGTCCAGCAAAACCGCCCGATTGTGCCGACAAATCCTGATAGGAGCTGCACATATCTCGGTCTCAGGGCACATCCGGATAAGTCAAGCTACGAGTAAAACCAGCCCTCGAGTTGCCACGAGGTGGCCCCGCAGGTTGCTCGGTTCGGGCCATCACTTAGAGAAGCACTGGTCCGGGGGGGCTAAAATAAAGATGACCCTCGGGCTCGCGAAAACCCGGGGGAAAAAGGGTAGGTGGTGGCAAATGGTAAAACCAATGTTGTGCCTTGCTGGAAAAGTGTTATTCAAAGCGAACTGTCAAGGGGGTCCCATAAATCACCCAACCGTGTAAGGAACGCAAACTCCAGGAACATAACACCGGTATGACGGAAGCTAGGGTGGCAAGAGTGGAACAAAACACCAGGCATAAGGCCGAGCCTTCCACCCTTTACCAAGTATATAGATGCATTAATTAAATAAGAGGTATTGTGATATCCCAACAAGTAAACTTGTTCCAACAAGGAACAACAAGTCCATGTTCCAACAAGGAACAAACTTCATCTTCACCTGCAACTAGCAACGCTATAAGAGGGGCTGAGCAAAGCAGTAACATAGCCAAACAACGGTTTGCTAGGACATGGATGGTTAGGGGCTGACATTGCAATATAGGAGGCATGAAATAGCAAGTGGTAGGTTTTGCAGCATAGGCATAGCAAAAGAGCGAGCAATCTAGCAAGCAAAGATAGAAGTGATTTCGAGGGTATGGTCATCTTGCCTGCAAGGTTCTCAGAGTTGTCGAAAGCTTGGTCCTCGAAAGCGTTCTCAACGGAATCCTCGTTCACGTACTCGTCTCCCGGCTCTACCCAAGACAAGAGAACAAGCAAAGGAACCAATATCAACCACGATGCAATGCGCAAGCAACATGATGCAAAACATGGCATGATATGCGAGAGGTGATATGCAATGCGAATGCATGCTCCGGAAGGACAAGGGTGAACAGGGCATAATCTTGGCAAACCAAGCATGCCACTGGATAGATGAGGTGATTTCGGTTGAAATCGATATAAAATACACCGGAATCGGATGCACGGTTTGCAAATGGCAAGCAATACAAGAATGACACGAAACTGCCATAAACAGCATGATGCTACTTAGCAAGCAACAAATAATTAAGCTACTGCACCCAAACATGGCAACAAAGCATATGACAGTAATCTACTCAAGATGCTCGACAAAAGATGAACACCGAGCTACGGCTAAATCACATCATAACAGGTCCAAACAAGCATGGCAAAAGTGCACAAGATAACAGGTTCACAGACTTGGTGAAAATAACAACATAGCAGAAACTAACATCAGGATGACATGTTCAGAGCAATGAAACAACATGCTACAAGAACATAACATAGCGAAATAAGGCATGGCATGAATCTACTCAAAGAACTTGACAAAAGTCCCTTACTGACCATAAGCCAAAAAGGATCAGAGAATATGATTACACCCATGTCAATTAAGGAAGTTTCGTTACAGGTTACAGACTTAGCAGAAAACTGGACATGTCAAAAACAGATAACGACTAGCCATGTTCGTGAGCTCGATGCACTCACTACAGAGCATTTCATGATAGACTAAGCATACATACATCAAGAAGACATGGCATAGTAACAATACATGGAAATAATAACATCATATCATGCAAGGATCAACTACACCAAGCTTGGCAAAATCGAATAACACGTAAACAATCTGCCAGCAACATTTCGAAGCAAAAGTGGAGCTCGATTGACTCAAGCTATGGCACTCCATAATTGCAAAAAAAGCATGGACGGATAGATCAAATACTCAAGTTCAAAACTCCCTTACTGATCATGCTAAAATTATGTATGGATCTCTCAGAAACAACATGAATGCATGGCATGAAAATAACAGCAGTCAGGGACTTAGTGAAATCACTAAGTCTCTGAAATCAGCAACATCAGGTGACCTAGTTTGCATGCTTGTGCTAGTCACCACATAGATCACAAAAATACATGGCAAAATTCTCTGGAAAGGTAATATGGCATATTACAAAACTCATGTAGGACTCAACTTCATAGTGGTACACATCAATCATGGCAAAAATGACAAAAGTGCATATTCAGATAAGATCCAGCAACTAACACCAACTAGCCCTCTTCTAACAGCATTTCGGGCACCAATATGACATCAAATGAAAAAGATGCAATGGGACAAATCTATGTACTCTTCGAGGCGATCAATTTGACATATTATACGCGCGAAACGGAGCTACGGATGCAAAGTTATGGCACTGGGAACATGGCATGATGATGATAAAATTTCCAGACTTAGAGAAAATTTGGGCTCGGGGAAGGTCAACCCTGGCGGCACGCGGCCCGAGGTTCACCGGGCGGATCTCGCCGGATCCGCCGGGGAGGTCGCCGGAGGAGGAGGCTGCGGCTCGGGGGAGGCCGGATCCGGCGCGGAGCCGGGCGGTGGCGGCGGGGATCGGCGTGGTGGCGGGCGCGCGGGCGCGGGCGGCGAAACCGGGCGGCGGCCGGCGAGCTTGGCGGCGGCGGGCGCGCCGGCGGGCGGAGGCGGCGGAGCCGCGAGCAGGCGGGCGGCGGGCGCGGCTGGAGGCGCGCGGGGAGGGCGCGGGCCGCGGGGGGGCCGCGGTCGGGCCTCGCGGGCCGGCGGCGCGGTGCGGCGGCGGTGCCACGTGGCGCCGTCTGATTCGTCGGGCGGCGGCGGCGGACGCGTCCGGCCCGATCCGGACGTGTCCGGCGGCGCGGAGAGGAGCGGGGCTAGGGTTAGGGGTGTTTGGACCCGAAAATGGAGGAGGGGGAGGCCTTTTTATAGGTAGAAGGAGCTAGGAAGCTCCAAATGGAGTGCGGTTTTCGCCCACGCGATCGTGATCGAACGGCGGAGGACATGGGAGTGACTTAGACGGTTTATTGGGCTGTTTTGAAGGGGTGTTGGCCTGCAACACACACGAGGCCTTCACGGTTACCCGGTTAACCGTTGGAGTACCAAACGAACTCCGATTGACCCGAAACTTGACAGGCGGTCTACCGGTGCTATATCGAGGCCGCATGTCAAACCTCGGTCCATTCCGAGAATGTTTAATACCCGCTCACGAAGAAATGTAAAAGGGGACGCCGGGAGACATAGGAGCGCCGGATTGCAAAACGGACAACGGGAAAGATGCTCGGATTTATGAGACGAACACGTATGCAAATGCAATGCACATGATGACATGATATGAAATGCATGACATGACCAAAATGCAAAACGGAGAGAACCCAACCACGGAGGGAATATCATAACACATAGCCGGAAATGGCAAGAGTTGGATTACAAATATGGCAAGTTACATCTAGGGCGTTACAGACGGGAAGAGGCATCCTTCCTAATTGTGACGGCACAGAGGAACTCTCAACGAAAGCACCAATGTCGGTGTCAAAACCGACGGATCTCAGGTAGGGGGCATGATCTGTGCGTCAAGGCCGGATGGTAACAGGAGACAAGGGACACGATGTTTTTACCCAGGTTCAGGCCCTCTCGATGGAGGTAATACCCTACTCCTGCTTGATTAATATTGATGATATGGGTAGTACAAGAGTAGATCTACCACGAGATCAAGGAGGCTAAACCCTAGAAGCTAGCCTATGGTATGATTGTGTATGAAGATGATTGTCCTACGGACTACAACCCTCCGGATTATATAGACACCAGATAGGGTTAGGGTTACACAGAGTCGGTTACAATGGTAGGAGATCTTGAATATCCGCATCGCCAAGCTTGCCTTCCACGCCAAGGAAAGTCCCATCCGGACACGGGACGAAGTCTTCAATCTTATATCTTCATAGTCCAGGAGTCCGGCGAAGGTATAGTCCGGCTACCCGAACACCCCCTAATCCAGGACTCCCTCAATCGGATTTAAGCCCAATCCGATCATAGTCCGTAGCGACTCCCAAGGCGGCGATGCGATCCAAGAGCTCGTTTAGGAAAGAGAGCTCCATTGGATCCATCTGCTCGGCAAGTTCCGAGTTGACGTGGTGGCTATTTTCGATGACCCGAGAAGTCATCATCGGTGCAGCAGCCGAACAGGCGGTCGTGATGAAACCGCCCAGCCGGAGAGTTTGGCCGGCAGCCAAGGCTCCCTTGGCGATAATGTTTCCTTTAAAGACAAGATGAGACATCCTTCCTTGCGGTGACGGCACAGTGGAACTCTCGATGAAAGCACCAATGTCGGTGTGAAAACCGGCGGATCTCGGGTAGGGGTCCCAAACTGTGCGTCTAGGCAGATGTTAACAGGAGATAAGGGACACGATGTTTTTACCCAGGTTTGGGCCCTCTCGATGGACGTAAAACCCTACTCCTGCTTGATTGATATTGATGATATGGGTATTACAAGAGTTGATCTACCACGAGATCAAAGAGGCTAAACCCTAGAAGCTAGCCTATGGTATGATTGCTGTATATCGTGTCCTATGGACTAAACCCTCCGGTTTATATAGACACCGGAGGGGGCTAGGTTTACACAAAGTCGGTTACAAGGAAGGAGATCTACATATCCGTATTGCCAAGCTTGCCTTCCATGCCAAGGAGAGTCCCATCCGGACACGGGACAAAGTCTTCAATCTTGTATCTTCATAGTCCAACAGTCCGGCCAAAGGATATAGTCCGACTGTCCGGATACCCACTAATCCAGGACTCCCTCAGTGTGGCTGCCATGAATGAGGTAATCTTTATCTTGAGGCTGGAAATTATGGAATTAGCGGCACACATTATGCAAGCTACCCAAGAATTGGAGGAAGTAAGAATGTTGCATTTGAAGACAGAGGAAGTCCTGCTGTTTCTGCTATCTGAAGCCCAGGGCAATCCCGGTTCTTCTTTAGATACCAGTTGAAATTGTCATTAGATTATTGTACTTGCATGTTGTGTCATGTCTCTGACTGGATTATGTTGTAAGATCCTCTATGTTGTCCATGTGTTGTAATGATCTGAATTTTTTAGGCAAGGTGATCCTCAGTACTTGTATGATTGACATAAGGTGAACTGTTTTTCGTGTGAGCATATTGTATTGGATGAAATAACTGTTTGACTCAAAGTGTATCCAACCTACTGAATTCGGAGATCACGACATTTCTAAATCATAATCATATATAAAGGTGGAATAAATCTTTGTTATGGTTTTGAAGAAGTAAATAACAAAATGTAGAATTATCTGTGGATATTTATAATCGAATACAAATTGGATTTGAATTTAGTTTCCCAGGGCCCAGGGCAAACGTGAATGCTAATTCTCCCAAGTTTTGAACGAAGCGGCTAAACACCCACTATAATTTGTGGGCTGCCCGAAGCAAGTGTTTGCGAGATGGAAATTACTGTCTACCCCTGACACTTACATCCTAATCGACCGGATTTGCACAGCTGTCTATAGGGGTAGACTAGTAACATGAATTAGACGTGACACGACGGCCTCTGAGCCCATTCAGACACGGTGGACTCATGCCTGTGTTGAGAGGCATGAGACCTCTGACAGTACTTTGCCTACAAGATGGAGGAGAATAGCTCAACCAGTGAGCATGTGCTCAGATTGTCTAGGTACTACAATTGCTTGAATCAAGTGGGAGTTAATCTTCCAAATAAGATAGTAATTGACAAAGTTCTCTAGTCACTATCACCAAGTTACTAGAACTTAGTGATGAACTATAATATGCAAGGGATGACGAAAGTAATTCCCAAGCTCTTCGCGATGCTGAAATCGGCGAAGGTAGAAATCAAAAAATAGCATCAAGTGTTGATGGTCAATAAGACCACCAGTTCCAAGAAGAAGGGCAAAGGGAAGAAGGGGAACTTCAAGAAGAACGGCAAACAAGTTGCTGCTCAAGTGAAGAAGCCCAAGTATGGACCTAAGCCTGAGACTGAGTGCTTCTGCTGCAAAGGGACTGGTCACTAGAAGTGGAATTGCCCTAGATACTTGGCGGATAAGAAGGATGGCAAAGTGAACAAAAGTATATTTGATATACATGTTATTGATCTGTACTTTACTAGTGTTTATAGCAACCCCTCAGTATTTGATACTAGTTTAGTTGTTAAGAGTAGTAACTAAAAATAGGAGTTGTAGAATGAACACAGACTAGTTATGGGCAAAGTGACGATGTGTGTTGGAAATGATTCCAAGGTTGATAAGATCACCATCGCACATTCTCTCAACCTTCGAGATTAGTGTTGGACCAAAATAAATGTTATTTGGTGTTTGCGTTGAGCATGAATATGATTGGATCATGTTCATTGCAATACGGTTATTCATTTAAGTCAAAGAATAATTGTTGTTTTGTTTACATGAATAAAACCTTCTATTGTCATACACTTAATATAAATGGTTTATTGAATCTCGATCGTAATGATACGCATATTCATAATAGTGCTGCCAAAAGATGCAAAGTTGATAATGGTAGTGCAACATACTAGTAGAACTGTCGTTTAAGTCATATTGGTGTAAAGCGCATGAACAAACTCCATGCGAACTGACTTTTGGAATCACTTGACTATGAATCATTTGATGCTTGCGAACCATGCCTCATGGGCAAGATGACTAAGACTCCGTTCTTCGGAACAGTGGAGCGAGCCACTGACTTAATGGAAATAGTACATACCGATGTATGCGGTCCGATGAGTGTTGAGGCTCGCGGCGGGTATCATTATTTTCTGACCTTCACAGATGATTTGAGCAGATATGGGTATATCTACTTAATGAAACACAAGTCCGAAACATATGAAAAGTTCAAAGAATTTTAGAGTGAAGTGGAGAATCATCGTAACAAGAAAATAAAGTTTCTACGATCCGATCGCGGAGGCAAATATTTGAGTTACGAGTTTGGCCTTCTTTTAAAACAATGTGGAATAGTTTCACAACTCACGCCATCTGGAACACCACAGCATAATGGTGTGTCTAAAGGTCGTAACTATATTTTATTAGATATGGTACGATCTATGATGTCTCTTACCAATTTACCGCTGTCGTTTTTGGGTTATGCATTAGAGACAGCTGCATTCACGTTAAATTGGGCACCATCTAAATCCGTTGAGACGACATTGTATGAACTATGGTTTGGCAAGAAACCTAAGCTGTCGTTTCTTAAAGTTTAGGGCTGCAATGCTTATGTGAAAAACTTGAACTTGATAAGCTCGAACCCAAAATCGGAGAAATGTGTCTTCATAGGATACCCAAAAGAGACTGTTGGTTACACCTTCTATCACATATCCGAAGGCAAGATATTTGTTGCTAAGAATGGATCCTTTCTATAGAAGGAGTTTCTCTCGAACGAAGTTGTCGGATTTCGGGTTCCGGCAAAACCCTTGAAGTTCGAACACCGGGGTGCGCACGAAGATCTCTCTGTCTCTCCCTAGATCGCTCTCGCAACAATCACTAGGCCTAGATCGACGAAACCAAAGAACGAGAGACACAAGAGTTTATACTGGTTCGAGCCACCGATGTGGTGGTAATACCCTACTCCAGTGTGGTGTGGTGGATTGCCTCTTGGGCTGAGGATGAATAGTTACAAGGGAAGAACAGCCTCCTGAGGAGAGGTGCTCTTGTGCTTGGCAAACTTGTGTGTGGCTATGGATGGAATGGCTCCGATCCAAGATAATATGCCTCCTATGGTGGTGGCTAGTCCTATTTATAGAGGCCCCGGTCCTCTCCCCAAATATTGAGCGGGAAGGGATCCCACAACGGCCAAATTCAAAGGGAGACAACTAGTACAAGTTATCCTGACTAAAGGTGGTCTTCACCTGCCAAAGGCTCTGGTGATGATGCTGTCTTGGCCTACATGGTGACCTCCGTCGTGTCGTCATGCTGGTCTTGGTCTCGTTGCACCGATATGGAAACCTTTGCCTGATGCCTCGGGACTCCTCGCCTACGCTTGCCTCTTTAGCACCAAAGAGGA
Organism: Aegilops umbellulata; assembly: GCA_032464435.1. NCBI lineage: Eukaryota > Viridiplantae > Streptophyta > Magnoliopsida > Poales > Poaceae > Aegilops > Aegilops umbellulata. Next base: position 326,394,112 of record CP136058.1, on the reverse strand, counting down.
AACGAGGAGACTGCTCGCGCTGGCGCCCACCTGGCTCCAGTCGGCATGGCTTGCGTCACAGGAATCTTGCGAGGTGTCCCTTTCCTTGATCTCTCCGCCCCTCGCGAGCCGGCTGGTGAGGCCGTCCCCGCGGAGGTCTTGTGTCGTCCGCCTCGCGAGGCTTGGCCCCTCCCGAGGGTCTTGAGTGTTTGCTGGTGAGGATGAGCCATACAGGGCTGCTGGTGGAGCCATGCTGTGGGCCACAGGCAGGCAAGTCTGGGACCCCCGTTCCCAGAATACCGATAGTAGCCCCCCGGGCCCAAGGCGCGCTTGGACTTGGCTTCGAGGCGAAGCCAAAGGGCAAGTGCGGAGCGCCGGGGGCCCCAACAACCTGCGGCCTTGCTTGACGCGTGGAGGTTGATTAGACGTGGGCGGCCCTGCTTCCCCATGCAGCCTTGATATCCGCCTGGCTAGGCGGCCATGGTGTCCTACACATTTATTTCCCCATTGTTGGCGATGCACTCCCCCAACTCCTCCGCTTCCTCGAAACTCGGCTTCTTCTCCCAATCCGACCCGAGCTCAGTCCTCTCCATCGCCATGGCGCCGAACCGAACGGAGAAAGGGAAGAAGCCCCTGTCCTCAGCCAGCCCGTCTCCGGTGGTCAAGCTCGCCGTCGGCCGATCGCGGGTGCTCAATCAGGAGGCCATGGACAAGGTCCGCCCTGCGCTCGCCACCAGCTTCAATGAATGGGGAGGGATGATACTTCTCCAACGTATCTATAATTTATGAAGTATTCATGCTATTATATTATCAACCTTGGATGTTTTATGTGCATTTATATGCTATTTTATTTGGTTTTTGGGACTAACCTATTAACCTAGAGCCCAGTGCCAGTTCCTGTTTTTTCCTTGTTTTAGAATATCGCAGAAAAGGAAAACCAAACGGAGTTCAATTGACCTGAAACTTGACGGAGCTTATTTTTGGACCAGAAGAAGGCCATGGGGTAAAAGATTTGGGCCAGAAGAGTCACGGGCTACCCACGAGGGTGGGAGGCGCGCCCACACCCCTGGGCATGCCCCCTACCTCGTGTACAGCCCGGAGACCCCAATGACTTGTTCTCGATGCCAAAACCTCTTATATATATAGAATCCTCCAGAAATTAACCTAGATCGGAAGTTCCGCCGGCGCAAGCCTCTGTATCCACGAGAAATCAATCTAGGCCCTCTCTGGCACCCTGCCGGAGGGGCCATCATCACCAGAGGCCATGGAGGAGGATCCCGGAGGGGCCATCATCGCCATGAAGGCTAAGGACCAGAGGGAGAACCTCTCCCTGTCTAGGGTGGAGGCCATGGAGGAGGAAGCACAAGGGGGAGAACCTCTCCTCCTGTCTCTCAGTGGCGTCGGAGTGCCATCAGGAGGGGAATCATCACCGCGGTGATCGTCTTCATCAACATCACCATCCTCATCTCTTTTACATGGTCCACTCTCCCGCACCCCACTGTAATCCCTACTTGAACATGGTGCTTTATGCCACATATTATGATCCAATGATGTGTTGCCATCCTATGATGTTTTGAGTAGATATCCTTTGTCTTTGGGTTGATTGATGATCTAGATTGGTACGAGTTGTATGTTTTATTTTGGTGCTGCCTTATAGTGCTCTCCGTGTCGCGCAAGCGTGAGGGATTTCCGCTGTACGGTGTTGCAATACGTTCATGATTCGCTTATAGTTGCTTGGTGAGTGACTGAAACACAAATCCGAGTAAGGGGGTTGTTGCGTATGGGAATAAAGAGGACTTGATGCTTTAATGCTATGGTTGGGTTTTACCTTAATGATATTTTGTAGTTGCGGATGCTTGCTAGAGTTCAAATCATAAGTGCATATGATCCAAGAAGAGAAATTATGTTAGCTTATGCCTCTCCCTCATATGAAATTGCAATGAAGACTACCGGTCTTGTTAACAATTGCCTAGGACAATTCCGCATATCGATCCATCATTATTCCACACTCGCTATTTATAGTATTTAGTAATATATTCTAAATTTATGATAACAACACCTACTTTTATATTTTAGCTCTCCGATATCATACAAAGTTATCCTCTTCATACCCACAACGTAGTTTTATTTCTTGTTTCTAGTTGGAAGCAAACTTTCGGTGTACATAGAGTCGTATCAGTGGCAGATAGGGCTTGAGAGAATATTGATCTTACCTTTAGCTCCTTGTGGGTTCGACACTCCATACTTATCACTTCCACCTTTGGAAATTGCTATGATGATTCCCTTCACTTGGGGATTATCAAGCTCTTTTCTGGCGCCGTTGTCGGGGAGCAATAGCGTGGGGTTTATATTCTCGTGTGTGCTTGTTTGCTTTCTTCACCAAGTAGATTTTCTTTTTCCTTTTTGTTTCTGTTTAGTTGTGGGTGAAACATACAAAAAAAATTAAAATAATGAAAATACAAAAAAAATTACTTGCCTCTCATGCCTAAAAAGTTTTTCAAAAAAAGAGAAGTGATTGGAAAGTTATGCATTGAAGAAGTGAGGGTCGACCTTGAGCACTTATGTTCATGCTCATGGAAACAATGTAGAATTTTTCATGGAAGATTCTCTGTAAATAATTATCTCCTTGTATATATCCATTGTATTATAAAAATAATGTGCCAAGCTTTGGTTTTAGTATGATTAGATTGCTTGTTTACTATGTGCAAAACAAAAACAGAAACTTTGGCTGTAGCGCGTGATTTTACATTTTTTACTGGAAAGTCAAATGGATCTGAAACTTTTTTCACATTACTTATGTACAAACTCTTCAAATTTTCAAATTTATTTCATAATTGTTGGATTTACAGAAGTTTGCTAAACTTCCAGATACTACAGACTGTCCTGTTTTTGACAGATTCTGTTTTCTATGTGTTGATCGCTTATTTTGATGGGTAGTATCGGGGGGGGGGGGGGGGTTGTAATATAGTAGATAAAGTGCTAATATTAAATTGAAATGAATTTGCAACAGTACCAAAAGGTAGTGATTTGCTTTAGTATTCTAACGGATCTCACAAAGTTTTTGTTAAGTTTTTGTGGATGAAGTGTTCGAAGAACGAGGAGTTACCGATGTGAGAAGAATAAAGAAAGGCAATATTTCAAGCTTGAGGATGCCCAAGGCATCCCAAGTGAATATTTCAGGGATACTCAAGCATCTAAGCACGGGGATGCCCCGGTTGGCATCCCATCTTTCTTCGGTATACCTCGGTTTTTCTTTTGTTCACATGATTTGTGTCCTTTGTGTTTTTGTTTTTCCTTTAAGAACCATGATAGTATGAGATACCCTTCATTTATATATGGAATACTTCATGTGCTTCACTTAAATCTTTTAAGTATTATCTTATAGAATTGCTCTTTGTGCTTCACTTAAATCTTTTTTAGTATGGTTTTATAGAATGCTTCGTGTGCTTCACTTATATGATTTGAGCTTGCAGATTGGTTAGTCTATATTAATTGTAGAATTCTCCATGAACTTCACTTATATCTTTTGGAGTATGAATAATACTATAATCTAAAGTGGGGTTGGGAGAGTGTCAACTTTAGGAATTAGTGATCCCACTATTCCGAATGAGAAGAATTTTGCTTATGAGGAGGGTAGTAGAATTTGTATGCATGTAGATCATGAAAAGAATGCTTTATGTGATGGTTATATTGTTGAATTCATTCATGATGCTACTGAAAATTATTATGAGGGAGGAATATATGCTTGTAGGAGTTGCAATAATATCAAGTTTCCTCTCTATGTGCTTAAAGTTTTGAAGTTATACTTGTTTTGCCTTCCTACGCTAGTTGATTCTTGTTCCTATAAATTATGTTATCACAAAATCCCTAGCCATAGGAAGTTGGTTAGATTCAAATGTGTGTCAGGACCCCGATCCTAAGTCACACCGATCTAGCATGTAACACATCATATCACTTTGCGGCCTCACGCACGGTATTCCCACGAGTGCCACCTTACCTGGCCCGGGACCGTTTGCGCCTTTTGGCTCACGTATATTATAGTGTCGCTAGCATCCATATGACAAAGAACGCAGGCCGACATGGCTAGTCGTGAACCCAAAGCGGCACTAACCCACGGGGACAGGCATACATGAATCAACATTGAGCATGTTGGTCAACGGCGTGTGAATCCGGGCTGTAGCACTGGGCTAACAGGACTCCGGTAACCCGGGTTGTAGCAGGCTAGGCAGGACTCCGGATGTCACCTCGTGAAATTTCCCCGAAGGGACAGACAGAGGAACGAAGTGAAACACATGTCGGCCACTCAAGTGTCCTGAGCAGTAGTGCTGGGCTAGCAGGACTCTGGTGAACCGGGCTGTAGCGGACTACTATGGCTCAAGGAAGCACTAGACTACATTTCCCCATAAGAGAGGCTGCCAAGGATAAACAACTAGATTGTCGGATCCCACACATACCAAGCATTTCAATCGTACACACAATGTGCTCGATATGTGTAAATACAACATGGCATCACAACAAGACTCTACGACTCAAGTATTTATTCATTTGGCTCCAAGGAGCGAGATATTACAAACATGGGTCTCATGACCCAACATTCAGAGCATACAAGTCAAAGCACATGCGGAAGCTAAACATGTCTGAGTACAGACATCTACAAATGAAAAAGGCTGAGAAGCCTGACTATCTACCAGATCCTGCCGAGGGCACAAGATCGTAGTTGAGGTATCAAGCTAAACGTCGAAGTCCACGCGGAACTACTAGCGAGACTGAAGTCTCTATGCAAAAACATAAATAAGCAAACGTGAGTACAAATGTACCCAGCAAGACTTACATTAGAACTATCTACATATGCATCGGTATCAACAAAGGGGATGGTGGAGTTTAACTACAGCAAGCCAGCTTTGACTCGGTGGCTATCCTGAACTACGACTGCAAGTAACTCTTTTGAGGTGGCGCACACGAGTCCACATATTCACCATACCAATACACCAATATGGATCCGCTCCCGTCTCCCTACGAGAACGCCATCCATAGCACTCACGCTTATCTTGCGCATTTTAGAGTATCCACTTTCACTTGTCTCTGAACTATGCAAGGTGTCCAAGTTTCCATATCCCAGGAATCCGGCTATTCGAATAGATAATGATAACCCTGCAGGGGTGTACTTATTCACACACGCTCTCGCCACTTACCACCATGTACACGTCATGTACCTCGGCAACCTTCAAGCGGAACCCTGGCGAGGGAGCCGGCCATGACCTGACTAACCACACAAGTCTCTCGTCCTGGTTTATCGCCTATTCGGGTTCCATCCGCAAGGAGATCCGGCCAGGGTGTCGCTCACGGCCCCAAACGATGTGAGCAGGGTTCCCAAGCCCACCAACCGGGTGCCACTGGGTACACCGTGCCACTGTGCCTAGTCTGTCCCAAGCCCACCTGTACCGGGTGCCACTTGGTAGACTACTAACACTACCTACAAACACCAGAAACTAGTTGCAACTCCTGGACAGAGATCAAGTTGATTAATAAGTCGAGAGGGGTCGAGTTACCGGAACCCAATGTGTGGTATTAACTGTTCATGGATCACAAACACAGAACTTAGTTCCTGAGGATGGCTGCAATGAGACAACCCACCATGTACTCCTACATGGCCTCTCACCGCTACCTTTACCAAATTGTGTTCACACACTTAGCTCTCAACAGTAGGACATGTTCACCACATTCCAATTCATCCCCGATGACTCAGACCTGACTCAACTCCAAGTAGTAGCAGGCATGACAAACACGCATGAATGAGTAGGCACATCAGGGCTCAAACAACTCCTACTCATGCTAGTGGGTTTCATCTATTTACTGTGGCAATGACAGGTCATGCAGAGGAAAGGGGTTCAACTACCGCAGCACGTAACAGTTGAAGTGTTGTTGTCCTAATGCAGTAAAAGAGAGCAGAGCGAGAGAGTGGGGTTGTATCAGAATGAACAAGGGGGTTTTTGCTTGCCTGGCACTTCTGAAGATAATATAGTTCTTCATCGGTGTCATCGATCACGTCGTCGGAAACATCGTCGACTAAGCGGGGACGGTTACCGGCAAACAGAGAAGGACACAATCAATGCAATGCAACAATATGATGCATGAACGTGACATGGCAATATGATGTGATTGGCCTAATGCAACTAGCAACACAATTAAGTGTAGTTGGTTTGAACCCAAGGTTCAAATTCAAACTCCACATATGGTTATTTAAATGCCATTCAGTAGATTGTCCAAAACAGTAGCTATAATTTCTTCTAACATGCATGAGAATGGTACAGATGGATAGATTGGACTTTTCTGATCATTTTTCATATATAAATTATTTCATTTGGAGTTACGGTTGAATTTCTATGATTTTTAGAAGTTTAGGCAATTTTCCGGAATTCCTGGATTATTTGGAAATAAACAAAATCCAGTAAATGATTTACTGCGTCAGCATGACACAACGCTGACGTCAGCGGTCAACTGGGTCGGCCAGGTCAAACCTGACCTGTGGGACCCATACGTCAGTGTCTCGGGCTGGTTTGGCTGGATGGCAGGTGGGACCGGTCAGCGTTGACTTGACCAAAGTCAAAGTTGACACGTGGGGCCACCGTGATTAAGTTAAATCTAAGCAGGAATAAACTGGGGATAATTAGTGCGTGGGGCCCATATGTCAGTGAGCTAGGGGGTTAGTTAGCCCCGTCATTAGTGCTAATGACAGGTCCACGTCAGTGGCCGCCGGGGTTAGTCGCCGGCGACCTCATAGCGCGGCGGCGGCTCGCCGGACGGGCGATTCCGGCCACGAGAGCTCGCGCTCTTAGGCTCTATGGAGCCAGCGCGATTAGGCGCTTCAGATCATGGTCGTGCCTGGCCGTGGGGTGGTCCGTGGCGACAACAACCACAACGACGGCAGGGGCCGGAGCTAGGGGCGCGTTCCGGCGCGGGGCTGGAGTGCGAAATCGAGCACGAGGAAGGAGAGGAAACAAAGGGGAGCTCACGGCGGGTCGACGGGCGTGCTCTGCAAGCTCGCGGGAAGACGAACGGCGATGGGGCGTTGCCGGCGATCTCGGACGGCCGGGGTGGAAGACGATGTCGATGGCGGCGATTCGATGCGCCCCGGACTGCGTGGCTCGGCGAGGATGATGCAGGCGTCAAGGCGGAGCACTAGAGCACAACTGTTGGGCGGGGGAGGGCTGGTGGCCGCGGTGGACGATGTCGGCGGTGACGAGCTCCGCTCGGTCATGCGTGCGCGCGAGAGAGAGAGAGCAGAGAGGTGGGGAACCAGACAAGCAGGAGGAGGACACAGGGGCTCCAGGGCATCTCCAAGCGCGGGATCAGGGAGAAGGACAGGCCTCCAGCGCGAAGCAGGAGGTGGTCGTAGCTGCGCGTGCGTCGACACGCACCTGCTCCTACTGGCAGGAGGAAGACGACGCGGTGGGGGTAGGTGGGCTGGACCAGGTAGGTGGGCCGCCAGGTGGGTACGGGTAAGAGGCCCGGTGGCCTTTCGTTTTTCTTTTGTTTCTGTTTTTCTATTCTGTTTTTCTGTTTTGTTTTGTTTTTCCTACTGTTTAAACTCAAAACAAATTCAAATCAGTGCCAAAACTTTCTGTAAATACTTATGTGGCTTATATGGACTTTTCCAATTGCACACAAGTATTTCTAATACATTTGAAAATATATTCTATGTAATAAGAATATAAATTCAAATTCAAATACAATATGATTTAATTTCAGTGCCCAAATTCTTCCTTAAAAATGTTCAAGATTTCTGGTTTGGATCCGAAGCCTTGCCAAAATTAGCAAACATTGATGAATGGTACTTTGGTTCATTGAAAGCATTTTTTTACTAGACCTAATTGAATTTCAAAGTGCTAGGGTTTGATCAATCCCCATTTCAAATTCAAATAGAATTTAAACAGGATGCAACAATATGCAAAACACCAGGCAGTACTGTCGGATTTCGGGTTCCGGCAGACCCTTGAGGTTCGAACTCTGGGGTGCGCGCGGAGATTACGCCCTCTACCTCTCCGTCTCGCAAAGATCTAAACTACTAAAAGAACAACACAAGAGACACAAAGTTTATACTGGTTCGGGCCACCGATATGGTGTAATACCCTACTCCAGTGTGGTGTGGTGGATTGCCTCTTGGGCTGATGGTGATGAACACTACAAGGTAGAACAGCCCCGCGAGGGTCTGTTCTTGGCCTGGGGGATGAACTGCTAGGAGGAGTTCAGCCGCCCTTCTCTCTCTCTCTCTCTCTCTCTCTCTCTCTCTCTCTTACTGATTCAATTGCTAGATGTCTAGATGCCTCTACCCTGGGGGTGGCTAGTCCTAGTTATAGGAGAAGGCCCTGGGCCTCTTCCCAAATATTGAGCGGGAAAGGCGCCAACAATTGGCCGTTTTGAAGGGGAACATCTGGTACACTTATCCTGACTAAAGTTGGTCCTCGCCTGTCAAAGGCTCTGTGGTGACGCTGGCTTGGGCTCCACAGTGACTTCCTCCTTGTCACGGAGCTGGTCTTGGTCTCCTTGCACCGAAATGGGTGCCTTTGCTTAATCCTCTCACCTGCGCTTGCTCCCTTTGCACCAAAGAGGAAAGGGAGGACACTGTGTGGCTGGCGCCCGCCTGGCGCCCTTGGTCATCATGGCTTGCGTCATGGGCACCTCGTGAGGTACCCCGCCTTGATCTCTCCGCCTCCTCATGAGCCAGCCTAATGAGGCTGCGCCTAAGGAAGCTCTGTGTCGTCCGCCCCGCGAGGCTTGGCCCCTCGCGAGGGTCTTGGGTCTTGTGTTGATGAAGATGGGCCGCGTTGGGCCCCCTTTAAGCCACGCCACAGGCCGCAGGCAGGCAAGTCTGGGGACCCCCGTTCCCAGAACGCCTATAGTAGCCCCCGGGCCCAAGGTTCACATGGACTTGGCCGTGCCGAGAGGCGAAAGGGCAAGGGCGAAGCGCCGCGGGCCCTAACAGCCTGCGGCCTTGGGCGTTGCGTGGCGGTTGAAGGGACGTGGGCCTCTCCGCTTCCCCATGACGCCTCGGTGATCGCGCGGATTGGACAAGTCCCTGCATGCATATCGTGTCATGATTACTTATGATCGTGGTGGCCGACGGTTGGCCTTCGCCGGCTATAAGTACAGAACTGCGTGTGCCCTTCTGGTCCATCTCTCCTTGCTTCTCCTTCTTCTCCATGGCTCCGTCGAGGAGGTTCTCGGCTACAGAGAAGGGGAAGGCCCGCTAGGTTGAGCCTGCCTCTCCCCTGCCCCAGCGAGGCCGAGGGCGCCCTCGGAAGCATCCCGTGGCCGCTACGGCAGCTTCCCGCGGCCATGGAGATGGTTCTCAGTGAGGTGACGGGCGAGTCACTGCGGTCGGGGGACGCGCTTTGGTCGCGCGCTCTCCTAGGCCGCGCTTTTGCACTGCGGAGGTGCTGTCAGAGTTCGTCGTATGGTCGGCGGAGGTGACTAGCGCCCGGCTCCAACTCCCTCGCTTCCTCCTTGGGGAGCTCCCTGTCGGCGCCCCGGGCGGCCTCTGGCTTCAGGCGGACGGCTACTGCAGCCGGGCCTCATGGGCTGCAATGGAGGTCTCCGCCACTGGGAGCTTGGCCTTGACTCGTGGTAGGCAGGAGTTCGCCCGCGCTCGCTGCCTGGGGCGCCGGTGCACTCTGCACTTTAGGTTTGATGGTGATGCCCCCTCTACGTGAGGGTGTTTGGGTAAGATGGTCGCCGCGCAGGGTGTTGCCCTGAGGACGACGACCGCGGCCGGGGACCCAGCCCCGACGACGATGGAGGAGACAGCGCCTGTGTGGTTGGCGGCGCTCAAGGCTCCCCAAGCTTCATCGACTCTTCTTCAAGCGACTCTTCCAGCGGTGGCCGCAGTCAGCCCCCTCGCCGTCGCGCCTGCTTGGGAGGCGGCAGTACGTCTGCCCGCCGTCGCGCCCCGGTGAAGTGCGAGAGGGAGTCTGCTTGAGCCCCAGAGGCAGCCCGAGTCTCCTCCGTAGGCCGGTGTGAGGCGAGCCGCGTCGGACTTGTCCTTTCTTTTCCTTTTGTTTCCTGCATAAAAGAAAACAGCTGCGTGGAGCCCCGCGGGGGCGTGTTCGGGGTTATTGCTGTTAACCATTGCCTTGGTTCTGTTTTCGTGCCCTTCGGCTGTGTGTCCGCACGTAGATAGTTCCCGGCCCCAGCCGCACTGGGGCGACCGACCCAGGCCCTGTGTGTGTGTCGCGGTGCCCGAGGGGCACGGACTGGAGGGGTGCTCCCGTAACTGGCCCAGGTCATGAAGCCTTCGAACAACTAGAACAGGAACACTCGCGAGGGCGCCCCGCTATCCTCCCTCGCGAGGCCTTGCATAAGAGAAATCAAAGCGGGAGAGTAAAAATCGACGAACCACAAACCAACGACGGCAATAGTTTCAATAAGACTTCAAATGCGAACAAACAAGCCAACTGCGAAAAGCAAATGAAAAAGCCGCGTCCGGCACCTAATCTAGTCTTCGACGTCTTCTCACCAGCGCAGAGCTAAGTGCTGCCACTGGGCATGGGAGGGAGCCCCAGGGCCTGAGGCCGGCGCTCTTGAGACTCCGGGGCGTGTACAGCCTCAACTCATTATTACGTGAGAGTGTCATGGGCGGCGAGCTTCACAGGCGTTGGCCTTCTTCACAGGCTCTGGGCCTTTCTTCTTAGGGGAAACGAGCTTCACGGGCATTTGCCCTCTTCACAGGCTCCGGGCCTTTTCCAAAAAGGATAATCTTCACAGGCGTTTGCCTTCTTCACAGGCTCTGGGCCTTCTCCAAAAAGGATAATCTTCACAGGCGTTCGCCTTCTTCACAGGCTCTGGGCCTTCTCCAAAAAGGATAATCTTCATAGGCGTTCGCCTTCTTCACAGGCTCTGGGCCTTTCTTCTTAGGGGTAGAACCTGCGGAGGTGCTGGATGTTCCATGCGTTCTGGATCAGCTCCCCCTCCTGAGTCTCCAAGCGCGCAGAGCCAGGCCTGGAAACATGAACAACCTTGAACGGGCCCTCCCACATGGGAGAGAGCTTGTGCAGCCCCTCCCTGGAGAGAACCCGCCTGAGCACGAGGTCTCCTACCTCGAGAGTTCTGGGGCTTATGTTGCGGCAGTGATATCGTCGTAGTGCCTGTTGGTACCTCGCCGCTCGTAGCGCGGCTTCTCGGCGGCGTTCCTCCCCCAGCACAAGGTCCATCCCCCGCGTGGCGTCCTGCTGCGCGTCGTCGAACGCCAGGACCCGTGCGGAGCGAAGTCTGACCTCGTGAGGGAGGACTGCTTCGGCTTCGTAGACCAGGAAGAACGGGGTCTCTCCAGTCGGCTTGGTCGCGGTTGTGCGGATGGACCACAGCACGGACTGAAGCTCATCATACCAACCTTTGCCGCAGGCCTCCAGCTTCTTCTTGAACGTCCTGGTCTTGAGGCCCCTCAGGACCTCCGCGTTGGCTCGTTCGGCCTGGCCGTTGCTTCGCGGGTGCGCCACCGAAGCGTAGCATATCTGCGTTCCAAGGTTAGCACAGTATGTTTTGAAGAGGTTACTGGTGAACTGCGAACCGTTGTCTGTAATGATGCGGTTCGGCACCCCGAACCGGCTCACGATGCCCCTGATGAACTTGACAGCAGAGCCCGCGGGAATGGTGCGGACGGCCTCTACTTCTGCCCACTTGGTGAACTTGTCCACGGCGACGTAGAGGTAGCGGTAGCCCCCTGGTGCCCGAGGAAACGGGCCCAGGATGTCCAGCCCCCAGACTGCGAACGGCCACGAAAGAGGTATAGTCTGCAGGCCTCCTGCTGGCTGATGGATCTGCTTGGCGTGAAATTGGCAGGCCTCACATGCCTTCACCAGTTCGGCAGCGCCGTTGAGTGCGGTGGGCCAGTAGAACCCACTGCGGAATGCCTTACCAACAAGGGTCCGTGATGACGAATGGTGTCCACAGTCTCCGCCGTGTATGTCCTCCAGAAGTTCCTTTCCTTGCTCCCCGGAGATGCAGCGCAGGGATACATCGTTCGGTCGCCTCCGGTAGAGCTCTCCATCCCTGATGCAGTACGCCGTGGCCTGCCGTACCACACGCTCCGCTTCCTCCTCCTTCTCCAGCAGGGTCCCTTGTGTCAGATAACTCCGGAGCTCCGTGATCCAGCACCCCTCCTATGGTTCCCACGTCAGGAGCAGGCGTGCTCCTGATCCTGGGCCGCAGACCGAGGCTCCCGAGGCAGGTGGCTGGGGAAGTTCCTCTCATGGCTGAGCCGTGTTTTACAATGACGGCAGGGCCGAGGGCTTGAAGAGCCGCTCCTCGAAGACACCAGGCTCCTGAGGCAACCGCCTGGATGCCCGCATGGCGATGTTATCAGCCTCCTGGTTGGTGCCACGGGGCACGTGCTTCAACTCCAGCCCCCAGAACTGCTTCTCCATCCTGCGAACCTCCGCTAGGTAGGCCTCCATGTTCTCGTCTTTTGGCTCGTATACCTTGTTGGAGAAATTGACAAGGAGCTGCGAATCGCCCTTGATGGTGAGGCGCTTCACCCCCAGGGCGGCTGCAGCCTTCAAGCCTGCTATCAAACCTTCGTACTCCGCTATGTTGTTGGAGACCTTTTCGCCCTGCTGGAAACAGAGTTGCACATCGTAGTAGAGCTTGTCCTGGGTGGGCGACACCAGCACCGCCCCAGCCCCTGCGCCGTGCCTGGAGAATGCCCCATCGAAGTACATGACCCAGCCTTTCGGCGCCTCGCTCCCTGGGGAGAGGGACCGATCCTCCTCGTCCTTGAGGTCTGGTGCCTTCGTCCATTCTGCCATGAAATCTGCCAATGCTGCTCCCTTGATAACACAGGTTGTGCTGAACTCGAGCTGAAATGCCTGCAGTTCTATGTTCCACTCAGCGACCCTTCCGGCTGAGTTAGGGCTCCCGAGCACTCTCTCCAAGGGATATGATGAGACGACCTTGATGGGGTGACCCTGGAAATAGTGCCGCAACTTGCGTGAGGCCACCAGTAGCGCGAGGAGGAGCTTCTGAGGCATGGGGTACCGGGCCCTTGCGTCTCGTAACACCGTGCTGATGAAGTATACTGGGTGCTCAACAAGGCTGAGTGCATTAGTGCTCGCAGCGCCCTCCGGAGGCAAGGGCGCCTCGCGAGGTGACGAGGCCTCTGGAGGCGGACCATCCAGGTGAGTGGCCTCTCCCGCTTCCGGCGCACTCTTCGGCGGCTGATCTTTCTCAACCGCGGTAGCGGTTTCTGCGGGCCTTCCTTGTTCCTGTTTTGCCTTGTCTCGGGCTGCTGCTGTGGTTCTGATTTGGCGCTCCTCCCTAACTGCCACCAGGGCTGCGCTGGCAGAGTAGGGAGTGGCGGCGAGGTAGAGCACCAGGGGCTCCTAAGGGTGCGGAGCCACCATAACTGGGGGACTGGTCAGGTATCTCTTGAGATCTCAAAATGCCTTGTCTGCCTCTTTAGTCCATTCAAAGGGCCCCTTTTTCTTCATTAGCTGGAAGAAAGGCAGCGCCCGCTCCCCAGTCTGGAGATAAAGCGCCCTAGCGCGATCACGCGTCCAGTGAGCTTCTGCATTTCTCTAAGGGTCTTTGGCAGGCTCATGTCCTCGACCGCCTTGACCTTCTCTGGGTTAGCCTCGATGCCTCGATGGGATACGAGGAAACCCAAGAGCTTGCCTGAGGGGACCCCGAACACACACTTCTCTGGGTTGAGCCGCAGGTTCACTGCGTCGAGGCTCGCGAAGGTTTCCTACAGGTCTTGTATCAGGGTCTTGGCCTCCCGAGACTTCACCACGATGTCATCAACGTAAGCTTCAACATTCTTCCCAAGCTGCGGGCCCAAGGTGATGTGCATCAGCCGCTGAAAGGTCGCCCCCGCGTTACGCAGCCCAAATGGCATGCACGTGTAGCAGTACACCCCGCACGGGGTCAGGAAGGCTGTCTTCTCGACGTCTTCCACCGCCATCTTGATCTGGTGATACCCGGAGAAGGCATCAAGGAAACATAGCAGGTCGCACTCTGCGGTGGAAACGACGATCTGGTCAATGCGGGGGAGCGGGAACTGATCTTGCGGACATGCCTTGTTGAGGTTGGTGAAGTCGACACACATGCGCTCCTTCCCTCCCTTCTTGGGCACAACGACAGGGTTGGCCAACCAATCCGGGTATCGGACCTCGCGAATGACCCCAGCGGCTTCCAACTTGCGGGTTTATTGGACGATGAAGGCCTGATTTTCTGTGGACTGCCGCCTTGCCTTGTGCTTCACGGGGCACACGTTTGGGCACACGTTGAGGTGATGCTCGATTACGCTCCTGGGGATCCCTGCCAACCAATCAGGCTCCCAAGCGAATACCTTCTTGTTTGCGCGTAGGAACCTGATTAGGGCCTCCTCCTGCTCGGGCTCGAGGTTGGCGCCTATGGTGAAAGTGGCACTGGAGGACCCGTCCTCGTCGACAGGTATCTTCTTGGTTTCTGCCTTGTCCTGGGTGAACAACTGCTTCTTCTTGGCGGGCCCAGCCCCCTTGGGCTCGGGGGTCCCTGAGTCGGCGGGCTGTGCCGATGCCGCCGTCTTGAAGGCGAGCTTGAGCACTCGCAGCGCATCCACGGTGTCCCCGTGCACGGTGAGGACACCACTGCTCCCGGGCATCTTCCTCAGGTTGTACGCCGGGTGCGTGGCGGCCATGAACTGGGCCAGCGCTGGGTAGCCGAGGATGGCGTTGTAGGGGAGGCCGATGAGGGCGATGTCGAAGTCGACCATCTCCGTGCGGAAGTTGTTGTAGGTGCCGAAGGTTACTGGGAGTCGGATCTGTACCAAGGAGCTGGATGATCCGCCCCAACGCCTGAGAAGGACCGGCTGGGTTGCAGCCGTTCCAGGGGTATGCGGAGGAGATCGAAGGCCTCAACCGAAAGCACGCTGAGGCCCGCGCCACCATCAATGAGAGTTCTGGTGATGGCCACCTGGCAGATGGTGGGGGTGCACAACATGGGGAGCGCGCCCGAGCTAGCCGAGTTGGAGGGGTGGTCCTCCGAGCTGAAGGTCAGGCCGGCCTTGTGTGCCGCCCGGTCCGGGGGAGCCCCCTGCCGTGCAAAAACGGCGCTGACCCGACGAACAAACGGCTTGACGTGGCGACTGGTGGGCGGCGCCGGCGAGCCGCCCAGGAGGGCCGCGACGACCGGGGGTGTTGGTGTAGCGGTGCGGCCGTCTTGCCGCACGGACGGATGCTGAGACGACACTTGCTACTCGTTCCCCGCCGGGCCGGTGGCGGCGTTGGCGGCGGGTGACGGGGAACGATGAGGATGCCCGCCGACGGGTGCCGTCTGGGCGACGCGGGAAGTGATGGCGGCCCGGCGCTCGGCGCGGGCCCGACGAGCATCGGACATGGACGCGACGGTCGGAGGAGAGCGGAGCGGCGGAAGACGAATTCCGGTGCACCCCTACCTGGCGCGCCAAATGTCGGATTTCGGGTTCCGGCAGACCCTTGAGGTTCGAACTCTGGGGTGCGCACGGAGATTACACCCTCTACCTCTCCGTCTCGCAAAGATCTAAACTACTAAAAGAACAACACAAGAGACACAGAGTTTATACTGGTTCGGGCCACCGATGTGGTGTAATACCCTACTCCAGTGTGGTGTGGTGGATTGCCTTTTGGGCTGATGGTGATGAACACTACAAGGTAGAACAGCCTCGCGAGGGTCTGTTCTTGGCCTTGGGGATGAACTGCTAGGAGGAGTTCAGTCGCCCTTCTCTCTCTCTCTCTCTCTCTCTCTCTCTCTCTCTCCCTCTCTCTCTCTCTCTCTCTCTCTCTCTCTCTCTCTTACTGATTCAATTGCTAGATGTCTAGATGCCTCTACCCTGGGGGTGGCTAGTCGTAGTTATAGGCGAAGGCCCTGGGCCTCTTCCCAAATATTGAGCGGGAAGGGCGGCAACAATTGGCCGTTTTGAAGGGGAACATCTGGTACACTTATCCTGACTAAAGTTGGTCCTCGCCTGTCAAAGGCTCTGTGGTGACGCTGGCTTGGGCTCCACAGTGACTTCCTCCTTGTCGCGGAGCTGGTCTTGGTCTCGTTGCACCGAAATGGGTGCCTTTGCTTGATCCTCTCACCTGCGCTTGCTCCCTTTGCAACAAAGAGGAAAGGGAGGACACTGCGCAGCTAGCGCCCACCTGGCGCCCTTGGTCATCATGGCTTGCGTCATGGGCACCTCCTGAGGTACCCCACCTTGATCTCTCTGCCTCCTCGTGAGCCAGCCTGATGAGGCTGCGCCTAAGGAAGCTCCGCGTCGTCCGCCCAGCGAGGCTTGGCCCCTCGCGAGGGTCTTGGGTCTTGTGTTGATGAAGATGGGCCGCGCTGGGCCCCCTTTAAGCCACGCCGCAGGCCGCAGGCAGGCAAGTCTAGGGACCCCCGTTCCGAGAACACCGGCAAGTACCAGAAGCTAGGGATGTGACAACTCACCCCCACTAAACAAGAATCTCGTCCCCGAGATTCAAATGGTGAGTTAAGAAGACAGTGCGACACAAGCTAACACAATCTTTGCGATCCAGATGTCCTTCTCGAGGATGTTGATTCATTGCTTCATATTGACCTTGACGTCTTTGCTTTCGAGATCTTCATCCAACACGATAATGATAGAAGGAACTCTACAGATAACGATTTCCTCGAAGAATGAGCACTCGAGATCAACTCATGGAGTGAAACATAGAAACATCTCTGGAGCTGATAGGCAAAACATGTATCAGGAGGGACGGCAGAAACAATTTGACAAGGGTTTCAAAATAGCGAGGAAACAATTACCATGATCCCATAACGGGGCACCTTGGGAGAGGTGACTCGTAGAGTTATTCCCTTCAGTGGCAAAAAGAATTACTTTTGATATAGAGATCATTGAAACTCTCTATACCAGCCTAAGGGAATTCACAACGATCATTTGAAGGAGTTTGAAGGAATGGCATATATCGACTAGAATGGATGATGTGGACTACCTTGTTGAAGACAACGCAATGGATGATTTTTGCTTATCACCAGAAATGGATGGGACTCATGGTAAGTCCACTTTTGAAGATGATCCTAGACATTAATTACTGAGAAGGCAGACCATAGAAAAATGGCACAATGGCGGTGCAAGCTGTGAACAAAATGCAAATGTTGGGAATGTTCCAACCATCATATCTGTCTGAGATTCAGATCTGGTTGGTAACAAAATATTTTAGACGTCTTTTCTAGAAAAGAAAGTTTGCAACACAAACCGACGAGATAACGTTTCAAGATTCTCGGGAAATGAACTATGATAGCAAGCTCCAAAATATGAGCTGGTTCTGCTACACACATGTGAACACGTTGTCCAAGACAAGCATGACCACATGGAAGTCTTACAACAAACACTACCGAGTTCTGGTTGGGAACCATAGTCGAGGATAGCAAAGTCCTTACTGAAGACATGATTAGCTCTTAAGAAGGAACTTATTCTCCTAGAACAAGTCAATCAGTGGCTTGCTGTGCTAGGGATACATATGGAATGAAGGTTGCAAGTCTCCAGACCACAGAATACTTCGCACGTGCATGACTAACTTGGGATGATTCCAGAGGAAGCAAAACTACTTTCTCGAATGCACGGCGGCAACTTTCACCAAATGCACGTGAATCAGAGGTAGTCACTTCTTTCATCCAAACATATACTTCATGAACGGGGCATGAAGAAAATGCTTACACAAGTTTCCAACACTAGCTGGATGTTCAACACAAATCATGGAGGAGACAAAATGCTGTTGATGGGCTCAACAGCAACTCATCGGAATTTCCATATCACTGGACTTCCACCATTATGTGAACAATGTGATAGTATTGGTCAGACCAAAAGATGTAATGGTGTATGCTCGAGGAATCAACCACGAGTAAGACAACATTACGAATATCGTTGGTTCTGATTTGATTTGAGGATAGACCACACCCAAATCAAAGTATTGACAAGATGATAGACCCAGCAACTGATCGCGAGGACCAATTGGTGAGTATATCGTCTTTCTTCAACACACACACGAACACAGGGGTGTCCCTTTGAAAATGAACTAAGTCAGACAAGCTTTTATCTTCCAACTCTCCAAGTTGTTGTTTAGCTTAACCAACTAGCTCAGGGGTATCCAACACGGATTCTTGGAGAAGGAGTGGTTTACAAGAAACCAACTTGATCACGAATTCAACATAGCGGTCAGGTGACAACCTGGTAACACTTCCGAGAAGATCTTCGGAAAATCACGAACTACCGATATGTTACTAAGCTCGAGAACAATCTTGCTTTTCACGGCAAGACGATGTGATCAAAGGAGCAAGGGTTTGACAAAATCCTAACTCATCGATCGAAGGTGCACCAACAAAATGGACTAGGTAGCACGATCAATCTTAGGATGATGATTTAATAACCAGCATGCTAAGAATGAGAGTATTGCCCATTAACTACCAAGCAACGGAGTTGCTAGGAGTATTGATTTCACACATCACGGTTCACTTGTCGGTATTCCAGTTACAATAACACGGAGATGGAGGAATGAGCGATGATGGCGAGAAGTATCACTGCATCAAGAGTTCATAGGATGGTGTGCAATTTCCATGACAATCTTGATATAAAGATGGTAATACTCCAAGGTAGAACATAATCAAAGCTGGATTGGCATTTGATTTGCAGATTACAACTGCTTTGACCCAATCCCAAAAATGGATGAGGTACTGGAGTTTGTTTCTCATAGTCATTCTGAACTAGAACGGCTTGACGGACCACAAGAATAATAGGCATCGATAACACGGATGCACAACTAGTCCTGACTATCAATTGATAGACGGAGGTCAGAATACAACTAAAGAGAGACAACTCAAAGGAACATATGGTTTTCTGAGTTGCGGATGCATAGATTTAGTATGTCAGACCAGTTCAACATATTTCTTCCAGATAATCCATGCAGAAAGGTAGGACTGACAGATTCACAATATAGAATCGAGAACTCATCAAGAGCACTCTGGTTGTGATCTTTTGGTTCAAAAGAACTTCTGCCATAAGCAGTTCATGGTATTTGGAAGAACGATATACCACGGACCTCGAGGACTATCACAAAGTTACTAATATCCTAAAGGAACTAGCAAACACTACCAACAGGAGGTGAGTGGGGTGAATCTCGGGTTCAAAACCCAGGAATAGAATACCTACTACTAAATGGCATCACGGGATGCTTTCAAGAATGGTGGCGAGAATCATCACGCTGGGAACACAAAACATGGCTAGATTGCTAGGTGATCCCCTAAGACACCTAGGGTCATAATAATAACTCCAACATATATGTCGAGTTAATAGAGTACCTCAACTCACCGATTAGTGTGGTTAATCTGGCCCAAAGGAACATCGAGAATGGAAAGAAGGGATTTGCAAATGGATCAGACTATTTAGAAACTGGGATGACTCGGACAACATAACGGTTGTAAATGCTCAAAAGATTTGAGATATCATGCAAAATGGTGGCATATCCACTTAGCATCGCAATATCAAGGTTCCGAGATCAACGGTCAACACATGAAAGTAGTAGAAACTGAACTGGGGCTTAATCAATCAATCCTATAAGTCTCTACCATAGTAACTCGTCATCCTAAGAGATAGATGAGAAGGCCTAGTTTCTTAACCCCGTAGAAGAGAAGAGGTTGACTCAGATCAGAAGGCCATGAGGTAAAGGAGTAAAAAGAGCCTTACATTCCATCCCACAATCAATTCCTTTATATAACTAAAGCATTTCTAGACTCAACTTCGACCAGTTTGGCTTGGTAATCCTACAGGCAGTCAGGCTCTGATACCAAAGCTGTCAGGACCCCAATCCTAAGTCACACCGATCTAGCATGTAACACATCATATCACTTTGCGGCCTCACGCACGGTATTCCCACGGGTGCCACCTTACCTGGCCCGGGACCGTTTGCGCCTTTTGGCTCACGTATATGATAGTGTCGCTAGCATCCATATGACAAAGAACCCGGGCCGACATGGCTAGTCGTGAACCCAAAGCGGCACTAACCCATGGGGATAGGCATACATGAATCAACATCGAGCATGTCGGTCAACAGCGTGTGAATCCGGGCTGTAGCACTAGGCTAACAGGACTCCGGTAACCCGGGCTGTAGCAGGCTAGGCAGGACTCTGGATGTCACCGCGTGACATTTCCCCGAAGGGACAGACACAGGAATGAAGTGAAACACATGCCGGCCAGTCAAGTGTCCTGAGCAGTAGTGCTGGGCTAGCAGGACTCCGGTGAACCGGGCTGTAGCGGACTACTCTGGCTCAAGGAAGCACTAGACCACATTTCCCCATAAGAGAGGCTGCCAAGGATAAACAACTAGATTGTCAGATCCCACACATACCAAGCATTTCAATCATACACACAATGTGCTCGATATGTGTAAATACAACATGGCATCACAACAAGACTCTACGACTCAAGTATTTATTCATTAGGCTCCGAGGAGCGAGATATTACAAACATGGGTCTCATGTCCCAACATTCAGAGCATACAAGTCAAAGCACATGCGGAAGCTAAACATGTCTGAGTACAGACATCTACAAATGAAAAAGGCTAAGAAGTCTGACTATCTACCAGATCCCGCGGAGGGCACAAGATCGTAGCTGAGGTATCAAGCTAAACGTCGAAGTCCACGTGGAACTACTAGCGAGACTGAAGTCTCTCTGCAAAAACATAAATAAGCAAACGTGAGTACAAATGTACCCAACAATACTTACATCAGAACTATCTACATATGCATCGGTATCAACAAAGGGGGTGGTGGAGTTTAACTGCAGCAAGCCAGCTTTGACTCGGTGGCTATCCTGAACTGCGACTGCAAGTAACTCTTTTGAGGTGGCGCACACGAGTCCACATATTCACCATACCAATACACCACTATGGATCCGCTCCCATCTCCCTACGAGAACGCCATCCATAGCACTCACGCTTATCTTGCGCATTTTAGAGTATCCACTTTCACTTGTCTATGAACTATGCAAGGGGTCCAAGTTTCCATATCCGAGGAATCCGGCTATTCGAATATATAATGATAACCCTGCAGGGGTGTACTTCTTCACACACGCCCTCGCCACTTACCACCATGTACACGTCATGTACCCCGGCAACCTTCAAGCGGAAGCCTGGCGAGGGAGTCGGCCACGACCTGACTAACCACACAAGTCTCTCGTCCAGGTTTATCCCTATTCGGGTTCCATCCGCAAGGAGATCCGGCCGGGGTGTCGCTCACGGCCACAAACGATGTGAGCAGGGTTCCCAAGCCCACCAACCGGGTGCCACTTGGTACACCGTGCCACTGTGCCTAGTCTGTCCCAAGCCCACCTGTACCGGGTGCCACTTGGTAGACTACTAACACTACCTACAAACACCAGAAACTAGTTGCAACTCCTGGACAGAGATCAAGTTGATTAATAAGTCGAGAGGGGTCGAGTTACCGGAACCCAATGTGTGGTAGTAACTGTTCATGGATCACAAACACAGAACTCAGTTCCTGAGGATGGCTGCAATGAGACAACCCACCATGTACTCCTACATGGCCTCTCACCGCTACCTTTACCAAATCGTGTTGACACACTTAGCTCTCAATAGTAGGACATGTTCACCACATTCCAATTCATCCCCGATGAATCAGACCTGACTCAACTCTAAGCAGTAGCAGGCATGACAAACAAGCATGAATGAGTAGGCACATCAGGGCTCAAACAACTCCTACTCATGCTAGTGGGTTTCATCTATTTACTGTGGCAATGACAGGTCATGCAGAGGAAAGGGGTTCAACTACCGCAGCACGTAACAGTTGAAGCGTTGTTGTCCTAATGCAGTAAAAGAGAGCAGAGCGAGAGAGTGGGGTTGTATCAGAATGAACAAGGGGGTTTTGCTTGCCTGGCTCATCTGAAGATAATATAGTTCTTCATCGGTGTCATCGATCACGTCGTCGGAATCATCGTCGACTGAGAGGGGACGGTTACCGGCAAACAGAGAAGGACACAATCAATGCAATGCAACAATATGATGCATGAACATGACATGGCAATATGATGTGATTGGCCTAATGCAACTAGCAACACAATTAAGTGTAGTTGGTTTGAACCCAAGGTTCAAATTCAAACTCCACATATGGTTATTTAAATGCCATTCATTAGATTGTCCAGAACAGTAGCTATAAGTTGTTCTAACATGCATGAAAATGGTACAGATGGATAGATTGGATTTTTCTGATCATTTTTCATATATAAATTATTTCATTTGGAGTTACGGTTGAATTTGTATGATTTTTAGAAGTTTAGTCAATTTTCTGGAATTCCTGGATTATTTGGAAATAAACAAAATCCAGTAAATGATTTACTGCGTCAGCATGACACAACGCTGACGTCAGCGGTCAACTAGGTCGGCCAGGTCAAACCTGACCTGTGGGACCCATACGTCAGTGTCCCGGGCTGGTTTGGCTGGATGGCAGGTGGGACCGGTCAGCGTTGACTTGACCAAAGTCAAAGCTGACATGTGGGGCCACCGTGATTAAGTTAAATCTAAGCCGGAATAAAATAGGGATAATTAGTGCGTGGGGCCCATATGTCAGTGAGCTAGGGGGTTAGTTAGCCCCGTCATTAGTGCTAATGACAGGTCCACGTCAGCGGCCGCCGGGGTTAGTCGCCAGCGACCACACAGCGCGGCGGCGGCTCGCCGGACGGGCGATTCCGGCCACGAGATCTCGCGCTCTTAGGCTCTATGGAACCAACGCGATGAGGCGCTTCAGATCATGGTCGTGCCTAGCTGTGGGGTGGTCCAAGGCGACAACAACCATAACAACGGCGGGGGCCGGAGCTACGGGCGCGTTCCGGCGCGGGGCTGGAGTGCGAAATCGAGCACGAGGAAGGAGAGGAAACAGAGGGGAGCTCACGGCGGGTCGACGGGCGTGTTCTGCGGGCTCGCGGGAAGACGAACGGCGATGGGGCATTGCCGGCGATCTCGGACGGCCGGGGTGTAAGACGACGCTGATGGCGGCGATTCGATGCGCCCCGGGCTGCGTGGCTCGGCGAGGACGATCCAGGCGTCAAGGCGGAGCACTAAAGCGCAACCGTTGGGCGGGGGAGGGCTGGTGGCCGCGGTGGACGGTGTCGGCGGCGACGAGCTCCGCTCGGTCACGCGCGCACGCGCGAGAGAGAGAGCAGAGAGGCGGGGAACCAGAGAAGCAGGAGGAGGACAGAGGGGCTCCAGGGCATCTCCAAGCGCGGGATCAGGGAGAAGGACAGGCCTCCAGCGCGAAGCATGAGATGGCCGTAGCTGCGAGTGCGTCGACACGCACCTGCTCCTACTGGCAGGAGGAAGGCGATGCGGTGGGGGTAGGTGGGCTGGACCAGGTAGGTGGGCCGCCAGGTGGGTGCGGGTAAGAGGCCCGGTGGCCTTTCGTTTTTCTTTTGTTTCTGTTTTTCTATTCTGTTTTTCTGTTTTGTTTTGTTTTGCCACTGTTTAAACTCAAAACAAATTCAAATCAGTGCCAAAACTTTCTGTAAATACTTATGCGGCTTATATGGACTTTTCCAATTGCACACCAGTATTTCTGATAGATTTGAAAATATATCCTATATAATAGGAATATAAATTCAAATTCAAATACAATATGATTTAATTTCAGTGCCCAAAATCTTCCTTAAAAATGTTCAATATTTTTGGTTTGGATCCAAAGCCTTGCCAAAATTAGCAAACATTGATGACGGGTACTTTGGTTCATTGAAAGCATTTTTTTACTAGACCTAATTGAATTTCAAAGTGCTAGGGTTTTATCAATCCCCATTTCAAATTCAAATAGAATTTAAACATGATGCAACAAGATGCAAAACACCAGGCAGTACCAGAAGCTAGGGATGTGACAATGTGCTAGTCATATTCTTCATGATGCTCTCTTTATGTTTCAATTCTTATCTTTTATGTGAGCATCATTGAAATCATCATGCCTAGCTAAAAGGCATTAAAGAAAAGCGCTTGTTGGGAGACAACCCAATATTTACCATTACAGTTTTCGTGTGTTTACATGATTAAGCTACTGTAGTAATCATGTTTTATAGCTTTTCTTTCAATAAAGTGCCAAGTAAGACCTTTGGGAAGACTTGGGTGAAAGTCATTGTGATCTTGCGGTAAAAAACAGAAACTTTGTGCTCACGAGATTAGCTACCATTTTTTACAGAAGAGTGCTTTTGAGTTGATTCTTTTTGTAGAATATTAATAGGAAAATTCCTCACGTCCACTAATTTATTTTATAATTTTTGGGAGTAGGATAAGTATGGTTGTTGTTCAGATCATTACAGACTATTATGTTTCTGACAGATTCTGTTTTCATTGCATAGTTTGCTTGTTTTCTAGTTTCTATGGCTTATATTTCTCAATATAAATTGTAGAAATGATATGGTACAGTATACATTGTGTGGGAACAATTATGAACCTTGTCTTAGAAAGTACCAAAGTGAATGTTTTACTCTTTATCATACTAACCTATCTCACGAAGTTTTGTTAAGTTTTGTGTGATTGAAGTTTTCAAGCTTTGGGTGAGATATCGATATGAGGAGAATAAGAAGTGGAAAGACCCTAAGCTTGGGGATGCCCAAGGCACCCCAAGGTAATATTCAAGGAAGACTCAAGCGCCTAAGCTTGGGGATGCCCCAGAAGGCATCCCCTCTTTGGTCTTCAAAACTATCGGTATACCTTACTCGGAGCTATATTTTTATTCGTCACATGATATGTGTTTTTCTTGGACGTGTTTTCAATTTTACTTGCTGTTTGAATAAAATCATTGGATCTTAAATATTGAATGAAAAAGAATCCTCCCATGGCTAGTTAATTATTTGACTACTCAGTGTTCTTCACTTATATCTTTTGGAGTAGTTTGTCATTTACTCATGTGCTTCACGTATATCCTATGAGTAAATGGTTGAATGAATTGAATGTCATAAATCTGAATTTATATATGTTTCATATGCTTATATCATGGGGAGTAATGACTTCACACATAATAAGTATAGGTAGTAAACTTATTGAAAGTTAGCAAACGTAGAATTGGTCACTTGAACAATTCATGAAAGAATATTGAAGGAAGAGATATTTCACATATAAATATACTATCCTGGACATCTTTTGCAATTGTGATCACTCATTAAAACATGACATGCTAAAAGGTTGATGTTGGACAAGGAAGACAACGTAATGGGTTATGTTTTCTTATATCTGAAATAAAATATATTGTCATGGATCATCCAACATGCTGAGCTTGTCTTTCCCCCTCATGCTAGCCAAATTCTTTGCACCAAGTAGATATACTACTTGTGCTTCTGAATATCCCTTAAAACGAGTTTTGCCATGAGAGTCCATCATACCTACCTATGGATTGAGTAAGATCCTTCAAGTAAGTTGTCATCGGTGCATGCAATAAAAATTTCCCTCTAAATATGTTGATCTATTAATGTGAAGAAAATAATCTTTATACGATCTTGTGATGCGGAAGAAATAAAAGCGATGGACTGCATAATAAAGATCCATATCACAAGTGGCAATATAAAGTGACGTTCTTTTGCATTAAGGTTTTGTGCATCCAACCATAAAAGCGCATGACAACCTCTGCTTCCCTGTGCGAAGGGCCTATCTTTTACTTTTATCTTCTACCTTATGCAAGAGTTATGGTGATCTTCACCTTTCCTTTTTACATTTTATCCTTTGGCAAGTACATTGTGTTGGAAAGATCCCGATATATATATATATATATATATATATATATATATATATATATATATATATATATATATATATATATATATATATATATATATATATATATATCCAATTGGATGTAAGTTATCATGAACTATTATTGTTGACATTACCCTTGAGGTAAAAGGTTGGGAGGCGAATCTATAAGCCCCTATCTTTCTCTGTGTCCGATTAAAACTTTGAACCCAGAAATATCATGTGAGTGTTAGCAATTGTGAAAGATTAAATGATAGTTGAGTATGTGGAGTTTGCTAAATCAAAGCTCTGACATAGACCCTTCCTGAAAATAAGATGAATTGCAATTGTTTGATGACTAAGAATATAGTTTGTTAGTTTCAAGAAAGTTTATGATCTATACTTTAACACGTGAATAGCTTGTTGCTTGATCATGAAAAGTTTTATGATGATGAGCTACTAATATGACATATAATGATGCTAGAAAAAGTGATCGGAACTATCATTGATCAAACTTGTGCACTTGCTAGCGTTCACACTTCATAAATTATTTCTTTCATCATTTACCTACTCGAGGACGAGTAGGAATTAAGCTTGGAGATGCTGATACGTCTCCAACGTATCTATAATTAATGAAGTATTCATGCTATTATATTATAAACCTTGGATGTTTTATATGCATTTATATGCTATTTTATTTGGTTTTTGGGACTAACCTATTAACCTAGAGCCCAGTGCCAGTTCCTGTTTTTTCCTTGTTTTAGAATACTGCAGAAAAGGAAAACCAAAGGGAGTTCAATTGACCTGAAACTTGACGGAGCTTATTTTTGGACCAGAAGATGGCCATGGGGTAAAAGAGTTGGGCCAGAAGAGTCCCGGGCTGCCCATGAGGATATGAGGTGCGCCCACCCCCCTAAGCACGCCCCTACCTCGTGGACAACCCGGAGACCCCCTGACTTGTTCTCCACGCCAAAACCTCTTATATATATAGAAACATAAAGAAATTAACCTAGATCAGAAGTTCCGCCACCGCAAGCCTCTATAGCCACGATAAATCAATCTAGTCCCTCTCTGGCACCCTGCCGGAGGGGGCCATCATCACCGAAGGCCATGGAGGAGGATCCCGGAGGGGCCATCATCGCCATGAAGGCCAAGGACCAGAGGGAGAACCTCTCCCCATCTAGGGGGGAGGCCATGGAGGAGGAAGCACAAGTGGGAGAACCTCTCCTCCTCTCTCTCGGTGCGCCAGAGTGCCATCGGGAGGGGAATCATCACCGCGGTGGTCGTCTTCATCAACATCACCCTCATCATCACCATCCTCATCTCTTTTACGCTGTCCACTCTCCCGCACCCCGCTGTAATCCCTACTTGAACATGGTGCTTTATGCCACATATTATGATCCAATGATGTGTTGCCATCCTATGATGTTTTGAGTAGATATCCTTTGTCTTTGGGTTGATTGATGATCTAGATTGGTACGAGTTGTATGTTTTATTTTGGTGCTGTCCTATGGTGCCCTCCGTGTCGCGCAAGCATGAGAGATTCCCGCTGTAGGGTGTTGCAATACGTTCGTGATTCGCTTATAGTGGGTTGGTGAGTGACTGAAACACAAACCCGAGTAATGGGGTTGTTGCGTATGGGAATAAAGAGGACTTGATGCTTTAATGCTATGGTTGGGTTTTGCCTTAATGATCTTTAGTAGTTGCGGATGCTTGCTAGAGTTCCAATCATAAGTGCATATGATCCAAGAAGAGAAAGTATGTTAGCTTATGACTCTCCCTCATTTGAAATTGCAATGACGACTACCGGTCTTGTTAACAATTTCCTAGGACAATTCCGCATACCGATCCATCATTATTCCACACTCGCTATTTATAATATTTAGTAATATATTATAACTTTATGATAACAGCACCTACTTTTATATTTTAGCTCTCCGATGTCATACAAAGTTATCCTCTTCATACCCACAACATAGTTTTATTTCTCGTTTCTAGTTGGAAGCAAACGTTCGGTGTACGTAGAGTCGTATCAGTGGCAGATAGGGCTTGAGAGAATATTGATCTTACCTTTAGCTCCTTGTGCGTTCGACACTCCATACTTATAACTTCCACCTTTTGAAATTTCTACGATGATTCCCTTCACATGGGGATTATCAAGGGACAGTGGCCTGACCTGTGTCCTGAGCTTCTGTCGATCGAATAGCCACTGAGGTCCAATTCTTCATCGGCGCCCTGTGGGCCGGCCTGGTTCCTCCCTTCTCCGGCTTCTTCAACGTCGTGCTTTCCCATTACCAGATCCATATGTTGCACCTAGATCCCCAATTCGTCGCCCTTCTTGCTGTCTTTGCCTTCTTCTGCGAGGCCATGGTGGGCATTGCCCCCTCCGTGGCCCTCCTGCGCCATTTCTTCTCGCTGCACCTGACCGACCCCCTGCAGTGCTCGGGGGTGCCTGAGCTTCAAGGCCGTGGCGGCGACGGCCGACTCGGGGATTGACTTTGAACCCCCGCCGTCTGCGAGTGGGTTCCGGACACGGTGGCTGTATGTGGATGTCGGAGTGCTCAGCCCCTTGCTCTTGCCTCCGTCGGCGCCCGCCATCCCCAGCTCCGGCTAGGGCCACAAGAAGCTTGCAAGCCCCCGCCTCGCCTTCGTCTGGCTCTGGTTGAAGAGGTTGAAAGATCTTGGCTTGACTACGCCCATGCTGATGAAGGAGTTCCTCCGACGTCGCGTCTCCCCACTCCAGCGCCATTCTCAGCCGATGTGGGCCCTATCCATCGGCCAAGATCGCATGAGGCTTCAGGAGTCAGGGCTTCCCCTCGAGGCATGAAGAACGGTGCTCAAGGTCCTGACGGGCGACCCCTCGCCAGCCAATATGCCACTGGAGGGCTGTCTCTAGTACTGCTACTCAAACAAGGTGGAGTTCGTGGGGCAGATGCCCCCTTCGATGAATGGGGGTTGCGTCCAGTCGGCCATGAGGGGCCCTGCGAGAACCCTGTGTCCGTGGTCCCCCTCCTCGCCGTCAGTGCCGAACTTACCCCAAGAGTGGATGCAGGGGGCAAGCACCGCTGGAGGCCGGAGGCGCGGCTGCTGAAGCGTCGACGTCGCTCGAGGCTCCTGAGCTGTCATCCCCGGGAGCCCGCAACCCTTGCCCTGGGGTGACAGCTGAGGGGGCGACACAATCCGCTACTCCTGAGGCCGAAGCCCCCGAGGTCTCAGCAGTCCGTCGTGAGGCGGAGCCCGAGGGCTCTCCTCAGCTCTATACTCCCGAGGTCGCCTCCTCGGGAGCCTCACCAGTCGTGCCCTATGCTGGGTACCGCATCCAGCACTTCGGCCGGCTCTGTTGGACTTTGATGTGCTCCGTAAGAGGAAAGGGTCCCCAAGCTACAGCAGTAATGCCTTCCGGCCGTTGAAGCAGAGGAAGTATCTCGCCATAGACGAGTGAGTACCTTATTTTTTTAATTTCTCGAGTGCTGCTCCCCTCCTGACAGTGGCTCCTCAGGGTCCCTCCTGCTAAG
Organism: Aegilops umbellulata; assembly: GCA_032464435.1. NCBI lineage: Eukaryota > Viridiplantae > Streptophyta > Magnoliopsida > Poales > Poaceae > Aegilops > Aegilops umbellulata. The sequence goes on along the minus strand of CP136058.1, from coordinate 326,364,873 downwards.
GCCGCGAAGTCTCCCGAGAAGCAACCTCTTCCTGCCTCGAGTCTTCCGCTGGCCTTGAGCGTCTTGAGCCAGCTTGCCCTCCCCGGCGCGAGGCCGGCCGGGGAAGCAACCTCGCTGGCCTGGCACCTTGGGCCCGCGTCTTTGTCGTCTCTCCTTCGCGGCCTCGCCTGGGGTGCGGCAAGCGTGCCAAGGGCCCCTCCTCTGGTCGTGGACGTCGGCTGGATGGCTTCGATCCTGGCTTCTTCTTCGAGCAACGAGCCTCCGGCCGCCCGGGCCCCGGCCGGAGCCTGGTCGGCGACTTCGGAGGTGCTTGCCCCCAGCCCCGTGCTGGAAGGGGGTGAGCCGCTTCGAATCCCGCCAGTAACCCCTGCCGCGGAGGACGGACCTGGTCGCGCGCTTAAGGTTGTGCTCAAGTGGAATTTCGTCCTCCACGAGCTTTTTAAGGAGGCAATGAGCGTGATGAGCCGGCTCGGCGGAGAACTTGTGGATGTAGACGCGTGCCTTGAGGCCGAGGGTCTTCGTTTAGTGGAGGAGTGGCATCAACTGAAGGTGGCCACCAACTTCGGGCTCCTTCAGTGTGAGCATGCAAATGCGGAGGCCGAGGCGTCCCTGGCAACCTCACGCGAGGCCAGCGCCCGAGCCTTGGAGGAGGCCAGGGAGGCCGACCGTCACCACGCGATCGCCGAGGAACGCAAGTGGGAGCTCCAGGCCCTATACGCCTCCTTGGAGCAGTAGGTGGAGGCGCGCATGGCCACCTTGGCGTCGATGAAGGGCGCACCATCCGACAAGGAGGAGATCTCGAGGCGCGAGGAGGCACTGTTGCTGGAGGCCACAGAGCGCAGCCTTGTGCTCGAGCGATTGGAGACGAGGGAGCGTCAGGTCGCTCAAGCGGAGGATGTTGTCGGTGCGTGCGAGGCCAGGGCACAGGAGGAGGTCGACCGCCGGGTGGCCGAGGCTCGCGCGGGTCTTGCTGGCAGGTACGACCTAAAGCTGAAGCTCGTGGAAGCCAAAGCTATGGGTAGGACTGCTGCCCTCAAGTCAGGGCTGGCTGAGGCGGAACAGCGCGAGAAAGCCGCCGTAGCTGCCCTGGTCTTAGCACAGGCTGAGCTGGCGGCAATAGCAGGTCGCCAGCACCGAGTCCTTCGCGTAGCAGAGCAGGGAGGAAGCGCTCCGGTGGTAGACGCTGGAGCGCGTGCACGCCCCCATTCCTAAAGGCCTCGGAATTGGAGCCAACGCGGCACCGGGCACCATTTGCGACAAACATGCCCCTCATCCCCACGAGAACGATTATGCCAGTCACCTCCGCTTTTTTACCGATGTGGTGACGCGCCTGGAGAACCGATCCGGTAGGGCTCACGAAGAGAGGAGCCATGGCCTGCTCGGGCATGCATTCTCCTACATCTTTAGCCACCACCAGAACACCTACCCGACTTTGATTTCGACGCCGCCATTGCCCCCGTACCCAAGGCCATCCGGGGCAACCTGGCGCGTTGGGTGGAAGACAATGTGGATGCTCTAGTCAGGGCCTTCACCTCCGAGGATGACGCAGTGGTGGTCGCGGCGGATGAACGTGACATGGTCGACGATGGTGAGGGCGACGTCGGCAATGGTGACGGTGATGCCAGCAATGGCGACAGCGACGCCAGCGACGCGTCTGAGGGCGACCCGAAGGACGCGGTGAGCGACATGTCCGATTGAGCCCGTGCTTCCTTATCGTTGACCCTGCATGTGAAAGCTCGGGCACGGCCCTGGAAGTTGTAAGAGCATTTTGGGAGGGGGAGCCCCTCATGTAAATAGATTACTGCCTCTATTCATTCAGACAAGCTGGATATGTGTTTCCATGAGCCCGCGAGTCCTGCCGTGAGTTTGCTGCTATAATTTACCTTAGTCAGGGTAGGTTCCGAACCGGCTCGTGAGGTCGTCGGTTTCTGAGGGGCCTGCCGATTTGTCCGAGAGGGCCTCGCGAGAAGCAAGCGCCAGCCATGGCAGGACGTGCGTGCAGCGTGCATGCGCTGTGCCTAGCCCCTGCTCGCGAGGGGGAGGCAGTAGGTGCGAACTCCGAATCGAGGCAAGGAACCAGATCGCAAAAAATCCCACGAATGAGAAAAGTCACCCCCCGCGCATGCCAATGAAAATTCAACTTCAAACTTAAATCCAAGCCAGAAAACAGGGCTACAGAAAAGAGGTTAAAAGCAAATGGCCGCGTCCGGCGCCTATTCTAGTCTTCTGGTCTTCCACCAGCGCGGAGCATGGCGCATCCACTTGGGCGTGGGCGGGAGCCCCCGAGGCCCGAGGGAGGCTCTCCGAGACTCTGGGGCGTGTACAGTCCCACTCATTATTACGTGAGAGTGTCACGAGCGGAGACCTTCACAGGTGTGAAACATGCTTCATATCGCCAGACGAGGGCCCCGCCTTGCGCCACCCTCGACCACCGTTGGGGCGACCGGAAACCAGGACGATGTCAAGGAGCATAGGGGACGTCAGCGGCGCCCTCGGCGACCACGGGTCCTCTGCCGGGGGAAGGGTCACCAACGCCTCCCCGGTAGAGGGCCTACCTCCGGGCGACACCCTGCTCCGCGGGATGCGAGGAGGGGCCTTGCTCCCGTCTCCTTCCTTGCAGCCCCCAGTGCGCTCCCCCTGGTGGAAGAGGGGCAGCTGTGCTAGGGCCGTCGTCCACCGCTGGGACCTGATCAACTTGCGACCCATGGTTAGCATAAGCTTGCTCCTAAGAGATTAGCGGTACCCTGTAGTTGTTATCGCCGCCGTGGTCGAGAAGGCTCCCCGATGGCTCTTTGAAGGCCTCAGTCTTTCGCGCCTCCTCTTCCCAGCCTGGCTCGAGGAACGAGCCATGGTCATCTTCCGGCGTGTACTCCTGGTCCATCATGCGGGGCACGTAGGCTCCGAGGCCACCGCCCCGAAAACCTCGCCAAAGTGCCCCACGCTCCACGCCATCCGGCCCAGTGCGCCGCCCTGAGGAGGGTAGAGCGGCACCCTGCCGGGGCCGTGGGTGGCAACGCTCGTGCTCGCGCCCATCAGAGGTGGCATGGGTGTGATTGAGTGTCCGGCGCCGCCGGCCGCGCCGATGTTGACAAAACCTCCTGGCGCGCCCGGGGGCACGGGGGCGCGACGAGGCCCGCCGTGCGACCCGGCCATAGTCTAAAGCGTGAGCGGGGAGCAGAAAGGCGGTGCTCCCCTGGCAGCAGCGTCCAACAGCTCGGCGACGCGCTCCAGCAGCGCATCTCGGCCGCTCTCCATCAGTCGGCACCGCAGCAGCTCCCGCGCCACTGTGAGTGCGGCCCTCATGTTCGCTTGCTCCTGTCTGGTGTGTGGCGCCGTCGACGCGGCGTAGCTTGAGGCCCTTGCGGCGTCCCGCGCACGCCGCGGGGTAAGGGTGGACGGCGTCGGGCTGCGCCGCCCCACGCCCGGCAGCGTTTGGCGGCGCGCATGCCGCCCGAGGTGTGGGATTGAGGTCTTCTTTGGTGGTCGACGCCGTCCGGGCTGGGCAGGTCGCCCAATGGTCGGCGTTGGCCATCATGTCGCCGGTCATCGGTGCTGTTGAGTACTGGCGGGTCTGCTGAGGGAAGAAAGGCTTCGGCGCACCCCTACCTGGCACGCCAAATGTCGGATTCTGGGTTCCGGCAGAACCCTTGAGGTTCGAACACTGGGGTGCGCACGAAGATCTCTCTCTCACCCTAGATCGCTCTCGCAACAATCACTAGGCCTAGCTCGACAAACCCAAAGAACGAGAGACACAAGAGTTTATAATGGTTCGGGCCACCGATGTGGTGTAATACCCTACTCCAGTGTGGTGTGGTGGATTGCCTCTTGGGCTGAGGATGAATAGTTACAAAGAAAGAACAACCTCCTGAGGAGAGGTGCTCTTGTGCTTGGCAAACTTGTGTGTGGCTATGGATGGAATGGCTCTGATCCAAGATGATATGCCTCCTATGGTGGTGGCCAGTCCTATTTATAGAGGCCCTGGTCCTCTCCCCAAATATTGAGCGAGAAGGGATCCCACAACGGCCGAATTCGAAGGGATACAACTAGTACAAGTTATCCTGACTAAAGGTTTTCTTCACCTGCCAAAGGCTCTGGTGATGCCGCCGTCTTGGGCTCCATGGTGACCTCCATCCTGTCATCATGCTGATCTTGGTCTCGTTGCACCGATATGGAAACCCTTGCCTGATGCCTCGGGACTCCTCGCCTACACTTGCCTCTTTAGCACCAAAGAGGAAACTAGGACACTGCTCGCGCTGGCGTCTTCCTGGCTCCAGTCGTCATGGCTTGCGTCACAGGAATCTAGCGAGGTGTCCCTTGCCTTGATCTCTCCGCCCCTCGCGAGCCGACCTGGTGAGGCCGTCCCCGAGGAGGTCTTGTGTCGTCCGCCTCGCGAGGCTTGGCCCCTCGCGAGGGTCTTGAGTGTTTTTTGGTGAGGATGGGCTGTACAGGGCCGCTGGTGGAGCCACGATGTGGGCCGCAGGCAGGCAAGTCTAGGGACCCTCGTTCCCAGGACGCCGACAGAAGTGAGTGGGAAGAAATTAGAACTTGATGAGGTAATTGCACCTTCTCCCGAATCGGAAACTAGTTCATCACAGAAATCAGTTCCAGTGATTCCTACACCAATTAGTGAGGAAGCTAATGATGATGATCATGAAACTTCAGATCAAGTTACTACCGAACCTTGTAGGTCAACCAGAGTATGATCTGTACCAGAGTGGTACGGTAATCCTTTCTGGAAGTCATGTTACTAGACCATGACGAACCTACGAACTATGAGGAAGCGACGATGAGCCCAGATTCCGCGAAATGGCTTGAGGCCATGAAATCTGAGATGGGATCCATGTATGAGAACAAAGTATGGACTTTGATTGACTTGTCCAATGATCCGCGAGCTATTGAGATTAAATGGATCTTCAAGAGGAAGACGGACGCTGATAGTAGTGTTACTATCTAACAAATCTCGAATTGTCGCAAAAGGTTTTCGACAAGTTCAAGGTGTTGACTACAATGAGATTTTCTCACTCGTAGTGATGCTTAAAGTATGTCCGAATCATGTTAACAATTGCCACATTTTATGAAATTTGGCAAATGGATGTCAAAACTGCATTCCTTAATGGATTTCTTAAAGAACAGTTGTATATGATGCAACGAGAAGGTTTTGTCAATCCTAAAGGTGCTAACAAAGTGTGCAAGCTCTAGCGATCCATCTATGGACTGGTGCAAGCATCTCAGAGTTGGAATATACGCTTTGATAAGTTGATCAAAGCATATAGTTTTATACAGACTTGCGGTGAAGCCTGTATTTACAAGATAATGACTGGGAGCACTACAGCCTTTCTGATAAGTATATGTGAATGACATATTGTTGATCGGAAATGATGTAGAATTTTTTGGAAAGCATAAAGGAGTGTTTGAAAGGAGTTTTCCAAAGAAAGACCTTGGTGAAGCTGCTTACATATTGGGCATCAAAATCTATAGAGATAGATCAAGACACTTGATAAGTTTTTTTCAATGAGTACATACCTTGACAAGATTTTGAAGTAGTTCAAAATGGAATAGTCAAAGAAGGATTTCTTGCCTATATTGCAAGGTGTAAAGTTGAGTAAGACTCAAAACACGACCACAGAAGAAAATAGAAAGAGAATGAAAGTCATTCCCTATGCCTCAGCCATAGGTTCTATAAAGTATGCTATGCTGTGTACCAAACCTATTCTGTACCTTGCCATGAGTTTGGCAAGGGGTACGATATTGATCCAGGAGTGGATCACTTGATAGCGGTCAAAATTATCCTTACAAGACTAAGGAGATATTTCTCGGTTATGGAGGTGATAAAAGAGTTCGTCGTAAAGAGTTACGTCGATGCAAGCTTTTGACACCAATCTAGATGACTCTAAGTATCGATCTAGATACATATTGAAAGTGGGAGCAATTAGCTAGAGTAGCTCCATGCAGTGTATTGTAGACATAGAAATTTGCAAAATAGATATGGATCTGAATGTTGCAGACCCGTAGACTAAACTTCTCTCAAAAGAAAAACATGATCACTCTTTGGGTATTAATCACATAGCGATGTGAACTAGATTATTGACTCTAGTAAACCCTTTGGGTATTAGTCACATGAAGATGTGAACTAATCACAAAAAGATGTGAACTATTGGTGTGAAATCACATGACGATGTGAACTAGATTATTGACTCAAGTGCAAGTGGGAGACTGAAGGAAATATGCCCTAGAGGCAATAATAAAGTTGTTATTTATATTTCCTTATAGCATGATAACTGTTTATTATTCATGCTAGAATTATATTAACTGGAAACTTAGTACATGTGTGAATACATGGAGAGAAGAGTGTCCCTAGTATGCCTCTACTAGACTAGCTAGTTAATCAAAGATGGTTAAGTTTCCTAGCCATAGACATGTGTTGTCATTTGATGAACGAGATCACATCATTAGAGAACGCCGTCACCATGCCGTCATGCTGCCGAAACTCTCCCTCGGCCACAGCTGGATCAAGAGTACGAGGGACGTCACCGAGCTGAACGTGTGCACATCACGGAGGTGTCGTGTGTTCGGTACTTGGATCGGTTGGATCGCTAAGACGTTTGACTACAAAAACTGTGTTACTAAACACTTCCGCTTTCGGTCTATGAGGGTACGTGGACACACTCTCCCCGCTCGTTGCTATGCATCACCTAGATGGATCTTGCGTGTGCGTAGGAAAATTTTGAAATACTACGTTCCCCAATAGAAGGCACGGAGGACCTCTTGGGCTAAGTCCCAATAGCAGACCTCCTGGGCTGACTAGGTGCAGCAGACGGTGCAGGAACCGACATGCGCATATGAGTCAGAGGTTTCCAAATGGAATGCACAACAGTCTTGGAAACCTCAAAGGGGCAGTGTGATCAATCAGCGCCTGAATGAATGGAGCGTGAGGGAATTGGCGCGTCTGAAGAAAGCTGGAGACACGGATCTCATGCCAAATGTAATGGGCTGTGTCAAGTGGCTCTATCGGCTCGTCATGCATACGAACTATCGAATCAATGCAGTAGTTGCGAGCCCTCGAGCGATCTCCCTTCTTAGGATAGAGAGTGTGAAGCACATGCTGATAGAGAATGTAGTAAGGAGACCTGAAGATGGATACCTCATTGGGTGGATATCCACGTTCCTCCGAGGTGAGCTGAGTGGTAGGCTTAACAAGAGGCATGCAATCATCAAAACCTTTGGGCTTATGCAGTGGATCCAGACTATGGATTTGATGTCCAACACCAGACAAGCCCAAAATCTGAACAAAGCGGTCATATGTGATGCTCGGCATAGTATCGTCGGTCATCTTGGTGAGAGTGTTGTTTGGGCCAAAGAAGTAGGTGGCATAGAACTGAAGGAGGGTAGCTTAATTCCAATCACACTTAAAAGGTCATTGCTGGACCCAGAGTCATATCATCAATGATCTTGACCGTGTTGTCAGGAAACATGGCAAGATGATCACGCATGAACTAAAGATCCAAGTATTTATGAGGAGCAAGTCCACGACCATAGACAAAGCTAGAGTAGAGATCCTATTACATGCGACTACGGAACCGAGGATCCTCAGCATCAGCCACCATCTCATACGGGTTGGCATCCCGTCGGAACTCAAGATATGGATCAGCCCCCACAGTCTTGAAATCATGAGTGGGCCGAGCCCCGATGAAAGGGATCTCCATGGAGATCTGACGACCATGGACAACGGGCATCGCAGAGCCCCGGACCGGAGGCATGGGCGCCGTCCGGGTGCCCTATTTTGACTGTCCAACGGAGCTCCTAGGAGCAATGTCCTCCTCTCCCTCCCCAACATAGTCCACATCATCCAGATCAGAGGCCGACGGACTTGGTGAGGGAGCTCGAAGCTTCTTCTTGGGTCCGGTGGTGGTCTTCTTCTTCTTAGGCCGTACATGCTCCTCGGTGTCAATAGAACCTTGCCGACGATCGATTGAAACGGATACAAGATAGGGATACCGATGAGAAGTAGCCCAAAAAGATATGAACAAGGATAAAAAATTTAAACGAGTGGAGATGTGGACATTTTGAACTTGACCATAGGACAAGTCTCAGTGGTAGATCAAAATATCGACATGCCCATGGTTAATTTGTTTATCCAAGTGCATAGACAGTAATTTGGGCTAGTCAAGTGACATCAAACCGAGAGAGGGACATATATAGCAAAGAGTAATCAAACGATTTACCATAACCCTAGAATAGTTGAGGCAAAAGAAGAGTAGTCAAGAACAGAAACAACAATACGCCGGGGCGTAGAGGAGGACCACACTGCTTGGTGCGTGCCATGAAGAACTCCGGAGGCCGTCAGTCGATTCAACACCCAAACTGGCCCTTCCTGAGTGATTCACACCACAACCCAGGAAATGGATTGGGTGGGAGAGTAGATTGGGGAGAGAAGAGGCCGTGGATATGAGATCAAGGCCGGAGCGGGCCAGAGCACAGCCCGGCAGCAGTGTGAGACAGGTGGGGGAGCGAGAAGAGAAGAAGGGGGAAACTACCCCCAAATCCTGAGCCCCCCCCCCCAGTTTATGTGTGTGCGCGCGAGCCAGACATCCAGGGGTCAAGCTCGGATATCCGGCGATTGGGGGTCAAAGAAAGAAAGTCTAGGGCCTGGATGTCCGGCGACGGGCCGAATGTCCGGCCACTGGAACCGCCCGAACTATTTTTGAGCAGTTGAAACTGCCAGGGCCCAGATGTCCGGAGTAGGGCCGGATGTCCGGAGTAGGGCTGGATGTCCGGCCACCGGACAGTGATACCAACCGTGAGGAAGATTTTTATGGTCCATGTAATGAAATTGAATATAGACTTCGCCAAGGAGATTTTTATAGGCCATATAATGATATTGGATATAGACTCCGCCAAGGAGATTTAGAGATGAGTTCCAAAGAATTTTTTTAGGGCAATAGTACGATGCACAAGATACCCAACAACATTAATCTTAGAAAGATTCATATAAGCAATACACGAGTGGTGACTGAAGTCACCATGTTTGAGCATATTTGACATATTACCACAAATATTTGAACCTTGGGTACATAGTCATGACTCCATCATTTAAAGCACCATAGTTTGAAAACCATGGTATGTTTGAGAGTGTTTGTTCTATTTATGCATTACATAGGGGTGAGAGTACTCATGATTTGAATGTTTCCCCCTAAATATATGCCTACATCGAGGCAAGACATGAAGTAAATGCATGCGTGGGTACTAGATTTCACATAATGTTATCAAGCTCCAAGATACCAAGTTCACGCCTAAGTTGACAAAACCTTGCTTCATCCAATGGTTTGGTGAAAATGTCCGCAAGTTGCATATCTGTACCAACCAAAGCAATATCAATGTCACCCTTTTGCACATGGTCTCTCAAGAAATGATACATAATATCAATGTGCTTGGTGCAAAGATGATCAACAGGATTCTTAGCAATCTTGATGGCACTTTCATTATCACATAGAAGAGGCACATGTCTATAGGTGATACCATAATCCTTCAAAGTTTGCCTCATCCATAGTTATTGAGTTGCACAACAGGAAGTTGCAATGTATTCGGCTTCAATGGTGCAGAGAGAGACACAATTTTGCTTCTTAAAGGACCAACTTACCAAGGAGCATGTAAGAAATTGGCATGCACCGGAGGTGGACTTCCGTGCCACTTTGTCTCGAGCCCAATCCGCGTCCATGTACCCAATGAGATCAAACTTGGCATCCTTGGGGTACCATAGACCCAACTTTGGGGTGTGAACAAGGTATCTAAGAATATGCTTAACCGCCTTATGATGACTTTCCCTAGGGGAAGCTTGAAATCTATATGCCTACACTGAACATGATGTCTGGCCCAGATGCACAAAGATAAAGCAATGAACCAATCATAGAGCGGTAAAGAGATGGGTCGAAAGGGATATCGTTTGTGTCTTCAGTGAGTAAATTTTTTGTTGCCATGGGTGTCTTACATGGGCTAGCATTTGTCATGTCAAACTTCTCTAGAATATCCTTGAGGTATTTTATTTGAGACAAGAAAATTCCTTCTTGAAATTGTTGAATTTGAAATCTGAGAAAGAACTTCAAGTACACATTGAGTGTCATTTCAAAGTTCTTGGTCATGGAGGCCGCAAACTTCTTGCACAAATGAATGTTTGGAGAACCAAAAATGATGTCGTGTACATAGATTTGGCATAATATCAAATCACCATTTTCCCTCTTAGTAAAAAGAGTGAGATCGATCACCCCTCTCACAAAACCATCATTGAGTAGAAACTTCTTAAGATGATCATACCAAGCACAAGGTGCTTGTTTGAGGCCATACAAAGCCTTGTGAATTTTATACACATAGTCTTTGTGATAGGGATCAACGAACCCAGGTGATTGTGATACATATACTTCTTATTGTAGAGAACCGTTAAGGAAGGCACTCTTCACATCCATTTGATGTAATGTAAAACCATTGAAAAGCAGCATAGGCAAGTAAGATGCGAATAGATTCAAGATGGTCAACGGGAGCAAAGGTCTCACCAAAGTCCAAACCTTCAACTTGTGAGTACCCTTGTGCCACTAACCCTGCCTTGTTGCGGATGATTACGCCATTCTCATCTTGCTTGTTCTTGAAAATCCATTTTGTTCCCATGACATTCTGTTCCGTAGTTGGTCTCTTGACTAATGACCACACTTGGTTGGATCCAAAACTGTTTAACTCTTCTTGCATAGCAACGAGCCAATCATTATCCATCAATGCATCTTCTACCTTGAGTGGCTCAACATTAGAGACAAACGAGAAGTGAGCACAAAAGTTTGTCAATTGTTTACGAGTGACTCTACCTTCCGATATGCCGGTAAGAATTTGATCAACATCAACACAACCGGCCACTCGGGGCATGATGGAGGTTAGGGTTTCACGAGGTTCAACTTCATGTCCATCATCCACATCCTCAACATATGGATCATTAATGTGTGGTGGAAGATCTTCTACTTCATATTGCATTTGTTGAGGTTCATCATCAACGATTGCACTTTCTTGTTCGTGCTCTTGGTGATGATCTTGTTCTTGAAGATGATCATGGTGAGGGACTTGATCTTCTTCTTGTACTTGAACAACGGGCATCGGTTGAGCAATAGGAGCTTGTGGTGGTATGGGTGTTGAAATGGTTTGGTGATGTGTGAAACTCCCATCTTCTTCATCATCATCATGAGGTTCTTGTTCCGTTGGAAGAAGAGCACCAACACCCATGGTCAAAATATCTTGAGAAGGATCTTCTTCACCTACATCACTTAGATCAACTTGCTCCCCATGGGAGCCATTAAATTCATCAAACACCACGTCACAAGTTTCTATACAATCCATTAGATTTGTTGTAGACTCTATAGGCATGAGAGTTTGATCCATAATCAACAAAATGCCCTCAATTGTTTTGGATTGAAATTTTCCTAACTGTTCTCTTTTGTTGAGGATGAAACATTTGCGCCCAAATACACGGAAGTACTTGACATTTGGCTTGTTCCCGGTTAGGAGCTCATATGGAGTCTTCTCCAATATCGTACGGAGGAAGAGCCGATTTGATGCATGGCATGCGGTGTTGACAGCCTCTGCCCAAAAACAATGTGGTGACTTGTATTCATCCAACATGGACCTTGCCATTTCCACAAGTGTTTGGTTCTTCCTTTCGGCTACACCATTTTGTTGAGGGGTGTATGGTGCGGAATATTGATGCTCAATCCCTTCATCACTAAAAAATTCTTCCAAGGTGTAGTTCTTGAACTTGGAGCCATTATCACTTCTTATTGCCAAGATCTCTTTGTCAAACTTGCGGTGTGCTTTCTTGGCAAAATCTATGAGGGTGATCTTCGTCTCGTCCTTGGACTTGAGGAAAAAAACATGTATATCTTGAGTAATCATCAACAATGACAAGTCCATATTTTTTCCCACCAAGACTATCCCATGAGGGAGGCCCAAAAAGATCCACATGAAGGAGCTCCAAAGACCTTGAAGTATATACAATATTCTTGGGTGTGTGCTTTGATTGATGTTGCTTCCCGACTATGCATGCACGATACACACGATCTTTCTCAAAAGAGACATTGGTTAGTCCAAGGATGGGATTACCCTTTAAGATATCTTGAAGATTTCTCATGCGGACATGGGCTAGCCGGCAATGCCATAGCCACCCCTTGTCAGCCTTGGCCATTAGACAAGTTACATGGAATGTTCCCCCTTTCAAGAAATCAACCGTGTAAAGGTTGCCATCCAACTCTCCAACAAAGGCCACTTCGAGAGTATCTCTCTTAAAGACTTTCACATATGTTAGTCCAAATAGTGTATCATAACCAACAGAAGCCAATTGGCAAACAAAAAGCAAATTGTATTTAAGGGATTGGACAAGCATGACATTTGCAAGAGACATGTCATTTGTGATATCCACCTTGCCCAACCCGAGTACCTATCCTTTTGATCCTTCACCAAATACAATGCTCATAAATGGTTGAATGGCTTCCATGGAATCGTAAAGCAATTTGCTATCTCCGGTCATATGGTTGGTACATCCACTATCAATCACCCATTTGACTCCACCAGAGAAAGAAACCTACACTCAATTATGACTTGGTTAGAGGCACCCATTTTGCAATGGGACCTATCAAGTTAGTGACAAGGGTCTTAGGGACCCAAATAGCATAAAACTGGAATGCATTACGAGGACCAACAAATTTCGCATAAACTTCTCCATCCTTAGTTTTACGAAGTACATAGGATGGAGGCATGAATTATTTTGGCTTGTTGAGAGTGGGCATGCTCCTTGTGGCCTTCCCACTCACAACCTTACCTTTCTCCTTGTGCCCTTCTCGTACAAATGTTTCTTTAAGAGGGGTAGTGCACTTTTGAGAAGACGTCTTCTTCCTACTTGTACTTGGGTCAAATCCAAGCCCTTCCTTGGCAAACACCTCATTGTGTTGGCTCAATACCTCATTAAGGTTCTTTTTTCCTTGAGCACATTTCATGAGTCCTCTCTCAAGTTGAGCCTTTTAGAAAGCGGTTTTCCTCAAGAATAGATTCTAGGTCACCACTAGAGTTAGTAGTACAAGCATCAACATCGATAATAGGAGAAGAGTAGGCCTTGGCTACAGTTTCAAGATAAGTAAGCTTGAGTGTCTCAAAACTCTTTGTAAGAAGGATGAGCTCTTCTTCCTTAGTCTCGAGGGACATAGATAGAAGCTCGCAATCCTTAGAGATAGAAGCATTAGATTTCACAAGCTTACTTTTATCATTCATCAACTCCTCGCAAGAGTCCCTAGGCTTCTTCAAGGAGGCGAGTTCTTTAGCATGAACATCAATGTTTGCACCAATTTTCAAGCATAGTTCGTCATTTCGTGCTTCCTCATATTGGACTTTCCGCTCAAGGATTTCATATTTTTCCTTTTCCTCGGTGATGAGGGTTTTGAGTTCCTTAATGGTGATGGTGTGCTTACTCACCATCTCCATAAGCATATGAAACATAGTGAGCTTCTTTCCTTTGAGGGGGAACATGAACTTATTTATTTTAGCAAGCATAGTATCATCTATATCATCATCATCATAATTCCTCCGCATCAAGATACTCATCACAAGGAGTAGAGGTAGTGCAAAGAGGATGGTTTGACCATGGGGTTACCTTGACCTTGTCAGGAGAGTTTTGGCCCTCTCGATCTTCTACCACAGCCTTTGCCATTAGGCACTTGTGAGCGTTACCCTTGTGGTCTTTCACATAGTTGTAGGTGACAACATCACCACTCTTGTTGACTAGCCTCAAGGTGTTTTGAGAATCTTGAGCTACTCCGGCAACACAACTAACATCATCGGATCGGATTCTTCATGAGCAACCATTGCTTTCCCATCTCTCTTCTTGAGCTTAGAGTTTAAAGGATTTGGCAACTTCTTCTTGGGAAAGGTCTTGGGAAACCTTGGTTTATCTTCTCTCTTCTTATAAGGGCAATCGTTGGAGAAGTGGTTGGTTTCTTCACAGTTGTAGCATTTTCTCACTTTCTTCTTCTGGAATCTTCCCTTGAATTTTCCCACGCTAAACTTCTTGACAAAGAGGGCAATGTCTTTATATGAAGGGATCTCATCGGAGTCAATCCCATCACCATCTTCATCATCATCATCTTCTTCTTATTCACTTTGCTCTTCTTCACATGCTTGGCCTTCAATGCAAGATTTATCTTTGTTGTTGAGGTACCATGCATGGCAAGATGTTTTGTAGCATTTGCCTTTGAGTCTTCTTTTCGAAGGCGCCTTTGAGTCTTTGAATAGTTGGAAAGTAGATATGATGTCATCCGGAGTCATTTCCTTGAATCCATGGTGTTGTCTTATGTCCCTCGCCATTTGGTGATGATAATTGTCCATGATAAATCGCTTAGTCAAGTTGAATCCATCTTGTGTCTTGTCACAATCACAAAACTCGATGTCAGCGGTGAGAGTCATGAGACACTCAAGGAGCCTATCTTTTTGCGCACTCGTTTAACTGATATCTTAAAAGATGGACCCTTATGCAAAATATATGAAAGACATCATCTCCAATAAGAGAGAAATATTGGAAGCTGAAATGTCCACCATTCTTGCTAATTATTCTTTTAAGGATGGAGTACCTAAAAAACTTGGAGATCCGGGAATACCAACTATACCTTGCTCCATCAAAAGAAATTATGTGAAAACAGCTTTGTGTGATTTAGGAGCTGGTGTTAGTGTTATGCCTTTCTCCTTATATAAAAGAATTTATTTGAATAAACTCACACCTACTGAAATATCTTTGCAAATGGCTGGCAAATCAACTGCCATACCTATCGGTATTTGTGAGGAAGTGCCCATTGTTGTTGCTAATGTTACTATACTAACTGACTTTGTTATACTTGAGATGCCCGAGGACGACAACATGTCGATTATCCTTGGTAGACCCTTCTTGAATACTGCAGGGGCTGTTATTGATTGCAACAAAAGCAAGGTCACTTTTCATAATAATGGTAATGAGCATACGGTGCACTTTCCAAAGAAACAATTCCAAGTGAATGGTATTAATGTTATTGAAAAATCTCCGACAATCACTATTGAAAGTTTTCAACTACCTCTATCTACTGCCAAAAAGAAATATGAAATGCTTATTGTTGGGGACATGCATATCCCCGTTGAGGTAACCTAGTGTTTTACGAAAGTTCTTTGGTTCCATACTAATCGAAAGTGGTTGTTAATAAGACTTGATCAACCTTATTAATGGATCATTTTTTAGAGGCCTGAAGTCGATGAATTGAGTAGGCACCACTTTCCGTCCTTACCTTTATTTTCTGTTTTTCGTAGTTAAATAAAATAAAATGCCATGTTTTACCTATTTTCTCAGTTTCCCGTGCAATAAAAAAATGACCCAAAAATAAAAGTTCTCAGACTGCCCTGAAAATTTAATACAATTTTTTCTGAATTTTTTGTTGCAAATAACACCAGAGGGGGTGCACCAGGTGGGCACAACCCACCTGGGCACACCAGCAGTCCCAGGTGCGGCCTGGTAGGTTGTGGCCCCCACGTGGGCCCCTCACTTATCTCTTTAGCCCATGTCATCACCTACCTCCAGAAAAAATTCACCATTGCTCTCTCTCGTGTTCTTGCTCTCAAACTCGTGGATTTCGATCTCTTTGCTCAAAGCTCTATTTCCTAAACTGTTTTGGGGGATTGCTAATTGGTATGTGACTCCTCCATTGGTCCAATTAGTTTTTGCTTTAGTGCTTTATGTTTTGAATAATTAGCTACTCTTGGTGCTGCTGTAGATGAGCTTGCATGTTGAATTATTAGAGTTCTTAGTAGTTCGAACGCTTGATATGGCCTCTATGCATACCTATGAGTAGTTGCTATCAATCTTGTGAATTTTTGTTGACAAATAAATTGTGATCTGAAAATTTTCAGAAAATTGTACGCAAATATGATGAACCTCTTTGGAAGGAGTTCTTCGAGGCAGAGGCCCTCGGAGGAATCTTCCAATAGCAGCTCATTCCGTCGGTCTTATGTTGAACCAAGTGCAAATTCTATAAGGGATGCCACCACCAAATCATGTCTATGGTCGTGCGACGATTTCATTATCGTGGCCGGTATTAAAGAAAATTTGATCATTATATCCACAACGCCGAGCTTAGTCCCTCCATCGAAGATAAGTGCAACCAACATCTCAGCCTCACTGAATGATTTACCAAAGAATTTAAATTCCATCCTCGTGAGTCCAGAGTGTCATTTAAATTGTATGACAATCCATTCACTTACCTCTAGAGACATTTTCTAACTACTGCAAAATTCCATTTTGGGATTAGCTGGATGAACCACCAAGATGTGAGTATGAGATATTCTTGACTAGCCTTTGCTTTGGTGAGACTAGAGGAGTGATGCAAGGTAGAATAAAGAGCATTCATTTCCCCTCAATTCCATACTTTGCACTATTTAATGGAAAATGCATCGTAGGCAAACAAGATTGTAGTACACTTTGTGCTCCTGACTTGAGCCTCATAAGCACTGCTTTCACCGATGTCAAATGTTATAACGTTGGAGCGATTGTTGCACGCAAGTTGCAACACAACACTGGTAGTGGATATTTTTATGGTGGGATTTATGCCACACGTTTAGCATGGGAGCTGGGTGTTTAACCTTGGCCTGATGACCCTATCCTACCCACGCAGTACTTAGACTTTGATGCCATGAAACACCATAAGTTACTTAGTGGTGAAACCCATAATTATACATATAACCTGTTGTTTAATAAAAAGCCCGTTGTGGACACCTTTTTGCCTGCGCCTGCTCTCTTTGATGTTCACAGCAAGGGAAGGTATTTTGTTCTTGAGAGCGAGGTCCACGCATACAACGCAGAGGTTGTAGCTGCTCGACGGGCTAAGGAGGCTACACCTAGAGCCTTCGTGAGCTACCACTCCGACTACTACGCAGGCTGCTGACGGTGATTACCAAGCTACGCCAAAAGCCTAATCTTGGGGGAGTACGTATTTCACAGACATTATATTCATGAACACACATTTCATTCTAGTTGTCGGTGTCCACACTTTTTCATTGTATTATTCATGTTAGATTTATTTTCTCATCTTCTTCTTGTGTGTTTGAAAAACTTTGAGAAAATCACAAAAAAAAAAATCTTGTTTTTTTCGGTTTTTCTTTCTAGCATAGTTAGTTGTAGTATTAAAAAGAAAACCAAAAAAGATTTCCTTGTTCTCCTTTTGCTTGTTGGGAGCTCTCCCGTGTAAATCATAAACTCCAAAAATGTTTCAGCGTGTTTCTCTGAATTTCTTTTCTTGTTATTGAGTCATACCGAGGAGAAGACCACGATGAAAATGTTGAGTGGCTCTCATATGCATTATTGTTTATCTAACAAAGAGCCCCTAATACCTTGTCTTCTCCTTTTGAATAAAATGTTTGCAGATTCCAGCTTAGTCCACGACAGTCTTGCTCTATTACTATTTTCATATCGTTCTGTCGTGCAAGTGAAAGGCAATAATGACAATATTTGATGAACTGGTTGTGGCAGAGAGAAACGGGTATGAACTCAACTTGTTATATTTTTGCAAGAGTGAAGTGCATCCTAGGTCCTTGAACTATTTCGAAGGTGTCTTGTAGGTCCTTAATCTATGAAAAGTGTCATCTAGGTCCTCAGAAATTCTTGAAGAGTAATAAGTGTGTATATATGTGACACCTCTGAAGTAGTTCAAGGACTTACGTGACTCCTTTGAAATAGTTTGAGGACCAGAATGACACACATATTGCACTTTGAGGACCTGGATGACTATTTTCATAGTTCGAGGACCTACGTGACACCTCTGGAATAGTTCGAGGACCTATGATGCACTTCACTCTTTTTGCAAATATGTTTAACCTAGTATCCATGATTCAGCCAATTATGATCAAACATGTTTGCAATGACAATTAGAGATTATAGTTTCTCATGCCATGCTTAATTAGCTAGGAGTGGATAATAATTTATCTTGGAGGATAATAATTTATCTTGGATGTCAACATTGCATTAAGATGATTGTGGTTTAGTACGATGATATGGTATCCTCCTCTAAATGTTCGAGAGGCTTGACTTGGCACATGTTCATGCATGTAGTTTAATCAAAACCAACGTAGCCTCTATGATATTTATGTTCATGGTGCTCATATCCTACTCATGCTAGTATCCAGTGTTACTTATGCATAATGCATGTTCATGAAAGTTTTCTCTCTCTAGCTGGCCGCTTCTCAACCTATTTGCTAGCATTCGCCTGTACTAAGCGGGAATACTGCTTGTGCATGAGAATCCTGAAACCCAAGTTATTCCAGATGAGTCCACCATATATCTACCTATATGCGATATTACCCTGCCGTTCCAAGTAAATTTGCATGTGCCATCTCTAAAAACTTGAAATAAACATCCGTTTTTGTGTGCCTGAATTGTTCATAGAGTGACAGGAGGTAGTCAGTATCTTCCATGCTAAACGAGTTATTCTCAGGATGAGTATTTATTCACTCGTTCTTGCACGAGACGGGCGGTAATCGAGATTCCTAGTCCCAAATTCAAAATTGCAAATAATTAAACAAAACTCCCCCAGGATAGTTTTTGGTATGGATGGTACCCGTTGAAAGGATCAAGATGGACCTAGAGGGGGGTGAATAGGTACAATTACAAATTTTAATTGTTACTTAGCGATTTTAGGCAATAATGCTGAATATGAAAATGAGCCTAACAATTGCAAGTATGATGCTAAGAGCTAAGCAAGGAAAGAAAGTAACACAAGTATGTGAGTAAGTAAGCACAATATGATATAAGTAAAGACTAAGAGACAAGTAACCACAAGTAGGGAGTTAGGGTTAGAAATAACCGCAACTCCGAGAGACGAGGATGTATGCTGATGTTCACTTCCTTGGAGGGAAGCTACGTTGCCATTTAGAGGGCTGGGTGTTACCATGAAGGCACAACAATGCCACGAAGGCTCACCCTATTCTCTGTTTGAGATATCACCACGAAGGTGATTCTAGGTAGTCTCCAAACTCTCACAAACTTTCCGGGGGTAATCACAATTGTTGATTCCTCTCCAAAAGACTCCTACCGCCTCAGAGTCTCCAACCTCCAAGAGTAATAAGAACGATGGGGAAAAGCTCAAGACTTGCTCAAATCACGAATTCCTTTGGTGCAAAGAAGGGAAGGAGTGGATCTATCACTTGCTTGGACAACTTCTCACAAATGCTCTCAAATCCCTTTGGGATCTAGGATTTGGTCTATGAGTGTGTGTGAGAGAGAGAGTGAAATGTGTTCTAGGGGTTGCTCAAAGTGAATGGTCAATCCTATCCTGTGGAGGAAGAAGGCTATATATGGTAGTGGATCAAACATGGCCGTTGTAGTGTAAAGTGACAGGGGTAGGCCAGACATCCGGGCCAGGGGTTTGACATCTGACATAGTGTAACGCCTGCGAAGAGAAACAGAGAGGAGTGGATAAAATAGAGGGGTCGAACATCCGGGGCAAAGCCCGGACATCCGGCGTGCTAGATGTCCCGGACATCCGGCAAAGTGGCCGGACATTCGGCGAATTCACAGAACAAAGATGCTCTCTGGATAGCAGTGGCCGGACATCCAGGATAGAGCCCGGACATTCGGCGTGGAGGTGGACATCTGTCACAAACCCAGAAGCTTACTGGAGTCTCGACAATAGGAGCCGGACATCCAGTGGAGCAGCCCGGATATCCGGCGAGTTGGCCGGACATCCGGCGTTCTGGCCGGACATCTGGCATGTGAGCAAAGGCAAAGTTTCTCCTGCATTTTTTAGGATATGAGGCCAAGGTGGAGAAGCTAGGTTTTTCCTGAACTGAGCAAGTCTTTCACTAGCCCTACTGATCCCCTCTTAATAGTGCGGGATCCCTATAGTCAAGAAAAAATAGAGATATAATCATTTTGATGTAGTATGCCTTCCTTGAGCAGAAACAACTCCATATGTCCATGATCCACACACTTTTATGATCCGGGGACTAACACCTGAGATTCACTTGACGAACATAGTTAGTCCCCTACATGTATATTGTCATCAACATCAAAACTTGATGTAAAGGCATGATTGCACTTTCACCCGTGGATTTGGTTAGTCGTGGAGTGTGCTTGTTGGTGGAGGGGAGTAAAACTTTACTTTAATTCGCTTGGAACTGCCACTAATGTGTTTAGCATGGAAGATACTGATAACCGATGGCCACGAGTGTTGGGAAACGTTGCATGGAAAATGAAAAATTTCTATGCACACGCAATGATCTATCCATGGAGATGCATAGCAATGAAGGGGAGAGTGTGTCAACATACCATAAGCAGAAGCATTTCACAACGCGGTTGATATAGTCGAACTTTCTTCACGCTCCAACTGATCTAGCATCGAATGCACGACACCTCCGCGTTCTACACACGTTCAGCTCGGTGACGTCCTCCATCTTCTTGATCCAGCAAGACAGCGAGGTAGTAGATGAGTTCTGGCAGCACGACAGCATGGTGACGGTGATGGTGAAGTGACCTCCGCAGGGCTTCGCCTAAGCACTACGAAAATATGACTGAGGGAGTAAACGGTGGACGGTGGCGCCGCACACGGCTAAGACAATGTCGTGTCTCCTTGGTGGCGCCCCTACCCATCTATATATAGGTGGGAGGGGAGTAGGAAGACCCTAGGGCACCCCAAGAGACCTGGCGGCAGCCCTAGGGCTAGCTACTGCCTTGCCCTGCACCCCCGTTTCCTTGTAAGAAGGGGGAAGGAAAGAGGGGGGAGAAGGAAGGGGGAGTCCTACCCCACACTTTCCTTTCCTCCCCTCTTTTCTTCTCCTCCTCATAGGGCCAGCCTGTATAGGGGTGCACCAGCCCCTTGTGGGCTGGTGTGTTCCCTCTCTTGGCCCATAAGGCCCATATCTTTGCCGGGGGTGCCCGAAACTCCTTTCGAGTGACCCGATAAGTACCCAGTACCCTCCGAAACCCTTTCGGTGTCCGAATACCATCATCCTATATATCAATCTTTACCTCTTGACCATTTCGAGACTCCTTGTCATGTCCATGATCTCATCCGGGACTTCGAACAACAATCGGTCACCAAATCACATAACTCATATAATACTACATCATCAACGAACGTTAAGCATGCGGATCCTACGGGTTCGAGAACTATGTAGACATGACCGAGACACCTCTCCGGTCAATAACCAATAGTGGAACCTGGATGCCCTTATTGGCTCCTACATATTTCTACGAAGATCTTTATCGGTCGAACCGTTATGACAACATACGTAATTCCCTTTGTCCATCGGTATGTTACTTGCCCGAGATTCGATCGTCGGTATCTTCATACCTAGTTCAATCTAATTACCGGCAAGTCTTGTTACTCATTCCGTAATACACCACCTCATGAGCAATTCCTTAGTCGTTTGCTTGCAAGCTTATGATGTGTATTACCGAGAGGGCCCAGAGATACCTCTCCGATACTCGGAGTGACAAATCCTAATCTCGATCTATGCCAACTCAACAAACACCTTCGGAGATACCTGTAGAGCATATTTATAATCACCCAGTTACGTTGTGACGTTTGATAGCACACAAGGTATTCCTCCGGTATCGGGGAGTTGCATAATCTCATAGTCGAAGGAATATGTGTTTGACATGAAGAAAGCAATAACGGTAAATCTGAATGATCGTTATGCTAAGCTAACGGATGTGTCTTGTCCATCACATCATTCTCCTAATGATGTGATCCCGTTATCAAATGACAAATCATGTTCATGGTTAGGAAACCTTAACCATCTTTGATCAACGAGGTAGTCTAGTAGAGGCTCAGTAGGGACACGGTGTTTTTTTATGTATTCACATATGTATTAAGGTTTCCGATCAATACAATTCTAGCATGAATAATAAACCTTTATCATGTATAAGGAAATATAAATTAACAACTTTATTATTGCCTCTAGGGCATATTTCCTTCAGTCTCCCACTTGCACTAGAGTCAATAATCTAGTTCACATCACCATGTGATTAACACCCATAGTTCACATCGTCATATGACCAACACTCAAAGGGTTTACTAGAGTCAATAATCTAGTTCACATCACCATGTGATTAACACCCAAAGATTACTAAGGTGTGATCATGTTTTGCTTGTGAGAGAGGTTTAGTCAACGGGTCTACCATGTTTAGATCCGTATGTATTTTGCAAATTTCTATGTCTACAGTGCTCTGCACAGAGCTACTCAAGCTCTGCATCAATGTCAAAGCTTGCATTGACGTAACCCTTTACGACGAACTCTTTGTCACTTCCATAAACGAGAAACATTTCCTTAGTCCTCTTTAGGTACCTAAGGATAATCTTGAACACTGTCCAGTGATCTACTCCTGGATCACTATTGGTATCTCCCTGCCAAACTTATGGCAAGGTACACAACAGGTTTGGTACATAGCATGGCATACTTTATAGAACCTATGACTGAGGCATAGGGGATGACTTTCATTCTCTCTATATATTCTGCCGTGGTCAGGTTTTGAGTCTTACTCAACTTCACACCTTGCAATATAGACAAGAACCCTTTCTTTGACTGATCCATTTTGAAATTTTTCAAAACTTTGTCAAGGTATGTGCTTTGTGAAAGTCCTATTAAGCATCTTGAGCTATCTCTATAGATCTTGGTGCCCAATATATAAGCAGCTTCACCGAGGTCTTTCATTGAAAAACTCTTATTCAAGTATCCTTTTATGCTTTCCAGAAATTCTATATTGTTTCCAATCAACAATATGTCATCTACATATAATATCAGAAATGCCACTGAGCTTCCACTCACTTTCTTGTAAATACATGTTTCACCATAAGTCTGTATAAAACCATATGCTTTGATCACCTCATCAAAGCGTATATTCCAACTCCGAGATGCTTGCACCAGTTCATAGATGGATCGCTGGAGCTTGCATTCTTTGTTAGCACCTTTAGGATTGACAAAATCTTCTAATTGCATCATATACAACTCTTCTTTAAGATATCCATTAAGGAATGCAGGTTTGACGTCCATTTGCCAGATTTCATAATCATAAAATGTGGCAATTGCTAACATGATTCGGACAGTCTTAACCATCACTAGGGCGAGAAAGTCTCATCATACTCAACTCCTTGAACTTGTCGAAAACCTTTTTGCGACAAGTCAAGCTTTGTAGACAGTAACATTACCATCAGCGTCCGTCTTCTTCTTGAAGATCCATTTATTCTCTATGGCTTGCCGATCATCGCGCAAGTCCACCAAAGTCCACACTTTGTTCTCATACGTGGATCCTATCTCAGATTTCATGGCCTCAAGCCATCTGACGGAATCTGGGCTCATCATAGCTTCTTCATAGTTCATAGGTTCGCTATTGTCCAACAACATGACTTCCAGGACAGGATTATCGTACTGCTCTGGTGCAGATCGTGCTCTGGTCGACCTACGAGGTTCAGTAGCAACTTGATCTGAAGTTTCATGATCATCATCATTAGCTTCCTCTCTAGTTGGTGTAGGCATCACGGGAACGGATTTCTTTGATGTGCTACTTTCAAATTTGAGAGAAGTTACAATTACCTCATCAAGTTCTAGTTTCCTCCCACTCACTTCTTTCGAGCGAAACTCCTTCTCTAGAAAGAATTCATTCTTGGCAACAAAGATCTTGCCTTCAGATTTGTGGTAGAAGGTGTACCCAATTGTTTCCTTAGGGTATCCTATGAAGACGCACTTCTTCGGAGCTTATCAGGCTGAAGCCTTTTGACATAAGTGTCACATCCCCAAACTTTAAGAAACGCAGCTTAGGTTTCTTGCCAAACCATAGTTCATACGGTGTCGTCTCAACGGATTTAGATGGTGCCCTATTTAATGTGAATGCAGCGGTCTCTAATGCATAACCCCAAAATGATAGTGGTAAATCGGTAAGAGACATCATAGAACGCACCATATCCAATAAAGTATGATTACGACCTTTAGATACACCATTATGTTGTGGTGTTCCAGGTGGCGTGAGTTGTGAAACAATTCCACATTGTTTTAAATGAAGGCCAAACTCGTAGCTCAAATATTCGCCTCCGCGATCAGATCGTAGAAACTTTATTTTCTTGTTACGATGATTCTCCACTTCACTCCGAAGTTCTTTGAAATTTTCAAATGTTTCAGACTTGTGTTTCATCAAGTAGATATATCTATACCTACTCAAATCGTCTGTGAAGGTCAGAAAATAATGATACCGGCCGCGTGCTTCAACACTCATCGGACCGCATACATCGGTATGTATTTGTCAGCGTTCTGGGAACGGGGGTCCCCAGACCTGCCTGCCTGCGGCCCGCGGCGTGGCTCGAGGGGGCCCAACACGGCCCAACTTCATCAACACAAGACCCAAGACCCTCGCGAGGGGCCAAGCCTCGCGGGGCGGATGACAAGGCGCTTCCTCAAGCGCGGCCTCGTTAGGCTGGCTCACGAGGAGGCGGAGAGATCAAGGCAGGGTACCTCGCGAGGTGCCCATGACGCAAGCCATGACGACCAAGGGTGCCAGGCGGGCGCCAGCCCGCGCAGTGTTCTCCCTTTCCTCTTTGGTGCAAAGGGGGCAAGCGCAGGCGAGAGGATCAAGCAAAGGCATCCATTTCGGTGCAACGAGACCAAGACCAGTCCAACGGTGGGAAGGAGGTCATCGTGGAGCCCAGAACGGCGTCACCACAGGGCCTTTGGCAGGCGAGGACCAACTTTAGTCAGGATAAGTGTACCAGATGTTCCCCTTCGAATTGGCCAATTGTTGGCGCCCTTCCCGCTCAATATTTGGGAAGAGGCCCAGGGCCTTTGCCTATAAATAGGACTAGCCGCCCCCAGGGTGGAAGGGAGGATCAATCGATCAATCTAGCAAGCTAGCATCGAGCAATCGGGCCAGCAGAGAGAGAGAGAGTGAGAAGGGCAGCCAGACTCCTCCTAGTAGTTCGTCCCCCTGACCAAGAACAGACCCTCGCGAGGCTGTTCTTCCCTGTACTGTTCTTCATCACCAGCCCAAGAGGCAATCCACCACACCACACTGGAGTAGGGTATTACACCACAATGGTGGCCCGAACCAGTATAATCTCTGTGTCTTTTGTGTTGTTCCTTTGGTAGTTTAGATCCTTGCGGGACGGAGAGGTGGAGGGCATAATCTCCGCGCACACCCCAGAGTTCGAACCTTAAGGGTCTGCCGGAACCCGAAACCCGACATTTGGCGCTCCAGGTAGGGGTGTGCCAGAATTTGTCTTCCACCGCTCCACTCTCCGTCAATCGCCGCGTCCATGTCTGATGCTCGTCGGGCCCGCACCGAGCGCCGGGCCGCCATCGCTTCCCGCGTCGCCCAGACGGCTCCCATCGGTGGGCGTCCTCGTCGTTCCCTGTCACGCGCCGTCAACACCGCCACTGGCTCGGCGGGGAACGAGCAGCAAGCATCGTCTCAGCACCAGTCCGTGCGGCAAGACGGCCGCACCGCTACTCCATCACTCGCACCAGCTGGCTCTTCGTCCCGCACGCTCTGCGCACCCTTGGAGGCTCGGGCTGCGCTCATCGCAGCAAACGAGCTCCTGCGCTACCGTCCCGTCGACGACGTCTATGAAGAGTGGCTTGACCACGTCGCCGAGCTTGTCCGTGCCGCAGGGGGCTCTCCTGCGCCGTCCGGTCCACTGCGCCGCACTCCGCCACGCACTGGCAATGAAGTTCCGGGGGCGTACCAGCCGCCTCCCCTCCAAGAAGACGCCGTGGATCCATGGTGCATGGCCCCTGGGCGGAACCCGCTCCGTCAGGCGCCAGCCCAGCAAGAACGGAGCTGCCAAGAAGTCCCTTGACCGCAAGAGTCTGCCCGGGCGCTTCCTGCCCCGGCTCGCCGTGACCCTGCTCCGGCTCCAGCACGTCAAGACCCTACGCTGCTCCCAGCTGCAGCGCATGGGGACCTGCAAGGCCAAGCTCTCCCTCAACCGAAGCCTCCCTTGGCCACCGCAGGCTGCCACACCTACACCATCAAGCTGCACAGCGTTGCGTGGCCCGGCAAGTTCAAGCCAGACCTGCCTCCTCGCTACGACAGCACGACCGACCCTGCAGAGTTCCTCCAGCTCTATGAGCTGGGCATTGAAGCTGCCAGTGGAGACGAAAAGGTCACGGCGAACTGGTTCCCCATGGCACTCAAGGAAGGAGCTCGCACCTGGCTCCTGAACCTGGCCCCAGGCACGATCTCTTCTTGGGACGAGATGTGCACCCGCTTCATCGCCAACTTCCAAGGTACCCGTGACCGGCCGCCTGCCGTGAGCGACATGCGCCGCATCAAGCAACAACCCGGAGAGACCCTGCAAAAGTACATCCAGCGCTTCAACGGCGCGCGCCTCAAGATCCCCAGGGTGTCCGAGGAAGCCATCATCTCGGCCTTCTCCGATGGCGTGCGTGACGTCAAGATGAAGGAGGAGCTGGCGATGCATGAAGATCTGTGCACCTCCCTGGAGCTGGTCAACTTGGCGACCAAGTGCGCCAGGGCTGAGGAGGGGCGTTTCTCCCTCCTCGAGCTGCCTGCCGCAGACCCAGAAGAGAAGAAACCCAAGGCCAAGGACGTGAAGCGCAAGGGGGCCGCCGTGCTCGCGGCAGAACTAGACACCAAGCGGGGCAAGGATCTGCCTGAATCTTCCAGGGGCAGTTGGTACTGTGTGTACCACGACCTCCACACCCACAACACCAACGAATGCCAAGAACTCTGTGCAGTGCAAGAAGGAAGGATCAGCCGTCGCCCTGACCGTGTCGACCGGGGCTACGACCGAGGAGGAGGAGGGAACCCAGGACACTGGGAAGACCGTGGCCCGCGCCAAGGGTGGCGCGATCAACCTCGCGAGGACCACTGGCGAGACTTGCCTAGCGAGGGGGACTGGCGCGATCAGCCTCGTGAGGATCGCCTACAGGGCAACGCGGGCCTCCCTCCACTACAGCCTCAGCCAAGAACGAACGAGGACTGTCACCAGGACGAGGGGGCTGGCGGCTTCCAGGAGCCACGCGCAATCGCTTGCATCCTGGGCGGAGCTCAAGCCCCAGCCTCCCAACGCATCTTCAAGCAGTTTGCCCGCCAAGTGAACGCAATCCTCCCCAGGCTCGAAGCTACGCGCCCTCTCAAGTGGTCGGCGTGCGCCATCACGTTCAGCTCAGCGGATCAGCTCAAGTGCTCGGCCACAGCCGGGGTCCTCCCGATGCTTTGCTCCCAGTCACCAGGACCCTCATCGATGGTGGAGCAGGGCTCAACATCCTGTCCGTGGAGACATTCAACAATCTTCAAGTGCCCTATGACCAGCTTCAGCCGACCAGGCCCTTCTCCGGAGTCACCGACAGTTCTACGATCCCGATCGGGCAGCTCCGCCTCCTTGTCACCTTCGGAGCCCGCAGCAACTACCGCACCGAGCTCATCGACTTCGACGTCGCTCACATCCGCCTGCCGTACAATGCCATCCTCGGGTACCCAGCGCTGGCCAAGTTCATGGCCGTGACTCATCATGGTTACAACGTCCTCAAGATGCCAGGAAGTGGCGGAGTCATCACGGTGCCGTGTGAAGAAAAGGATGCAGTGTGTTCCCTGGAGTGAGCCTTTCAGGCCGCGTCACTAGAAGACCCAGATCGTGGAAGCAGGAGGCTTCCCGAGATCACCCCCAAGAAGAAGAAGACATCGTCAGGCTTAGCCCCTCAGGAGGCAGGCCCCTCAGGGCCCGCGTCTGCCCAGGGGGACCCTCCTTCCATCACATAGGAAAGCGCGCCCGGCGCCCTCCTCAGGCAAGGCTCGGAGGCTCTCACCTGGAGGGCCACCGACCTGGCCAGGTTCACGACGGAGGCGCTTGGGTACCATGTGGAGGCGTGCCTTGAAGCACGTTTCCCTTGAGAAGGAGCAGGG
Source organism: Aegilops umbellulata (assembly GCA_032464435.1). Lineage (NCBI taxonomy): Eukaryota > Viridiplantae > Streptophyta > Magnoliopsida > Poales > Poaceae > Aegilops > Aegilops umbellulata. The sequence goes on along the minus strand of CP136058.1, from coordinate 326,336,936 downwards.
CAAAGAAGGCCAGACCAGAAGGAGTTCGTTAACAAGGCCGTGCAATAACTACAAGAGTCAAGAGTCATGAGAGGTTGCCGCAGTCTACCAGCTATGGCTCCCCATCCAGGCGAGGATGGTGGGCTGCGCGTCTGCATCGACGTACCAGGGCTCAATCGGGCCGCCACGATGGAGCGTCTCTGGCCCTTGCAAGTGGGGCGTTGCGGAGGCCCACCCCACAGCTATGTTCGCATGCCTTACGACTTGCCGAGCGTGGCTGCTGCATACCAGCGCCTCATGAGGGGCATCATGGAGACTCAGGAAGACAGGCGTTCCGCGGTCCTGGCGGAGATGGAGACGATTCGCGAGGAGCCACCAGCGCCTCCGGAGCCTCCTCAGGCCCCTGGGCCTGGGGGCTCGTGAGGATCGGCTTCCGCAGCCCACCGAGTCTGCTGCACCAACACCACTTCATCCTCGGCATCTTCAGGTGACGTCCTTCAAGCTTCATTTCCAGCTGGGAACGCCCCCAGGGCTGCTTCATTCCCAGGCCGCGTGGGTCCGTCCCTGCGGCGTGTATCCCTTTTTTATTTTTCGGTCATTAGCTTGCTTTGTTGGGGGCGCCCCTCGGGCTGCATCATCCCCAAGCCGCTCGGGCTAGGCCCAGTGGCGTGTATCTCCCTTGCGTTTATTTCCAGCTATGCTTTCGTCTATCATGCTTGATTACTTGATGCCTGTCCACGGCACCTCTCCTTCTCCATGTCGACCACTTGCACGTTAAAGGGGGGGTACCTGAGCATCGCGACTCAGGGATCTTACTGGCTCTCCAGCCCTCACCCTCTGGCCTTGTCCACGACATCGCGACCTGGCATACCAGCGATGGCTGAGACAAGCTCGAGGGCCGGGACCCGAGGACGTAGAGTGCCGGCATTTAACCCAATTTGCAGGAACACATCTCAAGACACGGCCCAGTGCCAGGCGCAACCCGCCTAGAGGTAGGGCCCCGTGAGTCCCGCGCTGCCTCATGGGCGCCCAGGTACACCTCACCTGCGCCAACCAGAGCAACTAACGATCGACTAATAGCTGTCATCACAGCCTCGTTTTCCTTCCATGATGAGCTTGCAGGACCTCCTGAGGGAGTTGCGTCGGCCGAGGCCTTCACGGAGTTCCCATCACCCTCGTCTGCGCAAACCGCTTGCACGTTAAAGGGGGGGGTACCTGAGCATTGCAACTCAGGGCTCCTACTGGCTCTCCAGCCCTCACCCTCTGGCCTTGTCCACGGCATCGCGACCTGGCATACCAGCGACGGCTGAGACCAGCTCGAGGGCCGGGACCTGAGGACGTAGAGCAGAAAGGGGAGCAGAGGCGAGGGGGAAGGGGCACACGAGGACCCCGCCATGCAACTCCGATTCCCGCCGCCGCGTGGACCCGTCGTCACACAGGAGTAATCCCTGATTAACAAGATAAGTCACCGCACGACAACCCCGGTTACCGTGGCACTATCCCCGCACCTAACGCAACTCCGTACTAGCGATGTCGCCCCCCTTTCTCACCGAGCGACGGCTGCTTGGGTGCCAAAGGGGACCTCCTGAGCATCGCGACTCAGGAGCTCTTACCGGACCCCGGGTCACTCACCTCCTGGCCTTGACCACGGCATCGCGACCTGGCATACCAGTGACGGCTGATGCCGCCTTGGGACTGGGACCAGTCGCCGCAGAGCACCAAGCCCTCGCGAGGTTCGAAAGGGAGAACTAAGCTACGACGGGATTGACGACTCGCACAGTTCCATAGCAAAAGCCATATATTGACAAAAGGATCACAGACACCTTACAAGCCCCCATTGGGCGCAATATAATTCTTTGCAGGAAACAGGTCCTGAGGGACACTAACTACATGTGCCCCTGCAAAAGACGCCATCATCAATAGTGGGCCATCAGGCACCGGCACCAACCCCATCCAGATCAGGGCCAGCGACGGTCGAGTGAGCCCGCCCTGCTCCGGGAGCGGCGCTGGCTCGCGGGCTCGTAGTTGTCGTCGCTCGTCTCCGGAGTCGCGAAGGCCTCGCTGGGATCACTGGATCCTCCGGCGCTCCCTTCGCTGTTGGAGCTGTCCAGGGGGCGGGCGTCGGGCCCGGCCGTCGCCATAGCGAGGTCCTGGCCGCCTCCCCGGGGCAGCACTCCAGCCGGCGCCCGTTCACGTCGAAGACCTTGAAGAACATCACCGAAGCGCCATCGTACTCCAGGTGGATCGTGAGGGCGCCCCTTGCCCTGCAACCCCGAGCGATCTCGCCCCAGCCGCGAGTCATGAAGAGCTCACCCGAGGCAAGGACCACGACTTCTGCCTCGGTCGCGGGGGTGCTGCAGTCGGCGTGTTGCAGCCATAACTCGAGAAGTCTTCCCTGTGGGATGACGGAAGCGAAGAAGGGAGGAAAGCGAATCCAAGTTCGCGGAGGCATGGCCGCGTGGAGCACGAGCTCGCGGGAGGAGCCCTCGGCGTGGACTCCAGGAGGGACGATCAACACCTTCGTGACCCTCCGGCGCCGGCGACGGCGCTGGCTGAGGGGATCGGCATCTCCTCTTCCAAGGCCCTCGACATGGGCATACAAGGGAAGCGGGAACCCCGGCGGAGGCCGCTCGTACCAAGGCCTCAGCACAAGGCAGGCCGCTTCTTCGGCGGGAGTGGGTCTGGTTCCTCTCGAGGAGCTTTTCCCTTCTCCGCTGCAGAGAACCGACGAATCGGAGCCATCACGCCAAGGAGGAGCAAGAATCAAGGCGAAGGAGGAAGCAAGGAGAGATGAACTGGAAGGGCGTGCGCGGTGCCGTACTTATAGCCGGCGGAGCCCAACCATCGGCCTCCACGATCACAGGTAATCATGACACGATTTGCATGCAGGGACTTGTCCAATCCGCGCGATCGACGAGGCGTCGTGGGGAAGAGGGGACGCCCACGTCCAATCAACCGCCACGGGGCGCCCAAGGCCGCAGGCTGTTAGGGCCCGCGGCGCTTCACCCTTGCCCTTTCCCCACTCGGCACGGCCAAGTCCACGCGCGCCTTGGGCCCGGGGGCTACTGTCGGTGTTCTGGGAACGGGGGTCCCCAGACCTGCCTGCCTGCGGCCCGCGGCGTGGCTCGAGGGGGCCCAGCACGGCCCAACTTCATCAACACAAGACCCAAGACCCTCGCGAGGGGCCAAGCCTCGCAGGGTGGATGAAAAGGCGCTTCCTCAGGCGCGGCCTCGTTAGGCTGGCTCACGAGGAGGCGGAGAGATCAAGGCAGGGTACCTCGCGAGGTGCCCATGACGCAAGCCATGACGACCAAGGGCGCCAGGCGGGCGCCAGCCCGGGCAGTGTCCTCCCTTTCCTCTTTGGTGCAAAGGGGGCAAGCGCAGGCGAGAGGATCAAGCAAAGGCATCCATTTCGGTGCAATGAGACCAAGACCAGTCCAACGGTGGGAAGGAGGTCATCGTGGAGCCCAGAACGGCGTCACCACAGGGCCTTTGGCAGGCGAGGACCAACTTTAGTCAGGATAAGTGTACCAGATGTTCCCCTTCGAATTGGCCAATTGTTGGCGCCCTTCCCGCTCAATATTTGGGAAGAGGCCCAGGGCCTTTGCCTATAAATAGGACTAGCCGCCCCCAGGGTGGAAGGGAGGATCAATCGATCAATCTAGCAAGCTAGCATCGAGCAATCGGGCCAGCAGAGAGAGAGAGTGAGAAGGGCGGCCAGACTCCTCCTAGTAGTTCGTCCCCCTGACCAAGAACAGACCCTCGCGAGGCTGTTCTTCCCTGTACTGTTCTTCATCACCAGCCCAAGAGGCAATCCACCACACCACACTGGAGTAGGGTATTACACCACAATGGTTGCCCGAACCAGTATAATCTCTGTGTCTTTTGTGTTGTTCCTTTGGTAGTTTAGATCCTTGCGGGACGGAGAGGTGGAGGGCATAATCTCCGCGCACACCCCAGAGTTCGAACCTTAAGGGTCTGCCGGAACCCGAAACCCGACAGTATTATTTCCAATAAGTCATTAGCTCGCTCCATTGTTCCGGAGAACGGAGTTTTTATTCATCTTGCCCATGAGGCATTGTTCGCAAGTATCAAATGATTCATAATCAAGTGATTCCAAAAGTCCATCTGCATGGAGTTTCTTCATGCGCTTTACACCAATATGACCTAAACGGTAGTGCCATAAGTATGTTGCACTATCATTACCAACATTGCATCTTTTGGCATCAATATTATGAATATGTGTATCACTACAATCGAGATTCAATAAACCATTCACATTAGGTGTATGACCATAGAAGGTTTTATTCATGTAAGTAGAACAACAATTATTCTATGACTTAAATGAATAACCGTATTGCAATAAACATGATCTAATCATATTTATGCTCAACGCAAACACCAAATATCATTTATTTAGGTTCTATACTAATCCCGAAGGTAGAGGGAGTGTGCGATGGTGATCGTATCAACCTTGGAATTACTTCCAACACACATTGTCACCTTGTCCTTAACTAGTCTCTGTTTATTCTGCAACTCCTGTTTCGAGTTACTAATCTTAGCAACTGAACCAGTATCAAATACCGAGGGGTTGCTATAAGAACTAGTAAAGTACACATCAATAACATGTATATCAAATATACCTTTGTTCACTTTGCCATCGTTCTTATCCGCCAGGTATCTGGGGCAGTTATGCTTCCAGTGACCATTCCCTTTGTAGTAGAAGCACTCAGTTTCAGGCTTGGGTCTAGCTTTGGGCTTCTTCTCGGGAGTGGCAACTTGCTTGCCATTTTTCTTGAAGTTCCCTCTCTTTCCCTGAAACTAGTGGTCTTGTTAACCATCAACACTTGATGCACTTTCTTGATTTCTACCTTCGCTGATTTCAGTTTTGACATCCATTTGCCAGATTTCATAAAATGTGGCAATTGTTAACATGATTCGGACAGACTTTAAGCATCGCTACGAGTGAGAAAATCTCATTGTAGTCAACACCTTGAACTTGTTGAAAAACGTTTGCAAAAATTCGAGCTTTGTTAGATAGTAATAACACTATTATCAGCGTCCGTCTTCCTCTAGAAGATTCATTTAATCTCAATGGCTCGCGGATCATTGGGCAAGTCAATCAAAGTCCATACTTTGTTCTCATACATGGATCCCATCTCATATTTCATGGCCTCAAGCCATTTCGTGGAATCTGGGCTCATCATCGCTTCCTCATAGTTTGTAGGTTCATCATGGTCTAGTAACATGACTTCCAGAAAGGATTACCGTACCACTTTGGTGCAGATCGTACTCTCGTCGACCTACGAGGTTCGGTAGTAACTTGACATGAAGTTTCATGATCATCATCATTAACTTCCTCACTAATTGGTGTAGTCATCACTATAACTTATTTCAATGATGAACTACTTTCCAATTCGGGAGAAGGTACATTTACCTCATCAACTTCTACTTTCCTCCCACTCACTTCTTTCAAGAGAAACTCCTTCTCTAGAAAGGATCCATTCTTAGCAACGAATATCTGGCCTTCGGATCTATGATAGAAGGTGTACCCAACAGTTTCCTTTGGGTATCCTAGAAGACGCATTTCTCCGATTTGGGTTAGAGCTTATCAGGTTGAAGCCTTTTCACATAAGCATCGCAGCCCCAAACTTTAAGAAATGATAGCTTAGGTTTCTTGCCAAACCACAGTTCATATGATGTCGTCTCAAGGGATTTATATGGTGCCCTATTTAACATGAATGCAGACGTCTCTAAAGCTGTCGACATTCTGGGAACGGGGGTCCCCAGACTTGCCTGCCTGCGGCCCATGGCGTGGCTAAGCAGCGGGCCGTACGGCCCATCTTCATCAACAAGGCATCCAAAACCTTCACGAGGGTCCAAGCCTCCCGAGGCGGACGACGCAAGACTTCCTCTGGAGTGGCTTAGCCAGGTAGGCTCACGAGGAGCGGAGATATCAAGGCGGGGCAAACCTCACGAGGGACTCGTGACATGAGCCATGACGAACGGCGCTAGGTGGGTGCCAGGCGGGCGCCGGTGCCCGTAGAGTCCTTGTTTCCTCTTTGGTGCTAAGGAGGCAAGCGCAGACGAAGAGTATTGAGGCATCAGGCAAAGGTTGCCATATTGGTGCAACAAGACCAAGACCAGGAGGACGGCAAGGCGGAGGTCATCGTGGAGCCCAAGACGGCGTCACCCCAGGGCTTTTCGCAGGCGAAGACCGCTTTTGTCAGGATAGCTTGTACTAGCTGCCCCCCTTCAAATTTGCCCGCCGTTGTTGGCTCCATTCCCGCTCAACATTTGGGAAGAGGACCAGGGCCTCTATGAATAGGACTAGCCACCACAGTAGGAGGTAACTGATCCAGAACTAGTTCAGATCTTCCTTAGCGACACAAACTCAAGAACACCTAAACCTCAGGAGGTCGTTCTTCCCTTGTACTGTTCATCATCAGCCCCAGACGCAATCCACCACCACCATAGTGGAGTAGGGTATTACACCACAACGGTGGCCTGAACCAGTATAAACCTCATGTCCCTTTCTGTGTTGTGAGTTCGTCAAGTTCGTCCGCAAGATCTTAGCAAGCTTGAGCGTAGATCGGTAGGAGGGAAAGACTTCGCGCGCACCTCAGTGTTTGAACCTTAAGGGTTAGCCGGAGCCCCACATCCGACATTTGGCGCGCCAGGTAGGGGTGCGCCGGAGCTTCTTCTCCACCAACCAACTCTTCGACGTTGGCCGGCTGCGATGTCTGGCGACCCAAGGACCGGCTCCGACTGCTGGGAAACCTGGCCGGCACGGACGACACCGCCTGCCCATGGAGATCTCGACCCCGCACCTCAAGCGGCGCGGGCGCCACCAAGCTCCACTGGGCATGGACAGCGCGGTCAGGCGTCATCCACCCTCACCCCAAGGCAAGTACGGGCCGCGGCGAGAGCGGCGAGCCACGGTGCGGCAACGGTGTCGCACTCGCGGCGGGGGCAAGCGAACATGCGGGCGGCACTTACGGTGGCAAGAGAATTGCTGCGATGCAGGCTGATGGAGAGCGGCCGGGACACGCTACTCGAGAGAGTCAATGAGCTGCTGGAAGCAGTGGCATCGGGAGCACCACCTTTCTGCTATCGACTTCCCCCCAGGCCACCGTAGGGCCGCACGGCGAGCATCCCCACATCTGCGCACCGCAAATTGTGCACGGGGGCTTCGTCAACATCAGCACGGCCGGCGGCGCAGGTGCTCCAATGCCCCCATGCCTCCCTCGATGAGCACAAGCACAAGCGTCACCCCACGGATCCGGCAGGGTGCCGTATCGTCATCCCCACGACGCCATCATGGGCGGAGCAACATGGAGCGTGGGGCACCATGGCGAGGTGTTTGGGGTGACGGCCCCGGAAGCCTACGTGCCCCGCATGATGGACCAAGAGTACGCACCATAGGATGTCATCGGCTCGTTCGTTGGAGAAGATTGGGGAGAAGGGGTGCTAGGGGTCGAAGCTTTCCAAGAGCCAACGGAGAACCACGACGATCGCGCCAACAGCGGCAATTACAGGGTACCACTAGTCCCACAAGAACAAGTTTACGCTAACCATGGGGTACAGATGAACCACGTTGCCGCGTCAGTCGACGACCCAGGCGCGGCGACACATGCCCCAGCAAGGGAGACGCGCTAGGGGCCATCGAGAGGGAGCCAGGAGCAAGGCCCCTCCCCGCGGCGCGCGCCGCCTGACGACACCCGGAGGTAGGTGTCACAGCCCTAGAATTGCTAGTGGTTAGCTGCATCTGTGAGCATCCATGCATCATGTTAAATTCCAATTAAAGTTGAAATGGGGATGACAGAAACCCCCAGCACCACTGAATCCAACTAGGGTTATTAAAATACTTTTTTTCAATGAACCTGGAATGCTCTTAGAAATGTTCATCACTTTTGTATTGGTCTAGGACCTTTGACAAAAATGGTGCACACTTTTCTAGGTCATTCCTGGATTTGTGAATTAAATCATATTGTATTTGACTTTGGGCATTTAAAAAACTATAAATAATTTAAATGCTCAAATAATGCTGAAATTAAACGTGGGCCACTGGAATAATCCATGGAGTGTCCACAAATTATTGCAGCATTTTACAAATTGCTTTAGCATTTTTACTAAAGCCAAAACAATTACAGGAAATAGAAAACAGAAAGAAAATAGAGAAAACTAGAGAGAGGGAAAAACCCACCTAGCTCTTACCCGGCGCAGCCCACCTAGCGCTAAACCGGCCCAGCTTCTGTTCGGCCCAGCCCACCACCGCCTGGCCCCTGTCGTCTTCCTCCTGCCAGGAGGACAGACAGGTGCGTGGCAAGCGCGCCGGCGACGCCTTGCCACCTCCTGCTAGCCGCAGCTGCTCCCCCTCGCCCTGGACGACGCCACGCCACCCCGCAGAACCCCCTGCACCCCTCTTCTCTCTCCCTCGTGCCCCTCTCCCTCCTCTGCTCTCTCTCCCACGACCGACCCCGAGCGCCCGAGACCGCCGATGAGCTTCCCCGCGGCCACAGCCACCGCCAGACCCCCCCGACGCCTCCCAAAGCCCCGCCTCGACCCCTATTTCTTCCACCCCGAGCCACGCCACCGGAGGAGCACTGCATCGCCGTCGCCATCGTCTTCTTCAACCTCGGGTCACCGAGATCGCCGGCGACCTCCTGCCGTCACCAGTCCCTCCCAGAGCTCCCCGTGGCCACCGTCGCAACCACTGTGAGCTCACGGACCTATTCCCCCTCCTCTCCTACTCGCGTTCTTACTCGAGCTCCGTTTCCCACCTCCGCCGAGGCTCGCCGCCGCCATGGTCCACGAGCTCCGTGCTCCTGAGCTCGGCTGCTCGCCCGAGCATCACCAGCGTGCTCGCCGCGCTCCTGCGAACCCGAAACACCCACGGGTTCGCCCTGCCGTGCCCGATAGCACCAATCCCGATCTCGCCGAGCTTCGGCAGCCGCCGAAGTCGTCGCCGGCAATGTTCCGGCCACCCCCGAGCCGAGCCACCACCCCGGCTAGATGCGGGCGAGCCTCAGCTCCCCGTAGGTGGTCTCCTCCGTTCAAATGGTCGCCGGAGCAGCGTTTCCGCGCTGCTCCGCCGCGCCTGTCGTCGCCGGCGACACGTCGCCGGTAGGGGTTGACCCGCTGACCGGCGTGGTTTGACCCCGCTGGCTGGGTTGACTTCCCCCCCTCTGTTCCACTGACATGCGGGCCCGGCCCTGCTAATTAATCTGGTTTAGATTTAAATTTAATTAGTTTAGCTTAGATTAGTACTAATTAATAATTAGTTAAACTAACTGCACTGACACGCGGGACCCACTGTCAGGGTTGACCTGGACCGTGCCGCTGACCGCTGACATCATAGTGATGTCAGGCTGACGCAATAATCCTTTTCTGGAATTTAAATAAATCTTAAATAATTTGTTTAATTCAGAAAATATCCAAAACTTTGAAAAATCATAGAAATTAATCTATAGCTCCAAATGAAATAATTTATATATGAAAAATTATCAGAAAAATTCAAGGAATCCATCTGTACCATTTTCATGCATGTTTGAACAACTTAAAGTTGCTGTTTAAGGCAATTTGCATAAATGGCATTTAAACTCTCACATATGGAGTTTGAATTTGAACCTAAGGTTCAAACCCACTCCATTTAACATGTTGCTAGTTGCATTAGCTCAACCACAACATATTGCCATGTCATGATCATGCATCATATTGTGCATTGCATTGATTGTGTTTCCTCCTCAGTTGCCGGTGGTTGTTCCCCCTCGGTAGACGTATGTTCCAACGATGAGATCGTTGACACTGATGAAGACTCAATGTTATCTTCAGAAGTGCCAGGCAAGCAAAACCCCTTGTTCATTCCGATACAATCCCACTCTCTCGCTCCTGCTCTCTTTTACTGCATTAGGACAACAACGATTCATGTGTTACTTGCTGCGGTAGCTGAACCCATTTATCCTTTGCATGACCTGTCATTCCACAGTAATTAGATGAAACCCACTAGCATGAGTAGGAGTTGTTTGAGCCCTGATGTGCCTACTCATTCATGCTTGTTTGTCATGCCTGCTACTGCTTAGAGTTGAGTCGGGTCTGATTCATCGGGTATGAATCGGAATGGTGTTGAACATGTCCTACTGTGTGTGAGCTAAGTGTGTGAACACGATTTGGTAAAGGTAGCGGTGAGAGGCCATGTAGGAGTACATGGTGGGTTGTCTCATTGTAGCCGTCCTCAGGAACTGAGTTCTGTGTTTGTGATCCATGAAACAGTTACTACCACGCATTGGGCCCGAAACCAATGGACCCTCTCGGCTTCTTGATCACCCTTGTTCTCTGTCAAGGAGTTGCAAAGTAGTTTCTGGTGTTTGTAGTATGCTGGGGGCCGCACGCAGCGCTGACCGTAGGGGTGGGCTGTGTTGCGGTAGGCACGTGGCCGGGCAGCCGGGCGCCCGTTTGGTGTCTCGGACCCTGCACACATCGTTTGGGGCTGTGAGCGAAACTCCGGCCGGATCTCCTCATGGATGGAACCCGAATAGGCGATAAACCTGGACTAGAGACTTGAGTGTTTAGGTAGGCTGTGGCCGACACCCTCGCTGGGCTTCCGCTTGAAGGTTGCCGAGTACATGTCGTGTAAACGGCGATAAGTGGTGAGAGCGTGTGTGAAGAAGTACACCCCTGCAGGGTTAACATCATCTATTCGAATAGCCGTGTCCGCGGTAATGGACTTCTGGGTTGCCTATATCAGTTCATAGACAAGTGAAAGTGGATACTCTAAAATGCGCAAGATAAGCGTGAGTGCTATGGATGGCCTTCTCGTAGGGAGACGGAAGTGGATCCATAGTGGTGTATTGATATGGTGAATATGTGGACTCGTGTGCGCCACCTCAAAAGAGTCGCTTGCAGTCGTAGTTCAGGATAGCCACAGAGTCAAAGCTGGCTTGCTGCAGTCAAACTCCACCACCCCCTTTGTTGATACTGATGCATATGTAGATAGTTCTGATGTAAGTCTTGCTGAGTACGTTTGTACTCACGTTTGCCTATTTTATGTTTTTGCAGAGAGACGTCAGTCTCGCTAGTAGTACCGCTTGGACTTCGACGTTTAGCTTGATACCTCAGCTACGATCTTGTGCCCTCGGCAGGATCTGGTAGATAGTCAGGCTTCTCAGCCTTTTTCATTTGTAGATGTCTGTACTCAGACATGTTAAGCTTCTGCATGTGTTTGACTTGTATGCTCTGAATGTCGGGTCATGAGACCCATGTTTGTAATATCTCGCTCTTCGGAGCCTAATGAATAAATACTTGAGTCGTAGAGTCTTGTTGTGATGCCATGTTGTATCTACACATATCGAGCATATTGTGTGTATGATTGAAATGCTTGCTATGTGTGGGATCCGACTATCTAGTTGTTTATCCTTGGCAGCCTATCATATGGGGAAATGTAGTCTAGTGCTTCTGAATGATAGTAGTCCGCTACAGCCCGGTTCACCGGAGTCCTGCTAGCCCAGCACTACTGCTCGGAACACTTGACTGGCCGGCATGTGATTCACTTCGTTCCAGTGTCTGTCCCTTCGGGGAAATGTCACGCGGTGACATCCGGAGTCCTGCCTAGCCTGCTACAGCCCGGGTTCCCGGAGTCCTGTTAGCCCAGTGCTACAGCCCGGATTCACACGTTGATGACCGACATGCTCGATGTGATTCATGTATGCCTGTCCTCATAGGTTAGCGCCGCTTTGGGTTCACGACTAGCCATGTCGGCCCGGGTTCTCTGTCATATGGATGCTAGCGACACTATCATATACGTGAGCCAAAAGGCGCAAACGGTCCCGGGCCAGGTAAGGTGGCACCCGTGGGAGTACCTTGCGTGAGGCCGCAAAGTGATATGATGTGTTACATGCTGGATCGATGTGGCTTAGGATCGGGGTCCTGACAGCGTTGGTATCAGAGCCTGACTGCTTGTAGGATTACCAAGCCAAACTGGTCGAAGTTGAGTCTAGAAATGCTTTAGTTATATATGGGAATTGATTGTGGAAGGGAACGTAAGGCTCTTTTTACTCCTTATACCTCATGGCCTTCTGATCTGAGTCATCCTCTTCTCTTCTACGGGGTTAAGAACTAGGCCTCTCTTCTATCTCTCAGAATGACGTGTTACTAAACCGTAGTTGCCTAAGATTGTTGGATTTAAGCCTCAATTCAGTTTCTACTACTTCCATATGTTCATAACTGGCCTCAGAACTTTGATATGATGTTGTTGAGTGTCTATGCAAACTGTTGTGAATGTCTCAAATCTTTTTCTGAGCATTTACAGCCGTTATGCTGCCCGAGTCATCCCAGATTTCTAACTAGTCTGATGCATTTGCAAATCCTTTCCTTCCATTCCCGATGTCCTTTTGGTCAGAATAAGCACACTAATCGGTGAGTTGAGGTATTCTATTACCTCGACATATATGTTGGAGCTATTATTATGACCCTAGGTGTCTTAGGGGTTCATCTAGTAATCTAGCAATGCTATGTGTTTCCGGTGCGATGATTCTGGCCACCAGTCTTGAAAGCATCCCGTGATGCCGTTTAGTAGTAGGTATTCTACTCCTGGGTTTTCGAACCCGAGATTCATCCTACTTACTTCATGTTGATAGTATTTGCTAGTTTCCTTAAGATATTAGTAACCTTTGCATTAGCCCTCGAGGTCCGTGGTACTTCCTTCTTCCAAATACTACGAACCGCTTATGGCAGAAGTTCTTTGAACCAAAAGATCACAACTAGAGTACTCTTGAGGAGTTCTCCATCCATAATTGTGAATCTGCCGTCCTACCTCTCCGCATGGATTATCCGGAAGAAATTCGTTGAACTCGTTTGACATACTAATCCATGCATCCACAACTCAGAAAGTTATATGTTCCTTGAGTTGACCCTCCGCAGCTGGTATCCCGACCCTAGTCTATCAATTGATAGTCAAGACTATGCGTGCATTCGTTTGTCGATGCCTATTATTCTTGTGGTCCGTCAAGCCATTCTATTCCAGAATGACTTGGAGAAACAAACTCCAGTACCTCATCCATTTCTAGGATTGGGTCGAAGCAGTTGTATTCTGCAGACCAAATGCAATCAAGCTTTTGATTCTGTTCTACCCTGAAGTATTACCGTCTTATGACAAGAGTGACATGAGAATTGCACCCCCTCTTATGAATTCTTGACGCAGTAATACTTCTTACCATCATTGTTCATTTCTCGGTCCCGTGTTGTTGTAACCGGGATGCCGACAAGTGAATCGTGATGTGTGAAATCGATACTCCTAGCAACTAGTTGCTTGGTAGTTAATGGACAATAATCTCATTCTTAGCGTGTTGGTTATTAAATCGTCATCCTAAGATTGATCGTGCCACCTAGTCCTTATTTCCTGGTGCACTCTTCGATCAACGAGTTGGGATTTTGCCAAATCCTTGCTCTTTTGATCATATCGTCTTGCCCTGAAAAGCAAGATTGATCTCAAGCTTAGTATCATATCGGTGGTTCGTGATTTTCCGAATATCTTCTCGGAAGTATTACCAGGTTGTCCCCAGACTGTTATGTTGAGCTCGTGATCAAGTTGGTTCCTTGTGAACCACCCTTTCTCCAAGAATCTGTGTTAGATATCCCTGAGCTAGTTGGTTGAGCTAGACAACAACTTGGAGAGTTGGAAGATAAAGCTTGTCTGACTTAGTTCATGTTAAGGGATATCTTTTGTGGTGTGTGTTGAAGAAAGATGATATCTTCACCAATTGGTCCTCGTGATCAGTTGTTGGATGTATTGTCTTGGCAAAACTTTGACTTGAGTATGGGCTATCGTCAAGTCAAATCAGAACCAACGATGTTCGTAATGTTGTCTTACTCGTGGTTGATCCCTCGGGCATACACCATTACATCTTTGGTCTGACCAATGCTATCACCGTGTTCACATGATGGTGGAAGTCCAGTGATATGGGAATTCCGATGAGTTGTTGTTGAGCCCATTAGCAGCATTTTGTCTCCCCCATGATTCATGTTGAACATTATACTAGTATTGGAAACTTTGTAAGCAATGCCTTCGTGTTCTGTTCATGAAGCTTATGCTTGGATGAAAGGAGTGACTTCCTCTAATTCACGTGCATTTGATGTAAGTTGCTGCCGTGGATTTGAGAAAGTTTGTTTTGCCTCCTCTGGAATCATCCCAAATCAGTCATGCATACGTGCGAAGTATTCTGTGGTTTGGAGACTTGCAACCTTCATTCTATATGTGTCCCTAGCACACCAAGCCACTGATTGATTTGTTCAAGAAGAGGAAGTTCCTTTTTAAGAGCTAACCCGGGCTTAATCAAGGACTTCGTTATCTGCAATGATGGTTTCCCACCTGAACTCGGTAGTGTTTTATTGTAAGACTACTCTGTGGTCATGCTTGTCTTGGACAACATGTTCACATGTATATAGCAGAACCAGCTCATGTTTTGGAGCTTGCTATCGTAGTTCATTTCCTGAGAATCTCGCAACGTCATCTCGTCGGTTTGTGTTGCAAACTTCCTTTTCCGGACATGCTGTCTGAAATATCCTGTTACCAACCAGATCTGAATCTCACGCAGATATGATGGTTGGAACTTTTCCAAGATCTATTATGTAGGTCCCGACAAGGTTGATGTCTGGCCGACACCCCTAGCCGGAAGAGCTATCATGGTAGTATCTTGATTGAACTAGTTGACCATCTTCTCCATGAGGATCTCGTGCGACTTATTTTAGAAGTTGTTCCTTAAGGGATCCTTGTGCTATTAGTATTCCTCGATTATGCTATAACCATTCCAACAGTGGAATTGCTCTCGACTGTTGAGCTATCTCCCAGTTACCAGAATCATTCCCAGCATTTGCATTTTGTTCCCAGCTGGCACCTCAATAGTTGTTGTCCAGGATCATATTCAAAAGTGAACTTGTCATGGGTCCCATCCATTTCCGGTGATAAGCAAAAATCATCTATTGCATTGTCTTCAACAAGGTAGTCCACATCTTTCGTTCTAGTACAAGTATGTCACCTTTTCGAACTCCTTCAAACGATCGTTTGTGATTGCCTTAGGATGGAATAAAGAGTTCCAATGATCTCAGAATCAAAAGTAATTCTTTTTGCCACTTAAGGGAATAGTTCTTCGAGTCACCTTCCCTGAGGTGCCCCGTTATGGAATCATGGCAATTTTCCTCGCTACCGTGACACCCTCCACCATCTTTCTAAGTGTGGAATTTTTGCCCATCAAATCAAACCCATTGTTGTTCTTCCGTCCCTCACGATGCGTTTTGTGCCTCAACTCGAGATGTTCCCACATCTCATTCCACGAGTTAATTCTGAATGCTCGATCTTCGAGGAGATCGTTTCCTATAGAGCTTCTTTCTGTCACCATCGTGTTGGATGAAGATCTCAAAAGCATGGATGTCAAAATCAATTTGAAGCAATTAATCAACATCTCCGAGAAGGACAGTTGGATCGTGAAGACCGTGTCAGCTTTGTGCTCCCTCTGTCTTCTTACCTCACGTCTTGAATCTCGGGCCGAGATTCTTGTTTAGTGGGGGTGAGTTGTCACAGCCCTAGAATTGCTAGTGGTTAGCTGCATCTGTGAGCATCCATGCATCATGTTAAATTCCAATTAAAGTTGAAATGGGGATGACAGAAACCCCCAGCACCACTGAATCCAACTAGAGTTATTAAAATACTTTTTTTCAATGAACCCGGAATGCTCTTAGAAATGTTCATCACTTTTGTATTGGTCTAGGACCTTTGACAAAAATGGTGCACACTTTTCTAGGTCATTCCTGGATTTGTGAATTAAATCATATTGTATTTGACTTTGGGCATTTAAAAAACTATAAATAATTTAAATGCTCAAATAATGCTGAAATTAAACGTGGGCCACTGGAATAATCCATGGAGTGTCCACAAATTATTGCAGCATTTTACAAATTGCTTTAGCATTTTTACTAAAGCCAAAACAATTACAGGAAATAGAAAACAGAAAGAAAATAGAGAAAACTAGAGAGAGGGAAAAACCCACCTAGCTCTTACCCGGCGCAGCCCACCTAGCGCTAAACCGGCCCAGCTTCTGTTCGGCCCAGCCCACCACCGCCTGGCCCCTGTCGTCTTCCTCCTGCCAGGAGGACAGACAGGTGCGTGGCAAGCGCGCCGGCGACGCCTTGCCACCTCCTGCTAGCCGCAGCTGCTCCCCCTCGCCCTGGACGACGCCACGCCACCCCGCAGAACCCCCTGCACCCCTCTTCTCTCTCCCTCGCGCCCCTCTCCCTCCTCTGCTCTCTCTCCCACGACCGACCCCGAGCGCCCGAGACCGCCGATGAGCTTCCCCGCGGCCACAGCCACCGCCAGACCCCCCCGACGCCTCCCAAAGCCCCGCCTCGACCCCTATTTCTTCCACCCCGAGCCACGCCACCGGAGGAGCACTGCATCGCCGTCGCCATCGTCTTCTTCAACCTCGGGTCACCGAGATCGCCGGCGACCTCCTGCCGTCACCAGTCCCTCCCAGAGCTCCCCGTGGCCACCGTCGCAACCACTGTGAGCTCACGGACCTATTCCCCCTCCTCTCCTACTCGCGTTCTTACTCGAGCTCCGTTTCCCACCTCCGCCGAGGCTCGCCGCCGCCATGGTCCACGAGCTCCGTGCTCCTGAGCTCGGCTGCTCGCCCGAGCATCACCAGCGTGCTCGCCGCGCTCCTGCGAACCCGAAACACCCACGGGTTCGCCCTGCCGTGCCCGATAGCACCAATCCCGATCTCGCCGAGCTTCGGCAGCCGCCGAAGTCGTCGCCGGCAATGTTCCGGCCACCCCCGAGCCGAGCCACCACCCCGGCTAGATGCGGGCGAGCCTCAGCTCCCCGTAGGTGGTCTCCTCCGTTCAAATGGTCGCCGGAGCAGCGTTTCCGCGCTGCTCCGCCGCGCCTGTCGTCGCCGGCGACACGTCGCCGGTAGGGGTTGACCCGCTGACCGGCGTGGTTTGACCCCGCTGGCTGGGTTGACTTCCCCCCCTCTGTTCCACTGACATGCGGGCCCGGCCCTGCTAATTAATCTGGTTTAGATTTAAATTTAATTAGTTTAGCTTAGATTAGTACTAATTAATAATTAGTTAAACTAACTGCACTGACACGCGGGACCCACTGTCAGGGTTGACCTGGACCGTGCCGCTGACCGCTGACATCATAGTGATGTCAGGCTGACGCAATAATCCTTTTCTGGAATTTAAATAAATCTTAAATAATTTGTTTAATTCAGAAAATATCCAAAACTTTGAAAAATCATAGAAATTAATCTATAGCTCCAAATGAAATAATTTATATATGAAAAATTATCAGAAAAATTCAAGGAATCCATCTGTACCATTTTCATGCATGTTTGAACAACTTAAAGTTGCTGTTTAAGGCAATTTGCATAAATGGCATTTAAACTCTCACATATGGAGTTTGAATTTGAACCTAAGGTTCAAACCCACTCCATTTAACATGTTGCTAGTTGCATTAGCTCAACCACAACATATTGCCATGTCATGATCATGCATCATATTGTGCATTGCATTGATTGTGTTTCCTCCTCAGTTGCCGGTGGTTGTTCCCCCTCGGTAGACGTATGTTCCAACGATGAGATCGTTGACACTGATGAAGACTCAATGTTATCTTCAGAAGTGCCAGGCAAGCAAAACCCCTTGTTCATTCCGATACAATCCCACTCTCTCGCTCCTGCTCTCTTTTACTGCATTAGGACAACAACGATTCATGTGTTACTTGCTGCGGTAGCTGAACCCATTTATCCTTTGCATGACCTGTCATTCCACAGTAATTAGATGAAACCCACTAGCATGAGTAGGAGTTGTTTGAGCCCTGATGTGCCTACTCATTCATGCTTGTTTGTCATGCCTGCTACTGCTTAGAGTTGAGTCGGGTCTGATTCATCGGGTATGAATCGGAATGGTGTTGAACATGTCCTACTGTGTGTGAGCTAAGTGTGTGAACACGATTTGGTAAAGGTAGCGGTGAGAGGCCATGTAGGAGTACATGGTGGGTTGTCTCATTGTAGCCGTCCTCAGGAACTGAGTTCTGTGTTTGTGATCCATGAAACAGTTACTACCACGCATTGGGCCCGAAACCAATGGACCCTCTCGGCTTCTTGATCACCCTTGTTCTCTGTCAAGGAGTTGCAAAGTAGTTTCTGGTGTTTGTAGTATGCTGGGGGCCGCACGCAGCGCTGACCGTAGGGGTGGGCTGTGTTGCGGTAGGCACGTGGCCGGGCAGCCGGGCGCCCGTTTGGTGTCTCGGACCCTGCACACATCGTTTGGGGCTGTGAGCGAAACTCCGGCCGGATCTCCTCATGGATGGAACCCGAATAGGCGATAAACCTGGACTAGAGACTTGAGTGTTTAGGTAGGCTGTGGCCGACACCCTCGCTGGGCTTCCGCTTGAAGGTTGCCGAGTACATGTCGTGTAAACGGCGATAAGTGGTGAGAGCGTGTGTGAAGAAGTACACCCCTGTAGGGTTAACATCATCTATTCGAATAGCCGTGTCCGCGGTAATGGACTTCTGGGTTGCCTATATCAGTTCATAGACAAGTGAAAGTGGATACTCTAAAATGCGCAAGATAAGCGTGAGTGCTATGGATGGCCTTCTCGTAGGGAGACGGAAGTGGATCCATAGTGGTGTATTGATATGGTGAATATGTGGACTCGTGTGCGCCACCTCAAAAGAGTCGCTTGCAGTCGTAGTTCAGGATAGCCACAGAGTCAAAGCTGGCTTGCTGCAGTCAAACTCCACCACCCCCTTTGTTGATACTGATGCATATGTAGATAGTTCTGATGTAAGTCTTGCTGAGTACGTTTGTACTCACGTTTGCCTATTTTATGTTTTTGCAGAGAGACGTCAGTCTCGCTAGTAGTACCGCTTGGACTTCGACGTTTAGCTTGATACCTCAGCTACGATCTTGTGCCCTCGGCAGGATCTGGTAGATAGTCAGGCTTCTCAGCCTTTTTCATTTGTAGATGTCTGTACTCAGACATGTTAAGCTTCTGCATGTGTTTGACTTGTATGCTCTGAATGTCGGGTCATGAGACCCATGTTTGTAATATCTCGCTCTTCGGAGCCTAATGAATAAATACTTGAGTCGTAGAGTCTTGTTGTGATGCCATGTTGTATCTACACATATCGAGCATATTGTGTGTATGATTGAAATGCTTGCTATGTGTGGGATCCGACTATCTAGTTGTTTATCCTTGGCAGCCTATCATATGGGGAAATGTAGTCTAGTGCTTCTGAACGATAGTAGTCCGCTACAGCCCGGTTCACCGGAGTCCTGCTAGCCCAGCACTACTGCTCGGAACACTTGACTGGCCGGCATGTGATTCACTTCGTTCCAGTGTCTGTCCCTTCGGGGAAATGTCACGCGGTGACATCCGGAGTCCTGCCTAGCCTGCTACAGCCCGGGTTACCGGAGTCCTGTTAGCCCAGTGCTACAGCCCGGATTCACACGTTGATGACCGACATGCTCGATGTGATTCATGTATGCCTGTCCTCATAGGTTAGCGCCGCTTTGGGTTCACGACTAGCCATGTCGGCCCGGGTTCTCTGTCATATGGATGCTAGCGACACTATCATATACGTGAGCCAAAAGGCGCAAACGGTCCCGGGCCAGGTAAGGTGGCACCCGTGGGAGTACCGTGCGTGAGGCCGCAAAGTGATATGATGTGTTACATGCTGGATCGATGTGGCTTAGGATCGGGGTCCTGACAGTAGGCCCTCTGCCGGGGAGGCCTCGCAAACCCTTCCGCCGGCAGAGGACCTGTGGTCGCCGAGGGAACCGCTCGCGTCCTCTTTCCCTCCTCTGTGTCGTCCTGGTCTCCGGTCGGCTCAGAGGGGGTCGATATTGTTGCAAGGAGGGGCCCTCGTCTAGCGATATGAAGCAAGGCCGGTACCTGTGAAGAAGGCCCGGTGCATGTGAAGCTCGCCGCCCGTGACACTCTCACGTAATAATGAGTTGGGTCTCTACACGTTCCGGAGTCTCAGGGGTGCCGGCCTCAGGCCCTTGGGCTCCCTCCCATGCCTAGTGGCAGCACTTAGCTCCGCGCTGGTGAGAAGACTTGAAGACCAGAAGACTAGACTAGGTGCCGGACGCGGCCTTTTGCTTTGGATCTTTCCTTCTGTAGCTTTACTTTCTGGATCAGGATTTGAGTTGAAGTTGAGTTTTTATTGATGCGCGCGGGGGGAAGCTTTTCTCGTTTGAGCAATTCCTTGCCTTCTGGATCTCGTTTTGTTTGGGACTCATGTTCATCACCTTTCCCTCACGACCTCCTCGTGAGTAGGACTGCGCGAAGCATGCGTGCCCTGAGCGCGCGTTGCAACTGTTGCCCACTCCACGTGGGGCCCCCTCCGGCAGAGCGGCGAGCTCCGCA
This sequence comes from Aegilops umbellulata, assembly GCA_032464435.1. Lineage (NCBI taxonomy): Eukaryota > Viridiplantae > Streptophyta > Magnoliopsida > Poales > Poaceae > Aegilops > Aegilops umbellulata. The sequence continues at coordinate 326,316,532 of CP136058.1, read as the reverse complement.
AGGTTCTCAGAAACTCGGCCCATCACAGCCTAGCCCAAGGCTGGCGCTGACTAAGGTAAACCAAGGCAGAAAACTCGCATCAGGATTCACAAGTTCGCGAGGACACAAACTCACACCACATGAAAAGATAAAAACTGCGATTTGTTTACATGAGGGGCTCCCCCTCTCAAAATGCTCTTACAAGTTCCCAAGGGCCACGCCCGAGTTTATGCGTAGGGAGAAATGACAGGAGCACAAGGGATCAGCTGGAGATGTCGCTCGCTGCATCACTTGCAGACGCGCCACTCGCGCCGTCGTCCTCATCGGCCTCATCGCCGTCATCGGCGGCGCCCCCGTCGCCATCATCGACCACGCCGCCTTCATCTGCAACCACCACCATAAGATCGTCCTCCAAAGCGAAGGCCCTGACCAACGCGTCCACACGGTCCTCGACCCAGCACGCTAAGTCACCCCGGACAGCCATGGGCACGGGGGCGATGGCGGCGTCAAAGTCAAAGTTGGGGTCGGCATTCAGGAGGTGGCTGAAGACGCGCGAGAAGGCACGCTCAAGCAAGCCACACCCCCTTTCCTCCACAAGCTGGCGAGCTTGGGCAGATCGAGCCTCCAGGCGCGTCACCACCTCGGTGAGGAAGGTCAAGTGGCTAGCGTTTTGAGTGAGGTGTCGGCGCCTCCACATCGCAAATGTGGCTCAAGGCGATATTGGCCCTGTTCCGAAGCTCTTGAAGCATGGGGGCGTGCTCGCGCTCCAACGTTCGGCGTCGGAGCACCTCCTCCGTCTTCTGCCTCGCGACGGCCTCTGCATCATCAACCCATCTTCGGAGGGAGCGCAGATCGGCACGGGCGGAGGCCAAGTCCGCTTGCGTCGTGACCAGGGCTGCGGCCACGGCTTCTGCGCGCCTCTCAGCCTCGTCCAACCTGGGCCTAAGGACAGCGGCCCTGCCCTCATCCTCCAGGCCCACGAGCTTCAGCCTAAGATCGTACCTGCCCTCCAGGTTCGCACGAACCTCGGCCACCCGATGATTCACCTCCTCCTCGACTCTGGCCTCACGAGCCCCAACGACGTCTTCTGCCTGGGCAACTAGACGCTCCCTCGTCTCCAGTTGCTCGAGCTCGCGGCTACGCTCCATGGCCTCCAGGGCCAGCGCCTCCTCACGCTTCCAGACCTCCACCTCCTCCGCAGGTGTGCTCCTCTCAGTGACACAAGGGCAGCCCTGCGCGCCTCCACCTGTTGCTCAAGAGACGCGCTCCAGGCCTGGAGCTCCCACGCGCACTTCTCCGCCGCCTCGCAGCGGCGGTCAACCTCGCGAGCCTCCTCCAAGGCTCGTGAGCGAGCCTCGTAGGAAGCCTTGAGAGACGCCTCGGCCTTTGCGTTCTCAAGGTCCCATTGATAGCGGCTGAGGCTGATGGCCACTGAGGGAGTCCTGGATTAGGAGGTGTTCGGATAGCCGGACTATAACCTTTGGCCGAACTCTTGGACTATAAAGATACAAGATTGAAGACTTCGTCCCGTGTCCGGATGGGACTTTCCTTGGCGTGGAAGGCAAGCTTGGCGATACGGATATGTAGATCTCCTCCCATTGTAACCGACTCGGTGTAACCCTAGCCCTCTCCGGTGTCTATATAAACCGAAGGGTTTTAGTCCATAGGACGAACAACAATCATACCATAGGCTAGCTTCTAGGGTTTAGCCTCTCTGATCTCGTGGTAGATCTACTCTTATACTACCCATATCATCAATATTAATCAAGCAGGAGTAGGGTTTTACCTCCATCGAGAGGGCCTGAACCTGGGTAAAAACATTCTGTCCCTTGTCTCCTGTTACCATCCGCCTAGACGCACAGTTCAGGACCCCTACCCGAGATCCGCCGGTTTTGACACCGACATTGGTGCTTCCAGTGAGAGTTCCTCTGTGTCGTCATCTTTAGGCCCGATGGCTTCTCCGATCATCAACAGCGATGCGGTCCAGGGTGAGACTTTTCTCCCCGGACAGATCTTCGTATTCGGCGGCTTTTCACTGCGGGCCAATTCGCTTGGCCATCTGGAGCAGATTGAAAGCTATGCCCCTGGCCATCAGGTCAGATTTGGAAGCTTGAACTACACGGCTAACATCCGCGGAGACTTGATCTTCGACGGATTCGAGCCGCAGCCGAGCGCGCCGCACTGTCATGATGGGCATGACCTAACTCTCCCACCGAACAGTGCCCTGGAGGCCGCACCCGCGTTATCTCCGACCCTTAGCTCGGAGCCAACTGCGCCGATCAAGGACGGGTGGCTAGACACCGCCTCGGGGCTGCAGTCTCAACGGCGATCGAGCCGAACACCAGCCTTATCCTCTACGAAGCCCGTGACTCCAAGGTGCCGGACTCTTATCCGGACTCCGAACCCTCCGCACCCCTGCCAATCGAATCCGATTGGGCGCCGATCATGGAATTCACCGCTACGGATATCTTTCAGTACTCGCCCTTCGGCGATATTCTGAATTCACTAAGGTCTCTCTCTTTGTCAGGAGAGTCCTGGCCGGATTATGGCCAACAGGATTGGGATGTGGATGACGAAGAAATTCGACGCCCACCCACCACCCACTTCATAGCCACTGTTGATGATTTAACCGACATGCTCGAGTTCGACTCCGAAGACACCGACGGTATGGACGACGATGTAGGAGATGAACATGAACCAACGCCTATAGGGCACTGGACAGCCACCCCATCCTACGATGTATACATGGGATGACGCAACAAAGGGTCGTTCCTCCGAAAAGCAGCCAAAGCGGCGGCGTAAGCGCCGCTCCAAGCCTCGCCCCGACAGAGACAGCGGTCATACAGACCCAGCCACAGAGCAGGGCGAGCCGGCGAACGATGAACATAGCATCGAGCAACCATTCGAACAAGACAACTTGGATAAACAAACCGCACAACCCGTCCTCGGCGAAGATAACAGTCCGGACGACCTCACGCTGGACAAGTTCCTAGAACAGGAAAACCTCCACAAAAGGCTCGCCGCCATAGCGCGTAGCTTGAAAAAGCAGAAGCTGAAGCTCAAAACCGCGGAAGACGCACTCCGAATCAGATGGAGCAAAGTACTCAACACCGCAGACAAATACGGAGATAGTCGCCACATAGAGAGCTACCCGAAGCAAAAGCTACTGCCCGAATTTGATGAGGAGGCCCTAGAGCCCCCAAAATCAAAAAATAAGGAAGCCACCCGGTCGGATAGACGACCCCATGGCCAACATAGAGCGGCATATGGCACCGCACACAAACCAACACGCGATCCACCCAAGGATTCACATCAAAAGAAAGGCCCAGCCAGGTCTCTCTACGGGCCAAGAAAAACCAAGAACAATGGTCGCATTAACAAGCCTCATGACCCACTTTTGCGCGGGAGAGGACAGCTGGTTGGCAAGATGCAACACCAGCGACCCAAGTACATCCGAAGTCAGGGATGGAAACAGGAAACCGCAACGCAGCAAGGAACAACGCCGGAATAAGGAAAGCAGCTCGAAGAGCATGGCAGTCAATGCCGGATTGAAAAGCTCTCGGCAGAATCAGAAAAAGCTGCCCCTCAAGGATAACAAGGACGAGCTATCTAACCTAAACAAAATCTTGGATAAGATATGTCAAATCCACAGCACCCCCGGGAAGCCTGCAAACCATACCCACAGAGAATGTTGGGTCTTCAAGCAATCCGGCCAACTCAACGCCGAACACAAGGGGCTCGACACACCAAGTGAGGACGATGACGAACCCCACAAGCAGAGCACCGGGAAACAAAAGAATTTCCCGCATGAAGTCAAAACAGTAAACTTACTCCACGTGACAAAAGGGAAAAATAGAGTGGCGCCTATAGAGATACGTGCCATACGGCCTACCCCAAAGGAGTCTCGCCACTGGTTGTTAAAACCGATCACCTTCGACCATCAGGATTACTATAGAAGTATCCAGAATGCAGGTTGGACTGCCTTAGTATTAGATCCGATAATCGACGGACTCCACTTTGCACAAGTCCTGATGGACGGTGGCAGTGGTCTAAACCTGCTATATCAGGAGACAGTCCGCAAAATGGGGATGGACCCAACAAAAATTCGCCATAGCAACACTTCCTTTCAAGGAGTAACGCCAGGCCCGAAGGCCCATTGCACAGGCTCTCTCCTACTAGAAGTTATGTTCGGCTCCCCCGATAACTTCCGCCGAGAAAAGCTAACCTTCCACATCGCCCCATTTTCAAGTAGCTATCAAGCACTACTGGGACGCGAGGCTTTCGCCCGCTTTAACGCAATACTGCATTATGCATCTCTTACGCTTAAGATGCCCGGTCCCCGAGGCACCATCTCACTAAAGGGAAATCTTGAGTGTTTCTCTTGAGCGGGGGACTGTGCGGCTGCTTTGCCAGCCACACATTAAAACGGCTTCACCAATCACCTAAACAGGTCGTTAAGACCACTGACGCGGCTCGACGAGTTCGGTGTAAACATACCATTGATAAAGGCTTAATAACCGCATACCCCTGTACAAGGGACTCCGCGCATGTAACACAAGAGACAATAAGTCTCAATTTCTACCCATTTTGAATTATACTTTGTTTATTTAGTATAACGTACATTTCGCACGACCCTTTTCAACTAAGTTCCTCTCTTTTTCATATGAACACCATGCTATACCCGTCCAGGACACGGCACAACGGAGACACAGGCGCAGACGTGTAGCAGGGACCCGTTCCAAGGATTCTTTTTAGATTAAGACCCTGCGTAAACCTTTTTTACTGTCTCTTGTTGATACACATCCCCCGGATTCTCGGTATAACCGAGGAGGAGGCTGGCGTCTTGGCATGTGGCCACGTCAGAATTTTGCACGTACCTGGACACCAGGGGCTTATTATCAAGGGCACTGCTCAGCCTGTTTTTCATAAAGACCGAATACCTTAGGGAGTGTTCGGCGTCGCGAGTTTGGACTTATATGCATCAGCTCCGAATCATGTCTTTGGTCAAATGTTGGGTTTGCCCGGCTCCTGTGTTTTGCTGCCTTACGTTCCGCTCTATCGGCTAAGGCGGCACCAGGAGAACTACTATGATTGTGCCTCGGTTCAGCCAGGCGAGCACCTCAGTAGAGAAAGCTGAAAACTGATTGTCATGATATAGCGTGAGACTGGTCAACCACTCGATGACCTATCGTAATCTTTGGGATTCCTCCACATTAACGAAGGGCCGTTTCCCGTCCAGGCACACATGCGCCCCGAATTCGGGCGAGCGCGGCGCCACCAGGGGCTATATAGTAGCCTCACTGTCAAACTCCTATGGTCAAGTGAAAGTCATAAAGCATTATAGTCCGGTTGCCCAGTTCGCTGCGCTATCACCTCCTTCATGGACGAAGACGTTGGATCAAGTGCGAAAATGCGCCTTCTGCGAACACCCCCGCATTATATGTGTGGGGGCTGAAGCCGACGACTGCCATCTTTCAGGTTATATACACATATACATTAACGGCCGCACAAGAGGTATTTTAATTCTTGAAGGCACAAGTATAAAAAAGCTTTTACATTCCATCAAAATATTGTTTTACAATAATACATGTTATTCGAACATAGTATCCTTCGAGCACTGCGTCTCTATTAAACGAGCGCCTTGCAGAACTTCCTGATAATAGTGCTCGGCAGGTACTCAGCTTCCGTCCTAGTCTTGGGATGCAACAGCGGTGGCCTCCATCTCCGCCCAGTATGTCTTGACACAGGCAAGGGCCATCCGCTCACCCTCTATGCATGCTGACGTCTTCATCGCATTAATATGCGGCACTGCACCAAGGAACCGCTGCACCAAGCTAAAATAACTGTTCGGCTTTGGCCTCCCGGCTATAGATGATCCACGACATCCTTCATGGCGAGTCCGGACAACCTATTCAGTTCGGCCCATTCAATCAAACGATCGGTTAATGAAGTGGACACTCCGGATTGTTGAACTGTGACCATAAGAGCTTTTCCACTTCGCTATCTTTCTGATCTCGGAAATGTTCAGCCGCATCAGCGGCACTCGCAGCCAAATCCAGATAGTCGTTCGCCGAACTCCACATCCGGTCCAACGGAGCATACTTAGGATCTCCGAACTTCATCCGCAGCATAAAGGGCTTTCCAGCCGCGATATCTCTGGCCTGACACAGCTCCTCCTTCATCGCTCTCATCGTAGAATGAGCATCCTTGACCGCCGTAATGGCCTTTTCCAGGTCTGTCCACTCTGCCTGATCTTCTTTCTCAAGAAGCTTGCAGCGGTCAGCAGCGGTCTTCAACTTCGCAGCCATCTCGGCCAATTCCTTTTTGCTTTGGCAATGAGCAGCCTGTTCGGCTTTCAACTCCTCAATCGCCTTTAGGGCAGACGCATCGCTTTCTGTGGCTTGCTCCTTGGCTCGGGCAAGCTCTGCCCGAAGGTCCTCCACAGCGGGAGCCCCATCTGCATCAAGTGCAGACACTGTAAGATACTGGTGGAAAGCTCCTCTTACCAGGTGTCTCCGGAGAGATTACATACCTTGTGCCTCGTCAAGCCACTTGTTGACAAGCGCGATGTCGGCATCCGCCACGTCTAGTTGTCGTGATAGCTCGGCAAATTCATCAGTCCAGCTAGCCACCGGACACTTCGCCACCTGCATAAGAAGGCGGCAAAATTATACCTGGGACTATGATCCTCTGCGTGCTGCCGTCTTCGGCAACACACAGAGTCTCAGGGGCTACTATCTACACAGGGCGCATCTCATATATGCGGAACTGTCAAAGGGTACATCACTTCGCGTACCTCAAAACCTGTCAGCAAACTCCTAACGGCCTCATGCAACCCGCTTTCCGCGGACGATATCCTTTCAATTACCGTACCCATCAATGCACGGTGCTCCTCCGAGATAGACGCTCGCCCTAGCAGGCCCTTCAGCTCCTCTGACCGTGCACCAGGTGGTGCCAGACTCGCTCGATGGCCTTTCTCAAAGGCCGGACGCGGAGAGCTCTGGGGGCCCATATGACTGCCTTCCGGCCCTGCCGGATTAGGAGAAACCCTCCACGACGACACTTCAGGGTCGCCCGCCTCGTAAGACGGAACGGCAGGGGGAGGCGTTCCGCTCTCCATCATCTCCGGAAGAAGGTCCCCCAAAGATGAGTCCTGCTGAGAAGGGCTGAGATCCGAAAGGTAACACGTCAGTTATTCTCCTCGGAGATAAAATAAGGATTCCTCTCATTTTAAAACCTCCCCTCTTTACTTACGGCTCGGTGGAGGGCTGATCCCCTTGGGGGCACAGTGCGGCCGAGGTATCCCCCGACACAGGACCCTCTGGCGAAGATTTCTTCCCCCGCTTTGAGGCCATGGTCTCCGGGTCTTTAGAGGCGGTCCTCTTCTTCCCCTGGGTAGAGGAATTTTCGATTCCTCCTTTCCTGACAGCCTCCTTCATGGAGGCGGTAGCTTCCTTGTCCCCCCCCTTCGTTTTCCCCTAAAGGAGCGATCTCCAGCATCCTGGTTAACACGGGATCCGGCGAGGTCTCAGGAAGGGGGGCCGGACACCTGATTAACTTCACCTTCGCTACCCACTCCTGTTTCAAGGACAACTCTTTTAAGGGTGATGTTGTGATAAATGAACGGATGGAGTGTCCGGGCACAGGACTACTTACTTGAGTATCCGGACGATTGCAACTCAGACCTGCGTCCTCCGTAGTATCCGAACACACTACTTGTGGTCCGAAGAACAATTTGTACATCTCCACAGGCGTCATGCCAAGAAAATGTTGGAGGGCTCGGGGTCCCTCCGGATTGAACTCCCACAGACGGAGGGGGCGACGTTTGCAGGGCAGAACTCGGCGAATTAACATAACGTGCGTCACCATGACCAGACTGATGTCTCTTTCTAGGAGATCTCGGATGCGGCCCTGCAACAGGGGCACGTCCTTTGCCGGCCCCTAGTCCAACCCCTTATTGACCCATGACGCTAGTCGTGGCGGGGGACCTGAGCAGAAAGCAGGCGGCGCCACCCACTTGGTACCCCTGGGAGCTGTGATATAAAACCACTCTTGTTGCCATAAGCTGAACTCCTCTTGAAAAAAGCCCTCGGGCCATGGAGCGTCAGCATTCTTGCTTATAACAGCGCCTCCGCACTCCGCATGCTGTCCCTCGATCATCTTCGGTTCTACTTTAAAGGTCTTAAGCCACAGTCAGAAGTGAGGAGTAATGCGGAGGAAGCCTTCACACACAACGATGAACGACGAGATATGGAGGATGGACTCCGGAGCTAAGTCGTGAAATTCCTGCCCATAATAAACCATGAGCCCCCTCACGAAGGGATCCGTCGCGAAGCCTAGCCCTCGGAGGAAGTGAGACACAAACACCACGCTCTCACCAGGCCTGGGAGTGGGAATAACCTGCCCTTGAGCAGGCAGCCTATGCGAGATTTCGCCTGTCAAAAACCTGGCCTCTCTCAGCTTTAGCACGTCTTCCTCCATGACGGAAGAAGGCATCCATCGACCTCGAAGGTCAGAACCGGACATCGTTAAAGGTCCGAAGCGCCTAAAATCTGGGGCCTTGGGTGTTGGAACTCGAGGCGAGAGGCGGATTCGATTGAGATCGAAAGAAAGGAGTGAGGCCTTGGTCTCTTTATAAGAGGTTGAATACCAAGAGCTCTCCCCGTGGCCGTTTGGCACTTACCTTTGATCGAGGGGATATACCAACAGGCACGATTGGGTTACCCACGTCCGTATTGATGAGGATCCCGTAAATAAAGGGGACACGATCTCTGCTTCGACAAGACGTGCCAAGGAAACCGCCTCGCGAAACGCGCTGAGGTGGGACAGTAAAAACGATTCGAATAAAGGCTTGGCCGTGGTGTGATGTCACCCTACGGAGTACGTCAGCAGATTAGATTTGTGTAAATATTATTCTCTCTATGGCAATATGCGGAACTTATTTTGCAGAGCCGGACACTATCCTTGTGTTCAAAATCTTCTACGAAGTATTCGGAGGAGGAACCCGCCTTGCAATGCTGAAGACAATTTGCGCGCCGGACTCGTCGTCATTGAAGCCTGGTACAGGGGCTTCTGAGGGAGTCCTGGATTAGGGGGTGTCCGGGTAGCCGGACTATAACCTTTGGCGGGACTCTTGGACTACGAAGATACAAGATTGAAGACTTCGTCCCGTGTCCGGATGGGACTTTCCTTGGCGTGGAAGGCAAGCTTGGCGATACGGATATGTAGATCTCCTCCCATTGTAACCGACTCTATGTAACCCTAGCCCTCTCCGGTGTCTATATAAACCGGAGGGTTTTAGTCCATAGGATGAACAACAATCATACCATAGGCTAGCTTCTAGGGTTTAGCCTCTCTGATCTCGTTGTAGATCTACTCTTGTATTACCCATATCATCAATATTAATCAAGCAGGAGTAGGGTTTTACCTCCATCGAGAGGGCCCGAACCTGGGTAAAAACATTGTGTCCCTTTTCTCCTGTTACCATCCGCCTAGACGCACAGTGCGGGACCCCCTACCCGAGATCCGCCGGTTTTGACACCGACAACCACCTTCAGCTTGCGCCGCTCCTCCAACAACCGAAGACCCTCGGCCTCAAGACGCGAATCAACACTCGCGAGCTCTCCACCAAGCCAGCTCATCACGCTCATCGCCTCCTGGAAGAGCTCATGGCAAACCACGCTCCGCTCGTGCTCGAGCCCGAATGCCCGGCCTTCTTCGCCTTCTGCCTCGGGGGCTGCAGGCGGGGCGCCGCGCGGTGCGCCATCCCTCGGCAGGAGGCTAGGGGCTGGTGCCACACCTGACATCAGCTCATCTTTGCGAGAAGCCCGAGCCTGCTGGGGCTCGTTGCTCGAGGAGGAGCCAAGGATCGAAGCCAGCAAGTTACCGCCGAAGGTCAACGGGGGAGTCTTGGGCACGCCAGCCAAGCTCCACTCCAGGCCAACAGGAAGGGGAGACGAGGCCGCAGGATCAGCACGCCAGTAAGGCATGGATGCCCCTCCAACCAGTTCTGCCCCAGGGGCAGGACTCGGGGCGCTCGAGGCTGGCGGTACAGTTGAGGAAGAAGGAGGCCGTTTCCCGGGGGACCCAGCTGCCTCAGAGGAAGAAGCCCTGAAAGACTAGCATAAGGAGAAAACAGAAGCATACGGAAAGCCACAACTGCGCGACACTTACACATCAATGGTGAAGTACTTCCTCCGCTTCAGCGGTCCGAAGATGTTGCTGCCGCTGGGGGATCCTTTCCTCTTGCGGAGTGATATGTCTCGAACGTATCTATATTTTTTATTGCTCCATGCTATATTATCTACTATTTTAGACAATATTGGGCTTTATTATCCACTTTTATATTATTTTTGGGACTAACCTATTAACCGGAGGCCCAACCCAGATTTCCTATTTTTTTTGCCTATTTCAGTGTTTCGAAGAAAAGGAATATCAAACGGAGTCGAAACGGAACGAAATCAACTAGAGAAGTTATTTTTGGAAGGAAAGCTACCAGATGGACTTGGACCCCACGTTAGGAGAGAAGGGAGGTGCTCACGAGGGTGGGGGCGCCCCCCAGGGCGCTCCCCCTGCCTTGTGGGGCCCCCGAAGCTCCACCGACGTACTTCCTGCACCCATATATACTCACGTACCCTAAAACTTCCAGAACGGAGATTAGATCGGGAGTTCCGCCGCCGCAAGCCTCTGTAGCCACCAAAAACCTCTCGGGACCCTGTTTCGGCACCCTGCCGGATGGGGGGAACCCTCACCGGGGGCCATCTTCATCATCCCGGCGCTCTCCATGACGAGGAGGGAGTAGTTCACCCTCGGGGCTGAGGGTATGTACCAGTAGCTATGTGTTTGATCTCTCTCTCTCTCTCTCTCTCTCTCGTGTTCTTGATTGGCACGATCTTGATGTATCACGAGCTTTGCTATTATAGTTGGATCTTATGTTTCTTCTCCCCCTCTACTCTCTTGTAATGGATTGGGTTTTCCCTTTGAAGTTATCTTATCGGATTGAGTCTTTAATGATTTGAGAACACTTGATGTATGTCTTGCCGTGCGTATCTGTGGTGACAATGGGATATCACGTGATTCACTTGATGTATGTTTTGGTGATCAACTTGCGGGTTCCGCCCATGAACCTATGCATAGGGGTTGGCACACATTTTCGCCTTGATTCTCTGGTAGAAACTTTGGGGCACTCTTTGAGGTTCAAAATGAATCTGAGATTGTGTGACGCATATCGTATAAGCATACCCACGGATACTTGATGTGACATTGGAGTATATAGGTGACATTAGGGTTTTGGTTGATTTGTGTCTTAAGGTGTTATTCTAGTACGAACTCTAGGGCTGTTTGTGACACTTATAGGAATAGCCCAACACATTGATTGGAAAGAATAACTTTGAGGTGGTTTCGTACCCTACCATAATCTCTTCGTTTGTTCTCCGCTATTAGTGACTTTGGAGTGACGCTTTGTTGCATGTTGAGGGATAGTTATACGATCCAACTATGTTATTATTGTTGAGAGAACTTGCACTAGTGAAAGTATGAACCCTAGGCCTTGTTTCAACTCATTGCAATACTGTTTAGCTCACTTTTACCATTAGTTACCTTGCTATTTTTATATTTTCAGTTTACAGAAACTCATATCTACCATCCATATTGCACTTGCATCACCATCTCTTCGCCGAACTAGTGCACCTATACAATTTACCATTGTATTGGGTATGTTGGGGACACAAGAGATTCTTTGTTATTTGGTTGCAGGGTTGCTTGAGAGAGACCATCTTCATCCTATGCCTCCCACGGATTGATAAACCTTAGTTCATCCACTTGAGGGAAATTTGCTACGGTCCTACAAACCTCTGCACTTGGAGGCCCAACAACGTCTACAAGAAGAATGTTGTGTAGTAGACATCAAGCTCTTTTCTGGCGCCTTTGCCGGGGAGGCTAGGTAAGCGGCACTCACACCCCGTCAACTAAGCGGTTTCTGGCGCCGTTGCCAGGGAGGTTAGTGCTTGAAGGTATATCTTTAGATCTTGCAATCGAATCTTTTTGTTTCTTGTTTTAGCACTAGTTAGTTTATAAAAGAAAACTACAAAAATATGGAATTGAGTTTGTCTCATACGCTTCGGCTTTTTAATATCTTTCGTGAGTATGATGGAAAGGAGAATTGTGCCAAGGTGTTATAAGAAGAATGCATTAAATTGTTTGGCACTAAATCTTTGAATGATGAGCATGATTGCAATGTTTTTAGTATGAACTCCTTGAATATCCATAGTACTAATGATGATTGCACTAGTTATGATGAAAATGCCTCCTATAAACATGTCAATTTTTGTGGAGTGCATTGGGTTTGTAAGTACACACCAAATAGGGAAGATAGATATTGCAAGAGGCATAAGTACTTAGAAACCAAATTGTTGCAAGAAGAGCTAGATGAATGTGCTGAAAATTTATTTTTTTCTTAGCCCTACTTGTGAACTTTGCAATGAACGTGATCATTTTAGTACCCAATGCAAATTGTTTCATGATCGTATCATGTCCAAAAATTGTGATGACTTGATTTCCCTTGCACATCATAATGAACTTAGTTTGCTCTTGGGTTATGAAGAAATTAAGCGTATAACTAAGGATATTCCAAAATTTGTCCTTGATAAAGTTCTTCATTTTGATCTAGAGAAAATTTATATGTATTGTGCAGTGAACTGTATTGAAAATCCTTATATTGCCAATTACATAAGGAAAAGAAAACAAATAGAAGATGAAGAGAATGCTAATGAAAGGGAAGAGACTACCCAATATCCTTCTATTATTTCTTATGATGAATCAGGTAACGAGGAGGAGCCCTCTATTCAACCAATCTCATTAATAAGGAGCTCCAAAAAGGGGATTGAACCCACACATGATGTGGAGAATAAGAAGAAGAAGCGAAAAAGGAAGAGAGGTAAAAAGGTATCTCTCCCAAATAAAGTTTCTCCTATTATTGTTGTACCTCATGAAAATGAAGATGATACACTTGATGATGATCTCGTTATGCCTATTGCTTGTTGTGATGATTATGATTGGGAAAATAATGATATTTCTTATGATATTGAAAATCTTTTTGGCACTTGCTTGGAAGAATATGATAATAATGTTTGCTATACTATTGGTTCTATCCATACTATTAATGATGAGAGTGATTATACTTATGATATGAAAAGTCCCAAGCTTGGGGATGCTATGTTTAATAATGGTGATACTTTTAGCCTCCCAAGTTTTCATATGCAAAGTTGTTATGATGATAGCATGCCTTCTACCTATGATGATAATATTTATGAAAGTGTATTTGGAGAGGTCATGACTTTATTTAGTGATGTATCCACTATTTCGGAAGAGGTTTCAATCGATTATGATGAGAACAAAGTTGCTACTTATGATGATTATTGTGATAAAACTTATGCTATGAAGAGTAGTGATGATTATATTTATAAAGCTTGTCATGATTATGAGTACCCTTTCTCTGAACATTACTCTTTTAATGTGGAAACAATTTATAGTATTCAAGTCTCTTATGATACTCCCACTATTCCGAATGAAAAGAATTTTGCTTATGTGGAGAGTAATAAAATTTCTATGCTTGTAGATCAGAAAAGAATGCTTTAGGTGCTGGTTATATTGTTGAATTCATTCATGATGCTACTGAAAATTATTATGAGGGAGTAATATATGCTTCTACTTATTGCAATAATATCAAGTTTCCTCTCTATGTGCTTAAAGTTTTGAAGTTATGTTTGTTTTACCTTCCTATGCAAGTTGATTATTGTTCCCATAGGTTGTTTTCTCACAAAATCCCTATGCATAGGAAGTGGGTTAGACTTAAATGTGCTAGTCATATTCTTCATGATGCTCTCTTTATGTTTCAATTCTTATCTTTTATGTGAGCATCATTGAAATCATCATGCCTATCTAGGGGCGTTAAACGATAGCGCTTGTTGGGAGGCAACCCAATTTTATTTTAGTTTCTTTCTTTTTGGTTCTGTTTAGGAATAAATAATCCATCTAGCTTCTGTTTAGATGTGGTTTTGTGTTTTAATTAGTGTTTGTGCCAAGTAGAACCTTTGGGAAGACTTGGGTGAAGCCTTTATGATCATGCTGTAAAAAATCAAAAACTTTAGCGCTCACGAGATTAGCTAGAACTTTTTACTGGAGAGTGATATTTAGTTGATTATTTTTGAAGATGGTTACTAGAAAAATTCCTCAGGTCCACCAATTTATTTTAGAATTTTTGGTGTTCCATAAGTATACGTTTGATACAGATTACTACAGACTGTTCTGTTTTTGACAGATTCTGTTTTCATTGTGTTGTTTGCTTATTTTGATGAATCTATGGCTAGTAAAATAGTTTATAAACCATAGAGAAGTTGTAATAAAGTAGTTTTAACACCAATATAAATAGATAATGAGTTCATTACAGTACCTTGAAGTGGTGTTTTGTTTTCTTTCGCTAACGGAGCTTACGAGTTTTCTGTTGAGTTTTGTGTTGTGAAGTTTTCATGTTTTGGGTAAAGATTCGATGGACTATGGAATAAGGAGTGGAAAGAGCCCAAGCTTGGGGATTACCAAGGCACACCAAGGTAATATTCAAGTAGAACCAAGCTTCTAAGCTTGGGGATTCCCCGGAAGGCATCCCCTCTTTCGTCTTCGTTCATCGGTAAGTTTACTTGGAGCAATATTTTTATTCACCACATGATATGTGTTTTGCTTGGAGCGTCATTTTATTTTCTTTAGCTTTTCTTGCTGTTTGAATAAAGTACCAAGATCTGAAATTATTAAATGGGAGAGTCTCCACATAGTTGCATAATTATTCGACTACTCATTGATCTTCACTTATATCTTTCGGAGTAGTTTGTTGTTTGCTCTAGTGCTTCACTTATATCTTTTAGAGCATGGTGTTAGTTTTATTTTGAAGAAATAGATGAACTCTCATGCTTCACTTAGATTATTTTGAGAGTGTTAAATAGCATGGTAATTTGATTAAATAATCCTAATATGCTAAGCATCAAAGATTTGTAAGAATTCTTATGAGTGTGTTGAATGCTAAGAGAAGTTTGATGCTTGATGATTGTTTTGAGATATGGAGGTGATAATATCAAAGTCGTGCTAGTTGAGTAGTTGTAAATTTGAGAAATGCTTGTGCTGAAGTTTGCAAGTCCCGTAGCATGCACGTATGGTAAATGTTATGTAACAAATTTGAAACATGAGGTGTTATTTGATTGTCCTCCTTATGAGTGGCGGTCGGGGACGAGCGATGGTATTTTCCTACCAATCTATCCCCCTAGGAGCATGCGCGTAGTGCTTTAGTTTTTGATGGCTTGTAGATTTTTGCAATAAGTGTGTGAGTTCTTTATGACTAATGTTGAGTCCATGGATTATACGCACTCTCACCCTTCCATCATTGCTAGCCTCTTCAGTACCGTGCATTGCCCTTTCTCACATTGAGAGTTGGTGCAAACTTCGCCAGTGCATCCAAACCCCGTGATATGATACTCTCTTTCACACATAAACCTCCTTATATCTTCCTCAAAACAGCCACCATACCTACCTATTATGGCATTTCCATAGCCATTCCGAGATATATTGCCATGCAACTTCCATCATCATATACATGACACATTCATCATCATCATATTGCTTAGCATGATCATGTAGTTGACATAGTATTCGTGGCAAAGCCACCGTTCATAATTTTCTTTCATACATGTCACTCTTGATTCAGTGCATATCCCGGTATACCGCCAGAGGCATTCATATAGAGTCATACCTTGTTCTAGTATCGAGTTGCAATCATTGAGTTGTAAATAAATAAGAGTGTGATGATCATCATTCAATAGAGCATTGTCCCAAAAAAGGCCAAAAAAAGGCCCAAAAAATATAAATAAATAAAAAGGGGGAATGCTACTATCCTTTTTTAGACACTTGTGCTTCAAAGTAGCAACATAATCTTCATTATAGAGAGTCTCTTGTTTTGTCACTTTCATATACTAGTGGGATTTTTCCATTATAGAACTTGGCTTGTATATTCCAACGACGGGCTTCCTCATATGCCCTAGGTCTTCGTGAGCAAGCAAGTTGGATGCACACCCACTTAGTTTGTTTGTTGAGCTTTCATACATTTATAGCTCTAGTGCATCCGTTGCATGGCAATCCCTACTCCTTGCATTAACATCAATCTATGGGCATCTCCATAGCTCATTGATTAGCCTCGTTGATGTGAGACTTTCTCCTTTTTGTCTTCTCCACATAACCCCCATCATCATATTCTATTCCACCCATAGTGCTATATCCATGGCTCGTGCTCATGTATTGCGTGAAGGTTTATAAGTTTGAGATTACTAAAGTATGACACAATTGCTTGGCTTGTCATCAGGGTTGTGCATGATGAGAGCATTCCTGTGTGACGGAAATGGAGCATGACTAAACTATATGATTTTGTAGGTATGAACTTTCTTTGGCCATGTTATTTTGAGAAGACATAATTGCTTAGTTGGTATGCTTGAAGTATTATTACTTTTATGTCAATATGAACTTTTATCTTGAATCTTTCGGATCTGAATATTCACATCACAATTAAGAAGAATTACATTGAAATTATGCCAACTACTATTCCACATCAAAATTTATCTTTTTTATCATTTACCTACTCGAGGACGAGTGGGAATTAAGCTTGGGGATGCTTGATACGTCTCCAACGTATCTATAATTTTTGATTGCTCCATGCTATATTATCTACTGTTTTAGACAATATTGGGCTTTATTATCCACTTTTATATTATTTTTGGGACTAACCTATTAACTGGAGGCCCAGCCTAGATTTGCTATTTTTTTGCCTATTTCAGTGTTTCGAAGAAAAGGAGTATCAAACGGAGTCGAAACGGAACGAAATCAACTGCAGAAGTAATTTTTGGAAGGAAAGCTACCGGATGGACTTGGACCCCATGTCAGAAGAGAAGGGAGGTGCTCACGAGGGTGGGGGCGCCCCCCCTAGGGCGTGCCCCCTGCCTCGTGGGCCCCCCGAAGCTCCACCGACGTACTTCCTGCACCCATATATACTCATGTACCCTAAAACTTCCAGAACGGAGATTGGATCGGGAGTTCCGCCGCCGCAAGCCTTTGTAGCCAACAAAAACCTCTCGGGGCCCTGTTCCGGCACCCTGCCGAAGGGGGGAACCCTCACCGGTGGCCATCTTCATCATCCCGGCTCTCTCCATGACGAGGAGGGAGTAGTTCACCCTCGGGGCTGAGGGTATGTGTCGGTGTCAAAACCGGCGGATCTCGGGTAGGGGGTCCCGAACTGTGCGTCTAGGCGGATGGTAACAGGAGACGAGGGACACAATGTTTTTACTCAGGTTTGGGCCCTCTCGATGGAGGTAAAACCCTACTCCTGCTTGATTGATCTTGATGATATGAGTATTACAAGAGTTGATCTACCACGAGATCGAAGAGGCTAAACCCTAGAAGCTAGCCTATGGTATGATTGTTGTTCTTGGTCCTATGGACTAAACCCTCCGGTTCATATAGACACCGGAGGGGCCTAGGGTTACGCAGAGTCGGTTACAAGGAAGGAGATCTATATATCCGTATTGCCAAGCTTGCCTTCCACGCCAAGGAGAGTCCCATCCGGACACGGGACGAAGTTTTCAATCTTGTATCTTCATAGTCCGACAGTCCGGCCAAAGGATATAGTTCGGCTATCCGGATACCCCCTAATCCAAGACTCCCTCAGTAGCCCCTAAACCAGGCTTCAATGACGATGAGTCCGGCGCGCAGATTGTCTTCGGCATTGCAAGGCGGGTCCTTTTTCAAACTCCGTGTACCTATTAAATAGTGTCCGGCTTCTTGTAAATGTTACGTTTCTTGGCTTCTGCGTCCAATAATGGCAATCTTCCACGTGTCAAGCGAATGTGAGGAGCCAGGGTGTTTTTACATTTACCACCCTAGATATGTGAATGAACTGTCTATTAAAGAGACGAGGATCCTCAGATCCAAACCACACCATCCTCCCTCAGCGAGCATTCATCGGAGCGCACTCGAAAAAATCCATCCCAACATGGCCGGCCAGCGCAGCTCCTCCTCTCGCCCCCGCAGCCCCAAGCCCAGAGATTGGGAGAAGTGTTCTGTCCCGCACGGACAATTAGTGAAGCTATATACCCAGGGAGTCCTCCCTCCAGCGCATATGGTCCCGGTTCGAGCCGGGCTCGCCACCTATAATGGCGGGGAGCAATCGGAGAGCTTTCCCAACCCCTCTAAGGGAGAGCGGGTATGCCTTGTCCCTTATTTGTTAAGGGGACTCGGATTTCCAATCCATCCATTCCTTCGAGGGCTCCTGGAGTTCTATGGCCTCCAGTTGCGCAACCTCACCCCTGTTGGGGAACGTAGCAGAAATTTAAAATTTTCCTACGTGTCACCAAGATCTATCTATGGAGAAACCAGCAACGAGGGGAAAGAGAGTGCATCTACATACCCTTGTAGATCGCTAAGCGGAAGCGTTCAAGTGAACGGGGTTGATGGAGTCGTACTCGTCGTGATCCAAATCACCGATGACCAAGTGCCGAACGGACGGCACCTCCGCGTTCAACACACGTACAGCCCGGTGACGTCTCCCATGCCTTGATCCAGCAAGGGGAGAGGGAGAGGTTGAGGAAGACTCCATCCAGCAGCAGCACAACGGCGTGGTGGTGGTGGAGGAGCGAGGTAATCTTGCAGGGCTTCGCCAAGCACCGCGGGAGAGGAGGAAGGAGAGATGCAGGGCTGCGCCATGGAGAGATCGGAACTCTTGTCTTGGCAGCCCCAAAACCCTCAAGTATATATAAGGGAGAGGGAAGGGGGTGCGCCCCCTTTAGGGTTTCCACCCCAAGGGGTGCGGCTGCCCCAAACCCATCTAGGGTGGCGGCCAAGGGGGTGGAGAGGGGAAACTTGCCCCCCAAGCTAGGTGGGGCGCCCCCTCCCCAAACCCTAGGCGCCTTGGGCCCTTGTGGGGGGCGCACTAGCCCACCTGGGGCTGGTCCCCTCCCACATGTGGCCCATGCAGCCCTCCGGGGCCGGTGGTCCCACTTGGTGGACCCCCGGGACCCTCCTGGTGGTCCCGGTACGTTACCGATAAAACCCGAAACTCTTTCGGTGACCAAAACAGGACTTCCCATATATAAATCTTTACCTCCGGACCCTTCCGGAACTCCTCGTGACGTCCAGGATCTCATCCGGGACTCCGAACAACATTCGGTAACCACATACAAACTTCCTTTATAACCCTAGCGTCATCGAACCTTAAGTGTGTAGACCCTACGGGTTCGGGAGACACGCAAACATGACCGAGACGTTCTCCGGTCAATAGCCAACAGCGGGATCTGGATACCCATGTTGGCTCCCACATGTTCCACGATGATCTCATCGGATGAACCACGATGTCAAGGACTTAATCAATCACGTATACAATTCCCTTTGTCTATCGGTATGATACTTGCCCGGGATTCGATCATCGGTATCCCGATACCTTGTTCAATCTCGTTACTGGCAAGTCTCTTTTACTCGTTCCGCAACACATCATCCCGTGATCAACTCCTTGATCACATTGTGCACATTATGATGATGTCCTATCGAGTGGGCCCAGAGATACCTCTCCGTCACACGGAGTGACAAATCCCAGTCTCGATTCGTGCCAACCCAACAGACACTTTCAGAGATACCTGTAGTGTACCTTTATAGCCACCCAGTTACGTTGTGACGTTTGGCACACCCAAAGTATTCCTACGGTATCCGGGAGTTGCACAATCTCATGGTCTAAGGAAATGATACTTGACATTAGAAAAGCTTTAGCATATGAACTACACGATCTTGTGCTATGCTTAGGATTGGGTCTTGTCCATCACATCATTCTTCTAATGATGTGATCCCGTTATCAATGACATCCAATGTCCATGGTCAGGAAACCGTAACCATCTATTGATCAACGAGCTAGTCAACTAGAGGCTTACTAGGGACATGGTGTTGTCTATGTATCCACACATGTATCTGAGTTTCCTATCAATACAATTCTAGCATGGATAATAAACGATTTATCATAAACAAGGAAATATAATAATAACCTATTTATTATTGCCTCTAGGGCATATTTCCAACAGTCTCCCACTTGCACTAGAGTCAATAATCTAGTTCACGTCGCTATGTGATTAACATTCACAGGTCACATCGCCATGTGACCAACATCCAAAGAGTTTACTAGAGTCAATAATCTAGTTCACATCACTATGTGATTAACACTCAATGAGTTCTTGGTTTGATCATGTTATGTCTGTGAGAGAGGTTTTAGTCAACGCGTCTGCAACATTCAGATCCGTATGTACTTTGCAAATCTGTATGTCATCTTGTAGATGTCGCTACTACGCTATATTTCAAACAACTGTTCTACTATACGAATCCGGTTTACTCTACTCAGAGCTATCCGGATAGGTGTTAAGCTTGCATCGATGTAACTCTTTACGCCGAATTCTTTATCACCTCCATAATTGAGAAAATTCCTTAGTCCACTAGTTACTAAGGATAACCTTGACCGTTGTCCTGTGATCCATTTCTAGATCACACTTGTACCCCTTGACTGACTCATGGTTTGGCACACTTCAGGTGCGGTACACAACATAGCATACTTCAGAGCCTACGACTAAACCATAGGGGACGACCTTCGTCCTTTCTCTTTATTCTGCCGTGGTCATGTCTTGAGTCTTGCTCAATACTCACACCTTGTAACACAGCCGAGAACTCCTTCTTTGCTGATCTATTTTGAACTCCTTCAAAATCTTGTCATGGTATGTGTTCGTTTGAAAGTACTATTAAGCGATTTTGATCTATCCTTATAGATCTTGATGCTCAATGTTCAAGTAGCTTAATCCAGGTTTTCCATTGAAAAACACTTTTCAAATAACCCTATATGCTTTCCAGAAATTCTACATCATTTTTGATCAACAATATGTCAACAACATATACTCATCAGAAATTCTATAGTGCTCCCACTCACTTCTTTGGAAATACAAGTTTCTCATAAACTTTGTATAAACGCAAAAAATATTTGATCATCTCATCAAAGTGTACATTCCAACTCCGAGATGCTTACTCCAGTCCTTAGAAGGATTGTTGGGGCTATGCATACTTGTTAGCATCTTTCAGGATTGACAAAAATCTTCTGGTTGTATCACATACAACCTTTCCTCAAGAAAATCATCGAGGAAACAATTTTTTGACATCCTATCTGCACAATTTCATAAATAATGCAGTAATCGCTAACATAATTCCAATAGACTCTTAGCATCGCTACGAGTGAGAAAGTCTCATCGCAGTCAACTCCTTGAACTTGTCGGAAAACATCTTAATGACAAGTCGAGCTTTCTTAATGGTGACATTTACCATCATTGTCCGTCTTCCTTTTAAAATCCATCTGTACTCAACAGCCTTACGACCATCGAGCCGTTCTACCAAAGTCTACACTTTGTTTTCATACATGGATCCTCTCTCGGATTTTATGGCCTCGAGCCATTCATCGGAATCCGGGCCCACCATCGCTTCTCCATAGCTCGTAGGTTCATTGTTGTCTAGCAACATGACGTCCAAGACAGGATTACGTGCCACTTTGAAACAGCACGCATCCTTTTCGTCCTACGAGGTTTGGTAGTAACTTGATCCGAAGTCTCATGATCACTATCATAAGCTTCCACTTCAATTGGTGTAGGTGCCATAGGAACAACTTCCTGTGCCCTGCTACATACTAGTTGAAGTGATGGTTCAACAACCTCATCAAGTCTCCACCATCCTCCCACTCAATTCTTTCGAGACAAATTTTTCCTCGAGAAAGGACCCGATTTGAGAAACAATCCCTATTGCTTTCGAATCTGAGACAGGAGGTATACCCAACTGTTTTGGGTATCCTATGAAGATGCATTTATCCGCTTTGGGTTCGAGCTTATCAGCCTAAAACTTTTTCACATAAGCGTCGCAGCCCCAAACTTATAAGAAATGATAGCTTAGGTTTCTCTAAATCATAGTTCATACGGTGTCATCTCATCGGAATTACGTGGTGCCCTATTTAAAGTGAGTGCGGTTGTCTCCAATGCCTAACCCATGAACGATAGTGGTAATTCGATAAGAGACGTCATCATATCCAATAGTTATGATGTTCGGACACACCATCAGTCTATGGTGTTCCAGGCGGTATTGGTTGTGAAACAATCTCCACAATGTCTTAATTGTATGCCAAATTCGTAACTCAGACATTCATCTCTATGATCATATCATAGATATTTTATCCTCTTGTCACGACGATCTTCAACTTCATTCTGAAATTACTTGAACCATTCAATAATTCAGACTTGTGTTTCATCAAGTAAATATACTCAGTATCTACTCAAATCATCTATGAAGTAAGAGCATAACGATATCCACTGCGTGCCTTAGCACTCATTGGACTGCACACATCAAAATGTGTTACTTCCAACAAGTTGCTTTCTTGTTCCATTTTACTGAAACCGAAGCTTTCAGTCATCTTGCCCATGTGGTATGATTTGCATATCTCAAGTGATTCAAAATCAAGTGAGTCCAAACGGTCCATCTGCATGGAGTTTCTTCATGCATATATACCAATAGACATGGTTCACATTACTCAACCCTTTTCAAAAATGAGTGAGTCCAAAGATCCATCAACATGGTGCTTCTTCGTGCGTTTTATACCAATATGACTTACATGGCAGTGTCACAAGTAGGTGGTACTATCATTACTATATTATATCTTTTGGCATGAACATGTGTATCACTATGATCGAGATTCAATAAACCATTCATTTTAGGTGCAAGACCATTGAAGGTATTATTCAAATAAATAGAGTAACCATTATTCTCCTTAAATGAATAACCGTATTGCGATAGACATAATCCAATCATGTCTATGCTCAACGCAAACACCAAATAACAATTGTTTAGGTTTAACACCAATCACGATGGTAGAGGGAGCATGCGATGCTTGATCATATCAACCTTGGAAGCACTTCCAACACATCTCGTCAGCTCACCTTTAGCTAGTCTCTGTTTATTCCGTAGCTTTTATTTCGAGTTACTAACACTTAGCAACCGAACCGGTATCTAATACCCTGATGCTACTAGGAGTACTAGTAAAGTACACATTCACATAATGTATATCCAATATACCTATATCGACAACCTTCTCATCTACCAAGTATCTAGGGTAATTCTGCTCTTGTGGCTGTTCCCCTTATTACAGAAGCACTCAGTCTCGGGTTTGGGTTCAACCTTGGGTTTCTCCACTAGAGCAGCAGCTGATTTGCCGTTTCATGAAGTATCCCTTCTTGCCCTTGCCCTTCTTGAAACTAGTGGTTTCACTAACCATCAACAATTGATGCTCCTTCTTGATTTCTACTTTCGCGGTGTCAAACATTGCAAATATTTCAAGGATCATCATATCTATCCCTGATATGTTATAGTTCATTACGAAGCTCTGGCAGCTTGGTGGCAATGACTTTGGTGAAACATCACTATCTTATCTGGAAGATCAACTCCCACTCGATTCAAGTGATTGTTGTACTCAGACAATCTGAGCACAAGCTCAACGATTCAGCTCTTCTCCCTTAGTTTGCAGGCCAAGAAAATCGTCGGAGGTCTTATACCTCTTGACGTGGGCACGAGCCTGAAATCCCAATTTCAGCCCTCGAAACATCTCATATGTTCCGTGACATTTCAAAATGTCTTCGGTGCCTCAATTCTAAACCATTTATCATTACCGAACTATCATGTAGTCATCAAAACGTGTATGTCAAATGTTCGCAACATCCACATACCACGTTCGAGGTCTAGCACACCGAGCGGTGCATTAAGGACACAAGCCTTCTACTGTCCGCATAATTTCTACTATCAACTTTCAACTATATTTTCTCTAGGAACATATCTAAAACAGTAGAACTGAAGCGCGAGCTAACGACATAATTTGCAAAGATCTTTTGACTATGTTCAGGATAATTAAGTTCATCTTATGAACTGCCACTCAGATAGACATCCCTCTAGTCATCCAAGTGATTACATGATCCGAGTCAACTAGGCCGTGTCCGATCATCACGTGAGACCGACTAGTCAACGTTGGTGAACATCTTCATGTTGATCGTATCTACCATACGACTCATGCTCGACCTTTCGGTCTTCTGTGTTCCGAGGCCATGTCTGTACATGCTAGGCTCGTCAAGTCAACCTAAGTGTTTGCATGTGTTCCGAGGCCATGTCTGTACATGCTAGGCTCGTCAACACCCGTTGTATTCGAACGTAAGAATCTATCACACCCGATCATCACGTGGTGCTTCGAAACGACGAACTTTCGCAACGGTGCACAGTTAGGGGGAACACTTTCTTGAAATTTTAATGAGGGATCATCTTATTTACTACCGTCGTTCTAAGCAAATAAGATGCAAAAACATGATAAACATCACATGCAATCAAATAGTGACATGATATGGCCATCATCACTTTGCTCCTTTCGATCTTCATCTTCGGGGCTCCATGATCATCATCGTCACCGGCATGACACCATGATCTTCATCATCATGATCTCCATGAAGTTGTCTCGTCAACTATTACTTCTACTACTATGGCTAATGGTTAGCAATAAAGTAAAGTAATTACATGACGTTTATGTTGACACGCAGGTCATAAATAAATTAAAGACAACTCCTATGGCTCCTGCCGGTTGTCATACTCATCGACATGCAAGTCGTGATTCCTATTACAAGAACATGATCATCTCATACATCACATCCTTTGGCCATATCACATCACATGGCATACCCTGCAAAAACAAGTTAGACGTCCTCTAATTGTTGTTTGCATGTTTTACGTGGCTGCTATGGGTTTCTAGCAAGAATGTTTCTTACCTACGCAAAACCACAACATGATATGTCAATTGCTATTTACCCTTCATAAGGACCCTTTTCATCGAATCTGATCCGACTAAAGTGGGAGAGACTGGCACCCGCTAGCCACCTTATGCAACTAGTGCATGTCAGTCGGTGGAACCTGTCTCACGTAAGTGTACGTGTAAGGTCGGTCCGGGCCGCTTCATCCCACAATGCCGCCGAATCAAGATTGACTAGTAACGGTAAGCATATTGAACAAAATCAACGCCCACAACTACTTTGTGTTCTACTCGTGCAAAGAATCTACGCAATAGACCTAGCTCATGATGCCACTGTTGGGGAACGTAGCAGAAATTTAAAATTTTCCTACGTGTCACCAAGATCTATCTATGGAGAAACCAGCAACGAGGGGAAAGAGAGTGCATCTACATACCCTTGTAGATCGCTATGCGGAAGCGTTCAAGTGAACGGGGTTGATGGAGTCGTACTCGTCGTGATCCAAATCACCGATGACCAAGTGACGAATGGACGACACCTCTGCATTCAACACACGTACAACCCGGTGACGTCTCCCATGCCTTGATCCAGCAAGGGGAGAGGGAGAGGTTGAGGAAGACTCCATCCAGCAGCAGCACAACGGCGTGGTGGTGGTGGAGGAGCGAGGTAATCCTGCAGGGCTTCGCCAAGCACCGCGGGAGAGGAGGAAGGAGAGATGCAGGGCTGCGCCATGGAGAGATCGGAACTCTTGTCTTGGCAGCCCCAAAACCCTCAAGTATATATAGGGGAGAGGGAAGGGGGTGCTCCCCCTTTAGGGTTTCCACGCCAAGGGGTGCGGCTGCCCCAAACCCATCTAGGGTGGCGGCCAAGGGGGTGGAGAGGGGAAACTTGCCCCCCAAGCTAGGTGGGGCGCCCCCTCCCCAAACCGTAGGCGCCTTGGGACCTTGTGGGGGGGCGCACCAGCCCACCTGGGGCTGGTCCCCTCCCACATGTGGCCCATGCAGACCTCCGGGGCCGGTGGTCCCACTTGGTGGACCCCCGGGACCCTCCTGGTGGTCTCGGTACGTTACCGATAAAACCCAAAACTCTTTCGGTGACCAAAACAGGACTTCCCATATATAAATCTTTACCTCCGGACCATTCCGGAACTCCTCGTGACATCCAGGATCTCATCCAGGACTCCGAACAACATTCGGTAACCACATACAAACTTCCTTTATAACCCTAGCGTCATCAAACCTTAAGTGTGTAGACCCTACGGGTTCGGGAGACACGCAGACATGACCGAGACGTTCTCCGGTCAATAGCTAACAGCGGGATCTGGATACCCATGTTGGCTCCCACATGTTCCACGATGATCTCATCGGATGAACCACGATGTCAAGGACTTAATCAATCCCGTATACAATTCCCTTTGTCTATCGGTACGATACTTGCCCGAGATTCAATCGTCGGTATCCCGATACCTTGTTCAATCTCGTTACCGGCAAGTCTCTTTTACTCGTTCCGCAACACATCATCCCGTGATCAACTCCTTGATCACATTGTGCACATTATGATGATGTCCTACCGAGTGGGCCCAGAGATACCTCTCCGTCACACGGAGTGACAAATCCTAGTCTCGATTCGTGCCAACCCAACAGACACTTTCGGAGGTACTTGTAGTGTACCTTTATAGCCACCCAGTTACGTTGTGACGTTTGGCACACCCAAAGTATTCCTACGGTATCCGGGAGTTGCACAATCTCATGGTCTAAGGAAATGATACTTGACATTAGAAAAGCTTTAGCATATGAACTACACGATCTTGTGCTATGCTTAGGATTGGGTCTTGTCCATCACATCATTCTTCTAATGATGTGATCCCGTTATCAATGACATCCAATGTCCATGGTCAGGAAACCGTAACCATCTATTGATCAACGAGCTAGTCAACTAGAGGCTTACTAGGGACATGGTGTTGTCTATGTATCCACACATGTATCTGAGTTTCCTATCAATACAATTCTAGCATGGATAATAAACGATTTATCATAAACAAGGAAATATAATAATAACCTATTTATTATTGCCTCTAGGGCATATTTCCAACAACCCCTGCCTCCATACTGCACATCGCTGGTTACGTAGCCCTTTGCGAGATGTTTCTGGGCTGCGAAGCTCATTTCGCGCTGTGGAAGAAGTTGTTCTACCTTGTGCCCCGTACACAGAGGGGATCAATATATCAAGTGGGCGGAGCCGAAGTATGGCGCATCGCCGGGACTGGATACCTATCCGGTACCCCAAAGAAGACGTCCGAAGACTGGCCTTCAGAGTGGTTTTATACGAAGGATGTCCCCCTTCCGGATCCTATTCGGATCGGCCTTCCCGAGTTAGATAATGCTCCTTTGAAGAAGCGCCTGAGCTAGCGACCACAGAGCCCTCAGGAGGAAGATGATAGAGATGTTCTTTACCTGATGGGCCGGATAAAGTTGCTGGCCAAATCAGGACTGACCATAACCGAGGTTATGGAAATATGCATTATGCAGGGGGTGCAGCCACTTCGATATCGAAGCCACCCCATGTGGCACTTCAACAGGGAAGATGATGCCACTCGCTGCGGGCGCAAGGGACTGGACTCAATTGTTGCTCTAGGAAAAATTCTATCCGATCTGTATAAGGGGGAAGAAGAGGAGTTCCTCCGCATCAAGCCACGGGATGGATTCGCCATGAACAACCCTCGAAGCTGGGTGAGCTTCCGCTCTTTTTACTTCCATCCTTCCCTTGTTTTCGTGGTAAATATTTACCTTGCCGTTTCATCGCAGGAACTGCGTAAGGCGGTAGGGGAGATCAATAGCCCACCACCACAACCGGAGGATCCTGAACAGGCCCTCGACCCCGGCTTCAAAGAGGATCCAGACATATTCGTGGAGCTGATTGATAGGATTTTCTATCAGCTAAGCAGTGATGACGCCATGGTGGCCATTATAGCCGACTACCCTGGGCTACTCCTAGCCTCGCAGGTAAATGAGACCAGAGTCCCAACCTTTGAAAAGGATTTCCTTTTATGCACTTCACCTACCGTATACAAAGGGTGTTTTATAGTGAAGGCCCTCGGGACGTCATGCCGAGCCCGCGGCGACTCGCCAACAAGGGGATACAAAGCCGGACAGGCTAAAAAGGAAGGTGGTCCGAACGGAGACGCCGGCGCAGAGGTATGATGCAACACCTCACTCCGTGGTTGTCGTCTTTAAAAACATAATAAACCCCGTGTTTCCTAGAAGGAAGAACGCTCGCCGGACAATATCCGGAGAGGTTGCCGATGACGCCTCTACCAGTCGGGCTCCAGGGCTGGACACAGAGGCGGGAGCTAACACAAGGCACACGCCGGATGCTCCTTCTATAGAGGATGCGGATAAGATATCCGCTACGAATTCCGAAGTGGAGAGCTCCATGAATCACAGGCGTCGCCGAGCCGTACTCCGTGACGCTTGTTTCTCCCAAGAGGCGTTTAATGCATTCAACTCAGGAGATGCGTACATCCGTGCTGCTCAAAATGGTCTAGCCAGAGCCACGGACCAATATGTAAAGGATGTACGGGTAAGAAAATTTGATGAGTATATATATCAGTAGCCCCTGAGACTTGAAACAGTTGGCACAACTGATTTAAGGATCATTTATTGTGCAGGTTCTTACAGAGAAGAATACCCAATTATCTCAGGAGCTGGAAGAATGCAAAGCCCAGCTTCAGGCCGCACTTGCCACAGAAGAGGAGTCCAAGAAGACCCCCGCTGGTAACTACTGCGTTTATGCGATGAACGGCGGGTACCAGATGTTTGTGCGGCATGCCTGCGAGTCTAACAATAGATTTTGCAGATGACCCCGGAGTAAATCCGGAGGCCGTGCCAAGGGATGCGAAACATGCTGAACGACAGCTAAATTCTGGCGAGCGCGTGCTGTCACATGGCATTCAAGAGAAAAATAATCTCCGAGACGCTAATACCCAGGTGAGCGTGGAACTGAAAGATATTCGAGCCCAGCTTGCAGACTCCGTGAAGGAGAATAAGCGGCTTCGACGCGGCATTTTTAGTGAGTGCTTAAACGAACCCTTGAAAGAGTTCGGCGAAGAGGCCGGCTAACAGAGTTATGTCTGCAGGTATGCTGACGGGTCGTCCCGCGGAGGAGATGCCCGGGTCTACGGGTGATCTTCTACCCGAGCTCTCACAACTGCACGAACAAGTTCGGCAGGCGATGAAGGGTATTGCCCAGGCCTTGTGGCCATCCGTCTCCCTGCCAGCAGGCATTGGAGAGCTTGCGGAGAAGCTCAAGGGAGCGCGGCGAGACTTCTGATTATGGAAGATATCGGCCTGCCGTCAAGGTGCCAGGGAAGCCTGGGCCATGGTGAAGACGCGATATACCAAGGCCGACCCAAACCACATGGCCGAGGTCGGACCTGTGGGGCCCGATTGGAAAGAGATCCCCGTTAGCTTAGTGTATGGGCAAGTAGAATTAGCCGCAAAGTATTCCCAACAGGATTGTAGGCTACACAGCCTGTTGGATGGTATAGAAGAGGAATTTAGTTAGTCTAAGTGACTATGTAATTAAAGTGACATATATAATGCCTTCTAGCTGGATTTGTAAATCATTTGTCATGGCGGACCTTTTCGCTTCAACCTCGGGATGCGATAGTCCGGAGTGTATCCGTATACCCGCTCAGTTATATAAGAACCGGGGTATGAGTGGAAACCAGGCGTAGGGGTCATTAGTTCTTGAACAGACAAGTACCCAACTAGTTATGTTATATTACATGGGTAGTAAGAAACATCTTCCAGGGAGAATAGTTCCGTTAAGGGTTCCTTTCCATGGGTACGTGATAACCCACAAGTATAGGGGATCGCAACTTTCGGGGCGGACCGCGTCCCCCGCGAGCACCTATGGGGCCGGAGCCCCTTTCGTTGTCCGGTGAGGGGGGCGGAGGGAGCACAGAGAGCAGATCGAGGCGAGCACACGGGCGGTTTACCCAGGTTCGGGCCGCGATGGACGCGTAAAACCCTACTCCTGCTTGGTTGTATTGAACTGGGGAGCTCGGGAGCTTGGAGAGCTAGCTGCACCGAGCGTATGGCTGTCTGGATTCCCAACCTCCGAACCTCCCAACCCCTGGGTGTCCGAATGTCCGAACCCCTTTTACGTTGCACACGGGCCTCCTTTTATAGCGCAAAGGGGTCACCGACAGGTGTCAACGTAAGAGAAAGGGGTAAAAGTGTAAAAGGGGTGGTAGTTGTAACAGTGCGGGAACAGTGGCGCTACAGTGCGGCACAGTGTTATCATACCTACTTCTGACGGTAGGGGACAAGGGCATTAAATGCCCGTCACGGTCGCTCGGACAGCACCGAGGCGGACCGTTAGGTGCGCCACCGTTCGCCACGATGGCGGCTGCATGCCACCGCATGCCCCAGGCTGCGCGGTGCCCCGCCACGTGCCCTTGGGGCCCCGGAGCGACGCGTGGGCGGGCGAGCTGGAGCGCAGTCCTGAGGTGGCGATTTGCCGAGGCAAGTGGCTTGCCGCGGGGGTCGTCTTCCTATGCCTGATAGCGTGCCGGCTATCAGGCCTTGCCGGGGCGCATGGCGCGCCGTGGCGGGCTTCTCTTGTGGTGCCTGGGTTCGGCCTCCCCGACAAGCTCCTCTTGTCGGGGTCTCGATCTTCTGTCTCGTATACTTTGTTCTTGGATGGCCTTGCATGGGCTCAGTCGTCCCGGCAAGCTCCTCTTGCCGGGGTCTTGTCTTCTTGGCCCGGCAAGCTCCTCTTGCCGGGGGCCTTGCCTTCTTGGCCCGGCAAGCTCCTCTTGCCGGGGGCCTTGTCTTGAATGCTTGGTCTTCTCTTGGCGCTTCCTGGGCGGGCCTTGCCGCAGGGTGCTACAACTGCCCGTGCACAAGTCCGGGGTACTAAGGTACCCCTACTTTAGTACACCGACAGGAGCCCCCGGGCCTGGGCCACACACGGTGCCGAGCGTCGTTGGGCCAGGCCCTAACAGTGCACGGGCACGCATGGCCTTGGTCGCGCTGCTCCTTAACTCCGCACCCGTCGCTCCTTCCCCAGGCGGCGCGCGCTTATCGCGGCGTCGTGGGGGCGAAACGCCCGTTCCCTCTTTAAGTGGAGGGAGGTGCGGAGGCGCGGCTCGATAAATGAACGGGGGTGAGGCGCGGCTTTCGAGGCGTCCATTCCCCATAATCACGGGATGGGGAGAGGTCGTCCCACCCGTCGCCTCGGTTCTGCGCGCCCACCACGCGGTCCTCATGCACTCGGAGTCGCGGCGGCGGAGGCAGGGAGTCGGGCCGGCGCGGGTCGATGCAGTGGGTCGGCCCCAGTCGCCTGCCCTTCCTCCGCTTCTATTGGAGGAGCGAGGCGGCCGCGGTCCCACTCCGCCCCTTTATAAGGAGCGAAAGGGGGCGACGGAAATCCGCACTCCATCTCCTTCCTCCTTCTGCTTCTGGTTTCCTTCCCCCATCTATGATGGAGGGGGGGAACCCTGGTTCTTCTTCGGTTGCCGCGAGGGTGTCTGCTAGGCAACGCGCCCCTCCTCCCCTTGCGCCCGCGGCGGCGGAGCCGGTCGTCGGGGGAAGAGGGAGAGGGCGAGGTCGCGGACGAGGTCGTGGACGGGGCCGAGGCGCTCGGGGCGGACGGATCGGTGCGCCGTCCTTGCCTCCGCCAGCGGCTCCGTTCCTTCCCGCGGTCCATCTCGGGGACGACCCCCGTGAGTTCATTATCAGGCTGCGCCGGGCGCCTCGTCGCCACCTCCGGCTTCCCGCTCCATTCGCGAGCGCGTTGGAGGTGGAGCAGCCTGAGACGCTAAACCTGCGCATGAGGGGCTGCGGGATCAGTGGGACGCGAGTCCACGTCGAGTCCCGAGCCCCCGGCGAGGTGTGTCTAGGCCGCGGGTGGAAGACGTTCGCCCGGATCCACAGCTTGACGGAGGGGTTCACCCTCCACTTTAAGCTAGTGGGGGAGGACCTCCTCTCCGTCAAGGCCTTCTGGGGCTTCGGCATCCGGGCCCGGTGCTGCGAAGATAGCTCCTCCGACAGCGAAGGCTCCTCCTCGAGCGAGAGTGACGAGGAGGGGAGCGACAGCGACGACGAGGGGAGCAGTCGCCGGGATGACGGGTACGACTAGGCGTCGGCCGCAGCTCCGTGTGGCACCGGCGGCCCCATCGACCGCGCCGGGCTCCGTGAACTCCCCGGGGTCGTCTCCTTGGGCGATTGGCGTAGGGGGGCTGCTGAGGAGGACAGAGGGCGGACGTCGAAGGCCGCGAAGTCAGAGTACGGGCCGACTTCGACAGCTGGCTGACGCTTCGGTGCCTCGTGTTCCAGATGCGCCCCAGACGCCGTCATCACCCTTGCTCTCGGTGACGACCACCGGGGTCTTCTCTTCGGCCCGGCAAGCTCCTCTTGCCGGGGGCTTGGTCTCCTCGGGCGGCCGGAGTGGCGAGGCTGGGGAAGAGGAAGAGGCTGGCGGCAAGGCCGCTGCCTCATCTTCCAGCTCTGCCTCCGGCGCCTCCGTCTTCTTCAGCCTCCGGAGACCCCCGGGCGGAGCCCCCAGATCTTCTCTTGGTGCCTTCTGCCACCCGTAGCTCATCTAGGTGCCCCTTTCGCCCTCTTCGCCTACTTGCCCTACCTCCTGAGGAGAGAGACAAGAAAGGGATTACGGGCACCTTATCTCTTTTTAGCTTGTAAGCCTTCGGGCCTTAGTTGCGTTTAAGCCTTGTAATCCCTTCTTTTCATGTTTTTCATTCTCTCTGAACTGTACCTGAGTGGAATGTTTTTAATGAAAAGGGGATGTTTGCCGGATCATTTGTCTCGCGGGTGGAAACCGCGGCAAGGAACGAATCCTTTACATCGTTAAGATAGACAGTTTCTCGCCCGGCAACAGGCCCAGCCGCTCCCCCGCACTGCTCGACCTTTCTCACGCCCTTGGCGGAGGCGGGGAGCATGCGGGTTCCGGCCCCTCGCTTCCCTCCCCCTTGCTGCCGCGGCTGCTATCGAAACGGGCCCCAGGAACGCGCTCTGGGGCTTGCCGCTAAGAGAGCACGGTAGCTTTTCAGGAGGAAAGGAGGCTTTCAAATTCCACAGTCCATAAGAGAATGCATGATGAGGGATGCAAAAACTTATCTGAGGTTGCAGCCCCCGGCGACTCTGGCTCGCCGGGGCGTAGGCGTCCTTCTCCTCTTCCTTGTCCTTGAGCGGCCCGGCAAGGACATCCAATTCCTGCGAGCCAAAAGGGAAAGGACGGGAAAAAGACGCGGACTAGACCTCTAAGTTAGGGGTTAGCGACAGTTAGGAACTGACAACCCTAACCAAGGACGAGACTCTGACGCAGCATGCATGCTAAAATCTAGGGCGCCAGCGCTTCTTTATCTTCGGCCAGGGGCTTCGCCTGGCTTTGTACGAGGGCTTAAATGCAACATCGGCAAGGCCTGCACAAATCGGTGGTTGCCGGAGCGGATCACGGCAACCGCGCCTTATGGGCGAAACTTGCGAAGATGCTCTATGTTCCCAGGAGTTGCTCACTGGTAGGCCCTCTTCGGTCTTGAGGCGGACAGCGCCGGGCCTCGCGACTCGTCTCACCCGATAAGGGCCTTCCTGCTTCGGCGTCGACTTGTTATAATTCTTGGCCGACTGAACGTGCCTAAGAACAAGGTCGCCTAACAGGGCCACTTTATCTGATGCCAGGGGCTTCGCCTGGCTTTGTACAAGGGGTTACATGCAGCAGCGGCAAGGCCTGTACAAACCGATGGTTGCCGGAGTGGATCACGGCAACCGCGCCTTATGGGCGAAACTTGCGAAGATGCTCTATATTCCCAGGAGTTGCTCACTGGTAGGCCCTCTTCGGTCTTGAGGCGGACAGCGCCGGGCCTCGCGACTCGTTTCACCCGACAAGGGCCTTCCTGCTTCGGCGTCGACCTGTTATAGTTCTTGGCCGACTGAACGTGCCTAAGAACAGGGTCGCCTAACAGGGCAACTTTATCTGGTGCCAGGGGCTTCGCCTGGCTTTGTACAAGGGGTTACATGCAACAGCGGCAAGGCCTGTACAAACCGATGGTTGCCGGAGCGGGTCACGGCAACCGCGCCTTATGGGTGAAACTTGCGAAGATGCTCTATGTTCCAGGAGTTGCTCACTGGTACGCCTTCTTCGGTCTCGAGGCGGACAGCGCCAGGCCTCGTGACTTGTCTCACCCGATAAGGTCCTTCCCACTTTGGCGTCAACTTGTTGGAATTCTTGGCCGACTGAGTGCGCCGAAGAACAAGGTCGCCCTCTTCGAGACTCCTGGCCTTGACCTTGCGGCTATGGTAGCGACGCAAGGCTTGCTGGTATCGAGCAGCTCGTACCGCAGCCTGGAGACGTCCTTCCTCAAGGAGCAGCGCGTCATCTTGGCGCAGCCGCTCTTGCTCGAGCTCGTCATAAGCGAGCACCCGAGGAGATCCGTATACGAGTTCCGTGGGGATAACTGCTTCTGCTCCATAGACTAGAGCAAAGGGTGTCTGTCCGGTGGCTCGACTCGGTGTCGTTCTGATTGACCAAAGAGCCGCCGGCAGCTCCTCAATCCAATTTCTTCCGCACTTGTGCAGCCTGTCGAAGGTCCTGGTCTTGAGTCCGCGCAGCACTTCAGCGTTGGCCCTTTCTGCTTGACCGTTGCTCCTGGGGTGAGCAACCGAAGCGAAACAGACCTTGGCGCCGAGATCCTGGGCGTATTGCATGAAGGCGCGACTTGTGAATTGTGTCCCGTTGTCGGTGATGACCCTGTTGGGGATTCCGAAACGGTAGACGATCGACCGGAAGAACTTGACTGCTGACTGTGCGGTCACCTTCCTCACTGGCTCCACTTCTGGCCACTTCGTGAACTTGTCGATTGCAACGTACAAGTACTCGAAGCCCCCGACGGCTCGGGGAAAGGGGCCGAGGATGTCGAGCCCCCAGACCGAGAAGGGCCAGGATAAAGGGATTGTTTGGAGAGCTTGAGCTGGCTGATGAATCTGTTTTGCATGGAACTGGCACGCTTCACACTTGGTTACTAGTGCAGTTGCATCTTGGAGGGCTTCTTGCCAGAAGAACCCTTGCCGGAAGGCTTTCCCGACAAGTGCTCTTGCGCCAATGTGATGGCCGCATATGCCTCCGTGTATCTCTGCCAACAGCTTCTGCCCGTCTTCCCTGGAGATGCACTTCAACCTGACACCGTTGAGTCTCCTTCTGTACAGCTCGTTGTCCACGAACTGGTACATACTTGACTGCCTGGCGATCTTCTCCATCTCTTCTGGGTCGTCGGGAAGTTCTCCAGTTTGCAGAAAACGGACGATCTGCTGCGCCCATGCCGGAGCCCGAGGCTCGACGGCAAGGACTAAAGGCATGAAGGCCGCTGCGGGGACCCCGGCTTCTACGGCAAGAACCTCTGGTTCCGCCGGAGCCGGTGATCCCCCGGCAAGCTTGCCGGGGCAAAGCTTGTCGGGAACCCCCGCTTCAACTGGACAGATCCTCGGATCCGCAGGAGCGGACTGTTCCTCAGCGTTCAGACTGCTGATCCGCTTGCCGGAGCAAGGCTTATCGGGGACACCTGCTTCGACTGGACGGATCCTTGGATCCGCAGGAGCGGGCTGTCCCTCGGCGTTCAGACTGCTGATCTGCTCGCCGGAGCAAGGCTTACCGGGGACACCTGCTTCGACTGGACGGATCCTGGGATCCGCAGGAGCGGGCTGTCCCTCGGCGTTCTGGTTGTTGATCTTGGGGACCTTGGCGGCGGTCTCAGGAAGGTCCGCCTGCAAGTAGTCGCCGGAGACCAACTTCCTTTTCTTGGACTGCCCAACTGATGGTGTAACGGATGGTTGAGTCAGCTTGAGTAAGAAGGTCCCTGGTTCCACAGGTAACTTCAACGAAGCACACTTCGAAAGGCCGTCTGCTATCTCATTCTAAGCTCTCGGGACGTGCTCCATTTGCAGCCCTTCAAAGTGTCCTTCCAGCTTTCTCACTTCATCTACATAAGCTTCCATCAGAGGGCTCTGGTAGCTCTTGTTGACTTGCCGGACCACCAGTTGAGAATCTCCCCGCACAATCAGCTTTCTGATCCCAAGTTCGGCCGCAATCCTGAGGCCGGCGAGCAAGCCTTCATACTCAGCAGTATTGTTGGTTGCTTGCTCTCTTGGGAAGTGCATCTGGATAACATACTTGAGGTGCTCTCCGGTGGGCGCGATGAGTACCACGCCAGCACCGGCGCCTTGCAGCGAGAAGGCACCATCGAAGTACATTAACCACTCGCTTGTTGCTTCTTGTACGGGCGCGCTTGTTTCTTGGGCTTCTCCATCTGGCGTCGGGGTCCACTCAGCTACGAATTCTGCCAAAGCTCGGCTCTGTATGGTTGAAGTACTTTCAAACTTGAGTCCAAAGCTCGACAGCTCCAGTGCCCACTCGACGATCCTGCCTGTTGCCTCGGGATTGTGCAATATCCTCTTCAGCGGGAAGCGAGTGACTACTGTTATCTCATGTGCTTGGAAGTAATGGCGCAGCTTTCTCGAGGCCATGAGGAGGCCGAAAAGCAACTTCTGCACCCCAGAGTATCTTGATCTAGCCCCCTGCAAGAGGGAACTCACAAAATACACCGGGCGCTGCACCATCTTCTTCCGCGCTCCATGCTGTTCCTGCGCAGGGTGGTCCTTGTCGGGGCCAGAGCTTGCCGGAGCAGCCCCCCGCTTGTCGCTGGATTCGCTTGCAGGAGGTATAGGCTCCTCGTCGGCCTCCCTCTCCGCCACTAACGCAGCACTAACCACCTGGTTGGTTGCCGCTAGGTATAGCAACAACTTTTCCTGTGGTCTAGGTGCGACAAGTATTGGAGTGGAGGATAGGTACCTTTTCAAATCTTGCAGCGCTGCCTCCGCTTCTGGAGTCCACTGCATGGGGCCTGCCTTCTTCAAGATTTTAAAGAAGGGCAGGGCGCGTTCTGCAGACCTTGAAATGAACCGACTGAGGGCGGCCACACAACCTGCAAGCTTTCTGACGTCCTTGACGCGCTCTGGGGCTTCGATCTGCTCGATGGCTTTGATCTTGTCGGGATTAGCTTCAATCCCCCTCTGTGACACAAAGAACCCGAGAAGCTTGCCGGAGGGGACTCCGAAAACGCACTTCCCGGGGTTCAGCTTGAGCTGTATCTTGCGCAGGTTCTGAAATGTCTCTTCCAGATCTTGGACCAGGGTTTCCTTGCTCCTGCTCTTCACCATGATGTCATCCATGTAGGCCTCCACGTTCCTATGGATCTGTGGCTCGAAAGCAGTGTGCACTACCCTTGCAAACGTTGATCCCGCATTCTTCAGTCCAAACGGCATGCGTATGAAGCAATAGGTGCCGCACGGAGTGATAAATGCGGTCTTCTCTTCATCTTCTTTGGCCATAAAGACTTGGTGGTAGCCTGAATATGCATCAAGAAAAGAGAGTAGCTCACATCCGGCAGTGGAGTCAACAATCTGGTCAATGCGCGGCAAGGGAAATGGATCCTTGGGACATGCTTTATTCACATCGGTGAAGTCTATGCATAGTCTCCACTTCCCATTGGCTTTGCGCACGACGACCGGATTGGCCAGCCACGTTGGATGGATCACACCTCTCACTAGGCCTGCTGCCTCTAGCTTCTTGATCTCTTCGCTGATGAATTCTTGGCGCTCCACGGCTTGCTTTCTCACTTTTTGCTTGACGGGTCGCGCGTGAGGACAGACATCGAGCTTGTGCTCAATCACCCTCCTGGGAACACCGGGGATGTCGGACGGTTGCCATGCAAACACGTCGTCATTCGCCCGCAGGAAGGCAACGAGCGCGCTTTCCTATTTGCTGTCAAGCGTGGCACTGATGGTGAAGGTACCGCCAGTGCCGTCCTCCTTGGCGGACACCTTCTTGGTTGCCGGAGGAGCGGTCATTCCCTTCTTGTACTTGCCTGTGGAGCTCGATGGAGCGTCCTCGACGGCAGTGCAGCACTCCGAAGAGGTGCGGTTGCCGGAGTGGGCCCCAGAGCACTTACCGGACTTGGTCCTTGTCTTCTTCCGCCCGGGGGCTTCAGCGGCAAGTGTGTCCTTCTCTGCCGCGGCTGCTACATCCCGGTAGATCTTGTCGGCGCAGATAAGCGCGTCCTTTTTGTCGCCATGGACAGTGATGACGCTTATCGGCCCCGGCATCTTGAGTACGTTGTAGGCGTGGTGGGAAGCTGCCATGAACTTGGCGAGAGCGGGACGGCCGAGGATCCCATTGTATGGTAACGGGATATCAGCGACGTCGAACGTGATGCGCTCAGTCCTGAAGTTGAGCTCGCCGCCGAAGGTCACAGGCAGAGTAATCTTCCCCTTGGGCTTGCTCTTCCCCGGGTTGATTCCTTGGAAAGATCCGGTCTCTTCGAGCTCGCCGTCTGGGATCTGGAGTTTCTTGATCACAGCGGAGGAGATCAAGTTCAGCCCGGCCCCGCCGTCTACCAACATTTTGGTGACCTTGAGGTTGCGGATGGTGGGTGAGACCAGCATCGGCAAGCACCCGACCGCGGTTGTGCGGTCGGGGTGATCCTCAAGATCGAAAATGATGGGCGTGCTGGACCATTTGAGGAGCCTGCGCGACTCCACGGGCGGCTCTGCTGCGTTCACCTCTCGCGCCCACCGCTTAAGCTGGCGGTGGGAGGTGTGCAGAGAGGCGCCGCCGTCAACGCATAGGACCTCCGTGGCATTCTGGAACTCCTGCTCGCTGTTATCTTCGTCGTCCACGTCTTCGTCGTCGTCTTCTTCATCCTCGTCGCGGCCCCAGGGAGGGCGATCGCCTTGCCGCTGCTTGGCCTTGCCGCGGCGTCCTCCCCGGCCGATGGGCGGCCGCTTCTTGCTTGGTTCGCCACCTCCACCCTGGGCCTTCCCCTTGTCGCGCCTCTCGTACTCAGCCTTCTGCTGCACGACGAGGTTCTCGACGCTTTTGCAGTTGGAGAGATCGTGGCCCTTGGTGCGGTGGATCTTGCAGTATTGCTTGTCGGAGCCGTCCTGCTTGTCGGCTGCCGCCACAGGGGCAGGCTCCTTGCCGGAGCCGCCAGCCTGCGTTTGCTTGGCGGGAGCCTCCTTGCCGGACTCCTCGACGGCAAGCACCTCTTTCCTGTTCTTCCTCCTGTTATTCCGCCGCTGGCTTCTCTTCGCCGGGGCGGTGTCGTCACTGTCGCTTTCTCCTGCGCCAGCATCCTCCCCGGGGAGTTTCCTCCCCTCCTCCGCGCGCGCGCACTTGTCAGCCAGGGCATATAGCTCGCTGACGTCCCGGATCTTGGTCATGGTCATCTCTTCACGCATGCGGCGGTTACGCACGTTCTGGTGGAACGCGCTGATAACCGCGGCAGGGTGAACGTCGGGGATGTTGCGATGCACGCGGCTGAAGCGCTGGATGTACTTGCGCAAGGGTTCTCCTTCCTTCTGGGCTAGGATGTGGAGGTCGCTATCCTGGCCATGAGGTTTGTGGCCGCCTGTGAAGGCGCCAACAAACTGATGGCAAAGATCCGCCCAGGAAGAAATGGAGCCTTCCGGCAAGTGCATAAGCCACGAACGAACGTTCGGCTTAAGCACGAGCGGGAAGTAGTTCGCCAATATTCTCTCGTCGCGCCCCCCGGCAGCTTGTACAGCGATCGTGTAGATGCTGAGAAACTCCGAGGGGTGCGTCCTGCCGTCGTACTTCTCCGGTACGTCGGGCTTGAAGTTCTTCGTGCTGGGCCACCGGACGCGCCGCAGCTCACGGGTGAACGCAGGGCAACCTGCCGCGTACGGTAAGTCACCTGGTTCACCGGGCGCGTGCGCGTCGACAGCGTTCCCAGCCCGCTGGTCTGATTGCCGCCGAGTTTCTCGGCGGCGCTCAATCCTTGTTCGAGCGTCTTCTTGCTGCCGCTCGTCGAGGACTCAGCGCTGGTCCCGGCGGGTCCGCGGGTCTGACGACGCTGTAGAGCCGTCGTCGGCGTTGCTCCAGCGGGGCGGCGTCTTCTGCTTCTGCGCCGGGGGGTGCATGGTGGTTGCACCCCCGGCGGTCTTGTCGCCGTCGGCCTTCGTCTTCTCGACCTGCCGTGGCCGTGAGGTCGCCGGCTGCTGCGGCGTGTCGTCGTTGGTGAAGGCGATCAGGCTCTGGATGGTGGCCCTCCAGCCTTCGGCCTTGTCGGCCGCTGGAGGGTAGTCGAGGAGCAGTTGCGCTCTCGCGAGCGCTTCTGCCGGAGTGGAGGGGAGCGGGGGCGAGTGGCGCGAGGAGCGGGATACGCTCGGACTCCTAACAATGTTAGAAAGAGCGGGGTCCCTCCCCGGCGCCTTCGCCTTGCCCGTGTCCGGACGG
This sequence comes from Aegilops umbellulata, assembly GCA_032464435.1. Lineage (NCBI taxonomy): Eukaryota > Viridiplantae > Streptophyta > Magnoliopsida > Poales > Poaceae > Aegilops > Aegilops umbellulata. The sequence goes on along the minus strand of CP136058.1, from coordinate 326,276,300 downwards.
GGGCCCGGGGCGTCCCGTGAACCTCCAGTTTGCCCTTGGTCCAGCAAGCGGATGCCACCTGCCGTGGCATGGCGCTGCTGGGTCGTCGTTTGTTGGGACGGATGCGGCGCGTCCTCGGAGGCCGAGGCTCGGTCGTCCGCCCTGTCCTTGGATTTGGTGGCACCGCGAGTGTTCTCGCCGGTGGCCACCCCTCCGATGGCGTCTCCCCCGCCCACCGTTGGCTCCGGAGGCGGTGGGAGAGACGCGGACGGGCCCGCGACCTCCGAAGCCTTCTTCTTCGGGGCCATGGTGTTGATGAAGCTAGCGAATTCGGAGAAGCTGACGAAGAGCGCGCTCGCGCGAACGCCGGATCTGATCCGCACAACCTCGACGCGCCCCCTACCTGGCGCGCCAAAGATGTCGGGGCGGACCGCGTCCCCCGCGAGCACCTATGGGGCCGGAGCCCCTTTCGTTGTCCGATGAGGGGGCGGAGGGAGCACAGAGAGCAGATCGAGGCGAGCACACAGGCGGTTTACCCAGGTTCGGGCCGCGATGGACGCGTAAAACCCTACTCCTGCTTGGTTGTATTGAACTGGGGAGCTCGGGAGCTTGGAGAGCTAGCTGCACCGAGCGTATGGCTGTCTGGATTCCCAACCTCCGAACCTCCCAACCCCTGGGTGTCCGAATGTCCGAACCCCTTTTACGTTGCACACGGGCCTCCTTTTATAGCGCAAAGGGGTCACCGACAGGTGTCAACGTAAGAGAAAGGGGTAAAAGTGTAAAAGGGGTGGTAGTTGTAACAGTGCGGGAACAGTGGCGCTACAGTGCGGCACAGTGTTATCATACCTACTTCTGACGGTACGGGACAAGGGCATTAAATGCCCGTCACGGTCGCCCGGACAGCACCAAGGCGGACCGTTAGGTGCGCCACCGTTCGCCACGATGGCGGCTGCATGCCATCGCATGCCCCAGGCTGCGCGGTGCCCCGCCACGTGCCCTTGGGGGAAGCCCCGGAGCGACGCGTGGGCGGGCGAGCTGGAGCGCAGTCCTGAGGTGGCGATTTGTCGCGGCAAGTGGCTTGCCGCGGGGGTCGTCTTCCTGTGCCTGATAGCGTGCCGGCTATCAGGCCTTGCCGGGGCGCATGGCGCGCCGTGGCGGGCTTCTCTTGTGGTGCCTGGGTTCGGCCTCCCCGACAAGCTCCTCTTGTCGGGGTCTCGATCTTCTGTCTCGTATACTTTGTTCTTGGATGGCCTTGCATGGGCTCAGTCGTCCCGGCAAGCTCCTCTTGCCGGGGTCTTGTCTTCTTGGCCCAGCAAGCTCCTCTTGCCGGGGGCCTTGCCTTCTTGGCCCGGCAAGCTCCTCTTGCCGGGGGCCTTGTCTTGAATGCTTGGTCTTCTCTTGGCGCTTCCTGGGCGGGCCTTGCCGCAGGGTGCTACAACTGCCCGTGCACAAGTCCGGGGTACTAAGGTACCCCTACTTTAGTACACCGACAGCAACAACTTTCGAGGGTAGAGTATTCAACCCAAATTTATTGATTCGACACAAGGGGAGCCAAAGAATATTCTCAAGTATTAGCAGCTGAGTTGTCAATTCAACCACACCTGGAAACTTAGTATCTGCAGCAAAGTGTTTAGTATCAAAGTAATATGATAGTGGTGGTAACGGTAACAAAATAATAATGAAAGCAAAGTAATATTTTTGGTGTTTTGTAGTGATTGTAACAGTAGCAGCGGGAAAGTAAATAAGCGTAAACCAGTATATGGAAAGCTCGTAGGCATCAGATCAGTGATGGATAATTATGTCGGATGTGGTTCATCATGTAACAGTCATAACATAGGGTGACAGAGAACTAGCTTCAATTCATCAATGTAATGTAGGCATGTATTCCGAATATAGTCATACGTGCTTATGGAAAAGAATTTGCATGACATCTTTCGTCCTACCCTCCCGTGGTAGCGGGGTCCTAATGAAAACTAAGGGATATTAAGGCCTCCTTTTAATAGAGAACCGGAACAAAGCATTAGCACATAGTGAATACATGAACTCCTCAAACTATGGTCATCACCGGGAGTGGTCCCGATTATTGTCACTTCGGGGTTGCCGGATCATAACACATAGTAGGTGACTATAAACTTGCAAGATAGGATCAAGAACTCACATATATTCATGAAAACATAATAGGTTCAGATCTGAAATCATGGCACTCGGTCCCTAGTGATAAGCATTAAGCATAGCAAAGTCATAGCAACATCAATCTTAGAACATAATGGATACTAGGGATCAAACCCTAACAAAACTAACTCGATTACATGATAAATCTCATCCAACCCATCACCGTCCAGCAAGCCTAACTTGCAATTACTCACGCACGGCGGTAAGCATCATGAAATTGGTGATGGAGGATGGTTGATGATGACGACGACGACGAATCCCCCTCTCCGGAGCCCCGAACGGACTCCAGATCAGCCCTCCCGAGAGGTTTTAGGGCTTGGCGGCGGCTCTGTATCGTAAAACGCGATGATTTTTTCTCCTCTATTTTTTTCTCCCCGAAAGCCAATATATAGAGTTGGAGTTGGCGTCGGAAGGTGTCCAGGGGGCCCACGAGGTAGGGGCGCGCCCCCCACCGTCGTGGACAGGGTGTGGGCCCCCTGGTCTTCATCTTTGGCAAGGATTTTTTATTATTTATTCTAAGATATTCCGTGAAGTTTTAGGTCATTCCGAGAACTTTTGTTTTCTGCACATAAAACAACATCATGGCAATTCTGCTGAAAACAGCGTCAGTCCGGGTTAGTGTATCATCCCAAATTTTCAATTTGGAATGCTATACATTAGATCATCATTGCATATCATATTTTATTTGCTTTTGGTTTGATCCTAGAAATTCTACGCAACTCAAGGACCTTCACAGAGAGTTAGGGATTTCGTTATTTCATATTTGAGTTTTCTCAAATTTTGAAAATAGGCTCATTAGATTTTATTTATTTTATCTTCAATTATTTCTATTATAAAAATATGAGAGAAGGAATAAAATGACTTTCCGAAAATAAAGAAATATTGAAGGTTTATAAAAAAATCAAATAAGATTTATTTTGGAGTTTTTGCTATTTTATTTGAATTTTGGCAAAATGCGAGTTTTTCAAAATTGCATTTAGGCCCCAAATAAATGTTAATCTTGTCCGTCTTGATTTTAGAAGTTGGGAGAAATTTATTTTGGGATTTTTGGAGTCTGTTTAGTATTTCTTTTATTTGTTTTTTGTGTGAAACTATTTAAAAAAACGCGAACCGACTTTGGGCCGTGCTCGGCCAGGACTCCGTCTGGTCGGGTCTTTAAAAAAACCGCGAACCGACTTTGGACCGCGTGCCGCCCCCGCCGCTCGAGCCGCCGCCGCCCGCCGTCCCGCCGCCCGATGCCGGAGCCGCCGCCGACGACCCGCCAGACCCCGCCGACCCATCCCGCCGATGCTGCCGCCCACCGCCGGAGCCGCCGCCGCCTCGCCGAGGTTGACCACCGCCCCGCCACCGGCGGTTTTCCTCGAGAAAACCGTTCAGTTTTCCGTTTGGTTTTCGTTCGGTTTTTTTAGATCCGTTTTCTTATTTAGATCGGTTTATTTCCGGTTTAGTTTATTTAGCAAGCATTCGCTCGTTCGTTCGTTTTAACGGACGCGTTCACCTTTAGTCCCAGAAAACGAACGTTCGTTCGTTAATCTGTTCGTCGTTTTTCTTTTTCTCGGATTTTCCGCGATTATTTCTGATCGCAATTTCTGATCCGATTTTCGTTCTCGTGTAACTTTTCGCTCGTTTATCGGAATCAGGCGATTCAAGCGCCTGGAGTTTCGTCTCGAAACCCTCTTTCCGTTAAACCAACTCAAACATTATTTTGTTTCTGTAAAATTTGATTTAGGTCCAGATTAGTAAATGAAGTTTGTTTCTTTCGCCGTTTGACTTTCGTTGTTTCGTTCGATTTGATTTTTTTTGCAAACCGGAGTTCTTAAGTTGAACTTTCTGGTTATTTCTCTTATCTGAGTTTTACCTGTGCATTAGATGAGTACTTATTTTATGCTTGTTTGTTTGTGATAGAGTACCCGGAGTGCGCCGCTTGCTACTTCGAATTTCTAGGTTTCGCGGATCATCAGCAAGGCAAGTAACACTTTGATCATATCCCTTTCATACCCAGTTTTATTGCATTAGATCAATCCTCAAACAATTGCATGGTTAGGATCTGAATTAAATTGTGGGTTTGGGAAGTGGATGAGGTAGTACCCGTTCACCTATTTTATTATCAAACCTTTGGGAGTTACTTCTACGTTTGCTTATATTGCCATGCTATGCTAGTAGAAGTGGATTGGGTGAGTGTATCCATGACAGATGTGAGATTGTTAAATTAATGGTTTATTTAAGGTGGCAACTTAAACACACATCTGGGTGGATTGAGGCACCTGGGTATTCCAGCGATTGCCTGTTTTTCTTTATGGACCGCCACCCAGGCTCAAAGGGATCATGAGATTACTCCTACTAGAAACTTCCGTGTGCAGCCACAAGCTACTATGGGCTCTAGCATAGTTGACTAAGTCGTGCGAACTCTTACAGTGGTAGACTAGTAGATGTAGGGGAAAGTAGGTGTAACGGTCTACCCGATCGTAAGGTGCTAGCGCTTTTGAAAGACTATGTCTCGGTCATCCGTTTCTCAAACACTATGTAGTGCGAGAATCCCAACGGAGGAGATCGAGTCTTGTGGGGAAAAGTGCGCAAACCTCTGCAGAGTGTATAAACTGATCATGGTTAGCCGTGTCCCCGGTTATGGACAGTCTTGAGTATCTAGTACTTGGATTATCATGTGAATCTCATCATGTTACTTTAATTAATTTTGTTGGGTTTTAATGATGATGCTTAATTGGGATTGAGAGGGTGTATACACTCTAAATGTTTAACAACCACCATGATAGTTAAATAAAATTTATTCCTTTGAAGTAGGGAAAAATTGGCTTTATGCAAAACTGTAACCATAGAGCTTTCCACCAGCCATATATGCATGTAGTATAGCTTATTTCTGTTCATTACTCTCTATGTGTTACATTGCCAGCATATTCCATGTGCTGACCCATTTTCGGGCTGCAACGTTCATGTTGCAGACTTTCCAGAAGACGAGTAAGGTGCCTTAGGTCGTGGTTCTATACTCAGTGATGTCGTTGGAGTTGATGGACTCACTTATCTTCCAAGCCTTCCGTTGTTATCGTTATTAGATGGCCTTAAGCCATATTTATTGTAATAAGCTCTCTTTTGAGACACTCGATGTAATAAGTGTGTGATTGCTACTCTGTTATAAATCTTTCAAGTACTATGTGTGTCAGCATTACTGATCCAGGGATTAATCTGATGCACAGAGATCAGACCGTTTGAGGTCTGGTCACTACAAGATGGTATCAGAGCACACGCTGATTGCAGGACACGACCACTAAGCTAAAGCCCTAGATCACTACTCACTCTTCTCGTTTCTGACTCCTCATCTTTTCTACTCTTTTAGGATGACGGATGCAAGGAACAAGTTCACGCAACCGGATGAAGATACACCCTTTGGACGCCACCTGAAGGAGGTCACTAAGTACGTGAACATCGGAGTACCAAGCTTCACCGGGACCTACAACGCCACTTTACCTGAGGAGGAGTGCTGGATGATTCAAGTTCAAGTTCCAGGAAGGACGTTCATGCCCGTCACTGAGCCCATAGAGTTTTCCTTTGATGCACCAACCTGGAGTCTAGGAAAGAGCATGGCAGCCCACATCACCATGGGACGTATTGGAGAAGTTTACTGCAATGATCTCAAGGATACTATCTACCAGATTTGTGGGCGCCGAGATGAGCAATGGGAGATGATCAGCACCAGGAAGGATAGATCAATTGCAACTTTCATCCAGGAGTTAAATCAGCACATTCGATGCCAGGAGAACTAGATGTGCACAGGCGTGTTAGATCTGAAGAAGGCAATGACGAGAATCACGGAGCTGGAGGAAGAACTCAAGGCTACACGTGAAGATTATATGGAGGAAATTGAAGTATTAGTGGAGAAGAATGACGACCTGACCAGGAAGCTAGGAGTTTTTATGGGAGATCCCGCGCCAGGAGGAAAAGATGATGATTCCACTTGCCCGAATAACTACATCATCATCGACGACACCGACTCGGACCCAGACAATAGCGGTGATGACTATGTTGATGAAACTGGAGCAGATATCATGGAGTCTTCATCGGAGCAGTTTTTCTAGTCGACCACCCTAACAGTAGTAGTATTTCCCCCATGTATCTAGTATAGCCCGAGCACTTTTTTAACGATAGATAGACCGATTGTATGCCCTTGTTTGATTTGAATGAAGTGATTTTGTGTGCATTTGCCTCATGTGCATTTGGGTAGTGTTTTCTCTCTAGACCTCATTCTATTCTATATTCTCATCTTTTCTAAACCCCCAGATGCCTCTGAGACGTGACAATGGATTTGCTTTCCCACTGGAGCTCACTCAGTTAATCCAGCAGTAGAATGCATTGATGCAGTTGCTAGTCCAGAATCAGAATCAGGGGAACAACAGCAACAACAACAACAACAACAACAACAACAACAACAACAACGCACCACCGCCACCACCTGTTGATCACTTTACCTGTTTTCTTAGGCTGAATCCGCCGGTGTTCTCCAATAGCACCGAGCCGATTTTTGCAGATGATTGGCTCCGCAAGACAGCAAGGGAGTTGACCACGGCAGGATGCACAGATGCGGAGAGGGTTCATTTTGCCGCACATCAGCTTGAAGGACCCGCAACATCATGGTGGGAGAATTTTACAGCCACTTACCCTATCGACACTGTCACATGGGATCAGTTTCAGCAGGCTTTCTGTACTGCCCATGTTTCGGCTGGAGCTATGGCCATGAAGAAGCGTGAGTTTCGCAACTTGCACCAAGGAGGACGCACAGTTGGTCAGTATGTGGATGACTTTAGTAAGCTAGCACGTTATGCCCCAGATGACGTTGCTACGGATGCAGCTAAGAAGGAGAAGTTTCTGGAAGGACTGAATGATGAGCTGAGCATGCAGTTGATGGTAGCAAGCTTCAACAACTACCAGGAGTTGGTAGATCACGCTCTTATGATTGAAGGGAAGCAGCAGCAGATTGAAAACCGCAAGAGGAAGTATGGACAAGGGAAGTACAATTCTGGAGCTCAGGAGCAGCCGCGTTTTACCCCTAAAACGGGAGGACCTTTTTAGCATACCCATGGAGGAGGTAGCTCGCACAATCATAATGGCCCCAAGAATGGTAATGGGAATGGAGGAAGCAACGGCCAGAACCGTACCAACCCGTCAACTCCAGCCAAGAGAGACCTGAGCCAAGTCACTTGCTTTAAGTGCCAGAAGACCGGACATTGTGCCAATGAATGTCCTGAAGCCCAGAATGGAAATAGCAATGGAAGCTCTGCGAAGAAGCCAAACCCTTTCAACAAGGGACGGGTGAACCACGTTAACGTGGAGGAGGTTGAAGCCCAGCCAGATGCAGTAATCGGTAAGTTTTTGGTTAAGCCTTTTACTGCAATTGTTCTTTTTTATACTAGTGCATCGCATTCATACATATCAAAGGGATTTGTGGATAAGTATAACCTGCCCACCAAGGTTCTTAGAACACCTATGCTAATAAGCTCACCAGGAGCGGAGTATATGGCCAGCTAAGGATGTTTTCAAGTGCCATTGAGTATAGGTAGGCATGATTTCCCCTCGGATTTAATTATTCTGGAATCACAAGGTTTGGATGTGATTCTAGGTATGGATTGGGTGTCGATGTATGGAGGAAACATCGATTGCGCCAGTAAGTCAATTTTGCTTACCACCCTAGAAGGGAGAAGGATCAAGTATGTATCTCGGCATGTGCCGAAGAGGACTCAAGTAAATTCCTTATCAGGAGTTGTGCAGGAGGAAGTACCAGTGGTGAAGGATTTCCCTGACGTATTTCCAGAGGAGTTGCCAGGCATGCCACCGGACAGAGATATTGAGTTTTTTATTATGCTTTTGCCAGGCACAGGGCCAATATCTAAGAGATCATATAGGACGCCCACAAAGGATTTGGAGCAGATTAAGAAACAAATTAAAGAGTTACTGGATAAAGGATATATTCGCCCAAGTTCTTCTCCTTGGGGATCGCCAGTACTTCTAGTGGATAAGAAGGATGGATCGTTAAGGATGGTTGTTGATTATCGAGGATTGAATGAAGTAACAATCAAGAACAAGTACCCACTACCGATGATCAATGATCTGTTTGATCGATTGCAAGGAGCTAAGGTATTTTCCAAGATCGATCTGCGCAGGATACCATCAGTTGAAGATTCGAGAACAGGATATACCTAAGACGGCTTTTACCACCAGGTATGGGCTGTATGAGTATACCGTTATGTCATTTGGTCTGACTAACGCACCTGCATATTTCATGAACATGATGAACAAGGTGTTTATGGAGTTTTTGGATAAGTTCGTCGTGGTGTTCATTGATGATATTTTGGTCTACTCAAAGAATGAAGAGGAGCATAAGGAGCATTTGCGTTTGGTACTTGAGAAGCTCACAAAACATCAGTTATATGCCAAATTCAGCAAATTAGAGTTTTGGTTGAAGGAAGTTGGATTCCTCGGACACATTATATCCGGAGAAGGTATAGCAGTAGATCCCACCAAGGATGTCACTGTGACAAATTGGGAAGCCCCAATAACAGTTGGAGAGATTCGTAGTTTTCTTGGACTCGCAGGATACTACCGGAGATTCATTGAGAATTTCTCAAAGATTGCAAAGCCTATGACGTAGTTGTTGAAGAAGGATACCAAGTTCAAATGGACTGAGGAATGTGAGGCCAGTTTCCAGGAGTTGAAGAAACGTTTAGTTACATCACCAGTGTTGATTCTGCCAGATCAGCGCAAGGATTATGAGGTATATTGAGACGCTTCACATCGAGGACTTGGAGCAGTGCTTATGCAGGAGGGTAGAGTTGTTTCATATGCCTCACGATAGCTTAAGCCCCATGAGTTGAATTATGCTACTCACGACTTGGAGTTAGCAACCGTAGTGCACGCTTTGAAGACTTCGAGACATTTTCTCATTGGAAACCATTGTGAGGTGTACACAGATCACAAGAGTTTGAAGTACATCTTCACGCATAAGGAGTTGAATCTCAGGCAGAGGAGATGGTTGGAACTCATCAAAGATTATGACATGAGATTGCATTATCATCCCGGAAAGGCTAACGTAGTAGCCGATGCGTTGAGGCATAAAAGCCATGTCAACACACTAATGACGGGAGATTTACCGAAGGAGTTAGCCGAGGACCTTCGTGAGCTATGTTTGGAGATAGTTCCGAGAGGCTATGTAGCAGCATTGGAGATTCATTCTACTTTGATGGATAAGATCAGAGAAGCTCAGAAGACTGACAAGGAGGTTGCCTCTATAAAGGAGAAGATGAGCAAAGGAAAAGTTAAAGGATTTCGTGAGGATGAGCACGATACCCTATGGTTTGAAGACTGTGTTTATGTGCCCAATGACCCGAAGATCAGGAAGTTAATTCTGCAAGAGGCCCATGATTCACCATATTCGATTCACCCAAGAAATACCAAGATGTATTTGGATTTAAAGGATACTTTCTGGTGGACCGGAATGAAGAAGGATATTGCGGAGTATGTAGCAGTTTGTGATGTATGTCAGAGAGTAAAGGCAGAGCATCAGAAGCCAGCAGGATTGCTACAGCCATTGCCAATACCCGAATGGAAGTGGGATAAGCTAGGCATGGATTTTATCATGGGTTTGCCCAGAACTCGTTCAGGCTATGACTCAATTTGGGTTGTAGTCGATCGTTTGACAAAGGTAGCACATTTCATCCCAGTGAAGACTACTTACAGCAGTGCTAAGTTGGCAAAGATATACATGACCAGGATCGTATGTCTGCATGGAGTTCCAAGGAGCATTGTATCGGTTAGAGGAACCCAGTTTACCTCAAACTTTTGGAAACAGTTGCACGAAACTTTGGGTACTAGACTAGAGTTTAGTACAGCCTTTCATCCGCAGACAGATGGACAGACCGAGAGAGTCAATCAGATTTTGGAGGATATGTTGAGAGCTTCTGCGCTAGATTATGGATCTAGTTGGGATGACAATTTGCCATATGCAGAGTTCTCTTACAACAACAGTTATCAATCCAGTTTGAAGATGGCCCCTTTCAAAGCCTTTTATGGAAGGAGGTGCAGGACCCCATTGTCGTGGGATGAAGTTGGAGACCGCCAGTTGTTTGGACCGGATTTGATTAAGGAGTCTGAACAGAAGGTGAAATTAATTCGCGATAGGCTCCAGATAGCCCAGTCTAGGCAGAAGAGCTACGCAGATTCTAAACGCAAGGAGACAATATACAAAGTCGGAGACCGAGTTTATCTTCGAGTATCTCCACTTCGAGGAGTTAAGCGCTTTGGAGTTAAGGGAAAGTTAGTGCCACGTTTTGGACCATACAAGGTTTTGGAGCATATGGGAGAGGTAGCCTACAAGTTGGAATTGCCTGGAGGATTGTCAGGAGTTCATGATATATTCCATGTTTCCCAGTTGAAGAAGTGCCATGCAGAGATGGCTGATATACCACTAAGAGATACAGTGCCGCTGGAAGCGATTCAGTTGGATAGTGATTTGACCTACAAGGAGAAACCAGTCAAGATTCTCGAATATGCCAGCCGAGTCACCCGCAGCAAGGTTATCAGGTTTTGTAAAGTTCAGTGGAGCCACCACACCGAGGATGAAGCCACCTGGGAGTGGGAGGAAGATCTGCTGAAGGACCAGCCTCACCTATTTTCTAGCCAACCCGAATCTCGAGGGCGAGATTAATCTTAAGGGGGTAGGTTTGTAACATCCCAAATTTTCAATTTGGAATGTTATACATTAGATCATCATTGCATACCATATTTTATTTGCTTTTGGTTTGATCCTAGAAATTCTACGCAACTCAAGGACCTTCAGAGAGAGTTGGGGATTTCGTTATTTTCGTATTTGAGTTTTCTCAAATTTTGAAAATAGGATCATCTGATTTTATTTATTTTATCTTCAATTATTTATATTATAAAAATATGAGAGAAGGAATAAAATGACTTTCCCAAAATAAATAAATATTGAGGGTTTAATAAAAAAATCAAATAAGATTTATTTTGGAGTTTTTGCTATTTTATTTGAATTTAGGAAAAATGCGAGTTTTTCAAAATTTCATTTAGGCCCCAAATAAATGTTCATCTTGTTTGGCTTGATTTTAGAAGTCGGGAGAAATTTATTTCGGGATTTTGGGAGTCCGTTTAGTATTTCTTTTATTTGTTTTTCTGCGTGAAACTATTTAAAAAAATGCGAACCGACTTTGGGCCGTGTTCGGCCAGGACTCCGTCCGGCCGGGCCTTCATAAGGCGCCACCCCCGATCCCGTCAGCCCAAGCCACGCCGCGCCAAAAACCCTAACCCTAGCCCCGATCCGCCGCCGCCGCGTGCCGCCCCTGCCGCCCGCCGTCCCGCCACCCGACGCTGGAGCCGCCGCCGCCGACCTGCCGGACCCCGCCGCCCCGTCCCGCCGACGCTGCCGCCCGCCGGAGCCGCCGCCGCCCCGCCGAGGTTGAACACCGCCCCGCCGTCGGCGGTTTTCCTCGAGAAAACCGTTCGGCTTTCCGTTTGGTTTTCGTTCGGTTTTTTTAGATCCATTTTTTATTTAGATCGGTTTATTTCCGGTTTAGTTTATGTAGCGAGCGTCGCTCGTTTGTTCGTTTTAACGGACGCGTTCGCCGTTTAGTCCCAGAAAACGAGCGTTCATTCGTTAATCTGTTCGTCGTTTTTCTTTTTCTCAGATTTTCCGCGATTATTTCTGATCGCGATTTCTGATCTGATTTTCGTTCTAGTATAACTTTTCGCTCGTTTATCGGAATCAGGCGATTCAAGCGCCTGGAGTTTCGTATCGGAACCCTCTTTCCATTTAACCAAATCAAACAAGATTTTGTTTTTGTAAAATTTGATTTAGGACCAGATTAGTAAACGAAGTTTGTTTCTTTCGCCCTTTGACTTCCGTTGTTTCGTTCGATTTGATTATTTTGCAAACCGGAGTTCTTAAGTTCAACTTTCTGGTTAGTTCTCTTATTTGAGTTTTACCTGTGCATTAGATGAGTACTTATTGTATGCTTGTTTGTTTGCGATAGAGTACCCGGAGTACGCCGCTTGCTACTTCGATTCTCTAGGTTTCGCGGATCATCAGCAAGGCAAGTGACACTTTGATCATATCCCTTTCATACCCAGTTTTATTGCATTAGATCAATCCTCAAACAATTGCATGGTTAGGATCTGAATTAAATTGTGGGTTTGGGAAGTAGATGAGGTAGTACCGATTCACATGTTTTATTATCAAACCTTTGGAAGTTACTTCTACGTTTGCTTATATTGCCATGCTATGCTAGTAGAAGTGGATTGGGTGAGTGTATCCATGACAAATGTGAGATTGTTAAATTAATGGTTTATTTAAGGTGGCAACTTAAACACACATCTGGGTGGATTGAGGCACCTGGGTATTCCAGCGATTGCCTGTTTTTCTTTATGGACCGCCACCCTGGCTCAATGGGATCATGAGATTATTCCTACTAGAAACTTCCGTGTGCAGCCACAAGCTACTATGGGCTCTAGCATAGTTGACTAAGTCGTGCAAACTCTTATAGTGGTAGACTAGCAGATGTAGGGGAAAGTAGGTGTAACGGTCTACCCGATCGTAAGGTGCTAGCGCTTTTGAAAGACTATGTCTCAGTCATCCGTTTCTCAAACACCATGTAGTGCGAGAATCCCAACGGAGGATATAGAGTCTTGTGGGGAAAAGTGCGCAAACCTCTGCAGAGTGTATAAACTAATGATGGTTAGTCGTGTCCCCGGTTATGGACAGTCTTGAGTATCTAGTACTTGGATTATCATGTGAATCTCATCATGTTACTTTAATTAATTTTGTTGGGTTTTAATGATGATGCTTAATTGGGATTGAGAGGGTGTATACACTCTAAATGTTTAACAACCACCATGATAGTTAAATAAAATTTATTCCTTTGAAGTAGGGAAAAATTGGCTTTATGCAAAACTGTAACCATAGAGCTTTCCACCAGCCATATATGCATGTAGTATAGCTTATTCCTGTTCATTACTCCCTATGTGTTACATTGCCAACATATTCCATGTGCTGACCAATTTTCGGGGTGCAACGTTCATGTTGCAGACTTTTCAGACGACGAGTAAGGTGCCTTAGGTCATGGTTCTATACTCAGTGATGCCGTTGGAGTTGATGGACTCACTTATCTTCCAAGTCTTCCGCTGTTATCGTTATTATATGGCCTTAAGCCATATTTATTGTAATAAGTTCTCTTTTGAGACACTCGATGTAATAAGTGTGTGATTGCTACTCTGTTATCAATCTTTCAAGTACTGTGTGTGTCAGCATTACTGATCCAGGGATGACACTGATGCACAGAGATCAGACCGTTTGAGGTCTGGTTGCTACAGTTAGTTCCATTGAAATCATACAAGTTAGAGTCCAAAACAAGGGCAAAAGTATTTGGAAAACTAGATACGACGGAGACGTGTCAACTCCCCCAAGCTTAAACCCTTGCTTGTCCTCAAGCAATTCAGTTGACAAACTGAAAGAGAAAAAGAAAGACTTTTACAAACTTTGTTTGCTCTTGTTGTTGTAAATATGTCAAGCTTGCATTCAAGTTTTCAGCAAAGATTATAACCAACCACATTTGCAATAATTCTCAGGTCTCATAATTACTCATATCAATAGCATAATCAACTAGCGAGCCATAATAATAAATCTCGGATGACAATACTTTCTCAAAACAATCATAATATGATATAACAAGATGGTATCTCGCTAGCCCTTTCTGAGACCGCAAAACATAAATGCAGAGCACCTTTAAAGATCAAGGACTGACTAGACATTGTAATTCATGGTAAAAGAGATCCAATCATAGTCACACCCAACATAGATTAATAGTGATGAATGCAAATGACAGCTGTGCTCTCCACCTAGTGCTCTTTAATAAGAGGGTGATGACTCAACATAAAAGTAAATAGATAGGCCCTTCACAGAGGGAAGCAGGGATTTGTAGAGGTGCCAGAGCTCGGTTTTGAAATAGAGATAAATAATATTTTGAGCGGTATACTTTCATTGTCAACATAACAACTAAGAGATGGCGATATCTTCCATGTCACACACATTATAGGTGGTTCCCAAACAGAATGGTAAAGTTTATACTCCCCCTCCACCAACAAGCATCAATCCATGGCTTGCTCGAAACAACGAGTGCCTCCAACATACATCAGGTCCCAGGGGGAGTTTTGTTTGCAATTAATTTTGATTTAGTTTGCATAAAGCATGGGACTGGGCATCCCGGTGACCAGCCATTTTCTCGTGAGTGAGGAGCGGAGTCCACTCCTCTTGAGAATAACCCGCCTAACATGGAAGATAAGGGCAGCCTTGGTTGATACATGAGCTATTCGAGCATACAAAACAGAATGTTTATTTGAAGGTTTAGAGTTTGGCACATACAAATTTACTTGGAACGTCAGGTAGATACCGCATATAGGAAGGTATAGTGGACTCATCTGGAATAACTTTGGGATTTAAGGGATTGGATGCACAAGCAGTATTCCCGCTTAGTACAGGTGAAGGCTAGCAAAAGACTGGGAAGCGACCAACTAGAGAGCGATAACAGCCATGTACATGCATTAAAATTAATAAACATTGGATGCAAGCATGAGTAGGAACATATAATCCACCATGAACATAAATATCGTGAAGGCTATGTTGATTTGTTTCAACTACATGCGTGAACATGTGCCAAGTCAAGTCACTTAAATCATTCAAAGGAGGATACCACCCCATCATACCACATCATAACCATTTCAATAGCATGTTGGCACGCAAGGTAAACCATTATAACTCATAGCTAATCAAGCATGGCACAAGCAACTATGATCTCTAATTGTCATTGCAAACATGTTTATTCATAATAAGCTGAATCAAGAACGATGAATTCATCATATTTACAAAAAACAAAAGAGGTCGAGTTCATACTAGCTTTTCTCATCTCAGTCGGTCCATCATATATCATCATAACTGCCTTTCACTTGCACGATCGAACGATGTGAATAATAATAATAATAAGAGGGCACGTGCATTGGACTAAGCTGGAATCTGCGAGCATTCAATGAACAGGAGAAGACAAAGCAATAGGGGCTCTTGGTTAAATCAACAATCATGCATATAAGAGCCACTTTAACAATTTAATTATGGTCTTCTCCTATCGACCCCAAAGAAAAGAAAAGAAATAAAACTATTTACACGGGAAAGCTCCCAACAAGCAAAAGAAGAGCAGGAAATATTTTTGGGTTTTTCTTTTTAATTATTACTACAGCAGAAAAGTAAAATACTACTATTTTTTTGGTTTTTCTTAAGGTTTATCAAACACAAAAGAAGAAAGCAGGAAAAAGAAAATAAACTGGCATGGATATTACAATGAAAGAGTATGAGCACAGACATCTAGCAATGAGTGTGTGTGAACATAAATGTAATGTCGGTGAGAAATACGTACTCCCCCAAGCTTAGGCTTTTGGCCTAAGTTGGTTTATTGCCAGGGATAGCCTGGCGGATATCCGTAGGTGTAGCTGGGATCGTACTGCGATGAAGAATAGTTGGGGTTGTACTGTGATGCAGCGGCTATCGCATCCTGAGCTGCAGCATGGAGTCGGGCTGCCTCCGCTCTCCTCTCGTACTCATCTGCCTCCTCTCTAGTAATAGTACATCTTCCGTTTGCCTGGTAACCAAAGAAGGCAGGAGCAGGGAGAGTAATACGGACAACATGTCGTTTGTTAAAAATTAATCAATACTGGAGAGGTGACTCAGTCCTCTCAACAAAATGGTGGGAAACCATAGAATCAAAATCTAAATAAGTAGAAGGAAACTCCATGTCTCCTTCACGAACGTCTATCTCAAGAAATTTAGCTAAGCGGGTTGCACAAATTCCTCCAAAGAAATCTCCATTGTATCTATTATGATGCAACCTATGAGCTACAATGGCTCCCATATGATAAGATTCGTCTCCTAACACAGCGCTCCTGAGAATGCTAAGGTCAGGGACACACATGTGACATGCTTCATCCTTTGCATTTATGCATCTACCTATGAAGAGAGCAACATAATGTATAGCAGGAAAATGAATGCTCCTATAGTAGCTTGCGTTATATCTCTAGATTCCCCTACAGTTATGTCGGTGTACTAAAGTAGGGGTACCTTAGTACCCCGAACTTGTGCACGGGCAGTAGTAGCGGCCCGCGGCAAGGCTTGCCAGGGGGGCGACAAGAGTCTCCACGGCCCTTTCTGGGCCGGACGAAGGCCAAGTAATCCAGCCAGGAAGACCAAGCCCCAGCAAGAGGAGCTTGCCGGGCCAAGAAGGCGAGGTCCGGCAAGAGGAGCTTGCCGGGCCAAGGCGACAAGGCCCCGGCAAGAGGAGCTTGCCGGGACGACTAAGCCGAAGCACCAAGGCCCCGGCGGGAGGAGCTCGCCGGGACGGCCAAGCCAAGGCACACCAAGAGAAGCCCGCCGCGGCGCGCCACGCGCCCCGGCAAGGCCTGACGAGCGGCAAGCTCTCAGGTGCGACAAGACAACCACCGCGGCAAGCCACTTGCCGCGGCGAACCACCACCTCAGGCGTGCGCTCCAGCTCACCTGCCCACGCGTCACTCTGGAGCTTCCCCAGAGACACGTGGCGGGGCACCGCGCAGCCTGGGGCGCACGCGTGGCATGCGACGTTGGCGGAGTCGCCCCCGTGGCAAGCGGAGGCGCCCCTAACGGTCCGCCTCGGCACTGTTCAGACAATCCGGACGGGCATTTAATGCCTTTGTTCCCCGCCGTCAGAGTTAGGTGCGATAGCACTATGCGGCCACTGTTCGCACAGTTCCTTGCCATTTTTACCCTCACCTGCGTCGCTACCTGTGGGAAACCCCTTAGCATATAAAAGGAGGCCCATGCGCACGTAGAGAAGGGGATCGAACGCTAGGAGAAAGGATCCAAACCGGAAGAAGGACACCGAGTAGACCCTCGTCTATGTCCAGCTCCAACTTGTTATAGCTTCTTGCGCTCCAGAGCAAGAACTCGAATCAACCAGACAAGCAGCAGTAGGGTTTTACGCATCCATGCGGCCCGAAGCTGGGTAAAATCGTTGCGTGTGTGTGTCGCCTCGATCTGCTCTTTGTGCAACCTCCGCCCCCCGCCGAACCGACAAGGGGCTCCGTCCCCATAGGTGATCGTGGAGCCCGATATCCCCCGACAAGTTACACTAGCAAGAAAGTTTCTAAATTCAGATTTAGGGGGATCCCTGATACTACCCCATTGTGGAAGTTTGCAAGTAAGAGTGAAATCCTCTAAGTCCATGGTATAAGATTTGTCATAAAGATCAAACATGACTGAAGGAGAATTACGCGAAGATGAATATTCAAACCTCCTCACAAATGAACTTGTGAGATCATGGTACTGGGGGCATTTGTCTGCCTCAAAATCCTCGAGACCGGCATTACGCAAATATGCGTTAAATTCTTCTTTAATTCCTACACGATCCATAAAGTTTTCCGACAGCCATTCGCAAGGCCGCACTACAGCGTCTCTTGGTGGTTCCTCGTCAGCATCAAGCATAGCAAGCCTAGGTCCTTGCTTCTTAGAAGAACCACCTTGGAACATCTTCCTAAGCAGATTGCTTTTCTCTGAAAAATTTCTAAAATTTTTAGTAACTTCAAACAAAAGTGAACCAACTTCAATAAAACTGATAGCAACCACTCCTACAAGTGCCTAGAGCCTATATCAAGCATTAGAACTACTTGGAACCATATAAATTTGACATGCAAGCTCAAGAACATGGTCACCTATGCAGCACAAATTTGCAAAGAATAAAGCACTAGAACAAAAACTAATTGGACCAATGGAGGAGTCACATACCAAGGAACAATCTCCCCAGGCAGTTTTGCGAGAGGTGCTTTGAGCAAGGAGATCGAAAATCACAGCAAAGAGGGCTGGGACTCGTGCTTGAGTTGGTTTTTCGTGTTTGTGTGAGGAAGAAGAAGAAGATGGGTGCAGGAATAAGTGGAGGAGGGCCACCGTGGGTCCACGAGGCAGGGGGCGCGCCCAGGGGGTAGGGCGCGCCCTCCACCCTCGTGGCCAGGTGGCAGCTCCCCCCGCGATTATTGTTGCACCATAAATCCTCAAATATTCCCGAAAAAATCATATTAAATTGGCATGTCATTCTGAGGACTTTTATTTTCGGGATATTTTTATATTGCACGGATAAACCAGGAAACAGACAGAAAAATACTATTTTTACTTTATTTCTACTAAATAACAGAAAGTATAGAGAGGGTACAGAAGGTTGTGCTTCTAGTTTCATCCATCTCATGCTCATCAAAAGGAACCCACTAACAAGGTTGATCAAGTCTTGTTAACAAACTCATTCCGATTAACATGAAACCGGAGAAATTTCGAATAACACAAGGTTACCTCAACGGGGATATGCACATCCCCAATAATAAGTAGATCATATTTCTTTTTGAGAGTAGGAAGAGGGAATTCAAAACCTCCAAATATAATCAATGGAACTTTTCCAATTGAGTTGATACTGTGAACTTGAGGTTGTTTCCTCGGAAAGTGTATCGTATGCTCATTACCATTAACATGGAAAGTGACATTGCCTTTGTTGCAATCAATAATAGGCCCTGTAGTATTAGGAAAAGGTCTTCCAAGAATAATAGACATACTATCATCCTCGGGAATATCAAGAATAACAAAGTCCGTTAAAATAGTAACATTTGCAACCACAACAGGCACATCCTCACAAATACCGACAGGTATAGCAGTTGATTTATTAGGCATTTGCAAAGATATTTCAGTAGGTGTCAACTTATTCAAGTCAAGTCTACGATATAAAGAGAGAGGCATAACACTAACACCGGCTCCAAGATCACATAAAGCAGTTTTAACATAATTTCTTTTAATGGAGCATGGTATAGTAGGTACTCCTGGATCTCCAAGTTTCTTTGGTATTCCACCCTTAAAATTATAATTAGCAAGCATGGTGGAAATTTCAGCTTCCGGTATCTTTATTTTATTTGTAACAATATCTTTCATGTACTTAGCATAAGGATTCATTTTGAGCATATCAGTCAATCGCATACGCAAAAAGATAGGTCTAATCATTTCAGCAAAGCGCTCAAAATCCCCATCATCCTTTCTCTTGGATGGTTTTGGAGGAAAAGGCATGGGTTTTTGAACCCAAGGTTCTCTTTCTTTACCATGTTTCCTAGCAACAAAGTCTCTCCTATCATAACGTTGATTCTTTGATTGTGGGTTATCAAGATCAATAGCAGGTTTAATTTCTACATCATTATCATTACTAGGTTGAGCATTCTCATGCACATCATCATTAACATTTTCATTAGGTTCATGTTCATTACCATATTGTGTTTCAGCATCAGACATAGAGATATCATTTGGACTATCAGGTGGTTCAGCAATAGGTTCACTAGAAGTTTGCACAGTTCTATTATTTTTCTTTTTCTTCTTTTTAGAAGAACTAGGTGCATCAATATTATTTCTCTGAGAATCTTGCTCAATTCTCTTAGGGTGGCCTTCAGGATACAAACGTTCCTGAGTCATTCTACCAGTTCTAGTAGCCACTCTAACAGCATAATCATTTTTCTTACTACTCATTTCATTGAGCACTTCTTTTTGAGCCTTAAGTACTTGTTCTACTTGAGTGGTAACTATAGAAGCATGTTTGCTAACAAGTTTAAGTTCACCACTAATATTGGCCATATAATCACCCAAGCGTTTAATCATATAAGTGATACGTCTCCAACGTATCTATAATTTTTGATTGCTCCATGCTATATTATCTACTGTTTTGGACTATATTGGGCTTTATTTTCCACTTTTATATTATTTTTGGGACTAACCTATTAACCGGAGACCCATCCCAGAATTGTTATTTTTTTTGCCTATTTCAGCGTTTCGGAGAAACAGAATATCAAACGGAGTCCAAACGGAATGAAACCTTCGGGAATGTGATTTTCTCACCGAACGTGATCCAGGAGACTTGGACCCTACTCCAAGGAACAAAAGAGGCGGTCACGAGGGTGGGGGCGCGCCCCCCTGCCTCATGGGCCCCCTGTTGCTCCACCGACGTACTCCTTCCTCTTATATATACCTACGTACCCCCAAACGATAAAAGACGTAGCCAAAAACCTAATTCCACCGCCGCAACCTTCTGTATCCACGAGATCCCATCTTGGGGCCTGTTCCGGAGCTCCGCCTGAGAGGGTCGTCATCACGAAGGGCTTCTACATCATCCTAGCCCCTCCGATGAAGTGTCAGTAGTTCACCTCAGACCTACGGGTCCATAGTTATTAGCTAGATGGCTTCTTCTCTCTTTTTGGATCTCAATACAATGTTCTCCCCCTCTCTTGTGGAGATCTATTCGATATAATCTTCTTTTTGCGGTGTGTTTGTTGAGACCGATGAATTGTGGGTTTATGATAGAGTCTATCTATGAATGATATTTGAATCTTCTCTGAATTCTTTTATGTATGATTGGTTATCTTTGCAAGTCTCTTCGAATTATCAGTTTGGTTTGGCCTACTAGATTGGTTTTTCTTGCCATGGGAGAAGTGCTTAGCTTTGGGTTCAATCTTGCGGTGTCCTTTCCCAGTCACAGAAGGGGCAGCAAGGCACGTATTGTATTGTTGCCATCGAGGATAACAAGATGGGGTTTTTATCATATTGCATGAAACTATCCCTCTACATCATGCCATCTTGCTTAAGGCGTTACTCTGTTTTTAACTTAATACTCTAGATGCATGCTGGATAGCGGTCAATGAGTGGAGTAATAGTAGTAGATGCAGGCAGCAGTCGGTCTACTTGTCTCGGACGTGATGCCTATATACATGATCATACCTAGATATTCTCATAACTATGTTCAATTCTGTCAATTGCTCAACAGTAATTTGTTCACCCACCGTAGAATACTTATGCTCTTGTGAGAAGCCACTAGTGAAACCTATGGCCCCCGGGTCTATTTTTCTCATATTAATCTCCATCACTTTAATCTTGTTTGCTTTTTACTTTGCCTTTTTACTTTTCACTTTGCATCTCTATACCAAAATTACCAAAAATATTATCTATCATCTCTATCAGATCTCACCCCCGTAAGTGACCGTGAAGGGATTGACAACCCCTAATCGCGTTGGTTGTGTGGAGCTATTGTTTTTGTTTAGGTACGAGGGACTCGAGCGTGGCCTCCTACTGGATTGATACCTTGGTTCTCAAAAACTGAGGGAAATACTTACGCTACTTTGCTGCATCATCCTCTCCTCTTTGGGGAAATCCAATGCAGTGCTCAAGAGGTAGCAAGAACAATTTCTGGCGCCGTTGCCGGGGAGTCTGCGCAAAAGTCAACATACCAAGTACCCATCACAATCCCTATCTCCCGCATTACATTAGTTGCCATTTGCCTCTCGTTTTCCTCTCCCCCCACTTCACCCTTGCCGTTTTATTCGCCCTCTCTTTTCAGTTTGCCTTCTTCCCGTATGTCCTTTTCTTTGTGCTTCCATGTGCATTCTATTTGCTTGCATCTTTGTTTGCTAAAAATCTATTCATATGGATCCACTTAAAGTGTTCTACTTGGATCATCTTCGATCCTTATGCGCTCGTGCTCAAACCCCAACTAGCCTAGTTGATGGGAAATCTTTAGATGAGCATGCTCATTTTGTGCGTCATCGTTTGTCTGAAAAAGGGAAACTCTTATGGAGTCAAATAAATAAATTGCTGTGTTATGCTTGGAATCTTTGTGAAATTTATGATTTTACTTGTTGCTCTAAGAACCCTAAAAAACACCTTCCCTACCTATGTGAGTTTATTGAAAATGAAATCTTATCTTCTTATGCAAAGGGTGTTTATAGTTACCATGATATCAAACAAATTGAAGAATTTGTTGCTTTTAAGGGTGCTTATGAAGTTGCTTATTTGATTGAAAAGTATGATATTACTCTCTATGAATCTGAAAATTTTGACATACTTAAATATTGCTATGAAAACTATGCTCATAATGTCTATGTCAAAGAATTTATTGAGAGAATGATTGTTGCTTTGGAAGAAAATAATGATATGCATGAATCTATAGATAATGACGATTCTGATGATTTGATTGAAATATCCCTTGATGAACATGATGCTTGCTATTCTTGTGGCCATGATGCCAATATTTATGAAGATGAATTTGCTATAGTTCCTTATGTTAAACTTGATATTGTTGCTATTGCACCCATACTTGGTAGTTCCTTCGATGAAAAGCATGATTGCAACGATGTTACTATAAATTCTCTTGATGTCAATTGTGCTAGTAATATGCAAAACCCTAAACTTGGGGATGCTAGTTTTGCTATGTCTACTACTTGTTGCAATGATCATGATTGGGGTGATTCTTCTTATGATCTTGAAAATTTATTTAAGCCCCATGATGAATATGAGATTGATAGTAGTGTTTGCAATAATATTAAAAGTGGGTTTGGAGAGGTCATGACTTTAGTTAATGTTAATCCCACTATTTTGGAAGAGCGTCAACGTTGCATGCATGTGGATCATGTTGAAAATATTTTATGTGATAGCTATTTTGTTGAATTTGCTTATGATCCCACATGCAATTATTATGAAAGAGAAAAATATGTTTATAGAAATTTTCATGATAATAAATTACCTCTCGTTATGTTGGGCTTGCTATCGTTTCTTTCCACTTCCTTGCATATGCTAGTTTTTGGTTGCGATGATAATTTGTTTGCCTATAAGATGCCTATGCATAGGAAGTATGTTAGACTTAGATGTGTTTGTCACGTGTTTTATGATGCTCTCTTTGTGCTTCAATTCTTGTCTTTCATGTGAGCATTGTTGAAATATTATGCCTAGCTAGGGGCGTTAAACGATAGCGCTTGTTGGGAGGCAACCCAATTTTATTTTTCGTTTTTTTGTTTTTGCTTCTGTTTAGGAATAAATAGTCCATCTACCTTCTGTTTAGATGTGGTTTTGTGTTCTAATTAGTGTTTGTGCCAAGTTAGACCTATAGGATCTTCTTGGATGATAGTTATTTGATCTTGCTGTAATTTCCAGAACCTTTCTGTTCACGAAAACTATTGTTAAAATCACCAGAACGTGATAAAATACTGTCGGGGGAAATCTTCCTCCACGAACACCTATGGGGACCGAGCCCCTTTCTTGGTTCGGCTGGGGGCGGAGGTCGCGCGAAGAGCGGATCGAGGCGATGCACACAAGGGGTTTACCCAGCTTCGGGCCGCACGGATGCGTAAAACCCTACTGCTGCTTTGTGGTTTGTATTGTGTTCTTGTTGCGGGAGCGCTGAGTGCTACAGTACACTCAGGCAACTAATCAGGCCGAGCGTGAGTGGCCTCTTCTTTCCCCTCCTTCCGTTGTGCATGGGGCCTCCTTTTATATGTGCAAGGGGTTACCCACAGGTGGCAACGTAGGCGGGGGCAAAACTGGAAAATGCTGTGTTGGGTACAGCTGTTTGCACAATGCTATCATACCTAACTCTGACGGCAGGGGACAAGGGCATTAAATGCCCGTCTGGGTCGCCCAAACAGTGTAGAAAAGGGACCGTCAGGGGCGCCACCGTTTGCCACGACGGCTACCCTGTCAGCGTTGCTTCGCCACCGCATGCCCCTGGCTGCGCAGCCTCTCGCCACGTACGCCTGGAATGGCCCCAGAGCGACGCGTGGGTGGATGAGCTGGAGCGCAGGCGCGGGGTGTTGACTTGTCGCGGCAAGCGCCTTGCCGCGGTTGATGCCTTGTCGCGCCCGGGAGCTTGTCGCTCACCGGTCCTTGCCGGGACGCGGGGCGCGTCGCAGCAAGTCTCTTGTCGTGCCTCGGTCGGCCTTCCCGGCAAGCTCCTTTTGTCGGGGCCTTGTGCTTCGAGCGGTCGTCCCGGAAAGCTCCTCTTGCCGGGGCCTCGCTCTCTTCAGGTGGCCTTCCCGGCAAGCTCCTCCTGCCGGGGCCTTGGCTCAAATACTTTGTTCTTGGATGGCCCAAAAAGGGACCATGGAGAGTTTTGGCGATCGCCTGGCAAGCCTTGCCGCGGGGTGTTACGACTGCCCATGCACAAGTTCGGGGTACTAAGGTACCCCTACTTTAGTACACCGATAGGAGCCCCCGGGCCTGGGCCATACACGGTGCCGAGCGCTGTTGGGCCAGGGCCAAAACAGTGCACGGGCACGCGCGGCCTGGGTCACGCTGCATCTGCTTCTGCGTCCACCACGCCCTCCCCGAACAGCACGCGTCGAACGCGGCATCGTGGGGAGAGGCGTGCGTGACGTGGGCGGCGTGCGCGGGGCTGAGCCCTGCAGGCATGCGTCACGTCGCGGGCGGTTTGTTTATTCGGAAAGGCGAAACGCCCCCCCCCCCTTTATAAGCAGGGGAAACAGGGGCAGTCCGCCCACCCGCTAGTTGCGATTCCTCAAAAATCTCCACCACTTCCAAGAGAAGCAGCGCTCCGCCCCTTCCGTCGCCACCAGTGCTACCGACGCCGCCGACCTCCCTCCCTGCTTCCGCCATGGCCCCGAAGGGCGACAAGGGAAAAGGGAAGGCTGTGAAGTCGGCCAAGGCGCAGCGACTTGAGGCGCAGCGAAAGGAGCAGGCAACCTTCCCCCCTGAGCTCGAGGCGTTGGACCTGAGGGAGGAATTCTACCTCTTCTGGTCGACGGGGACGCGAGCGCATCCGCGCACGAGGGTTCTTCCCGCCGCCGCCCAGAAGGAGTATCCGACCGGGTATCCCTTCTTTCCTCTGTTCTTCTATTGCGGGCTCTGCCCGCCCTTCTCTGAATTTTTCTGCGACATCATGAACACCTACCGGTTCCACCTCCTTGATTTCACCCCCAATGCTGTTCTGACCATGGCAATTTTCGCACATCTTTGCGAAAACTTTGTCGAAGTCTTTCCAAACGTAGCCCTCTTCCGCCACTTCTTCACGCCTCGAGTAGAGAGAGGAGAGCCCCTCTCTGGCGGAATCGCCTGGATCTTGAAGCCCGGCAAGAAGGATGCTTATCTGGAGGGAGAGCTCCGCAGCAAATGGGAGGAATGGAGAGCAGACTGGTGCCTGATCGTCGAGGAGAACCCGCAGCCATTCACTGCCGTGCGCCGAACTCCTGTGGTGTGCGGCAGGGATTGGAGCGACGTGGCCCCGGACGACGACAAGTTGCAGATCGCCGTTACCCGGATCCTGCGGCTTAGGCGTGCCGGGCTCACAGTTGGCGCCGTTGGCGCAGATTTCCTCCGCCGCCGCATCGCTCCCCTGCAGGAGAAAGGGAGACCTGCCTGGGAGTTCCAGAACACGGCGGACATCATGAGGCTGCGCCCCGGCCTCAACTTCAATTTCACCGTCTTGGAGCTTGATGGGACGCTCAGGGAGCTGTTCAAGCACGACCCCGACCACTCCGAATGGTTCAAGCTGCCGCGAGGCGTCGTCCCGTTGTGCAACAATTCGTCGCTCAGTCGCATCCTTGCAATGATGCCGCTGTGCGACTCGCACAGGATCGACCCCACTTGGCAGGAGCCCGCCGGCGATGTCGTGCGGGCGTTCTTCGACGACTTGGTGGAGGTGCCGGTCGACCCCGACGAGCAGAAGGGCCTCACCCGGGACACCACCGACGAGGAGTTGGCGCGCATCGCCTCCAGGATGGAAGAGGCGGCGGCAGCCGCGGCCGCGGGCCAATTTGGCTTCACATTGGCGGAGGTGGACGCAGCAGAGACGGAAAGCCTCGCCGATCGAGCGGAGTTTGTCGGTGAGGAAGAGCTTGCCGGGCACGGCGTCGGGGCGGACAAGTCCACCGAGGACATGAGCGGCTTGCCGGAGGTTGACGCCTGTTCCTCCCGACCTTTGGGCAGCTCGTCGCAAGCGGAGCCCCCGGCTCAACCACGGAGGCGTCTCTGCAAGGCCGGAGACGTGGTGGGGCGGCAGGCGAGCCAGCATCCGCAGCGCCGCGTGACACGCACCGCTGTGGCAGCAGGAGCGGGGTCTTCGCGGGCCGCCGCTTCTGCTCCTGCCGCCCCCCGCGCCACGGCGGCAGCCGGGGCAAGGCCGTCTCGGGATAGCGCCACCACTGCCTCCGCCAAGCGGCCGAGGGAGCCTACTCCTCCGCCTCCTCGCGCCAGAAGCGGGCCAGTCTTCGACTTCTCTGCGCTTAGCTCCGACGAGGTAGAGGGAGAGGAGTAAGATCCTCGCTGTACTTGTATTTCTTCAATCCTTGCAGTTGTGTCTTGCATCTCATTTGCTTTCCTCTGAATTTGCTCCTTTTCAGGACTCTGGCTCAGAGGGCGGCAAAGAGAGCCAAGGTCCCGGTGGTCATCCTTGACGATGAGCCCACCGTGACGGCAGGGGGTGCGCCTAAGATGACCTTGTCGGACCCGCCAACTAATCCTCAGACCAGCCCCCAGCGCAGCCCCCAGCGTAAGCATATGATTTGCTTCCTGCCATTGGGCGCGCCCGGGTACTCTTCGCTTTTCCTGACATCTGGCTGACGATTTGTGTAGGAGCAAAGCAGCCCCACTAGGAGCGTCCGGAGACCACCCCCGATGAGCCACCCGCTACGACTACACCGCCAAGGGGGAGTTCCCCGGCAAGGGAGGAATCCCCGACAAGGGAGCAGTCTCCAGCAAGGGAGCGGTCCCCGGCAAGGGAGCAGTCTCCGGTAAGGGACAGCACCGGCGACCCCTCGGCGACGGAGATCGTGACTGCAGACCCTGGCGCAGGTAACTTTCTTGCCTCGAAACTCCCCTGGGGTTCTTCTTCTTTGGATAGTTGCTTGATTCCTCTCCTTCTTTCGGCCCTCAGACCCGTCTGCCATGGACCCGATGGAGACCGAGGTCGTCGTCGAGGAGGAGGCGCGCGGCCATACTGACGACGTGGCCGCCACCGAAGAGACGGATGGTGCTGAAGATCCGGCTGGCGAAGAGGCCGCCAAGGCTGCCGCAGCAGCCGCGGGCGAGGGAGCCGGCGATCGTACTGACGGCCATGGGGCCGCAGGAGCGCCAAGCGCTGCGCCGACCGCTGATCCCGCCTCCGCAGTAGCGTCGGGCCCCGAGGAGCCCCAGCCAGGCGTATAGCTGAAGGCCGGCGATGGTATCTTCATCAGGCTCCCCTGGGAGTCGACTTCCAGGGTGCCGGTCGAGGGGGAGACCTTGGATGGGGAGCTGCTCGCCTCCGCCGGGCTGACGCTGGTTAATGCGCCAAGCAGCAGCGGCAGCGAGCCTGAGGAGGAGCGGCTGCTCCGGAAGCTGGTGTCACTCTACCGCGCCCGACAAGCCCAGGTGGAATGCCGGGAAGTGCTTGTCGCGAAGGCGGGAGTGGACATGGAGAAGCGCGCCGAGGAGCTCCGGGAGCTCAACCAGGAGGCCCTCCGATCCTTGGCGGTGGAGCGGAAGCAACTCGAGGAGGCGCGGACGGCCTTCATCCTCAAGAAGGCCGAATCTGAAGAGCAGCAGAGGCTTGCCGCCGAGGGGCTGTCCGCGCGGGAGGGCGAGCTGGTGCAGCAGAAAGCCAGCCTCGCCAGCCACGAGGAGGAGGTCGCCGCGCGCGAGCAAGCGCTTGGCGGAGCCCTCAAGGAAGCGCAAGATGCTGCTGTGGCCGCCGAGGCCGCCAAGAAGGAGCTGGAGGCGAGGGTGGCGCAGCTCGACACTGATCTTAAGGCGAGCGGTGAGGAGCTCGCCGCGCTCAAACAAGAGCACGAGAAGGGTGCTTATACCCTCGGCGAGCTGCAAGGACGCTTCGCCGATAAGATCAGGGAGCTTGACGCCGCCAAGGACTCCAATGCCGATCTCGAGATGAAGCTGGCCACTTTGTCCAAGACGCTGGACAGCGCCAAGGAGCAAGAGGCGATCTTGCGGAAGGAGGTCGCGGACAACGAGGCGCTGTTGGAGAGCGCCGCAGTCACCCAGAACGAATTCAGGGCAGCGGTGGAGCAGTGGACGGAGGGTCTGGTGGACATCGCCGCCTCCATCGACAAGGAGCTGTCGCTGCTGGGGATGGAGGGTCACGAGTATCCCTCCGACGCAAACCTCCCACCCAGCGCCAAGCTTACTTCGTTCTTCAAAGGCGTGGCGGCGGCCCTTCAGCATCTCCGGAACGCGATCCCAGAGCAGCTGGCCGGCGAGACGCACGATGCCATCGTCGGAGCCCTTGAGAAGGTGCTGGTGAAGATCGCCTTCCGCAACCCAGGCCTCAAGCTCACCAACATCCTCAGGTCCCTGTCGGCAGACGCTGACCTCGAGGAGATCAGGGCCCTTGTCGCGCCCATTGTGGAAAGGGTGACCGGGATCAAGAGGATCGAGGGCGACCGCGTGGATTAGGCCGCCCGCCCTTTTCTTTTCTTGCCGCCGTTGGCCGAGTTATGAAAACGATTCATTAGGGCTGCGACAAGCTATCTTGTAATATAATTTTATCTTAGGTAGTGAATGCACTGTTACTTCCTCTATTTGATTCCCTCCTTTGTATGTTATTGCCCTACGCTTTTAGGGAACTTGCCGGCGTAGGCACACTTGCTGAGTGTGGGACATCAGCAGCCCGCTGGCGGTGCCGTTGCCGGCAAGAAACCTTGTCGGGACTAGCCGCGGTTCACTTAAGTTGTTGAGCAGGCTCGAAGCGAAATAAGGGCGCGACTGCAGTCGCGGCACGCTCAAGTCGCTGAGCGAGCTCGAAAAAAAGTAAGGGCGCGAGTCTGGTCGTAGCATACTTAAATCGTTGAGCGGACTCGAAACGAAGTAAGGGTGCGACTAGCCACGAGCTGGTTCCTCCGCGCACAGGTTTTCCATACAAAGTACGGTCGTTCGAGGAAGATAACCTTAAAATTTAAAAACTCGATTGCTCAAACTTTGGCAACTTAGCTTTTCCGTGGCTCGCTGCCCGGCAAGGTCGCTTTCTGGCGAGGCGAAACATGGGGCTCGCCATCGCTTACCGTGGGGTCAGTGCTGCACAGAGTGTCAGATAATGCATGCAAAGAATAAATAGCATGAGATCGACAAGATGCGCGGAATACATGAACTCAATCTGCGCACAGGGTCTGCGCCTGGCTCTGTACAAAGGATCACATGCAACAGCGGCAAGACTTTGTACAGAAGGGTGGTTGTCGGACAGGGTCCGACAACCGCGCCTTACGGGCGAAACTTACGAAGATGCCCAACGTTCCAGGAGTTGCTCACCGGAGTGGTATCTTCGGTCTCAAGGCGGACAGCGCCAGGCCTAGCGACTTGTTTCACCTGGTAAGGGCCTTCCCACTTCCTCGAAACTTCTGGCACTAACTTTGCGGCTATAAAAGCAGCGCAAAGCTTGCTGGTAGCGAGCGGCTCGCACAGCGGTCTGAAGACGGTCCTCCTCGAGGAGCAGCGCGTCATCTCGTCGCAGCTGCTCTCGCTTGAGCTCAGCATGAGCGAACACTCGAGGTGGCCCGTATGCGAGATCCGTGGGGCTAACTGTCCCCGCTCCATGGAATAGAGCGAAAGGTTGCCTGGTCATACCAGGGCTTACCTGTGCCGAGAGGTGTCGGCGTATGTTCGGATGCCGTGGCACCATGAGCTGGCTCGGCAACGCCCGTTCCGCCGCCGGTGCCGTCCCCACCACCCGTTTGCTCCAAGGGCGGTGGGTTCGACGCGGACGGACCAGCCACCTCCGGATCCTTCTTCTTCGGTGGCATGTCGATGAAGATGATGGAGATCTAGCCTGTGCAGACGCCGGATCAGGTTCACACAACCTCGACGCCCCCTACCTGGCGCGCCAAAGATGTCGGGGGAAATCTGCCTCCACGAACACCTATGGGGACCGAGCCCCTTTCTTGGTTCGGCGGGGGGCGGAGGTCGCGCGAAGAGCGGATCGAGGCGATGCACACAAGGGGTTTACCCAGCTTCGGGCCGCACGGATGCGTAAAACCCTACTGCTGCTTTGTGATTTGTATTGTGTTCTTGTTGCGGGAGCGCTGAGTGCTACAGTACACTCAGGCAACTAATCAGGCCGAGCGTGAGTGGCCTCTTCTTTCCCCTCCTTCCGCTGCGCATGGGGCCTCCTTTTATATGTGCAAGGGGTTACCCACGGGTGGCAACGTAGGCGGGGGCAAAACTAGAAAACGCTGTGTTGGGTACAGCTGTTTGCACAGTGCTATCATACCTAACTCTGACGGCAGGGGACAAGGGCATTAAATGCCCGTCTGGGTCGCCCAAACAGTGCAGAAAAGGGACCGTCAGGGGCGCCACCATTTGCCACAACGGCTACCCTGTCAGCGTTGCTTCGCCACCGCATACCCCTGGCTGCGCAGCCTCTCGCCACGTACGCCTGGAATGGCCCCAGAGCGACGCGTGGGTGGATGAGCTGGAGCGCAGGCGCGGGGTGGTGACTTGCCGCGGCAAGCGCCTTGCCGCGGTTGATGCCTTGTCGCGCCCGGGAGCTTGTCGCTGACCTATCCTTGCCGGGACGCGGGGCGCATCGCAGCAAGTCTCTTGTCATGCCTCGGTCGGCCTTCCCGGCAAGCTCCTTTTGCCGGGGCCTTGTGCTTCGAGCGGTCGTCCCGGCAAGCTCCTCTTGCCGGGGCCTCGCTCTCTTTGGGTGGCCTTCCCGGCAAGCTCCTCCTACCGGGGCCTTGGCTCAAATACTTTGTTCTTGGATGGCCCAAAAAGGGACCATGGAGAGTTTTGGCGATCACCTGGCAAGCCTTGCCGCAGGGTGCTACGACTGCCCGTGGAGTTCCAGAAGTTTGCGTTAGTTACAGATTACTACAGACTGTTTTGTTTTTTACAGATTCTGTTTTTCGTTTGTTGTTTGCTTATTTTAATGAATCTATGGCTAGTAAAATAGTTTATAATCCATAGAGAAGTTGGAATACAGTAGTTTTAACACCAATATAAATAAAGAATGAGTTCCTTACAGTACCTTGAAGTGGTCTTTTGTTTTCTTTCGCTAACGGAGCTCATGAGATTTCTGTTGAGTTTTGTGTTGTGAAGTTTTCAAGTTTTGGGTGAAATCTTTTGATGGATTATGGAACAAGGAGTGGCAAGAGCCTAAGCTTGGGGATGCCCATGGCACCCCCCAAGATAATCCAAGGACACCAAAAAGTCAAAGCTTGGGGATACCCCGGAAGGCATCCCCTCTTTCGTCTACTTCCATCGGTAATTTTACTTGGAGCTATATTTTTATTCACCACATGATATGTGTTTTGCTTGGAGCGTCTTGTATTACTCGTGTCTTTGTTTGTTAGTGTGCCACAATCATCCTTTCTGTACACACCTTTTGAGAGAGCCATATATGAATTGAAATTTTATAGAATACTCTTTGTGCTTCACTTATATCTTTTGAGCTTTATAGTTTTGCTCTAGTGCTTCACTTAGATTTTTTAGAGCACGGTGGTGGATTTGTTTTAAAGAAACTTTTGATCTCTCATGCTTCACTTAGATCATTTTGAGAGTATTAATTAGCATGGTAATTTGCTTAAATAATAATAATAAACTTGGTATTCAAGATTTATAAAACTTTCTTTTGAATGCGTTGAATACTAAGAAAAGTTGGATGCTTGATAATTGTTTTGAGATATGGAAGTGATAATATCAAAGTCATGCTAGTAGAGTAATTGTGAATTTGAGAAGTGCTTGAGTTGAAGTTTGCAAGTCCCGTAGCATGCACGTATGGTAAACGTTATGTAACAAATTTGAAACATGAGGTGTTATTTGATTGTCCTCCTTATGAGTGGCGGTCGGGGATGAGCGATGGTCTTTTCCTACCAATTTATCCCCCTAGGAGCATGCACGTAATGCTTTGGTTTTTGATGGCTTATAGATTTTTGCAATAAGTATATGAGTTCTTTATGACTAATGTTGAGTCCATGGATTATACACGCTCTCACCCTTCCATCATTGCTAGCCTCTTCGGTACCGTGCATTGCCTTTTCTCACATTGAGAGTTGGTGCAAACTTCGCCGGTGCATCCAAACCCCGTGATATGATACGCTCTTTCACACATAAACCTCCCTATATCTTCCTCAAAACAGCCAGCATACCTACCTATTACGGCATTTCCATAGCCATTCCGAGATAAATTGCCATGCAACTTTCCACCATTCCATTCTTCATGACACGTCTATCATTGTCATATTTCTTAGCATGATCATGTAGTTGACATAGTATTTGTGGCAAAGCCACCATTCATAATTCTTTCATACTTGTCACTCTTGATTCATTGCATATCCCGGTATACCGTCGGAGGCATTCATATAGAGTCATACTTGTTCTAGTATTGAGTTGTAATCATTGAGTTGTAAATAAATAGAAGTGTGATGATCATCATATAATAGATTATTGTCCCAAATAAAAAAAAGAGAAAGGCCAAAGAAAAAAAAAGAAGGCCCAAAAAATAAAATAAAAAGGGGCAATACTACTATCCTTTTTTCCACGCTTGTGCTTCAAAGTAGCACCATAATCTTCATAATAGAGAGTCTATTGTTTTGTCACTTTCATATACTAGTGGGAATTTTTCATTATAGAACTTGGCTTGTATATTCGAGAGATGGGCCTCCTCAAGTGCCCTAGGTCATTGTGAGAAAGCAAGTTGGATGCACACCCACTTAGTTTCTTTTGTTGAGCTTTCATACATTTATAGCTCTAGTGCATCCGTTGCATGGCAATCCCTACTCCTTGCATTAACATCAATTGATGGGCCTCTCCATAGCCCGTTGATTATCCTCGTTGATGTGAGACTTTCTCCTTTTTTGTCTTCTCCACATAACCCCCATCATTATATTCTATTCCACCCATAGTGCTATATCCATGGCTCGCTCTCATGTATTGCGTGAAAGTTTATAAGTTTGAGATTATTAAAGTATGAAACAATTGCTTGGCTTGTCATCGGGGTTGTGCATGATGAGAGCATTCTTGTGTGATGAAAATGGAGCATGAATGAACTATATGATTTTGTAGGGATGAACTTTCTTTGGCCATGTCACTTTCAGAAGACATAATTGCTTTGTTAGTTTGCTTGAAGTATTATTATTTTTTATGTCAATATGAACTTTTGTCTTGAATCTTTCGGATCTGAATATTCATACCACAATTGAGAAGATTTACATTTAAATTATGCCAAGTAGCACTCCGCATCAAAAGTTCTTTTTTTATCATTTACCTACTCGAGGACGAGCAGGAATTTAGCTTGGGGATGCCTGATACGTCTCCAACGTATCTATAATTTTTGATTGCTCCATGCTATATTATCTACTGTTTTTGACTATATTGGGCTTTATTTTCCACTTTTATATTATTTTTGGGACTGACCTATTAACCGGAGGCCCAGCCCAGAATTGTTTTTTTTTGCCTATTTCAGCGTTTCGGAGAAACAGAATATCAAACGGAGTCCAAACGGAATGAAACCTTCGGGAACGTGATTTTCTCACCGAACGTGATCCAGGAGACTTGGACCCTACTCCAAGGAACAAAAGAGGCGGTCACGAGGGTGGGGGGTGCGCCCACCCCCCTAGGGTGCGCCCCCTGCCTTGTGGGCCCCCTATTGCTCCACCGACGTACTCCTTCCTCCTATATATACCTACGTACCCCCAAACGATCAAAGACGGAGCCAAAAACCTAATTCCACCGCCGCAACCTTCTGTATCCACGAGATCCCATCTTGGGGCCTGTTCCGGAGCTTCGTCGGAGAGGGCCGTCATCACGGAGGGCTTCTACATCATCCTAGCCCCTCCGATGAAGTGTGAGTAGTTCACCTCAGACCTACGGGTCCATAGTTTTTAGCTAGATGGCTTCTTCTCTCTTTTTGGATCTCAATACAATGTTCTCCCCCTCTCGTGTGGAGATCTATTCGATGTAATCTTCTTTTTGTGGTGTGTTTGTTGAGAACAATGAATTGTGGGTTTATGATCAAGTCTATCTATGAATAATATTTGAATCTTTTCTGAATTCTTTTATGTATGATTGGTTATCTTTGCAAGTCTCTTCGAATTATCAGTTTGGTTTGGCCTACTAGATTGGTTTTTCTTGCCATGGGAGAAGTGCTTAGCTTTGGGTTCAATCTTGCGGTGTCCTTTCCCAGTGACAGAAGGGGCAGCAAGGCACGTATTGTATTGTTGCCATCGAGGATAACAAGATGGGGTTTTTATCATATTGCATGAAACTATCCCTCTACATCATGTCATCTTGCTTAAGGCGTTACTCTGTTTTTAACTTACTACTCTAGATGCATGCTGGATAGCGGTCGATGAGTGGAGTAACAGTAGTAGATGCAGGCAGGAGTCGGTCTACTTGTCTCGGACGTGATGCCTATATACATGATCATACCTAGATATTCTCATAACTATGCTCAACTCTGTCAATTGCTCAACAGTAATTTGTTCACCCACCGTAGAATACATATGCTCTTGAGAGAAGCCACTAGTGAAACCTATGGCCCCCGGGTCTATTTTCCTCATATTAATCTCCATCACTTTAATCTTGCTTGCTTTTTACTTTGCCTTTTTACTTTTCACTTTGCATCTCTATACCAAAAATACCAAAAATATTATCTATCAGATCTCACCCCCGTAAGTGACCGTGAAGGGATTGACAACCCCTAATCGCGTTGGTTGCATGGAGCTATTGTTTTTGTGTAGGTACAAGGGACTCAAGCATTGCCTCCTACTGGATTGATACCTTGGTTCTCAAAAACTGAGGGAAATACTTACGCTACTTTGCTGCATCATCCTCTGTTCTTCGAGGAAATCCAACGCAGTGCTCAAGAGGTAGCAATAAGCATTTTGTTTTAATTTTCTACCAAAAGAAGCATTAAAGTCGTCTTGCTTAAACATAAAGTTATCAAACTCATCCAAGCACTGACTAGAAATTTTAGTAGGAGGGACTTCAGCTTTATCATATCTATAGAGAGAATTTACCTTTACTACCTGTGTCGGGTTATCGAGGTCTGGAGGTTCTTCAATAAATAGAGAACTAAGATCATATGTTTCTTCAACGGGCGGTAGATTAAGACCATGTATTTTTTCAATAGGAGGTAAATTCTTAACATCTTCAGCTTTAATACCTTTTTATTTCATTGATTTCTTTGTTTCTTGCATATCTTCAGGACTGAGAAATAGAACACCTCTCTTCTTCGGAGTTGGTTTAGGAATAGGCTCATTAATTGGCTCAGGAGCTGGCTCAGGAGGTGCCCAATTATTTTCATTTGTCAACATATTATTCAATAGGATTTCAGCTTCATCTGGTGTTCTTTCCCTGAAAAGAGAACCAGCACAAGTATCCAGGTAATCTCTGGAAGCATTGGTTAGTCCATTATAAAAGATATCAAGTATTTCATGTTTCTTAAGAGGATGATCGGCAAAGCATTAAGTAACTTGAGAAGCCTCCCCCAAGCTTGTGGGAGACTCTCATCTTTAATTTGCACAAAGTTGTATATTTCCTTTAAGGCAGCTTGTTTCTTATGAGCAGGGAAATATTTAGCAGAGAAGTAATAAATCATATCATGGGGACTACGCACACAACCAGGATCAAGAGAATTAAACCATATCTTAGCATCACCCTTTAATGAGAACAGAAATATTTTCAGTATATAAAAGTAGCGAGATCTCTCATCATTGGTAAACAGGGTGGCTATATCATTTAATTTAGTAAGATGTGCCACAACAGTTTCAGATTCATAGCCATGGAAAGGATTAGATTCAACCAAAGTAATTATATCAGGATCAACAGAGAATTCATAATCCTTATCAGGAACACATATAGGTGAAGTAGCAAAAGCAGGGCCAGGCCTCATTTTATCTTTAAGAGATTCTTTGTTCCATTTAATTAATAGCCTTTTAAGTTCATGACGATCTCTGCAAGCTAGAATAGCGGCAGAAGACTCCATATCAAAAACATAACCCTCAGGAATAATAGGCCTATCTTCATCATCACTTTCATCATTATAATCAGATTCAATAATTTCTTCCTCTCTAGCCCTAGAAATTTGTTCATCAAGAAATTCACTAAGGGGCACAGTAGTATCAGGCATATAAGCAGTTTCATCATAACTATCATGCATAGCAGAAGTGGCATCATCAATAACATGCGACATATCCGAACGAATAGCAGAAGCAGGTTCAGGTGTCGCAAGCTTACTTATAACAGAAGGTGAATCAAGTGCAAGGCTAGATGGCAGTTCCTTACCTCCCCTCGTAGTTGAGGGATAAATTGTTGTCTTAGCTTCTTTGAAGTTCTTCATAGTTCCAGCAGATATAAATCCCAAGTGACTCAAAGTATAGAGCTATGTTCCCCGGCAACGGTGCCAGAAATTAGTCTTGATAACCCACAAGTATAGGGGATCGCAACAGCTTTCGAGGGTAGATTATTCAACCCAAATTTATTGATTCGACACAAGGGGAGCCAAAGAATATTCTCAAGTATTAGCAGCTGAGTTGTCAATTCAACCACACCTGGAAACTTAGTATCTGCAGCAAAGTGTTTAGTAGCAAAGTAATATGATAGTGGTGGTAACGGTAACAAAAGAGTAATGAAAGCAAAGTAATATTTTTGGTGTTTTGTAGTGATTGTAACAGTAGCAGCGGGAAAGTAAATAAGTGTAAACCAGTATATGGAAAGCTCGTAGGCATCGGATCAGTGATGGATAATTATGTCGGATGCGGTTCATCATGTAATAGTCATAACATAGGGTGACACAGAACTAGCTCCAATTCATCAATGTAACGCAGGCATGTATTCCGAATATAGTCATACGTGCTTATGAAAAAGAACTTGCATGACATCTTTTGTCCTACCCTCCCGTGGCAGCGGGGTCCTAATGGAAACTAAGGGATATTAAGGCCTCCTTTTAATAGAGAACCGGAACAAAGCATTAGCACATAGTGAATACATGAACTCCTCAAACTATGGTCATCACCGGGAGTGGTCCCGATTATTGTCACTTCGGGGTTGCCGGATCATAACACATAGTAGGTGACTATAAACTTGCAAGATAGGATCAAGAACTCACATATATTCATGAAAACATAATAGGTTCAGATCTGAAATCATGGCACTCGGGCCCTAGTGACAAGCATTAAGCATAGCAAAGTCTAGCAACATCAATCTTAGAACATAATGGATACTAGGGATCAAACCCTAACAAAACTAACTCGATTACATGATAAATCTCATCCAACCCATCACCGTCCAGCAAGCCTACAATGGAATTACTCACGCACGGCGGTGAGCATCATGAAATTGGTGATGGAGGATGGTTGATGATGACGACGGCGACGAATCCCCCTCTCCGGAGCCCCGAACGGACTCCAGATCAGCTCTCCCGAGAGGTTTTAGGGCTTGGCGGCGGCTCCGTATCGTAAAACGCGATGTTTTTTCTCCTCTATTTTTTTCTCCCCGAAAGCCAATATATAGAGTTGGAGTTGGCGTCGGAAGGTGTCCAGGGGGCCCACGAGGTAGGGGGCGCGCCCTAGGGGGCGCGTCCCCACCCTCGTGGACAGGGTGTGGGCCCCCTGGTCTTCATCTTTGGCGAGGATTTTTTATTATTTATTCTAAGATATTCCGTGAAGTTTCAGGTCATTCCGAGAACTTCTGTTTTCTGCACATAAAACAACATCGTGGCAATTCTGCTGAAAACAGCGTCAGTCCGGGTTAGTTCCATTCAAATCATACAAGTTAGAGTCCAAAACAAGGGCAAAAGTGTTTGGAAAAGTAGATACGACAGAGACGTATCAGTACGCATGCCCTAAAGTGCATGTCCGGACTGCAAGAAGAGACGCATGCAAAACCATCTGGGGGCACATATGGAAAATAAATAAAAATCATCTTTTGTTCACCGACCAAATATTCCCTTAAGAACGCTAGCTTTCGACTTCACCTAGTCTGAGGTACACATCCGGCTGACCCGGCAGTAACAATCACAGAGGTGCTCCCCTTATGACCTAGCCGAATTAACGGGAACGTAGGGCATAAATACAAGAGCCAGGCAACCCAGCTTGGCCAAAACTTAAGTCATATCTATGCATATAATGGCGAAGAAAAGGTACATGCGGAAGAATAACACATGTGCGGGGCATGAGGCCTAGATAAATAATTAAGCTTTTGTGTAAGAAGCCCCCAGGTATAATGAGCGTGGTTAGCGCGTCAATAGTGTGCAGGCAAGGCACAAGTTGGCCCTTGAAGGCTTTGAGAAAAAGAAAGAAGAAAGAAAGAAAGAAAAGACAGATAATGTATATGCAAAAAATGGACAGAGGAAGGAGACGAACATAGAGTCCTCCACTAGGCGTAGAATCTTCGGAGCCTGGCTGCGTTCCATGGGTTCGGCTCAAGTCGATTATCCGATGCATCCCGCACGACGATAAGCTCCACCGGTTAGAACTTGGTCAATAATGAAGGGACCTTCCCATTTGGGCTCGAGCTTGGTTTTTTTCTTCTCCGGCAGGCGTAGAACTAGTTCGCCAACGTTATAAGTTTTGGCCCATACTTCTCTGCTTTGGTATCTTCGAGCCTGTTGGTGATAGAATGCGGAATGGGTTTTTGCCATGTCGCGCTCCTCCTCCAGGGCGTCCAGACTGTCATGCCGATCGAGCTCGGCTTCTCTTTCTTCGTACATGCGCACTCGAGGTGAGTCATGAATTATGTCGCAGGGCAGAACCGCTTTTGCGCCGTACACCATAAATAAGGGTGTGTATTTGGTAGTACGATTCGGTGTGGTCCACAGCACCCAGAGTACGGAGTTGAGCTCCTCTACCCAGTGCGTGTTAGATTCCTTTAAGGACCGCACTAATCTGGGTTTGATGCCGCTCATGATAAGACCATTTGCTCGCTCAACTTGACCGTTAGTTTGTGGGTGATAGACAGAAGCATAATCGAGCTTGATGCCCATGTTGTTGCACCAGAGTTTTACCTCGTCGGCTGTGAAGTTCGTTCCATTGTCAGTGATGATGCTGTGGGGGACACCATAACGGTGTACAACCCGGATATGAAGTCTATCACCGGTCCGGATTCGGCCGTTTTAACAGGTTGGGCTCCTATCCATTTGGTGAATTTATCCACCATGATGAGTAAGTATTTTTTCTTATGGGTTCCCCCTTTAAGGGGTCCAACCATGTCAAGCCCCCAGACCGCAAAGGGCCAGGTGATGGGGATTGTTTGGAGGGCGGTGGGTGGCATATGGCTTTGGTTTGCGAAAAGCTGGCAACCGACGCAGCGTTGGACCAAGTCCTGTGCATCTTCCCGGGCCTTCGGCCAATAAAAACCTGTACGAAAGGCCTTGCTTACAAGGGCCCAGGCTGCAGCGTGATGGCCGCCAAGTCCGGCATCAATTTCTGCCAGAAGCTTCCGCCCTTCCTCTTCGAGATGCACCTTTGAAGGACTCCGGTAGTGCTTTTCTTATAAAGCTCTCCCTCATGGACCCTATAGGATTTAGATCGCCGCACTATGCAGCGTGCCTCATTTTGGTCCTCGGGAAGTTCCTGCCTACACTACAAAAAAATACACTTCCGTGATGATACGTGTTTGTCACAGTAGGTCGTGTTTTTTGTCATGCATGTACATCCATGACAAATTTATGACAGAATCAAGATAGTCATACCTGTGTTGTCATAGAAGTGTTCCATGACATTACCAAAATTATCATCACGGAAGTGTCCACTTCCATGATGATAAATCGCGCGTCACAGAAGTGCTTTCGTCAAGGGTCACTGACACATGGCATCCACCATAACGGAACGCCGTTAAGCTATCGGGCCGCGTTTGGATCCGATAACCCATTAACAGCCCCGACCAATGGGGATTTTCCACGTGTAAAATCATCATTGGCTAGAGGAAACACATGTCGGCTCATCGTTGGGACAGATGTCATCCACTCATTGGACAGGAGGCGCTTATGATAGGTCAACATGTGGCACGGCCCAACAGTGGCGCATTCCGGTGAAAAAGGTCGGCCCAGTAAAAATTAGCAGGCCGGCCCATATAAGGCCTACTTGTGTCAGGTCCATTTAAGCCCACGGCCCATATGAGATGTGCCAATTCGGCCCATTAAAGATTTGACACCATTGCAACCCATCGTCAGTTCGAGCCTGTTAACAGCCCGCTATATATTTGGGCTCAATATCGGCCCGATGAGATTTGGGCCTATTAACGGCCCATTTAATGGATGTGCCAATTTTCAGAATGTACATCTTTCGGCCTTTTAGCGACCCATTTAAATGTTGGGCTAATTTCCGGCCCGGTGTGTCTTTCAGCCTGTTGACGGCCCATAAATCTGATGGGCCATTTGTAGTCGGGCCTGAGTTTCGGCCTTTTAGCGGCCCATTTAAGTGTTGGGCCAATTTCTGGCCCGGTGTCACTTTCAGCATGTTGACGGCCCATAAATCAGTTGGGCCAATTGTAGTCGGACCTGAGTTTTGGCCTTTTATTGACCCATTTAAGTGTTGGGCCAATTTCCAGCCCTGTGTGCCTTTCATCCTGTTAACGGACCATAAATGAGTTGGGCCATTTGTAGTCGGACCTTAGTTTTGGCCTCTTAACGGCCCATACCCTTCATGGTCCAATACTAGCCTGGTTTCTCTTTCGGCCTACTAAAGGCCCACAACACAGTTGGGCCGTTTACAATACGACCTGACTTTCGGCCTCTTAGCGGCCCATGCTCTTCATGGTCCAATACAAGCCCGCTCTCTCTTTCGGCCTGCTAAAGGCCTACAGTATAGTTGGGCCATATGTAGCCCAAACTTAGTAAGGGCCTGTTAACGGCCCATGAAATAAATTGGGGCCACCTGTTGCTCGCTTCGATGTCGGCTTGTTAATGACCCGGGAGGTAAGAGGGCCGACCATTAACTTTTGGCCTAGTAACTGCCCATTAACTTAATTGGCCCACTAAAGTTCGTTCATGTCTTTAGGCCAAATTAGATAATTTGAGCCCATTACGATGAGCAAAGGTACAACATACAGGGAATAACGTTGCACATCCAGAATATATTACAGGAAATTACATCCACTGGGCAATCAAAGTTTGATGCCAGTGCAAATAAATGAGCAGAACCTAACCATCTACAACGTCACAATCTGCAATCTCAGCACAGATGACGCCCATAAGCATGTGGGCAAGTTCTTGCTGCTTTGCCACACTGTCTATGAAAACATTGATCAGTTGTTGTGTCGCACGACTCTGCACCTCTGATTCATCCACCATTTCCATCATTACTTCAGCCATTAATTGGTTCACAAACATACATTTATTCCGTTGCATTCGAGACAGAGGATACTGAACAGATTCAGATGGCGATTTTGGCAGGCTTGTATTATTGACAGTGGAGAGTGTCTTGACCACTGCATCATAACATAAATTAGGATGGGAACCAAACAGATTAATCATGAGTTATTGCCATATTACCTGGCCTAGATTTGCCGGAAAGAAACGATGGGGTTGCCTTGCTGTTTTCAGAGTTTGTCTTCTTATCTTCAGCAGCCTGCACAAAATTAACACACTAGCATTGCTATCATTGGCCAAGTCAGATAATAGGAAAGCAACATTGACACAACGAACGTTTGGGCAACTAGC
Source organism: Aegilops umbellulata (assembly GCA_032464435.1). NCBI lineage: Eukaryota > Viridiplantae > Streptophyta > Magnoliopsida > Poales > Poaceae > Aegilops > Aegilops umbellulata. The sequence continues at coordinate 326,234,623 of CP136058.1, read as the reverse complement.
CTACACCAAATTAACACAATATGGCACAGCTATCATCAGCCAGGTAAGGTAATACGAAAGCAACATTGACACAATGAATGAATGGGCAACCAGAAAGCACTACAATTCAGTAATGTGCATGATATGAGATAGCACATTCATGCAGCTCAGTGCGCAAAACTACCAGGCAGTTTTCCTTACAAAAATCAACATTGGCGCCTTTAACATTTTGCTACAACTAATTTTAGATCAGATAAAGGTTAGATTCACGCCGATTAACAAAATACATGCTGATGTAAAAATATAGTGATATACAACAGGTACTTACATCAGCATTGGAGCACAGAGAATTCCCGCAAGATATTTTCCTCGAATACGATCCCAATGGAGGAAGTCTTGTATCGTTTAACCTTATTTTCTAAAAGAGAGACGGGTAAGAAACATGTAGAAAATATGATCAGAATGCTATAAAATTTCATGATGTGAGGATACGCAGACGCTTCTTAGAATGGAGTTGACATTCTTTTGCTGGACTGGAGCGGACTAGTTCTTTGGCCACTGGAATCTGCTTATTATCAGTGGGAGTTGGGTTTCTTTGTGCTGGAGCAGTATCTATGAAAAATGGAGTTGGTTTATTATCTCCTGGCGTTTGGATCTTTTGCAAAGACCTGGTTTGCAACCCTTCAGATTCTAACATAGCCGTCTTCCCCTTGCATGCCTTATATAGAAGAATGGTGATTTAGTTATAAAACATGCTACAGCAGAGATGGAATAGGTACTGAAGAATAGAAAGGCAAGACATATTGACATGTATTCACTCCATCCAGAAATAAATGGATGGGTCTAGGCGTATTTCACTTCTAGATACATCCAGTTTTATCCATTTATGCGACATTTAATCCGGACGGAGGGAGTATGATGTAAGAGCTAGGGATACAACATGACAACACAGTAAAAAAAACACTGAAAAACCCACTGCAGAACCAAAGTATTCAAACCCACCTATATGAGATAGTACACTCATGCAGCTCAGGATGCAAAACTACCAGGCAGTTTTCCTTGCAAAAATGAACATTGCGGCCTTTAATCATACATTTTGCTACAACTAAATTTAGATCAGATAAAGGTTGGATTCACGCCGATTAACAAAATACATGCTGATGTAAAAATATAGTGATATACAACAGGTACTTACATCTACATTGGAGCACAGAGAATTCCTGCAAGAATCTTTCCTCATAAATGATACCATTGCAGAAAATCTTCTATATGTTAAGCTTATTTTCTAAAAGAGAGATGGCTAAGAAACATGTAGAAAATATGATCAACATGCTATAAAATTTCATGATGCAAGGATACGCACACGCTTCTTAGAATTGAGTTGACATATTTTTGCTGGGGAGCGGACTAGTTCTTTGGCCACTGGAATATGCTTATTATCAGTAGGAGTTGGGTTTCTTTGTGCTGGAGCAGTATCTATAAAAACTAGAGTTGGTTTATTATCTCTTGGCGTTTGGATCTTTTGCAAAGGCCGTGTTTGTAACCCTTCAGATTCTAACATAGTCGTCTTCCCCTTGCATGCCTTGTATAGAAGAATGGTGCTTTAATTATAAAACATGCGGCAGCAGAGAGATGGAATAGGTACTGAAGAATAGAAAGGCATGACATATTGACATGTATTCCCTCCATCCGGAAAAAAATGGATGGGTCTAGGCGTATTTCAGTTCTAAATACATCCTTTTTTATCCATTTTGGCAACATGTAATCCGGACGGAGGGAGTATGGTGTAAGAGCTAGGGATACGACAGGACAATACAACAACAAAAAACACTAGTTGAATGTAAAATTGTATGCTAGCGGAATACATACAGAAATAACTAAGGCAACATACACATGTATGATTGGGAAAATAAGATGGCATTGCAACAGAGCACTAGAACAACACTTCAATGTTAAAAAACATGGTATGGTAGACAGATGAAGTACATACTGATGAATAACAATGCATAAGATATTCAGAAGCATGATGTCCAAATTAAGCAGATGGCATTGCGATAGAGTAGAATGACAGTACTTGAATTTGAAAACATGTTATCATGAATGGAATAGGTACTGAAAAACAGGAAGGCATGACATATTTACATGCATGATCAGCATGCTAAGCACATGGCATTGCAACAGAGTAGATACACTCCAGGACATTATATGCATGTTGTACCCATATCACAGGCCAAGTTAGAGCAAGGACCTTGTGGGGTGAAGAGGATTCATCATCTTTCTGCAAGTCTTCTGAAGAACTGCCTTTACATGTTCCATCATATTGGGTATCATTGACATCAAGTTTATTGGCCTTTACACTGCTCCGTGAGGTTCTTGTGGATATATCAGTGTGTGCAATTATATCTGACATGCATGGAAGACGACTAGTAGTTAGATTTATGTAATGAGTGCTTGTAGGAGACGACATAAATAGTAGGACTGGGGTTAACTAGCAGCAACATGTTGCATAAACTAAAGGGAGAACACAGATGAAAGCTATAGAATATGTATCATTTGTACTCGAGATTAACTAGGTGGCACACAAAAGTATTAAAGAACAACATAGGAAATACTAGAAGTGGTATAATACTATAATCACCAGCCTGTGGGATAACATTGGTTGATGGATGATAACTATGGAATAGTGTTACCTAAAGAACAAGTATCTTAGCTGAACTATGGAACAGTGTTAACTCCTAAACAAGACCCGTAAGAGATCAACATGAATATACAGTGAAATGTGATGATCTATTTTCCATGCTTAGATGAATAGCAAAGCCATAAATGTTGCACACAAGTAAGATGAGGGTACAACCTATCTGGCTGCCATCCATAGGAGTGAGCATCATGTGCTGACTTGTCGATGGCCTTGTAGTTGTTGTGGCTGTGCATGTCGGGCACGCGCATTCGATGCAGGGAACTGTTGAGTGGGGACTATAGCTCCCTTCTGGTGTATGCTTCCCTTATTGGAGCAGCTGCGGTGAGTCGGAAGACGGTGTGTCTGAAGATGCAGATAACACATAATGTTAAGAACGACATATCTCTTTGATCTGAAGAAATACACTAAGAGATCAACAGCAAGGTACAAGAGTGGTCACACGTCTGTTGACTGAAGACTAAATTGGGGTCACACGATTTTATTTTATTTTGGTACTGTCCGATCTACGCCGGATGGCTGGCCATCTTGTGACTCCCGGCTGACACTGTTCGGAATCTTCCCCCAAGAGCCAGCGACGAACAGCAGAGCAGCCTGCCTCTGCCGTCCGTGGCCCCAGCCAAAACCCCGCTCCCTGCCCCACCGCACTGCCGTGGTTGCGCCGCCCCCGGGCCAATCCACAAAGACTCCCCGTCATCCAGATCCGGCGGTGGCAGTACCTTCAACCCACGCAACTCTAAAAGATAGCCATCTAAGCACTGCTTCCGTGGTGAACTAGCAGCCCCGCACCATTACGTTAGACACCAGCCAACCGGCAGCCTAGGAGCTCCCCCGCCTCGAGGGGTGCTGCTTCCCATTGCAAATTAATTGGCCCAGAATAAAAATTCAGACAACTAACGCCTAAATAAAGTGATTTGAGATGAGGGTGTGACCTATCTGGCGGCATGGTGAAGTAGGCAGGTCCAGCTGCCAAGTCAGTGAGGTCGGCGCGGTTGCGGTGGCGCCGGCGGCAGGGAAAGAGCGATGTCACGACGGTCGACGGCTACGCCGAAGCAGCGCCAGGACTCTGGACGGATCCGAAGTTGGAGCCGCTCCGGCGCCGTGAACAACGGCCGGGGTGAATCAGCTCTGGTACGGTTCACACGGCCGTCGTCGAGGCAGCACCAGCAGCACGGAGTAAGAGGCACACGGCCCAGTGCATGATGGCAAATGGACAACGTCTCCGGCATTAGGGAGGAGGGAGGCTGTGAATTTGGTGCGGTGGGGGCGCCATGGAGGTGGGGCTAAGGTTTCGCGGCTCGAGAGAAGGGAGCTTCCCGGGGAGAAGGTGATTTGGCGCCCACGAGGTATGAATGGGGGCGGGCGGGGGGAATTGGGAGGGGAGTGGAACCATGTCTTACGGACGCATTTGTCTGAAATGTGAGGGGGAGTTACAGTTCTACCCTTGACTATAGGCTTCTCGGCTTGGGTATGTGTACTGAGGGTCGGGGATAGTAGAGTAACTTTGCTTCTCCACAAATAGTGGGCGGGAGCGATTTCGGGCGAGGAGGGCGTGTTTTGAACTATAGTGGGCGCGAGAGATTTCGGGCGAGGAGAGCGTGTTTTGAAATAGTGGGCGCGAGCTATTTCGGGCGAGGAGAGAGTGTTTTGCCGACCATGGTTTATGAATTATTCGGCACATGTCATTTCGGCCGAGGAGAAGGCACGCTTGGGTGAAGTTACGAACCTACCCTCGATGTACAACGGGCCAATTGATGCGTGTCCCACATAGGACTGTAATTTCACGTCTCCCATTTATTTGCTCGGGCGAGTTCCACCGAGCAGAGAGGATGTTTAACGGTTCGTTCAAATTTTGGGAGAACGAACATCCACTCTACCTTACCAAGTCGATTCGGATCAAATTTTGAAATATTAGCTTGCCACTTCTTTTTTAGATGGAGAGATGATGCTCAGGAGTAATGTGTTTTTACATGCTCGTTGCTAGCGATTTACTATATGACAAATAGTTGACCCACTCAAAAACGCGAATCAAACCCAAAATGAAATATCTCGATTCAATGAAATAGCTCGTTCAGTAGGTCAAAATAGTGAACTAAATCCAAAATTGAACAACTTAATTGAGTAGCATGTTGTACAGTATTATAGTACTCCATGAACATGTTGAAAGTCAAATTAATGAACTTGTTTGATATACGCATATATCTGTTCATGTGTGGATTGCAGACAACATGTTCTCTAATTTAAATATTTGAATGCAAGTTTATATCGAAACATGGTTTATATCAGTCTTTGATGCATAAAACGCGACCTCCCCTCTCCCGGACTCATGTTCTCTCTCTCTCTCTCTCTCTCTCTCTCTCTCTCTCTCGCCGACAATCTTCAATTGTGTCGCACGCATCCGACACAAAAACCTTGTTCGTCCCTCTCCCTTTCTCTCCATCTCTCTCTCTTTGTGTGTGTGTGGGGGGGTCTTTCTAGTTCGCATGCATATATACACCATCTATAGGTCTCTCTCGCACACTATGTATGATACTCTAGCTAGTTCAAGCTAGATATCTTGGGTGCACTCATCGTACGCACACAGATTCCTTGTCTCTTTGCCTGTAACTCTCTCACGCACCACTATGTCGTCTCGGAGCTCTTCCCCCCCTCTCTCAAACTCTCCATCCACCTGGGTCACACATACACATGCATATCTCACTCGCACTCGATAGGCCCATCTAAAACTCTACCTCTCCCCCTCATTCTCTCTCCATCTCACACGCGCACACACACAATCTCGTGCCCAACTAGCCAAGTATGATGGTCTCTCACTCAATTGTAGGCACACGCAGTCCCCCCTATATGTATATGACTAGCTAATCTTAGTCTCCATCACAAACATGTGCATGGTCTATCTCGATTTCTCTCTGGGCATCTTTCTATCGTGCACGCACTCCCTCGGTCTCCCACCCATATAGTCCCCTCACGATCTCGACGGGATCTCTCTATCACAAACACACCCTCTCTCCCTCCCCATGCATCCATGCCATCCATGTGTCCCTCTCGACCTCTGTTCCTTGTTGGCCACACCTCTATTGGACATGTGCTACAGGGGTGTCTCTCTCCATTGCAAACAATCACACACTAGCTATCTTCGTGTATCTCCTCGCCTCGCTTTTCCATCTCGGAGATGCATGCGTGATATGTTCGCATAAGAAATGAAAAAACACACACTCTCTCTAATTTATCGTTTGTTGCCACTTTCTCTTTCACACACATACTCTTTTTGCACACTTACTCATTCTCCTTCACACGCACTTGATCTGTCTCTACTGAGGCACTCTCCTCGGTCCATAGCATATAGATTTATTGAAAAGTCAAACATCACAAAGTTTGTACGCGGAGAAACAGAATTACATCTAGTACGGCAAACATATACCATGAGATGTAGTTATGTATGATGTATCTTTGGTATTGTAGATATAAATAACATTTGCGTAAACCTGATCAAAGTTTCCAAAGTTTGACTTCTAAAAAATTTACATGCACTGCATTATCGAGCGGATGGAATGTCTCTTTCCCCCTCTCAGCTATCTGATGCACCACTCAGCCTTATCGGGGCTCCTCAATCTCTCTCAAACTTTATTGGTCAGTTTGGCTCGTGACCTGACCCTCATGCCTTGATGGCCGGTACTGCCTGGTGTGGACGTGAGATGTAAAATATTTCTGCCTGGCCAGGCTTGTGTGGTGCTGAAGCATTTGGTTCATGCCTGGGCCAGGCAAAGCATCAACGTCCCATCAATCAATCCATGCATCAATTATTTAATGCTAATATCCATCCATGTTGTTGTTAGCCTCGTCGCCACACGACCAGGCACGGCCAGGCGTTCGATATCGGTCGCCTGGGCCAGGCTACTTGCAGTGTCTGGAGTTCAGCCAAGCTAATTAAAGTGCAAGGGAACCCAGGCCAGGCGGGCTTTCTTTTTCACAGGGTAGCAACCAAACAAGCATGCATGAAATCCAGCCACAACCCCAGGCCAGGCAAAGATGCTCAGGACGCAAGCCAAACTGGCCTTATATCTCCCTGGTTCACACATACACATGTCTTGCTCCCGCTATACATATAGACCCATCCAACACTCTCCTCCCTTGTTCTCTCTCCATGTGACATGCACCCCCTAAGTACCATAATCCCTCAATCCATCATAGGCGCAAGCACTCCCCCCTCCTCCTAAGTATGATTATCTCTTACTAGCCATCAGGAACACACGTATTGTCTCCTTCCATCCATACGTCTATCTCGATATCTCTCGGGGCATCTTCTATCGCGCACACACCTTGTCACTCGATCTCCCACCCATGTAGTCCTATCACGATCTCCAGGGGATCTCTCTATGACAAACATACACTCTCTCCTCCCCATGTCTGCATTTTCTCCGTACGTCTCTCTCGACCTCTCTCCCTTGTTTGCCAGACCCCTCTTGGCCACGTGCTAGGGGTCTTGCTCTCTCGGTTCCAAACAACCACACACTATCTCCTCACCTTGCCTCCGTTGTCGAAGATGCATGTGTGATATGTTTGCATAAGACACACACGCTTTTTCTCTACTTTTATCGTGTGTTGTCCATGTCTCTTTCACACACGCACACACACTTTTTTCACTCTCTCTCTCTCTCTCTCTCTCTCTCTCTCTCTTGTTAGGGACTCTGTCACGTCCATAAGCATATGGATGTTTTGAAAAGTCAAACCTCAGAAACGTTTGACCAGGTATATGTGGAGAAAAACATTTACATTTGGAATGATCATTAGATTCATCACAACATGTACTTACTTCATACTATCATTTATCTTTGGTATTGTAGATATAAGTAATTTCTTTATAAACTTGGTCAAAGTTTCAAAAGATTGACTTAAAAAAATGTTGGAACTACATTATCGAACGGAGGGAGTAGCTCTTTCTCTCTCTGCTATCTCTCACGGGCCTCCCCTCTCACTCGAACTCTCTATACCGACGGATTATACGCTCACTGTGTCAGTGTATAGCTCCGTATATTGTTTAGTTGACCGGTCAACCAATCCACATGCTGCCTTGTCAGCTCGTGTTCTGTATCTTCGTGTGCTGGCCCATGTGGCAGTGGGTGAAAATAAGTAAACTAGAGGCCCATCTGACACGCGGTGAAGTAAACAAAGTTGAAACCACTCGGGGCAGCACCCCTTACGCTAGTAAATTGAGGGCGCATTGAGGACAAACTTCTTGTGCGCGAAGGACGCACTCGCGCACAATTCACCACTGCGCGGCGGCATGCACAGAAGGACGCACTTGCGCACACCCACCACACAACACACACCAGCACACGTATACACAGACGTCGCCGCCGGTTGAGATGGACGGCGAGGCAGCCAACAAGTGGAGGCGGCTCGAGCCAAAACCGCATCCGGCAAGCCCTGGGCCAGCCAAACGCCTTGACATCCTGGGTCAGCCAAACGCCTTGACATCCGCATGTTCAGTACCAACTGCAAGGTCCAACCCAAGTTCGACGAGTGGTTCTTATCCCCCGCCCTAGATCAGCTCGAGGAGCTCAACTTTGAAGCTTTGAGAGGAAACATAAAGAGAGAGAGAGAGAGAGAGAGAGAGAGAGAGTGAAAAAATATCACTAGCCAGCCAACCCTATCATATGAGCGAATGATATTGGTACCTCTTGATGACACGGCAATCTTATGCAGCCAGCTGCTCTAATATGTTCTCTTCTTTTGCAGATAAAAAAAGACCCGAAAGTGAAAAATGTGCTGCACTATAACAATCTCATCGAATGCCTTGATCTCCATCTTACAGAAATTGATTTGATCGACTACCGAGGCAGCACATGTGAGATTAAATTGGCCAGGTTCTTTGTTCTGGAGGCAAGTGTGCTCAAGGTAATGAGGTTTGGCGTTCTCTGGCACAACAATGATTGGCGTGCTGATCACCGCAAGCGTCTAAGCCTAAATGACAAAGTCTCCGCAGAAGCTGAATTTGTTTTTGAAACATCAAGTGGCCAGAGACTCGAAAACTTATTTGCCCATTAGTGACTTGTCAGGGCGGTGGATTTTAGTTTGTATGATAATGCTGCATCCACCTAAAGTAACGAAAGTTCTTACGTAAACTTCCTAGTAATTCCCTCTTCGTAGGTGCAGCATTACTCCTAACATTTGTAATATCAGTTTGAAACTTGTAATATTGTCGTGTCCTATTCCTGCGTTTTCAAAATCCTGCGAATCAAACAGGTCCTGAGTTGGTGATGATGTTATGCCTCCCATCTTTCACCAATAGCCGTTGGATCTAGATCTGACGCATACAAACCAAGCTTCTCTATTTTTGCAAAAAGATGCCCGCACTTGTTCCCTATTTACAAACAACTCCTTGTCTCTCACAATCAGCCTCATCTCCTCCTCACCACATCTAGGAGTAGAAGGCCGTGGAAAAATCTAGCGCGATGGCCACTGCCGGAGCCGTCCACCCCCAATCTTGGTGTTCCGTGCAATGCATGGGCATCTACGCATGGGAAATTATGTCGAACGGGGCTAGTTGTAAGCAGGCTAGCTCTACAGCCATGATGATAGTGACTGCAGACAGTGAGGCTGACTATGGTATGTCGAACACGGCGCCTATACTCAGGTGTCATCTCTGGCGCAGGGTCTTGTCACTTCACTGTGAGGAGTAGCACGTAATAATTTGACCAGCGGGTAGTACAGTGCTAGTAATCCTACTACTACATTGGTAGTACTACTACTAGTACTAGTAGCACCACCGTCTGGATTTAGGAGTACTACCACGTCCATCTGGATTTTAGTATTTGACTAGCAATATCTAGTAATGCATGTCAACAAAAATGTACTACTCCCTCTGTAAATAAATACATGGTGTTTTATTCCTATCGGCGAGAGAACTTAATGTTTTTTTGCTACTCCTAACTAGAGTACTAATAGGATTACATGCAATGAACTAAACACTGCATGTCATGTTTGGTAGTCTCAAGTCATTGAAAGCATGCACGACCCACATCTCTCATTGGTTGATATGTCACAAAATAAGAAACAAGGAGGGAGTTAATGCACCGTGCCTAAGTATTTTGGGATTATTTGGTTTTTGTAAGGTGACTTACACAACATTTTTGTTTACATGCATTAACATTTTATTAGTTAAATCAAAGGTCAAAACTTGGCGCAAAATGCAAAGGGGACGAATAAACCAGTAAACATCAAACTTCTCTCATTTGGCCCCAACTAGAGGTCCGATGAGATGACTATAATGCATCGGCACGGAGGGGGACGCAGCTTCATTGACTTACGGCAACTGCCTTTGGGTGAATGACACGTGGCCCTAGGGGGTGGCTGGCCCACCTATCATACAGCCAAAGGCAGGTGCAGTAGAGGGCCGAGGAGTAGTATGAAATCCTACGCACCTACGCACGCTAACCAAGGGCTGAGTGATCACTTGAATCGCAAGATCAGTTGACTAGAAGCTACGCTAGACCCATGGAGGCGATGAGCGCGAGCATCAGCCGGCTGTGCCAGATGGTCCACGATGCCGGCCGGCGGCCCGGCACCGAGGAACGTCTCCAGGTAGTATTGCTTGAGGCCGCCAGGTTGAGGGGCCGCTTGGACGACAACTTCATCTCCTTGTTCGACGAGGTCCTCGTTGGTTTCCTCGACAAGTTCACCGTCGTCAAGAAGCTTGTGGACGACTTTGACGTAAGCCTCCAGCCGACGCGCCCAGGCTCTGCGATGCCTGCCACCCTCAACGGCCACTATGGTAACAACCTCTTCGACGCACTGGTGGCCCTACGACTGCCCGCCGTTGCGCCGGAGAATGTCCACCTCGAGGTCGCGCCCGCCGCGCAGCGCCTGGCGCAGCAAGACACCATCGACATAATCACCCACGTCTACATGCAAATCGTCCACAAGGACTACTACATGCAAGAGGAGGACGATAGGACGCTGGCCTTCTTGGAGCGCAGGGCAACCTTGGACAACATTGTTCAGAAGCACGTTGAGCTCGCCACCAACGCCGCTGCTCCTCACACGTCGGTTGGTGACCCGACGCACTAGGGCGTGAGGATGTCGTTGAACGTTGATGGATCCGTATGTATTTTTATCTTTCCGTCAAATCCTTGTAGTAGTATATGATACTACAGTAATTATCTTACCTTTCGCATCAACTTCATAATTTTCGTACGTACTCCATGCATGAACGGCGCCAGAACCAAACATATCATTACTCTAGGCAAAATCATTATTTTCTATCTATCGGTCGCGCCATGGAGCAGAACCAAATTTTACAAGTTACGAGTTCAGAAGGAAAAGCCTGCCGTGTTCGCGTCGCACCCCCACACGGTTGGTCCGGCACGCCGCTCAAGCGGGAATGCGTGCGGTGTTGCATTTTCACTTACAAGTGGGACCGCAGTTGAGCAAACCGACTATCGGCAAACCCCCACCCCGCCCACCGTGCGATGGCTGAGAAAATAGGAGGGAGAAGAGATGGCTATAGCACGGACTCCAAGAAAATTGGTGTCGGATGGGACTCGTGTGGGTGGCATGTGCCGTACTGCTAGACGTGAATGCTAGTTATGGCTCATGCCACCCCACTATATCAAGCCTATATCGAGGTACAATACGTAGAACAAATTTCCTGCAGTCCGTGCTCAGCCCTCCTCTATCTCTCTTCTCAGCGAGCCAGCGGACGCGTGGAGCCCATCGTCTGTTTGCTCACATGCGGCCCCGCATGTTAGTGAAAACGCAAGAGGACCCACTGAATTTTCACATCTTTCACCTCGACGTGCTGGTGATGAAAAACAAATCCAATAAAGATCTTCGGTGGCCGCTTTTGGAGTTACTCAAGAGTAGTAAGATTCTATTTACAGTTTAACCCAAGATGCACATCTCGTGGCTTCAACTACCACTCTATTTTCTTTCATGACACGACCTGGATGCTGGATGTCCCACGTGTCGGCAAAAGGAGGAAGAACCCGACCAAATCTTCGGTTCTGCTCTCGGATTAGAGTAGTTGTGCTAACTTAAAAAAATTATTGTGTACTCCCTCTGTTCCAAAATACTTGACTTCCATTTGTCCAAAAATGGATGTACCTATATACTAAGACATGTCTAGATACATACATACATACATACATACATACATACATACATACATACATATATATATATATATATATATATATATATATATATATTGACAAATATAAGGCATGTATTGTGCAACGGAGGGAGTAGAATGGATGCAAGTTTTTGTATTGGGAAGAAGAGTACATCCATATATTGATAGAGTGCAATTTAGTAGATGTTCTATCACTTTTAGCTAGTAGCACAGAGGCCAGAGATGAGATTAGTGCACTTGTTGATACTCCTACTAGAATAGAGGCTAGACATGAGACTAGATGTGAGGAAGAAACGTCTACTTCTTTACACTCGAAGAAGAAAGAAGCACGCAAGATCGAGCCTCCGCAGATCAACAATGAATGCATCGAGAAGGCACTAATCCAATTTACAGGAGTAGTAAAATGTATTCTTGTGGTTCTTGTTTTCTTTGGTCTTACTTTTATAGTCAAAATTATCATTGGAGTTCATGCAAAACGGAGGTCCGTTTGGGGTCGTGCGTTGGAGTTGGCCGTACAAGTGGGACCGTAGTTAAGGAAACCGACTATCGGCAAACCCCCACCTCGCCCGCCGCGCGATGGCTGAAGTTAGAGAAACGACGAGGTTGAAGAGATTGCTCTAGCACGGACTCCAAGAAATAATATGGTGTCAGATGGATGTCGTGGTGGTGGCGTGTGTCATACTCCTGGACGTGAATGCTTGTTCTGGCCCATGCCACCCTACTACTCCTACTACTTACTCCTACTATATAGTATACTAGTATCGAGGATTCGAGGTGCTGGTTACGTACAACGAACACATTAACATATGGCTACAGTAAAAACACCAGCCCGACGCGCGAAGCATGTGAAGCTAGTACAAATAGTGTACTACTATTGTTGATTGGCCTCATCCGATAACCTTTTGCAATGCATGTACAATTATGTATTCGGAAAATATTTTTTTGCCTCGTCGCACCACTCACTCAGAGAAGCGACTCGAAAGCCATTCATAAATTTAGTAAGTTTATCACAGGCATATCATTTTATTACATACAACAGGTCATCAACCCACATCGACAACGAGGATAGATTATAAATACTAAAGTTTTCACCACACAACAAATAAAAAGCCATGAAATGAACTTCAACTCAACCATTCCGCGGCGTTGGAAACGCTTGCTTTGAACCACAAGTGATTCTCTGGGACGGGCCATCCGTTGTCGATCTGGAGACCAACGCATGACTGATCATCCAGGCTGAAGCGGCCTACTATATCAGTACCAGGGTAGGGAACCACCCAAATGTCTGAGGTATAGACACAGTTGCTTCTCATAAATGTGTCAACAGTAGTTGGATCGCCTTTCACCATCATCGGATAGTTTTGTCCAAGGAAGAGCGAGTTTTCTCCAAGACTATCAATTCTGTACCAGGGAGAAGGAGTTGGTGCTAGCACACCAGTATCCATCCCGAATACCATGCAACGGGTGTTGGAATAGGTCCGGAGAGTGCGACCATGGGAGACTACACCTGCTTCCTTAGCAGTAACATCCTCAGTGGGTTGTATACACACAAGAAGAGGTAATCCATCGGAATTAGTTGACAGGCTCCACAGAGTATATCGGTGCTGCTCGTCCTCATGCTCGTGATCATCACCATCATCGTCTCCCCCTTGGTTATAAAAATCTTCAAGTATAGGTGGTGGGATGTTCACAGGACCTTGGAAACACAAGACGAAGGTTAATTAGTAAAGGGACACTTGCTAACCCGCATGCATGTGGATGAAACAATTATAATTACGGTGGAAGATAAACGTACCGAAACAACGAGGATCCCATGTAAAAACAGTGCCACGAGAGGTGGCAGCAAACACAAGGCCCTTGTATTGAATTGCATCACAGTACACATCCGTGTATAGAAACTGATTTTTGAGTAATATCCATCCAGTCGAACCACGAAGGATGGCAACTAGCTTGTCGAAGATAGCAACTACTTGATAGTTCTTTTAATTCCAAGAGCGGTTGGGAACTCGAAAAATTGCTATCTTCAGTACAAGACAGTCACCATGATCGTATTTGAACGTACGTAGATCATCTGTGTGCTCAACCTCAGGGCACTCGGAGATTTTTGGAAGTGGAGCCCGGTGACGAGTGTACACATTCACAAGTTCCCACTCGCAGTTGTACCCAATATAAACAACCCAATCGCCATTTGCGCCAGCCCAGGACTTACCCTTAAGTGATGGCATCTTGACATCACACGTATCATTATCAAGCGGCATCAACTTGCACAAGGCGAGGTCTCCGTCGTCCGCTCGCCAGCGAGAAGGGTCATGGCGAAGAAGATAGGGGAGATCAAACCGCTCCTGGACCCTTGGATTCCTTGCAATGATGTTATTAGTTGAGTCGAGAATGGGCTTGAACGAACCTGCCATGCTAGCCGAGGTGATGACGTCGCACCGATCAATGAGTTCCTCCACCACGTCATCTTTCAGATCGGAGCAAGAATAACGGGGTCGTTTTCGGCCCGTTCCCTCCATGGAGAAGACGATCGAACAATGGCAGAAGAAAGGGTGAAGGGCTGATGGAAAATGGAGGAGGGAGAGGAAGAGCGTGCGACCGCAGTCCCAAATTGAGAGGGAAAGGCAAAGAGTCGGTGGACGGTTGCGAGTTTGCCACGGTTCAGGAAGAGGCACCCTGGCCTACACGTCCGTTCGGAAATACTCCTACTACTCGCCGTCGTCTCACTGATATGTTGGAATGGGACCACATGTCAACAAAACATGGTGTGTAATTTCTCGTGCAAAATGCGATCTGGCCGCGTTGGCCCGAGGTGCCGCATTAGTTATCGACCTTTATTTTTTAATGGCATGCCGATCAGTTTTGAAGCACGACTAACTGGTACTGTATGCAAAGAAAATATAAACTACTCTACCACTACCCCACCTCCAGTACTAGTAGTATAAAAAAGATATATATATGCTAGAGCTTCAGCGCTTTCTTGGTAAGGGCTGCCCATTTGCTTCTCACACTACCACCCTCTCTCCATATCTAAAAAAGACGGCCCCTCTCTCCCTCCTCACCGATGGTCACAGATCCGCCGGGGAAGAAAAGGACGTGCAGCGTTGACGCACTCGTCGTCGGCGAGCGAGGTCACACACTGACGACAAGGCCGTCCTCTCAGACCTAGCGCCCGCGCGGTATGGCCTCCGTCCCCAAGCTCGTTGTCGTAGTGTGTGCGGAGGACGACGACCACGAGCGAAGCCACTTCCCGCCGACCCTCAGGTATGCTACCTCTTTTCGAGTCATAACCTTGTTCTATTGCCCCATCTGCTACATCGTTGCATGTGGATCTTTTTCCACTCCACCATCTTCCCAATTTGCTATCCTCTACTCTGTTGGCCACGCAGAAGAAAACCATAATTTGCACTATTAAAGGAAACCCTACTTCATGCAGACTAATCCATGTATGGGTTGAATAAGGAAAGGAAGGGAGACTATACTGTCCAAGAGAGTAGGCATCGAACCCGCATCTATTTTGAAAAGGGGAAAATTAGTAGCTAAGGAACGAGTCTCATGTCTCTTGGTTGAAGAAGGGTAGAAAGGCATGACAACGCAATAGAGAATGACCAGGTCGATCGGTTTGTTGTCCTCGCATAGGAAAAAGGTGGCTAAAGAGAACAAAAATGGGACGTAATCCACATATGTTGCCTGGATATTTGTTGCTCTGGGCAACCATGCCTCCCTCACCACTCTGTGTCCGTGGAGGTACATTGTACTGGTGCGCCCACTGTTCGAATGGGCCTCCCATGCTCTTATTGACACTTTTTTTGCTATTAGTATAACGCCAGCAGTCAAGTCAAGCAATTCTACTGCTAAAGTGATGCCACATTTAACTAATGCCGCTCTCAGTCTAATGCCACCC
The DNA here is from genome assembly GCA_032464435.1 of Aegilops umbellulata. Taxonomy (NCBI): domain Eukaryota; kingdom Viridiplantae; phylum Streptophyta; class Magnoliopsida; order Poales; family Poaceae; genus Aegilops; species Aegilops umbellulata. The sequence goes on along the minus strand of CP136058.1, from coordinate 326,218,915 downwards.
ATAAATTTAAGCAATGCCATTTAATGTCACTGGATTATTTCAGGGTTAGCTGTTGATTGTGGATGTATTAAAGATTTTTCAGCAAAGGCATTCTAATGCTGTTGCACAACCAGTATACCAACGATGAAACTTGTTACTACCTTCATATTTTTGCACTATTAATGCTTATAGATTACATACCTCACTTTCATGAGATAACTTAATTTTTTTGTACAGTGTCACCAAAATGCCAAGGCGCTGATGTCATTTTATTTTGGTTAAACTGCACAGACAACTATGAAGACAAGAGGAAAGGTCAAGAGTGGGCACCTCCGGCTGTTCTCTTGAGGAGGTCTGTATGTTTGTCTCTAATGCCTGTCGACTACATACCTGACATCATGATGTAATGTTAAGTCATTTCCTTTTGTACAGTGTCACTGAATTGTCAAGGCGGTGATGGCATTTTATTTTAGTAGAACTGCACAAAATTTGCTTAAAAGAAGAGAAATGTCAGGAATGGCTCACTTTTCCAGAAAAAACTATGTATGCCTTCCTGACATCAGCCGCTGTTGCTTTATTTATTCCTTCAAACAAGTGGTTAGAAACAGTCTTGCTACCTTTTCCCATTAGATAGTATGCCTTCCTGACATCAGCCGCTGTTGCTTTATTTATTCCTTCAAACAAGTGGTTAGAAACAGTCTTGCTACCTCTTGAAACCCTAAACAAATTGGAATGCTTATATTTGTTAGTCTATGCTTCAACTAGTGCCACTTTTAGAGTAATCACACTTTCAATATCTATGCAAACAGGGATGCTCGATTTTAGTGGAACTGCGCAAAAGGTCCAACTGGTTCAACATTAGGAGCATGTTTTTTTCCAAACCTTTATATCCAATTGGTGGCACTATGAGTTGTTCATTACGAAGGTACATGGTTTGCTACTATCTTGCTACTCTTTTTATACTGTCATTAGATAGTAATACTAGTGGTTTGCATGTGAATTTATTAGTAGGGTGGACCTACATTGGAGGTGCAGGACATGATTCAATGATTGGATGCTCAATTTCGGCTGTATCGATTTCACCTCTTCCATCACTGCGAACATGGATATCCTTGGTCTGATGAAGAATAGGCGCTATATTTCTGCTCTGAACCAACAAATCAATTCAGTATGAAATTGTCCAGGGCAAAACATAACTGTATCAGATTGTCCAGTGCAGAACATGACAGATGCTAAGCGGAAGAGACATGTTTAAGCCAAAAATACAAGGTCTGGTATATGTTTACTATCTGCTTGATATTTGTGCAGACAGATATGTCTGCCCGTTGCTATTTGGCAAACAAACAAAGTGCCCGCAATTTTGGTTGAACTGCACAAGAGAATAGTATAGTCACTGCATGCAGTGCCATTTGAAAATAGACACAAAAAGATTGGATAGTCACTTCATGGACTGCAGAAAAGTAGTATTGTACTATTTATTGGCCAACACTAGGTGCTTCATTGCTTTGGTCTGATTATACAATGGGCATCATTTTGCCTAAGTTAAAGTTTGTATTCCGAAAATAGTCTCGCCGTGTGATCGAGAGAAGACCAAATCATATTGCTGTGGATGTTCCTCCATCATGTGTGGTTCATTCTCATGGTTCCAGCTGTTGGTGAAACCACTTACATTTGCAAGAGGAATTGTAGACTTCACAAACAAATTTGTCTTTCAGTCTGTACTGAATGTTGGCCAAGAGAAGCATCCATGTTAGTAGGAAGAACATATGTTTTTTCTAGATCTTTGCTTTTGGAGCTACATATTTGTATATGATCTGTGAATCATTGAGATGCATTAACATGTTGATCTTATGTATGGTAATCGTACTAGTTAGTTTTAGTTGTGACGCAAGATCCGAAGTGGATGATCTTTGCTTTTGGAGCTACATATTTGTATATGATCTGTGAATCATTGAGATGCATTAACAGTTACTTATTTTTGTTCGCTCAGTGTTTACAAGTTACTAATCGATCACTAGCTAGCCTACAAATGCACTCCTGGCAGTTTTATTTGTGAGCAAGATGCGAAGTGGCAGTTTTTTGAATAATAATTCCTACCTCTGAAGAAACTGACAAGCTACACTATCGATCCTACACGGATAAAAATACCTACCTCTGAAGAAACTGACAAGCTACACTATTGATCCTACACGGATAAATAGCGGATCACGCACGTACTACCTCCTTCCCGGTTTGCAGGGCTCAATTCAAGAAACGACCTACTCGATCCTACACGAATAAATAGCGGATCACACACGTACTAGTACCTCCTTTCCGGTTTGCAGGGCTTAATTCAAACCTCTCACCAACCAAGGTACTCCCTCCGTCCGGGATTTATTAGTCCCATGAGCAAAGCAGCAAGACCAAGGCATGGCAATAATTAACGGCATGCAGAAGTTTAAGCCTAATTAATTCCAGCGATTTAAGTGGCTCCACGCGTGCCCTCGGCTGCGACTCGTTGCATGTTGCTTCGCGTACTGCCTGCGAGCGATTCTGAGTGCCTGCATGTAGCCGGCCGTAATTAAGGCAGCTAACTAATGCGAAAAAAGATACGCTTTAAATCCGTGGAATCATTATTGACAAGGAGGGAGATGATTCGAGTGCACTCGTTTGACCGCCATGCCGGTGTGCGACCCAGACGGGACGGGACGGCACAGTCATAATTTCAGTTTCTCTAGTTTTCCACGGCAAGCTGGCGCGCTAAGCCATTATGCATTGAATTCCGATGACCGTCGCGCTACCTTCCGCCTATAAGTACTGTTTCCCGGCCTTCTCAGGTGCCACCGTGACCCAACTCGCCATATCCTCATAAGCCCCCACCGGCCCGACGTCGCTCGCCATGCCCCCGCCCGTCCGTGGTAGGCGACGCCGGAGGCGGTCACCGCCGGAACTAGTGTTCGGGTCTTCACCGGAAGGCAGACGGAGGGAGGAGGCATTCTATCTGTCTTTAGATGGCAATGCGGAGATCGAGGAGTTGTTTTAGCGCGACCGCATGGCGGAGGAGCAGGAGTTGTTGGAGCGCGACCGCCTGGCGGAGGAGCAGCGTATCGCCGATTTGCGCCGCCAGCGGGACATGGAGCAGCAGCGCACCGATGCTCTGAGTCGCGAGCAGAGCGCCTGCAACTGGGCCGACTACGTGGAGGCCGACGCCCGGCAAATGGCCCTAGAGGCTGTCGGGCACGCACGCGTTCGCGATGCCGATTTTTACTACCAGCTCGTCAAGTGGGTTTTCCGCTTGGAAGCCGAAGCTTCCGTGGACCACGCCGGCATGGAAAGGGCCAACGCGCGCGAGCAACGCGCCCTATCGCACCTCTGGCAAGTCTGAGGCGAGGCGGAGGACGCCGGTGTCGGCGTTTAGCATGGACAGCAGATGGCAGCCGGCATCGTCTAGTTAGCTAAGAGTAAGTTAGTACTTGTACGCTACTAGAGTGTTAGTGGGAGTAGATAGTTAACTTGGCTATGATGGTTGTCAACGTAGAAGTTCAGTACTCTATATGTGGATCAGACATGTTACTTTGCTCTGAATGTTGAACTTTCTGTTTGAACGTATGGAATGGGCTGTTATTTTTTTAAATGGGTTGTATTTGTCCTCCACGGTTTAGAGGCTGAATTGTGGGCCTAGCAAGTTGACGCGTACACAATCAAGAGATGATTGTACGTGGAGAGGATGACAGCAGGGACCCGCCAAGGTCATGGAAGTACGCAAGCAAGTGCCTCCATATTTCAAGCCAATAAAAAATGGCTCCTCCTAGTGGATTTCTGACATCTGGGTCCCATGCCATTGTCAACGTAGTCAATAAACGAGAGAATTGCACAACGAGCGGCTGACACGAGGGACCCAGCAGCTCGCCCAGTTATTTTTTTTTTGGGTTAATTTGATAAATGCCACTCCAAATCTTGTGTATCCGAGAAATGCCACTGCAATTTCCAAACTTTGAAAAATGCCATTTCATGCCATTTCTAGTGGCATTTTTCGAAGTCTGGAGTGGCGTTTTTCAAAGTTTGCAAACTGCAGTGGCGTTTTTCAAAGTTAACAAAAATTGCAGTGGCATTTTTCAAAGTTTGGAAATTGCAGTGGCATTTTTATGAATCGCCATAATTGGAGTGGCATTTATCTATTTTGTTTTTGAGACGGAAGCAGGGTGTCAACTGGGCTGTGCGGGACACTCTGGCCTGTCTAGACAGCCTTTTCTTTTATGCTTACCACAGACCAGCCCAGTAGTTTTTCTTTCTTTCTGAAAATGGCTAGCCCAGTTCTTTTGTGATTTGTCAAGTAAGTCGCTTTTTCAGGCCTATTGGGCTGCAAATCTTTCAAGATGAGGAGAGCTTCATTCGGCTGGCCGAGAAAATGGCCTATCAGTAATGAGAAATGGGTTGTACATTTTTAAAACACATCAAACCGGCAATTATTTTCAAATACCTTTTTTTCATTTCGAGATTTTAAATTGCATTGATTTTTATGCGTGGACAATTTATTGTATTTTATATTGATATACATTTGTTTTTAAAATCAGTCTGAATGTGACTCGAAATTTCGGGATTAAAAACAGTTCAGACCGCACCGACATATGCAAAATTTCGTATAATTTTTTAACTGTGGCCACAATATGGGCTGTAATGCTAACATAAAGAATATGGGCTCCAAAAAAACCCGTAAGAATTAGCAAATGGGCTGTAAATTATTTGAAATAATGGCAGATGGGTTGTATGATGTTTTCCACATATTTGAGGCTTTCCACAGATGGCTTGTATATTGTTGGATGTCCATCCAACGGCCGTCGTGCTTCTTCAATCTCTGCTCTTCCTGCTCCAACCGCTCAAACAAGCACCGGCGGGACTGCCTGCTCCCTCCTCCCCGCGGCCGGCTGTGCTGCCGTGCAGGCCTCACCCCCCCGCCGTACTCCCATCGCTGGCCTAGCCATCCCTCTACTCACCCACACCTGATGTTATTCTCCGGCGACGGCAGACGAACCAGTAAACCCTCGTACAATCGTACTCCCCTCCGCGTGGGAAACAAAAACAACGGCCGAGTCTTTCCTGCCTCCGTGTCCTTCCCTTCCTAGGCCTCGTCGTCGTCCATCGCCCTGGTGCTCTCGGCGTGGCGTGGTCAGCGTGGTCAACGACCGACATGCATCTGAAGTGGACTGTATGTGGAGAGGCTGACAGCTGGGTCCAGGGCCGCATGCAAGGATATGCCTCCTTATTACGTGCAAAATAATGATTTCCTCCACCTGACATCTGGGACCCACCGAAACGGCCTCTGTATTTCGTGAAAAAAACGTTACTGCCGCTGACAGCTCAGACCCACCAGCTATATCTTCGCACGCAAGGAAGTGCCTCCTTATTACGCACAAAAAATGAATACTCCCCTAGCTAGCTGGGACCCAGTATAGTGGGCCTACTAAGTTGACGGGGACGTACGATTCTAGCTCGATTGACCATACAATGTCCATCCAACGGCCGTAGTGCTTCTTCAACCGCTGGTCTTCTTGCTCCAGCCGCCCAAAGCAGCGCCGGTCGTGTCGCCTGCTCCTGCCTCCTGTGGCCGGATGTGCTGCCGCGGAGGCCTCACCGCCCCCATACTACTCCCACCGCTGGCCAGGACATCCCTCCACTCCACTCACCCACACCCCCTGTTATTCTGCGGCGACGGCAGCGCAGCCGAACCAGTGAACCCTCGTACTCCTCTTCGCGTGGGCATCCACTGCCGCGTCTTCCCCGGCTCCGCGTCGTCCCATTCCTAGGCCTCGCCGTCGTCCACCGCCGTGGTGCTGTTGGCGCGGCGTGGTCAATGTGGTCAACGACCGAATTCCCTCGGAAGAATACTGTACGTGGAGAGGCTGACAGCTGGGTCCACGGCAGCCGCAAGGAAGTGCCTCCTTATTACGCGGAAATAATTATTCCTCCACCTGACAGCATGGACCCACCGGACGCCCACCAGTATATCGTGAAAAAAATGTTCCCCCTGCTGTCAGCTCGGACCCACAGGAAGTGCCTCCTTATTACGCACAAAAAAATGAATACCCCCTTCTAGCCAGGACCCACCTTGGTGGGAGGCTGACTTGTGGGCCTACTAAGTTGACGGGGATGGAGGGCTTTGTCAACTTAGTCAATATGCATGATTCTAGCTCCAGTGACCGTACGATGTCATCCAACGGCCGTAGTGCTTCTTCAACCTCTGGTCTTCTTGCTCCAGCCGCCCAAACTAGTGTCGGTCGTGCCTCGTGCTCCTGCCTCCCGTGGCCGGCTGCAATGCGGCGGAGGCCTCACTGCCCCCTACTACTCCCACCGTTGGCCAGGCCATCCCTCTACTCACCCACACCCCATGTTATTCTGCGGCGACGGCAGCCTCACACTGCAGCGAACCAGTGAACCCTCGTACTCCTCTACGCATGGACATCCACTGCCGCGTCTTCCCCGGCTCCGCGTCGTCCCCTTCCTAGGCCTCGCCGCCGTCCACCGCCCTGGTGCTCTCGGCGCGGCGTGGTCAAGGAACGGCTTCCATCGAACGTGGACTGTACGTGGAGAGGCTGACAGCTGGGTCCATGGCCGCAGCAAGGAAGTGCCTCCTTATTACATGCAAAATAATTATTCCTCCACCTAACAGCGGGGACCCACCGGACGGGCCACCGTATTTTGCAAAAAAAATGTTTGCCCCTGACTGCTGGGACCCACCAGCTACATCTTCGCATGCAAGGAAGTGCCTGACAGTCGGGACCCACCTGGTCGAAGCGTACGTAGCGTTGTCATTCTGGTCGCGAACGTGTACGTACATATATACTGGTCGATGTAGAGGCGCGCATGTGTCGTAGTAGAGGCGCGCACATAGCATGTACGCGTACGTACGGCGGCCAGGGTGCAACAAAGAAAATACGTCCACGTATGTGTACATACGGGCGGGGTCTCGAACGCCTACTCGCGCATACATACGGCCAGGGCTCGTGTACATGGCTGGGTTGGAACGGAGAAGTAGCGTCGTTGTCGTGTTCATGGGGAGGCAAAGGAATGCGTCGTGTTCATGGGGAGGCAACAGAATGCGTCGTGTTCATGGGGAGGCAACGGAATGTGTCGTGTTCATCGGGAGGGCTTGCACGGAACAGGCGATGGAAACGAGGCCTGGCGTACCGCAGAACGGAGGAAATGGCCTTGTGTTTGACCGGCCACGTTCGAAACGGGATCCTGTTCATCGGGAGGGGTCTGGCGTACCGCAAAACGGAGGAAACGGACCTCCTACGGTCGAAACGGGGGTCCTGTTCATCGGGAGGGGTGTGGCGTACCACAAAACGGAGGAAACGGACTTGTGTTGGAGCGCTACGGTCGAAACGGGGGTCCTGTTCATCAGGAGGGGTGTGGCGTACCGCAAAACGGGACTCCATGGGATACTGTTCATCTCCACCGTCGACCCCCTCCAGCCTCTACGAGCTACTGTTCATCCACCGTCGACCTCCTCCAGCCTCCACCTGCGACTGTTCATCCACGGGCTCCTGTTCATCCAGCCTCCACCGCGCGCTACTCCACCGGCTACTGTTCGACCAGCCCTCTCCACGGGCTCCTGTTCAACCACCCCTCCATGGGCTACTGTTCATCCTGCCCTCCACCGTCTACTGTTCATCCAGCCCTCCACACCACGGGGTCCTGTTCATCCACCCCTCCACGGGCACCCCTCCATCGTCTACTGTTCATCCAGCCCTCCACCACACCACGGGGTCCTGTTCATCCAGAGGCAACGCCACCGCTCACTGTTCATCCAACCCCTCCCCCCCCCCCCCCCGCAACGCTCATTGTTCATCCCATCGATCGGCTTTAGTTAGCAGCAGTAGCGAAGGAATCGCTCGATCGGGTTCAGTTAACAGCCATCGATCGATCGCTCAGGTTCAGTAACGCATAGCCTGCAGTGCAATCGCTCGGGTTCAGCTAGAGACCAACGCCTCGCTCGGGTTCAGTTAGAGCCAACGCCTCGCACACACGCGCGTACGTGTACGAGAGAAACATGCATCGCTCGGCCCCGACCTCCCACCGTAACCGGGAACTCCCCGAAATTTTCCTCGTCGTCGCTTCTACCATGGTTTTTTCCGTCATGGACGGCCCAAAGAATGTCATGCAGTTGCGTCTCCGGCCTGCCCAGGATGAAAAGCCCATTTTCTGTCATGATTTTTTGTCATAGAAGTAGGAGCCCACCACGTCTATGATGATACCGGGTTTTGTCACAATTATCATCATAGAAGTGTCATATGTATGACAGAAAAAAAATTCATTCGGCCCAAAATGTCATGGATGTGTCTTTTTTGTAGTGCTAGTTAGGTAGGCCAGGAATGGTTCTGTCCACGGGGCGATGATGGCCATTATTACGTGGGCTGAAGATGTTATTTCGGTGGCAGGGCCTCCGATTATGTCAGAGTGTTCGGTATCGGGCAGTGTGGCTGGGTCCGGACTATTTTTACCGGTGTCCCCGTCCCATATCACGGATGGCTTAAACAGCCTCTCCAAGAAGATGTTGGGTGGGACCGCATCACGTTTTGCGCCGATGCGGGTGAGGATATCCGCCGCCTGATTGTTTTCTCGAGCCACATGGTGGAATTCGAGCCCCTCGAACCGAGCTGACATCTTGAGGACGGCGTTGCGATAGGCCGCCATTTTTGGATCTTTAGCATTGAAGTCTCCATTTATTTGGGATATTGCGAGGTTCGAGTCCCCACGCACCTCCAGGCGTCGAATGCCCATGGAAACTGCCATCCGAAGACCATGCAGCAGGGCCTCGTATTCGGCTGCATTGTTGGAGTATGTATACAGTATCTGGAGTATGTATTGAACTGTATCTCCGGTTGGGGACGTCAGGACGACGCCAACCCCCAGACCAGCCAGCATTTTAGAGCCGTCGAAGTGCATGATCCGATTGGAGTATGCATCGTACTCTTCAGGGAGTTTGGCATCCGTCCATTCGGCGACAAAGTCGACCAATACTTGCGACTTAATGGCTCGCCGAGGCTTGTATGTTATGTCAAGCGGGAGGAGCTCAATGGCCCATTTGGCAATCCGGCCCGTGGCGTCGCAGTTGTTTATAATATCATTAAGTGGCACTTCTGAGGCTACTGTAATTGAACACTCTTGAAAGTAGTGTCGCAGCTTCCGGGATGCCATGAATACCGCATAGGCTATCTTTTGATAATGTGGCTACCGTGATTTGCATGGGGTGAGCACAGTGGATACATAATATACCGGCTTTTGAAGGGGGAATTTATGTCCGTCTGTTTCTCGTTCGACGACGAGCACTGCGCTTACAACCTGATGAGTTGCCGCAATGTACAACAGCATTGGTTCGTCGATGTTTGGCGCGGCCAGGATTGTGTTGGTTGCCAGTATGGCTTTTATTTCTTCCAATCCGGCTGTGGCGCCATCCGTCCACTCGAAGTGTTCGATGCGCCGAAGGAGGCGATAAAGGGGTAATGCCTTTTCTCCTAAGCGAGAGATAAAGCGGCTTAGAGCCACCACACATCCGGTTAATTTCTGGATTTGTTTGAGGTCCGTTGGGATAGCCAACTGTGACAGAGCTCGGATTTTGGCCGGATTTGCTTCAATTCCTCTACTGGAGACAATGAAGACCAGGAGCTTTCCGGCCGGTACACCGAAAATGCATTTTTCCGGACTGAGTTTGATGTCGTATGTTCGGAGGTTGTCGAACGTGAGCCTCAATTCGTCTATTAGAGAGTCGACGTGTTTGGTTTTAACGACCACATCATCTACGTATGCCTCCACTGTTTTGCCGATCTGTTTTCCACACATGTCTGAATCATGCGTTGATATGTTGCGCCGGCGTTTTTGAGCCCAAAAGGCATTGTGTTGAAATAGAAGGGGCCGTTTGGTGTGATGAATGTCGTTGCGGCTTGGTCAGACTCCGCCATCTTGATTTGGTGGTAGCCGGAGTATGCATCGAGGAAACACAATGAATCATGTCCTGTGGTAGCATCGATAATTTGATCGATGCGGGGGAGGGGGAAGGGATCCTTTGGGCAGGCCTTGTTGAGGTCATTGAAATCGACACATAGGCGCCAGGATTTGTCCTTCTTTGGTACCATCACCAGGTTTGCTAGCCAGTCCGGGTGTTTTATTTCTCTAATGAATCCGGCCTCCAATAACTTGGCTAGTTCCTGTCCCATAGCTTGTCTCTTGGGTTCAGAGAAACGCCGAAGAGTCTGCTTGACCAGCTTGAATCCTTTTAGAATATTAAGGCTGTGCTCGACCAGCCTGCGTGGGATTCCTGGCATATCTGAGGGATGCCAGGCGAATATGTCCCAATTCTCGCGCAGGAATTCTCCCATATCTGAGGGAGGAGCTCAGTGCGGCGTCCACGGCGGGGTTTAACTATGCCCCGATGGAGGCTGTTTTTGTAGGGTCCTTTGGGTGGACTTGGAATTTGACTATTTCATCCGCTGGTTTAAAAGAGGTGGACTTGGATCTTTTGTCGAGTATCACGTCGTCCTTGTCCACTGTGGAGCGCAGCGCAGTTAATTCTTTGGCCGCAAGGGCTTCGGATAATGCCTCGAGGGCCAATGCGCCTGTTTTGTTTTCGGCGCGGAGTGATGTGTCCGGGTCACTAGCGAGAGTGATGATTCCGTTGGGCCCGGGCATTTTGAGCTTCATGTACCCGTAATGGGGTATGGCTTGGAAGATCGTGAACACCTCCTGCCCTAAAAGGGCGTGGTATCCGCTACTGAACGGGGCCACTTGGAATGTAATTTCTTCGGACCTATAGTTCTCCAGCATGCCGAATACCACATCTAGTGTGATTTTCCCAGCACAGCGTGCTTCCCGAATGGGGATGATTCCTCTGAAGGTTGTGCTGCTTTAATCAATGTGGTTCCAGTCTATTTCCATTTTTAAAGAGTTTCCTCATAGATGAGGTTTAATCAACTGCCGCCATACATCAGTACTTTGGTGAGTCGAAAGTCGTCCACAATTGGACTGAGGACCAGTGCAGCTGGTGCTCGGGCTGTTCGGAATTTAGGTTCGTAACTGGCATTGAAGGTAATAGCCCTGTCACTCCATGGATTTATTGCTGCCACATGGCAGATTTTGGCATGGCTGCGGAGGGTTCGCTTGCGCCTATTATTTGATGCGAAGGTCTCAAAGACTATTAATACCGTATTGTTATCCCCGGGATGGTGCTCTATGGCATCTGGGATGAGAAGATCCTCACCACTTTTGGCCACCTGCCGGAGTATCCAACATGCTCTAAGGCTGTGTGTTGGTATGGTATCCGTTGTACCATGAATTTTGCAAAGTCTGTTGAGCCATCCCTCCAATACGGTTCCACGCCCTGTAGAGGGTTTTTGCTTCCTTGTAATAAACTCGGGTGTCTTGTGATAGTGCACCCTTTTACTTCGGACGGGTGTATATTCGGAGCCGGATTATCCCAAAATTGTGTTTGGGTTTTCCAGGCACTTTCCATCGCGCAGTACTTTCGTACTATGGACACCAAGTCAGCGAAGCGTGATATGTCACGACGACTTATGGCATTAAGGATTCCCTTGTCCATGCAATTATTGTAGAAAAATGAGACTGCGTCTTCCTCGCGACAGTCCTTAACCTTGTTCATCACAAGGAGGAATCTGGCCCAATAATGATGTAATGTTTCATGGGGCTCTTGCCTGATGAGGGAAAGATCGTTTATGTTTGGGTGGGTGGGTGGATTTGAGTCCGAACCCTTACCCGACCTGAGACCCAGGGGCCGAGGAGTTTCCGATCTTGGAAGTTCGGGTTCCGGGATGTTGCCCAATGAGCCTGGCCCGCTGCCTGATTCTAGGTTCAGGGCTTGGGTGATGTCCTCCCGTAAACGGGTATCCGGCTCGGAGAGCTCAGGAATCCAGACATAGTTAGTCCTCAAGATAGAGGAAGAATCGCCGCATTGTTCCTCCAGCACCGCGATATGATGGGTGGCCGGTGGAGAGTTAATCTCCCTTTGATCGGGTTTAAGCCCAATCCGATCATAGTCTGTAGCGACTCCCAAGGCAGCGATGCGATCCAAGAGCTCGTTTAGGGAAGAGATCTCCATCGGATCCATCTGCTCGGCAAATTCCGAGCCGACGTGGAGGCTGTTTTCGATGACCCGAGAAGTCATCGTCGGTGCAGCGGCCGAACGGGCGGTCATGATGAAACTGCCTAGCCGGAGAGTTTGGCCGACAGCCAAGGCTCCCCCAGTGGTAATGTTGCTTTTAACAACGAGATGAGGCATCCTTCCTTACGGTGACGGCACAGTGGAACTCTCAATGAAAGCACCAATGTCGGTGTCAAAACCAGCGGATCCTGGGTAGGGGGTCCCGAACTGTGCGTCTAGGCGGATGGTAACAGGAGACGGGGGACACGATGTTTTTACCCAGGTTCGGGTCCTCTCGATGGAGGTAAAACCCTACTCATGCTTGATTGATCTTGATGATATGAGTATTACAAGAGTTGATCTACCACGAGATCGAAGAGGCTAAACCCTAGAAGCTAGCCTATGGTATGATTGTTGTTTTTGGTCCTACGGACTAAACCCTCCGGTTTATATAGACTTCGGAGGGGGCTAGGGTTACACAGAGTCGGTTACAAGGAAGGAGATCTATATATCCGTATTGCCAAGATTGCCTTCCACGCCAAGGAGAGTCCCATCAGGACACGGGACGAAGTCTTCAATCTTGTATCTTCATAGTCTGATAGTCCGGCCAAAGGATATAGTCCGGCTGTCCGGATACCACCTAATCCAGGACTCCCTCAGTATGTACCAGTAGCTATGTGTTTGATCTCTCTCTCTCTATCGTGTTCTTGATTTGGCACGATCTTGATGTATCGCGAGCTTTGCTATTATAGTTGGATCTTATGTTTCTTCTCCCCCTCTACTCTCTTGTAATGGATTGGGTTTTCCCTTTGAAGTTATCTTAATGATTTGAGAACACTTGATGTATGTCTTGCCGTGCGTATCTGTGGTGACAATGGGATATCACGTGATTCACTTGATGTATGTTTTGGTGATCAACTTGCGGGTTCCGCCCATGAACCTATGCATAGGAGTTGGCACATGTTTTCGTCTTGATTCTCCGGTAGAAACTTTGGGGCACTCTTTGAGGTTCTATGTGTTGGTTGAATAGATGAATCTGAGAATGTGTGACGCATATCGTATAATCATACCCACGGATACCTGAGGTGACATTGGAGTATCTAGGTGACGTTAGGGTTTTGGTTGATTTGTGTCTTAAGGTGTTATTCTAGTACGAACTCTAGGGCTATTTGTGACACTTATAGGAATAGCCCAACAGATTGATTGGAAAGAATAACTTTGAGGTGGTTCCGTACCCTACCATAATCTCTTCGTTTGTTCTCCGCTATTAGTGACTTTGGAGTGACTCTTTGTTGCATGTTGAGGGATAGTTATACGATCCAACTATGTTGTTATTGTTGTGAGAACTTGCACTAGTGAAAGTATGAACCCTAGGCCTTGTTTCAACTCATTGCACTACTGTTTACGCTCACTTTTACCATTAGTTACCTTGCTGTTTTTATATTTTCAGTTTACAAAAACCCGTATCTACCATCCATATTGCACTTGCATCACCATCTCTTCACCGAACTAGTGCACCTATACAATTTACCATTGTATTGGGTGTGTTGGGGACACAAAAGACTCTTTGTTATTTGGTTGTAGGGTCGCTTGAGAGAGACCATGATGCGGAGCATCTGACGATCATCCCCATGTACACTCGAGCCTACGCCATTGGACCTACGGTGAATTCGCTCCTTTCCGAATCTTCCCTTTTCGCACGTAAGACATGGATGCTACTTCAAGCGCGGACCTTGTGCATACTCAGGTACACCCGAGGAGACCATGGAGAGCCCAAGGACCAAGGCCAAGCGTGCGCGGAAGCAAAGGAAGGAGAAGGAAGAAGGGCAAGCTGCTACAGGGCCCGGACATCCGGCCCCTCCCGCAAGCCCGGACATCCCGCCCCCAGCCCGGATATCCGGCACCAACGCCAAGGGACACCCGTAGGTTGACCCAATCAGCCCGGACATCCGGCCTCCAGCCCGGACATCCGGCCTCCCACGAAGCCCCAGACATCCGGCCCCCAGCCCGGACATCCGGACCCCGCTATCCAGAGAGCATCCATGCCAACACCGCCAGTACGGACATCCGGCCCCTCCAGCCCGGACATCCGGCCCGTCGCTCGGACATCCGGCCCCTCCTGCCTGCGTGTAGTGTATCCGGGCCGAGGCCCATGTACCCCTTCGCCCCTTAGACTATATATACTCCCCCTCCACCTACGTTTTAGGGTTAGCGTTGATTTAGCTCATATGTGAGATAGAGCTTCGCTCATCCATACGGATCTCCTCCTTGAGAGAGACTGCGGCCCCTCTTCGGAGAAGATCATTGGATTCAAGACCCCCTCTTGGGAGGCCCCCTCAAGACCTCCTATCGGAGAAGAACCGGTTACTTTGTATCATCCTTTGTTGACCTTGGATCATCGTGTATCTCTTTGTGTTCATCGATCTAGCATATGTGTGATCTATTTCTTATTGGTTGAGTGTTTCTCTCGTGTTTCCCCTCGTTTTCCCCTTGTGTTCTTCGTGTTCATCGTAGGGATCCGCTCCTTTCGTGAAAAATCGGCCGTATCGGGTTTCACCCCGTATCATCTTGGTATCATGAGCCACGTTGATCACGATTTCGGAGCCTCCCCGTTGTGTTTTCTAGCCTAGTTTTGTTGATTTCGTCCTAAATTCGAAAATTCCCCACCAAAAATATCCCCAAATTTTTTTGTGATTTGTTGGTCTAATGATGTTTTGTTGATTTTGATCCATGGATTTGCTTGGTTTCGAGTGGATCTAGCATTTCCCCAAGTTTCCCCACTTACCATCCACAAAATCTCTCCAATTTTGTCCTTGAAATCATCAATTTCCGCCCCCAAATCGAGTTCCTCGAGTTCATCCTCGGATTTGAAGCCCGGACATCCGGCCCGAGCCCCGGACATCCGGCCAGCCCGGAAATCCGGCCATTAGCCCGGACATCCGGCTCCTGGAGGGCAAAATCGCGCAAGTTTCTGGACATCAGATCCCGGATATCCGGCCCCGAGCTCGGATGTCCGGCCCCTGGCATTTCAGCCACCCTCGTTTCACCGTTTTGTGCATAACTAATTCATCCGAAGTCCGTTTTTGACGTTCTTTAGCTCGTTTTAAAGCTATTAACATCCTCCATCACATAAAAATACTATCATCACCATTTGACTCCATCAAATTTTGACAACTTTGGCATCTTTGCCTAGGGCTTCCACCACAATATCCGCATAACCACCACCGACTTCCGCAACCTAACCCATTTCGTTCCTTGTAGCATTAGTGGTTGTTTGAGTTGTGATTCGAGTCTCCTAAGGTGTTTCGGCTACTTAGGGACGGTTGCATCTTCATCAACCTCCACCACCACCATAACTTCCGCATCGGCTTACCCACCATACACTCCCGCCACCTCAAGCTAACCCAATTTTGTTTGTGTTGTGAGTTGTGTCTCCTAAGGTGTTTTGGCTACTTAGGGACGTGCTTCCAACTCCGACACCGTGTATAGTACACCACCTTACCCTCGACTTCCGCATTGCGTACTCCATAACCCATCATTGCATTTCCGCAATCCCTTTGAGTTTCCGCAAGACCACCACCGTTTCCACTACCACCGTTTGACTTTTGTCCTTGAGATTTTGAGTTGTGGTTTTTCTGTTTCCTAAGGTGTTTCGGATACTTAGGGATGAGTCTCCATCATCTTGGTATCTCCATCAAGATCACCGCCACTCATCATCGCCAAGGACGGTAACCTCGATGACACCATTGTATATTCCCCTTGCAATTGCATTGATAACCCCTAGCCCATTTTTGCGTCACTTGCCTATCGAGACTAGCCATTTGAGTATTGCCGGCAACGTTACTTGTGCACATTAGTGGTCTACACCTTCCATTGCATACATACCATATCATATTGGTATCATAGCATCCCTGGTGTCACAAGATTGTTCCCGCATATACACAATTGCTATCTTGGTTTGTGCATTTCGCAAAGTGGCCATACATACACACAAAAAAAAGAGAATAAAGCTTTTAAGCAAAAGAGAAAGAGCAAAGAGCTTGTCAGCAAGTACCATAGCATCATACCACATTGCATATAAGATTGTCATATCCGATCATCTTGGATCATCTTGAGAGAAACACCGGGAACCATACATATATAGCATACTTGGGATAGAAGTTTATCCATTTTGCATATCATAGGTTGTGCACAAGTGTCGTATCCGCCTATAGAGCAATCGTGCTAGCGTCTCTCTTGAGTTGTGCAACACGAGCGTTTTCCATGGACTCCACATTTTTTGCTCATTCCTTGGTTGCACGACCCCATTTATCTATCCGTATGTGTGTTTCCGTGTGCCATTCATTGCTATTGGTCTACTTGTTTCACTTGCGAATTTGTGAATGTCTTTCAACATTATTGACTCTTGCTAACACTTTGCATCAAATTTTTGTGCCCTTATCCTCACCGAGCTCAACCATAAGCCTTATTTGTGTAGGTGTGAGAAACCGACAAGAATTGGTACCAATTGTGCTATTTCCTTGTTACACATTGAGTGATCATTGATCCATCTTCAACATCGGTCAAGGTACATTTGGTATAAGTTCTTCTCTTTCTCCCACTCATATTCGCTTGAGTCTTGTGATGGATAGGCAAGGCATTTTACCTTCGGTCTACAACAATGACGAGTTCGATGCCATGAACAACTACACCGATGCCAAGATGCAAGCTCAAATGGAGGAGATCAAAGCCCTCATCAAGTCCTACAAGCGATCTGCCTCATCTTCGAGAAGACGCTCAAGAGCACATGCTTCCGAGCTACCATCTCCGGCAAGGTCACATCGGCATCGACACCATCACCACCTCGAATGTGAAGGTCAAGAGCTCAACACCAACAACCGCTCAACGACTTCACCATCTCCCTTGGCATCTTCGCCAAGCGACTTCAAGGCATCTTCGCCTATGGACATACGTCATCTTCGCCAACAAGCACCTCAAGACTACGCTCAAGAGAAGCTCCCCAAGCTCAAGTCCGCGACCTCCACGAGCTACTACGACCTCGACACCGACCATGAGATTCCTTTCTATGGGACTCTAGAACCCGAGGAGTATCTCGAGTGGGAGCGTTTGATGGACGACTACCTCAAGCTACATCAAGTTCCTCCCGAAGATCAAGTGAAGTGCGCCACAAGAAACTTCCACGACTACGCCTCGACAAGGTGGCTTCACACACCTTCGGAGACCTACGACATGAGTTGGCCCAAGACGAAGAGAGCGTTGAGGCGAGAGTTTGTGCCTCCAACCTATACGGAACAACTTCTACGCCAATTGGAGAACACCATCCAAGGATCCAAGTCCATCGACGAGTACTTCAAGGAGATGAAGAAAGCCTTGCGATGAGCCGGCGTGGATGACCCCATGTCAATGAAGTTCCACTTCATGATGGGATTGAACAACGACATCTCCAAGACTATCTTCCTCGAGAACTACAAGTCCCTCGACGACAACTACATTGGTTCTCTCAAGGCGGAACAACAACTCATGAAGGCCAAGGCTTCTCCACCCCAAGCACACTTCTCGAAGACCAAACTCAAAGACGACGAGCATGAGGCTAGTACCACCAAGATGTCCAAGCCCGATGAGCTCCAATACGATGCTCCCAAGTTTGACTTCACCGCCATCCCTCTTTGTGGCATTGATGATGCCGAGTCCTCCACGACTCTTTTTCAAGATGGTGCCGCGACGAGTACGACTACGGAGACCTTCAAGGACCAAGCTTTGGAGGCGAGCGACTTGGTGACGAGCAAGGATGATGCTTCCAGCTTAGGAGGCGAGAGTGATGATGTGCCATCTTCGGCCTTCATCCATGGTGACAACGACAAGATGGTTGAGCATGGGATTTTCCCTTCGACCACGGCGACGTATGATGACTTGAGTGACTTGTGCCACCATATTGAGAGTGAGAGTGACTTCACCACTAGCCACATATGTGATGTGTTGCCCCAATTCCCATGTGAGGAGAGCCACAACCCCCACCACTTGAGTGAGATGAGTGACTCCACCATACGTGAGATTGAGTGCACCTACCTTGACGGAGTGAGTGAACCACCACATAGAGAGAGTGAGGCCACTTCGATTTCTAACGACTTAACCTCTACCTCTATTGTGTCTTCTCATTTGGTGCTAGGTCCCATATATGATGACGCGCCGATTCGCGACGACTTCGTCCTTCCTTTGGACATGACGATGGCCATGGTGGAATATGATGCACCACCCACATGGTTCCATCAAGATGACGATGACCACCATTTGGTCTTTCCCACCTCACCTACACCACTTGAGTGGAATGAGAATGGTAACATAGGTGAAGGTGATACTCTAGTCCCACTAGTGGACATTCTTGACATTGATTGCTTGCATGATGTTGATCAACCTATTCCCATGCTTCATGCTAGTGCGACTTCTTCATGTCATGACTTACCAATTTATGATGAATATGATGATGAGCATGTTGAGTTGCCTAGTTGTGATGCTATGCTCCATAGGATATCATGTGAAAATTCTCTAGGTCAAATCATGTTTGACAATCCGCTTGACTTGTCATATGCTATGAATGAGATCACCCATATGTCATATTTGCAATCTCTTCGTAGTGACTATGCATATGCTATTAAAATGAACCCAATTTGCACTTATGGCATAGATGACAAGCCCATGGTTATTAGCATTTGTTTTTCTTGTGATGATATTGATATGCTCCCTTTGCATCATTTATCTCATATTCCATGCCATGACTACCTAGCTTTGGATATGCATTGTTTTGGATGCTGTCCATTTTCTCCATATGATGTTTCCAATATTGCTCATGAGGAGACCCCCATAGTTTCCTCATACATTTTAGGAGATTCTGATTCATCCTATCCATTGCATGATCCCAATACTTGTGTGCACCATATGCTCCCCATGAATAAACATGGTATTGATGTGCCATATAATTGTATGCTCAATTTGCATCCCCATCGTGTCATACACAATAACTATTCTTTCATGATGGATGACATGTTTTTATACCATGCATCAAATTTCTTTCAGCGATGCTTATCTTGTGCTAACACTCACTTGCACATACACATCATGATGGATGATGTGTACATTTACCACGCACACAATTTTCTTTGGTTTGTGTCTCTTTTGTGTAGGTACCCATGAATACTTGTCAACCTCGCAATCCCACGAGTTGACAAAACGAGCTCTAGAGAGACTTGGGATCCCGTGGATTACCATTCCCACCATCTTCTTCGCGCAACGACTACGCGCATCTCTTTTACTTGTCTCTCACACGGCTTTGGTCTATATATCACTCGTTACTTTATGCCCATTGTGTCATGTTCACTTTGCATGATATGCTTATTAGTATGCCTTTGCCATGCATTTGTGACCCATGCTTTGCATTACACACAATGATTGATTCTAGTACTTGTATGTGTATTTGCAAGCGTGTTGGAGATATTGTTTGTTATTGCCATGATTGCTTTGTGCCCCATGCGTATGATGATACTATGCTCTTGATTTGTGTTCGTGCTTGCGATATGTCATGTACATTGCCTATGCCTATTCTTTGCTCACATGACATGTTTGCCATGATTACTTCTAGTATGTTGCATCTTCGCACTACTAGCTTACTTGACTTGATCACTATGATTACTTGCTTTGATGCATCACCCATGTTCCATTATTACTCGCTTTCTGGGGTTGAAGACATATATGCTCATGCCTCTCACATGATATATCTTGATCTTTGTCTCTTGTCTCCACTAGTTGCACCTCTCATATGCGATTGTAGTGAGTGCACCCATGCTATGTTTATTGATCGTGGAGACTTGGACATATTACTTGTGATGCATGCTTGCTTGTTTAAGCCTATTGTCTTTGCTTGTAGTTGCATCATATGCTTTCATACCATACCACACCTTGTCCTTTCTTATGATAAGAATGATGAGAACACTTGTTGGGTATCTTACCACTCGAATGATAGGTCTTGCATTTGCACTAACCTCATTTGTTTTTCCGAGTGTTTTTCATGTTCTTTCATTTTGAAGGATTCACAAGGCGGTACCATCGTGAGACATATTGGTTATGTGAAGGCGTACATGATGTGCGACACCAACATTTTCGAGAAACTACTAAAGGCGAACTCCTTCCATTTGAGCCCTCTTCATATATGCATATTGGACGGGTCATTCTTTCATTGTTGTTTCCTTCTTATTGTCTACATGATACATCTATTGGATGGAGGACCGACATTGGAGATCGACTCTATGGACCTTCACATTGAGGAGCGCTCGCACTTATTGGATGCACCTTCCAACCTCCACTCATGCCACGACATCGAGCTATGGTACAACAACACCCATGACAAATTTGCACCCTATGCATGGATTGACACACATTATGCTTGTCTTGTTGCACCTATTCCCATGTCATCCATGATATATGAGCTTGTGCACTTCCTTAGCAAATTTGTTGTGATCTTTCTTGATGGCATATTCATACATAATGATCACATTGCCTACCATCAATTGCATGATGACATAATCATATTGCGCATCCATTGCCATATTCATGCTCTTGATAAACCGTCTCACTATGACATCATTTTGCACCGTGGTTGCATTACTCCCACGAATGCTTTTGCTCCCGTGAATGCTTTACATCTCATTCCATATTATCTTGCTAAGCTTCATGTGCTTTGTCACAAACAATCTTGCCTCACGGACTCATTCTTACATGATGGACACTTTATGTGCGCTAACCATTGTATTTCCGAGTGTCGCTTGTGTTTGCTCTTTTTGCATATATACCACTCCGGAGACATCTTGAAGTACTTGGATTGCGCCATGACTTCCACTTCGTCCACTTACAAGTTCGTCCACGACAACCGTTTCCATGGTGATGAGGATTTCGATCCGAGGTCGGATCTTTCCCAAGGGAGGGGATATGATCCGGAGCATCCGACGATCATCCCCATGTACACTCGAGCCTACGCCATTGGACCTAAGGTGAATTCGCTCCTTTCCGAATCTTCCCTTTTCGCACGTAAGACATGGATGCTACTTCAAGCGCGGACCTTGTGCATACTCAGGTACACCCGAGGAGACCATGGAGAGCCCAAGGACCAAGGCCAAGCGTGCGCGGAAGCAAAGGAAGGAGAAGGAAGAAGGGCAAGCTTCTATAGGGCCCGGACATCCGGCCCCTCCCGCAAACCCGGACATCCGGCCCCCAGCCCGGATATCCGGCACCAACGCCAAGGGACACCCGTAGGTTGACCCAATCAGCCCAGACATCCGGCCTCCAGCTCGGACATCCGGCCTCCCACAAAGCCCCGGACATCCGGCCCCCAGCCCGGACATCCGGACCCCGCTATCTAGAGAGCATCCATGCCAGCACCGCCAGCCCGGACATCCGGCCCCTCCAGCCCGGACATCCGGCATCTCGGGAAAGCCCGGGCATCTGGCCCGTCGCCCGGACATTCGGCCCCTCCTGCCTGCGTGTAGTGTATCCGGGCCGAGGCCCATGTACCCCTTCGCCCCTTAGACTATATATACTCCCCCTCCACCTACGTTTTAGGGTTAGCGTTGATTTAGCTCATATGTGAGATAGAGCTTCGCTCATCCATACGGATCTCCTCCTCGAGAGAGACTGTGGCCCCTCTTCGGAGAAGATCATTGGATTCAAGACACCCTCTTGGGCGGCCCCCTCAAGACCTCCTATCGGAGAAGAACCGGTTACTTTGTATCGTCCTTTGTTGACCTTGGATCATCGTGTATCTCTTTGTGTTCATCGATCTAGCATATGTGTGATCTATTTCTTGTTGGTTGAGTGTTTCTCTCGTGTTTCCCCTCGTTTTCCCCTTGTGTTCTTCGTGTTCATCGTAGGGATCCGCTCCTTTCGTGAAAGATCGGTCGTATCGGGTTTCACCCCGTATCAGACCATCTTCATCCTATGCCTCCCACGGATTGATAAACCTTAGGTCATCCACTTGAGGGAAATTTGCTATTGTCCTACAAACCTCTGCACTTGGAGGCCCAACAATGTCTACAAGAAGAAGGTTGTGTAGTAGACATCACGGAGCTCCTCGAAGTCCACGCGAAGATGACCGAAACGCTGGACATGACGGCCGGAGCGCGGCGGGGCCGCAGAAGAGCTCGGGAGAACATCTTCCGGAGCGCCCGATTGCGGCGCACAGCCGGGCTCCGGTCCACCACGGCCTCCCGAGGCCCCTGGAGCCTTGGCCTTGGAAGTCGCATGCAGCGTCTCCTCAACAACCGACGCCTCGGGAGGGGTGTGGCAGGCCCCTGAAGACAATGCCCTAGGATCACCGCCCGGCGCGTGCTCATCAGCGCACGAGCCACTGGCCTTTGCCCGGGCTCGCGCGCTAGCACCATCACTTGGGGCGAGCCCAGCATCAGGAGCAAGAAAAGGAACCACGACGACGGGATTCTCACAAGGCCCCTCCAGGACGATCGGCCGCGGCCCCCATTCATCGAAGAGAGGCATGTCCTTCACAAACTCATCCTTGTTCTTGCACCGGTACAGCAGGCAGCTGTTCCCGGGCATTTTGGTCGGCAGAGAGACGCCCGTCAGGACCCTGAGCATCGTTCGCCGCGCCCCAAGGAGGACCCCGGACTCCTGAAACCTCATGTGATCCTGGCTGCTGCGCAAGGTCCACATTGGGCGAGAATGGCACTGAAGCGGGGCAACCCGGCACTAGACGAATTCCTTCACCACCATCAGCGCAATTACGCCACGATCCTTCAGCAGCCTCAACCTGAGCCAGACGCAAGCAAGGCCGGGGCTCGCGAGCCGCTGATGGCCCCAGTCGGGGTTAGGAACAGTGGGCCCCGACGGGGCCTGCAGCAGAGGACTGAGTACACCGGCATCAACGAACACCCATCGTATCCGGAAGTCGCTTGCAGATGGAGGAAGCTCGAAATCAATCCCCTCGCCTGCAGTCGCAGCCACAGCCTGGAAGCTCACGCACCCCGAGTACTGGTGGGGTTCGGCCAGATGCAATGAGAAGAAGTGGAGGAAGAGAGCCACCGAAGGAGCAATGCCCACCATGGCTTCGCATACGAAGGCGAAGACGGCGAGAAGTGTCACAGACTGAGGGTCAAGATGCAGCAAGTGGATCTGATAATGCTCGAGCACAGAGTTGAAGAAGGCAGAGAAGGGAGGAATTAAGCCTACCCAGAGGGCATCGATGAAGATCGGAATCTCAGTGGTCGTCTGAACCGAGCGAGTGCGGGACGCGGGCCAAGCCACCGTCTCCCCCCACTCATTGAAACTGGAGGCAAGCATCGGGCGCACCTTGTCCATGGCCTCGTCGTTGAGCACATGAGACCAGCCGAGCGTCGGCGCGAAGGGCGGAGGCGCGGCCGAGAGAGGAAAAGGGCCCTTCCCCTTCTCATCTTGCTTGGGCGCCATGGCTACGGAGCAGGAAGAGCGTGAGTCAGATTGGGGAAGAGAAGCAGAGCCGCAAGGAAGTAGAGGGACTGGGGAAGCAAGGCGCAAGAGGCGGAGGAATAACTGTGTAGGCCGCGGGGGCCGCGTAGCTGGTCGGATTCAAAGGCAGCATGGGGAAGTAGAGATGCCCACGTCCCATCAACTGCCACGCGTCGACCGAGGCTGCAGGCTTTTGGGGCTCGCGGCGCTCCGAACTTGACCCTTGGCTTCGCTGCGAAGCCAAGCCCGAGCGCGCCTTGGGCCCGGGGGCTATTGTCGGCGTTCTGGGAACGGGGGTCCCCAGACTTGCCTGCCTGCGGCCCATGGCGTGGCTAAGCAGCGGGCCGTACGGCCCATCTTCATCAACAAGGAATCCAAGACCTTCGCGAGGGTCCAAGCCTCGCGAGGCGGACGACGCAAGACTTCCTCTGGAGTGGCCTAGCCAGGAAGGCTCACGATGAGCGGAGATATCAAGGCGGGGAAAACCTCAAGAGGGACTCGTGACGTGAGCCATGACGAACGGCGCCAGGCGGGTGCTAGGCAGGCACCTGTGCGTGCAGAGTCCTTGTTTCCTCTTTGGTGCTAAGGAGGCAAGCGCAGACGAAGAGTACTAAGGCATCAGGCAAAGGTTGCCATATTGGTGCAACAAGACCAAGACCAGGAGGACGGCAAGGCGGAGGTCATCATGGAGCCCAAGACGGCGTCACCCCAGGGCTTTTCGCAGGCGAAGACCGCTTTTATTAGGATAGCTTGTACTAGCTGTCCCCCTTCAAATTTGCCCGCCATTGTTGGCTCCCTTCCTGCTCAACATTTGGGAAGAGGACTAGGGCCTCTATAAATAGGACTAGCCACCACAGAAGGAGGCAACTAATCCGGAACTGGTTCAGATCTTCCTTAGCGACACAAACTCACGAACACCTCAACCTCAGGAGGTCGGTTCTTCCCTTGTACTGTTCATCATCAGCCCCAGAGGCAATCCACCACCACCACACAGGAGTAGGGTATTACACCACAACGGTGGCCCGAACCATTATAAACCTCGTGTCTCTTCCTGTGTTGTGAGTTCGTCGAGTTCGTCCGCAAGATCTTAGCGAGCTTGAGCGTAGATCGGTAGGAGGGAAAGACTTCGTGCGCGCCCCAGTGTTCGAACCTTAAGGGTTAGCCGGAGCCCCACATCCGATAAAAGCATAACCCCAAAATGATAGCGGTAAATCGGTAAGAGACATCATAGATCGCACCATATCTAATAAAGTACGGTTACGATGTTCGGACACACCATTACGCTGTGGTGTTCCAGGTGGCGTGAGTTGCGAAACTATTCCACATTGTTTCAAATGAAGACCAAACTCGTAACTCAAATATTCGCCTCCACGATCAGATCGTAGAAACTTTATTTTCTTGTTACGATGATTTTCCACTTCACTCTGAAATTCTTTGAACTTTTCAAATGTTTCAGACTTATGTTTCATTAAGTAGATATACCTATATCTGCTCAAATGATGTGTGAAGGTTAGAAAATAATGATACCCGCTGCGAACCTCAACACTCATCGGATCGCATACATCAGTATGTATTATTTCCAATAAGTTAGTGGCTTGCCCCATTGTTCCAGAGAATAGAGTCTTAGTCTACTTGCCCATGAGGCATGGTTCGCAAGTATCAAGTGATTCATAACCAAGTGATACCAAAAGCCCATCAGCATGGAGTTTCTTCATGCACTTTACACCTATATGACCTAAACGTCAGTGCCACAAATAAGTTGCACTATCATTATTAACTTTGCATCTTTTGGCTTCAATATTATGAATATGTGTATCACTACGATCGAGATTCAACAAAAATAGACCACTCATCAAGGGTGCATGACCGTAAAAGATATTACTCATATAAATAGAACAACCATTATTCTCTGATTTAAATGAATAACCGTCTCTCATCAAACAAGATCCAGATATAATGTTCATGCTCAACGCTGGCACCAAATAACAATTATTCAGGTCTAAAACTAATCCCAAAGGTAGATGTAGAGGTAGCGTGCCGACGGCGATCACATCAACCTTGGAACCATTTCCGACACGCATCGTCACCTCGTCCTTAGCCAATCTCCATTTAATCTGTAGCCCCTGTTTCGAGTTGCAAATATGAGCAACAGAACTAGTATCAAATACCTAGGCGCTACTACGCGCATTAGCAAGGTACACATCAATAACATGTATATCAAATATACCTTTCACTTTGCCATCCTTCTTATCCGCCAAATACTTGGGGCAGTTCCGCTTCCAGTGACCAGTCCCTTTGCTGTAGAAGAACTCAGTTTTAGGCTTAGGTCCAGACTTGGGCTTCTTCCCTTGGGAAGCAACTTGCTTGCTATTCTTCTTGAAGTTCCCCTTCTTCCCTTTGCCCTTTTTCTTGAAACTAGTGGTCTTGTTAACCATCAACACTTGATGCTCCTTGTTGATTTCTACCTCCGCAACCTTTAGCAACGAAGAGCTCGGGAATTATCTTTTCCATCCCTTGCATATTATAGTTCATCACGAAGCCTTTATAGCTTGGTGGCAGTGATTGAAGAACTCTGTTAATGACACTATCATCAGGAAGATTAACTCCCAGCTGAGTCAAGTGGTTATGGTACCCAGACATTCTGAGTATGTGTTCACTGACAAAACTATTCTCCTCCATCTTGCAGCTATAGAACTAGTTGGAGACTTCATATCTCTCAACTCGGGCATTTTTGAAATATTAACTTCAACTCTTGGAACATCTCATATGCTCCATGACGTTCAAAACGTCTTTGAAGTCCCGATTCTAAGACGTAAAGCATGGCGCACTAAACTATCGAGTAGTCATCAGCTTTAGTCTGCCAAACGTTCATAACGTCCGGAGTTGCTCCTGCAGCGGGCCTTGCACCTGGCGGTGCTTCCAAGACGTAATTCTTCTGTGCAGCAATGAGGATAATCCTCAAGTTATGGACCCAGTCCGTGTAGTTGCTACCATCATGTTTCAACTTAGCTTTCTCTAGGAACGCATTAAAATTCAAGGGAACGGTAGCACGGGCCATTGATCTACAACAACATAGATATGCAAAAACTATCAGGACTAAGTGCATTAAATTAAAGTTCAATTTAATCATATTACTTAAGAAATCCCACTTAGATAGACATCCCTCTAGCCATCTAAATGATACGTGATCCATATCAACTAAACCATGTCCCATCATCACGTGATATGGAGTAGTTTTCAATGGTGAACATCTCTATGTTGATTATATCTACTATATGATTCAAGTTCGATCTTTCGGTCTCAGTGTTCTGAGGCCATATCTGCATATGCTAGGCTCGTTAGTTTAACCTGAGTATTCTGCATGTGCGAAACTGGCTTGCACCCGTTGTATGTGAACGTACAGCTTATCACACCCAATCATCATGTGGTGTCTCGGCACGACGAACTATAGCAACGGTGCATACTCAGGGAGAACACTTATACCTTGAAATTTAGTGAGGGGTCATCTTATGATGCTACCGCCGTACTAAGAAAAATAAGATGCATAAAATATAAACATCACATGCAATCAAAATATGTGACATGATATGGCCATCATCATTTTGTGCCTTTGATCTCCATCTCCAAAGCACCGTCATGATCTCCATCGTCACCGGCTTGACACCTTGATCTCCATCGTAGCATCATTGTCGTCTCGCCAACTATTGCTTCTACGACAATCGCTGTCGCTTAGTGATAAAGTAAAGCAATTACATGGCGATTGCATTTCATACAATAAAGCGACAACCATAAGGCTCCTGCCAGTTGCCGATAAACTTTACAAAACATGATCATCTCATACAATAACGTATATCACATCATGTCTTGACCATATCACATCACAACATGCCCTGCAAAAACAAGTTAGACGTCCTCTACTTTGTTGTTGCAAGTTTTACGTGGCTGCTACGGGCTTCTAGCAAGAACCGTTTTTACCTACGGCAAAACCACAATGGTGTTTCATCAAGTTTGTTGTTTTAACCTTGTTCAAGGACCGACCGTAGTCAGTTTCGATTCAACTAAAGTAGAAGAAACAAACACCCGCCAGCCACCTTTATGCAAAACTAGTTGCATGGCAGTCGGTGAAACCGGTCTCATGTGCGTGGACATGTAAGGTTGGTTTGGGCTACTTCATCCCACAATACCGCCGAATCAAAATAAGATGTTGGTGGTAAGCAGTATGACTATCACCGCCCACAACTCTTTGTGTTCTACTCATGCATACTATCTACGCATAAACCTGGCTCTGATACCACTGTTTGGAAACGTTATATGGAAAACAAAAAAAATCTACGCACACACAATGATCTATACATGGAGATGCATAGCAACAAAGGAGAGAGTGTGTGTACATACCCTCGTAGACCGTAAGCGGAAGCGTTTCACAACATTGTTGTTGTAGTCGAACTTTCTTCGCGCTCCAACCGATCAAGTACCTAACGCACAACACCATGTTCTGCACACGTTCAACTCGATGACATCCTCCGCCTTCTTGATCCAGCAAGACGACGAGGTAGTAGATGATTTCTGGTAGCACGACAACAATGTGACGGTGATGGTGAAGTGATCTCTACAGGGCTTCGCCTAAGCACTAGGAAAATATGACCGACGGAGTAAACGGTGGACGGGGGCGCCGCACACGGCTAAGACAATGTTGTGTGTCCTTGGTGGCACCCCCTACCCATGTATATATAGGTGGGAGGGGGGAGGCAGCCCCTAGGGCGCCCCAAGATACTTCGCGGTAGCCCTAGGGCTGCTGCCTTGCCCTGCGGCCCCTTTCCTTGTAAGAAGAAAGGTGAAGGAGAGAGGGGGAGACGGAAGGAAGGGGGAGTCCTACTCCACACTTTCCTTTACCTCCCCTCTTTCCTTCTCCTCCTCATAGGGCCGGCCTGCATAGGGGCGCACTAGCCCCTTGTTGGCTGGCGTGTTCCCTCTCTTGGCCCATAAGACCCGTATCTTTGCCGGGGTGCCCGAAACTCCTTTCCGATGACCCGATAAGTACCCGGTACCCTCTGAAACACTTCCGGTGTCCGAATACCATCGTCCTATATATCAATCTTTACCTCTTGACCATTTCAAGACTCCTCGTCATGTCCGTGATCTCATTCGGGACTCCGAACAACATTCGGTCACCAAATCACATAAGTCATATAATACTATATCGTCAATGAACGTTAAGTGTGCGGACCCTATGGGTTTGAGAATTATGTAGACATAACCGAGACACCCGCTCCTACATATTTCTACGAAGATCTTTATCGGTCGAACCGTTATGACAACATACGTAATTCCCTTTGTCCATCGGTATGTCACTTGCCCGAGATTCGATCGTCGGTATCTTCATACGTAGTTCAATCTCGTTACCGGCAAGTCTCTTTACTCATTCCGTAATACATCACCTCGTGACCAACTCCTTAGTCGTTTGCTTGCAAACTTATGATGTGTATTACTGATAATCCCCAAGTGCAAGGAATCATCGTAGCACTTTCCAAAGGTGGAAGTGATAAGTATGGAGTGTCGAACCCACAAGGAGCTAAAGGTAAGATCAATATTCTCTCAAGCCCTATCTGCCACTGATACGACTCTACGTGCACCGAACGTTTACTTCCAACTAGCAACGAGAAATAAAACTATGTTGTGGGTATGAAGAGGATAACTTTGCATGGTATCGGAGAGCTAAAACATAAAAGTAGGTGCTGTTATCATAAAGTTAGAATATATTACTTAGTATTATAAATAGCGAGTGTGGAATAATGGTGGATCGGTGTGCGGAATTGTCCTAGGCAATTGTTAACAAGACCGGTAATCACTATTGCAGTTTTATACGAGGGAGAGGCATAAGCTAACATACTTTCTCTACTTGGATCATATGCACTTATGATTGGAACTCTAGCAAGCATCCGCAACTACTAAATATCATTAAGGTAAAACCCAACCATAGCATTAAAGCATCAAGTCCTCTTTATTCCCATACGCAACAATCCTCTTACTCGGGTTTAAGCTTCTGTCACTCTAGTAACCAAATATAAGCTAATCATGAACATATTGCAACACCCTACAACGGGAATCCCTCACGCTTGCACGACACGGAGGGCACCATAGGACAGCACCAAAGTAAAACATACAACTCATACCAATCTAGATCATCAATCAACCCAAAGACAAAAAATATCTACTCAAAACATCATAGGATGGCAACACATCATTGGATCATAATATGTGGCATAAAGCACCATGTTCAAGTAGGGATTACAACGGTGTGCGGGAGAGTGGAGCGCGTAAAAGAGATGAGGATGGTGATGATGATGGTGATGTTGATGAAGACGATGACTGCGGCGATGATTTCCCTCCCGATGGCACTCCGGCGCCACCGGAAGAGAGGAGGAGAGGTTCTCCCCCTTGTGCTTCCTCCTCCATGGCCTCCACCCTCTGGTCCTTGGCCTTCATGGTGATGATGGCCCCTCCGGGATACTCCTCCATGGCCACCGGTGATGATGGCCCCCTCCGGCAGTGTGCCGGAGAGGGCCTAGATTGACTTCTCGTGGCTACAGAGGCTTGCGGCGGCAGAACTTCCGGTCTAATCTCCGTTCTGGAAGTTTTAGGGTACGAGAGTATATATGGGTGCAGGGGCTACGTTGGTGGAGCTTCAGGGGCCCCACGAGGCAGGGGTGCGCCCTAGGGGGCGCCCCCCACCCTCGTGAGCACCTCCCTTGTCTCCTGACGTAGGGTCCAAGTCCATCCGGTAGCTTTCCTTCCAAAAATAACTTCTCTAGTTGATTTTGTTCCGTTTTGACTCCGTTTGATATTCCTTTTCTTCGTAACACTGAAATAGGCAAAAAAAACAGCAATTCTGGGCTGGGCCTCCGGTTAATAGGTTAGTCCCAAAAATAATATAAAGTGGATAATAAAGCCCAATATTGCCCGAAACAGTAGATAATATAGCATGGAGCAATCAAAAATTATAGATACGTTGGAGACGTATCAGGCATCCCCAAGCTTAATTCCTGCTCGTCCTCGAGTAGGTAAATGATAAAAAAGATAATTTTTGATGTGGAATGCTAGTAAGTGTTTAAGTTTGATCAATGATAATTATAATCACTTTTTCTAGCATCATTACATATCATAACAATAGCTCATCTCATAAAACTTTTCATGATCAAGTAACAAGCAAGTCACAAGTTTAATGTATGTATCATAAACTTTCTTGAAAACTAACAAACAATATTCTCAATCATCAAACAATTGCAATTCATCCTATTTTCAGGAAGAGTCTATGTCAGAGCTTTGATTTAGCAAACTTCACATACTCAACTATCATTTAGTCTTTCACAATTGCTAACACTCACGCAATACTTGTGGTTATGGAGTTTTAATCGGACACAGAGAAACATAGGGGCTTATAGTTTCGCCTCCCAACCTTTTACCTCAAGGGTAATGTCAAAAATAATAACTCATGCTCCCCTACATCCAATTATATATATATATATATATATATATATATATATATATATATATATATATATATATATATATATCAGGTTCTTTCCAACATGCTGGGCTTGCCAAAGGATAAAATGAAAAAGGAAAGGTGAAGATCACCGTGACTCTTTCATAAGGTAGAAGATAATAATAAAAGATAGGCCCTTCGCAGAGGGAAGCAGAGGTTGCCATGCGCTTTTATGGTTGAATGCACAAAATCTCAATGCGAAAGAACGTCACTTTATATTGCCCCTTGTGATATGAACCTTTATTATGCAGTCCGTCGCTTTTATTACTTCCACATCACAAGATCGTATAAAGCTTATTTCTCCCACACCAATCAAATACATATCTAGAGCAATTTTTATTGCTTTGCACCGACGACAACTTACTTGAAGGATCTTACTCAATCCATAGGTAGATATGGTGGACTCTTATGGCAAAACTGGTTTAAGGATTTTGGAAGCACAAGTAGTATCTCTACTTGGTGCTGAGAATTTTGGCTAGCATGAGGGGGAAAGGCAAGCTCAACATATTAGAGGATCCATGACAACATACTTTATCTCAGATGTAAGAAAACATAACTCATTACGTTGTCTTCCTTGTCCAACATCAACTCTTTAGCATGTCATATTTTAATGAGTGCTCCCAATCATAAAAGATGTCAATAATAGTATATCTATATGTGAAACCTCTCTTCCTTCAATATTCTTTCATGAATTGTTGAAGTGACCAATTCTACGTTTGCTAACTTTCAATAAGTTTACTACCTATACTTATTTTGTTTGAAGTCATTACTCCCCATGTTATAAGCATATGAAACATATATAAATTCAGGTTTATGACATTCAATTTATTCAACCATTTACTCATAGGATAAACATGAAGCACATGAGCAATTGACAATCTACTCCAAAAGATATGAGTGAAGAACACTGAGTACTCAAATAATTAACTAGCCATGGGAGGATTATTTTCATTCAATATTTCAGATCCAATGATTTTATTCAAACAACAAGTAAAATCGAAAACACGCTCCAAGCAAAACACATATCATGTGATGAATAAAAATATAGCTCCGAGTAAATTATATCGATAGTTTTGAAGACGAAAGAGGGGATGCCTTACGGGGCATCCCCAAGCTTAGGCGCTTGAGTCTTCCTTGAATATTGACTTAGGGTGCCTTGGGCATTGACGGTGTCCTGGATTAGGGGGGTACTCACCACGTCATCTCCCGATCTGTTAGATTGGGCCGAGGACCCCCATGGCCGTATACTCATGGGCCAGTTCGGACAGCTGCCGCATACAAGGAAGATTCCACAAGACTTGGCGATCAAGACAAGGACTCCTCCCCATCGGCGTATTCGGCTAGGACTCTTGTTATCCTAGGCCTCTAGTGCATTATATAAACTGAGGCCAGACTAGTCGATAGAATATATACAACATACAACAATCATACCATAGGCTAGCTTCTAGGGTTTAGCCTCCTTGATCTCGTGGTAGATCTACTCTTGTACTACCCATATCATCAATATTAATCAAGCAGGACGTAGGGTTTTACCTCCATCGAGAGGGCCCGAACCTAGGTAAAACTTCGTGTCCCTTGTCTCCTATTACCATCCGCCTAGACGCACAGTTCGGGACCCCCTACCCGAGATCCGCCGGTTTTGACACTGACATTGGTGCTTTCATTGAGAGTTCCGCTGTGTGATCAACAAAAGGATCGATGGCTCGCCTGCAGATCAACTGCGACTTCGGCATCTTCGTCACCAGCTCGACTGGTCACCTTGGTTTGGCCAAGAATTGCGCCCCGTGTTCGGATCACCATGTTCAGACGAGGGACTTCATCAAACATCAACTCCGATCTCTATCAAGATCATGGAGGAATCATCCATGGAGCTCGGGGGCTCAACGTTAACATTGCCCTCAAGCGACCGTGCTGTTTTTCTGGACAGCAAACTCGTATCTGCGGCCACCACCTCCTCGAGTATCGCTTTGACGATCTCTTTGGTGGAATTGTGCGGAATTGAGTCTACAACAACCCTGGAAAATTTCGTCGAGTTCCGATGGAGGAATCTTTGGCAATCCACGATATACCGGAGCCCTGTCAAATCTGGACGGGAATTTGGATGTGTTTAGGGCGTGGTGTGCAGCTTCTAGCTCGGACGTCCTTTGGAAGATCCAACCGTTGATCGGCTGCGGAATTCTTGTATCTACCACCTCTCAAAATATAAGCTCGATCCGACCGTCCAAAATCCGGGAACCTTCCGATTAGTGCATCACTTTTCGGATCTGTTTTCTGCGCGAAAACGAATCCGACCCGAGTTCATCTTTTCTATGAACGGGATTTCGGACATCCCTTTTGAAGGAAGTTTTGTATGGGATATTGTGTTTTGTTCCCGAACACATCCCACTAACTTTAAGATCTTTTGAACATGATCTTCAACATCATGCTGGTGTCAAACCAGCCCGGCAATATTAGTCCACGGCTGCCGACCTGCGCTAAGACATGGCGTCACTTTATTGAGCCGAGCTCAACTTCTTCGGATCATCATCTCGGCAAGCTGAACAAGAGTCCGGCATCGCGAAGGATAAAACATCACCAACATCGCCGCCCCACGGATTACACGGAGCGGGCATACCGGCATCGCCGCACGGTTGCTTCATCAAGCCGGCATCGACCACGTCACGACCTGCATCGACAGGGCCGCACTATCGCTTCTTCAAGCTGGTGTCCATCACGCCGACCTACTTCGACTCATCGGCTGACATTGGGGCTTCGACATCTCGGCTGGACCGAGGGCTTCGCCATCTCTTCATCAACCTACTCCGGACACTTCGGCGTCACTAGCCGACCAGCTCCGTCACGTTAGCTGGGCCGAGGGCTTTGCCTCGGCGAGCCAACCTTTACCAGCATTGCCATGTCGTCGTTTTATCGCCCATCAGGCAATGGGTGTGCGGAGCGAGTCCCAATTTTGGGAATCACCTTCCTTCGGATTGCTACAACAAATAAACCAGGTGCTATCAATCCCTAATATTTT
The DNA here is from genome assembly GCA_032464435.1 of Aegilops umbellulata. NCBI lineage: Eukaryota > Viridiplantae > Streptophyta > Magnoliopsida > Poales > Poaceae > Aegilops > Aegilops umbellulata. The sequence goes on along the minus strand of CP136058.1, from coordinate 326,184,766 downwards.
TTGCTTGTTTGGGTTTATTTTTCCCAAGGAATTATTACTCTGGTTTGTCCATCATATGTACACAGGTCTATCAAATGGTGGCCGCATTCACGACAGTCGCATGGTGGTTCGGTCAGTTTTCGTACATAGTCCGGCGAACACCGCATCCGGAGCTCGGACCGACCTGCGAATTCAGGTTTTGCCACGCCTTTACCGCATCACGCCGACGCCCTGCATCGACGCCCTGCCACGCCTTTTTATTACTCACTTTGCATAAATTATTCATATGCAATGGTTTTTTTTAATTATCATTATTACTATTATCTCCCGTTTGCATTATTTTTGTGCATAGGAAAATGATCCGGGGACTTCGGCGTCACTCTGCCGGTCAGCATCGACCATGCTATGTCACCACTTCGGCATGTCGATCTCTCCGCTCCGCCACGTCGGGACCGGCTTGGGGGATAGAACCTTGTCCCGCATGAAGCTCGGACTGCGAACACATTAACCAGCTAAGTCGCTTTCATGCTCAAAGCTTTAATTTCTAACTTGTGTTCGGTTCGACCAGGCGTTACACTTCTTTAGAAAAAAGTTGCTTGTAATTTTTTTTCCTTGTCCAAACTTTGTTTGTGATGCATAAATTCAAATACCCCGTTTACTTGGGGGCTTCCTTTATGAAGCTTTTCCTGTTGCATATGATTATACTTGTACGGCTTCGTTCCTTGTTCGTGTATTACGCCACAATATGCACCATATTGAATTAAGCGATTCGAAAGCTGGGTTGCCTCGCTCTCGTGGTTACCCCTACGTTTCCGATTGTTCGGCTAGGGAGTAAAGGGAGCACCTCTGCGATTGTCACGATCGGGTCGCCCGAGCCGGACCTCAGACTGGGTGAAGCCGAAAGCTAGCGCTCTTATAGTTTTCAATGATGGTCGGCACACAACGAAACTCACGAGTACAAAAAATCTATTGCACAAGTCTCATAATACTCCCTCTGTTCCTAAATATATGGTGTATAGTTTTTGGCACGGAAATTAAAGAACACACGTGGAGTGAAAATTTCGCAAGTTTTGGGCGAGATTACACCTGACTAATTGACATGACAAAATAGAGGAGCTTGCATAATATAAGTAAATGTAATCAAATCCCTAAAAAATTATCTAAATGAGTGGTGCAATGCAATGCACCTTATATTTCGGATTATTTCTCAAAAATCTATACACCTTATATCAGGGAACGGAGGGAGTAACAATGAGCACCGAAGAAAGGTATCGGTTGGGGTACTATTTTCTTCGAAGATGCTTCTTACACTTCGCAGTAATATTGCATAAGTTCCCTGAGCGCGCTTTGTCTTTTACAACCTTATGGCCTGATTGCCTGGTTATTGGAAACACCGTCGATATTCTCGACCGATGTAGTACATAACACTCTTCGGTCCTTGACCAAAGAGGGAGAAGCCGACGGTCGGTTAAGACGCGTTTAAAGTTCGGTTGAACATAGATATGATATAAGTACTTCGGTACATGCAATCATTCTCCTACCCAAGTCACTTGGGGGCTCTTAAGTTTATTTGAGCCATTTTATAATAAGTATTCTTCTTCTTAGTCGTTGCAAAGTTTTATTATTATTATTTATCACTCCTTTTTTCGACACGAGTGTGCGGTCACTAGCCGGGGAGCCTAATTTCTCTCTCAAAGCCGCTAGAGTTTAGTTTGCTAAACTGGCCTGATGAGAAGTACTCCGCCCTCGGGATAGGAGGTTGAAGCCGTAGGCTGACCCGCTCGAAGTCTTGAGATAGGATGTATCATGTTAAAGCACGACTGAAGCACTTTTTTTTTCTAAGACCAATTTTCGGATTGGCGCCGAACACTTGATATTGTTCGGACGTCAGGTTTTTACTACGTTTCTTGGTTTTCCAAGCTTTTTGGCACTTTTAAACTATTTGTGCTTTTCCAGCATTAGTCTCGCAGTGCAACGCCATACACCTTTTAGGGATTCGTCAAAAACATTCTCAGATATTGCTATATATGCATCGGTTTCGAATTGTGTCTTTGGTCAATAGTTGCCCGGCTCCTGCACTTGCTTCCTACGTTCCGTTTTGTTCGGCTAGGCGTGCAAAGGGAGAACCACTACGATTGTGCTTCCAGCTCACATGGTTAAGCACCTCAGTGGAGAAAGCCGAAAACTGACTGCCACAAAAAGTGTAAACTAGTCAGCGATCCGATGACTATGTTAAATAACAGGCCGTTCATAACTGAAAGCACAAGTGCTCCCGAGGTGGTTTTGGTAATTAATGTCAACATATCTCTTGTTGGACTAATGTTTCTATCTAGCATGTTTCAGATAAGTTCAACAATGGAGTGGCATGGACTAAAGGTTGTGGGAACTCCTTCAAGATGCTAAGGACAAAGGATTGGCTAAAGCTTCAAGCTCAAGACTCTTCATTTTACACTTTTAGTGATCCAAGATCACATTGAGTCCATAGGAAAAGCCAATACTATCAAGGAGGGATGAGGTGTTGCTTAATGAGCCTTTTGCTTCATGTGCTTAATGATATGCTCCAAAACCCTCAGCTACTTTCCCACTTCCACATATGACCTAAACCCAAAGTCAAACTCGGACCTACCGATTCTTTCTATCCGGCGCCACCGAGTTTCACATGTCTTAAGCCACTGCCAAACCCTAGCAAATCGATTACCGATAGGGATCTCGGTCTCACTGAGATGGGATTGCAATCTCACTGTGTATGTCCATTCTCAAAATCGGTCTCACCGAGTTTAGGCAATCGGTACTACCGAGATTACAATGCAAACTCTCTGGTTAACTCATTACCAAAATCAGTCCAGCCGAGTTAAGTAATCGGTCCCACCGAGTTTGCCTGACCAACTCTCTGGTTAGCCTATTACCAAAATTGGTCTCACCGAGTTTGTGTAATCGGTCTCACCGAGATTATGTTATGCCCTAACCCTAACCATATCGGTCCTACCGACTTGCATGTCGGTCCCACCAAAAATCTCTAACGGTCACTAGGTTTACTATTTCGGTCCGACTGAGTTTGTTGATTCGGTCCCACCGAGATTGGTAAATTGTGTGTAACAGTTGGATTTTGTGTGGAGGCTATATATACCCCTCCACCTCCTCTTCATTCGTGGAGAGAGAGCCATCAGAACACACCTACACTTCCAACTCATATGTTCTGAGAGAGAACCACCTACCCTTGTGTTGAGGCCAAGATATTCCATTCCTACCATATGAATCTTGATCTCTAGCCTTCCCCAAGTTGCTTTCCACTCAAATCTTCTTTCCAGTAAATCCAAATCCTGTGAGAGAGAGTTGAGTGTTGGGGAGACTATCATTTGAAGCACAAGAGCAAGGAGTTCATCATCAACACACCATTTGTTACTTCTTGGAGAGTGGTGTCTCCTAGATTGGCTAGGTGTCACTTAGGAGCCTCCAACAAGATTGTGGAGTTGAACCAAGGAGTTTGTAAGGGCAAGGAGATCGCCTACTTCGTGAAGATCTACCGCTAGTGAGCCAAGTCCTTCATGGGCGATGGCCATGGTGGGATAGACAAGGTTGCTTCTTCGTGGACCCTTCGTGGGTGGAGCCCTCCGTGGACTCGCGCAACCGTTACCCTTCGTGGTTTGAAGTCTCCATCAACATGGATGTAGGACAACACCACCTATCTGAACCACAGGAAAAACATCCGTGTTTCCAATTGCGTTTGAATTCTCCAAACTCTTCCCTTTACATTCTTGCAAGTTGCATGCTTTACATTCCGCTGCTCATATACTCTTTGCATGCTTACTTGATATGTATTATTGTAGGATCTAGAAGTAGGTGTGTCTAGAGGGGGTGATTAGACACTTAGTGCTAAAGTTGCAATTTTAAAACTTTTTCGGTTTGAGTGGAGTTTTAGGCACAATTTCAACATAGACAATACATATCAAGCAAGCATGCAAAGAGTATATGAGCAGCAGAATGTAAAGCATGCAACTTGCAAGAATGTAAAGGGAAGGGTTTGGAGAATTCAAACGCAATTGGAGACACGGATGTTTTTCCCGTGGTTCGAATAGGTGGTGCTATCCTACATCCACGTTGATGGAGACTTCAACCCACGAAGGGTAACGGTTGCGCGAGTCCACGAAGGGCTCCACCCACGAAGGGTCCACGAAGAAGCAACCTTGTCTATCCCACCATGGCCATCGCCCACGAAGGACTTGCCTCACTAGCGGTAGATCTTCACGAAGTAGGCGATCTCCTTGCCCTTACAAACTCCTTGGTTCAACTCCACAATCTTGTCGGAGGCTCCCAAGTGACACCTAGCCAATCTAGGAGACACCACTCTCCAAGAAGTAACAAATGGTGTGTTGATGATGAACTCCTTGCTCTTGTGCTTCAAATGATAGTCTCCCCAACACTCAACTCTCTCTCACAGGATTTGGATTTGGTGGAAAGAAGATTTGAGTGGAAAGCAACTTGGGGAAGGCTAGAGATCAAGATTCATATGGTAGGAATGGAATATCTTGGCCTCAACACAAGGGTAGGAAGTTCTCTCTCAGAACATATGAGTTGGAAGTGTAGATGTGTTCTGATGGTTCTCTCCATGAATGAAGAGGAGGTGGAGGGGTATATATAGCCTCCACACAAAATCCAACCGTTACACACAATTTACCAATCTCGGTGGGACCGAATCAACAAACTCGGTCGGACTGAAATAGTAAACCTAGTGACCGTTAGAGATTTTCGGTGGGACTGACATGCAACTCGGTAGGACCGATATGGTTAGGGTTAGGGCATAACGTAATCTCGGTGAGACCGATTACACAAACTCGGTGAGACCGATTTGGTAATTAGCTAACCAGAGAGTTGGTCAGGCAAACTCGGTGGGACCGATTACTAAACTCGGTTGAACCAATTTTGGTAATGAGTTAACCAGAGAGTTTGCATTGTAATCTCGGTAGTACCAATTGCCTAAACTCGGTGAGACCGATTTGGACAATGGACATACACAGTGAGATTGCAATCCCATCTCGGTGAGACCGAGATCCCTATCGGTAGAACCGATTTGCTATGGTTTGGCAGTGGCTTATGACATGTGAAACTCGGTGGCGCCGGATAGAAAGAATCGGTAGGACCGAGTTTCGCTTGGAGTTTAGGTCATATGTGGAAGTGGGAAAGTAGCTGAGGGTTTTGGAGCATATCATCAAGCACATGGAGCAAAAGGCTCATTAAGCAACACCTCATCCCTCCTTGATAGTATTGGCTTTTCCTATGGACTCAATGTGATCTTGGATCACTAAAAGTGTAAAATGAAGAGTCTTGAGCTTGAAGCTTTAGCCAATCCTTTGTCCTTAGCATCTTGAAGGAGTTACCACAACCTTTAATCCATGCCACTCCATTGCTGAACTTATCTGAAATATACTAGATAAAGGTGTTAGTCCAACAAGAGATATGTTGACATTAATTACCAAAACCACCTGGGGAGCACTTGTGCTTTCAATTGTGTATGTTGAAATTGTGCCTAAAACTCCACTCAAACCAAAAAAGTTTAAAAATTGCAACTTTAGCACTAAGTGTCTAATCACCCCCCCTCTAGACACCTACTTCTAGATCCTACAAGTGGTATCAGAGCTTTGGTCTCCATTGCCTTGGTTTAATCACCATTGGAGGAAGATGGATGTGTCTACTTTAGGGAGTCTTAGACAAAGAGTGCCTATTCTTGATGGAGAGTATTTTCATGAGTGGAAAAATGAGATGCTTGTGATTTTCAATCAATATCATTTGAACAAGTATATTGCTAGTCCTTGTGCACCTCATGTTGATTGTATGCATCCCACCCTAGATGAAGATATTGACATGATTCGCAATCTTAGAACCGTTGAGCTCATCATTAGAGGATTGCCCAAAAACTTGATTGCTAGTTTACCTACTCTTAATTGTGCCTATACTATATGGAAATTTCTTGAGGAATGATTTCCCGATTATTCCTTGAAAAATTTGGATGAAATTCTCCATAAATCTATTGCCTTGAGTAAAATGAACTCTAGTGAACCTAGTTTTGGTGATTGTCTATTTGAGCTTACTAATCTCATGCATGCTAAAGGAAATGTTGGAATTATTAGTGATATTATATACAAATCTATAAGAATTCATAAGAGTGACCACTTTGATGATCATTTATCTAATAAATCACTCTCTCTAGGAAATGATGAGTCACAAGATCATGTTGAACATGGATACTACAATGAGAATGATGATAGTGACTTCGATCTTGATAATGCAATGAGACACTTTGGTCTTATGGCTAATCTTCGGGGATATGTGTCAGGAGGAAAGGAATGGGTTCTCGACAGTGGATGTACTGATCATATGACCGGAGACGAAGAGATGTTCCATGAGCTTGCTAAAAATGACGGCCCTCGAAAATATGTCACTTTTGGTGATAATTCAAAGGGTAAGGTGGTTGGCCTTGGTAAGGTGGCCATCTCACACGATAGCTCCATTCAAAATGTCATGCTCGTTGAATCTCTTGGCTACAACTTACTTTCAGTATCTAGAATTGCTGATTTTGGTTTGAATGTCCTATTTACTGAGGTAGATTGCCAAGTGTTTCGTCGAGACAATCATAAAATGGTTTTTACCGGTATACGTAGAGGTGACCTTTACATTGTCGATTTCTCTAAAAAGGCACAACCTAAAACTTGCTTTATTGCTAAATCCTCAAAAGGTTGGTTGTGGCATAGACGACTAGGTCACGTTGGCATGAGAAACCTTGACAAGCTTATTAAAGGAAATCATATCCTTGGAGTTAACGATGTTATATTTGATAAGGATAGACTTTGTAGTGCTTGTCAAGCAGGTAAACAGGTTGGAGGAAGGCATCCCGTGAAGAACATCATGACCACAAGGAGGCCACTCGAGCTACTTCATATGGATCTTTTTGGTCCCAATGCCTACAAGAGTCTCGGTGGAAATTCTTTTGGTCTAGTTATAGTTGATGATTTTTCAAGATTTACGTGGGTGTTCTTTCTTGATGATAAATCGCAGGTCCAAAAGACCTTCAAAAACTTCACTAGGAAGGCCCGAAATCAGTTTGACGTGAAGATCAAGAAGGTTCGGAGTGACAACGGAACGGAGTTCAAGAATGCAAATGTGGACACGATTTCGCATGAGTTCTCGGCTACGTACACACCTCAACAAAGTGGAGTTGTTGAGAGGAAGAACCGGACGCTCATCGAAATGGCGAGAACGATGCTTGATGAGTACAAGACGCCGAAGCACTTTTGGGCAGAAGCGGTTGAGACGGCTTGTCATGCAACAAATCGCTTGTATCTTCACAAGCTACTCGGCAAGATGGCATACGAGCTCCTCACCGGTAACAAACCCCAAGTTGGATACTTTCGAGTATTCGGCTCAAAGTGCTACATTCTTGATAAGCATCATCGTTCAAAGTTTGCTCCTAAATCTCATGAAGGTTTCCTATTTGGTTATGGCTCAAACTCTCACACTTACCGTGTCTACAACAATTTCACCCGAAAGGTTGAAGAAACGGTAGATGTGAAGTTTGATGAATCTAACGGCTCGCAAGTAGAGCAATTGCCAATTGATGTAGGAGACAAAGACCCTTCAGAGGCAATCCAAGACTTGTCTATTGGCAAAATTCGTCCAACGGAGGTGAAGGAGAGTACCTCGTCCGTCCAAGTGGAAGCTTCTACTTCACAACAAGGTGAACCAAGAATTGACACGGAAGCATCCACAAGTGGGACACACCAAGATGAAGAAAACGAGGAAATGCATCAAGACGAACATCAACAACCTCCTTCTCCACCATGGCAAGAGAACGACAACGTCAACAATGGAGAAGACCAAGAAGAAGAACAAGATGAAGAAGATGTTCAACGAACACCCAAGCAAAAGCTTTCACGAGTTCGAGCAAGAATTGCCAAAGATCATCCCGTCAAGCAAATCTACAATGATATTCAAACCGGGAGAATCACTCGCTCTAAAACTCGTTTAGCTAACTTTTGTGAAAAATATTCATTCATCTCTAGCATTGAACCTATGAAGGTCGAAGAAGCATTGGAAGATCCGGATTGGATAAACGCTATGCATGAAGAGCTACACAACTTTGAGAGAAACCAAGTTTGGACATTGGTTGAGAAGCCCGACAACAACCACAACATCATTGGTACCAAATGGGTGTTTCGCAACAAGCAAGATGAAGATGGACAAGTGGTTCGCAACAAAGCACGTCTCGTCGCCCAAGGGTACACACAAGTCGAAGGTATGGACTATGGTGAGACATATGCTCCCGTTGCTAGACTTGAGTCCATTCGCATCTTACTTGCCTATGCTAATCACCACAATATCACCTTGTACCAAATGGACATTAAAAGTGCTTTTCTAAATGGTGAAACAGAGGAGGAAGTTTACGTCAAACAACCTCCTGGATTTGTTAATCCTAAGAAACCAAATCATGTTTACAAACTTCACAAAGCCCTTTACGGTCTTAAACAAGCTCCTAGAGCATGGTATAAATGCTTGACCAAGTTCCTTATTGCAAGTGGTTTTGAAATTGGAAAAATTGATTCCACACTTTTTTACTAAAAGGGTTAATGGAGAACTATTTGTATGCCAAATTTATGTTGATGATATCATATTTGGTTCAACTAACCCTCTCTTTAGTGAAAAGTTTGGAAAGCTAATGTCGAAGAAGTTTGAGATGTCTATGATGAGTGAACTCAAATTCTTTCTCGGTTTGCAAATCAAGCAAACTAAGGAAGGTATATTTATCTCTCAAACGAAGTACACCAAAGACTTATTCAAGAAGTTCAATATGCAAGAATGCAAAGGTATGCCTACACCCATGCCTACTAGTAGACATAATGATTTGACCAAAGATGGTGAACCGGTTGATCAAAAGGTTTATCGCTCTATGATTGGTTCATTATTATACCTATGTGCTTCACGTCCCGACATTATGCTAAGTGTGTGCATGTGTGCACGATATCAAGCTGCTCCTAAAGAATGTCATCTTAAAGCGGTGAAAAGGATAGTGAGATACCTAATTCATACACCAAATTTTGGCATTTGGTATCCTAAGAGGTCCTCTTTTGATCTTGTTGGCTATTCCGACTCGGATTATGCCGGAGACAAGGTTGATAGAAAGTCCACTTCGGGTACTTGTCAATTTCTTGGTAGATCTCTTGCGTCTTGGTCCTCCAAGAAACAAAACTCGGTATCCTTATCTACCACCGAAGCGGAATACATTGCCGCTGGTTCATGTTGTGCTCAATTACTTTGGATGACCCAAACTCTTAAAGATTATGGGGTCTATGTGAAACATGTTCCATTGCTTTGTGACAATGAAAGTGCTATCAAAATTGGTCATAATCCTGTACAACATTCTCGAACTAAGCATATTGAAGTTCGTCATCATTTCATTCGAGATCTTGTTGCTAAAGGTGACATTGATCTTAAGCATGTTCGCACCAATAAACAATTAATATTCACTAAACCACTTGATGAGAAAGTGTTTTGCAGGTTGATAGGAGAATTGAACATCATTGATGCTTCGAACTTGGAGTAGAAACTCCATTGGATACATGCAAGACATGAACTTATGGCTAATCCATGATATATCTCTTATGATGACTATCTTATGTCTTGGATATATTTGTACCTTGCATGTTATCTAACCCATGTAGGTACTTGGTTGAATCTAATTCTATGAGATTGCAACTCACTCACGTCTTGAGCAATCTCTACATCACCAAGTCTCTACACAGTGGTGGTTGACGACAAGGAAGCACAAAACCATTCAAACATATCCTTTGACAGATTCTATGTTGAGCTTCATGATTGTCATTTTTGGATATACAAGTGCTTTTTCCTTGCAAGAACTAACCCATGTAGGTAGATGAACTCAAATTCCAAGGGGTGCTCCCAACTCATGATGAGCTACATCAACTTCGAGCACCCACACAAGTTCAACTACATGAGCAAGATCCACACCACCACCCAAGGTATGTTATTCCATCTTAGAGAAGCTTTACTCCAAGTCATGAGTTAAAGCAACTACACAAGATGTGAATACATCAAGATGCTTAAACGAAAAATGGTAACCCCATTTTGAGCTTAAACAATGAGTATGACCTATGATCAAGTGTTCTCACTTGACTCCTAAGTCAATATACTCTAACATAGGTGACTATGTCACCGCCCAATTCTAGATGAAGTTCTCTTGTGTTCTCTTCTGTGTTATTGCATTTGTCCCTTGCATATTTGTTTCCCTCTTTTTCAAAAAAAAACTTCATCTAGAACCTTCACTTTTCTTATTTCTGTTCTGCATATTTCTGCATCAATTCCTTGCAAATCCTTCAGTTAATTCATTGCAAATCTTTGTGAGATCTTATTTGACTAGTGAGCTGAGGTGACAAGTGTTTTCTCTGTGATGAACTCGGTTTCACCGAATTGTAGTTTTCGGTCCAACCGAATCCTTTCGGTACCACCGAAACATACCAACTCGGTTCCACCGACTTCACAACAGGAAAAACAGTTTGCCACTTGTTCTATATTTCTTCTGATCCAGCTTCACTCAATGAATCTTGTCCTCTACAAGCATAACAGTTTTATTTACTGCTTTGTGTTGAGTCTCAAGGACCAAACCCATTTGACGGATTCCAGAAAAACCTTCTTGGAAATTGATTTCAAAGGGGGAGAGAGAGATCACATCAAAGCTTATCACCTACAAAGGAAAAGATTAAGGGGGAGAGAATACTCAAGGATCCCAAGTATTAAGGGGGAGAAAGAGATCTCCAGGGGGAGAGAATACTCAAGGATCCCAGATGCTTGATGTTCAAGAGGAGAGATGACACATGTCTTTTTGGGGGAAAGACATGGTCATATGTGCTTATTTGCATTAAGTTCTATTCATTTATATCTTTCAGCACTGATTTTCTGTTCCCTATCTTCTCCCAATATTCCATGTCAGATTCAGGGGGAGCAAGACATCTAAGGGAAAGAAATCACTCAAATTCATTGCATATCTTTACTCTTGGGGACATGTCTAATCCAATGTGGTACCTTGTACTCGCCATCTACATGTCATCCCAGTCTTGGTATTGTTGTGGTTTCTTTTGGTTTGCTCTGGCTAGTGGATGTACCTGTGTTATCTAACCTTGTTTGTGCAGGTTCATTCCATCCTAAGCCAACTCAAGACTACAAGGTAAGTATATGCATCAAAATCATGAGTATGAGAAATTCTTGCTTATGCACATACTGTTTGCAAGAAGGACTCATAAGCATGAAGGTATTTCTCTTAATAATCTTTTGCTCTGATGCATATGGCCAAGATACATGTAACACATTGCCTACTCTGTCATGATTATGATCTCACATGCTTCTACATTTTATATTCACATGATTGCATACATGTAGGGGGAGCCTATGTTTGTTACACGTCCTTCCAAAGCTTTACTTGCTATTCTTTATATCTTTATCTAAAGCTTTGATGTATGTTGCCATCAATTACCAAAAAGGGGGAGATTGAAAGCACAAGTGCTCCCCAGGTGGTTTTGGTAATTAATGTCAACATATCTCTTGTTGGACTAATGTTTCTATCTAGCATGTTTCAGATAAGTTCAACAATGCAGTGGCATGGACTAAAGGTTGTGGGAACTCATTCAAGATGCTAAGGACAAAGGATTGGCTAAAGCTCCAAGCTCAAGACTCTTCATTTTACATTTTTAGTGATCCAAGATCACATTGCGTCCATAGGAAAAGCCAATACTATCAAGGAGGGATGAGGTGTTGCTTAACGAGCCTTTTGCTTCATGTGCTTAATGATATGCTCCAAAACCCTCAGCTACTTTCCCACTTCCACATATGACCTAAACCCAAAGTCAAACTCGGACCTACCGATTCTTTCTATCCGGCGCCACCGAGTTTCACATGTCTTAGGCCACTGCCAAACCCTAGCAAATCGGTTCTACCGATAGGGGTCTCGGTCTCACCGAGATGGGATTGCAATCTCACTATGTATGTCCATTTTCAAAATTGGTCTCACCAAGTTTAGGCAATCGGTACTACCGAGATTACAATGCAAACTCTTTGGTTAACTCATTACCAAAATCGGTCCAACCGAGTTTAGTAATCGGTCCCACCGAGTTTGCCTGACCAACTCTCTGGTTAGCCTATTACCAAAATCGGTCTCACTGAGTTTGTGTAATCGGTCTCACCGAGATTACGATATGCCCTAACCCTAACCATATCGGTCCTACCGAGTTGCATGTAAGTCCCACCGAAAATCTCTAACGGTCACTAGGTTTACTATTTCGGTCCGACCGAGTTTGTTGATTCGGTCCCATCGAGATTGGTAAATTGTGTGTAACGGTTGGATTTTGTGTGGAGGCTATATATACCCCTCCACCTCCTCTTCATTCGTGGAGAGAGAGCCATCAGAACACACCTACACTTCCAACTCATATGTTCTGAGAGAGAACCACCTACCCTTGTGTTGAGGCCAAGATATTCCATTCCTACCATATGAATCTTGATCTCTAGCCTTCCCTGTCGGCGTTCTGGGAACGGGGGTCCCCAGACTTGCCTGCCTGCGGCCAGCGGCGTGGCTCGGATGGAGGCCCAGTACGGCCCACCTTCGTCAACGCAAGACTCAAGACCCTCGTGAGGGGCCAAGCCTCGCGGGGAGGACGACGCAACGCCTCCTCGTGCGCGGCCCCCTCGGGTTGGCTCATGAGGAGGCGGAGATATCAAGGCAGGGTACCTTGCAAGGTGCCCATGATGCAAGCCATGACGACCAAGGGTGCCAGGCGGGCGCCAGACCGCACAGTGTCCTCCCCTTTCCTCTTCGGTGCAAAGGGGGCAAGCGCAGGCGAGAGGATCAAGCAAAGGCATCCATTTCGGTGCAACGAGACCAAGACCAGTCCAACGGTGGGAATGAGCTCATCGTGGATCCTAGAGCTGCATCACCACAGGGCCTTTGGTAGGCGAAGACCAACTTTGGTCAGGATAAGTGTATTGTATGTTACCCTTCGAATTGGCCAATTGTTGGCGCCCTTCCCGCTCAATATTTGGGAAGAGGCCCAAGGCCTTTGCCTATAAATAGGACTAGCCACCCCCAAGGTAGAGGCATCTGGCATAGAACTGAAAGGCATCTAGCATCTAGTAGTTCATCGTCCCACCTAGAACACGCCCTCGCGAGGCTGTTACCCTTGTACTGTTCATCTTCATCAGCCCAAGAGTCAATCCATCCACCCACACTGGAGTAGGGTATTACACCACACCGGTGGCCCGAACCAGTATAAACTCTGTGTCTTCTGCATTGTTCTTCGTGTAGTTTAGATCCTTGCGAGACGGAGAGGTAGAGGGCAGAAACGCCGCGCGCACCCCAGAATTTGAACCTTAAGGGTCTGCTGGAACCCACGATCCGACATTTGGCGCGCCAGGTAGGGGTGCGCCGGAATCTGTCTTCCACCGCTCCGCCTTTCTCCGGCCGCCGCACCCATGTACGGCGCCGGCCGGGCCCACGTCGCCCCAGCGGCCCTCGCCGGCGGGCGTCCTCGTCGTCCCTCATCGCCCACCATCGGCACCGCCGCCAGCCCGGCGGGGAACAAGCAGCAAGCACCACCCCAGCATCCGCCTGTGCGACGGGGCGACTACGCCACGACATCGACGCCTCCGGTCGTTGCGGCCCTCCTAGGCGGCTCGCAAGCGCCGCCCACGAGTCGCCACGTCAAGCCGTTTGCCCGCCGGGTCAGCACCGCTTCAACACGGCAGGGGGCTTCCTCGGGCCGGGCAGCGCGCGAGAACGATCTGATCTTCAGCTCGGAGGACCACCCCACCAACTTGGCAGGCTCGGGCGTGCTCCCCCTGTTGTGCACCCCACTGTCTGCCAGGTGGCCGTCACCAGGACCCTCATCGACGGCGGCGCGGGCCTCGATGTGCTTTCGGTCGAGGCCTTCAATCTCTTCTGCATACCCCGGGAGCGGCTGCAGCCCAGTCGATCTTTCTCAGGCGTCGGGGGCGGATCGTCCGACTCCCTGGGACAGATCCAGCTCCCGATAACCTTCGGCACCTACGACAACTTCCGCACGGAGATGGTCGACTTCGACATCGCCCCCATCGGCCTCCCTTACAACGCCATCCTCGGTTACCCGGCGCTGGCTTAGTTCATGGCCGCCACGCACCCAGCGTACAACCTCATGAAGATGCCCGGGAGCAGCGGTACCCTCACCGTGCACGGAGACACCAGGGACGCCCTGCGAGTACTCGAGCTCGCCTTCAAGGCGGCGGCGTCGGCGCAGCCTGCCGACGCGGAGGCCCCTGGGCCCAAGGGGGCTGTGCCCGCCAAGAAAAAGCAGTTGTTCACCCAGGACAAGGCAGAAACTAAGTAGATACCCGTGGACGAGGACGGGTCTTCCAGTGCCACTTTCACCGTAGGCGCTAACCTTGAGCCTGAGCAGGAGGAGGCCTTGGTCAGGTTCCTGTGCGCGAATAAGAAGGCGTTCGCTTGGGAGCCCGATCAGTTGGCAGGGATTCCCAGGAGTGTCATCGAGCATCACCTCAACGTGTGCCCGAATGCGCGCCCCGTGAAGCAGAAGGCCAGGCGGCAGTCCGCAGAGAAGCAGGCCTTCATTGTCCAAGAGACGCGCAAGCTAGAAGCCGCTGGGGTCATTCGCGAGGTCCGATACCCGGATTGGTTGGCCAACCCCGTCGTTGTGCCCAAAAAGGGGGGAAGGAACGCATGTGCGTCGACTTAACCAATCTCAACAAGGCATGCCCGCAAGATCCGTTTCCGCTCCCCCGCATCGACCAAATCGTCGATTCCACCGCGGAGTGCGACCTGCTATGCTTCCTAGACGCCTTCTCCGGATATCACCAGATCAGAATGGCGGTGGAAGACGTTGAAAATACCGCCTTCCTGACCCCGTGCGGGGTATACTGCTATACATGCATGCCGTTCGGACTGCGTAACGCAGGAGCAACCTTTCAGCGGTTGATGCACATCACCTTGGGCCCACAACTCGGGAAGAATGTCGAAGCCTACGTTGATGACATTGTGGTGAAATCTCGGGAGGCCAAGACCCTGATACAAGACCTGGAGGAGACCTTTGCGAGCCTCGACGCAGTAAGCTTGCGACTCAACCCAGAGAAATGCGTGTTTGGCGTCCCCTCGGGCAAGCTCTTGGGCTTCCTCGTGTCCCATCGTGGTATCGAGGCCAACCCGGAGAAGGTCAAGGCGGTCGAGGACATGAGTCCGCCCAAGACCCTCAGAGAGATGCAGAAGCTCACTGGGCGCGTGACCACACTAGGGTGCTTTATCTCCAAGCTAGGGGAGCGAGCGTTGCCTTTCTTTCAGCTGATGAAGAAAAAGGGGCCCTTTGAATGGACTGAAGAGGCAGATAAGGCGTTTCGAGACCTCAAGAGGTACCTGACCAGTCCCCCGGTCATGGTGGCTCCGCGCCCTCAAGAGCCCCTGCTGCTCTACCTTGCCGCCACTCCTTACTCCGCCAGCGCAGCCCTGGTGGCGGTTAGGGAGGAGCGCCAAACCAAGACCGCAGCGGCAGCCCGAGGCAAGGCAAGACGGGAGCACGAGAAGCCTGTAGAAGCCACGGCCGCAGTTGAGGAGGGTCGGCTGCAGAAGAGCACACCAGAGGCAGGAGAAGCCACACGCTCGGATGGTCCGCCTCCCGAGGGCGCCGGAGCCCCAGATGCTCTTAGCCTGGTTGAGCATCCAGTTTACTTTGTCAGCACGATGCTGCGGGACGCGAGGGCACGGTACCCGATGCCTCAGAAGCTCCTCCTCGCGCTGCTGGTGGCCTCGCGCAAGCTGCGTCACTACTTCCAGGCCCATCCCATTAAGGTCGTCTCATCGTACCCCCTGGAGAGAGTGCTCAGGAGCCCTAACTCAGCAGGAAGGGTCGCCGAGTGGAACATAGAACTGCAGGCGTTTCAACTTGAGTTCAGCACAAGTAGGGTCATCAAAGGAGCTGCGTTAGCGGATTTCGTGGCTGAATGGGCGGAGACACCAAGCCTCAAGGACAACGAGGATCGGTCCCTCTCTCCAGGGAGTGAGGCACCTGAAGGCTGGGTCATGTATTTCGATGGGGCGTTCTCCAGGCACGGCGCGGGGGCTGGCGCGGTGCTGATATCACCCACTCAGAATAAGCTCTACTACGCTGTGCAGCTCTGTTTCCAGCATGGTGAAAAGGTCTCCAACAACATAGCAGAATATGAGGGTCTAATAGCTGGATTAAAAGCCGCGATAGCTCTGGGGGTGAAACGCCTCACCGTCAAG
The DNA here is from genome assembly GCA_032464435.1 of Aegilops umbellulata. Classification (NCBI taxonomy): domain Eukaryota; kingdom Viridiplantae; phylum Streptophyta; class Magnoliopsida; order Poales; family Poaceae; genus Aegilops; species Aegilops umbellulata. The sequence goes on along the minus strand of CP136058.1, from coordinate 326,168,466 downwards.
GGCGACTCGCAGCTCCTTGTCAACTTCTCCAACAAGGTATACGAGCTGAAGGACGAGCATATGGAAGCCTATTTAGCGGAAGTCCGCAGGATGGAAAAACAGTTCTGGGGGTTGGAGCTGAAGCACGTGCCCCGTGGCACCAACTAGGAGGCTGACGACATAGCCAGACGGGCATCCAGGCGATTGCCACAGGAACCAGGCGTCTTCGAAGAGCGGCTCTTCAAACCCTTAGCACAGCCGACGCTGTCAAACGTCGCTCAGCCTCGAGAGGAGCTCCCTCGGCCGCCAGCCTCGGGAGCCCCGATCTGCGGATCGACCTTAGGAGCGCGTCTACTCCTGACGATGGAACCTCGGGAGGAGTGTTGGATCACGGAACTCAGGAGTTATTTAACACAAGGGACCCTACTGGAGAAGGAAGAGGAAGCGGAGCGTGTGGCACGTCAGGCCACGGCGTACTGCCTCAGAGATGGAGAACTCTACCGGAAGCGACCAAATGATGTGACTCTGCGCTGCATCTCCCGGGAGCAAGGAAAGGAACTACTAGAGGACATACATGGCGGGGACTGCGGGCATCACTCATCATCCCGAACCCTCGTCGGCAAGGCATTCTGTAGCGGGTTCTATTGGCCCACCGCGCTCAACGACGCAGTCGAGTTAGTAAAGGCTTGTGAGGCCTGCCAGTTTCATTCTAATCAGATCCATCAACCGGCGGGGGGGCTGCAGACTATACCCCTCTCGTGGCCATTCGCAGTTTGGGGGTTGGATATTCTGGGCCCGTTCCCTCGGGCGCCAGGGGGCTACCGCTACCTCTACGTCGTCGTTGATAAGTTCACCAAGTGGGCAGAAGTGGAGGCCGTCCGTACCATCCCCGCTGGCTCCACGGTCAAGTTCATCAGGGGTATCGTGAGCCGGTTCGGGGTGCCAAACCGCATCATCACAGATAACGGTTCGCACTTTACCAGTAATCTCTTCAAAACATACTGTGCTAACCTTGGGACGCAGATATGCTACGCTTCGGTGGCGCACCCGCGAAGCAATGGGCAGGCCGAACGGGCCAACGCGGAGGTCCTAAGAGGCCTCAAGACCAGGACGTTCAAGAAGAAGCTGGAGGCTTGCGGCAGAGGTTGGTACGACGAGCTGCAGTCCGTATTGTGGTCCATCCGCACGACCGCGACCAAACCGACTGGGGAGACCCCGTTCTTCCTGGTCTACGGAGCTGAAGCGGTCCTCCCTCATGAGGTCAGGCGTCGCTCCGCACGGGTCCTAGCGTTCGACGAAGCGCAGCAGGACGCCATGCGGGGGATGGACCTCGTACTGGGGGAGGAACGCCGCCGGGAAGCCGCGTTGCGGGCGGCGAGGTACCAGCAGGCGCTGCGATGATACCATTGCCACAACATCCGCCCCAGGACCCTCGAGGTAGGAGACCTCGTGCTCAGACGGGTTCTCTCCAGGGAGGGTCTGCATAAGCTCTCTCCCATGTGGGAGGGCCCGTTCAAGGTTGTTCATGTTTCCAGGCCAGGCTCCGTGCGCTTGGAGACCCAAGAGGGGGAGCCAGTACAGAATGCGTGGAACATCCAGCACCTTCGGAGGTTCTACCCCTAGAAGACCATCCCTTTTTGGAAAAGGCCTAGAGCCTGTGAAGAAGGCGAACGCCTGTGAAGACCTTCCCTTTTTGGAAAAGGCCGAGAGCCTGTGAAGAAGGCGAATGCCTGTGAAGACCTTCCCTTTTTGGAAAAGGCCCAGAGCCTGTGAAGAAGGCGAACGCCTATGAAGACCTTCCCTTTTTGGAAAAGGCCCAGAGCCTGTGAAGAAGGCGAACGCCTGTGAAGACCTTCCCTTTTTGGAAAAGGCCCAGAGCCTGTGAAGAAGGCAAACGCCAGTGAAGACCTTCCCTTTTTGGAAAAGGCCCAGAGCCTGTGAAGAAGGCGAACGCCTGTGAAGCTGAACACCTCTAAGAAGAAAGGCCCGGAGCCTGTGAAGAAGGCCAATGCCTGTGAAGCTCGCCACCCCATGACACTCTCACGTAATAATGAGTGGGGTTGTACATGCCCCGGAGTCTCAGGAGCGCCGGCCTCAGGCCCTGGGGCTCCCTCCCACGCCCAGTGGCAGCACTTAGCTCCGCGCTGGTGAGAAGACGTCGAAGACTAGATTAGGTGCCGGACGCGGCTTTTTATTTGCTTTCTGCACTTGACGTGTTTATTTGCATCTGAAATCTTATCGAAACCATCGCCGTTGTCGATTTGTGGTTCGTTGATTTTTGCTCCCTGTTTTGATTTCTCTCATGAAAGGCCTCGCGAGGGATGGAATGCCCTCATGAGCGTTTCCGCCCTATCCGCTTAAAGGTTTCACGGCCCGGGCCCTCTTCAGGAGCACCCCTCCATTCCGTGCCCCTCGGGCACTGCAGCACGCGCACAGGGCCTGGGTCGGTCGCCCCCCCTGCTGGGGCTGAAAACTACCTATGCAAGGGCAAATAGTCGAAAGGCGAAACAACAGAGTCAAGGTAATGGCTACAATGGCAATGATTCTTAAACACGCCCCTGCGGGGCTCCATGCAGCTATTTCGTCTTACACAGGGAGCAAAAGGAAAAGGAAAAGGCGAGCCCGGCGCGGCCTGCCTTGCATCGGCCTGCAGAGGCGGCGCATGATGCCTCCGGGGCTCAGGCGGACTCCCTCTCGCGCTTCACTGGGGCACGGCGACGGACGGATGAACAGCCACCCCCCAGGCAGGCGCGACGGCGAGGGGGCTGGCTGCGGCCACCGCTGGAGGAGCCGCCCGAAGAAGAGCTGGTGGAACCTGGAGAGCGCCGGGCGCCGCCATCAGAGCGGGCGCTGTCCCCTCCGTCGTCGCCGGAAGGAGGCCCCTGGCCGCGGTCGTCGCCCTCAGGGGAGCATCCTGCGTGGCGGCCATCTTCCCCAAACACCCTCACATAGAGGGTGTCGTCGTCGTCGAACTTGAAGTGCAGGGTGCACCGCTGGCCCAGGCCGCGCGCGCGGGCAAACGTCTGCCAGCCGCGGGTCAGGGCCCCATTCCCGGAAGGGGAGACCTCAAATGAAACCCAGGAGGCCCTGCTGCAGCAACCGTCAGCCTGAAGCCAGAAGCCGCACCGGGCACTGGCCGGCAGCTCGCTGATGAAGAAGCAAGGTAGTTGGAGCCAGGTGTTGGTCGGGTCCGCCGACCACACGACGAACTCCGGCAGCACCTCCTCCGAACGAAAGCGTGGCCTGGGAGGCCGCGCAGTCACAGCCTGCCTCCCCTTGGCAGCCAAGCGCTCACCACCACGCGGGGAACCATCCCTGTGACTACGCGGAGCCGCAGCGGGGACCGCAGGATACTTGCGGGGACGACCCCGGTCGCGCTTGGCCGGGGGGGAGTCGGGCCCCGCCCGACTAGCCTTCCCCTTCTCTGCGACCGAGAACCTCTTTGGAGCCATGCGAGCGACAGGCGGCAAGAGAGAGGAAGAAGAAGAGGAGCAGGAAGGGGCGAACTGGCGAAGCTTACGCGGCCCCATACTTATAGCCGAAGAAGGCCAACCGTCGAGCACCACGATCGTAGGTAATAATGACCCATATCTACGCATGCAGGGACTAGTCACGTCACACAGTTGCCAGAGCATCGTGGGAAAGCGGAGACGCCCACGTCTTGTCAAACCGCCACGCGGTGCCCGAGGCCGCAGGCTGTTAGGGCCCGCGGCGCTTCGCCCTTGCCCTTTCGCCTCTCGGCACGGCCAAGTCCGGGCGCGCCTTGGGCCCGGGGGCTACTGTCGGCATTCTGGGAACGGGGGTCCCCAGACTTGCCTGCCTGCGGCCCACGACGTGGCTCGAATGGAGGCCCAGTACGGCCCACCTTTGTCAACGCAAGACTCAAGACCCTTGCGAGGGGCCAAGCCTCGCGGGGAGGACGAGGCAACACCTCCTTGGGCGCGGCCTCCTCGGGTTGGCTCATGAGGAGGCGGAGATATCAAGGCAGGGTACCTCACAAGGTTCCCATGACGCAAGCCATGACGACCAAGGGTGCCAGGCGGGCGCCAGACCGCACAGCGTCCTCCCCTTTCCTCTTCGGTGCAAAGGGGGCAAGCGCAGGCGAGAGGATCAAGCAAAGGCATCCATTTCGGTGCAACGAGACCAAGACCAGTCCAACGGTGGGAATGAGCTCATCGTGGAGCCCAGAGCGGCGTCACCACAAGGCCTTTGGCAGGCGAAGACCAACTTTGGTCAGGATAAGTGTATTGTATGTTCCCCTTCGAATTGGCCAATTGTTGGCGCCCTTCCCGCTCAATATTTGGGAAGAGGCCCAAGGCCTTTGCCTATAAATAGGACTAGCCACCCTCAAGGTAGAGGCATCTGGCATAGAGCTGAAAGGCATCTAGCATCTAGTAGTTCATCGTCCCAGCTAGAACACGCCCTCACGAGGCTGTTACCCTTGTACTGTTCATCTTCATCAGCCCAAGAGGCAATCCATCCACCCACACTGGAGTAGGGTATTACACCACACCAGTGGCCCGAACCAGTATAAACTCTGTGTCTTCTGCGTTGTTCTTCGTGTAGTTTAGATCCTTGCGAGACGGAGAGGTAGAGGGCAGAATCCCCGCGCGCACCCCAAAGTTCGAACCTTAAGGGTCTGCCGGAACCCACGATCCGACATTCCCCAAGTTGCTTTCTACTCAAATCTTCTTTCCACCATATCCAAATCTTGTGAGAGAGAGTTGAGTGTTGGGGAGACTATCATTTGAAGCACAAGAGCAAGGAGTTCATCATCAACACACCATTTGTTACTTCTTGGAGAGTGGTGTCTCCTAGATTGGCTAGGTGTCACTTGGGAGCCTCCGACAAGATTGTGGAGTTGAACCAAAGAGTTTGTAAGGGCAAGGAGATCGCCTACTTCGTGAAGATCTACTGCTAGTGAGGCAAGTCCTTCGTGGGCGATGGCCATGGTGGGATAGACAAGGTTGCTTCTTCGTGGACCCTTCGTGGGTGGAGCCCTTCGTGGACTCGCGCAACCGTTACCCTTCGTGGGTTGAAGTCTCCATCAACGTGGATGTAGGATAGCACCACCTATCCGAACCACGGGAAAAAAATATCCGTGTCTCCAATTGCGTTTGAATTCTCCAAACCCTTCCCTTTACATTCTTGCAAGTTGTATGCTTTACATTCCGCTGCTCATATACTCTTTGCATGCTTGCTTGATATTATTGTGTATGTTGAAATTGTGCCTAAAACTCCACTCAAACCGAAAAAGTTTAAAAATTGCAACTTTAGCACTAAGTGTCTAATCACCCCCCCCCCTCTAGACACACCTACTTCTAGATCCTACAATAACATTGGCCGAAGTGTTTGCGGCTTGACCTCGACTGTCGCCGAAAACTACCGGGGGCTATTAACTAGCCTCCCAAACTAAATCCTCGATATTTTGCTCTTACATTGGAGCTTAGGTTTTATGATCATGCTTAGCATGACAACCCAAAGAAAGGAACCGATAGCGGGACTATTTTCTTTGGAAGACATTTCTTCTGTTAAACAGTAATATAACATACCTCTCCGCGTACCTTTGTTTATAAAACCATATGGCCAGATTGCCTTGCTTGTCGTAAATCTTTGCCCTCATAAAGGCTTTATAAAGTAAGACAAACACTCCTCGGCTACTGGCCGAGGAGGTGAAAGCCGATGGTCGGTCAACAAAGTTTTGTACAATGCAGATCCGAGCATTAAATGACGTAAAGTACTTGGATACATAGAGTCATTACACACAATTTGTGATTTTACTATGGATATCGATCCTTAATTCGGCCACCCGTGCCCGCATTAAGGCTCGGGGGCTACTGGGCTTTGGGCTTATCATTTAAACATATTAAAGGGGCACATCGATCCCCTGATCTGGTGTTGCCACCCGACCAGTGTCTCGGGGGCTACTGCATTGCTTGTCCAATGCAGAAAATTTTGTGTGCAATATAGTTTCCGAGGAGATTTTGATCCTCAGGTTGGTCGGCCGCACCCAACCTGAGTCTCGAGGACTGAGCACGCCGCTTTTAGTGTCCCGAAGTATTCTGCCAAGCTAGGACTTGATCCTCAGGCTTATTTTGCAAATCGACCTGAGTCTCAGCGGCTACGGGGATCAGCGGTCTTATGTCATCCTTCATGTGCATCTCGGGTTTTAGATCGATACCCACCTTGAGGGCTACTGGCTATATATCTCGGCAGAGAATGATATGCGCCAATCAAAAATATTGACAAAAATCGGCCCACATTCGGGGTGGTGCACCACCTCTGAAGCAGTCCGGCATAAAGCTCGGGCGCTAGTGGCTGCCTCCATAGAGGGCATTTCCGGCATTAAGCTCGGCTAAACTCCTTCAAACTTCTTTGAACCAAGGTGATTTACGACACCTCGGATACAGTCCGGCGTTGGAGCTCAGATACATAGTCTGGCGTTGGAGCTCAGATACATTCCGGCGTTAGAGCTGGGAAGCGGTCCGGCGTTGGTGCTCGGCTGCAAAAGATACCTCGAATGCAGTCCGGCGTTGGAGCTCGGACGCAAGAGGACGCTGCCGCCCGGGAGCAACTTCAAACCCAAGGTGTGGCATAAAAATAACAAGGCATTGATAAAGGCCGGAAACTTAAAGGGGCTCCTCGGATACCCGACGTGTAAACTTGTCGAATGCATTTCGGCGATCCCCAAGATCGAAGATGAGAAGATTTGTTGAACCGGTTTTCAAGACCGACGACTGAAGATGAAGAACGATTCGGAAGAATCGAGGAGCGTCCCTAACTTGAAGACTGGTTAAGGGGGCTACTGACGGTGTCCTGGACTATGGGGTACTCACCACGTCATCTCCCGATCTGTTAGATTGGGCCGAGGACCCCCATGGCCGTATACTCATGGGCCAGTTCGGACAGCTGCCGCATACAAGGAAGATTCCACAAGACTTGGCGATCAAGACAAGGACTCCTCCCCACCGGCGTATTCGGCTAGGACTCTTGTTATCCTAGGCCTCTGGTGCATTATATAAACCGAGGCCAGGCTAGTCGATAGAATATACACAACATACAACAATCATACCATAGGCTAGCTTCTAGGGTTTAGCATCATTGATCTCGTGGTAGATCTACTCTTGTACTACCCATATCATCAATATTAATCAAGCAGGACGTAGGGTTTTACCTTCATCGAGAGGGCCCGAACCTGGGTAAAACTTCGTGTCCCTTGTCTCCTGTTACCATCCGCCTAGACGCACAGTTCGGGACCCCCTACCCGAGATCCGCCGGTTTTGACACCGACATTGGTGCTTTCACTGAGAGTTCCGCTGTGTGATCAACAAAAGGATCGATGGCTCGCCTGCAGATCAACTGCGACTTCGGCATCTTCGTCACCAGCTCGACTGGTCACCTTGGTTCGGCTAAGAATTGCGCCCTGTGTTCGGATCACCACGTTCGGACGAGGGCCTTCATCAAACATCAACTCCGATCTCTATGAAGATCACGGAGGAATCATCCATGGAGCTCGGGGGCTCAACGTCAACATTGCCCTCAAGCGACCGTGCTGTTTTTCTGGACATCGAACTCGTATCTGCTGCCACCACCTTCTCGAGTATCGCTTTGACGATCGCTTTGGTGGAATTGTGCGGAATTGAGTCTACAACAACCCTGGAAAATTTCGTCGAGTTCCGATGGAGGAATCTCTGGCAATCCACGATATACCGGAGCCCTGTCAAATCTGAACGGGAATTTGGATGTGTTTAGGGCGTGGTGTGCAGCTTCTAGCTCGGACGTCCTTTGGAATATCCAACGGTTGATCGGCTGCGGAATTCTTGTATCTACCACCTCTCAAAATTTTAGCTCGATCCGACCGTCCAAATACCGGGAACCTTCCGATTAGTGCATCACTTTTCGGATCTGTTTTCTGCGCGAAAACGAATCCGACCCGAGTTCATCTTTTCTATGAACGGGATTTCGGACATCCCTTTTGAAGGAAGTTTTGTATGGGGTATTGTGTTTTGTTCCCGAACACATCCCACTAACTTTAATATCTTTTGAACCTGATCTTCAACATCATGCTGGTGTCAAACCAGCCCGGCAATATTACTCCACGGCTGCTGACCTGCGCTAAGACACGGCGTCACTTTGTTGAGCGAAGCTCAACTTCTTCGGATCATCATCTCGGCTAGCCGAACAAGAGTCCGGCATCACGAAGGATAAAACATCACCAACATCGCCGCCCCACGGATTACACGGAGCGGGCATACCGGCATCGCCGCACGGTTGCTTCATCAAGCCGGCATCGACCACGTCACGACCTGCATCGACAGGGCCGCACTATCGCTTCTTCAAGCTGGTGTCCATCACGCCGACCTACTTCGACTCATCGGCTGACATTGGGGCTTCGACATCTCGGCTGGACCGGGGGCTTCGCCATCTCTTCATCAACCTACTCCGGACACTTCGGCGTCACTAGCCGACCAGCTCCGTCACGTTAGCTGGGCCGAGGGCTTTGCCTCGGCGAGCCAACCTTTACCAGCATTGCCATGTCATCGTTTTATCGCCCATCAGGCAATGGGTGCGCGGAGCGAGTCCCAATTTTGGGAATCACCTTCCTTCGGATTGCTACAACAAATAAACCAAGTGCTATCAACCTCTAATATTTTTTGCTTGTTTGGGTTCATTTTTCCCAAGGAATTATTACTCTAGTTTGTCCATCATATGTACACAGGTCTATCAAATGGTGGCTGCATTCACGACAGTCGCATGGTGGTTCAGTCAGTTTCCATACATAGTCCGGCGAACGCCGCATCCGGAGCTCGGACTGACCTGCGAATTCAGGCTTTGCCACGCCTTTACCGCATCACGCCGATGCCCTGCATCGACATTGACTTCAGCGCCAGGCCATAATTCTTTTATTACTCACTTTGCATAAATTATTCATTATGCAATGATTTTTTTAATTATCATTATTACTATTATCTCCCATTTGCATTATTTTTGTGCACAGGAAAATGATCCGGGGACTTTGGCGTCACTCTGCCGGTCTGCATCGACCGTGCTATGTCACCACTTCGGCGTGTCGAGCTCTCCGCTCCGCCACCTCGGGACCGGCTTGGGGGATAGAACCTTGTCCCGCATCAAGCTCGGACTGCGAACACATTAACCAGCTAAGTCACTTTCATGCTCAAAGCTTTAATTTCTAACTTGTGTTCGGTTCGACCAAGCGTTATACTTTTTTGGAAAAAAGTTGCTTGTAATTTTTTTCCTTGTCCAAACTTTGTTTGTGACGCATAAATTTAAATACCCCGTTTACTTGGGGGCTTCCTTTATGAAGCTTTTCCTGTTGCATATGATTATACTTGTACGGCTTCGTTCCTTGTTCGTGTATTACGCCACAATATGCACCATATTGACTTAAGCGATTCGCAAGCTGGGTTGCCTTGCTCCTATGTTTACCCCTACGTTTCCGATTGTTCGGCTAGGGAGTAAAGGGAGCACCTCTGCGATTGTCACGATCGGGTCGCCCGAGCCGGACCTCAGACTGGGTGAAGCCGAAGCTAGCGCTCTTATAGTTTTCAATGATGGTCGGCACACAACGGAACTCATGAGTACAAAAAATCTATTACACAAGTCTCATAATACTCCCTCTGTTCCTAAATATATGGTGTATAGTTTTTGGCACGGAAATTAAAGAACACACGTGGAGTGAAAATTTCACAAGTTTTGGACGAGATTACACCTTACTAATTGACATGACAAAATAGAGGAGCTTGCATAATATAAGTAAATGTAATCAAATCCCTAAAAAAATTATCTAAATGAGTGGTGCAATGCAATGCACCTTATATTTCGGATTATTTCTCAAAAATCTATACACCTTATATCAGGGAACGGAGGGAGTAACAATGAGCACCGAAGAAAGGTATCGGTGGGGGTACTATTTTCTTCGAAGATGCTTCTTACACTTCGCAGTAATATAGCATAAGTTCCCTGAGCGCGCTTTGTCTGTTACAGCCTTATGTCCTGATTGCCTGGTTGTTGGAAACACCATCGATATTCTCGACCGATGGAGTACATAACACTCTTCGGTCCTTGACCGAAGAGGGAGAAGCCGACGGTCGGTTAAGACGCGTTTAAAGTTCGGTTGAACATAGATATGATATAAGTACTTCGGTACATGCAATCATTCTCCTACCCAAGTCACTTGGGGGCTCTTAAGTTTATTTGAGCCGTTTTATAATAAGTGTTCTTCTTCTTAGTCGTTGCAAAGTTTTATTATTATTATTTATCACTCCTTTTTTTGGCACGAGTGTGCGGTCACTAGCCGGGGAGCCTAATTTCTCTCTCAAAGCCGCTAGAGTTTAATTTGCTAAACTGGCCTGATGAGAAGTACTCCGCCCTCGGGATAGGAGGTTGAAGCCATAGGCTGACCCGCTCGAAGTCTTGAGATAGGATGCATCATGTTAAAGCACGACAGAAGCACTTCTTTTTTCTAAGACCAATTTTTGGATTGGCACCGAACACTTGATATTGTTCGGACGTCATGTTTTTACTGACATTTCTTGGTTTTCCAAGCTTTTTGGCACTTTTAAACTATTTGTGCTTTTCCAGCATTAGTCTCGCAGTGCAACGCCATACACCTTTTAGGGATTCAGCAAAAACATTCTCAGATATTGCTATATATGCATCGGTTTCGAATTGTGTCTTCGGTCAATAGTTGGGTTGCCCGGCTCCTGCACTTGCTTCCTACGTTCCATTTTGTTCGGCTAGGCGTGCAAAGGGAGAACCACTGCGATTGAGCTTCCAGCTCACATGGTTAAGCATCTCAGTGGAGAAAGCCGAAAACTGACTGCCACAATAAGCGTAAACTGGTCAGCGATCCGATGACTATGTTAAATAACATGCCGTTCATAACATTGGCCGAAGTGTTTATGGCTTGACCTCGACTGTCGCCGAACACTACCGGGGGCTATTAACTTGCCTCCCAAACTAAATCCTTGATATTTTGCTCTTACATTGGAGCTTAGGTTTTATGATCATGCTTAGCATGACAATCCAAAGAAAGGAACCGATAGCGGGACTATTTTCTTTGGAAGACATTTCTTCTGTTAAACAGTAATATGACATATCTCTCCGCGTACCTTTGTTTATAAAACCATATGGCCAGATTGCCTTGTTTGTCTTAAATCTTTGCCCTCATAAAGGCTTTATAAAGTAAGACAAACACTCCTCAGCTACTGGCCGACGAGGTGGAAGCCGATGGTCGGTCAACTAAGTTTTGTACAATGCGGATCCGAGCATTAAATGACGTAAAGTACTTGGATACATAGAGTCATTACACACAATTTGTGACTTTACAATGGATATCGATCCTTAATTCGGCCACCCGTGCCCGCATTAAGGCTCGGGGGCTACTGGGCTTTGGGCTTATCATTTAAACATATTAAAGGGGCACATCGATCCCCTGATCTGGTGTTGCCACCCGACCAGTGTCTCGGGGGCTACTGCATTGCTTGTCCAATGCAGAAAATTTTGTGTGCAATATAGTTTCCGAGGAGATTTTGATCCTCAGGTTGGTCGGCCGCACCCAACCTGAGTCTCGAGGACTGAGCACGCCGCTTTTAGTGTCCTGAAGTATTTTGCCGAGCTAGGACTTGATCCTCAGGCTGATTTTGCAAATCGACCTGAGTCTCAGCGGCTACGGGGATCAGCGGTCTTATGTCATCCTTCATGTGCATCTCGGGTTTTAGACCGATACCCACCTTGAGGGCTACTGGCTATATATCTCGGCAGAGAATGATATGCGCCAATCAAAAATATTGACAAAAATCGGCCCACATTCGGGGTGGTGCACCACCTCTGAAGCAGTCCGGCATAAAGCTCGGGCGCTAGTGGCTGGCTCCATAGAGGGCATTTCCGGCATTAAGCTCGGCTAAACTCCTTCAAACTTCTTTGAACCAAGGTGATTTACGACACCTCGGATATAGTCCGGCGTTGGAGCTCGGATACATAGTCCGGCGTTGGAGCTCGGATACATTTCGGCGTTAGAGCTGGGAAGCGGTCCGGCGTTGGTGCTCGGCTGCAAAAGATACCTCGAATGCAGTCCGGCGTTGAAGCTCGGACGCAAGAGGACGCTGCCGCCCGGGAACAACTTCAAACCCAAGGTGTGGCATAAAAATAACAAGGCATTGATAAAGGCCGGAAACTTAAAGGGGCTCCTCAGATACCCGACGTGTAAACTCGTCGAATGCATTTCGGCGATCCTCAAGATCGAAGATGAGAAGATTTGTTCAACCAGTTTTCAAGACCGACGACTGAAGATGAAGAACGATTCGGAAGAATCAAGGAGCGTCCCTAACTTGAAGACCGGTTCAGGGGGATACTAACGGTGTCCTGGACTAGGGGGTACTCACCACGTCATCTCCCGATCTGTTAGATTGGGCCGAGGACCCCCCATGGTCGTATACTCATGGGCCAGTTCGGACAGCTGCCGCATACAAGGAAGATTCCCCAAGACTTGGCGATCAAGACAAGGACTCCTCCCCACCGGCGTATTCGGCTAGGACTCTTGTTATCCTAGGCCTCTGGTGCATTATATAAACCGAGGCCAGGCTAGTCGATAGAATATATACAACATACAACAATCATACCATAGGCTAGCTTCTAGGGTTTAGCCTCCTTGATCTCGTGGTAGATCTACTCTTGTACTACCCATATCATCAATATTAATCAAGCAGGACGTAGGGTTTTACCTCCATCGAGAGGGCCCGAACCTGGGTAAAACTTCGTGTCCCTTGTCTCCTGTTACCATCCGCCTAGACGCACAGTTCGGGACCCCCTACCCGAGATCCGCCGGTTTTGACACCGACAGGCATACCCAAGCTTAGGGTCTTTCCACTCCTTATTCTCCTCATATCGATATCTCACCCAAAACTTGAAAACTTCAATCACACAAAACTTAACCAAACTTCGTGAGATAGATTAGTATGATAAAGAGCAAACCATTCACTTTGGTACTGTCAAAGACAAGGTTAATAATTGTTCTCACACAATGCCTACTTTACCATATCATTTCTACAATTTATATTGACGAATATAAGTCATAGAAACTAGAAAACAAGCAAACTATGCAATGAAAACAGAATCTGTCAGAAACAGAACAGTCTGTAATGATCTGAACAATAACCATACTTCTGCTACTCCAACAATTATGAAATAAATTGGTGGACATGAGGAATTTGTCTATTAATCTTCTGCAAAAAGAATCAACTCAAAATCACTCTTCTGTAAAAAAATGACATCTATTCTCGTGAGCGCAAAGTTTCTGTTTTTTACAGCAAGATCACATTAACTTTCACCCAAGTCTTCCCAAAGGTCTTACTTGGCACTTTATTGAAACAAAAGCTATAAAACATGATTACTACAGTAGGTTAATCATGTAGACACACAAAAACAGTAAGGGTAAATATTGGTTTGTCTCCCAACAAGCGCTTTTCTTTAATGCCTTTTAGCTAGGCATGATGATTTCAATGATGCTCACATAAAAGATAGGAATTGAAGCAAAAAGAGAGCATATTGAAGAATATGACTAGCACATTCAAATCTAACACACTTCCTATGCCTAGGGATTTTGTTAGTACACACTTATGGGAACAAGAATCAACTAGCATAGGTAGGCAAAACAAGTATAACTTCAAAACTTTAAGCACATAGGGAGGAAACTTGATATTAATAAAACTCCTACAAGCATGTATTCCTCCCTCATAATAATTTTCAGAGGCATCATGGATAGCAAATTTGTTTTCATACTCAATTGGAACCTCTTCCGAAATAGTGGAATCATTACTAGCTAAAGTTGACACTCTTCCAAATCCACTTCCATAAATATCACACTAAGATTCAACATCCTCCAAAATAGTGGGATCACTAATTCCTAAAGTTGACACTCTTCCAAACCCACTTTAAATGATAGTATTATTCATACTCCAAAATATATAAGTGAATTTCATGGAGCATTCTACAACTAACCAAGCTCAACATGTATAAGTGAAGCGCATGAAGCATTCTATAAAACCATACTCAAAAGATTTAAGTGAAGCACAAAGAGCAATTCTATAAGATCATACTTAAAAGATTTAAGTGAAGCACATGAAGTATTCTATAAATCAATGAAGTGATATCTCATGCTAGCATGGTCCTTAAAGGAAAAACAAAAACACAAAGGACACAAATCATGTGAACAAAACAAAAACCGAGGTATACCGATATTTGTTGAAGAAAAAAGATGGGATGCCAACCGGGGCATCCCCAAGCTTAGATGCTTGAGTATCCTTGGAATATTTACTTGGGGTGACTTGGGCATCCCCAAGCTTGAACTCTTGCCTCTCTTTATTCTTCTCACATTGGTAACTCCTCGTTCTTCGGACACTTCATCCACACAAAACTTTAACAAAAACTTGTGAGATCCATTAGTGTAATAAAACAAATCACTACATTTAGGTACTGTAATAAACTCATTCTTTATTTGTATTGGTGTTAAACCTAATATATTACAACTTATCTATGGTTCATACCCTCCGATACTAGCCATAGATTCATCAAAATAAGCAAACAACACATGCAAAACAGAATCGGTTAAAAACAGAACAGTCTGTAGTAATCTGGAAGTTTAGCAAACTTATGTAACTCCTAAAATTATGAACTAAATTTTAGAATTTTAAAAATTTGTACAGAAGTAATGTGAAAAAAGTTTCAGACCCATTTGACTTTCCAGTAAAAAATGTAAATTCACGCACTACAGCCCAAGTGTCTGTTTTTGTTCTGCACATAGCAAACAAGCAATCTAATCATCCTAAAACCCAAGCTTGGCACATTATTTTTATAATACAATGAATATATAAAAGGGGATAATTATTTACAGATAAACTTCCATGAAAAATTCTACATTGTTTCCGTGAGCATGAACACAAGTGCTCAAGGTCGACCCTCACTTCTTCAATGCAAAACCTTCCAATCACTTCTCTTTTTGAAAAACTTTTTAGGCATGCAAGGCAAGTAATAATTTTTTGTATTTTCATTTTTTAAATTTTTTTGTATGTTTCACCCACAACTAAACAGAAACAAAAAGTAAAAACAAAATCTACTTAGTGAATAAAGCAAACAAGCACACACGAGAATATCAACCCCACGCTATTGCTCCCCGGCAACGGCGCTAGAAAAGAGCTTGATAATCCCCAAGTGCAAGGAATCATCGTAGCACTTTCCAAAGGTGGAAGTGATAAGTATGGAGTGTCGAACCCACAAGGAGCTAAAGGTAAGATCAATGTTCTCTCAAGCCCTATCTGCCACTGATACGACTCTACGTGCACCGAACGTTTACTTCCAACTAGCAACGAGAAATAAAACTACGTTGTGGGTATGAAGAGGATAACTTTGCATGGTATCGGAGAGCTAAAACATAAAAGTAGGTGTTGTTATCATAAATTAGAATATATTACTTAGTATTATAAATAGTGAGTGTGGAATAATGGTGGATCGGTTTGCGGAATTGTCCTAGGCAATTGTTAACAAGACCGGTAGTCACTATTGCAGTTTTATATGAGGGAGAGGCATAAGCTAACATACTTTCTCTACTTGGATCATATGCACTTATGATTGGAACTCTATCAAGCATCCGCAACTACTAAAGATCATTAAGGTAAAACCCAACCATAGCATTAAAGCATCAAGTCCTCTTTATTCCCATACGCAACAATCCCTCTTACTTGGGTTTAAGCTTCTGTCACTCTAGCAACCCACTATAAGCGAATCATGAACGTATTGCAACACCCTACAGCGGGAATCCCTCACTCTTGCGCGACACGGAGGGCACCATAGGACAGCACCAAAGTAAAACATACAACTCATACCAATCTAGATCATCAATCAACCCAAAGACAAAAGATATCTACTCAAAACATCATAGGATGGCAACACATCATTGGATCATAATATGTGGCATAAAGCACCATGTTCAAGTAGGGATTACAGCGGTGTGCGGGAGAGTGGACCGCGTAAAAGAGATGAGGATGGTGATGATGATGGTGATGTTGATGAAGACGATCACTGCGGCGATGATTCCCCTCCCGATGGCACTCCGGCGCCACCGGAAGAGGGGAGGAGAGGTTCTCCCCCTTGTGCTTCCTCCTCCATGGCCTCCACCCTCTGGTCCTTGGCCTTCATGGTGATGATGGCCCCTCCGGGATACTCCTCCATGGCCACCGGTGATGATGGCCCCCTCCGTCAGGGTGCCGGAGAGGGCCTAGATTGACTTCTCGTGGCTACAGAGGCTTGCGGCGGCGGAACTTCCGATATAATCTCCGTTCTGGAAGTTTTAGGGTACGAGAGTATATATGGGTGTAGGGGGTACGTCGGTGGAGCTTCAGGGGCCCCACGAGGCAGGGGGGCGCGCCCCCCACCCTCGTGAGCACCTCCCTTGTCTCCTGACGTAGGGTCCAAGTCCATCCGGTAGCTTTCCTTCCAAAAATAACTTCTCCAGTTGATTTCGTTCCGTTTTGACTCCGTTTGATATTCCTTTTCTTCGAAACACTGAAATAGGCAAAAAAACAGCAATTCTGGGCTGGGCCTCCGGTTAATAGGTTAGTCCCAAAAATAATATAGAAGTGGATAATAAAGCCCAATATTGCCCGAAACAGTAGATAATATAGCATGGAGCAATCAAAAATTATAGATACGTTGGAGACGTATCAATTACCGAGAGGGCCTAGAGATACCTATCCGATACTCGGAGTGACCAATCCTAATCTTGATCTATGCCAACTCAACGAACACATTCGGAGATACCTATAGAGCATCTTTATAATCACCCAATTACATTGTGACGTTTGATAGCACACAAGGTAATCCTCTGGTATGCGGGAGTTGCATAATCTCATAGTCGAAGGAATATGTATTCGACTTGAAGAAAGCAATAACAATAAAACTGAACGATCATTATGCTAAGCTAACGGATGGTTCTTGTCCATCACATCATTCTCCTAATGATGTGATCCCGTTATCAAATGACAACTCATGTCCATGGTTAGGAAACCTTAACCATCTTTGATCAACGAGGTAGTCTAGTAGAGGCTCACTAGGGACACAGTGTTTGTTTATGTATTCACACATGTATTAAGGTTTCCGATCAATACAATTCTAGCATGAATAATAAACCTTTATCCTGAATAAGGAAATATAAAATAACAACTTTATTATTGCCTCTGGGGCATATTTCCTTCAACGGGAGGGTGGGACAAAAAATGTCATGCAAGTTCTTTCCATAAGCACGTATGACTATTAACGAAATACATGCCTACATTTTATTTTTGAACTGGAGCTAGTGTCATATCGCCCTAGGTTATGACTGTTATATGATCAATATCATCCAACGGATTCACCGATCCAATGCCTACGGATTTCTCTTATATTGTTCTTGCTAAGTTACTACTGCTGCTGTTACCGTTATACTTGCTACAAAATCATTGCTATCATTGTTACCATTACTATTGTTGTTGCTGCTGCTATCAAAATTATCATACTACTTTGCTAATGATCACTTTGCTGCAGATAACTAATCTCCAGGTGTGGTTTAATTAACAACTCAGCTGCTAATACTTGCAAATATTCTTTGGCTCCCCTTGTGTCGAATCAATAAATTTGGGTTGAATACTCTACCCTCGAAAAGGGTTGCGATCCCCTATACTTGTGGGTTATCAGTCCTTCGTGGACGATGGCCATGGTGGGATAGACAAGGTTGCTTCTTCGTGGACCCTTCATGGGTGGAGCCCTCCATGGACTCACGCAGTCGTAACCCTTCGTGGGTTGAAGTCTCCATCAACGTGGACGTATGATAGCACCACCTATCGAAACCACACCAAAACTCTCTATGTCTCCATCGCGTTTGCTTTCTCCAAACCCTTCCCCTTACCTTCATATGCAATGTTTTACATTCCGCTGCTATATAGTTAGAATGGCATGTGTAGGTTGATTGCTTGACTTTGCTAATTGCTAAAATCCGCCAACAACTAAAATTGGAAAAATGATAGATTTTTATTTGGTCAAGTAGTCTAATCACCCCCCTCTAGACATCCTTTCGATCCTATAGAGAGCTCCCTCTCTGGTTTCCATTATAAGAAATCACAGTGTCTTACATATATTAAGTTCCTAGATGAAAAAATAAGTTGCATGTCCTTTTAGTCTGAAAATCATGTTGATCCTTGGAGCATGATGGGAAAAAATCGCACATATGTCATGTACTGCACACGCCTGAAGGCAAAGGATTTTTTTTAAATGCCATTGTTGTCCGGTACACGGTGTTTATCAGTGACCAATTTTTCCCTTTCGCAATGTGATACTGGTGCATACGGGAAGCATCATATACCAATTGTATTGTTGATCTACTAAACCACAAACCGGTACAATGATGCGAAGCATCCCACGACCATCACCATGGACGTCACACCTCCACCACAAGCACCGAGAGGACCTTGGACAAGAGCTCGCGCACGTGCCATCAAAACCGAGGTATCAAGAAGATGACCGTGAAGAGTCGAGGACGGGGACGCAACCACACATGGAAGAAGAGAAGGAAGAAGGACGGCCGAAGCGCGAAGCAAAGGAGGCCCCGGACCACCCCGGGTGCCCATCCACCAGCAGCCCAGGTGCCCGGCCCCTCCCTACAGCCGGCTAGAGCACCTGGCTGCCCCGGGTGCCCGGCCAACTTGGCCCCGGGTGCCCGGCCTCCACCTGGGCTTTGCCCTCCGCCACCCCGGGTGCCCGGCCCCCCTCCAGCTGGCTCCCTGGTCGGTCCGGGTGCCCGACCCTCTACGCCCCGGGTGCCCGGCCACCCATAGGCGCCCGCCCCTGTCTAGTCCGGGTGCCCGGTCCTCCGCACCCCAGGTGCCCGGACCCCTCCGAGAGTGTGTGCGTTTTCAGGGTCATTTTGGACCTTTGTATCCCCCTCACCCTCTATTTCATCCCTAGACTATAAGTACCTCCCACCTAGCTCATTTAGAGGATAGCAAAGTATATGAGAGACATTAGAGAGCCTTGCTCCTTGTACCCACTCCTCTAGGAGATCAAGACCTCCTAGGAGAAGATCCCTAGTGGATATCAAGACCCCCATCTAGGGAAGGATCCCCATCATAGGATCATCAAGACCTCTCTCCTCATAGGATTGGGATGAACTAGTACCTTGTATCTTTCCTTTGTTGTCCTTGAATCAATGTGACCTCTTGTGTGTTCTTGGATCTAGCATATGTGTGATTGGATCTAGTCAATTTGAGTGTTTTTCTTCTCTTGTGTTCTTCATGTTCTTCGTGTTCTTGGGGATTTCCCCTCCAATTCGTGAAAGATCTCCATCTAGGGTTCCACCCTACAACATCTTGGTATCATGAGGAAGGTTGATTCATATCTTGGAGTCCCATCCCCCCATTTGCTAGCTTGATTTTGTTGTTTTTCGTCCAATTTCAAAAATTCCCCAACAAAAATAGCCCCAATTTTTTTGTGATTTGTTAGTTTGATGAGGTTTTGTTGGATTTTATCCATGGATTTGCTTGGTTTCAAGTGGATCTAGCATTCCCCCATCCATCCCCACCCTTCCCACCACGAAATCCATCGAATTTTGCTTTTCCCCCAAAATTTCCGCCCAAATCGCCAACCACTGGGTGCCCGCACCTCGAACCACCAGGCACCCGCACCCCCGGGCCATTTCCCCTGACCACCCCGGGCACCCGCACCCCCAAACCCCGGGCACCCGCACCCCCCCCCCCCCCGAATCAGCCCACTTCCACACACCTTTTCGGCCATAACTTTTGCTCCCGGAGTCTGATTTTTTACGTTCTTTAGCTCGTTGAGTAGCTATTGACATCACCCATCTATCTAGATAGGTTCCAACACCATTTGACTCTATCAAAAATTTGGCATTTTGGCATCTTTGCATAGGCCATCCAACATATCATCCGCCAAACCACCATAGCTTTCCGCAACCTAACCCAATTTTTGATCCATATAGCATTTGTGGTTGCTTGAGTGGTGACTTGAGTCTCCTAAGGTTCGGCTACTTAGGGACGGCTGCTTCGTCACCAAACACCACCACCACTTCTGCATTGCTAACTCCGGAACCACCAACGCATTCCGCTACCTCCATTTGACATTTTCCTTTGAGATTTTGAGTTTGCGGTTTTTCCCGTTTCCTAGGGTGTTTTGGCTAACTAGGAATGGTTCGACATCAACAACACCGCCGCTCACCTTAGACAAGGACTCGACATCGACCACTTCACCATTTTTACACCCTAACTGTAAGAAAGAACGGTAACCTCTATATCATCTTGGTATCGTGGTATCCCATCATTGTACATTCTTGCCATTACATTGTTAACCCCTTAGCCCATTTTGTGTCACTTGCCTGTCGAGACTAGCCATTGAGTATTGCCGGCAACGTTACTTGTGCACATTAGTGATCCGTACCTTCCTTTGCATACACACCATATCATATTGGTATCATCCCTTGTGTCACAAGATTGTTCCCGCATATACACAATTGCTATCTTGGTTTGTGCATTTCGCATAAGTGGCCATACAAAAAAAGAATAAGCTTTTAAGCAAAAAGAGAGAGCAAAGAAGCTTGTAAGCAAGTGCCATAGCATCATACCACATTGCATATAAGATTGGCATATCCGATCATCTTGAGAAAAACACCGGGAACATCATACACATAGCATACTTGTGATAGAAAGCTCATTTTGTATCTTATAGGTTGTGCACAGGTGTCGTATCCGCCTATTGAGCAATCGTGATAGCGTCTCTCTAGAGTTGTGCAACACAAGCGTTTTCCGTGGATTCCACATTTTGTGCTCATTCCTTGGTTGCATGACCCTATTTATCTATCCGTGTGTGTGTTTCCGTGTGCCATTCATTGCCATTGGTCTACTTGTTTCTCTTGCGAATTTGTGAATCTTTTCCAACATTATTGACTCTTGCTAACATTTTGCATCAAATTTTTGTGCCACTATCCTCACCGAGCTCCACCATAAGCCTTACTTGTGTAGGTGTGAGAATGGACAAGATCAAGTACCAATTGTGCTATTTCCTTGATACATTATTGAGTGATCATTGATCCATCTTCAACATTGGAAAGGTACATTTGGTCTAGTTCTTTCCTTTCTTCCACTCACATTTTCTCGAGTCTTGTGATGGATAGGCAAGGCATTTCATCTCCGGTCTTCCACGACAATGACGGCGCGAACAACTACATCATCAAAACGCCCATCTTCGGACTACAACGAGCAATGCGAGGCATTGAGCGACTCACCGTCGACATTCACCAAAGCGAAGCACGGACGAGGGACTACATCGACACCAAGTTGGCTGCACAATTGGATTACATCCGACACGTGTGGACCAACTACAAGTCTTCTTCCTATTTGTCATCTTCAAGGCGGAGACGCTCAAGTCGCAAGTTTTCGGAATGGCCACACAATGAGAGTACCACGCGGCACTGTCATCATCTTCGAGACGACCGCAATCCCAAGGTGTATGACGATGAAAAGCGCCATCGACTACAACAACATCGTCACCACCGAGAGGAAGCTATGGCTACCAACACCACTTCGGCATCTTTGCCACATGTTATCAAGGCATCTTCGCCTTTGGACGTACGACATCTTTGCCTACTTCACTCGAGTACGCCTACATTGAGCTCATCAAGTCCAAGGCAACCACATACAAGCGAGGGCGACACTTCCATCTTCGAAAGCCCCTCAAGGAAGATGATCGAGCATGGGATTTTCCCTTCGGTCATGGAGGAGAGTGATCATGTGCCATCTTCGGCCTTCATCCACGACCATGGCGACGAGATGGTTGAGCATTTGAGTTTCCCTTCGACCACGGCAACGTATGATGAGTTGAGTGACATATGCCACCATATTGAGAGTGAGAGTGACTTCACCACTAGTCCCATATATGACGAGTTGCCCCAATTCCCATGTGAGGAGAGCCACCACCACCACCGCTTGAGTGATTTGAGTGACTCCACCATATGTGACATTGAGTGCACCTACCTTGAGGGAGTGAGTGAGCCACCACCACATAGAGAGAGTGAGGTAGTTGATAGGGCATGTGAGGCCATTTAGATTTCTAACAACTTAACCTCTACCTCTATTGTGCCTTCTCATTTGGTGATAGGTCCCATATATGATGATGCACCGATTCGCGATGACTTCATCCTTCCTTTGGACAAGACGATGGCCATGGTGGAATATGATGCACTCCCCACAGGGTTCCATCAAGATGAAGATGATGAGCACCATTTGGTCTTTGCCACCTCACCTACACCACTTGAGTGGAATGAACAAGGTAACATAGGTGAAGGTGATGCTCTAGTCCCACTAGTGGACATTCTTGACATTGATTGGTTGCACGATGTTGATCCACCTATTGTCATGCTTCATGCTAGTTCGACTTCCCCATGCGATGATTTGCCCATTTATGATGAGTTTGATGATTGCCATGTGGAGTCTATTAGTTGTGCCATGTTACATAGGATTTCTAGTGATAATTATCTCGGTCACATCATGTTTGACAATCCGCTTGACTTGTCATATGTTATGCATGAGATCAACAATATGTCATATTTGCAATCTCTTCGTAGTGACTATGCATATGCCATCAACATAAACCCAATTTGCACATATGGCATAGATGACAAGCCCATGGTTATTGGCATTTGTTTTTCTTGTGATGATATTGATATGCTACCTTTGCATCATTTATCTCATATGCCATGCTATGACCACCTATCTTCGAATATGCATTGTTTTGGATGTTCTCCATTTTCTCCATATGATGTTTCCACTATTGCTCATGAGGACACCCCCATAGTTTCATCATACATGTTAGGAGATTTTGATTCATCTTATCCATTGCATGATCCTCATACTTATGTGCACAATATGCTCCCCATGAATGCAAATGATATTGATGCGCCATATATTTGTATGCTCAATTCGAATCTCCATTATGCTATACATGGCAACAAACCTCTCATGATGGATGACATGTTTCTATATCACACATCTCATTTATTTGAGCACTGGATATTTCGTGCTAACCAACACATGCACGTATGCATCATAATGGATGATGTGTACATCTATCACACACACACACACACAATTTTCCCTTTGTATTTGTTTTGTGTAGGTACCCATGAATACTTGTCAACCTCGCAATCCAACGAGTTGACAAAACGAGCTCTAGAGAGCAATGATGACTTGGGATCCCATGGATTTTCTTTTCCTCCGCTCTCTTCGCGCAAAGACTTCACACATTTCTTCTACATGTCCCTCACTTGGTTATGGGTTATATACCACTTCTCACTTTATGCCCATATTGCCATGTTCACTTTGCATGATATGCTCATTTCTTTACATTTGCCATGCATTTGTGACCCATGCCGTGCATTACACATGATGATTGATGCTACTACTTGTATGTGTATTTGCAAGCTTGGTGGAGATATTGCTTGTTATTGCCATGTTCCATCTATGCCACATTCCTACGATGATACTATGATCTTGCTTTGTGCTCGTGCTCGCGATATGTCATGTGCACTTCCTATATCCATTATTGAAATGATTGACATCAGTTCCTCTAGGGTGTTGCATCTTTGCTCCACTAGTTTGCACGACTTGATTTCTATGCTTTCTCATGTTGCATCCAATTCTTGGATTTCTTGCTCCTATCATATGTTTGGGTGCAACAATGTCATTACTTCACATATGCCATGTCCCATTGCTTGTCACATGCTTGATTTGATTACCTCACACATGATGAACAATTGCTCTTTCCATTGTGTTGAGTGCCACACTATTTTCACTGCACCATTTGCACATTATGCTCGGATTGTCTTGCACTTACCCCATGTGTTTAGACATCTCCTCTTATTCGATGTTGTGAATGGTTAATATGCATATCATAGACCATTTGTTGAGCAATTTTTGCATGCTTGCTATGACATTGAGGTAGATGCTTGTTTACTTGTCACACATATTAGCACCTTTACCTCACCTTTGCATGATTGTTTTCATGATGCTTTTCCATGTGCTCAATTTAGATGCTTAAATGCCATGCCACACTTCTTTGTCAAACCATATGTTATGCCTGAGGACAACACTTGTTGGGTTAATCACCTCTCGAATGCTAACGCCAACCACATTTGTTTTTCCAAGTGTTTGTCGTCCTTACTCCTTTTAAAGGAATCACAAGACGGTGCGACATTGGAGAGTGCCCATTTCGAGCTTCAAGATAACAAGTGCTTGGTGGTCGTCCACTTCTACACGGGGACGCCCTCACTTTACCATGGTGATGAAGATCACGATCCGTGGACGGATCTCTCCCAAGGGGGGGAGATGATGCGGAGCATCCCACGACCATCACCATGGACGTCACACCTCCACCACAAGCACCGAGAGGACCTTGGACAAGAGCTCGCGCACGTGCCATCAAAACCGAGGTATCAAGAAGATGACCATGAAGAGTCGAGGACGGGGACGCAAGCACACATGTAAGAAGAGAAGGAAGAAGTACGGCCGAAGTGTGAAGCAAAGGAGGCCCCGGACCACCCCGGGTGCCCGGCCACCAGCAGCCCGGGTGCCAGGCCCCTCCCTACAGCCTGCTGGAGCACCTGGCCGCCCCGGGTGCCCGGCCAACTTGGCCCCGGGTGCCTGGCCTCCACCTGGGCTTTGCCCTCCGCCGCCCCGGGAGCCCAGGCCCCCAAGCCCCGGGTGCCCGGCCTCCCTCCAGCTATGTCCTGGCGCGGCCACGGCCCTCCCCGGGTGCTCGGCCATGTTGGGCCCGGGTGCCCCCCCTCCAGCCGACTCCCTGGTCGGTCCGGGTGCCCGGCCCTCTATGCCCCGGGTGCTCGCCCACCCCTAGGCGCCTGCCCCTGTCCGGTCCGGGGGCCCGGACCCCTCCAAGAGTGTGTGCGTTTTTAGGGTCATTTTGGACCTTTGTATCCCCCTCTCCCGCTATTTCGTCCCTAGACTATAAGTACCTCCCACCTAGCTCATTTAGAGGATAGCAAAGTATATGAGAGACATTAGAGAGCTTTGCTCCTTGTACCCACTCCTCTAGGAGATCAAGACCTCCTAGGAGAAGATCCCTAGTGGATATCAAGACCCCCATCTAGGGAAGGATCCCCATCATAGGATCATCAAGACCTCTCTCCTCATAGGATTGGGATGAACTAGTACCTTGTATATTTCCTTGAATCGTTGTGACCTCTTGTGTGTTCTTGGATCTACCATATGTGTGATTGGATCTAGTCAATTTGAGTGTTTTTTTTCTCTTGTGTTCTTCGTGTTCTTCGTGTTCTTGGGGATTTCCCCTCCAATTCGTGAAAGATCTCCATCTAGGGTTCCACCCTACAACATACAATGTTTGAGATATAATGTTTTCTATCTAAATGTTATTTCATACAATTAATCATCGGTTTTATTTGAGAGATTAAAACCAAATTAGTTTATGCACAGAACTAGAAATAGCATAACTACATATTGATTTCCTACTTAAATTTCACAATAGATATTTTGCCGGATGACCCACTATATGAGGACGCCACATCCTTTATTCCTCAATGAGCACACGCCCTCCTGTAAGCCTCATACTGCCGAGATGTTTGATGAGATGTGCATCAGTAATATCAGTAAGTTTGTGTGCTCGATTTGAGTGTGACATGCACGTTGTTGTTTGCTTCTCAGTACAGTACGTGAGTTACCACACGGGGTGGTGACTTGGGAGGCTGGGACATGCTTGCATGGCCAAACAGCGGGTTCACTGCGATCATGGTGCTAGAGGCTCTTCTCAGCCCGCATGCCTGCTGGAGGTAAGTTTTATAGCCTCTTTCTGTTAGTAGATGCTCTTGGTGTAGAGATATCATCCAGACTGTATCTTTAGTGAAACTTGCAGCTATGCAGCTTGGCCCTACTATTCATGTACTATCTCATATTCTCATTCATTAGGTTTTGTAAAGTTTCAGCTCAGCCCTGCGCCATGTTCTTTGTTAGTGTTTCCTTACATATTATCTGCATCTTTCTCTAGAAAAACATATTTTGTGTGTGATGTCCTTTCTTTATCTAAAAAATCCATTATGCTGTCCTCGGCATTTCACCGACAAAATCTGTGAGAGATGTCACAACAATAGTTTCATTGTATTGATATCATAGGGAAATGCATATTTGCTACATACTAAAGTTGAAGACATGTTTTCGCAAATAAGATTCATTTTCACATTGCTTGCATTCATCTAGGCAATGTTGTTTATTAACACTGCTAAAAGTTATACTTCTATATGTGAATAGCTTCAATTCGAGTTTCATATATTTTGTGGTAATTCATCCCATCAAATAGTTTGGCATTTTTGTCATTATTTCAAAAAAATTGATAACTGCAACAATCTAATCAAGTAGTTTGATGTTTGTTGTCCTTATTCCATTTTTTATACAATTGGATGCTAATACGATCATGGCCTAAGATCATTAATGAGTCAGGACATGCATAGGGATATGGGTGTTTTCTGAAAAATCTGGTCGTATTTACTGACATCCACATGTAAGTCTTTCATATTTGATATAGCAACTGATTACTTGAACTACATTCTCAACTGCACTAGCTTTGTTAGGCATTTTTCTTCATATTGGAGTGGCAGGATGAGGTTCAAGAAAGAAGGCATTAATAGCAGAGAATGGTGAGGTACACCTGCAAAGTGGTAATGAGGACCTTCGCAGGCCAAAGTTTTTCAGAGCTATAATAAGATAATCCAAGCATCAAAGTGAAGGAAATATGCCCTAGAGGCAATAATAAATTTATTATTTATTTCCTTACATATCATGATAAATGTTTATTATTCATGCTAGAATTGTATTAACCGGAAACATAATACATGTGTGGATACATAGACAAACAGAGTGTCACTAGTATGCCTCTACTTGACTAGCTTGTTAATCAAAGATGGTTAAGTTTCCTAACCATAGACAAAGGAGTTGTCATTTGATTAACAAGGTCACATCATTAGTTGAATGATCTGATTGACATGACCCATTCCATTAGCTTAGCACCCGATCGTTTAGTATGCTGCTATTGCTTTTATCCATGACTTATACATGTTCCTATGACTATGAGATTATGCAACTCCCGTTTACCATAGGAACACTTTGTGTGCTACCAAACGTCACAACGTAACTGGGTGATTATAAAGGTGCTCTACAGGTGTCTCCGAAAGTATTTGTTGGGTTGGCGTATTTCAAGATTGGGATTTGTCACTCCGAATGTCAGAGAGGTATCTCAGGGCCTTCTCGGTAATGCATATCACATAAGCCTTGCAAGCATTGCAACTAATGAGTTAATTGCGGGATGATGTATTACGGAACGAGTAAAGAGACTTGCCAGTAACGAGATTGAACTAGGTATTGGATACCGACGATCGAATCTCGGGCAAGTAACATACCGATGGACAAAGAGAACGACGTATGTTGTTATGCGGTCTGACCGATAAAGATCTTCGTAGAATATGTAGGAGCCAATATGGGCATCCAGGTCCCGCTATTGGTTATTGACCGGAGAGGTGTCTCGGTCATGTCTACATTGTTCTCGAACCGTAGGGTCCGCACGCTTAAGGTTACGATGACAGTTATTATGAGTTTATGCATTTTTATGTACCGAAGGAGTTCGGAGTCCCGGATGTGATCACGGACATGACGAGGAGTCTCGGAATGGTCGAGACGTAAAGATTGATATATTGGACGGCTATGTTCGGACATCGGAATGGTTCCGAGTGGTTTCGGATAATACCGGAGTGCCGGAGGGGTTACCGGAACCCCCTGGGGGAAGTATGGGCCTTATTGGGCCGCGAGGGGAGAGAGAGGGCCGCACCAGGAGGTGGCGCCCCCCCCCCCATGGGCAGTCCTAATTGGACAAGGAGGGGGGGCGCGGCCCCCCTTTCCCTCTCCCTCTCCCTCTCTTTCCTTCCCCCTTCCTCCCTCCTAGTTGGACTAGGAAAGGGGAGTCCTACTCCTACTAGGAGGAGGACTCCCCCTCCCTTGGCCTGCCTCTAGGGCCGGTCGGCCCTCCCCCCTTGCTCCTTTATATACGGGGGCAGGGGGCACCCCAAGACACACAAGTTGATCCTTGAGATCGTTCCTTAGCCGTGTGCGGTGCCCCCCTCCACCATATTCCACCTCGGTCATATCATTGCGGTGCTTAGGCGAAGCCCTGCGTCGATAGTTCATCAAGATCGTCACCACGCCGTCGTGCTGACGGAACTCATCCCCGGAGGTTTTGCTGGATCGAGACCCAGGGACGTCATCGAGCTGTACGTGTGTCAAGAACTCGGAGGCGCCGGAGTAACGGCGCTTGGATCGGTCGGATCGCGAGGAGGACGTACGACTACTTCCTCTATGTTGTGTCAACGCTTCCGCTTCGGTCTACGAGGGTACGTAGACAACACTCTCCCCTCTCGTTGCTATGCATCACCATGATCTTGCGTGTGCGTAGGAAAATTTTGAAATTACTACGTTCCCCAACAGTGGCATCCGAGCCTAGGTTTTTATGGTTTGATGTTTTGCACGAGTAGAACACAAGTGAGTTGTGGACGATACAAGTCATACTGCCTACCAGCATGTCATACTTTGGTTCGGCGGTATTGTTGGATGAAGCGGCCCGAACCGACATTACGCGTACGCTTACGCGAGACTGGTTCTACCGCCGTGCTTTGCACACAGGTGGCTGGCGGGTGTCAGTTTCTCCAACTTTAGTTGAACCGAGTATGGCTACGCCCGGTCCTTGAGAAGGTTAAAACGGAGTCTATTTGACAAACTATCGTTGTGGTTTTGATGCGTAGGTGAGATTGGTTCTTGCTTAAGCCCGTAGCAGCCACGTAAAATTTGCAACAAACAAAGTAGAGGACGTCTAACTTGTTTTTGCAGGGCATGTTGTGATGTGATATGGTCAAGACATGATGCTATATTTTATTGTATGAGATGATCATGTTTTGTAACCGAGTTATCGGCAACCAGCAGGAGCCGTATGGTTGTCGCTTTATTGTATGCAATACAATCGCCCTGTAATGCTTTACTTTATCACTAAGCGGTAGCGATAGTCGTAGAAGCATAAGATTGGCGAGACGACAACGATGCTACGATGGAGATCAAGGTGTCGCGCCGGTGACGATGGTAATCATGATGGTGCTGCGGAGATGGAGATCACAAGCACAAGATGATGATGACCATATCATATCACTTATATTGATTGCATGTGATGTTTATCTTTTTATGCATCTTATCTTGCTTTGATTGACGGTAGCATTATAAGATGATCTCTCACTAAAATTATCAAGAAGTGTTCTCCCTGAGTATGCACCGTTGCCAAAGTTCGTCGTGCCCAGACACCGCGTGATGATCGGGTGTGATAAGCTCTACGTCCATCTACAACGGGTGCAAGCCAGTTTTGCACACGCAGAATACTCGGGTTATACTTGACAAGCCTAGCATATGCAGATATGGCCTCGGAACACGGAGACCGAAAGGTCGAGCGTGAATCATATAGTAGATATGATCAACATGATGATGTTCACCATTGAGAAATAATCCATTTCACGTGATGATCGGTTATGGATTAGTTTTGATTTGGATCACGTGATCACTTAGAAGATTAGAGGGATATCTATCTAAGTGGGAGTTCTTAAGTAATATGATTAATTGAACTTAAACTTATCATGAACATAGTCCCTGATAGTATCTTGCTTGTTTATGTTGATTGTAGATAGATGGCTCGTGCTGTTGTTCTGTTGAATTTTAATGCGTTCCTTGAGAAAGCAAAGTTGAAAGATGATGGTAGCAATTACACGGACTGGGTTCGTAACTTGAGGATTATCCTCATTGCTGCACAGAAGAGTTACGTCCTGGATGCACCGCTAGGTGCCAGGCCTGCTGCTGGAGCAACACCAGATGTTATGAACGTCTGGCAGAGCAAAGCTGATGACTACTCGATAGTTCAGTGTGCCATGCTTTACGTCTTAGAACCGGGACTTCAACGTCGGTTTGAAAACCATGGAGCATATGAGATGTTCCAGGAGTTGAAGTTGATATTCAAACAGAATGCCCGGATTGAGAGATATGAGGTCTCCAATAAGTTCTATAGCTGCAAGATGGAAGAGAATGGTTCTGTCAGTGAGCATATACTCAAGATGTCTGGGTATTATAATCACTTGAATCAGCTGGGAGTCAATCTTCCGGATGATTGTGTCATTGACAGAATTCTCCAAGCTACAAAGGCTTCGTGATGAACTATAATATGCAAGGGATAGATAAGTCTATCACCGAGCTCTTCGCAATGCTAAAGGCTGCGGAGGTAGAAATCAAGAAGGAGCATCAAGTGTTGATGGTCAATAAGACCACTAGTTTCAAGAAAAAGGGCAAAGGGAAGAAGAAGGGGAACTTCAAAAAGAACAGCAAACAAGTTGCTGCTCAAGAGAAGAAACCCAAGTCTGGACCTAAGCCTGAAACTGAGTGCTTCTACTGCAAGCAGACTGGTCACTGGAAGCGGAACTGCCCCAAGTATCTGGCGGACAAGAAGGATGGCAAGGTGAACAAAGGTATATGTGATATACATGTTATTGATGTGTACCTTACTAGAGCTCGCAGTAGCACCTGGGTATTTGATACTGGTTCTGTTGCTAATATTTGCAACTCGAAACAGGGACTACGGATTAAGCGAACACTGGCAAAGGACGAGGTGACGATGCGCGTGGGAAACGGTTCCAAAGTCGATGTGATCGCGGTCGGCACGCTACCTCTACATCTACCTTCGGGTTTAGTATTAGACCTAAATAATTGTTACTTGGTGCCAGCGTTGAGCATGAACATTATATCTGGATCTTGTTTGATGCGAGACGGTTATTCATTTAAATCAGAGAATAATGGTTGTTCTATTTATATGAGTAATATCTTTTATGGTCATGCACCCTTGAAGAGTGGTCTATTTTTGATGAATCTCGATAGTAATGATACACATATTCATAATGTTAAAGCCAAAAGATGCAGAGTTGATAATGATGGTGCAACTTATTTGTGGCACTGCCGTTTAGGTCATATCGGTATAAAGCGCATGAAGAAACTCCATACTGATGGACTTTTGGAACCACTTGATTATGAATCACTTGGTACTTGCGAACCGTGCCTCATGGGCAAGATGACTAAAACACCGTTCTCCGGTACTATGGAGAGAGCAACAGATTTGTTGGAAATCATACATACAGATGTATGTGGTCCGATGAATATTGAGGCTCATGGCGGATATCGTTATTTTCTCACCTTCACAGATGATTTAAGCAGATATGGGTATATCTACTTAATGAAGCACAAGTCTGAAACATTTGAAAAGTTCAAAGAATTTCAGAGTGAAGTTAAAAATCATCGTAACAAGAAAATAAAGTTTCTACGATCTGATCGTGGAGGAGAATATTTGAGTTACGAGTTTGGTCTACATTTGAAACAATGCGGAATAGTTTCGCAACTCACGCCACCCGGAACACCACAACGCAATGATATGTCAGAACGTCGTAATCGCACTTTACTTGATATGGTGCGATCTATGATGTCTCTTACAGATTTACCGCTATCGTTTTGGGGTTATGCTCTAGAAACGGCCGCATTCACGTTGAATAGGACACCGTCAAAATCCGTTGAGACGACACCTTATGAACTGTGGTTTAGCAAGAAACCAAAGTTGTCGTTTCTTAAAGTTTGGGGCTACGAAGCTTCAACCTGATAAGCTAGAACCCAAATCGGAGAAATGTGTCTTCATAGGATACCCAAAGGAAACAGTTGGGTACACCTTCTATCATAGATCCGAAGGCAAGACATTTGTTGCTAAAAATGGATCCTTTCTAGAGAAGGAGTTTCTCTCGAAAGAAGTGAGTGGGAGGAAAGTAGAACTTGATGAGGTAACCGTACCTGCTTCCTTATTGGAAAGTAGTTCATCACAGGAACCGGTTTCTGTGACGTCTACACCAATCAGAGAAGAAGTTAATGATGATGATCATGAAACTTCAGATCAAGTTACTACAGAACCTCGTAGATCAACCAGAGTGAGATCCGCACCAGAGTGGTACGGCAATCCTATTCTGGAAATCATGCTACTAGATCATGACGAACCTACGAACTATGAAGAAGCGATGGTGAGCCCAGATTCCGAAAAATGGCTGGAAGCCATGAAATCTGAGATGGGATCCATGTATGAAAACAAAGTGTGGACTTTGGTTGACTTGCCCGAGGGTCGGCAAGCAATAGAGAACAAGTGGATATATAAGAAGAAGACTGACGCCGACGGTAATGTTACTGTCTACAAAGCTCGACTTGTCGCAAAGGGGTTTCGACAAGTTCGAGGGATTGACTACGATGAGACCTTCTCACCCGTAGCGATGCTTAAGTCTGTCCGAATCATGTTAGCAATTGCCGCATTTTATGATTATGAAATTTGGCAAATGGATGTAAAGACTGCATTCCTGAATGGGTTTCTGGAAGAAGAGTTGTATATGATGCAACCAGAAGGTTTTATCAATCCAAAGGGAGCAAACAAAGTATGCAAGCTCCAGCGATCCATTTATGGACTGGTGCAAGCATCTCGGAGTTGGAATAAACGCTTTGATAGTGTGATCAAAGCATTTGGGTTTGTACAGACTTTTGGAGAAGCCTGTATTTACAAGAAAGTGAGTGGGAGCTCTGTAGCATTTCTGATATTATATGTAGATGACATATTACTGATTGGAAATGATATAGAATTTCTGGATAGCATAAAAGGATACTTGAATAAGAGTTTTTCAATGAAAGACCTCGGTGAAGATGCTTACATATTGGGCATTAAGATCTATAGAGATAGATCAAGACGCTTAATTGGACTTTCACAAAGCACATACCTTGACAAGATTTTGAAGAAGTTCAAAATGGTTCAAGCGAAGAAGGGGTTCTTGCCTGTTTTGCAAGGTGTGAAGTTGAGTAAGACTCAATGTCCGACCACTGCAGAAGATAGAGAGAAGATGAAAGATGTTCCCTATGCTTCAGCCATAGGCTCTATCATGTATGCAATGCTGTGTACCAGACCTGATGTGTGCCTTGCTATAAGTTTAGCAGGGAGGTACCAAAGTAATCCAGGAGTGGATCACTGGAAAGCGGTCAAGAATATCCTGAAGTACCTGAAAAGGACTAAGGAAATGTTTCTCGTATATGGAGGTGACAAAGAGCTTGTCGTAAAGGGTTACGTTGATGCAAGCTTTGACACTGATCCGGACGATTCTAAGTCGCAAACCGGATATGTATTTACATTAAACGGAGGAGCTATCAGTTGGTGCAGTTCTAAACAAAGCGTCGTAGCGGGATCTACATGTGAAGCGGAGTACATAGCTGCTTCGGAAGCAGCAAATGAAGGAGTCTGGATGAAGGAGTTCATATCCGATCTAGGTGTCATACCTAGTGCATCGGGTCCAATGAAAATCTTTTGTGACAATACTGGAGCAATTGCCTTGGCGAAGGAATCCAGATTTCACAAGAGAACAAAGCACATCAAGAGACGCTTCAATTCCATCCGGGACTTGGTCCAGGTGGGAGACATAGAGATTTGCAAGATACATACGGATCTGAATATAGCAGACCCGTTGACTAAGCCTCTTCCACGGGCAAAACATGATCAGCACCAAGACTCCATGGGTGTTAGAATCATTACTGTGTAAATCTAGATTATTGACTCTAGTGCAAGTGGGAGACTGAAGGAAATATGCCCTAGAGGCAATAATAAAGTTATTATTTATTTCCTTACATATCATGATAAATGTTTATTATTCATGCTAGAATTGTATTAACCGGAAACATAATACATGTGTGGATACATAGACAAACAGAGTGTCACTAGTATGCCTCTACTTGACTAGCTTGTTAATCAAAGATGGTTAAGTTTCCTAACCATAGACAAAGGAGTTGTCATTTGATTAACAAGGTCACATCATTAGTTGAATGATCTGATTGACATGACCCATTCCATTAGCTTAGCACCCGATCATTTAGTATGCTGCTATTGCTTTTATCCATGACTTATACATGTTCCTATGACTATGAGATTATGCAACTCCCGTTTACTGTAGGAACACTTTGTGTGCTACCAAACGTCACAACGTAACTGGGTGATTATAAAGGTGCTCTACAGGTGTCTCCGAAAGTATTTGTTGGGTTGGCGTATTTCAAGATTGGGATTTGTCACTCCAAATGTCGGAGAGGTATCTCAGGGCCTTCTCGGTAATGCACATCACATAAGCCTTGCAAGCATTGCAACTAATGAGTTAATTGCGGGATGATGTATTACGGAACGAGTAAAGAGACTTGCCAGTAACGAGATTGAACTAGGTATTGGATACCGACGATCGAATCTCGGGCAAGTAACATACCGATGGACAAAGGGAACGACGTATGTTGTTATGCGGTCTGACCGATAAAGATCTTCATAGAATATGTAGGAGCCAATATGGGCATCCAGGTCCCGCTATTGGTTATTGACCGGAGAGGTGTCTTGGTCATGTCTACATTGTTCTCGAACCGTAGGGTCCGCACGCTTAAGGTTACGATGACAGTTATTATGAGTTTATGCATTTTGATGTACCGAAGGAGTTCGGAGTCCCGGATGTGATCACGGACATGACGAGGAGTCTCGGAATGGTCGAGACGTAAAGATTGATATATTGGACGGCTATGTTCGGACATCGGAATGGTTCCGAGTGGTTTCGGATAATACCGGAGTGCCGGAGGGGTTACCGGAACCCCCCGGGGGAAGTATGGGCCTTATTGGGCCGCGAGGGGAGAGAGAGGGCCGCACCAGGAGGTGGCGCCCCCCCCCCCATGGGAAGTCCGAATTGGACAAGGAGGGGGGGCGCGGCCCCCCTTTCCCTCTCCCTCTCCCTCTCTTTCCTTCCCCCTTCCTCCCTCCTAGTTGGACTAGGAAATGTTGGAAATATGCCCTAGAGGCAATAATAAATTGATTATTATTATATTTCCTTGTTCATGATAATCGTTTATTATCCATGCTAGAATTGTATTGATAGGAAACTCAGATACATGTGTGGATACATAGACAACACCATGTCCCTAGTAAGCCTCTAGTTGACTAGCTCGTTGATCAATAGATGGTTATGGTTTCCTGACCATGGACATTGGAAATCATTGATAACGGGATCACATCATTAGAAGAATGATGTGATGGACAAGACCCAATCCTAAGCCTAGCACAAGATCATGTAGTTCGTATGCTAAAGCTTTTATAATGTCAAGTATCATTTCCTTAGACCATGAGATTGTGCAACTCCCGGATACCGTAGGAATGCTTTGGGTGTGCCAAACGTCACAACGTAACTGGGTGGCTATAAAGGTGCACTACGGGTATCTCCGAAAGTGCCTGTTGGGTTGGCACGAATCGAGACTGGGATTTGTCACTCTGTGTGACGGAGAGGTATCTCTGGGCCCACTCGGTAGGACATCATCATAATGTGCACAATGTGATCAAGGAGTTGATCACGGGATGATGTGTTATGGAACGAGTAAAGAGACTTGCCGGTAACGAGATTGAACAAGGTATTGGGATACCGACGAT
The DNA here is from genome assembly GCA_032464435.1 of Aegilops umbellulata. Lineage (NCBI taxonomy): Eukaryota > Viridiplantae > Streptophyta > Magnoliopsida > Poales > Poaceae > Aegilops > Aegilops umbellulata. Next base: position 326,132,775 of record CP136058.1, on the reverse strand, counting down.
CGAATCTCGGGCAAGTATCGTACCGATAGACAAAGGGAATTGTATACGGGATTGATTAAGTCCTGACATCGTGGTTCATCCGATGAGATCATCGTGGAACATGTGGGAGCCAACATGGGTATCCAGATCCCGCTGTTGGTTATTGACCGGAGAACATCTCGATCATGTCTGCATGTCTCCCGAACCCGTAGGGTCTACACACTTAAGGTTCGATGACGCTAGGGTTATAAAGGAAGCCTGTATGTGGTTACCGAATGTTGTTCGGAGTCCCGGATGAGATCCCAGACGTCACGAGGAGTTCCGGAATGGTCCGGAGGTAAAGATTTATATATGGGAAGTCCTGTTTTGGTCGCCGGAACAGTTTCAGGGTTTATCGGTAGTGTACCGGGACCACCGGAGGTGTCCGGGGGTCCACCAAGTGGGGCCACAAGCCCTGGAGGCTTGCGTGGGCCAAGTGTGGGAGGGGACCAGCCCCAGGTGGGCTGGTGCGCCCCCCCACAAGTGCCCAAGGCGCAAGGGAGAGGAGAAGGGGGCAAACTCTAGGGCAGATGGGCCCTAAGGTCCATGCTCCCTGCGCCTCCCTCTCCTCCCCTCTTGGCCGCCTCCCCCTTCCCCATCTAGGGCTGCCGCCCCCCCCCCCCCAGGGGTGGGAACCCTAGAGGGGGCGCACCCTCCTCCCTCTCCCCTATATATATGAGGCCTAGGGCTGCCCATAACACAGGTGATTTGATCTCTCTCTCATTGGTGCAGCCCTGCGTCTCTTCTTCCTCCTCTCTTGCGGTGCTTGGCGAAGCCCTGCTGGATTGCCACGCTCCTCCATCATCACCACGCCGTTGTGCTGCTGCTGGATGGAGTCTTCCTCAACCTCTCCCTCTCTCCTTGCTGGATCAAGGCATGGGAGACGTCACCGGGCTGTACGTGTGTTGAACGCGGAGGTGCCGTCCGTTCGGCACTTGGTCATCGGTGATTTGAATCACGACGAGTACGACTCCATCAACCCCGTTCACTTGAACGCTTCCGCTTAGTGATCTACAAGGGTATGTAGATGCACTCTCCTTCCCCTCGTTGCTGGTTTCTCCATAGATAGATCTTGGTGACACATAGGAAAATTTTGAATTTCTGCTACGTTCCCCAACAGTGGCATCATGAGCTAGGTCTATTGCGTAGATTCTTTGCACGAGTAGAACACAAAGTAGTTGTGGGCGTTGATTTTGTTCAATATGCTTACCGTTACTAGTCAATCTTGATTCGGCGGCATTGTGGGATGAAGCGGCCCGGACCGACCTTACACGTACTCTTACGTGAGACAGGTTCCACCGACTGACATGCACTAGTTGCATAAGGTGGCTAGCGGGTGCCAGTCTCTCCCACTTTAGTCGGATCGGATTCGATGAAAAGGGTCCTTATGAAGGGTAAATAGCAATTGACATATCACGTTGTGGTTTTGCGTAGGTAAGAAACGTTCTTGCTAGAAACCCATAGCAGCCACGTAAAACATGCAAACAACAATTAGAGGACGTCTAACTTGTTTTTGCAGGGTATGCCATGTGATGTGATATGGCCAAAGGTTGTGATGTATGATATATGTGATGTATGAGATGATCATGTTCTTGTAATAGGAATCACGACTTGCATGTCGATGAGTATGACAACCGGCAGGAGCCATAGGAGTTGTCTTTAATTTATTTATTTATGACCTGCGTGTCAACATAAACGTCATGTAATTACTTTACTTCATTGCTAAAGCGTTAGCCATAGTAGTAGAAGTAATAGTTGACGTGACAACTTCATGAAGACACGATGATGGAGATCATGATGATGGAGATCATGGTGTCATGCCGGTGACGACGATGATCATGGAGCCCCGAAGATGGAGATCAAAAGGAGCAAAGTGATGATGGCCATATCATGTCACTATTTGATTGCATGTGATGTTTATCATGTTTTTGCATCTTATTTGCTTAGAACGACGGTAGTAAATAAGATGATCCCTCATTAAAATTTCAAGAAAGTGTTCCCCCTAACTGTGCACCGTTGCGAAAGTTCGTCGTTTCGAAGCACCACGTGATGATCGGGTGTGATAGATTCTTACGTTCACATACAACGGGTGTAAGACAGATTTACACACGCGAAACACTTAGGTTGACTTGACGAGCCTAGCATGTACAGACATGGCCTCGGAACACAGAAGACCGAAAGGTCGAGCATGAGTCGTATGACAGATACGATCAACATGAAGATGTTCACCGATGTTGACTAGTCCGTCTCACGTGATGATCGGACACGGCCTAGTTGACTCGGATCATGTAATCACTTAGATGACTAGAGGGATGTCTATCTGAGTGGGAGTTCATAAGATGAACTTAATTATCCTGAACATAGTCAAAAGATCTTTGCAAATTATGTCGTAAGCTCGCGCTTTAGTTCTACTGTTTTAGATATGATCCTAGAGAAAATATAGTTGAAAGTTGATAGTAGCAATTATGCGGACAGTAGAAGGCTTGTGTCCTTAATGCACCGCTCGGTGTGCTGGACCTCAAACGTGGTCTGTGTATGTTGTGAACATCTGACATACACGTTTTTGATGACTACATGATAGTTTGGTAATGATAAATGGTTTAGAATTGAGGCACTGAAGACATTTTTGAAATGTCGCGGAACATATGAGATGTTTCGAGGGCTGAAATTGGGATTTCAGGCTCGTGCCCACGTCAAGAGGTATAAGACCTTCGACGATTTTCTTAGCCTGCAAACTAAGGGAGAAAAGCTCAATCGTTGAGCCTGTGCTCAGATTGTCTGGGTACAACAATCACTTGAATCGAGTGGGAGTTGATCTTCCAGATAAGATAGTGATGTTTCACCAAAGTCATTGCCACCAAGCTGCGAGAGCTTCGTGATGAACTATAACATATCAGGGATAGATATGATGATCCTTGAAATATTCGCGATGTTTGACACCGCGAAAGTAGAAATCAAGAAGGAGCATCAATTGTTGATGGTTAGTGAAACCACTAGTTTCAAGAAGGGCAAGGGCAAGAAGGGATACTTCATGAAACGGCAAATCAGCTGCTGCTCTAGTGGAGAAACCCAAGATTGAACCCAAACCCGAGACTAAGTGCTTCTGTAATGAGGGGAACAGCTACTGGAGCAGAATTACCCTAGATACTTGGTAGATAAGAAGGCTGTCGATAGAAGTATATTGGATATACATTATGTGAATGTGTACTTTACTAGTACTCCTAGTAGCATCAGGGTATTAGATACCGGTTCGGTTGCTAAGTGTTAGTAACTCGAAATAAAAGCTACGGAATAAACGGAGACTAGCTAAAGGTGAGCTGACGAGATGTGTTGGAAGTGCTTCCAAGGTTGATGTGATCAAGCATCACACGCTCCCTCTACCATCGAGATTGGTGTTTGGTGTTTGCGTTGAGCATAGACATGATTGGATTATGTCTATCGCAATACGGTTATTCATTTAAGGAGAATAATGGTTACTCTACTTATTTGAATAATACCTTCAATGGTCTTGCACCTAAAATGAATGGTTTATTGAATCTCGATCATAGTGATACACATGTTCATGCCAAAAGATATAAGATAGTAATGATAGTACCACCTACTTGTGGCACTGCCATGTAAGTCATATTGGTATAAAACGCATGAAGAAGCTCCATGTTGATGGATCTTTGAACTCACTCATTTCTGAAAAGATTGAGACATGTGAACCATGTCTATTGGTATATACGCATGAAGAAACTCCATGCAGATGGACCGTTTGGACTCACTTGATTTTGAATCGCTTGAGACATGCAGATCATACCACATGGGCAAGATGACTGAAAGCTTCGGTTTCAGTAAAATGGAACAAGAAAGCAACTTATTGGAAGTAACACATTTTGATGTGTGCAGTCCAATGAGTGCTGAGGCACGTAGTGGATATCGTTATGCTCTTACTTCACAGATGATTTGAGTAGATACTGAGCATATTTACTTGATGAAACATAAGTCTGAATTATTGAATGGTTCAAGTAATGTCAGAGTGAAGTTGAATATCGTCGTGACAGGAGGATAAAATATCTATGATATGATCATAGAGATGAATATCTGAGTTGCGAGTTTGGTACACAATTGAGACATTGTGGAAATTGTTTCACGACTAGTACCGCCTGGAACACCATAGTGTGATGGTGTGTCCGAACATCATAACTGCACCCTATTGGATATGATGCATACCATGATGTCTCTTATCGAATTACCACTATCGTTCATGGGTTAGGCATTAGAGACAACCGCACTCACTTTAAATAGGGCACCACGTAATTCCGATGAGATGACACCGTATGAACTATGGTTTAGAGAAACCTAAGCTGTCATTTCTTAAAAGTTTGGGGCTGCGACGCTTATATGAAAAAGGTTTCAGGCTGATAAGCTCGAACCCAAAGCGGATAACTGCATCTTCATAGGACACCCAAAACAGTTGGGTATACCTCCTGTCTCAGATCCGAAAGCAATAGGGATTATTTCTGAAATCGGGTCATTTCTCGAGGAAAAGTTTCTCTCGAAAGAATTGAGTGGGAGGATGGTGGAGACTTGATGAGGTTGTTGAACCGTCACTTCAACTACAGTGTAGCAGGGCACAGGAGTTGTTCCTATGGCACCTACACCAATTGAAGTGGAAGCTTATGATAGTGATCATGAGACTTCGGATCAAGTTACTCTCAAACCTCGTAGGATGACAAGGATGCGTACTGCTTCAGAATGGTACGTAATCCTGTCTTGGATGTCATGTTGCTAGACAACAATGAACCTACGAGCTATGGAGAAGCGATGGTGGGCCCGGATTCCGATGAATGGCTCGAGGCCATAAAATCCGAGAGAGGATCCATGTATGAAAACAAAGTGTAGACTTTGGCAGAACGGCTCGATGGTCGTAAGGCTGTTGAGTACAGATGGATTTTAAAAGGAAGACGGACAATGATGGTAAATGTCACCATTAAGAAAGCTCGACTTGTCATTAAAATGTTTTCCGACAAGTTCAAGGAGTTGACTACGATGAGGCTTTCTCACTCGTAGCAATGCTAAGAGTCTGTTGGAATTATATTAGCAGGTACTGCATTATTTATGAAATCTTGCAGATAGGATGTCAAAATATTGTTTCCTTGATTTTCTTGAGGAAAGGTTGTATGTGATACAACCAGAAGATTTTTGTCAATCCTGACAGATGCTAAGAAGTATGCAAAGCTCCAGCAATCCTTCTAAGGACTGGAGTAAGCATCTCGGAGTTGGAATGTACACTTTGATGAGTTGATCAAAGATTTTAGGTTTATACAAAGTTTATGAGAAACTTGTATTTCCAAAGAAGTGAGTGGGAGCACTATAGAATTTCTGATGGGTATATGTTGATCAGAAATGATGTAGAATTTCTGGAAAGCATATAGGGTTATTTAAAGAGTGTTTTCAATGGAAAACCTGGATTAGGCTACTTGAACAATTGAGAATCAAGATCTATAAGGATAGATCAAAATCGCTTAATAGTACTTTCAAATGAATACATACCGTGACAAGATTTTGAAGGAGTTCAAAATAGATCAGCAAAGAAGGAGTTCTCGGCTGTGTTACAAGGTGTGAGTATTGAGCAAGACTCAAGACATGACCACGGCAGAATAGAGAGAAAGGACGAAGGTCGTCCCCTATGCTTTAGTCATAGGCTCTAAAGTATGCTATGTTGTGTACCGCACCTAAAGTGTGCCAAACCATGAGTCAGTCAAGGGGTACAAGTGTGATCTAGAAATGGATCACAGGACAACGGTCAAAGTTATCCTTAGTAACTAGTGGACTAAGGAATTTTCTCGATTATGGAGGTGGTAAAGGAGTTCGTCGTAAAGGGTTACGCCGATGCAAACTTTGACACTAATCCAGATTATTCTGAGTAGTAAATTGGATTCGTATATAGAACAGTTATTTGGAATAGCTCCAAATAGAGCGTGGTAACTGCATCTAGGAGATGACATAGAGATTTGTAAAGCACACACGGATCTGAAAGGTTCAGACCCGTTGACTATAACATCTCTCACAAGCATAACATGATCAAACCCAGAACTCTTGGGTGTTAGTCACATAGGGATGTGACCTTGAGTGTTAATCACATATCGATGTGAACTAGATTATTGACTCTAGTGCAAGTGGGAGACTGTTGGAAATATGCCCTAGAGGCAATAATAAATTGATTATTATTATATTTCCTTGTTCATGATAATCGTTTATTATCCATGCTAGAATTGTATTGATAGGAAACTCAGATACATGTGTGGATACATAGACAACACCATGTCCCTAGTAAGCCTCTAGTTGACTAGCTCGTTGATCAATAGATGGTTACGGTTTCCTGACCATGGACATTGGATGTCATTGGTAACAGGATCACATCATTAGAAGAATGATGTGATGGACAAGACCCAATCCTAAGCCTAGCACAAGATCATGTAGTTCGTATGCTAAAGCTTTTATAATGTCAAGTATCATTTCCTTAGACCATGAGATTGTGCAACTCCCGGATACCGTAGGAATGCTTTGGGTGTGCCAAACGTCACAACATAACTGGGTGGCTATAAAGGTGCACTACGGGTATCTCCGAAAGTGTCTGTTGGGTTGGCACGAATCGAGACTGGGATTTGTCACTCCGTGTGACGGAGAGGTATCTCTGGGCCCACTCGGTAGGACATCATCATAATGTGCACAATGTGATCAAGGAGTTGATCACGGGATGATGTGTTACGGAACGAGTAAAGAGACTTGCCGGTAACGAGATTGAACAAGGTATTGGGATACCGACGATCGAATCTCGGGCAAGTATCGTACCGATAGACAAAGGGAATTGTATACGGGATTGATTAAGTCCTGACATCGTGGTTCATCCGATGAGATCATCGTGGAACATGTGGGAGCCAACATGGGTATCCAGATCCCACTGTTGGTTATTGACCGGAGAACATCTCGATCATGTCTACATGTCTCCCGAACCCGTAGGGTCTACACACTTAAGGTTCGATGACGCTAGGGTTATAAAGGAAGCTTGTATGTGGTTACCGAATGTTGTTTGGAGTCCCGGATGAGATCCCAGACGTCACGAGGAGTTCCGGAATGGTCCGGAGGTAAAGATTTATATATGGGAAGTCCTGTTTTGGTCGCCGGAACAGTTTCAGGGTTTATCGGTAGTGTACCGGGACCACCGGAGGTGTCCGGGGGTCCACCAAGTGGGGCCACAAGCCCCGGAGGCTTGCGTGGGCCAAGTGTGGGAGGGGACCAGCCCCAGGTGGGCTGGTGCGCCCCCCCACAAGTGCCCAAGGCGCAAGGGAGAGGAGAAGGGGGCAAACCCTAGGGCAGATGGGCCCTAAGGCCCATGCTCCCTGCGCCTCCCTCTCCTCCCCTCTTGGCCGCCTCCCCCTTCCCCATCTAGGGCTGCCGCCCCCCCCCCCAGGGGTGGGAACCCTAGAGGGGGCACACCCTCCTCCCTCTCCCCTATATATATGAGGCCTAGGGCTGCCCATAACACAGGTGATTCGATCTCTCTCTCGTTGGTGCAACCCTGCGTCTCTTCTTCCTCCTCTCTTGCGGTGCTTGGCGAAGCCCTGCTGGATTGCCACGCTCCTCCATCATCACCACGCCGTTGTGCTGCTGCTGGATGGAGTCTTCCTCAACCTCTCCCTCTCTCCTTGCTGGATCAAGGCATGGGAGACGTCACCGGACTGTACGTGTGTTGAACGCGGAGGTGCCGTCCGTTCGGCACTTGGTCATCGGTGATTTGAATCACGACGAGTACGACTCCATAAACCCCGTTCACTTGAACGCTTCCGCTTAGCGATCTACAAGGGTATGTAGATGCACTCTCCTTCCCCTCGTTGCTGGTTTCTCCATAGATAGATCTTGGTGACACGTAGGAAAATTTTGAATTTCTGCTACGTTCCCCAACAGGAAAGGGGAGTCCTACTCCTACTAGGAGGAGGACTCCCCCTCCCTTGGCGCGCCTCTAGGGCCGGCCGGCCCTCCCCCCCCCCCCCCTTGCTCCTTTATATACGGGGGCAGGGGGGCACCCCAAGACACACAAGTTGATCCTTGAGATCGTTCCTTAGCCGTGTGCGGTGCCCCCCTACACCATATTCCACCTCGGTCATATCATTGCGGTGCTTAGGCGAAGCCCTGCGTCGATAGTTCATCAAGATCGTCACCACGCCGTCGTGCTGACAGAACTCATCCCCGGAGGTTTTGCTGGATCGAGACCCGGGGACGTCATCGAGCTGTACGTGTGTCAAGAACTCGGAGGCGCCGGAGTAACGACGCTTGGATCGGTCGGATCGCGAGGAGGACGTATGACTACTTTCTCTACGTTGTGTCAACGCTTCCGCTTCGGTCTACGAGGGTACGTAGACAACACTCTCCCCTCTCGTTGCTATGCATCACCATGATCTTGCGTGTGCGTAGGAAAATTTTGAAATTACTACGTTCCCCAACACAAAGTTGGCAAGGTTGATCTCTCATAGTGTATGTATCAATCGAGCTTGACTATTTATGTTCTGAAAAAATGCAAGGTCCAGACCACCCATTCATTAGGTTCATGAGAGCACTAAAAGAAACATGATGATCTGGAAGAAATTCTGAGTAGCTGGGTCATATGCATCCATTTATCAGTTATACATGTGTAGTAGTGTGTAAGGCAATGAATGTATCTCCTCAAACCATTTATTGGGATTTGTTTAGGGAGTTGATCGTGGGAATTGGGACAGAGGAGAGAGGAGTTTAGGGACATGGGGTATGGATTGTGTGGAAGATGAATGGAAGATATGAGTATAAGTGGTAGGAGAGAGAAAATTAGGTGGATTATTATACTTAAATAAATATATATTAAATTTAGAAATGGAGTCTAAATAGTTTGTTAATTTAGCATCGACACACCTGGTACTTCACTTTTACTAATATCTAGCTAGAATACTATTGTCTTTTCTTTCTTGTTGCTTCCAATAACTTGGTAGTTATGCTTGCCTGCACCACATAGGTTTTACAATGAAAAATTGAAGAAGTTGTGACAGCGACTAAAGGACTGAAAGATTTGCTTGAAGCAAAGATGTCTAGCTGGGATACATATGGTAAAAATCTTCAGAGAGTGACTTCTTTTTAGCTGCTATTGATATATGTATGTGCTCATAGGTCACAACTCAAGAAGTTACTTCCTTTTGGCTTTGGGTTTTAGATATATATGTGCTCATGGGTCAGAACCGATGAAGTTACTTCCTTTTGGAGAAGATCTGAATATCATCATGATCTTGGCCAAGAGGCGGACATTTCAGAAGGTACAAGCTGGGAGCAATATAAGTGATCAGGTTGCAGGAACACCAGGAACGCCACCGTACTTCCTTATGGTTACTTACTTTTTGGTTTTGATTGGTGATACTAATTAACCACAAAGTCATGAACCCATCTCCCTTTCCTGAGAACATGAAACTGTGTGCTTTTTGTGGTGCATGCTGCTAATGGCTTTTCGCTTCTCTGACCAGCAGCACCTTCTTGCTTTCCTATGTGTTGCTGCATACCATTTGCTGTCTACTGATGTTTTTTGTCTATTTTGGTCGGACCCTTCCCTGTACCCTGCGCAAGCGGGAGCTACATGCACCGGGCTGACCTTTTTTTGCAGGTTGTTCAATCTTGACCATTGCAGAGTCGATCTTGTCGGGTGCAGCATCCCCGTTTTGTTTTTTGTTGTCTTTGTTCTGCTCGTCAAGGTTTGCTACTCTCGTCTCTGCCTATCTTCCTGCCGTGGTTTCTGGCCATATATGATATTTCTGCTGATTGCTGAAGATATGCTTGGCAGCTTATGCTTTGCATAATAACACTTCATATAACATTGTTTTAGACAATGTTTGTTATGTCGGATTGGCTATGCAGAACAACCCATGTTGAAGCTATATGAAAAGTCAATACCTTTGTATGCTACATTTAGAGATGTATTCTCAAATCCAAGGAAAGAAATATGTCTACTGAAGGAAATATGCCCTAGAGGCAATAATAAAGTTATTATTTATTTCCTTAATTCATGATAAATGTTTATTATTCATGCTAGAATTGTATTAACGGGAAACATAATACATGTGTGAATACATAGACAAACAGAGTGTCACTAGTATGCCTCTACTTGACTAGCTCATTAATCAAAGATGGTTATGTTCCCTAACCATGAACAAGGAGTTGTTATTTGATTAATGAGGTCACATCATTAGTTGAATGATCTGATTGACATGACCCATTCCATTAGCTTAGCACCCGATCGTTTAGTATGTTGCTATTGCTTTTATCCATGACTTATACATGTTCCTTTAACTATGAGATTATGCAACTCCCGTTTACCGTAGGAACACTTTGTGTGCTACCAAACGTCACAACATAACTGGGTGATTATAAAGGTGCTCTACAGGTGTCTCCGAAAGTATTTGTTGGGTTGGCGTATTTCGAGATTAGGATTTGTCACTCCGAATGTCGGAGAGGTATCTCAGGGCCTTCTCGGTAATGCACATCACATAAGCCTTGCAAGCATTGCAACCAATGAGTTAGTTGCGAGATGATGTATTACGGAACGAGTAAAGAGACTTGCCGGTAACGAGATTGAACTAGGTATTGGATACCGACGATCGAATCTCGGGTAAGTAACATACCGATGACAAAGGGAACAACGTATGTTGTTATGCGGTCTGACCGATAAAGATCTTCGTAGAATATGTAGGAGCCAATATGGGCATCCAGGTCCCGCTATTGGTTATTGACCGGAGACGTGTCTCGGTCATGTCTACATTGTTCTCGAACCGTAGGGTCCGCACGCTTAAGGTTTCGATGACAGTTATATTATGAGTTTATGAGTTTTGATGTACCGAAGGAGTTCGGAGTTCCGGATGAGATCGGGGACATGACGAGGAGTCTCGAAACGGTCGAGACATAAAGATCGATATATTGGACGACTATATTCGGACATCGGAAGGGTTCTGAGTGGTTCGGATATTTTCGGAGGTACCGGGGAGTTACGGGATTACGGGAGAAGTAACGGGCCTTGATGGGCTTTAGTGGGAAGAGGAAAAAAGGCTGCTGCGCCCCCCCTCCCCTCTAGTCCGAATTGGACTAGGGAAAAGGGGGCCGGCCACCTCTCCTTCTCCTCCTATTCCTTCTCCCTTCCTCCCCTCTTGGTGGACTCCTACTAGGACTTGGAGTCCTAGTAGGACTCCATATCTTGGCCGCACCAATTGGCTTGGCCGGCCTCCTCCTCCTCCATCCTTTATATACTGAGGCAAGGGGCACCCCTTGGACACACAAGTTGATCTACGGATCGTTCCTTAGCCGTGTGCGGTGCCCCCTTCCACCAAATTCCACCTCGATCATATCGTTGCAGTGCTTAGGCGAAGCCCTGCGCCGGTAACACATCAAGATCGTCACCACGCCGTCGTGCTGACGGAACTCTTCCCCGACGCTTTGCTGGATCGGAGCCCGGGGATCGTCATCGAGCTGAACGTGTGCCAAGAACTCGGAGGTGCCGGAGTAACGGTGCTGTGATCGGTTGGATCGCGAGGAGAACGTACGACTACTTCCTCTACGTTGCGTCAACGCTTCCGCTTTGGTCTACGAGGGTACGTAGACAACACTCTCCCCTCTCGTTGCTATACATCACCATGATCTTGAAGTGTGCGTAGGAAATTTTTTGAAATTATTACGTAACCCAACAGTGGCATCCGAGCCTAGGTTTTTATGGTTTGATGTTATTTGCACGAGTAGAACACAAGTGAGTTGTGGACGATACAAGTCATACTGCCTACCAGCATGTCATACTTTGGTTCAGCGGTATTGTTGGACGAGACGATCCGGACCAACCTTACGCGTACGCTTACGCGAGACCGGTTCCCTCGACGTGCTTTGCACATAGATGGCTTGCGGAAGACTGTCTCTCCAACTTTAGTTGAACCGAGTGTGGCTACGCCCGGTCCTTGAGAAGTTTAAAACGGAGTCTATTTGACAAACTATCGTTGTGGTTTTGATGCGTAGGTAAGATGAGTTCTTGCTTAAGCCCGTAGCAGCCACGTAAAACTTGCAACAACAAAGTAGAGGACGTCTAACTTGTTTTTGCAGGGCATGTTGTGATGTGATATGGTCAAGACATGATGCTAAATTTTATTGTATGAGATGATCATGTTTTGTAACCGAGTTATCGGCAACTGGCAGGAGCCATATGGTTGTCGCTTTATTGTATGCAATGCAATCGCGATGTAATGCTTTACTTTATTACTAAGCGATAGTGATAGTCGTGGAAGCATAAGATTGGCGAGACGACAACGATGCTACGATGGAGATCAAGGTGTCGCGCCGGTGACGATGGTGATCATGACGGTGCTTCGAAGATGGAGATCACAAGCACGAGATGATGATGGCCATATCATATCACTTATATTGATTGCATGTGATGTTTATCTTTTTATGCATCTTATCTTGCTTTGATTGACGGTAGCATTATAAGATGATCTCTCACTAAATTATCAGGAAGTGTTCTCCCTGAGTATGCACCATTGCGAAAGTTCTTCGTGCTGAGACACCACGTGATGATCGGGTGTGATAGGCTCTACGTTCAAATACAACGGGTGCAAAACAGTTGCACACGCGGAATACTCAGGTTTAACTTGACGAGCCTAGCATATAACAGATATGGCCTCGGAACACGGAGACCGAAAGGTCGAGCGTGAATCATATAGTAGATATGATCAACATAGTGATGTTCACCATTGAAACTACTCCATCTCACGTGATGATCGGACATGGTTTAGTTGATTTGGATCACGTGATCACTTAGAAGATTAGAGGGATGTCTATCTAAGTGGGAGTTCTTAAGTAATATGATTAATTGAACTTTAATATTATCATGAACATTAGTCCTGGTAGTATTAGCATATCTATGTTGTAGATCAATAGCTCGCGTTGTTTCTTCCCTGTGTTTATTTTGATATGTTCCTAGAGAAAATTGTGTTGAAAAATGTTAGTAGCAATGATGCGGATTGGATCCGTGATATGAGGTTTATCCTCATTGCTGCACAGAAGAATTATGTTCTTGATGCACCGCTAGGTGACGGACCTATTGCAGGAGCAGATGCAGACATTATGAACGTTTTGCTAGCTCAATATGATGACTACTTAATAGTTTAGTGCACCATGCTTAACTGCTTAGAATCGGGACTTCAAAGACGTTTTAAACGTCATGGAGCATATGAGATGTTCTAGGAGTTGAACTTAATATTTCAAGCAAATACCCGAGTTGAGAGATATGAAGTCTCCAACAAGTTCTATAGCTAAAAGATGGAGGAGAATCGCTCAACTAGTGAGCATGTGCTCAGATTGTCTGGGTACTACAATCGCTTGAATCAAGTGGGAGTTAATCTTCCAGATAAGATAGTGATTGACAGAATTCTCTAGTCACCATCACCAAGTTAGTAGAACTTCGTGATGAACTATAATATGCAAGGGATAACGGAAAATATTCCCAAGCTCTTCGCGATGCTAAAATCAGCGAAGGTAGTAATCAAAGAAAAACATCAAGTGTTGATGGTTGACAAGATCACTAGTTTCAAGAAAAGGGCAAAAGGAAAGAAGGGGAACTTCAAGAAGAACGGCAAGCAAGTTGCTGCTCAAGTGAAAAAGCCCAAGTATGGTCCTAAGCCTGAGACTAAGTGCTTCTACTGCAAAGGGACTGGTCACTGGAAGCGGAACTACCCCAAGTGATTGGCGGATAAGAAGGATGGCAAAGTGAACATAAGTATATTTGATATACATGTTATTGATGTGTACTTTACTAGTGTTCATAGCAACCCCTCAGTATTTGGTACTAGTTCAGTTGCTAAAATTTAGTAACTCGAAACGGGAGTTGCAGAATGAACAAAGACTAGTTAAAGGGCAAGGTGACGATGTGTGTTGGAAGTGGTTCCAAGATTGATATGATCATCATCACACACTCCCTATACTTTCGGGATTAGTGTTGAAACTAAATAAGTGTTATTTGGTGTTTGCGTTGAGCATGAATATGATTTGATCATGTTAATTGCAATACAGTTATTCATTTAAGTTAGAGAACAATTGTTGTTCTGTTTACATGAATAAAACCTTCTATGGTCATACACACCAATGAAAATAGTTCATTGGATCTCGATCGTAGTGATACACATATTCATAATATTGAAACCAAAAAGATGCGAAGTTAATAATGATAGTGCAACCTATTTGTGGCACTGTCGTTTAGGTCATATTGGTGTAAAGCGCATGAAGAAACTCCATGCTGATGGGATTTTGGAATCACTTGATTATGAATCACTTGATGCTTGCGAACCATGTCTCTTGGGCAAGATGACTAAAACGCCGTTCTCCGGAACAATGGAGCAAGCAACAGATTTGTTGGAAATCATACATACTGATGTATATGGTCCGATGAATATTAAGGCTCGCAACAAGTATCATTATTTTCTAACCTTCACAGATGATTTGAGCAGATATGGGTATATCTACTTGATGAAACATAAGTCTGAAACGTTTGAAAAGTTCAAAGAATTTTAGAGTGAAGTGAAAATCATCGTGACAAGAAAATAAGGTTTCTACGATCTGATCGCGGAGACAAATATTTGAGTTACGAGTTTGGTCTTCAATTAAAACAATGTGGAATAGTTTCACAGATTCATGCCACCTGGAACACCACAGCATAATGGTGTGTCCGAACGTCATAACCGTACTTTATTGGATATAGTACAATCTATGATGTTTCTTACCAATTTACCAATATCATTTTGGGATCATGCATTAGAGACAGCTGCATTCACGTTAAAAGGGACACCATCTAAAGTCCGTTGAGACGACACAAAATGAATTGTGGTTTGTCAAGAAACCAAAGTTGTCGTTTCTTAAAGTTTGGGGTTACGATGCTTATGTGAAAAAGTTTCATCCTGATAAGCTCAAACCCAAATCGGAGAAATGTGTCTTCATAGGTACCCAAAGGAGACTGTTGGGTACACCTTCTATCACAGATCCGAAGGCAAGATATTCGTTGCTGAGAATGGATCCTTTCTAGAGAAGGAGATTCTCTCGAAAGAAGTGAGTGGGAGGAAAGTAGAAAACTTGATAAGGTAATTGTACCTTCTCCCTTATTGGAAAGTAGTTCATCACAGAAATCTGTTCTTGTGACTACTACACCAATTAGTAAGGAAGCTAATGATGATGATCATGTAACTTCAAGATCAAGTTACTACCGAATCTCGTAAGTAAACTAGAGTGAGATCCGCACCAGAGTGGTACGGTAATCCTGTTCTGGAAGTCATGTTACTAGACCATGACGAACTTGCGAACTATGAGGAAGCGATGATGAGCCCAGATTCCGCGAAATGGTTAGAGGCCATGAAATCTGAGATATGATCCATGTATGAGAACAAAGTATGGACTTTGATGGATTTGCCCGATGATCGGCAAGCCAAAGAAAATAAATGGATCTTGAAGAGGAAGACGGACACTGATAGTAGTGTTACTATCTACAAAGCTAGAATTATCGCAAAAGGTTTTCGACAAGTTCAAGGTGTTGACTACGATGAGAGTTTCTCACTCGTATCTATGCTTAAGTCTGTCCGAATCATGTTAGCAATTGCCGCATTTTATGAAATACGGCAAATGGATAAACAAAACTACATTCCTTAATGGATTTATTAAAGAAGAGTTGTATACGATGCAACTAGAAGGTTTTGTCGATCCTGAAGGTGTTAACAAAATATGCAAGCTCCAGCGATCCATCTATGGACTGGTGCAAGCATCTCGGAGTTGGAATATACGCTTTGATAAGTTGATCAAAGCATATAGTTTTATACAGACTTGCGGTGAAGCCTGTATTTACAAGAAAGTGAGTGGGAGCACTACAACATTTCTGATAAGTATATGTAAATGACATATTATTGATCGGAAATAATGTAGAATTATTCTGTAAAGCATAAAGGAGTATTTGAAAGGAGTTTTTTGAAGAAGGACCTCGGTGAAGCTGCTTACATATTGAGCATCAAGATCTATAGAGATAGATCAAGACGCTTGATAAGTTTTTCAATAAGTACATACCTTGAAAAGATTTTGAAGTAGTTCAAAATGGAACAGTCAAAGAAAGAGTTCTTACCTGTATTACAAGGTGTGAACTTGAGTAAGACTCAAAGCCCGACCATGGCAGATGATAGAAAGAGAATGAAAGTCATTTCCTATGCCTCAGCCATAGATTCTATAAAGTATGCCATGCTATGTACCAGATCTATTGTATACCCTACACTGTGTTAAGCAAGGGAGTACAATAGTGATCTAGGAAGTAGATCACTGGACATCGGTCAAAATTATCCTTAGTAAAATAAGGATATGTTTCTCGATTATGGATGTGACAAAAAGGTTCGTCGTAAAAGGTTACGTCGATGCAATTTTTGACACTGATCTAGATGACTCTAAGTCTCAATCTGGATACATATTGAAAGTGGGAGCAGTTAGCTAGAGTAGCTCCGTGCAGAGTATTGTTGACATAGAAATTTGCAAAATACTTACGGATCTGAATATGACAGACCCGTGGACTAAAATTATCTCACAAGCAAAACATGATCACACCTTAGTACTCTTTGGGTGTTAATCACATAGCGATGTGAACTAGATTAGTGACTCTAGTAAACCCTTTGAGTGTTGGTCACATATCGATGTGAACTATGGGTGTTAATCACATGGTGATGTGAACTATTGCTGGTAAATCACATGGCGATGTGAACTAGATTATTGACTCTAGTGCAAGTGGGAGACTGAAGGAAATATGCCCTAGAGGCAATAATAAAGTTATTATTTATTTCCTTAATTCATGATAAATGTTTATTATTCATGCTAGAATTGTATTAACAGGAAACATAATACATGTGTGAATACATAGACAAACAGAGTGTCACTAGTATGCCTCTACTTGACTAGCTCATTAATCAAAGATGGTTATGTTCCCTAACCATGAACAAGGAGTTGTTATTTGATTAATGAGGTCACATCATTAGTTGAATGATCTGATTGACATGACCCATTCCATTAGCTTAGCACCCGATCGTTTAGTATGTTGCTATTGCTTTTATCCATGACTTATACATGTTCCTTTAACTATGAGATTATGCAACTCCCGTTTACCGTAGGAACACTTTGTGTGCTACCAAACGTCACAACATAACTGGGTGATTATAAAGGTGCTCTACAGGTGTCTCCGAAAGTATTTGTTGGGTTGGCGTATTTCGAGATTAGGATTTGTCACTCCGAATGTCGGAGAGGTATCTCAGGGCCTTCTCGGTAATGCACATCACATAAGCCTTGCAAGCATTGCAACCAATGAGTTAGTTGCGAGATGATGTATTACGGAACGAGTAAAGAGACTTGCCGGTAACGAGATTGAACTAGGTATTGGATACCGACGATCGAATCTCGGGTAAGTAACATACCGATGACAAAGGGAACAACGTATGTTGTTATGCGGTCTGACCGATAAAGATCTTCGTAGAATATGTAGGAGCCAATATGGGCATCCAGGTCCCGCTATTGGTTATTGACCGGAGACGTGTCTCGGTCATGTCTACATTGTTCTCGAACCGTAGGGTCCGCACGCTTAAGGTTTCGATGACAGTTATATTATGAGTTTATGAGTTTTGATGTACCGAAGGAGTTCGGAGTCCCGGATGAGATCGGGGACATGACGAGGAGTCTCGAAACGGTCGAGACGTAAAGATCGATATATTGGACGACTATATTCGGACATCGGAAGGGTTCTGAGTGGTTCGGATATTTTCGGAGGTACCGGGGAGTTACGGGATTACGGGAGAAGTAACGGGCCTTGATGGGCTTTAGTGGGAAGAGGAAAAAAGGCTGCTGCGCCCCCCCTCCCCTCTAGTCCGAATTGGACTAGGGAAAAGGGGGCCGGCCACCTCTCCTTCTCCTCCTATTCCTTCTCCCTTCCTCCCCTCTTGGTGGACTCCTACTAGGACTTGGAGTCCTAGTAGGACTCCATATCTTGGCCGCACCAATTGGCTTGGCCGGCCTCCTCCTCCTCCATCCTTTATATACTGAGGCAAGGGGCACCCCTTGGACACACAAGTTGATCTACGGATCGTTCCTTAGCCGTGTGCGGTGCCCCCTTCCACCAAATTCCACCTCGATCATATCGTTGCAGTGCTTAGGCGAAGCCCTGCGCCGGTAACACATCAAGATCGTCACCATGCCGTCGTGCTGACGGAACTCTTCCCCGACGCTTTGCTGGATCGGAGCCCGGGGATCGTCATCGAGCTGAACGTGTGCCAAGAACTCGGAGGTGCCGGAGTAACGGTGCTGTGATCGGTTGGATCGCGAGGAGAACGTACGACTACTTCCTCTACGTTGCGTCAACGCTTCCGCTTTGGTCTACGAGGGTACGTAGACAACACTCTCCCCTCTCGTTGCTATACATCACCATGATCTTGAAGTGTGCGTAGGAAATTTTTTGAAATTACTACGTAACCCAACATCTACTACGTCCTTTGCCTTATTGCTTCTCTTCTTCACACGCTTTTATATGCAATATTATCATCCACGCCACATGGCAAATGCTTTAGGTGATTCATCATTCTATTTTATTTTTCTCTGTGTTATAATTTTCTCTAAGCATATTGTAAAGCAAATTATGGGCTCCTAATCATTTCCGTGTATATTCGGGACATGGTCGGGTGTCATGTGCTTTATTATATTTCGTTCTTACGTGTCAGTAGGATGTGTGCGTTCGTTTTGGTCGTTATACCTATTTTGGAGGCCGTGGTAGCTCGGTGCGCTTTGCCGTCCCTCTTGTATCTATGTGATGTTGCAGAGGATGGCTCTGTCCTTAGGTAGAGCTAGAGCTTCCCGAGGATGGCTCTGGTCCAGTGCCGCGAAGGGAATTCTTTTGGAGCCTGCATGGTGTGGGTTTTAATGGGTCTTTGCACTACCAAATTAAAATGTTTATATGTACATCTCACTGTAACAACAAGAAATTGTAATTGGGTGAAGATTTGAACGCCCGAGAAACTTTATGTTTGCTCTCTGCTCTGTTTTCATTTTTGTTGGTAGCATCAGTGATTTTTGAAGAATTGTTTCTTCTTACCAACAGGAAGGTTGTTGCGTGTGGATGTTGTATTAGTTTAGATGCTTTCTAGATCCGACACAAGCTCAGCAAAGTAATATTTGTGATTTGGTCGTGCTGGTAGCATCGTGTTGTTGTACTACACTTAGCTATGTTTTTGTTGGTTTTCGGGTCTTTTTCAAAGGGTGTGACATCTTTGAAGGTGTATGGTTTAAGAATCAGCGTAATTTTAGAGCAGCGATTTACATCTCCCTGATTATTTTTCATGTGCACAGTCATCTTGTGATTTGATATGTTTAATTTATAATGTAAGACTTACTTTTTGCATATTGTATTCTTGCTTCATAAGTTGACAAAGCTGCTCTATACATTTTAGATGTGTCACATGAGGTTGGGTTTGAAACATTATACCACTGGACAGTTGAACCAGGCCTTGGATGTGAAAATGGCCTTTACATGAGACAAAAATACTACGTGAAATATGAAATATTTTGTGAGGTTATGCAACATTGCGCTCTATAAAATTAGTGTTATATGTTTATTAGTTGAACTAGACTAAACCTGTTTATTAGTTAAACTAGACTAAACCACAAGATATCGATCTTGATGAGCCTTGAATACGGACATGCAGTTTTTAAAGACAATATGGTGGGTGTGAGGTGTTTTTTTTCTTCAGGCGCAACGCACGCGCATATTTACTAGTGATAGTAACATGAATAGTAACATCACACATATCTATGTAAAATAGAAAATGTGACGGCTAATTGATAAGGAGAGAGGCAAATTGAATAACATAGCTAGTTACTCATACTATGAATAACATCACACTTATCAAGACAAGATGAGTCTATAACACAATAAATAGAGTGTTGCATATGACACCACATATATGTTACTCCCCATTATAGAGGTACTAAGGCTGGTCATAGTGGGGAGTATCATATACTAGTATCATGCATATGATACTAGTGTATAATATTACATCTATAATGCATAGTATCATAGATTAATATCATAGGTGGTCTCATTTATTGCCATGCATGACACATAGTAGTATCACATTTATTGCCATCTCTCTCTTCTTTAATTCCCTGCCACAAAAGCATGTTTGAGAGTCCCAAGTGCATGATACTATTTATATTACCCCCACTATGGCCAGTCTAATATAGACTAGTAATATATGCATGTTAGTAGTATATCATGCATGCTAACAGGACATTTTTTTGAGGTGGCATACAACCGAATGAAGAAACAGAGGATTAAGTATCATGTTATGATATTGTATCATATTAAATGATATATTAGTATATTCATGCATGATAATAAATTATATCAATATGACATCATTCTGTAATAATATGCATTGTGGAGGTACTATCATATGTTAGTATCATAGTATGCATGACAATAATTCTTCCCATTGTGACCAGCGTTACTCCCATTACGAGTGTGATATTTTTATTAGTTCTTATATTAGTTCTGAAAGTCTTGATAATGTTTTAAAAAATGCCCTCGGCAGCAGCAGAGCCCGAAAGGCCGGAGCCAAGAAAAGGAACAGAGGAAGAAGCTACGAGAACAGAGGAACAGAGCCGCGCCGTGTGGGCGCGCCGGCTGACGGCCTTGTGGAGGAGGCGGCACGGGGAGCGACAGCGGACGGGAGGGATGCAGCCGTCTTCCTCGCGCCGGTGGGAGCTACGGCTCGGGGGGTCTCTGGGAAATCAACGAGCCCGCCACCTGAAGATCTCCATGGCTAGCGACTCGGAGCTCGGGTACCTGCGCCTGCCCGCTGATGGAATGGCCGTGACCGCACGCCGAGACGCGGATGCCGCTGGTCGGACCAGCGTCGTGGCATCGCCTGCCCCGCTCGGCTGGTACACGGCCCCGCGCGGTGGCAGCCCTGTGAATTCGAGTTCGAGTTCATTTCCAGTTCAGCCGGTGACAGCTGGTAATCCAAGTCCGCCAAGAACCAGGAGCTCGCCGATGAATAAAAGCGCTTGCGGTCGGGGCAGCGGCTCCAACTCGATTCGTTCGCCTCCCTCCCCGATCCCCAGATCCAATCCAAGGCACGCCATCGATGGCGGCGAAGGTGCTCCAGCTCCGTAGCTCCGACGGCAAGGTGCTCGTCGCTCCGGCGTGGGATTATCGCCCGACCGCCGCCCAATCCCTCCCGCTGGAGATGCGGGTGCCCTCGCGCGTCCTCGAGAGGGTGCTCCAGTACTGGACCAAGCACAGTCTGGCCAAGGCCACCGGTGAGTCCCGGGAGTCCCTCGCCCACTGGGACGCCGACTTCCAGCGCCGTCTCGAGGAAGACGGCCTCGCCAAGGAGGCCGCTGCAGCCGCCCAAGAACTCCGCCGCTACGGTGTCGACCATGGAGGGCGTCCCCATCGCCATGCCGCCACGGCCGCATCTGATGTTGCTGCTCCTGCCAAGGCGGCCCGCGCTGATCCCGTCCGTGCCTGGTGCCCACTTGTTCACCACCTCAAGGGTGTCAACCAAGGAGAACGCAGCCTTGCGCCGGCGATGCCCGGCTCCTTCAATGCCTCTGATATTGCCTCCGCCGCGCGCCCTGGGCCTGCCACCACCTTGTCGGCTGCTGCTGGTGCTGACCCCGTGGATGTCCGGTGCGCGATCCGTGCCCGTGGACGCCAGATGGCTGAAGACGAGGAGTCCGCTTGCCACCACCGCAAGCGCCCGGCTTCCAAGGCTCCACTCTGCCTGCCTGCCACTGCTGATGCGCCCGTGAAGAAGGTCTCTCGTCCCGTCGCTTCCAAGGTCGTCGGCTCTACACCATTGCCTGTCATTGCTGCTGCGCCCAGTGTGAAGAAGGCGACTCCAGCTTCAACTCTGCGCGCAAGAAGGGGGATGGGGGAGCTATGCTGCAAGATTCCGAAGCAAAACCGCGTCACCGCTGCAGCACCAAGGAAGCAACCAATTCCTTGGGTGCGTCTAGTGGTATTACGCCCTTGCTAGTCTTTTACCTTCCTAAACCATTCGCACATGAGTTTCATTTAATCTTTGCATCTCTAGGTTCTGCACTTAACCACCAAGATTTTTAGTGTTCTTTGAATCCCTTTCCGTCATTAGTATTTTTACAAGAGTGTCAGCAGAGTCTTCATCTAGTCTAGGCAGCAAAAACCTTGTTAAGATGTGTACGGCATAGTTACACTACATCCATACCTGGTCCTAAGTTAAGGGTTTAAGTAAATAAAGGGCATGTCCAATAAATCAAAGTAAAGTAGATGAGCCAAAAAAATGGAAACTCATGTACTGCAATTCCGGCACGAGACAGAGCGTAAAACGCACTCGCTGCAAAATGCAAAACGCCCGTTTGCTACCCGGCTTGTTGCAGTAAAAAAGGAGTAGAATTGAACTTGTCGATACACACGTAATCTTGTGAGCTGCCTAGGGTTTGGAGACTATGTTGACTCTCCTGTAAAATTAATCTTGCCTGAATTGGATTCTAGGCACTGGCGTCTTGGTGAGTTAAAGTTGCAGTTTCTGACGAGTAACATTGGTTAGTGAACTCTTGTGTGTATGTGTGGTTGAAGCTTTGAGCTAAGCAAGTCCTCGATGTACCGACTATCAAGTCCCGTGTAATCGATTTCAGATATGAATAAAATTTGTTGGCCTGAATTTGTGCAGAGCATTTGAGTAATCTTTTCGTATCTATTTATCTTGTATGCTTATGTGGCTCCTTAAAACATTCTGCTGCTCTAGTCGGAGAAGTGTATACTGAAGCACAGATTCAATGGATTCATCTCTGTTTTCACAATATCATGTTTGCTTGGTGTTCCTTCGACTCTACACCACTGCTTGTCACTGCTGCTTCGCCTAGCGTGAAGAAGGCGACTCCAGTTTCAACTCTGGGTGCTCGAAGGGGAATGAGGGATCTCAGCTGCAAAATCCCGAAGCAAAACTTCCTTTCTTGAGTCCGTGTGGGTGAACCTTCGAGTTAAGCAAGTCCTCAATGTACCGAGTAACGAGTCATGTTGTAAAAAAAATCAGATATGAAAGAAAAATTGTTGGCCTGAATTTGGGCAGAGCATTTGAGTAACTTTTCGTATAACCATATTTGGACTGTTATTATTAGTTAGAAGATTTTTTGGGTTTAAGAAACTGCAGTCTAATTGTCAAGAATGTGAAAAAGGTTGCATCATAGTGCAGCTATGCTTTTCTCAGATCATATTAGCTTTTCATTTGAATTATGTCCAACTGTAGTCTTACATTCTCAGGCTCCTTGAATTTTTTTCCTTCACCAAGCAACCAAAGATTGCTCTCGAACCGTTTGGCATGGCTTGGAATCCCTAGATCTAACTGTCATTTTAAGGTTGCTCAAAAATTCTCTTGGCACTTGCGAAAATATGACGAGGGAGACCTGCTGCAAAAAGAATGTGTTTTCCTTTATATATTTTCATTCTGTGTAATCATCGGCTGCCTTAGTTAGCATGGAGCATACATGTCGAATCAGCAACCCCTCTTGCAGTAAACAAGATCTTCCTGTTCAAGTGATCACCTGATATCTTTGTTAGGCGTTGTGATTGATTGCATGCCACACTTTTATGATTGGCTGCCGTCCTGCTGATCCCAGCACCACCGCGAAAGAATAATCCATCGTCCGTCCATCGCCGCGTGTGCGTTCGTCTTTTCTTTTTTTTGACAGCAAATAGATCATTTACAAAAAGAGGAGAAATAAAGTCCGAGATAGAACTATCCCAAAATCTCGAAGATCTAATGGTAAGAGAATTTCTAACTAGGCTATCTGCTACCTCATTCGGTTCGCGAAAACAATGCACAAAGGAAGTCTTTGCAAATTCCAACTACATTTGCTTACACTCCATGATGATAGCCGCCTCAGGACCAAAGTATGCTTCTTGTTGATTAAAGGTTTCCACTGCAACTGTACTGTCAGATTCAATGATTTGTGAATCACACCCAATCCTTTCTGCGAGAATCATTCCATTTCGGACTACAACTATTTCAGCCGCATCAACATTACTAACATGTGGTATGAACCAGTTAGCTGCTGCAATAAAATCACCTCTGTCATCGCGAACAACAGCACCTGTAGCTCCAGATAAATTTTCAGCACAAAAGTAGGCATCAACATTTATTTTGACTGCGCCTTTATCTGGTTTCTTCCATATGTGATCATGCTTTCGAACTGGCTGTTTAGGAGTTGTCACTCTAAGAAAGTTAGTGCAGATAACCTTAATTGCAGTAGCGGTGCGGTTAGGGGCCAGAATATTTTCTCCCTTCACGAATTGTCGTCGCTGCCACTAGATGTACCAAGTTGCAACTGCAACTAATTCGGGCAACGACAAATCTCCTGCAGCAACTTGAGCCCTACAAATGATCTCCATGGTGACAGATCCAGAACGGTCTTGAGCAACTGCCTCTGTGATAACATCTACCAGACCAAGTTCGGACCTAATTTTAATAGCACGAGGGCAAGTGAATAGACGACGCATGCGTGCGTTCGTCTTGGTTAGCCCATGCATCCATGGACGCATGCATACGTCTTGGTTCGTCTTGGTTAGTGTCTCATCGTCCGTTCGATTCGTAGTCTCTAAAACTTGTAAAACTAGTGCCGTAGCAGGTGTTTCGCACTTGCAGCCAGTTTTCACCTCGCTGCCCCTTTTCTCCCTTCCTCGTTCTCTTCTTGTCCCGTAATGAAATTGTTATTCGCATTTCCCGTCCAGCAATTATATAACGCATGGATCGTTATGTTTAACCTGGTTAGAAATACGCATGGATCGTTATGCTTTCAATTAAATATTTGTACGGCGTGTCGGCTAAATTTGTCCGGGCGCGCTTGACATCGATCAGTGCGTCTACATATACAGATACCAAATGCTAGCTTCAGTTTGATCTGACGTGAACTAAACTGCATTAATCAACACGCACAGACTGTATAAACTAGCACTAATTAATCGGGGCATATAATTATTGATAAGAACCTAAAGAGAGGTTCGCATAAGATTAAACAAAACTAACATACATGCTCAACGATTTGACCATATACCCTTTTAAGCACCAATACATAAGCATATGTCATTATACATGCAGGTGGTAGTACCTATGACATTGTCGATATGTTATGGGCAAGACACAAGTGAAACAAAACTCTTGCCTTTCTTTCTCGCCCAGAAATTATCTTGTTATTATCATGGCAGTATACCACAAAAAAAAACAAATTATAAATTATTCAACGGTGAATCTATATGGTTTCTAGTTACAATCACCAAAATGGTTAACCACGGAGCGTCGATAAAAATAAGCAGCTCAATGAAGAGTGTTCCGGAAAGCGGAAACTAGCCTCGGCGATAACAGCAGGAAGAAGGCCAGGACCGAGCCGAATAACATCTTGGTCAGGTAATGCATCATGTCCATGTCAGAGTCAGTATCCTTGACCTTTCTGGTCACCATCGCGGAGGCAGAGGGAAGGGCTTCGACGACAGCATCGGCGAGGTCCGAGATGAAGGATGAGGTGCATCCAAGAGCTGGAACCCTGCCCCAGTTCTCAATGCCCGACTCTAGAGCCAACTCCCTGTACTCCATGTCGATTTCTTCCAGTGTCTCAATATGCTCGCTCACGAAGCTGGATTTGGTTTTAGCAAATGATGTAAGCGTAGTCGAAAGAGGTTCACGTGGAGTTAAAAAAACAGAAGTCATGGTAACCTCAAGACAATGATGTACTTTGGACTGTGCATGACTTGAAGATGTAGCTTCAACTTAGATAAACATATATGAAACCAAAATTGTGGTGCGAGAATGGCCACTGACATATTAATATTGACAGATACGGCAAATGACACCAACGCAATAAACACAAATAACACCACAATAAGCAAGTTGCAAACAGGTACATGATGGAAAGTTCAGGTAGAATTCACACAAGCACACAAAATGCTAAATTAAGATAAATTAGAGCTGGCCTGATAAAGTGATAATGATATTATAATAGTAGGAAATATTGCTACAGAAAGAGTAGTACATGCACTTGAAATTGGTTCCGGTGATCAGTGTGAACAGAAGTCCACAAAACCAAAAAAACAGATAAAGCTGCATCAAACACCCTTATTGTTGTCCTAAAAATACTGAACTGGTAGAGTATAAATGGTAAAGCTGATGATTACCTTACTGGGACAGCCAGGAGACTCTTTACACCCTTTTGACCAAGTTCAACTAAAACTTCATCAGTATATGGCTTAAGCCATTGAACTGGTCCCACACGACTCTGCCATTGCGCAGAAAG
This sequence comes from Aegilops umbellulata, assembly GCA_032464435.1. Classification (NCBI taxonomy): domain Eukaryota; kingdom Viridiplantae; phylum Streptophyta; class Magnoliopsida; order Poales; family Poaceae; genus Aegilops; species Aegilops umbellulata. The sequence continues at coordinate 326,106,342 of CP136058.1, read as the reverse complement.
ATTAATGTGGGAGCATTCAGTAAAGGAAAAGGAGAAATAAAAACTGTGTGATGTCTTCCACCATGTAGATTTGTAGGGTATTATGGTCAAAATTTGGTTTCTAGCTTCTAAGTACATAAGTATAACATTTATATCCTTGAAATTAGCTAAAAAAATGCTTTCATAACCCTTAACAGTGATTACAAGACAAGTATTTATTCATCATTTTCTCCTTACCTGGTAAGCCAGAGTATGGTCATTCAAGGTTCCTCTGGATTTCAACTCCTCCATGATCAAAGCAATGCAGTCTTCCATCTGATCTCTGTATGGATCTCCAGCATCCTTAACATAGGTAAGTGGTACTCCATGTGCACTGAAGAATATCATAACCTGCGAATTATGAAACATAACGTCAGAATGATATTACCTTCTATTCGTTATTTATTCAACAAAATTGCACTTGCAAAATACATTTCATCTCAGATTTAAAATACTCTACAACTTATAACATTATTCACACTCAAAAGTCCATAGAAGTTATAAAGCATTAAATATTACAGGTCTTTTACAAACAATCTACTGACATAGCTATCCTGTGCTCAACCAGAAGAATAACTTTTGTAGGTATTACCGCTTAAATCTATCCAAATAACCAGAAATATTGTAGTGTACAACATCTGCTAAGAATGTTACAGTGAGATCACAGTATTGTTTTGACGATTACTTCATCAGAATACTGCTCTAAATTAGCTGCATATTTCTCTTTGCAGATCATTTTTCAAGTGCCTAGCATACTTCAGTATTCGCAAAAATAAGTGGATGCTAAGCTAGTGACTGAGTCAATCTGCATTCTGTAGTACAAACTCATAGTTATATTCCTCATTTCTAACCAATTCAGTTAGAAGTAGTTGAAGTACCATTTCCACCCAATTCAGTTAGAAGTACTGGCAAGTAGGGCCGGACACTCAAGTATTTTGAGCGGAGGCAAATTACTCGAGTGGGGGCATTTTCTCTAAAAGTTCGAAAACTGACGCATCTTTCCTAAAAATATAAACAGATCTTATTGGAATATCAAAATTTGAGTGGCCCCCATTGACCTCAATGTGGCTTCGCCCCTGCTGGCAAGTAATGCAGCATGCTATTCTCTCAAATGATGGGATAATGGTTGTGCTGAGACTATAAATACAAATACATCTAATGATTTAATTACTACTCCCTCTGTCCCATAATGTAAGACGCTTTTTGACTCTATTGTAGTGTCAAAAAACGTCTTACATTATGGGACGGAGGGAGTACTTATTGTCCAGACTCCAGAGGCAGGGGCCTGTAAAAATTACAAAGCACAGGCCCAAGGAAATTTCTATATGAAAGAATGTACAACACACCGAATGGCTATGCTGCAAGTTTGCAACTAATCCTACAGATCAACAACGACTAACAATACGTGAATTTTCTAAGAAACCCAGAAGCAAAACAAGGGATGTGCAAACCTCTTCAGGATTCGTAAAAACTGATAGTTCCTTCTCAATTAAGTCAGCCATCGATTTCACATAGCCCTCGCGCTGGTACCAAGATTCAATAATGGAAATTGGCAAGCCAGCAAAGTATTGATCTTCCCTGCACGAATGCTGCCATATCAGATTTTCAGGTTCTACATAGTCTGAAAAATGAGGTTTCATTAGAGAAGGTAATTGCCTACTTGACAATGTTTTGGAGAACGCGGATACTAGACCCGCTTGTTGATATGGAGTATTGAGGGTATAGTGGAAGAACCACAAGCTTTGTAATTTTATCCTTCTTAATCTATCATCAATCAAAATAGTAGAAAAACAGTAATCATCAGTTAAAAATATGGAAATCACTTAGATAAAACCATAGTACAAAATTCTTGTCCCTAAAAATGTAATACATGTTGCAAGATAGTCAAGAACGTACAAAAAATTACATAGTTAAATTCAACAAAAAGTAAAACACAATCATATAAAAATGAAAATAAGATGGACGGTGACAATGAGATATCAATCTAGAACAATTATATGAATTAATTACCACGGAAGAATAATAATTAAACAAAAAGACCAAAAAACTATTGTTGCCACTTACAGGAAGAACAAAAGGATTAAAGGCCTTTAAATTCGATTAGGGAGGAGGTCTAACCTGATCGATGGCTTCTTCGGTGAATGGGTACCAATAACGCATTCCAACATATATATCTGCTTCCAAGTTCTTACTTTTTAGTGCAACCTTCAAAGCATTTGCCTGCAGATAAAGTAATTCAGCTAAGAATGTGATAAATCTATTTTATTAAAACAAGTAATACTGAATATGATATATGCGACTATGGTGAAAGTTACAGAGTTTAACGAGTTTGTGGCAAAGCTGCTAAATCACAACTATATAGCTGTTAAACACACACAGAAAAAAAAACAGAGTGTGGTTAGATTGATGAACTTTTACCTGCTCGTCGGTAATTTTCCGCAGAGGTGATCCACCACCAATTGAGGCATACCCCTCTTTACTCTTAGGAGCTCTAAAAGTAGAAATAAGTTTGGCCAGTGGTCTTTGAAGAAACCTGAACAGCCTAGGGAGTCGGATGATATCCTGGGTAACAATTATAAAGTCAGAACTGAGTTACCCAGTTGAAAGTACTGAAATCAAACAATAACACAAGATAATTAAGAAACAGATAGGGCTATGTGGTTCGCATTGGGATAACTACCATGCAAAGGACAGCCAGAGATAACATGACTTGTGATAAACAAGAGGCCATAGACTAGGATGATGAGCTTTATACTCTAGAGACTTAATTCCCTACTATCTCATCCAAAATGATGCATGGCTCTCCCTTTTAGGGCTTCTTCAAATATACCACGGTCTACTCAATCTCTTCAGATGGACAGAGATTTTGAACTTAAACCTGTTTCAATTCGAAGCGAACAGTTCTAGTCCATCCATATCCAAATAATGAAATAATCCTTAATAGCGAGGACATGATCCCTCCTAAGAAAAAATCCCATGTATCTACAGAAGTTAATCTCTACTAGTGAAACAAATCCTCTGAGGGGGTAAACCTAACTAAGAAGAGAAATAATCATTGGTTACACATAATTAGCAAGGAACATGTGAAGTTGCATTGGGAATTAAAACTATAGCATGTGGTATGATCACTTACTGGATCAGCAAAGAGGTTGAACAAAAATGGTTGAACATCATTGAGGGTCTCTGGACCACCAAGATTTAATAAGAGCACTCCAACCTTTTCCTCAACAGCATGTGAAGATACACCTTTGACATCTTCATCAAAAGTAGTACATACATCGGTAGAGGTGGATCTCACAGAAAGATGGTGCTGATGTTTAAGTACTTGACTTCTGTGAACCAAACCAGAGGTTCCCCTTGCTTTTCCACTTGCTGACAACAGCAAGGGTTTAACCTTCCCATGCAAGTTTTGCTCGCATTTGGTAGAACCAGCAAGGTTTGTAGAACATCTGACTTTACCACATGACCTGTCAATGGTAGCACAGTCAACACAAATAACATAACAAAAACAAAGGTTACACTGTATTTCTCCAGGGGAAATGTCATGTGAGTGTAAACTTCAGCACATCTCAAAATGCAATCAGAAGCTAGATCAATCTATCCACATTATGCCAAATTTATTGCGAATTCACTTCAAACTATCTACTGACCGCAGATTTCTTTAAGCAATATTAATCACTAATTGATCAAATATATCTCAGCAATCATGTCTTCTAAACTCATGAACTTCTGTGGTCTACACAATCAACAGGACAGTGCATATTTCAGAGGTGGTCAACTTCTTACAGACCATTAGGACTCTAGCCATTCTTGCCAACTACTTGATCCTGTCTCTACGTTCCATCACCTCTAATAGATTTTGGTAGTACAAACAAATACTAATTTTACTCCATAATATGTTGAAACGTGTGATGCTCCACGGATGTTCAGAAATGGGAAACTGCTTCCGTCACAGGTTTCAGGAGCACCAACAATTCATTAATTCCAGGATTTGCTACAAGATACTCAATCCAGAACATTGTAGCAATTGCACACATGTTTTTTTTATATATTGTGTTACTCTACGGTCGCACTGCAAAACTAATCCAATTTTGGTGCCAGATCACAACTGAACCATTACAAAATTCTAGTGACCGCGACAGCGCCATAACAAAAACCGAAACCCCCCACCGAAATCTACTTCGCGCCGGCGGCACCACCCCCGCATCCAGATCAGCGATCAGCGATTAAAAAGAACAAAACAAACGAACGAACGAACGAACACATGAACGGCGAGAAGCGAAGGGCACTCACGTCGTGGAGCCACTCTTCCCCAAGAAATTCCTGGGGCGCCCCAGATCAAGAGCCCCGGAGCGGACGCACTCCATGGAGGGCAGAGCGGGGCTGGGCGCGGAGGACGGAGGAGATCTGCGGCGGCTTGCGACTCTGGCGTCTTCTTCCCCTCTCTCCTCTCCTCTCCCTTTCTGGAATCAAAGTTTCTTCGCTTCTCAGTCTGGGTCAAATACGGCAGCGAATCGGCAACTACCCTCTCCCTCTCCCATTCCTTCGCTCACGTTCTTCCACGGAGGTCGTAGGGCCCGCACGAAACTGTGCGCACCGGATCCCACCGCGCGCTAATCTTGAAGCAGGTTTCACTTTTTGTGCAACAACTTGTTTTTTACGAAAATGATTCAGATCTATTATCAAAGTTCACCGGAAGTACAAAGCACTTCAAACATAATAAAAAATACACCAAGATTCCTACACCACCGAACAACCACTACCGCCGTCAGAATGAGTCACAGACGCGCCGTTGTCACCGTTCCTCTACCGGAGCCGGCTTGACCTTGTCGATGACAGCCGGGAAGTCTTCGTGCAGGTGCCCCTAAGGACCAACGCCCTGGAGCCGCAGTCGTTGTCGTTGAACCCCTGAATAGATCTAAAACAACTAACACCAAATCTCGTCACGTGACGAGAAATCCTAACCTCGCCGTCCAAAGGAGACGGCAGGAATCTACGCCGGAGCTTCGTCGACTACGTGCAGACGAACGAACTCAAGGAGGATCGGAGCACGGAAGACAAACTCGAAGAAGAAGCGTCGCCATCCATCCGAGCGCCACACCTGGGACTAAAAGAACTAATCTAAACTACTAACCGAAGCGAAGGCATTGGATTCCCCTTCCCGCCATCGGCTGCCGAAGCGGCAGGCAGAGGGGAGGCGAATCCACGGGCTCGTCGATGAAGTCTGGAGGAAAGAGTTTACCCTAGCCATCAAAGGATAGGGAATGGAGTGAGAAACTCCTAGAAGGGTTCTCTTGTGCAACAAATTTTAACAAGAAAAAAATTAACAAAAAGATCACGGAAATATAAAAAATTGTATGCACACATCATATGAGCCCACAGAAATAAGTACTAAAGCAGCGGCAGCAAGTCATTTTATCAATTCATCTTCACTAATTTTCTCAAAAAGGGTTTGCCATTAATAGATGAGATTAGGAGTACATCTCTTAAGCCGTAGTTTTTTTCCTTTTAGAAAAGAAGGAGAATCTCCGGCCTCTGCGTCTAGACAATGCATGCATCCACTTTATTAATTGTTTCACACAAGACCTTACAAAGTCATACGACGGTAAGACTAATGTCACCATCTAGGCAACATCTGTCGCTACTCCTATCCAGTTGATGAAGTGATGTTGATAGTCTGGGTGTAATACCAAATAGACCTTGCAGCCAAACCTAACATCTAAGACCTAAGGTCCCAACCAGGACGCCTGCTGGGTATGGGGCACCCACCAGTCCGGCGCACTCCTCAACCACGACGCATGCCGGGTATGAGGCCGCCGCAGCCACCTGCCATCAATCCATCTTCAATGTTGTACTGCTGCATCTACCTTGCCCGGTCTAGCTGCCGTTGAAAGTGCAACTATCCCTGGGTGGTTTTGGTAATTCCTAACAACATATAGCTCATTGAGCTAATGCTATTTCAAGATAAATATTTCAGAAAAGCTAAATGATTGACATGGCATGGATTAGAAATGTGGACCCCTCAAAATGCAGAGGACAAAAGATTGGCTCAAGCTCTAAAGCTCAAGACTACATTTTACTTTTAGTGATCCAAGATCACATTGAGTCCATAGGAAAAGCCAATACAATTAAGAGGGGATGAGGTGTTTCTTAATGGGTTGCTTTCTCAAAATGCTTAGTGATATGCTCCAAAAACCCTCAACTACTTTCTCATATCCACATATGTCCCAAACCAAAAGTCAAACTCGGCCTCACCGAAACATTCTATCCGGCGCCACCGAGTTCATTTGACATAGCCACTGCCACAAACCCTAGTCACTTCGGTCTCACTGATAGGGATCTCGGTCTCACCGAGATGGGATTGCAAACTCTCTGTTTCCCTTCGTAACGTTTCGGTTCAACCGAGATGAGCGATCGGTCCCACCGAGTTCGCAATGCAAACTCTTTGTTTCCCCTTCGTAACGTTTCAGTCTCACCGAGATGAGCGAATCGGTCCCACCGAGTTTGCCTGACCAACTCTCTGTTAGCTTATTACCAAAATCGGTCCCACCGAGTTTGTGTAATCGGTCTCACCGAGATTACGTTATGCCCTAACCCTAATGAAATCGGTCCCACCCGAGTTGACATGTCGGTCCCACCGAAAAGCCTAACGTTCACATTTTGAACTGAATCGGTCTGACTGAGTTTTCTGATTCGGTCCCACCGAGTTTGGTGATTTGAGTGTAACGGTTAGATTTTGTGTGGAGGCTATATATACCCCTCCACCCACTCTTCATTCGTGGAGAGAGCCATCAAAACATGCCTACACTTCCAGCATACATTTTCTGAGAAAGAATTTTCAAGTCAAGGTCCTACAATGACAAAAGATCATCAAGTCGTGAACGAAATTGCTACAATTGTGGAAGACCCGGACACTACTCCAATGAGTGTACAGGTCCCTACAAAAGAAGAGAAGATTCTCCCAAAAGAAGAAGTAGAAGAGAAGAATCACCGTCAAGAGAGAGAAGGAGTAGAGATGATCGTTATGAACGAAGAACCTCACGGAGAAGCAAGGATTCGGAAAGGAAGGACAAATCATCAAAGAGCTACAAAAAACGAAGACATCAAGCTCATGTTGGTGAATGGGTATCCGGCTCTGACTCCGACCACCACTCCGAAAGAAGTTATCACTCCAACTCCGAATATACTCAAGATGAAGGTGTTGCCGGTCTAACACTTGTGTCAACCAACTCCTATGACATATTTGATTCACCAAATGAAGGAATTGGAAGATGCTTCATGGCTAAAGGCCCAAAGGTATCACACCCCGAGTATGTTGATTTCAATAGTAATGAAGATGATTTGCTAGGAGACGATGATCTACTTGTTGACAACTCTAGTTATGAAAACTATGATGAACTTGCAATTAATCATGCTAATCAAGATAAAACGAGTGACGATGATAAGAAGGAGATTGATCGTCTAACTAAAGAACTAAACACTCTTAAGTTAGCTCATGAAACTACCTTGGAAGATCATCGAGAACTTTTAAAGACTCATGAGAAGCTACGTTTTGAAAAGCTCAACCTTGAGCAAGAGCATGGGTTCTTAAAAGCAATCAATGATGATCTTTGCAAGAAAATTTCTTCTTACATTGCCAAGCGTTTACTCTTGTCTACTTACATGCCACAAGTAAACTCTAGCAACAAGAGTAAGAAAGATACTTCATCTAGTAGTAACAATAATCATGCTAAATCCAATATTGTTGTTTCTAGTAGTTCTCTTCATTCCACTAATGATTCTCTTAGCCAAGTTACACTTGAGCAAGAAAATAGCTTATTGAAGGGAATTATAGAGAAAGGTGTTTACAAGAGCCTTGCCGGAAGTAAGCAATTTGAGGAAATTGTACGCAAGCAAGGAAAGGCACCGGAAGAATCAAGGCGTTGGTTTTGAACGAAAGTTCAATGCCAATGGAATTGAGTGGGAAGAAGATCAATACCCCAAGAAGAAGTTTGTTCCTCAAAAAGAGAAGTATGATCCAACTTTTTTCCAAGGGACACAAGCTCAAGATGATTTTCCACCACAAGACCACAAGAAAAAAGGCAAGGACAACCTTCAAGAGGAGATTGATGCATTTGAAGAAGCTCCCAAACCCTTGGTCAAGTGGGTTCCCAAGACTACATCAAGTACAACTACAACTCCAAGGATTCCCATCAAGATGATGTGGATCCCAAAGAAGAAGAACTAGAGAGTTCTTGAGGGTGACTCCGCCAACATACTTCACTCATATTCTTTGGCAAGGATATGTGCAAACAACTTCCACATATTGCACTAGTTCAAGGAGTCACAAACCCTCTTGTTGGTAAGCCAAGGGACAAGGTAACCTAATGCTTCCATGGACATCATCTATGCATACATCATTCTATGTCTATGGATATCCTTGTTTGTTCCTTGTGGGACTAACCTGTATAGGTATTGAAAGTGTAACTCACTCCAATGGATTGCTCCAAATGATCTACATCAACATTGAGCATCCAAATCTTCAACACCTACATGAAGTCATCATCGACAAAACCCAAGGTTAGTTCATCCCTCTTAGGGGGGATATCACATCTAGGGGGAGCTTTACTCTAATAAATTGAGCCAAAGCAACTCTAATGGTGTGAACACAACAATGCTTTATGTAAAAGTGGTAACCCCACTTGTGCTTAAACGATGAGTATGACCTATGATCAAATGTTCTTATTTGACTCCTAAGTCAATATACTCATATATAGATCACCTAGTCATTGCCAATTGCTTGATAGATGCTAGAGTGTTTGTGCATGCTTTGTCACATATTTTATTTGTCATTTTATTGTGTGAGCATGTTGATTGCATATTTTACTCATTCAAGGACATCCATTTGTTGTTTTGATTGTTTGACTTTTTCTCTTTTGCCAAATGGATGGACAAGAATGCCTAAGAACACCCTCTAGCTATCTATGCTCTTCTCGTCTCAAACTCCATTCATGCTACATCACAAAGTTTGATCAAGTCAGACTCGAACCACTCTATGTGAGGGGCACTCGGAGTCCCTGATTCGTCATAGACTTAAACTTACAAAACCTTTTTGTGCATTTCGGTATGACCGAGTCATCCACTTCGGTCACACCGAGGTCACTACGTTGATCTAGGTTTTCCATCTCGGTGCAACCGATTAGAACTTTTCGGTCACACCGAGTTGCAGTAACTTCTTGCGATTCTGCATCTCGCTGCCACCGAGTTGTTCCACTCGGTCACACCGACAGGGTCGGGATATATAAACCCACGGGTGAGATTTTGGAAATTTATTCAAACTCCTCAGCCCGTGCGTGTCTTGCTCTGCCTCCTCGGGTCCCCGGACCGTCTCCTCGCCGCCAGCAACCTCCCGCCGCTGGTTCCCGCCGCCGTCAACGGAATTCTGCTCCGCCGTTGTCGCCGTAGCGAACTGTAACGCCCGGATAGTTATGCTACAGTAATCCCAAGCTAATGATGCCATGTCACCGCATTTACTGTTGTTAACCTTGCGTTGATTCAATCACTTTCGGTTTCAATTTTCAAAATTAAATCAAATGGCAAAAGTAAATAAAAGAAAAAGAGAAATCAAACCCAAAAAAGAGAAGGGGCCGCAAGCCCCCTGCCCACCGGGGCCTCGGCCAATCGGCCCAACCCAGCTGGCCGGTCCAGCCGCCTTCCCTTAACCCTCTCCCGATCCACACCGAACCCTAGCCCTATCCCCGCGTCACCCCACACTCCCCCGCACGATCTTCCTCACTCCCCTCGATCTCCCCCACGTCTCTCTCCCCTTCCCCCATCTGGATCGGGGAAGAGGAGCCAGATCCCGCGTTGCTCCGCGCCCCCGACGCCAGCGCCGCCTCGTTGCCGCCGTGCTCCGCCACCTTGTCAGCGCCGCTCCACCACCTCTCCCTCACCGTCTCTCTGGGCCTCGCCGCCTCGCCCACGACCACGCGCTCGCCGGACTGCCTCGTCCCCGTCGCCGTCGTCCACCTCGCCCTCTCCCTCGCCGGACCACCCCAAGCCGCATCGAGCCCGCTGCCCCTTCCTACAGCTTTGCGGTGAGCCACCTCGCCGGTTGCGCCTTCCCTCTCCTTCCCCACACCCGTGGTCGTCCCGCGCACGCTCTGCCTGCTGCCGCCTAGCGTGCTGCGGCTTGCGCGCCGCTCGCCCATGCCTCTGCGGCACTCGCCGCGCCGCCCTACTCCAGCCGGCCGCCGTGGCCAGCGCCCCCTGATGGCCTCGTACACCAAAGGGCGCCCGCAACCGCCTCCCCGCCCGCTACCCAACGCGCCCCGCCGCACCGATTTCCGTGGCCACCGGTGCGCTCCAGCGCTCACACGCCCGTGGCCATGCGAGCAGACGCCCACACCTGTTTCGCCCGTCGCCCGATTGGCCCCATTAGGCCACTGACCACTGGGCCCAGCCCCCTGTTAAAAAAAAAATAAGTAAATAATAAATATAAAAAACAATTAATTAATTAGTTAATTAAATAAACAGTTAATTAATTAACTTAAATTAACCTTGCTTAATTAACCTAACCACATAATTAGTCTTAACTAAACTGTTAGGTTAGCTGTGGTGTCAATGACAGATGGGCCCCACAGGCCTTTTTGACCAGTCAATCCAGTCAGAGTTGACTGCTGACCCTGCTGACATCAGCATGACGTCATGCTAGCACAATAAGTCCTTTTTGAATTAGAGATAATTTTAGAAATGTTTAAAAACTTTAGAAAATCATATAAATTAATCCGTAACTCGGATGAAAAAGTTTTATACATGTAAGTTGCTCAAAATGATGAGACGAATCCGAACACGCGGTCCATTTACCTGTTAGATGCCTCTAGCTATCTGAACATGAAACTTTCCCCCTTCGGTCATCTGTGTGACACAGGTCCGGAACCGGGAAAACTTTCCCGGATGTTATCCCCCTTCACCGGTATCGTGTAGCACCGCGTTAGAACACGTCTAGCTCTGCCTGTTGTCCTGTTATGCTCTTGCTTGCTATGTATTTACTGTTTCTTCCCCCTCTTCTTCTCCGGTAGACCCCGAGACCACTGCTGATGCCCCTGTGATCGACTACGTCGACGTTGAACCTTCTTCCCTTTCAGCGGAGCTTCCAGGCAAGCCCCCCCTTTGATCATCCCGATATCGCCCATTCCATTCTCTCATGCTTGCATTAGATTTTGCTATTTGTATTTGATTGCTCCTATTCTGATGCATAGCCTGCTTTTGTAACCTGCTTATTGTTACCTACCTGCTTACCCTAAATTGCTTAGTATAGGTTGGTTAGTGATCCATCAGTGACCCCCACTTGTCCTTGTTGCCCCTGCTTCATCATCGACGACTCGATCTACGTGATCGTCGACCAGAGCCCGACACCTCACAACACATCACGCCCCTTTTGTTGCTCGACTCTGCAGAGCTACTATCGAGTGCCGAGGGTGATCCCTCATAACGCACTCCTGATGATAATTGTGTAGTGTAGCTATTCGGTCATGGTCATCGAGGGTGATTTCCTCTTTCACCATTCCCGATACGGCTCTGTCGTTGAACACCTCAAGTGTGAACCTCGATGGTGGTCCCTCTTACGTTCACCTTGATGATTACATTGAGTGGAATCCCTTGAGGGTGATTCCTTGGGTTTTCCCTTTGATGTTTGGACACACGGATACCTTGACTTTACTTGAGACATTGGTGAAAGTCGGGCGTGCCCGTAGAGCACCCGCAAGATGGTTACGAGGCACGACCCACTACAAAAAAAAGACACATCCGTGACATTTTGGGCCGAACGAATTTTTATCTGTCATACATATGACACTTCTATGACGATAATTGTGACAAAACCCGGTATCATCATAGATGTGGTGGGCTCCTACTTCTATGACAAAAAATCATGATAGAAAATGGGCTTTTCGTCCTGGGCAGGCCAGAGACGCAGCTGCATGACATTCTTTGGGCCGTCCATGATGGAAAAAACCGTGGTAGAAGCGAGGGGGAGGAAAATTTCGGGGAGTTCCCGGTTACGGTGGGAGGTCGGGGGCCGAGCGATGCGCGTTTCTCTCGTACACGTACGCGCGTGTGTGCGAGGCGTTGGCTCTAACTGAACCCGAGCGATTGCACTGCAGGCTACGCGTTACTGAACCCGAGCGATCGATCATGGCTGTTAACTGAACCCGATCAAGTGATTCCTTCGCTACTGCTGCTAACTTAAGCCGATCGATGGGATGAACAGTGAGCGTTGCAGGGGGGGGGGGTTGGATGAACAATGAGCGGTGGCGTTGCCTCTGGATGAATAGGACCCCGTGGTGTGGTGGAGGGCTGGATGAACACTAGACGGTGGAGGGGTGCCCGTGGAGGGGTGGTTGAACAGGACCCCGTGGTGTGGAGGGCTGGATGAACAGTAGATGGTGGAGGGGTGCCCATGGAGGGGTGCCCATGGAGGGGTGGTTGAACAAGACCCCGTGGTGTGGAGGGCTAGATGAACAGTAGACGGTGGAGGGGTGGTTGAACAATAGCCGGTGGAGTAGCGCGCGGTGGAGGCTGGATGAACAGGAGCCCGTGGAGGCTGGAGGAGGTCAACGGTGGAGATGAACAGTATCCCGTGGAGTCCTGTTTTGCGGTACGCCACACCCCTCCCGATGAACAGGACCCCCGTTTCGACCGTAGCACTCCAACACAAGTCCGTTTCCTCCGTTTTGCGGCACGCCACACCCCTCCCGATCAACAGGACCACCGTTTCGACCGTAGGAGGTCCGTTTCCTCCGTTTTGCGGTACGTCAGACCCCTCCTGATGAATAGGATCCCGTTTCGAACGTGGCCGGTCGAACACAAGGCCGTTTCCTCCGTTCTGCGGTACGCCAGGCCTCATTTCCATCGCCTGTTCCGTCCAAGCCCTCCCAATGAACACGACCACACATTCCATTCCGACCCAGCCGGTTGGTTCCCACCCATTCCGTTGCCTCCCGATGAACACGACGCATTCCGTTGCCTCCCCATGAACACGACGCATTCTGTTGCCTCCCCATGAACACCACGACGACGCTGTTTCTCTGTTCCGACCCAGCCATGTACACGAGCCCTCGCCGTACGTATGCGCGAGTAGGCGTTCGAGACCCCGCCCGTATGTACACATACGTGGCTGTATTTTCTTTCTTGCACCCTGGCCGCTGTACGTACGTGTACATGCTACGTGCGCGCCTCTACTACGACACGTGCGCGCCTCTACATCGACCAGTATGTACGTACACGTTCGCGACTAGAATGACAACGCTACGTACGCTTCGACCAGGTGGGTCCCGACTGTCAGGCACTTCCTTGCCTGCGAAGATGTAGCTGGTGGGTCCCAACAGTCAGGGCGCGAATCGTTTTTTTTGCCTGGACGCACTTCCTTGCGTGCGAAGATGTAGCCGGTGGGTCCCAACAGTCAGGGGGGCGAATCGTTTTTTTGCCCGGACGCACTTCCTTTCGTGCGAAGGTGTAGCTGGTGGGTCCCAGCAGTCAGGGGGGTGAATCATTTTTTTTGTCCGAACGCACTTCCTTGCGTGCGAAGATGAAGCAGGTGGGTCCCAGCAGTCAGGGGAAAACATTTTTTTTGCGAAATACAGTGGCCCGTCCGGTGGGTCCCAGCTGTCAGGTGGAGGAATCATTATTTTCCGCTTAATAAGGAGGCACTTCCTTGCTGCGGCCGTGGACCCTGCTGCCAGCCTCTCCACGTATAGTCCACGTCCGATGGAAGTCATTCCTTGACCACGTTGACCAGGCCGCGCCGAGAGCACCAGGGCGGTGGACGACGGCGAGGCCTAGGAAGGGGACGACGCAAAGCCGGGGAAGACGCAGCAATGGAAGCCCGCGCGGAGAGGAGTACGAGGGTTCACTGGTTCGGCTGCGGTGTGAGGCTTTCGTCGCCGCAGGGTCTGGCCAGCGGTGGGAATAGTAGGGGCGGTGAGGCCTCCGCGGCAGCACAGCCGGCCACGGGAGGCAGGAGCATGCGGCACGACCGGCGCTGCTTTGGGCGGCTGGAGCAAGAAGACCAGAGGTTGAAGAAGCACTACGGCCGTTGGATGGACATCATACGGTCACTGGAGCTAGAATCGTTCATATTGACTAAGTCGACAAAGCCCTCCGTCCCCGTCAACTTAGTTGGCCCACAAGTCATCCTCCCACTATGGTGGGTCCCAGCTAGCAGGGGGTATTCATTTTTTTGTGCGTAATAAGAAGGCACTTCCTTGCGTGCGAAGATATAGCTAGTGGGTCCGACATGTCAGCGGTGGGAACGTTTTTTTTTGTGAAATACAAAGGCCCTTCCGTTGGGTCCTAGCTGTCAGGTGGAGGAATCATTATTTTGCGCATACAGTCCACGACCGATGGATGTCGTTCGTTGACCACGTTGACCAGGCCGCGCTGAGAGCACCATGGCGGTGGACGACGGCGAGGCCTAGGAAGGGAACGACACGGAGCCGGGGAAGACTCGGCAATGGTTGCCGACGCGGTGGGGAGTACGAGGGTTTACTGGTCCGGCTGCCGTCGCCGGAAAATAACATGAGGTGTGGGTGAGTAGAGGAATGGCCTGGCCAGCAATGAAGTAGGGTGGGGCGGTGCGGCCTGTGCGGCAGCACAGCCGGCCACGGGAGGCGGGAGCAGGCAGTCCCACCGGAGCTGGTTTGGGCGGCTGGAGCAAGAAAATCAGATATTGAAGAAGCAGCACGGCCGTTGGATTAACATCCAACGGTCACTGCTGCTAGAATCATTTGTGGACTAAGTTGACAAAGCCAAAGTAGACGTCAACCTAGTAGACCCACAAGTCAGCCTCCAAATCTGTCCCAAACGGCATACAGCCCGAAATTTCTAGCCAGATTCAAATTAATTTTAAATCTAAATATACCTTAATTTAAATTCAATGAAATTTTACCCGCACAAAAACAATGAAATTTAAAATATCAAAATCCGAAAGAAAACAGTATTTTGGAACTAATTGCCTGTTTGCTGTATTTTTTCCTTTTACAGCCCATTTCTTATTACTTATAGCCCATTTTCTGGGAAAAATGCATCCCTCCTCGTCTTGAAAGATTTCCGGCCTAGCAGGGCGTAGAAAAGCAAGTAGGCCTACGTTGGTTATTCTGCAAAAAACAAAATAGCTGGCTAGTCATTTTCAGAAAGGAAAAAAACAAACTGGGCTGGTCATGTGCTAAACATATGAAATAAAAGCCTGGGCTAGACGGGCCACGGGTCCCGCACAACCCAGTTGATACCCTTCTCCGTCCCGAAAAACAAAATTACTGCGCGCGCTGCTGGGTCCCTACTGTCATCCTCACCATGTACAGTCATCTCCTTATTCCTCTCGGTTGTTGACCATGTTGACAACACCGGAGGGCGGCGCCGCGGCGAGCGATCCAAGGCGGAGGACGATGGTGAGGCCTCGGACGAGAACGAACAGGAGCCGGGGAAGATCACAGCCAGCTGTGGGAGGCGGGAGCAGGCGGTCCCGCCGGCGCTGGTTTGGCTTTGGCGGCTCGAGGAAGAAGAGACTGAAGAAACGCGACAGACGTTGAATGTCAATCCAACGGTCAAGGTTGGCACAATCATTTGTTGACTAAGCGGACACCAAGTAGCATACTTTTTTATATATAGGAAGAAAACTGCGAGGAAAATGCGTTCGTCTGCCGTCCTCCTCACAGGGAACGTTCACCACATAAGTGACTAGCACCCTTGGTTTTCAACCGAGAGGTCTTGGGTTCGAGTCTCAGGAACTCTCAATTTTGTCCTCCTTCCTTCCTCGCAAAAAAACGGAAAGAAAATCGAAGACTTGGGAAGGCGTACAAAACAAGCTAGTGTACCAGTAAAGAGACATTCCCGAGTTTTAGAAAAAAGAAAGACGTGCTCCTGTAGCTGGTTCGAATCCAAACCTAGACTATGACTATATATGGTGCTATGCTACTCTACAAGTAATGAAACTGACATATCCAACATTCGCTTCTCCTCTTCTCTACTTACTGTCTTACTCTGCCTAGCATCAGAAGCTCTGGCCACAGCAACCATGTCCGCTGGCTGCTCGTCCACCTGCTCTTCAGCAGGCAACAACCAGATATGCGCCAAGTCGCCACCTGTACCATCGCCTGTGGGTCTCATCACACCCCCGCCGGCACGCACACCGCAGCCGATTGCTCATCGCAACCCGCTGCCGTTGGTATGGTGCCACTGCTGCAAATCACGCAGAGTCATCCGTCGTGTCTCAACCACAATCCGCAACCCTGGCCGAGTCTTCTACAAATTCCCGAATCATGGGGTAATAATATGTTTAAGTGTTGTTCTGCTGCTTTTAGTTGATGATTTTTTAATAGTTTGGTTGATGATCTTCCAATTTGATTCGTGCAGAAAAGGGAAGATTCGTGTGATTGTATTTTTGGGAAGTTGCTGATATGGGGGAATGCAACTACGCTGATTATTTGGTTAGCCGAGGAATCCCAATACCAGCAGGTTGGGGTGTTGGACAAGTAACTGAAGGAACGACAGAAGAGGAAGATGCAGAGCAGAAGGTTAAAGATGCAGTTCCTCTGATCATGGCCAAGCAACAGCTGCTGAACGGCCTTGACAACAATGAGGAGATGAAAGAGCTTGTGAAGATAGTGGGCAAAATCAATGTGCTCTGTAGGATGATTGTCTCTTTATTTGCAGTGTATGTAGCACTCATGATGTATTCAGTGGCTACGACATGAGCACTTTGCTGAAACTAGTAATGAATGAAACCTGTGTAGCAGGCTGGGCGTAGTGTTGTGAACATCTAATGATTTCTGTTAACGGAAATCAGGGGGTATCCCCTTTTTCTCATATAAATAAATAAATAGCAGAGGCCCTGTCGAGTCAGATTTGTTCTCATTCGAAGACGTCGAGCAAATTGCAGTCCAACAGCAAACTATGTCATCAAATTCAAGTTTCACAGCCAAATATGAGTACAACTAAACAACAATGTTATCATGCTTTAGTTGTCATACAATCACCAAACACAAATCAGCATACATAACAAGTGATGTTCTCACAGCAAAATACTAAACAACATGTTCATCAGGTTTCAGTTGCCATAGCAAACACAATTTCACATAGTAGATAAAGAAACATCTTCTGACAGGCAAATACGACAAAAGCAATGTAATCATCATCCGCAGCAGCAGCGTCAACATCTTCGCCATGTGTATCAGTCTGAATCGTAATTCCCCACGGTGTCATCTTCTTCTTCGTCCTCAACGTCCTCGAACGTTGGCTTCTTCTTGATCAACTCTTGTATGTCCACATCACGACAGGCAATCTTTTCGCCAGCGTCATTGGCGTGATGGTTCTCAAAGATATTAGGAACATCTGTGTTATCTTGTACATCAGGAGCAGTGTAAGCATCGTCTTGTTGTGCAACTTCATTAAACGAATTCCTCTGCTCAAACCTTTGCAATACTCTCTAGTCATCGCTACGTGCAAATGTGTCTTCCAAGAAAAATATTTGTGTTGCTTGATTTGCCAAAATAAAAGGCTCGTTGGTCTGGTACGCCGCCTTGACATTGATGGATTTGAAATAATCATCAGGTCTGGGTTTTGTGATCCTGGAAAACAGGTTATACCAACGACAGCACAACAGAACCACACACCGATGATCCTCGAAACTGGAGATATACTGCAACTGAACAATGTCTGTTATGTTAGCATACATTTCAGTTATCTCTTTGTCATACGTATCCGTGCTCATGATGGCACTGTTTTGTGTCTTCCTGCCTTCGTCTCGTGCAAGGGTGTTGTAGCGCACATCTCCAACAACGCAAGATTCATAATGTCTTACCCGAGTATCAGGACCCATTGCTAGTGAGTAAAGGGCATCATCAACTGCCTGCACATCCTCCCGCATCTTCTTAACCTATGGCTAGAAAATATACAAGCTGATCATCTTATGTACTCAATATATTAAGAAAACTGACAATACACTTCAAAAGCTTACATGGTTCTTGAACCATTTCACAAACCCTGCCATCACCAGTTTTTCAATGTTTCTTGGATTTTGCGGCAGTAACTCCTCTTTGTAGATGCTGCACAACATAGTGATCGCGTCAAACATCTAAATATATAAGAATGTGCTGCAAGCTTAGTAGATTATGATGTATAAGCTGCAGTACTGCACTTACTTGATATAAGGTAGCATCTCAGGACAGTTATTCAACACATACCAAACCATTTTGTCCAAATCTTTAGGTTTTCCTCTTATCGACTCTTCCCTGTAACTCGAACAGAATAATCGAAAACATTGAGCCCGAGATTGTCTTCACCCACCTCTTTGCTAAGCTGATCAGCTGTTTCAATGTATTTTGAGCAGAATGTCAACGCTTCTGTAGCAATGTAGGCCTTTGCAATGGAACCCTCGGGTCTAGCTTTGTTCCTAACATAGCCCTTGAAAGTGCCTAGCCGCCTTTCAATAGGGTACATCCAGCCATACTGTACTGGACCTCTAAGTAGTGCCTCATCAGGTAGATGAACAGCCAAATACACCATCACATCAAAGAAGGTTGGAGGATATATCTTATCAAGGTCGCATAGGATAGTTGGTATCTTGTCTCTAAGACGCTCCAAAGCATCTATCCTGATATTCCTACTGCAGAGTTCCCTGAAGAATTGTCCCAACTCTGCAACTGCTCTGTATAAGTCAGGGCGGCCCAATCCTCTAAGGATAACAGGTAAAACCCTTTGAAGTAGGACGTGGCAGTCATGAGTTTTCAACCCTTGTACCTTGTTTCCATCTGCACTGACTCTCCTTTCAGGGTTGGAAGCAAATCCATGTGGGAATCTCACACGTGACAGGACCTCGCAGAATTCTTTTCTTTTTACCTTGTCCAAGACGTACACAGCTGGTGCCATATCCCGTGGTTTACCTTCATCTTGCACCTGCAAATCCTTTCTGATACCCAGGTGTGTCAAATCAATACTAGATTTTAAGGTATCTTTCGTCTTGCCTCCAATATTAAGAAGTGTGCCGATAATGCTGTCACATATATTTTTCTCGATGCGCATCACATCAAGATTATGCCGCAGATCCAAATCTTTCCAATACTCCAAGTCCCACAAAGTGGACCTGTGGGTAAACAATAATCTCTCTTCTACCCTGCCACGCTTCCTTTCCCCGCTACCATTACCAGGATGGTTTCCTGGTGTAATATGCCTGACCTTCTCTAATTCCACTTGCAACTCATCGGCGGTCAGCCTCTTTGGCGCATCACGGTTTTCATGCTTTGCATTGAACACATGTCTTCGGTATTTTCTAGGATGCGGCTTGTCCTTGGCAAGGAAACGACGGTGTCCAATGTAACAGATCTTGCGAAGTATTGCGTATGACAGCGGATTCCTGTCACAGCGAACACATGCATTGTAACCATGTGTCGTTCGCCCTGACATAGTGCCCAAAGCCGGATAATCATGGATGCACCAAAATATAACAACACGCAGAAAGAAATCAGCTGGTGGGCTGCTATATAGGTCTCGAGTGAGAACACCCTTCCATAGCTGTTGAAGTTCCTCCACAAGAGGCTCCATGAACAAATCAAAATCCTTTCCAGGACTTTTTGGACCTGGGATGAGCAAGGCCATCATGTTGTCTGATTCTTTGGTGCAGACATTTGGAGGCATGTTGTAAGGGATAACAAGCACTGGCCACATGCTATATGTGGCGCTCTGGTGGCCAAATGGGTTAAATCCATCTGAAGCTAAGCCAAGTCTAATGTTTCTCGGGTCAGCAGCAAACTCTTTGTGTTTATCATTGAAGCTTTTCCATTCACTGCCATGAGATGGATGGCTCATTACATACTGATCTCTGTACTCCTGGTTCCTAGAATGCTATCACAGCCCTAGATTACTGCCTGCAACTAGTTGCATCAGAGTGCATCATGCATCATGTCTAAATTCTAGTGAAATTTGAATTGAGGAAATTCTCAAGCCTCTGAAAAATCCTTTTAAAAAAAGGGGCAAGAACCCTTAAACTTGCATTCAGTGAAACCAAAATGGCCTTCATTAATGTTTGATAATTTTGGCAGGGGTTTGGATCCAAACCAAAAATATTGAACATTTTTAAGGAATTATTTTGGCACTGAATTTAAATCATTATTGTATTTGAATTTGGAATTATATTCATAATATATGTGATATATTTTCAAATAACTTTGAAATGTTTTATGTGCTGTTGGAAAAGTCCATCTAGCAACATAAATTATTCAGAGGATATTTGGCACTGTTTTGAATTCGTTTAAATTTGAAAATAGTGGCAAAGTAAAAAAAACAACAGAAGAATAATAAAAGGCAGAAGCTTACCTGGGCCACTGCTGGCCTGGCACTGTGCCGGCCCAGCCGGTCACCCCCTACCTCGCGCAAGAAGGCAGGGGCGCGTGCTCGTCACGCGCTGGCCATGCGCCGAGCCACCTCCTGCTTCCCACCGCTGCCCCGACGCGCCTGTGAGTGCCACGCACCCCCCACGGACCTCTCCCACTCCTCCCCGCATTTCCCCTCCTCTCCGTCGCTCTCTCCCACGATGGCCGACGCGGCCATGGACGCGCCTCCTTGAACCACCACGGCCACAGCCTCCCCCTCGTCCCTTCGACATGGCCAAGAGCTTCGTCTCGACGCCCTCGTCGTCTACACCAAGTCACGTGGCGCGGGACGCACTGCATCACCACCTTCTTCATCGTCTTCAACCTCCGGCCCCCGAGATCGCCGGCGACCCCGCGCTCGCCTCGCAGCCTCCCCGAGCCCACTGACCACCCCTGCAGACTCGCCGTGAGCTCCTCTTCATTTCCCCTCCGTCCTTTCGCTCGATTTCATACCGTAGCCATCGTCCCCGCCACACCGAGCGCCTCCGCCCGCCATGGACGTCGGGTATGGCCTTGCCATGTCCTTGCGCTCGAACCCATGCACCTCGAGTCCTCTTGGAGCGCCCGAGATCCCACCGCGCTCCTCAACTCACTTGCTAACGCGCAGTAGCCCTCGCGCCGAGCAGCCGTAGCTCCGGCCGCCGCACTTGCCATTGCCGCCGTCGCTGTACTGCACCCCAGTTGCTGCCGCTGGCCGCAATGGATGCGCGCGAGCCTGGGCGTCTCGTAGAGCCCCTCCGCCGCTCCTTTGGTCATCGGGAGAGCGAACCCGACGCCCTCCGATGTCTCTGGCTCCGCCGGCGACGAGCCGCGGGTCAACTCGGCGAGTTGACCCGGATTTGACCCCTGTTTGACCCCCCAGGGTCACTGACGCGTGGGCCCGCCCTGTTAATTTTTAGTTAGGTTTAGTTTAGTGCTAATTAACCTAGATTAGTGCTTAATCTAACACTAACTAACTCTGTTAGTTAGTTGTGTCACTGACCAGTGGGCTCCACCCATCAGGTCTGACCTGGCCGGCCCCGTTGACCAGTGACGTCACCCTGACGCATACTGACGCAATAAAGCATTTACTGGATTTATTCTTATATAGGAAATTCCAGAAAATGTTGCAAACTTCAAAAATTCATAGAAATTAATCTGTAACTTAGAATGAAATAAGTTATATATGAAAAATGATCAGAAAAATCCAACCTATCCATCTGTACTAGTTTCATGCATGTTAGAGCAACTTAACCTTGCTGTTTAGGTCAAACATGTTAATGCACTTATATGAACCCATAATCTTTGGTTCAAATAAGCTCAAAACCTTCTGGTTGTAGTTGCATTAGCCCAACACACTCATATTTCCATGTCATGATCATGCATCATATTGTGCATTGCATTGATTGTGTTTCCTCTCTGTTGCCGGTGGTTGTTCCCTCTCGATAGACGTATTCCGACAATGAGTTCGATGAAACCGATGAAGAGCTATACTATCTTCGGAAGTGTTAGGCAAGCAAAAAACCCTTGTTCATTCCGATACAATCCAACTCTCTCGCTCTTGCTCTCTTTTACATGCATTAGGACAACAATGATTCAACTGTTACATGTTGCAGTAGTTGAACCCCTTTTCCTCTGCATGACCTGTCATTGCCACAGTAAATAGCTGAAACCCACTAGCATGAGTAGGAGTTGTTTGAGCCCTGATGTGCCTACTCATTCATGCTTGTTTGTCATGCCTGCTACTGCTTAGAGTTGAGTCAGGTCTGGTTCATCGGAGATGAATCGGAGGTGTGTGAACATGTCCTACTGTTGAGAGCTAAGTGTGTGAACATGATTTGGTAAAGGTAGCGATGAGAGGCCATGTAGGAGTACATGGTGGGTTGTCTCATTGCAGCCGTCCTCAAGAACCGAGTTCTGTGTTTGTGATCCATGAACAGTTACTACCACACATTGGGTTCTGGTAACTCGGCCCCTCTCGGCTTATTAACCAACTCGATCTCTGTCCAGGAGTTGCAACTAGTTTCTGGTGTTTGTAGGTAGTGTTAGTAGTCTACCAAGTGGCACCCGGTACAGGTGGGCTTGGGACAGACTAGGCACAGTGGCACAATGTACCAAGTGGCACCCGGTTGGTGAGCTTAGGAACCCTGCACACATCGTTTGGGGCCGTGAGCGACACCCGGACGGATCTCCTTGCGGATGGAACCCGAATAGGCGATAAACCTGGACGAGAGACTTGTCTGGTTAGTCAGGTCGTGGCCGACTCCATCGCCAGGCTTCCGCTTGAAGGTTGCCGAGGTACATGACGTGTACATGGTGGTAAGTGGCGAGAGCGTGTGTGAAGAAGTACACCCCTGCAGGGTTATCATTATCTATTCGAATAGCCGGATTCCTCGGATATGGAAACTTGGACCGCTTGCATAGTTCATAGACAAGTGAAAGTGGATACTCTAAAATGCGCAAGATAAGCGTGAGTGCTATGGATGGCGTTCTCGTAGGGAGACGGGAGCGGATCCATAGTGGTGTGTTGATATGGTGAATATGTGGACTCGTGTGCGCCACCTCAAAAGAGTTACTTGCAGTCGTAGTTCAGGATAGCCACCGAGTCAAAGCTGGCTTGCTGCAGTCAAACTCCACCACCCCCTTATTGATTCCGATGCATATGTAGTTAGTTCTGATGTAAGTCTTGTTGTGTACATTTGTACTCACGTTTGCGTATTTTATGTTGTGCAGAGAGATGTCAGTCTCACTAGTAGTTCCGCGTGGACTTTGACGTTTAGCTTGTTACCTCAGCTACGATCTTGTGCCCTCCGCAGGATCTAGTAGAGAGTCAGGCTTCTCAGCCTTTTTCATTTGTAGATGCCTGTACTCAGACATGTCAAGCTTCCGCATGTGCTTTGACTTGTATGCTCTGAATGTTGGGTCATGAGACCCATGTTTGTAATATCTCTCTCCTCGGAGCCTAATGAATAAATACTTGAGTCGTAGAGTCTTGTTGTGATGCCATGTTGTATTTACACATGTCGAGCATATTGTGTGTATGATTGAAATGCTTGGTATGTGTGGGATCCGACAATCTAGTTGTTTATCCTTGGCAGCCTCTCTTATGGGGAAATGTAGTCTAATGCTTCCTTGAGCCATGGTGGTCCGCTATAGCCCGGTTCATCGGAGTCCTGCTAGCCCAGCACTACTGCTCAGGACACTTGACTGGCCGGCATGTGTTTCGCTTCGTTCCTGTGTCTGTCCCTTCGGGGAAATGTCACGCGATGACATCCGGAGTCCTGCCTAGCCTGCTACAGCCCGGGTTACCGGAGTCCTGTTAGCCCAGTGCTACAACTCGGATTCACACGCTGTTGACCGACATGCTCGAAGTTGATTCATGTATGCCTGTCCCCATGGGTTAGTGCCGCTTTGGGTTCATGACTAGCCATGTCGGCCCGGGTTCTTTGTCATATGGACGCTAGCGACACTATCATATACGTGAGCCAAAAGGCGCAAACGGTTCCGGGCCAGGTAAGGTGGCACCCATGGGAATACCGTGCGTGAGGCCGCAAAGTGATATGATGTGTTACATGCTAGATTAGTGTGACTTAGGATCGGGGTCCTGACAGCTTTGGTATCAGAGCCTCACTGCCTGTAGGATTACCAAGCCAAACTGGTCGAAGTCCACGCGAAACTATTAGCGAGACTGACGTCTCTCTGCAAAACATAAAATAGGCAAAGGTGAGTACAAATGTACCCAGCAAGACTTACATCAGAACTAACTACATATGCATTGGAATCAATAAGGGGGTGGTGGAGTTTGACTGCAGCAAGCCAGCTTTGACTCGGTGGCTATCCTGAACTACGACTGCAAGTAACTCTTTTGAGGTGGCGCACACGAGTCCACATATTCACCATATCAATACACCACTATGGATCCGCTCCCGTCTCCCTACGAGAACGCCATCCATAGCACTCACGCTTATCTTGCGCATTTTAGAGTATCCACTTTCACTTGTCTATGAACTATGCAAGCGGTCCAAGTTTCCATATCCGAGGAATCCGGCTATTCGAATAGATAATGATAACCCTGCAGGGGTGTACTTCTTCACACACGCTCTCGCCACTTACCACCATGTACACATCATGTACCTCGGCAACCTTCAAGCGGAAGCCTGGCGATGGAGTCGGCCACGACCTGACTAACCAGACAAGTCTCTCGTCCAGGTTTATCGCCTATTCGGGTTCCATCCGCAAGGAGATCCGGCCGGGTGTCGCTCACGGCCCCAAACGATGTGTGCAGGGTTCCCAAGCCCATCAACCGGGTGCCACTTGGTACATCGTGCCACTGTGCCTAGTCTGTCCCAAGCCCACCTGTATCGGGGGCCACTTGGTAGACTACTAACACTACCTACAAACACCAGAAACTAGTTGCAACTCCTGGACAGAGATCGAGTTGGTTAATAAGCCGAGAGGGGCCGAGTTACCGGAACCCAATGTGTGGTAGTAATTGTTCATGGATCACAAACATAGAACTCGGTTCCTGAGGACGGCTGCAATGAGACAACCCACCATGTACTCCTACATGGCCTCTCTCCGCTACCTTTACCAAATCGTGTTCACACACTTAGCTCTCAACAGTAGGACATGTTCACACACCTCCGATTCATCTCCGATGAACCAGACCTGACTCAACTCTAAGCAGTAGCAGGCATGACAAACAAGCATGAATGAGTAGGCACATCAGGGCTCAAACAACTCCTACTCATGCTAGTGGGTTTCAGCTATTTACTGTGGCAATGACAGGTCATGCAGAGGAAAAGGGGTTCAACTACCGCAACATGTAACAGTTGAATCGTTGTTGTCCTAATGCATGTAAAAGAGAGCAGGAGCGAGAGAGTGGGATTGTATCGGAATGAACAAGGGGGTTTTGCTTACCTGACACTTCCGAAGATAGTATAGCTCTTCATGGGTGTCATCGAACTCATCGTCGGAATACGTCTATCGAGAGGGAACAACCACCGGCAACAGAGAGGAAACACAATCAATGCAATGCACAATATGATGCATGATCATGACATGGAAATATGAGTGTGTTGGGCTAATGCAACTACAACCAGAAGGTTTTGAGCTTATTTGAACCAAAGATTCAAACACAAACCCAAGTTATGGGTTCATATAAGTGCATTAAAATGTTTGACCTAAACAGCAAGGTTAAGTTGCTCTAACATGCATGATACTAGTACATATGGATAGATTGGATTTTTCTGATCATTTTTCATATATAACTTATTTCATTCTGAGTTACAGATTAATTTCTATGAATTTTTGAAGTTTGCAACATTTTCTGGAATTTCCTATATAAGAATAAATCCAGTAAATGCTTTATTGCGTCAGTATGCGTCAGGGTGACGTCACTGGTCAACGGGGCCGGCCAGGTCAGACCTGACGGGAGGAGCCCACTGGTCAGTGACACAACTAACTAACAGAGTTAGTTAGTGTTAGATTAAGCACTAATCTAGGTTAATTAGCACTAAACTAAACCTAACTAAAAATTAACAGAGCGGGCCCACGCGTGAGTGACCCTGGGGGGGGGGGGTCAAACAGGGGTCAAACCCGGGTCAACTCGCCGGAGTTGACCCGCGGCTCGTCACCGGCGGAGCCAGAGACGGCGGAGGGCATCTGGTTCGCTCTCCCGGTGACCAAAGGAGCGGCGGAGGGGCTCTACGAGACGCCCAGGCTCGCGCGCATCCATTGTGGCCAGCGGCAGCAACTGGGGTGCAGTACAGCGACGGTGGCCATGGCAAGTGCGGCGGCCGGAGCTACGGCTGCTCGGCGGGAGGGCTGCTGCGCGTTAGCAAGTGAGTTGAGGAGCGCGGCGGGATCTCAGGCGCCCCAGGAGGACTCGAGGTGCATGGGTTCGAGCGCAAGGACATGGCAAGGCCATTCCCGACGTTCATGGCGGGCGGCGGCGCTCGGTTTGGCGGGGACGATGGCTACGGTATGAAATCGAGCGAAAGGACGGAGGGGAAACGAAGAGGAGCTCACGGCGAGTCTGCAGGGGTGGTCAGTGGGCTCGGGGAGGCTTTGAGGCGAGCGCGGGGTCGCCGGCGATCTCGGGGGCCGGAGGTTGAAGACGATGAAGAAGGCGGTGATGCAGTGCGTCCCGCGTCACGTGACTTGGTGTAGACGACGAGGGCGTCGAGACGAAGCTCTTGGCCATGTCAAAGGGACGAGGGGGAGGCTGTGACCGTGGTGGTTCAGGGAGGCGCGTCCATGGCCGCGTCGGCCATCGCGGGAGAGAGCGAGGGGAGGAGGGGAAACGCGGGGAGGAGTGGGAGAGGTCCGTGGGGAGGTGCGTGGCACTCACATGCGCGTCGGGGCAGCGGTGGGAAGCAGGAGGTGGCCCGGCGCGTGGCCAGCGCGCGACGAGCACGCGCCCCTGCCTTCTGGTGCGAGGTAGGGGGTGACTGGCGCTGGCCAGTCGGCTTGGCCGACACAGTGCCAGGCCAGCAGTGGCCAAGGTAAGCTTCTGCCTTTTATTATTCTTCTGTTGTTTTTTTTACTTTGCCACTGTTTTCAAATTTAAACTAATTCAAAACAGTGCCAAATATCCTCTGAATAATTTATGTTGCTAGATGGACTTTTCCAACAACACATAAAACATTTCAAAGTTATTTGAAAATATATCCCATATATTATGAATATAATTCCAAATTCAAATACAATAATGATTTAAATTCAGCGCCAAAATAATTCCTTAAAAATGTTCAATATTTTTGGTTTGGATCCAAACCCTTGCCAAAATTATCAAACATTAATGAAGGCCATTTTGGTTTCACTAAATGCAAGTTTAAGGGTTCTTGCCCCCTTTTTTAAAAGGATTTTTCTGAGGCTTGAGAATTTCCTCAATTCAAATTTCACTGGAATTTAGACATGATGCATGATGCACTCTAATGCAACTAGTTGCAGGCAGTAATCTAGGGCTGTGACATGGGATATCTTTTTGTGTGTGTGTGTGTGTGTGTGTGTGTGTGTGTGTTGAAGAAAGATTATATCTCCATCGATTGGTCCTCGTGATCAGTTATTGGGTCTATTGCCTTGTCAAAACTTTGACGTGAGTACGGGCTATCGTCAAGTCAAATCAGAAGCAATGATGTTCGTAATGTTGTCTTACTCGTGGTTGATCCCTCGAGCATACACCATTACATCTTTTGGTCTGACCAATGCTATCACCATGTTCACATGATGGTGGAAGTCCAGTGATATGGAAATTCCGATGAGTTGCTGTTGAGCCCATCAGCAACATTTTGTCTCCCCCATGATTCATGTTGAATAGTACACTAGTATTGGAAAGTTTGTAAGCATTGCCTTCATGTTCCGCTTGAGGTATATGTTTGGATGAAAGGAGTGACTTCCTCTAATTCACAAGCATTTGATGAAAGTTGCCGCCATGAATTTTTTTTGACTGGGAACTGTAGGGGAAAAACCCCACAGCATATCAAAACTTTATTAATAGAGGGAACAAGAACAAGTACAAGGGGGATTACAAGGGGTAATCAAGCTATTCTAGGTAAATGAGAAGAAGAAAGAAGAAAAAGAAAACCAGCCTCAAGGTGGCAGAAATGAGATCCATCTAAGAAGATCATCCTTATAAGCAGGCTTAATCCTATATTGCATTAAAGCAATATCATGTAGGAAAGCTGTTCTCCATTTATTAAATCCAGCTCTCTCATGCCTGAAGACCTTAGCATTTCTGACAATCCATATATTCCAGCAAGCTACAAAGACCACTTCAGAGAAGAAAGGCTTCCTGAAGCTCCTGTTAGCATTGATAACCAGCTCAGACATAGAGTCACCTGATGACCAATCAATTTGCAAATAGTCCCAAACTCTGACACTAAAATTGCAATTGAAGAACAGATGATCTCTTGTTTCCCTAGTCTGCAAAGGGCAGAGAACACAATTTACTCCATCCTCCAAATGCCAATGCCTCCTTTCCACCATATCCTTGGTATTCAGCCTATCCATAATAAGCATCCAAGCAAATACCTTTATTTTCATTGTGCATGAGGACTTCCAGATCCAAGCTGTCATGGGGTTGAAGGATTGCGACACAAAAGTATGGGAATAAAATAGCTTTGGAGAGTATCCCTTGGCAGTGCCACTCCAAAACCAAATATCCTTGGATCCAGTGACTCTATAATGGCTTTCCAACAATGACTAAAGAGTAATCAATTCATCAAAGGCCTGACTGGACAAAGGGAGATGGAAGTGTTGATACATGTCCTGAGAGTCCAAGAACTCCTTAACAGTAATCCAGGGATCCTTGACATAAGAAAAAAGCCTGGGAAATCTGAGTTGAAGACTAGAGACCTGATCATCCAGCTTCCAAGTGTCTGACCACATGAGGGCAGTGTCTCCTTCATTGATCTGAACCCAAGCACATTCCCTAAAGTTTTGCATGACCTTGCATATATCTTTCCACCAGAAGGAGCCACAATCAGAAGTTCCTTGGGGTACTCTGCCATGATAGTAGGAGTCCCAAATTAGGGACACCCATGGGAGATCCTTTTTATTGAGGAAGTTATTTGCATGTTTGAGTAGTAGAGCCACATTCTGAACACCCAGGTTAAGAATACCAAGGCCTCCCTTGTTTTTTGGCCTGCAAATAAGGTCCCAAGCAGCCAGAGAAGGGGCAGGTTCACCCCTATTCTTCCTCCAGAGGCATTGTCTCTGAATTCTCTCCAATTGTTTTAGAATGCCAGCAGGGACAGCCAAGCTGCAAAGAAAGAAGATAGGCATAGAAGACAAAGCAGAGTTCAGGAACTGTAATCTCTCCCCCTGGTTTAAAAAAGAGGAGCTAGCTGTCATTCTTCTCTCCATGCAGTCCACCAAAGGCATAAAGTCCACCATTTTGGGCCTAGTAGTACCTACTGGCAACCCTAGGCATGTGAAAGGCATTTTCCCAATCTGACATTCAAAAGCAGCAGCTAATTTTGTCATGACAGCAGTGTCCACATTGATGGGAATAATAAAGGATTTATGATAATTCACATCAAGGCCAGTAGACACAGAGAAGACCTTGAGCATGTCCTTAAGAGCAATTAGCTGGTCCTTGTCAGCAGGCAAGACAATCAAGGTATCATCAGCATACTGAATCACAGGATAGTCCTGATCATGACAAGGTATTGGGAGATGAAGTATGCCCCTTCTAAACATGTCATTAATTACAGTCTGCAAGAGGTCAGCAGCTAGAACAAAGAGCAGGGGAGAGACTGGGTCATCCTGCCTAACACCCTTTTTACATATGAATTTCCTACTAGGAACTCCATTAAGCAGAACAGATGATGTACCTGTAGACAAAAGCTGCTTCATCCAAAGAATCCACTTTTCATTGAAACCCTTATATCTCAAGATTTGGACAATTGCCTCATGCTCAAGAGAATCAAAAGCCTTCTCAAAATCCAATTTAAGTATGACAATTGGCCTCTTGGGTTGATGACACTAATGTAAATCCTCAAAAGTCCACCCAATACAGTCCTGAATAGTTCTGCTTTTTATAAACCCATACTGGTTCTTGTGAACACACTGCATTATCACCTCTTGGAACCTATTGGCTGCCATCTTGGAGAGGAACTTAAGACCCATTCCTGTTAAAGAAATAGGTCTGAAGTCCCCCACCCCTTCAGGTGAATGTTTCTTAGGCACCAAAGTGATATATGACTCATTGATATTCTCCAGATGAGCAGTGCCATCATAAAAAGCCTGTGCCAGTTCATAAAAATCTTAAGAGATAATGTGCCAGCATCTTTTGAAGAAAAGACCATTAAAACCATCTGGGCCTGGAGCTTTGTCAACTGGCATATGCTTGACAATCTTGTCCATTTCCTCTTTCTCAAAGGGCTTAGTAAGAGCATCTAAACCCTCCACTGGAACAATTAGGGAGGAGAGATCAAATCCCATGTGGATACCCCTTGAAGAGACCATTCTATTTTTAAAACAATTCCATATAATTCTCTCCATTTGAGAGTGGTCAGTTACCACAGTGCCATCAGGTAGTTTTAAGCTGGCAATAGAATTCCTTCGATGCCTCTCAGTAGCCATAGCATGGAAGAACTTAGTGTTTTCACCACCCACTTTTATATATCTGACAGTACATCTCTTTTTCCAATAGAGCCATTGAATGTGGAGTAACTTTTCCACATGATTCTTGACCACTCTTCTAAAATTAGATTCATGCCTGTACAGTGGCCTGAACTCCTCAAGTTCATCCAGTAACAGAATAACCTTATTACATTTACAGACAAGAGCTTTCAGTTTGGAGATGTTCTTCTGCCATCTCTTGAGAGACATTCTCAGGGATTTGAACTTGTCAGCGATTCTAGCAGTGATATGCCCCTTTCTAGAATTTTTTTGCCATGAGGAGTCAACACAGTCCATAAAACCCTCTAGCTCCAACCAATAATTCTCAAATCTAAAAATATTAGACTTGGGAATGGAAGTTTTAATTGTAACCACATAGGGCACATGGTCAGATGTAGTTTTTGCCAGGGGCATCACCTCAGTCATGGGATAGTCAGATATCCAATCAACAGAAGTGAAAAACCAGTCTAGCTGCTCAAGAAGGGGATTATCCTGCATGTTGGACCAAGTGTAAGATCTTCCTTTGATGGGCAATTCCAAAAGGCCCAAGTGCCCTATAATCTCATTGAAGATGAACATGTCATTCAGGTCCCCTCCAGGCAAGTTTCTGTTATCTAAAGAACGCAGAAAATTAAAATCCCCCAGAAGCAGCCAATTTTCATTCACTGGAATATTCAGGTGGTACGGCCAATTAACAAAGTTATCCCTAGCTTCCCCCTGACAAGGACCATAAACAGCAACAAGAGTCCACCTCTCATTATTTTGCCTGGAAACAAACTCAATTACCACTGCAAATTGTTGGATTTCCAATAAGGTCCCCTAAAAAACAGAGGAGTTCCAAAGAACTATGATTCCACCAGAGGCCCCCAAAGAATAAGCAAAAGCAAAACAGTCAAATCTCTTAGGACAAAAACTTTTAACTGATCTGGAATCAAAGGAAGCACATTTAGTTTCCTGCAAACAAGCAATTGCACAATGACTCTCATCGATCTTTTGCCTGACAGCTCTTTGCCTAGATTCAGAGTTTAAACCCCTGACCTTCCAGCACAAGACATTCCAGCTTTTATATTGGGAATTCATAAATAAAGATCATAAATAAGTCCCCAAACCACCTGGCACACAATGCCATATGTCCAAAAGCCATACTAAGGTATGAACCAATATTATTACATAGCCAAAGTTCAGAAAGTAAAAACATGCAGGAAGCAAATTTTGGGGCTTGCAAAACCCAGCATTTGAGGAGCACCCTATTCATTGGAGGCTTGTTTTTTTGCCTCCTCTGGAATCATCCCAAGTTAGTCATGCATGCGTGCGAAGTATTATGTTGTTTGGAGACTTGCAACCTCCATTCTATATATATTCCTAGCACACCAAGCCACTGACTAATTTGCTCGCGGAAAAGGAGTTGCTGTGCAAATACTAGTTCATGCACAAGATTCCAATATCCTCGATGATGGTTCCCGACCAAAACTCGGTAGTGTTTTATTGTAAGACTTCCATGTGGTCATGCTTGTCTTGGACAACGTGTTCACATGTGTTCAGTAGAACCAGCTCATGTTTCGGAGCTTGCTATCTTAGTTCATTCCCCGAGAATCTCGCAACTCCGTCTCGTCGGTTGTGTTGCAAACTTTCTTTTCCAGACATGCTGTCTGAAATATCCTGTTTCCAACCAAATCTGAATCTCAGGTAGATATGATGGTTGGGACCTTCCCAACATTTGCATGTTGTTCCCAGCTTGCACCCCATCGTACCAATTTTCCATGGGCTGTCCTTCTCAGCAGTTGATGTCCAGGATCATCTTCAAGGTGGTCCTGTCATGGGTCCCATTCATTTCTGGTGATAAGCAAAAGTCATCCATTGCGTTGTCTTCAACAAGCTAGTCCACATCGTCCATTCTAGCCCGAGTGTGTCGTTCTCCCGAACTCCCTCGAACGATCGATTATGATTGCCTTAGGCTGGCATAAAGAGTTTCAATGATATTTATATCAAAATTAATTCTTTTTGCCACTTAAGGGAATAGTTCTTCGAGTCACCTTCCCCAAGGTGCCCCGCTACGGGATCTGGGCAATTACTTCCTCGCCACCTTGACACCATCCACCATCTTTCTAAGCGTGGAATTGTTGCCCACCAAATCAAACCCCGTCGTTGTTCTTCCATCCCTCTGGATGTGTTTTGTGTCTCAACTCGAGATGTTTCAACATCTCATTCCGTGAGTTGATCTTGTATAGCTCGATCTTCGAGAAGATCAATCCTAGTATAGCTTCTTTCCGTCGTCATCGCGTGGATGAAGTTCTCGAAGGAAAGGATGTCATAATCAATATTATGTAGTGGATCAACATCTCCGAGAAGGGCAGCTGGATCATGAAGATCGTGTTATTAGCTTGGTGTCCCCTCTGTCTTCTTACCTCACGTCTTGAATCTCGGGACGAGATTCTTGTTTAGTAGGGGTGAGTTGTCATAGCCCTATATTACTGCCTGCAACTAGTTGCATCAGAGTGCATCATGCATCATGTCTAAATTCCAGTGAAATTTGAATTGAGGAAATTCTCAAGCCTTAGTAAAATCCTTTTTTTAAGAAGGGGCAAGAACCCTTAAACTTGCATTCAATGAAACCAAAATGGCCTTCATTAATGTTTGATAATTTTGGCAAGGGTTTGGATCCAAACCAAAAATATTGAACATTTTTAAGGAATTATTTTGGCACCGAATTTAAATAATTATTGTATTTGAATTTGGAATTATATTCATAATATATGGGATACATTTTCAAATAACTTTGAAATGTTTTATGTGCTGTTGGAAAAGTCCATCTAGCAACACAACTTATTGAGAGGATATTTGGCACTGTTTTGAATTCGTTTAAATTTGAAAATAGTGGCAAAGTAAAAAAACAACAGAAGAATAATAAAAGGCAGAAGCTTACCTGGGACACTGCTGGCCTGGCACTGTGCCGGTCCAGCCGACTGGCCAGCACCAGTCACCCCCTACCTCGCGCCAGAAGGCAGGGGCGCGTGCTCGTCGCGCGCTGGCCATGCGTCGGGCCACCTCCTGCTTCCCTCTGTTGCCCCGACGCGCCTGTGAGTGCCACGCACCCCCCACGGACCTCTCCCACTCCTCCCCGCGTTTCCCCTCCTCTCCCTCGCTCTCTCCCGCGATGGACGACGCGGCCATGGACGCGCCTCCCTCAACCACCACGGCCACAGCCTCCCCCTCGTCCCTTCGACATGGTCAAGAGCTTCTTCTCGACGCCCTTGTCGTCTACACCAAGTCACGTGACGCGGGACGCACTGCATCACCGCCTTCTTCATCGTCTTCAACCTTCGGCCCCTGAGATCGCCGGCGACCCCGCGCTAGCCTCGCAGCCTCCCCGAGCCCACTGACCACCCCTGCAGACTCGCCGTGAGCTCCTCTTCGTTTCCCCTCCGTCCTTTCGCTCGATTTCATACCGTAGCCATCGTCCCCGCCAAACCGAGCGCCGCCGCCCGCCATGGACGACGGGAATGGCCTTGCCACGTCCATGCACTCGAACCCATGCACCTCGAGTCCTCCTGGAGCGCCCGAGATCCCGTCGCGCTCCTCAACTCACTTGCTAACGCGCAGCAGCCCTCGCGCTGAGCAGCCGTAGCTCCGGCCGCCGCACTTGCCATCACTGCCGTCGTTGTACTGCACCCCAGTTGCTGCCGCTGGCCGCAATGGATGCGCGCAAGCCTGGGCGTCTCGTAGAGCCCCTCCGCTGCTCCTTTGGTCACCGGGAGAGCGAACCAGACGCCCTCCGCCGTCTCTGGCTCCGCCGGCGACGAGCCGCGGGTCAACTCCGGCGAGTTGACCCAGGTTTGACCCCTGTTTGACCCCCCCAGGGTCACTGACGCGTGGGCCCGCCTTGTTAATTTTTAGTTAGGTTTAGTTTAGTGCTAATTAACCTAGATTAGTGCTTAATCTAACACTAACTAACTCTGTTAGTTAGTTGTGTCACTGACCAGTGGGCTCCACCCGTCAGGTCTGACCTGGCCGGCCCCGTTGACCAGTGACGTCACCCTGACGCATACTGACGCAATAAAGCATTTACTGGATTTATTCTTACATAGGAAATTCTAGAAAATGTTGCAAACTTCAAAAATTCATAGAAATTAATCTGTAACTCAGAATGAAATAAGTTACATATGAAAAATGATCAGAAAAATCCAATCTATCCATCTATACTAGTTTCATGCATGTTAGAGCAACTCAACCTTGCTGTTTAGGTCAAACATGTTAATGCACTTATATGAACCCATAACTTGAGTTTGTGTTTGAATCTTTGGTTCAAATAAGCTCAAAACCTTCCGGTTGTATTTGCATTAGCCCAACACACTCATATTTCCATGTCATGATCATGCATCATATTGTGCATTGCATTGATTGTGTTTCCTCTCTGTTGCCGGTGGTTGTTCCCTCTCGACAGACGTATTCCGACGATGAGTTCGATGACACCCATGAAGAGCTATACTATCTTCGGACGTGTCAGGCAAGCAAAACCCCCTTGTTCATTCCGATACAATCCAACTCTCTCGCTCTTGCTCTCTTTTACATGCATTAGGACAACAATGATTCAATTGTTACATGTTGCGGTAGTTGAACCCCTTTTCCTCTGCATGACCTGTCATTGCCACAGTAAATAGCTGAAACCCACTAGCATGAGTAGGAGTTGTTTGAGCCCTGATGTGCCTACTCATCATTGTTGAGGAAATCGTTAACTGGTAACTGCTCGGTTGGCTGGCGAGTAGGGGGTTAATAGGCTAATCTACAAGTTAATCGGCCATTTAATCAATTAATCGGACGATTTATCAGTTTATCGGCTACTCGGTGACCCTATGAGTAGGGATTAATCGGCAAGTTAACTGGTTAATCGGATGAATTCTTGAACAGGGCCACTCATTCATGCTTGTTTGTCATGCCTGCTACTGCTTAGAGTTGAGTCAGGTCTGGTTCATCGGAGATGAATCGGAGGTGTGTGAACATGTCCTACTGTTGAGAGCTAAGTGTGTGAACACGATTTGGTAAAGGTAGCGGTGAGAGGCCATGTAGGAGTACATGGCGGGTTGTCTCATTGCAGCCGTCCTCAAGAACCGAGTTCTGTGTTTGTGATCCATGAACAGTTACTACCACACATTGGGTTCTGGTAACTCGGCCCCTCTTGGCTTATTAACCAACTCGATCTCTGTCCAGGAGTTGCAACTAGTTTCTGGTGTTTGTAGGTAGTGTTAGTAGTCTACCAAGTGGCACCCGGTACAGGTGGGCTTGGGACACAGTAGGCACAGTGGCACGGTGTACCAAGTGGCACCCGGTTGGTGGGCTTGGGAACCCTGCACACATCGTTTGCGGCCGTGAGCGACACCCGGCCGGATCTCCTTGCGGATGGAACCCGAATAGGCAATAAACCTGGACGAGAGTCTTGTGTGGTTAGTCAGGTCGTGGCCGACTCCCTTGCCAGGCTTCCGCTTGAAGGTTGCCGAGGTACATGACGTGTACATGGTGGTAAGTGGCTAGAGCGTGTGTGAAGAAGTACACCCCTGCAGGGTTATCATTATCTATTCGAATAGCCGGATTCCTCGGATATGGAAACTTGGACCCCTTGCATAGTTCATAGACAAGTGAAAGTGGATACTCTAAAATGCGCAAGATAAGCGTGAGTGCTATGGATGGCGTTCTCGTAGGGAGACGGGAGCGGATCCATAGTGGTGTATTGATATGGTGAATATGTGGACTCGTGTGCGCCACCTCAAAAGAGTTACTTGCAGTCGTAGTTCAGGATAGCCACCGAGTCAAAGCTGGCTTGCTGCAGTCAAACTCCACCACCCCCTTATTGATTCCGATGCATATGTAGTTAGTTCTGATGTAAGTCTTGCAGGGTACATTTGTACTCACGTTTGCCTATTTTATGTTTTGCAGAGAGACGTCAGTCTCGCTAGTAGTTCCGCATGGACTTCGACGTTTAGCTTGTTACCTCAGCTACGATCTTGTGCCCTCCGCAGGATCTAGTAGATAGTCAGGCTTCGCAGCCTTTTTCATTTGTAGATGCCTGTACTCAGACATGTCAAGCTTCCGCATGTGCTTTGACTTGTATGCTCTGAATGTTGGGTCATGAGACCCATGTTTGTAATATCTCGCTCCTCGGAGCCTAATGAATAAATACTTGAGTCGTAGAGTCTTGTTGTGATGCCATGTTGTATTTACACATGTCGAGCATATTGTGTGTATGATTGAAATGCTTGGTATGTGTGGGATCCGACAATCTAGTTGTTTATCCTTGGCAGCCTCTCTTATGGGGAAATGTAGTCTAATGCTTCCTTGAGCCATAGTAGTCCGCTACAGCCCGGTTCACCGGAGTCCTGGTAGCCCAGCACTACTGCTCAGGACACTTAACTGGCCGGCATGTGTTTCACTTCGTTCCCGTGTCTGTCCCTTCGGGGAAATGTCACGCGATGACATCCGGAGTCCTGCCTAGCCTGCTACAGCCCGGGTTACCGGAGTCCTGTTAGCCCAGTGCTACAGCTCGGATTCACACGCTGTTGACCGACATGCTCGAAGTTGATTCATGTATGCCTGTCCCCATGGGTTAGTGCCGCTTTGGGTTCACGACTAGCCATGTCAGCCCGGGTTCTTTGTCATATGGACGCTAGCGACACTATCATATACGTGAGCCAAAAGGCACAAACGGTCCCGGGCTAGGTAAGGTGGCACCCATGGGAATACCGTGCTTGAGGCCGCAAAGTGATATGATGCGTTACATGCTAGATCGGTGTGACTTAGGATCGGGGTCCTGACAAATGCCACAGTACATCCTCTCTTCTTTCAGCATCATGAAACAACCACTACAATCTTGGTGTAATTGGAAAATGTCTCAAAACATTATAGGAATCCTCTTCACAGGATCGCCATCTTTCTATCTTGATGATTTGCATTTCAGGCATTCAATTAAGTTGGCATAATCCTTCTAAAACAGAACACAATTATTCTTACAAACATGGATCATATCATATCCAATTCCAACTGCATGAAGGAAAATTTTCATTTTACTGTAGGTGTGTGCCAGCTCAGACGCATCTGGGAAAGATTCGTGGAAAGCAGCCTACATCGCATCGAATGATTTGTTGGTCATCCCCTCAGATGTCTTCAGCTGAAGAAAGGTGACCATAGCTAAGAATACTGATAGCTTATTTCCTGGGGTGACAACCAAGGTTGTCAGAATCGTGATTTTGAATCGGACTGGAGCTTCGGTGGCAGGATCGCAAATCGTAGAATCTTCACTATCAAGATCGTAAAAGCGTAGATTCTATCAACCAGAATCGTAGAATCACACAAGTCAGTTTGGATCGTAAAGTCGTAGAATCGTACAAAAGAATCACGATTCTGACAACCACTGACAACAACGTTGTATTGTTCCAACATGCGGGCCCACCGTTTTTCTTCTGCAGGTGAAAGTTCACGGAATGCACGAGCATTTCCTAGCATTGTTTCAATGTTGGTCAAACTCACTGGCTCCGCCACCACCACATCCTCCTCCTCTTCCACCTGAGCATCAGGCAGATCAAGATGGTGATCTGCTGCTTCCACGTAGTCAATAACATTGACGTTCACAGCTTCACCATGATGAACCCACCTAGTATATGTGACCGACATCCCATACAAGTGTAGATGATTTTGCACAGTTGACTGGGGTCTTGTAACTGAATTCATACAACTGCTACACGGGCAGAGCACATCTGATTTTGGACCACCGTACTCAGCTCTGATAAAGTTCATGAAGTTTTCAACCGCCTCGACATATGCAGCGGAGAATCATCGAGCAAAAGTTATCCAAGTCCTGTTCATCTGTTAGACATACAAATTAGTTCTTCTACTAGATATTACAGGAAAAACATATATGCTTTTTTATGAAGTCCAGAAAAAATACCTAGGTCGATGTCTAAAGCTATAGCAAGATATTTGGACGAGCAGATCTAAGTAACGAAATATATGTAAAGCTAATTCAGCAAACAGATTTGAGTGCCAAATTATGGCAGGCTGTTTCAGTAGTCAATGAGGCCGAGCACACAACCATCAAACTATCGAAGGCCATCGCAGCAACAAAGATCGAGTATAAAACGGTGTAGAGCTATTTCACCTAACAGATTGGCTACTAGACCATGGAAATCTATGTCACAATAAATATATGGCAGGATATTTTAGCAACTAATCGGCCTTGGCATGCCATCTCAGCTAAGCAGATTGAGTGCAGAACAGGGCAAGGAAGCTTCTTAAGCAGAGCATATTGACAGTAAACTACTTCTGCAAACAGTGAGATTAACATCGTCTATCAGCTAACATTCAATGCTACACCGACATGAATGGGGCCTCAGTCTAGAATGCGCGTACCGTGGGAGGACCTGACCGTCGTGCGTCTCCACACGAACGTCGCCAGCGGTGGCGGTGCTGACCGCCGTGCGCCTCCACAAGAACGTAGCCAGAAGTGGCGGCGCGGCTAGAGGACGGCAGTCTACGAGAGCGTACTGTGGGAGCGAGAGGATCGCCGAACCGCGGCGCCGACGTATCAGCACGGCGGGGAGGGCGGCTTTGGCGGAGCGAATGGAGTGGAGGGGGATAGGGGGGAGGGGGTTTGGGGAATATTATTGGCTCGTTGGCCGAAGGGCGGTTGAATCGGATTTGGGGGGAATTTTTGGGTGTGGGGGGGCGGAGGATTTTCGCGCGGTGGGCAGGGGGAGTTTGGCGCATGGTTGGTTTCTCCAAGTGCAGTCCCACGTGTCAGTGAAGAGGCAAGCCGAAGCGTGTTCCGTTTGCATGAGCCGTGTGCAGGACCGAACGTGTGTGGGGTGCAATGCGACCGCGACAGGAGTGCTGTGAGTGTACCGCCTTTTTTCCTTTTAAACTAGGTGCTTCGCCCCCTCAAAAAAAAATTTGTTGCTTCGCGCGATCCATCGATACTACTACTAGTAATCCGGTAATCCCGACTAAAACGGCGCGGCCGGGTCTTTTCCCGCGCGATATGCTGGGAGGTTGGCTTAGTTGGGTTTTTTAGGACGAGTAATGCTACACCTACGTAATCCCAGTTACGTAATTAACGTAATGTGAAACATGTGAGCTATTGATTGTAGATTGGGGGGAGGGAGGGGCCCACTACCATGAAAATCAGGGGAGGAGAGAGAGAGAGAGGCAATTTACATTAACCCTTTCGTAGGTTCCCGTAGATGTAGAACGATGTGAAATGCATGAATGTGTAGAGGACATACTATTGGAGTGCCTAAGATAATTTGTGTATGTATAGACCCTATGTGTTTATTTTACTTCGCATGTTAGATTTGTCTGGGTTCAATAAAAAGCAGAGTTGGTGATGATGGTGTGCCTGTCATCCTGCAATATAGGTCATCCGATCTATATCTAATGGATAGGAAGGAAACTATGACAATTTACCCACACTCCTCTCCACATTTGCAGATAAGGCTTTCCCTCGTTCATCCTTTTCTCCCACAAGATCTTGATCTTCCGTGCAATGCACGAGCATCTTGCTAGTACTCCTACAATATGTATATTATTATGAAAGTTCATATACACCAGCCGAGAGTAATGCAAACACGGCAGATTTTCATTACATTTCGAACTTTTATAGGACAAAAAAACAAAAGAAACCCGACCCTAAACCTATTCTACGGCGGCGACCGACGTCCTCCATCCATGATCTTCATGTACGGGGGCGGGGTTCAAGACCCGTGAAGTGAAGGTGTCGGAGTAATCGACCACGGGTACCCCGAGGACGGCAAGACGATATTTCAAGACATCGGGGCTAGCAAAGCCCCTTAGTCCGACTGCGCCAGCCAGCCGGCTGCCGACTGCGCCAACCAGCCGGCTGCCGACTGCAGCCCGACCCGACATCGACGAGACAGATGTACCCAAGCACTATTCATACGTCATCTCAGCCATCATGTATAGTGTCACTTGTCCCCTGGCACTATTTATGAAGTGACCCAGGGGACAAGGATGACACCCACCATGCCTTTGCCCATGCCACTAGCTACCTAGCTACCATACCTACATAGCTTACATACTAAGCTACCTCACACTATAAAAGCTAGCTCCATCCATCCATCAGGGGATGGACTCACACACACATGCATACATGCTCACGTAGGAGCACACCCATCCATTCGGCCACATGCCATGGGCATAGCCGGCCACTAGCATACCACATACATGCATTTACCAAGTCAGATGCCTATGGCACTGACCTCAGATACAGCTCCAGGAGCACTCTGTATTAGATATACCAGATAGACATGCATCAGTAGGAGTATTATCTCTCCGGAGAGCTCCGAAGCTGGGTAAACCACCGCGTGCTACTCGCATACCCGCTCCCGGTCCTATCAGCAGCAGTCTTACCCTCACACTAAGCCCTTGTGGCATCTGTCGACTCACAAAGCCCCCCGTGAGAAATACCAGATGCAAGTCGGACGCTGCACGGACACTAGCCATGCAGAGGCTCTCTCCGGCCAGCGGCTCTGCCTTCGCGAGCTCCGTCACGGCCATGGCGTCCGCCCTCAGCTCCCTCCATGCTGCTCCACGCGCCGCTACGGCTCCGTCCTCTCGCAACTCCTCACCATCTTCGCCTCATCATGCTGCTGCTACAGTCCATGGCGTGCCTCGTCCACACCAACGCCGGGTGGCTCCTCCGCCCGCCGGCTCTGGCCTTCCGCTCACTGCGTTGGCTCCTCTCGCGAGCACGCCCGCGCCGGCTGCGCCCGGGGCGCTCTCCCGCTCCGCTCCGCGCCGCCTCCCCGCACATCCAGGTGTGCCCCGACGCAGGTTGGCTCCCCTACCTCGAACGGCTGCCTGTCCGCCTTGTCGCCGCTCCGGACCACCCCCGAGCCCGGCCTCTTCCTGCGCTAGACGGCTCCCGCCCGCTCGACCGGCTCCCGCAAACCGGCTTCGCCTTGCCTCGGCCGCGCAGTCATGCGCCGACCCGGCGCCTGCTTCCCCGCTGCCTGCTCCCCCCACGCCTGACCGGCTGCTCGTCCGCCTCGTCGTCGCACCTGTCCGGCTCGTCGCTGGCCGGGTCCTCTGCACCGGCTCCTGCACGCGCCGGGTCCTCCGGGATGGGTCCTCCGCCGATTAGTCGCGCCTGCAGGCCCTCCGCCTCCAGCCACCTGCGCGCCCGCGTCCCGAACTCGGCCTCCCGACGCCGGCGCCGCTTGGCCCCGTGTCCGGCCTCTCCGCCCCGACTCCACCCCGCCGGATGCCCCGCGCCGGGCCCTCTGCGCCGCGTTCGGCTCCCGGTGTGGCGGTGTCCGGCTGGGTCCAAGCCCTCGCCTCCGTCCGCTCCGCACACAGCGCCGGCTCCGCCTCCGCTCCGGCCGGCTTCCCGCAACCCAGCTGGCCGGCTCCCGTGCGCCGGCTTCCCGCAACCCGGCTGGCCAGCTCCCGCGCGCCGGCTTCCCCGGCATCCTGGACTCCTCCGTCCGTCTCGCCCTTGGCCGACTGCTGCTCCGCGCCTGCATCGCGCCGCGCACCCGGACGGCCGGCTCCGCCCCGAACCCGGCTCCCCCTGCTGCCGGCTGCTGCGCTCCAGGTCCAGCCGCCTGTGCGGCCGAGGGCCCAGAGCAGAGAAAGAAAAGTCAGGCCGGCTGAAAAAAATGTGTGTGTGCGTCCGACTGCCCAGAGCCGGGTAACGAAAAGGCCGGGTGCCCACGGCCGTCTGACTAAAAAAAGAAAAAAAGAAAAGGAGGATCCGACTTTGCAGACTACAGTCCAGTCGACTGCTCCGGTCAATAGCCCACACTGCTGCTGGATCGACTGTTTCGTCTGCCCGCTTTGCTGGCTGGCCGACCGACGAGTCGGTCCGTCTGAGCACAGCCGGTTGACGAGAAAAAGAGAAGAAGAAGACAAAGTAGTTGCCGGGAGATCCGGCCCGACTGCTCAGTCGTCGGCCCGAATCTCTGGGGCTACACCCAGCGGGTGCGCTGACGCGCCCCCGCGAGGAAGAAGACAAAGTAGTTGCCGGGAGATCCGAGCCGACTGCTTAGCAGTCGGCCCGAATCTCGGGGGCTACACCCAGCGGGTGCGCTGACGCGCCCCCGTGAAGAAGAAGACAAAGTAGTTGCCGGGAGATCCGGCCCGACTGCTCAGCAGTCGGCCCGAATCTCGGGGGCTACACCCAGCGGGTGCGCTGACGCGCCCCCGCGAGGAAGAAGACGAAGTAGTTGCCAGGAGATCCGGCCCGACTGCTCAGCAGTCGGCCCGAATCTCGGGGGCTACACCCAGCGGGTGCGTTGACGCGCCCCCGCGAGGAAGAAGACAAAGTAGTTGCCGGGAGATCCGGCCCGACTGCTCAGCAGTCGACCCGAATCTCGGGGGCTACACCCAGTGGGTGCACTGATCCGCCCCCGCGAGAAAGAAGACAAAGTAGTTGCCGGGAGATCCGGCCCGACTGCTCAGCAGTCGGCCCGAATCTCGGGGGCTACGCCTAGCGGGTCCGCTGGCGCGCCCCCGCAAAGATTGCAGACAAGAGAAGAGTTCTGTCTGGCTCCCCCAGCCGGCAGAAAAGAAGAAAAAGGACGTTGCAAGACGCCTCGCCGCCTGGCCGGTCGAGCCTGACCGGCCGGAACCCTCCTTCGAGCACCCGGGGGCTCGAAGGCTGCACCCAGCGGGTGCGCCGACGCGCTCCGCGAGCGCCGAGTCGCGCCGGCTGTTTTCAACGACCGCGACTACACAAAAATCAATGTGAGCTCCTCGCCCGCATATTTTTGCATCACATAAGCACGGATAACCCCGAGCGATGCTCGGGTGCTATCTCCGCATTTTTTATTACAGTTGCATCACTGTTCGCCCCGGCGCCAGCCAGAGTTGGCCCGGGGGCTGGCCGCTTGGCCTGAGACGTTAGTTACCGCAGACGGCTTCGTAGCGTGCGCAGTATCAAAGGCTCACTCTTAGTCACAGACCGCAGAGCGGCTGTCCGTCTAGCAAGGGTGAATGCTGGAGGCCACCCACGGAAAAAACGTCCGGGAAGAAAAACGGTTTGGGCGACCCGGCCGTTTTCCTTTACAAGTATCTACTCGGTTGAATCTACTCCTAGACTCTGAGTACTGTACACTCCACTTCGCAGCCCACTCTTAGCCAGAGACCGCAGAGCGGCTGTCTGGCAAGCAATAGCACAAGCCAAAAAGCGGAGGGAACACGAAAAAGATTAAGGGGGCTCGGACGAAACCAAGTCGGCACCCTCCGCATAAAACTTGCAATGCTAAAAGCAAACATTTGATATATCCGCATGGACTAACTTTGTCTTTTTTCACGATCATTTCCATGAACACTCGCCAAAAAATCTCCGCCCAACTTTGCCAAGTTGCCCGGAGGCTTGGGGGCTACCGTCGGAGTAATCGACCACGGGTACCCCGAGGACAGCAAGATGATATTTCAAGACATCGGGGCTAGCAAAGCCCCTCAGTCCGACTGCGCCAGCCAGCCGGCTGCCGACTGCGCCAGCCAGCCGGCTGCCGACTGCGCCAACCAGCCGGCTGCCGACTGCAGCCCGACCCGACATCGACGAGACACCGACGAGACGGATGTACCCTAGCACTATTCACGCGTCATCTCAGCCATCATGTATAGTGTCACTTGTCCCCTGGCACTATTTATGAAGTGACCCAGGGGACAAGGATGACACCCACCATGCCTTTGCCCATGCCACTAGCTACCTAGCTACCATACCTACATAGCTTACATACTAAGCTACCTCACACTATAAAAGCTAGCTCCATCCATCCATCAGGGGATGGACTCACACACACATGCATACATGCTCACGTAGGAGCACACCCATCCATTCGGCCACATGCCATGGGCATAGCCGGCCACTAGCATACCACATACATGCATTTACCAAGTCAGATGCCTATGGCACTGACCTCAGATACAGCTCCAGGAGCACTCTGTACTAGATATACCAGATACACTCAGACATGCAGCAGTAGGAGTA
The DNA here is from genome assembly GCA_032464435.1 of Aegilops umbellulata. Taxonomy (NCBI): domain Eukaryota; kingdom Viridiplantae; phylum Streptophyta; class Magnoliopsida; order Poales; family Poaceae; genus Aegilops; species Aegilops umbellulata. The sequence goes on along the minus strand of CP136058.1, from coordinate 326,061,816 downwards.
TTATCTCTCCGAAGAGCTCCGAAGCTGGGTAAACCACCGCGTGCTACTCGCATACCCGCTCCCGGTCCTATCAGCAGCAGTCTTACCCTCACACTAAGCCCTTGTGGCATCTGTCGACTCGCAAAGCCCCCCGTGAGAAATACCACGACAGAAGGTGCGGTCTCCGGCGAGGAAAAGTAGAACATGGGAGACGGACCGGCCAGTTGGCAAACAATGCCCTGCCGCCTCCCATGCCCTACTCATCCTCGGAGGAGTCCTCGACCTCGGCGGTGTCGGACGTTGGACGGTGACAAGTAGGACGCGTGGCTGACGGTGCTCCTGTCGTCGGCCGCCAGCGTGGCCACCGCTTGTGCGGTGACTTGAGCGAGGGCGGCGACCTCGAGCTCCATCCCCGAAGACAAGCTCTCTCGCAGAGCGTTTGCGCTTGCGGTCATGGCGGATGCGGTTCCAGGTAGGAGGACGATGCGCTATGGTGTGGAGGTTAGCTGGGCGTTGCTGCTTTAAGTAGCACATTCCGGTGAGGCCAAGCGTCCTGGTGCGTCATTATGTCACCGGAGTTGGTTCCTCGGGCACCGAGCCTCTTAACGATGGCATACAGACGGATGGCATGAATCCGGGCAGCTGGCGCCGGTTGGGAACGCACAGCGCGACGGTGCGAGGGACAAGGGTTTTTGGTGTGCGAGGGTAGTCAGCTGCGGTCGTGGCAATGTTGGAGTTGCCCTTTGCTCACATGCGATCGACGCATGTCATTGAAAAAGCAAGACGACCCAGCATTTCTCAGGTCCAAAGGATAGAGTTGGCCGCGCTACACCACTCCACGGACGCATCACGGCGCCCCGTGCATCCTCGATGAGCTAGGTGTTGGGGTGTGTTTGGATTGTGGCCAAAGTGCACCTTACCAAAATTTTGGTCATGACCCAAAGATTGGTCTTTGTTTGGATGGTTGCCATTTTTTGGCATGCCAATGAACTCTAGTCAACTCTAGTTTATTTTTCTTGCCAATGTCGGCCAAATCATGGGCAACCAATAACTCAACCAGAATTTTGGTCATGACCCAAAGATTGGTCTTTGTTTGGATGGTTGCCATTTCTTTGGCATGCCAATGAACTCTAGCCAACTCTAGTTCATTTTTCTTGCCAATGTCGGCCAAATCATGGGCAACCAATACCTTAACCAAAATTTTGGCCACCCAATGCTTTGATGGGGCAACCTTGGGCACAAACCAAACATACCGTTGGTCGTGCCACAACACTAACGCCACCCTCGGCACACTGAAACCGACCGTGTCTAGCGACGATATGAGCGTGTCGCTCACCACGGTCGCCATGTCCAGAGGCGGTGCTGGAGCTGCGCCCCGTTGTTGGCCCCAACGACCCACATGAACGGTTGTCGGTGGCGAGGAGGTCGTGGGCCAGCTCCTCCATTGGACTAGTCTACGCTACGTCCTCCCGACGGGTGTGCCCTACATGTCGGTTTCCCTGTTTTCCCGGCCATATTCGAGCGTCAGTGCTCCGCCTTGCGCGTTAGGCCTTTCACTATGTAGGACAAGCGAGACAACTTATTGTTTATTTGAGTCGTTCAAGTATAATCATGTGGTGTTTGCTTATTTCTCATTCCTCTCCAACCCTCTTCTCCATTGATCATGTCGCCCTCCAGTCGAGTCCATCCTCTCGCGTGCCTCATTTGAACATTCCGCCGAGTATCATTCTCATGTATCCACCCTAGTCCTCTTTCAATAGATCTCCGGACCCCAAGATGAAATCGAGAGGGAACGAGTGGGGGCACGTGATACCTAAGGCAAATTCAAAATTTTGAACCGGTGATCATAGCATTCGCAAATCATATATAAAGGGTATTCAATGTTCGTTTCATTTTTGAACGTACAATATACTCCCTCCTATCCTTTCTAGTTTACATATAAGTTTCATGTGTAGTCAAAGTATCTCTACTTTGATAAAAAAAGGTATCAACATTCAACAACACCCAATCAATATTGTTAGATTCGTACGTACTCCTAGATTTGTACTCGAGATGGTTTCCAATTTGACTATTGACAAGATTAATAGTACATGAGATGTATAATGTGAAAATTATATCATTGGAAACTCCTTTCACATACGAATTTGACCGTATGCTTTGTGTAAGTTGCATGTCATATATTATTACTCTAACATTTGGTCAAAGTTAGCCTCAAAAAACGCATTAGACCCTGTATGCTTTGTGTAAGTTGCATGTCATATATTATTACTCTAACATTTGTGTAAGTTGCATGTCATATATTATTACTCTAACATTTGGTCAAAGTAGTATAGTGGAAGTGGATCCTCTGACGTAGGTATCCCTGACTTATCCTCCCTTTTGGTCACTTACTGGCGGACCCCATGCTTGTAGGCCCCGCATCTCAGTTACTCAATGGGTTCGGCCATGTCAGGGGATCCTCATCCGTAGTATATTCCCTCTGTTTTTATTTACTCCGCATAAAATGGAGAGAGTGGTGGTATAATAAATGACGCGGGCAGGGGAGGGGGAGGGACGTCGGTTTGCTCTCAACTGCGGTCCCACAAGCGAGCGAAAACGCAAGACAAAGCGCGTTCCATTCGGTGAGCGACGTGGAGGGTCCAGCGTGCCGGGCTGCAACGCGAACGCGACAAGAGCGATGTACAGTCAAAACCGATTGACCGGTCGTCACCGGAACCACTATTCACACCAGAACCTTCGCTGCTCGGCCTATGCCAGCCACTGCCCTAAAACCACACCAAATCTCCAGCCCATTCCCCACCTTTCGATCCCCTAGCCCACATCAAGCGTCCCCTAGTTCGCTGGAAAGCCATGGTGCGCCGCAAGATCACTTACTACAAGATGCTGACGCCGTTGCGCCGCGCAGAAATCGAGGTGGCAGTCGGCGCCACAGACCTCCGTTCCCAAGCTCTCTTTGCGGCGGGCCAATCCCCGAGTTCTTTGGAGCCAAGCTACGAGGAGGAGGAAGCCGATCCAATGTTGATGGCGGAGGTCGCGGCGCAGAAGGCCCCCGATGGGTATGAGATGATGGACGTCGACTTCATGCCGGCGTCCGAGTCCCCCATGGTGCAGGCGGACCAGCGGTTCAACATGGCGATACTAAAGGAGGACCGGGAGGCAGAGGCTCAACTCGACGCGGAGCACGCACATGCCGCTGCCATCGAAGCTCTCCTGCAGGCGGAACCGGATGTCGTGGATGTGAACTGGGCGGCGGAGGCTCAACTTGAGGCGGAGCGCGCGGATGCCGCTGCCATCGAGGCCCTCCTGCAGGCGGAACCAGACGTCCTGGACTTGAACCCGGTGGTAGAGGCTCGACTCGACGCAGAGCGCACGGATGCCGCTCTCATCGACGCCCTCCTGCAGGCGGAACCGGACGTCCTGGACTTGAACCGGGCGGCGGAGGCTCGACTCGATGCGGAGCGCGCGGATGCCGCTGCCATCGAAGCCCTCCTGCAGGCGGAACCAGACGTCCTCGACTTGAACCGGGCTGTGCTCTAGTCCGTGCAGAGCGCCCGCACGCTCCGCTTGAATGAGTAGCTGGAGGCCTAGGACAACCACGGTGCGAAGACACACGTCGGCAGCGACATCTGGTTCGCGCCGGCAGCCAAAGACGACGAGGTCGTCTCTTTCCGCGAGCAGTGATAGTTTTTCTTTATGTTGTTGTTTTTATGGATCTTTTGCTGTGTAAAAACATATATTTTTTATGCAAGTCGCCTGCCTTGGGTTAGTCTACCATTTCAGGCGGTTGGATGAATATCCTACGTCTCCTAACCCTTCTTTCCTTCTTCCTCACCTCTTCTTCTTCCCCAACAGACCACCGCACGGGCCGTACGGATACTCCCCATCATGCGGTTGGATAAACATACTCTATGAACGAAAATTATGTGTCAGCGATAGGATGGCTGAGTTTGGTTTGTTCACATGCGACAACACGTGTCAGTGAGGGTGCGTTCCCTTGGTTGGGTTTTGGGGCGTGCAGGAGCGACTGTGTGAGGGTGCGGTGCGACCGCGACGTGCAGGAGCGACCGTGTGAGGGTGCGGTGCGACCTCTACAACCGTGTGCAAGTGTACCTCCTTCTCATTTTGAAAACTTTAGGCAAGCTTGGCAAAAATGTGTGGCGAAGTTTGGCAATGCAAGACCTAGACCCAAACAGGATAAGTACGTACGTACTAGGAGTACTAGTGATAAAAAATAAAGGCGGGGTTTTTCGTTTGCGGGATTTAATCGATACAAATCCTCGTTTCACGTGTCAATTAATGCGTATTTTTTTCTCCAAATACCAAGGAGCTAACCATCTCACTCCTCATCGCTTGATTAATGCAGCGCCATGCAAACCAACCTTCTCACTTCCGCATGCATGCAGGGGATATTAATGTCCTTGGTTGCTAACCCCATCAATTTTGCTTCGATTAGTGTTAGTGGCCCTTTGCAAATTGTAATTTTGATATACTGGCCTTGTGTACAAAAAAATGGAGGTAGTAACTATATTTGACTTCCTTCCCCATTGCGGTGACGTCGACGATATCTTTTTTTGGGTGGTTTGGCGAAGTGCGTTCGACGGAGAACACCATTGAGGGAGACCACGGTAAGTCGTTCGCAAGTGCCGCCTGCAAGCCGAGACAACCGCCTTATTTGCATCCTGGAAGTCCTTTACTAGTACTACTAGGAGTACTAGTGCGGTGAGATGGTTTCTCGAAGAAGACGATGGAGAAGCAGAGTCAGCGAAGAGTGAAATGATGGTTGCTTCGTCCGTGCTTTTGTGATTTGACGCCTCACTGCTTTGTGATTTGTGATAGAAGGGCAGGGGAGTAGACTCTATGCTCTATACTGTACTACATGCATCCAAGCATGGGAGAAAGAGGAGAGACATTGCATTTTTCTATTCCTCCAATCAATCAATCAGGGAGCTTCGGTTCCATCTTTTTGGCTTTGGCAACACCGTCCACAATGGTTCCCACGATGCCAAAAGCTATTTTCACATTTGGCTACACATTGTGGATGCCCTTAACCGTACCACTTGGTTTTGCTCCTGTGTGCTATCTATACAAATCTCAATTATATTGATCTAAAAAATTAAAGAATCAATATTAGTAAAAAGGAGGTGATTTTGCCGCGCGGATGGCGGGGGAGGTTTCTTATTTGAGCAATGCTACATCCACTTAATGGTTTACGTAAAGTTACGAACTGATGTGATGTGGGACTATTTGATTGGATTAAAGGAGAGGATTAGGCCCACCCCACCTGAAAATCAGGGGGGCATATATAGATTAGATGGAAAGTATACGTAGCAGCTATGTAGCCCTTTGTAAGTCTAGGATTAGGCTTCTTATTTTCGGAGGACGTTGTCCTGGTGGTTTGCTAACATGCGGTCCCACGTGTCAGTGCTTTACCAAGCCGATATGCGTCCCACATGAGGCAGAACAACGGCAGAAGCAACACATGGTTAAGTTCAAGAAGATGAGGGAGAAGCGAATTCAGCAACGAGTGAAATGATGGTTGCTTCGTCCCTCCAACTTAACTGCGGGAAAGGTGCAGCTTTGTGAGTTGACGCCTCATTGCTCATTACTACGCCGGCGCCATGACTGGGGTGCTTCAACCCGGCTGCTCTGCACTGTATTCTGGTATGGCACGTGGACCCGGTAGCTTGATGTCCCACATGTCAGCAAAAGGGACTAGAAGATTTATGAAAGCGAGCGCTCCACTCTTACGACGGAGGAGTAGATGACACGACGGCCCAGTGAACTGTCACTTGTACTGCATAGTACTATAGTTTTGCTGTTTCGCACGATCCATCGATACAAACCCGATTAAACAGGAAAGGGCGAGATTTTTCCCACGCGGTAGATGATACTGGCCATACATTTCAAAGGCAATTTTAATGTATGCAAACTGAATAATTATAAGTAACAATATGATATCTAGTAAAACTAAAAACACATATGATTTATTGTGTTAGAGTGTAGTAGTAGTGCTGTATTGCATAGTTGTTAGATGTAACATGCGAGAACGTGTAGAGATGTAGTTTTGGAGGGCCTACAGAGAGAAAAGCGTAATACGGTCACCGAACTTCAGAACAAGCTAATTACGGTCACTATATACGTTTTGCGGTGATTATACGGTCACTTGCTCACAGTTCAGCATCGGACTGCACTCTGTTGACAGGCCAAATAGTCTGCGTGGCGCCATGTTGACTAGTTAAATTGACCACGTTCCTTGTGGGTCCCACCTGTCAGTTCGCATAGGCAAAAGGTCAGATAAACACAAATTTACGCAGGTGCGACAAGGCTCCAACCCGTGCGCGGGAATCACCTGGTTGTGTATGTGTCTGTCAGGGCCTGATGTGAGCGCATGCATGTGTAGGTTGAGCACTTGAGCGTGAGAGTGTGTGTTGGTCGTGTGGTGTACCGGTGTGTGCATGCATGCGTGCGTGTGTGCGTGTGAGTGTTGCGTGCGTGCGTGGCTGTGTGTGTACGTGTGAGTGTTGCGTGCGTGCGTGGGTGCATGTGTTTGTGTGAGTGTTGCGTGGATGTAGTTCGTGTGCATGCGTGCATGTGTGTATAATCACCACACCAGCTCCTGTGTGTTAAAACAGATGGCTCAGCATACCAATACAAGGCCACCTTGTCCGTTGTGCCCGTGGTCATGACTTCGAACCACCGTCCAAATATTTTTTTATCGTTTGTTTTCATTCTTACTAGCAAGATGCCCGTGCGTTGCACGTAACATCAAGATGCATTTGTATGACTTGTTTATCTTGTGAGAGAAAAGGATGTACGTGGGAAGGCCTTATTTGCAAATGTGGAGAGGTGTGTGGGTACCTTTTTGCAAAACTGCCATAGTGTCTTTCCTATCCGTCAGATATAAATCGGACGGCCTATATTGCGGGATGGCAGGCACACCATCATCACCAACTCTGTTTTTTTATAAGAGTGTATTTATGTATTTTATAAGAGTGTAGATGTAGAGTAGATACAAGTCGACAGGTGGGCACGATGGTAGTGAGATAATGTGATGCAACACTAGAGGTGCCACGTGGAGCGTTTAACTAGTCAACTAGTCATGTCACGAGCAAATACAGAGTTGTACGGTGAGCCCGTGACTGTATAATAACCACTCACTACGGGAAACAGCTAATTTGCCGTCAGGGGGCGTCTTTGCCGTCAGCTTTTCATCGGGCAAGACGGCAAAGAAAGGTTTGCCGTTATAACCAGACGGCAAAGAAAAAATGATGGCAAAATATACTTCGCCGTATGCGAAAAAAACACACAGACGGCAAAGAGCGCACTTTGCCATCTGTGAAACAAATCACAGACAGCAAAGAATCTTTGCCGTCAGTTTTTGCTCTCGCAGACGGCAAAGAATCTTTGCCGTATGTGTTTTTATTAGTAGACGGCAAAGTGAGCTCTTTGCCGTCTGCGGTTTTTTTACAGACGGCAAAGAAGAAACACAAGACGCGGATCGATCACATGGATCGATGACATGGCACGATCTAGTCCAGTCATCCCAACTCCCCACAGCGCACCCTACGCCCCACGCCCCACGCGCCCCCACCACTATCTCTCTCTCCCTTATCCTCCTGACACCCACCCGCACCACGTCTCTCTCCCCTCTCTCTCTGCTCCCGATCCACAACAACCGGTGCCCGACACCACCTCATCCGCCTCCCCCCACCTAGCCCACCGGCCTCGGCCCTTTCCTCTCAGACCCCCGCGCCACCGGCCCCTGCCCCATCCCCCGCCGCCCCTGGCGGCTTCCACGCCCCATCCCGCGTCGCGCGTCGTCCGCCTCCGCCGCGCCACCAGAGCCCGCCTCCACCCGTGCCACCGGCTGCGTGCCGCCTGCCCTCCTCTGCCCGCGCAACCGGCCGCGCCGCCCCCGCAACCGGCCACGCGCCGCCCAAGTCCACCCGCCTTCGCCTGCGTCTTCCCGCGCCATCGGCTGCGCGCCGCCTGCCCTCCTCTGCCCGCGCAACCGGCCACGCGCCGCCCGCGTCCGCCCGCCTTCGCCTGCGTCCGCCTGCTCCGTCCTGCGTCCGCCCGCTCCGTCCGCCCGCTGGGGCCCGCCACCGCTGGCGCCACCAGATCGAGCGTGTCCCGCAGTGGCCTACACAAGAGGAGCGGCGGATCGAGAAGCGGTGTTCGTCTCCACCAGATTGAGGCCGCGGTGGATCGACAAGATATTCGTGTAATATTGTTGTGTATTGTGATGTAGACATGTAGTATTGGGTATTGTATAATGTGTATTGTGTACAATCTAGTGTGGTACATCATTTGAGTTTTTTTTCAATCTAGAAATATCGATAATGTGTATTGTATAGGAACATTGTAGTGGGGTTTGATTACCGCGTCGACCATCCCGTGAAATATTGGCTAGCTGATCTCAATTGTGCACTGTGGGTTCAGTTTTTATTTGATTAAAAAATATTTCTATGACGTCTGTGATGTTTGAGGTTGACGGCAAAGATGGCGTTTGGCTGATGGCAGAGATGCTTTTCTTTGCCGTCTGTAAATTATTTGGTTGACGGCAAAGCTGATTTTTGACTGACGGCAAAATCTTTGCCGTCATCTTGACAAAAGGCTGACGGCAAAGTATTTTTTGCCGGCTAATCTTTGCCGTCTGAGTTTGCCGTCTACTTCCTGACGGCAAAATCTTTGTCGTCTGGATTTAGGTCTTTGCCGTCTGTAATCCACAGACGACAAATTAACTGTTTCCTGTAGTGACTAAACGTAAATGGTGACCGTAATGAGTGGATTCTGAAGTCCAATGTACATATCGTGCTTTCGCTTCAGATACAACGATCGTCATTGCATATATCACGAGAGAAAGATGAAACATGCGTGAATTTTCTGGGGGCTTACTTTTAGAGGACCTGGAGATAGTTTTGTGTGCATACGTGAAAGGGGCGTATAGGGGGGTATGCGATGGAGAGAGAGATGCTCTTTGTTTCTCTTTATTATGACTAACTTTGTATATAGTATAAAAATATACAAATTCATAGTGCGGAATAAATATCATATGCAAATTAGCGTTCGTACTCCTCCATATAACTTTGTAATGTTGTATATATGTAGAAACTCTAAAATATTTTTTTGGCCACACTTTAGTTATTCAAAAGGAATGTTGTATGCGAAATAAACGTGAAGAGAGGGCTTTTTAGATCAATGGTGTACGTGATGTAACATGTGTGAATGTGTAGTTGATGCATTTAGCGGGGCCTAGAGAGGTATGTGTGTGTATTACGTATTCGAGAGAGGCATGGATAGAGGGGCCGATGCGGGGGGGCGTGGGAGAGATAGCACGAGAAATGAGAGTGGTCTAGAGAGAGAGAGATGAATATGACGTCACGACAAGAGATTCCATTCCCTTGAGTGTGTATATAAAAGGGGAGAGGGAATAGAGGCACCAGGAGAAATTTTCTGTGTGTGTGGTGTTTGTGTTGGTATGTGTGGGTGTGAGAAGATAATGAGACGTGGGGGCAGAGGGTGTGTCACCGCGTGAGGTCCGGTGGGTTGAGGTGAGGCCCTTCGTTCGGTTCCGTCATGCGCCACATTAGTCGGACCGTGACACATTTAGGAAGACCCATGGATGACTAGTCGTACAAGACAAAGATAGCAGAATTGTGAAGGACTCTGTGTCCACTGACAAAGCCGGCTAGGATTTGTAACCCTAGGTTCTCGGACTAAGGTAACCCCTTTATCTCTGATATTACTATTCATCCAACCTAACTTTAAGGGGCATCCTACAGAATGCTCTGCTAGAATCATACTCGTCGATTAGGAAGAGATGTGTGAGACAATGCGTGAGAGACAGGCGTAAAGATAATGTGCGTACATGAGACATGTAGGCAGGTCCATGTATATAGAAAGGGTCGATGAGGATTGTGCGTGTGTATGTTTGCGAGAGGAAGAGTGCTTGTGATAAAGGTTAGTGAAAACAGTTGTAAATGGTTATGAGAGGGAGGGAGGGTTATATCTAGAGCATGTGTGCGAGAGAGACACCTCGGGAGAGAGTGTGTGAGCATGTGTGAGAGACCACCGATGGAGAGTGAAACTACACGTAAAAGACTGCTCTACACATTGATTAAAGATATAAATTGTATCCAAATATTAGGATGGGATCATGATATTTGCAATTCGCGTAAGGAGCGGTTATTGATCCATTAGACATCTAGATTCTATCAAATTTGAGCATGTCTATGTTATTATTCGACACCATTGATCCACATAGTTAGTATTTTGAACTCCAGACAATGCATCGCTTTAGCAATCGAATATAAACGTGAGTATAGTTCATGTTGTGTGTGTAAAGCACATTATACATACGAAAGTTACACAATGGACATTATAAATAGCTACCTATGAACTAGCATACATTTGAATTCAACTTAAGGTGGTTTAATAAAATCGAATTCAACATGAAGTCCATTCAATTATTTGAACTTGATATCATGGCATTTGTAAACCATACCTAAATTATGGGGGCACCAATCTTTGCTCTGATTTTGTACATAATAGCATATGTAGTCGTGTACAAAATAGATTCAGATTTAGCTCCTCCATTCCAAAATAATCGTAGTTATAGGATTTTCAAGTGTCAAAATTTCAAAAAGAAGCGGATAGTTTAATGAGGTTTTCAAACATAGAAGGTCGAATACAACATTGTCTATTTAGGTCAATCCTCATAGTTCAAGAATACTCTAAACATGAATGCTCGTGTTTCAAAATTTCAAACGAAGCGCCAAAAGAGCCTCTACTCACCTGAAACCGCGTGAGACCAGTGTTTGGTAGTACAAGGAAATTACTTTTCTAATAACTCCGACCCGTCAAACCTACTGGCCCGACGTCCAAAGGTCTAAACCGGGGTAGGTTTGTAGCTTCATCTAGACGCCACGCAACCGCATCCGAAAAAGATTCATACACAATGGCCGCCTAAGCACACATGCGCGCGACCGAAATCGCTCCCGCCCACTATTTGGGACACCTGGGATTACCATCCTACCCCCGACCCGCAGTAGGTCTGAAATTTAAGAGGGGGCCAAAGTTTGTACTTTCCCCAAATTTCAAACAAGCGCGTCCAATCTTCTGTTCAAAAAAGCCAAAATCAAGCACGTCCCAGACTGAAACATGGTTCCCCCACCCGTCCGATTCCCAATTCATACTCCGTGGGCGCCAAAACTACCTCTCCACCAGCCGCGAAACCCCGGCGTCCTCCGTCCGCCACCCCATCCCACCCATCAACCGCCGCCCTCCTCCATCACGCCGGAGCCGATACCCCGACGTCGTCGTCCACCGCAACCTCAACCGCAACACCCTCCACGGCTAGTAGTTGAAGCCGAGGCCGAGCCGTCCGTACCCGAGCCAGTTCAACCACGCCGTCCTGCGCCTCACCGCTTCCGCTCCAACTTCGCCACCCTCCATCGCACCGGAGTTGTTCCTGCTACGTCGTCGCTGCCTCGGATCTGCTTCCCCTCCGCCAACATACGGCCATGGCAACATAGTCAACAATTTGGCCATGGGTTCGTCCAAGCCTGCACCCTCCAGAACATCGGTTTCCCCGGTAAAAAGAAGAAAATCGGCGCGACATGTGGAGAGAACATCGATTTCCCCGGTAAAAAGAAGAAAATCGGTGCGACATGTGGAGGTGACCACAACGGCAACCGAAAAAGGTACTCGTCTTCCCTTATTCGTGCAAATCTTACGTCTCTGCTTGCACGGTATTCATCCCACAGAAGACACTAGTTGACCGCTTCTTCTTGATACTAGATGTTCCTAGTAACTTGTGATGCACAAGGTTTCTCCTCATATACTATTTCATGTTAGCTAGAGGTCCGTCGCCCTCCTGAATTTCAATTTCTGGTCAGTTGATTCCCAATTAACGGAAGCATTCCCCGGTGTAACAGGCGCTAGTACGACTATTACGCCGGGGAAGCAGCGCCTTGGTGTTTATCTTAGGGGTGTGTGCGGCCTAGAGCTACTGGCGCCCGATCTGGAGGTTGGCCGGGATTAAAGGGATGGCCTGGGGGCGCTGTCAAGCACGGCGGTGGTGTGAGGTAGATGGGAGGGCGGGGCGGCGGAGGCAGGGGTCTGGGCCGGTGGTCGCCGGCGGTTCGAGAAAGATCGTCAACAGTGACTGGCGGGAGGTAGACGAAGGCCATCTTCCCGTTCCTTATAGATCGGACGGTCCATAAAAAAAATCGACTGACCTATTTATTTTTAGTCGACTGTTATCTTGATAGGACCACATGTGGTGGTGTGCTGGAGGAGTACCTGCATTTCATGTGCTCATATATTACAAAATCATACGAAGTAGAATCTAATTTTGTTTGCCATGCAATATTGTAAAGCTATCATATGTCTCCTGTCATTTATTTTTCAGCCACCTGCTATCTGCTACTTTTACAGTGCACTACTTCTGCACACACTTCACCCATACTCTCACTATTGTGTTTTTATGCAAGGGTATTTCAGACCCTGCCTTGACAGAAGCAGAAAAGAGAAGAGAGAAGTCGCTCCTGCGTGGTACGTGGCTAGGCCAGACACGTTTCAAGACTTTAAAGGGTGTAGTATCAGCAGATGGAGACGAGGAACATAGCTCTGGAGTTGATGATCTCGCTCGCCGTGAACCACCATCCCAGGTGCTTGCTTTAACTTCACGGTGTCATATGTGGTTGCATGTTGCATATGGTGTCTAGCTTGTATTCGAAAGGCCGAAGTCAGTCTTTATCAAGATAAGGAAAGATATTTTTTACATGAACCACCATCCCGGGAGCACCAGAAGACAAATAACTAGTCAGGGCACTGGCCGAGCCAGTGACAAGCCCAGCAAAGATAGGCATCACCTGGAAGCCAACTAAAAAGCTGCGATGGTGGCGAAGCAGCCCGCCTCCCACCAGGCTCTCAGGTCCTAGATGATCATGCTCACCACTCCAGCCGGATGTCTAGCTTGTATTGCTTCCAATTTGGTTAAATTGCATCTGCTTAGCTTACACATTATACCTTTGAATATGACATGCCTTTCTGTTTTTGTACATACTAGTACATCTATGTATAAACCATGTTCTTACATCAATCTAATGTTCTTGTGTATCCCTGATCATTCACTTATGACGAGGCAGGCAGGCAAGGGGACTACTCCTCATTTAAAGAATGCAGCGTCAACCTCCCGACATGATTCTCAAGAAACACAAATGCTAGATGAAGATAGTGAACGTAGCTCTGTAGTTGATTACAGCATTTCCCCTACACTAGCATCGCAGGTGCTTGCTCTAACTTGGCAGCGTGATATGTGGTTGCATGTTGCATATGGTGTCTAGATTGTAATTCTTCCAATCTGGTTAAACTGCATGTGCTAGTCTGCTTAGCTTATACATTATACCTTTTAATGTGACATGCCTTCCTGTATTTAGTACATAGTACATCTGTCTATTAAGCATGTCCTTACATAAAACTATTGTTTTTTGTATCCCGCATCAATCAACATGACGAGACACCTTTAGTACATGCAGTGCGATATTAGTTGCATCTTTCATATGATTTATAGCATGCGCTGCTTCTAATTTATTGAAATTCCATTTATGATGGGATGCTTTTAACTTGGCAGAGTCATATTGGTTGCATCTTTCATGTGGTGTCTAGCTTGCATTGCTTCTTATTTGCTGGAATGGTTTCTGCTTAGTTTACACAAACAATTGTGAACATGCCATGCCGTCCTGTTTTTCGTACATATTCCATCCTGGTATCATGTGTTTGCCTTACATCAAAGTAGTGATTGTCAGTATCATGCATGAATGAGTTCTGAAGAGAGAATTTTATTGCCTTTTCTTGTTGGTTTTACTTGACAATTCAAAATCAATAAAGCGGAAGGAAGTTAGCAAGGCAGCGGATAAAGGTGCTCCTTCCGAACGGAGGGCCTCTACAGTTTCTACTCCTCCACACCCCCAAGATGATTTCCAAGACAACAGATGCATAAACACTCAACAAAGCTGTGTTTATGATGAGCACGTCTCCCCTAGTGCAGCATCACCGGTGCTCCCTCTAACTTGGCACTGTTATATGTGGTTGCATGTTATGTGTGATGTCTAGCTTGTATTGCTTCTAACTTTGTTGAATTCCATCTGCTTACTTTACACATTATACTTGAATAAGACACGTGTTCCTATTTCTAGAACATACAATATCTGTATATCACACCATGTTCTTACATCAAATTACTATTGTTGTGTAACCTGCAACAATCACTTATCATAAGACACGTTTGACTTCGGAGTGTGATATAGGTTACATCTCACATTCTTTTCTAGCTTGTACTACTAGTTTGTTGAAATGGCACGTATGACGAGACCGTTTAACTTGGTAGAGTGATATTCGTTGCATCTTTCATATGGTGTCTAACTTTCATTGCTTCTACTTTATTGAAATGCCTTCTCCTTAGTTTACACATCATAAGCTGTGAATATGCAATGCTGTGAATATGCAATGGCACTAATGACGAGAGACCTCTAACATGGTAGCGTGATGTTGTTTGCATCTTGCATATGATTTATTTCTTGTACTGCTTCATATTCGTTTAAACGCCATTTATGATGAGACACTGTTAACTTGGCAGAGCGATATTTGTAGCATCTTTCATATGGTGTCTACCTTCCATTGCATTGCATCTAATTTGGTGAAATGTCTTCTTCTTAGTTTACACATCATAGTTCTGGTTATCTCTTCCGTCCTATTTTTCATACATATTACATCGTCCTATCATGTGGTTGTCTAACATCAAATTTTAGTTCGTCAGCATCACACATCAATTTGTTCTGAAGAACTAAATTGTTATTCGTTTTTCTTGTCGGCTTGACTTAGCATGGCACAGAGAAAGAGGAAGAAACACAGAATGGCAGGGAATGAGAAGCGGATGAATCCTGCAGATTCTGCTGGTACTGATGGTGCAATAGAAGGTCAAAGTCCAGCGGAAAATTCTACAAACACGACATCCCATGCTACACGAGTTGCAAAAAATGCCAAACAGAAACAAATAGCTGCCACCAAACAAGCAGAGACAACCCTAGTTCTTGCAACACCTACCACAGTACTACCAGCTGCACGACTTACTCATGCGTTAACTGAGCTAGCAGCACATTCCCAAGCTCCCTTGCCACCTGACACTACTTCCCAAGCACTCTTGACACAAGACGAATTGGCAATATCAGATGAACCTTGTGAGCTTCAACAGCAAGAAGGTAGTTGCTGGAGTCAAGTTACAGTTGCATGCTTCTTTATATGTAGTCTCATAGTTTGATGTACACTAACACTTCCTATGTTCGTTGTTGGACTAGCACCTAGGCGCAAGAGGAAACAAACATCAGGGATAATGCTCGATAGGTTAACTAAATCTAGAGGAGGAAGAATGGAGATCCGTTTTGAGGCAGGTTTAAAAAGGTCACATGATGCTACAGAATCAGCCAAGTTAGTATCAGAGGCAACGGTTGCCGTTAGGTGTCATGTATGTATCCTCCCAACATGGATTCAGTACAAGAATGACAAAGACAAAACCCAGTTCAACACCTTCCTCGACCATTTATCTGTAAGTATGGTTATGTATGGAAACTAGTAATATCGTCTTGCTCTGACCCATACTTTCTAGGTTGCTGATAATGAGACTCCCATAATTTTCAACAGATGAGGTTCAAGTTGGATAGCCAAGATGATGCAACCAGACAAGCTTGCACCCATGTTTTCAAGTCTGCTCTGCGACAGTATCGGTATAACTTGAGGAAAACTCACTTTGAAGGCAAGGCTAACAGTGAACTTTCCCAAACATCTCCAGTGGAAAATATATCGGATGAAGACTGGAGGGGCCTTGTTAAACACTGGTCTGATCCGAAGTATCAGGTACATTATATATATGTGATCAGATCACATGTTGAAGTCCTATTTACGCATGTGCCACAAAAATCTATCTTCTTGTAGGTGAACTGTTCAAAGAACAAGGCCAACCGTACGAAAGTGAAATTCGAACAGACGACAGGATCTCGTAGCTATATTGCACACTGCGAGGCTCTTGTAATTAGCTGCTGTTTCACTCTTTTGCTGTACCATATTATAAGATCTATATTGACTTGTTCGAAATGCAGAGGAAAGCCCGCAAGGACCAAAAAGTACCTGAACCAAATGTTGTGGAAATCTTCAAGGACTGTCACACCAGCAAGAAGAAGGGCATGACTACACCAGTCAAAGCCGCTGTTGTAAGTCCTTAATCCTCATGCCTTTTAACTACTACTTACTCTGACTTGTGCCTTGAACTGCATGGTTTGTAGCCAATGTCTATTAGTCTTTTCAATTTTATACACAATTGTCTTAGCGTATAATTGCACCTTACAAGGTTTAAAAGAGAGGAGTGATGTTCCTTTGATCTTGACTCGTAATCTAGTTCCGTGCTGGACTTGCCCACACAATGTTACAATTGCATGTTTGTTTGTTCTCAGTTGTTTTGTGATATGAATGATGTCATACTATGCTTACCGTATTATAAAGTTCGTCTCTTTATCCTTAGCCCTCAATACAATGTGTAGAAATAGACAATACATTAGCGATGGTACAAGGTCATATGTTTGGAACCTGGTTTTATTATGTACTTTGCAATAAAATACAACTAATATTTTACATGGGTTCACCAGAATAAGTTCTATATATAGACCAAAGCTATTTTGTTTGGTTTTGCTGCCTCCTTAATATCTTCTGTTCTGGTACTACTAATGTAAAACCTCAACTTTTCAGCGAGCTATGGAAAAAATGGTGGAACCGCCGCCTTCTGAAGGTGGCGAGGCAACTATAACCGCAATGTCAGCTCTTGCTGCAGTGGGTCAGTACCTGTCCACTAACAGTGCCAAAAGCACGTTCCTGGGTAATACTGGGTTGGTTGTTAAGGCAATATCGTCCAAACTGCCTCATGATCAAGATATGCAAGCTCAAAGCAATGTTGTATCTGCGCTCCAGACACAAGTCCATTCCCTAACAGAGACCCTGTGTGAAACAAGGAGAAACATTGCTCAATGTCGTCAAGATATGCATGGTTTTGAAACCAGACTATCAGGCATTTGCTATGTTGTTCAGGAGCCTAGGGGAAATGAAGGCGAGGGTTATGGTGCTCCATCGGACAATACAGCATGAAAACGTAACAGTCGGGTCAAATGAACTGAGCTTCTAAACTTCTGGTGGTGCATTTATCTACTAGACTGTTAAGTTTTATGCCAACCTTCCTTTTGGTGCGATACAAAATTTATTCTTAACGTGCAACCACCAGCTGAAGAAAACAGCAAGCCATTTTTGTATAGTGTAGGGTGTTCCCAAAATTTTCACTGGTGGCGATCTTTGATGCCGAGTGGATGTAATCTGTGCAATCGCCTTAATAGCCTAGCATTAGTTTCGGCCTTATTTATTTCCTAGTCTTCTTTTTCCCTGGTTTGCTAGTGGCCACAACTACCATGGGCCATATACGGGCCGTAGGATCCATGGGTCTCCTACGGGCCGTCGATAAATGGGCCTGTAATCGGTGGGCCTCGGGCCGTCGGATAAATGGGTCTACATGGGCCATAATCGGGTGTAATTGGTATCGTCCCAGCACGGTAACAGGCCGTAGGACAACAAAGGCTTAATTCTGTCACAGGCATAACAGGTCGTTAATGGGACAGAATATAGGATGGGCTGGAAACGGCGCAACGGGTTAACAGGCCAGAAACGGGCCGACTCTTGCCATGGGCTGAATTTGGCCCATTAGGGTAACAGGCCAGTAACGGGCCGATGTGACACCCCAAAAATTTGGCCTTGTTTTAATAAATTAAAATTTTGTCAGGAATTAAAACTTTGAATTTCTGAGCTCCATTTTTGATTTTTAATCATTTTCTTCCCTATTGTTATGAGTTTTTCCCAAGGAGAAAACTTTTCAAATATGTTATTGGGATTATTTGACCTCTCAAGAAAAATCTTCCTTATTTAATATAACTAATTAAATAATTAAGTTGCTTGATCTTTACTTTCTTGAAAATGACTTTTCAAAGTTAAAAGGGCCATATTTGAACTACAACCATTTGATAAATTCACTTAAAATTCCCACAAAAATTTGGAGATGCCTTGTGATGTTATTAAATAACCTTTGTGCAAAAACATCTTTATTTCTTGAAATATTTTGGGCTCTACACCCTTTTTTCTTCTCTGGTCCAGTGGGCAATTTTGCACTACAACCCATTTAAAAATTTTCTTCTAGCCTCCACCAAAATTATGGGATGTTGGTAATAGCCTGTGATTCAACTTTATGCAAAAACCTGGTGTTGTTCTTTGAAAATTTTGAGTGTATTAGCATCATCTTCATTCTGGTCCAGCCCTCTGATTTCTACTGCAACCCTATTTATTTTTGCTCCAGTGACCTTGTACTTTCCCCTGCTTGTAGACCACCCTACCAAACCCCTAAGTCCAAGAGCATGCACCCTTTGGATCATTTATGGTTCATGAATTGATGCCATTTATTCCCTGTCCAGAATTGAAGTTCAGCAAAACTTACACTATCAAGTTGCTGCATTTGACAAACTAACCTCACCACTCTCTCTTTCATCTAAAGAGACTTCCATCTGGAGTTTTTGACCACTCAAGACTTGCCTAAGTGCCCTTGACATTTTGTCAAACACCCTGTGGGCATGATCAGATTTGGCATGAATTTTTGTTTAAACTGTGATCTTGCTTCCCTTGCCTAGCTACCTTGTCCAATGGACTCCCCACTACCCCTAGCTTAGGCCTGCTAAGTCCCAGCCTCACTCGAGACCTCTAGCTCGCCCTGGCATTTCGCCGAGCAGCTGGTGAGCGTGCTCTGGACGCGCCCAGAGCACGCGTATTGCAGCCGTGCAACCGAGCCGCCGCGTCGCACCCCCTGCCTTGGCCCGCACGGGAGAACCTCGCCACGCACTCCCCGCCTCGCCACAACACGCCAACCGCCCTGGCACCCTACAGCTCCACCGCCAGAGCCCTTTTGGCGGCACGCCGGCATCGGCCGACAGCCTCTGCCACGGGCAGCGCCGCCCAAGCCTCTCCTGCTCGCCACCTGGCCCCTGGGAACAGCGCAAGCCTATCCCTTCGCTCGTCGGCTAGATCCCGTCGTCGCCACGTCGCCATTGCTACAGAGAGGCGGTTCACCGTCATCCTTATCGCCGACCGCCTCGGAACCGACCTCCACCGCGTATATAGGGACCCCGGAGCTCAATCGAGAGGGGTAGCAACCTCATATGATCCTCCTAGTGCTGCCTTGGCCAGCAGTCGAGAGAGGGAAGGCCATCTTCCCCAAGTCCGGCCGGTTCGGCCGCCGCCAAGTTCCGGCCGATTCCGTCTCCACCAGTGCCTCTCCCTCTCCATTCTCTTCACCAGAAACACCCTCATCCTCCCGTGAGCTCGTTCCCCTACTCAATCTTGATCGGGACACGCCACAGGCAATATTCCACTTTCTCCGACGACCGCCGTCCGCTGCGGAGCTCATCGCCGCCAGCTCCGTCCACCCCAGAGAACAAGACAACCACCAGGAGAAACGCCCCAGCCGTGCGGATCCACCTCCACCATCAGATGCCCGCGAAGTGCCGCCGTTCGCCGGCGACGACCACCGGAGCCCCGCTCCTCTCGGGCAGAGGAAGGGGAAAGCGCGGGCGACTAGTCAAACCTGACTAGTGGGGTCCCGGACCCACTGTCAGTGACACCCCTGTCGTGGATTTGTCACGGCAGATGTCCTAGCAAAAGGACTTAGTCGTGGAGCCATCGCAACGGGTTAACTTGAAGGGGTTAGAGCGGACGCAAGGACACATAGTTTATACTAGTTCGGCCCCTTCGATGAAGGTAAAAGCCTACGTCTAGTTGTGATGGGATTGATGTGTTTCGAGGGCTAGGGAGCGATAAGCTTCGCCTAAACCTCGAGTTGTTGTTCTCTGTCCTTAAACCGCCGTTGGGTTGTCCCCTTATATACACGGGTGACGCCCGTCGGTCTGCAAAGTCCCAACCCCCGGTTCATAAACGTGCCCGGGTCGGTCTCTCTATTCCTAACTTACAATGCAAGTTTACCTCAGGCCGGTTTACGGCCGTAAACCTCTAAACCGATTATAGGCCTTGGGCCCTTCTATTTCTCCTTGGGCTTTAACATCTCGGGTCCATTGACGGAGCTAACCCGGGCCCTGTAGGCCGGTTTACCCCAAATAGCAATATCCCCAACATTAGGCCCCAGATTGATTTGAAGAGGTTCATGTCAATCCTTAATAAGAATTTCTGTCTTCAAATGTCTTCCAGTAACTGTTAAACCGCCGTTTCTTCGTCTCCTTTTGCTGCGGTAAACCGATATGACGTCAGCGCGAAGTTACCGTCTCCTTTTGCTAATCCGCAATAATCAGGGCGACGGCTGGGCTCCCGAAATCACCGGCCCCTGGATTCGCGCGCCTGGCACGCGCGCCGCGCCTTATAAATAGGACTTGAAGGCCATCTTCCTTTCCTCCCTTTCGTCCCCTTCTTCGTCTTCCTCGCGACCCAGACCTCGGAGCTCCGCCGCTGCCGTCAGCTACTGCATCAACTCCGGCCGCTGCATCAACCTGACCGGACCAGAGTACCGCGGCGACCTTCCACATCCGTTTGGATCCCGGTAAGGCTCCTGTTCTTCTTGCTTTAGATCTGTTCTAGGGTTCGTCATCCTGCCACTGTTCCTTGTTCATCTCCATAGCAGCTTTTGCGAACAGATGATGATACTTATATCGTGATTTGTAGTCCCTCTCAGTATTCGCCATAAATCTGTACTCATCTCCTTAGATCCCACTCATTTCCCTGCTTGTCGAACTTATGTTGTTCTGCTGTGAGCCAAACCTCATATTTTTACTTCTTTTTCGCCCTAGCTGTAGATCCATTGTTTTGAAAGAATCCGTACGGGATCTGTTTCTGCTTTCATATTCACAACTGTTAGATCTGGTCGGTTTAACTTTTAGCAGAGCGAACAACCCAATCCATATATCCATTAGTCCCCTTGATGAACCGCTAGATGATATCATTGTAGATAACTTCACTCTATATAAGAGCATCTTCGGTTTACAATCACACTTGTTCTCAAACCGGAATACCTTTGTCTTGTAGATTTCCTCATGGCAAAACAGGTGTACGAATGCAACTGGGTTCCCTCTCGCATCACCGAGACCCAATTAAACAACTTAGTTCTGACTGGCGCTTTGAGTAGCAAAAATGCCATCCATTGGAGGGTTCCAGGGGATGAATGTCCTCCTACCCCACAGGAGGGAGAAGTGGTGGTGTTTGCGGATCACCTGGCCCGGGGTTTTAATCCACCCGGTTCAAAATTTTATCGGGACGTCCTGGCTAATTTTAAGTTGCGCCCACAAGATGTTGGTCCAAACTCAGTCACGAATATCTGCCATTTTCAAGTGCTTTGTGAGGTGTACTTCCAGGAGGAACCTACTGTAGAACTGTTCCGAGACTGTTTTCATTTGAACCGACGTACTGAATTCACCGACGGCCCTAATATGGAACTGGGTGGTATGGCGATTCAAAAGAGGAAAGAAGTGACTTATCCTCACGCCAAGTTGCATAGTCATCCGCAAGAATGGAATCACACTTGGTTCTATTGCAAGGATACTTCCCCTGCTGAAGAAAATCCTCTGCCTGGCTTCCGTCCAGAGAGACTTAGCAATACACACCCCTTCCCCCCAAGGCTAACCGCCAAAGAGAGGAGTAAGTATGCCCCTCAGCTGTCCAAGCTCAGAGCCTTCATGGCTAACGGTTTAACGGGGGTAGATCTTGCCCGTTGCTGGATTTCATGGAGCATCCTGCCCCTTAGCATCCGCTCCGGTTTAATGTGCCAATTTACGGGCCGGGTTGATGATCCTTTGAGGCACTGCAACATTCAGCTGACAGAAGACGAAGTTACTGAAGCTGTGAAAAAGATGCTGAATGAACCGGAATATGTTTGCGCCCGAACCGGCCTGCTTCCCTTTTGTGCTACAAACAAACCACCTGCTGTAAGTATCTCACCTCTGTTTGTTATAGAATTTATGATCTCCTTATATACATATTGCTAACTCCAGTCCTTTCTGAGACAGGGAGATGATCCGTTTTGGAGCAAGAAGTTTCAAGAGCCGACCGAAAAGGTAACCCGACCCAAAACAAGGGTGAAGAAGCCCGCTCAGAAGAAAAGGAACACCGCTTCCTCTACCCCGGATTTAGAGGAGGATGATGTGGGTAATCCGGACCTTGGGGTAGACCTCGATTCAGTTGGCTTACTTTTTATACGTCTTATTGATGATGATATTTGTCAGGACGATGCTGAAGCGAGTAATGCTGAAGGCCCAGAGGTAACTATTCTTTCTTCTGATGCAGTTCCTTTGCCTTTGAAAAAACCTCGCCAAGCGAACCAGAAAATTAAATTTTCTCATCCTCTTGCTTACTTGGATCCCAAATTTCTTGTGAAGACCCAGCAACATGAAGCTCGACGCACCACCCGGCATAGCGGCCAGGTAGTTACCTCCGCCGGTTTACCGAACAGCCCGGTTCGGAAACGCCGCTCAGAGGTCTCCGATTTATGCGCTAGCTTTCCTCCTAAAGCAGGTTTAACTCGTCAGCCTCTTAATCCATCTGACTCCGATTATCAGGTCACTTCCCATTCATCTTCTGGTGAATCTTCAGCCACTCAACTGCCACCGCTAAAGACAGTTATTGGGTAAGTTTGACCGATCACAACATATTTCTATATGGGTTTCTTAATCCATCTTACACCGTTCTTTCAATCTTTGGGTTTTTCCCAGGGCTAAACCTAGACCGAGCAAGAAGGCTCGTCTAGATAACCCGGCCGAAGGAACTGCCGCTCCTGAACCGGAGAGAACTCCTGGTGCTGATGCTTTGGGTCGTGAAGACATTCAGAATTATCTATCTCCTCAAGATGACGCCTATGCTGAAGAAAGGCCTACCAATCCTGCCAGCCGTACTGATCCGCCTGCCAGTCCTGTTCGGGTTGAGGAATCCATCCCCCCTTCTGGAACTGTTGATAAACCGACAGTGCCAATGCAGAGCAGCGACTCCAAAGATGATGATGTTGTGATTACCGGCATTGGTCGCTCTGAACCGGGGAACTCTGCTACTTTAGCCAAGCATACTGCCAAGGAAGAAATCTCGGCCATAAAGGGCAAATGGGACGTTGACTCCTCAACGTACGCCGCTTTAAGCGCCCAAGATCTTTATTCTGGGTACCTGAACCGACTGTACACCAGTCGCGATTATGAAGCTGGTATGATCAGGATGATGAAAGAAAAACTTGAGGTAACTCTCTTGTGCTTCCTTCTGTTGCAACCTAGCTTATCAATTTATTCCAATCCGAGATGGTAATCCGAATCATGCTGCCTTGACCACTAAGGTCCGGTTTAAAAATCCAGTGCTTCAACATAGGACGTTAACCAGAAACATCATCCAATAACCATTAGCCCCCAAGTACCAAGTTTAAATACTTGTATTAATCCTGGGACTTTTGTAATGGAAAACATGCGTTAAGATCAAGTATGCATTAGCCCCCAAGTATCGAGCACATAACTTGCTTGTGTGGTTGATACTTCCAAACCGTGCAATATTTTCTGAACACTGCTGACGACCTGCTGCAGGGGGATCTGAAGACCAAAGAGAAACAAGTCTCGGACCTTCAGGAAATCCTAAAAACCCAGCAGGCTGAAACTGCAAAAGCAAAGGAGGAATTGACCAATGCCTTAACTGTTATGGAACAGCTGAAAGAAAGCCGCAAAAAGGAACAAGCTGATTGGGCTACTGAAAAGGCTCTTTTGATGAAAAGGGCTGAAAATGCCGAAGCTGCTCTCAAACCGGTGGTTGACGAATTATCCACCGTAAAGCGACAAATACACTCCATGACCTCTGCCGTCTTTGGTAAATTCCTTTCGATGCCCTTCTTCCAATTTGCACCTTGTTCGCTATATCCCATGTCCGGTTTATAATCCATCTTGAAACACTGCAGGCACACGTATTGGACACTTGGGTTCTGATGTGCGGATGAAACTCAAAGCTGCCTATACTTTGATTGAACAGTTGTACACCGGAGCACAGAGAGCTATCACCACTGCATCGCATAACAACCCTGCACCGTCTCTGATTCAAGACACGTTAAAAAGGCTATCCATGCTTCCAGCCCGGATTGAAGAGTTGAAAAGATCAGCTGCTCGAACCGGAGCCATCACTGCCTTGATCCGGGCCAAAGCGTGGGTACCAGATTTCGATCCTGTCGAAGCGGCCCAAGGATACCCCAGCTTGAAAGAAGATGGTTCAGACTTTGGCGAAAATGACTTGAGGGCGATAAACGGGGCGGTGCGCCCCCTAGCTTGTCAATTGGCTGAAGAAGCAGATCTGACACATTACCAAGCCCAATATGATAACCAGAACAAGCGAGTAGCTGCCCCGGTCCCTGAAGCGGAAAACCTTATTCCTCCAATCCGTAAGCATACCTACGCCCCTGACATTGAACCGTCTTTGCTGATTCATGAAGAAGCTGTCTTTCAAGCGCTAATGGGAATCGACTGGACCACTGCTGATTTCCAGCCAATGGGTAGCCAAGAGAAAGCTGAAGCGGCGCAAGATGATCCACAGCCTTCGAACCGAGGCGGCGAACAGGCGTAATCAACGCTCCGGTTCACCTTAATTGGTGACGTTAATCCGTCAAAAAACAATATATTCAGGCACTACGCTGCCTTGTAATAAGATAGTTAATACCTCTATGTTTGAATGCGCCTTTGTGCACGGGTACTGATGCCCTTTCCAATGACTTTTTCCAACTTATGTTTCCTGTCTTTACTGAGTACACAGGACGGTCTTTCGACCATACGAACCGTGCTGCGCCTTTGCCAAACCGGGCAACTTGCCTCCGGGTTTAAAAAACGGACCAGGCTGTGTCAGCTGAATCGGTTTAAAAGTATTTGACGTTCCGAAGAACAAAAAACACCACAATAAAGGCAGAAAACAAAAAACCAAATACAAGAGGACAACGCGATAGTAAAACGCATGCAAATAGTGGTTGCTATGAACCGTTCAGAAGGCGTGACCATCGTCAAGACAAAAGAAACCAAGCCCCCAAGAGGTGTAGCTACGGTTTAAGTCGACTAGGTTCCTAACTGAATCGTGGCAAATATGCCGGTCAAATGGCATTGCATTGGTTCGGATTCGACCAAGCCCCCAAGTGACTCAGTGGCCTAGGGCCGATCAAGTGGCGTTGCGTTGGTTCGGACATGACCAAGCCCCCAAATGACTTATTGGCTAAAAAGCCGGTCAGAAGGCATTACCATCATCAAGACATGACCGAGCTCCCATAAGGTGTAACTACGGTTCAAGTCGATTAGGTCCCCAACTGACTCAGTGGCAAATGTGCCAGCCAGAAGGCATTACCGTCGTCAAGACATGACCAAGCTCCCCGGAGGTGTAGCTACGGTTCAGGTCGACTAGGTCCCCAACTGACTTTGTAAGGATAGCTATGTTCTCTTTGGTTCGAATACGACCTATGTTTGAACAGGAAGCCCCATGTTTGAACCGCGCATCATGTCAGCAGGTCCTCTTCAGTAATTTTTAACTTTGTTGCAAGAGATAAATTTTTCTTGAACCGGGATCTTGAACCGGATATTAAGGGCCTCAAAGCTTTGTGGGAGACATCTTCCCTTGAACCGGATTTTAAACCGGAGTCTTCACTTTGATCCTCTTCGAAGCGACCTCAAGGGGTAAACCAGAAATTGCATTAAAGTGAATCAACTCCATGTAACCACGCATGATGTGAAGAACAGCAGAGACCCCGTTTTGCTCGAGGCTCCGGTTTATTGTATTAATCATAATATATACACGGTCATGATATGTACACAAACAGAGCCCAAGGCTCATGTATAATAAGGTCGAAGATGAGCTATGTTCCACGGCCTGCTGGTCTCCTCCTCTGATGTGCGTGAATCTTTGCGCTCTCGAATATCAATCAGGTAGTATGACCCATTATTCAGATTCTTGCTGACCACAAAAGGTCCTTCCCAAGGCGGGGATAATTTATGCTGATCAGACTGATCCTGGATGAGCCGAAGCACCAAATCCCCCTCCTGAAAGGTTCTGGTCTTAACCTGACGGCTGTGGTAACGGCGAAGATCCTGCTGGTAAATCGCTGAACGGGCAGCTGCTAATTCACGTTCCTCATCCAATAAGTCAAGAGCGTCCTGCCGTGCCTGCTCGTTGCCCGCTTCAACATAAGCTGCCACACGAGGTGAATCATATCGTATATCACTGGGGAGAACCGCCTCTGCTCCATAGACCATAAAGAACGGCGTAAACCCCGTGGATCTGTTAGGCGTGGTGTTGATACTCCATAATACAGACGGAAGCTCCTCAACCCAACAACCCGGCGTCCTTTGCAAAGGGACCAGAAGCCGGGGTTTGATACCTCTCAAGATCTCTTGATTCGCTCGTTCTGCTTGACCATTAGACTGCGGGTGAGCTACTGAAGAAACATCAAGCCGTATATGCTCACGTGCGCAGAACTCTTTCATGGCACCTTTGGATAGATTGGTACCATTATCTGTGATGATGCTATGTGGAAAACCAAACCGGAAGATCACCTTCTTTATAAACCGCACTGCCGTGGCCGCATCACATTTACTGACAGGTTCTGCCTCCACCCACTTTGTAAATTTGTCAACCGCCACCAATAGGTGGGTCTTCTTATCTTTGGAACGTTTAAAAGGTCCAACCATATCGAGCCCCCAAGTCGCAAACGGCCAAGTAATTGGAATCATCCTCAATTCTTGAGCCGGTATGTGCGCTCGTCTGGAAAATTTCTGGCAACCATCACATAACCTGACCAGGTCTTCTGCATCAGCATGAGCAGTTAACCAGTAGAAACCGTGGCGGAACGCTTTAGCCACCAATGATTTTGAACCGGCGTGGTGGCCGCAATCCCCTTCATGTATTTCACGTAATATCTCGCACCCCTCCTCAGGGGATACACATCGTTGCAGCGCTCCTGACACGCTGCGATGATGTAGCTCTCCTTTGAGAATGGTCATAGACTTGGACCGCCGTACTATCTGCCGAGCCAAGGTTTCGTCTTCTGGCAACTCACCCCGGTTCATATACGCCAGATAAGGAAGCGTCCAATCCGGGGTGACGTGAAGAGCCGCCACTAAATGAGCCTCCGGATCAGGAATAGCCAACTCCAGCTCACCGGGTAGCTGTACCGATGGGTGATACAACACATCCAAGAAAACATTGGGTGGGACCGGTTTACGCTGAGAGCCCAAGCGGCTTAAAGCGTCCGCTGCCTCATTCTTTCTGCGGTCCACATGATCCACTTGATAGCCTTTGAAATACCCAGCCACCATATCTACTTCACGACGGTACGCAGCCATGAGCGGGTCCTTAGAATCCCAGGTGCCAGATACCTGCTGAGCCACCAGATCCGAATCACCAAAGCACCTAACTCGACTCAGATTCATCTCTTTAGCCATCCGAAGACCATGAAGCAAAGCTTCATACTCAGCCGCATTATTTGTACAGGGGAACATTAAACGGAGGACATAACAAAACTTATCTCCTCGTGGGGAAGTTAAAACGACTCCAGCCCCCGAACCTTCCAATTGTCTGGACCCGTCAAAATGAATAGTCCAATATGTGTTATCTGGCTTCTCCTCAGGTGCTTGTAACTCTGTCCAATCGTTTATGAAGTCGACAAGTGCTTGTGACTTGATGGCCGTCCGGGGTACGTATCTTAAACCGTGCGGCCCAAGCTCGATAGCCCACTTGGCAATCCGACCGGTCGCCTCCCGGTTCTGTATGATGTCACCCAAAGGAGCAGAACTGACCACCGTGATGGGGTGTCCTTGAAAATATTGCCTCAGCTTCCGGCTTGCCATAAAAACACCATATACCAGCTTCTGCCAATGCGGATACCTTTGTTTGGACTCGATAAGCACTTCACTGATATAGTAAACCGGTCGCTGAACCGGATGTTCCTTCCCAGCCTCCTTGCGTTCTACCACTATCGCCACACTGACCGCTCTGGCGTTCGCAGCAACATATAACAGGAGTGGCTCTTTATCTACAGGGGCTGCCAACACTGGCGGATTGACTAACTGTCGCTTCAAGTCCTCAAACGCTTTATCAGCCTCCGGACTCCAGACAAATTGATCTGTCTTCTTGAGCATTTGATACAAGGGGATCGCCTTTTCACCGGGGCGGCTGATAAACCGGCTTAACGCTGCAATCCGTCCGGCCATGCGCTGAACATCATTGACACATTTCGGTTTGGCCAGTGAGGTGATGGCTGTGATCTTTTCCGGATTGGCCTCAATTCCTCTATGGGACACTAGGAATTCCAACAACTTGCCTGCAGGTACACCAAAAACACATTTAGCTGGGTTGAGCATCATTTGGTACACTCTCAAGTTATCGAAGGTTTCCTTCAAATCCTCAACCAGGGTCTCCTTCTTTCGTGACTTGACCACAATATCATCCACATAAGCATGTACATTCCGACCAATCTGTTCGTGGAGGCAATTTTGCACACACCGTTGATAAGTAGCCTGCGCACTCTTAAGCCCGAAGGGCATAGAAACATAGCAGAAGGCTCCAAAGGGAGTAATGAACGCCGTCTTCTCCTGGTCCTTAACTGCCATCTTGATCTGATGATAACCCGAATAGGCATCCAAAAAACTTAAACGCTCGCAACCTGCCGTAGCATCAATGATTTGATCAATCCGGGGGAGAGCAAAAGGATCCGCTGGACAAGCTTTATTCAAGTCTTTGTAATCCACACACATGCGCCAGGTGCCGTTTTTCTTAAGAACCAGCACCGGATTAGCAAGCCACTCGGGATGAAAAACCTCAATAATAAAACCAGCTGCCAGGAGCCTGGCCACTTCCTCACCAATCGCTTTACGTCTTTCTTCGTTAAACCGGCGCAAGAACTGTTTTACCGGTTTATACTTAGGATCCACATTAAGGGTGTGCTCAGCGAGTCGCCTCGGTACACCAGGCATGTCAGACGGCTTCCATGCAAAGATGTCCCGATTCTCACGGATGAACTCGATGAGCGCGCTTTCCTATTTTGGATCCAGGTTTGCACTGATGCTGAACTGCTTGGACGAATCGCCAGGTACGAAGTCAACAAGCTTAGTTTCAGCAGCCGATTTGAACTTCAAGGTCGGATCGTGGTCCGTAGTTGGCTTCTTCAACGAAGTCATGTCCTCCGGGTCAACACTGTCTTTGTACTGCTTTAGCTCCTTCGTAGCACAAACCGATTCTGCATAAGTCGCATCTCCTTCCTCGCATTCCAAAGCGATTCGACGGCTCCCATGAACCGTTATAGTGCCCTTGTAACCCGGCATCTTGAGTTGCAGATATACATAGCAGGGCCGTGCCATAAATTTTGCATAGGCTGGCCGTCCGAACAAAGCGTGGTATGGACTTTGGATTTTAACCACTTCGAACGTCAGCGTCTCTGATCTGGAATCATGACTATCGCCGAAGACCACTTCAAGGGCTATCTTACCAACCGGGTACGCAGGCTTGCCAGGCACCACCCCGTGGAACACTGTATTGGTCGGTTTGAGATCCTTATCTACCAGTCCCATGCGACGGAAGGTCTCATAATACAAGATGTTAATGCTGCTCCCTCCGTCCATGAGCACCTTGGTGAGCTTATAACCTCCCACCTGAGGCGCCACCACAAATGCTAACTGACCCGGATTATAAACCCTGGGAGGGTGATCTTCTCGGCTCCATACGATAGGTTGTTCCGACCAGCGCAGATAGTGAGGCGTGGCCGGTTCAACAGCACTAACTGCCCGCCTCTGAAGCTTTCTATCCCGTTTATCCAAGCCTGTAGTAAAGACATGATACTGTCCACCACTCAACTGTTTCGGGTTGCTCTGATAACCTGATTGCTGCTGTCCGTAACCACTTTGATTACCTTGAGTATTTTGGTTGTCCTGTCCGCCCGGATTACCATGGAACCCTGGACCGGAATTTCCGCCGCCGTATCCTGATCCGGAACCTGAACCGCCGCCAGAGCTGTGATCATATTGGAAAGTGTTTGAGCTTTTGAATTCCTTCATGATGTAACAATCCTTCCAAAGATGGGTTGCTGGCTCCTCTTTTGTTCCGTGCTTCGGACAGGGCTGGTTTAAGAAAAAGTTCAAACGCTCCGGATTAGGACCGGGATTTGCGCGAAAACTTGGCTGTTTCCCCTTACGCCGCTGGCCCTTATTCTGTGCACTTGTGTTGGCCACAAAATCCATGCTCCCATCCGGTTTACGCTTACCTCCGCCTCCATTACCTGTCGGTCGATGCTGCTGGCCTTTGGTGTTGCTATTCTTCTTTCCCTTCCCTGCTTTGTCGTCACCAGAGTCAGGATCCTTGGTACTGTCAGAATCCGCATACTTCACTAAAGCGGTCATGAGCGTTCCCATATCCGTGCAATCACGCTTCATCCGGCCTAGCTTTAGCTTCAACGGGCCAAACCGACAGTTACTTTCCAACAGCACCACGGCGGTGTCTGCGTTGATGCGATCTGACGAGTGCAAAACTTCTGATACCCGGCGTACCCAATGGGTAGTTGATTCCCCTTCTTGCTGAACGCAAGCTGCTAGGTCAACTATCGACATTGGCTGTTTGCACGTGTCTTTGAAATTCTTGATAAACCGGGCGCGCAACTGGGCCCACGAATTAATGGAATTAGGCGGTAAGCTCTTTAGCCAAGTCTGGGCCGTTCCTTCTAACATCATAGTAAAATACTTGGCACACGCCGTGTCATCCACATCCAGCATCTCCATAGCCATCTCATAGCTCTCCACCCATGTCTCCGGAGGCTGATCTGCCGTGTAGTTTGGTACCTTGCGGGGGCCTTTGAAGTCTTTGGGCA
This sequence comes from Aegilops umbellulata, assembly GCA_032464435.1. Lineage (NCBI taxonomy): Eukaryota > Viridiplantae > Streptophyta > Magnoliopsida > Poales > Poaceae > Aegilops > Aegilops umbellulata. Next base: position 326,030,858 of record CP136058.1, on the reverse strand, counting down.
GGCGTACGTTGCGTAAAGCGGGAACAAGGCACGGTACTCCCAAAGAACTAGAAACCACCCCCGGTTCTACCGTAGCAGCTGGGAAGATAGGTGTAAGCTGACGAGCCTGATGCTGCGCTGCTAATCCGGCCTCCCGCGCACGGGCGCGATCCACATTCTCCTGAGCATTGTCGACGCCCGTCGGATTGTTGCCGCGGAGCGCTTCACGCCTGGCATTACTTGAAACAGCCGGCTCCTCCATGCGCCTACTATAGCTCCCGCTGGGGCGAGGGGTGGAATGAATCCGATCACGGCTTTGCGAATATGCTTCTTGTTGGGCCAACGCGGTCCTAAGGAGCTCCTTGACCCGGCGTGTCTCTACATCCTGCGGTGAATCACCTTCTATCGGAATGGCTTCCAACCGAGCTGCTGCCGCAACGAGGTTATACATCGGGTTGGAATAATGGCCCGACGGTGTTGGCACGGCCTGTGGTGTACCAGCGTTGTGACGAGGCAGGTTTATTATCCGGTGCTGAACCGGAGCGCCAACTGTCGCCTCCACACGGTTTACCCCCGGGGTGTTGAAGAGATTTCGGGCATCGAGGGCTGCGGGCAATCGAGATCGGAATTTCCTCTTCAGGACTTCCTGAGACACATTCTGGTCCATCATGAGCCTGTAAGCCTGTGCATCTAAAGCGGCACGCTCCACCGTCATCCTAGCCTCTTCTGCTGCCAGCTCCGCTTTAGCTTGAGTGATCTGTTCTCTCACTTTGGCAATCTCAGCATTGTGAACCTCCTGATCCACCGGGTTGGCTTCCGCCATGAGCGCTGCCAGTGCGTCAAACAGGTCTGACAATACTTGGGCTGGTGAATCCGCAGGGCCTCCTGCCCGCGCAGCTGTTGCCACTACCGATCCGGAGATCACTGCTGCCGCAGTTGATGAATGTGGCGCCGCCTGTGTTCCAGCCATGAAGATCCCAACCCGATAGGGCAGATCAGAGGGGTCCGGAATACTGTCGCCATCGGAGCTGCCCCCAATCCGATCATCTTGCAGCTGGTAAAGAGATTCGGTTTCCCCGGTTGACGTTTCATCGCCGGAGAAGTTGGCGGTTTCGTCACCGGATTCGGATCCTTCCTCGTAGCTTCCTCCGTGGATGACTCCCACGAAGGCGCGCTTCCTGGCCAGTTTAGCCAGGGTCGACCTCGTGCACTGAGCTGTCTCGACGAGGTCGGTGCAGACGCCCAGCTCGGGGCCCGGTTCACCGATCTTGCCGATGAAAACATGGATGCCTCCGAAGGGGACCCGGTACCCGTACTCGATCGAGCCGGTGTCGGGGCCCCAGCCTGTGCTGTCGATGTAGAGTTTTCCGCGACGACTTTTGGTCATCCGACCCACAGCGTAACCCTCGAGTCCTTCAAAGCGGCCCTCCAAAAACTTGAAACCATCTCGCGATAGCCCCACGGTGGGCGCCAACTGTCGTGGATTTGTCACGGCAGATGTCCTAGCAAAAGGACTTAGTCGTGGAGCCATCGCAACGGGTTAACTTGAAGGGGTTAGAGCGGACGCAAGGACACAGAGTTTATACTAGTTCGGCCCCTTCGATGAAGGTAAAAGCCTACGTCTAGTTGTGATGGGATTGATGTGTTTCGAGGGCTAGGGAGCGATAAGCTTCGCCTAAACCTCGAGTTGTTGTTCTCTGTCCTTAAACCGCCGTTGGGTCGTCCCCTTATATACATGGGTGACGCCCGTCGGTCTGCAAAGTCCCAACCCCCGGTTCATAAACGTGCCCGGGTCGGTCTCTCTATTCCTAACTTACAATGCAAGTTTACCTCAGGCCGGTTTACGGCCGTAAACCTCTAAACCGATTATAGGCCTTGGGCCCTTCTATTTCTCCTTGGGCTTTAACATCTCGGGTCCATTGACGGAGCTAACCCGGGCCCTGTAGGCCGGTTTACCCCAAATAGCAATATCCCCAACAACCCCCACACCGCCCACGTGTATAAGTGGAAGCGTAAAGCCGCAAGTACGCCTCCTCTGATTGAAAGTGTATTCTCGTTTAAATCGTTTTCTTTTCTGTTTTTATTCAAATGACAGATTTGACTGAACTTTGACTGAGCATAACTCTTTAAATAATACCCCAAATGAATTGATTCTTTTTCCTACATTTCTTGAATTTTGTCTAGTTTATTTTAAGATTTATTTGAAAAATTTTCCAAACAACTTCTTGTGCTATTTTGATTGAATGTGTTAATTCATGCATACCCTTTTAAATAGGATTTTTGAGGATTTCAAGATGATCTGGTTGCACCCTTCTTTTTCATGACCTAAAGGCAAGCATTCTGAACCCTGGCATAATATTTTTGATGTGTTGGTTGACACGTTTATAACATCACCTTATTTCAGATGACTTGTTAATTCATGTGGCATGATCATTTGCATGGAAGCATATTAGTGATTTCCTTGCTGTTGGAAATGAAAATGATTGTGATGGTAATCATCCTCATGTGCCTTGCATGCATACCAGAAAGGAATCCGGGAAAGCCTCGGCCTTGGGTAGGCGTGAGCTTGTCGCCGGTCCTCGTCGGGACGGTTATGTCCGGTAGGGCATGGTAAGGTACATTGAGTGGTGATTTCTTCAGTTGTATTATATTGATATACATGTCATGCAGGAATTTATAAACCTCCTGAGTCGACCGCAGATTGAGTCTTGTTCCAGTAACCCCCATACTTGCCTCGTACTACCACTCGTCCCTGCCACAGGTAGGGTACGGTTCAGTAAGTCGTCAACCCCTTTCCAGCACACACCGTACAGAGAGGCCATGGTGGAAGATATCGGTTGTAGCCGGTAGGCATGCCACTTGGTCAGGGGGCATGGGTGTTTCCGGTTGGGACCGAGAGGGGAGGCCACCCCTTAGAGCGCGCGATATAAATTTGATCCCATGCTACGCGAGGTTGTAGCCTCCCCACTTAGAGTTTTGCTTAACAAGTGTCGTGGGTGATTCTAGACACCGATGAGTTAAGCTGGTGTGTGCAAGTTAGGCGTGTTTTCAACTAAAAGGCCGTAGACGGAATTAGTCCTGATGGACTAAAGGAATCCGTTACTCGTGGGTAAAGAGTACACCCTCTGCAGAGAATAAACCTATTCGAATAGCCGTGTCCATGGTTAAGGATTACAGTCTGGGATGGGTCAAGTGTCGGTCTTAGTGTCAGTCTTCGGAGGAGAAACCACTAAAACCCGAATATTGATTATGACTTGTGATATATGATGGTTATGATTATTACTATTATGGACTAACCGTTTGCATGATTTGAAATAAAGAATATCCCTGGGACGGTACTACCCCCTAGATATTCACCATGATTGTTTCATTTCTTTTAAAGCCCTTTCTGTGGTGTCGCTCAGACGCCCGACTGTGGCATTTCTTTTAAAGCCCTTTCTGTGGTGTCGCTCAGACGCCCGACTGTGGCATTTCTTTTAAAGCCCTTTCTGTGGTGTCGCTCAGACGCCCGACTGTGGCATTTCTTTTAAATCCCTTTATGTGGTGTCGCTCAGACGCCCGACTGTGGCATTTTCTTTTTCACTATCCTTTCGAGACGTCGCTTAGGACATCCAATCGACACACCTTATTTATAATTGGCCATTGCATAAATTTCCGGTTGCATATGAGTAACCTGTTTGCATGCATCAAGATATTTATTTTTATGGCTAACTAAGTGAGTATAAGGATATTGCAAAGCATGAGTATCAATGGTTATATTATACCTGTGTTCTTAATGTTTGCGAGTACATTCAAAGTACTCACTGGCTTGTCCCTGGCTATTGTCTTGGCCAGATTACTTGCTTGGGGAGGAGCGTTGCGACAACAGCCTCGGAACCTAAGCAACGGTGATAGCAGCCTCGCGAAGATAGGAGTTAACCTGGTCAGCTGTTCCCGTGGGAAATGGAGTCCCATAGACCGTGGGGATCCACGAACCGCTTCCGCCCCCAACCGCTAGAAACCATTTGTTGTACTCATAGGCCACAATGGTCTTGTACTACATATTTTGTACCTTTGCTTGGAATTTCTGTAACAAGTTGGTGCCTCATCAGCTAACAGTAATCCTGGGGCTGATGAGCTCGACAGCCATTTTCTGGAATTTAATGTCTGGAAAAACCGGTCGCGACAGCCGACTCTCGCCATGGGCCGAATTTGTCCCATTAGGGGAACAGGCCAGTAACGGGCCGACTCTTGCCATGGGCCGAACTTGGCCCATTAGGGGAACAGGCCAGTAACGGGCCGGAAGTAATCGAGGGCCGAAAAGGAGCCCAAGAACGTATGGGCCATCAATAGGCCGAAAGCTAACACGGGCTGGAAACGGCCCATGTAAATCACAGGCCGTTAACGGGTATAAAGAAAATTACTGTTTATTATGGGCTAGAGTCACCATGGGCCTGTAAAGGGCCGAAAGATACGAAGGCCTCATATGGGCCGAAAGACGCCGTGGGCCGTACATGGGCCGAAAGTGAAATGGGCTGGTGTTATATTTGATGGCCCACATGACGTTGTTGGGCCGATTTCCTTTAGGGACTAACGGGCCGTGAGTTAACGGGCCGTAAAATGGGCTATTTGCGAAAAAACCGTTAACAGGCTTTTCATGGGCCAGCACGTTAACTTTTGACCGAGTCAAACGGGCCGACTTTGTAAGCTAAATGGGCCAGTGGTGGGCCATGGCACGTGTCAACATATCATAGGCGGCTATGTGACCCACTGACGAGCTGACACGTGTTTCGTCCGGCTAATAAGAATTTTACACGTGGAAATTTCCCATTGGTCGGGGCTGTTAATTGGTTATCGGTCCAAAACCTGACCCGATAGCTTAACGGCGTTCCGTTACGGTGGATGCCATGTGTCGGTCACCCTTGACGAAAGCACTTCTGTGACGTGCGATTTATCGTCATGGAAGTGGACACTTCCGTGATGATAATTTTGGTAATGTCATGAAACACTTCTACGATAGCACATATATGACTATCTTGATTTTTTCATAAATTCGTCATGGATGTACATGCATGACAAAAAATGTGACCTACTGTGACAAACACGTATCATCATGGAAGTGTATTTTTTTTGTAGTGGCCGGGCCGGCAGGCCGCCCCCGAGTGGGCTCGGCTAGCCCTTGCCGTATTTCCTCGAGACGGGGCGACAGGGTCACATTATCGTGAGTCTCTGCTCGTCTCCGCAAGCTAATAATACACTATGGTTTGGGTATTTGTTCTGAGTTGGCCTTTGGCCTTTACGTACTAACCACCACGCGAGAATAGTTATGGGCCTCGACGTCGCAGTATCAGCCGAAGCTTTGTCAGACGTCTAGTTCAGCATTGTGGGCCTGTCGGGCCAGTGCCATCCAGTATGAGGTGGTGCTCGTCCCGGCTCGTCACACAACGACCCGAAGTGCAACGGGCGATGGGCCCAGACCCTGGAGTGCTTAGGATATAGACCGACGGGGACCTCTCTGCTCAGCCTAGGTAGGGCTATGACGTGTTGATTTTCCGAGGTCGGGCATTGACCCAGAAAATTGTGTCCTGCCAGAGTAATCAAGCGTGTTCCAAAACGTGGTGCACCCCTGCAGGGAAGACATATATTCGAATACCGTGTCCACGGTAATGGACGGTCAGACTTATATCCTGATCTATTACAACTAGAAATGGATACTTGAGATATGTGGCTCCGGGATTGCTTTCTCGTAGGGAGTCGAGGAAGGATCTCTGGGCGTTAATGTTACAACATGCTTGTTAAATATAAACTGCTATTCTTTACTCTTCTACATGCTGCAAGATGCTTGGAGCTGCTTGAAGATGCTAGTCTTTGATAGGCTAGGCCTTCCCCTCTATTCTGGCATTCCGCAGTTCAGTCCAAAGATACACCCCTTCCATTTGATACCAATGCATACTTAGTATAGATCGGATGCTTGCGAGTACTTTGGATGAGTACTCATGGTTGCTTTGCTACCCTTTTCCCCCTTCCTTCTTCTTTCCGGTTGATGCAACCAGATGGTGGATCCTTGGAGCCAGATGCCACTGCCGACGGAAGTTGCTACATGGAGACCGCCGACGACCAAGAGTAGTTTAGGAGGTCCCAGACAGGAGGCCTTGCCTCTTCGATCATGTTGCTTTTGTGCTAGCCTTCTTAAGGCATCCTTGTCTAACTTTATGTCTGTACTCAGATATTGTTTCTTCCGCTGACTCTTGTGTATCGAGCTTGTATTCGAGCCCTCGAGGCCCCTGGCTTGTAATATGAAGCTTGTATTATTTTAATTTGTGTCTAGAGTTGTGTTGTGATATCTTCCCGTGAGTCCCTGATCTTGATCGTACACATTTGCGTGTATGATTAGTGTACGGTCGAATCGGAGGCGTCACAAGTTGGTATTAGAGCCGACTGCCTGTAGGATCCGCTTTCCAACTCCTTGACCGAAGTTGAGTCTAGTCAATGAAAAATGGTTTTACTAACATGGTTGCGTGGCTTACGGGCCCACGTCGCCAATTGGGTGGTATTAGGATCTTTTATTCCCAGCCTATACTCTGGGATTCTGATTTCGCTTCTATTCCGGTTAAATGTTTTTGCTAACTCTATCCTAGGTTCTCGTGATCACATCCATCCGGAGATTTGTATTACGCCTTTCTTGAATTGGGAGCCAGGATCTGCTTCACATTGTTCACGGGCCATAGGATCCTTTTATCGAGGGCACCCTGCATCGTCCCCTGCGGATTCCTCGCTCTAGTAGTTTTCTTCGACGTGGATGTAGCGTTTGCTATGTCTCGTTGTTGTATCCCTCCATCGCTTGCCAGCGTGCCGCCTAGTATGTCTAGGATGATTCTCTTGTCCGAACTCATACTAACAACGTGTAAATGGCTCTGTATATGTATATGTATGTCTTTAATGACTACTGTTTTGTACATACTGTGCCTTTGCTCATTGTTCAAGTTACATTTTGAATGACTCCATACACCTGCTCCAACCTCTTGTTAAAACTGCTCCCTGATGTTCTTAGCAGGATGGCTGACGATCCTCCACCTCCACCTTATATTGCCGCAATGATGCAACAGTTTGAGCTGAATCGTCAGTTTATGACTGGAGGAATGGCTCAGTTTCCAAACCAAAATGCTCATCAACAGCCTGCCCCAATAACACTGCCAGAATTTGTGCGCCTCAACCCGTCCATTTTTCAAAACTCCACCAATCCTATGGATGCCAATGATTGGCTTCGTGACATCCTGTTTGAGATGGAGTCAGCTAATGTTGCCCCTGCCAGTTGTGTCACCTTTGCGACATTCCACTTGAAGGGTCCAACTGCTCAATGGTGGGAAAGCCACAGGGGTATGTTGCCTGCAGAAACTATAACCTCTTGGCAGGAATTTTATTTAGCCTTCCGTGCATGACACATTCCTCAAGGTCTGATGTACCAGAAGAAGAAGGAGTTTTGCAAACTCTCACAGGGCACAATGACTGTGGATGAATATCAGAGGAAATTCCTTGAATTATCCCACTATTCTGCGGATGACGTCTGCACTGACGCTCGCCAGCAGGAGAAATTCCATGAAGGATTGCGTCCCGATATAAAGCTCGCACTTGTTGCTCATGATTGCATAGACTTTGTGATGCTTTTCAACCACTGAAACTGGTCTGACTGAGTACCAGGAGTCGCTCAAGCGCGCTCGAGATGTTGGCTCATCCTCGATTCAGCCTGCTCAGAAACGTCGAGTCTGGATCCCACACAATGTTCATCACCGACCTGCTCCAACACCAAGGCCGTCTTATGTTGCACCTCGTCTGCCTCTGCCGCTGAGACAGCTAAAGATTCAGGGTGGACAGTCCAATGTTGTAGCTCCTCTTCATAATGATGGTTTATGCCGTAAGTGTGGACAACCAGGGCACCGTGCTGCCAGCTGTCGCCCAACACAGAATCAAAAAGCACGAGCTCATCAACCCAGAAACCCAAATGCCAGGCCGCCTGCACTCAGTCATGGTCATGTTAATCATGTAAAGGTTGAAGAAGCTCGACGGGACCCCAAAATTGTAATGGGTACCCTTTTAGTGAATTCAGTCCCAGCGTCTGTTCTTTTTGATTCGAGAGCATTGCATTCTTTAATTTCTGAAGCATTTGCACACAAGCAAGAATTATCATTCGAAAACATGTACCCTTCATTGGTGCTTAGCTCCCCAGGATCCAGGTGGGATACCTTGATGATAGCCCACAACAACCACATTGAAATTGGAGGGTTAGTATTCACTGCTTCACTTATGGTCCTCAAGGTTTCTACCATAGATGTCATTCTGGGCATGAATTGATTGGGTCCTCACCAAACCCTGATCGACTGTGCAGCTGAGACAGTCCAGTTCACTCGCCCTTCTGGTCAGACAATCCAATACTCAGCCCAAGCAGCTCAGGATGCCGAGAATCAAATATATGTTCTGAATGTATTGAATGCTTCATCTCTTGAGGGAATAGAGAACATTCCAGTTGTTCATGAATTCAAAGATGTCTTCCCAGAAGAACTTCCAGGAATACCCCCTGCTAGAGTTGTCGAATTCGTCATAGACTTGAAACCGGGCACTACTCCTATTGCCAAGCGGCCATACAAGATGCCGCCACATGAACTCCTTGAACTTAAGAGGAAATCGACAAATCTCTTCATAAGGGATTCATCCGTCCTAGTTCCTCTACTTGGGGAGCACCTTATCTCTTTGTCAAGAAGAAGGATGGTACGAATCATTTGGTCCAAGATTACCGACCGATCAACCAGGCAACAATTCAGAACAAGTATCCGCTTCCTGGAATCAACAGTCTGTATGATCAACTTGCTGGTTCCTCGTATTCTCTAAACTTGATTTGAGGTTGGGTTACCACCAGATTCGGGTTCGTGAAGAGGATATTCCCAAGACCGCCTTCGTTACTCGCTATGGTTCATATGAGTACACCGTCATGTCCTTTGGTTTGACAAATGCTCCAGCGACATTCTCTCGTCTCATGAACTATATATTCATAGAATACCTCGACAAGTTCGTCGTGGTTTATCTAGATGATATCCTTGTATATTCCAAGAATAAAGAAGAATATGTTGAACACCTTCGACTTGTTCTGGAAAAGCTTTGAGAACATCAACTATATGCTAAGTATTCCAAGTGTGAATTCTGGCTACCCGAAGTGACCTACCTTGGACATGTCATCTCCAAGGATGGTATTGCCATCAACCCAGAGTGAGTTCATGCTATTCTCGATTGGACTCCTTCGAAGAATGTCAAGCAAGTCAGAAATTTTCTCGGACTCGCCAGCTATTGTCGTCGATTTGTCGAGAACTTCTCCAAGATCGCCAAGCCCCTGACTGGTCTGCTTCACAAGGGCGTCAAGTTTGAATGGACAGAAAAGTGTCAGGAAAGTTTCCAAGCACTCAAAGACAAGCTGACTTCTGCCCCAATGCTTGCTCCGCCAGATACTAAGAAGGATTTCGTCATTTACTGTGACGCTTCACGACAAGGATTAGGCTGTGTCCTAATGCAAGAGCGCAGAGTGATTGCTTATGCCTCTCGTTAGTTGCGCCCTCACGAAGATAACTACCCAGTTCATGACCTCGAGCTTGCTGCTGTCATACATGCGCTAAAACAGTGGCGACATTACCTTCTTGGTAATCGTTGCGAGATCTTCACCGACCACCAAAGTCTGAAGTACCTGTTTACTCAGCCAGATTTGAACCTCCATCAGTAGAGATGGATGGAGATTGTAGCAGACTTTGACATGGGTATTTCCTATACACTAGGCAAGGCTAATGTAATGGCTGATGCCTTGAGCCGCAAGTCATATTGCAACCATCTCGAGGTTTGCAAATTTCATCCTTCGCTTGTTGAAGAATTCAGAAAGCTGAACCTCCATATTGTTCCTCCGGGTGCACTCGCTCCCCCTCCTAAGGAGTTTTGCAAGATGAACCTCTGTGTTGTTTCCCAGGGTTCCCTCAATACCCTAGCTGTCGAACCATATCTCTTGGACTCCATCAAGAGAATGCAGGGATATGACTCTCAAGCTGAGAAGATTAAACGCTACCTCGCAGAAGGAAGGCCATCATTCTTCACTGTTGATAATGTTGGCGCTTTGTTCTTCAAAGGTCGCCTAGTGGTTCCTTCAAAAGACAACCTGGATACAACTAAGGAGGTTATGAAAGAAGCTCATGATACACCTTTGTCTATTCATCCCGGTAGCACCAAGATGTACCAAGACATTCGTCAGAGATTCTGGTGGTCAAATATGAAGCAAGACATTGCTCGTTATGTTGCTGAATGTGACGTTTGCCGTCGTATCAAAGAAGAACATCAAAGGCCTGCTGGAACTCTGCAACCTATCTCTATTCCTGAATGGAAATGGGACCATGTTGAAATGGACTTCGTCACTGGATTTCCCAAATCGCGGAAAGGTAATGATGCAATTCTTGTCGTCGTTGACCGGCTTTCTGAAGTTGCACACTTTCTAGCCGTCAAAGAAACGATCACTGCTAGTCAGCTGGCAACTCTCTATATGTACAAAAAAATTCACTTCACGGTATTCCGCTGGTAATCAGCTCAGACCGTGGCAGCTTATTCACTTCAAGATTCTGGGCAAGTTTTCAAGAAGCTATGGGAACTCATCTGTCTTTCAGTACTGCATTTCACCCTCAGTCGCAGGGACAAGTTGAACGTGTCAATCAAGTTCTTGAAGACATGCTTCGAGCTTGTGTTATTTCCTTCGGCAAGAAATGGGAGGAATCTCTCCCGTATGCTGAGTTCTCTTACAACAATAGCTATCAAGCTAGTCTGAAGATGGCTCCCTTCGAAGTGTTATATGAACAAAAGTGTCGAACCCCTCTGAACTGGTCAGAAACTGGGGAATGTCCACTCTTCGGTCCGTATATTATCCAACACGCTGAAGAACAAGTTCGCTTCATTCGCGAGAATCTCAAGACTACTCAGTCATGTCAAAAGAGTAATTATGACCGTCATCATAAAGACATGGTCTATCAACCTGGTGAAAAGGCTTATCTTCGGGTCACACCAATGAAGGGTGCACACCGCTTCGGGATCAAGGGCAAGCTAGCTCCTCGCTATATTGGTCCTTTCACTATTCTCAAAAGGCGTGGAAAAGTGGCATACCAGTTGGAGCTTCCGTCGAACCTTTCTCAGGTTCATGATGTGTTCCACGTGTCACAACTTCGCCGTTGCTTCAAGGACCCAATCCAAGCAGTGGATCATGAAGTGCTTGGGTTGCAACAGGACCTTTCCTATAAAGAGCATCCAGTCCGCATTCTCGACCAAGCGGAACGCCGCGCACGTCAGAAGGCGATCAAGTTCCTCAAAGTACAGTGGTCGCATCATTCTGAAGACGAAGCCACATGGGAATGCGAGGGATCGCCTGCGTGATGAATACCCCGCTTTGTTTCCTTCTACCTCCTAAATCTCGAGACAAGATTTCTTTTAGTGGAGTAGAATTGTAACGCCCGGATAGTTATGCTATAGTAATCCCAAGCTAATGATGCCATGTCACCGCATTTACTGTTGTTAACCTTGCGTTGATTCAATCACTTTTGGTTTCAATTTTCAAAATTAAATCAAACGACAAAAGTAAATAAAAGAAAAAGAGAAATAAAAAAAAGAAGGGGCCGCAAGCCCCTGCTCACCGGGGCCTCGTCCAATCGGCCCAACCCAGCTGGCCGGCCCAGCCGCCTCCCCTTAACCCTCTCCCGATCCACACTGAACCCTAGCCCTATCCCCGCGTCACCCCACTCTCCCTCGCACGATCTCCCTCACTCCCCTCGATCTCCCCCACGCCTCTCTCCCCTTCCCCCATCTGGATCGGGGAAGAGGAGCCAGATCCCACGTCGCTCCGCGCCCCTGACGCCGGTGCCCATCCCCGGCGCCGCCTTGTTGCCGCCGTGCTCCGCCACCTCGTCAGCGCCGCTCCACCGCCTCTCCCTCACCGTCGCTCTGGGCCTCGCCGCCTCGCCCACAACCGCGCGCTCGTCGGACTGCCTCGTCCCCGTCGCCGTCATCCGCCTCGCCCTCTCCCTCGCCAGACCACCCCAAGCCGCATCGAGCCCACTGCCCCTCCCTACAGCTTCGCAGTGAGCCACCTCGCCGGTTGCGCCTCCCCTCTCCTTCCCCGCACACGTGGTCGTCCCGCGCACGCTCTGCCCGTTGCCGCCTAGCGCTGCCACGGCTCGCGCGCCGCTCACCCGTGCCGCTGCAGCACTCGCCGCGCCGCCCTACTCTGGCCAGTCGCCGTGGCCGGCGCCCCCCTGGTGGCCTCGTACACCAAACGGGCGCCCGCAACCGCCTCCCCGCCCGCTACCCGCCGCGCCCCGCCGCACATGTTTCCGTCACCGGAAACGGCCGGCCGGCGAGCCCTGCCGTGGCCTTCGGTGCGCTCCAGCGCTCACATGCCCGTGGCCATGTGGGTGATACGTCTCCAACGTATCTATAATTTTGGATTGCTCCATGCTATATTATCTACTGTTTGGACCATATTGGGCTTTATTTTCCACTTTTATATTATTTTTGGGACTAACCTATTAACCGAAGGCCCAGCCCAGAATTGCTGTTTTTTTGCCTATTTCAAAGTTTCGAAGAAATGGAATACCAAACGGAGTCCAAACGGAATGAAACCTTCGGGAACGTGATTTTCTCACCGAACATGATCCAGGAGACTTGGACCCTACGTCAAGAAAGCTCCGAGGTGGACACGAGGTAGGGGGGCGCGCCCTACCCCCCCAGACGCGCCCCCTACCCTCGTGGGGCCCATGAAGCTCCGCCGACATACTTCTTCCTCCTATATATACCTACGTACCCCCAAACGATCAGATACGGAGCCCAAAACCTAATTCCACCGCCGCAACCTTCTGTACTCACGAGATCCCATCTTGGGGCCTGTTCCGGAGCTCCGTCGGAGAGGGCATCCACCACGGAGGGCTTCTACATCATCATAGCCCCTCCGATGAAGTGTGAGTAGTTTACCTCAGACCTTCGGGTCCATAGTTAGTAGCTAGATGGCTTCTTCTCTCTTTTTGGATCTCAATACAATGTTCTCCCCCTCTCTCGTGGAGATCTATTCAATGTAATCTTCTTTTTGCGGTGTGTTTGTTGAGACCGATGAATTGTGGGTTTATGATCAAGATTATCTATGAACAATATTTGAATCTTCTCTGAATTCTTTTATGTATGATTGGTTATCTTTGCAAGTCTCTTCTAATTATCAGTTTGGTTTGCCCTACTAGATTGGTTTTTCTTGCAATGGGAGAAGTGCTTAGCTTTGGGTTCAATCTTGCGGTGTCCTTTACCAGTGACAGTAGGGGCAGCAAGGCACGTATTGTATTGTTGCCATCGAGGATAACAAGATGGTTTTTTTTATCATATTGCATGAATCTATCCCACTACATCATGTCATCTTGCTTAAGGCGTGATAACCCACAAGTATAGGGGATCGCAACAGCTTTCGAGGGTAGAGTATTCAACCCAAATTTATTGATTCGACACAAGGGGAGCCAAAGAATATTCTCAAGTATTAGAAGCTAAGTTGTCAATTCAACCACACCTGGAAACTTAGTATCTGCAGCAAAGTGTTTAGCAGCAAAGTAATATGATAGTGGTGGCAACGGTAACAAAAGAGCAATGAAATCAAAGTAATATTTTTGGTGTTTTGTAGTGATTGTAACAGTGGCAATGGGAAAGTAAATAAGCGTAAAACAGTATATGGAAGGCTCGTAGGCATTGGACCGGTGATGGATAATTATGCCGGATGCGGTTCATCATGTAACAGTCATAACATAGGGTGACACAGAACTAGCTCCAATTCATCAATGTAATGTAGGCATGTATTCTGAATATAGTCATACGTGCTTATGGAAAAGAACTTGCATGACATCTTTTGTCCTACCCTCCCGTGGCAGCGGGGTCCTATTGGAAACTAAGGGATATTAAGGCCTCCTTATAATAGAGAACCGGAACAAAGCATTAGCACATAGTGAATACATGAACTCCTCAAACTATGGTCATCACCGGGAGTGGTCCCGATTATTGTCACTTCGGGGTTGCCAGATCATAACACATAGTAGGTGACATAGACTTGCATGATAGGATCAAGAACACACATATATTCATGAAAACATAATAGGTTTAGATCTGAAATCATGGCACACGGGCCCTAGTGACAAGCATTATGCATAGCAAAGTCATAGCAACATCAATCTCAGAACATAATGGATACTAGGAATCAAACCCTAACAAAACTAACTCGATTACATGTAGATCTCATCCAACCCATTACCAACCAGCAAGCCTACGACGGAATTACTCACGCACGGCGGTGATAATCATGAAATTGGTGATGGAAGATGGTTGATGAGGAGGACGACGACGAATCCCCCTCTCCGGAGCCCCGAACGGACTCCAGATCAGCCCTCCCGAGAGGTTTTAGGGCTTGGCGGTGGCTCCGTATCGTAAAACGTGATGATTTCTTCTTCTCTATTTTTTTCTCCCCGAAAGCAAATATATAGAGTTGGAGTTGGCGTCGGAAGGTCTCCAGGGGGGCCATGAGGTAGGGGCGCCCTAAGGGGGGCGCCCCACCCTCATGGACAGGGTGTGGGCCCCTGGTCTTCATCTTTGGTGAGGATTTTTTATAAGATATTCCGTGGAGTTTCGGTTCATTCCGAGAACTTCTGTTTTCTGCACATAAAACAACATCATGGCAATTCTGCTGAAAACAGCGTCAGTCCGGGTTAGTTCCATTCAAATCATACAATTTAGAGTCCAAAACAAGGGCAAAAGTGTTTGGAAAAGTAGATACGACGGAGACGTATCAAGGCATTACTCTGTTTTTAACTTAATACTCTAGATGCATGCTGGATAGCAGTCGATGAGTGGAGTAATAGTAGTAGATGCAGGCAGGAGTCGGTCTACTTGTCTTGGACGTGATGCCTATATACATGATCATACCTAGATATTCTCATAACTATGCTCAATTCTGTCAATTGCTCGACAGTAATTCGTTCACCCACCATAAAATACTTATGCTCTTGAGAGAAGCCACTAGTGAAATCTATGCCCCCCGGGTCTATCTTTATCATATTAATCTTCCATCACTTTATTATTGCCTTTGCTTTTATTTTTATTTTGCATCTTTATCACAAAAATACCAAAAATATTATCTATCATATCTATCAGATCTCACTCTTGTAAGTGACCATGAATGGATTGACAACCCCTTATCGCGTTGGTTGCGAGGAGTTATTTGCTTTGTGCAGGTACGAGGGACTCGCGCGTAGCGTCCTACTGGATTGATAC
Source organism: Aegilops umbellulata (assembly GCA_032464435.1). NCBI lineage: Eukaryota > Viridiplantae > Streptophyta > Magnoliopsida > Poales > Poaceae > Aegilops > Aegilops umbellulata. The sequence goes on along the minus strand of CP136058.1, from coordinate 326,015,543 downwards.
CTTGGTTCTCAAAAACTGAGGGAAATACTTGCGCTACTTTGCTGCATCATCCTTTCCTCTTCAAGGAAATCTAACGCACTGCTCAAGAGGTAGCAAGAAGAATTTCTGGCGCCGTTGCCGGGGAGTCTACACAAAAGTCAACATACCAAGTACCCATCACAATCCCTTATCTCCCGCATTACATTATTTGCCATTTTCCTCTCGTTTTCCTCTCCCCCACTTCACCCTTGCCGTTTTATTCGCCCTCTCTTTTCCGTTCGCCTTCTTCCCATATGTATCTTTGTTTGTGTTTCCACGTGCTTTCTATTTGCTTGCATCTTTGCTTGCTAAAAATCTGTTAATATGGATCCACTTAAAGTGTTCTACTTGGATCATTGTCGGTGTCAAAACCGGCAGATCTCGGGTAGGGGGCCCCGAACTGTGCTTCTAGGCGGATGGTAATAGGAGACAAGGGACACGATGTTTTTACCCAGGTTCGGGCCCTCTTGATGGAGGTAAAACCCTACTCCTACTTGATTAATATTGATGATATGGGTAGTACAAGAGTAGATCTACCACGAGATCAGAGAGGCTAAACCCCAGAAGCTAGCCTATGGTATGATGGTTGTTCATCCTACAGACTTAAAACCCTCCAGTTTATATAGACACTGGAGAGGGCTAGGGTTACACAGAGTCGGTTACAATGGAAGGAGATCTACATATCCGTATTGCCAAGCTTGCCTTCCACGCCAAGGAAAGTCCCATCCGGACATGGGATGAAGTCTTCAATCTTGTATCTTCATAGTCCAAGAGTCCGGCCAAAGGTTATAGTCTGGCTATCCGGACACCCCCTAATCTAGGACTCCCTCAGTAGCCCCTGAACCAGGCTTCAATGACGACGAGTCCGGCGCGCAGATTGTCTTCGGGATTGCAAGGCGGGTTTGTCATCCGAATACTTCATAGAAGATTTTGAACACAAGGATAGTGTTCGGCTCTGCAAAATAAGTTCCACGTACCACCGTAGAGAGAATAATATTTACACAAATCTAATCTGGTGACGTATTCTGTAGCATGACATCACACCACAGCCAAGCCTTTATTCAAATCGTTTTTACTATCCCACCTCAGCGCGTTTTGCGAGGCGGTTTCCTTGGCACGTCTTGTCGAAGCAGAGATCGTGTCCCCTTATCCCGGGATTCTCATCAATACGGGTGTGGGTAACCCAACCGCGCCATTGATTACGGCGCTTGGGAGATAAGCGAGTTTTACCAGGCTGGTGGGGACGCATAGTTTCGTCCGCCCATATAAGGTGATAAGGATCCGCCTTTTCATCCATGCCTTCTTCCTGCTTTGCTCATCCATTTTCGCACACTCGAGCTCCAGCGCCCAAGTCCGCATTCTCTTCCTCAACCTTCTCCAACCATGTCCGGAGCGGGAGGCAAGTGGATGGTCTCCTCCATCACGGAGGGAGACGTCAAAAAGCTGAGGAGAGCCGGATACCTGCCCGACGACATCGTGCACCGGCTCCCAGATGAGGGGCAGCTCATCCCCACCCCCAGGCCACATGAGAGGGTCGTGTTCCTTACCCATTTCCTCCGCGGACTGGGATTCCCTCTCCACTCATTCGTCCGGGGGCTCATGTTCTACTATGGCCTGGACTTCCACGATCTGGCCCTGAACTTCATCCTCAACATCTCGGCGTTTATCGTCGTGTGCGAGGCCTTCCTCTGCATCCGGCCCCACTTCGGCTTATGGCTGAAGACCTTAAATGTCAAACCGAAGGTAGTGGGCGGCCGCTAGGCGGAGTGCGGAGGCGCCATGGTGGGCAAGATGCCCAACGTCCTATGGCTCGAGGGCTCCTTCGTGGAGACCATAAAGGGGTGGCAATCGGGGTGGTTCTACATCACCGAGCCGCGTGACCCCAAATGGGTCGCAGCCCCCGAGTTCCGATCCGGAGCCCCTACACGGCTCACCTCCTGGAAAGAGAAGGGCCTGCCGTGGGGTAGTTCAGAAGAGCTGACCGGACTCCAAACATGCGTCCAAAACCTGGTGAGCAAGAAGCTCAAACTCGTCAACGTAGTCTAGGTCATGCTCATCCGCCAGATCCTCCCATGCCAACAACGGGCTTTCAGCTTATGGGAGTTCGACCCGGCCCAGCACCGAACTCTGAGCAGGCTCTTCGACACAACGTACGAAGATGCCTGGAAGGTGCTATTCAAGGGCGCCGAGGCTCCTGCTTCCGCCACCGAGGATCGCGGATTCTGCGCGCAGCGTCAAGCCAACGCGATAAGCTGTTTTACCTCTTACAGGATATTTGTCTTTCATAGTTTGACTCTATGCGGGATCTAAGCCCCCATGCCTTTCACAGGACTGGCAGAGGACGGCCGGACAAATCAACTGTCCAGCTCCTTTGCCCGAAGACCCAGCAGACGCCCGCCTAGCGGAGCTGCTGGTCCCGGCACCTTACGTGGTGCCGGAGAAGAAGGCCAAGAAGAAGGCCACGGGAACCCAGAAGAGTTCTTGGCGCCTGGTGGAGTCGGACTCATCGTCCGATGACTCCGAGGCGCACTCCTCCCATGAAGACGAGGAGGAGGAAAGAGAGGTTTCTTCCCCAGCAGGGGGAGAAAAGAAAAGGAAGGCCGCCCCAACTGGGGAGGCCGGAGGGTCGAAGAAGGGGAGGACCCTTCCTCCGGACTACTCCACCAACGCTGCCGACAGCGAGGAGGAGTGGCCGCCCAGGGCCAAGCCCCTGGCGAAGTCGTAAGTATTCGGACACCAGAGTGACTCATAGTGTTCCTTTATTGCACAGCTTTCCCTAACGCCGAATATAATCATGCAGTCCGGCCCCGAGCCCGGCTCGACATATCGTCGAGCGGCTCCTTGGATTCGTCGGATATGAATAGCTTTTCACTTCCGACCGCTTCCACCCCTCACCCTACGGACAACGCCGAGGTGTTGTCCCGAAAGGTTCCAAGCCAAGGGGAGGTGGTCCTGGAGGCACCGCAAGGGGACCTTCCGGACTGCAGACAAAAAGGGAGCAAGGCTCCTAAGGGCTCCAAGTCCGGCCCGGGCCGAACACCGCACCGGAACCTTCAGCGGTTTCGGAGTCCAGCAGGCGGCCCCCCGCCAAGAAGGGCAAGCCTACCGCGCCGGTGACCTCCGTCCAGCCAGAGGCACCGGATAACTTGCTGGAGGTGCTTAACGGCGCCTCCATCGACGAGGAGCACCGTGCTATCATGAGTGCGGTGATCCAGAAAGTTCAGTCCGCCAAAAGCGGGCTGACCGAAGCTTGTGCCAGCCTTCTAATAGGTTTTGAGGTGAGTAAAAAATATATAAATATATTACCGCATAGATAGTAGCCCCTGATGCTCTGTTTGGCGTTCACAAGGAAAAGTCGAATAAAGGATCTAATAATATTTGCAGGAGTCTAACATAATTATGTCGATATGCGTATGTAGGCTTTGCTGCTGGCCTCTGCCGCACTGACTGCGGAGGTGGACACGCTGAAGGAGAACCTCGAGCGGTCCGAGCAAGAGCTCGGCCTTGCCAAGAAGCAGCTCGAGGAGAGCCAAGGTATGTAATGCCTTGTGTAGTTATATAAAAGATGCAGTTGCAAAAAATGACAGGATAGTTATTGGTGTCCTAGGGGCCACGACTGAGGTGGCGACCCTGAAGCAAGCGCTTTCCGAGGCCAAAAAGAAGGCGGCCACGGAGCGCACTGAGCGGGAGAAGCATGAGGCGCAAGTTGGCGAGGTACAGCAAGAGCTCCAGGCTCTCGTGAAAAAACACGAGAGTTTGAAGCTTGACTCAAAGACGCGAGAGTCCGAGCTCGCAACGGCCCCCGAGAGCGCCAAGTCTGCCAAGGCCGAAGCCCAGAAAGCCCTCCAGGAAGTTGAGGCGATGAAGAAGATAGCGGCGGGTAAGGCATTCTTTATGCAAAGCAAGCACATGAAAGTGAATTGCTTGTTACTTACCCGAGTCTGGAGCTCTCCGGGAGCATTCACAGATTTACCCCGCAACGTGTCAGATGCTGCCGCCTTCTACCGGGCCAAGGAGGGGAGCTCGACGGAGAAGGTGTTCTGGTCTTAGTATGCTGAGACCGGACACCCGGTGCCCTTGAGCGACCAGCTGAAGCAGCTGGTCGAGCTCCATAAGGTGGCCGAACAGGCCATGAAGGGTCTCATAGTCCGGCTGTGGCCCGGAGAGGCCATGCTTGGGAGCTACTTCGAGCTGGTGAGGCGGCTGGTGGATGCCTGTCCACGTCTTGAAGTCGTCAAGCGCTCCGTCTGCATTGAGGGTGCCCGTAGGGCACTTTCCCGTGCTAAAGTGCATTGGGGCAAGATGGATGCTGAGAAGCTTGTGAAGGACGGGCCACCGCCGGGCAAGGAGCATCGCCACCCCGAGATGTATTACGAGGGCGTCCTGAAGGGTGCCCGCCTTGTGGCGGATGAATGTTCCAAGGATGTAATATTTCAGTAAACTTGTTTGTTTTATCCTGTGCGCTGAAAACTTGTTCATATGCGCTACGCAACGCTTGTTTTGATTTAAAATATTACCTTCTGTGCGGTCGTTTTTTAAATCTGAGAGATGGCGAGTCGCCGGCTTCTGCCCCCATGCCACTAGTGCTGGGGTGTTCAGGGATAAACCTGAGCACTCTTTTTCCCATTATTGGGTCCTTCGAGGGAGGTGCTCAACACGGCGAACAAAATAATCGGACTATAGTGCGTTATCACTCTCACTTAGCCAGAGAATTCTATAATTTTAAATTTCGGCGAAGCCCCTAGTGTTCGGAAGACCGAGTTCGGGGCGCTATACACGCCTTAGGCCGGACAAAGCCGACTCCTCGCTCTAAGCGGCATAAGTCTTTAAGGACTCGAAACCTCTCGAACAGCGACCAACTCTCGCCCTATCATGACAGTCAGTTTTAGCTTTCTCTACTGAGGTGCTTAGCCCAGCTGAACTAGGGCACAATCGCAGTAGTTCTCCCAGTGCTACCTTAGCCGATATAACAGAACGTAAGGTACCAAAACATGGGAGCCGGGCAAACCCAACTATTGACCCAAGACATGATTCGGAGCTGATGCATATAATGCTATAAGTTCGGGGTTCCGCACTTGTGAAAGTGTTCGGACTTCTCACGCCGTATTATGGGGTGCTTAAGCCCCTGGCGTATTAGCCGTACCAAAGTGTACGGGTGCTAAATGTCATAACTGAACATATATATGAAAAAGGAATGAATAGAGAATGCAATAATAAGCTGAAGCTAAGCATTGTTTATTCCCAAAGGCTGTGCTAAAAGCAGAACGATACAAGTACTGCGATAAGCAAGAGATGGGACTATTTGACATGTCCCCCTCCAGGGGCGGGCTGCGGGACGATATGTAAGATAGGTATTTTTCTCGTTATAGAGACCACCTGGGAGTTCGACGTAGCTTTCTGCCTCCTTGGTTGTTGCATCGTGTGTTCGGCGGTTGTACTGCCGAACAGGTCTTCCAGAGAGTAAGGTCCTGAAAGTAAGAAAAATGATAGAATCGGCGGCCCCTAGTATGGTTGAGCCATGTGTTGGGGCGTGTCGTGGTCATGCCCCTCCCCATGTGCCCATGGTATTTTCAGAGCGTAATTATGTGCGCGTAGTACTGATTTCGCAGTTTCGCGAGGACTGGGGTTGGGGCCGCATTGCTACGCTTGCTCGGAACGTGCCAGGCGGTCTTGTTGTAGGTTACTCCGAGCGTGCTTGACGGTGTCCGGATGTTTTATTGCCGTACTGGAGAATTGCCTTGAGAGGCTGCTTTGTACTTCTGCTGCGAGGGCCGCCGTATGCTCCTCTGTTCGGAGAGAGCGTTCAGTGTTTCCGTTGACCGTAATGACACCTCGAGGTCCTGGCATCTTGAGCTTGAGGTATGCATAGTGCGGCACCGCATTGAACTTTGCAAATGCAGTTCGCCCGAGCAGTGCGTGATAGCCACTGCGGAACGGGACTATATCGAAGATTAACTCCTCGCTTCGGAAATTATCCGGGGATCCGAAGACCACTTCGAGTGTGACTGAGCCCATGCAATGGGCCTCTACACCTGGTATAACACCTTTAAAGGTAGTCTTTGTGGGTTTGATCCTTGAGGGATCTATGCCCATTTTGCGCACTGTGTCCTGATAAAGCAGGTTCAGGCTGCTGCCGCCGTCCATAAGGACTCGAGTGAGGTGAAATCCGTCAATGATTGGGTCGAGAACCAATGCGGGAAATCCGCCATGGCGGATACTAGTGGGGTGGTCCCTTCGATCGAAAGTGATCGGGCAGGAGGACCACGGGTTGAACTTTGGGGCGACTGGCTCCAACGCGTATACGTCCCTTAGCGCACGCTTCTGTTCCCTCTTGGGGATGTGGGTTGCGTATATCATGTTCACCGTCCGCACGTGTGGGGGGAACCCTTCTGTCCACTATTGATCGGCGGCCGGGGCTCCTCCTCGTCGTCGCTATGTAGCCCCTTGTCTCTGTTTTCGGTGTTTAACTTGCCGGCCTGCTTGAACACCCAACAATCCCTGTTGGTGTGATTGGCTGGTTTTTCGGGGGTGCCATGTATCTAGCACGAGCGATCAAGTATACGGTCCAAACTAGACGGGCCCGGAGTATTTCTTTTGAATGGCTTTTTCCGTTGACTGGGTTTAGAGCCTCTGAATCCGGCATTAATTGTCGTATCTTCACCGTTGTCGCTATTAATGCGGCGCTTGTGCTTGTTGCGACGCGACCTGCCATTGCTGTCCTTGGTATCCGAATTACCAGGGCTCTTGGTCATGTTATTGCTACGAGCCAACCAGCTGTCTTCTCCCGCTCAAAAGCGGGTCATGAGTGTCGTGAGGGCTGCCATAGATTTCGGCTTTTCCTGTCCAAGGTGCCGGGCAAGCCACCCGTCACGGATGTTATGCTTGAAGGCTGCTAGGGCCTCTGCGTCCGGATAGTCGACGATTTGATTTTTCTTGGTTAGGAACAATGTCCAGAATTGTCTGGCAGATTCTTCTAGCTGCTGGATTATGTGGCTCAGGTCATCAGCGTCTGGTGGTCGCACATAGGTGCCCTGGAAATTGTCGAGGAATGCGGCTTCCAGGTCCTCCAAACAACCAATCGATTCTACTGGCAAGCTGTTAAGCCAATGTCGACCTGGTCCTTTAAGCTTGAGTGGGAGGTATTTGATGGCGTGTAGATCGTCGCCACGGGCCATGTGGATATGAAGGAGATAATCCTCGATCCATACCGCAGGATCTGTTGTGCCATCATATGATTCAATGTTTATGGGTTTGAAACCCTCTGGGATTTGATGATCCATTACTTCATCTATGAAGCATAGTGGGTGTGCGGCACCTCTGTACTGGGCTATATCACGACGTAGCTCAAATAAGCTTTGTCTGCTGTGTTTGGCCCGGCCGGATTTACTGTATCCAGCGTGACGGTTATCGTCTCGTGACGTGGGGCGCCCGCGCGATCCGTAGATCGATCTTGTTTGCCTTGCCTTGTCCTCCAACATATCTCGCAGGTCTGGCGCGTTTCCCCGTGCCTTGGTATTTTTTGAGCGATGCCAGGGTGCGGCTTGAGTGGAGGGCCGGGAGGCCTCTCTGTCGCGGCCGCGAGGTGGCCGGTCAGCCGCATCATGCGCTGGTGATGTAGGTTTAAGTGCTTCCTCCTCTAATCGGGGTAGCAACCTGCGCTTTGGGTAGCTCTTGGAGGGGCGTCCGAGTTCGTATCCTAGGCCGCAAGGACTTCAGTCCATCTGTCGGCTAGCAATTCTTGATCAGCTCTAAGTTGTTGCTGCTTTTTCTTGAGGCTATTCGCCGTGGCCATAAGCCTGCACTTGAAGCGCTCTTGTTCGACGGGATCCTCAGGCACGACAAATTCGTTGTCGCTGAGGCTTGCCTCGTCTTCAGAGGGAGGCACGTAATTGGCATCCTCCTCCTCTCTGTCTGCCGCTCTCTCAGGGGGCTGGCTTCTCCATCCTCCAGCGCTGAATCTTGCTGGAGGGAGTTGTCTTCGGCACTGTCTGGGGTGTTATTATCTCCCGTGCCGGTATCACCGTTTTTGCTTTGGCAGGATTTAGAGCGGCGCCGCTGACGCTGGCGCTTGGGTTGCTTTTTGGAGGGGTCGTCCCCCGCGTCGCCATTGCCTTCTTTGGGTGTATCCACCATATATATGTCATATGACGAGGTGGCTTTCCAGTGCCCTATAGGTGTTGGTTCCTGTTTGTCTCCTACATTGTCGTCCATACCATCGATGTCTTCGGAGTCGAAGTCTAGCATGTCGGTTAAATCATCGACAGTGGCTACGAAGTGGGTGGTGGGTGGGCGTCAAATTTCTTCGTCGTCCGTATCCCAATCCTGCCGGTCATAATCCGGCCAGGACTCTCCTGACAAAGAGAGAGACCTTAGTGAATTCAGGATGTCGCAGAAGGGCGAGTGCTGAAAGATATCTGCGGTGGTGAATTCCATGATAGGCGCCCAATCGGATTCGATTGGCAGGGGCGCGGAGGGTTCGGAGTCCGGAGAAGAGTCCAACACTTTGGAGTCACGGGCTTCGCAGAGGATAAGGCTGGTGTTCGGCTCGATCGCCATTGAGACTGCAGCCCCCGCGGCGGGGTCTAGCCACCCGTCCTCGATCGGCGCAGTTGGCTTCGAGCTAAGGGTCGGAGCGGATGCGGGCGCGGCCTCCAGGGCACTGTTCGGCGGCAGAGCTAAATCATGCCCATCGTGATAGTGCGGCGCGCTCGGCTGCGGCTCGAATCCGTTGAGGATCAAGTCTCCGCGAATGTTAGCCGTGTAGTTCAAACTTCCAAATCTGACCTGATGGCCAGGGGCGTAGCTTTCAATCTGCTCCAGATGGCCAGACGAATTGGCCCGCAGTGCAAAGCCGCCGAATACAAAGATCTGTCCGGGGAGAAAAGTCTCACCCTAGACTACATCGCCAACGATGATCGAAGGAGCCATCAAGCCTGATGATGATGACACAGAGGAACTCTCAATGAAAGCACCAATGTCGGTGTCAAAACCGGCGGATCTCGGGTAGGGGGTCCCAAACTGTGCGTCTAGGTGGATGGTAACAGGAGACAAGGGACACGATGTTTTTACCCAGGTTCGGGCCCTCTCGATGGAGGTAAAACCCTACTCCTGCTTGATTAATATTGATGATATGGGTAGTACAAGAGTAGATCTACCACGAGATCAGAGAGGCTAAACCCTAGAAGCTAGCCTATGGTATGATTATTGTTCGTCCTACAGACTAAAACCCTCCGGCTTATATAGACACCGGAGAGGGCTAGGGTTACACAGAGTCGGTTACAATGGAAGGAGATCTACATATCCGTATCGCCAAGCTTGCCTTCCACGCCAAGGAAAGTCCCATCTGGACACGGGACAAAGTCTTCAATCTTGTATCTTCATAGTCCAAGAGTCCGGCCAAAGGTTATAGTCCGGCTATCCAGACACCCCCTAATCCAGGACTCCCTCAATCATCTTCGATCCTTATGCGCTCGTGCTGAAACCCCAACTAGCCGAGTTGATGGGAAGTCTTTAGATGAGCATGCTCATTTTGTGCGTCACCGTTTGTCTGAAAAAGGGAGACTCTTATGGTATCATATAAATAGTTTGCTATGCTATGCTTGGAATCTTTGTGAAATGTGTGATTTTACTTGTTGCTCTAAGAACCCTAAAGAACACCTTCCCTACCTATGTGAGTTCAATGATAATGAAATCTTATCTTCTTATGCAAGGGGTGTTTATAGTTACTATGATATCGAACAAATTGAAGAATTTGTCGTTTTTAAGGGTGCTCATGAAGTTGCTTGTTTGATTGAAAAGTATGATTTTACTCTCAACAAATCTGAAAATTCCGTCATACTTAAATATTGCAATGGAAACCTTGCTCATAATGTCTATGTCCAAGAATTTATTGAAAGAATGATCGTTGCTTTGGAAGAAAATAATGATATGCATGAATCTATAGATAATGATGATTCCAATGATTTGGTTGAAATATCCCTTGATGAACATCATGCTTGCTATTCTTGTGGCCATGATGCCAATATTTATGAAGACGAATTTGCTATAGTTCCTTATGTTAAAAATGAGATCGTTGCTATTGCACCCATGCTTGATAGTTCCCTCAATGAAAAGCATGATTTCAATGATTTTGCTATAAACTCTCTTGATGTCAATTGTGCTAATAATATGCAAAACCCTAAGCTTGGGGATGCTAGTTTTGCTATGTCTACTACTTGTTGCAATGATCATGATTGGGGTGATTCTTCTTATGATCTTGAAAATTTATTTAAGCCCCATGATGAATATAAGATTGATAATAGTGTTTGCAATCATATTGAAAGTGGGCTTGGAGAAATCATGACTTCAGTTAATGATAATCCCACTATTTTGGAAGAGTGTCAACTTCGCATGCATGAGGATTGTGTTGGGAATATGTTATGTGATAGCTATATTGTTGAATTTTCTTATGATCCTACATGTAATTATTATGAGAGAGGAAAATATGGTTATAGAAATTTTCATGTTATTAAATTACCTCTCGTCATGTTGAGATTGCTATTGTTCCTTTCCGCTTCCTTGCATATGCTAGTTTTTGCTTGCTACGATAATTTGTTTGCCTATAAGATGCCTATGCATAGGAAGTATGTTAGACTTAGATGTGTTTGTCACATGTTTTATGATGCTCTCTTTGTGCTTCAATTATTGTCTTTCATGTGAGCATCATTAACATTATCAATGCCTAGCTAGGGGCGTTAAACAATAGCGTTTGTTGGGAGGCAACCCAATTTTATTTTTAGTTTTTTGCTTCTTGCTTCTGTTTAGGAATAAATATTTGTTCTAGCCACTGGTTAGATGCGTTTTATGTTTTAATTAGTGTTTGTGCCAAGTTAAACCCATAGGATCTTCTTGGATGATAGTTATTTGATCTTGCAGAAATTTCCAGAAACTTTCTGTTCACGAAAACAATTGTTAAAAATCACCAGAACGTGATAAAATACTGATTCCAATTGCTGCTGATCAATAAACAAATTTTCTAGGTCGTCCTATTTTTTTAGATTTTTTGGAGTTACAGAAGTTTGCGTTAGTTACAGATTACTACAGACTGTTCTGTTTTTGACAGATTCTGTTTTTCGTGTGTTGTTTGCTTATTTTGATGAATCTATGGCTAGTAAAATAGTTTATAAACCATGGAGAAGTTGGAATACAGTAGGTTTAACACCAATATAAATAAAGAGTGAGTTCATTACAGTACCTTGAAGTGGTCTTTTGTTTTCTTTCGCTAACGGAGCTCACGAGATTTCTATTGAGTTTTGTGTTGTGAAGTTTTCAAGTTTTGGGTGAAATCTTTTGATGGACTATGGAACAAGGAGTGGAAAGATCCTAAGCTTGGGGATGCCCATGGCACCCCCAAGATAATCTAAGGACACCAAAAAGTCAAAGCTTGGGGATGCCCCGGAAGACATCCCCTCTTTCGTCTACTTCCATCGGTAATTTTACTTGGAGCTATATTTTTATTCACCACATGATATGTGTTTTTCTTGGAGCGTCTTGTATGATTTGAGTCTTTGTTTGTTAGTTTACCACAATCATCCTTGCTGTACACACCTTTTGAGAGAGCCATACATGATTTGGAATTTGATAGAATACTCTATGTGCTTCACTTATATCTTTTGAGCTATATAGTTTTGCTCTAGTACTTCACTTATATCTTTTAGAGCACGGTGGTGGATTTGTTTTATAGAAACTATTGATCTCTCATGCTTCACTTAGATTATTTCAAGAGTCTTAAATAACATGGTAATTTGCTTAAAATCTTAATATGCTTGGTATTCAAGATTTTTAAAGCTTTCTTTTGAGTGCGTTGAATACTAAGAGAAGTTTGATACTTGATAATTGTTTTGAGATATGGAGGTGATAATACCAAAGTCGTGCTAGTAGAGTAGTTGTGAATTTGAGAAATGCTTGTGTTGAAGTTTGCAAGTCTCATAGCATGCACGTATGGTAAACGTTATGTAACAAATTTGAAACATGAGGTGTTCTTTGATTGTCTTCCTTATGAGTGGCGGTCGGGGACGAGCGGTGGTCTTTTCCTACCAATCTACCCCCCAGGAGCATGCGCGTAGTGCTTTGGTTTTTGATGGCTTGTAGATTTTTGCAATAAGTATATGAGTCCTTTATGACTAATGTTGAGTCCATGGATTATACGCACTCTCACCCTTCCATCTTTGCTAGCCTCTTCGGTACCATGCATTGCCCTTTCTCACATTGAGAGTTGGTGCAAACTTCGCCGGTGCATCCAAACCCCGTGATACGATACGCTCTTTCACACATAAACCTCCTTATATCTTCCTCAAAACAGCCACCATACCTACCTATTATGGCATTTCCATAGCCATTCTGAGATATATTGACATGCAACTTTCCACCATACCGTTCATCATGACAAATTCATCATTGTCATATTGCTTAGCATGATCATGTAGTTGACATAGTATTTGTGGCAAAGCCACTGTTCATAATTCTTTCATACATGTCACTCTTGATTCATTGCATATCCCAGTACACCGCCGGAGGCATTCATATAGAGTCATACTTTGTTCTAGTATCGAGTTGTAATCATTGAGTTGTAAATAAGTAGAAGTGTGATGATCATCATTTTCTAGAGCATTGTCCCAAGTGAGGAATAAAAAAAGAGAAAGGCCATAAAAAAGAGATGGCCCAAAAAAATGAGAGAAAAAGAGAGAAGGGACAATGCTACTATCCTTTGCTACACTTGTGCTTCAAAGTAGCACCATAATCATCATGATAGAGAGTCTCTTTTTTGTCACTTTCATATACTAGTGGGAATCTTTCATTATAGAACTTGGCTTGTATATTCCAACAATGGGCCTCCTCAAGTGCCCTAGGTCTTTGTGAGCAAGCAAGTTGGATGCACACCCACTTAGTTTCTTTTGTTGAGCTTTCTAGCTCTAGTGCATCCGTTGCATGGCAATCCCTACTCCTTGCATTAACATCAATCGATGGGCATCTCCGTAGCCCATTGATTAGCCTCGTTGATGTGAGATCTTCTCCTTTTTTGTCTTCTCCACATAACCCCTATCATCATATTCTATTCCACCCATAGTGCTATATCCATGGCTCACGCTCATGTATTGCGTGAAGGTTTATAAGTTTGAGATTATTAAAGTATGAAACAATTGCTTAGCTTGTCATCGGGGTTATGCATGATGAGAGCATTCTTGTGTGACGAAAATGGAGCATGACTAAACTATATGATTTTGTAGGGATGAACTTTCTTTGGCCATGTTATTTTGAGAAGACATAATTGCTTAGTTAGTATGCTTGAAGTATTATTATTTTTATGTCAATATGAACTTTTGTCCTGAATCTTTCGGATCTGAATATTCATACCACAATTAAGAAGAATTACATTGAAATTATGCCAAGTAGCAGTCCGCATCAAAAAATCTTTTTTATCATTTACCTACTCGAGGACGAGTAGGAATTAAGCTTGGGGATGCCTGATACGTCTCCAATGTATCTATAATTTTTGATTGCTCCATGCTATATTATCTACTATTTTGGACCATATTGGGCTTTATTTTCCACTTTTATATTATTTTTGGGACTAATCTATTAACTGGAGGCCCAGCCCAGAATTGTTGTTTTTTGCCTATTTCAGAGTTTCAAAGAAATGAAATATCAAACGGAGTCCAAACGGAATGAAACCTTCGGGAATGTGATTTTCTCACCGAACATGATCCAGGACACTTGGACCCTACGTCAAGAAAGCTCCGAGGTGGGCACGAGGTAGGGGGCGCGCCCGACCCCCCCCCCCCCCAGGCGCGCCCCCACCCTCATGGGGGCCATGAAGCTCCACCGACGTACATCTTCCTCCTATATATACCTACGTAGCCCCATACGATCAGATACGGAGCCAAAAACCTAATTCCACCGCCGCAACCTTCTGTACCCACGAGATCCCATCTTGAGGCCTGTTTCGGAGCTCCACCGGAGAGGGCATCCACCACGGAGGGCTTCTACATCATCATAGCCCCTCCGATGAAGTGTGAGTAGTTTACCTCAGACCTTCGGGTCCATAGTTAGTAGCTAGATGGCTTCTTCTCTCTTTTTGGATCTCAATACAATGTTCTCCCCTCTCTCGTGGAGATCTATTCGATGTAATATTCTTTTTGCGGTGTGTTTGTTGAGACCGATGAATTGTGGGTTTATGATCAAGATTATCTATGAAAAATATTTGAATCTTCTCTGAATTCTTTTATGTATGATTGGTTATCTTTGCAAGTCTCTTCGAATTATCAGTTTGGTTTGGCCTACTAGATTGGTTTTTCTTGCAATGGGAGAAGTGCTTAGCTTTGGATTCAATCTTGCGGTGTCTTTCCCAGTGACAGTAGGGGCAGCAAGGCATGTATTGTATTGTTGCCATCGAGGATAACAAGATGGGGTTTTCATCATATTGCATCAATCTATCACTCTACATCATGTCATCTTGCTTAAGGCGTTACTCTGTTTTTAACTTAATACTCTAGATGCATGCTGGATAGCGGTCGATGAGTGGAGTAATAGTAGTAGATGCAGGCAGGAGTCGGTCTACTTGTCTTGGACGTGATGCCTATATACATGATCATACCTAGATATTCTCATAACTATGCTCAATTATGTCAATTGCTCAACAGTAATTCGTTCACCCACCGTAAAATACTTATGCTCTTGAGAGAAGCCACTAGTGAAATATATGGCCCCCGGGTCTATCTTTATCATATTAATCTTCCATCACTTTATTATTGCCTTTGCTTTTATTTTTATTTTTGCATCTTTATCACAAAAATACCAAAAATATTATCTATCATATCTATCAGATCTCACTCTCGTAAGTGACCGTGAAGGGATTGACAACCCCTTATCGCGTTGGTTGCGAGGAGTTATTTGCTTTGTGCAGGTACGAGGGACTCACGCGTAGCCTCCTACTAGATTGATACCTTGGTTCTCAAAAACTGAGGGAAATACTTATGCTACTTTGCTGCATCATCCTTTCCTCTTCAAAGAAATCCAATGCAGTGCTCAAGAGGTAGCAGTGGGCGGGCGCCCGCACCTGTTTCGCCTGTCGCCCGATTGGCCCCATTAGGCCGCTGACCGCTGGGTCCGGCCCCCTATTAAAAAAATAAATAAGTAAATAATAAATATAAAAACAATTAATTAATTATTTAATTAATTAAGTAGTTAATTAATTAACTTAAATTAACCTTGCTTAATTAACCTAACCACATAATTAGTCTTAACTAAACTGTTAGGTTAGGTGTGGTGTCAATGACAGATGGGCCCCACAGGCCCTTTTTGACTAGTCAATCCAATCAGAGTTGACTGTTGACCCTGCTGACATCAGCATGATGTCATGCTGGCACAATAAGTCCTTTTTGAATTAGAGATAATTTCATAAATGTTTAAAAACTTTAGAAAATCATATAAATTAATCCGTAACTCGGATGAAAAAGTTTTATACATGTAAGTTGCTCAGAACGACAAGACGAATCCGAACACGCGGTTCGTTTACCGGTTAGATGCCTCTAGCTATCTGAACATGGAACTTTCCCCCTCCGGTCATTTGTCTGACACAGGTCTGGAACCGGGAAAACTTTCCCGGATGTTATCCCCCTTCACCGGTATCATGTAGCACCGTGTTAGAACATGTCTAGCTCTGCCTGTTGTCCTGTTATGCTCTTGCTTGCTATGTATTTACTGTTTCTTCCCCCTCTTCTTCTCCGGTAGACCCCGAGACCGCTATTGATGCCCCTGTGATCGACTACGTGGACGTCGAACCTTCTTCCCTTTCAGCGGAGCTTCCAGGCAAGCCCCCCCTTTGATTATCCCGATATCGCCCATTCCATTCTCGCATGCTTGCATTAGATTTTGCTACTGTATTTGATTGCTCCTAATCTGATGCATAGCCTGCTTTTGTAACCTGCTTATTGTTACCTACCTGCTTACCCTAAACTGCTTAGTATAGGTTGGTTAGTGATCCATCAGTGACCCCCACTTGTCCTTGTTGCCCCTGCTTCATCATCGACGACTCGATCTACGTGATCGACGACCAGAGCCCGACACCTCACATCACATCATGCCCCTTTTGTTGCTCGACTCTGCAGATCTACTATCGAGTGCCGAGGGTGATCCCTCATAACACACTCCTGATGATAATTCTGTAGTGTAGCTATTCGGTCGTGGTCATCGAGGGTGATTTCCTCTTTCACCATTCCTGATACGGCCTTGTCGTTCAACACCTCAAGTGTGAACCTCGATGGTGGTCCCTCTTACGTTCACCTTGATGATTACATTGAGTGGAATCCTCCGAGGGTGATTCCTTGGGTTTTCCCTTTGATGTTTGGACACACGGATACCTTAACTTTACTTGAGACATTGGTGAAAGTCGGGTGGGCCCGGAGAGCACCAGCAAGATGGTTACGAGGCACGGCCGGGCCGGCAGGCTGCCCTCGAGTGGGCTGGGCTAGCCCTTGCCGTATTTCCTCGAGACGGGGCGACGGGGTCACATTATCGTGAGTCTCTACTCGTCTCCACAAGCTAATAATACACTATGGTTTGGGTATTTGTTCTGAGTTGGCCTTTGGCCATTACGCACTAACCACCACGCGAGAATAGTTATGGGCCTCGACGTCGCAGTATCAGCCGAAGCTTTTTCACACGTCCAGTTAAGCATTGTGGGCCTGTCGGGCCAGTGCCATCCAGTATGAGGTGGTGCTCGTCCCGGCTCGTCGCACAACGACCCGGAGTGCAACGGGCGATGGGCCCAGACCCCGGAGTGCTTAGGATGTAGACCGGCAGGGACCTCTCTGCCTAGCCTAGGTAGGGCTACGACGTGTTGATTTTCCGAGGCCGGGCATTGACCCAGAAAAGTGTGTCCGGCCAGAGTAATCAAGCGTGTTGGAAAACGTGGTGCACCCCTGCAGGGAAGACATATATTCGAATACCGTGTCCACGGTAATGGATGTTCAGACTTTTATCCTGATCTATTACAACTAGAAATGGATACTTGAGATATGTGGCTCCGGGATTGCTTTCTCGTAGGGAGTCGAGGAAGGATCTCTGGGCGTTAATGTTACAACATGCTTGTTAAATATAAACTGCTATTCTTTACTCTTCTACATGCTGCAAGATGCTTGGAGCTGCTTGAAGATGCTAGTCTTAGATAGGCTAGGCCTTCCCCTCTATTCTGGCATTCCGCAGTTCAGTCCAAAGATACACCCCTTCCATTTGATACCAATGCATACTTAGTATAGATCGGATGCTTGCGAGTACTTTGGATGAGTACTCACGGTTGCTTTGCTACCCTTTTCCCCCTTCCTTCTTCTTTCCGGTTGATGCAACCAGATGGTGAATCCTTGGAGCCATATGCCACCCCCGACGGAAGTTGCTACATGGAGACCGCCGACGACCAAGAGTAGTTTAGGAGGTCCCAGGCAGGAGGCCTTGCCTCTTCGATCGTGTTGCTTTTGTGCTAGCCTTCTTAAGGCATCCTTGTCTAACTTTATGTCTGTACTCAGATATTGTTGCTTCCGCTGACTCTTGTGTATCGAGCTTGTATTCGAGCCCTCGAGGCCCCTGGCTTGTAATATGAAGCTTGTATTATTTTAATTTGTGTCTAGAGTTGTGTTGTGATATCTTCCCGTGAGTCCCTGATCTTGATCGTACACATTTGCATGTATGATTAGTGTACGGTCGAATCGGGGGCGTCACACGAACTCCCGCTGAGCTAGGGTATGGGTTCGACTCTTTTTGCTATTTCCCTACTCCGATTCGTAGCACATTGCTTTGCCATGATCTTTACCATGTATGAAAAAAATCTATCCACAGAAAACATCCTTTAGGTTAGATTTGATTCGAAAATTTAGGGTTAGATCTCCGCCGAACTCATCTCGGACCGACCGAGCTGTAGAAATCGATCTCACCGGTTTGGCTTAGTCCATTGCACATGCGCTTTTCAGTCTAACCGAAAACTGCAAATCGGTGCGACCGAGTTCGACTCTTAGTAAAACCCTAGCAATCTCGATGCCACCGAACTGTGACTCGGTCCGACCAAGTTCACTAGTTTAGGTTCCAGAAGTTGTTTCGGTATCCCCGAGTTTAACAGATCGGTAGCTCCAAAATGCTTTCTATGGAGAACTAAAACTAAAATTTTGAGTCATCTGTTTTGCACAAACTCTGCACTTTGTGATGCTCATCCACTCTACCTCATCTACATCTATTCACAGTGTTTGCTATCAGTGTGATTACTAAGATGTCTGACCAGAGTGACAGTCAGAACAGATCTAAAGAACACGTGAAATTGAGTGAGGGCTCTGATCCCTCAAGCAGCTATGATGAGGGCAGCAGGAGCACAACTAGTAAATTACCCAAGGCAGCCACCAGATCAAGGAAGAAGAAAACCTCAGATTTCGAGGATGAGGAGTAGGTGGCTGTTGAGGATGAGGCCACCTCAAGGAAGAAAGTGTTGAAGAAAGAGTATGGCACCGCTGCTACAACTAAGCCAGGCTTGCATAAAAAGGCACCAGCAAAGAGAATCCCAATGTCAAAGCTAAGGAAAGTTCCAAGAGGAGAAACCATGAAATTCACCATAGAATCAGATGATGGTGAAACAGCTGGAGATAGTAAGAAGAAGAAGAGGGCAAGAACCACAACTACAAAAATCCTTGGAAAATCAACTACGGTTAGAGATTCAGAAGAAGAGGAAGAGGATGATGCACCAGCACCCAAGTCTCAGAAGCTTATGGAAGATGCAATCAAGTCAGGGGTTGCTCCATCAAAGCCCAAGACTGCTCCCAAAGCACCAGCTCAAACTCAGAAACCCTCTAAGCCCAAGAGAAGCACTAGAAATATTCTGACTGAAGAGAAGAACAAGGCCCCAGTGCCTGAAGTTGAAGCAGAGGATGAAGAAGCCCTTGTGCTAAGAAAACTGAAACCCAAGATTCCAGACCACAATGATGCTCATCCTGTGGCAGAGGATATGCACATCAGGAAAGATGCAGGACTGAGATTGTGGAGATAGTCTGATCCCTATGCTGTGAGGAGGAGGACTGCAGTTGACTACAGGTTTCACACTAAGGAACAACAAGACTTTTATGAGACTATTCTGCTTGACAAGAAGCCAATTGTCTGTGACATGAGATGGGTTGATTGGGAATACATCAAAGGGAAGGAAGATCACTTCCCAGGTGTACATGACAACTTCAAAGCTTGTGGAGTTGACAAGTTTGTAGGGCAGAAGCTCACAAAATGGAACAATGAGCTAATCATGCAGTTTTATTCCACTGCTCATTTCTATCAAGATGGGAGGATAGTATGGATGTCTGAAGGTACAAGGTACCAATCAACTGTAGAAGAATGGGCCAGGTTGATCAAAGCCCCAGAAGAGCATGAGCATGACTTGGATGTGTATGCCAAGAAGAAGAAAGACCACAACTCTATGGCAAACATGTACAAAGAGATCCCTGATAAAACTTTGGAGACACACAAGCTTGGATCTATGCACTATTTGTTGTCTGGTCTACCCACTATCAACACTATCTTAAGGCATACTCTGCTACCCAAGTCTGGAGATCACAAGATGATTAGAGGACATTCCATCGACTTACACTACAAAAAAATACACTTCCGTGATGATACGTGTTTGTGACAGTAGCTCGCGTTTTTTGTCATGCATGTACATCCATGACAAATTTATGACAGAATCAAGATAGTCATACCTGTGCTATCGTAGAAGTGTTCCATGACATTACCAAAATTATCATCACGGAAGTGTCCACTTCCATGACGATAAATCGCGCGTCACAGAAGTGCTTTCGTCAAGGGTGACCGACACGTGGCATCCACCGCAATGGAACGCCGTTAAGTTATCGGGTTGGGTTTTGGATCTGATAACCCGTTAACAGCCCCGACCAATGGGAAATTTCCGCGTGTAAAATTCTTATTGGCCGGACGAAACACGTGTCAGCTCGTCAGTGGGTCAGATAGGCGCCTATGATATGTCGACACGTGCCACGGCCCACCACTGGCCCATTTAGCTTACAAAGCCAACCCGTTTGACTTGGTCAAAAGTTAACGGGCTGGCCCATGAAAAGCCTGTTAACGGTCTCTTCGCAAATAGCCCATTTTACGGCCCGTTAACTCACGACCCGTTAGGCCCTAAAAGAAATCGGCCCAACAACGTCATGTGGGCCGTCGAATATAACACCAGCCCATTTCACTTTCGGCCCATGTATGGTCCACGACGTCTTTCAGCCCATATGAGGCCTTCCTATCTTTCGGCCCTTTACAGGCCCACGGTGTCTCTAGCCCATAATGAACAGTAATTTTCTTTATACCCGTTAACGGCCCGTGATTTACATGGGCCGTTTCTAGCCCGTGTTAGCTTTCGGCCTATTGACGGCCCATACGTTCTTGGGCTCCTTTTCGGCCCTTGATTCTTCCGGCCCGTTACTGGCCTGTTCCCCTAATGGGCCAAATTCGGCCCATGGGAAGAGTCGGCCCGTTACTGGCCTGTTACCCTAATGGGCCAATGTCGGTGGGAACGACACCTATGGGATCACAAGAATCCCTACTACGGTTGCGGGGCGCGGGGTCGTGAGAAGAGCGGATAAAACAAATAGCACACGGTTTCTTTATCCAGGTTCGGGCCGCGAGGATGCGTAAAACCCTACTCCTGCTTTGGTGGATTGTTTATCTGTGTTCTTGAACTAGCAATGGGGCGTGAGGAGCTCCAAAAAGCCGAATCCCCCTACCTGGCGCGCCAAAGATGTTGGTGGGAACGACACCTATGGGATCACAAGAATACCTACTACGGTTGCGGGGTGCGGGTGTCGGCGTTCTGGGAACGGGGGTCCCCAGACTTGCCTGCCTGCGGCCTGCGGCGTGGCTCGAATGGGGGCCCAGCGCGGCCCATCTTCACCAACACAAGACCCAAGACCCGCGCGAGGGGCCAAGCCTCGCGAGGCGGACGACACGGTGCTTCCTCAGGCGCGGCCTCCTCAGGATGGCTCACGAGGACGCGGAGAGATCAAGGTAGGGTACCTCGCGAGGTGCCCATGACACAAGCCATGACGACCAAGGGTGCCAGGCGGGCGCCAGCCCGCGCAGCATTCTCCTTTCCTCTTTGGTGCAAAGGAGGCAAGCGCAGGCGAGAGGATCAAGCATAGGCACCCATTTTGGTGCAACAAGACCAAGACCAGTCCAACGGTGGGAAGGAGGTCACCATGGAGCCCAGAACGGCGTCACCACAGGGCCTTTGGCAGGCGAAGACCAACTTTAGTCAGGATAAGTGTACAAGATGTTCCCCTTCGAATTGGCCAATTGTTGGCGCCCTTCCCGCTCAAATATTTGGGAAGAGGCCCAGGGCCTTTGCCTATAAATAGGACTAGCCACCCCCAGGGTAGAAAGGAGAAAGGGGGGAAGAAACCAGCTAGAAGGTAGCATCCACAAACAGAGCTAGCAACACACTTAGAGAGAGAGAAGGGAGATCGAACTCCCCCAGCAGTTCATCCCCTAGCCAAGAACAGACCCTCGCGAGGCTGTTCTTCCTTGTACTGTTCATCCTCATCAGCCCAAGAGGCAATCCATCCACCACAATCTAGAGTAGGGTATTACACCACAATGGTGGCCCGAACTAGTATAAACCCTGTGTCTCTTGTGTTGTTCGTTCTGTAGTTTAGATCCTTGCGAGACGAAGAGGTAGAGGGCATAATGTCCGTGCGCACCCCAGAGTTCGAACCTTAAGGGTCTGCCGGAACCCGTGATCCAACATTTGGCGCGCCAGGTAGGGGTGCGCCGAAATATGCCTTCCACCGCTCCGCTCTCCCCCGACCGTCGCATCCATGTCTGACGCTCGTCGGGCCCGCGCCGAACGCCGGGCCGCCATCGCTTCCCGCGTCGCCCAGACGGCCCCCGTCGGTGGGCGTCCTCGCCGTTCTCCGTCGCCCGCCGTCAACGCCGCCACCGGCCCGGTGGGGAACGAGCAGCAAGCATCGTCTCAGCACCCGTCCGTGCGGCAGGACGGCCGCACCGCTACTCCGTCACTCACCCCGGCCGACTCTTCGTCCCGCGCGCTCCGCGCACCCTTGGAGGCTCGAGCTGCGCTCATCGCGGCGAACGAGCTCCTGCGCTACCGCCCCGTCGACGACGTCTACAAGGAGTGGCTCAACCGCGTCGCCGAGCTCGTCCGCGCCGCAGGGGGCTCTCCCGCGCCGTCCGCACCGCTGCGCTGCACTCCGCCCCGCACGGGCAATGAAGCTCTGGGGGCGTACCAGCCGCCCCCTCTCCAAGAAGACGCCATGGCTCCAAGGCGCATGACTCCTGGGCGGAACCCGCTCCATCAGGCGCCAGCCCAGCAGGAACGGAGCTGCCAAGAAGTCCCTCGACCGCAAGAGGCTGCCCGAGCGCTCCCAGCTCCGGCTCGCCGAGACCCCGCTCCGGCCCCGGTGCGTCAAGACCCCGCACTGCTCCCAGCAGCAGCGCAAGGGGACCCGCAAGGCCAAGCTCTCCCTCAACCGAAGCCTCCCGTGGCCACCGCAGGCTGCCGGGCCTACACCACCGAGCTGCGCAGCGTCGCATGGCCCGGCAAGTTCAAGCCGGACCTGCCCGTCGCTACGACGGCACAACTGATCCCGCAGAGTTCCTCCAGCTCTGTGAGCTTGGAATCGAAGCTGCCAGTGGGGACGAAAAGGTCATGGCGAACTGGTTCCCCATGGCGCTGAAGGAAGGTGCTCGCACTTGGCTCCTGAACCTGGCCCCAGGCACGATCTCCTCCTGGGACCAGATGCGTACTCGCTTCATCACCAACTTCCAAGGTACCCGCGATCGGCCTCCCGCCGTGAGCGACATGCGTCGCATCAAGAAGCAACCTGGTGAGACCCTACAAAAGTACAGCCAGCGCTTCAACAGCGCGCGCCTCAAGATCCCCAGGGTGTCCGAGGAAGCCATCATTTTGGCCTTCTCCGATGGCGTGCGCGACGTCAAGATGAAGGAGGAGCTGGCGATGCATGAAGACCTCTGCACCTCCCTGAGCTGTTCAACTTGGCGACCAAGTGCGCTAGGGCTGAGGAAGGATGCCTCTCCCTCCTCGAGCTGCCTGCCGCAGACCCAGAAGAGAAGAAGCCCAAGGCCAAGGACGTGAAGCGCAAGGGGGCTGCCGTACTCGCGGCGGAACCAGACACCAAGTGGGGCAAGGATCTGCCCGAATCCTCCAGGGGTAGCCGGTACTGCGTGTACCACGACCTCCACGCCCACAACACCAACGAATGCCAAGAACTCCGCGCCGTGCGAGAAGGAAGAATCGGCCGTCGCCCTGACCGTGCTGACCGGGGCTACGGCCGAGGAGGAGGAAGAAACCCAGGACGCTGGGAAGATCGTGGCCCGCGCCAAGGGTGGCGCGACCAACCTCGCGAGGACCGCTGGCGGGACCCGCCTCGCGAGGGGGACTGGAGGGATCAGCCTCGTGAGGATCGCCCTCACGGCAACCCGGGCCTGCCGCCGCTGCCGTGTAACACCCGGATAATCTTGCTACAGTAATCCTGCGCTAATCATGCCACGTCATCCCGATTACTGTTACTAACCTCGCAATAATCCGAAGCCGTTCAAATTCAAATTCAAATTACAATTAACAATAAAAGTTTTCAAAAAATTAAAACAAAATTGTTCGGTGGTTGCTAAATATTACAAAGGTAATTGTGGTGAAGTAACCACATTTTTAGAAAATGCCTAAGCAATTTTAAATGATTAAAACAGAAAAGAAATTATAAAAGAAAATACAAACATAAAAAAAAGAAAGAAAGAAAGGGAACCCCCCCCGCTGGGCCACCCGGCCCAGCCAACGCCACCTCGCCGCCAGGCCGGCCCACCCCCGCGCTCCATATCCCCCCCCCCCCCGAGTGGCCGAAACCCTAGCCCACCCCCACTCGCACCCCCCCCCCCCGCAAAATATCCCCTCCCCTCCTCTCTCCCGATCTGGATCGGGATCGAGAGGAGGCCACCGCGCGTCTCGCCGTCGCTGTTGGAGCTCCCCCTCCCTGCCTGGACCTCGCCGGCGTTCCCCCACCGGCCTGCCTCCCCGTCGCCCGCTCGTCCCCGTCGCCCCCCTCGACCTGCCCCGAGCAAGCTCCCGAGACCCTACCCCCCCGACGTGAGCTCCTCTCCTCCCTTCCCCCTCTCTTGTCGGCGCCGTCCGCACCCAGCCGCGGCCCCTCACGGCGGTCGCCACGCCCTGGCCGCGCCCGTCGCCCGCCCCGACGCGCCTCGCCTGGCCAACCCCCCGCACGGGCGCCCCTCCTCCCAGCTCGCCCTCCCTCCACGCCGACTGCGCCATGGCCTCACGCCCCTCCCTCTCCTTCCTACCCTGCTCGCCGCGCCGCCGCGCGTGGCCTCGCCCCGACGCCTCCCGTGCGTTTACGCCATGGCGGCACGTTGGCCGTTCCTGCCGCCGACCGAGGTCCGGCCAGACCTGCTCGGTCACGCCCTGACCTCGCCCCGCTGCTGCCTTCCTCACCGCCGCTGCTGGCCACCCTTGGCCTCGCCTTCGGCTTCACACCGACGACCCCGCGACCGGATGGCCACGGCCTCGCCCCGCAACCGGGCGGGCTACGGCCTACGCCCGGCGCCCGTAACCGTCGCCCGGACCCGACGCCCGTTATGGCCCATAGAGCCACTGACATGGGGGCCCCGCCCCCCCAAAAAAAAGGAATTAAAATATAATAATAAAAATAAATAATTAAATAAGTAAATAATTAATTAATTAATTAATTAATTATTAATTAAGGAATTAATTAATCTAATTAATCATATTTAGATTAACCTAATTATCTAATTAGTCTAATTAAACAATGATTAGTTAGTTAATCTCTGATTAGCTTAATCACAGAATGACAGGTGGGACCCACACGTCAGAATTGACCAGTCAACGCCCCTGTTGACTGCTGACGTCATGCTGACGTCAGCGTGCACTGTTTTGGATAATGTTATATTTAAATAATTAATTAAATTCCAGAAATTAATAAAATCTTTAGAAAATCATATCTTTTAATCCGTAACTCGGATTAAAATGTTTTCAACATGAAAGTTGCTCAGAGCGACGTGACGAACCCGGTTACACAGCCCGTTCGTCCGCCACACATTCCTAACATATCAAACTCGCAACTTTTCCCCTCCGGCTCCTCTGCTCGAAAACGCGAAACATCGGGGATACTTTCCCGGTTGTTTTCCCCCTTCACCGGTATCACCGCGTACCGCGTTAGGGCACCACTAACGCCGTTATTTGTCATGTCATGCATCACTATGCATCTGCTTGCTTAAATATTTATTGTTTCTCCCCCCTCTTCTCTCGATAGACCCCGAGACCGACGTTGCTGCTGCCCCGTTCGACTACGGAGTTGACGATCCCTCTCTCTTGCCAGAGCAACCAGGCAAGCCCCCCCTTGATCACCAGATATCGCCTACTCTCCTCTATACTGCTTGCATTAGAGTAGTGTAGCCTGTTAATGCTTTCGTTATTCCTATCCTGATGCATAGCCTGTTTTTGATACTGCTGTTGATACCTTTACCTGCAATCCTACTGCTTAGTATAGGATGCTAGTGTTCCATCAGTGGCCCTACCCTCTTGTCTGTCTGCCATGCTATACTACTGGGGCCGTGATCACTCGGGGGTGATCACGGGCATACTATATACTTTACACTGTTACATTACATGTGATACTGTTCGGAGATGGGGGCTGAAGGGGCAGGTGGCTCCATCCCGGTAGAGGTGGGCCTGGGTTCCCGACGGCCCCCGACTGTTACTTTGTGGCGGAGCGACAGGGCAGGTTCAGACCACCTAGGAGAGAGGTGGGCCTGGCCCTAGTCGGCGTTCGCGATACTTAACACGCTTAACGAGATCTGGGTATTTGATCTGAGTCTAGCCATTTGGTCTATACGCACTAACCACCTACGCGGGAGTAGTTATGGGTATCCCGACGTCGTGGTATCAGCCGAAGCACTTCGTGACGTCAGCGACTGAGCGGCGCGCGCCGGGTTGGACCGCGTAACGTGACTTCCTTTGAAATGGAGGTTGCTAGGTCTGCTCTCCGGCCGCGTACGCAACGTGCAGGTGTGCTCAGGGCGATGGGCCCAGACCCCTGCGCGCATAGGCTTAGACCGGCGTGTTGACCGCTCTGTTGTGCCTAGGTGGGGCTGCGACGTGTTGATCTTCCGAGGCCGGGCATGACCCAGAAAAGTGTGTCCGGCCAAATGGGATCAAGCGTGTTGGGCTATGTGGTGCACCCCTGCAGGGAAGTTTATCTATTCGAATAGCCGTGTCCCTCGGTAAAAGGACGACCCGGAGTTGTACCTTGACCTTATGACAACTAGAACCGGATACTTAATAAAACACACCCTTCCAAGTGCCAGATACAACCCGGTGATTGCTCTCCAACAGGGCATCGAGGAGGGGATCGCCGGGTAGGATTATGCTATGCGATGCTACTTGGAGGACTTCAGTCTACTCTCTCCTATATGCTGCAAGGCGGAGGCGACCAGAAGCGTAGTCTTCGATAAGACTAGCTATCCCCCTCTTATTCTGGCATTCTGCAGTTCAGTCCACTGATATGGCCCTTTACACATATATCCATGCATATGTAGTGTAGCTCCTTGCTTGCGAGTACTTTGGATGAGTACTCACGGTTGCTTTCTTTCCCCTTTTCCCCTTTTCCTTTCTTCTGGTTGTCGCAACCAGATGTTGGAGCCCAGGATCCAGACGCCACCGTCGACGACGACTCCTACTACACTGGAGGTGCCTACTACTACGTGCAACCCGCTGATGACGACCAGGAGTAGTTAGGAGGACCCCAGGCAGGAGGCCTGCGCCTCGTTCGATCTGTATCCCCGTTTGTGCTAGCCTTCTTAAGGCAACCTTGTTTAACTTATGTCTGTACTCAGATATTGTTGCTTCCGCTGACTCGTCTATGATCGAGCACTTGTATTCGAGCCCTCGAGGCCCCTGGCTTGTATTATGATGCTTGTATGACTTATTTTATCTGTAGAGTTGTGTTGTGATATCTTCCCGTGAGTCCCTGATCTTGATCGTACACGTTTGCGTGCATGATTAGTGTACGATTGAACCGGGGGCGTCACAAGTTGGTATCAGAGCCGACTGCTTGTAGGAATCCCCCTTCCACACTCCTTGGCCGAAGTCGAGTCTAGACTTTACAAAAACTTTTACTAACTTGGCTGTGTGCCTTATGGGCTCACGTCGCCATCGGGTGGTACTAGGATCTTTTACTCCTCAACCTTTACTCTGGGACTCTAAACTCTCTTCTACTCGGGTTAAACGAATTTACTAACCCTGACACTAGGATCCCGCGACGACATTCACCCCAAAGTTGGATAAAAGCCATAGTTATTCCTTGGTATAGTGTTTTGCACAATTTCCACACTGTCATTTGACTCCTTTGAAACATCTTTGTTTTCAGATGGAACCCACGAGGCAGGTCGTGCGCCACACGGCGGCCATTGGTGCCTCGGGATCACCGGCCGTGCTAGCTGAGATGATGACCTATCTAGGTTATCGCTGGCACCCCGAGTACACCGTCACCGAGGAGTACCAGGATTTTAACCAGGAGCAGTACCGTGCCACCGTCCACCTCTACTCTCGGGAGTATGACTCCACTACTGTGCTTCACACCGCTTATGGTGTTGGAGTGACCATCGATATGGCAGTTCATGATGCTGCCTATGCTGCTCTGACACGCCTTCGTAGGGAGTACCGGGAGTTGGACACCTCCCCCTTCAGGCACATTGCTATCGCATCTGATATTGGTGCGGAGGGTTACTACACTGCTGCCTACTCCACTGTCACCCGCGAGCCCTTCCACCATCAGAACTTTGTTCTGCATGCTGATGGTCTGGATCGAGCTAACCGAGCACTTCGCCACGAGTTGTACACCACTCGCCAACACCTCTACCGTGCTTTGACGATGTTACACCCCTTTGCTGGATCTGGGGAGCTACCGCGTTCTGCTATCTATCCAGCCAGGACCGTGATGCCTCAGGGTGTCGGTTGGCCAGAGGTGGGAGGCTACTCTCCCGCACTTGGTCCTCTTCTGCCACTTGAGCGTCGGGTTCAGCACCAGAGCCCCCGCGGACCCCAGGTTGCCGACGTGGTGTACCCGTTGCCACACTACCAGCTTTCAGGCTACACCTACCTCCGCAGTGTCGTGTGGGATTGATGTAGACTTGCTTATTAGTGTTAGCTGCATTCGCCGCGAGCCTGCGTGCCGCCTATGATGTCTTAGTCTATGTACTGAACTCTATGTACCGAACCCTATGCATGATCCCTTTTGTAAGATATACCAACTGTTATGTGGTATCTATCGTGCTGCTTTCGTTATGCCTGTTTCATCTTGAATGATTCTTGTATTTGCCAATTTCTCAGATACTGAAATACCCCTGTTATATATTAGCAGGATGGTTAGACCAGCTGGTCGTGGTCGTGGTGGCAACTTCCCACCACCGCCTGAGTACTTGGCTGGTATGATCCAACAGCTTGAGATGAATCGCCAGTTCATGGAGAACATGATGGCGCAGTTTCCTCGCCCCAATATGAACCAGCAGCCAAACACAGTGACTCTGCAGGATTTCATACGCCTGAACCCAACTGTGTACCGCAGCTCAACTCAGCCTCTGGATGCCGATGACTGGCTCCGTGACATCACCTATGAGATGGAGTCTGCTGATGTAGCCCCTACCAGCTATGTCACGTTTGCTTCCTTCTTCCTGAAGGGACCCGCAGCTCAATGGTGGGACAGCCACAGGCGTACTCTGCCAGCTGGAACAATCATCACCTGGCCAGACTTCCAAACTGCTTTCCGTGCCCGCTTCATTCCTCAGGGAGTCATGGACCGGAAGAAGCGTGAGTTCCGCAACCTCATCCAAGGCAACAAAACTGTTGAAGCTTATCAGCGGGAGTTTCTGGACTTGTCCCGCTATGCTGAAGAGGACATTGCTACTGATTCACGCAGACAGGAGAAGTTCCGTGACGGCCTTCAAGCTGACATCAAGTTCGCACTTCTAGTGCACGACTTTGATGATTTCGCCACCTTGGTGAACAAAGCCATCAACGTCGAAACTGGTCTGCAGGAATACCAGAGCTCTCACAGGCGCAGCCGTGACACGGGCTCATCTTCGGGCCCGTCCTCGCAGAAGCGCAGGATATGGATTCCCAACAGCATGTACCAGTCGAATGCACCTGCCCCAAGGCAGTCCTATGCTACACCTCGTCTGCCTAATGCTCCTGCTAGACAGCCAAAACTTCCAGCTCCACCACCCCAAGCTCCGGTCCCCACTCCCAATAATGGTCTGTGCTACAAGTGTGGTCAACCAGGTCACCTTGCCAGGAACTGCTATCAGAATCAGAATCAGAATCAGCTGGCCCTTCCTGCAGCTGGTCGTGGGAACAACCAGAACCGCAAAAACAATGCCAAGTCTTATGGTCGTGTTCATGCCAACCACGTTGATCTGAATGAAGCTCAAGACCAGTCTGCTACTGTGATGGGTACACTCCTCGTAAATTCAGTACCTGCATCTATTTTATTCGATACAGGAGCATCGCATTCATTCATGTCAGAAGAATTTGCATACAAGCACGACGTTAAGTGTGAGGCGATGAACACTTCGGTAGTGGTAAAAAACCCCGTGGGACAATGTCAAACCTCCATGGTTGGCGTCGATGTCCCCGTGGAAATCGAAGGGCTGGAATTCTATGCCGCGCCCATTATCCTGAAGACGTCTAACATCGACCTCATTCTGGGGATGGATTGGTTGAAAGCGCATACTGCTTCCATAGTTTGCGCCACTAAGACCGTCCATCTGCTACATCCTTCAGATGAAATAGTTACATACCACGCTCGCCTGGTGCAAAATGCCGAGGCAAGGCTTTATGCCTTGAATGCATTGAACTCTGCACCACTCGAGGGCATCGAAAACATCCCCGTCGTGCGTGACTTCCTCGATGTCTTTCCTGAAGAACTTCCAGGGATTCCCCCAGCTAGAGCTATCAAATTCGTCATTGACTTGAAACCAGGCACCACTCCTATTGCCAAGCGACCCTACAAGATGCCACCACATGAACTCCTTGAGCTTAAGGAGGAAATCGACAAATCTCTTCAAAGTGGTTTCATTCGCCCAAGTTGCTCTCCTTGGGGAGCACCTTCTCTCTTTGTCAAGAAGAAGGATGGGACAAACCGACTGGTCCAAGACTACCGTCCTATTAACCAAGCTACCATTCAGAACAAGTATCCTCTTCCTCGGATCAATGATCTGTATGATCAACTGGCTGGTTCATCAGTGTTCTCTAAACTCGACTTGAGATTGGGTTACCACCAGATCCGTGTTTGTGAAGAGGATATCCCAAAAACCGCCTTTGTGACTCGTTATGGTTCATACGAGTACACTGTCATGTCCTTCGGCTTAACCAATGCCCCAGCCACCTTCTCTCGCCTGATGAACTATATATTCATGGATTACCTCGACAAGTTCGTCGTGGTTTATCTGGATGATATCCTGGTATTTTCCAAGAACGAAGAAGAACATGCTGAACATCTTCGTCTTGTGCTGGAAAAGCTACGAGAGCATCAGCTATACGCCAAGTTCTCCAAATGTGAATTCTGGCTTCCTGAAGTAACCTATCTTGGGCATGTCATCTCTAAGGATGGTATTTCCGTTAACCCTGAACGAGTTCAGGCTATTCTTGATTGGACTCCTCCAAAGAATGTCAAGCAAGTCAGAAGTTTTCTCGGTCTCGCCAGCTATTGCCGTCGATTCGTCGAGAACTTCTCCAAGATTGCCAGGCCCCTGACTAACTTGCTACATAAGGGCGTCAAGTTCCAATGGACAGACAAATGTCAGGAAAGCTTCCAGGCACTTAAAGACAAGTTGACTTCTGCCCCGGTGCTAGCTCCACCTGATACAAAGAAGGACTTCGTCATTTACTGCGACGCTTCCCGTCAAGGATTAGGCTGTGTCCTAATGCAAGAGCGCAGAGTGATTGCCTATGCCTCTCGTCAATTGCGCCCTCATGAAGAGAACTACCCAGTTCACGATCTCGAGCTTGCTGCTGTCATTCATGCACTGAAGCAGTGGCGGCATTACCTTCTCGGTAATCGTTGCGAGATATTCACTGACCATCAAAGTCTGAAGTATCTGTTTACTCAGCCAGACCTGAACCTCCGTCAGCAGAGATGGATGGAGACCGTAGCAGATTTTGACTTGGGTATTTCCTATACACCAGGCAAGGCTAATGTAATGGAAAATTCCTTGAGCCGCAAGTCTTACTGCAACCACCTCCAGGTTCATAAAGTTCAGCCCTCGCTCGTTGAAGAATTCAGAAAGCTGAACCTCCATATTGTTCCCCCGGGTGCACTCGCTCCCCCTCCTGAGGAGTTTCAGAAGATGAACCTCCGTGTTATTCCCCAGGGTTCCCTCTATACCCTGGCTGTCGAACCCGATCTCGTGAGCTCCATCAAGACAATACAAGGATACGACTCTGAAGTCCACAAGATTAAGCGTGACCTCAAGGAAGGAAAGCCCTCATACTTCACTATTGCTGGAGATGGCGCCTTGTACTTCAAAGGCCGCCTAGTGGTGCCGTGTAAGGAGGAAAACCTGAATATGACTCGGAAAGTTATGAAAGAAGCTCATGATACGCCTCTGTGTATCCATCCTGGTAGTACTAAGATGTACCAGGACATTCGTCAAAGATTCTGGTGGTCTAATATGAAGCAAGACATTGCTCGCTATGTTGCCGAGTGTGACGTTTGCCGTCGTATCAAAGCAGAACATCAAAGGCCTGCTGGAACTCTGCAACCTATCCCTATTCCTGAATGGAAATGGGACCATGTTGAAATGGACTTCGTCACTGGATTTCCCAAATCGCAGAAAGGTAATGATGCTATTCTTGTCATCATTGACCGGCTTTCTAAAGTTGCACATTTTCTGGCGGTCAAGGAAACGGTCACTGCTAGCCAGCTTGCAACTCTCTACATGTCCAGAATTGTTTCACTTCACGGTATTCCACTGGTTATCAGTTCGGACCGTGGCAGCTTATTCACTTCAAGATTCTGGGCAAGTTTCCAAGAAGCTATGGGAACTCATCTATCGTTCAGTACTGCATTTCATCCGCAGTCTCAAGGACAAGTGGAACGTGTCAACCAAGTTCTCGAAGACATGCTTCGAGCTTGTGTTATTTCCTTTGGCAAGAAATGGGAGGAATCTCTCCCGTATGCTGAGTTCTCTTATAATAATAGCTATCAAGCTAGTCTGAAGATGGCCCCCTTCGAAGTGTTATATGGACGAAAGTGCCGAACCCCTCTGAACTGGTCAGAAACTGGGGAACGTCCATTCTTTGGTCCGGATATTATCCAACATGCCGAAGAACAAGTCCGCATTATTCGCGAGAATCTCAAGACTGCTCAGTCACGCCAAAAGAGTAACTATGACCGTCATCATAAAGACATGGTCTATCAACCTGGCGAAAAGGCCTATCTTCGAGTTACACCAATGAAGGGTGCTCACCGCTTCGGGATCAAAGGCAAACTAGCTCCTCGCTATATTGGCCCATTCACTATTCTCGAAAAGCGTGGAAAAGTGGCCTATCAATTGGAGCTTCCGCCGAACCTTTCTCAGGTTCACGATGTGTTCCATGTGTCACAACTCCGCCGTTGCTTCAAGGACCCAATCCGAGCTGTGGATCATGAAGTGCTCGAATTGCAACAGGACCTCTCCTATAAAGAGCATCCGGTCCGCATTCTCGACCAAGCTGAACGCCGCACACGTCAGAAGGCGATCAAGTTCCTCAAGGTCCAGTGGTCGAATCACTCTGAAGACGAAGCCACCTGGGAACGCGAGGATCGTCTTCGTGAAGAATACCCCGCACTGTTTCCTTCTACCTCCTAAATCTCGGGACGAGATTTCTTGTAGTGGAGGAGATTTGTAACACCCGGATAATCTTGCTACAGTAATCCTGCGCTAATCATGCCACGTCATCCCGATTACTGTTACTAACCTCGCAATAATCCGAAGCCGTTCAAATTCAAATTCAAATTACAATTAACAATAAAAGTTTTCAAAAAATTAAAACAAAATTGTTCGGTGGTTGCTAAATATTACAAAGGTAATTGTGGTGAAGTAACCACATTTTTAGAAAATGCCTAAGCAATTTTAAATGATTAAAACAGAAAAGAAATTATAAAAGAAAATACAAACATAAAAAAAAGAAAGAAAGAAAGGGAACCCCCCCCCGCTGGGCCACCCGGCCCAGCCAACGCCACCTCGCCGCCAGGCCGGCCCACCCCCGCGCTCCATATCCCCCCCCCCCCGAGTGGCCGAAACCCTAGCCCACCCCCACTCGCAACCCCCCCGCAAAATATCCCCTCCCCTCCTCTCTCCCGATCTGGATCGGGATCGAGAGGAGGCCACCGCGCGTCTCGCCGTCGCTGTTGGAGCTCCCCCTCCCTGCCTGGACCTCGCCGGCGTTCCCCCACCGGCCTGCCTCCCCGTCGCCCGCTCGTCCCCGTCGCCCCCCTCGACCTGCCCCGAGCAAGCTCCCGAGACCCTACCCCCCCGACGTGAGCTCCTCTCCTCCCTTTCCCCTCTGTTGCCGGCGCCGTCCGCACCCAGCCGCGGCCCCGCACGGCGGTCGCCACGCCCTGGCCGCACCCGTCGCCCGCCCCGACGCGCCTCGCCTGGCCAACCCCCCGCACGGGCGCCCCTCCTCCCAGCTCGCCCTCCCTCCGCGCCGACTGCGCCATGGCCTCACGCCCCTCCCTCTCCTTCCTACCCTGCTCGCCGCGCCGCCGCGCGTGGCCTCGCCCCGACGCCTCCCGTGCGTTTACGCCATGGCGGCACGTTGGCCGTTCCTGCCGCCGACCGAGGTCCGGCCAGACCTGCTCGGTCACGCCCTGACCTCGCCCCGCTGCTGCCTTCCTCACCGCCGCTGCTGGCCACCCTTGGCCTCGCCTTCGGCTTCACGCCGACGACCCCGCGACCGGATGGCCACGGCCTCGCCCCGCAACCGGGCGGGCTACGGCCTACGCCCGGCGCCCGTAACCGTCGCCCGGACCCGACGCCCGTTATGGCCCATAGAACCACTGACATGGGGGCCCCGCCCCCCCCAAAAAAAAAGGAATTAAAATATAATAATAAAAATAAATAATTAAATAAGTAAATAATTAATTAATTAATTAATTAATTAATTATTAATTAAGGAATTAATTAATCTAATTAATCATATTTAGATTAACCTAATTATCTAATTAGTCTAATTAAACAATGATTAGTTAGTTAATCTCTGATTAGCTTAATCACAGAATGACAGGTGGGACCCACACGTCAGAATTGACCAGTCAACGCCCCTGTTGACTGCTGACGTCATGCTGACGTCAGCGTGCACTGTTTTGGATAATGTTATATTTAAATAATTAATTAAATTCCAGAAATTAATAAAATCTTTAGAAAATCATATCTTTTAATCCGTAACTCGGATTAAAATGTTTTCAACATGAAAGTTGCTCAGAGCGACGTGACGAACCCGGTTACACAGCCCGTTCGTCCGCCACACATTCCTAACATATCAAACTCGCAACTTTTCCCCTCCGGCTCCTCTGCTCGAAAACGCGAAACATCGGGGATACTTTCCCGGTTGTTTTCCCCCTTCACCGGTATCACCGCGTACCGCGTTAGGGCACCACTAACGCCGTTATTTGTCATGTCATGCATCACTATGCATCTGCTTGCTTAAATATTTATTGTTTCTCCCCCCTCTTCTCTCGATAGACCCCGAGACCGACGTTGCTGCTGCCCCGTTCGACTACGGAGTTGACGATCCCTCTCTCTTGCCAGAGCAACCAGGCAAGCCCCCCCTTGATCACCAGATATCGCCTACTCTCCTCTATACTGCTTGCATTAGAGTAGTGTAGCCTGTTAATGCTTTCGTTATTCCTATCCTGATGCATAGCCTGTTTTTGATACTGCTGTTGATACCTTTACCTGCAATCCTACTGCTTAGTATAGGATGCTAGTGTTCCATCAGTGGCCCTACCCTCTTGTCTGTCTGCCATGCTATACTACTGGGGCCGTGATCACTCGGGGGTGATCACGGGCATACTATATACTTTACACTGTTACATTACATGTGATACTGTTCGGAGATGGGGGCTGAAGGGGCAGGTGGCTCCATCCCGGTAGAGGTGGGCCTGGGTTCCCGACGGCCCCCGACTGTTACTTTGTGGCGGAGCGACAGGGCAGGTTCAGACCACCTAGGAGAGAGGTGGGCCTGGCCCTAGTCGGCGTTCGCGATACTTAACACGCTTAACGAGATCTGGGTATTTGATCTGAGTCTAGCCATTTGGTCTATACGCACTAACCACCTACGCGGGAGTAGTTATGGGTATCCCGACGTCGTGGTATCAGCCGAAGCACTTCGTGACGTCAGCGACTGAGCGGCGCGCGCCGGGTTGGACCGCGTAACGTGACTTCCTTTGAAATGGAGGTTGCTAGGTCTGCTCTCCGGCCGCGTACGCAACGTGCAGGTGTGCTCAGGGCGATGGGCCCAGACCCCTGCGCGCATAGGTTTAGACCGGCGTGTTGACCGCTCTGTTGTGCCTAGGTGGGGCTGCGACGTGTTGATCTTCCGAGGCCGGGCATGACCCAGAAAAGTGTGTCCGGCCAAATGGGATCAAGCGTGTTGGGCTATGTGGTGCACCCCTGCAGGGAAGTTTATCTATTCGAATAGCCGTGTCCCTCGGTAAAAGGACGACCCGGAGTTGTACCTTGACCTTATGACAACTAGAACCGGATACTTAATAAAACACACCCTTCCAAGTGCCAGATACAACCCGGTGATTGCTCTCCAACAGGGCATCGAGGAGGGGATCGCCGGGTAGGATTATGCTATGCGATGCTACTTGGAGGACTTCAGTCTACTCTCTCCTATATGCTGCAAGGCGGAGGCGACCAGAAGCGTAGTCTTCGATAAGACTAGCTATCCCCCTCTTATTCTGGCATTCTGCAGTTCAGTCCACTGATATGGCCCTTTACACATATATCCATGCATATGTAGTGTAGCTCCTTGCTTGCGAGTACTTTGGATGAGTACTCACGGTTGCTTTCTTTCCCCTTTTCCCCTTTTCCTTTCTTCTGGTTGTCGCAACCAGATGTTGGAGCCCAGGATCCAGACGCCACCGTCGACGACGACTCCTACTACACTGGAGGTGCCTACTACTACGTGCAACCCGCTGATGACGACCAGGAGTAGTTAGGAGGACCCCAGGCAGGAGGCCTGCGCCTCGTTCGATCTGTATCCCCGTTTGTGCTAGCCTTCTTAAGGCAACCTTGTTTAACTTATGTCTGTACTCAGATATTGTTGCTTCCGCTGACTCGTCTATGATCGAGCACTTGTATTCGAGCCCTCGAGGCCCCTGGCTTGTATTATGATGCTTGTATGACTTATTTTATCTGTAGAGTTGTGTTGTGATATCTTCCCGTGAGTCCTTGATCTTGATCGTACACGTTTGCGTGCATGATTAGTGTACGATTGAACCGGGGGCGTCACATGCCGCCTCAGCCAAGGAGGAACGAAGACCGCCACCAAGACGAGGGGGCTGGGGGCTTCCAAGAGCCGCGCGCAATCGCCTGCATCTTGGGCGGAGCTCAAGCCCCAGCCTCTCAACGTATCTTCAAGCAGTTTGCCCGCAAAGTGAATGCAGTCCTCCCCAGGCTCGAAGCAACGCGCCCCCTCAGGTGGTCAGCGTGCGCCATCACGTTCAGCTCGGCAGACCAGCTCAAGTGCGCGGCCACAGCCGGAGTCCTCCCGATGCTTTGTTCCCCAGTCATCAGCAACGTTCTGGTCACCAGGACCCTCATCGATGGTGGAGCAGGGCTCAACGTCTTGTCCGTGGAAACATTCAACAACCTCCAAGTGCCCTATGACCAGCTTCAGCCAACCAAGCCTTTCTCCGGAGTCACCGATGGTTCCACAGTCCCGATCGGGCAGGTCCGCCTCCCTGTCACCTTCGGAGCCCGCAGCAACTACCGCACCGAGCTCATCGACTTCGACGTCGCCCACATCCGCCTGCCGTACAACGCCATCCTCGGATACCCAGCGCTAGCCAAGTTCATGGCCGTGACTCACCACGGCTACAACATCCTCAAGATGTCGGGAAGTGGCGGTGTCATCACGGTGCCCTGTGAAGGGAAGGACGCAGTGTGTTCCCTGGAGCGAGCCTTTCAGGCCGCGTCGCTAGAAGA
Source organism: Aegilops umbellulata (assembly GCA_032464435.1). Classification (NCBI taxonomy): domain Eukaryota; kingdom Viridiplantae; phylum Streptophyta; class Magnoliopsida; order Poales; family Poaceae; genus Aegilops; species Aegilops umbellulata. The sequence goes on along the minus strand of CP136058.1, from coordinate 325,978,196 downwards.
CCCAGACCGCGGAAGCAGGAGGCTTCCTGAGACCACCCCCAAGAAGAAGAAGACGTCGTCAGGCCCAGTCCCTCAGGAGGCAGGCCCTTCAGGGCTCGTGCCTGCCCAGGGGGACCCTCCTTCCATCGCATAGGAAAGCGCGCCCGGCGCCCTCCTCAGGCAGGGCTCGGGGGCTCTCACCTGGAGGGCCACCGACCTTGCCAGGGTCACGAGGGAGGCGCTTGGGCACCATATGGAGTCGTGCTTCAAAGCGCGATTCCCTCGAGAAGGAGCTAGGCGAGGAAGGTCAGACCAGCAGGAGTTCGTTAACAAGGCCATTCAAGAACTACAGGAGTCAGGGATCATGAGAGGTCGCCGTCGTTCACCAGCTGTGGCTCCACATCTAGGCAAGGATGGTGGGCTGCGCGTCTGCGTCGACGTACCGGGGCTCAATCAGATCGCCACGACGGAGCGCCTCTAGCCCTCCCGAGTGGGGTGCTACGGAGGACCGCCCCACAGCTATGTTCGCATGCCTTACGGCCTGCCGAGCATGGCTGCGGCGTACCAGCGCCTCATGAGGGGCATCTTGGAGGCTCAGGAAGACAGGCGTTCTGCGGCTCTGGCGGAGATGGAGACAGCCCGCGAGGAGCCATCAGTGCCTCCGGAGCCTCCCGAGGCCCCAGGGCCTGGGGGCTTGTGAGGATCGGCTTCCGCAGCCCACCGAGTCTGCTGCACCAATGCCACTTCGCCGACGGCATCTTTAGGTGACATCTTTCAAGTTTCATTCCCAGCTGGGAGCGCCCCCCAGGGTTGCGTCACTCCCAGGCCGCGTGGGTCCGTCCCCGTGGCATGTATCCCTTTTTATTTCCTTCAGTCGTTAGCTTGCTTTGCTGGGGGCACCCCTCGGGATGCATCATCCCCAAGCTGCTCGGGCTAGGCCCAGCGACGAGTATCTCCCCTGCGTTTATTTCCAATTATGCATTCGCCTATCATGCTTGATTACTTGATGCCGTCCATGGCACCTCTTCTTATCCATGTCGACCACTTGCACATTAAAGGGGGGGTGCCTGAGCATCGCGACTCAGGGCTCTTACTGGCCCTCCAGCCCTCACCCTCTGGCCTTGTCCACGGCATCGTGACCTGGCATACCAGCGACGGTTGAGACAAGCTCGAGGGCCGGGACCCGAGGACGTAGAGTGTCGGCATCTAACCAAATTTTGCAGGAACACATCTCAAGATACGGCCCAGTGCCAGGCGCAACCCGCCTAAGAGGTAGGGCCTCGTGAGTCCCGCGCTGGCTCACGGGTGCCCTGATACACCTCACCCACTCCGACCAACGAGCTCTTGAGAGACTAACGGTCGACTGACAACTGCCATGGCAGCCCCATCTTCTTTCTGTGATGAATCTGCAGGATCCTTAGGGGAAATTGCGCTAGCGAAGGCCCTCACGGTGTTTCCTTCACCCTCACCATGCAAACCGCTTGCACGTTAAAGGGGGGGTGCCTGAGCATCGCGACTCAGGGCTCCTACTATCTCTCCAGCCCTCACCCTCTGGCCTTGTCCACGGCATCGTGACCTGGCATACCAGCGACGGCTGAGACCAGCTCGAGGGCCGGGACCCGAGGACGTAGAGCAGAAAGGGGAGCCGAGACGAGGGAGAAGGGGCACGCGGGGACCTCGTTAAGCAGCTCCGTCCAAATTGCCCCCTGGACCCGACGACGCGCTAGGGGCGATCCCCGATTCTCAGAGATAAGTCACCATCCAAAGAATTAGCTACCGTGGCACTACCCCCGCACCTAAAGCGACTCCGTACTAGCGACGTTGCTTCCCTTCCTCACCAAGCAACGGCTGCTTGGGCGCCAAAGGGGACCTCCTGAGCATCGCGACTTAGGGGCTCTTACCTGACCCCGGGTCACTCACCTCCTGGCCTTGACCACGGCATCGCGACCTGGCATACCAGCGATGGCTGACGCCGCCTTGGGACTGGGACCTGTCGACGCAGAGCACCAAGCCCTCGCGAGGTGCGAAAGGGAGGACCGAACTATGACGGAATTTGCGATTCGCACAGATCCATAGCAAGGGTTACATATTAACAAGGATCACAGCCGCCTTACAAGCCCCTATGGGGCGCAATGTGATTCCTCGCAGGGAACGGGTCCTAAAGGGTGCTGACTACACGCGCCCCTGCAAAAGACGCCATCATCAACAGTGGGCCGTCAAGCGCCGGCGCCAACCCCATCCAGATCAGGGTCGGCGATGGCCAAGCGAGCCCGCCCTGCTCCGGGAGCGACGCTGGCTCGCGGGTTCGTAGCTGTCGTCGCTCGTCTCCGGAGTCGCGAAGACCTTGCTGGGATCGCTAGATCCTCCGGCGCTCCCATCACTTGTTGAACTATCCAGGGGGCGGTCGGCGGGCCCAGCCGCCGCCATGGCGAGGTCCTGGCCGCCTCCCCCGGGGCAGCACTCCAGCCGGCGCCCATTCGCGTCGAAGACCTTGAAGAACATCACCGAAGCGCCATCGTACTCCAGGTGGATCGTGAGGGCGCCCCTTGCTCTGCAACCCCGAGCGATCTCGCCCCAGCCGCGAGTCATAAAGACCTCACCCGAGGCAAGGACCGCGACTTCTGCCTCGGTCGCCGGAGTGCTGCAGTCGGCATGCTGCAGCCATAGCTCCAGGAGTCTTCCCCGCGGGAAGACGGAGGCGAAGAAGGGAGGAAAGCGAATCCAAGTTCGCGGAGGCATGGCGGCGTGGAGCACGAGCTTGCGGGAGGAGCCCTCGGCGTGGACTCCAGGAGGAACGACCCACACCTTCGTGACCCTCCGGCGCCGGCGACGGCGCTGGCCGAGGGGATCGGCATCTCCTCTTCCAAGGCCCTCGGCGTGGGCATACAAAGGAAGCGGGAACCCCGGCGGAGGCCGCTCATACCAAGGCCTCGGTGCCACCTGACGGCCCTCCTCATCGCGGCCGTAGGGAGCAGGTCGCTTCTTCGGCGGGAGAGGGTCTGGTCCCTCTCGAGGAGCCTTTCCCTTCTCCGCCGTAGAAAACCGGCGAATTGGAGCCATCACACAAAGACGGAGTAGGAACTGAGGCAGAGGAGGAAGCAAGAAGAGATGGGCTGGAAGGACACGCGCGGTGCCGTACATATAGCCGGCGAAGGCCAACCATTGGCCTCCACGATCGCAGGTAATTATGACACGATTTGCATGCAGGGGCTTGTCCAATCCGCACAGTCACCAAGGCATCGTGGGAAGTGGAGACGCCCACGTCCAATCAACCGCCACGCGGCGCCCAAGGCCGCAGGCTGTTATGGCCCGCGGCGCTTCGCCCTTGCCCTTTTGCCTCTCGGTGTGGCCAAGTCCATGCGCGCCTTGGGCCCGGGGGCTACTGTCGGCATTCTGGGAACGGGACTCCCCAGACTTGCCTGCCTGCGGCCTGCGGCGTGGCTCGAATGGGGGCCCAGCGCGGCCCATCTTCACCAACACAAGACCCAAGACTCGCGCGAGGGGCCAAGCCTCGCGAGGCGGACGACACGGTGCTTCCTCAGGCGCGGCCTCCTCAGGATGGCTCACGAGGAGGCGGAGAGATCAAGGCAGGGTACCTCGCGAGGTGCCCATGACGCAAGCCATGACGACCAAGGGTGCCAGGCGGGCGCCAGCCCGCGCAGCGTTCTCCTTTCCTCTTTGGTGCAAAGGGGGCAAGCGCAGGCGAGAGGATCAAGCATAGGCACCCATTTCGGTGCAACAAGACCAATACCAGTCCAACGATGGGAAGGAGGTCACCATGGAGCCCAGAACGGCGTCACCACAGGGCCTTTGGCAGGCGAAGACCAACTTTAGTCAGGATAAGTGTACAAGATGTTCCCCTTCGAATTGGCCAACTGTTGGCGCCCTTCCCGCTCAAATATTTGGGAAGAGGCCCAGGGCCTTTGCCTATAAATAGGACTAGCCACCCCCAGGGTAGAAAGGAGAAAGGGGGGAAGAAACCAGCTAGAAGGTAGCATCCACAAACAGAGCTAGAAACACACTTAGAGAGAGAGAAGGGAGATCGAACTCCCCCAGCAGTTCATCCCCTAGCCAAGAACAGACCCTCGCGAGGCTGTTCTTCCTTGTACTGTTCATCCTCATCAGCCCAAGAGGCAATCCATCCACCACAAACTAGAGTAGGGTATTACACCACAATGGTGGCCCGAACTAGTATAAACCCTGTGTCTCTTGTGCTGTTCGTTCTGTAGTTTAGATCCTTGCGAGACGAAGAGGTAGAGGGCATAATCTCCGCGCGCACCCCAGAGTTCGAACCTTAAGGGTCTGCCGGAACCCGTGATCCAACAGCAGGGTCGTGAGAAGAGCGGATCAAATAGATAGAACACGGTTTCTTTATCCAGGTTCGGGCCGCGAGGATGCGTAAAACCCTACTCCTGCTTTGGTGGATTGTTTATATGTGTTCTTGAACTAGCAATGGGGCGTGAGGAGCTCCAAAAAGCCGAATCCCCCTCCCGGTCGCCTTGGGCCTCCTTTTATATGGAAAGGGGTTGCCACAGTGGCACACAGGAGGTGGAAAGGGTACAGTGGAACTTAGCTTCTGTTTGCGATCGCTCGAGTGTCGATCTTCTGGCCTCCTTTCTTCTTCAAGGGTCACGGAGATGAAGGAGCGCCGGGCTCACTGCTAAAGCCGATTCTCACAACTGCGCCCCCTACCTGGCGCGCCAAAGATGTCGGTGGGAACGACACCTATGGGATCACAAGAATCCCTACTACGGTTGCGGGGCGCGGGGTCGTGAGAAGAGCGGATCAAACAGATAGCACACGGTTTCTTTATCCAGGTTCGGGCCGCGAGGATGCGTAAAACCCTACTCCTGCTTTGGTGGATTGTTTATCTGTGTTCTTGAACTAGCAATGGGGCGTGAGGAGCTCCAAAAAGCCGAATCCCCCTACCTGGTGCGCCAAAGATGTCGGTGGGAACGACACCTATGGGATCACAAGAATCCCTACTACGGTTGCAGGGCGCGGGGTCGTGAGAAGAGCGGATCAAACAGATAGCACACGGTTTCTTTATCCAGGTTCGGGCCGCGAGGATGCGTAAAACCCTACTCCTGCTTTGGTGGATTGTTTATCTGTGTTCTTGAACTAGCAATGGGGCGTGAGGAGCTCCAAAAAGCCGAATCCCCCTACCTGGTGCGCCAAAGATGTCGGTGGGAACGACACCTATGGGATCACAAGAATCCCTACTACGGTTGCGGGGCGCGGGGTCGTGAGAAGAGCGGATCAAACAGATAGCACACGGTTTCTTTATCCAGGTTCGGGCCGCGAGGATGCGTAAAACCCTACTCCTGCTTTGGTGGATTGTTTATCTGTGTTCTTGAACTAGCAATGGGGCGTGAGGAGCTCCAAAAAGCCGAATCCCCCTCCTAGTCGCCTTGGGCCTCCTTTTATAGGGAAAGGGGTTGCCACAGTAGCACACAGGAGGTGGAAAGGGTACAGTGGAACTTAGCTTCTGTTTGTGATCGCTCGAGTGTCGATCTTCTGGCCTCCTTTCTTCTTCAAGGGTCACAGAGATGAAGGAGCGCCGGGCTCACTGCTAAAGCCGATTCTCACAACTGCGCCCCCTACCTGGCGCACCAAAGATGTCGGTGGGAACGACACCTATGGGATCACAAGAATCCCTACTACGGTTGCGGGGCGCGGGGTCGTGAGAAGAGCGGATCAAACAGATAGCACACGGTTTCTTTATCCAGGTTCGGGCCGCGAGGATGAGTAAAACTCTACTCCTGCTTTGGTGGATTGTTTATCTGTGTTCTTGAACTAGCGATGGGGCGTGAGGAGCTCCAAAAAGCCGAATCCCCCTCCTGGTCGCCTTGGGCCTCCTTTTATAGGGAAAGGGGTTGCCACAGTGGCACACAGGAGGTGGAAAGGGTACAGTGGTGCGAGGTTATCCCTCGCATTACATGACAAGGCGCGTTTAATGCATCTTGCTTAGGTGTCCTTGCTTTATCGGGGACGAGGGAGAGACCTGTCTCGTCTGTCGCCGCTCCCTCTTGCGTCGACACACGCCCTGGCCAGCGGTGCCCGTGGTGCCATGTAGGCAGCCAGGCAGCTGAGGTGGCGCAGTGGTGGGTCTCCACGAAGATCCGCATGCCACCACGCAGTGGCCTGCCCAGCTGGTTGGGTCGGCAGTTGCATGCAAACGGTGGTGGAGGTCTGATTGGCATGGGCCTGATGGTGGTCCTATGGGTGTTCATGGCAAGGGCCTTGCCGGGGCCCCGGCAAGGGTCTTGCCGTGGCGCCTACTGTCATCCCTGGTAAGGCTCTTGCCGGGGGCCTTGTGGTCCTCCTTGGCTGGGATCCCGCCGAGGATCATCATCTTCTAAAGTGTGTATCTGATCTTGAATGTCTTCACAAAGATCTGCATGGCACCATGGGGATGTCTCCCGAATCCTTGCCCCATGGGGGCAGTGGACTCAAGGGTGACTCGCTCCATAGGTGTGGGGCGAGCTGCCACGGCAAGGGTCTTGCCGGGTTTGCTACAACTGCCTCCCGGCAAGGATCTTGCCGGGGGAGTCCGCTTCGTCCCCTTTGCTCTTTGTGGTCTTGGTCTTGGCGCCGTTCTGCTTCTCTCGAGCTTTGGTCTTACCTTGGCTCACCTCCCTTGCCTTGCTCAGTGTGGTGCTGCCCGTGGCTCAGACTGCCCGTGCACAGTTGTAGGGGTACAAAAAGTGTACCCCTTTTTGTACACCGACAGCCAAATTCGGCCCATGGCAAGAGTCGGCCCGTTTCTGGCCTGCTAACCAGTTGCACCGTTTCCAGCCCGTCCTATATTCTGGCCCATTAATGACCCATTATGCCTGTGACAGAATTAAGCCTTTGCTGTCCTACGGCCTGTTAACGGAATGTTACCATGCTGGGCCGATACCAATTACGCCCGGTTACGGCCCATGTAGACCCATTTATCCGACTGCCTGTCAGGACTGGATTTTCGGGGTATTAATTTCCCAAAAGCGGCCCTTGTGCTCACCAGCCCCAGGATTACTATTAGCTGATGAGGCACCAACTTGATACAGAAACTCCAAGCAAAATACAAGATATGTAGTATAGGACCATTCTGGCCTATGAGTACAACAAATGGTTTCTAGTGGTTGGTGGCGGAAGCGGTTTGCGGATCATTAGCGTCTATGGGACTCCATTTCCCACAGGAACAGCTGACCAGGGTAACTCCTATCTTCGCGAGGCTGCTATCACCATTGCGTAGGTTCCAGGACTGTCATCGCAACGCTCCTCTCCACGCAAGAAATCTGGCCAAGACAATAGCCAGGGACAAGCCAGTGAGTACTTTGAATGTACTCGCAAACATTAAGAACACAGGTAGAATATAAAAAGTGATAAGCATGCTCTGAAATATGCCATGATCACTACATCAGTCACGAAATCAAATTTATGATGCACACAAGCAAATCGTTCATATAGAACATGAATAAACAACCCGAGGATCGAAATAAAATGCACCGATCGGGTGTCTGAAAGCGACGCCTCGAAAGGATAGAAAAATAAAGCATGCCTCAGTCGGGCGTCTGAACGACGTCACATAAAGGGCTTATAAAGTATATAAGTAACAAACATGCCACAGTCGGGCGTCTCCGCGACACCACATAAAGGGCTTATAACGTAATTGAATAACAAGCATGCCACAGTCGGGCGTCTGAGCGACACCACATAAAGGGCTTATAAGGTAAATGAATAACAAGCATGCCACAGTCGGGCGTCTGAGCGACACCACATAAAGGGCTTACATATAAAAGATATAACAAGCATGCCACAGTCGGGCGTCTGTGCGACACCACATAAAGGGCTTATATGAGAATAATCACAGTGAATATCCAAGGGGTCTAACCGTCCCAGGGGTACTCATTAATTCAAGCACTACAGAAGGATTAGTCCACAATGAAAGTAATCATAATCATCGTATGTCATAGGTCATAATCAATGTTCTGGTTTAGTAGTTTTTCCTCCGAAGGCCGACACTAAGACCGACACTTGACCCATCCCAGACTGTAGTCCATAACCATGGACACGGCTATTCGAATAGATAAAATCTCTGCAGAGGGTGTACTCTTTACCCACGAGCAATGGATTTCTTTAGTCCATCGGGACTAATTCCGTCTATGGTCTTTCATTCGAAAACACTCCTGACCGCACACACCATCCTAACTTACCGGTGTCTGGAATCACCCACGACACCCGTCAAGCAAAACTCTAAGTGGGGAGGCTACAACCTCGATTAGCATGGGATCACAAAATTTATACCGCGCGCAAACTAGGGGGAGCTACCCCTTCGGCTACAACCGAAAACACCCATGCCCCCAGACCAGGTGGCATGCCTACCGGAGGCCTCCGGTATCTTCCACCATGGCCTCTCTGTACGGTGTGTGCTAGGACAGGGGTTAACAATTTACTGAACCGTACCCTACCTGTGGCAGGGACAAGTGGTAGTACGAAACAAGTATGGGGGTTACTGGAACAAGACTCGATCTACGGTCGACTCAGGAGGTTTAAGTATTTCCTGCATGGTTAGCATAACAAATATGTCTCAACCAACAGACAAAATCACCACTCATCATGCCTCACCATGCCGTACCAGACACAACCGTCTCAACAAAGACCGGAGATAAGCTCGTGTCTCCCCAAGACAGAGGTTCTCCCGGCTTCCTCCCGGTAGGCATGAAGGGTATACGAGGGTGTCTACTATCACAATATATCGAATGCCAACAGCATGGAATCATTAATATGCACTTATGAGTATGATCATATCATCACATGAATAACGAAATCTCCGAGACAGGGTGGGGTTGCCACCATGTCAACAACACAAGACAATATTATGCCAGGGTTCAGAATGCTTGCCTTCAAGGTGTGGAGAGGTGAGGTGCTCTCCAAAAATTTTGCAAGTTATAATCTCCCCTCCAAATTCCTATTTAAAAGAAATATTCAAATAACACATACTTTAAAAACAGTACAAAAAGTTGTCCCAATTATTTTTGAAATAAATCTTAAAATAAACTAGGTGGAATTTGAGGGAGGTAGCAAAAAGGATCAATTCATTTGGAGTTTTATTTAAAAAGATATAGCCAGTCAAAGTTCAGTCAAAATCCGTTTTTTTAATAAAACAAAAAAGAAAATGCTTCGGAGGGGCTTACGCTTTCTACTTGGTGAAAGCGTATTCGGCGGAATACGCTTCCACTTAAAACACGCGTCGGCGGGGCTGGGTCGCTGACAGTGGGTCCAGCGGGCCCACTGGTCAGGTTTGACCAGTCGTCCCACGCCTTCCATCTCATTTGGCCGAACGGAGGCAGAGCTCCGGCGATCTTCGCCAGCGAACGACGGCTCCTCGAGGGCATCCGAGGGCAGGGGTGGATCCGCCAGTCCAGGACGATCCTCACGGTGGTCGCCAGGTTGGCGGGAGTGGAGGGAGTCGCCGGCGGTGAGCTCTGCGGTGGATGGAGGCTTCGGGAGGTTTGGGGGTTTGGGCTATGGTGGTTTCCGATCATGGCTGAGGGTTTGGGCGGCTCCGCACGATCCAGGGGAGTCGGGTGGTGGCGCTGGACGGGTAGGGGAGGCCCTGGTTGCGATGAACGGGACTGGGACGTGGCGGCGTCCGAGCTGGCCGGAGATGGGGGAGAAGGCTTCCCCCTGACGATTACTGGCTGTGGGGGCTTCGAGGGGATGGCCTGAGGCAACCTGAGTGGCTGGACGAGCTCGGGGCTCCTTTATATGGGCGTTTGAGGTCAGTTCTACGGCGGCCGTGGATAGTATCGCCGGCGAACCGCCATTCTGTTGTTGGGGGCGTGTGGCGGCGATGGGCGCTATTGGACGAGCTCCTGGATAAGCTCGGGCTGCTCCAGGGGCAGCTGGCGCGCGGCTGTGGCTCGGGCGGCGCCATCCATGGCAGAGCCCTGCTGTGGCCGGCCGCTAGCCGCCATGGCCGACCTGACGGCGGCATTGTGTGGCTCCAGGGGCGACTCTGCGGCGAGGGAGGAGCCGGGGCGCGTTGGCTGGGAGCGGGAAGGGCCAGAACAGGCGCGGGGGAGGTGGCAGTGGGACGCGGCGACCCGGGCGCATGCACGTGCAAAACGCGCGCTCTCGCGGCGCCTAGAGCACGCACGGTGACTGCTCAACGAAATGCCCTGGTGAGCTAGGAGGCTTGTATGCAAACAAACAAAATAACAGGGCTAGGTTAGGGTTAGCTAGGAGCTTAGTGGACATGCTGGTTTGGCAAAGTAAGCAGGTTAACAAAGCAAACTAGTGTTCATGCCAATTCTGATCATGCACCCAAGGTGCTTGACAGAATGCCACGGGCATCTAGGCAATTCTTAGGGTGGCCAAACTCTCCAGATTGGGGTCTCTTTAGATGATACAGAGGGTGGTAAGGTTAGTTTGTCAAAAGCAAAAACTTGTTAGTGCAAGTTTGTGAGGAAACTGATTCTGGACAGAAAGAAAAAGCACCATTGCATGCACTTAAAATCCTCCAATGCACCCAATCTCCTAGACTTAAGGGTTTTGCAGGGTGGGCTATAAGTAGGGAAAAGAATCATGGGAAAAAGAGCAAGTTGAAATATGGTTGCAGTACAATTCACTATGCTGGACCAGAATGAAGATTAGGATGATTTTCAAAGAACATCCAGGGGTTTTTGCATAAAGTTGAATAATATAAACCTACTAACATCCCCTAATTTTGGTGGAGGCTAGAAAGAAATATTTAAATAGGTTGCAGTGCAATTTTACAAACAGGGCCAGTTTTGAAAACCTGGGGTAGAGCTCAAAATCTCCAATGAATAAAATATATTTTTGCATAAAAGTGATGTGGAAACTTCATATGACATCCCCAAATTTTGGTTGGAATTTTAAATAAATTTATCACAGGGTTGTAGTGCAAATGAGGCTCAAAAGTTTACGAAAAATCATTTTTAAAGAAAGAAGCTCAGGGAAAATAATTATGCCAATAAATCCATGTTTTCTTGAGAGGGTAAATAAGTCCAATATTATATTTAGAAAGTTTTCACTTGGGGGAAAAACTCCATAATAACCAAGAAAAGAATGGTTCTGAAATCAAAAGGAAATCCAGAAAATGAAAGTTTTATTTCCTGGCAAAATTTTAATTAATAAAACAAGGTCAAAATTTTGGGGTGTCACACGGCCCGAGGCCCACCGATTACAGGCCCATTTATCGATGGCCCGTAGGAGACCCATGGATCCTACGACCCGTATATGGCCCATGGTAGTTGCGGCCACTAGCAAACCAGGGAAAAAGAAGACTAGGAAATAAATAAGGCCGAAACTAACGCTAGGATATTAAGGCGATTGCACAGATTACATCCACTCGGCATCAAAGATCGCCACTAGTGCAAATATAGGAAACACCCTACGCTGTACAAAAATGGCTTGCTGTTTTCTTCAGCCGGTGGTTGCACGTTAAGAATAAATTTTGTATCGCACCAAAACAAATTACTACTATATAACAAAAGGAAGGTTGGCATAAAACTTAACAGTCTAGCAGATAAAGGCACCACCAGAAGTTCAGAAGCTCAGTTCATTTGATCTGACTGTTACGTTTTCATGTTGTATTGTCCGATGGAGCACCATAACCCTCGCCTTCATTTCCCCTAGGCTCCTGAACAACATAGCAAATGTCTGATAGTCTGGTTTCAAAACCATGCATATCTTGACGACATTGAGCAATGTTTCTCCTTGTTTCACAAAGGGTCTCTGTTAGAGAATGGACTTGTGTCTGGAGCGCAGATATAACATTGCTTTGAGCTTGCATATCTTGATCATGAGGCAGTTTGGACGATATTGCCTTAACAACCAACCCAGTATTATGCAGGAACGTGCTTTTGGCACTGTTAGTTGTATTTTATTGCAAAGTACATAATAAAACCAGGTTCCAAACATATGACCATGTACCATCGCTAATGTATTGTCTATTTCTTCACATTGTATTGAGGGCTAAGGATAAAGAGATGAAGTTTATAATATGGTAAGCCTAGTATGACATCATTCATATCACAAAACAACTGAGAACAGACAAACATGCAATTGTAACGTTGTGTGGGCAAGTCCAGCACAGAACTAGATTACAGGTCAAGATCAAAGGATTATCACTCCTATCTTTTAAACCTTGTAAGGTGCAATGATACGCTAAGACAATTGTGTATAAAATTGAAAAGAGTAATAGACATTGGCTGCAAACCATGCAGTTCAAGGCACAAGTCAGAGTAAGTAGTAGTTAAAAGGCATGAGGATTAAGGACTTACAACAGCAGCTTTGACTGGTGTAGTCATGCCCTTCTTCTTGCTGGTGTGACAGTCCTTGAAGATTTCCACAACATTTGGTTCAGGTACTTTTTGGTCCTTGCGGGCTTTCCTCTGCATTTCGAACAAGTCAATATAGATCTGATAATATGGTACAGCGAAAAGAGTGAAACAGCAACTAATTATAAGAGCCTCGCAGTGTGCAATATAGCTACGAGATCTTGTCGTCTATTGGAATTTCACTTTCGTACGGTTGGCCTTGTTCTTTGAACAGTTCACCTACGAGAAGATAGATTTGTGTGGCACATTCGTAAATAGGACTTTAACAAGTGATCTGATCACATATATATAATGTACCTGATACTTCGGATCAGACCAGTGTTTAAGCAGGCCCCTCCAGTCTTCATCCGATATATTTTCCACTGGACATGTTTGGGAAAGTTCACTGTTAGCCTTGCCTTCAAAGTGAGTTTTCCTCAAGTTATACCGATATTGTCGCAGAGCAGACTTGAAAACATGGGTGCAAGCTTGTCTGCTTGGATCATCTTGGCTATCCAACTTGAACCTCATCTATTGAAAATTATGGGAGTCTCATTATCAGCAACCTAGAAAGTATGGGACAGAGCAAGACGATATTACTAGTTTCCATACATAACCATAGTTACAAATAAATGGTCGAGGAAGGTGTTGAACTGGGTTTTGTCTTTGTCATTCCTGTACTTAATCCATGTTTGGAGGACACGTACATGACACCTAACGGCAACCGCTGCCTCTGATACTAACTTGGCTGACTCTGTAGCATCACGTGGCCTTTTTAAACCTGCCTCAAAACGGATCTCCATTCTTCCTCCTCTAGATTTAGTTAACATATCGAGCATTATCCCTGATGTTTCTTTCCTCTTGCGCCTAGGTGCTAGTCCAACAACGAACATAGGAAGTGTTAGTGTACATCAAACTGTGAGACTACATATAAAGAACCATGCAACTGTAACTTGACTCCAGCAACTACCTTCTTGTTGTTGAAGCTCACAAGGTTCATCTGATATTGCCAACTCGTCTTGTGTCAAGAGTGCTTGGGAAGTAGTGTCAGGTGGCAAGGGAGCTTGGGAACGTGCTGCTAGCTCAGTTGACGCATGAGTAAGTCGTGCAGCTGGTAGTACTGTGGTAGGTGTTGCAAGAACTAGGGTTGTCTCTGCTTGTTTGGTGGCAGCTATTTGTTTCTGTTTGGCTTTTTTTGCAACTCGTGTAGCATGGGATGCCGTGTTTGTAGAATTTTCCGCTGGACTTTGACCTTCTATTGCACCATCAGTACCAGCAAAATCTGCAGGATTCATCCGCTTCCCATTCCCTGCCATTCTGTGTTTCTTCCTCTTTCTCTGTGCCATGTTAAGTCAAGCCGACAAGAAAAACGAATAGCAATTTAGTTCTTCAGAACAAATTGATGCGTGATGTAGACGAATTGAACTTTGATGTTAGACAACCACATGATAGGAGGATGTAATATGTATGAAAAACAGGACGGAAGAGATAACCAGAACTATGATGTGTAAACTAAGAAAAAGACATTTCACCAAATTAGGAGCAATGCAATGGAAGGTAGACACCATATGAAAGATGCTACAAATATCGCTCTGCCAAGTTAACAGTGTCTCATCATAAATGGCGTTTAAACAAATGTGAAGCAGTACAAGAAACAAATCATATGCAAGATGCAAACAACATCACACTACCATGTTAGAGGTCTCTCGTCATTAGTGCCATTGCATATTCACAACATTTCATATTCACAGCTTATGATGTGTAAACTAAGGAGAAGGCATTTCAACAAATTAGAAGCAATGAAAGCTAGACACCATATGAAAGATGCAACGAATATCACTCTACCAAGTTAAAACTGTCTCGTCATAAGTGCCATTTCAACAAATTAGTAGTACAAGCTAGAAAAGAATGTGAGATGTAACCTATATCACACTCCGAAGTCAAACGTGTCTTATGATAAGTGATTGTTGCAGGTTACACAATAGTAGTAATTTGATGTAAGAACATGGTGTGATAGACAGATATTGTATGTTCTAGAAACAGGAACACGTGTCTTATTCAAGTATAATGTGTAAAGTAAGCAGATGGAATCAACAAAATTAGAAGCAATACAAGCTAGACATCACACATAACATGCAACCACATATAACAGTGCCAAGTTAGAGGGAGCACCGGTGATGGTGCACTAGGGGAGACGTGCTCATCATAAACACAACTTTGTTGAGTGTCTATGCATGTGTTGTCTTGGAAATCATCTTGGGGGTGTGGAGGAGTAGAAACTGTAACATCCCGATTCTCGGAATGTTTAAGAAAAAGTTTTCCAAAAATCAGGACGAGAAAATTTCATTTGTTTTATTTGTTAATAAAGCTTAAATTGGAATTTTCTAATTTGGAGGATTTAATATGATCTAATGCCAACCTAAATTAAAATTTGATTTTGCTTCTTTTCTTTTAGTTGGGCTTTATTTTCTTTTCATCGGCATATTAAAATGTGCGCCTTTATTTTTCTTTGGTTTTTCTGAAATTCGTTTGATTCCTCGAGCTTCTTTTCCTTCTCTAGATTTCCTAAACGGAAATCAATTTCTTTTCCTTTTCTCAATCTCGGGCCAAATTCCATCGGACCATTAGATACGTTCTACCATTTGAATTGTCCACCTATCTTACTCATACTTTCCATCCACGCATACATTGTTTCTTAGACAAATCCAGCAATACATGCATCTGTACATCTCTCTTCTCTTCCCTGGATTCATCCAAATGTTTTTTGTTTTCTTTCTCAAGTCACATGGGCCGAGCCCATCTATTTTTTTTCCACTCTTATTTTCCTCCTGCCCTCCTTCCTTATGGGCTGGCCAAACTGGCCCATTCCTCGACCTAGAACCTCCTCTCCTTCCTGTGCGTTCACGTTCACAACTCAGGGAAGAGGAAACCCCAACAGCCACCACGCACATTGACTGATGCCTTCCTTTAATCCTCCTTGACTCATCCTTGCTTGGCCCATCACCTAGCGCCCCAAGCGTTTCTCCTTCCTCCAGCCACGCACACGTTCATGCAAACCTACAGAAAAGGAAACGCTACAGCCATGATTGGTGCCATTCCATAACTCCCATCAAATTTCAATCGTTTCTAGTTATGAAGATATGAGGGCCTGCCTCCCGACCTCCTCTCTCATTTCCTTCAGCGCTTCTGCCTTCTCCCTACCCCGTTCTCCCGAGAACTCTCCATAACACTCTGCAAAACGGTGCTCCATGGACACCGGTGTTCGACCCCGATGAAGGAGGCCATCCCCATCCGTTTCCTTGCGCCAGGAACTTCTCATCCATGCCATGAATCCATTCAGAGAAGAATGAACGCGATCCGTCGACCTCACACGAAGAATTCCGCATGTCCACATACACTGTTCATCAAGTTCGTCGCACCCTTCCATCAAACTCGGTGAGACTCTATCAAATTCCTTTTGCACGTGTACTCGTCATCATCTACTCTATCCCGTAGACATCATCGTTCATCCTATCTATACCGTTGCTCGCGTCGATGCATGAATGGATGCAATTGACATGTCGGCGTATTTTTTTTAGTTCATCGGATGATCTTGTGTTCAAGATATGATTTATTTCTCATGCCCATAGTAACTTCATGGTGGAGTTAGATCGCTAGTTTTATCAATAGGATTTTAGTATAAATTTTGTTATAGTGATTCTTGCCCAAGATTGAATGGGGTTTGTTAATCGGTTAATTTTTTGTATTAATTAATATGTTATTGTTCATTTATTTGCGTTATGCCTAGAAGTGTATCCTATTGGTTTCATAATTTTGTGTGTGGCAAATGATTTATTAGATTTATTTGTTTACCCATTATAGTTTTTGTTCTCGCAAGTAGATAATATTTTTTTGTATTGTTATTGTCATGTGTTAGTCATGTCTATAGATTTCAATATAGTTTTGTATGGTTTCATCTATATAATTCATGCCTAATTGTAGTGTGTTGCTCGTTGTTTCGACTTGATAATTTGTTGTATTGTGTGTAGTCCTATTTTATGCACGCGTACAATATTTGGTGAACGTTTCACATGCCTAGGAATCACTCGTAGATACTTTGCACTTTTAGTAGTAACATGTGTGTTACTAGATTTATTTGTAGGATTATTTAACTTATAAAATGTTTTACAAGTTGTTTCATGAGATATTTTTCTTTCGTGCGGTACATAGTTATGATATGCATATGTATATGTTTTTGCAAAATATTACCATGAGTAGGTTTATGTAGAATTACTCTAACCTTTGCGTGATTATGCAATACCTAATGTTTTGATTATTTTCATTTTTGTTTGGAATGAATATATCTTAGATATTGATTATATATTCATTTTCGTCCATGTCGCATGTTCGTTTATTTGGTTTGAAATCATGGCATGCCTCTGATAGTTATTAGGCATCATTTGTAGGTGTTTTGCATACTTTTCTTTATGCTAGATGTCAAATACAATGTCTTGTTGTTTGGAAATGAGTGCATTATAGTTCGTTGCGTAGAATATTATTCCAATCGTTCCTCTTCTTTCTAGATGTTTGTTATCCACGATTTCATGGTTGGATGCTTTATGTCATTCATATTTGTATTGCTATATAGAATCATTCTGATGGAATAAAGCTAGTTTATTGCATATGATAATTATCATGTGTGTTTATTTATATCAGTTTATTACCATGCCATGTTAACAATTGCTTAAAGTAGAATGTATGTTTGGTTGTTGTTGATCATTATAAATATTTGGATTCTATCTAAATATTTATTTGTGTTTAACTTTCTTTTCTTTTATCATACCATGTTCTTGGGATTGTATAAATAGATTGCATAACATGTGTGTAACGTCCCGTGTGTCTATGATGCCTAGGTTGTCCATTTATGTACTAGCAAGTCTAGGTTGTACTAGACAGAAATACATGTCTTCATGTTATTCATGCTAGTATAGCACATTGCTTGATGTGATTAATGCCATGACCTAGATGTGTACTTGCTTAGTATGCTTTCCCCTTTTGTTTATAAGTCACAACTAGCATGATAGTATTGTGTGCTAATGCCATTCTTGTTAGTCGTGTTCGTTGATATCAACTAAGTTATCTCATAGTTACATGTTGCATTTTATTAGTAGCATATTTTGGTATCTCGTGTGATGATATTCCATGCTTATGGGTATATATCTAGTCGTTGCACTGTTATATGCCTAGACATCTTTCATGCAAGTGATGTTTCATGTCTTATTATACTACCATGTGTTATAGTTGTTTCAATAGTCCATCTCATGTTCAAGATATTTTACCTCTCATGTTAGTTGAGTTGTGCCTTCCTCATATGCTTAACGCGCATAGTTTGCTATGTTGTGTAAGCATGTGTGGGCAATCTTGTTACTAGTGGTCATTGGATATCTGTTCTTTCTTACTTAAAGAGCATGTACTACTTTAGTATCTTCTCATGATCAATTGTATGTTTGATGCTTGTGGTTTTAGTTAAGATCTCTTTATGATTCTTTATTCACATGCCTTGTATGATACGTGCCATATTATTGTATTGTTTATTTTCTTCCTAGTATTGTGTTGGCTCTTGATATAAGAGTACTTCTTAATATTACTTATGGATGATGTTTATACATTGCTTGTTGTTAACCATTATAAATATTTGGATTCCTCCAAATATTTATTCTTGGTTGATTACCACATTTAACCATATCATGTCTAGGATAGTTGTTCATCCACTTATTCCATGTGTTGTATAGTTCTTGTTGATTGTTTGACAAATGAATTTGTTAGATATAACGGTATTGATCCCATTTTATTTTAATAATGTTTTAGGTCTAAACCTAGATCTTATTTCAATTCATTTTATTGAATGATGTTTGATTGCTTGACTGGAATGGTTTATAATGTTGGTTTGGTTGTCTTATGGAATGCTTACTTTTGAGTTATGATGTAGTTGATGTTTATGTTTGGTTGCTATTAACTGTTCTAAATATTTAGATGATATCTAAATATTTATCTGTGGTTAACCTTTACCTTTATCATACCATGATATGATTGTGTAGTTAAATGCATAAGGTGGTTCCATTCCATGTGTGTTGTTGCCATTGTGTTGGTGTTATAGTAGTTCCTTAAGTCGTGATGTGTGGTGGGCACTATTAGTTAATATTAGAACGTTGGTCTTGATCGCCAAGCCTTCCATAGTTGTGTCAACCTAAACCTTGTCACTTCGTTGAATCCTCTCTACTTACCTCCCTATCATGCTATCTCATTTCAGAATCTCCATCTGATCGATAACTCGCTGTCCATCCACTCTTAATTTGTTTTGGATGTTATTTGGATTTAATATTGCTTTGGTATTTATTTGTTTATCTTTTGCTATCATTACGACGATTAGGGAGTGACGACGGTGTTGGACATGGACAGAAACAGGTTACCGAAGAAGGACTCAACAACGAAGGCATGCCTCCTTCTTTGATCATACTTATCCTATGTTTACAAAATTGCATTGTGTTTTATGGTTACTATATGCATGCTGTTTTAATTCTCGTAGCTAGTGTGTCGATTGACACATTACCTTGATCCACTTGTCGCCTATTCACCTGACACCTGAGTAGAATTATAGTATTCCGCTGGAGTAGAAATGCTTAGCCATGCTTATCACCCTATAGGTGCTTTCTTGAATGGCCTTTGGGTCATTGACACTTGAAACTTATCGCTGAGCTAGGCCAGTTGGCCCTTGTTGATCTTCTCTACTCTCTTCTACTCTGGTGAAACTTACCATTTGAATACTGGCGCGGGCGACAGCTGAATCAAGGATTGAAGGAGCGATTGGCTGCCCTTCACAGGTTGAAGGGGGCAATCAGTCGTCCGTGCCGCATGAGGCCTAATAAGTCTTGGATTTGAAGATTGTGATAACAGTACAGCCACATGCTATATGGGCACTGGCTTGGTCAAGTAAGCTAGTCAGCCTTAGGTGTCGATGTCGCCGTACCGCAGATGGGATAGCTGCCTTGCGAGGAGTATCCTCGGCACAGATGGGGGGACCGGTTTGAGGACGTACTCTCAGTTCCGTGCGCCAGACCCGGTGGGCATGTCACATCTTTGGGGGATATAGTCTAAAGACCTCATCACAATCTCCCTGCCGGTATACCAGATGGTGTACTACGCTAGCGACGGCTAGTGGCAACAAGTCGGGATTGTGTCGTGTGGGTAAAGTGTACAACCTCTGCAGAGTGTAAAACTATTCGAATAGCCGTGTCCACGGTCATGGACGACACATGAATCTTTCTTGACGTACAGGACCTGTCTTGCTTATTCTCTCTTTGCCCTATTCTTGAAACCTATGAAGGACGTGAGTTGATCGAGGATCCTCACTTGATAAAAGTTATTCTGGAGACAAAACATGTTTTCATCTAAAACTGCTATATCCAACTGCTATGCTATTTCAAACAAAATTAGCTTTTATGCAAATGATCCATCCACCCTTCCTTTGAAGCCACATGTAGTTATTAGGTCCTTCCCCGTGGGAGGCATGTTGAGTACGTAATGTACTCATGGCAATAATTTTGTTGACAACAGAGTTCCATGAAGACGAAGGTGATGACTACCACTACTATGGCGATCTGTAGGAGTGAGGTCACATGGACTACATCGACTGCCTGTGGCTGAGATGGAGTCACTACGGATTTTACTTTCCGTTGTTTTCTAATTGTAAATGTCATGAGACATTTCGCTAGGTATGTCTTGTGACAATATATATTTCTTGTAATACTTTAATGTATTGTGCAATGATATCATTTCACTGTGTTGTCAACAATGATCCTGGGGTTGACAAATATACACAGGAGGGTCTGGAAGCTAATTCCGGGTTCTCACAGAAACTGTAGAGGCCCTCCGTTCGGAAGGAGCACCTTTATCCGCTGCCTTGCTAACTTCCTTCCGCTTTATTGATTTTGAATTGTCAAGTAAAACCGACAAGAAAAAGCAATAAAATTCTCTCTTCAGAACTCATTCATGCATGATACTGACAATCACTACTTTGATGTAAGGCAAACACATGATACCAAGATGGAATATGTACGAAAAACAGGACGGCATGGCATGTTCACAACTGTTTGTGTAAACTAAGCAGAAACCATTCCAGCAAATAAGAAGCAATGCAAGCTAGAAACCACATGAAAGATGCTACCAATATGATTCTGCCAAGTTAAAAGCGTCCCATCATAAATGGAATTTCAACAAATTAGAAGCAACGCATGCTATAAATCATATGAAAGATGCAACTAATATTGCACTGCATGTACTAAAGGTGTCTCGTCATGTTGATTGATGCGGGATACAAAAAAAACAATAGTTTTATGTAAGGACATGCTTAATAGACAGATGTACTATGTACTAAATACAGGAAGGCATGTCACATTAACAGGTATAATGTATAAGCTAAGCAGAATAGCACATGCAGTTTAACCAGATTGGAAGAATTACAATCTAGACACCATATGCAGCATGCAACCACATATCACGCTGCCAAGTTAGAGCAGGCACCTGCGATGCTAGTGTAGGGGAAATGTTGTAATCAACTACAGAGCTACGCTCACTATCTTCATCTAGCATTTATGTTTCTTGAGAATCATGTCGGGAGGCTGACGCTGCATTCTTTAAATGAGGAGTAGCCCCCTTGCCTGCCTGCCTCGTCATAAGTGATTGATGAGGGATACACAAGAACATTAGTTTGATGTAAGAACATGGTTAATACACAGATACTCTAGTATGTACCAAAAACAGAAAGGCATGTCATATTCAAAGGTATAATGTGTAAGCTAAGCAGATGCAATTTAACCAAATTGGAAGCAATACAAGCTAGACATCCAGCTGGAGTGGTGAGCATGATCATCTAGGACCTGAGAGCCTGGTGGGAGGCGAGCTGCTTCGCCACCACCGCAGCTTTTTAGTTGGATTCCAGGTGATGCCTACCTTTGCTGGGCTTGTCACTGGCTCGGCCAGTGCCCTGACTAGCTATTTGTCTTTTGGTGCTCACGGGATGGTGGTTCATGTAAAAAATATATTTCCTTATCTTACCGACTTCGGCCTTTCGGATACAAGCTAGACACCATATGGAACATGCAACCACATATGACACCGCGAAGTTAAAGCAAGCACCTGGGATGGTGGTTCATTGTGAGCGAGGTCATCAACTCCAGAGCTACGTTTACTGTCTCCATCTGCTGACACTGCACCCTTTATAGCGCTATAACATGTCTTGCCTACCCGCATATGAAGCTGGAGCGACTTCTCTCTTTTCTTTTTGGCTTCTCTCATGGCAGCAGAGTCTGAAATACCCTTGCATAAAAACACAATAGTGAGAGTAAGGTTGAAGTGTGTGCAGAACTAGTACACTGTAAAAGTAGCAGATAGCAGGTGGCTGAAAAATAAATGACACGAGACATATGATAGCTCTACAACATTGCATGGCAAAAAAATTAGATTCTACTCCGTATGATTTTGTAATATATGAGCACAGGAAATGCAGGTACTCCTCCAGCACACCACCACATGTGGTCATATCTAAGATAACAGTCGACTGAAAATAAATAGGTCAGTCAATTTTTTTAATGAACCGTCCGGTCTATAAGGAACGGGCAGATGGCCTTCGTCTACCTCCCGCAAGTCACTGTTGACGATCTTTCTCGAACCGCCAGCGACCACCGGCCCAGACCCCTGCCTCCGCCCCCCCGCCCTCCCATCGACCTCACACCACCGCCGTGCTTGGCAGTGCCCCCAGGCCATCCCTTTAATACCGACCGACCTCCAAATCGGGCGCCAGTAGCTCTAGCCCACACACGCCCCTAAGATAAACACCAAGGCGTTGCTTCCCCGGCGTAATAGGCGTACTAGCGCCTGTTACGCCGAGGAATGCTTCCGTTAATTGGGAATCAACTGGCCAGAAATTGAAATTCAGGGGGGCGACGGACCTCTAGCTAAGGTGAAATAGTTATGAGGAGAAACCTTGTGCATCGCGAGTTACTAGGAACATCTAGTATCAAGAAGAAGCGGTCAACTAGTGTCTTCTGTGGGATGAATACCGTGCAAGCAGAGACGTAAGATTTGCACGAATAAGGGAAGATGAGTACCTTTTTCGGTTGCCGGTGTGGTCACCTCCACATGTCGCATCGATCTTCTTCTTTTTATCGGGGAAACCGATGTTCTGGAGGGTGCAGGCTTGGACGAACCCATGGCCAAATTGTTGACTGTGTTGCCGTGGCCGTATGTCGGCAGAGGGGAAGCAAATCCGAGGCGGCGAAGGACGGCGTAGCAGGAACAACTCTGGTGCGGTGGAGGGTGGCGAAGTTGGAGCGGCAGCGGTGAGGCGCAGGACGGTGTGGTTGAACTGGCTCGGGTACGGACGGCTCGGCCTCGGCTTCAACTACTAGCCGTGGAGGGCGTTGCGGTTGAGGTTGCGGTGGACGACGATCTCGGGGTATTGGCTCTGGCGTGATGGAGGAGGGCGGCGGTTGATGGGTGGGATGGGGTGGCGGATGGAGAACGCCGGGGTTTCGCGGCTGGTGGAGAGGTAGTTTTGGCGCCCACGGAGTACGAATGGGGAATCGGACGGGTGGGGGGGAACCATGTTTCGGTCTGGGACGCGCTTGTTTTTGGCTTTTTTGAACAGAAGATGGGACGCGCTTGTTTGAAATTTGGGGAAAGTACAAACTTTGCCCCCCTCTTAAATTTCGGACCTATTGCGGGTCGGGGGTAGGATGGTAATCCTAGGTGTCCCAAATAGTGGGAGGGAGTGATTTCAGCCGTGTGCATGTGTGCTTAGGCGGCTATTGTGTATGAATGTTTTTTGGATGCGGTTGCGTGGCGTCTAGATGAAGCTACAAACCTACCCTGGTTTAGACCTTTGGACGTCGGGCCGGTAGGTTTCACGGGTCGGAGTTATTAGAAAAGTAATTTCCTTGTACTACCAAACATTGGTCTCACGCGGTTTCGGGCGAGTAGAGGCTCTTTTGGCGCTTCGTTCGAAATTTTGAAGCACAAGCATTCACGTTTAGAGTACTCTTGAACTATGAGGATTGACCTAAATAGACAACGTTATATTTAACCTTGTATGTTTGAAAACCCCATTAAATTATCCGCTTCTTTTTGAAATTTTGACACCTGAAAATCCTATAACTATGATTACTTTGGAATGGAGGAGCTAAATTCGAATCTATTTTGTACACGACTACATATGCTATTATGTACAAAATCAGAGCAAAGATTGGTTCCCCCATAATTTAGGTATGGTTTACAAATGCCATGATATCAAATTCAAATAATTGAATGGACTTCATGTTGAATTCGATTTTTTAAACCAACTTAAGTTGAATTCAAATCTATGCTAGTTCATAGGTAGCTATTTATAATGTCCATTGTGTAACTTTCGTATGTATAATGTGCTTTACACACACAACATGAACTATACTCACGTTTATATTCGATTGCTAAAGTGATGCATTGTCTGGAATTCAAAATACTAACTATGTGGATCAATTGTGTTGAATAATAACATACACATGCTCAAATTCGATAGAATCTAGATGTCTAATGGATCAATTACCGCTCCTTACGCGAATTGCAAATATCATGATCCGATCCTAATATTTGGATACAATTTATATATTTAATCAATGTGTAGAGCAGTCTTTTACGTGTAGTTTCACTCTCCATCGGTGGTCTCTCACACATGCTCACACACTCTCTCCCGAGGTGTCTTTCTCGCACACATGCTCTAGATATAACCCTCCCTCCCTCTCGTAACCATTTACAATTGTTTTCACTAACCTTTATCACAAGCACTCTTCCTCTCGCAAACATACACACGCACAATCCTCATCGACCCTTTCTATATACATGGACCTGCCTACGTGTCTCATGTACGCACATTATCTTTACGCCTGTCTCTCACGCATTGTCTCACACCTCTCTTCCTAATCGACGAATATGATTCTAGCAGAGCATTCTGTAGGATGCCCCTTAAAGTTAGGTTGGATGAATAGTAATATCAGAGATAAAGGGGTTACCTTAGTCCGAGAACCTAGGGTTACAAATCCTAGCCGGCTTTGTCAATGGACAAAGAGTCCTTCACAATTCTGCTATCTTTATCTTGTACGACTAGTCATCCATGGGTCTTCCTAAATGCGTCACAGGCCGACCAATGTGGCGCAGGACGGAACCGAACGAAGGGCCTCACCTCGACCCACCGGACCTCACGCAGTGACACACCCTCTTCCCCCACATCTCATTATCTTCTCACACCCACACATACCAACACAAACACCACAGACACAGAAAATTTCTCATGGTGCCTCTATTCCTTCCCCCCTTGCATAAACACACTCAAGGGAATGGAATCTTTTTTCGTGACGTCATATTCGTCTCTCTCTCTAGACCACTCTCATTTCTCGTGCTATCTCTCCCACGCCCCCCCCCCCCCCCGGTCGGCCCCTCTATCCATGCCTCTCTCGAATACATAATACACACACATACCTCTCTAGGCCCCGCCAAATGCATCAACTACACATTCACACATGTTACATCACATACCCCATTGATCTAAAAAGCCCTCTCTTCACATTTATTTCGCATACAACATTCCTTTTGAATAAAGTGTGGCCAAAAAAATATTTTAGAGTTTCTACATATATACAACATTACAAAGTTATATGGAGGAGTACGAACGCTAATTTGCATTGCATGGTGCCCACAATGATATTTATTCCGAACTGTGAATTTGTATATTGTTATACTATATACAAAGTTAGTCATAATAAAGAGAAACGAAGAGCATCTCTCTCTCTCCATCGCATACCCCCATGTACGCCCCTTTCACGTATGCACACAAAACTATCTCCAGGTCCTCTAAAAGTAAGCGCCCAGAAAATTCACGCATGTTTCATTTCTCTCGCGATATATGCAATGACGATCATTGTATTTGAAGCGAAAGCACGATACGTACACTGGACTTTAGAATCCACTCATTATGGTCACCATTTACGTTTAGTGGTTATTATACAGTCACGGGCTCACCGTACAACTCTGTATTTGCTCATGACATGACTAGTTGACCAGTTAAACGCTCCACGTGGCACCTCTAGTGTTGCATCACATTATCTCACTACCATCGTGCCCACCTGTCGACTCGTATCTACTCTGCATCTACACTCTTATAAAATACATAAAATACACTCTTATAAAAAACAAAGTTGGTGATGATGGTGTGCCTGCCATCCTGCAATATAGGCCGCCCGATTTATATCTGACGGATAGGAAAGAAACTATGGCAATTTTGCAAAAAGGTACTCACACACCTCTCCACATTTGCGAATAAGGCCTTCCCTCGTTCATCCTTTTCTCTCACAATATAAACAAGTCATACAAATGCATCTTGATGTTACGTGCAACGCACAGGCATCTTCCTAGTAAGAATGAAAACAAATGACAAAAAAATATTTGGACGGTGGTTCGAAGTCATGACCGCGGGCACAGCGGACAAGGTGGCCTTGTATTGGTATGTTGAGCCGTCTATTTTAACACACAGGAGCCGGTGTGGTGATTATACACACGCGCACGCATGCACACGAACTGCATCCACGCAACACTCACACAAACACATGCACCCACGCACGCACGCAACACTCACACGTACACATGCATCCACGCACGCACGCAACACTCACGCGCACGCACGCAACACTCACACGCACGCATGCATGCACACACCAGTACACCACACGACCAACTCACACTCTCACGCTCAAGTGCTCAACCTACACGTGCATGCGCACACATTAGGCCCTGACAGACACATACACAACTAGGTGATTCCCGAGCACGGGTTGGAGCCTTGTCGCGCCTGCGTAAATTTGTGTTTATCTGACCTTTTGCCTATGCGAACTGACAGGTGGGACCCACAAGGAACATGGTCAATTTAACTAGTCAACATGGCGACACGCAGACTATTTGGCCGGTCAACAGAGTGCAATCCGATGCTGAACTATGAGCAAGTGACCGTATAATCACCGCAAAATGTATATAGTGACCGTAATCAGCTTATTCTGAAGTTCGGTGACCATATTAGGCTTTTCTCTCTGTAGGCCCTCCAAAACTACATCTCTACACGTTCTCGCATGTTACATCTAACAACTATGCAATACAACACTACTACTACACTCTAACACAATAAATCATATGTGTTTTTAGTTTTACTAGATATCATATTGTTACTTATAATTATTTAGTTTGCATACATTAAAATTGCCTTTGAAATGTATGGCCAGTATCATCTACCGCGCGGGAAAAATCCCGCCCTTTCCTATTTAATCGGGTTTGTATCGATGATTCGTGCGAAACAGCAAAACTATAGTACTATACAGTACAAGTGACAGTTCACTGGTCCGTCGTGTCGTCTACTCCTTCGTCATAAGAGTGGAGCGCTCGCTTTCATAAATCTTCTAGTCCCTTTTGCCGACATGTGGGACATCAAGCTACCGGGTCCACCTGCCATACCGGAATACAGTGCAGAGCAGCCGGGGTGAAGCACCCCAGTCATGGCGCCGGCGTAGTAATGAGCAATTAGGCGTCAAATCACAAAGCTGCATCTTTCCCGCAGTTAAGTTGGAGGGACGAAGCAACCATAATTTCACTCCTTCTCCCTCATCTTCTTCAACTTAACCACGTGTTGCTTCTGCCGTTGTTCTGCCTCATGTGGGACGCGGATCGGCTTGGTAAAGCACTGACACGTGGGATCGCATGTTAGCAAACTTCCAGGACAACTGCTACATAGGGCCTAATCATAGCAAACTTCTGAAAATAAGAAGCCTAATCCTAGACTTACAAAGGGCTACGTAGCTGCTACATATACTTTCCATCTAATCTATATATGCCCCCCTGATTTTCAGGTGGGGCGGCCTAATCCTCTCCTTTAATCCAATCAAATAGTCCCACATCACATCAGTTCGTACCTTTACGTAAACCATTATGTGGATGTAGCATTCCTCAAATAAGAAACCTCCCCCGCCATCCGCGCGGCAAAATCACCTCCTTTTTACTAATCTTGATTCTATAATTTTTTAGATCAATATAATTGAGATTTGTATAGATAGCACACAGGAGCAAAACCAAGTGGTACGGTTAAGGGCATCCACAATGTGTAGCCAAATGTGAAAATAGCTTTTGGCATCATGGGAACCATTGTGGAAGGTGTTGCCAAAGCCGAAAAGATGGAACCGAAGCTCCCTGATTGATTGATTGAAGGAATAGAAAAATGCAACATCTCTCCTCTTTCTCCCATGCTTGGACGCATGTAGTACAGTATAGACCACAGAGTCTACTCCCCTGTCCCTTCTATCACAAATCACAAAGCATTGAGGCGTCAAATCACAAAAGCACGGACGAAGCAACCATCATTTCACTCTTCGCTGACTCCGCTTCTCCATCGTCTTCTTCGAGAAACCATCTCACCGCACTAGTACTCCTAGTAGTACTAGTAAAGGACTTCCTGGATGCAAATAAGGCGGTTGTCTTGGCTTGCAGGCGACACTTGCGAACGACTTACCGTGGTCTCCCTCAATGGTGTCCTCCGTCGAACGCACTTCGCCAAACCACCCAAAAAAAGATATCATCGACGTCACCGCAATGGGGAAGGAAGTCAAATATAGTTACTACCTCCATTTTTTTGTACACAAGGCCAGTATATTAAAATTACAATTTGCAAAGGGCCACTAACACTAATCGAGGCAAAATTGATGGGGTTAGCAACCAAGGACATTAATATCCCCTGCATGCATGCGGAAGTGAGAAGGTTGGTTTGCATGGCGCTGCATTAATCAAGCGATGAGGAGTGAGATGGTTAGCTCTTTGGTCTTTGGAGAAAAAAATACGCATTAATTGACATGTGAAACGAGGATTTGTATCGATTAAATCCCGCGAAGGAAAACTCCGCCTTTCCTTTTTAACACTAGTACTCCTAGTACATACGTACTTATCTTGTTTGGGTCTAGGCCTTGCATTGCCAAACTTCGCCACACATTTTTGCCAAGCTTGCCTAAAGTTTTCAAAATGAGAAGGAGGTACACTTGCGCACGGCTGTCGCGGTCGCACCGCACCCTCACACAGTCGCTCCTACACGCCATGGTCGCACCGCACCCTCACACAGTCGCTCCTGCACGCCGCAAACCCAACCAAGGGAACGCACCCTCACTGACACGTGTTGTCGCATGTGAACAAACCAAACTCAACCATCCTATCGCTGACACATAATTTTCGTTCATAGAGTATGTTTATCCAACTGCATGTTGGGGAGTATCCGTACGGCCCGTGCGGTGGTCTGTTGGGGAAGAAGAAGAGGTGAGGAAGAAGGAAAAAAAGGTTAGGAGACGTAGGATATTCATCCAACCGCCTGAAATGGTAGACTGACCCAAGTCAGGTGACTTGCATAACAAATATATGTTTTTACACAGCAAAAGATCCATAAAAACAACAACATAAAGAAAAACTATCACTGTTCGCGGAAAGACACGGCCTCGTCATCTTTGGCTGCCGGCGCGAACCAGCCGTCGCTGCCGACGTGTGTCTCCGCACCGTGGTTGTCCTCGGCCTCCAGCTACTCGTTCAAGCGGAGCGTGCGGGCGCTCTGCACGGACGAGAGCACAGCCCGGTTCAAGTCAAGGACGTCCGGTTCCGCCTGCAGGAGGGCCTCAATGGCAGCGGCATCCGCGTGCTCCGCGTTGAGTCGAGCCTCCGCCGCCCGATTCAAGTCCAGGACGTCCGGTTCCGCCTGGAGGAGGGCGTCGATGAGAGCAGCATCCGCGCACGCTGCGTCGAGTTGTGTGGTTTTAGGGCAGTGGCTGGCATAGGCCGAGCATCGAAGGTTCTGGTGTGAATAGTGGTTCCGGTGACGACCGGTCAATCGATTTTGACTGTACATCGCTCTTTTCGCGTTCGCGTTGCAGCCCGGCATGCTGGACCCTCCACGTCGCTCATCGAATGGAACGTGCTTCGTCTTGCGTTTTCGCTCGCTTGTGGGACCGCAGTTGAGAGCAAACAGACGTCCCTCCCCCTCCCCCGCCCGCTTCATTTATTATACCACCACTCCCTCTGTTTTATGCAGAGTAAATAAAAACAGAGGGGGTATACTACACATGAGGATCCCCTGACATGGCCGAACCCATTGAATAACTGACATGCGGGGCCTAGCAAGCATGGGGTCCGCCAGTAAGTGACCAAAAGGGAGGGTAAGGCAGGGATACCTACGTCAGAGGATCCACTTCCACTATACTACTTTGACCAAATGTTAGAGTAATAATATATGTCATGCAACTTACACAAGTGTTAGAGTAATAATATATGACATGCAACTTACACAAAGCATACAGGGTCTAATGCGTTTTTCGAGGCTAACTTTGACCAAATGTTAAAGTAATAATATATGACATGCAACTTACACAAAGCATACGGTCAAATTCGTATGTGAAAGTACTTTCCAATGATATAATTTTCACATTATACATCTCATGTACTATTAATCTTGTCAATAGTCAAATTGGAAACCATCTCGAGTACAAATCTAGGAGTACGTATGAATCTAACAATATTGATTGGGCGTTGTTTAATGTTGATACCTTTTTTATCAAAGTAGAGATACTTTGACTACACATAAAACTTATATGTAAACTAGAAAGGATAGAGGGAGTATATTGTACGTTCAAAAACGAAACGAACATTGAATACCCTTTATATATGATTTGCGGATGCTATGATCACCGGTTCAAAATTTTGAATCCGACTTAGGTATCACGTGCCCCCACTCGTTCCCTCTGATTTCATCTGGGGTCCGGAGATCTATTGAAAGAGATCTAGGGTGGGTACATGCGAATGATACTGTTGACACCAGAATTTGGCACGGTCAAGAACTTAATTAATACGGCCTCAAATGGAGAAGTGATCTAAATAAAAAAGTTATGTATTATCGATATGAACATCTTTGAAGTTTGGGTCATCGCCATCCGATCTCATCTCGCAGGCCGAAGTTGTGTTCGAAATACTGAGATTTTGTATTCAGAACACTATTCGGCTCATTACGCCCTCAAGACCGCCTCTTATGAAAAAATGACCTACACGGATTGTCTTCGTCTTGTCGAAACGATCAATTTTGATATAAATATCTTTCCAATCCGAGTTCGTATGCAAAAGTTAGAGCTATCGGAGTGCAGCCCTGTCATGAGGCGTGATGTGGCGCGCCCCACCAGACCTATGTCTGATGGGTAGCGCGAGGGAACGGGTGTTTTACATAACAGTCCGTTTTGAGCGAGCGATTTGGCCTTCAAGACGACCTCTGATCAAAATATGTTCAACACAAAAGTTTTTCGCCTCGTCGAAACGGTCAAGATTGCTTTTGGACTCGTTTCCATCCGAGGTCGTTCGCTGCCTCAAACATGACCCGTAAGGTACAGCCAGGTTGTAAACCGAACCGTTTTGGAAAGTTTGACTCCGAGTTAGACCCAAACTAGGGTTTTGGACGTGAATCAAAGCCTTTTCCTTGCACGGGAAGTCCATCCGCCTCTTATATACCTAAGGGGTGACGGCCGAGTAAACAACAACACACAATCGCAAAACACATCTACTTTTTACCCTAGTTTTACATCCCTCCCTTGTTCTTTCTATCTCATTCTTCGTTCGTTCTTCGTGTTGAAGGGCAGCGATCCTCGAAGCTCTAGGGGCGGGCGAACCGACCTAGGGCAGCCCATAGCCGCCGCACGTCCATACGGGGTCCCTCCCGGGCGCGTGGGGTTTCGGGTCCTGAAAAGCACCCGCCGGATTGCTTGCGTACCGCGCTTCCGGGCGGGTCTCCTTTGACGTGAGCTGCGGTGCATCACCCTCGGCGTTGGAGGTACACGGTGACGTGTTCGTGTGCGAACACACTTTTTGGTGACTCCGCAGGGGAAAGAAAGATCAACAATCATCATCAACCATTTCTAATCTTCCCAAGCCCTCAGAAGTTGACGCCGGTAACATCATTAAGCCCGGTCTTGATGAACTATCGGATGAACATCGCCAAGCCTACGAAGCGCGCAAGAAGCAGCGTGAAGAGACTTTTGAGGCACTCAAGAAGAAGCGCGAGGAGGAGGATTTGGAAGCGTTTCTTTCAAGTTTCAAGAAGGACCGTCAAGGCAACATCACTCCGGTTGGAAACACCAATTTTCCTCCCCTCATCGACGAACAAGATCTAATCACTGTGAGTAAAGTTTTTTCTCCAGAGCAAGTGGCTGTGATTGAAAGTCTTGTTAGTAAGGGTAATGTGATGGCATATAATTCTTTTGTGGCTAGTGCTAATGCTCAGGAAAATATGCCTCCATCATCTAGTGGTACTGTTGGTATATCTGAAAACCCTAGTCCAATTTTACCTATTCTATCGGCACCACCTATGCAACAACAATATAATATGCCGTTGAATTTTTACCCTACTCAAACCAACCAGCTTGTGGCTACACCTACATACTCTAATCCTATTATGAGTGTGCCCAATTCGGCGTCAACGCTGAATCACTTTGTCACACCACCCATAGGCGCAGGCATGTTTGGTCTTCCGCCAAATTATGGTTCGGCGCCCATCCCACAAGTTGCACCAATAGCTAGTACTCAGGTTCGTCCTATGTCATTGCCACAAACATCTTCATCTACCTCGGATCCAATTTTAGCTAAATTAAGGGAGGATTTGCATAAGATGTTTCTAGAATCTTTCGGAAACGAGCCGAAAGTAAAGAGTCATGTGTACCAAAAGCCTTATCCTGAACACTTCGATGCAATTTCTTACCCTCAAGGTTATAAGGTTCCTGATTTTGTTAAATTTGGTGGTGAGGGTAGGAAAACAACTTGGGAGCATGTGAGTCAGTATCTAGCATAGTTGGGTGAAGCAGGTTCCATAGAAGAATTGAAAGTGCATTTATTTCCATTATCTTTAACTGGTACCGCATTTTCATGGTTTGCTGCTTTACCACATGGCTCAATTCTCTTATGGTCGCAATTAGAGCAAAAGTTTCATGATCACTTTTATAGCGACGATAATGAGCTAAAGTTGTCACATCTTACATCGGTTAGGCAGAAACATGATGAATCGGTCACCGATTATGTCAAGAGGTTTAGAGATATAAAAAACCGATGTTATAGCTTAGTGATAACTGAGAGAGACTTGGCAGATCTTGTTCTTAATGGTTTGAAAACTCACATTAAAGAGAGGCTAGAAAGTTATGAGTTTTCGAGCATTAATCAAGTCTTACAAAAAGCTTTAGCCCAAGAGAGTCGAAGTAAAGAGGTCCATAGGTCTGCAACCGATCGTCCTAGAATGCATATGGTTGAACACAATGATGACAATTCGGATGATGAGGTTGATGTCTATACTACTGAATTTGTTTGGTCCTCAAAGGACAAACCCTATATGTGCAATTCTCTTAAGCCGATTCGCAAGAATCGTGATGAGGAGATGAGGTTTACTTTTGATATATCAAAGTGTGATAAAATATTTGATGCTCTCTTGCAAGATAAGATGATTAGAATATCACACACCATACCGCCGTTTGAGGAGTTGAAACGGCGTGCTTAATGCAAGTACCATAATTCATTTTCTCATGCTACTAACGATTGCAATGATTTTCGACGACAGATACAATCGGCCATTAATGACGGACGATTGAATTTTGCTGAGATGCAAGTTGATAAGCAGCCCTTCCCCATAAACATCATAGACTTGGAAGGGAAGAAAATGTTAATTCGGCCTAACATAGCCGAATCCGCTAATAAAGATAATGTTGTTATTGGTGAACCCAGGAATAGCAAGGAGGACGACAAGGTCTTGGGAAGAAAGATTGTGCTTGAGAAGCAACCCGATGGCAAGGAAGTGTTGAAGATCACTATAAAAAATGCTACACTCGGGGGGCAACCACAAGTAGAAGAGGATGCTCATGTTAAATTCATCAAGCCCAACAATTCAGAAGTTGGCAAGTGGAAAAAGAATGAAACTAAGAACAAGAGAATCAAGCCAACTTTTGATATGTTGCTGTCCAAATATGCAAGTCAAGCGGCCGGTTCTAGCTCTAATCGACCATCACATTCAAAGCGTTCAAGATTGCCTCCGGAGCAAGAGTTTCGACGATATGCAAGGCCATATGGGTCATGGGCACCGACACCATGGATGTCACAACCCTTCTATGCGCCATATTACATGAGAGGCTTCAGTGGAGGATGGGGGCAGCCCCCAATGGCTCTTTATGCTTTCCATATGGGGTGGGCAGCACCTAGAAGGCCTGCTCGCGAGAGGCTTTATTATCCCACACAAGGCCGTTTGAGCTATGGTGCTAATTGGCCAACAAAAATTTCTCCAAGTAAGGCCAATAAAAAAGTGTGGCGTGTTAAGTCATCTAATGCAGAAATTTCAGAATGCGACAAGCAAAAGAAGATCAAAAAGCCGATTGTTGGTAATCTAGCTACTTCTAATGGTGATATTGTTATTGTTCAGCAGGGTTCCATGGTTAGTGATCATGAGGCAAGCACAAGCAAGGCCAAACCAAGGGATCCCAAATATACTCAACCTAAGTGGTGTCCTCCCGGTTTAACCAAGACCATGAAAAGGAGATTACAACGCATGAGGAACCACGAGAAGGTAGAGCACAAAGAGGAGAGGCAATGGGACAAATTGTTAAGTGAAATTCGGCCCATGGCACTCACAAAACAAGTGTGGAGGCCTAAACAAAAAGAAAACGCGGATGCTTCTACATTAGCTACAGCAGCACATTCACCACCAAAAGAGGATGATGCAACCCCTATTACATCGTCCACACCACCTGAAACATCCCCGTCAGTTGAGGAATCTTTGAGCCCAATATTCACATTGGGGGATGAACATGAGATGGTGGATTATGAATCTACACCGGTTCGGGAAGGTATGGATATTAATATGGTATATTACTTACCTGCCGAGTTTCGTGCTATAGGTAAAGAAGGGCCCAGCTGGATTTTGGTCCTAAGAATGCTATCTTCGAGAAGCCAAAAGAACCGGTGAAACACTTGAAGCCATTGTACCTCAAAGGTCATATTAACGGATCGCCGGTTGCTAGGATGCTCGTTGATGGTGGTGTTGTGGTAAATCCTATGCCCTACTCGGTCTTCAAGAAGTTGGGGTTAGACGATAATGCATTGATGAAGACCAATATGGTACTTAATGGATTTGAGGGAAAAGAAAAAACAGAGGCCAAAGGTGTGATGTGCATGGAACTCACCGTGGGAAGTAAAACTTTGGCCACCACATTCTTCATCGCCGAGGTGCAAGGTAACTATAATATTATATTAGGCCACGATTGGGTCCATGATAACCAATATGTGCCATCTACCATGCATCAATTCTTAATACAATGGGTTGATGATGAGGTAGAAGTCATTCACGCGGATAATTCGGTTTGTGTTGCTTTGGCCGATGCATCGGTGGATTGGAATCATCCCAATGTTACTTGCTTAACAGGGTGTGACCTCTCGGGGTTTGATTTCCTTAGTGCTACGAGGAACGGATTCATTCCCATCTCTTTAAAGCCGATTGGTGATAATCGGTTCCAAGGTATGATGTAAACAAGAAGTTAAAATCAACGGCCGATATAAAATTATCGCCCTAAGCATAAACATGGCCGATATAGAAATCATCACCTGAAGCACATAAAATGTCCAACGGAGTGTTGACATCGTCCTTAGAACAAACATGGTACAAGTTATTTTTCGGCACGCTAGCTTTGCCGAAAAACAGGGGGGCATGTGTTGACACCAGAATTTGGCACGGTCAAGAACTTAATTAATACGGCCTCAAATGGAGAAGTGATCTAAATAAAAAAGTTCTGTATTATCGATATGAACATCTTTGACGTTTGGGCCATAGCCATCCGATCTCATCTCGCAGGCCGAAGTTGTGTTCGAAATACTGATATTTTGTATTCAGAACACTATTCGGCTCATTACGCCCTCAAGACCGCCTCTTATGAAACAATAACCTACACGGATTCTCTTCGTCTCGTCGAAACAATCGATTTTGATATAAATATCGTTCCAATCCGAGTTTATATGCAAAATTAAGAGCTATTGGAGTGCAGCTCTGTCATGAGGCGTGATGTGGCGCTCAAACGCCCTCGATGCGGCTATATCTCCCACGTGTCGAGGCACGACTTAGAGGCATAACCGCATTGAAAGCAATGTCGCAAGTGAGGTAATCTTCACACAATCCATGTAATAAATAAAGGGGAAAGATACATAGTTGGCTTACAATCGCCACTTCACACAAGTACATAAATAACATCCATCATACAGATTACACTCAAGGTCCGACTACGGCACCAAAAAGAAAGAAGACTACCCCAAATGCTAAACAGATCCCCGGATCACCCAACTGGGCTCCACTACTGATCATCTGGAAAAGAGACATAGTAACGGCCACGTTCCTCATCGAACTCCCAAGTGAGCTCGGTCGCGTCAACAGCACTGACATCGTTGGTACCTGCAACTGAGGTGATAATATTTGTGAGCCACGGGGACTCAGCAATCTCACACCCGCGAGATCAAGACTATTTAAGCTTAAAGGTGGGAAAAGGATGGTGAGGTGGAGCTGCAGCAAGCGACTAGCATATGTTGGCTACAGTGCAAAAGAGAGCGAGAAGAGAAGGCAAAGCACGGTCGAGAAGCTAGAAATGATCAAGAAGTGATCCTGAAACAACCTACGTCAGGCATAACTCCAACAACCGTGTTCAATTCCCGGACCCCGCCGAGAAGAGACCATCACGGTTACACACGCGGTTGATGTGTTTTAGTTAAGGTCAACTTCGGGTTTTCTACAACCGGACATCAACAAATTCCCATCTGCCTCATAACCGCGGGCACGGCTTTCGAAAGATAATACCCTGCAGGGATCTCCCAACTTAGCCCATGATAAGCTCTCACGGTCAACGAAGGATATTCCTTCTACCGGGAAGACCCGATCAATCTCGGAATCCCGGACTACAAGACATTTCAACAGCAATAAAACAAGTCCAGCAAAGCCGCCCGATTGTGCCGACAAATCCTGATAGGAGCTGCACATATCTCGGTCTCAGGGCACATCCGGATAAGTCAAGCTACGAGTAAAACCAGCCCTCGAGTTGCCACGAGGTGGCCCCGCAGGCTGCTCGGTTCGAACCAGCACTTAGAGAAGCACTGGCCCGGGGGGGCTAAAATAAAGATGACCCTCGGGCTCGCGAAAACCCGGGGGGGAAAAAAGGTAGGTGGTGGCAAATGGTAAAACCAATGTTGGGCCTTGCTGGAAAAGTCTCATTCAAAGCGAACTGTCAAGGGGGCCCCATAAATCACCCAACCGTGTAAGGAACGCAAACTCCGGGAACATAATACCGGTATGACGGAAACTAGGGTGGCAAGAGTGGAACAAAACACCAGGCATAAGGCCGAGCCTTCCACCCTTTACCAAGTATATAGATGCATTAATTAAATAAGAGGTATTGTGATATCCCAACAAGTAAACATGTTCCAACAAGGAACAACAAGTCCATGTTCCAATCAAGGAACAAACTTCATCTTCACCTGCAACTAGCAACGCTATAAGAGGGGCTGAGCAAAGCAATAACATAGCCAAACAACGGTTTGCTAGGACATGGATGGTTAGGGGCTAACATGGCAATATAGGAGGCATGATATAGCAAGTGGTAGGTATCGCAGCATAGGCATAGCAAAAGAGCGAGCAATCTAGCAAGCAAAGATAGAAGTGATTTCGAGGGTATGGTCATCTTGCCTGCAAGGTTCTCAGAGTTGTCGAAAGCTTGGTCCTCGTAAGCGTTCTCAACGGAATCCTCGGTCACGTACTCGTCTCCCGGCTCTACCCAAGACAAGAGAACAAGCAAAGGAACCAAAATCAACCATGATGCAATGCGCAAGCAATATGATGCAAAACATGGCATGATATGCGAGAGGTGACATGCAATGCGTATGCATGCTCCGGAAGGACAAGGATGAACAGGGCATAATCTTGGCAAACCAAGCATGCCACTGGATAGATGAGGTGATTACGGTTGAAATCGATATAAAGATCACCGGAATCGGATGCACGGTTTGCAAATGGCAAGCAATACAAGAATGACACGAAACTGCCATAAACAGCATGATGCTACTTAGCAAGCAACAAATAATTAAGCTACTGCACCCAAACATGGCAACAAAGCATATGAAAGTAATCTACTCAAGATGCAAGACAAAAGATGAACACTGAGCTACGGCTAATTCACATCATAACAGGTTCAAACAAGCATGGCAAAAGTGCAACTTATAACAGATTCACAGACTTAGTGAAATAACAACAAGTCAGGAAAACAACATCAGGATGACGTGTTCAGAGCAAGATAATAACATGCTACAGGTTCAGAACATAGCATATAATGACATGGCATGAATCTATTCAGAGCACTCGATAAAAGTCTCTTACTGATCTTAGGCCAGAAAGTAATATAAAATACAATAACAAGCTAGACAAAACAGCAAGTTACGATACAGATTTCAGACTTAGCAGAAATCTGGACATGGCAGAAATCAGATAATGGGTAGGCAAGTTCGAGAGCTCGATGCACTCGCTACAAAGCCTTACATGACAAACTAAGCATGCACCCATCAAGAAGACATGGCATAGTAACAATACATGGCAAGAATAACATCATAACATGTAAGGACCAACTACACCAAGCTTGGCAAAATCGAATAATACGTAAACAATCTGCCAGCAACATTTTGAAGCAAAAGTAGAGCTCGATTGACTCAAGCTATGGCACTCCATAATTGCAAACAAAGGAACGGATAGATTAATCAAATACTCAAGTTCAAAACTCCCTTACTGATCATGCTCAAATTATGCATGGATCTCTCAGAAACAACGTGAATACATTGCATGAAAATAACAACAATCAGGGACTTAGTGAAATCGCTAAGTCTCTGAAATCAGCAACAGCAAGATACCTAGTTTGCATGCTTGTGCTAGTCACCACAAAGATCAGAAAAATACATGGCAAAATCCTCTGGATAGGTAACATGCCATATTACAAAACTCATGTAGGACTCAACTTCATAGGAGGTAAACATCAATCATGGCAAAAATGACAAAAGTGCATGTTCAGATACGATTCAGCAACTAACATCAACTAGCCCTCTTCTAACAGCATTTCGGGCATCAAGATGAGCTCAAATGAAAATGATGCAATGTAAAAAAATGATGTACTCTTCGTGAAGAACAGTTTGACATATCATACGAATGAATCGGAGCTACGGATGCAAAGTTATGGCATGCGAAACAGGTGATGACAATGATGAAAAGATAAGACTTAGAGAAAAACGAGAGGGGGAATTCAACCGGATCTAGGGTTCCGGCGCACGGTTCCCGAGGTTCGCCGGCCGGAGTTGGAGGGGGCTCGGCGGAGAGGGTCGGGGCGAGGCGGCGGCGGCGGGATTCGGTCGGCCGGCACCGGATCCGGGCGGCGCGGGTGGCCGGGAGGCGCGGAGGCGAGCGGCAGGCGGCGGCGGGATCCGGTGGCGCGCGCGGCGGAGGGATCTCGCGGGGCGACGGCGGCGGCGGTCGGCGGCGGCAGGGCGAGGCCGGCGCAGGTGCGCGGGAGGCGCTGGGCGGCGGCGGATCCCACGGGCGGCGGCGGAGGGACGGGCCCCGCGGGCCGGATCTGGGCCGCGCGGGCCCGCGGCGACGCGGCGAAGTGGGGCTCGGGCGGAGGCGACGTGGCGCCCTCCGGTTGGCCCGGGGCGCCCGCGTGGCGGCGGCTGGCCAATCAGGGGGTGCCAAGTGGCGGCGATGAGGTGGCCGGCGGCGGCGGGGCTGAACAATGGGGAGGCGCGGATTTCGAGGGAGAAATTAGGGTTTCGAGGTCTCTCTCTCAGATTTGGAAGGGGAGACGTTTATATAGATAGGAGGAGCTAGGAGGCTCCAAACGGAGTGCGGTTTTCGCCCACGCGATCGTGATCGAACGGCGGAGGACATGGGAGTGACTTAGATGGGTTATTGGGCTGTTATAAAGGGGTTTTGGGCTGCAACACACACGAGGCCTTCACGGTTACCCGGTTAACCGTTGGAGTACCAAACGAACTCCGATTGACCCGAAACTTGACAGGCGGTCTACCGGTGCTATACCGAGGCCACATGTCAAACCTCGGTCCATTCCGAGAATGTTTAATACCCGCTCACGAAGAAATGTAAAAGGGGACGCCGGGAGACATAGGAGCGCCGGATTGCAAAACGGACAACGGGAAAGATGCTCGGATTTATGAGACGAACACGTATGCAAATGCGATGCACATGATGACAAGATATGAAATGCATGACATGACCAAAATGCAAAACGGAGAGAACCCAACCACGGAGGGAATAACATAGCACATAGCCGGAAATGGCAAGAGTTGGATTACAATTATGGCAAGTTACATCGGGGCGTTACAGGCGCGCCCCACCAGACCTATGTCTAATGGGTAGCGCGAGGGAACGGGTGTTTTACATAACAGTCCGTTTTGAGCGAGCGATTTGGCCTTCAAGACCACCTCTGATCAAAATATGTTCAACACAAAAGTTTTTCGTCTCGTCGAAACGGTCAAGATTGCTTTTGGACTCGTTTCCATCCAAGGTCGTTCGCTGCCTCAAACATGACCCGTAAGGTGCAGCCAGGTTGTAAACCGAACCGTTTTGGAAAGTTTGACTCCGAGTTAGACCCAAACTAGGGTTTTGGACGTGAATCAAAGCCTTTTTCTTGCACGGGAAGTCTAGCCGCCTCTTATATACCTAAGGGGTGACGGCCGATTAAACAACAACACACAATCGCAAAACATATCTACTTTTTACCCTAGTTTTACATCCCTCCCTTGTTCTTTCTATCTCGTTCTTCGTTCGTTCTTCGTGTTGAAGGGCAGCGATCCTCAAAGCTCTAGGGGCGGGCGAACCGACCTAGGGCAGCCCATAGCCGCCGCACGTCCAGACGGGGTCCCTCCCGGGCGCGTGGGGTTTCGGGTCCTGAAAAGCACCCGCCGGATTGCTTGCGTACCGCGCTTCCGGATGGGTCTCCTTTGACGTGAGCTGCGGTGCATCACCCTCGGCGTTGGAGTTACACAGTGACGTGTTCGTGTGCGAACAGATACTCGGCGGAATGTTCAAATGAGGCATGCGGGAGGATGGGCTCGACTGGAGGGCGACATGATCGATGGAGAAGAGGGTTGGAGAGGAATGAGAAATAAGCAAACGCCACATGATTATACTTGAACGGCTCAAATAAACAATAAGTTGTCTCGCTTGGCCTACATAGTGAAAGGCCTAATGCGCAACGCGGAGCACTGACGCTCGAATACGGCCGAGAAAACAGGGAAACCGACATGTGGGGCGCACCCGTCGGGACGATGTAGCGCAGACTAGTCCAATGGAGGAGCTGGCCCACGACCTCCTCGCCACCGACAACCATTCATGTGGGTCATTGGGGCCAACAACGGGGCGCAGCTCCAGCACCGCCTCTGGACACGGCGACCACGGTGAGCGACACACTCATATCTTTGCTAGACACGGTCGGTTTCAGTGTGTCGAGGGTGGCGTTAGTGTTGTGGCACGACCAACGGTATGTTTGGTTTGTGCCCAAGGTTGCCCCATCAAAGCATTGGGTAGCCAAAATTTTGGTTGAGGTATTGGTTGCTCATGATTTGGCCGACATTGGCAAGAAAAATGAACTAGAGTTGGCTAGAGTTCATTGGCATGCCAAAGAAATGGCAACCATCCAAACAAAGACCAATCTTTGGGTCATGACCAAAATTTTGGTTGAGGTATTGGTTGCCCATGATTTGGCCCACATTGGCAAGAAAAATGAACTAGAGTTGGCTAGAGTTCATTGGCATGCCAAAAAATGGCAACCATCCAAACAAAGACCAATCTTTGGGTCATGACCAAAATTTTGGTAAGGTGCACTTTGGCCACAATCCAAACACACCCCAACACCCGGCTCGTCGAGGATGCACGGGGCGCCGCGACGCGTTCGCGGAGTGGTGTAGCGCAGCCAACTGCATCCTCTGGACCTAAGACCATGCCGGGTCGTCTTGCTTTTTCAAAGACATGCGGGGATCGCATGTGAGCAAAGGGCATCTCCAACGTTGCCACGACGGCAGCTGACTACCCTGGCACACCAAAACCCTCGTCCCTCGCGCCATCGCGCGGTGCGTTACCAGCCGACGCCAGCTGCCCGCATTCATGTCATTCATTCGTATGTCGTCGTTAAGAGGCTCGGTGCCCGAGGAACCAACTCCGGCGACTTAATGGCGCACCCGGACGCTTGGCCTCACCGGAATGCGCTACTTAAAGCGGCAACGCCCAGCTAGCCTCCACACCATAGCGCATCGTCCTCCTACCTGGCACCACATCCGCCATGACCGCAAGTGCGAACGCTCTACGGGAGAGCTTGTCTTCGGGGATAAAGCTCGAGGTCACCGCCCTCGCTCAAGTCGCCTCCCGCGACTCAATAGCGGTGTAGCCGGACGCGGACGCGACCGCACAAGCGGTGGCCACGCTGGCGGCCGACGACGGGAGCACCGTCAGCCACGCGTCCTACTTGCCGCCGTCCAACGTCCGGCACCGCCAAGGTCGGGGACTCCTCCGAGGATGAGTAGGGCATGGGAGGCGGCAGGGCATGGTGTGCCAACTGGCCGGTCCGTATCCCATGTTCTACTCTTCCTCGCCGGAGACCGCACCTTCACTTCACGGGTCTTGAACCCCGCCCCCGTACATAGAGATCGCAGATGGAGGACGTCGGTCGCCGCCGTAGAATAGGTTTAGGGTCGGGTTTCTTTTATTTTTCTATCCTATAAAAGTTTGAAATGTAATGAAAATCTGCCGTGTTTGCATTAATCTTGGCCGGTGTATATGAACTTTCACAATAATATACATATTGTAGGAGTACTAGCACGATGCCCGTGCGTTGCACGGAAGATCAAGATCTTGTGGGAGAAAAGGATGAACGAGGGAAAGCCTTATCTGCAAATGTGGAGAGGAG
The DNA here is from genome assembly GCA_032464435.1 of Aegilops umbellulata. NCBI lineage: Eukaryota > Viridiplantae > Streptophyta > Magnoliopsida > Poales > Poaceae > Aegilops > Aegilops umbellulata. Next base: position 325,935,748 of record CP136058.1, on the reverse strand, counting down.
TGCGGGTAAATTGTCATAGTTTCCTTCCTATCTGTTAGATATAGATCGGACGGCCTATATTGCAGGATGACAGGCACACCATCATCACCGACTCTGCTTTTTATTGAACCGAGACAAATCTAACATGCGAAGTAAAATAAACACATAGGGTCTATACATACACAAATTATCTTAGGCACTCCAATAGTACGTCCACTACACATTCACGCATTTCACATCTTTCTACATCTACGAGAACCTACGAAAGGGTTAACGTAAATTGTCTCTCTCTCCTCCCCTGATTTTCATGGTGGTGGGCCCCTCCCTTCCCCAATCTACAATCAACAGCTCACATGTTTTACATTACGTTAATTACGTAACTGGGATTACGTAGGTGTAGCATTACTCGTCCTAAAAAACCCAACTAAGCCAACCTCCCAGCATATCGCGCGGGAAAAGACCCGGTCGCGCCATTTTAGTCGGGATTACCGGATTACTAGTAGTAGTATCGATGGATCGCGCGAAGCAACAAAAATTTATTTGAGGGGGCGAAGCACCTATTTAAAAGGAAAAAAGGTGGTACACTCATAGCACTCTTGTCGCGGTCGCATTGCACCCCACACACGTTCGGTCCTGCACACGACTCACGCAAACGGAACGCGCTTCGCCTTGCCTCTTCACTGACACGTGGGACTGCACTTGGAGAAACCGACCATGCGCCAAACTCCCCCCGCCCACCGCGCGAAAATCCTCCCCCCCCCCCACACCCAAAAATTCCCCCCAAATCCGATTCAACCGCCCTTCGGCCAACTAGCCAATAATATTTCCCAAACCCCCCTCCCCCCGTCCCCCTACACTCCATTCGCTCCGCCAAAGACGCCCTCCCCGCCGCGATTCGCCCCCCTGACTGTTGGGACCCAACAACTACACCTTCGCACGCAAGAAAGTGCGTCCGGGCAAAAAAAAACGATTCACCCCCCTGACTGCTGGGACCCACCGGCTACATCTTCGCACGCAAGGAAGTGCGTCCGGGCAAAAAAATGATTCGCCCCCCTGACTGCTGGGACCCACCAGCTACATCTTCGCAGGCAAGGAAGTGCCTGACAGTCGGGACCCACCTGGTCGAAGCGTACGTAGCATTGTCATTCTGGTCGCGAACGTGTACGTACATACTGATCGATGTAGAGGCGCACGTGTCGTAGTAGAGGCGTGCACGTGTCGTAGTAGAGGCGTGCACGTAGCATGTACACATACGTACAGCGGCCAGGGTGCAAGAAAGAAAATTCGGCCACGTATGTGTACATACGGGCGGGGTCTCGAACGCCTACTCGCGCATACGTACGGCCAGGGCTCGTGTACATGGATGGGTCAGAACGGAGAAACAGCATCGTCGTCGTGTTCATGGGGAGGCAACGGAATGCGTCGTGTTCATGGGGAGACAACGGAATGCGTCGTGTTCATCGGGAGGCAACGGAACGCGTGGGAGCCAACCGGCTGGGTCGGAACGAAATGCGTGGTCGTGTTCATCGGGAGGGCTTGGACGGAACAGGTGATGGAAACGAGGCCTGGCGTACCGCACAACGGAGGAAACGGACCTCCTACATTCGGAACGGGGTCCTGTTGATCGGGAGGGGTCTAGCGTACCGCAAAACGAACGAAACGGACCTCCTACGGTTGAAACGGGGGTCCTGTTGATCGGGAGGGGTGTGGCGTACCGCAAAACGGACGAAACGGGCCTCCTACGGTCGAAACGGGGGTCCTGTTGATCGGGAGGGGTGTGGCGTACCGCAAAATGGACGAAACGGATTTGTGTTGGAGCGCTACGGTCGAAACGGGGGTCCTGTTCATCGGGAGGGGTGTGGCGTACCGCAAAACGGGGCTCCACGGGATACTGTTCATCTCCACCGTCGACCTCCTCCAGCCTCCACGGGCTACCGTCGACCTCCTCCAGCCTCCACGGGCTCCTGTTCATCCAGCCTCCACCGCACGCTACTCCACCGGCTACTGTTCAACCACCCCTCCACCGTCTACTGTTCATCCAGCCCTCCACACCACGGGGTCCTGTTCAACCACCCCTCCACGGGCACCCCTCCACCTTCTACTGTTCATCCAGCCCTCCACACCACGTGGTCCTATTCATCCAGAGGCAACGCCACCGCTCACTGTTCATCCACCCCCCCCCCCCCCCGCAACGCTCACTGTTCATCCAATCGATCGGCTTCAATTAGTAGCAGTAGCAAAGGAATCGCTCGATCGGGTTCAGTTAACAGCCATTGATCGATCGCTCGGGTTCAGTAACGCGTAGCCCGCAGTGCAATCGCTCGGGTTCAGTTAGAGCCCAACACCTCGCACACACGCGCGTACGTGTACGAGAGAAATGCGCACCGCGCGGCCCCCGACCTCCCACCGTAACCGGGAACTCCCCGAAATTTTCCTCCCCCTCGCTTCTACCACGGTTTTTTCCGTCATGGACGGCCCAAAGAATGTCATGCAGCTGCGTCTCCGGCCCGCCCAGGACGAAAAGCCCATTTTCTGTCATGATTTTTTGCCATAGAAGTAGGAGCCCACCACATCTATGATGATACCGGGTTTTGTCACAATTATTGTCATAGAAGTGTCATATGTATGACAGAAAAAAAAAATTGTTTGGCCCAAAATGTCATAGATGTGTCTTTTTTTGTAGTTTTACTGCAAATATTTGATGTGCCTCAAAAATTTAGGGTCATGAGTCTGATTGTAGAAACAATCAAGAGGACAGCTGCTGACCAGAAGAGATCATGTGGGTATGCTCCACTTATTCAGGTGCTCATCAACTCCAAGATGGGCACATGCACTTACTTGTTGGACAAGGAGCATCTACCTCTGTACCCTGAATTTGAGACAACACAGTTGTGATGAATGAGGATGAACCTTCATCAGCACAAGCACAAGAGAAGAGAACTAAAGAAAAGGCAGAGAAAGCTGCAAGGATGCCAAGTGTAGAGGAAGCATCTCAGGTGTTCCTGAAGAGCAAGCAAGATCAGCTAGCATATCTGATCCAATCTACTTTGAGGATTGATAAGGGCTTGGCCACCCTGACTCAGAATCAGGAGAGCTTGGAGAGGATCATCAAGACAAAATTTAATGATCTTGATCTGAAGGTTACTGAGATACAGACAGCGGTTGAGTAGCTCCAGGAGGAAGCGGAAGAGAGGAAAGGGAAGGCAACTACAGATGCTTTTCAATGAGTGCCAAGGATTCAGAGGTCTGCTGTAGTGCCAGTACCAGATACTAGAGCTATGTCGTCAGCACCAGCAGCTACAGCTTCAGTACCACCTCCAGCAGCCACTCCACAAGCTCCAACTACATCAACTGATGCCTTTGTCCTTGGAGTTCTCTCTACACCACCTCCCAAAGACCAAGCCTGAGAGACGCATAGCACTATGCATTTTCGAACTTTTTGGTAACTTGTTGCCAAAGGGGGAGAAATGTATAGATCATAGGCTTCGAGAGAGAGTGTTTTTCTTCTTGTCTCTCTTGCTTTTGGTTGAACTTTTTGTGTGCTTGGTTGATACTCTATGTCTGTGTGAGATACTTGTCTGATCATATGCTACTTTAATGCTTGCTTGGATGATATTATCTCTTATATCCCATATATGATCATTCACTTTGCTTGGTGATGAGTGCATGCTTTTAATTTCTATCATTTTGAGCGCTCCACCAAGATGTATGTGACATGGAAGAGTAACCCTTGATCCTAATCGATTGTGCATTTGCATTCAAAAGCAATTTTAAATAATGCACGAATTTAGGGGGAGATCCTGCTTATCACATACTTCTCAAAGCGACGATGTATTTCAGTCTTATGATCATTTGTCGAAGCTTTGATCTATATGTTGTCATCAATTACCAAAAAGGGGGAGATTGAAAGTGCAACTATCCCGGGTGGTTTTGGTAATTCCTAACAACATATAACTCATTGAGCTAATGTTATTTCAAGATAAATATTTCAGGAAAGCTCAATGATTGGCATGGCATGGATTAGAAATGTGGACCCCTCAAAATGCTAAGGACAAAAGATTGGCTCAAGACTCTACATTTTACTTTTAGTGATCCAAGATCACATTGAGTCCATAGGAAAAGCCAATACTATTAAGAGGGGATGAGGTGTTGCTTAACGGGTTGCTTGCTCAAAATTCTTAGTGATTGATGTCTACTACGCAACCTTCTCCTTGTAGACGTTGTTGGGCCTCCAAGTGCAGAGGTTTGTAGGACAGTAGCAAATTTCCCTCAAGTGGATGACCTAAGGTTTATCAATCCGTGGGAGGCGTAGGATGAAGATGGTCTCTCTCAAGCAACCCTGCAACCAAATAACAAAGAGTCTCTTGTGTCCCCAACACACCCAATACAATGGTAAATTGTATAGGTGCACTAGTTCGGCGAAGAGATGGTGATACAAGTGCAATATGGATGGTATATATAGGTTTTTGTAATCTGAAAATAGAAAAACAGCAAGGTAACTAATGATAAAAGTGAGCGTAAACGGTATTGCAATGATAGGAAACAAGGCCTAGGGTTCATACTTTCACTAGTGCAAGTTCTCTCAACAATAAGAACATAATTGGATCATATAACTATCCCTCAACATGCAACAAAGAGTCACTCCAAAGACACTAATAGCGGAGAACAAACGAAGAGATTATGGTAGGGTACGAAACCACCTCAAAGTTATTCTTTCCAATCAATCCATTGGGCTATTCCTATAAGTGTCACAAATAGCCCTAGAGTTTGTACTAGAATAACACCTTAAGACACAAATCAACCAAAACCCGAATGTCACATAGATACTCCAATGTCACCTCAAGTATCTGTGGGTATGATTATACGATATGCATCACACAATCTCAGATTCATCTATTCAAACCAACACAAAGTACTTCAAAGAGTGCCCAAAAGTTTCTACCGGAGAATCAAGACGAAAACGTGTGCCAACCCCTATGCATAGGTTCATGGGCGGAACCCGCAAGTTGATCACCAAAACATACATCAAGTGAATCACGTGATATCCCATTGTCACCATAGATGCGCACGACAAGACATACATCAAGTGTTCTCAAGTCATTAAAGACTCAATCCGATAAGATTACTTCAAACGGAAAACTCAATCCATTACAAGAGAGTAAAGGGGGAGAAGAAACATAAGATCCAACTATAATAGCAAAGCTCGCGATACATCAAGATCGAATCACCTCAAGAACACGAGAGAGAGAGAGATCAAACACATAGCTACTGATGCATACCCTCAACCCCAAGGGTGAACTACTCCCTCCTCGTCATGGAGAGCACCGGGATGATGAAGATGGCCACCGGTGAGGGTTCCCCCCTCCGGCAGGGTGCCGGAATAGGGTCCCGATTGACTTTTGGTGGCTACAGAGGCTTGCGGTGGCGGAACTCCCGATCTATTATGTTCCCCGATCATTTTAGGGTATATGGGTATATATAGGAGGAAGAAGTACGTCAGGGGAGCCACGAGGGGCCCACGAGGGTGGAGGGCGTGCCCTAGGGGGGTGGGCGCGCCCTCCTACCTCGTGGCTCCCTTGTTTCTTTCTTGACGTGGACTACAAGTCTATCGGGGAGCTTTCCTTCCAAAAATAACTTCTCCAGAAGGTTTCATTCCATTTCGACTCCGTTTGATATTCCTTTTCTTCGAAACACTGAAACAAGGGAAAAAAACAGGAACTGGCACTGGGCTCTGGGTCAATAGGTTAGTCCCAAAAATAATATAAAAGTGTTTAATAAAGCCCATAAACATCCAAAACAGATAATATAATGGCATGGAACAATCAAAAATTATAGATACGTTGGAGACGTATCAGCATCCCCAAGCTTAATTCCTGCTCGTCCTCGAGTAGGTAAATGATAAAAACAAAATTTTTGATGTGGAATGCTACCTAACATATTTCTCAATGTAATTTTCTTTATTGTGGCAAGAATATTCAGATCCATAAGATTCAAGACAAAAGTTTAATATTGACATGAAAACAATAATACTTCAAGCATACTAACAAAGCAATCATGTCTTCTCAAAATAACATGGCCAAAGTAAGCTATCCCTACAAAATCATATAGTCTGGCTATGCTCTATCTTCATCACATAAAATATTTAAATCATGCACAACCCCGATGACAAGCCAAGCAATTGTTTCATACTTTTGATGTTCTCAAACTTTTTCAATCTTCACGCAATACATGAGCGTGAGCCATGGACATAGCACTATAGGTGGAATAGAATGGTGGTTGTGGAGAAGACAAAAAGGAGAAGATAGTCTCACATCAACTAGGCATATCAACGGGCTATGGAGATGCCCATCAATAGATATCAATGTGAGTGAGTAGGGATAGCCATGCAACGGATGCACTAGAGCTATAAGTGTATGAAAGCTCAAAAAGAAACTAAGTGGGTGTGCATCCAACTCGCTTGCTCGCGAAGACCTAGGGCATTTTGAGGAAGCCCATCATTGGAATATACAAGACAAGTTCTATAATGAAAATTCCCACTAGTATATATGAAAGTGACAACATAGGAGACTCTCTATCATTAAGATCGTGGTGCTACTTTGAAGCACAAGTGTGGTAAAAGGATAGTAGCATTGTCCCTTCTCTCTTTTTCTCTCATTTTTTTATTTTTTTATTTGGGCCTTTTCTCTTTTATTATGGCCTCTCTTTTTTCTATTTCTTTTTTTTCGTCCGGAGTCTCATCCCGACTTGTGGAGGAATCATAGTCTCCATCATCCTTTCATCACTGGGACAATGCTCTAATAATGATGATCATCACACTTTTATTTACTTACAACTCATGAATTACAACTGATACTTAGAACAAAATATGACTCTATATGAATGCCTCCGGTGGTGTACCGGGATGTGCAATGAATCAAGAGTGACATGTATGAAAGAATTATGAATGGTGGCTTTGCCACAAATACAATGTCAACTACATGATCATGCAAAGCAATATGACAATGATGAAGCGTATCATAATAAAGGGAACAGTGGTAAGTTGCATGGCAATATATCTCGGAATGGCTATGGAAATGCCATGATAGGTAGGTATGGTGGCTGTTTTGAGGAAGGTATATGGTGGATGTATGATACCGGCGAAAGGTGCGCAGTATCAGAGAGGCTAGCAATGGTGGAAGGATGAGAGTGCGTATAATCCATGGACTCAACATTAGTCATAAAGAACTCACATACTTGTTGCAAAAATCTATTAGTTATCAAAATGAAGTACTATGCGCATGCTCCTAGGGGGATAGATTGGTAGGAAAAGACCATCACTCGTCCCCGACCACCACTCATAAGGAAGACGATAAATAAATAAATCATGCTCCGACTTCATCACATAACGGTTCACCATACGTGCATGCTACGGGAATCACAAACTTTAACACAAGTATCTCTCAAATTCACAACTACTCAACTAGCATGACTCTAATATCACCATCTTCATATCTCAAAACAATCATAAGGAATCAAACTTCTCATAGTATTCAATGCACTTTATATGAAAGTTTTTATTATATCCCTCTTGGATGCCCATCATATTAGGACTAAATTCATAACCAAAGCAAATTACCATGCTGTTCTAAAGACTCTCAAAATAATATAAGTTAAGCATGAGAGTTCATCTATTTCTTCAAAATAAATCCACCGCCATGCTCTAAAAGATATAAATGAAGCACTAGAGCAAACAACAAACTACTCCGAAAGATATAAATGAAGATCAATGAGTAGTCGAATAATTATGCAACTATGTGAAGAATCTCTAAAATTTAAGAATTTCAGATCTTGGTACTTTATTAAAACAGCAAGCAAAACAAAATAAAATGGCACGACGCTCCAAGCAAAACACATATCATGTGGTGAATAAAATATAGCTCCAAGTAAAGTTACGGATGAACGAAGACGAAAGAGGGGATGCCATCCGGGGCATCCCCAAGCTTATCCCCTTGGTTGTCCTTGAATATTACCTTGGGGTGCCTTGGGCATCCCCAAGCTTAGGATCTTGCCACTCCTTATTCCATAGTCCATCGAATCTTTACCCAAAACTTGAAAACTTCACAACACAAAACTTAACAGAAAATCTCGTGAGCTCCGTTAGTATGAAAACATAAATCACCACTTAGGTACTGTAATGAACTCATTCTTTATTTATATTGGTGTTAAACCTACTGTATTCCAACTTCTCTATGGTTTATAAACTATTTTACTAGCCATATATTCATCAAAATAAGCAAGCAACACAATGAAAACAGAATCTGTCAAAAACAAACAGTATGTAGTAATATGTATCAAACGTATACACTGGAACGCCAAAAATTCTAAAATAAATTGGTGGACCTGAGGAATTTTTCTAGTAATCATCTGCAAAAACAATCTACTAAATAGCACTCTCCATTAAAAAGTTTTAGCTAATCTCGTGAGCGCTAAAGTTTCTGTTTTTTACAGCATGATCATAAAGACTTCACCCAAGTCTTCCCAAAGGTTCTACTTGGCACAAATACTAATTAAAACATAAAACCACATCTTAACAGAAGCTAGATGGATTATTTATTACTAAACAGAACCAAAAACCAAGAAACTAAAATAAAATTGGGTTGCCTCCCAACAAGCGCTATCGTTTAACGCCCCTAGCTAGGCATGATGATTTCAATGATGCTCACATAAAAGATAAGAACTGAAACATAAAGAGAGCATCATGAAGAATATGACTAGCATATTTAAGTCTAACCCAATTCCTATGCATAGGGATTTTGTGATCAAACAACTTATGGGAACAATAATCAACTTGCATAGGAAGGCAAAACAAGCATAACTTCAAAACTTTAAGCACATAGAAAGGAAACTTGATATTATTGCAATTCCTACAAGCATATATTCCTCCCTCATAATAATTTTCAGTAGCATCATGAATGAATGCAACAATATAACCAGCACCTAAAGTATTCTTTTCATGATCTACAAGTATAGAATTTTTACTACTCTCCACATAAGCAAAATTCTTCTCATTCGGAATAGTAGTGGGAGAAAGCTAAACAAAACAACTATCATGTGATTGAAAATTAAGTTCAAGATGACAAGTTTTATAAATATAATCATCACTACTCTTTATAGCATAATTTTCATCACAATAATCATCATAAGTAGCAACTTTTTTCTCATCATAATCGATTGAAACCTCTTCCAAAATAGTGGATGCATCACTAAATAAAGTCATGACCTCTCCAAATCCACTTTCATAAATATTATAAGATTCAACATCCTCCAAAATAGTGGGGTCATTACTTCCTAAATTTGACACTCTTCCAAACCCACATTCATAAATATAATCATCATTGGTAGAAGGCATGCTATCATCCTTATAAATTTGCATATCAAAACTTGAGAGACTAAAAATATCATATTCATTAAACTTAGCATACCCAAGCTTAGGACAAACATTAATTGCAGCAAATATATTCTCAAAAACATCATATTCATCAAACATAGCATCCCCAAGCTTGGGCCTTTTCATATCATAAGCATAGTCACTCTCATCATTAATAGTATGGATAGCACCAATAGTATAGCAAACATTATTATCATATTCTTCCAAGCAAGTGCCAAAAAGATTTTCAAGATCATAATAAGTATCATTATCTTCCCAATCATAATCATCACAACAAGCAATAGGCATAACGAGATCATCATCAAGTGCATCATCTTCCATAATTATTTTTTATTCATTTTCATGAGGCACAACAATAATAGGAGCAACATTATTTGGGAGAGATATCTTTTTTACCTCTCTTCCTTTTTCTTTTCTTTTTCTTCACCACATCATGTGTGGGTTCAATCCTCTTTTTGGAGCTCCTTATTAATGAGATTCGTTGAATAGAAGGCTCCACCTCGTTACCTGATTCTGAAGGAAATATGCCCTAGAGGCAATAATAAAGTTATTATTTATTTCCTTATATCATGATAAATGTTTATTATTCATGCTAGAATTGTATTAACCGGAAACATAATACATGTGTGAATACATAGACAAACAGAGTGTCACTAGTATGCCTCTACTTGACTAGCTCGTTAATCGAAGATGGTTATGTTTCCTGACCATGAACAAAAGAGTTGTTATTTGATTAACGGGATCATATCATTAGGAGAATGATGTGATTGACATGACCCATTTCATTAGCTTAGCACCCAATCGTTTAGTATGTTGCTATTGCTTTCTTCATGACTTATACATGTTCCTATGACTATGAGATTATGCAACTCCCGTTTATCGGAGCAACACTTTGTGGGCTACCAAACGTCACAACGTAACTGGGTGATTATAAAGGAGCTCTACAGGTGTCTCCAGAGGTACATGTTGGGTTGGCGTATTTCGAGATTAGGATTTGTCACTCCGATTGTCGGAGAGGTATCTCTGGGCCCTCTCGGTAATGCACATCACATAAGCCTTGCAAGCATTGCAACTAATGAGTTAGTTGCGAGATGATGTATTACGAAACGAGTAAAGAGACTTGCCGGTAACGAGATTGAACTAGGTATTAAGATACCGACGATCGAATCTCGGGAAAGTAACATACTGATGACAAAGGGAACACCGTATGTTGTTATGCGGTCTGACCGATAAAGATCTTCGTAGAATATGTAGGAGCCAATATGAGCATCCAGGTTCCGCTATTGGTTATTGACCGGAGACGTGTCTCGGTCATGTCTACATTGTTCTCGAACCCGTAGGGTCCGCACGCTTAAGGTTTCGATGACACTTATATTATGAGTTTATGAGTTTTGATGTACCGAAGGAGTTCGGAGTCCCGGATGAGATCGGGGACATGACGAGGAGTCTCGAAATGGTCGAGACGTAAGATCGATATATTGGACGACTATATTCGGACATCGGCAAGGTTCTGAGTGGTTCGAGTATTTTTTGGAGTACCGGGGAGTTACGGGAATACGGGGGAAGAAGTATATGGGCCTTATTGGGTTTTAGGGGAGAGGAAGAGGCAGGTCGCCCCCCCCCCCCATTAACTAGTCTGAATTGGACTAGGGGGAGGGGCGGCGCCCCCTCCTTCCTTCTCTTCCCTCTTCCCCTTACTTGTCTCCTACTCCTACTACTTGGAAGGACTCCTAGTTGTACTAGGAAAGGGGGAATCCTACTCCCGGTGGGAGTAGGACTCCCTTAGGGCGCGCCATAGAGAGGGCCGGCCCTCCCCTCCTCCACTCCTTTATATACGGGGGCAGGGGGCACCCCATAGACACACAAGTTGATCTTCGTGATCGTTCTCTTAGCCGTGTGCGGTGCCCCCTTCCACCATAATTCTCGATAATATTGTAGCGGTGCTTAGGAGAAGCCCTGCGACGGTAGAACATCAAGATCGCCAGCACGCCATCGTGCTGATGGAACTCATCCCCGACACTTTGCTGGATTGGAGTCCGGGGATCATCATCGAGCTGAACGTGTGCTAGAACTCGGAGGTGCCGTAGTTTCGGTGCTTGATCGGTCGGGCCGTGAAGATGTACGACTACATCAACCGCGTTGTCATAACGCTTCCGCTTTCGGTCTACGAGGGTACATGGACAACACTCTCCCCTCTCGTTGCTATGCATCACCATGATCTTGCATGTGCGTAGGAATTTTTTTGAAATTACTACGTTCCCCAACAGTGGCATCCGAGCCTAGGTTTTATGTGTTGATGTTATATGCACGAGTAGAACACAAGTGAGTTGTGGGCGATATAAGTCATACTGCTTACCAGCATGTCATACTTTGGTTCGGCGGTATTGTTGGATGAAGCGGCCCGGACCGACATTATGTGTACGCTTACGCGAGACTGGTTCTATCGACGTGCTTTGCACACAGGTGGCTGGCGGGTGTCAGTTTCTCCAACTTTAGTTGAACCGAGTGTGGCTACGCCCGGTCCTTGCGAAGGTTAAAACAGCACCAACTTGACAAACTATCGTTGTGGTTTTGATGCGTAGGTAAGATTGATTCTTGCTTAAGCCCGTAGCAGCCACGTAAAACTTGCAACAAACAAAGTAGAGGACGTCTAACTTGTTTTTGCAGGGCATCTTGTGATGTGATATGGTCAAGACATGATGCTAAATTTTATTGTATGAGATGATCATGTTTTGTAACCGAGTTATCGGCAACTGGCAGGAGCCATATGGTTGTCGATTTATTGTATGCAATGCAATCGCCCTGTAATGCTTTACTTTATCACTAAGCGGTAGCGATAGTCGTAGAAGCATAAGATTGGCGAGACGACAATGATGTTACGATGGAGATCAAGGTGTCACGCCGGTGACGATGGTGATCATGATGATGCTTCGGAGATGGAGATCACAAGCACAAGATGATGATGGCCATATCATATCACTTATATTGATTGCATGTGATGTTTATCTTTCATGCATCTTATCTTGCTTTGAATGATGGTAGCATTATAAGATGATCCCTCACTAAATTATCATAGTAAAAGTGTTCTTCCTGAGTATGCTCCGTTGCGAAAGTTCTTCGTGCTGAGACACCACGTGATGATCGGGTGTGATAGGCTCTACGTTCAAATACAACGGGTGCAAAACAGTTGCACACGCGGAATACTCAGGTTATACTTGACGAGCCAAGCATATACAGATATGGCCTCGGAACACGAAGACCGAAAGGTCGAGCGTGAATCATATAGTAGATATGATCAACATAGTGATGTTCACCATTGAAACTACTCCATCTCACGTGATGATCGGACATGGTTTAGTTGATATGGATCACGTGATCACTTAGAAGATTAGAGGGATGTCTATCTAAGTGGGAGTTCTTAAGTAATATGATTAATTGAACTTTAATTTATCATGAACTTAGTCCTGGTAGTATTAGCATATCTATGTTGTAGATCAATAGCTCGCGTTGTTGCTTCCCTGTGTTTATTTTGATATGTTCCTAGAGAAAATTGTGTTGAAAGATGTTAGTAGCAATGATGCGGATTGGATCTGTGATCTGAGGTTTATCCTCATTGCTGCACAGAAGAATTATGTCCTTGATGCACCGCTAGGTGATGGACCTATTGCAGGAGCAGATGCAGACGTTATGAACGTTCGGCTAGCTCAATATGATGACTACTTGATAGTTTAGTGCACCATGCTTGACGGCTTAGAATCAGGACTTCAAAGACGTTTTGAACGTCATGGACCATATGAGATGTTCAAGGAGTTGAAGTTAATATTTCAAGCAAATACCCGAGTTGAGAGATATGAAGTCTCCAACAAATTCTATAGCTAAAAGATGGAGGAGAATTGCTCAACTAGTGAACATGTGCTCAAATTGTCTGGGTACTACAATCGCTTGAATCAAGTGGGAGTTAATCTTCCAGATAAGATAATGATTGACAGAATTCTCTAGTCACCATCACCAAGTTAGTAGAACTTCGTGATGAACTATAATATGCAAGGGATAACGGAAACGATTCCCAAGCTCTTAGTGATGCTAAAATCGACGAAGGTAGAAATCAAGAAAAACATCAAGTGTTGATGGTTGACAAGATCACTAGTTTCAAGAAAAGGGCAAAGGAAAAAAGGAAACTTCAAGAAGAACAGCAAGCAAGTTGTTGCTCAAGTGAAGAAGCCCAAGTCTGGTCCTAAGCCTAAGACTAAGTGCTTCTACTGCAAAGAGACTGGTCACTGGAAGCGGAACTACCACAAATGATTGGCGGATAAGAAGGATGGCAAAGTGAACATAAGTATATTTGATATACATGTTATTGATGTGTACTTTACTAGTGTTTATAGCAACCCCTCTGTATTTGATACTAGTTCAGTTGCTAAGATTAGTAACTCGAAACGGGAGTTGCAGAATAAACAGAGACTAGTTAAGGGTCAGGTGACGATGTGTGTTGGAAGTAGTTCCAAGATTGATATGATCATCATCGCACACTCCCTATACTTTCGGGATTAGTGTTGAAACTAAATAAGTGTTATTTGGTGTTTGCGTTGAGCATAAATATGATTTGATCATGTTTATTTCAATACGGTTATTCATTTAAGTTAGAGAACAATTGTTGTTCTATTTACATGAATAAAACCTTCTATGGTCATACACACCAACGAAAATGGTTTGTTTGATCTCGAACGTAGTGATACACATAATATTGAAGCCAAATAGATGAAAAGTTAATAATGATAGTGCAACTTATTTGTGGCACTGCCGTTTAGGTCATATTGGTGTAAAGCGCATGAAGAAACTCCATGCTAATGGACTTTTGGAATCACTTGATGCTTGCAAACCATGCCTCGTGGGCAAGATGACTAAGACTCCGTTCTCCGGAACAATGGAGCGAGCAACAGATTTGTTGGAAATCATACATACTGATGTATGTGGTCCAATGAATATTAAGGCTCACGACAAGTATCATTATTTTCTGACCTTCACAAATGATTTGAGCAGATATGGGTATATCTACTTGATGAAACATAAGTCTGAAACATTTGAAAAGTTCAAAGAATTTCAGAGTGAAGTGGAAAATCATTGTGACAAGAAAATAAGGCTACGATCTGATCATGGAGACAAATATTTGAGTTACGAGTTTGGTCTTCAATTAAAACAATGTGGAATAGTTTCACAAATTCATGCCACCTGGAACACCACAGCATAATGGTGTGTCCGAACGTCATAACCGTACTTTATTAGATATAGTACAATCTATGATGTTTCTTACCGATTTACCACTATCGTTTTGGGGTCATGCATTAGAGACAGCTGCATTCACGTTAAAAAGGAGCACCATCTAAGTCCGTTGAGACGACACAATATGCACTATGGTTTGGCTAGAAACCAAAGTTGTCGTTTCTTAAAGTTTGGGGTTACGACGCTTATAAGAAAAAGTTTCATCATGATAAGCTCAAACCCAAATCGGAGAAATGTGTCTTCATAGGATACCCAAAGGAGACAGTTGGGTACACCTTCTATCACAGATCCGAAGGCAAGACATTCGTTGCTGAGAATGGATACTTTCTAGAGAAGGAGTTTCTCTCGAAAGAAGTGAGTGGGAGGAAAGTAGAACTTGATAAGGTAATTGTACCTTCTCCCTTATTGGAAAGTAATTCATCACAGAAATCTATTCCTGTGACTACTACACCAATTAGTGAGGAAGCTAATGATGATGATCATGTCACTTCAGATCAAGTTACTACCGAATCTCGTAGGTAAACCAGAGTGAGATCCACACCAGAGTGGTACGGTAATCCTGTTCTGGAAGTCATGTTACTAGACCATGACAAACTTACGAACTATGAAGAAGCGATGGTGAGCCCAGATTCCGCGAAATGGTTTGAGGCCATGAAATCTGAGATGGGATCCATATATGAGAACAAAGTATCGACTTTGATTGACTTGCCCAATGATCGGCAAGCCATTGAGATTAAATGGATCTTCAAGAGGAAGACAGACGCTGATAGTAGTGTTACTATCTACAAAGCTAGAATTGTCACAAAAGGTTTTCGACAAAGTTCAAGGTGTTGACTATGATGAGAGTTTCTCACTCGTATCTATGCTTAGGTTTGTCCGAATCATGTTAGCAATTGCCGCATTTTATGAAATCTGGTAATTGGATAAACAAAGTTGCATTCCTTAATGGATTTCTTAAAGAAGAGTTGTATATGATGCAACCAGAAGGTTTTGTCAATCCTAAAAGTGTTAACAAAATATGCAAGCTCCAGCGATCCATCTGTGGACTGGTGCAAGCATCTCGGAGTTGGAATATGCGCTTTGATGAGATGATCAAAGTATATAGTTTTATACAGACTTGTGGTGAAGCCTGTATTTACAAGAAAGTGAGTGGGAGCACTACAGCATTTCTGACAAGTATATGTGAATGACATATTGTTGATCGGAAATAATGTAGAATTATTCTGCAAAGCATAAAGGAGTGTTTGAAAAGAAGTTTTTCAGAGAAAGACTTCGGCGAAGCTACTTACATATTAAGCATCAACATCTATAGAGATAGATCAAGACGCTTGATAAGTTTTTTCAATGAGTACATACCTTGACAATATTTTGAAGTAGTTCAAAATGGAACAGTCAAAGAAAAGAGTTCTTGGCTGTGTTACAAGGTGTGAAATTGAGTAAGACTCAAAGCCCGACCACGGCAGAAGATAGAAAGAGAATGAAAGTCATTCCCTATGCCTCAGCCATATGTTCTATAAAGTATGACATGATGTGCACCAGATCTATTGTATACCCTACACTGTGTTAAGCAAGGGAGTACAATAGTGATTTAAGAGTAGATCACTGGACAGCGGTCAAAATTGTCCTTAGTGGAATAAGAAAATATTTCTCGATTATGGAGGTGACAAAAGGCTCGTCGTAAAAAGTTACATCGATGCAAGTTTTGACACAGATCTGGATGACTCTAAGTCTCGATCTAGATACATATTGAAAGTGGGAGCAATTAGCTAGAGTAGCTCTATGCAGAGCATTGTAGACATAGAATTCGCAAAATGCTTACGGATCTGTATGTGACAGACCCGTTGACTAAAATTATCTCAGAAGCAAAATATGATCACACCTTAGTACTCTTTGGGTGTTAATCACATAAGCAATGTGAACTAGATTACTGACTCTAGTAAACCCTTTGGGTGTAGGTCACATGACGATGTGAACTATGGGTGTTAATCACATGGTGATGTGAACTATTAGTGTTGAACCACATGGCGATGTGAACTAGATTATTGACTCTAGTGCAAGTGGGAGACTAAAGGAAATATGCCCTAGAGGCAATAATAAAGTTATTATTTATTTCCTTATATCATGATAAATGTTTATTATTCATGCTAGAATTGTATTAACCGGAAACATAATACATGTGTGAATACATAGACAAACAGAGTGTCACTAGTATGCCTCTACTTGACTAGCTCGTTAATCGAAGATGGTTATGTTTCCTGACCATGAACAAAAGAGTTGTTATTTGATTAACGGGATCATATCATTAGGAGAATGATGTGATTGACATGACCCATTTCATTAGCTTAGCACCCGATCGTTTAGTATGTTGCTATTGCTTTCTTCATGACTTATACATGTTCCTATGACTATGAGATTATGCAACTCCCGTTTACCGGAGGAACACTTTGTGTGCTACCAAACGTCACAACATAACTGGGCGATTATAAAGGAGCTCTACAGGTGTCTCCAAAGGTACATGTTGGGTTGGCGTATTTCGAGATTAGGATTTGTCACTCCGATTGTCGGAGAGGTATCTCTGGGCCCTCTCGGTAATGCACATCACATAAGCCTTGCAAGCATTGCAACTAATGAGTTAGTTGCGAGATGATGTATTACGAAACAAGTAAAGAGACTTGCCAGTAACGAGATTGAACTAGGTATTAAGATACCGACGATCGAATCTCGGGCAAGTAACATACCGATGACAAAGGGAACACCGTATGTTGTTATGCGGTCTGACCGATAAAGATCTTCGTAGAATATGTAGGAGCCAATATGAGCATCCAGGTTCCGCTATTGGTTATTGACCGGAGACGTGTCTTGGTCATGTCTACATTGTTCTTGAATCCGTAGGGTCCGCACGCTTAAGGTTTCGTTGACAGTTATATTATGAGTTTATGAGTTTTGATGTACCGAAGGAGTTCGGAGTCCTGGATGAGATCGGGGACATGACGAGGAGTCTCAAAATGGTCGAGGTGTAAATATCAATATATTGGACGACTATATTCGGACATCGGAAAGGTTCTGAGTGGTTCGAGTATTTTTCGGAGTACCGGGGAGTTACGGGAATACGGGGGAAGAAGTATATGGGCCTTATTGGGTTTTAGGGGAGAGGAAGAGGCAGGTCGCCCCCCACCCCATTAACTTGTCCGAATTGGACTAGGGGGAGGGGCGGCGCCCCCTCCTTCCTTCTCTTCCCTCTTCCCCTTCCTTGTCTCCTACTCCTACTACTTGGAAGGACTCCTAGTTGTACTAGGAAAGGGGGAATCCTACTCCCGGTGGGAGTAGGACTCCCCTAGGGCGCGCCATAGAGAGGGCCGGCCCTCCCCTCCTCTACTCCTTTATATACGGGGGCAGGGGCACCCCATAGACACACAAGTTGATCTTCGTGATCGTTCTCTTAGCCGTGTGTGGTGCCCCCTTCCACCATAATCCTCGATAATATTGTAGCGGTGCTTAGGTGAAGCCCTGCGATGGTAGAACATCAAGATCGTCACCACGCCGTCGTGCTGACGGAACTCATCCCCGACACTTTGCTGGATCAGAGTCCGGGGATCATCATCGAGCTGAACGTGTGCTAGAACTCGGACGTGCCGTAGTTTCGGTGCTTGATCGGTCGAGCCGTGAGGACGTACGACTACATCAACCGCGTTGTCATAACGCTTCCGCTTTCGGTCTACGAGGGTACGTGGACAACACTCTCCCCTCTCGTTGCTATGCATCACCATGATCTTGCGTGTGCGTAGGAAATTTTTTGAAATTACTACGTTCCCCAACAGATTCATCATAAGAAATAATAGGAGAATATTGGGAAGTCTCTTCCCTTTCGTTAGCATTCTCTTCATCTTCTATTTGTTTTCTTTTCTTTATGTAATTGGCAATATAAGGATTTTCAATGCAATTCACCACACAATACATATAAATTTCCTCTAGATCAAAATCAAAAAATTTATCAAGATTAAATTTTGGAATACCCTCAGTTATACGTTTCATTTCTTCATAACCCAAAAGAAGGCTAAGCTCTTTATGATGCTCAAGGGTAATCAAGTTATCACAATTTTTTGACACGACTTGATCATGAAACAAATAGCATTGGAGCTTTAAATGACCATGTTCATTGCAAAGTTCACAAGGATGGCGATAAATATTGAATCTTTCAGCACAAACATCTAGCCTTTCTTTCAAAAATTTAGTTTCTAAGTACTTATGCCTCTTGCAATATCTATCTTCCCTATTTGGTGTGTACTTACAAACCCAATGCACTCCACAAAAATTGACATGTTTATAGGAGACATTCTCATCATAACTAGTGCAATCATCATTAGTACTATGGATATTCAAGGAGTTCATACTAACAACATTGCAATCATGCTCATCATTCAAAGATTTAGTGCCAAACATTTTAATGCATTCTTCTTCTAACACATTGGCACAATTTTCCTTGCCATCATACTCACGAAAGATATTAAAAAGATGAAGCGTATGAGACAAACTCAATTCCATTTTTTTGTAGTTTTCTTTCATAAACTAAACTAGTGCTAAAACAAGAAACAAAAAGATTCGATTGCAAGATCTAAAGATATACCTTCAAGCACTCACCTCCCCGGCAATGGCGCCAAAAAAGAGCTTAGTTGACGTGGTGTGGGTGCCGCTTACCTAGCCTCCCCGGCAACGGCGCCAGAAAAGAGCTTGATGTCTACTACGCAACCTTCTCCTTGTAGACGTTGTTGGGCCTCCAAGTGTAGAGGTTTGTAGGACAGTAGCAAATTTCCCTCAAGTGGATGACCTAAGGTTTATAAATCCGTGGGAGGCGTAGGATGAAGATGGTCTCTCTCAAGCAACCCTGCAACCAAATAACAAAGAGTCTCTTGTGTCCCCAACACACCCAATACAATGGTAAATTGTATAGGTGCACTAGTTCGGCGAAGAGATGGTGATACAAGTGCAATATGGATGGTATATATAGGTTTTTGTAATCTGAAAATAGAAAAACAGCAAGGTAACTAATGATAAAAGTGAGCGTAAACGGTATTGCAATGATAGGAAACAAGGCCTAGGGTTCATACTTTCACTAGTGCAAGTTCTCTCAACAATAATAACATAATTAGATCATATAACTATCCCTCAACATGCAACAAAGAGTCACTCCAAAGACACTAATAGCGGAGAACAAACGAAGAGATTATGGTAGGGTACGAAACCACCTCAAAGTTATTCTTTCCCATCAATCCATTGGACTATTCCTATAAGTGTCACAAACAGCCCTAGAGTTCGTACTAGAATAACACCTTAAGACACAAATCAACCAAAGCCCTAGTGTCACCTATATACTCCAATGTCACCTCAAGTATCCGTGGGTATGATTATACGATATGCATCACACAATCTCAGATTCATCTATTCAAACCAACACAAAGTACTTCAAAGAGTGCCCAAAAATTTCTACCGGAGAATCAAGACGAAAACGTGTGCCAACCCCTATGCATAGGTTCATGGGCGGAACCCGCAAGTTGATCACCAAAACATACATCAAGTGAATCACGTGATATCCCATTGTCACCACAGATACGCACAGCAAGACATACATCAAGTGTTCTCAAGTTATTAAAGACTCAATCCGATAAGATTACTTCAAAGGGAAAACTCAATCCATTACAAGAGAGTAGAGGGGGAGAAGAAACATAAGATCCAACTATAATAGCAAAGCTCGCGATACATCAAGATCGAATCACCTCAAGAACAAGAGAGAGAGAGAGAGGGAGAGAGAGAGAGAGAGAGAGAGAGAGAGAGATCAAACACATAGCTACGGGTACATACCCTCAGCCCCGAGGGTGAACTACTCCCTCCTCGTCATGGAGAGCATCGGGATGATGAAGATGGCCACCGGTGACGGTTCCCCCCTCCGGCAGGGTGCCGGAACAGGGTCCCGATTGACTTTTGGTGGCTACAGAGGCTTGCGGCGGCGGAACTCCCGATCTATTATGTTCCCCGATCGTTTTAGGGTATATGGGTATATATAGGAGGAATAAGTATGTCAGGGGAGCCACGAGGGGCCCATGAGGGTGGAGGGCATGCCCTAGGGGGTGGGCGCGCCCCCTACCTCGTGGCTCCCTCGTTTCTTTCTTGACGTGGACTCCAAGTCTATCGGGTAGCTTTCCTTCCTAAAATAACTTCTCCAGAAGGTTTCATTCCGTTTCAACTCCGTTTGATATTCCTTTTTTTCGAAACACTGAAACAAGGGGAAAAACAGGAACTGGCACTCAGATCTGGGTCAATAGGTTAGTCCCAAAAATAATATAAAAGTGTTTAATGAAGCCCATAAACATCCAAAACAGATAATATAATAGCATGGAACAATCAAAAATTATGGATACGTTGGAGATGTATCAGTGATATGCTCCAAAAACCCTCAACTACTTTCTCATATCCACATATGTCCCAAACCAAAATTCAAACTCGGCCTCACCGAAACATTCTATCCAGCGCCACCGAGTTCATTTGACATAGCCACTGCCACAAACCCTAGTCACTTCGGTCTCACCGATAGGGATCTCGGTCTCACCGAGATGGAATTGCAAACTCTCTGTTTCCCTTCATAACGTTTCGGCCCAACCGAGATGAGCGATCGGTCCCACCGAGTTCGCAATGCAAACTCTATGTTTCCCCTTCATAACATTTCGGTCTCACCGAGATGAGCGAATCAGTCCCACCGAGTTTGCCTGACCAACTCTCTGTTAGCTTATTACCAAAATCGGTCCCACCGAGTTTGAGTAAACGGTCTCATCGAGATTATGTTATGCCCTAACCCTAATGAAATCGGTCCCACCGAGTTGACATGTCGGTCCCACCGAAAAGCCTAACGTTCACATTTTGAATTGAATCGGTCTGCTCGAGTTTTCTGATTCGGTCCCACCGAGTTTGGTGATTTGTGTGTAACGGTTAGATTTTGTGTGGAGGCTATATATACCCCTCCACCCACTCTTCATTCGCGGAGAGAGCCATCAGAACATGCCTGCACTTCCAGCATACGTTTTCTGAGAGAGAACCACCTACTCATGTGTTGAGGTCAAGATATTCCATTCCAACCATATGAATCTTGATCTCTAGCCTTCTCCAAGTTGCTTTCCACTCAAATCATCTTTCCACTAAATCCAAATCTGTGAGAGAGAGTTGAGTGTTGAGGAGACTATCATTTGAAGCACAAGAGCAAGGCGTTCATCATCAACACACCATCTATTACCTTTTGGAGAGTGGTGTCTCCTAGATTGGTTAGGTGTCACTTGGGAGCCTCCGTCAAGATTGTGGAGTTGAACCAAGGAGTTTGTACGGGCAAGGAGATCGCCTACTTCGTGAAGATCTACCCTAGTGAGGCAAGTCCTTCGTGGGTGATTGCCATGGTGGGATAGACAAGGTTGCTTCTTCGTGGACCCTTCGTGGCTGGAGCCCTCCGTAGACTCGCGCAACCGTTACCCTTCATGGGTTGAAGTCTCCATCAACGTGGATGTACAATAGCACCACCTATCGAAACCACGCCAAAAATCTCCGTGTCTACATTGCGTTTGCTCCCTCCAAACTCCTTCCTTTACCTTCATGTGCAATGTTTTACTTTCCGCGGCTATACTCTTAGACTTGCATGTGTAGGTTGTTTGCTTGACTAGTGCTAAGTTGCTAAAATATGCCAAGACTTAAAATTGGGAAAAGGCTAGATTTTTATTTGGTCAAGTAGTCTAATCACCTCCCCCCCCCCCTCTAGACATACTTTCGATCCTACAGCCGTTGATGCCACCATGACGCCAGACAGCGCCACCTCCCTGCGTGCGTCCATCGTCATGCATCTATCGGCGAGACCCCGCTGCGCCACGCCGCCGAGACACCGCTGCACCACCTGCCCCACCCAAGTCGGTACCTGCTCCAAAACGATGCCTCCAGCAAGGAGCGCGACGCCTGATGTCGCCATCGTCCGATCTGTGAAAATAGATCTAGGGTTTCCCCCAGAGCAGGCCGAAAGGAGTGACGCGACTTGCTATGACGATGCCTTCGACAAGGTAACGACACCAAAAGACGCCGTCCTCGTCCACCATGACCGTAGTCGAGGCTCGGTTTTCATCGGAAGTCTTGCCGCTCCAAAATTGCCACCGGACAGTTTTGAAGCCAGATCCACCGCCGCCTCCTGGCCGGCCACCACCAACAGGCCAGCACGCAGCAGAGCGGCCGTCGCCACGACAACGAGCAAAGCCCCAACCTGGATGCCCGACCCAGATCAGGAGCCCTAGATCCAAGCCGCCAAGTAGGTCGTAGGCCACACCGTCGCCACGCATGGTGTGCCGGCAGCGCCAGGCCAACCGGATCGTCGTGCTTTGCCCGTCCAGCGGCGATGGCCGCCGCCGTCCGCAACTCCTCTGTCGTGCGCGGAGCTCTCGCACGCTCGCGCCACCACAAGGGAATCGTTGCCCCGCCGCCACCTTCCTCAGGGTCGCCCGACCTTTGCTAGGGAGACCCCTCCGGCGGCGACGGGACTAGGAGGGGAGGGGGAGGAGTCACGGCGGCTAGATTTTTTTCTCCCCCGAGCCGCCAGGAAGACGACGCCTCTTAAGTCGTAGTTACGACGCAAAGCTTATTGAGTAGGGTGTGTCTATGCTTTGAGTAGTACTAATATTATGATCCGTTAACTATTAATTGTACAAGACCCTTTTGTTCTTTGTTTTTTTTTAAGGAAAGTGGTATTTCCGGAATGGAGGGAAATATGCAAAGCAAGCCAAGTAGAATTGTGGTGTTGGGGCATACAAGGAAGAGTTTATTGCAATGGTGGAGATGAAAAGGACATTGGCGGTCGAACGGAAGGAGGAGAAGATGGCTTGTTTCTAGAGATGAAGGATATGGATGAGTAGAAGTGGAAAGCAAAGGTGACGGCTGCGGATAGAAACACGCTAGCAGAGGAGAAAAGACTTGCATTGGAAGCGGAAGAAAAAAATGCTAAACGTTGAGGAGCAAAAACTTGCAATGGCAGCCGTGGAATGAAGAGAAAATAGCAGAGGAGAAAAGACTTGCATTGGAAGCGGAAGAAAAAAATGCTAAACATTGAGGAGCAAAAACTTGCAATGGCAGCCGTGGAATGAAGAGAAAAGAGGGTGGTTGAGGACCATGCTATCATGTTCATGGATCCTAGTAAGATGGACGAGAAGGGAAAGCAATTTAGGGAGTTCACTCGTGGGGATATCTTGACTAAGATGTGTGATGGCGGCGGCAGTTATGATGAGTAATGGAACCCGGCTCCTAGTTGGGAGGCGTATGAAAGAGAAAAAAGGTAAATGCTGGTTGTACGTAATTAACTGGTTTTTATAAGAAGAAACACAGTTAAGTGTTGACACATGTACAATGGGATATCTTCTACTGCATCTGCATGTCAAAACTTCCCATCAAAGTATCTACTCCTCACCTGCTTTTAGTTACCACAAGGCCCACAACTCCCATTCTCAGTAATTTTGGGGCACCTACAATTCCTGCTGAACAACACCATAACTCCACAACTGTACAACAATCTTATAGCCATGTGTACGCAGTAACCTATTTGCTAAAACTATATTAATTTCCTAGTAACAATAAACTGATCAATGTAATCCCATTTTCAGTAATCTTGGGGCACCCACAATTTCTGCTGAACAACACCATAACTCCACAACTGTACAACAATCTTATAGCCATGTGTACGCAGTAACCTACGAGTATTTGCTAAAACTATATTAATTTCCTAGTAACAACAAACTGATCAATGTAAACGCTGTACATAAGCAGTTAGAATGCCTCAAAGAAAGGGGGATAAAATGTTGTTGCGGAGTGGATCCGACAAGTGCTCGACGAGGTTCTGCACAGGGCCCTTGCCGGTTACAGCCGCCTGGGCGTAGAATCCGATCCATGCAACCATTGCCAGACGACCATTCTTGATCTCCTTCACCTTGAGTTCTTCGAACGCAACAGGGTCTTTGGACAGCCCCAAGGGATCGAACAGTGCTCCACCTGGGTAGTTTATGTCCCCAGGAAGATATATTCCCAAGGGTTCTAGTGCCTCGATCCCACAGTATCTCGCATATTCTGGCCCAACCTGCAAATAATGACATGATGATATTTGTCTAATGTGGTATGCAACCATTAGAAGTATGAAATGACAAGGGAATGCTGTGACAAAAGAATAATCTTGTGGGTTTAAAGAATTATATGTGGAAAGCTGTCTACAATTCTGAAGTATTTGCGCAAAACATAAAAAGAAAACACACAAAGACATGAATGTTTGGATTGCCCTACATCAATTACTCGAAAAGTACAGGACCGAAACATGATATACATAGCATTTTTATTTTATTACCATCAAAAGGGCTTGACAGATAGCGATGACGATGATGCCTTGACCACCAGCAATTCGGAACCCAGGAATCCCAAGGTAATCAAGAGTATCACCCTGTGAAACCAACTCGTTAGCTGAAGCCATAAATTTACATAATTTGTAATACAGTTTGCCCATTTCGCAGCGTCTATGTACGTAGCTGATAGGCGGTAGCTAAGTCACATGTCTATTCTATCTCAGAGCGAAGAAAAAGGCTGAGCTGCCAGACCTCCATGTGGAGGTTCCTAACTTTGTGTGGCAGGTACCAGCATTGACAACAGGTCTTGCTACAACACCTTCCGGCTGCGGGACTTGTGCAACAATGAAGATACTATATATGCCTCCATTAGAGTTAGCTAAGAACTAGTTTTCAGATGGTGAACAAAAAGATACACCGTGGTTGTAGCATGACAGGAACTATGATCTTGAGAGCTCTTCAGATACACATATCTTTTTCACGTCTGTAGCAGGAACAGTCATATTGTGTGCTAAATGAACTCGGACATGGTTGATATTGATATTTCACCTGAAGTTTTGCATAACCAACTTTCCACCACACAGGCTCCACAAAATGGACTATCCCAAATAGATCTAACAGCTCAGGAACAACAACACCAAGAGCAGCAAGCATGGCCCATCGACAATGTAAAATCTCAAAGCTGCAATGAAGGTTGTTGGTGATATAAGATACTAGTAGTTCAACTTCACAAAAAGAAAAATGTTACTCCCTCCGTCCGAAAAAGCTTGTCCCTCAAATGGATGTATCTAGCACCAAGTTAGTGCTAGATACATCCATTTGAGGAACAAGTTTGGGACAAGTTTTTTCAGACGGAGGGAGTACCATGGAAATATACACAACAGTTTAACCGGAAAGAAGAGACTTGAATGTCACTCAAGCAAACCTATTATCATTCATCACAGATAAGCCATGCAGAGGACGAGGGTAATCCTCCTTTTCTAAAAATAAAATAAAATCGCAGATAAGCCTACTATGCACCTTCTGTGGTAAGGACCTCCATTTTAGTCTACAAGGAATATGAGCAGGCTGGAGCACAAAGCTACATGTTTAGTATTGCAGAAATTACACAGTTACTCTTGTAGGAAAAACTTTCAATGATCTCCTCATACAATCTCTTTACTCTTTAGTGTAGAATACATCAGAAATATACAATATAAATATATTTTCAGTTACTCCAAAGAAGCTTCTAAGCTTAGGGCATAATGTTTGCTGCGAGAAGTGCAGAAGATATTGCCAGGTAACCCGTATGTAAGGAGGCGTAAGGTCGTCTGACATAATTTTGTTTCTTCGCTTTGCATCTCGGTCACTTCTATTTTTTCTGCCACTGCTCCTGGTCAATAATATCCAGTGTTTGATACTTATTTCTGTTTTTAAGTTAAAGACCAGGGCATGATCAAAGCAAGTACATGATTTTTTTTCAGTTTAAGCCATTGTTTCCACTCGCTGGCAAGGCCTAAACATCAAGATTAGAACTAGCATTTTGCCCATCTTACATGTTTTACTTTCATCTGATCACCCGTACGCCAAATTCTGTAGCGCCAAAGCATATTGTCGCCATTCAACTCAACACGGATCAATCTTCCACAAAGCTAGGAAAATAAAAGGCTTGCAGCAAGACAGTTATCTGAATACACAAAACTAGTGATAGGCGTAAAGCAAGCTGAAATACAGGTTACCTGGCATATCATCAAGACGGTAAAGTAAAACAGGGCATATTATCAAAAACGAAGTAAAAGCATATTATCAATTGCCAAAATAAAACGGGGCACATGATGAAATCCCCGGGTTATGAGCAGTAGTGTTCGGAGATTTGATCATACGCCCCCTAAGTGCCTAACTATCGGAAGAGCAGGCACAATTAGTTGATCTGCAAAATATAATCAGGTACTAGACAGTAACTATTCATCAGACTCAGACACTGGTGCTCATAAACTATAAACTGATTCCGTGGTAAGGCATATATAAATGGTCAAATGCAACGTAGTCGTATTGTGATTGAAAAGTACGGAGTATTAGAAAAACAACCAGTGGGCGACATACTTGAAGTAATTGGCGAAAGCAACGGGGTCCCGGCCCAGACCTGCTATATCGAACCCATAATCGCCGGGGAACTCTCCGACCAGGTGCTCCGGGTAGTCGTACCGTAGAGGACCGAGCCACCGCGGCCGAGCTCCCCCGTACCAAAAGCTTCATCAAATATAAGTTCCCCAAACAAACCGGGAGGTCAGTTCATTCGCAGACGTACACGTAACGGCTTTGCTTTTGTAAGGAGGGGAGAGTGCCTGCCTGGAGCTGCGGGCCTCGCGGGCGGCGGCGCGGAGGGCGTCTGCCTCGGCGGCGGCGGAGGCCTTCCTGGACTCGAGGCGGCGACGGAGGCTGGCGCCGAGGGGGCTGTTGGCGATGGCCTTGACGGCGGTGAAGGGGACGGCGGAGAACACCAGCACGCCCGCCAGCTCCTGCCACGATGCACGCGCACGCATTCTTTTCCGCCGCCGGCAGAAGACACCGGCGGACGGCGGCGCGGGGGAGCGGAGGAGGAGGGGAGGCATCGTGCGGGCGGTGACGTGGGCCCCGCCGACAAAGGCAATGGAATGAAATGCTCGAGGAAGAAACTGCAGACGTGGCGCGCTGCAGGTCACGAGCTACTGAGATTTTCAAAGGCTAGTGCTAGGCGTCAGAAGATGAAGAACTCCCCGGCCATTGGATCCGACCTGAGATCACCATCCAGAACCGTCTGATCGTTGCGGCAGGAGATCCTCTTAAAAAAAACAATTCATACGTTTGCAACATGATCGCATTTCAAACACAACAGTGCAACAAATCGCTGAGAAAAATCATCGCTGGCTTGGAACGCCGCAAAGAACACAACACTGCTCTGAAAATATTCGCATCAGAACACACGCGAGCATGATGCCAGAGTTGTGCGGCGAAATGGTTGTCAAAGAGCTACGTAGAACTTGCAAGTTTGATGTCTCACACATTTGTTACCCTCGCTGCCAACATTCTGCTACCTCCTCCGGCTCCTTGCTGCATCAGAAACATTATTGCTCTGAAAATTCATCAGTGCCATGGGCTTCTGGACTGAAACAGGAAAAAATTGTCAATCCAGACTGGTTATAACATACTGACCATGAACTGGAGATCCTCTGCTTCGCTTCAATCTTTTAGGGTAATAAGGTCAAACTCAAATGAATATCCACTGGGCATTCATCGGAGGTGGATGTAATAAAAAAGCAAAGGATAGGATGAAATCCAGCACCGCACTAACAAATCAACCGATTTATGCATTGGCTGATTTGTTTATGCACCAAGCAAATTATAAAGTTTGACTCATGGAAACTGGGATTTTGTCAGAGAAAAATGCATTAACTGAGGTATTTCACATCATAAAATAGTTAATAGTATCTGCATCCTAGCAAGGAAAAACATAATATGAAACCATTAAAACATATGGAATTAACTGGAAGAATATACTTTTCTGCGCCTTTGCTCAGCTGAACTGTATAGCCCAAAGGAATGGTGTGCGGTGTACATATGTGAATACTGATGAAAAAGGTGTACTCCCTCCGGTTCAAATTAATTTTAATACCGTGCGACATAGGGAACAACTTCATTGCTTTGTTTTGCATGATATAAAAGGCATTGCAGTTGACTATTCCTTTTTGTATCACAGTAACTCAATTACAGT
Organism: Aegilops umbellulata; assembly: GCA_032464435.1. Lineage (NCBI taxonomy): Eukaryota > Viridiplantae > Streptophyta > Magnoliopsida > Poales > Poaceae > Aegilops > Aegilops umbellulata. The sequence continues at coordinate 325,906,938 of CP136058.1, read as the reverse complement.
TACACGTAACTCAGACTTGGCAAACGAGTAACAGTTAGCCATGTCTTATGTTTTATGCTTTACTTCAAACATCAAGGCTATAACTGAACTTGATACAAGGATTGAATTTAAAACTTTGCAAGAACTGTGTTGTGCTGGAAAAGTAAATTAGTATCCACACCTGACGCTAAACTCCAGTTTCAACAACACAATTTGTCACGCAAAGGGCACAATAAAAAGCATGCTACAACATAGAAAGAAAGAAACAAGACACTACCTGGTATGCAAGGTTGGTCAAGTGCCATACTGACACCTCTTCTACTGTTTCTTTGACTGATGCAACAACGAAAGATAACTTAACTGGCTGGATTAAACCACTCCTTGTGCATCTGCTTCTTCAATGAATTCCTAGTCTGTTGATGATTTCTGATGAATCATTGTCACTGCTCCATTTTTTGAAAGGGGTATAGAAATCTTCCGTTTGTTGGCCCAGGTAAGATGGCTGAACTTTAACTGGCTAGATTTTCATTTTTGATATAACTGAATGCTCCTTGCCGATATGAAAAGTGATGAACAGAATTTAAATGAGCCATGGTCTATTTTGTAGAGACCAACCTAAGCAAACTTCAATGTACTAACAAAAATGGAAGGTGCAAATACAATGCAAGGGCATGGGCTGAATGGTCACATTAAGTAGCTTGTTCATTTAACAGGAAATGTCAAGTTAATTAAAAAACTAACAGTGTGAAGCAATAAGTCCATAACATGCTCGGGAACCATTCAAATCATGATGGCATAAAGACATGAACAACAGTCACCAATTATCCCCACCATTGCAGAAACTACTACAATAACTCCTATAAAGCAGCAAATGACTAACGAGCTTACCATACCTACATCATATGTGTGGTGTATGATAACTACTTTCCTTTGAAATTTGTGATCAGATTCAGCTACCAATCTACTGAGTACTGACAACCACCTGTTGTATCTGATCAGCAACAATCCTTGCCACAACCTCTGGCGAAAACCTATCGACCATGTCTTCCCTTGCCTTCCTCCCTTTTCTCTTCGCCTCCTCCTTATCATCAAAGACGCGTCTCATCAAAGTTCTCAGATGATCAACTGATGGCTCAGCACAGAGATGACCCTTGAATGGCCCTTCTGTGACCTCAGTCAGCCTGTCCACGTCCAATGGGTATCCATTCTCTTGAGTCAGGTACTCCGTTGGGCCTGACCAATTCGTCACAATCACTGGCAGTTCCATGGCCATGGCTTCAACCACCGGCCTGCCCCACCCCTCGCCACGGGAAGGTAGCACAAATGCATCTGCAGCCCTGTACAACCTTGGAAGGTCAGACTGTGGGACATGCTCATCAACCACCCGGACTTCTGCCCATCCTAGCACTGGCTCCTCAATGCTGGAGTTGTTCACAAATCTGTGGATTTTCCCTCCAAAATCTGTGTCAGAGTGGTAGGCATTGGTCAGTAGGTAGAGTACAACATCATCAGCTCCAGAGAACTCCTGCAGGAAGGCTGTCAGAAGCACATCCCAGCCCTTCCTCTGCTCCCATTTGAACACACTAAGAAACACAAAACCTTGGCCTTTGGAGCTAACAGAATCATCAGGCGCCATGACAGAGAAACCAATCGGAAGAGGAAAGGCGACGTGCTTGGCTGGATCAAAGAACGTGACATCGACGGCCTGCACTACCTTGACGACTTTGGAGGGATCGACCCCGCTCTTCACGAATGTGGAGACGTGGAAATCTGTTGGTACCCAGACAGCATCCATCTGGTTACAGCGTCTGACATGCTCCGGCGAGACACGGTCAGTCTCGAACATCGTCCGGCCAATGACGAACGCCGGCTCGTCGTACCCGGTAGGTGGGCAAGGCAGAGACTCGTACATCGGCGGGTACCAGGCGCCAGGCTCGCTGTGGCACACAACGATGGCCCGAGAGAGCTCACACTGCGCAGTGGCGAGCCTGTACGCCAAGTTCTTGGACTGCTCTGGCAGGCCCTCCCAGAACTCCGGCGACTCGAGGTCGCCGTGGTGCGCGATTGAGAGCGTGAAGTTCGCACCGACGCCGGCAGCGACATTCTCGTCAAGCGAGGCGACGTAGGACCAGGCCTCGGAGCAGTAGCCGCCGCCGGAGGCGAAAGGGGACATCCATAGAACACATGGTGGGCGTCCCGCGTCCGTCGAGGTATCGGCCGCGGGAACTGGCTCCGGCGGGCTGCGAAGGGAAGGCCTCGGTCTGAGGAGCAGGTTGATGAGGCGTGGCAGCGGGTTGCTTGAGGTGGCGAAGAGCACGGCGAGGACGAGGGCGAGGAGGGACGGCGCCGTGAGGAGGAGAAGGAGGTGTCGCTTGGCTCTGGGTTTGGGTGCTGGAGGGAGAGCCTGCGCCGGAGGTGAGCCTGGCATGGTAGCCGAGACGGCGGTAGGGCACGAGGCCGGCTGCGTCGTGGCTGACCGACGGAGAACTCAGTCGTCGGCGAGGCAGATCGGCAGGCAGGGGATCCGGATGTTGGTAGCTCAGTGAGAGCATCTCTAACCCTTCCCTCGAATTTTTATTTAACTCGTATTATTTCCTTGAAAAGTTATTTGAGGGGAATTTTTTAGTGATTAAGCATCATCTAGCAGATCTCTTATAATCCTGTAAAGTTTATTACTTCCACAAATATGTTTTCCCCCTAAAACCTTCCACCAGCCGCCGCGGTCATTCTCACGAAAAATAAGGCTGAGCTGCGCTGCTTTCGGCCCGGCCTCAGCTTTTTGGCCAAACCCCGCCGACTGTCCCCGGACCAATGATCGTCAGAATAGAAAACCCCACCCCGCCGCACCCCTGGCCATCCTCGCCAGCGCCGGAGATCCACCGTCCGCCATGAAATTGACGACGCAAAGACCGAAATGGTGGCCCTATCGAGAGCTCTCGATCGCCAGAAGCGGGCCCCATTGTGTGTAGGAGCCATGTAAGGTGGGCACCTCCAGGAGACTACACCCATGGGGCCCACAAGGGTGAAGTCTTGTCCCTTGGTCATGTTAGTCATGAAACTTCCAAACATATTTTTGTTTGATTTTTCTCTTGACATTTTTGTGGTATTTTCCTGAAATACAAAGAAAAACATAAACTAGCACTGGGCACTAGATTACTATGCTAGTTCAATAAAAATTATGTCTAAAGTGTATGTTATTGATAGTAATGTACCATGAACAAAAATTATATATACATTCAAGACATATCACGGACTCACGACACAATTTAGTTCAAATCTAATATTTGCCCTTTTGAAGATTGAGAGATACACTCTGCGCCCACCCAGTATTATGGTGTCCAACATAGTCTCGTTAGACATAATGACTAAGGTGTTACTTACGGGGATACTGGAATACAAAAATGAGAAAAGAGTACAAATCGGTAACAACGATAACTAGGCATAATGATCAAGGTATTGATCACGGGGATACCGTAAAAATTTCCCCTAGAGTTTTGTAACGTATTGTGAGGCAAAGGGAATTGTATACAATAACATAAGGTTCGCTCGGTAATGATCTTCATTGATATGTGAAAATTATTATGGGTGTCCGGATCCTACTAATAATTATTGACTAGTCGGTGTTCCAAACATGTCCACATATTCTCGAACTTGCAGTGTCACATGTTTAACGACTAGCGGTATGTAAAAGTACTATGAGATTAGGAGAATGAGAGAGAAGGGCTTCTAAAGTGTTACAGATCATCCTGAGAGTGTTCACGGAGGTCCCCAAGAATGTAACGTTAATACCCGGGAGCATCCTGAAAGATCCCTGTATGTTCAGAAAGGTGACGGAAACTTCCCAAACAATACAGAAGGTTCCTAGGGGCCTCCCCGTTGCCATGGGGGCAAGGCGGACCATAGGGGCCCAAGGCGTCAACTACCTTATTTATTTGGGAGCAAGGCAAGTCAGAAGGGAGTCCTAGTTGGACTACAATTGTTTGACGCAAGGAGAAGGGACTCCTACGAGGGTCGGGCGAACCAAGCCTCCCAGTCACCTATATATAGGTGGACAGGGGCGCATCAGGAGACACACCAAAGCCTCCATGACTACCCCTTGCTTCTGTGCCCCTCTCTCTGGTTTAGATCTAGTCTAGATCGGATCGCTACTGGACTAATTCTCCTTCTATTTCGTCCATCGATTATTCGTGCTGGTTCCACGAAGTGTTACGATATTGCTAGTTCGGTGCGCGTGGATACCTCGGAAGTGTCATCTCCTTCAACACAAGATCAGTTGGATCATTCCAAAGAAAATTCTCACGACTGGGAGTATAACCTAGCTGTGGGAATCGACGAGCATCACCAACTATTTTTTGTCTTCTGTTGTGCTAATTGTTGATGAGACCATCATTACCTGTAAAACTCCATAGTTATCATGGGCATGTTCATGCGCTAAGATTTTGCTGTGTAGCACGTTCCCCTTCATAAACGTCCATGGACAAACGTTGGCTTGCCCTCGCCCGAGGAACCACACACCTCATATTCAAAACCTCACTTTTATGCAAACACATAGACATAGATCATATAGCACACAGCCAATCCAGTAATTCAACAATTCATCATTTCAACACAAACTAAAAGAAAGCATAATTCAACACAAGTCTGAATAAAAACCCAACAACTCATACATAGGCAAATTCCACTTGGACGGCGTCATTCTTCCCTTTCTCAGCAGCTTCCTTCCCAGCCTTCTCGCAGGCATGCTGCCAGCGCGCCTCTTCCTCCAAACGATGGTCTTTATCTTGTTCACGACGGTAGGGTCCCCGATGGACTCCGCGGACCCATCCTCTATAGCTCGGGGGGACCGCGGAGCGGGCGTCGATGGATAGGACGAAGGAGATCGATGACGCAGACAGAAAGCAAAGGCGAAGGAGGGCGACGGCGCGGACGAGGGAAAGGGGGAGCGATCAATTTGGTTGGTTTGGTCAATTTAGAGGGATTTGGGGTGGGTCAGACCATCAGATCCGACCGGGCGAATGCATCCGGGCGGTCTCGAATTCGTCGCAAATATGGGTTGAGTTTGAGGAGTGCCAGAACAGCGCAAACATATGGACTGATTTTGAAGGTGTCTAGTTGGGTGGTGGTTTTTAGGCCCGGTCATATAGATGGGAAGTGAGGTCCTGTTAGAGATGTTCTAAGACCTAACTCGGCAAGCTAAGCAAGCTTTCATACAGCTAAAAAAGCTATCTTTCATAGATCAAAGGATGCTCTGAGAAAGAAAATGGAACCCTGTAAAAGTGATTAATTATCCCTACGAAGTTGTCTGTTTAAATTAATTGCTCCAAAATTGGGCGCTGATCATTGAAAGACACGACCTAGCTAACAAACATCTGCGCTCTTAACACCAGTTTTTTTTTCCCGAGTAACAAGAAAACTTTTCGAAAAGCCAAGCACTGAACAGATGGTTCAACAAATCGGGAATGACTTGGTTCACATCCTCAGGCCTTGTTTGATAATCCCTCTCTAAAGAAATATAAGAGCATATAATATTTCTTTAGTAGCGTACATTTTTTAGGAATTGATAGGGATTATCCCGGTCAAACTCAAATCCCCTCCTATCCATAAAAGACCGTTTGGTTCTAGTGCAATTGGCCGATTTTATCCACACTTTTCCCTAGAATTTACCAAACTCTAATGTATTTTTCTCAATACTCAATACACTACCCCTTCCTAGTGGATTGGGGATAAATGAAGATTTGATGGGACTGGGTGGAGGGTAGCGGTTTCACCCAATCGCTGTGGGTATTATCCCTAATAATCCCCTCAAAAACTCTAGTAACAAACAAGGCCTCAGCATTTCGGCAGAATCCATCATTAAATAAATTTGTTGGGAATCAAGTCAAGGGCCACCCTCTTATTCCGAAAGAATTACTGTAACAGACATACATTCAGCAGACCAGCCAGTTCCATAGATGACACGACACAGCGCATATGCTCATTCTACTCCACTACGCTATGAGTGACAGTAGTATCATGCGCGTATGAGCACGTCAGACAATGAACTGGTACAGAATTTGATCGTATATTTAGTTACAGAAACATGCCCCCAAAAATTGTAACAGTGCTATCTTTTGCTATTGCCAGCGTACGTCCAAGACAGAGCGGGTTTCGTGTTGACTTCCGGTCTCACTTGGGCGAGGTTCCCAGTTTGTGACATGGAAAGCCGGCAATCTTCATCCAAAACGATGTATAAATATAAACCTAAAAGAACCACAGTGCCACTATGATTGATCTCCTAGTTAAAATAGATGCCCACCTCCGGCGACCTGCAAAATTCCTCAGCCGTCCTGAAAAACAAACGGCAGGAAAGGTTGGAACAGCCTGAGCAACAAAGTATCGCTCTAATGATACACAAATTTCCAGGCCAAGAGCTGAAGTATGCAAACGAATGCACTTTTATTTCTCTTTTAAGAGCACACAATGGTTATTATGTTTGTCTACAGACAATTTGGGTATGTTTAATTCTGGCCAACATATACCCTACCAATTTTTCGGTCATGCCCAGAAAATTGGTCTTTGTTTGAAACTTTGGATGGATGCCAAACTTTAAACATGCCAATGCTCCTTTTGCCTCTAGTGCATTTGTTCTTGCCAGCATAAGCCAACCCATGGGCAAACAAAATTTTGATATGTCAAACTTGGGCTCAAAGACTCAAACCAAACGAACCCTCCACCATTTCGTTTGTGGAATATGCAACTAGGTAATACTGAATGAAACATCACTCGTTAGAAAATATGTGGCATGCAAATGAGGACATTAGAAGAAGAAAACGCTAGTGGGATGTTAATACTCGTTGATGAAGCTGAACCACTGTCTTCTTCCAAATATTCACATTCGAGAAACAAAACAGGCATTCCTAACTCTGCACCATACTACTGATCCATGAAGACATCAAAGCCCAATTTCCTACTTGAAATGTCTAATATCATTGGATCTCCATCGATCTCCATCCAGTGTATTCAAATGTTCCTTACTGTATCTGCCTATCAAGCTGAGTAGAAAGCGAACAGCGTGAGAATGCTAAATCGGCACAACTTATACTTACAGTTGGACCACATTCTGATTGTGACACCACAAGCTTCCAAACATAAGAATCTATGGAGCTAGTTGAAATGATGGGCCTAAAAATTGGCTTCATTGTCGACATCACACTTGGACAGCATTGGCAAATTAACACTGCAAACTTATGATCCCTATGATCACGCATTTGGCAGCAGATGCAATCTAATTAAAGTAGAACTCCCTATGATCCTGAATGTAAGTTTTTTGGATTCTGACATGTCTCCAAGTCCAAGGTGACACTTAGACTATTAGTTTCTACAAAAATATGTTGCCTGGTATAGAAATAATTGTACATATATTAAACGATGGAAGGCTAAACCTAAAAATGATTCACTGGCACAGATTCTAAAACAATTTAATTTGAGAGGGACATCAATCACGGCATGAAAATATTCAAGGCCACGACAGGCACGCGATGGCCAAAATGGAATGCACGGAGAAGAGAAGCTAGTGATTTCAGTTTTGGGGTTTGAACAAACACAAAAATGAGGAAGGTGAGGCCATGATGGGATGCTCAAGGGCAAGGGAATTAGAGAGAGGCTTATGGAAGATGAAGAAAAGGGCAAGGAAATTTTTGATATGCGGCACAATTTAGCAGCTTCTAGCAAATAAATAAAATTAAATAGGAGATCAAGTGAGCACAAGGTAGGACACATTTGGATGCAAACATTGTGGCCAAACAATCCCCAGGTTACAGGAACACAAACTACAGGGACGGTCGGTCTCTTTGACAAGAGTTTGTGATTTCAAAGTGAGGTCCTCTTTAAAGGAAACAACTGTTGTTTGCTAATTACACTTTGCTTCATTTAATGGAAAATGCTTGATGTGGCATACTATATACGGCTGTGAATTTTCACACCAGATGGTGTAATGCTACAGATTGAGGTAACCGATTAGAGGAAAGCTGAACATACGGAATTATTATTCAAATCTATAATGATCCACACATACTGGGTTACTAACTGGTTGAACAGAAAATAGTGAATGGTTATGACAGGTGAAAAAACTTACATGTGCATGTGAGCGATCGCAAAATCATATATGCTTCAAACGTTCTTATGAATATTATATAAGTCCATCAAAATCACACGTCAGTTCCACATTATGAAATTAACCTGTTTTTTCTTGGCATAAACTGTATAACAAATGAAGTGTAAGATCCCACTTCAAGTTCAAATGAATTAATGGATATTTGGGAACTTCTTATATACCTTGTTACTTGTAGCCGACTTCCTTCATCAAGTGTCGATAGCTTCGCCCACGAATTACACGTTGCCATGAGAATGATATTGATTCTTGAAGGGTCAACTCTAGTCTCTGCCGAACAAGCCTTCGCATAACCACAAAAAAAGTTCCATAAGAAACAAAACATTTACAATACCACATAAGTACAAGAACGCACCATCTAGCAAGACAACGCTGAATCCCACGTGTGATTGGTCGCACAAAGGATGGATCTCTCTGTTGATAAAGTAAGCCAACCTAGCAAACATCAAACATATAAGCATCCTACCATCAGACCAATACTACATCAGAGTTTGCAATGTAGGTAGTTTTAGACATTGACATGGCTTCCAAGGTGGCACTTTGACCATCTAAAATTGTTGATTCAAATGTATGCATTATAAAAATATATTTGTATTTGATGATAGATCTGGTAATATCAATTTAGCTTTGTAGATGTTGCTGATGTTTTCTATTCCGATGGCCAAACCTAAAAATGTTTAACTGTCACAGATTCTACTATTGAGTATCTGATGTAAAATGATCGAAATACCTCCATCATGGCGACTGCTGCAGGATCATCCAATATTTCCAGGCTATCATCTGCTAGGTAATTCAACTACAAAACACAAAAATAAGAACTCTAAAACTCCGGAAATCCACAAAATAAATGATGTAAAATGAGAACTTCGCCTAGAGCTTTTGAACTTTGAAGATATATTATCTTATCATTTCAATCTAACTTTATCACTTCCTCTATTATGTGACATCCATATTTTTGTTACTGTAGAAATGCAATTGCCTGGGTAGTAGAAGGAAAGTAATAGTTACCCCAAATTCTGTGTTTACATAAGACTGGACAAAATCCATCAGTTGAATCTTTGCCCACTTATAGCACATGTCAGGATTGTCAGCCCGAGGTGGATGTCTCCAAGGCGCGCCAAAAGACAATCTGTTCTCTGGTACTTTACCCTCGCGTACATCAGAAGCAAACTTCTGCACCATACTTAATGCTGTTTGCATTGCGGGATTCACAACAGATACCTGGTGAGCAGAAATGGAACAAAGGTCATGCTCGTTTACCTCTTATATTGGCTGCTTTCTCCTAGTTTCGATATTTAATGCAAAAGTACACTTTCGATAAAAGAGCAGATCCGCGAACTAGAAATAACTAAAGCTTTCCAGGATGAGGAGAATGACATCTCATACAGCGTAGGTGCCTCAGCTGTGATTAAAACATTTACTTACTTGCAAGTGTGCCAGGTATGTGTCAATAATTTCCTCAATGTTTGTGTCATGCAAAACCCTGCAATCAAATGGATATTAAACAACAATAGCAGTAACATGAAGTATGAACGCATGGCAGTGCCAAACAGACTGAGGTTGATGCTCTTAATATACTATGTTTGGAATCCTTAAAATATGATGAAACTCTGCCACTCAATAGACTTAACTGCAAACTATCAACCTGCTGAAGATTACTACCTCCATGAGGAAATAGAAAATGTCTGCAATCACACTTTTTTAATTTTGACTGATGATATATAAAGAAAATATTCAGATTTGACATGCAAAATTAGTACTATTAGATTCGTCATTTTATAATATTAGAGTTTATCAGTTTCTTACTAAGATATTTGTGTGGGATGAGAAGTAACAGTCAAAGTTGGATGTTAGAGATTGCCCATGTCTGAAATGACATGGACTTAAGAACAGCGGGAGTGTTATTTTTTAAAATAATAAGGCTCGAGGACTAAAGACTTCAAACACTTCCGTTGTAAGTGACAGTTTATAGAATTAATTGATAAAGGCGGTAATGCTACTTACTCTGGGCCATTCGCCTTTTGCTTTAGCATATATATCTCACATAACTGTCGTGGGTTTGGTCCAAGAAGCTCATCAACGACTTTCCACTATAACTTCAATAAACATCAGAAGGAAATTATGCACGCAGTTTGCACAAGGGAGAAAAGAAACGGAATTAGCAAGTATAAAATCTTACTACCTCCTGTTCACTGAAGAACTCAGAAACCATATGCAGCTTAGCTTCTTGTGGTGTCCAACCAAACGTCTGTGGTATAAAGTAATCATGGCTTTAGGCAAACGAGGAAAAAGCACAACTGTCCAAAAGTAAACTAAGCATACCTCACGAGAAATGAAGATATTAGGAAAACCAAAATCGACGAATGCTTGGGAAGAATAGTATCTGCAAAGATTTCAAAAGGAATATTAATTTTACCAATTTATGTGGAGAGTGTTCTTAGCATTTGAATCAACAGATAAATTGTGCATCCGTATTGTGGATAGTACAACAAACCAACAAAGTAGGTCAGAACCTTATGCTAAGGCAATACAAATTTCTCAATCTTGTTACGACTTGCAAGTCTTTGAGCATTCATTTAGTCTCTATGCATTCTGTTCATTCAAGTAATGCAACACTCATCAAACATAGCATGCAGAAACATACAGGCAGACACTTACCCATCTGAGGTGGACATAATGACTGGTAAGCACTGTTCATTAGCACCGAGTGCTATCACCCTCCAAATGAAGCTGTCATGGTACACTGCTGCTGGTACCATTGTATCGTCCTCGCATGTCGCCTTCCTCAGGGCATCAACGTTGTTCAGCACCAGCTTTGGCTGCAAATCAACAATGTCATCACTGGCACACTGCCTCACATTGTCCTCATGAACCCTCGCACCAACTGAAATCACACAAAATTCTACCTGGAAAAAATCCTCCTCTGCTGCGCCTGACAACACATCCAGCAAGAGGCATGGCCAGTCTGTGGCCGAATTGGCCAGTGGACGGGAGAACCGGCCTGTCCTATTCATCTCCCGCACCGCCTCCTTCCTCCACCCCTCCTGCATCCCGAGAACTTCCTTGGCCACACGCAGCGCCGCCATGGCCTCCTGCATGTACGCCCTCTCCTCCATGGAGCAGTTCGTTGCCTCCCCCTCGCCAATGCGGAAGGTGGGGCCGTCACCACGGGCCGAGGAGGTTGCAGCTAGGACAGCCCTTGCCCAGAGCACCGGAACCGAGTTAGTGCCCTGGCCGCGGCCGGAGGCAGGGCCCGCGAGGCGAGAGAGCACGGTGTGGAGGCCGTGGGACCGCGAGAGCGCGGCGAGCACGTCCTTGGAACCGACGGCACCTCGGAGTACTGCGGCGCGGGTGAGTCCCTCCATCGCGGACTCGAGCCGGAGGCGGAGGGAGGGCAGGGAGGAGGGCGTGTCTGAGAGGAGAGACCAGGGCGCATGAGCGGGGGAACTGGGGGAGGGGTGGAGGAAGTCGACGAAGGCGGCGTAGTGCGGGGGCTCGGACCACTGAGGGAGGAGGCGGTTGAGGAGGAGCGTGGACTTGCCGACGCCGCGGGGGCCATGGAGGAGCAGCGGCTGCGGCACGCGCGGGTGGAGGGCGTGGTTGTGGAGGACGGTCTCCATGACCGGCCGCGGGATCACGCGCCACGGGCGGCCGCCTGCCCTGGCGGCGGCGGCAGCCATGGCGAGCGGCGGCGCGCGGAGGTGGTTGCAGGGTTCTGTGGGGTTTCCGGGGAGACGGGTGTGGTGGTGGTGGTGAACACGAATGGAGCGAGAAAGAAAGTCAGATGGGATCGCGAAGTTCCGGGCCGGGCCAGGCCGGGCAGGAATAATACCAGGCCTGGTTATTTTCTTGTGTGGGCGCCCTAAAAAATAGGACCGCGCTAGGGGAGAGACGGCAAACGTTTTTACGGGCTGTTTATTCACATGACTTTTTTTTTGGAATATCATGACATTTTTTCTTAGAGAAAGCATTTTTTTTTCTAAAACTGTCATTTTTTCGCCAGTAACCTTTTGTCCCTAACCCATTCCTACCAACATCGTTCTTAATAAAGAGGAGTGTTGTTCCTTAAAAAAAGTTGGGTTGGGATTTGCAGGAGATTCAACAAGCGCAACAGTCGACAAAGTACTGTGTACCTTGTTTTCCCCTGGTCCTGGCGACTTAGGGTTTCCTATCATCTCCTGGAGTTTCTTCGGTGAGAGTCCAATTTTTGGTTCATTTATGTCTCTCGTTCTGGATTCCTAATAGACAGTGGCTGCTCGCACTAATTTAGGGGGGGAGCTGGTCCGCCTTCCCGGTCTTGGTAGTGGGTTGCTCTATGTATTTGGGCAGTGATCTTTAGGTTTTGGTTCTATGGCTATGAGGGGGGCTATTTTAAGCTCGACGGGCAGGGTGTCCGACGGACATGGGGGCATGTGCGGAGAACATCGATAAGATCATGCAACACCTAGGTCGGGAAGAAAGTGAATTCGATGTCGAAAGTGCAACTAATCCCCGAGTGATTTTGATAATTAATAGCAACATATATGTCATTGAACTAATGCCTACTCAAAGTTAATTTCGGGAAGTTCAATGTTGGCATGGTTAGGATATGTGGATGTGAACCCCTCAAAATGCTAAGGAAGCACATTGGCAAAAGCTCCAATACTAAGTGATCAAAGATCACATTGGGTCCATAGGAAAGCCAATACTATTAAAAGAGGGTGAGGTTTTGATCATGACTCAATTGCTCAAAGTGCTTGAAGATATTGCTCCAAAAACCCTCAACCACTTTCCCACTGAAACACTCTCATCCGGATCCACCAAGTTACTCAAGACAGAGCCATAACCAAACCCTAGAAATTCGGTACAACCGAGATGGCATTCTGTTCCACCGAAGTGCAGTGACCAAGTTTTTGTACCCAGTCAAACTCATTTCAGAATTACCGAGATGAACCGATAGGAACTACCAAGACAAGGTTCTACTTAGGTAATCGCTAATCGGTCTCACCGAAAAGTTAAACGTTCGAATCTTCTACACTGTTCGGTCTCACCCAGAATTCTTTTCGATGTCACTGAGTTATGCATAAAGTTTGTAACGGCTGGATTTCTGTTGATGGCTATTTATACCCCTCCACCTCCACTCACTCTTAGAGAGAGCCACTAGAACGAAACTACACTTCCATCATTCATTTTCTGAGAGAGAACCACCCACACTTGTGTTGAAATCAAGGCATTCCAATCCAACTATTTAAACCTTGATTTCAGTCTCCCCGAGTTGCTTTCCACTCCAATCTTTCTCCTACCCAAGCCAAATATGTGAGATAGTGATTGAGTGTTAAGGAGACTATCTTTTGAAGCACAAGAGCAAGGAGTTCATCATCAACAACAACATCTATTACCTTTTGGAGGGTGGTGTCTCCTAGATTGGTTAGGTGTCACTTGGGAGCCTCCAAGATCATGTGGAGTTGAATCCAATGAGTTTGTAATGGCAAGGAGGTCGCCTACTTTGTGAAGATCTATCCGAGTGAGGCTAGTCCTTCGTGGAGGTAAGCCATGGTGGAATAGTCAAGGTTGCTTCTTCGTGGACCCTTCATGGGTGGAGCCCTTCGTGCACTCGTGCAGCCGTTACCCTCCGTGGGTTGAAGTCTCCATCAACGTGGATGTATGATAGCACCACCTATCGGAACCACGTCAAAAATCATCATGTCTTCATTGTGTTTGATTTCTTCGATCCCTCCTTTACGTTCATATGCAAAGTCTTTCCGCCGCTCAACTCTTAGACTTGCATGTGTAGGGTGATACTTGTCTTAGTAGAATTGCTAAAAGATGCCTACAACTAAAATTGGGAAAAGGATCAGTTTTATTTGGTAAGTAGTCTAATCGCCCCCCCCCACCCCCTCTAGACATACTTTCGATCCTAGAAGTGGTATAAGAGGTTTGGTCTCTGTAACACCCCTGATGTCATGCTACAGTAAACCCATGCTAATGGTGCCATGTCATCACAATTACTTTGCTAAACTTCATTTTGGTCCCAACCCATTTCAAATTCAAAATTTAAAAAGACAAAAATAAGATTTCTTCAATAGAAAAACTAAAATGTTCACACTATTGTAAAAATTCCCCTGGTCATTGTCATGTTAAAAACAACATTGTTTGACTCACCTAGTAATCCCTAGAAAATTGTAAAGAGGTCCAACAACAAATAAATTAGCCTTTTCAAAATAAACAATTATTTATTTAACTCCAATTGGCCCCAAACTTTTTGTGCCACCTCAACAGATTGCAATGTAATTATGTGACAGGTTCTACCTTTATCAAAAATCGGTTGATACATCAACTAAATAGGAAAAAACAACTATGCATATAAACTGGAAATGGAAAAAAAAGGGAAAAGGCATTATGCACTTGGCCCAGGTTGCAACAGTGCATTGGGCCCAACCCAAATGGGGGTCATCCCGTTCCTCCGTACATGACAGAGGGCGTGGCGGCCATCCACCGGCGGCCATGTGCACGTGCCGGTCATCCTGTGGCTCCCCGACGCGGATAAGTTCCTCACCTAGCTACCTCTCTCTCTCTCTCTCTCTCTCTCTCTCTCTCTCTCTCTCTTGACTTAAACCCTAGGCCGCCAGAGCAGCCATTCCCCCTCGTTCTCATTCTGGAAGGAGAACCTAAGCCACTGTCGTCACGCATGTCGTCGATCCCGCGGCCACCAGGCTCCCCGGCGCCTGAGGAGGTGTCCAGGAGCCTCCCCGTGGTTGTCTCCTTCGTCTCCCCCAAAGAACTCGAGCTGGTACGCCCCGTAGCCTCGCCATCGTCCTCATCTTCGCCCATGGTTGCCGACGTCCATCGTCGATTGCCGCTACTCCGGTTCGTCCCCGCCGCAACCAAGCTGTCTACGAGCTCCGCGGTGAGCTCCTCTACCGATTCCCCCCATTTTCCCCTTCGATATGCCGTCGATCCGTCGCCCCTGTACTCGTCTTGGTCGTGCCCATGTGCGGCGCACCTGCTGCTGCCCTATGCTGCTACGCCCACTGTTGGGGAACGTAGTAATTTCAAAAAAAATCCTATGCACACGCAAGATCATGGTGATGCATAGCAACAAGAGGGGAGAGTGTTGTCTACGTACCCTCGTAGACTGATAGCGGAAGCGTTATGACAACACGGTTGATGTAGTCGTACGTCTTCACGGCCCGACCGATCAAGCACCGAAACTACTGCACCTCCGAGTTCTAGCACACGTTCAGCTCGATGACGATCCCCGGACTCCGATCCAGCAAAGTGTCGGGGATGAGTTCCGTCAGCACGACGGCGTGGTGATGGTCTTGATGTTCTATCATCGCAGGGCTTCGCCTAAGCACCACTACAACATTATCGAGGATTATGGTGGAGGGGGGCACCGCACACGGCTAAGAGAACGATCACGAAGATCAACTTGTGTGTCTAGAGGTGCCCCTGCCCCCATATATAAAGGAGCAAGGGGGGAGGCCGGCCGGCCCTAGCAGGGCGCGCCAGGAGGAGGAGTCCTCCTCCTAGTAGGAGTAGGAGGACTCCCCTCTTTCCTACTCCTACTAGGAGGAGGAAAGGAAGGGGAGAGGGAGAAGGAAAGGGGGGCGCCCCCCCTCTCCTAGTCCAATTCGGACCAGAGGGGGAGAAGGCGCGCGACCCACCCTGGCCGCCCCTCTCTCTCTCCACTAAGGCCCATTAGGCCCATACTTCTCCCGGGGGGGTTCCGGTAACCCTCCGGCACTCCGGTTTTCTCCGAAATCACCTGGAACACTTCCGGTGTCCGAATATAGTCATCCAATATATCAATCTTTATGTCTCGGTCATTTCGAGACTCCTCGTCATGTCCGTGATCACATCCGGGACTCCGAACAACCTTTGGTACATCAAAACATATAAACTCATAATGAAACTGTCATCGTAACGTTAAGCGTGCGGACCCTACGGGTTCGAGAACAATGTAGACATGACCGAGACACGTCTCCGGTCAATAACCAATAGCGGAACCTGGATGCTCATATTGGCTCCCACATATTCTACGAAGATCTTTATCGGTCAGACCGCATAACAACATACGTTGTTCCCTTTGTCATCGGTATGTTACTTGCCCGAGATTCGATCGTCGGTATCTTAATACCTAGTTCAATCTTATTACCAACAAGTCTCTTTACTCGTTCCATAATACATCATCTCGCAACTATCTCATTAGTTGCATTGCTTGCAAGGCTTAAGTGATGTGCATTACCGAGAGGGCCCAGAGATACCTCTCCGACAATCGGAGTGACAAATCCTAATCTCGAAATACGCCAACCCAACATGTACCTTTGGAGACACCTGTAGAGTACCTTTATAATCACCCAGTTACATTGTGACGTTTGGTAGCACACAAAGTGTTCCTCCGGCAAACAGGAGTTGCATAATCTCATAGTCATAGGAACATGCATAAGTCATGAAGAAAGCAATAGCAACATACTAAATGATCGGGTGCTAAGCTAATGGAATGGGTCATGTCAATCACATCTTTCTCCTAATGATGTGATCCCGTTAATCAAATGACAACACATGTCTATGGTTAGGAAACATAACCATCTTCGATTAACAAGCTAGTCAAGTAAAGGCATACTAGTGACGTTTAGTTTTGTCTATGTATTCACACAAGTATTATGTTTCCGGTTAATACAATTCTAACATGAATAATAAACATTTATCATGATATAAGGAAATAAATAATAACTTTATTATTGCCTCTAGGGCATATTTCCTTCAGTCTCCCACTTGCACTAGAGTCAATAATCTAGATTACACAGTAATGATTCTAACACCCATGGAGCTTTGGTGCTGATCATGTTTTGCTCGTGGAAGAGGCTTAGTCAACGGGTCTGCTACATTCAGATCCGTATGTATCTTGCAAATCTCTATGTCTCCCACCTAGACTAGACCCCGGATGGAATTGAAGCGTCTCTTGATGTGCTTGGTTCTCTTGTGAAATCTGGATTCCTTTGACAAGGCAATTGCACCAGTATTGTCACAAAAGATTTTCATTGGACCCGATGCACTAGGTATGACACCTAGATCGGATATGAACTCCTTCATCTAGACTCCTTCGTTTGCTGCTTCTGAAGCAGCTATATACTCCGCTTCACATGTAGATCCCGCCACGACGCTTTTTTTAGAACTGCACCAACTGACAGCGCCACTGTTTAATGTAAACACGTATCCGGTTTGCGATTTAGAATCGTCCGGATCAGTGTCAAAGCTTGCATCAACGTAACCATTTACGATGATCTCTTTGTCACCTCCATATACGAGAAACATATCCTTAGTCCTTTTCAGATACTTCAGGATGTTCTTGACCGCTGTCCAGTGATCCACTCATGGATTACTTTGATACCTCCCTGCTAGACTTATAGCAAGGCACACATCAGGTCTGGTACACAACATTGCATACATGATCGAGCCTATGGCTGAAGCATAGGGAACATCTTTCATTTTTTCTCTATCTTCTGAAGTGGTCGGGCATTGAGTCTTACTCAACTTCACACCTTGTAACACAGGCAAGAATCCTTTCTTTGCCTGATCCATTTTGAACTTCTTCAAAACTTTGTCAAGGTATGTGCTTTGTGAAAGTCCAATTAAGCGTCTTGATCTATCTCTATAGATCTTAATGCCCAATATTTAAGCAGCTTCACCGAGGTCTTTCATTGAAAAACTCTTATTCAAGTATCCCTTTATGCTATCCAGAAATTCTATATCATTTCCGATTAGTAATATGTCATCCACATATAATATCAGAAATGCTACAGAGCTCCCACTCACTTTCTTGTAAATACAGGCTTCTCCAAAAGTCTGTATAAAACCAAATGCTTTGATCACACTATCAAAGCGTTTATTCCAACTCCGAGAGGCTTGCACCAGTCCATAAATGGATCGCTGGAGCTTGCACACTTTGTTAGCTCCCTTTGGATCGACAAAACCTTCCGGCTGCATCATATACAACTCTTCTTCCAGAAATCCATTCAGGAATGCAGTTTTGACATCCATCTGCCAAATTTCATAATCATAAAATGCGGCAATTGCTAACATGATTCGGACAGACTTAAGCATCGCTACGGGTGAGAAGGTCTCATCGTAGTCAATCCCTTGAACTTGTCGAAAACCTTTTGCAACAAGTCGAGCTTTGTAGACAGTAACATTACCGTCAGTGTCAGTCTTCTTCTTGAAGATCCATTTATTCTCAATTGCTTGCCGATCATTGGGCAAGTCAACCAAAGTCCATACTTTGTTCTCATACATGGATCCCATCTCAGATTTCATGGCTTCAAGCCATTTTGCGAAATCTGGGCTCACCATCACTTCTTCATAGTTCGTAGGTTCGCCATGATCTAGTAGCATGACTTCCAGAACAGGATTACCGTACCACTATGGTGCGGATCTTACTCTGGTTGATCTACGAGGTTCAGTAGTGACTTGTTCTGAAGTTTTATGATCATTATCATTAGCTTCCTCACTAATTGGTGTAGGTGTCATAGAAACCAGTTTCTGCGATGTACTACTTTCCAATAAGGGAGCAGGTACAGTTACCTCATCAAGTTCTACTTTCCTCCCACTCACTTCTTGTAGCGACCAGACCTCAAACAGTCTGACCTCTGTGCTCAGGTGTCATCCCTGGATCAGTAATGCTGACACCACACAGTACTTTGAAGGATTTATAACAGAGTAGCAATCACACACTTATTACATCGAAGTCTCAAAGAGAACTTATTATAATAAATATGGCTTAAGGCCATCTAATAACGATAACAGCGGAAGGCTTGGAAGATAAGCGAGTCCATCAACTCCAACGGCATCACTGAGTATAGAACCACGACCTAAAAGGCACCTTACTCGTCGTCTAAAAAGTCTGCAACATGAAATGTTGCAGCCCGAAAACGGGTCAGCACATGGAATATGCTGGCAATGTAACACGTAGAGAGTAATGAAAGATTAAGCCTATACTACATGCATATATGGCTGGTGGAAAGCTCTATGGTTACAGTTTTGCGTAAAGCCAGTTTTTCCCTACTGTAAAGGAATAAATTTATTTAACTATCATGGTGGTTGTTAAACATTGAGAATGGTTGATAGCATCCTCAATCCCATTAAAGTAATCATCATTTAAACCCAACAAAATTAATTAAAGTAACATGATGAGATTCACATGATATCCAAGTACTAGATACTCAAATCGTCCATAACCGGGGACACGGCTAACCATGATTAGTTTGTACACTCTGCAGAGGTTTGCGCACTTTTCCCCACAAGACTCGATCGCCTCCGTTTATTTCTCGCACTACATGATGTTTGAGAGACGGATGACCGAGACATAGTCTTTCAGAAGCGCTCGCACCTTACGATGTGATAGACCGTACCAACCTACATCCCCTACATCTGCTAGTCTACCACTGTAAGAGTTCGCACGACTTAGTCAACTATGCCAGAGCCCATAATGGCTTGTGGTTGCACACGGAAGTTTCTAGTTTGAATAATCTCATGATCCCTTTGAGCCTGGGTGGCGGTCCAAAAAGAAACAAGCAATCCTGGAATACCCAGGTACCTCAATCCACCCAGATGTGTGTTTAAGTTGCCACCTTAGATAAACCATTAATTTAACAAAACTCACATCTGTCATGGATATCACTCACCCAATCCATGTCTACTAGCATAGCATGGCATAATAAGCAAACATAGAAGTAACTTCCAAAGGTTTGATAAGAAAACAGGTAATAGGTACTACCTCAACTACTTCCCACCCCACAATTTAATTAGATCCTAATCATGCAATGTTTGAGGATTGATCTAATGCAATAAAAACTGGGTAATAGGGAGGTATGATTAAAGTGTTACTTGCCTTGCTGATGATCCGCGAAACCTAGAGATTCGAAGTAACAGGCGGCGCACTCCGGGTATTCTATCGCAGACAAACAAACAAGCATACAATAAGTACTCATCTAATGCACAGGTAAAACTCAAATCAGAGATCTAACTAGAAAGTTCAACTTAAGAACTCCGGTTTGCAAAAAGAATCAAATCGAACGAAGCAACGAAAATCAAACGGCGAAAGAAAACAACTTCGTTCTACTAATCTGGACCTAAGTCAAATTTTACAGAAGCAAAAACTTGTTTAAGTTGGTTAAACGGATAGAGGGTTTCGAGACGAAACTCCAGGCGCTTGCATCGCCTGATTCCGATAAACGAGCGAAAAGTTATACTAAAACGAAAATCGGATCAGAAATCGCGATCAGAAAATAACCGCGGAAAATCCGAGAAAAAGAAAAACGACGAACGGATTAACGAACGAACGTTCATTATCCAGATCTAAACGATGAACGCGTTCATTAAAACGAACGAACAAGCGAACGCTCGCTATTTAACCTAAACCGAAAAAAATAAAATCGATCTATTAAAAAACGAAACTAAAAAAACCGAAAATAAAACCGACGGAAAACCGATCGGTTTTCTAAAAAATGGCACGACAATCGAGGCGGCGGCGAACCTCGGCGAGCGTGCGGGCGGGGCGGCGGCTCCGGCGAGGCGGCGGGCGGAGTGGCGCGAGCGGGGCGGCGGCGGCGCTGGCGGCGGCGGCAGGCGTGGGTGCGGGGCGGGGCTGGGGCTGGCTCGGGGCTAGGGTTTGCCCCGGGTGGGCCGGCTTATAAAGCCTCCACGGGCCAGGAGTCCTAGTCGGACACGGCCCGTAGGTCGGTTCATTTTTTTAAAATGATTACGCTCAGAAGAAAAATAAAAACAAATACTAAACGGACTCCAAAAATCCCGAAATAAGTTTTCCCGGACTTCTAAAATCAAGCCCGACAAAGTAAACCTTTATTTGGGGCCTAAATGAAATTTTGAAAAACGCTTATTTTTCCTAAATTCAAATAAGAAAATACCGAGAAACTCCGAAATAAATCTTATTTGATTTTATTATTAAATCCTTAATATTTCTTTATTTTTGGGAAAGTCATTTTATTCCCTCTCTCATATTTTTGTAACAGAAATAATTGATGGTAAAATAAATAAAATCAAATGATCCTATTCTCAAAATTTGAGGAAACTCAAATATGAAAATAACGAAATCCCCAACTCTCTCCGTGGGTCCTTGAGTTCCTTAGGATTTTCTAGGATCAAAACTAATGCAAATAAAATATGATATGCATGATGATCTAATGTATAACATTCCAAATTGAAAATTTGGGATGTTACACTTCTTTCGAGAGAAACTCCTTCTCTAGAAAGGATCCATTCTTAGCAACAAATGTCTTACCTTCGGATCTGTGATAGAAGGTGTACCCAACAGTCTCCTTTGGGTATCCTATGAAGACACATTTCTCCGATTTGGTTTCGAGCTTATCAGGTTGAAGTTTTTTCACATAAGCATCGCAGCCCCAAACTTTCAGAAATGACAACTTTGGTTTCTTGCTAAACCATAGTTCATAAGGCGTCGTCTCAACGGATTTTGATGGTGCCCTATTTAATGTGAATGCGACCGTCTCTAAAGCATAACCCCAAAATGATAGTGGTAAATCTGTAAGAGACATCATAGATCACACCATATCAAGTAAAGTACGATTACGATGTTCGGACACACCATTACGCTGTGGTGTTCCGGGTGGCGTGAGTTGCGAAACTATCCCGCATTATTTCAAATGTAGACCAAACTCGTAACTCAAATATTCTCCTCCACGATCAGATCGTAGAAACTTTATTTTCTTGTTACGATGATTTTCAACTTCACTCTGAAATTCTTTGAACTTTTCAAATGTTTCAGACTTATGTTTCATTAAGTAGATATACCCATATCTGCTTAAATCATCTGTGGAAGTGAGAAAATAACGATATCCGCCACGAGCTTCAATATTCATTGGACCACATACATCTGTATGTATGATTTCCAACAAATCTGTTGCTCTCTCCATAGTACCGGAGAACGTCGTTTTAGTCATCTTGCCCATGAGGCACGGTTCGCAAGTACCAAGTGATTCATAATCAAGTGGTTCCAAAAGTCCATCAGTATGGAGTTTCTTCATGCGCTTTACACCGATATGACCTAAACGGCAGTGCCACAAATAAGTTGCACTATCATTATCAACTCTGCATCTTTTGGCTTCAACATTATGACTATGTGTATCACTACTTTCGAGATTCATCAAAAATAGACCACTCTTCAAGGGTGCATGACCATAAAAAATATTACTCATATAAATAGAACAACCATTATTCTCTGATTTAAATGAATAACCGTCTCGCATCAAACAAGATCCAGATATAATGTTCATGCTCAACGCTGGCACCAAATAACAATTATTTAGGTCTAAAATTAATCCCGAAGGTAGATGTAGAGGTAGCGTGCCGACCGCGATCACATCGACTTTGGAACCATTTCCCACGCACATCGTCACCTCCTCCTTTGCCAGTGTTTGCTTAATCCGTAGTCCCTGTTTCGAGTTGCAAATATTAGCAACAGAACCAGTATCAAATACCCAGGTGCTACTGCGAGCTCTAGTAAGGTACACATCAATAACATGTATATCACATATACCTTTGTTCACCTTGCCATCCTTCTTATCCGCCAAATACTTGGGGCAGTTCCGCTTCCAGTGACCAGTCTGCTTGCAGTAGAAGCACTCAGTTTCAGGCTTAGGTCCAGATTTAGGTTTCTTCTCCTGAGCAGCAACTTGCTTGGTGTTCTTCTTGAAGTTCCCCTTCTTCTTCCCTTTGCCCTTTTTCTTGAAACTAGTGGTCTTGTTAACCATCAACACTTGATGCTCCTTCTTGATTTCTACCTCCGCAGCTTTTAGCATTGCGAAGAGCTCGGGAATTGTTTTATCCATCCCTTGCATATTATAGTTCATCACGAAGCTCTTGTAGCTAGGTGGAAGTGATTGGAGAATTCTGTCAATGACACAATCATCCGAAAGATTAACTCCCAGTTGAATCAAGTGATTATTATACCCAGACATTTTGAGTATATGTTACTGACAGAACTGTTCTCCTCCATCTTGCAGCTATAGAACTTATTGGAGACTTCATATCTCTCAATTCGGGCATTTGCTTGAAATATTAACTTCAACTCCTGGAACATCTCATATGCTCCATGACGTTCAAAACGTTGTTGAAGACCCGGTTCTAAGCCGTAAAGCATGGCACATTGAACTATCGAGTAGTCATCAGCTTTGCTCTGCCAGACGTTCTTAACGTCGTCAGTTGCATCAGCAGCAGGCCTGGCACCTAGCGGTGCTTCCAGGACGTAACTCTTCTGTGCAGCAATGAGGATAATCCTCAAGTTACAGACCCAGTCCGTGTAATTGCTACCATCATCTTTCAACTTTGCTTTCTCAAGGAACGCATTAAAATTCAACGGAACAACAGCACGGGCCATCTATCTACAATCAAACACAAACAAGCAAGATACTATCAGGTACTAAGTTCATGATAAATTTAAGTTCAATTAATCATATTACTTAAGAACTCCCACTTAGAAAGACATCTCTCTAATCTTCTAAGTGATCACGTGATCCAAATCAACTAAACCATAACCGATCATCACGTGAAATGGAGTAGTTTTCAATGGTGAACATCACTATGTTGATCATATCTACTATATGATTCACGCTCGACCTTTCGGTCTCAGTGTTCCGAGGCCATATCTGCATATACTAGGCTCGTCAAGTTTAACCTGAGTATTCTGCGTGTGCAAAACTGGCTTGCACCCGTTGTAGATGGACGTAGAGCTTATAACACCCGATCATCACGTGGTGTCTGGGCACGACGAACTTTGGCAACGGTGCATACTCAGGGAGAACACTTTTATCTTGAAATTTAGTGAGAGATCATCTTATAATGCTACCGTCAAACAAAGCAAGATAACATGTATAAGAGATAAACATCACATGCAATCAATATAAGTGATATGATATGGCCATCATCATCTTGTGCTTGTGATCTCCATCTCCGAAGCATCGTCATGATCACCATCATCACCGGCGCGACACCTTGATCTCCATCGTAGCATCGTTGTCGTCTCGCCAAACTTGTGCTTCTACGACTATCGCTACTGCTTAGTGATAAAGTAAAGCATTACAGGGCGATTGCATTGCATACAATAAAGCGACAACCATATGGCTCCTGCCAGTTGCCGATAACTCGGTTACAAAACATGATCATCTCATACAATAAAATTTAGCATCATGTATTGACCATATCACATCACAACATGCCCTGCAAAAACAAGTTAGACGTCCTCTAATTTGTTTGTTGCAAGTTTTATGTGGCTGCTACGGGCTTAAGCAAGAACCAATCTTACCTGCGCATCAAAACCACAACGATGGTTTGTGAAGTTGGTGCTGTTTTAACCTTCGCAAGGACCGGGTGTAGCCACACTCGGTTCAACTAAAGTTGGAGAAACTGACACCCGCCAGCCACCTGTGTGCAAAGCACGTCGGTAGAACCAGTCTCGCGTTAGCGTACGCATAATGTCGGTCCGGGCCGCTTCATCCAACAATACCGTCGAACCAAAGTATGATATGCTGGTAAGAAGTATGACTTATATCGCCCACAACTCACTTGTGTTCTACTCGTGCATATAACATCAACACATAAAACCTAGGCTCGGATGCCACTATTGGGGAACATAGTAATTTCAAAAAAAATCCTACGCACATGCAAGATCATGGTGATGCATAGCAACGAGAGGGGAGAGTGTTGTCTACGTACCCTCGTAGACTGATAGCGGAAGCGTTATGACAACGCGGTTGATGTAGTCGTACGTCTTCACGGCCCGACCGATCAAGCACCGAAACTACGGCACCTCCGAGTTCTAGCACACGTTCAGCTCAATGACGATCCCCGGACTCCGATCCAGCAAAGTGTCGGGGATGAGTTCCGTCAGCACGACGGCGTGGTGACGATCTTGATGCTCTACCGTCGCAGGGCTTCGCCTAAGCACCGCTACAATATTATCGAGGATTATGGTGGAGGGGGGCACCGTATACGGCTAAGAGAATGATCACGAAGATCAACTTGTGTGTCTAGAGGTGCCCCCTGCCGGCCCTAGCAGGGCGCGCCAGGAGGAGGAGTCCTCCTCCTAGCAGGAGTAGGACTCCCATCTTTCCTACTCCTACTAGGAGGGGGAAAGGAAGGGGGAGAGGGAGAAGGGAAGGGGGCGCCGCCACCCTCTCCTAGTCCAATTCAGACCAGAGGGAGAGGGGCGCGCGGCCCACCCTGGCCGCCCCTCTCTCTCTCCACTAAGGCCCATTAGGCCCATACTTCTCCCGGGGGGGTTCCGGTAACCCTCCGGCACTCCGGTTTTCTCCGAAATCACCTGGAACACTCCTGGTGTCCGAATATAGTCGTCCAATATATCAATCTTAATGTCTCGATCATTTCGAGACTCCTCGTCATGTTCGTGATCACATCCGGGACTCCGAACAACTTTCGGTACATCAAAACATATAAACTCATAATGAAACTGTCATCGTAACGTTAAGCGTGCGGACCCTACGGGTTCGAGAACAATGTAGACATGACCTAGACACGTCTCCGGTCAATAACCAATAGCGGAACCTGGATGCTCATATTGGCTCCCACATATTATACGAAGATCTTTATCGGTCAGACCGCATAACAACATATGTTGTTCCCTTTGTCATCGGTATGTTACTTGCCCGAGATTCGATCGTCGGTATCTTAATACCTAGTTCAATGTTGTTACCGGCAAGTCTCTTTACTCGTTCCGTAATACATCATCTCGCAACTATCTCATTAGTTGCATTGCTTGCAAGGCTTAAGTGATGTGCATTACCGAGAGGGCCCAGAGATACCTCTCCGACAATCGGAGTGACAAATCATAATCTCGAAATACGCCAACCCAACATGTACCTTTGGAGACACTTGTAGAGTACCTTTATAATCACCCAGTTACATTGTGACGTTTGGTAGCACACAAAGTGTTCCTCCGGCAAACGGGAGTTGCATAATCTCATAGTCATAGGAACATGTATAAGTCATGAAGAAAGCAATAGCAACATACTAAACGATCGGGTGCTAAGCTAATGGAATGGGTCATGTCAATCACATCATTCTCCTAATGATGTGATCCCGTTAATCAAATGACAACACATGTCTATGGTTAGGAAACATAACCATCTTCGATTAACGAGCTAGTCAAGTAGAGGCATACTAGTGACGTTTAGTTTTGTCTATGTATTCACACAAGTATTATGTTTCCGGTTAATACAATTCTAGCATGAATAATAAACATTTATCATGATATAAGGAAATAAATAATAACGTTATTATTGCCTCTAGGGCATATTTCCTTCACCCACCACTGCATGCCACTCCCCACGCCCACTGTGGCGCCCCCACTCACGCCGCAGCCTCCTAGTGTCTGCTGCCGTCGCTCCCTGCTAGTGCTGCTAGCTGCTGCGTTGCTGCTTGGCGCGCATGGACTTGTCCCTGCTATTGCATGATGCGCTAGCTTCTACTGCTCCTTCTTGCTGTGCTGCCGCTGTTGCTGCTTAGTACTGTTTCCGCGAGGTGCTGTTGCGGCTGCTTTGCTAGCTGCGGCTGCTTTGATAGCTGCTGCCGACGCCATAGCTAGCTCTACCTGCTGCCGCTACATACGGGCCAACCCTCGTATCCAAGGGACTTATTTTAGTCTGACTAAAAATAGTCTTTTTAAAAGGCTAAAGTTTCAAGCACCCCTGACTAAAGAGGGGCTAAAACTAGTCTAGAGAGTAAAAACTTTTAGTTAGGGGTACCCTACTAAAATGTGGATTAGTCCTCTCTCCTCATTTAACTCCTCTCCTTTAACACAAGCGAGTTCTAGATTGGAGGGTTTGGAGGATAATAAGTGCTCATTAACTTGACTTTGGTCTCTTTAGTATTAGGATCCAAGCATGGATGAGGCTAGCAAGTTTTGGTCCTACTACTTTTAGTCATGGGACCAAGGGCCTGTTTGGTTCCAAATAAGTCACCAATTTATAAGTCGAAAAGTGAAAAAAGTGACTTATTTTGCCAAACAGACCCAACTTATAAGTCACCCCAACTTATAAGTCATAAGTTGCTTCACCCCAACTTAAAACTTATAAGTCACCTCTTTTTACGTGGGTCTCACCACCTTTACATAAAAAACAAGATGGGAAGGTGTGGTCAGGTGACTTATAAGTCAGGTGACAACCAAACAGGCGTGACTTATAAGTCACTGGTTTTAAGTCACCTGACTTATAAGTCAGGTGACTTATTGGAACCAAACAGGCCCTAAAACCTATCCAAGCACCCTCTTAGTTTATTAGGACTAATTTTAGTTAGGCTAGTTTAGTGCCTATTTAATCTAAGTGGCCCTACACGTGGGCCTGATTTATTATGAAACCTAATTGAAAGTACTGTGACAATGACAACTGGGGCCCACTGCTACTATTCATCTGTTGACCAGTCAAAATATTGACTGAGTCAACCCAACCCCTAGACTCCACGGTCGTACACTTAGGCTAGCCCCCTTTGGGTATAAAAAGTAGTTTGCCATATTTTGATACTTGAATTAACTAGATAAAGAAAATCCAGAAGATGCAATAAGCTTTGGCAAATCATATAAAAATAACCATAACTCGGATGAAATAATTCATATAGGGAAGTTGCTAAAAAAGCGACGAATCTGAATATGCACTCCGTTCATCTGTCACGTGCCTCTAGCATAACAAACATGGATCCGTCCCCATCAATTCATCTGTCCGAAAAATGCCAAACGCTGGGAAAACATTCCCGGATGTTTTTCCCCTTCACCCATATCGCGTAGTACTGTGTTAGGTCACCCTAGCACTGCATTTTGTCATGCCATGCATCGTGCTGCATCTGTGCATTATATTTATTGTTTCGTCCCCCTTTTCTCTCCGGTAGACCCTGAGACTGCCGGCGACCCCCAGTACGACTACGGTGTTGACGACTGAGGAGTCCTGGATTAGGGGGTCCTCAGACGTCCGGACTATTGGATATGGGCCGGACTAATGGGCCATGAAGATAAAGACAAAGGACTTTTCCCCTTATCCGGGTAGGACTCCCATATGTGTGGAAGGCAAGCTTGGTGTCCGGATATTTTATTTCCTTCCTTTACAAAGCCAACTCTGTACAACCCTAGGCCCCTTTGGTGTGTGTATAAACCAGAGGGTTTAGTCCGTAGGGGCTATCAGAATTCTTATAGGCCATACATCTAGGGTTTAGCCATTACGATCTCGAGGTAGATCAACTCTTGTAACCCCTATACTCATCGAATACAATCAAGCAGGACGTAGGGTTTTACCTCCATTAAGAGGGCCCGAATCTGGGTAAACATTGTGTCCCACTTGTCCCTTGTTATCCTCAATCCTCAGACTCATAGTTCGGGACCCCATACCCGAGATCGACCGGTTTTGACACCGACATTGGTGCTTTCATTGAGAGTTCCACTATGTCGTCAACAAAGGGATCAATGGCTCAGCTTGTCATCAGCGACGATGCTGTTTTCGGGGAGACCTTTCTCCCTGGTCAACTTTTTATGTTTGGCGGCTTCGTTCTGTGTGCCAATTCGACTGGTCACCTCGAGCAGACCGATAGCTACGCCCCTGGTTACCAGATCAGATTCGAAAGCCTGAATTATATCACTGATATTCGAGGAGACTTGATCTTCGAAGGGTTCTCAGCCTCGGCCGCCGCTCCTCATCTGCATGAAGGAAGCCCTTCAGACCCACCGCCAGGCTCCGTTCAAGGATCAACTCTCGTTCCTACCCTGGCCTTAGATCCAGAGCAGACCGCTCTGTCCGAAGACGGGAGGCTAAGCCCCACCGGACGCTCTCTTGTTACGGACTTCCCGACCGGAAACCTAGAAGTGGCCATGTTGTCAACGGGCCTGGAGGCAAACAGGACTCTCTCTGTCATCGGGAAACCGGACTCATCTCTGGAGGCCAACTCCGAACTCTCGAGGTCTGCGTCCATTGAGCATAGTCAGGTGGCGTTTGCCAGGCCCAGCTCCGCAGGTCCTTAGTAACCCGTCCAGTTTTCGCTCCTAAACGAGGCTTTGGACTTAATGTGATCTCTCGCCATTATGGAAGTATCACTTTCGAACTACGCCCAGCCCGAGCCAGGGGCTGAAAGCAGGGAATTTTACGCCCCACCCACCACCCACTTGATAGCCACTGTCGAGGACCTAACCGACATGCTGGAATACGCCTCCGAAGATATCGACGACATGGACGACTATGGCGGAGCCGAATCAGGCCAAAACCCACCCATTACTGGGCGTTGGTCGGCCACTTCTACCTACGACGTGTACATGGTGGATACGCCCGAAAAGAAAGACAACGATGGCACTCAAGATCCGATTAAGGACAAGCCCGTCGAGGCACCACCTAAGCACCGACGTCAGCGGTGCCGCTCACGATCTCGTCGAGAAAAGGATAGCAATACCGGCACCGGAGATAACAACACTCCAGATGATGCCTAAGACCCCGTCGATCCTGTGTCCGAGCAAGATGAATGGGAGGAGGGACAAGTTAACCCCGACAAACTCGTTGATCATGAGGATTCAGAGGATAGTAACTATCTACCGGCCTCCGAGGAGGACGTCAGCCTCGGTAACAAAGATTTCATCATGCCATAGGAACCCCTCGAACAAGAATGCTTCAAGCGATAACTTATCGCTGCTGCAAGGAGCTTGAAAAAGAAACAACAACAACTTCAAGCCGAACAGGATACGCTCAACGACATATGGACCAAGGTCGTGGTTGCCGAGCAATACGGCCTTGAGCGCCCAACAAAGAGCTACCCAAAACGCAGGCTACTACCGCAATTCGACGACGAGGCCCTAGAGCCAAATCCGTCAAGATACCACCATGTAGATGAACCAGACCGACCACCACGTGGATGAGACAAAACGACTAATTATGCCAAATACCAGCCCGCGCCACCCCGCCGTAGAGGCAAGGAGGCATCGGCTCCGGGTTACACACATGACTTACGTCAGGACCTGGACAATAGAGCCGGGGACGTGCTCCGACACGAGACGATGGCCATCAAGCCTGGCGCGACAATCATAACCAAGTTCGGGCCGAGAACCGAACACGGATGTCATCTGAACTCCATCGTGATGTGGCCCGATATAGAGGCGCCGCACACCCTATGTGCTTTACCGACGAGGTAATGCAACACCAATTTCCAGAAGGGTTTAAACCCATAAACATCGAGGCATGCGATGGAACGACAGATCCCACTGTATGGATCGAAGATTTTCTTCGCCACATTCACATGGCTCGCGGTGATGATCTCCACGCCATTAAATACCTCCCCCTGAAGTTAAAAGGACCAGCACGACACTAGTTGAATAGCCTCCCAAAGAACTCCATTGGCAACTGGGAGGACTTGGAAGATGCTTTTCGAGACAAGTTCCAAGGTACTTATGTCCGGCCACCAGACGCCGATGACCTCAATCATATACTCCAGCAACCCGGAGAGTCAGCCCGCAAACTCTAGACTCGGTTCCTAATTAAAAAGAACCAAATTATTGACTGTCCGGACGTCGAAGCCTTAGCGGCCTTTAAGCATAGCATCCGTGACGAATGGTTCGCCCGACACCTCGGTTAGGAAAAGCCGAAGACTATGGCAGCTCTCACTGCACTAATGACCCGCTTCTGTGCGGGCAAAGATAGCTGGTTGGCTCGTACAAGCAACAGTACCAGCGACCCTGGCACCTCTGAAGCCAGGGATGGCAACAGAAGGCCACGACATAACAAAAATAAGCGTCAGAACAACAATGTAGAAGATGAAGACACAACGTTCAACGATTCAGTGGCCCAAACCCGGTCAGCGGAAGAAGCCATTTAAGGGAAATCGAGACGACCCATCTAATTTGGACAAGATACTAGACAGGCCTTGCTAGATTCATGGCACCCCCGACAAGCCTGCCAACCACTCCAACAGAAACTGCTGGGGTTTTAAACAAGTCGGTAAGTTAAATACCGAACACAAGGGAAAGGTCCTCAAAACGAGGACGACGATGGACCCCACCCTTCGAACATAGGGGGACAGAAGAAGTTCCCCCCGAGGTGAAAACAATGAACATGATATATGTCACACATATCCCAAAGAGGGAGCACAAGCGCGCACTAAGGGACGTCTACGCCGCAGAGCCTGTCGCCCCAAAATTCAACCCATGGTCGACTTGCCCGATCACCTTCGATCACAGGGACCACCCGACCAGTATCCGTCATGGAGGTTCGGCGGCCCTAGTACTTGATCCTATCATTGATGGATACCATCTCACTAGAGTCCTTCTGGACGGCGGTAGCAGTCTGAACCTGATCTATCAGGACACTGCCCATAAAATGGGCATTGAACCGTCAAGAATTAAGCCTAGCAATACTACCTTTAAAGGAGTAATACCGGCGTGGAGGCTGTCACGACCGGTTTTCCAATAAAAATATTTATTGAGAAACCAATCTTTAGAATCCAGTTTGAGATAAAGCCTCCTCACTGGCAGACAAACTTTTGATACAATAAGCCAGTAGCATAAATATGTTACAGGGTTGAGCTGACGATGCTCAACAATTTTATTACAAGCGTGCCAATAATTATACATAAAGGCGATTAATGACACAAGGGAGTGGTGGCATACTACTGACTCACAAATATGGTAGAGGTGGAGTAACACAGTGGGGAGTGGATAAGGGATTCTCAAACTAACATCCCATCGAGCGTCGAGGTGAGGCTCGATGAATTTATTAGGGTAGCGAAAGCGGATATAATACAGTGACCAACTCCAGGGTGGCACGAGACTGACTGGGACTCCTCTAGGCGTCGGATTCGCTATCGAACTCTTCATCCATGAGATCACCTTCGTCAGCATCTGGCCAAATCAACAAGCCAGTGAGTACTTTGAAGGTACTCGCAAGACAGTTCGGACGTAAGATATAACAAATGCTAACATGAAATGCATGAATAAGTTAACTAGTACGATCAGACATAGAGGTAATAAATACTGGGTGCCAAGCGAGTGTCTGAAAGACTCCTCGAGCGGAAAATGCAGAATAATAATACTGGTGCCAAACGAGTGTCTGAAAGACTCCTCGAGCGGAAAATGCAGAATAATAATACTGGTGCCAAACGAGTGTTTGAAAGACTCCTCGAGCGGAAAATGCGGGAATAATAATACTGGTGCCAAACGAGTGTCTGAAAGACTCCTCGAGCGGAAAATGCGGGAATAATAATACTGGTGCCAAACGAGTGTCTGAAAGACTCCTCGAGCGGAAAATGCAGAATAATAATGCCACAGTCGGGCGTCTGAGCGACACCACATAAAGGGCTTTAAAAAGAAATGCCACAGTCGGGCGTCTGAGCGACACCACATAAAGGGCTTTAAAAAGAAATGCCACAGTCGGGCGTCTGAGCGACACCACATAAAGGGCTTTAAAAAGAAATGCCACAGTCGGGCGTCTGAGCGACACCACATAAAGGGCTTTAAAAAGAAATGCCACAGTCGGGCGTCTGAGCGACACCACATAAAGGGCTTTAAAAAGAAATGCCATAGTCGGGCGTCTGAGCGACACCACATAAAGGGCTTTAGACTGATAAGGAAATAATATATTCATCATAAATATATTCAACTCATGGAATTAAACGGGTTAGTCCATCCACAATGATAAACATTTAACCGGTCTTAGTGCCCATGTGTCCCACCGGGTAATCTGTCACCAAACTGGCACATGACTATTAGCAGGGAACTTGGATATAGATAAGATGATTTAAGGATGTAGAGCTCTGCAGAGTTTGTACAAAAATTTCCCACAGTCGACGGATTTCCGTAGTCACCAGGACTAGTTCCGTTACGGTATTTCAGAAGGAAACACAGCTAACCAGTACACACCCATCCAACTCTTCGATGCCAGGAATCACCCTCAACATCGTCCAAGAAAAACTATTGAGACGGGGAGATCACAATCTCGAATAGCATGGGATCAAATTTATATACGCGCGCTCTAAGGGGTGCCCCCTCTCGGTCCCAACCGGAAACACCCATGCCCCCTGACCGGATGCCTGGCTTTAATCCAGGGCCATGGAACCAGCATCCCGGCCTCTCCTTTTTGGTGTGTACCCAGAAAGCGGTTTGCGTCTTACTAAACCATATCCCTTTTGGGAAACATGTGGTAGTACAGGGAAAGGAAATGGATTTGAACCCAACCGATATGGGTTGGTACTGAAGATAACTTGCATGGCCTAAGACTGGCATGCTACAACACTGCCATCTTACCCATCTTCATGCCAACACATGGCCTTGCATACTTACGTCCAATGACGTGTGAAATCATCGGGCTTACTTGCCTCAACAATGCAAAATGAACGGTTCATCGGAATGCTTCACACATGCCATGAAACTATCTACATGCAAACATGCCAAGACACTCATCATATCAAAAGTTTGAACATGCTTGCCTGGTTCGGAGTAGTCGGAGCCTAGCTCGGTGAAGTTCGCGGCCCCGTCACCTCCGTCGGTATCTACGGTATAGAGAAAACATACGCGCTAACGTGAATACCGAGAGGTGCAGAAAAAGTATTGCAAATATTTTTCAAATAAATCTGATAAAAAACTAGATAAAATTTTGAAGATAACAGAAAAAGAATCAATCAAAAATATGCTTCTGATAAAAAGTTATAAAGGTTTTTGCCCAGGGACTCATCTATAATGAAACAAAAACTTCCCAGGGT
Organism: Aegilops umbellulata; assembly: GCA_032464435.1. NCBI lineage: Eukaryota > Viridiplantae > Streptophyta > Magnoliopsida > Poales > Poaceae > Aegilops > Aegilops umbellulata. The sequence goes on along the minus strand of CP136058.1, from coordinate 325,873,067 downwards.
CTTATTTATAAAAGCAGAAAACATTTCAAACTCGAATACGCCGGCTCAGAGGAGAAGACGTATTTTTCCCAAATGCGTTTTCAGAAAACGATTCGAATAAAGAGAAGAATCTGACGGGGCGGTCCCACCTGTCAGGTTTGAAAACGAACGGCGCCTTTGGCGCCAGAGAGCCGCGGTGATCGCCGGTGGCGATCCACGGCGAGGTAGAGAGACCGGAGGTTACCTCCGTGATCAGGGTGCCATTCCGTGTCGGTTGGTAGTGGTGGTGGTCGCCGAGGAGCACCACGTCGGCAGTGGCCCCTGCTCCGGCGGACGGCGGTTCGGGCGAGGTTGGAGGTCGCCGGAGAGAGCTGCACTGATCAAATTGAGGAGGGGGTCAAGGATCTGGTAGCTAGAGGAGGTAGCTGACGGAGTATGGGCGCCGGAGATGGCCTCACCGAAGTGAATCGAGCTGGAGGCCGAGGCGGAGCGGGGTGGCCGGAGTCGGGGGAGGAGACCTCCTCGAGGTCCTCCCAGTGACCTGGCAGGGCGTTGGTGGAGTGTAGGGGTGGTGCGAGCTCGAAGGGGAGCTCGGGGTCTCCTTTTATAGGCGCTCCGAGGCGGTGGCCGAGAACGGCGTTCTCCGGCGAGGATTACGGCGGTGCAGTGCTTGGTCGGGAGAGTTTAGGAGCTGAGCGCCGTCGTGGAGGTTCACGGAGTCAGTTTAGGTGCCAATAGCGCCGGGTTTTGCTCGATTGGGCGACGTTCGACGGAACGGGACGGCGCGGACCCGTCGGCGGCAGAGAGCACGCTCTGTGCGTGCCGCGCCACGACGGCTGTGCTGCATGCGTGCACTGGCGTGGGGATGGCCACGCGGAGCCATCAGCGGGGTTGGGCGGCGCGGAACGGCGTTGAGACGCCGTTCTGCTCCCTGTTGGCTGCCACGGCGGTTCAGCCGCCGCGAGACACGCCGGCGTGGTCGGGTCAGAGCGCCACCGACGACAGCAAGCAGCCAAGCGCGCGTGCGGGGCATCGGACAAGCGAGCCAGGCGGTGAGCAACGCGCCAAAGCACTGTGGGCGCGTGACTGAACTGAACTGAAGAAATCGACACTGAAACTGAATTTTTCTGAATGTGTTCGAACAGTGCATGCAAGGTGTTCGACAGAATGATCCAGGCATGTAGGGATTTTTCCTTGGGCTGATTTTTGGTGGAGTGGTCACTCATTACACCAGTAGGTTGCCTGAATTTTGGTGGAATTTTTGGGGAAGTGTAGATATAAATTTCACTAAATTTGGCAAATCTGGTCCAAACTTACAGGGAGTGAAATTTGAAAAATTTGAAAAGGAGAAGAGTGGATCAAGATGGTTCTGGGTTGTGGGTTCAAAGGACTAGCCAATAGAGTTGTTTTGAGTTCAAATCTCAACTGAAATGGGGTACTTGCTTTGAAAATCCATTTGGCCCAAAATAATTGATAGAAAAGTATTTGAGAGATGAAACAATCAAAAAAAAATCCAAAATTTGCTTGGATGAGTTGGGACAGGGATCTTAGATTGATAACAAGGAGGAGAGGAGGTTTTGAAGTGGTTTAACCACATGGGAGAAAATACAAGGTCATGGGTGGTTATCCATAGAATGAAAAAAAATCCAAATCTTCATAGAGTTTTTTTTTTGAAAATTTTGAAAGGTCTCAACCCACAGAAGAAAAATCAGCAAGGTTTTTGCTAAGACCAAATAAATTTTTTTTGGAGTGTCACAGAGGCCCATTGTACGGGCTCCTTAACATTGGAGGTAGTCTTCGGTTCTCCGGACAACTTCCGAAGCAAAGACTTGATCTTTGGTATCGTCCCTTTCCGAAGTGGTTATCACGCGTTGCTTAGACGAACTGCCTTTGCCCGCTTCAATGCAGTCCCGCATTATGCTTACCTAAAGATCAAAATGCCCAGACCGCCCGGCGTCATCACATTAAATGGAAATATGGAGCGCTCCATCCGCACTAAGGAGCACACCGCGTCCCTCGCAGCCGAGGTACAGAATGGCCTCATCAAGCCAAACAATGCTACCTCTTGAGCACTGCGTTGGATTTCCTTGAAGAGGAAAGGATGACGCAGCAAAGTAGCGTAAGTATTTACCAAAGTATCAATCCAGTAGGAGGCTACGCGCGAGTCCCTCGTACCTGCACAAAGCAAATAACTCCTCGCAACCGACGCGATAAGGGGTTGCCAATCCCTTCTCGTCACTTACGAGAGTGAGATTTGATAGAGATGATAGATAATATTTTTGGTATTTTTGTGATAAATATGCAAAGTAAAATAAAAGCAAAGTAAAAAAGCAAAGGCAATAATAAAGTGATGGAAGATTAATATGATGAAGATAGACCCGGGGGCCATAGATTTCACTAGTGGCTTCTCTCATGAGCATAAGTATTTTACGGTGGGTGAACGAATTACTGTTGAGCAATTGACAGAATTGAGCATAGTTATGAGAATATCTAGGTATGATCATGTATATAGGCATCACGTCCGAGACAAGTAGACCGACTCCTGCCTGCATCTACTACTATTACTCCACTCATCGACCGCTATCCAGCATGCATCTAGAGTATTAAGTTCATGAGAACAGAGTAACGCCTTAAGCAAGATGACATGATGTAGAGGGATAAATTCATGCAATATGATAAAAAAACATCTTGTTATCCTCGATGGCAACAATATAATACGTGCCTTGCTGCCCCTACTATCACTGGGAAAGGACACCGCAAGATTGAACCAAAAGCTAAGCACTTCTCCCATTGCAAGAAAAACCAATCTAGTAGGCCAAACCAAACTGATAATTCGAAGAGACTTGCAAAGATAACCAATCATACATAAAAGAATTCAGAGAAGATTCAAATATTGTTCATAGATAATCTTGATCATAAACCCACAATTCATCAGTCTCAACAAACACACCGCAAAAGTAAGATTACATTGAATAGATCTCCACGAGAGAGGGGGAGAACATTGTATTGATATCCAAAAAGAGAGAAGAAGCCATCTAGCTACTAACTATGGACCCAAAGGTCTGAGGTAAACTACTCACACTTCATCGGAGGGGCTATGGTGATGATGTAGAAGCCCTCCATGGTGGATGCCCCCTCCGGCGGAGCTCCGGAACAGGCCCCAAGATGGGATCTCGTGGGTACAGAAGGTTGCGGCGGTGGAATTAGGTTTTTGGCTCCGTCTCTGATCGTTTGGGGGTACATAGGTATATATAGGAGGAAGAAGTACGTTGGTGGAGCAATATGGGGCCCACGAGGGTGGAGGGCGCGCCCCCCTTCTTCGTGCCCTCCTCGAAGCTTCCTTGACTTAGGGTCCAAGTCTCCTGGATCACGTTCGGTGAGAAAATCATGTTCCGAAGGTTTCATTCCATTTGGACCCTGTTTGATATTCCGTTTCTTCGAAACTCTGAAATAGGCAAAAAAACAACAATTCTGGGCTGGGCCTCCGGTTAATAGGTTAGTCCCAAAAATAATATAAAAGTGGATAATAAAGCCCAATATTGTCCAAAACAGTAGATAATATAGCATGGAGCAATAAAAAATTATAGATACGTTGGAGACATATCAGGCATCCCCAAGCTTAATTCTTGCTCGTCCTCGAGTAGGTAAATGATAAAACATAATTTTTTGATGCGGAGTGCTACTTGGCATAATTTCAATGTAATTCTTCTTAATTGTGGTATGAATATTCAGATCCAAAAGATTCAAGATAAAAGTTCATATTGACATAAAAATAATAATACTTCAAGCATACTAACTAAGCAATTATGTCTTCTCAAAATAACATGGCAAAATAAAGTTCATCCCTACAAAATCATATAGTTTAGTCATGCTCCATTTTCGTCACACAAGAATGCTCTCATCATGCATAACCCCGATGACAAGCCAAGCAATTGTTTCATACTTTAGTAATCTCAAACTTATAAACCTTCACGCAATACATGAGCGTGAGCCATGGATATAGCACTATGGGTGGAATAGAATATGATGATGGGGGTTATGTGGAGAAGACAAAAAAGGAGAAAGTCTCACATCAACGAGGCTAATCAATGGGCTATGGAGATGCCCATCGATTGATGTTAATGCAAGGAGTAGGGATTGCCATGCAACGGATGCACTGGAGCTATAAATGTATGAAAGCTCAACAAAAGAAACTAAGTGGGTGTGCATCCAACTTGCTTGCTCACGAAGACCTAGGGCACTTGAGGAGGCCCATTGTGGATTATACAAGCCAAGTTCTATAATGAAAAATTCCCACTAGTATATTAAAGTGACAAAACAAGAGACTCTCTATCATGATGATTATGGTGCTACTTTGAAGCACAAGTGTGGCAAAGGATAGTAGCATTGTCCCTTCTCTCTTTTTCTCTCAATTTTTGGGCCTTCTCTTTTTTTATGGCCTTTCTCTTTTTATTATTCCTCACTTGGGACAATGCTCTAGAAAATGATGATCATCACACTTCTATTTATTTACAACTCAATGATTACAACTTGATACTAGAACAAATTATGACTCTATATGAATGCCTCCGGCGGTGTACCGGGATATGCAATGAACAAAGAGTGACATGTATGAAAGAATTATGAACAGTGGCTTTGCCACAAATACTATGTCAACTACATGATCATGCTAAGCAATATGACAATGATAAATGTGTCATGATAAACGGAATGGTGGAAAGTTGCATGGCAATATATCTCGGAATGGCTATGGAAATGCCATAATAGGTAGGTATGGTGGCTGTTTTGAGGAAGATATAAGGAGGTTTATGTGTGAAAGAGCGTATCATATCACGGGGTTTGGATGTACCGGCGAAGTTTGCACCAACTCTCAATGTGAGAAAGGGCAATGCACGGTACCGAAGAGGCTAGCAATGATGGAAGGGTGAGAGTGTGTATAATCCATGGACTCAACATTAGTCATAAAGAACTCACATACTTGTTGCAAAAATCTACAAGCCATCAAAAACCAAAGCACTACGTGCATGCTCCTAGGGGGATAGATTGGTAAGAAAAGATCATCGCTCGTCCCCGTCAGCCACTCATAAGGAGGACAATCAAAGGACACCTCATTTTTAAAATTTGTTACATAACGTTTACCATCGGTGCATCTACGGGACTTGAAAACTTCAACACAAACATTTCTCAAATTCACAACTACTCAACTAGCACGACTTTGATATTATCACCTCCGTATCTCAAAACAATTATCAAGCATCAAACTTTTCTTAGTATCCAACACACTCATAAGAAAGTTTTTACTATTTTTGTATACCTAGCATATTAAGGTTATTTAAGCAAATTACCATGATATTTAAGACTCTCAAAATAATCTAAGTGAAGCATGAGATATCAATAGTTTCTATAAAACAAATCCACCACCATGCTCTAAAAGATATAAGTGAAGTACTAGAGCAAAACTATATAACTCAAAAGATATAAGTGAAGCACAAAGAGTATTCTAATAATTTCCAAATGATGTATGGCTCTCTCAAAAGGTGTGTACAGCAAGGATGGTTGGGGTAAACTAAAAATCAAAGACTTAACTCATACAAGACGCTCCAAGCAAAACACATATCATGTGGTGAATAAAAATATAGCTCCAAGTAAAGTTTACCGATGGAAGTAGACGAAAGAGGGGATGCCTTTCGGGGCATCCCCAAGCTTTGGCTTTTTGGTGTCCTTAGATTATCTTGGGGGTGCCATGGGCATCCCCAAGCTTAGGCTCTTGCCACTCCTCGTTCCATAATCCATCAAAAGATTTCACCCAAAACTTGAAAACCTCACAACACAAAACTCAACAGAAATCTCGTGAGCTCCGTTAGCGAAAGAAAACAAAAGACCACTTCAAGGTACTGTAATGAACTCATTGTTTATTTATATTGGTGTTAAACCTACTGTATTCCAACTTCCCTATGGTTTATAAAGTATTTTACTAGCCATAGATTCATCAAAATAAGCAAACAACACACGAAAAACAGAATATGTCAAAAACAGAACAATCTGTAGTAATCTGTAACTAACGCAAACTTATGGAACTCCAAAAAATCTACCAAAATGGGATGACCTAGGCAATTTTTTTATTGATCAAAAGCAATTGGAATCACTATTTTATCACGTTCTGGTAATTTTTAACAATTTTTTTCGTGAACAGAAAGTTTCTGGAAATTACAGCAAGATCAAATAACTATCATCCAAGAAGATCCTATAGGTTTAACTTGACACAAACACTAATTAAAACATAAAAACATATCTAACCAGAGGCTAGATCAAAGATTTATTCCTAAACAGAAACAAAAAGCAAAAAATAAAAATAAAATTGGGTTGCCTCCCAACAAGCACTATCGTTTAACACCCCTAGCTAGGCATAAAAGCAAGGATAGATCTAGGTATTGCCATCTTTGATAGGCAATTCATAAGTGGCTCTCATGATAGATTCATATGGTAATTTTATTTTCTTCCTAGGGAAGTGTTCCATGCCTTTTTTAATGGAAATTGGAATCTAATATTCCCTTCCTTCATATCAATAATTGCACTAATCGTTTTAAGGAAAGGTCTACCAACAATAATAGGACAATAAGGATTGCAATCTATATCAAGAACGATAAAATCTACGGGCACATAGTTCCTATTTGCAACAATAAGAACATCATTAATTCTTCCCATAGGTTTCTTAATAGTGGAATCCGCAAGGTGCAAGTTTAGAGAGCAATCATCAAAATTACGGAAATCTAGCAAATCGCACAAAGTTTTGGGAATAGTGAAAACACTAGCACCCAAATCACATAAAGCATAGAATTCATGATCCTTAATCTTAATTTTAATAGTTGGTTCCCACTCATCATAAAGTTTTCTAGGTATAGAAACTTCCAACTCAAATTTTTCTTCATAAGATTGCATCAAGGCATCAACGATATGTTTGGTAAAGGCTTTATTTTGACTATAAGCATGAGGAGAATTTAGCACGGATTGCAACAAGAAAATATAATCAATTAAAGAGCAACTTTCATAATTAAATTCTTTGAAATCCAAAATAGTGGGTTTAGCAACATCTAGGGTTTTACTTTCTTCAATCCCACTTTTATCAATTTTAGCATCAAGATCTAAAAACTCTGAATTCCTGGAACGCCTTCTAGGTTAAGGTGGATCATATTCAGTCCCATCATTATCAAGATTCATATTGCAAAACAAAGATTTAATAGGGGACACATCAATAACTTTTAGATCTTCATCTTTATTTTCATAGAAATTGGAAGAATACGCTTTAATAAAGGCATCTTTCGTAGCACGCATCCTAGCGGTTCTTTCTTTGCACTCATCAATGGAAGTTCTCATGGCTTTGAGAGACTCATTGATATCATTCTTAGGAGGAATAGATCTAAGCTTTAAAGAATCAACATCAAGAGAAATTCTATCAACGTTCCTAGCCAATTCATCAACTTTAAGCAATTTCTCTTCAAGCAAAGCATTAAAATTCTTTTGCGAATTCATAAACTCTTTAACACTAGTTTCAAATTCAGAGGGCATCTTATTAAAATTTCCATAAGAGTTGTTGTAGGAATTTCCATAATGATAAGGCCTAGGATTAAAGTTTCCTCTATACGCGTTGTTACCAAAATTATTCCTACCAACAAAATTCACATCCATAGATTCATTATTATTCTCAATCAAGGTAGACAAAGGCATATCATTAGGATCATAAGAAGCACTCTTAGTAGAAAATAATTTCATAAGTTCATCCATCTTTCCACTCAAAACATTAATTTCTTCTATCGCATGCACTTTTTTATTAGTAGATCTTTTGGTGTGCCATTGAGAATAATTAACCATAATATTATCTAGGAGTTTAGTAGCTTCTCCTAAAGTGATTTCCATAAAAGTGCCCCCCGCGACCGAATCTAAAAGATTTCTAGAAGTAAAATTCAATCCGGCATAAAAATTTGTATAATCATCCACAAGTTCAAACCATGAGTAGGGCAATTACGTATCATTAATTTCATCCTCTCCCAAGCTTGTGCAACATGTTCATAATCAAGTTGCTTAAATTTCATAATATCATTACTAAGAGAGATGATCTTAGGGAGAGGAAAATACTTAGAGATAAAAGCAACTTTGCACTTGTTCCAAGAATCAATACTATTTTTGGGGAAAGACGAAAACCAAGCTTTAGCACGATCTCTAAGCGAAAAAGGTAATAGCTTCAATTTAAAAATATCATTATCAACATCTTTCTTCTTTTGCATATCACACAAATCAATGAAGCTATTTAGATGAGTAGCGACTTCTTCACTAGGAAGGCAGGCAAATTGATCTTTCATAACAAGATTCAACAAAGCAGTATTGATTTCACAAGATTCAGTGTTGGTAAGAGGAGCAATCAGAGTGCTAAGGAAATCATTATTGTTGGTATTGGCAAAGTCACACAATTTGGTATTATCTTGAGCCATCGTGACAAACAAGCAATCCAACACACGAGCAAACAAAAAAAACAAGCGAGAAAAAGGCAAACGGAAAAGAGAAGGCGAATAAAACGGCAAGGGTGAAGTGGGGCAGAGGAAAACGAGAGGCAAATGGCAAATAATGTAATGCGGGAGATAAGGCATTGTGATGGGTACTTGGTATGTTGACTTTTGCGTAGACTCCCCGGCAACGTCGCCAGAAATTCTTCTTGCGACATCTTGAGCACTGCATTGGATTTCCTTGAAGAGGAAAGGATGATGCAGCAAAGTAGCGTAAGTATTTCCCTCAGTTTTTGAGAACCAAGGTATCAATCCAGTAGGAGGCTACGCGCGAGTCCCTCGTACCTGCACAAAGCAAATAACTCCTCGCAACCGACGCGATAAGGGGTTGCCAATCCCTTCTGGTCACTTACGAGAGTGAGATTTGATAGAGATGATAGATAATATTTTTGGTATTTTTGTGATAAAGATGCAAAGTAAAATAAAAGCAAAGTAAAAAAGCAAAGGCAATAATAAAGTGATGGAAGATCAATATGATGAAGATAGACCTGGGGGCCATAGATTTCACTAGTGGCTTCTCTCATGAGCATAAGTATTTTACGGTGGGTGAACGAATTACTGTTGAGCAATTGACAGAATTGAGCATAGTTATGAGAATATCTAGGTATGATCATGTATATAGGCATCACGTCCGAGACAAGTAGACCGACTCCTACCTGCATCTACTACTATTACTCCACTCATCGACCGCTATCCAGCATGCATCTAGAGTATTAAGTTCATGAAAACAGAGTAACGCCTTAAGCAAGATGACATGATGTAGAGGGATAAATTCATGCAATATGATAAAATCCCATCTTGTTATCCTCGATGGCAACAATACAATACGTGCCTTGCTGCCCCTACTGTCACTGGGAAAGGACACCGCAAGATTGAACCAAAAGCTAAGCACTTCTCCCATTGCAAGAAAAACCAGTCTAGTAGGCCAAACCAAACTGATAATTCGAAGAGACTTGCAAAGATAACCAGTCATACATAAAAGAATTCAGAGAAGATTCAAATATTGTTCATAGATAATCTTGATCATAAACCCACAATTCATCGGTCTCAACAAACACACCGCAAAAAGAAGATTACATCGAATAGATCTCCACGAGAGAGGGGGAGAACATTGTATTGAGATCCAAAAAGAGAGAAGAAGTCATCTAGCTACTAACTATGGACCCGAAGGTCTGAGGTAAACTACTCACACTTCATCGGAGGGGCTATGGTGATGATGTAGAAGCCCTCCATGGTGGATGCCCCCTCCGGGGGAGCTCCGGAACAGGCCCCAAGATGGAATCTCGTGGGTACAGAAGGTTGCGGCGGTGGAATTAGGTTTTTGGCTCCGTCTCTGATCGTTTGGGGGTACGTAGGTATATATAGGAGGAAGAAGTACGTCGGTGGAGCAACATGGGGCCCACGAGGGTGGATGGCGCGCCTTGGGGGGGGGCGCTCCCTACCTCGTGCCCTCCTCAAAGCTTCCTTGACTTAGGGTCCAAGTCTCCTGGATCACGTTCGGTGAGAAAATCACGTTTCCGAAGGTTTCATTCCGTTTGGACTCCGTTTGATATTCCGTTTCTTCGAAACTTTGAAATAGGCAAAAAAACAAGAATTCTGGGCTGGGCCTCCGGTTAATAGGTTAGTCCCAAAAATAATATAAGTGTGGATAATAAAGCCCAATATTGTCCAAAACAGTAGATAATATAGCATGGAGCAATAAAAAATTATAGATACGTTGGAGACGTATCAAACAATACATCAGCCATCAAGGCCCCTGACACCGCCAAGCAAGTCCGGTCCACATTACAGCATGACAGCTCGGCAAATCCGGAGATTGATTAGCAATTCAGCCTCCGTCGATTGCCCCATAAGGTCGCGGCATACGTACCGCATGTGCATAATTACGCACTCAAAATACCTTGGGCAACGTCAGAGGCATGCTGAGGAAAAAGGTCTATAGTATGGCTTGACCCTATTTGGACCTAAAACGTTATTTCTCTCTTTCTTTTTCTTTACTTACAGGTTCATTAAAACCTGCCTAAATCTGTGGTCGTACGGGGGCTACTATCTACAGCTCCGCTTTCCTATAGACGGCCATGAACTTCTCATGTCAAGGGACTTTTTAACCAAGGAGAAACGGCGCAGACGTGCAGTAGGGCAACATCAGGACCTTCAAGCCGCTATTTCTTTCTAACAGCCCTGTGTAAAACTTTCCCTTGTGTAAACTCTCAGCATGTAAAATAGCCTTGATATTAATGGCATTATCTGTAATAGCACGTCTTGACGTATTATACAAGATATAAAGGAAGCAGTTGATCACCACTCTTGTTTGGTACTAATTTCTTTTTCTTTCATCTGCATTCCATCCTTACTTTAGATTGCCACTCCGTAACGCCCGAATAATTAAGCTACAATGAACCTCTATTAATGATACCACGTCACCACGATTACTGTTGCTGATCTTGCGTTAGCTCAAAACGATTCAAATTCAAATTTAAGTTAAAGGCAAACCACACAAGTTTTCAAACAATAAAACTAAAATGTTCAAGATGTGCCAAATAATTCATAAGTAATTATGTTGAATAAATCACACTTTATAAAATGTTTAAATACTCTAGAATAATTAAAACAATAGTTAAAGCAATTAAATAAATGCTTTTTAAATTGTAAAAATATTAAACTACTTTATTTTGGAGCCAAACTAATTGTGGCAGTATCCTAATTAATAATACTAATTTAGGGGCTAAGTTCATAATTTACAAAACTAAAAATAAAAGGTATTTAAAAGAAAAAAAACTATAAAAGGAAAAATAGAAAAGGCAGAAAGACAAAGGAAAAGTAAGGGCAAAGCCTAGAGTGCTACTGGGCCATTGGAAACTACAGTGCGGCCCAGCCCATCCCGTAGCGATCCCCTACCTCCTGTTCACGTGAGGGGGATCGTGGCTCACATCCACGCCTCCATGGCGGAAGATGGCGCCGTGTCGATCATCCGGCCAGCCCCCGAGTTGTATAAGACCGTCCTCGTGCCCTTCGGCGGACCCTAGCGCAAATCCTCTCCCTTTCCCACGCCGCTTTCTTGCTCCCCCGCCATGGTAGTCTATGTCGTCACCATCGATCCATCACCCACGAAGCCACAGAGTGCTCCATGCCGTCCCGCCATGTCCAGGAGATCCACCTCGACGTCATCTTCCTCCTCACCAACGCACGCGAGGCCAGGCGCTCTACATCGTCGACATCGACTTCGTCTTCTTCATCGGTGCTCGAATCTCGCCGCCAACGATTCACCGCCTCCTGCAGCTACTAAACTCCCACCGGCCTTTCTTGCGCCTCATGGTGAGCTCCCGGTCGAAACCCCTCTCCTCTAGGCTTGGTTCGTTGTTTATTGCTGCTACTACCATCGTCACCGAAGCTCTGTCGCCGCCGTCAAGCTCGTCACCGTCAGTATCGTGTACTCTAGGGCCAGGCAAGCACGTCAACGTGCTCATGGCGTCCATGTGGTGCCGCCTGAGCCGTTTGTTTGGTCATTCTCCCTGCGTATCCCCGTATCCGTTGAGCTCTTGCTCCGCCCGCCCCTCGCGGTCATTGCTTCGGCCAACTCCGGCAACCTCTGCTCGTGTCGTTGATTTCATTCAACGCGCGACGTTGTGCCCGATTCGTTAGGTAGCAGCGGCCGCTCAAATCATTGCCGGAGCTGCCCGTTTGGTCCTCATCGTCGTCCTCTGTACCTGCAAGCCCACGCTGCTGCTCCCCTGCGCCTGCCCGCGCGTCCGCGCTCCCGCGGCCTTGCCTACTGCGCCCTCGCCGCCGCTTGCTTCTGCCTTCGCTTCTTGTTGCCGCTGCTCCGTGCCGCTCTTGCCGCTGCCTTCTATCGCTGCCGTTGCCCATGCTCGGCCGCCCGCTGCCGCCTGCCGCTAGCGCCGCTACGGCCACCCTCTGCTGCTGATGCGGTCATGCGGTCGCCTCGGCTGTGGCCTTGGCCATGGCCGAGCGCCTCATTTGCTATACGCGTGTGTGCACAGCCGTGAGACGGCTTGTGTCCAGGGTACTGGTCCCGGCCCCTGGTTCAATTAGACGTAGGTTTAGTTTAGTACTAATTTAGTGCTACAATTAGCCTATAGCAAATGGCGTGTGAGACCACCCCTGCTAAATACTGTTTAATTAAATATTACACAATGACATGTGGACCCCTCCACATGTACTCTAGCGGTCAATCCAGTCAACGTTGACTGTTGATCTGATGACTCAGCACACCCAGGCCCCACTTGCCATACAATAGACTAGGAAACCCCTGGGTACACTTAGTATATTCTATTTTAATTTCGAATTAATAATAAATCAGGAATTTTTAGAAGAACATTAAAACTTTGAAAAATAATATAAAATACACCATAATCGTTGAAAATACTTTGTACATGAAAGTTGCTCAGAACAACGAGACGAATCCGGATATGCAACCCGTTCGTCTGCTACACATCCCTAACCTATCAAACTTGCAACTTTCCCCCTCTGATTCATCTGTCCGAAAACGTGAAACACCGGGGATACTTTCCCGCATGTTTTCCCCCTTCGCCGGTATCACCTACTACCGCGATTGGGCACGCCTAGCATCACGCTTTGTCATGTTATGCATCGTCATGCATTTGTTTGCATTGTATTTATTGTTTTTCCCCCTCTTCTCTCGCTAGACACCGAGACCGACGCCGCTGCTACCCAGTATGACTACGGTGTTTACGACCCCTCCTTCTTGCCAGAGCAACCAGGCAAGCCCCCCCCTTGATCACCAAATATCGCCTATTCATCTCTATACTGCTTGCATTAGAGTAGTGTAGCATGTTACTGCTTTCCGTTAATCCTATCCTGATGCATAGCCTGTCCTTGCTACTACTGTTGTTAACTTACCTGCAATCCTACATGCTTAGTATAGGATGCTAGTATTCCATTTGTGGCCCTACATTCTTGTCCATCTGCTGTGCTATACTATCAGGCCGTGGTCACTCGGGAGGTGATCACGAGTATATACTATATACTTTATACATGATACATGTGGTGACTAAAGTCGGGTCGGCTCGAGGAGTACCCGCGAGTGATTCACGGATTGGGGGCTGAAAGGACCTTTGTCCCGACGGCCCTCTGGGTGGATCTTTGTGGCGGAGCGACAGGGCAGGTTAAGGCTACCTAGGTGAGAGGTGGTCCTGGCCCTGTCGGCGTTCGCGGTTACTTCAAAGTAACACGCTTAACGAGATCTTGGTATTTGATCTGAGTCTGGCCACTGGCCTATACGCACTAACCAACTACGCAGGAACAGTTGTGGGCACTCGACGTCGTGGTATCAGCCGAAGCCTTCGTGACGTCAGCGACTGAGCGGCGCGTGCCAGATTGGACCGCATAACGTGACTTCCTTGGTAATGGAGGTTGCTAGGTATGCTTCCGGCCGCCCTCGCAACGTGCAGGTGTGCAATGGGCGATGGGCCCAGACCCCTGCGCCATAGGATTTAGACCGACGTGCTGACCTCTCTGTTGTGCCTAGGTGGGGCTGCGACGTGTTGATCTTCCGCGGCCGGGCATGACCTAGAAAAGTGTGTCCGACCAAATGGGATCGAGCGTGTTGGGTTATGTGGTGCACCCCTGCAGTGAAGTTTATCTATTCGAAGAGCTGTGTCCCTCGGTAAAAGGACGACCCGGAGTTGTACCTTGACCTTATGGCAACTAGAACCGGATACTTAATAAAACACACCCTTCCAAGTGCCAGATACAACCCGGTGATCGCTCTCTAACAGGGCGACGAGGAGGGGATCGCCGGGTAGGATTATGCTATGCGATGCTACTTGGTGAACTTACCATCTACTCTCTCCTACATGCTGCAAGATGGAGGTAGCTTGAAGCGTAGTCTTCGACAGGATTGGCTATCTCCCTCATATTCTGGCATTCTGTAGTTCAGTCCATCGATATAGCCCCTTTACACAGATATACATGCATATGTAGTGTAGATCCTTGCTTACGAGTACTTTGGATGAGTACTCACGGTTGCTTTCTCCCTCTTTTCCCCCTTTCCTTTTATCTGGTTGTCGCAACCAGATGCTGGAGCCCAGGAGCCAGATGTCACCGTCGACGACGACTCCTACTACACCGGAGGTGCCTACTACTACGTGCAGGCCGTTGACGACGACCAGGAGTAGTTTAGGAGGATCCCAGGTAGGAGGCCTGTGCCTCTTTCGATCTGTATCCCAGTTTGTGCTAGCCTTCTTAAGGCAAACTTGTTTAACTTATGTCTATACTCAGATATTGTTGCTTCCGCTGGCTCGTATATGATCGAGCACTTGTATTCGAGCCCTCGAGGCCCCTGGCTTGTATATGATGCTTGTATGACTTATTTATGCTTTTAGAGTTGTGTTGTGATATCTTCCCGTGAGTCCCTGATCTTGATCGTACATGTTTGCGTGCATGATTAGTGTACGATTAGATCGGGGGCGTCACAAGTTGGTATCAGAGCCGACTGCCTGTAGGAATCCCCTTCCACACTACTTGGCCGAAGTTGTGTCTAGTCATTGAAAAACTTTTACTAACATGGCTGTGTGGTTTGCGGGCCCACGTCACCATTGGGTGGTATTAGGATCTTTTATTCCTCGTCTATACTCTGGGACTCTGATCTCTCTTCTATTCGGAATAAATGGATTTTGCTAACTCTAACATTAGGATCTCGTGATCACTTCCATCCGGAGAGCACCTCATCACCGATGATCGTCTGCCGCACCAGAAGATTCCAAGGGTACTCTACAATGTTCTCTCGAGACTTTGTGCCATCGCTTTTCCAATTCCCATCCATCGTTAAACCTCTATGGATAACCACGTACACTTGCGTTTCATACAATCATTCTTCGATGATCTTGTTATTATAAGCTACCTCGAAATCCTCTCTATTGTTTCGAGAATACTTTGTGCCTACTGCTTTGCAGTTCTTTGTCACATGAATACCCCTGCGGATAATTCCTCGTACTTACCGAGTATCCGCTCATCCCAGTTGATTCAAGTATTTCACAAAAGTCTTTGAAATACCATTCGATCTTCCGAAAATCCTCAACTGCCTATGGCTCTTGCACTTCTTGTCTGCCTGCAATTTGGTTAATTCCAAATGCCTAGCAATATTCTTTGACGTCCTTTGCCTTTATCATCTTGAGTCTCGTAATTCAATATGTTGCGAATGTACGCAATCCTTAATCAAATCCTAGAATTCACCCTCCCGACTCAGACGTCATTTTAAACATGAGCTGGTTATCGACCAATCAAATTGTTGTCGATTTTTACCCCTAAGCTTACTCAACTTATCCATCCTTAATTAGAGCGTTTGCTTATGATCCTTTGATTTGGAAATCATAATTCCTTTTCATGTGAGCTTTGAATTAGTCAGTTGCTTCTATAATCCAATGCCTTCGCATTGTTTCTTCCTCTGGTTGTGTGC
This sequence comes from Aegilops umbellulata, assembly GCA_032464435.1. Taxonomy (NCBI): domain Eukaryota; kingdom Viridiplantae; phylum Streptophyta; class Magnoliopsida; order Poales; family Poaceae; genus Aegilops; species Aegilops umbellulata. The sequence goes on along the minus strand of CP136058.1, from coordinate 325,857,092 downwards.
CGATACTCACATCAGCTTCGCTATGGACCGTCGGATCCTTTGTTGAAGTATCATCCGACAGTGTCCTTCATATACAAAAAACCTAGAGAAGTTCTTTCCATAATACATAATGCCTTCGGTAAATTGTATCTTCTCCTTTTGTCACCCATGCTCTACTATCGAGCTTGTGTTATTTACTATTGAAGCTTGTGGTATATGTTCCCAAGATACCCCTAAGGGTTGAACCTATGCCTTCCCAGATCCGGGTAAACCCGAGATCTATCACGAGTCATACTCTTCTGGTGTTTTGCTGATAAAATTTAAACATTACAACTTCTTCGAAAAATGAGAAGTGAATGAAAGGTTATGCATTGGAGAAGTGGGAGTCGACCTTGAACCTTTGTGTTCATGCCCATGGACACGATGTAGATCCTATCATGGAAGCTTATTATAATAATAACTATTTCCCTGGTATAATATCATCTGGTATCGGTGAATTGATCCTTTGCAATCGTGGTTCCGACCATGTTCTCCTTTAAATACCATTTCCTATGCAGTTTAAGCATTTGTCTTCTACAGAGCAATACCCCAGTCCAACCTCTACTTTGATCTGTCGTCGAGTGTTACCCCCTGGTATCTTGAGATTATCATGGAACTGCATAACCTCTTAGGAGTTCTTCATCAAGTACTACTTTATCACCGATTCCAATTTTTCCTGGGTTCTGAGTTATTTCACTCGAGAACACCGATAAGTGAATCGATTCCACACTCCGATTCTATAACTCTAAGTAATTTTCGTTGCTTATGAATTTAATAATCCTTCAAGCCATTCCTAGCCCGATCGGCTATATCCTTATCGTGCAACGTTTTAACTGTGCTACCTGGTCCTTATTCCCGGAGCACCACTTTCGACGATGAGCTAAGCTTACGTCGATTTTCCTCGTCATATCATTTCGCCTAGAACCACAAGCTTGATTTCAAGTTTGTGTCATACTCATGGTTTCAAGAACCTTTCGCTTCATCATTCCTTTGACTTGATGTCATTGCCGATCGATTACACCTTCGTGAAATCTCTAGACAATTGTGTCGTGATCATCATCAACATTTTGAGCTCTTCCAGGATATCGATTGAATTCATGAAGAGAAATACCATCCTTGCCCTCGATGATTTGTGTTATCATCGACCACTTTATTGCCTTCTGTTCAACACAAACTTGTTAGTGTTTCGTGTTATACCTTGAGATCCATGCTATGCAGCAATTGTTCTTCTTTACCTTGGAGTATTACCATCTTTTGTGTCAATAATGTCATGAAAATTTCACCACCTCTTATGCATTCTTGGTACAAGTGATACTTCCTGCCATCTCCGTTCATTCCTTGGTCCCCGTGTTGTTTCTAACCGGAAAACCGACAGTTGAACTATGATGTGTGAATTCAAAACTTCTAGCGACCCCATTGCTTCCAAGTTAATGGTCAACCGCTCGTTCTTAGACTATTGGTTATTGGATCACCATTCTAACTTGATCATGCACCCTAAGCCCATATTTCGGGTGCAACTTTCAACCAATGTTTAAGTGTGTATGTTTTCCTCGAGCATACATCATTATATCATTTGATATGACAAATGTTATCTCCTTGTTCACATAATTGTGAAAATCCATCTTTTGGAATTCTCAATGAATTGTCGCTAAGTCCATCAACCACCTCCTCACCTCTCCTTGATTTAATGATGAACTCTTGTTTCGGAACTCGCTTCCATAGTTCAATTCCCAAGAATCTTATAATGTCATCTCGACAATTTGTGTTGCACCTTTTCTTCTCAAGCAGACTGAGTCTGAGGTGTCCTGACACCAAATCGGATCTAAATCTCGGTCAAATATGATGGTTGGAACATATTTCCAAGAGTTATAACATTGGTATTTATGTGACCCGGTAAGGTGTTGTCGTGCCTAGCACACCTGGCCGGAGGTCCTATTGTTATAGTTTCCTTTTTAGCAAGGTTAGCGATTCTTCCATGAGGAAATTGATGGATCCTTTGTGTATCACAAATCTGACACTTACTTGATGACCATGTCAATGCTATCTCGAAGCATGTCTGTGGTACTCCCTTTTTCAACAAGAACATTTGAAGCCCAATGCTAAATGTTTCTTGTTCAATTATCCAAACACCGTTGTATGGGTAATGTCATAAAATTTCTCCCCCTTTTCCTAAAGGGTTTTCTACATTATATCTTGTCGTGGATATCATGCTCTGTTTATCCTTGGGAAGGATATACCCCTGAATAATGTGTTTAAACAAATTTTCCTTTCCATCGTTCTATTTAATCTGATGATCACCTTTTACTTTTCATTGTTTTGTTTAACCTTTCTGGTGATCTATATGATCTAAGCAGTAATATTTTGCTGCTTATGTAAACACCTCAGTGTACAATTTTGTCAGTAAGACCCTGTTACTATTGTTGATGACATTCCAGTAACCATCGATGGACGATAACTTTGCCTATTGGTTCGCCTCGTTCAACGAGCAGGAAAATGGTTCTCTTCGTCCCTCGCCCTTGGTACCGATGTTGTTGCCGACATAACTGACAGGCAATCCCGTGACATGCCTTGCTTACATGATCGTGCAAGACGTCACCGTCCATCCTATTTTAACCCACATGGTGGGCCCAATAACCCACAATTCCACAAGATCGAAACCTGACTCTCTTGTACGCCCCAAGTTAGTCCTCACGTTTGACTCCGTATGTAATTCACGGGTCACCTTCCTAGAGATGATCTATTCTGGTATCACACACAATACTTATTATCGCTGCTCCGAACCCCTTTCATGCCCTGTTTCAGGCATCGAATGATTGCCTGCCCGCTCGAAACTTCTAATGGTACCTTCTTAGTTTTCTCTCGATATCTTCTTAAGTTTAAATTTGAGAGTTACTTTCCGCCACATTCCTCAAAGTTATCTACCAGATAGTCAACCTTAAAGAGGTCTGTTCTTCTGGAATACCCCCTTATTCTTCGTAAGAATGATGGAGTTCTCGAAGAAAGGATGCCGACTTCATCCTGATGACCTGGAGCGGAGAAATGAAGACATCAACGTAGTGGATAGACCTCTAGAAGAGCAACCAAGACCGAGAAGATTAGAAATTTCGTAACCAAATCTTTCCCCCTTACTCCACCTCTTAAAATCTCGGGGCGAGATTTCTTGTAGTAGAGGAGAATTGTAACGCCCGGATAATTAAGCTACAGTGAACCTCTATTAGCGATGCCATGTCACCACGATTACTGTTGCTGATCTTGCGTTAGTTCAAAATGATTCAAATTCAAATTTAAGTTAAAGGCCAACCACACAAATTTTCAAACAATAAAACTAAAATGTTCAAGATGTGCTGAATAATTCATAAGTAATTATGTTGAATAAACCACACTTTAATAAAATGTTTAAATACTTTGGAATAATTAAAACAATAGTTAAAGCAATTAAATAAATGCTTTTTAAGTTGTAAAATTATTAACCTACTTTATTTTGAAGCCAAACTAATTGTGGCAGTATCCTAATTAATAATACTAATTTAGAGGCTAAGTCCATAATTTACAAAACTAAAAATAAAAGGTATTTAAAAGAAAACATAAACTATAAAAAGAAAAATAGAAAAGGCAGAAAGACAAAGGAAAAGTAAGGGCAAAGCCTAGTGTGCTACTGGGCCATTGGAAACTACAGTGCGGCCCAGCCCATCCCGTAGCGATCCCCTACCTCTTGTTCACGGGAGGGGGATTGTGGCTCACATCCACGCCTCCATGGCGGAAGATGGCGCCGTGTCGTTCATCCGGCCAGCCCCCGAGTTGTATAAGACCGTCCCCGTGCCCCTCGGGAACCCTAGCGCAAATCCTCTCCCTTCTCCACGCCGCTTTCTTCCTCCCCTGCCATGGTAGTCTCTGTCATCACCATCGATCCGTCACCCATGAAGCCACATAGTGCTCCACGCCGTACCGCCATGTCCAGGAGATCCACCTCGACGTCCTCTTCCTCCTCACCAACGCACGCGAGGACAGGCACTCTACATCGTCGACATCGACTTCGTCTTCTTCATCGGTGCTCGAAGCTCGCCGCCAACGATTCACCGCCTCCTGCTGCTATTAAACTCCCACCGGCCTTTCTTGCGCCTCACGGTGAGCTCCCGGTCGAAACCCCTCTCCTCTAGGCTTGGTTCGTTCTTTCTTGCTGCTACTACCATCGCCACCGAAGCTCTGTCGCCGCCGTCGAGCTCGTCACCGTCAGTATCGTGTACTCTAGGGCCAGGCAAGCACGTCAACATGCTCATGGCGTCCATGTGGTGCCGCCTGAGCCGTTTGTTTGGTCATTCTCCCCGCGTATCCCCGTATCCGTTGAGCTCTTGCTCCGGCCGCCGCTCGCCGTCATTGCTTCGGCCAATTCCAGCCACCTCTGCTCGTGTCGTTGATTTCGTTCAACGCGCGACATTGCGCCCGATTCGTTAGGTAGCAGCGGCCGCTCAAATCATTGCCGGAGCTGCCCGTTTGGTCCTCATCGTCGTCCTCTGTACCCGCAAGCCCACGCTGCTGCTCCCCTGCGCCTGCCAGCGCGTCCGCGCTCCCGCGGCCTTGCCTACTGCACCCCCGCTTGCTGCTGCCTTCACTTGCTGTTGCCGCTGCTCCATGCCGCTCTTGCTGCTGCATTCTATCGCTGCTGTTGCCATGCGCGGCCGCCCGCTGCCGCCACCCTCTGATGCTGCTGCGGTCATGCGGTCACCTCGGCTGTGACCTTGGCCATGGCCGAGCGCCTCATTTGCTATACGCGTGTGTGCACAACCTGAGACGGCTTGTGTCCAGGGTACTGGTCCCGGCCCCTGGTTCAATTAGACGTAGGTTTAGTTTAGTACTAATTTAGTGCTACAATTAGCCTATAGCAAATGACGTGTGAGACCACCCCTGCTAAATACTGTTTAATTAAATATTACACAATGACATCTGGACCCCTCCAGATGCACTCTAGCGGTCAATCCAGTCAACGTTGACTGTTGATCTGATGGCTCAGCACACCCAGGCCCCACTTGCCATACAATAGACTAGGAAACCCCTGGGGTACACTTAGTATATTCTATTTTAATTTCGAATTAATAATAAATCAGGAATTTTTAGAAGAACATTAAAACTTTGAAAAATAATATAAAATACACCATAATCCGGTTGAAAATACTTTGTACATGAAAGTTGCTCAGAACAACGAGACGAATCCGGATACGCAACCCGTTCGTCCGCTACACATCCCTAACCTATCAAACTCGCAACTTTCCCCCTCCGATTCATCTGTCCGAAAACGTGAAACACCGGGGATACTTTCCCCTTGATCACCAGATATCGCCTATTCTTCTTTATACTGCTTGCATTAGAGTTGTGTAGCATGTTACTGCTTTGCGTTAATCCTATCATGATGCATAGCCTGTCCTTGCTACTACTGTTGTTACCTTTACCTGCAATCCTACATGCTTAGTAAAGGATGCTAGTTGTCCATCTGTGACCCTACATTCTTGTCCGTCTGCTGTGCTATACTATCGGGCCGTCACTCGGGAGGTGATCACGGGTATATGCTATATACTCTATATATGATAGATGTGGTTGCTAAAGTCGGGTCGGCTCGAGGAGTACCCGCGAGTGATTCATGGATTGGGGGCTGAAAGGACCTTTGTCCCGACGGCCCTCTGGGTGGATCTTTGTGGCGGAGCGACAGGGCAGGTTGAGACTACCTAGGTGAGAGGTGTTCCTGGCCCTGTAGGCGTTCGCGGTTACTTCAAAATAACACGCTTAACGAGATCTTGGTATTTGATCTGAGTCTGGCCCCTGGCCTATACGCACTAACCAACTACGCGGGAATAGTTATTGGAACTCGATGTCGTGGTATCAGTCGAAGCCTTCGTGACGTCAGCGACTGAGCGGCGCGCGCCAGATTGGACCGCGTAACGTGACTTCCTTGGTAATGGAGGTTGCTAGGTCTGCTTCCGGCCGTGCTCGCAACATGCAGGTGTGCAATGGGCCCAGACTCCTGCGCCATAGGATTTAGACCGGCGTGCTGACCTCTTTATTGTGCCTAGGTGGGGCTGCGACGTCTTGATCTTCCGCGGCCGGGCATGACCCAGAAAAGTGTGTCCGGCCAAGTGGGATCGAGCGTGTTGGGTTATGTGGTGCACCCCTGCAGGGAAGTTTATCTATTCGAATAGCCGTGTCCCTCGGTAAAAGGACGAACCAGAGTTGTACCTTGACCTTATGACAACTAGAACCGAATACTTAATAAAACACACCCTTCCAAGTGCCAGATACAACTCGGTGATCGCTCTCTAACAGGGCGACGAGGAGGGGATCGCCGGGTAGGATTATGCTATGTGATGCTACTTGGTGAACTTACCATCTACTCTCTCCTACATGCTACAAGATGGAGGTGGCCTGAAGCGTAGTCTTCGACATGATTAGCTATCCCCCTCTTATTCTGGCATTCTGCAGTTCAGTCCACTGATATAGCCCCTTTACACAGATATCCATGCATATGTAGTGTAGATCCTTGCTTGCGAGTACTTTGGATGAGTACTCACGGTTGCTTTCTCCCTCTTTTCCCCCTTTCCTTTTATCTGGTTGTCGCAACCAGATGCTGGAGCCCAGGAGCCAGATGTCACCGTCGACGACGACTCCTACTACACCGGAGGTGCCTACTACTACGTGCAGGCCGTTGACAACGACCAGGAGTAGTTTAGGAGGATCCCAGGCAGGAGGCCTGCGCCTCTTTCGATCTGTATCCCAGTTTGTGCTAGCCTTCTTAAGGCAAACTTGTTTAACTTATGTCTGTACTCAGATATTGTTGCTTCCGCTGACTCGTCTATGATTGAGCACTTGTATTTGAGCCCTCGAGGCCCCTGGCTTGTATTATGATGCTTGTATGACTTATTTATGTTTTTAGAGTTGTGTTGTGATATCTTCACGTGAGTCCCTGATCTTGATCGTACACGTTTGCGTGCATGATTAGTGTACGATTAAATCGGGGGCGTCACACACTCGTGCTTTAGTCTGGTCTTAAACACCGGGGGCTGTATGCGGCTCCGCACGTCCTCAAGTCCGAACACCTATCGGGTACTCTTCGGCGTCTCAAATATTGCATTATATGCATCGGCTCCGAATCATATCTTTGGTCTATAGTTGGTTTGCCCGGCTCCTGTGTGTACCACCTTACGTTCCGCTCGTTCGGCTAAGGTCGTAAAGGGAGAACTACTGTGATTGTATTTTGATACGCCCATTTTGCATCATGATTTTATATCGATATTTATTGCATTATGGGCTGTTATTACATGTTATGTCACAATACTTATGCCCTTTCTCTCTTATTTTACAAGGTTTACATAAAGAGGGAGAATGCTGGCAGCTGGAATTCTGAGCTGGAAAAGGAGCAAATTTTAGAGACCTATTCTGCACAGCTCCAAAAGTCCTGAAACTTCACGGAAGTTATTTTTGGAATTAATAAAAAAATACTAGCGGAAGAATATACCAGAGGGGGCCCACACCCTGGCCACGAGGGTGGGGGGCGCCCCCTGCCTCATGGTCCCCCTGGTAGGCCTCCGGTGCCCATCTTCTGCTATATGAAGTCATCTACCATGAAAAAAATAAATCATAAGCAAGCTTTCGGGAAGAAACTCCGCCGCCACGAGGCGGAACCAATCTAGGGATCCGGCAGAGCTGTTCTGCCGGGGAAACTTCCCTCCGGGAGGGAGAAATCATCGCCATCGTCATCACCAACGATCCTCTCATCGGGAGGGGGTCAATCTCCATCAACATATTCACCAGCACCATCTCCTCTCAAACCTAGTTCATCTCTTGTATCCAATCTTTGTACCAAAACCTCAGATTGGTACCTGTGGGTTGCTAGTAGTGTTGATTACTCCTTGTAGTTGATGCTAGTTGGTTTATTTGGTAGAAGATCATATGTTCAGATCTATTATGCATATTAATACCCCTCTGATTATGAACATGAATATGATTTGTGAGTAGTTACGTTTGTTCCTGAGGACATGGGAGAAGTCTTGCTATTAGTACTCATGTGAATTTGGTATTCGTTCGATATTTTGATGAGATGTATGTTTTCTCTCCTCTAGTGGCGTTATGTGAACGTCGACTACATGACACTTCACCATTATTTGGGCCTAGAGGAGGGCATTGGGAAGTAATAAGTAGATGATGGGTTGCTAGCGTGACAGAAGCTTAAACCATAGTTTATGTGTTGCTTCGTAAGGGGCTGATTTGGATCCATATGTTTCATGCTATGGTTAGGTTTATGTTAATACTTCTTTTGTAGTTGCGGATGCTTGCAGTAGGAGTTAATCATAAGTGGGATGCTTGTCCAAGTAAGGACAATACCCAAGCACCGGTCCACCTACATATCAAATTATCAAAGTAACGAACGCGAATCATATGAGCGTGATGAAAACTAGCTTGACGATAATTCCCATGTGCCCTCGGGAGTGCTTTTCTCTATATAAGAGTTTGTTTAGGCTTGTCCTTCGCTATAAAAAGGATTGGGCCATCTTGCTGCACTTTATTTACACTTGTTACTTGTTACCCGTTACAAATTACCTTATCACAAAACTATCTATTACCTATAATTTCAGTGCTTGCAGAGAATACCTTGCTGAAAATCGCTTGTCATTTCCTTCTGCTGCTCGTTGGGTTCGACACTCTTACTTATCTAAAGGACTACGATAGATCCCTATACTTGTGGGTCATCATATTTCTAGTTTGTCCGGTCAAATACCTCAGTAGAGAAATCCGAAAACTGACTGTCACGATAAGGCGAGAGCTGGTCAGCAATTCGGTGACTTAGTCCTATACTACAAATCATTCGTGATTCATTCCATGTTATACGAGTGGCTGGTCTTCGTCTAGCCGCGTGGCAAAGGCACCTAGTTCAGATCGCCGTACACGTACAAGGGGCTAATATTCATCCCCACTGTCAAACTCCTATGGTTAAGTGAAAGTGATAAAGCCGCATAGTTCGATTGCCTAGTTCACCTCACGTACACCTCCTTCACGGACCAAGACGTTGGATAAAGCGTGGTAATGCGCTAGGCCAAACACCCCTGTAGTATCTACTTGGGGGCTGAGGCCGACGACTGGCAAACTTTCAGGATTAAAACAACCGCATAGGAGGAAAATAACTTATGATCAAAGGCATCAATATATTACAAGCATGGGTTCACAAAACACTACTTTTACAACCCGGATACATCTACTCAAACATGACGTCCTTCGAGCATTGGCCCTCTTGAAAGTGCAACTATCCCTGGGTGGTTTTGGTAATTCCTAACAACATATAACTCATTGGGCTAACATTATTCCAAGATGAATATTTCAGGAAAAGCTCAATGGATGGCATGGCATGGATGAGGAAAGTGGATCCCTCAAAATTATAAGGACAAAGGATTGGCTCAAACTTCAAGGACAAGACTCTACATTTTATGTTTTAGTGATCTAAGATCTCATTGAGTCCATAGGTGTCGGCGTTCTGGGAACGGGGGTCCCCAGACTTGCCTGCCTGCGGCCTGCAGCGTGGCTCAAATGGGGGCTCAGCGCGGCCCATCCTCATCAACACAAGACCCAAGACCCTCGCGAGGGGCCAAGCCTCGCGGGGCGGATGACACATCGCTTCCTCAGGCGCGGCCTCCTCAGGCTGGCTCACGAGGAGGCGGAGAGATCAAGGCAGGGTACCTCGCGAGGTGCCCATGACGCAAGCCATGACGACCGAGGGTGCCAGGCGGGCGCCAGACCGTGCAGTGTTCTCCCTTTCCTCTTTGGTGCAAAGGGGGCAAGCGCGGGCGAGAGGATCAAGCAAAGGCACCCATTTCGGTGCAACGAGACCAAGACCAGTCCAACGGTGGGAATGAGCTCATCGTGGAGCCCAGAACGGCGTCACCACAGGGCCTTTGGCAGGCGAGGACCAACTTTGGTCAGGATAAGTGTACCAGATGTTCCCCTTCAAATTGGCCAATTGTTGGCGCCCTTCCCGCTCAATATTGGGGAAGAGGCCCAGGGCCTTTGCCTTTAAATAGGACTAGCCAGCCCCAGGGTAGAGGCATCTAGAGATCGGGGAGGATTCAGAGCAATCGTAGAGCAAGTAGAGAAAGAGAGAGAAGGGCGGCTGAACTCCCCTAGCAGTTCATCGTCCTAGCAAGAACACGCCCTCGCGAGGCTGTTCTCCCTTGTACTGTTCATCATCTTCAGCCCAAGAGGCAATCCACCCACCACAAACTAGAGTAGGGTATTACACCACAATGGTGTCCCGAACTAGTATAAACCCTGTGTCTCTTGTGCTGTTCTTTCTGTAGTTTAGATCCTTGCGAGACGGAGAGGTAGAGGGCATCATCTCCGCGCGCACCCCAGAGTTCGAACCTTAAGGGTCTGCCGGAACCCGAAATCCGACATTTGGCGCGCCAGGTAGGGGTGCACCGGAATCTGCCTTCCTACCGCTCCGCCTCTCGTCGCATCGTCGTCACCATGTCCGGCGACCAGGCAGGCAACCAAGATCCATGGGCGGCGTGGCCCGCCTATGTGGGGCCGACCGCCTTGGGAGACCCCGCGCCCCAGGCAGCCCGTGGTCCGCAGGGCGCTGCGGGCCGCGGGCGGCGCGGACAGGCTTCCGCAACCCTCACACCGCGGCAAGCGCGGTCGGCGGCGAGAGCCTCTAACCACGCCGCAACCACAACACCGTACACCCGCCGGGAGCAAGCGAATTCGAGGGCCGCGCTCACGGTGGCCCGGGAGCTGCTGCAGTGTAGGCTGCTGGAAGGCGGCCGCGACGTGCTGCTGGAGCGGGTCGCCGAACTCCTGGGCTTTGCCGCTTCGGGGGCTCACCCCTTCTGCATCCAGCTTCCGCCTCAAGCCCAGGGCGGCACACGAGGAGGCCCCGCACACCCCCGCGGGCTTAAGGCTACCCCAACACCGGTGAATCCGCCGGCACTGGACTGGCGATGGCGCTACCCCCGCCCCCGGCGCGTGAAGGAGAGGGGCTCGGTGCGGGCCACGATGCCGGTGGGCCGCCGCGCTACCATACCGCGGTGGGCGCGTCAAGCAGCGCCGCATGGCGCATGGAGCACTACAACACAGCCTTTGGGGTAGCAGCGCCAGAAGAATACGTGCCCCACATGATGGACCAAGGGCACGCTCACGAGGGCGAACGAGGCTCGCTTCGCAGCCCAAGCTGGGGAGACGAGACACCAGAAGCCGAGCTCTTCCGGGAGCCCCGGGACGGCTCCGCCGGCCACGCTGGAGGCGAAGACTATCGAGTACCACTAATTCCTCAGGGGCAGGTATACGCTAATCATGGGTCGCAGGAGGTGCAGGTCGCCGCAGCGAGCATCTGCCCCGCTCCCACAGTCTCCTACCCCTCGGGAGGGGGGCGCAGGGGGCTGCAGGAGAGGGGCAGGGACCCCACTTCACCACCGCGGCGTTCGGAGCAAGGCGTTCTCAGGAGGTAGGCCCTCCGCTGGGGAGGCGCCTGAGGGCCTGCCCCTGGTGGAGGACCCGTGGTCGTCGGGGGAACTAGAGTGTGGCACTGGTTTCCGGTCGTCGTCGGTGGCACTAGAGTGTGGCGCAAGGCAGGGCCCTCGTCTGGCGATATGAAGCAAGGCCGGTACCTGTGAAGAAGGCCCAGTGCCTGTGAAGCTCGCCGCCCCGTGACACTCTCACGTAATAATGAGTGGGGATGTACACGCCCCGGAGTCTCAGGGGTGCCGGCCTCAGGCCCTGGGGCTCCCTCCCACGCCCAGTGGATAGCACTTAGCTCCGCGCTGGTGAGAAGACGTCCAAGACTAGATAGGGTGCCGGACGCGGCCTTTTTGTTTGCTTTCATTGCCTTTTCCCTTTGGCTGTAACTTTTCCCCCGCTGGATTTAAGTTGAATTCGAATTTGAGCTTTGCGTGTGTTCGGGGAAGGGGTGCTTGGTCTCGTTCGAACAATTTCTCGCGTTCTGGTCACCGCCTCACCACAGCTGCCTCCCATCGCAAGCCTCTCGCGAGACGGTCCAGGCCTAGCTCAAGCGCAACTCGGACTGCCGCTGTTGCTTCTCTGTTGCTTCCTCACGAGATTACCTTTTGATGACTGCGGAGGTTGTCTTTTCCTAAAAAGGCCCAGAGCCTGTGAAGAAGGCGAACGCCTGTGAAGCCGTTGCGCTCGGGAGAAGGCCCAGAGCCTGTGAAGAAGGCGAACGCCTGTGAAGCCGTTGCGCTCGGAAGAAGGCCCAGAGCCTGTGAAGAAGGCGAACGCCTGTGAAGCCGTTGCGCTCGGGAGAAGGCCCAGAGCCTGTGAAGAAGGCGAACGCCTGTGAAGCCGTTGCGCTCGGGAGAAGGCCCAGAGCCTGTGAAGAAGGCGAACGCCCGCGAAGCCGTTGCGCTCGGGAGAAGGCCCGGAGCCTGTGAAGAAGGCGGATGCCTGTGAAGCTATCGCGTTTATGAAAAGGCCCGGAGCCTGTGAAGAAGGCGAATGCCTGTGAAGCTATCGCGTTTACAAAAAGGCCCGGAGCCTGTGAAGAGGGCCAGCGCCTGTGAAGCCCCTTGCTGACAGCACTTGCGCGTCCTTTGATTTCAACCAGAGAACGCTCAGGACACCACGAGCTGCCTCGAGGCCTGCGCAAAACAAAGGTAAACCAACCAGCCGCCAGGCGCGGATGCTCGCACAATATAATAGCTGCTAATGCGATCTACACAAGTTTTTACATGAGGGGCTTCCCCTCCCAAAATGCTCTCACGACCACCAGGCCAAACACCTGAGTTCTATCCATGCAGGGCAAAAAGACAGGAGCAACACGCAGTTAGTCAGACAAATCCCCCAAGGCGTCCTCAGGAGCACCTCCCGAGCCGCCGCTGGTGTCGCTGGACTCGCCACCGCTGCCTGCATCGTCGTCAGCGGCGCTGGGACCATCCACCACACCGCCCTCGTCGGCAGCCACGATCATGTTGTCGTCATCTGAAGTAAAGGCCCGGACGAGAGCATCCATGTTGTTTTCTACCCAGGTCGCCAGATCGCCTCGGACGACCTGGGGGACTGGGGCAATGGCGGCATCAAAGTCGAACCGGGGATCCATGTTCTGAAGATGGCTGAAGACACGAGAAAAAGCGTGCCCGAGCAGGGCGCGGCTCCTCTCCTCCACCAACCTGTCAGCCCTGGCCGACCGTGCCTCCAGCTGCGTCACCACAGCGGTGAAGAACTGAAGGTTGCCGGCATAGTTAATTGTGTGCGGCTCACCCACAGTTGCCTCGCAGATGTTGCCCAAGGCTGTGTTAGCCCTCTCCCTGAGCGTAGTAAGCATGGGGCCATGCACATGCTCCAGGACTTGCCGCTGGCGTATCTCATCGGCGTTCTGACGCTCAACGACCTCAGCCTCTTCCACCCGCTGGCGAAGACGGAGCACCTCGGCCTGGAGAGCGGAGGACTCTTTTGCGCTGCCTCGAGGGCGGCCCGGGAAGCGTCGGCTCGCCGCGTCGCCTCGTCCCGTTGGGCCCTCAGGGCTGTGGTTCTCCCCTTAGCCTCAACCCGGATCAACTCCAGCTTCCTCTCGAACTCGCGCTCGAGGCCTTGGCGCGCTGTCGCCACCCGGCGACCAACCTCCTCCAGGACACGCGCCTCCCGAGCAGCGACTTCATCTTCCGCCTACGTCACCAGGCGCTCCCTCGTCTCCAGCCGCTCGTACTCATGGGTACGTTCGGCGGCCTCCAGCGTCAGCGCCTCTTCACGTCTCTGGAGCCCGGCTGGGTCGCCATAGGCCACCCTCATTGACACAAGGGCCGCCTCGCGCAGTTCCACTTGCTCCTCTAGCAAGTGGCATCGGGCCAGGAGCTCCCGAGCCCGCTCCTCCACCGCCTCTCGCTGTCGGTCGGCTCCCAGGGCCCCTTCAGCGGCCTGGGATCGGGCCACCTGGGAGGCCTCCAGCGACGCCTTCGCTTCTTCGTCTTCAAGGTCGCGCTGGCGGCGCGCGAGGGCGACGGCGGCCTCCAGCTCGCGCCTCTTCACGGCCAGGCGCAGGCCCTCGGCCTCCAGGCGCGCGTCTTCATTAGCGAGCTCCTCCCCAAGCAGGTCCACTGCGCCGCTCGCCCTTCGAAGGAATTCGCGGCGGCGAGCGCGGCGCTCCTGAGCACGCTCGAGCACGTCTCCCACACCATCGTCTGCCCCAGGCAAGCGCCTGGAGGCAAGAATCATCGCTCCCCCTCCGGGCAGGGGGCTGGGGGCTGGCGCCCCCACGACGGCCGGGCACGCCGCGCCAGAAGCTCGGCCTGGGGCCGGCACATCTCCAGACAAAGGGCGCGGGGGGCGCCTCAGCCAGTCGTAGCCCGCGACCAGATGAGAAGCCCACGGCAGGCTGGCCACGCCAAGAGAGGGCCCACGAAGGAAGATCGCAGGAAGAGAAGGGCTGTGGGGCACCTCAGAATGGTCCGCCCCTTTGTTCGTCCTCACCAGAAGAGCCGTGCTGCTCGGGACGTCTTGGGGCGACGGGGGAGGTGGAGCCAAAGGAGGCGGCACCTCAGCGGCCTCCATGACCTCGGCAGGAAGGGGCCTGCAGAGCAAGGATCAGTAGACGCAACAAGGGGATCAGGAGCCGGGAAAGGAGAAGGCTTACTCGTCGGTGGCGAAGTACTTCCGGCGCTTCAGCAAGCGACAAGGGGAGTCGTCACCTAGGGCCTCCCTTTTCCAACGAAGGGCCTTAAAGTCCACACTAAAGCGGCCCAGGAGAAGGGCGCAAGGATCAACCCGCGATGAAGGCGAAGCAGCAGCGCTATCCGCGCCAGGGGCGCCTGCCTAGCGCGTGCTGCCGGTCACCTCGGCAGAAGACGCGGCCGGGGCCTCGGGAGCCACGGCCCCAAGCGCTAGAAGCGGCTGCGCCACACCAACGGCATCAGCAGCGCGGGCCTCGGGAGCTTTCTCGGCCCCCGCTGTCTCCTGCCTCCCTGCTCCACCACTCGAGGAGGATTCGCCTAAGCCGACCGGAAGGGCGATCACCACCACAGGGTTCTCGCGAGGCCCTTGGAAGCCGGCAGGGCGTAGCCCCCACTCATCGAAGGAGGGCATCTGCCTCACGAAATCATCCCTGTTCTGGCAGAGGTACATCAGAGCTCCTCCCCGCTGGATGCTGCCCGGGTTGGGGTCGCCGGTCAGGACCAAGAGCACTGTCCTTAGCACTCCAGGCGTCAGGTCTTCCTCCTGAAGCCTCATGTGATCACCATGTCCGCTGAAGGCCCACATCCGGCGAGAATGGCGCTGGAGAGGGGCAATGCGGCGCAACAGAAACTCCTTCACCACCTTGGGCGCTGCCACGCCGAGTGTTTTCAAGAACGTGAAGCGGCGCCAGATGAAGGCGAGCCGGGGGCTCTCGAGCGTATCCTGGCCCCAGCCAGAGTTGGGTACAGCAGGCGAAGTTGGCCTCACCAGCAGGGGGCTGGGCACCCCGACATCAACGTACAACCACCGCTCACGGAACCCAGCTGAAGGTGGGGGGAGCTTGAAGTCAATGCCAGAAGCTGCAGTCTCAGGCGCAGCGACGAAGCTCACGCATGCCGAGCATTGAGCAGGGTCGGCAAGACGGAGAGAGAAGAAGTGGCGCAGCAAGGCAACGGAAGGAGGGATGCCCATCAGCGCCTCGCAAACAAAAGCAAAGACCGAATGGAGGGCGATGGATTCACGGCCCAGATGCATCATGTGGATCTGGTAATGGGTGAGTACGGCGTTGAAGAAATCAGAGAAGGGGGGAACCAGACCCGCCCACAAGGCATCAGCAAAATAATGAACCTCAGTGATTATCCTGTCGGTGGGGAAGTGAGACGTAGGCCAGGCCGTCGTCCTCCCGCACTCGTTGAAGACAGTGGCCAGAGCCGGGCTGAGCTTATCCAGGCACTCCAGATTGAGTATGATTGACTGGTCAACGGCGGGGGCGGCCGACGGCGGCGGATGAGATGGGAGCACAGGCTTCTTCCCTTTCTCTTTCTTCGTCGGAGCCATGGCTGAGGATGGGAGAGAGGAGATGTGAGATGGGATTAGAGGCAGGAGTCAGAGTTCAAAGGAAGGAAGAACAAGGGACAGTCGAGCAACAGGAAGAGGGGCGGCTGTGTACAACTTTGGGGCAACCTAGCGCGGCGCAAAATAAGGGAGCGTGGGCAAACAGTACCGCCCACGTCCAATCAACCGCCACACGGCGCCCGAGGCCGCAGGATGTTAGGGCCCGCGGCGCTTCGCCCTCGCCCTTTCACCTCTCGGCGTGGCCAAGTCCATGCGCGCCTTGGGCCCGGGGGCTACTGTCGGCGTTCTGGGAACGGGGGTCCCCAGACTTGCCTGCCTGCGGCCTGCGGTGTGGCTCAAATGGGGGCCCAGCGCGGCCCATCCTCATCAACACAAGACCCAAGACCCTAGCGAGGGGCCAAGCCTCGTGGGGCGGACGACACAACGCTTCCTCAGGCGCGGCCTCCTCAGGCTGGCTCATGAGGAGGCGGAGAGATCAAGGCAGGGTACCTCGCGAGGTGCCCATGACGCAAGCCATGACGACCGAGGGTGCCAGGCGGGCGCCAGACCATGCAGTGTCCTCCCTTTCCTCTTTGTTGCAAAGGGGTCAAGCGCGGGCGAGAGGATCAAGCAAAGGCACCCATTTCGGTGCAACGAGACCAAGACCAGTCCAACGGTGGGAATGAGCTCATCGTGGAGCCCAGAACGGCGTCACCACAGGGCCTTTGGCAGGCGAGGACCAACTTCGGTCAGGATAAGTGTACCAAATGTTCCCCTTCAAATTGGCCAATTGTTGGCGCCCTTCCCGCTCAATATTTGGGAAGAGGCCCAGGGCCTTTGCCTTTAAATAGGACTAGCCACCCCCAGGGTAGAGGCATCTAGAGATCGGGGAGGATTCAGAGCAATCGTAGAGCAAGTAGAGAAAGAGAGAGAAGGGCGGCTGAACTCCCCTAGCAGTTCATCGTCCCAGCAAGAACACGCCCTCGCGAGGCTGTTCTCCCTTGTACTGTTCATCATCATCAGCCCAAGAGGCAATCCACCCACCACAAACTAGAGTAGGGTATTACACCACAATGGTGGCCCGGACTAGTATAAACCCTGTGTCTCTTGTGTTGTTCTTTCTGTAGTTTAGATCCTTGCGAGACGGAGAGATAGAGGGCATCATCTCCGCGCGCACCCCAGAGTTCGAACCTTAAGGGTCTGCCGGAACCCGAAATCCGACAATAGGAAAAGCCAATACTATTAAGGGAGGATGAGGTGTTGCTTAATGAGCCTCTTGCTTCATGTGCTTAGTGATATGCTCCAAAATCCTCAACTACCTTTCCATATCCACATATGATCCAAACCAAAAGTCAAACTCGGCCCCACCGATTCTTTCTATCCGGAGCCATCGAGTTTCATTTGTCATAGCCACTGCCACAAACCCTAGCAAATCGGTTTCACCGATAGGGATCTCGGTCTCACCGAGATGGGATTGCAATTTCTCTGTTTCCCTGCGTAACGTTTCGGTCCAACCGAAGTGAGCGATTGGTCCCACCGAGATTGCAATGTAAATTCACTGTTTCCCTTTCGTAACATTTCGGTCTCACCGAAAAGAGCGAATCGGTCCCACTGAGTTTACCTGACCAACCCCTGGTTAGCTTATTACCAAAATCGGTCTCACCGAGTTTGTGTAATCGGTCACACCGAGATTACATTATGACCAAACCCTAACCATATCGTTCCTACCGAGTTGCATTTCAGTCCCATCGAAAATCCTAACGGTCACTAGGTTTGCTGAATCGGTCCGACCGAGTTTAACGATTCGGTCCCACTGAGTTTGGCAGATTGTGTGTAACGGTTAGATTTTGTTTGGAGGCTATATATACCCATCCACCCACTCTTCATTCATGGAGAGAGCCATCAGAACAGATCTTCACTTCCAATACACATTTTCTGAGAGAGAACCACCTGCCCTTGTGTTGAGCTCAAGATATTCCATTCCTACCATATGAATCTTGATCTCTAGCCTTCCCCAAGTTGCTTTCCACTCAAATCTTCTTTCCACCAAATCCAAATCCTGTGAGAGAGAGTTGAGTGTTGGGGAGACTATCATTTGAAGCACAAGAGCAAGGAGTTCATCATCAACACACCATTTGTTACTTCTTGGAGAGTGGTGTCTCCTAGATTGGCTAGGTATCACTTGGGAGCCTCCGACAAGATTGTGGAGTTGAACCAAGGAGTTTGTAAGGGCAAGGAGATCGCCTACTTCGTGAAGATCTACCGCTAGTGAGGCAAGTCCTTCGTGGGTGACGACCATGATGGAATATACAAGGTTGCTTCTTCGTGGACCCTACGTGGGTGGAGCCCTCCGTGGACTCGCGCAACCGTTACCCTCCGTGGGTTGAAGTCTCCATCAACGTGGATGTACGATAGCACCACCTATCGGAACCATGCCAAAAACATCCGTGTCTCAAATTGCGTTTGAATCCTCCAAACCCTTCCCTTTACATTCTTGCAAGTTGCATGCTTAACTTTCCGCTGCTCATATACTCTTTGCATGCTTGCTTGAATTGTGTGTATATTGCTTGACTTGTGCTAAGATAGCTAAAATCTGCCAAGAACTAAAATTGGGAAAAGGATAGATTTTTATTTGGTCAAGTAGTCTAATCACCCCCTAGACATACTTCCGATCCTACACCTCTACTATTCGGGCACCGCCAGGACGTCTTCAAAGTATCTCTCCGGCTTGCGGTAGTCCTTGCCTTCAGGCGGGCCTATGGTCGCCATGTCGGTGGCCTTCATCTTTGCCCAATGCATATTGACACGGGCGAAGGCCATCCGAGCACCCTCTATGCATGCCGAGCGCTTCACAGCTTCAACACGAGGCATCGCATCGACGAGTCACCTCACCAAACCAAAGTTGCTGCTAGGAATTGATTCGGCTGGCCAAATCCAGATTGCTAGATCCTTCATGGCCAAGCCGGCCATCCTATGCAATGCTACCTCTTGAGCACTGCATTGGATTTCCTTGAAGAGGAAAGGATGATGCAGCAAAGTAGCGTAAGTATTTCCCTCAGTTTTTGAGAACCAAGGTATCAATCCAGTAGGAAGCTATGCGCGAGTCCCTCGTACCTGCACAAAGCAAATAACTCCTCGCAACCAACGCGATAAGGGGTTGTCAATCCCTTCATGGTCACTTATGAGAGTGAGATCTGATAGATAATATTTTTGGTATTTTTGTGATAAAGATGCAAAGCAAAGTAAAAAGCAAAGGAAATAATAAAGTGTAGGAAGATTGATATGATGAAGATAGACCCAGGGCCATAGATTTCACTAGTGTCTTCTCTCAAGAGCATAAGTATTTTACGGTGGGTGAACGAATTACTGTTGAGCAATTGACAGAATTGAGCATAGTTATGAGAGTATCTAGGTATGATCATGTATATAGGCATCACGTCCGAGACAAGTAGACCGACTCCTGCCTGCATCTACTACTATTACTCCACTCATCGACCGCTATCCAGCATGCATCTAGAGTATTAAGTTTAAGAAAACTGAGTAACGCCTTAAGCAAGATGACATGATGTAGAGGGATAAATTCATGCAATATGATAAAAAAACCCATCTTGTTATCCTCGATGGCAATAATACAATACGTGCCTTGCGGCCCCTACTGTCACTGGGAAAGGACACCGCAAGATTGAACCCAAAGCTAAGCACTTCTCCCATTGCAAGAAAGATCAATCTAGTAGGCCAAACCAAACTGATAATTCGAAGAGACTTGCAAAGATAACCAATCATACATAAAAGAATTCAGAGAAGATTCAAATATTGTTCATAGATAATCTTGATCATAAACCCACAATTCATCGGTCTCAACAAATACACCGCAAAAAGAAGATGTCACATCCTAGATAGACCATGCATTAGAGTGTGCATCATGTTTATTTTTAACAGAAACTTGAAATGGGGAAAGCAGAACCCCCCAGCACCCCTTATGAAATCAACTAGGGTTTACTAAAAATAATTTCAATGAACCTGAAATGCCCTTCTAAAATGTTCACCCTCTTTGTCTTGGGTTAGAACCTCTGGCAAAGTAGGTGCACAATTTTCTAGGTCAACAAAAGGTCACTTAATTAAATCATATGTATGTTGCCTTTGGACATTTAAATGCTAATAAATATTTTAAATGTTCAAATAATTCTGGAAATAAGTCAGGGCTGTTAGGAATAATCCCAACAGAGCCCACAATTATTTCCAGGATTTTAGAAAGTGCCTAGGTATTTTTAATAATGTCACAAAGTTACAGAATAATAGAAAAAGAAAACAGAAACTAAACAACTAGGAAAAAAAGATAACCTGGCCGCAGCCACCAGCTGGCCCACCTGGCGGCCCAGCGCTGTGCTGGCCCACGCCAGCCAGCTGCTTCGTCCCCGCCAGGCAGGCAGGGAGCTGACGCCGGCGAGCGCGAGCTCGCCACGGCGCCAGCAGCTTGCCGCTTCGCGCGCCTGGACGCTGGGCGACCTCCACGTCGCCGTCCCGACCCCGTGGACACCTCATTCACCCCCTGCCCCTCTCCCTCGCTCCCTCTCCGCCATGGCCGACGCTGTTGCGCCCGCGCCGCCGTGAACCCATGCCCTCCGTCGCCCCTGTGCTGCTCCACCGTGTCCTGCAGCTCCGCCACTTCCTCCTCGATCGCTCCACCAAGCCACGCCCCGCCGGAGGCCCGCAAACGACTACACCGAGCTTGTCTTCAACCTCCTGCCGACCAGATCGCCTCCGCCGCCCCGCTTGCTCCGGCTCGTCCCTGACCTCGCCGTCAACTCCGACGCAACTGCCGTGAGCGTAGCCACCTCCCCATCCTCTCCGTTCTTCTTCTCGTGCACCACAGCGAGCACACGCAGCTCACCCGCATGCGCCGCCGCCTGACCACGTCGCCGGCGTTGCTCTGGTGACCATTTGGTCACGGGCTTGTGCGCGTCACACTCCTCGCGCCACGTAGAGGCCGTAGGTGCTAGCGCCACATCGCCTAAGCCACTACAGCCACGCGCACGAGCTGGCCGAGCTTCGGCCTCCGCCTGACCTCGTCGCCGGTGAAGCTCCGGCCACTCCCCGGCCATGCCACCACCACGGCTGGATGCGGGCGAGCACCAGCTGCCCGTAGCTGCTCTCCGCGCAGCAAACGGAGCCCTGTGGGCGAATCCCGCAGCACGCCGCCGCGTCTGGCCTCGCCGGCAGCTAAACGCCGGCAGGCTTTGACCCGTTGACCGGCGGGTTTGACCCCTGACGTGGACTGGGTGGGCCAAGGTTGACTCCTCTGAGTCAATGACAAGTGGGCCCCCCTCTACTAACTAACTGGATTAGTTTTAATTAAAATTAATTAGTTTAACTAATTACTAACATGCGGGACCCACTGGTCAGTTTGACCTGGACGACCCCGTTGACCTCTGACGTCATCCTGACGTAGTGCTGACGCAGTAATTTAATTACTGGAATTATTTCTATATAGGAAATTCCAGAAATTAGTCCAAACTTCAAAAATTCATAGAAATTAATCTGTAACTCCAAATGCAAAGATTTATATATGAAATTTGATCAGAAAAATTCAATCTATCCATTGAAACTGGTTTCATGCATGTCAGAACAAGTTAACCTTGCTGTTTAAGCAATACAAGATGATGCACTTAAATGGCTATGTTAAATGATCTAACACTTGAACCCTTGGCTCAATTAAGCACATTCCACCCTGTTTTAGCTTGCACTAGGCCAAGACACTTCCATATTGCCATGTCATAGCATGCATCATAATGTTGCATATCGTCATGTGTTGATCGTGTTTCGATGTGTTCTTCGTGGTAGGTCCTGCCTCCGAGGATATTCAAGAGTATCCAACTGAAGGGCAGTATCCCACCACCACTCCATCAGGCAAGCAACCCATTGATCATTCCGATACAAACCCATGTTCTCGCTTCTGCTCTCGTTTACTACATTAAGACAACGCGATTCAAACTGCTGTGTGTCGTGGTAGTTGAACCCACTTCCTTTGCATGACCTGTCATTGCCACAGTAACTAGATGAAACCCACTAGCATGTGTAGGAGTTGGTTGAGCCATATGTGTGTTTGTTTCCTACCATGCTATGCTTGCTATGCTTAGAGTTGTGTCAGGTCTGGCTCATCGGGATGATGAACTAGAGTGAAAGGTTGTGACGGTGTCGAGAGTGTGAAAGTGTTGAATACAATTTGGTAAAGGAATCGATGAGAGGCCATGTAGGAGTACATGGTGGGTTGTTTCATTGAGGCCGTCCTTAAGAACTGAGATCTGTGTGTGTGATTTAAGATTCAACTACTACCACGCATTGGGCCCGAAACCAATGGACCCTCTCGGCTTATTAACCATACTTGTCCTCTGTCTGGGAGTTGCAAAGTAGTTTCTGGTGTTTGTAGTATGCTGGGGGCCACACGCAGCGCTGACCATAGGGGTGGGCTGTGTTGCGGTAGGCACGTGGCCCAGTGTACCGATTCGCCCGTTTGGTGTCTCGGGAACCCTGCACACATCGTTCGGGGCCGTTAGTGGAAACCTCGGCCGGACTCCCTGCGGATGGAACCCGAATAGGCGATAAACCTGGAATAGGGACTCGTGTGTTTAGTCAGGTCATGGCCGACACCCTCGCTGGGCTTCCGCTTGAAGGTTGCCGAGTACATGTCATGTAAACGGCGATAAGTGGTGGGAGCGTGTGTGAAGAAGTACACCCCTGCAGGGTATGAAACTATTCGAATAGCCGCGCCGCGGTAAAGGACTACTTGGTCATCTATACAGTTCATAGACAAGTAAATGGATTCTACTAAAGATCTCCAGATAAGTGTGAGTACCGCGGATGGACTTCTCGTAGGATAACGAGAGAGGATCCACGATGGAGTATTGTGTTGGTGATAGTGGACTCGTGTGCGACAAATGATTTACGTGTTGTGTCTGTCATAGGATAGCTTAGCCAAGAGTGAAAGCTGGCTTGCTGCAATAACTCCACTACCTTCTTGAGAATGTGCATGTATAGTAGGATTCTGTTGTAAGACTTGCTGAGTACCTTCATACTCATGTTGCTTTAATTAATGTTTTCAGACGACTACGCCAACCCCTTCGATGGGTTCTATGTAGACCTCGACGTTGACGAGTGACTTATCACCCAGGTGGTGATCCAAGACTTGTGAAGGGTCGATGTAGATAGACAGGCTTCGTCAAGCCTTCTTTCTTTCTAGTGTCTGTACTCAGACTACTTTGCTTCCGCATGTGCTTGTATGTTTGTATGACTTGAGTGTCGGGTCATGTGACCCCTACCTGTATGGATGATACGTATGGCTCTTCGGAGCCTCTTAAATAAAGTACTTGAGTTGTAGAGTTTTGTTGTGATGCAATGTTGTATTTACTCATATCGGGCATATTGTGTGTATGATTGAAATGCTTGGTATGAGTGGGATCCGACCATCTAGTTGTTTATCCTTGGCAGCCTATCATATGGGGAAATGTAGTCTAGTGCTTCTGAGCGATAGTAGTCCGCTACAGCCCGGTTCACCGGGGTCCTGCTAGCCCAGCACTACTGCTCGGAACACTTGACTGGCCGGCATGTGTTTCACTTCGTTCCTGTGTCTGTCCCTTCGGGGAAATGTCACGCGGTGTTATCCGGAGTCCTACCTAGCCTGCTACATCCTGGGTTACCGGAGTCCTGTTAGCCAAGTGCTACAACCCGGATTTATACGTTGTTGACCGACATGCTCGATGTGATTCATGTATGCCTGTCCTCATGGGTTAGTGCCGCCTTGGGTTCACGACTAGCCATGTCGGACCGGGTTCTCTGTCATATGGATGCTAGCGACACTATCATATACGTGAGCCGAAAGGCACAAACGGTCCCAGGCCAGGTAAGGTGGCACCCGTGGGAGTACTGTGCGTGAGGCCGCAAAGTGATATGATGTGTTACATGCTGGATCGATGTGGCTCAGGATCAGGGTCCTGACAGCATTGGCATCAGAGCCGGACTGCCTATAGGTTCGCTAAGCCAAACTGGTCGATGTCGAGTCTAGAAATGCTTTAGTTATATGTAGGGGAATTGATTGTGGGAGGGAACGTAAGGCTCTTTTACTCCTTTACCTTATGCCTCTGTTCTAAGTCATCCTCTTCTCATTCTACGTGGGTTAAGGACTAGGCTCTCTTCTCTATCAGGTTCACGTGTTACTAATCCGTAGTAACTTATAGGATTGTTGGATACAACCCAGTTCAGTTTCTACTAAATTTTAGTACGTTGCCAGTTGAACCAGAACCTTGATATGATGTTGTTGAGTGGTTTTGCAAACTGTTGTGGATGTTTCATCTCCTTTTCTGAGCATTTACAGCCGTTATGCTGTCCAATTTCTCCTAGAAAATTCTAATGCCTTTGCATTATTTTTGTGCTTCCAGATGGCCACCCGTTCCCAGAACCAAGTGGTTCGTCTGACCCGTTGCATTGATGTATGTGGACACACAGCTATGTTGGTTCGAGTGATGGTCGAGACAGGTTACCGATGGTATCCCGAATATACCGTAGAGGAGCAGTTTAGAGACTTTAATCAAAGCCAATATCTGTGCACGGTCAGGATATATCCATCTTATCCCGGAGCTACTGAACCGCTCCACTGTTCTTATGGACTTGGGATCACTATTGGGATGTCCGTGCAGGATGCAGCCTACTCGATGATGACTTTCATTCGAGCCAGAACTGCCTTGCTGAGCAACACTGATTTCCGCTACATGCCAGCATCCCTCCCTGGGGCGCATGGTTACCTTCAGGGTATGTATAGCGACGCATCCCATGAGGACTCACTCCTCCGCACCACTACTGATATGTTGGAAGACAAGGACCGTGAAAACCGGGCCTTGCGTATGGAGCTCTTTAATGCTCGTTCTGATCACTGGGCTACTTTGACTCGGTTTGCCCCTGCAGTGCAAGCCAGATACATGGACATGAGGGACTTGTATCCTGTGCGTGCCAGTCTGCCAGATTTCATGGAGTGGCGTGAGGTGGGAGGCATCACTCCTCCTCGTGGACCTCGTCTGCCGCCGTTTGTTGGACCAAGGCCACACCCAAGTACCTATGGTCCGCAAGCTCCACAGGACCATCTCTTCCCAGATGATCATGTTCCGCTTCCAGGCTTGGGTGGTGACTTCTATGAGGATTACTACGGAGCTGTCTGAGCTAGTAGTAGTTTCGCTAGTATTGTAATAGTTGTATGTCCACCGTCCTGCGTGACTTGTGGATTATGACTTAGTGTGTATCCATTCCGGAGGTGTAGAAAAATAATGTATAGGAGCTTGGAATGCCTCCGATGAGATGTAACGTCTTTCATCATAGTTGTACCTTAGCTTGGGCCTATACTAAACTATGTATGGTGTGTATGACTGTTGGTTAATATATGGCAGTTTCTATATTACCATGTCATACGGATGAACATCTCTGCATTCCATGCTATCCATTACATTCCACACTTCCTTTCCCAGATTTTTCCATCCTGGTCTAAATCGTTGTTTTGTTTTTCCTAGGATGGTCAACACCCGCAGCAACCCTGCTGCTCTGGAGCAGGGTGAAGCTAGCGCAGCTAGGGATGAAAATCTGCCTCAACCGCCTTCTCTGGCCGAAGTGATGCTGGAGGCAGAACGAAACAAGCGTGAGACTAACCGCTTGCTGGAGCGGATTGAGCAGAATACGGCACGCCAGCAGAGAATCAATCCAGTGTCAATCAATGACTTTGTCAAGCTGTATCCACCAAAGTTTAACCATTCCGTCGAACCTCTCGATGCGGATGACTGGCTTCGCAGCATCGCCCACAAGCTACATTCTGCCAACGTAGCCGAAGATGATAAAGTTACCTTTGCTGCTTATCACCTCGAAGGCCCTGCTAGCCTTTGGTGGGAAAATTATGAGGCTATGCGCCCGGTCGGCCAAATCACTACTTGGGCTGGTTTCAGTGCTGCTTTCCGTGAGCATCACATTCCGGAAGGCCTCATGGATCACAAGAGGGAGGAGTTCTGTAACTTCACCCAGGGTAGACTGACTATGGATGCATACAGTCGCGAGTTTGGAAAGTTAGCACGTTATGCTCCCGAAGAGGTATCCACCGACGCCAAGAAGCAGGCAAGGTTCCGCAAGGGACTTAGCCCCGAGCTTCGCCGTGACCTTCGTCTGCACGATTGCACCTCTTTTCCGAAGTTGGTCAACAAGGCCATTAGTGCCAAGATAGGGCAGACTGACTTTGAAGCTTCACGCAAGCACTCCCGTGACTTTGGGTCCTCATCCGGCTCTGGATCTCAGAAGCGCCGGGTCTGGATCCCAAACACTGCTGTGCCATCCAGGTTCACTCCAAGGCCATCTTGAGGCGCCTCGCCCCAACCAGCAGTATGTACCACCCAAGACTTATGGTGGTCCCGCTGCTAATGCTGCTCCACGCCCCAACATGATAACTTGCTTCAAGTGTGGAGAGCCGGGTCACTACATCCGCGAGTGTCCCCAGAACAACCCCAACCAGTTCGGAAAGTCTGTTGGCCGTGGTAAGCCAACAACAAAGGTGCTTGTCGCCAAGCCGGCCACCACTGCTCGTGGCCATGTCAACTACGTCTCAGCTGAGGAGACTCAGGAGGACCCCAACGTTGTTCTCGGTACGCTCACTGTTAATTGCCATCCGGCAACTGTTCTCTTTGATACTGGAGCATCTCATTCATTTATTTCCGAGAGATATGCTCGTTTGCACAACACCACATTTAGTGACATGCCCACCTCTATGGAAATTCAAACTCCCGGTTCTAGATGGCAAACCTCTAGAATCAGCCATGGAAATGAAATTCTTGTCGACAGATTGGTCTTCCTCGCGTCACTAATAGCTCTCAAGTCCTCGGACATAAACATCATCTTGGGTATGGACTGGATGTCAGCCCATTACGCTAAGATCGATTGCTCTACTAGAACTGTTCAACTCACCCATCCATCGGGCAAGACAGTCCATGTTTTGACCCGAGTGACGGAGCGTCAGCTCTACTCTCTAAATGCCAACCCCCTTCCAGACCTTGAAGATATTCCGGTAGTTCATGACTTCCCGGATGTCTTTCCATAGGAACTGCCAGGTGTTCCACCTGACAGAGATGTCGAGTTCGTGATAGACCTTGTTCCAGGTACCGTCCCAATCTCTAGAAGACCTTATAAGATGGCACCCCTAGAACTAGCCGAGCTTAAGAAACAACTCGATGAGTCCTTGCAAAAGGGTTTCATCCGTCCTAGTTCCTCTCCATGGGCTTGCCCCATCCTCTTCGTCAAGAAGAAGGATGGAACGGATCGGATGGTTGTAGATCACCGACCTGTCAATTTGGTCACTATCAAGAACAAGTATCCGCTCCCCAGGATCAACGACCTGTATGACCAGCTCGCTGGATCCTCAGTCTTTTCCAAGATGGATTTGAGGTTGGGCTACCATCAAATCAAAATCAAGAACGGGGACATTCCCAAAACGGCCTTTGTTACTCGTTATGGCCAATACGAGTACACCGTCATGTCCTTCGGTTTAACCAATGCTCCAGCCACCTTCTCTCGGTTAATGAACTCGATCTTCATGGAGTACCTGGATAAATTCGTCATGGTTTACCTCGATGATATACTCATCTACTCCAAGAATGAGGAAGAACATGCCGAACATCTAAGGCTAGTATTGATGAAACTTCGAGAGCATCGCCTTTATGCTAAATTCTCCAAGTGCGAATTTTGGTTGCCAGAGGTGACCTATCCGGGCCATGTAATCTCCGGTAAGGGCATAGCTGTCAATCCCGAGCGAGTTCAAGCCGTCCTTGACTGGACTCCACCTGAAACGGTCAAGCAAGTTCGGAGTTTTCTTGGTTTAGCGAGCTATTGCCGCCGCTTCGTCGAGAATTTCTCCAAAGTTGCTAAGCCTCTAACCGAACTCCTCAAGAAAGATAAAAAGTTCGAGTGGACCCCACAGTGCGAGCTCAGCTTTCAGGAACTGAAAAGACGCCTGACATCTACTCCCGTACTGGTACCACCAGATTTTCCAAGGACTTTGTTATCTACTGCGACGCCTCGCGACAAGGACTAGGTTGCATTCTCATGCAAGATCGTCATGTGATTGCCTACGCTTCTCGACAGTTGCGTCCACATGAGGATAACTATCCCACACATGATCTAGAGCTTGCAGCTGTAGTCCATGCACTCAAAACCTGGCGACATTACCTTCTTGGTAATCGTTGCGAAATCTACACTGATCACCAAAGTTTGAAATACATCTTCACCCAACCGGATTTGAATCTCACGCAAAGACGTTGGGTCGAGTTGATCACAGATTACGACTTAGGAATAACTTACACCCCAGGCAAAGCCAATGTCATGGCTGATGCACTAAGTCGCAAGTCTTATTGTAACAACCTAATGTTGCAACAAAATCAACCACTTCTCCACGAGGAATTTCGCAAGCTTAACCTTCACATTGTTCCTCGAGGATTCCTTTCCACCCTGGTGGCGAACCCTACCCTTACGGATCAGATCATCAAGGCACAGAAGGTGGATCCGGGAATCTCCCGTATCAAGAGAAACTTCAAGAAGGGAGTTGCAGATTGTTTCTCCATTGATGATCAAGGTGTCGTGTTCTTTAGGGACGAATGATCCTTAAGGAAGCTCATGATTCTCCTCTCACCATTCATCCCGGTAGTACTAAAATGTATCAAGACCTACGCTAGAGGTTTTGGTGGACTAGGATGAAGAGAGAAATCGCTCAATACATTGCAAATTGCGACGTTTGTCGTCGCGTTAAAGCAGAGCATCAACGGCCTGCTGGCACCCTTCAACCATTGGAAATTCCTGAATGGAAATGGGACAAAATCGGTATGGACTTCATTACCGGGTTTCCCAGAACCAAAAGAGGGAATAATGCTATCTTCGTTGTTGTTGATCATCTTTCCAAAGTAGCCCACTTCCTACCCGTTCGTGAGAGTATAACCGCTAGCCAGCTAGCTGATTTGTACATCTCTCGAATAGTGTCTCTCCATGGTGTTCCATTGGAAATTAACTCAGACCGTGGAAGTCTTTTCACCTCCCGATTTTGGGAAAGTTTCCAAAATGCTATGGGAACTCGTCTCTCTTTTAGCACCGCCTTCCATCCTCAGTCAAGTGGTCAAGTAGAACGAGTCAATCAAATTCTGGAGGACATGCTCCGAGCTTCTGTCATCTATTTCGGTATGAATTGGGAGAAGTGCCTTCCATTCGCCGAGTTCGCTTATAACAACAGTTATCAAGCTAGCTTGGGCAAAGCTCCTTTCGAAGTTCTCTATGGACGGAAATGTCGAACGCCTCTTAACTGGTCAGAAACCGGCGAGAGACAACTCTTTGGCCCGGACATGATCCAGGATGCAGAAGAGCAGGTTCACATTATTCGTGAGAAGTTGAAAACCGCCCAATCTCGACAAAAGAGTCAGTATGACCGCAAGCATAAGCCGATGGCTTACGAAGTTGGCGAGATGGCTTACCTTCGGGTTACACCCTTAAAGGGAACCCATCGATTCGGTATCAAAGGCAAATTGGCTCCTCGTTACATTGGACCCTTTCGCATTCTTGCCAAACGAGGGGAGGTTGCCTACCAATTGGAACTACCTCTGCATCTCTCCAGAGTTCATGATGTCTTCCACATTTCTCAACTCAGGCGTTGCTTCTCAGATCCTATCCGTGGAGTGGACCACGAAACACTTGATCTCCAAGATAACCTCACATATCGAGAATACCCCGTTCGTATCCTTGATCAAGCCGAGCGTACCACTCGACGCCAGAATATCAAGTTTCTCAAAGTTCAATGGTCGCACCATTCCGAGCAAGAGGCTACTTGGGAAAGGGAGGATCGTCTTCGACTCGAGTACCCCACCTTCTTTCCGGCGGATCCTAAATCTCGGGACGAGATTCTTTCGAGTGGGGGTGAGTTGTCACATCCTAGATAGACCATGCATTAGAGCGTGCATCATGTTTATTTTAACAGAAACTTGAAATGGGGAAAGCAGAACCCCCCAACACCCCTTCTGAAATCAACTAGGGTTTACTAAAAATAATTTCAATGAACCTGAAATGCCCTTCTAAAATGTTCACCCTCTTTGTCTTGGGTTAGAACCTCTGGCAAAATAGGTGCACAATTTTCTAGGTCAACAAAAGGTCACTGAATTAAATCATATGTATGTTGCCTTTGGACATTTAAATGCTAATAAATATTTTAAATGTTCAAATAATTCTGGAAATAAGTCAGGGCTGTTAGGAATAATCCCAACAGAGCCCACAATTATTTCCAGGATTTTAGAAAGTGCCTAGGTATTTTTAATAATGTCACAAAGTTACAGAATAATAAAAAAAGAAAACAGAAACTAAACAAATAGGAAAAAAAGCTAACCTGGACGCAGCCACCACCCAGCCCACCTGGCGGCCCAGCGCTGTGCTGGCCCACGCCAGCCAGCTGCTTCGTCCCCACCAGGCAGGCAGGGAGCTGACGCCGGCGAGCGCGAGCTCGCCACGGCACCAGCAGCTTGCCGATTCGCGCGCCTGGACGCTGGGCGACCTCCACGTCGCCGTCCCGACCCCGTGGACACCTCATTCACCCCCTGCCCCTCTCCCTCGCTCCCTCTGCGCCATGGCCGACGCTGTTGCGCCCGCGCCGCCGTGAACCCACGCCCTCCATCGCCCCCGTGCTGCTCCACCGTGTCCTGCAGCTCCGCCACTTCCTCCTCGATCGCTCCACCAAGCCACGCCCCGCCGGAGGCCCGCAAACGACTCCACCGAGCTCGTCTTCAACCTCCTGCCGACCAGATCGCCTCCGCCGCCCCGCTTGCTTCGGCTCGTCCCCGACCTCGCCGTCAACTCCGACCCAACTGCCGTGAGCGTAGCCACCTCCCCATCCTCTCCGTTCTTCTTCTCGTGCACCACAGCGAGCACACGCAGCTCACCCGCACGCGCCGCCGCCTGACCACGTCGCCGGCGTTGCTCCGGTGACTATTTGGTCACGGGCTTGTGCCCGTCACACTCCTCGCGCCACGTAGAGGCCGTAGGTGCTAGCGCCACATCGCCTAAGCCACTACAGCCACGCGCACGAGCTGGCCGAGCTTCGGCCTCCGCCTGACCTCGTCGTCGGCGAAGCTCTAGCCACTCCCCGGCCAAGCCACCACCACGGCTGGATGCGGGCAAGCACCAGCTGCCCGTAGCTGCTCCCCGCGCAGCAAACGGAGCCCTGTGGGCGAATCCCGCAGCACGCCGCCGCGTCTGGCCTCGCCGGCGGCTAAACGCCGGCAGGCTTTGACCCGTTGACCGGCGGGTTTGACCCCTGACGTGGACTGGGTGGGCCAAGGTTGACTCCTCTGAGTCAATGACAAGTGGGGCCCCCCTCTGCTAACTAACTGGATTAGTTTTAATTAAAATTAATTAGTTTAACTAATTACTGACATGCGGGACCCACTGGTCAGTTTGACCTGGACGACCCCGTTGACCTCTGACGTCATCCTGACGTAGTGCTGACGCAGTAATTTAATTACTGGAATTATTTCTATATAGGAAATTCCAGAAATTAGTCCAAACTTCAAAAATTCATAGAAATTAATCTGTAACTCCAAATGCAAAGATTTATATATGAAATTTGATCAGAAAAATTCAATCTATCCATTGAAACTCGTTTCATGCATGTCAGAACAAGTTAACCTTGCTGTTTAAGCAATACAAGATGATGCACTTAAATGGCTATGTCAAATGATCTAACACTTGAACCCTTGGTTCAATTAAGCACATTCCACCCTGTTTTAGCTTGCACTAGGCCAAGACACTTCCATATTGCCATGTCATAGCATGCATCATAATGTTGCATATCGTCATGTGTTGATCATGTTTCGATGTGTTGTTCGTGGTAGGTCCTGCCTCCGAGGATATTCAAGAGTATCCAACTGAAGGGCAGTATCCCACCACCACTCCATCAGGCAAGCAACCCATTGATCATTCCGATACAAACCCATGTTCTCGCTTCTGCTCTTGTTTACTACATTAAGACAACGCGATTCAAACTGCTGTGTGTCGCGGTAGTTGAACCCACTTCCTTTGCATGACCTGTCATTGCCACAGTAACTAGATGAAACCCACTAGCATGTGTAGGAGTTGGTTGAGCCATATGTGTGTTTGTTTCCTACCATGCTATGCTTGCTATGCTTAGAGTTGTGTCAGGTCTGGCTCATCGGGATGATGAACTAGAGTGAAAGGTTGTGACGGTGTCGAGAGTGTGAAAGTGTTGAATACGATTTGGTAAAGAAATCGATGAGAGGCCATGTAGGAGTACATGGTGGGTTGTTTCATTGAGGCCGTCCTTAAGAACTGAGATCTGTGTGTGTGATTTAAGATTCAGCTACTACCACGCATTGGGCCCGAAACCAATGGACCCTCTCGGCTTATTAACCATACTTGTCCTCTGTCCGGGAGTTGCAAAGTAGTTTCTGGTGTTTGTAGTATGCTGGGGGCCGCACGCAGCGCTGACCATAGGGGTGGGCTGTGTTGCGGTAGGCACGTGGCCCGGTGTACCGATTCGCCCGTTTGGTGTCTCGGGGACCCTGCACACATCGTTCGGGGCCGTTAGTGGAAACCTCGGCCGGACTCCCTGCGGATGGAACCCGAATAGGCGATAAACCTGGACTAGGGACTCGTGTGTTTAGTCAGGTCGTGGCCGACACCCTCGCTGGGCTTCCGCTTGAAGGTTGCCGAGTACATGTCGTGTAAACGGCGATAAGTGGTGGGAGCGTGTGTGAAGAAGTACACCCTTGCAGGGTATGAAACTATTCGAATAGCCGCGTCCGCGGTAAAGGACTACTTGGTCACCTATACAGTTCATAGACAAGTAAATGGATTCTACTAAAGATCTCAAGATAAGTGTGAGTACCGCGGATGGACCTCTTGTAGGATAACGAGAGAGGATCCACGGTGGAGTATTGTGTTGGTGATAGTGGACTCGTGTGCGACAAATGATTTACGTGTTGTGTCTGTCGTAGGATAGCTTAGCCAAGAGTGAAAGCTGGCTTGCTGCAATAACTCCACTACCTTCTTGAGAATGTTCATGTATAGTAGGATTCTGTTGTAAGACTTGCTGAGTACCTTCGTACTCATGTTGCTTTAATTAATGTTTTCAGACGACTACGCCAACCCCTCCGATGGGTTCTATGTAGACCTCGACGTTGACGAGTGACTTATCACCCAGGTGGTGATCCAAGACTTGTGAAGGGTCGATGTAGATAGACAGGCTTCGTCAAGCCTTCTTTCTTTCTAGTGTCTGTACTTAGACTACTTTGCTTCCGCATGTGCTTGTATGTTTGTATGACTTGAGTGTCGGGTCATGTGACCCCTACCTGTATGGATGATACGTATGGCTCTTCGGAGCCTCTTAAATAAAGTACTTGAGTTGTAGAGTTTTGTTGTGATGCAATGTTGTATTTACTCATATCGGGCATATTGTGTGTATGATTGAAATGCTTGGTATGAGTGGGATCCGACTATCTAGTTGTTTATCCTTGGCAGCCTACCATATGGGGAAATGTAGTCTATGCTTCTGAGCGATAGTAGTCCGCTACAGCCCGGTTCATCGGAGTCCTGCTAGCCCAGCACTACTGCTCGGAACACTTGACTGGCCGGCATGTGTTTCACTTCGTTCCTGTGTCTGTCCCTTCGGGGAAATGTCACGCGGTGTTATCCGAAGTCCTGCCTAGCCTGCTACAGCCCGGGTTACCGGAGTCCTGTTAGCCCAGTGCTACAGCCTGGATTTATACGTTGTTGATCGACATGCTCGATGTGATTCATGTATGCCTGTCCTCATGGGTTAGTGCCGCCTTGGGTTCACGACTAGCCATGTCGGCCCGGGTTCTCTGTCATATGGATGCTAGCGACACTATCATATACATGAGCCGAAAGGCGCAAACGGTCCTGGGCCAGGTAAGGTGGCACCCGTGGGAGTACCGTGCGTGAGGCCGCAAAGTGATATGATGTGTTACATGCTGGATCGATGTGGCTCAGGATCGGGGTCCTGACAGAAGATTACATCGAATAGATCTCCACGAGAGAGGGGGAGAACATTGTATTGAGATCCAAAAAGAGAGAAGAAGCCATCTAGCTACTAAGTATGGACCCAAAGGTCTGAGGTAAACTACTCACACTTCATCGGAGCGGCTATGGTGTTGATGTAGAAGCACTCCGTGACGGATGCCCCCTCCGGCGGAGCTCCGGAACAGGCCCCAAGATGGGATCTCGTGGGTACAGAAGGTTGCGGCGGTGGAATTAGGTTTTTGGCTCCGTCTCTGATCATTTGGGGGTACGTAGGTATATATAGGAGGAAGAAGTACGTCGGTGGAGCAACATGGGGCCCACGAGGGTGGAGGGCGTGCCCCGCTACCTCGTGCCCTCCTCGAAGCTTCCTTGACTTAGGGTCCAAGTCTCCTGGATCACGTTCGGTGAGAAAATCACGTTCCTGAAGGTTTCATTCTGTTTGGACTCCGTTTGATATTCCGTTTCTGCAAAACTCTAAAATAGGCACAAAAAACAGCTATTCTGGGCTCGGCCTCCGGTTAATAGGTTGGTCCCAAAAATAATATAAAAATGGATAATAAAGCCCAATATTGTCCAAAACAGTAGATAATATAGCATGGAGCAATAAAAAATTATAGATATGTTGGAGACGTATCAGGCAGCTCCATTAGCTGATTCATCTGGTCATTCAGCGGCGTCGGATGCTCCGACGCAAGAAACTACGACCAGAACAGCTTCTTGGTCGAGTTCCCCTCCTGGGCTCGGAAGAACTGTGCGGCATCAGCGGCACTCCTCGGAAGATCCGCAAACGCGTTTGGAGAACTCCACAGCCGTGTGAGTAACGCATACCGTTGACCTCCAAAAATACTCTGCAAAAGAAAGACCTTACCAGCTGCTATTTTCTTCGCCCGGTGGATCTCCTCGCGAGCACTTCAGGACTCGACCCGTGCGACCTTAGCATCTTGGAGTGCTTTGGCAAGTTTGGAGGATTGATTCGAAGCCTTCTCCTCCAAACCCTCGCACTTGAGGATGGCGTTATTTAGCTCCCACTCCACCTCAGCCACCCGAGCTTCGTGTTGTCGGTGGGCGGCCTGTTCGGTCTTCAGTTATGTGGCTGCTTTGTTAGCGGCTTGTTTACCTTCGCCTCCTTTTGGGCTTGGGCAAGGGCGCCTTTGAGGGTTTTGACCTCGGCTGCTCTAACTATACCCATAAACAAAAGCAGTATATGAGTTCATCTCTGAATACACACTATCGCTTATGATATACAACCAAAAACTTTCAAACACGCATACCTTGCGTCTCATCGAACCGCTTGTTAACGCGGTCGATTTCGTCATCGGCCAACTTCAGTTTCCGATTAAGTTCCAAAACTTTGGCGGCCTGGGCGGTTGCCGCCAACAGGGAAGCCTGTTACAAAATAGATAAGTATGCTAGATCTTCCGAATACTATGTGATCCTCTGTCCGGCTTTTCTCAAAACCAGGCAGAGTCTCAGGGGCTACTATCTATGCACAGGTATATTCCTTTACATATAAAAAAGCGTCTAGAGCATTACGTCGCATACCTCGAAGCCTGTCAGTAGGCTTGTAATAGCTTCATTCAGCCCAGTCTTGGCGGACTGAACCTTCTCTACTACCGCACCCATCAGGGTGCGGTGCTCCTCCATGATGGAAGCACGTTGCAGTGCCTCCACTAGAGTGTTCGACGCCTCCGGATTAGTGGAGGTCGCCAACAGAGCTGATGCTCCCCCCTCCTTCGAAGGAAGCTACTCGCTCGATCCCGGAGCCACATTTGTCTCCGGGAGAGTGTCCGGCTGGGGCCCAGATTGTTAACGGTCCCCACCATTAGTTGCCATGCGGGTGGCCTCCCCCATGTCTTTGGCGACCGAGGTGTTACCCTCAGCGTCCTTCTCGACGGCCTCACCCGCCCCTCCGCGGCCAGGAGAGGTCCTTCGGGATAACACCTCGGTGTCATCCGCGGTGAGGGGCGAGGGTGCACGTGGCGGCGTCTCGCTCTTTGCCATCTCAGGTGGCAAAGAACTCCCCTCCAACGGCGAGGGGTTCAGGAGGTCGGCGGGAGGGCTGAAAAATGCATAACATGGTAACTTATATAATGAAAATAGGAAAACCGAAGATGAAATAGTAAGTGTCTAGATACTTATGTTTCGGCCAGGGGCTTCGCCCTGGGAGGCTTTTTGGGGACCAGTTCGGCATCTGAGTCCGAACTGTATTGGAGGGTCATCTTGCCCCTATTGGTCGCCTCCCCCTGCGGGTCTTTGGTGGCCGCCCTCTTCTTCTTCCTCCCCTTGCGGGGGGAATTGCTCTCAACCTCCTCCTCCTCTTCCTCTTCTTCGTCTCCCTCATGGGAGGAGGGGGCTTCGGTCTCTCCAGACATAGCGTTTGTAGGACCCTTGTGGCGGGGGGCGCTCTTGGTCTCCTTGCCCTTCTTCTTCTTGTCCTTCTTCTCCGCCGCCTGATAGGGCGCCGGGACCAACATCTTTGTCAGCTGGGGTGTGGCTGGGTCCTCAGGCAGCAGAGCTGGGCACTTGATCCGCTCCGCCTTTGCCGTCCAGCCCTGTACGGAGAACAAGCAGTTTATTATGTCTAAACTTATTTTCTGGATAGGTATTTGGGAAAGTTATACTTACCGGAGAGGCCGGATTCTCGCTGTCAAGACCGATGTCTTTGGTCTTCTTTGGCCGCTTTTCTGAGCCTTGAAGAGCAACTTCCAAATATCTTCGTGCGTCGTGCCGAAGAAGTGCTTCAAGGTCCGTGGCTCCTCCGGATTAAACTCCCACATCTGAGAAGCCCGGAGTTGGCAGGGGAGAGTCTGGTGAAAAAGCATCACCTGAATCACGTCTGTGAGGCTGATGTTTTTGCCTATCATGTTGGTGATACGCTTTTGCAGCATCCGTACATCCACTGTGGACCCCCAGTTGAGGCCCTTAGCGGTCCAGGAGGTGAGCCTTGTAGGGGGTCCGGATCTGAAATCGGGTGCAGCTGCCCAGTTGGCATTGCGGGGTTCGGTGATGTAGAACCACTCATGCTGCCACTCCCTGACTGCCTCCACGAACACCCCTTTGGGCCAGACGGTGTTGGGGAGCTTTCTCACCATGGCTCCACCACAATCCGCGTGCTACCCATCGACCACCTTCGGCTTCACGTTGAAGACTTTGAGGCACAAACCAAAGTGTGGGGGGATGCGGAGTAGAGCCTCACACAAGTCGATGAACACCGAGATGTGAAGGAAGGAATTCGGGGCTAGATCATGGAAATCTAGCCCGTAGTAGAACATGAGGCCCTGGACAAAGGGGTGAAGGGGAAACCCTAGACCTCGGAGAAAGTGGGGTATGAACACTACTCTCTCGCCGGGCTCCGGGGTAGGCATAACCTGACCCTTGTTGGGAAGCCTGTGTGCGATGTCCGCAGACAGATACCCCGCGTCCCGGAGCTCCTTGACGTCCTTCTCCATGACGGAGGAGGTCTCCCACTTGCCCGTGGAACCAGATCCAAACATGGTTGGGGAGGTTGGTGGCGGTGGGAAAGATTGAAGTTTCGGCGTTGGAGCTTGAAGTTGGGAAGGTAGGAGAAGGAAGAAGGCGTGGGGAAAAAGAGGAATCTTTACCTTCTTATATAGGCAGTGAATGCCAAACTCCCCCTCGAGCCTTAAAACTCACCTGTTCCCAAGGGATCGTGCGAATGGCATGGTTGGATTACCCAAAAATGCATTGATGAGGATCCCATAATGAGTGGGCATGATCTCTATTTTGATAAGACATGCTAATGGGGGTTGTGCCTCGAAACGCGAAGCGAGAGGTGTGAAAACGGTTCGAAATGTTAAGAGGCCAGACGTGACGCTTTGCTGAAAAAGTTGTCAGTGGAAAGACACTGTTTTATTTTATATCTTGCCTTCGTGGCAAAGGATTGTATTAACAATACAGAGTCGGATACAGTTCCTCCGTGCAGAGAATTATTCTAGGATGCTCAAGAGAAGGAACCCGCCTTGCGACGCCAAAGACAATCTGCGTGCCGAACACATCGTCATCGAAGACTGGTTCAGGGGCTACTGAGGGAGTCCTGGATTAGGGGGTCCTCGGACGTCCGGACTATTAGATATGGGCCGGACTAATGGGCCATGAAGATAAAGATAAAGGACTTTTCCCCCGTGTCCGGGTAGGACTCCCATATGCGTGGAAGGCAAGCCTGGTGTCTGGATATTTTATTTCCTTCCTTTACAAAGCTGACTTTGTACAACCCTAGGCCCCTCTGGTGTGTATATAAACCAGAGGGTTTAGTCCGTATGGGCTATCAGAATTCTCATAGGCTAGACATCTAGGGTTTAGCCATTACAATCTCAAGGCAGATCAACTCTTGTAACCCCTACACTCATCGACTACAATCAAGCAGGACGTAGGGTTTTACCTCCATTAAGAGGGCCCAAACCTGGGTAAACATTGTGTCCCACTTGTCCCTTATTACCCTCGATCCTCAGATGCATAGTTCGGGACACCGATAACGACCCCTCCTCGGCAGAGCTTCTAGGCAAGCAACCCCCCTGATCATTCCTATATCACCCATTCCATTCTCTCTCATGCTTGCATTAGATTTTGCTACTGTAATTGATTGCCCCTATTCGGATGCATAGCCTGTTTTTGTAACATGCTTTTGTACCTTACATGTTTATCCTATCTTCTTAGTATAGGTTGGTCAGTGATCCACCAGTGACCCCTCACCTTATCCCTTTTGCCCCCGCTTTATGACAGATGACTCAATCAACATGATCGACGTCCAGAGCCCAACACATCACTTCACCCCCCTTAGTTGTACGACTCTGCAGAACTGCTATCGATTGCCGAGGGTGATATCTCGTAACGCACTCCTGATGACAACTCTGTAGTGTAGCTAATTGGTCGTGGCCTACGAAGGGTGATTCCTCCTTCACCACTTCTGATAACGACTCCGTCTTGCAACACCTCAAGTGTGAACCCTCGAGCGTGATTCCTCTAAGTTCACCTTGATG
This sequence comes from Aegilops umbellulata, assembly GCA_032464435.1. Taxonomy (NCBI): domain Eukaryota; kingdom Viridiplantae; phylum Streptophyta; class Magnoliopsida; order Poales; family Poaceae; genus Aegilops; species Aegilops umbellulata. Next base: position 325,817,991 of record CP136058.1, on the reverse strand, counting down.
GTTACATCGAGTGGGATCCATCGAGGGTGATTCCTTGGATTCCCCCTTGGTGTTATGGACACACGGTTACTTTGACTTTAACCCCAGGACCATATTAAAGACGGGTTGGCCCCAAGGGGTACCCGCGAGAGTTACTGTTACTACAACACTGGAGGGACATGCGGTACCACCCCGGTAGAGGTGGACCTGAGTTCCCGACAGTCTCTTGCGAGTCGGGTTTGACCATGAGGGTACCTGCAAGTTGATGTGTAGTCGGGTTGACCTGGAGGGTACCCACGAGATTTCTACGTGGCACGACCGGGCATTCCGGGCCCTTGTCGTAAGTCCATGAGACAAGGTGATGAGGTCACATGATCGTAAGTCTCTGCTCGTCACCTCACGCTCCCAAGACACTAACGAGATTGGGTATTTGATTTGAGTTGGTCACTGGCCTATACGCACTAACCACCACATGGGAACAATTATGGGCACCCGGCGTCGTATGTATCAGCCAAAACTCTCCAGACGTCAGTGGTTTAGCGGTGTGCGCCCGGGTGGCCCGCGTAAGCACTTGCCTTGTATAAGGAGGTTGCCAGGACTGAGACCAGCCACGTTCGCAACGTGCAGGAGTGCAAAGGGCAATTGGCCCATGACCTCTTCGTATTTAGGATGTAGACCAGCGTGTTGGCCTCCCTGTTGAGCCTAGGTAGGGCTACGACGTGTTGATCTTCCGAAGCCGGGCATGACCCAGGAAAGTGTGTCCGACCAGAGTGATCGAGCATATTGGGAAATGTGGTGCACCCCTGCAGGAAAGTTTATCTATTCGAATAGCCTTGTCCAAGGTAACATGACAACTTCGAGTAGTATCCCAATCTATACAACTAGAACTGGATACTGAGATGTGAAATGGATATATTTGCTCCGAGATTGCTTTCTCGTAGGGAGCCGATAAAGGATCTCTGGGCGTTGATGCTCCAACATGCTTGCTATTTATAAAATGCTAACTGTACTCTTCTAAATGCTGCGAGATGCTTGAAGATGCTAGTCTTCGATAGGCTAGGTTTTCCCTTCTCTCCTGGCATTCTGCAGTTCAGTCCACAGATACATCACATTCCTTTGATACTGATGCATACTCAGTATAGTTCTGATGCAAGTCTTGCGAGTACTTTGGATGAGTACTCACGACTGCTTTGCTACTTTTTTCCCCTATATCCGATTGCTGCGATCAGATGACGGATCCCAGGAGCCAGATGATACCGCCGACAATGACTACTACTACCCGGAGGGTGTCTACTACTACGTGGAGGCCGCCGCCGACCAGGAGTAGTTAGGAGGCTCCCAGGCAGGAGGCCTTGCCTTTTCGGTCGATGCTACTTTTGTGCTAGTCTTCTTAAGGCAAACTTGTTTAATTTATGTCTATACTCAGATATTGTTCCTTTCGTTGTCTCATTTGTATTCGAGATGATGCATTCGAGCCCTCAGGGCCCCTGGCTTGTAATATAAAGCTTTGATACGTCTCCAACGTATCTATAATTATTGATTGTTCCATGCTATTATATTACCCATCTTAGATGTTTTATATGCATTTGCTATTTTATATCATTTTTGGGACTAACCTATTAACCAAGTGCCAAGTGTCACTTGTTGTTTTTTCCTTGTTTTTGTCTTCTACAGAAAATCAATACCAAACAGAGCGAATCTTTTTAAGGATTTTTCTTGGACCAGAAGACACCTAGGAATCTTCGGGAAGAGGTCAGAGGGGCCACCAGTTGGCGACAAGCTCAGAGGGCGTGCACGAGGGGGCGCCCCCAGGCTTGTGGGCCCCCTGATGCTCCTCCAATCCTAATCTTGCTCTATAAATACCCAAATATTCCCCGTATATCAGAGGGCACACCAAAAATACTTTTCCGCCACCGCAAGTTTCTGTGCTCGTGAGATCCCATCTGGAGGCATGTTCCGGTACTCCGTCGGAGGGGGATTCGATCATGGAGGGCCTCTACATTAACCTTGCTGCCCTTTCGATGATGTGTGAGTAGTTTACCATAGACCTACGGGTCCATAGCTAGTAGCTAGATGGTTTCTTCTCTCTCTTTGATCTTCAATACAATGTTCTCCTCGATGTTCTTGGACATCTATTCGATGTAATCTTCTTTTTCAGTGCCTTTATTGAGGACCCGATGAATTGTGGATTTATGATCAGATTATCTATGAATATTATTTGAGTCTTCTCTGAAACCTTTTATGCATGATTAAGATAGCTTTGTATTTCTCTCTGATCTATTGATTTGGTTTGGCCAACTAGATTGATTTTTCTTGCCATGGGAGAGTTGCTTTCTAATGGGTTCAATCTTGCGGTGCTTATTCCCGGTGACAGAAGGGGACATGACATGTATGTGTATTGTTGCCATTAAGGATAAAAAGGTGGGGTTTATTTATATTGATTGGATCTATCCCTCTAGATCATGTCATCTTGCTTAAGGCGTTATTCCGTTCTTGTTAACTTAATACACTAGATGCATGCTACATAGCGGTAGATGTGTGGAGTAATAGTAGTAGATGCAGACAAGAGTTGGTCTACTTGTCACAGATGTGATGCCTATATTCATGATCATTGCCTTAGATATCGTCATAACTTTGCGGTTTTCTATCAATTGCTCAACAGTAATTTGTTTACCCACGGTATGCGTTCTTTCAAGAGAGAAGCCTCTACTGAAAAGTATGGCCCCGGGTCTATCTTTTATCATATTATTTTCAGATCTATAAAACCAAAACCCAAAAATACCTTGCTGCAATTTATTTATCTTTACTTTGTTTTGCACTTCTATTTATCTTTTACACCTATCTCTATCAGATCTCATCCTTGCAAGTAACCGTGAAGGGATTGACAACCCCTTTATCGCGTTGGGTGCAAGTATTTGTTTGTTTGTGTAGGTGCAACCATTGGTGACTTGTGTGTTCTTCCTACTGGATTGATACCTTTGTTCTCAACTGAGGGAAATACTTATCTCTACTTTGCTGCATCACCATTTCGTCTTAAAAGGGAAAAACTAACGCAAGCTCAAGAAGTAGCACCTCCCATGATGCGCTTGTTTTTTAATCGATTAGCTCGACTGTAGTGGTGATCAAGGTGGTGCAAACACACCGAGACTATATCTTCTTGCATTCAAGATGATGCCTTCTCCTGTGTAGGTCTTCATTTTCTTTTTCCTAAGGATGTGTCTCACAAAAGGATATTTAGCTGGTAAATCAAATCTTACGTTCCCCTCGAACACATTTATCACAACTTTGATAGTCCTTAGAAAAGGTCTATCGAGGATTATAGGAGCAATTGGATCCTCAGGCATATCTACTATCACAAGATCAATCATGACAGGGCAATCATTAATTTGAACTATTAATCATGCTTAATGCCTACTGCCTAAGATGTCGGCGTGGAAGCACTATCACCTATGGGCAGTGATGCCCCTTTGTGGTTCGGCAAGGGGACGGTCACATTGCACAAAGAGAAGAAGCAGCAGGGGACAACATGGCGATGATAACTCTCTTTTACCTAGGTTTGGGCCACTTCATAGCGTAAAACCCTACTCCTGCTATGGTGGATTGATCTGGAGGAACACGAAGGCACAACGTGCTCTAGCCCGACAAGGTTGCCTCGAGGAGAGCAGCGTGTGCGTACAAGTGTTGAGGGATCAAATGTTCGAACCCCCTGCTCAGTTACCACATGCCTCCTTTTATAGGTTAAGGGGCGACCATAGTGGCAAAACAGTCATTTGAGTGTGATTAGATAGCTAATAGTGCTATCTTACCTAACTCTGGCAGTTAGGACAAAGTGAATTAAATGCACTACTAGGTGTCGTGCTGAGGTTGAAGCCCGGCTAGCCTGTCGCACCACTTATCCATCTCTTTCTTATTAGCATGAAACGCCTCCAGGACGGGTGTCAATAAAGCTAATATCTTCTTTACCATGCTACCACGTGCTTGATAGGATCCACCTACTTGCTTGATACCTTGACACTACATTGATTAATGACTTGGGTGCGATGAGGTGGAGCGGTGGCGTCTTGGTGAAAACCCGCCGTCAAGGAGCCTGGCGGGTTCTGGTCTTGGAGGCCCCGACAAGCCTTGCCAGGGGTGAATTGGTCTCATTCGTCAGGTTCTGCCTCGACCCGGCCAGGCTCTCCTACCCGGCAAGGGAGGCTTTCCTGAGGTGATCTCCTACTATCTTACTCTTCTTGGGTTTTGACATGCCCGGCAGGGGCAGTTTGCCCGAGAGGCCTCGTAAGTCCGTGCACCAATCAGGGGAACAAATGCCCCTGTTTGTGTACACCGACTGTAGCTCCCGGGCCTGAGCCATACGCGCCGCGGGCGTCATTGGGTTAGGCCCAAACAGTGTACATACATGTGGTAGTAATCCTCTGCCCATGCGTTAATGATTCTATTGACTTGTCAATCACACGTCTATCCCACGTAGTTACTACGGGTCTTGGAATCGTGGTTTCACAGTGGTTACTGCTACCTCTTGAGCATGCGTTGGTTTTCCCTTAAAGAGGAAAGGGTGATGCAACAAAGTAGCATAAGTATTTCCCTCACTTATTGAGAACCAATGTATCAATCCAGTAGGAGACTACACGCAAGTCGCCTAGTACCTGCACAAACAATCAAGAACCTCGCAACCAATGCGATAAAGGGGTTGTCAATCCCTTCACGACCACTTGCAAAAGTGACATCTGATAAAGATAATAAGATAAATATTTTTGGTATTTTTGTTGTATAGATTGGAGAAGTAAATATTACAAAATAATAAACTAGAATTATAGATCGGACTTATATGATGTAAAGTAGACCCCGGGGCCATATGTTTCACTAGTGGCTTCTCTCAAGATAGCATATATTATGGTGGGTGAACAAATTATTGCCGAGCAATTGATAGAAAAGCGAATAGTTATGAGAATATCTAGGCATGATCATGAACATAGGCATCACGCCCGTGACAAGTAGACTGAAACGATTCTGCATCTACTACCATTACTCCACACATCGACCGCTATCCATCATGCATCTAGAGTATTAAGTTTATAAGAACAGAGTAACACATTAAGTAAGATGACATGATGTAGAAGGATAAACTCAAGCAATATGATATAAACCCCATATTTTTATCCTCAATGGCAATAATACAATACGTGTCGGTTCCCTTTCTGTCACTGGGATTGAGCACCGCAAGATTGAACCCAAAGCTAAGCACTTCTCCCATTGCAAGAAAGATCAATCTAGTAGGCCAAACTAAACCGATAATTCGAAGAGACTTGCAAAGATATTAAATCATGCATATAAGAATTTAGAGAATAATAAAATATTGTTCATAGATAATCTTGATCATAAACCCATAATTCATCGGATCTCGGCAAACACACCGCAAAAAGAATTACATCGAATAGATCTCAAAGAAGACCGAGGAGAACTTTGTATTGAGATCCAAAGAGAGAGAAGAAGACATCTAGCTAATAACTATGGACCCGAAGGTCTGTGCTAAACTACTCACACATCATCGGATAGGCTATGGTGTTGATGTAGAAGCCCTCCGTGATCGAATCCCCCTCCGGCAGATCACCGGAAAAGGCCCCAAGATGAGATCTCATGGGTACAGAAGGTTGCGGCGATGGAAAAGTGGTTTCGTGGCTCCCCTGGATTTTTTCAGGGTATAAGAGTATATATGGGCGAAAGAAGTAGGTTAGTGGAGCTACGAGGGGCCCACGAGGGTGGGGGGCGCGCCCTCCTGCCTCATGGCCGCCTCATTGCTTCCTTGACTTCCACTCCAAGTCTCCTGGATTGCATTTGTTCCAAAAAAGATCCTTGCGAAGTTTTCGTTCCGTTTGGATTCCGTTTGATATTCCTTTTCTGCGAAACACTGAAATAGGCAAAAAAACAGCAATTTGCACTGGGCCTTCGCTTAATAGGTTAGTCCCAAAAATAATATAAAAAGGTATATTAAAGCCCATTAAACATCCAAAACAGATAATATAATAGCATGGAACAATAAAAAATTATAGATACGCTGGAGACATATCAAGCATCCCCAAGCTTAATTCCTGCTCGTCCTCGAGTAGGTAAATGATAAAAAAAGAATTTTTGATGTGGAATGCTACCTAGCATAATTTTAATGTAATTCTCTTTGTGGCATGAATGTTCAGATCCGAAAGATTCAAGACAAAAGTTTAATATTGACATAAAAATAATAATACTTCAAGAATACTAACCAAGCAATTATGTCTTATCAAAATAACATAACCAAAGAAATCTCATCCCTACAAAATCATATAATTTGCCCATGCTTCATTTTCGTCACACAAAAATGCTCTCATCATGCACAACCTCGACGACAAGCCAAGCAATTGTTTCATACTTTAGTATTCTCAAACTTTTTCAACTTTCACGCAATACATGAGCGTGAGCCATGGACATAGCACTATGGGAGGAATAGAATATGATTATGGGGGTTGTGTGGAGAAGACAAAAAAGGAGAAAGTCTCACATTGACGTGGCTAATCAACGGGCTATGGAGATGCCCATAAATTGATGTCAATGCAAGGAGTAGGGATTGCCATGCAACGAATGCACTAGAGCTATAAATGTATGAAATCTCAACAAAAGAAACTAAGTTGGTGTGCATCCAACTTGCTTGCTCACGAAGACCTAGGACATTTGAGGAAGCCCATTGTTGGAATATACAAGCCAAGTTCTGTAATGAAAAATTCCCAGTAGTATATAAAAGCGACAAAATAAAAAACTCTCTATCATGAAGATCATGGTGCTACTTTGAAGCACAAGTGTGGAAAAAGGATAGTAGCATTGTCCCTTCTATCTTTTTTCTTTTTTTGGGCCTTACTTTTTTTGTTTGGCCTTTCTCTTTTTTTTGAACAGGACAATGTTCTAATAATGATAATCATCACACTTCTTGTCGGTGTCAAAACCGACGGATCTTGGGTAGGGGGTCCCGAACTGTGCGTCTAGGCGGATGGTAACAGGAGACGAGGGACACAATGTTTTACCCAGGTTCGGGCCCTCTTGATGGAGGTAAAACCCTACGTCCTGCTTGATTAATATTGATGATATGGGTAGTACAAGAGTAGATCTACCGCAAGATCAAGGAGGCTAAACCCTAGAAGCTAGCCTATGGTATGATTGTTGTATGTTGGATTCTGTCCTACAGACTAAAACCCTCCGGTTTATATAGACACCAGATAGGGTTAGGGTTACACAAAGTCGATTACAATGGTAGGAGATCTGAATATGCGCATCGCCAAGCTTGTCTTCCACGCCAAGGAAAGTCCCCTCCGGACATGGGACGAAGTCTTCAATCTTGTATCTTCATAGTCCAGGAGTCCGGCTGAAGGTATAGTCCGGCTATCCGGACACCCCCTAATCCAGGACTCCCTCAGTAGCCCCTGAACCAGGCTTCAATGACGATGAGTCTGGCGCGCAGATTGTCTTCGGCATTGCAAGGCGGGTTCCTCCTCCAAGTTCTTCATAAATGTTTGTAAACACTAAGGATAGTGTCCGGCTCTTCAAAATAAGTTTCCACATATTGCCATAGAGAGAATAATATTGACACAAATCTAATCTGCTGACGTATTCCATAGCGTGACATCACACTATGGCCAAGCCTTTATTCGAATCGTTTTTACCCCCACCTCAGCGTATTTTGCGAGGTGGTTTCCTTGGCACGTCTTGTCAAAGTAGAGATCGTGTCCCCCATTTACGGGATTCTCATAAATACGGACGTGGGTAACCCAACCGCGCCATTTATCACAGCACTTGGGAGATAAGCGAGTTTTATCAGGCTGGTGGGGACGCATAGCCGCATCCGCCCATATAAGGGGATAAGGATCCACCTTTTTACCTACGCCTTCTTCCTCCTCAGCTTATCCATCTCCTGCGCACCCGAGCTCCAGCGCCCAAGTCCGCACTTCCCACCTCAACCTTCTCCAGCCATGTCCGGAGCGGGAGGCAAGTGGATGGTCTCCTCCATTACAGAGGGCCATGTCAAAAAGCTAAGGAAGGCCGGATACTTGTCCAATGACATTGCGCACCGGCTTCCCGAAAAGGGGCAGCTTCTCCCCACCCCAAGGCCCCATGAGAGGGTTGTATTCCTCCCCATTTCCTCCACGGACTGGGTTTTCCTTTCCACCCATTTGTCCGGGGGCTCATGTTTTACTATGGCCTAGATTTCCACGATCTGGCCCTGAACTTTGTCCTCAACATCTCGGCGTTTATCGTCGTGTGTGAGGCTTTCCTCCCCATCCGCCCCCATTTCGGCCTTTGGCTCAAGACTTTCAACGTCAAGCCGAAGGTGGTGCGCGGCAGCCCGGCGGAGTGCGGAGGCGCCATGGTGGGCAAGATGGACAACGTCCTTTGGCTCGAGGGCTCTTTTGTGGAGACCCTGAAGGGGTGGCAGTCGGGGTGGTTTTACATCACCGAGCCGCGCGATCCAGAATGGATCACAGCCCCTGAGTTCAGATCCGGACCCCCTACGCGGCTCACGTCCTGGAAAGAGACGGGCCTGTCGTGGGGCAACGAGGAAGAGGTGACCGGACTGCAAACATGCATCCAATCCCTGGTGAACAAGTGGCTCAAGCTTGTCAATATAGTCCAGGTCATGCTCGTCCGCCAGATCCTCCCGTGTCAACAACGGGCTTTCACTCTGTGGGAGTTCGATCCGACGCAGCACCAAACCTTGAGCAGGCTCTTCGACACGACGTATGCCTAGAAGGTGCTATTCAAGGGCGCCGACGCTCCCGCATCCGCATCCGAGGACCGCGGATTCAGCACGCAGCGTCCAGCTAGTGCTGTGAGTTATCTTTACCTTTTACAGGAAATTTGTTTCTCATAGCCTTTGACAGGAGTGGCAGGAGAAGTCCGGACATGTCAACTGTCCGGCCCCTTTGCCTGAAGGCCCAGCAGATGCTCGTTTATTGAAGCTGCTGGCTCCGGCACCTTATGTGGTGCTGGAGAAGAAGGCCAAGAAGAAGGCCACGGGGACTCGAAAGAGTTCCCGGTGCCAGGAGGTGTCGGATTCTTCATTCGACGAATCTGAGACGCGCTCCTCCCGTGAAAACGAGGAGGAGGAAGAAGAAACCTCTCCCCCTCTAGCGGGGGGAGGAAAGAAGAGGAAGGCCGCCCCAATAGGGGGGGGGCGAAGGGTCCAAGAAGGGGAAAACCCTTCCTCCGGACTACTCCACCGAGGCCAACGAGGGCGAAGAGGAGTGGCCGCAAAGGGCCAGGCGCCCGGCGGGATCGTAAGTATTCGGATACCAGAGTAACTCATAGCATTCCCTTGTTGCACAACTTTTCCTGATGTCGAATGTAATTATGCAGTCCGCCCAAGGCCGGGCTCGACGAGTCGTCGAGCGGCTCCCTGGATTCATCGGACATGAACTCAGTTCCGCCCGCTGCCTCCCCCCGCACTGCGGACGACGCTGAAGTGGCGTCGCGACAAGCTCCGGGCCAAGAGGAGGTGGTCCTGGAGGAGCCACGAGGCGACCTTCCGGACTCCGAGAGTAAAGGGGACAAGACCCTCCAGGGATCCAAGTCCGACTTTGAGCCGGACACCGCGCCGGAATCTTCAACGGTTCCGGACCGCGGTAGGCGAACTCCTTCTAAGAGGAGCAAGCCTTCTGAGCCGGCGGCCGCCGTCCAACCGGAGGTGCCGGACAATCTGCTAGAGGTGCTTAACGGCGCCTCCATCGACGAGGAGCACCGTACTATTATGAGTACGGTGATCCAGAAGGTTCAGTCTGCCAAGAGTGGACTGACTGAAGCTTGTGCCAGCCTTCTAACAGGCTTTGAGGTAAGTAAGAATATGTAAAAATATTACCGCATAGGCAGTAGCCCCTGATGCTCTGTTTGGCGTTCGGAAAGAAAAGCCGAATAGAGGATGAAATAAATTTCGCAGGAGTCTAACAAAAAAGAGTCAATATGCGTATGCAGGCTTCACTGCTTGTGACCGCCGCACTAACTGTGGAGGTAGGCACCCTGAAGCAGGGTCTTGAGCGGTCCGAGCAAGAGCTCGGCCTGGCCAAGCGGCAGCTCGAGGAGAAAGAAGGTAAGAGATACCTTATAAAAATATATAAAAAGATGCAATTGCAAAAAATGACAGGATTATGCTACTTATTGCAGGGGCCACGACTGAGGTGGCGACCCTCAAGCAGGCGCTGTCCGAGGCCGAGAAAAGAGCGGCCTCAGAGCGCACCGAGCGGGAGAAATTTGAGGCGCAGGCCGGCGAGGCGCAGCAAGAGCTTCATGCTCTCATGAAAAAACATGAGAGTTTGGAGCTTGACTCGAAGACGCGAGCGTCCGAGCTCGCCGCGGCCAACGAGACTGCCAAGTCTGCCGAGCCCATCGTGACAGTGTGGCGCGCTCGGTAGTGGCTCGAATCCGTCGAAGATCAACTCCCCGCGGATGTCAGCCATGTAGTTTAAGCTTCCAAATCAGACCCGATGGCCAGGGGTGTAGCTTTCGATCTGCTCCAGATGGCCAAGCGAATTGGCCCACAGTTCGAAGCCGCTGAAGATGAAGATCTGTCCAGGTAGAAAGGTCTCACCCTGGACTGCATCGCTATTGATGATCGGAGGAGCCATCGGGCCTAAAAGTGACGACACAGAGGAACTCAATGAAAGCACCAATGTCGCTGTCAAAACCGGCGGATCTCGGGTAGGGGGTCCCGAACTGTGCGTCTAGGCGGATGGTAACAGGAGACAAGGGACACGATGTTTTTACCCAGGTTCGGGCCCTCTCGATGGAGGTAAAACCCTACTCCTGCTTGATTAATATTGATGATATGGGTAGTACAAGAGTAGATCTACCAAGAGATCAAGGAGGCTAAACCCTAGAAGCTAGCCTATGGTATGATTGTTGTTCCCCCCTACGGACTAAAACCCTCCGGCTTATATAGACACCAGAGAGGGTTAGGGTTACACAGAGTCGGTTACAATGGTAGGAGATCTACATATTCACATCGCCAAGCTTGCCTTCAACGCCAAGGAAAGTCCCTTCCGGACACGGGACGAAGTCTTCAATCTTGTATCTTCATAGTCCAGGAGTTCGGCTATCCGGACACCCCCTAATCCAGGACTCCCTCAGTAGCCCCTGAACCAGGCTTCAATGACGACGAGTCCGGCATGCAGATTGTCTTCGACATTGCAAGACGGGTTCCTCCTCCAAGTACTTCATAGAAGATTTTGAACACAAAGGATAGTATCCGGCTCTGCAAAATAAGTTTCCACATATTGCCGTAGAGAGAATAATATTTACACAAATCTAATCTGCTGACGTATTCCATAGCATGACATCACACTACGGCCAAGCCTTTATTCGAATCGTTTTTACTCCCCCACCTCAGCATGTTTCTCGAGGCGGTTTCCTTGGCACGTCTTGTCAAAGCAGAGATCGTGTCCCCTTTATTTACGGGATTCTCATCAATACGGACGTGGGTAACCCAATCGTGCCCGTTGGCATGTTTTCTTGATTAAAGGCGAGTCCCAAACGGTTACGGGGAGGGCCCTTGGTATTCAACCTCTTATAAAGAGACCAAGGCCTTACTCCTTCTTTTCAACCTCAAACGAGTTCACCCTTTGCCTTGAGTTCCAACACCCAAGGCTCCAGATTTCAGGCGCTTCGGATCTTCGACAATGTCCGGTTCCGACCTTCGAGGCTGATGGATGCCCTCCTTCGTTACGGAGGAGGACGTGCTAAAGCTGAGAGAGGCCAGGTTTTTGACCGGCGAAATCTCACATAGGTTGCCTGCTCAAGGGCAGGCCATTCCCACTCCCAAGCCTGGTGAGAGCATGGTGTTCATGCCTCACTTCCGTCGGGGGCTAGGCTTCCAGACGGATCCCTTCGTGAGGGGGCTCATGTTTTATTATGGGTTGGAATTTCACGACTTAGCTCCGGAGTCCATCCTCCATGTTTCCTCATTCATCGTCGTGTGTGAAGCCTTCCTCTGTGTTACTCCTCACTTTGGACTATGGCTCAAGACCTTCAAAGTTGAGCCAAAGATGATCGAGGGACGACACGCGGAGTGCGGAGGCGCTGTTATAAGCAAGAATGCTGATGCTCCATGGTTCGAGGGCTCTTTTCAAGGGGAGCTCGGCTTATGGCAACGAGAGTGGTTCTATATCACTGCTTCCAGGGGCACCAAGTGGGTGGCGCCACCTGCCTTTCGCTCGGGTCCCCCACCACAGCTAGCGTCATGGGTCAATAAAGGACTAGACTGGGGGCCATCCAAGGACGTGCCCTTGCTGGAGGGCCGCATCAGGGATCTCTTAGAAAGAGACCTCAGCCTGGTCAAAGTGACACAGGTCATGCTGATCCGCCGAACCCTGCCCGGCAAACGTCGCCCCCTTCGCCTGTGGGAGTTTAATCTGGAGGGACCGCGAGCTCTCCAGCATTTCATGGGCGCAACACTCGCGGAGATGTATGAGTTGTTCTTTGGATCACAAGCAACGTGTCCGGACTTGACCGAGGACATAGGTCTGAGCTGCAATCGCCTGGATACTCAAGTAAGTAGCCTTGTGCCCGGACTCGCTATCCTTATATTTGTCATAAACTTTCCCCTAAAAGAGTTGTCCTTTAAACAGGAGTGGATAGCGAAAGCAAAGCTTATCAGGTGTCCGGCTCCCCTCCCCGAGACCACGCCAGATCCTGCGCTGGTCAGGATGTTGAAGATTGTGCCTTTGGAGGAAAGCAAGGGAGGGGACAAGAAAACTACGACCTCCTCGAAGGAGGCTGTTCGGAAGGGAGGAATCGAAAATTCCTCTCCTCAGGGGAAGAAGAGGACCGCCTGTGAAGACCCGGAGACCATGGCCTCAAAGCGGGGGAAGAAATCCTCGTCACAGGGTCCTGCGCCGGGGGATACCTCGGCCGAATTATGCCCTCAAGGGGATCAACCCTTCACCGAGCCGTAAGTAGAGAGAGGTTTTCTTTTTAAGAGATAAGAGAAATCCTTGCTTTATATCTGAGAAAAGTAACCGCAATTTTACCTTGTAGCTCGGACCTCAGCCCTTCTCAGCAGGGCTCGTCTTCGGGGGACCTTCTTCCGGAGATGATGGAGAGTGGAACGCCTTCCCCTGCCGTACCGCCTAGCAAGGCGGGTGACCCTGAGGTATCGTCGCGGAGGGTTTCTCCGAATCCGGCAGGGCCGGACGATAGTCATCTGGGCCCCCCAAAGCCCTCCGCGTCCGGCCTTCGAAAAGGGCCATCGGACGAGTCCGGCACCGTCTGGTGCGCGGTCGGAGGAGCTGAAAGATCTGCTAGGGCGAGCGTCTGTCTCAGAGGAGCATCGTGCCTTGATGGGTACGGTGGTTGAGAGGATTTCGTCCGCGGAGAGCGGATTGCATGAGGCCGTTAGGAGTTTACTGACAGGTTTTGAGGTATACAGTTGCGCATGAACAAGATGCGCCCTGTGTAGATAGTAGCCCCTGAGACTCTGTGCGTTGTCAAAAGTGACGGCGCGCAGAGGATCATAACCCCAGGTCTAAAATGCCGCCTTCATGTGTAGGTGGCGAAGTGTCCGGCGGCCAGCCGGACCGATGAATTTGCTGAGCTAGAGCGGCAACGTGACGTGGCAGATGCCGACATCACGCTTGTTAACAGGCGGCTTGACGAGGCACAAGGTATGTAGTTCCTCCGGTGGCACCTAGTAAGAGGAGCTTTATGCCAGTATCTTACAATGTGTGTGCGTAATGCAGATGGTGCTGCTGCCATGGAGAATCTCCGGGTGGAACTTGCCCGAGCCAAGGAGCAAGCCAGAAAAAGTGATGCGGCTGCCGGAAAGGCAATTGAAGAGTTGAAAGCCGAACAGACTGCTCACTGCTGAAGCAAGAAGGAAATGGCCAAGATGGCCGTGAAGCTGAAGAGCGCTGCTGTCCGTTGCAAGCTTCTTGAAAAAGAAGACCGGGCGGAACAGACGGACCTGGAGAAGGCCGTTGCTGATGCCAAGGATGCTCGCTCTGCGATGAGAGCTATGAAGGAGGAGCTACATCAGGCCGGAGAGATCGCGGCTGGGAAGCCCTTTATGCTGCACAGGAAGTTCTGTGATCCTAAACATGCTCCACTAGACCGAATGTGGAGTACGGCGGACACCTATCTGGATTTGGCAGCAAGTGCTGCGGATGCGACCGAACACTTTCGAGATCAAGAAGATCGCGAAGTGGAGAAGCTCTTTTGGTCGCAGTTCCATAATCCAGAGCGTCCGCTGCCCATAGCCGATCGTCTGGCCGAATGGGTTGAGCTGAATAGGTTGTCCGGACTCGGCATGAAGTGTGTCATGAGCCACCTGTGGCCGGAGAGGCCGGAGCCAAAAAGTTATTTCAACTTGGTGCGGTGCCGCATATTAATGCGATGGAGAGGTCAGCATGCATAGAGGGTGCACGGATGGCTCTTGCCCGTGTCAAAACATACTAGGCGGAGATGGAGACCACCGTTGTTGCATCCCGAGATTCAGACGAAAGCCGAGTACTTGCCGAGCACTATTTTCAGGAAGTTCTTCAAGGCGCTCGTGTGATAGAGACGCAGTGCTCGAAGGATGTTATGTTTAAATAGCATATGTTATTGTAAAACAATTTTTGATAAATTGTAGAAGCTTTTTATACTTGCGCCTTCAAGTATTGTAACACCTCCTGTGCGACCGTTTAGGATATATGTATATGTAATCCGAAAGATGGCAGTCGTCGGCTTCAGCCCCCATGCAAATATTGCGGGGGTGTCCGCAGAAGGCGCGTTTTCACACTTGATCCAACGTCTTGGTCCTACAAAGGAGGTGATAGCGCAACGAACTAGGCAATCGGTCTATAATGCTTTAACACTTTCACTTAGCCATAGGAGTTTGACAGTGAGGCTACTTATATAGCCCCTGGTGGCGCCTGCGCTCGCCCGAACTCGGGGCGCGTATGTGCCTGGCCGGGAAACGGCCCTTCGTTAATGCGGAGGAATCCTAAAGATTCCGGTGAGTCATCGAGTGGTTGACCAGTCTCTCACTATATCATGACCGTCAGTTTTCGGCTTTCGCTACTGAGGTGCGCACCTGGCCGAACCGGGGCACAATCGCAGTAGTTCTCCTAGCGCCGCCTTAGCCGATAGAGTGGAACGTAAGGCAGGAAAACACAGGAGCCGGGCAACCCAACATTTGACCAAAGACATGATTCGGAGCTGATGCATATAAGGCCAAACTAGCGACGCCGAACACTCCCTAAGGTATTCGGTGTTTATGAAGGCGGGCAGGACAACGCCCTTAATTATAAGCCCCTGGTGTCCAGGTACGCGCAAAATTCTGACGTGGCCACATGCCAAGACGCCAGCCTCCTCCTTGGTTATACCAAAAAACCAGGGGATGTGTATCAACAAGAGACAGTAAAAAAGGTTTACGCAGGGTCTTAATCTGAAAAGAATCCTTGGAACGGGTCCCTGCTGCACGTCTGCGCCTGTATCTCCGTTGTGTCGTATCCTGGACGGGCGCATCACGGTGTTCATCTGTAAAAGAGAGGAACTTAGTTGAAGAAAGGTCGTGCCGAACAGAAGTTATACTAAATAAACAAAGTATAAATTGAAATGGGTAAAGTTGAGCTTGATTGTCTCTTTCTTTATATGCGCGGAGCCCCTAGTACAGGGGTGTATGGCTATTAAGCCTTTATCAATTGTATTTTTATGCCGGACTCGTCTAGCCGTGTCCGTGGTCTTAATGACCTGTTTAGATGTTTTTAGCTGGTGAAGCCATTTTATTGTGGGGCTGTTAAGGCAGCCGCACAATCTTCCGCGCGGGAGGCGTACTCAATGCTTTCCCTTCAATGAGATGATGCCTCGTGGATCGGACATCTTAAGCGTAAGAGATGCATAGTGCGGAATTGCGTTAAAGCGGGCGAAAGCTTCGCGTCCCATTAGTGCTTGATAGCTGCTTGAGAATGGGGCGATATGGAAGGTTAGCCTTTCGCGACGGAAGTTGTCGGGGGAGCCGAATTTAACTTCTAGCCGGAGAGAACCCGTGCAATGGGCGTCCGGGCCTGGTGTTACCCCTTGAAAGGAGGTTTCGCTATGGCGAATTTTTGCTGGGTCTATCCCCATGTGGCGGATTGTGTCCTGATATATCAGGTTTAGACCACTGCCGCCATCCATCAGGACATTTGTAAAGTGGAGTCCGCCGATTATTGGATCTAATACCAAGGCAGTCCAGCCTGTGTTCCAGATACTTCTAGAGTAATCCAGATGATTGAAGTTGATCGGTTTTAACAACCAGTGGCGAGACTCCTTTGGGATAGGCCGTATGGTGCGTACCTTTATGGGCGCCGCTTGTTTTGTTATTTTAAGTAAGTTTACTGTTTTGACTTCTTGTGGAAAATTCTTTTGTTTCCTGGTGCTCTGCTTTTGGGGTTCGTCATCGTCTTCGCTTGGTGTGTCGAGCCCCTTGTGTTCGACGTTGTGTTTACCGGATTGCTTGAAAACCCAACAATCTCTGTGGGTATGGTTTGCGGGCTTCCCGGGAGTACTGTGTATTTGACATATCTTGTCCAAGATTTTGTTTAAGTTGGATAGCTCGTCCCTGTTGTCCTTGAGGGGCGGCCTTTTCTGATTTTGCCGAGAGCTTTTGAATCCGGCATTGACTGCCGTGCTCTTCGGACTGCTTTCCTTAGTCCGGCGCTGGTCCTTATTGCGTCACGGTTTTCCATTTCCATCCCTAATTTTGGATGTACTTGGGTCGCTGGTGCTACATCTTGCCAACCAGCTGTCCTCTCCTGCACAAAAGCGGGTCATGAGGCTTGTTAATGCGGCCATTGTTCTTGGCTTTTCTTGGCCGAGGTGTCTGGCGAGCCATTCGTCTTGAACATTATGCTTAAAAGCTGCTAGGGCTTCGGCGTCCAGACAGTCGACTATCTGATTCTTTTTAGTAAGGAATCTGTTCTAGAATCTGGGCTGACTCTCCGGGCTGTTGAGTTATGTGACTTAGATCGACTGCATCCGGAGGGCGGACATAGGTCCCTTGAAAATTTGCTCGGAAAGCGTCTTCGAGCTCTCCCCAACTTCCAATGGTGTTTTCGGGAAGGCTTTTGAGCCAATGCCGAGCTGGCCCTTTAAGCTTCAGGGGTAAGTATTTTATGGCGTGGAGGTCATCTCCTCTTGCCATGTGTATGTGGAGGATATAATCCTCAATCCAGACTCCAGGGTCTGTTGTTCCGTCGTACGCCTCTATGTTTACGGGCTTGAATCCCGCTAGAAATTCATGGTCCAGAACCTCATCGGTGAAACATAGGGGGTGTGCGGCACCCCTGTATTTGGGTGTGCCGTGATGTTCGGATATTGGTTGTGTTGCACTGCTTACGAGAGCTTGCTTTCTTGGCCCATAGATAGATCTAGCTGGGCCATCTTTTTGATGCAAATCCTTGAGTGGGTCGCGTGCCGGCTTGTATGTGGCGCCGCCTGCCGCTTTATGCTGGCCATGGGGTCGTCTATCCGACCGGGTGGCTTTCTTATTTTTTGATTGCGGGGGCTCTAAGGCCTCCTCGTCAAATTCCGGCAGTAGCTTTTGCTTCGGATAGCTTTTGGTGTGGTGACTGCCGCCGTATTTGTCTGCGGTGTTGAGTACTTTGCTCCATCTGATTCTGAGTGCATCTTCCGCAGTTTTGAGCTTCCGCTTCTGCTTTTTTAGGCTACACGCAGTGGCAACGAGCCTTCGGCGGAGGTTCTTCTGCTCCATTAGCTTGTCCAGCATAAGGTCGTCCGGAATGCTGTTCTCGCCGGGGAT
Source organism: Aegilops umbellulata (assembly GCA_032464435.1). Lineage (NCBI taxonomy): Eukaryota > Viridiplantae > Streptophyta > Magnoliopsida > Poales > Poaceae > Aegilops > Aegilops umbellulata. The sequence goes on along the minus strand of CP136058.1, from coordinate 325,800,224 downwards.
AGGTTGTTCGGTTTGTTTATTCAAGTTGCCCTGTTCGTCGTCCGCCGGCTCGTCCTGCTCTATGGCTGGGTTTGTATGGCTGCTGTCTCTGTCGAGGCGGGGCTTGGGGCGGCGTTTACGTCGCCGCTTTGATTGCTTTTTGAGAGAACGATCCCTCGTTGCATCCCTGTGTTCCTCGTTGTCGCTTCCTTTAGGTGTGTCCACCATGTACACATCATGAGATGAGGTGGCTGTCCAGTGCCCTATAGGCGTTGGTTCATGTTCGTCTCCTACATCGTCGTCCATACCGTCGATGTCTTCGGAGTCAAAGTCGAGCACGTCGTTAAATTATCGACAGTGGATACCAAGTGGGTGGTAGGTGGGCTTAGAATTGCTTCGTCGTCCGCATCCCAATCCCGCCGGTCATAGTCCGGCCAGGACTCTCCTGATAAAGAGAGAGACTTTAGTGATTTCAGAATATCGCCAAAGGGCGAGTTCTGAAAGATGTCCGCGGCGGTGAACTCCATGATCGGCGCCCAATCGGATTCGATCTGCAGGGGCGTGGAGGGCTCGGAGTCCGGAGAGGAGTTCGGCTCCTTGGAGTCACGAGCCTTGCAGAGGGCAGGGCTGGTTTTCGGCTTGATCGCCGTAGAGATTGCAGCCACCGAGGCGGTGTCTAACCACCCGCCCTCGATTGGTGTGGTCGGGTCTGAGTTGAAGGTCGGAGCGGACACTGGTGTGGCCTCCAGGGCACTGTTCGGCGACAGAGCTAGATCATGCCCATCGTGACAGTGCGGCGCACTCGGCAGTGGCTCGAATCCGTCAAAGATCAAGTCCCCGTGGATGTCTGCCGTGTAGTTTAAGCTTCCAAATCTGACCTGATGGCCAGGGGCGTAGCTTTTGATCTGCTCCAGATGGCCAAGCGAATTGGCCCGCAGTTCGAAGCCGCCGAAGACGAAGATCAGTCCGGGGAGAAAGGTCTCACCCTGGACCGCATCGCTATTGATGATTGGAGGAGCCATCGGGCCTAAAAGTGACGACACAGAGGAACTCTCAATGAAAGCACCAATGTCGCTGTCAAAACCGGCGGATCTTGGATAGGGGGTCCCGAACTGTGCGTCTAGGCGGATGGTAACAGGAGACAAGGGACACGATGTTTTTACCCAGGTTCGGGCCCGCTCGATGGAGGCAAAACCCTACTCCTGCTTGATTAATATTGATGATATGGGTAGTACAAGAGTAGATCTACCACGAGATCAAGGAGGCTAAACCCTAGAAGCTAGCCTATGGTATGATTGTTGTTCTCCCCTACGGACTAAAACCCTCGGGTTTATATAGACACCGGAGAGGGTTAGGGTTACACATAGTCGGTTACAATGGTAGGAGATCTACATATTCGCATCGCCAAGCTTGCCTTCCACGCCAAGGAAAGTCCTTTCCGGACACGGGACGAAGTCTTCAATCTTGTATCTTCATAGTCCAGGAGTCCAGCTGAAGGTATAGTCCGGCTATCCGGACACCCCCTAATCCAGGACTCCCTCACTCACTTCTCCAGAAAAAACTATGTATGCCTTCCTCACATCAGCCGCTGTTGCTTTATTTATTCCTTCAAACAGGTGGTTAGAAACAGTCTTGCTACCTTTTCCCATTAAGAAATTGGAATGCTTATATTTGTGAGTCTATGCTTCAACTAGTGCCTCTTTTAGAGTAATCACATTTTCAATATCTATGCAAACCGGGATGCTCGATTTTAGTGGAGTTGCACAAAAAGTCCAACTGGTTCAACATTAGGAGCATGTTTTTTCCCAACCTTTATATCCAATTGGTGGCACTATGAGCTGTTCATTACGAAGGTACATGGTTTGCTACTATCTTGCTACTCTTTTTGTACTGTCATTAGACAGTAATACTAGTGGTTTGCATGTGAATTTATTGGCAGGGTGGACCTACATTGGAGGTGCAGGACATGATTCAATGATTGGGTGCTCAATTTCGGTTGTATCGATTTCACCTCTTCCATCACTGCGAACATGGATATCCTTGGTCTGATGAAGAATAGGTGCTATATTTCTGCTCTGAACCAGCAAATCAATTCAGTATGAAAATGTCCAGGGCAAAACATAACTGTATCAGATTGTCCAGTGTAGAACATGACAAATGCTAAGCGGAAGAGACATGTTTAAACCGAAAATACAAGGTGTGGTATATGTTTACTAGCTGCTTGATATTTGTGCAGATAGAGATGTCTGCCCGTTGCTATTTGGCAAACCAACAAAGTGCCCGCAATTTTGGTTGAACTGCACAAGAGAATAGTATAGTCACTACATGCAGTGCCATTTGAAAATAGACACAGAAAGATTGGATAGTCACTTCATGGACTGCATAAAAGTAGTACTATACTATTTATTGGCCAACACTAGGTGCTTCATTGCTTTGGTCTGATTATACAATGGGCATCATTTTGCCTAAGTTAAAGTTTGTATTCCGAAAATAGTCTCGCCGTGTGATCGAGAGAAGACCAAATCATATTGCAGTGGATGTTCCTCCATCATGTGTGGTTCATTCTCATGGTTCCAGCTGTTGGTGAAACCACTTACGTTTGCAAGAGGAATTGTAGACTTCACAAAAAAATTTGTATTTCAGTATGTACTGAATGTTGGCCAAGAGAAGCATCCATGTTAGTAGGAAGAACATATGTTTTTCTAGATCTTTGCTTTTGGAGCTACATACTTGTATATGATCTGTGAGTCATTGAGATGCATTAACATGTTGATCTTATGTATGGGAATCGTACTAGTTAGTTTTAGTTGCGACGCAAGATCCGAAGTGGCTGATCTTTGCTTTTGGAGCTACATATTTATATATGATCTGTGAATCATTGAGATGCATTAACAGTTACTTATTTCTGTCCACTCAGTGTTTACAAGTTACTGATCGATCACTAGCTAGCCTACAAATGCGCTCCTGGTAGTTTTATCTGCGACGCAAGATGCGAAGTGGCAGTTTTTTGAATAAAAATGCATACCTCTGAAGAAACTGACAAGCTACACTATCGATCGTACATGGACAAAAATGCCTACCTCTAAAGAAACTGACAAGCTACACTATCGATCCTACACGGATAAATAGCGGATCACGCACATACTACCTCCTTTCCGGTTTGCAGGGCTCAACTCAAGAAACGACCTACTTGATCCTACACGAATAAATAGCGGATCACGCAGGTACTAGTACCTCCTTTCCGGTTTGTAGGGCTTAATTCAAACCTCTCACCAACCAAGGTACTCCCTCCGTCCGGGTTTATTAGTCCCGTGAGCAAAGCAGCAAGACCAAGGCATGGCAATAATTAACGGCATGCAGAAGTTTAAGCCTAATTAATTCCAGCAATTTAAGTGGCTGCATGCGTGCCCTCGGCATACAGAAGTTTAAGCCTAATTAATTCCAGCGATTTAAGTGGCTGCATGCTGCTTCGCGTACTGCCTGCGAGCGATTTTGAGTACCTGCATGCAGCCGGCCGTAATTAAGGCAGCTAACTGATGCGAAAAAAGATACGCTTTAAATCCGTGGAATCATTATTGACAAGGAGGGAGATGATTCGAGTGCACTCGTTTGACCGCCATGCCGACGTGCGACCCAGATGGGACGGGAGGGCATAGTCATAATTTCAGTTTCTCTAATTTTCGATGGCAAGCTGGCGCGCTAAGCCATTATGCATTGAATTCCGATGACCGTCACGCTACCTTCCGCCTATAAGTACTGTTTCCCGGCCTTCTCAGGTGCCACCATGACCCAACTCGCCATATCCTCATAAGCCCACGCCGGCCCGACGTCACTCGCCACGTCCGCCATGCCCCTGCCCGTCCGCGGTAGGCGACGCCGGAGGCGGTCACCGCTGGAACTAGTGTTCGGGTTTTCACCGGAAGGCAGACGGAGAGAGGAGGCATTCTATCTGTCTTTAGATGGCAATGCGGAGATCGAGGAGTTGTTGGAGCGCGACCGCATGGTGGAGGATCAGGAGTTGTTGGAGCGCGACTGCCTGGCGGAGGAGTAGCGTATCGCCGATTTGCACCGCCAGCGGGACATGGAGCAGCAGCGCACCGACGCTCTAAGTGGCGAGCAGGGTGCCCCGCAACTGGGCCGACTACGTGGAGGCCGGCGCCCGACAAATAGCCTTGTAGGCTGTCGGGCACGCACGCGTTCGCGACGCCGATTTTTACTACCAGCTCGTCAAGTGGGTTTCCCGCTTGGAAGCCGAAGCTTCGGTGGACCACCCGGCATGGAAAGGGCCAACGCACGCGAGCAACGCGCCCTATCGCACCTCTGGCAAGTCCGAGGCGAGGCGGAGGACGCCGGTACCGGCGTTTAGCATGGATAGCAGATGGCGGCCGACATCGTCTAGTTAGCTAAGAGTAAGTTAGTACTTGTACGCTACTAGAGTGTTAGTGGGAGTAGATAGTTCACTTGGCTATGATGGTTGTCAACGTGGAAGTTCAGTACTCTATATGTGGATCATACCTGTTACTTTGCTCTGAATGTTGAACTTTCCGTTTGAACGTATGGAATGGGCTGTTATTTTTTAAATGGGTTGTATTTGTCCTCCACGGTTTAGAGGCTGACTTGTGGGCCTAGCAAGTTGACGCGTACACAATCAGGAGATGATTGTACGTGGAGAGGATGACAGCAGGGACCCGCCAAGGTCATCGCAGTACGCAAGCAAGTGCCTCCTTATTTCAAGCCAATAAAAAGGCTTCTCCTAGTGGATTTCTGACATCTGGGTCCCATGCCATTGTCAACATAGTCAATAAACGAGAGAATTGCACAACGAGCGGCTGACACCAGGGACCCAGCAGCTCGCCCAGTTATTTTTGTTTTGGGTTAATTTGATAAATGCCACTCCAAATCTGGTGTATCCGAGAAATGCCTCTGCAATTTCCAAACTTTGAAAAATGCCATTTCATGCCATTTCTAGTGGCATTTTTCGAAGTCTGGAGTGGCGTTTTTCAAAGTTTGCAAAAATTGCAGTGGCATTTTTCAAAGTTTGGAAATTGCAGTGGCATTTTTATGAATCTCCATAATTGGAGTGGCATTTATCTAATTTGTTTTTGAGACGGAAGCAGGGTGTCAACTGGGCTGTGTGGGACACTCTGGCCTGTCTAGACAACCTTTTGTTTTATGTTTACCACAGACCAGCCCAGTAGTTTTTTTTCTTTCTGAAAATGGCTAGCCCAGTTTTTTGGTGATTTGTCAAGTAAGTCGCTTTATCAGGCCTGTTGGGCTACAAATCTTTCAAGACGAGGAGAGTGGCCCATCAGTAATGAGGAATGGGTTGTACATTTTTAAAACACATCAAACCGGCAATTATTTTCAAATATCTTTTTTTCATTTCGAGATTTTAAATTGCATCGATTTTTATGCGTGGACAATTTATTGGATTTTATATTGATATACACTTATTTTTCAAATCAGTCTGAATGTGACTCGAAATTTTGGTATTAAAAACAGTTCAGACCGCACTGACATATGCAAAATTTCATATAATTTTTTAACCGTGGCCACAATATGGGCTGTAATGCTAACATAAGGAATATGGGCTCCAAAAAACCCGTAAGAATTAGCAAATGGTCTGTAAATTATTTGAAATAATGGCAGATGGGTTGTATGCTATTTTCCACAGATTTGAGGCTTTCCACAGATGGCCTGTGTACTGTTGGATATCCATCCAATGACCGTCGTGCTTCTTCAATCTCTGCTCTTCCTGCTCCAGCCGCTCAAACAAGCGCCGGCGGGACTGCATGCTCCCTCCTCCCCGCGGCCGCCTGTGCTGCCACGCAGGCCTCACCGCCCCACCGTACTCCCATCGCTGGCCTAGCCATCCCTCTACTCACCCACACCTGCTGTTATTCTCCGACGACGGCAGACGAACCAGTAAACCCTCGTACAGTCGTACTCCCCTTCGCGTGAAAAAAAAACAACGGCCGAGTCTTCCCTACCTCCGTGTCGTTCCCTTCCTAGGCCTTGCCGTCGTCCACCGCCCTGGTGCTCTCGGTGTGGCGTGGTCAGCGTGGTCAACGACCGACATGCATCTGAAGTGGGCTGTACGTGGAGAGGCTGACAGCTGGGTCCACGGCCGCACGCAAGGAAATGCCTCCTTATTACGCACAAAATAATGATTTCCTCCACCTAACATCTGGGACCCACCGAAACGGCCTTTGTATTTCACGAAAAAAACGTTACCGCCGCTAACAGCTCGGACCCACCAGCTATATCTTCGCACGCAAGGAAGTGCCTCCTTATTACGCATAAAAAAATGAATACTCCCCCTGCTAGCCGGGACCCAGTATAGTGGGCCTACTAAGTTGACGGGGACGAAGGGCTTTGTCAACTTAGTCAATATGCACGATTCTAGCTCGACTGACCGTACGATGTCCATCCAACGGCCATAGTGCTTCTTCAACCTCTGGTCTTCTTGCTCCAGCCGCCCAAACCAGCGCCGGTCGTGCCGCCTGCTCCTGCCTCTCGTGGCCGGCTGTGCTGCCGCGGAGGCCTCACCGCCCCCATACTACTCCCACCGCTGGCCAGGCCATCCCTCCACTCCACTTACCCACACCCCCTGTTATTGTGCGGCGACGACAGCCTCACACCGCAGCCGAACCAGTGAACCCTCGTACTCCTCTCCGCATGGGCATCCACAGTCACGTCTTCCCCGGCTCCGCATCGTCCCCTTCCTAGGCCTCGCCGTCGTCCACGGCCATGGTGCTGTCGGCGCGGCGTGGTCAATGTGGTCAACGACCGAATTCCATCGGAAGAATACTGTACGTGGAGAGGCTGACAGCTAGGTCCACGACAGCCGCAAGGAAGTGCCTCCTTGTTACGCGGAAAATAATTATTCCTCCACCTGATAGTAGGGACCCACCAGACACCCATCAGTATATCGCGAAAAAAACATTTGCCCCTGACTGCTGGGACCCACCCGACGGGCCACCGTATTTCCCGAAAAAATGTTCCCCCTGCTGTCAGCTCGGACCCACCGGAAGTGCCTCCTTATTATGCATAAAAAATGAATACCCCCTGCTAGCTGGGACCCACCTTGGTGGGAGGCTGACTTGTGGGCCTACTAAGTTGACGGGGACAGAGGGCTTTGTCAACTTAGTCAATATGCATGATTCTAGCTCCAGTGACCGTACGATGTCCATCCAACGGCCGTAGTGCTTCTTCAACCTCTGGTCTTCTTACTCCAGCCTCCCAAAGCAGCGTCGGTCATGCCGTCTGCTCCTACCTCCTGTGGCCGGCTGTGCTGCCGCGGAGGCCTCACCTCCCCCTACTATTCCCACCGCTAGCTAGGCCCTGCGGCGACGGCAGCCTCACACCGCAGCCGAACGAGTGAACCCTCATACTCCTCTCCGCGTGGGCATCCACTGCCGCGTCTTCACCGGCTCCGCGTCGTCCCCTTCCTAGGCCTCGCCGTCATCCACCGCCTTGGTGCTCTCGGTGCGGCGTGGTCAATGTGGTCAAGGAACGACTTCCATCGGACGTGGAGTCTACGTGGAGAGGCTGACAGCTGGGTCCATGGCCGCAGCAAGGAAGTGCCTCCTTATTACGTGCAAAATAATTATTCCTCCACCTGACAGTGGGGACCCAACGGACGGGCCACCATATTTCGCCCCCTGACTGCTGGGACCCACTAGCTACATCTTCGCAGGCAAGGAAGTGCCTGACAGTCGGGACCCACCTGGTCGAAGCGTACGTAGCGTTGTCATTCTGGTCGCGAACGTGTACGTACATACTGGTCGATGTAGAGGCGCGCACGTAGCATGTACACGTACGTACAGCGGCCAGGGTGCAAGAAAGAAAATACGGCCACATATGTGTACATACGGGAGGGGTCTCGAACGCCTACTCGCGCATACGTACGGCGAGGGCTCGTGTACATAGCTGGGTCAGAACGGAGAAACAGCGTCGTCGTCGTGTTCATGGGGAGGCAACGGAATGCATGGTCGTGTTCATCGGGAGGGCTTGGACGGAACAGGCGATGGAAACGAGGCCTGGCGTACCGCAGAATGGAGGAAACGGACCTCCTACGGTTGAAACGGGGGTCCTGTTGATCGGGAGGGGTGTGGCGTACCGCACAACGGAGGAAACGGACCTCCTACAGTCGAAATGGGGGTCCTGTTGATCGGGAGGGGTGTGGCGTACCGCAAAACGGAGGAAACGGACCTCCTACGGTCGAAACGGGGGTCCTGTTGATCGGGAGGGGTGTGGTGTACCGCAAAACGGAGGAAACGGACTTGTGTTGGAGCGCTATGGTCGAAACGGGGGTCCTGTTCATTGGGAGGGGTGTGGCGTACCGCAAAACGGGACTCCACGGGATACTGTTCATCTCCACCGTCGACCCCCTCCAGCCTCCACGAGCTACTGTTCATCCACCGTCGACCTCCTCCAGCCTCCATGGGCTCCTGTTCATCTAGCCTCCACCGTGCGCTACTCCACCGGCTACTGTTCAACCACCCTGTCGGATCTCGGGTTCCGGCAGACCCTTAAGGTTCGAACTCTGGGGTGCGTGCGGAGATTATGCCCTCTACCTCTCCGTCTCGCAAGGATCTAAACTACAGAACGAACAACACAAGAGACACAGGGTTTATACTAGTTCGGGCCACCATTGTGGTGTAATACCCTACTCTAGTTTGTGGTGGATGGATTGCCTCTTGGGCTGATGAGGATGAATAGTACAAGGAAGAACAGCCTCGCGAGGGTCTGTTCTTGGCTAGGGGATGAACTGCTGGGGGAGTTCAATCGCCCTTCTCACTCTCTGGGTGTGTTGCTAGCTCTGTTCGTGGATCGATCTCTCTAGATGTCAAGATATCAGATGCCTCTACCCTAGGGGTGGCTAGTCCTATTTATAGGCAAAGGCCCTGGGCCTCTTCCCAAATATTTGAGTGGGAAGGGCGCCAACAATTGGCCAATTCGAAGGGGAACATCTGGTATACTTATCCTGACTAAAGTTGGTCTTCGCCTGCCAAAGGCCCTGTGGTGACGCCGTTCTGGGCTCCATGGCGACCTCCTTCCCATCGTTGGACTGGTCTCGGTCTTGTTGCACCGAAATGGGTGCCTTTGCTTGATCCCCTTGCCTGCGCTTGCCCCTTTGCACCAAAGAGGAAAGGGGAACGCTGCGCGGGCTGGCGCCCGCCTGGCACCCTCGATCGTCATGGCTTGCGTCATGGGCACCTCGCGAGGTACCCCGCCTTGTTGTCTCCGCCTCCTCGCGAGCCAGCCTGAGGAGGCCGCGCCTGAGGAAGCGCCGTGTCGTCCGCCCCGCGAGGCTTGGCCCCTCGCGAGGGTCTTGAGTCTTGTGTTGATGAAGATGGGCCACGCTGGGCCCCTATTTGAGCCACGCCGCAGGCCGCAGGCAGGCAAGTCTGGGGACCCCCGTTCCCAGAACGCCGACAGTAGCCCCCGGGCCCAAGGCGCGCATGGACTTGGCCGTGCCGAGAGGCGAAAGGGCAAGGGTGAAGCGCCGCGGGCCCCAACAGCCTGTGGCCTTGGGCGCCGCGTGGCGGTTGATTGGACGTGGGTGCTTTTGCAACTGCGTGGGTTATTAAAGGCGTGGCATCCGCTCCGGCCTTGCTCTTCTCCTTCTTCGGCCGCTGCTCAGATCCCCTTTCTTGCGCCTCTCCTTTTTCTCTCCAAGTTTCCAGTTCTGCTCCATCTAGTTGACCTAGGTAGCTATGGCGCCTCGCCAGCCCCCGGTCGAAGCTTGGTTCTCGCCTGCCCTGGACTCGCCCAACGTGTCGGAGGAGATTCTCGCCTGCCCTGGACTGCACCGGATGGCGGCGGCACAGGGCATCAACGGGGCGCAGGTGTTCAAGGTCGGCTCCGCCACCCCTGAGGGCCGAGGGAGCACCTTCTATCCTCTTTTCATAAGCTCCATTACTGCGGGCTTGGTGCCTCCTTTCTCTGAGTTCTTCCTCTCCGTCCTCCGCCATTACAACTTGCAAGCTCTGCACCTCCACCCCAACTCCATCCTTCTTCTGGCGATCTTCGCCTACTACTGCGAGGCTCATGTGGGGGTGCAACCTTCAGTGGCCTTGCTGCGCCACTACTTCTACCTCCGGACTTCTCGTGGTTCCCCTTCTGCGTGCGCGAGCTTCATCGCGTGCGGCAGTGCCATGGCCATTTCGAATCCGGGGAAGAGGATCGAGGGCTTACGGAGCAAGTGGGTTTTGGTAGACGCCGGGCGCATCCATCCTCGGCTGATCCTTCCCACGGAGCCGGCCGTGAGTTCTAGCGACTGGTGCCGAGCGGAGCTCACGGATCCGCGCGCGAAGTCGATGTTGGTGAAGATGGACGCTGACCTGAAGCCGGCCAGCATGGCGGCGGCAAAGCTGACCGGGGCATCGCTGCTGAGGGAGTTCCTGGAGCACCAATTGGCTCCGCTTCGGCGGTATTCTCCCCCAATGTGGAGGCCTCATCCGAGCCCCGCAGTTGTGGGCGAAGAGGATGTGACCGCGGTTCTCCAATCCCTGGTCGGGGCGAGGTAGCAAGGTTGGAGGGCGCGCCCTCGCCCCTGATCCTTCGCGACGATTGGGAGCAAGTGGTGGAGTCCATGCCCGTCTTCAACGGGGTCGGGCCCGTGGTGGCCCCCGAGGGACCTGTGGACGTGTCTTCCGGCGACTCCAGCGGAGAGGGGGGCGAAGAGGAGCGGGAGGAAGGTCTTGACTCCGAGGCAACTGACGGAGAGTCCAGGGCTCCCCCTCCCCAGCGCAAGCCCCGCACTCTCCGCCTCTCGCCGAGCGACGATGATGATGACGACGATGACGTGCTGGGCAGCGGGAGCTCGCCCCCGGTCCCGAAGAAGGGCAGGACCGGGTTGATTCCCCGCGGGTCCGTCCTGACTCCGGGGCAAGCCGCGGACGCGCCTTCTGCTCCCGAGGTCGACCCCTCCATCCGGCTCTCAGGCTTCAAGTATGGCCGGAGGCAGCTAGAGCTTTCTGGCGACGACCCGTAAGTGCTTGATCCTTGATCCTTGGTTTCTCGTTCCGCCGTCGAGGCTTGATGATTGCTTCTCTTGAGTAGGCTGGCGCCCATGGCGAAGAAGCCGAATGGAGCTCGCGAGGCCCCATCTACGGCGGCGCCTCCGCCTGCAGGGGAGGGTGACCGTGACGCGCGAGCCTCTCCTGCCCGCTCGTCCTTGCGGGGCTTGGCTGATCTGGCTGGGGCGACAGCCCCCATGGCTCAAGTGACCCCCGAGGTGCCCTTGTCTGGCGCCACTGCTACGGCTGGGGAGGCGCAGCAGACTCCGCCCCGGGACACTGCGGCCTCGCCGTCGCTATCTTCTCCTCCCGTTCCACCGACCGCTGCTTCCCCAACTCCTCCTGTTGTCTTGGAGCGCACCGATGTTTCTCGGCCTTCTTCTTCCATCCTGGAGCGCGCCGTTGCTGAACTGGACCGGCTGCGGCAGGATCTTCTCATCGCCGACCCTCGCCTGGTGGCCGGGCGCCTGGAACTGGCTTCGGGGTGGATTCGCTCTGATGCCTCGATTCGGACGGCATTGGTTCAGGCCTCAACGACCTGTGACGAAGAGAGGGAGGCCACCCTCGAGGCGAAGGCTGCCCGTGACGTGGCCATGGGAGAGGTGGTTGGAGTCCGTGGTCGCTGCAAGGAGTTGGAGGACGAGCTGCAAGGCTTGCGAGGCCAGCTTGTGGAGGAGGTCCGCCTTCGCCAAGAGCAGGAGAAGGGGGCGAAGGCGCACGAGGCGGCGCTCGAGGACCGGGAGGCCAAGCTCAAGAAGCGCCGCGGCCACCTAAGCACGTTGAAGAAGGAGCTGGAGGTGACGAAGGCCGAGCTGGACGCCAAGGCCCGGGTCCTCGCCGAGGATCGCGTGGCCTTCGCGGACATGGAGAAAGATGCCCGCGCTTCGCTGAAGACGCTGTACAAGAGCGGCCTGGATAGCCCGCTAGCCAGTGACGGGGACGGCCCCGCCAAGCTGCTTCCCTTCCTAGTTAAAGCCCTTGGGGATGTCACCCTTGGCCTCGCCCCCACGGCTGAGGCCGAGGCGCGTGTCCTGTCTTCTGCTGCGCTGACGCGGGTCTTCGCCCATGTCTACCTTCGCGATCCCAGCGCCAACCTCCATAGCCTGCTGGAGCCGGTGAGCGGCGAGGATGCTTCCACTGCTGTCGAAGCCGTGAAGGGGCGCGTGGAGGCACTGCTGGGGAAGTTTCGGGCCTTCAGCACCAGGCCAAAGCAAGGAGCTGCCGGCCCTGATGCTCCACGAGGCGAAGCCACTCCACGCAGCTCCACCGCCGACAAGTGACTTCGCTATCATTCCTGTTCTTCTTTTAGTTCCTGCACATGCACCACGCCTCGGGGAGGCATTTAAACTTGCGCTTGGTACTGAGACGACAGTATGGACTGTAATATTTGCTTTTAAGTTCCTTGAATGTTCCTTGAATTTTATGTTCTTCTTCCCTACTTGCTTGTGTTCTACGCCGGCGGAGCCCGGCCCCGCGCGTGCCTCATCCAGCATTAGCCTCGACCGGAAACCAGGACGGGACCAAAGGAGTGAGGGGCTACGTGACAAGTTAGGCTCCTGAGTCGCAATGCTCAGGAGTCCCCCTTGGCGCACGAACAACAAGTAGGGAAGCGTGATGTAGGTGTATCTTTCGTTCTACGTCTGCAGAGCCCGACTCCGCGCGTACCTCACCCAGCATAGCCTTTCGAAACTAAAGAGTGAGGGGCTACGGAGCCAGTTAGGCTCCCGAGTCGCGATGCTAAGGAGTCCCCCTTGACGCGCGAACAGCGGGTGATGAGGCGAGATGTAAGCGGGGCTACCGTTCTACGTCTGTAGAGCCTGGCCCCGCGCGTACCTCAACCAGCATAGCCTTTCGGAACTAAGGAGTGAGGGGCTACAGGACCAGTTAGGCCCCTGAGTCGCGATGCTCAGGGGTCCCCCTTGATGCTCAAACGGCCTTCATACCTTGGCTCCGCTCGGGGAGAGACGCGCGACGAACCAGGCCCGAGGGGCCTGGCTGGGCGGCGTACGTCTGGGCGTGACCCAGTCGTAGCCCCCGTGCCTAGCCCCCTCGCGCGGCGCTCCTGAGGGGAGGCGTTGCGATGAGGCCAGCCACTGAGCTCTGGGCTCCCTGAGGTTGACGCGGCCCGGAGGCCACCCTCAGTTGTTTATCACCAGCGCGGAGCATAGCGCTTCCGTATGTGTACGGGCATAGCCGCTCCTCGGCAGTGTCGTCAGCCAGCGCGGAGCATGGTGCTTCCACTGGTACGTGGGAGGGGGCTCCCCTCTGGGAGAGCCCCCGGGGCGTGTACAGCCCCGCCCTGACACGTGGCCGGCACGATAGGGCTAGGTGAGGTGTATCTGGGCACCCGTGAGCCAGCGCGGGACTCACGAGGCCCTACCTCTAGGCGGGGTGCGCATGGCACTGGGCCGTATCTTGAGATTTGTTCCTGCAAAATTTGGTTAGATGCCGGCACTCTACGTCCTCGGGTCCCGGCCCTCGAGCTTGTCTCAGCCGTCGCTGGTATGCCAGGTCGCGATGCGGTGGACAAGGCCAGAGGGTGAGGGCTGGAGAGCCAGTAAGAGCCCTGAGTCGCGATGCTCAGGCACCCCCCCTTTAATGTGCAAGTGGTCAACATGGAGAAGAAGTGGTGCCGTGGACGGCATCAAGTAATCAAGCATGATAGGCGAATGCATAATTGGAAATAAACGCAGGGGAGATACACGCCACTGGGCCTAGCCCGAGCAGCTTGGGGATGATGCAGCCCGAGGGGTGCCCCCAGCAAAGCAAGCTAACGACTGAAGGAAATAAAAAGGGATACATGACACGGGGACGGACCCACGCAGCCTGGGAGTGACGCAACCCTGGGAGGGCGCTCCCAGCTGGGAATGAAACTTGAAAGATGTCACCTGAAGATGTCGTCGGCGAAGTGGCGTTGGTGCAGCAGACTCGGTGGGCTGCGGAAGCCGATCCTCACGAGCCCCCAGGCCCTGGGGCCTCGGGAGGCTCCGGAGGCACTGATGGCTCCTCGCGGGCTGTCTCCATCTCCGCCAGAGCCGCAGAACGCCTGTCTTCCTGAGCCTCCAAGATGCCCCTCATGAGGCGCTGGTACGCCGCAGCCATGCTCGGCAGGCCGTAAGGCATGCGAACATAGCTGTGGGGCAGTCCTCCGCAGCACCCCACTCGGGAGGGCCAGAGGCGCCCCGTCGTGGCGATCTGATTGAGCCCTTGTACGTCGATGCAGACGCGCAGCCCACCATCCTCGCCTGGATGTGGAACCACAGCTGGTGGACGACGGCAACCTCTCATGATCCTTGACTCCTGTATTTCTTGAATGACCTTGTTAACGAACTCCTGCTGGTCCGACCTTCCTCGCCTGGCTCCTTCTCGAGGGAATCGTGCTTCGAAGCATGACTCCACATGGTGCCCAAGCGCCTCCCTCGTGACCCTGGCAAGGTCGGTGGCCCTCCAGGTGAGAGCCCCCGAGCCCTGCCTGAGGAGGGCGCTGGGCGCGCTTTCCTATGCGATGGAAGGAGGGTCCCCCTGGGCAGACACGGGCCCTGAAGGGCCTGCCTCCTGAGGGACTGAGCCTGACGACGTCTTCTTCTTATTGGGGGTGGTCTCAGGAAGCCTCCTGCTTCCGCGATCTGGGTCTTCTAGCGACGCGGCCTGAAAGGCTCGCTCCAGGGAACACACTGCGTCCTTCTCTTCACAGGGCACCGTGATGACGCCGCCACTTCCTGGCATCTTGAGGACGTTGTAGCCGTGGTGGGTCACAGCCATGAACTTGGCGAGCGCTGGGTATCCGAGGATGGCGTTGTACGGCAAGCGAATGTGGGCGACGTCGAAGTCGATGATCTCGGTGCGGTAGTTGCTGCGGGCCCCAAAGGTGACAGGGAGGCAGACCTGCCCGATTGGGACTGTGGAACCGTAGGTGACTCCGGAGAAAGGCTTGGTTGGCTGAAGCTGGTCATATGGCACTTGGAGGTTGTTGAATGTTTCCACGGACAAGACGTTGAACCCAGCTCCACCATCGATGAGGGTCCTGGTGACCAGAACGTTGCTGATGACTGGGGAACAAAGCATCGGGAGGACTCCGGCTGTGGCCGCGCACTTGAGCTGGTCTGCCGAGCTGAACGTGATGGCGCACGCTGACCACCCGAGGGGACGCGTTGCTTTGAGCTTGGGGAGGACTGCATTCACTTCGCGGGCAAACTGCTTGAAGATACGTTGAGAGGCTGGGGCTTGAGCTCCGCCCAGGATGCAGGCGATTGCGCGCGGCTCTTGGAAGCCCCCAACCCCCTCGTCTTGGTGGCGGTCTTCATTCCTCCTTGGCTGAGGCGGCAGCGGCGGCAGGCCTGGGTTGCCGTGAGGGCGATCCTCACGAGGCTGATCTCTCCAGTCCCCCTCGCGAGGCGGGTCCCGCCAGTGGTCCTCGCGAGATTGGTCGCGCCACCCTTGGCGCGGGCCCCGATCTTCCCAGCGTCCTGGGTTTCTTCCTCCTCCTCGGCCATAGCCCCGGTCAGCACGGTCAGGGCGACGGCCGATTCTTCCTTCTCGCACGGCGCGGAGTTCTTGGCATTCGTTGGTGTTGTGGGTGTGGAGGTCGTGGTACACGCAGTACCGGCTGCCCCTGGAGGATTCGGGCAGATCCTTGCCCCGCTTGGTGTCTAGTTCCGCCGTGAGTACGGCAGCCCCCTTGCGCTTCACGTCCTTGGCCTTGGGCTTCTTCTCTTCTGGGACTGCGGCGGGCAGCTCGAGGAGGGAGAGGCGTCCCTCCTCAGCCCTGGCGCACTTGGTCGCCAAGTTGAACATCTCCAGGGAGGTGCAGAGGTCTTCATGCATCGCCAGCTCCTCCTTCATCTTGACGTCGCGCATGCCATCGGAGAAGGCCGAAATGATGGCTTCCTCGGACACCCTGGGGATCTTGAGGCGCACGCTGTTGAAGCGCTGGATGTACTTTTGTAGGGTCTCCCCAGGTTGCTGCTTGATGCGTCGCATGTCGCTCATGGCGGGAGGCCGGTCGTGGGTACCTTGGAAGTTGGCGATGAAGCGAGTACGCATCTGGTCCCAGGAGGAGATCGTGCCTGGGGCCAGGTTCAGGAGCCAAGTGCGAGCACCTTCCTTCAGCGCCATGGGGAACCAGTTTGCCATGACCTTTTCGTCCCCGCTGGCAGCTTCGATTCCCAGCTCGTAGAGCTGGAGGAACTCTGCGGGATCAGTTGGGCCGTCGTAGTGAGGGGGCAGGTCCGGCTTGAACTTGCCGGGCCATGCGATGCTGCGCAGCTCGGTGGTGTAGGCGCGGCAGCCTACGATGGCCACGGGAGGCTTCGGTTGAGAGAGAGTTTGGCCTTGCGGGTCCCCTTGCGCTGCTGCTGGGAGCAGAGCGGGGTCTTGACGCGCCGGAGCTGGAGCGGGGTCTCGGCGAGCCGGAGCTGGGAGCGCCCGGGCAGCCTCTTGTGGTCGAGGGACTTCTTGGCAGCTCCGTTCCTGCTGGGCTGGCGCCTGATGGAGCGGGTTCCGCCCAGGGGCCGCGCGCCTTGGAGCCATTGCGTCTTCTTGGAGAGGAGGCGGCTGGTACGCCCCCAGAGCTTCATTTCCCACGCGGGGCGGAGTGCGGCGCAGCGGTGCGGACGGCGCGGGAGAGCCCCCTGCGGCGCGGACGAGCTCGGCGACACGGTCGAGCCACTCCTCGTAGACGTCGTCGACGGGGCGGTAGCGCAGGAGCTCGTTCGCCGCGATGAGTGCAGCTCGAGCCTCCAAGGGTGCGCGGAGCGCGCGGGACGAAGAGCCGGCCGGGGTGAGTGACGGAGTAGCGGTGCGGCCGTCTTGCCGCACGGACGGGTGCTGAGATGATGCTTGCTGCTCGTTCCCCGCCGGGTCGGTGGCGGCGTTGACGGCGGGCGACGGAGAACGACGAGGACGCCCATCGACGGGGGCCGTCTGGGCGACGCGGGAAGCGATGGCGGCCCGGCGCTCGGCGCGGGCCCGACGAGCGCCAGTCATGGATGCGACGGTCGTAGGAGAGCGGAGCGGTGGAAGACAGATTCCGGCGCACCCCTACCTGGCGCGCCAAATGTCGGATCTCGGGTTCCGGCAGACCCTTAAGGTTCGAACTCTGGGGTGCGTGCGGAGATTATGCCCTCTACTCTCCGTCTCGCAAGGATCTAAACTACAGAACGAACAACACAAGAGACACAGGGTTTATACTAGTTCGGGCCACCATTGTGGTGTAATACCCTACTCTAGTTTGTGGTGGATGGATTGCCTCTTGGGCTGATGAGGATGAATATTACAAGGAAGAACAGCCTCGCAAGGGTCTGTTCTTGGCTAGGGGATGAACTGCTAGGGGAGTTCAATCACCCTTCTCACTCTCTGGGTGTGTTGCTAGCTCTGTTCATGGATCGATCTCTCTAGATGTCAAGATATCAGATGCCTCTACCCTGGGGGTGGCTAGTCCTATTTATAGGCAAAGGCCCTGGGCCTCTTCCCAAATATTTGAGTGGGAAGGGCGCCAACAATTGGCCAATTCGAAGGGGAACATCTGGTACACTTATCCTGACTAAAGTTGGTCTTCGCCTGCCAAAGGCCCTGTGGTGATGCCGTTCTGGGCTCCATGGTGACCTCCTTCCCACCGTTGTTCTGGTCTCCGTCTTGTTGCACCGAAATGGGTGCCTTTGCTTGATCCCCTCGCCTGCGCTTGCCCCCTTTGCACCAAAGAGGAAAGGGGAACGTTGCGCGGGCTGGCGCCCGCCTGGCACCCTCGATCGTCATGGCTTGCGTCATGGGCACCTCGCGAGGTACCCTGCCTTGATCTCTCCGCCTCCTCGCGAGCCAGCCTGAGGAGGCCACGCCTGAGGAAGCGCCGTGTCGTCCGCCCCGCGAGGCTTGGCCCCTCACGAGGGTCTTGAGTCTTGTGTTGATGAAGATGGGCCACGCTGGGCCCCTATTTGAGCCACGCCGCAGGCCGCAGGCAGGCAAGTCTGGGGACCCCCGTTCCCAGAACGCCGACACACCCCTCCACCGTCTACTGTTCATCCAGCCCTCCACACCACGGGGTCCTGTTCAACCACCCCTCCACGGGCACCCCTCCACCGTCTACTGTTCATCCTGGCCTCCACACCACGGGGTCCTGTTCATCCACCCCTCCACGGGCACCCCTCCACCGTCTACTGTTCATCCAACCCTCCACCACGCCACGGGGTCCTGTTCATCCAGAGGCAACGCCACCGTTCACTGTTCATCCAAACCCCCCGCAACGCTCACTGTTCATCCCATCGATCGGCTTCAGTTAGTAGCAGTAGCCAAGGAATCGCTCGACCGTGTTTAGTTAACAGCCATCGATCGATCGCTCGGGTTCAGTAACGCGTAGCCTGCAGTGCAATCGCTCGGGTTCAGTTAGAGCCCAACGCCTCGCTCGGGTTCAGTTAGAGCCAATGCCTTGCACACACGCGCGTACGTGTACGAGAGAAACGCGCATCGCTCGGCCCCGGACCTCCCACCGTAACCGGGAACTCCCCGAAATTTTCCTCCCCCTCATTTCTACCACGGTTTTTTTCGTCGTGGACAGCCCAAAGAATGTCATGCAGCTGCGTCTCCGGCCCGCCCAGGACGAAAAGCCCATTTTCTGTCATGATTTTTTGTCATAGAAGTAGGAGCCCACCACATCTATGATGATACCGGGTTTTGTCACAATTATCGTCATAGAAGTGTCATATGTATGACAGAAAATTTTCTCGTTCGGCCCAAAATGTCACGGATGTGTCTTTTTTTGTAGTGCAAGGATGTGAAGCGCAAGGGAGCAGTCGTGCTCGCGGCGGAATCGGACACCAAGCGCGGCAGAGACCAGCCCGAGTCATCCAAGAGCAGCCGACCGTTCTACGCCTTCCATAACCTGAATACCCACAACACCAGCGACTGCCAAGAGCTCAGAGCCATTCGCGAAGGACGCTTCGGTCAACGCCCCGAGCGCGGCGACCGAGGCTATGGCCAAGGAGGAGGACGTGGTGGCGGACGCTGGGACGACCATGGCCCGCGCCAGGAGTGGCGCGACCGGCCTTGTGAGGACTGATGGCAGGATCAGCCTCGCGAGGGCGCCTGGAGGGACCGGCCTCGTGAGGATCCTCCTCATGGCAACGCCGGACTCCCTTCGCTACCGCCACCACCAAGAAGGAACGAAGACCACCACCAAGACGAGGGGGCTGGGGGATTCCACGAGCCGTGTGCTATCGCCTGCATCTTGGGTGGAGCTCAAGCCCCAGCCTCGCAGCGCATCTTCAAACAGTTTGCTCGAGAAGTGAACGCAGTCCTCCCCAAGCTCGAGGCCACACGCCCGCTCAGATGGTCCCAGTGCCCCATCACGTTCAATTCGGCAGACCAGCTCAAGTGCGCAGCTACCGATGGCGCCCTCCCAATGCTTTGTTCACCAGTCATCAGTAACGTGCAAGTTACCAAGACCCTAGTCGACGGTGGCGCAGGGCTCAACGTCCTGTCCATCAACACATTCGACAACCTCCAAGTGCCATATGACCAGCTTCAGCCTACCAAGCCTTTCTCAGGAGTGACCGACGGGTATACCACACCGATAGGGCAGGTCCGCCTCCCTGTCACCTTCAGAGAACGCAAGAACTACCGCCGAGCTCATCGACTTCAACGTCGCGCACATCCGTCTGCCGTACAATGCCATCCTCGGGTATCCATCCCTGGCCATGTTCATGGCGGTGACCCATCATGACTACAATGTCCTCAAGATGCCGGAAAGCGGGGGAATCATCACAGTCCCGTGCGAAGAAAGAGATGTGTTGTGCTCCCTCGGGCGCACCTTCCAAGCTGCAGCAATCGACGACCCCGACAGTAAGGGTGAGCGCCCTCCTGAGGCCAACCCCGAGAAGAAGAAGCAGCTGCACCACGGGGGGCCTCAGGCAAGCAGTGCCTCGTCAGGATTAGCGCCCTCACCTAGGGCGCCTCCCTCCATCGTATAGGAAAGCGCGCCCAACGCCTCTCTCGGGCAGGGCTCGGGGGCTCTCCTCTGGAGGGCCTCAGACTTTGACAACATCATGAGGGAGGCGCTTGGGCACCACTTGGAGGCGTGCTTCACGGCACATTTCCCTCAGGAGGACACAGGGCGAGGAGCGCCCGCCGCTCAGGAGTTCATCACCATGACCGCTCAGGAACTGCAAGATGCAAGGGCCATGCGTGGCAACCACTGCTCACCAGGCGCAGCTCCCCATCCAGGCAAGGATGCTGGGCTGCGCGTCTGCATCGACGTCCCAGGGCTCAACAGGGCCGCCTCTCAGGAGCTCTTCTGGCCATCGCGCATGGGACGCTGCGAGGGCCCACCCCACAGCTACGTTCACATGCCTTTTTGCCTGCCGAGCATGGTGACCACCTATCAGCGCAACTTGCGGAGCATCTTGGCGGCTCAGGAAGCCATGCACCATGCCGTGCTGACGGAGATGGAGACATTCCTCAAGGAACCACCTGAGCCCCCAGAGCCTCCCGAGGCTCAGGGCCCCGGTGTCTTATGAGGAGCAATCCCTTCGCCGCGTACCTTCAGCTGTCCCAACTCTCCTTCATCAACAGAGCGAGGTGACATTTTCCGAGTTCATTTAGCTGGGAGCGCCCCTCGGGCTGCATCATTCCCAAGCCGCATGGGTCCGTCCCTGTGGCATGCATCCCTTTTTATGTCATTAGTTTACCTTGTTGGGGGCGCCCCTCGGGCTGCATCATCCCCAAGCCGCTCGGGCCTGACCCGATGGCATGTATCTCCCTTGCATTTACTTAAGCCTGTTGCTTTCATGCTTAACCTACCTATGGCCATTACTAGCTTGATCGCCACCCACCACGGGGGCTGCGCGCGCCGGCACGGTGCTGGTGCACGGGTCCGTCCCTGCCACATCGACAAACCTGAGCGGTTGAGCTCTGGCTCGCGGCACGCCCCACGCACGTCACCTCACCAGGCCCTCAGTGCCTTCATTTCATCGCGAAGCAACCAGTGGCAGGCTGGCAGCTATAACGGCAGATCGTGTTCTTCCTTGCGTTGGTTTGCAGGAATCTCATGAGGATAACATCAGGCGGCTCCACGAGCCTCCACTTCTTCCATGCAATCCTCTTGCGCGTTAAAAGGGGGGCTCCTGAGCATCGCGACTCAGGAGCTCTTACTGGCTCTCCAGCCCTCACCCCTTGGCCTTGACCACGGCACGCGACCTGGCATACGAGCGGCGGCTGAGCTCGCTCGAGGGCCGGGACATGAGGATGTAGAGCACAAAGGAGAGCGCGGGAGAGGGGGAGACTCAAATGGGCCCGACCTAGCTACGCTACGGACGCCAACGCACAAACTTGGCGCATCACGAGGAATCGACCCCGGACCACCAAGATAAGTCTCGCGCTCAGATCGACTAACCATTGGAGCCTAGGGGTCACGCTCGCCGCAGCCCTGTTGCGGCAACGTTGCCTCCCTTTCTCACCTTGCCACGACTGCTTGAGTGCTAAAGGGGACCCCCTGAGCATCGCGCCTCAGGAGATCTTACTGGACCTCGGGCCGCTCACCTCCTGGCTTTGACCACGGCACGCGGCCTGGCATACCAGCGACGGCTGCAGCTTGCCTGGGGACTGGGACCTGTCAGCGTAGAGCAACAAGCGGTCACGAGGTTGGAAAGGGGAGACCGAGCCTAAACAGGTTTCCATAACCAGGATAATATCAACAAAAGACATTACAGACCCTTTACACGCCCCCACGGGGTACTTCTTGATTCCTCGCAGGGAACAAAAGACGAGAACTTAGGAGAATCCTATCTACACACCCCCGCGACCGACGCCATCATCAACAGTGGGTCACGGGAGGCCGGCGCCAACCTGAAAGTGCAACTATCCCTAGGTGGTTTTGGTAATTTATAACAACATATAGCTCATTGAGCAAATGCAATTCCAAGACAATTATTTTAGGAAAGCTCAATGATTGGCATGGCATGGATGGTGAAAGTGGAACCCTCAAAATACTAAGGACAAAGGATTGGCTCAAGCTCAAAAGCTCAAGACTCTTCATTTTACATTTTAGTGATCCAAGATCACATTGAGTCTATAGGAAAAGCCAATACTATCAAGGAGGGATGAGGTGTTGCTTAATGAGATCTTTGCCTTATGTGCTTAATGATATGCTCCAAAATCCTCAGCTACTTTCCCATATCCACAAATGCCCTAAACCCCAAGCCAAACTCGGTCATACCGATTCTTTCTATCCGGCGCCACCGAGTTTCTCATATGTCATAAGCCACTGCCAAACCCTAGCAAATCGGTTCTACCGATACGGATCTCGGTCTCACCGAGATGGGATTGCAACCTCTCTGTTTCCCTTTCGTAACTTTTCGGTCTCACCGAAAGAGCGGATCGGTCCCACCGAGATTGCAATGCAAACTCTCTGTTTCCAATTTGTAACTTTTCGGTCTCACCGAAAGAGCAAATCGGTCCCACCGAGTTTGCCTGACCAACTCTCTGGTTAGCTAATTACCAAATCGGTCTCATCGAGTTTGTGTAATCGGTCTCACCGAGATTATGTTATGACCAAACCCTAACCACATCGGTCCTACTGAGATGCATGTCAGTCCCACCGAAAATCTCTAACGGTCACTAGGTTTACCATTTCGGTCCGACCGAGTTTAATGATTCGGTCCCACCGAGATTGGTAGATTGTGTGTAACGGTTGGATTTTAAGTGGAGGCTATATATACCCCTCCACCTCCTCTTCATTCGTGGAGAGAGCCATCAGAACACATCTACACTTCCAATTCATATGTTCTGAGAAGGAACCACCTACTCATGTGTTGAGACCAAGATATTCCATTCCTACCATATGAATCTTGATCTCTAGCCTTCCCCAAGTTGCTTTCCACTCAAATCTTCTTTCCACCAAATCCAAATCCTGTGAGAGAGAGTTGAGTGTTGGGGAGACTATCATTTGAAGCACAAGAGCAAGGAGTTCATCATCAACACACCATTTGTTACTTCTTGGAGAGTGGTGTCTCCTAGATTGGCTAGGTGTCACTTGGGAGCCTCCGACAAGATTGTGGAGTTGAACCAAGGAGTTTGTAAGGGCAAGGAGATCGCCTACTTCATGAAGATCTACCGCTAGTGAGGCAAGTCCTTCGTGGGCGATGGCCATGGTGGGATAGACAAAGGTTGCTTCTTCGTGGACCCTTTGTGGGTGGAGCCCTCCATGGACTCGCGCAACCGTTACCCTTAGTGGGTTGAAGTCTCCACTAACGTGGATGTAGGATAGCACCACCTATCCGAACCACGGGAAAAACATCCGTGTCTCCATTAGCGTTTGAATTCTCTAAACCCTTCCCTTTACATTCTTGCAAGTTGCATGCTTTACTTTCCGCTGCCTATATACTCTTTGCATGCTTGCTTGAATTGTGTGATGATTGCTTGACTTGTACTAAAGTTGCTAAAATCTGCCAAGAACTAAAATTGGGAAAAGGCGTAGTTTTTATTTGGTCAAGTAGTCTAATCACCCCTTCTAGACATACTTACGATCCTACAAGTGGTATCAGAGCCTTGGTGTCGGTGTACTAAGGTAGGGGTACCTTAGTACCCCAGACTTGTGCACGGGCAGTTGTAGCACCCTGCGGCGAGGCCCGCCCAGGAAGCGCCAAGAGAAGACCAAGCATTCAAGACGAGGCCCCCGGCAAGAGGAGCTTGCCGGGCCAAGAAGACAAGCCCCCGGCAAGAGGAGCTTGCCGGGACGACTGAGCCCATGTAATGCCATCCAAGAACAAAGTATAAGAGACAGAAGATCGAGACCCCGACAAGAGGAGCTTGTCGGGAAGGCCGAACCCAGGCACCACAAGAGAAGCCCGCCACGGCGCGCCATGCGCCCCGGCAAGGCCTGATAGCCGGCAAGCTACCAGGCACAGGAAGACGACCCCCGCGGCAAGCCACTTGCCGCGGCAAATCGCCACCTCAGGACTGCGCTCCAGCTCGCCCGCCCACGCGTCGCTCCGGGGCTTCCCCCAAGGGCACGTGGCGGGGCACCGCGCAGCCTGGGGTATGCGGTGGCATGCAGCCACTACCGTGGCGAGCGGTGGCGCACCTAACGGTCCGCCTCGGTGCTGTCCAGGCGACCATGACGGGCATTTAATGCCCTTGTCCCCTACCGTCAGAAGTAGGTATGATAACACTGTGCCGCGCTGTAGCGCCACTGTTCCCGCACTGTTACAACTACCACCCCTTTTACACTTTTACCCCTTTCTCTTACGTTGACACCTGTCGGTGACCCCTTTGCGCTATAAAAGGAGGCCCGTGTGCAACGTAGAGGGGGTTCCGGAGGTTCGGAGGTTCGGAGACTCGGAATCCAGACAGCCATACGCTCGGTGTAGCTAGCTCTCCAAGCTCCCGAGCTCCCCAGTCAATACAACCAAGCAGGAGTAGGGTTTTACGCGTCCATCGCGGCCCGAACCTGGGTAAACCGCCCGTGTGCTCGCCTCGATCTGCTCTCCGTGCTCCCTCCGCCCCCCTCACCGGACAACGAAAGGGGCTCCGGCCCCATAGGTGCTCGCGGGGGACGCCGTCCGCCCCGACATCTTTGGCGCGCCAGGTAGGGGGTGCGTCGAGGTTGTGCGGATCAGATCCGGCGTTCGCGCGGGCGCGCTCTTCGTCAGCTTCTCCGAATTCGCTAGCTTCATCAACACCATGGCCCCGAAGAAGAAGGCTTCGGAGGTCGCGGGCCCGTCCGCGTCTCTTCCACCGCTACCGGAGCCAACGGTGGGCGGGGGAGACGCCGTCGGAGGGGTGGCCACCGGCGAGAACACTCGCGGCGCCACCAAATCCAAGAACAGGGCGGACGACCGAGCCTCGGCCTCCGAGGGCGCGTCGCATCCGACCCGACAAACGACGACCCAGCAGCGCCATGCCACAGGGGGTGGCATCCGCTTGCTGGACCAAGGGCAAACTGGAGGTTCACGGGACGCCCCGGGCCCCCGTCCGGACACGGGCAAAGCGAAGGCGCCGGGGAGGGACCCCGCTCTTTCTAACATTGTTAGGAGTCCGAGCGTATCCCGCTCCTCGCGCCACTCGCCCCCGCTCCCCTCCACTCCGGCAGAAGCGCTCGCGAGAGCGCAACTGCTCCTCGACTACCCTCCAGCGGCTGACAAGGCCGAATGCTGGAGGGCCACCATCCAGAGCCTGATCGCCTTCGCCAACAACGACACGCCGCGGCAGCCGGCGACCTCACGGCCACGGCAGGTCGAGAAGACGAAGGCCGACGGCAACAAGACCGCCGAGGGTGCAACCACCATGCACTCCCCGGCGCAGAAGCAGAAGACGCCTCCCCGCTGGAGCAACGCCGACGACGGCTCTACAGCGTCGTCAGACCCGCGGACCCGCCGGGACCAGCGTCGAGTCCTCGACGAGCGGCAGCAAGAAGACGCTCGAACAAGGATTGAGCGCTGCCGAGAAACTCGGCGGCAATCAGACCAGCGGGCTGGGAACGCTGTCGACGCGCACGCGCCCGGTGAACCAGGTGACTTACCGTACGCGGCAGGTTGCCCTGCGTTCACCCGTGAGCTGCGGCGCGTCCGGTGGCCCAGCACGAAGAACTTCAAGCCCGACGTACCGGAGAAGTACGACGGCAGGACGCACCCCTCGGAGTTTCTCAGCATCTACACGATCGCTGTACAAGCTGCCGGGGGGCGCGACGAGAGGATATTGGCGAACTACTTCCCGCTCGTGCTTAAGCCGAACGTTCGTTCGTGGCTTATGCACTTGCCGGAAGGCTCCATTTCTTCCTGGGCGGATCTTTGCCATCAGTTTGTTGGCGCCTTCACAGGCGGCCACAAACCTCATGGCCAGGATAGCGACCTCCACATCCTAGCCCAGAAGGAAGGAGAACCCCTGCGCAAGTACATCCAGCGCTTCAGCCGCGTGCATCGCAACATCCCCGACGTTCACCCTGCCGCGGTTATCAGCGCGTTCCACCAGAACATGCGTAACCGCCGCATGCGTGAAGAGATGGCCATGACCAAGATCCGGGACGTCAGCGAGCTATATGCCCTGGCTGACAAGTGCGCGCGCGCGGAGGAGGGGAGGAAACTCCCCGGGGAGGATGCTGGCGCAGGAGAAAGCGACAGTGATGACACCGCCCCGGCGAAGAGAAGCCAGCGGCGGAATAATAGGAGGAAGAATAGGAAAGAGGTGCTTGCCGTCGAGGAGTCCGGCAAGGAGGCTCCCGCCAAGCAAACGCAGGCTGGCGGCTCCGGCAAGGAGCCTGCCCCCGTGGCGGCAGCCGACAAGCAGGACGGCTCCGACAAGCAATACTGCAAGATCCACCGCACCAAGGGCCACGATCTCTCCAACTGCAAAAGCGTCGAGTACCTCGTCGTGCAGCAGAAGGCTGAGTACAAGAGGCGCGACAAGGGGAAGGCCCAGGGTGGAGGTGGCGAACCAAGCAAGAAGCGGCCGCCCATCGGCCGGGGAGGACGCCGCGGCAAGGCCAAGCAGCGGCAAGGCGATCGGCCTCCCCGGGGCCGCGACGAGGATGAAGAAGACGACGACGAAGACGTGGAAGACGAAGATAACAGCGAGCAGGGGTTCCAGAAGGCCACGGAGGTCCTATGCGTTGACGGCGGCGCCTCTCTGCACACCTCCCACCGCCAGCTTAAGCGGTGGGCGCGAGAGGTGAATGCAGCAGAGCCGCCCGTGGAGTCGCGCAGGCTCCTCAAATGGTCCAGCACGCCCATCATTTTCGATCTTGAGGATCACCCTGACCGCACAACCGCGGTCGGGTGCTTGCCGATGCTGGTCTCACCCACCATCCGCAACCTCAAGGTCACCAAAATGTTGGTAGACGGCGGGGCCGGGCTGAACTTGATCTCCTCCGCTGTGATCAAGAAACTCCAGATCCCCGACGGCGAGCTCGAAGAGACCGGATCTTTCCAAGGAATCAACCCGGGGAGGAGCAAGCCCAAGGGGAAGATTACTCTGCCTGTAACCTTCGGCGGCGAGCTCAACTTCAGGACTGAGCGCATCACGTTCGACGTCGCTGATATCCCATTACCATACAATGGGATCCTCGGCCGTCCCGCTCTCGCCAAGTTCATGGCAGCTTCCCACCACGCCTACAACGTACTCAAGATGCCGGGGCCGATAAGCGTCATCACTGTCCATGGCGACAAAAAGGACGCGCTTATCTGCGTCGACAAGATCTACCGGGATGTAGCAGCCGCGGCAGAGAAGGACACACTTGCCGCTGAAGCCCCCGGGGGGAAGAAGGCAAGGACCAAGCCCGGTAAGTGCTCTGGGGCCCACTCCGGCAACCGCACCTCTTCGGAGTGCTGCGCCGCCGTCGAGGACGTTCCATCGAGCTCCACCGACAAGTACAAGAAGGGAATGATCGCTCCTCCGGCAACCAAGAAGGTGTCCGCCAAGGAGGACGGCACTGGCGGTACCTTCACCATCAGTGCCACACTTGACAGCAAATAGGAAAGCGCGCTCGTTGCCTTCCTGCGGGCGAATGTCGACGTGTTTGCATGGCAACCGTCCGACATCCCCGGTGTTCCCAGGAGGGTGATTGAGCACAAGCTCGCTGTCTGTCCTCACGCGCGACCCGTCAAGCAGAAAGTGAGAAAGCAAGCCGTGGAGCACCAAGAATTCATCAGCGAAGAGATCAAGAAGCTAGAGGCAGCAGGCCTAGTGAGAGGTGTGATCCATCCAACGTGGCTGGCCAATCCGGTCGTCGTGCGCAAAGCCAATGGGAAGTGGAGACTGTGCATAGACTTCACCGATGTGAATAAAGCATGTCCCAAGGATCCATTTCCCTTGCCGCGCATTGACCAGATTGTTGACTCCACTGCCGGATGTGAGCTACTCTCTTTTCTTGATGCATATTCAGGCTACCACCAAGTCTTTATGGCCAAAGAAGATGAAGAGAAGACCGCATTTATCACTCCGTGCGGCACCTATTGCTTCATACGCATGCCGTTTGGACTGAAGAATGCGGGATCAACGTTTGCAAGGGTAGTGCACACTGCTTTCGAGCCACAGATCCATAGGAACGTGGAGGCCTACATGGATGACATCGTGGTGAAGAGCAGGAGCAAGGAAACCCTGGTCCAAGATCTGGAAGAGACATTTCAGAACCTGCACAAGATACAGCTCAAGCTGAACCCCGAGAAGTGTGTTTTCGGAGTCCCCTCCGGCAAGCTTCTCGGGTTCTTTGTGTCACAGAGGGGGATTGAAGCTAATCCCGACAAGATCAAAGCCATCGAGCAGATCGAAGCCCCGGAGCGCGTCAAGGACGTCAGAAAGCTTGCAGGTTGTGTGGCCGCCCTCAGTCGGTTCATTTCAAGGTCTGCAGAACGCGCCCTGCCCTTCTTTAAAATCTTGAAGAAGGCAGGCCCCATGCAGTGGACTCCAGAAGCGGAGGCAGCGCTGCAAGATTTGAAAAGGTACCTATCCTCCACTCCAATACTTGTCGCACCTAGACCACAGGAGAAGTTGTTGCTATACCTAGCGGCAACCAACCAGGTGGTTAGTGCTGCGTTAGTGGCGGAGAGGGAGGCCGACGAGGAGTCTATACCACCTGCAAGCGAATCCAGCGACAAGCGGGGGGCTGCTCCGGCAAGCTCTGGCCCCGACAAGGACCACCCTGCGCAGGAACAGGATGGAGCGCGGAAGAAGATGGTGCAGCGCCCGGTGTATTTTGTGAGTTCCCTCTTGCAGGGGGCTAGATCAAGATACTCTGGGGTGCAGAAGTTGCTTTTCGGCCTCCTCATGGCCTCGAGAAAGCTGCGCCATTACTTCCAAGCGCATGAGATAACAGTAGTCACTCGCTTTCCGCTGAAGAGGATATTGCACAATCCCGAGGCAACGGGCAGGATCGTCGAGTGGGCACTGGAGCTGTCGAGCTTTGGACTCAAGTTTGAAAGTACTTCAACCATACAGAGCCGAGCTTTGGCGGAATTCATAGCTGAGTGGACCCCGACGCCAGATGGAGAAGCCCAAGAAACAAGCGCGCCCGTACAGGAAGCAACAAGCGAGTGGGTAATGTACTTCGATGGTGCCTTCTCGCTGCAAGGCGCCGGTGCTGGCGTGGTACTCATCGCGCCCACCGGAGAGCACCTCAAGTATGTTATCCAGATGCACTTCCCAAGAGAGCAAGCAACCAACAATACTGCTGAGTATGAAGGCTTGCTCGCCGGCCTCAGGATTGCGGCCGAACTTGGGATCAGAAAGCTGATTGTGCGGGGAGATTCTCAACTGGTGGTCCGGCAAGTCAACAAGAGCTACCAGAGCCCTCTGATGGAAGCTTATGTAGATGAAGTGAGGAAGCTGGAAGAACACTTTGAAGGGCTGCAAATGGAGCACGTCCCGAGAGCTCAGAATGAGATAGCAGACGGCCTTTCGAAGTGTGCTTCGTTGAAGTTACCTGTGGAACCAGGGACCTTCTTACTCAAGCTGACTCAACCATCCGTTACACCATCAGTTGGGCAGTCCAAGAAAAGGAAGTTGGTCTCCGGCGACTACTTGCAGGCGAACCTTTCTGAGACCGCCGCCAAGGTCCCCAAGATCAACAACCAGAGCGCCGGGGGACAGCCCGCTCCTGCGGATCCCAGGATCCGTCCAGTCGAAGCAGGTGTCCCCGATAAGCCTTGCTCCGGCAAGCAGATCAGCAGTCTGAACGCTGAGGAACAGTCCGCTCCTGCGGATCCGAGGATCTGTCCAGTTGAAGCGGGGGTTCCCGACAAGCTTTGCCCCGGCAAGCTTGCTGGGGGATCACCGGCTCCGGCGGAACCAGAGGTTCTTGCCGTAGAAGCCGGGGTCCCCGCAGCGGCTTTCATGCCTTTAGTCCTTGCCGTCGAGCCCCGGGCTCCGGCATGGGCGCAGCAGATCGTCCGTTTTCTGCAAACTGGAGAACTTCCCGACGACCCAGAAGAGATGGAGAAGATCACCAGGCAGTCAAGTATGTACCAGTTCGTGGACAACGAGCTGTACAGAAGGAGACTCAACGGTGTCAGATTAAAGTGCATCTCCAGGGAAGACGGACAGAAGCTGTTGGCAGAGATACACGGAGGCATATGCGGCCATCACATTGGCGCAAGAGCACTTGTCGGGAAAGCCTTCCGGCAAGGGTTCTTCTGGCAAGAAGCCCTCCAAGATGCAACTGCACTAGTAACCAAGTGTGAAGCGTGCCAGTTCCATGCAAAACAGATTCATCAGCCAGCTCAAGCTCTCCAAACAATCCCTTTATCCTGGCCCTTCTCGGTCTGGGGGCTCGATATCCTCGGCCCTTTTCCTCGAGCCGTCGGGGGCTTCGAGTACTTGTACGTTGCAATCGACAAGTTCACGAAGTGGCCAGAAGTGGAGCCAGTGAGGAAGGTGACCGCGCAGTCAGCAGTCAAGTTCTTCCGGTCGATCGTCTGCCGTTTCGGAATCCCCAACAGAATCATCACCGACAACGGGACACAATTCACAAGTCGCGCCTTCATGCAATACGCCCAGGATCTCGGCGCCAAGGTCTGTTTCGCTTCGGTTGCTCACCCCAGGAGCAACGGTCAAGCAGAAAGGGCCAACGCTGAAGTGCTGCGCGGACTCAAGACCAGGACCTTCGACAGGCTGCACAAGTGCGGAAGAAATTGGATTGAGGAGCTGCCGGCGGCTCTTTGGTCAATCAGAACGACACCGAGTCGAGCCACCGGGCAGACACCCTTTGCTCTGGTCTATGGAGCGGAAGCAGTTATCCCCACGGAACTCGTATACGGATCTCCTCGGGTGCTCGCTTATGACGAGCTCGAGCAAGAGCGGCTGCGCCAAGATGACGCGCTGCTCCTTGAGGAAGGACGTCTCCAGGCTGCGGTACGGGCTGCTCGATACCAGCAAGCCTTGCGTCGCTACCATAGCCGCAAGGTCAAGGCCAGGAGTCTCGAAGAGGGCGACCTTGTTCTTCGGCGCACTCAGTCGGCCAAGAATTCCAACAAGTTGACGCCAAAGTGGGAAGGACCTTATCGGGTGAGACAAGTCACGAGGCCTGGCGCTGTCCGCCTCGAGACCGAAGAAGGCGTACCAGTGAGCAACTCCTGGAACATAGAGCATCTTCGCAAGTTTCACCCATAAGGCGCGGTTGCCGTGACCCGCTCCGGCAACCATCGGTTTGTACAGGCCTTGCCGCTGTTGCATGTAACCCCTTGTACAAAGCCAGGCGAAGCCCCTGGCACCAGATAAAGTTGCCCTGTTAGGCGACCTTGTTCTTAGGCACGTTCAGTCGGCCAAGAATTATAACAAGTCGACGCCGAAGCAGGAAGGCCCTTGACGGGTGAAACGAGTCGCGAGGCCCGGCGCTGTCCGCCTCAAGACTGAAGAGGGCCTACCAGTGAGCAACTCCTGGGAATATAGAGCATCTTCGCAAGTTTCGCCCACAAGGCGCGGTTGCCGTGATCCGCTCCGGCAACCATCGGTTTGTACAGGCCTTGCCGCTGCTGCATGTAACCCCTTGTACAAAGCCAGGCGAAGCCCCTGGCATCAGGTAAAGTTGCCCTGTTAGGCGACCTTGTTCTTAGGCACGTTCAGTCGGCCAAGAATTATAACAAGTCGACGCCGAAGCAGGAAGGCCCTTATCGGGTGAGACGAGTCGCGAGGCCCGGCGCTGTCCGCCTCAAGACCGAAGAGGGCCTACCAGTGAGCAACTCCTGGGAACATAGAGCATCTTCGCAAGTTTCGCCCATAAGGCGCGGTTGCCGTGATCCGCTCCGGCAACCACCGGTTTGTGCAGGCCTTGCCGATGTTGCATGTAAGCCCTCGTACAAAGCCAGGCGAAGCCCCTGGCCGAAGATAAAGAAGCGCTGGCGCCCTAGATTTTAGCATGCATGCTGAGTCAGAGTCTCGTCCTTGGTTAGGGTTGTCAGTTCCTAACTGTCGCTAACCCCTAACTTAGAGGTCGAGTCCGCGTCTTTTTCCCGTCCTTTCCCTTTGGCTCGCAGGAATTGAATGTCCTTGCCGGGCCGCTCAAGGACAAGGAAGAGGAGAAGGACGAGCCAACACCTACGCCCCGGCGAGCCAGGGTCGCCGGGGGCTGCAACCTCAGATAAGTTTTTGCATCCCTCATCATGCATTCTCTTATGAACTGTGGAATTTGAAAGCCTCCTTTCCTCCTGAAAAGCTACCGTGCTCTCTTAGCGGCAAGCCCCAGAGCGCGTTCCTGGGGCCCGTTTCGATAGCAGCCGCGGCAGCAAGGGGGAGGGAAGCGAGGGGCCGGAACCCGCCTGCTCCCCGCCTCCGCCAAGGGCGCGAGAAAGGTCGAGCAGTGCGGGGGAGCGGCTGGGCCTGTTGCCGGGCGAGAAACTGTCTATCTTAACGATGTAAAGGATTCGTTCCTTACCGCGGTTTCCACCCGCGAGACAAATGATCCGGCAAACATCCCCTTTTCATTAAAAACATTCCACTCAGGTATAGTTCAGAGAGAATGAAAAACATGAAAGAAGGGATTACAAGGCTTAAACGCAACTAAGGCCCGAAGGCTTACAAGCTGAAAAGAGATAAGGTGCCCGTAATCCCTTTCTTGTCTCTCTCCTCAGGAGGTAGGGCAAGTAGGCGAAGAGGGCGAAAGGGGCACCTAGGCGAGCTACGGGTGGCAGAAGGCACCAAGAGAAGATCCGGGGGCTCCGCCCGGGGGTCTCCGGAGGCTGAAGAAGACGGAGGCGCCGGAGGCAGAGCTGGAAGATGAGGCAGCGGCCTTGCCGCCAGCCTCTTCCTCTTCCCCAGCCTCGCCACTCCGGCCGCCCGAGGAGATCAAGCCCCCCGGCAAGAGGAGCTTGCCGGGCCGAAGAGAAGACCCCGGTGGTCGTCACCGAGAGCAAGGGTGATGACGGCGTCTGGGGCGCATCTGGAACACGAGGCACCGAAGCGTCAGCCAGCTGTCGAAGTCAGCCCGTACTCCGACTTCGCGGCCTTCGACGTCCGCCCTCTGTCCTCCTCAGCAGCCCCCCTACGCCAGCCGCCCAAGGAGACGACCCCGGGGAGTTCACGGAGCCCGGCGCGGACGATGGGGCCGCCGGTGCCACACGGAGCTGCGACCGACGCCTAGTCGGACCCGTCATCCCGGTGGCTGCTCCCCTCGTCGTCGCTGTCGCTCCCCTCCTCGTCACTCTCGCTCGAGGAGGAGCCTTCGCTGTCGGAGGAGCTATCTTCGCAGCACCGGGCCCGGATGCCGAAGCCCCAGAAGGCCTTGACGGAGAGGAGGTCCTCCCCCACTAGCTTAAAGTGGAGGGTGAACCCCTCCGTCAAGCTGTGGATCCGGGCGAACGTCTTCCACCCGCGGCCCAGACACACCACGCCGGGGGCTCGGGACTCGACGTGGACTCGCGTCCCACTGATCCCGCAGCCCCTCATGCGCAGGTTTAGCGTCTCAGGCTGCTCCACCTCCAACACGTTCGCGAATGGAGCGGGAAGCCGGAGGCGGCGACGAGGCGCCCGGCGCAGCCTGATAATGAACTCACGGGGGTCGTCCCCGAGATGGACCGCGGGAAGGAACGGAGCCGCTGGCGGGGGCGAGGACGGCGCACCGATCCGTCCGCCCCGAGCGCCCCGGCCCCGTCCACGACCTCGTCCGCGACCTCGCCCTCTCCCTCTTCCCCTGACGACCGGCTCCACCGCCGCGGGCGCAAGGGGAGGAGGGGCGCATTGCCTAGCAGACACCCTCGCGGCAACCGAAGAAGAACCAGGGTTCCCCCCCTCCATCGCAGATGGGGAAGGAAACCAGAAGCAGAAGGAGGAAGGAAATGGAGTGCGGATTTCCGTTGCCCCCTTTCGCTCCTTATAAAGGGGCGGAGTGGGGACGCGGCCGCCTCGCTCCTCCAATAGAAGCGGAGGAAGGGCAGACGACTGGGGCCGACCCACTGCATCGACCCGCGCCGGCCCGACTCCCTGCCTCCGCCGCCGCGACTCCGAGTGCATGAGGACCACGCGGTGGGCGCGCAGAACCGAGGCGACGGGTGGGACGACCTCTCCCCGTCCCGTGATTATGGGGAACGGACGCCTCGAAAGCCGCGCCTCACCCCCGTTCATTTATCGAGCCGCGCCTCCGCACCTCCCTCCACTTAAAGAGGGAACGGGCGTTTCGCCCCCGCGACGCCGCGATAAGCGCGCGCCGCCTGGGGAAGGTGCGACGGGTGCGGAGTTAAGGAGCAACGCGACCAAGGCCACGCGTGCCCGTGCACTGTTAGGGCCTGGCCCAACGACGCTCGGCACCGTGTGTGGCCCAGGCCCGGGGGCTCCTGTCGGTGTACTAAGGTAGGGGTACCTTAGTACCCCAGACTTGTGCACGGGCAGTTGTAGCACCCTGCGGCGAGGCCCGCCCAGGAAGCGCCAAGAGAAGACCAAGCATTCAAGACGAGGCCCCCGGCAAGAGGAGCTTGCCGGGCCAAGAAGACAAGCCCCCGGCAAGAGGAGCTTGCCGGGACGACTGAGCCCATGTAATGCCATCCAAGAACAAAGTATAAGAGACAGAAGATCGAGACCCCGACAAGAGGAGCTTGTCGGGAAGGCCGAACCCAGGCACCACAAGAGAAGCCCGCCACGGCGCGCCATGCGCCCCGGCAAGGCCTGATAGCCGGCAAGCTACCAGGCACAGGAAGACGACCCTCGCGGCAAGCCACTTGCCGCGGCAAATCGCCACCTCAGGACTGCGCTCCAGCTCGCCCGCCCACGCGTCGCTCCGGGGCTTCCCCCAAGGGCACGTGGCGGGGCACCGCGCAGCCTGGGGTATGCGGTGGCATGCAGCCACTACCGTGGCGAGCGGTGGCGCACCTAACGGTCCGCCTCGGTGCTGTCCAGGCGACCGTGACGGGCATTTAATGCCCTTGTCCCCTACCGTCAGAAGTAGGTATGATAACACTGTGCCGCGCTGTAGCGCCACTGTTCCCGCACTGTTACAACTACCACCCCTTTTACACTTTTACCCCTTTCTCTTACGTTGACACCTGTCGGTGACCCCTTTGCGCTATAAAAGGAGGCCCGTGTGCAACGTAGAGGGGGTTCCGGAGGTTCGGAGGTTCGGAGACTCGGAATCCAGACAGCCATACGCTCGGTGTAGCTAGCTCTCCAAGCTCCCGAGCTCCCCAGTCAATACAACCAAGCAGGAGTAGGGTTTTACGCGTCCATCGCGGCCCGAACCTGGGTAAACCGCCCGTGTGCTCGCCTCGATCTGCTCTCCGTGCTCCCTCCGCCCCCCTCACCGGACAACGAAAGGGGCTCCGGCCCCATAGGTGCTCGCGGGGGACGCCGTCCGCCCCGACACTTGGTCTCCATTTTCTTTGATTCCCATAGCTTTTGGTGGTCATAGCCTTGGTTTCACAACCTAGGAGAGTATGGCGTATAGCGAGGGAAATTATCACCGTAGAGGTCCTTACTTTGATGGCACTAACTTTGCTAGTTGGAAGCATAAAATGAAAATGCATATTCTTGGACATAACCCCGCCGTTTGGGCTATTGTGTGTGTTGGTTTGCAAGGTGACTTCTTCGACGGGAAAGAACCAAACCGTGAAGCTACCGCGGATGAGTTGAAGATGCTACAATACAACGCTCAAGCTTGTGATATTCTCTTCAACGGATTGTGCCCTGAAGAATTCAACAAAATCAGCCGTCTTGAGAATGCAAAGGAAATTTGGGATACTTTGATTGATATGCACGAAGGTACCGACTCCGTCAAGGAATCTAAATTGGATGTGCTTCAAAGTCAACTTGACAAGTTCAAAATGAAGGATGTTGAAGGTGTCGCTGAAATGTACTCTAGGCTTTCTCTCATCACAAATGAGATTGCCGGCTTAGGGAGTGAAGAGATGACTGACAGATTCATCATCAAGAAGATCCTAAGAGCCTTGGATGGAAAATATGATACCGTGTGTACATTGATCCAAATGATGCCCAATTACAAAAATCTCAAGCCAACGGAAGTCATTGGAAGAATTGTTGCTCATGAGATGTCACTCAAGGACAAGGAGGAACTTCACAACAAATCAAGTGGTGCTTATAAAGCCTCATGTGAAGCCCCCACATCATCAAGTGAGAAAAAAAACTTCAATGAAGAACTGAGCTTAATGGTGAAGAACTTCAACAAGTTCTACAAGAGTAGAAGCAAAGATAGAAGCTCCAAGTCAAGGTCCTACAATGACAAAAGATCTTCTAGTAGAGAGCGAAACTGCTACAGTTGTGGAACACCCGGACACTATTCCAATGAGTGTACGGCTCCCTACAAAAGAAGAGAAGATTCTCCAAAAAGAAGAAGCAAAAGAGAGGAATCACCATCACGAGAGAGAAGGAGTAGAGATGATCGTTATGAATGAAGACACTCACGGAGAAGCAAGGATTCGGAAAGGAAGGAAAAATCATCAAGGAGCTACACAAAGCGAAGACATCAAGCTCATGTTGGTGAATGGGTATCCGGCTCCGACTCCGACAAGCACTCCGAGAGAAGTTATCACTCCGACTCCGAATATACTCAAGATGAAGGTGTTGCCGGACTAGCACTTGTGTCAACCAACTCCTATGACATATTTGATTCACCCAATGAAGGAATTGGAAGATGCTTCATGGCCAAAGGTCCTAAGGTAACTCACCCTGAGTATGTTGATTTTAATAGTGATGAAGATGACTTGTTAGGCGATGATGATTTACTTGTTGACAACTCTAGTGATGAATCCTATGATGAAACGTCAATTAATCATGCTAAAACGAATGACAATGATAAGGAGAATATTGAGGCTCTAACTAAATAACTAAACACTCTTAAGTTAGCTCATGAAACTATCTTCGAAGATCATCAAGAACTTTTAAGGGCTTATGAGAAGTTACGCTTTGAAAAGCTCAATCTTGAGCAAGAGCATGAGCTTTTAAAGGCAATCAATGATGATCTCCGCAAGAAAAGTTCTTCTTACATTGCCAAACATTTACTCTTATCCACTTACGTGCCTCAAGTCAAGTCTAATAACAAAAACAAGAAAGATTCTTCCTCTAGTAGTAACAGTGAACATGTTAAATCCAATATTGTTGCTTCTAGTAGTTCTCTTGATTCCACTAATGATTCTCTTAGCCAAGTTACACTTGAGCAAGAAAATAGCATATTGAAGGAAATCATAGAGAGAGGAGTGTACAAAAGCCTTGCCGGAAGTAAGCAATTCGAGGAGATTGTACGCAAGCAAGGAAGGCACCGGAAGAATCAAGGCGTTGGTTTTGAACGAAAGTTCAATGCCAATGGAGTTGAGTGGGAAGAAGATCAATACCCCAAGACAAAGTTTGTTCCTCAACAAGAGAAGTATGATCCAACTTCTTTCAAGGGGACACAAACTCAAGATGATCTTCCACCACAAGACTACAAGCAAAAAGGCAAGGACAAGCTTCAAGAGGAAATAGATGCATTTGAAGAAGCTCCAAAGACCTTAGTCAAGTGGATTCCCAAGAGTACTTCAAGTT
Source organism: Aegilops umbellulata (assembly GCA_032464435.1). Classification (NCBI taxonomy): domain Eukaryota; kingdom Viridiplantae; phylum Streptophyta; class Magnoliopsida; order Poales; family Poaceae; genus Aegilops; species Aegilops umbellulata. The sequence continues at coordinate 325,762,785 of CP136058.1, read as the reverse complement.
CCACTTCATCAAGTACGACTACAACTCCAAGGATTCCCATCAAGATGGTGTGGATCCAAAATAAGAAGAACTAGAGAGTTCTTGAGGGTGACTCCGCCAACATACTTCACTCTTATCATTTTGGCAAGAACAAGTGCAATCAACTTCCACATCTTGCACTAGTTCAAGGAGTCACAAACCCTCTTGTTGGTAAGTCAAGGGACAAGGTAATCTAAAAGCTTTCATAGACATCTTCTTGTATGTGCATCACTCTATGTCTATGGATATACTTGCTTGTTCCTTGTGGGACTAACCCATGCAGGTATTGAAAGTGCAATTCACTCAAAAGGATAGCTCCAAGTGATCTACATCAATATTGAGCATCCACATCTTCAACATATACATGAAGTCATCATCGACAAAACCCAAGGTTAGTTCATCCCTGTTAAGGGGGGATATCACATCTAGGAGGAGCTTTACTCTAAGACTTGAGCTAAAGCAACTCTAATGATGTGAACACAACAATGCTTTATGTAAAAGTGGTAACCCCACTTGAGCTTAAACGATGAGTATGACCTATGATCAAGTGTTCTCATTTGACTCCTAAGTCAATATACTCATATATAGATGACCTAGTCATCGCCAATTGCTTGATAGATGCTAGAATTGGTTGTGCATACTTTGTCACATTTTTCTATTGGCATTTTATTGTTTGAGCATGCTGGATGCATATTTCACTCATTCGAGGACATCCACTTGTTGTTTTGATTGATTGGCTTTATCTTTTCTTTTGCCAAGTGGATGGACAAGAATGCCTAAGAACCTCCTCTAGCTATCTATGCTTTTCTCATCTCAAACTCTATTCATGCTACATCACAAAATTGATCAAGTCAAATTCGAACCACTCTGTGTGAGGAGCACTCGGAGTCCCCGACTCGTCATAGACTTAAACTTCCAAAACCTCTTTGTGATTCTCGGTCTGACCGATACCCCACTTTCGGTCCTACTGAGATCATTAAGTTGATCTATGTTTTCAATCTCGGTGCAACCAACTTGAACTATTCGGTCACACCGACAGGGTCGGGCTATATATAGTCACGTGCAAAAATTTGGAAATTTCTCCGAACCTCTTCGCCCGCGCCATAGCTCGCTCTGCCGACGTGGTCTCCGGATCGTCTTCTCGCCGCCAGCAACCTCTAGTCACTGGTCTCCGTCGCCGTCAACAGAAATCACCTCCGCCGTTGCCGCCGTAGCGAGTCTCCGCCGAACTAGGGTATGGACTCGATCTTTGTGCTATTCCTCAATCTGATTCCTAGCACATTGTGATTATCATGATTCTTGCCACGATTGTTAAACTCCTATCCAGTCAAAGAACTCATAGATTAGGTTTGATTCGAAAATTTTAGGGTTAGGTTTCCGCCGAAACCATCTCGGACCCACCGAGTTGAAAAACTCGGTCCCACCGATTTGGCCTATGCCATAGCACAAGTGAAACTCGGTCTGACCGAGTGTAACTAATCGGTGTGACCGATTTTTGAACTTTGTGAAACCCTAGCAGTCTCGGTGCCACCGAACTGTGACTCGGTCTGACCGAGATCACTAGTTTAGGTTCCAAATACTGCTTCGGTATCACCGAGTTTAGAAATCGGTAGATCCGAAATGCTTTCTGTGGGAAACTAAAACTAAGTTTTTGAATCATTCTTTTGCAAAAATCTCTGCATTTTGTGATGCTCATCCATTCTATCTCATCTATAAACTATTCACAAGGTCAGCAGTCAGCTAGTCAATCATGTCAGACCAGAGTGACAGCCAGAATCAGTTAGAATAGCCTGTGCATATGAGTGAGGGCACTAGTCCCTCAAGTTCTTCAGATGATGGCAGCAGGAGCACTCCAAGCAATCTACCAAATGCTGCCACCAGACAGAGAAGGAAAAGAACTTCAGATCCTGAAGATGAAGACTATGTGGCAGAGGAGGAGGCTACCTCCAAGAAAATTGAACTCAAGAAGGAACATAGTTCAAGACTGAGCACCAAGCCAGGCTTGAAGGTCAAAAGACCAGCAGGCAGGAAGCCAATGCCAAAAGCCAGAGCCTCAACTAAGATTCCTGACAAAACCACTTCCAAGGAGCCAGTTGTTGCTGTAGAGAAGAAAGAGAGGAAAAGAGGCAGGTGGTGCAAGAAAGTAGATCCTATGGCTGAATCTGAACAACATTCTTCTGATGAAGAAGAAGAGGAAGAGGAAGGTGCTGCACCAGCACCCAAGGCACCCAAGCTGATGGGTGATGCCATTAAATCAGGGGGAGCTACATCCAAGCCCAAGGAAGCCCCCAAGACAGCTCCAAAGCAAAAACCCAAGAGGAATACAAGAAATATTCTAGCTGCTGAGAAGAACAAGGCCCCAATGCCTAATGTTGCTGAAGAGGAAGAAGGGCAAGTTTTGAGAAAATTGAAGCCCAAGATCCCAGACCACAATGATGCTCATCCTGTGGCTGAGGATATGAACATAAGGAGAGACTCTGGATTGAGAAAGTGGAGAGCAGAAGATCCTTATGCTACCAGGAGAAGAACTGCTGTGGACTACAGGTTCCATACTAAGGAACAGCAGGACTTCTATGAGACAATCCTGTTAGACAAGAAGCCAATTGTCTGTGACATGAAATGGGTCGATTGGCAATATATCAAGGACAATGAAGAGCACTTCGCAGGAGTGGAGGACAGCTTCAAGGCTTGTGGAGTAGCAGACTTTGTTGGGAAAAAGCTCACAAAGTGGAACGAGGAACTTATCATGCAGTTCTACTCCACAACACACTTTTACCCCGATGGGAGGATTGTCTGGATGTCTGAAGGTACGAGGTACCAATCAACTGTTGCAGAATGGGCTCAACTGATCAATGCCCCAGAAGAGAGTGAAGATGACTTGGATGTCTATTCCAAGAAGAAGATGGACCACAACTCAATGATCAACATGTACAAGGAGATCCCTGATAAGGCACTTGAAACTTTCAAGTATGGATCTGTACATTATCTTCTGTCAGGATTGCCAACAATCAACTGGATCTTAAGGCACACTCTGTTGCCCAAGTCTGGAGATCACAAGATGGTCAGAGGCCATGCTATCAACCTGCTTCATATATTTGATGTGCCTCAGAAGTTCAAGGTCATGAGTCTGATGATAGAGACACTCAAGAGGACAACATCAGACCAGAAGAGAAGCTGTGGATCTGCTCCTCAGATCCAAGAACTGATCAACTCCAAGATGGGCACTGGCATATATCTTTTGGATAAGGAACATCTTCCTATTCATCCTGAGTTTGAAGACAATGAAGTTGTGATGAACATGGATGAACCATCTTCAGCCCATGCCCAAGAACAAAAGGAGAAGGCAAGAAAGGAGAAAGCTGCTAGGATGCCAACTCAAGAGGAGGCATCAGAATACTTCTTGAAGACAAAGCAAGAGCAACTCAGTTACCTGATTGCATCCACCCTGCGGATTGAGAAAGGTTTGGCCAACCTGACTCAGAACCAGGCAAGCCTAGAGAGAATCGTAGAACAGAAGTTCTATGACTTGGACATCAAGGTGACAGAGATACAGACAGTAGTAGAGCAGCTCCAGGATGACATGCATGAGAGGAGAGGGAAGACAACTACATATGCATTTGCTAGAGTTCCACGAGCTCAGAGGTCCAGTGCAGTGCCAGTTCCTGACACAAGAGCAACCGCCTCAGCTCCAGCCGCAGCATCAACCCAACCTGCTCCAGCATCCACCTCAGCTCCAACTCCATCAGCATCAACCGAAGCCTTCGTCCTTGGAGTGATCCAGACTCCACCACCACCTGAAGATCAAGCCTGAGTGTCGATATAGCACTATGCATTTTCTAGGAACTTTTTGGTAACTTGTTGCCAAAGGGGGAGAAGATGTATAGATCATAGGCTTCGAGAGAGAGAGAGAGAGAGTTGCTTTTCTCTCTTGTTTTATTTGGTGGTTTTTTTGATACAATTGTTTGCTTTTGGTTGAGATACTTTGATATGCTTGTGAGACATTGATGATCATGTGTTTGATCATAAGCTACACTTATGCATGCTTGATATTATCTTATATATCTTATGTTTGATCATTCACTTTTGCCTTGGTGATGAGTGCATGTATTTCATTATTTATTATTTTGAGCGCTCCACCAAGATGTATGTGACATGGAAGAGTAACCCATGATTCTAATTTCTTGTGCATTTGCAGTCCAAAGCAAATTTTAAATATGCACAAATTTAGGGGGAGCTCTTACTTATCACATACTTCTCAAAGCGACGATGTAATTCATTCTTATTATCATTTGTCGAAGCTTTGATCTATATGTTGTCATCAATTACCTAAAAGGGAGAGATTGAAAGTGCAACTATCCCTAGGTGGTTTTGGTAATTTATAACAACATATAGCTCATTGAGTTAATGCAATTCCAAGACAATTATTTCAGGAAAGCTTAATGATTGGCATGGCATGGATGGTGAAAGTGGAACCCTAAAAGTACTAAGGACAAAGGATTGGCTCAAGCTCAAAAGCTCAAGACTCTTCATTTTACATTTTAGTGATCCAAGATCACATTGAGTCTATAGGAAAAGCCAATACTATCAAGGAGGGATGAGGTGTTGCTTAATGAGCTCTTTGCCTTATGTGCTTAATGATATGCTCCAAAATCCTCAGCTACTTTCCCATATCCACAAATGACCTAAACCCCAAGCCAAACTCGGTCATACCGATTCTTTCTATCCGGCGCCACCGAGTTTCTCATATGTCATAAGCCATTGCCAAACCCTAGCAAATTGGTTCTACCGATAGGGATCTCGGTCTCACCGAGATGGGATTGCAACCTCTCTGTTTCCCTTTCGTAACTTTTCGGTCTCACCGAAAGAGCGGATCGGTCCCACCGAGATTGCAATGCAAACTCTCTGTTTCCCATTTGTAACTTTTCGGTCTCACCGAAAGAGCAAATCGGTCCCACCGAGTTTGCCTGACCAACTCTCTGGTTAGCTAATTACCAAATCGGTCTCACCGAGTTTGTGTAATCGGTCTCACCGAGATTACGTTATGCCCAAACCCTAACCACATCGGTCCTACCGAGATGCATGTCAGTCCCACCGAAAATCTCTAACGGTCACTAGGTTTACCATTTCGGTCCGACCGAGTTTAATGATTCGGTCCCACCGAGATTGGTAGATTGTGTGTAACGGTTGGATTTTAAGTGGAGGCTATATATACCCCTCCACCTCCTCTTCATTCGTGGAGAGAGCCATCAGAACACATCTACACTTCCAATTCATATGTTCTGAGAAGGAACCACCTACTCATGTGTTGAGACCAAGATATTCCATTCCTACCATATGAATCTTGATCTCTAGCCTTCCCCAAGTTGCTTTCCACTCAAATCTTCTTTCCACCAAATCCAAATCCTGTGAGAGAGAGTTGAGTGTTGGGGAGACTATCATTTGAAGCACAAGAGCAAGGAGTTCATCATCAACACACCATTTGTTACTTATTGGAGAGTGGTGTCTCCTAGATTGGCTAGGTGTCACTTGGGAGCCTCCGACAAGATTGTGGAGTTGAACCAAGGAGTTTGTAAGGGCAAGGAGATCGCCTACTTCGTGAAGATCTACCGCTAGTGAGGCAAGTCCTTCGTGGGCGATGGCCATGGTGGGATAGACAAGGTTGCTTCTTCGTGGACCCTTCGTGGGTGGAGCCCTCCGTGGACTCGTGCAACCGTTACCCTTCGTGGGTTGAAGTCTCCACTAACGTGGATGTAGGATAGCACCACCTATCCGAACCACAGGAAAAACATCCGTGTCTCCATTAGCGTTTGAATTCTCCAAACCCTTCCCTTTACATTCTTGCAAGCTGCATGCTTTACTTTCCGCTGCCTATATACTCTTTGCATGCTTGCTTGAATTGTGTGATGATTGCTTGACTTGTACTAAAGTTGCTAAAATCTGCCAAGAAGTAAAATTGGGAAAAGGCGTAGATTTTATTTGGTCAAGTAGTCTAATCACCCCCCTCTAGACATACTTCCGATCCTACACAACCCCATCCAGATCAGCGACTTGCGGCGGCCAGACGTTAAGGCCCTGCTTCGGGCGTGGCGAGAGATCGGGGGCACGTAGCTGTCGTCGCTCGTCTTCAGAGTCTCGTAGAGCTCAGGAGAACCGCTGGACTCCCAAGAGTCGTTGCCGTTGGAGTAGCCGCGAGCGGGGCGCGCCTCATCCTGGTGCTCCCCTCCAGGGCAACACTCCAAGCGGCATCCCTCCGCGTCGAAGACCTTGAAGAACAGCGTGGAGGCGTCGTCGTACTCGAAGTGGATCGCGAGGGCGCCCTCCGCATGGCAAACCCGCGCGATCTCGCCCCAGCCGCGAGTCATGAAGATCTTGCTGGTGGAGACCGCTTCGACCTCTGCTCCGGTCGCCGGAGCCTCGCAGTCGGCATGCTGCAACCAGAGCTCGAGGGGTCCCCTTGGCAGCATCACATTGGAGAAGAAGCATGGGAGACGGATCTAGGAGCTTGGGGGCATCGCCACCCACAGCACGAGCTCGCGTGAGGAGTTCGTGGCGTGGACTCCGGGAGTGACGGCGCTCACCGTCGCGGCGTGTCGACCTTGGCTGCGGCGCGCGCGCCGGTGCTCGTTGCTCCTTCCGCCTGAGCCCCCGGCTTGGGCGTACAAAGGCAGCGGATACCCAGGAGGAGGCCACTCGCACCAAGGCCTCGTCACCACCTGCATCGCTGCAACATCGCGGCGGTGAACCGACCTCTTCTTCGACGGGAGCAGTGCCGACGTGTCGAGGGGAGTCTTTCCTTTCTCCTCAACGGAGAATCTTCGGATCGGCGCCATGGAAGTTGCTATTAGCAGTGGAGTGGAGGAAGAAGAAGCAAACGGAATGGGAATGAATGGGCAATGGGGGCTCCGCCCCCTCCCACATTTATAGCAGGAGAAGACCAACCAGCGCCCCCCCACAATCGCAGGTAATGATGGTTTTCCTTGCATGTCGCAGGGACTTGTCAAGTCGGGCAGTTGCCGAGGCAGCATGGGGAAGAGGAGACACCCACGCACAATCAACCGCCATGCGTCGACCGAGGCCGCAGGCTTTTGGGGTCCGTGGCGCTCCGCACTTGACCTTTGCTTTTGCCTCGAAGCCAAGCCCGAGCGTGCCTTGGGCCCGGGGGCTACTGTCGGCGTTCTGGGAACGGGGGTCCCCAGACTTGCCTTCCTGCGGCCCATGGCGTGGCTCTGCTAACAGGCCTGTACGGCCCATCTTCATCGACAAGGCATTCGAGACCCTCACGAGGGGCCAAGCCTCGCGAGGCGGACGATGCAGGACCTCCCCAGAGGCGGCCTCACCAGACAGTCTCACGAGGGGCGGAGAGATCAAGGCAAGGCAAACCTCATGAGGTTCCCGTGACGTGATCCATGATGATCAAGACCAGGTGGGCGCCAGCGCACGCGGCGTCCTCGTTTCCTCTTTGGTGCTAAAGGGACAAGCGCAGGCGCAGAGTACTGAGGCATCAAGCAAAGGTTTCCATATCGGTGCAACGAGACTAAGACCAGCAGGACGGCAAGATGGAGGTCACCATGGAGCCCAAGGCGGCGTCACCACCAAAGCCTTTTGCAGGCGAAGACCACTTTTGTCAGGATAAGATGTACTAGCTGTCCCCTTTCAAATCGGCCGTTGTTGGCTCCCTTCCCGCTCAATATTTGGGAAGAGGACCAGGGCCTCTATAAATAGGACTAGTCACCACAGTAGGAGGCAACTCGGCCTAAGCTGGTCGAATCCACACACACACAAGTTCGCCAAGCACAAGAACACCTCAACCTCAGGAGGCTGTTCTTCCCCTTGTACTGTTCATCATCAGCCCAAGAGGCAATCCACCACCACCACACTGGAGTAGGGTATTACACCACAACGGTGGCCCGAACCAGTATAAATCTTGTGTCCCTTGTGTTGTGAGTTTGACTAGTTCGTTCTTGAGATCTTAGCTTGTTAGGACGCGGATCGGTAGGGAGGAAATCTTCACGCGCACCCTAGTGTTCGAACCTTGAGAGTGATCCGACAATTGTCAAGTTAGTTTTTATCATGCTCATATGATTTGCGTTTGTTACTTTGATAATTTGATATGTGGGTGGACCGATGCTTGGGTGCCGTCCTTACTTGGACAAGGCTCCCACTTATGATTAACCCCTCTCGCAAGAATCCACAACTATGAAAGAAGAATTAAGATAAATCTAACCATAACATTAAACATGTGGATCCAAATCAGCCCCTTACGAAGCAACGCATAAACTAGGGTTTAAGCTTCTATCACTCTAGCAACCCATCGTCTACTTATCACTTCTCAATGCCTTCCCCTAGGCTGAAATCATGGTGAAGTGTCATGTAGTCGATGTTCACATAACACCACTAGAGGCAAGACAACATACATCTCATCAAAATATCGAACGAATACCAAATTCACATGATTACTTATAACAAGACCTCTCACATGTCCTCAGGAACAAACGTAACTACTCACAAAGCATATTCATTTTCAAGATCATAGGGGTATTGAATATCATTAAGGATCTGAACATATGGTCTTTCACCGAATAAACCAACTAGCATCAACTATAAGGAGTAATCAACACTACTAGCAACCCACAGGTACCAATATGAGGTTTTGAGACAAAGAATGAATACAAGAGGTGAACTAGGGTTTGAGAGGAGATGGTCCTAGTGAAGGTGTTGATGAAGATTGACCCCCTCTCGATGAGAGGATCATTGGTGATGACGATGGCTTCGATCCCCCTCCGGGAGGGAAGTTTCCCCGTTAGAACAGCTCCGCCAGAGCCCTAGATTGCTTCTGCCCAGGTTCCATCTCGAGACGGCGGCGCTTCGTCCCGAAAGCTTCCTTGTGAACTTTCTCCAGGTAAAACCCCTTCATATAGCAGAAGATGGACACCGGAGACCTGCCAGGGGCCCCACAAGCCCTAGCGGCGCGCCCCTAGGCTTGTGGCTACCTGGTGGGTCCCCCTCTGGTATTTCTTCACCCTATATTTTTTATATATTCCAAAATAATTCTCCGTAAATTTTCAGGACTTTTGGAGTTTTGCAGAATAGGTCTCTCAGATTTGCTCCTTTCCGGTCCAGAATTCCAGTTGCCGGCATTCTCCCTCTTCATGTAAATCTTGTAAAATAAGAGAGAAAAGGCATAAGTATTGTACCATAATGTGTAATAACAACCCATAATGCAATAAATATGAACATAAAAGCATGATGCGAAATGGACATATTAACTCCCTCAAGCTTAGAACTCGCTTGTCCTCAAGCGAAAGTCGGAATCGATAATCATGTCCACATGTTTAGAGATAGATGTGTCGATAAAATAAAATACGGGCATGAGGGCATCATGATCATCTTTAGAACAAAAACATATATTTGTCATATAAGTTCTTATGCGAAAGATTCGCTCACAAGGTAAAGTATGAATCAGAAACTTTATTGAAAACTAACAAACTATGATCTCAGTCATTGAAGCAATTGCAATTTATCATAATATCAGAAAGAGTCAATGTAAGAGATTTTGTATAGCAAGTACACATACTCAACTATATTTTAGTCTTTTATAATTGCTAACACTCACGCGATACTTATGAGATCAAAGCCTCAGTCGAACACAGAGAAAGATAGGGGCTTATAGTTTCGCCTCACAACCTTTTACCTCAATGGTAATGTCAACAGTAATACTTTATGATAGCCTACATCCGAGTGGGTATATATATCTGGATCTTTATCCAACACATAGTGTTTGCCAAAAAGAAAAAAAGTATAAAAAGGAAAGGTGAAGATCCCCAGGACTCTTGTATAAAGGTAGAAGGTAAAAGATAGGCCCTTCGTAGAGGGAAGCAGAGGTTGTCATGAGCTTTTATGGTTGGATGCACAACATCATAATGCAAAAGAACGTCACTTTCTATTGCCGCTTGTGCTAAAGAACATTATTATGCAGTCTGTCGCTTTTATTTCTTCCATATCACAAGTTCGTATAAAGCTTATTTTCTTCACACTAAAAGATCATACATATTTAGAGAGCAATTTTTATTGCTTGCACCGATGACAACTTACTTTAAGGATCTTACTCAATCCATAGGTAGGTATGGTGGACTCTCATAGCAAAACCAGGTTGAGGGATTTTGGATGCACAAGTAGTATCTCTACTTGGTGCAAAAGTTTGGCTAGCATAGGATGAGAAACAAGCTCAACATGTTGGAGGGTCCATGACAATATAACTTCTATTCAGATATAAAGAAACATAACCCATTATGTTGTCTTCCTTGTCCAACATCAACCTTTTAGCATGTAATATTTTAATGAGTGCTCACAATCACAAAAAATGTCCAAGATAGTATATTTATATGTGAAACCTCTCTTTCTTTATTACTTCCTATTAATTGCAACAATGACCAAAACTATGTTTGTCAATCGTCAACAAATTTTATTCATCATACTTTTTATATGTGAAGTCATCACTTTCCATAAGATCATTATATAATCTTTTTATTTCTTTTACTCATGATCATAACAACAAAGCAAAGCCCTCAACTCAAAACTAATCTTTATTATATAACTCACGAACTTGATTACATAGATAGATCACAAAGCAAAACTCAAAGATAAATCATACTAAAACTATATTCTACTAAACCAAGATATAACCAAAAGGATCGAACTAAGAAAAATGATAAAGGTAAATATGTGATGGTGATACGATACCGGGGCACCTCACCCAAGCTTGGCACTGATATGTCTCCAACGTATCTATAATTTTTGATTGTTCCATGCTGTTTTATTATCAATCTTGGATGTTTTATAATCATTCTATAGTCATTTTATATCATTTTTTGGTACTAACCTATTGACATAGTGCAAAGTGCCAGTTGATGTTTTTTACATCGCAGGAAATCAATATCAAACAAAGACCAAATGCCACGAAACTCCATGATGATTTTTTATGGGCCAGAAGAAATGCAATGGGCCCTGGTTGCACTTGGGGGGTGCCCCGAGGGGGGCACAACCCACCAGGGCGCGCCAGGAGGCCCAGGCATGCCCTGGTGGGTTGTGCCCACCTCGGGTGCCCCCCGGACCGCCTGTTTGCTCTATAAATACCACAATATTCTAGAAACCCTAGAACAGGCATCGAAATATTCATCCAGCCGCCGCAGAGTCCAGAACCACCAGATCCAATCTAGACACCATCACGGAGGGGTTCACCACTTCCATTGGTGCCTCTCCGGTGATGCGCGAGTAGTCCTTTGTAGACCTTCCGGTCTGTAGTTAGTACCTAGATGGCTTTCTCTCTCTCTCTCTCTTGCTGAATTCTCAATACAATGGTCTCTTGGAGATCCATATGATGTAACTCTTTTGCGGTGTGTTTGTTAGGATCTTATGAACTTTGAGTTTATGATCAGTCATATCTTTTTATAACCATGAAAGTTATTTGAGTTTCTTCGATCTCTTATATGCATGATCTCTTATAGCCTCGTATTTCTTCTCCGATATTTGGGTTTTGTTTGGCCAACTTGATCTATTTATCTTGCAATGGGAAGAGGTGCCCAGTAGTGGGTTCGATCTTAAGGTGCTCGATCCCAGTGGCAGAAGGGGAACTGACACATACGTATTGTTGCTACAAAGAATAAAAAGACGAGATCTATATCTACCGCCATATAGATAAACGGATATTATCTACATCATGTCATCATTCTTATTGCATTACTCCATTTTTCCATGAACTTAATACACTAGATGCATGCTGGATAGCGGTCGATGTGTGGAGTAATATTAGTAGATGCAGGCAGGAGTCGGTCTACTAATCTTGGACGTGATGCCTATGTAATGATCATTACCTAGATATCATCATAATTATTTGAAGTTCTATCAATTGCCCAACAATAATTTGTTTACCCACCGTTTGCTATTTTTCTCGAGAGAAGCCACTAGTGAAAGCTACGGCCCCCAGGTCTTCTTTCTCATATATTTGCTTGTGATCTACTTTTCCTTTGCATTTTTTATTTAGATATATTAATCCAAAAATACAAAAGTACCTGGCGTTTTATCTTATTTGGGATCAATTATTTCAATCTACTACAATTTATCTCATGTCCGCTTGCCAATTTCTGGCGCCGTTACCCCAAAGGGATTGACAACCCCTTTAACACGTCGGGTTGTGAGGTGTTATTATTTGTGTGCAGGCGCTGTTTGTGTTGTGTTGCTTGGTTCTCCTAGTGGTTCGATACCTTGGTTTCATAACTGAGGGAAATACTCTACCGTCGCTGTGCTACATCATCCCTCCCTCTCCGGGGAAATACCGACGTAGTTCTAGCTACCATCAAGGAGAATTTCTGGCGCCGTTGCCGGGGAGGATCTTCAACATATACCAGGTTCCTTATCACAAATCTCATATCCTTGCAATTTACATTATTTTCCATTTGCCTCTCATTTTCCTCTCCCCCACTTCACAAATATTTGCCGTTTTATTCGCCCTCTTTTTCATTCGCCTTTTTCTTATCAGATCTTTTGTTTGCTTGTGTTGCCATGTGCCTTCTATATGCTTGCATCTTTGCTTGCTAAAAATCTATTGATATGGATCCCCATCCACTTGCTAATCTTTTTAAAAGATCCAATCATGATGAACCAATTGCTAGTGAGTTGAGTGCACTAGATTATCTTTATGAAGTTTTGCTTGAGAATTGTGAATCTGAAGATTGTGATGAAGAAATTTATGAAGTGATTCATGATAGCTCCTTGAATGAAAATCATGATTGCAATAATTTCACTATAAATTTTATTAATGTCATTTGTGCTAATAATATGCAAAACCCCAAGCTTGGGGATGCTAATTTTGATACGTCTACTACTTATTGGAATGATCATGCTTGGGGTGATAATGTTTCTTATGATCTTGAAATTTTATTTAAGCCTCATGATGAATATGATATTGATAATAATGTTTGCAATAATATTGGAAGTGGGTTTGGAAGAGTGTCAACTTTAGGTACAAAGAATCCCACATATTTGGAGAGTGTTCAATCTTATGAAATTTTTGATAAATGTGGGTTTGGAGAGGTCATGAATTTAGTTGATGTTGATCCCACTATATTGGAAGATTATAAGACTTTTATGCATGAGGATCATGAAGAGAAATTTTCATATGATAGCTATATTGTTGAATTTGAATATGATCCTACATTTAATTATTATTAGAGAGTAATATGTGGTTGTAGAAATTTTTATGTTACTAAGTTAGCTCTCTTCGTGTTGATATTGCTATTGTTTCTTTCTTCTTCCTTGCATATGTTAGATTTTGCTTTACTTGATAATATGTTTTGTTATAAAATCCCTATGCATAGGAAGTATGTTAGACTTAAAAGTGTTTTTCACATGCTACATTATGCTCTCTTCATGTTTCAATTACTATCTTTCATGTGAGCATCATTGAAATTTTATGCCTAGCTAAGGGTGTAAAACTATATCGCTTGTTGGGAGGCAACCCAATGAATACATTTTATTTTTAAATTTTGCTTTCTGTTATTGTGTGTTTACACAATTATGCTAGTGTTATGATTGTGCTTTTTTTTGTTTTAATTAGTGTTTGTGCCAAGTAAAGCCTTTAGGATCTTCTTGGGTGCTAGTTGTTTGATCTTGCTGAAAAAAGACAGAAACTTTGTGCTCACGAAAATAATTGTCAGAATTCACCAGAACGTGATAAAATGCCAATTCTTTTTGGATAAGATTAATATACAAATTACCCTGGTCTTCCTAGTTTTGTAGAATTTTTGGAGTTCCAGAAGTATTCGAACAAATCAGATTGCTACAGACTGTTCTGTTTTGACAGATTCTGTTTTCTTTGTGTTGTGTGCTTATTTTGATGGCTCTATGGTTTTCTTTGATGAGTTTTTGCCATAGAAAAGTTGGAATATAGTAGATATAATACAAAAAACAAAATATTAATTGGTTTGATACAACACTTATAGTAGTGGTTTATTTTTCTTACACTAACAGATCTCACGAAGGTTTTGTTGAGTTTTATGTGATTGAAGTTTTCAAGTTTTGGGTTATCTTATGATGGATGAAGGAAGGATGTAAGAGCCTAAGATTGGGGATGCCCCGACATCCCAAGCTATTATCCAAGAACGAGCAACCAACTAAGCTTGGGGATGCCCCTGAGGGGCATCCCTGCTTTCTTCCAACAACTATCGGTATTTTACTCGAGGCTATATTTTTATTCGTCACATGATATGTGTTTTGCTTGGAGCGTCTTGTATGATATGTGTCTTTTCTTGTTTTATTTTGTGTTTCAAGTCATCATTCCTTGATGGACACACCTATTTGAGAGAGCTAAAATTATTTAATGACTTGTTAGAATTGCTCTCTTTGCTTCACTTAAATCTTTTATGAGCTAGGACTTGCTCTAGTGCTTCACTTATATCTTTTTGAGCATGGTGTGCTTTGTTATTTTTGAAGAAATGCTCTCTTGATTCACGATTTATTTGAGAGTTAGTAAAATTTTGAAGAAATTCTCTCTTGCTTCACTTAAATTATTTTGAGAGAAATAAAAATTGTTATGCTCATGATCTTCACTTATATTTGTTTGAGCTTATGAAAAGCAACACATGAAAATTAGTCCCAAAGTGATAGATATCAAAGAAGGATAAACTAAAAGAAAATGTCATGAAGATCATTGGACAAAATAAACTTGATTCTTAGTAATAGTTTTCAGATATGATGATGTGATATGTGAGTTATATTGATGAGTAATTGTGCTTTAGTAGGAATATTGGTGTTAAGGTTTGTGATTCCCTATGCATGCACGAAAGTCAATAATCATGCAATGAAAATTATGTCCTACTTGTGGTGCATTATTCGGTGCTAATTATGCTTAATGCTTGCTTATGAGATTATTCGTTTCTTTGTTGAACGCTTCCCAATCTTTTGCTTGCCTTCATTTTGCACCAAGTATGACCTCTACTTGTGCATCCAAAATCCTTTAAACCAGTTTTGCCATGTGAGTCCACTATATCTACCTATATGCGGTATTCTTTTGTCGTTCTAAGAAAATTTGCATGTGCCGTCTCTAATTTTCAAAATAAACTTCTCTTTTGTGTGTTTGTTTCGCTCGCGGAACGGTAATGGGTGGCTAATATTTTCCATGGTAGATGTGTTATTCTCAAGATGAGTGTTTATTCACTTGTCATTGCACGAGAGTAAGGCAAAGGTCTTAGGGATGCCTAATCCCAAAATACAAAAAAGTTGAATTTACTTTATGTTGTAAAATAATAAGTTCCTTGGAAAATGTTGGTGTGGAGGGCACCCGTGGATACGGCTAGCCATGGAAAGTGAAAGAATGGTGGAAAAAGGAATAAACTTTATTTTCTGTTTGGGAACTGCCTATGGCATATATAGCATGGAAAGTGTTCAAAACTCTAAGTCGTTTCCATTGGTGGAATGGATACACCTCCCAAAATGTTTTTATCTCTAATTTTTTTCGCTTTAAGCTATGGCACCTCTACAAATCCCTACTTACCTCTGCGAAGGGCCTTTCTTTTACTTTATGCAGTTTTTATTTTGAAATTTGAGGCTCCATCTTCTCTCATAAAAAGCACCAACTAGGAGGCAATATGATCGTGCTCAAGTATTGGGTGTAGTTAGTATTCGAGTGTGCTTCATGAATGGATCAATGTTTGAGCATGATGGGCTAGGGATAACTTATTTTAGCATTGATATTTTGAAAGACATAGTTGCTTGTTGATATGCTTGAGTATCTAAATTATTATGTCAAAACTAGACTATTGCTTTGAATCACATAAAAGTCCAAATGTCCATGCTATAAAGAAAATAATATGATAGGACATGATGAACAACACTCCACATAAAAAATTCTGTTTTTATCACTTACCTACTCAAGGATGAGTAGGAGTTAAGCTTGGGGATGCTGATACGTCTCCAATGTATCTATAATTTTTGATTGTTCCATGTTGTTTTATTATCAGTCTTGGATGTTTTATAATCATTTTATATCATTTTTTGGTATTAACCTATTGACATGCATAGTGCCAAGTGCCAGTTGCTACTTTTTCCATGTTTTTTACATCGCAGGAAATCAATATCAAATGAAGTCCAAATGCCAGGAAACTCCACGATGATTTTTTATGGGCCAGAAGAAAGGCAATGTGCACTGGTTGCACCTGGGGGGTGCCCCGAGGGGGGCACAACCCACCAGGGCGCGCCAGGAGGCCCAGGCGCGCCCTGGTAGGTTGTGCCCACCTCGGGTGCCCCCGGACCGCCTATTTGCTCTATAAATAGCACAATATTCCAAAAACCCTAGAACAGGCGTCGAAATATTCATCAAGCCGCCGCAGAGTCCAGAACCACCAGATCTAATCTAGACACCATCACGGAGGGGTTCACCACTTCAATCGGTGCCTCTCCGATGATGCGTGAGTAGTCCTTTGTAGACCTTCGGGTTCGTAGTTAGTAGATAGATAGCTTTATCTCTCTCTTTCTCTCTCTCTCTCTCTCTCTTGCTGAATTCTCAATACAATGGTCTCTTGGAGATCCATATGATGTAACTCTTTTGTGGTGTGTTTGTTGGGATCTGATGAACTTTGAGTTTATGATCAGTCATATCTTTTTTTATCCATGAAAGTTATTTGAGTTTCTTTGATCTCTTATATGCATGATATCTTATAGCCTCGTATTTCTTCTCTAATATTTGGGTTTTGTTTGGCCAACTTGATCTATTTATCTTGCAATGGGAAGAGGTGCCCGGTAGTGGGTTCGATCTTATGGTGCTCGATCACAGTGACAGAAGGGGAAACGACATGTACGTATCGTTGCTACTAAGGATAAAAAGACGAGATCTATATCTACCGCCATATAGATAAACGGATCTTGTCTACATCATGTCATCGTTCTTATTGCATTACTCTGTTTTTCCATGAACTTAATACACTAGATGCATGCTGGATAGCGGTGATGTGTGGAGTAATATTAGTAGATGCAAGCAGGAGTCGGTCTACTAATCTTGGACGGGATGCCTATGTAATGATCATTGCTTGGATATCGTCATAATTATGTGAAGTTCTATCAATTTCCCAACAGTAATTTGTTTACCCACCTTTTGCTATTTTTCTCGAGAGAAGCCACTAGTGAAACCTACGGCCCCCGGGTCTTCTTTCTCATATATTTGCTTGCGATCTACTTTTCCTTTGCATTTTTTATTCAGATCTAATGAACCAAAAATATAAAAATACCTTCCTGCGTTTTATCTTATTTGTGATCTATTATTTCAATCTACTACAATTTATGTCACGTCCGCTGGCCAATTTTTGGCGCCGTTACCCGAAAGGTATTGACAACCCCTTTAACACGTCGGGTTACGAGGTGTTGTTATTTGTGTCAGGCGTTGTTTATGTTGTGTTGCTTGGTTCTCCTACTGTTCGATACCTTGGTTTCATAACTGAGGGAAATACTCTACTGTCGATGTGCTACATCATCCCTCCCTCTCCGGGGAAATACCAATGTAGTTCTAGCTACCATAAGGCACAAGCCAAGGGAAGTGCCCATACCCATGTACTCATTTCTCCTTTGAAGGTAGTGGTGTGCTATTCTTGGCGATGATGTTCTTCAAGATACGATTCTTCTCTTCAAGCTTTTGATTTTGCTGCCCAGGTCCATATTTTCCTTATGGATTTTGCGTATGACGGTTAAAGCACCATCCAACCATGGATGCATCTTGGCTACGGCGGGGGGGGGGGGGGGAGGGAAGCGACACTCCTTTTCATGTTATTATAAGAGAGAAATTTAGCATTGGGAGGTATGGCAGAATCCGGTATTGCTACACTACGGAGTTCCTCGAGCATGGCTCCAGGTTGAGGGCGAGAGGTGACTTCTTGATCCTTCTCCATGGCATCCACTCTTTTTAGGTCAGCTTCCATCTCTTCCTATGTTGACCACCCAAAGGGTTCAGCTTCGCTATATGCTTTTGGGTTGGGTGTCAGGTGAGAGACACGACTCTCCCCGACCGACTCTTGCAAAGACATATTGCTCTAAATCTGCTGTAGAAATAGCTAGAAACAAGAACAGAGGATATTGCCGTGGTATGGTGGTTAAAACCTTCGAGAGATTATATAATGAAATTTTACCGACCAAAAGAAGTGTACTACAAGAAAACAGAGTCCAGAGGGTACACGAGGTGTTCACAAGCCTGGGAGGCACACCCAGGGGGTAGGGTGCGCCCCCAAGGCTTGTAGCCTCCTGGTGCACCTTTCAGAGTACTTTTTATTTTCCTATTATTTTAAATATTCCAAAATGGAGTAAAATTGCTATTGAAAAGCTTTTGGAGTCGGTTTACTTACCGTATCACAGACCTATTCCTTTTCGGGAGTCTGGAACGTTCTAGTAGGTTTCCCTTATGTACTCCTCCGGTGTTATGGTATTAATAATATTGGTTTCTGATGTCTACTACACAACCTTCTTCTTGTAGACGTTGTTGGGCCTCCAAGTGCAGAGGTTTGTAGGACAGTAGCAAATTTCCCTCAAGTGGATGACCTAAAGTTTGTCAATCCGTGGGAGGCGTAGGATGAAGATGGTCTCTCTGAAACAACCCTGCAACCAAATAACAAAGAGTCTCTTGTGTCCCCAACACACCCAATACAATGGTAAGTTGTATAGGTGCACTAGTTCGGCGAAGAGATGGTGATACAAGTGCAATATGGATGGTAGATATAGGTTTTTATAAACTGAAAATATAAAAATAGCAAGGTATCAAGCGATAAAAGTGAGCGTAAACGGTATTGCAATGCTTTATAACAAAGCCTAGGGTTCATACTTTCACTAGTGCAAGTTCTCTCAACAATAATAACATTGTTGGATCATATAACTATCCATCAACATGCAACAAAGAGTCACTCCAAAGCCACAAGTAACGGAGAACAAACGAAGAGATTATGGTAGGGTATGAAACCACCTCAAAGTTATTCTTTCCAATCAATCCATTGGGCTATTCCTATAAGTGTCACAAACAGCCCTAGAGTTCGAACTAGAATAACACCTTAAGACACAAATCAACCAAAATCCTAATGTCACCTAGATACTCCAATGTCACCTCAAGTATCCGTGGGTATGATTATACGATATGCATCACACAATCTCAGATTCATCTATTCAAACCAACACAAAGTACTTCAAAGAGTGCCCCAAAGTTTCTACCGGAGAACCAAGACGAAAACGTGTGCCAACTCCTATGCATAGGTTCGTGGGCGGAACCCGCAAGTTGATCACCAAGACATACATCAAGTGAATCACGTGATATCCCATTGTCACCATAGATATGCACGGCAAGACATACATCAAGTGTTCTTAAGTCATTAAAGACTCAGTCCGATAAGATTACTTCAATGGGAAAACTCAATCCATTACAAGAGAGTAGAGGGGGATAAGAAACATAAGACCCAACTATAATAGCAAAGCTCGCGATACATCAAGATCGTGCCAAATCAAGAACACGAGAGACAGAGAGATCAAACACATAGCTACTGGTACATACCCTTAGCCCCGAGGGTGAACTACTCCCTCCTCGTCATGGAGAGTGCCAGGATGATGAAATTGGCCACCGGTGAGGGTTCCCCCCTCCGGCAGGGTGCCGAAACAGGGTCCCGATTGGGTTTTGGCGGCTACAGAGGATTGCAACGGCGGAACTCCCGATCTATTCTGTTCTATGGAACTTTTAGGGTATATGAGTATATATAGGCGGAAGAAGTACGTCGGTAGACTTCTGGGCTGTCCACGAGGCAGGGGGCGCGCCCTAGGGGGGTGGGCGCGCCCCCACCCTCGTGGGCAGCCCGGGACTCCCCTAGTGCAACTCCGGTACTCCGTGGGCTTCTTCTGGTCCAAAAGTAGGTTCCGTGAAGTTTCAGGTCAATTGGACTTCGTTTGATATTCCTTTTCTTCGAAACACTGAAATAGGCAAAAAAACAACAATTCTGGGCTGGGCCTCCGGTTAATAGGTTAGTCCCAAAAATAATATAAAAGTGGATAAAAGCCCAATATTATCCAAAACAGTAGATAATATAGCATGGAGCAATCAAAAAATTATAGATACGTTGGAGACGTATCAAGCATCCCCAAGCTTAATTCCTGCTCGTCCTCGAGTAGGTAAATAATAAAAAAAGATAATTTTTGATGTGGAATGCTACTTGGCATAATTTCAGTGTAATTCTTCTTAATTGTGGTATGAATATTCAGATCCGAAAGATGCAAGACAAAAGTTTATATTGACATAATGATAATAATACTTCAAGCATACTAACAAAGCAATCATGTCTTCTCAAAATAACATGGCCAAAGAAAGTTATCCCTACAAAATCATATAGTCTGGCTATGCTCTATCTTCACCACAAAAAGTATTTAAATCATGCACAACCCCGATGACAAGCCAAGAAATTGTTTCATACTTTTGACATTTTCAAAACTTTTTCGATCTTCACGCAATATATGAGCATGAGCCATGGTTATAGCACTATATGTTGAACAAAATGGTGGTTGTGGAGAAGACAAAAAGGAAGAAGATAGTCTCACATCAACTAGGCGTACCAACGGGCTATGGAGATGCCCATTAATAGATATCAATGTGAGTGAGTAGGGATTGCCATGCAACAGATGCACTAGAGCAATAAGTATATGAAAGCTCGACAAAAGAAACTAAGTGGGTGTGCATCCAACTCGCTTGCTCACGAAGACCTAGGGCATTTTGAGGAAGCCCATCATTGGAATATACAAGCCAAGTTCTATAATGTAAAATTCCCACTAGTATATGAAAGTGACAACATAGGAGACTCTCTATCATGAAGATTATGGTGATACTTTGAAGCACAAGTGTGGTAAAAGGATAGTAGCATTGTCCCTTCTCTCTTTTTCTCTCATTTTTTGGGCCTTCTCTTTTTTTATGGCCTTTCTCTTTTTTATTTTTTATTTTTCGTCCGGAGTCCCATCCCGACTTGTGGGGGAATCATAGTCTCCATCATCCTTTTCCTCACTTGGGACAATGCTCTAAAAATGATGATCATCACACTTTTATTGTAACATCCCAAAATTCTAAATTTTGGAATGTTATAATAAATAGATAGATTTGTTTGATTGTTTGATTGATTGTCTGAAAACGAGTGAATTCGAAACTTTTTGAAAGTTAAATGAGAGGGAATAAAAGGACTTTCCCAAACTTTCATTTTTGCCTTTATGATCTTCGTGAATTCAAATTCTTTTTCAAATACAAAACCCTAGAGAGAAGATGGCATGACTTCTTCCATTTAAATAAATGAAAAGGGTGTTTGAAAAATGTTTGAATTTCATTTGGAAAATATTTCCAACCTAGAAACTTTATGCAATTCAATGATTTTCACGATATAAGATAAAATGACTTCTTCAAATTATATGAAATATGAGTTGGGAGTTTCAAAGAAACTCAAATTTAAAATCCATTTGAAATTATTTTTCAATTTGGGTTATTTGAGTTTTATTCAAATTATTTTTCTCCAAAAATAAAATACATGGAAAATAGGATAACATGATTCCCTACATCAGAAAATTGGAGAGAAATAAATTTGAAATCATTTTCGTATTTTTAAAGTGATTTTACTGGATTTTATTAGAGCAGTAGCACTCTTTGCTTTATTTGTATTTGTGTGGATTTTATTTGGCATTATAAAAATGTTCAGCTTGTAGGAAATCTTTTTCTGAGAATTTTGATATATTATATGCCTATATAATATTTTTAGTTATTTTGTTTTCATTATTTTAGTTCTCTGAAAAAACGTTTATTTTAAAAAAAAGAGCCTCCGCCCTGAACTGGGCCGGCCCAGCTCAGCCAGGCCGCGGCCCAGCGCCCCGTCGCCCCAACCGCCCGAGCGGGAGTCCGCCGGGTGCACGACTCCGCCGCCGCCCCGTGCCGTGACCGGACACCGCCGCCGTCTTACCCCTCCCCCACGCCTCCCGAGGCCGCCCCCTCCTTAAATAGCGCACGCCGTCGCCGCGCCGCCCTCTCTCTCCCCACGCCTCGCGCCACCGCCGCACTTCTCGCCACGCCGCCGCCTCTTGCTGTCGCCGCCTGCGCCGCCCCTCGCCGCTTGCTCTACCGCCGCCGACGCCCACCCAAGCCGCCGTCAGCGCCGCAGCCGCGCCCCGAGCCGCTCGCCGGAGTCGCCGCCCCTCGCCGCCGAATTGCCGGACGCCCGACCCGATCTGCCGATCCGCGCCGCCTCCGGTTTTCGAAGAAAACCGCCGAACCGGTAATAAACCGCCTGGTCCGGTTTATTTTAGGGTTAGGTTTTCTCCGGTTTTTCCGATCTGTTTTATTTTGCGAACGCTCATTCGTTACACTTTTGTAACGAACGGTTTTCGTTAGATTAGACTCTGTAGCGAACGTTCGTCATTTAGATTTTTCCTTTTTCTTTTATATTTCGGCTAGGGACCTATTTGTGATAATTTTCTTCACAGATTAGTCCCTGTACTTCAAACGACCACATCTTTTTACTTGTTAGTCCAAATCTAATGAAACCAACACCCACTTCTTCGTTATGAACCCCTCTATCCAGTAATCTAACTCAAACATGTTTTTGAAAGTTTAAAATTTGAATTAGATCAGTTTTAGATTCAAACTTTGTTTGATCGTAACTTGAGTTTCGTAGCTCCGCTAGAGTTGATTCTTTTTGCATATCGAAGCTCTTGACCTAAACCTTTTGATAAGGCCAAATTCATATAATTTTGGTACTATTAGAAATTGTTTTATGTTGCAAGAGTTATTTGTTTCGTTTTGATGTTTTCCAAATCGTCTTCTTCGATCTTTCTGATCTTTTGAGTGAGTGCTTATGTGTGGTTACTATTGCTTGCTTACGATAGATTGGCCGGAGTGTGACGAGTAGATCTATCAAGAGTTTTGAGTGCGAATCATCTTCATCAACATTGCTGGCAAGTTCACACTTTGATCATATCCCTTTCATACCCAGTTTTATGCATTAGTTTCACCCCTCAAACATTGCATGATTAGGATGTCATTAACATGTGGGTATTGGGAAGTAGTTGATGAGGTAGGAACCTATTGCCCTGTTATATCAAACCCTTGGGAGTTACTTCTACGCGTTGCTTATATTGCCATGCTATGCTCGTAGACGTGGATTGGGTTTTGAGAGTATCCATGACAGATGTGAGATTGTTAATTAATGGTTTATTTAAGGTGGCAACTTAAACACACATCTGGGTGGATTGAGGTACCTGGGTATTCCAGGATTGCCTGTCTAGGTACCTGGGTACTCCAGGATTGCCTTTTTTTTATGGACCGCCACCCAGGCTCAAAGGGATCATGAGATTATTCATACTAGAAACTTCCGTGTGCAGCCACAAGCCATTATGGGCTCTGGCATAGCTGATTAAGTCGTGCGAACTCTTACAGTGGTAGACTAGCAGATTTAGGGGATGTAGGTTGGTACGGTCTATCACATCGTAAGGTGCTAGCGCTTCTGAAAGACTATGTCTCGGTCATCCGTTTCTCAAACACAATGCAGTGCGAGAAATCCAACGAAGGCAATCAAGTCTTGTGGGGAAAAGTGCGCAAACCTCTGCAGAGTGTATAAACTAATCATGATTAGCCGTGTCCCCGGTTATGGACATCTTGAGTATCTAGTTCTTGGATTATCCTGTTGATCTCATCACGTTACTTAAATAATTGGTTGGGTTTTAATGATGATGCTTAATTGGGATTGAGAATGCTGTCAACCATTCTCAATGTTTAACAACCACAATGATAGTGAAATAAAATTTATTCCTTTGCAGTAGGGAAAAATTGGCTTTTCGCAAAAACATTATAACCATAGAGCTTTTCCACCAGCCATATATGCATGTAGTGATAGCCATTGTTCATCATTTTCTCTATGGTGTGAATTTGCCAGTACATTCAATGTACTGATCCGTTTCGGGCTGCAACGTCTCATGTTGCAGGTTTCTTACGACGAGTAAGTGATACATTAGGGTTACGATTTCCACACTCAACTTTGCCGTTGGTGTTGATGGGAATCCACAACCTTGTTGCTTCCGCTATATGGATTGAGGTAATAGTATTTACGTTACTTTATACATGTGATTTACCTCTGTTATAAATCCTTCAAGTACTGTGTGTGTCAGCATACCGATCCAGGGATGACACTTAAGCACAGAGACTTGATCCATTCGGGTCGGGTCGCTACATTTATTTTCTTACAACTCAACAATCACAACTCGATACTTAGAACAAAATATGACTCTATATGAATGCCTCCGGCGGTGTACCGGGATATGCAATGAATCAAGAGTGACATGTATGAAATAATTAAGAACAGTGGCTTTGCCACAAATACGATGTCAACCAAGGTTGTCAGAATCGTGATTCTGAATCGGATCGGAGCTCCGATGGTAAGATCGCAAATCATAGAATCTTCACTATCAGGATCTTAGAAACATAGATTTTAGAGACCAAAATCGTAGAATCATGGGGTTTAGTTTGGATCGTAAAGTCGTAAAATTGTACAATAGAATCGCGATTTTGACAACCTTGATGTCAACTACATGATCATGCTAGCAATATGACAATGATGGAGCGTGTCATAATAAACGGAACGGTGGAAAGTTGCATGGCAATATATCTCGGAATGGCTATGGAAATGCCATGATAGGTAGGTATGGTGGCTGTTTTGAGGAAGGTATATGGTGGGTGTATGATATCGGCGAAAGGTGCGAGGTATTAGAGAGGCTAGCTATGGTGGAAGGAAGAAAGTGCGTATAATCCATGGACTCAACATTAGTCATGAAGAACTCATATACTTATTGCAAAAATCTACAAGGTATCAAAGCAAAGTTTTACGCGCATGCTCCTAGGGGGATAGATTGGTAGGAAAAGACCATCGCTCGTCCCCGACCACCACTCATAAGGAAGACAATCAATAAATAAATCATGCTCCGACTTCATCACATAACGGTTCACCATACGTGCATGCTACGGGAATCACAAACTTTAACACAAGTATTTATCAAATTCACAACTACTCAACTAGCATGACTCTAATATCACCATCTTCATATCTCAAGACAATTATCAAGCATCAAACTTTTCTTAGTATTCAACGCACTCAAAAGAAAGTTTTACAAATCTTGAATACCAAGAATATTAGGATTATTTAAGAAAATTACCATGCTATTTAAGACTCTCAAAATAATATAAGTGAAGCATGAGAGATCCATAGTTTCTATAAAACAAATCCACCGCCGTGCTCTAAAAGATATAAGTGAAGCACTAGAGCAATAACAAACTACTCCGAAAGATATAAGTGAAGGTTAATGAGTAGTCGAATAATTATGTAACTATGTGAAGACTCTCTAACATTTAAGAATTTCAGATCTTGATACTTTATTCAAACAGCAAGCAAAGCTAAAGAAAATAAAATGATGCTCCAAGCAAAACACATATCATGTGGTGAATAAAAATATAGCTCCAAGTAAAGTTATCGATGAACGAAGACAAAAGAGGGGATGCCTTCCGGGGCATCCCCAAGCTTAGACGCTTGGTTATCCTTGAATATTACCTTGGGGTGCCTTTGGCATCCCGAAGATTAGGCTCTTGCCACTCCTTATTCCATATTCCATTGAATCTTTACCCGAAACTTGAAAACTTCACAACACAAAACTTAACAGAAAACTCGTGAGCTCCGTTAGCGAAACAAAACAAAACACCACTTCAATGTACTGTAATGAACTCATTCTTTATTTATATTGGTGTTAAACCTACTGTATTACAACTTCTGTATGGTTTATAAACTATTTTACTAGCCATATATTCATCAAAATAAGCAAGCAACACAATGAAAACAGAATCTGTCAAAAACAGAACAGTCTGTAGTAATCTGTATCAAACATATACTTCTAGAACTCAAAAAATTCTAAAATAAATTGGTGGACCTGAGGAATTTTTCTAGTAATCATCTGCAAAAATGATAAACTAAATAGCACTCTCCAGTAAAAAGTTGAAGCTAATCTCGTGAGCGCTAAAGTTTCTGTTTTTTACAGCATGATCATAAAGACTTCACCCAAATCTTCCCAAAGGTTCTACTCGGCACACACACTAATTAAAACACAAAACCACATCTAAACAGAAGCTATATGGATTATTTATTCCTAAACAGAACCAAAAAGCAAGAAACTAAAATAAATTTGGGTTGCCTCCCAACAAGCGCTAATGTTTAACGCCCCTAGCTAGGCATGATGATTTCAATGATGCTCACATAAAAGATAGGAATTGAAACATAAAGAGAGCATCATGAAGAATATGACTAGCACATTTAAGTCTAACCCACTTCCTATGCATAGGGATTTTGTGAGCAAACAACTTATGGGAACAAGAATCAACTTGCATAGGAAGGTAAAACAAGCATAACTTCAAGGTTTTAAGCACATAGAGAGGAAACTTGATATTATTGCAATTCCTACAAGCATATGTTCCTCCCTCATAATAATTTTCAGTATTATCATGAATTAATTCAACAATATAACCAGCACATAAAGAATTCTTTTCATGATCTACTTGCATAGAAGTTTTACTACTCTCCACATAAGCAAAATTCTTCTCATTCGGGATAGTGGGAGTATCATAAGAGACTTGAATACTATAAATTGTTTCCACATTAAAAGAGTAATGTTCAAAGAAAGGGTACTCATAATCATGACAAGTTTTATAAATATAATCATCACTACTCTTTATAGCATAAGTTTTATCACAATAATCATCATAAGTAGCAACTTTGTTCTCATCATAATCGATTGAAACCTCTTCCAAGATAGTGGATACATCACTAAATAAAGTCATGACCTCCCCAAATCCACTTTCATACATATTATAAGATTCAACATCCTCCAAAATAGTGGGATCACTACTTCCTAAAGTTGACACTCTTCCAAACCCACTTTCATGAATATAATCATCATAGGTAGAAGGCATGCTATCATCCTTATAAATTTGCATATCAAAACTTGAGAGACTAAAAATATCATCTTCATTAAACGTATCATCCCCATGCTTGGGACAAACATTAATTGCAGCAAATATATTCTCAAAAACATCATCTTCATCAAACATAACATCCCCAAGTTTGGGCCTTTTCATATCATAAGCATAATCACTCTCATCATTAATAGTATGGATAGCACCAATAGTATAGCAATTATCATATTCTTCCAAGCAAGTGCCAAAAAGATTTTCAAGATCATAAGAAGCATCATTATCTTCCCAATCATAATCATCACAACGAACAATAGGCATAACGAGATCATCATCGAGTGCATCATCTTCCACAATTATTTTTGATTCATTTTCATGAGGCACAACAATAATAGGAGCAACATTATTTGGGAGATATATCTTTTTACCTCTCTTCCTTTTTCTTTTCTTCTTTTTCACCACATCATGTGTGGGTTCAATCCTCTTTTTCGTTTCCTGATTCATCATAAGAAATAATAGGAGAATATTGGGAAGTCTCTTCCCTTTCATTAGCATTTTCTTCATCTTCTATTTGTTTTCTTTTCTTTATGTAATTGGCAATATAAGGATTTTCAATGCAATTCACCGCACAATACCTATATATTTCTTCTAGATCAATATCGAGGAATTTCTCAAGGTTATATTCTGGAATAATCTTAGTTTGACGTTTCATTTCTTCATAACCCAAAAGCAAACTAAGTTCATTATAATGTGCAAGGGAAATCAAGTCATCACAATTTATGGACACGATTCGATCATGAAACAATTTGCATTTGATATTTAAGTGACCATGTTCATGGCAAAGTTCACAAGTACGGCTAAGATATTTTAAATTTTCAGCACTAACATTTAGCCTTTCTTGAAACCACTTAGTTTCTAAATACTTATGCCTCTTGCAATATCTATCTTCCCTATTTGGTGTGTACCTGCAAACCCAATGCACTCCACAAAAATTGACATGTTTATAGGAGACATTTTCACCATAACTAGGGCAATCATCATTAGTACCATGGATATTCAAGGAGTTCATACTAACAACATTGCAATCATGCTCATCATTCAAAGATTTAGTGCCAAACATTTTAATGCATTCTTCTTCTAGCACTTTGGCACAATTTTCCTTTCCATCATACTCACGAAAGATATTAAAAAGATGAAGCGTATGAGACAAACTCAATTCCATTTTTTTTTGTAGTTTTCTTTTATAGACTAACCTAGTGATATAACAAGAAACAAAAAGATTCGATTGCAAGATCTAAAGATATACCTTCAAGCACTCACCTCCCCGGCAATGGCGCCAGAAAAGAGCTTGATGTCTACTACACAACCTTCTTCTTGTAGACGTTGTTGGGCCTCCAAGTGTAGAGGTTTGTAAGACAATAGCAAATTTCCCTCAAGTGGATGACCTAAGGTTTATCAATTCGTGGGAGGCTTAGGATGAAGATGGTCTCTCTCAAACAACCCTGCAACCAAATAACAAAGAGTCTCTTGTGTCCCCAACACACCCAATACAATGGTAAATTGTATAGGTGCACTAGTTCGGCGAAGAGATGGTGATACAAGTGCAATATGGATGGTAGATATAGGTTTTTGTAAACTGAAAATATAAAAAGCAAGGTAGCAAGCGATAAAAGTGAGCGTAAATGGTATTGCAATGCTTTGAAACAAGGCCTAGGGTTCATACTTTCACTAGTGCAAGTTCTCTCAACAATAATAACATAGTTGGATCATATAACTATCCCTCAACATGCAACAAAGAGTCACTCCAAAGCCACTAATAGTGGAGAACAAATGAAGAAATTATGGTAGGGTACGAAACCACCTCAAAGTTATTCTTTCCAATCAATCCATTGGGCTATTCCTACATGTGTCACAAACAGCCCTAGAGTTCATACTAGAATAACACCTTAAGACACAAATCAACCGAAATCCTAATGTCACCTAGATACTCCAATGCCACCTCAAGTATCCGTGTGTATGATTATACGATATGCATCACACAATCTCAGATTCATCTATTCAAACCAACACAAAGTACTTCAAAGAGTGCCCCAAAGTTTCTACCAGAGAATCAAGACGAAAACGTGTGCCAACCCCTATGCATAGGTTCATGGGCAGAACCCGCAAGTTGATCACCAAGACATACATCAAGTGAATCATGTGATATCCCATTGTCACCACAGATACGCATGACAAGACATACATCAAGTGTTCTCAAGTCATTAAAGACTCAATCCGATAAGATTACTTCGAAGGGAAAACTCAATCCATTACAAGAGAGTAGAGGGGGAGAAGAAACATAAGATCCAACTATAATAGCAAAGCTCGCGATACATCAAGATCGTGCCAAATCAAGAACACGAGAGAGAGAGATCAAACACATAGCTACTGGTACATACCCTTAGCCCCGAGGGTGAACTACTCCCTCCTCGTCATGGAGAGCGCCGGGATGATGAAGATGGCCATCGGTGAGGGTTCCCCCCACCGTCAGGGTGCCTGAACAGGGTCCCAATTGGGTTTTGGTGGCTATAGATGCTTGCGGCGGTGGAACTCCCGATCTTTTCTGTTCTACGAAAGTTTTAGGGTATATGGGTATATATAGGCGGAAGAAGTACGTCAGTGGACTTCTGGGCTGTCCACGAGGCAGGGGGGCGCGCCCCCCACCCTCGAGGGCAGCCTGGGACTCCCCTGGTGCAACTCTGGTACCCCGCGGGCTTCTTCTGGTCCAAAAATAGGTTCCGTGAAGTTTCAGGTCAATTGGACTCTGTTTGATATTCCTTTTCTTCGAAACACTGAAATAGGAAAAAAACAGCAATTCTGGGCTCGGCCTCCGGTTAATAGGTTAGTCCCAAAAATAATATAAAAGTGGATAATAAAGCCCAATATTGTCCAAAATAGTAGATAATATAGCATGGAGCAATCAAAAATTATAGATACGTTGGAGACGTATCAGTTTCAACATTTATGGGAGTACTTGAGATATAATGTTTGATTCTTTGCCCGTTCACCACCTTCGGGTTATTGCCTTCGGCATTGTTGATCTTGATGGCACCGGAACGACAAACTTCCTCGACAATGTAGGGCCCTTCTCATTTAGAGAGAAGTTTCCCTACAAAAAATCTTAGACGAGAATTGTATAGCAATACATGGTCACCTACGTTAAATTCACGCTTTTGTATCCTTTTATCATGCCATCTTTTAACTTTTTCTTTAAACAACTTGGCATTCTCATAGGCTTGGGTTCTCCATTCATCAAATAAGCTAATGTCAAACAACCTCTTCTCACCGGCAAGTTTGAAATCATAATTCAACTCTTTAATTGCCTAATAAGCTTTATGTTCTAGTTCAAGAGGTAAGTGACATGCTTTTCCATAAACCATTTTATACGGATACATACCCATAGGTTTTTTGTAAGCAGTTCTATAAGACCATAATGCATCATCAAGTTTCTTAGACCAATTTTTTCTAGATCTATTAACAATCTTTTGCAAGATCAAATTTATTTCTCTATTACTCAATTCTACTTGACCACTAGACTGAGGATGGTATGGAGATGCAATTCTATGGTTGACATGATACTTAGCAAGCAATTTACAGAAAGCACCATGAATAAAGTGTGAACCACCATCAGTCATTAAATATCTAGGGACTCTAAACCTCGGGAAAATAACTTCTTTAAGCATTTTAATGGAGGTGTTATGATCAACACTACTAGTTGGAATAGCTTGTACCCACTTAGTAACATAATCAACAGCAACCAAAATATGTGTATACCCATTAGAGGATGGAAAGGGTCCCATATAGTCAAATCCCCAAACATCAAATGGTTCAATGACAAGTGAATAATTCATAGGCATTTCCTGACGTCTACTAATATTACCAATTCTTTGATATTCATCACAAGACAAGACAAACTTACGCGCATCCTTAAAAAGAGTAGGCCAATAAAAACCAGATTGTAATACCTTGTGTGCAGTTCTATCACCAGCATGGTGTCCTCCGTAGGCCTCGAAGTTACACTTGCGTAGGATCTATTTTTTTCATGCTCAGGTACACAACGTCTAATAACACCATCTACTCCTTCTTTATAAAGATGTGGGTCATCCCAAGTAATGTCTTATATCCTAGAAAAACTTTTTCTTTTGTTGGTATGTGAAGATAGGTGGTCAATAATTAGCAACAATATAATTGGCAGTCTGCATAACATGGAGTACTACGAGAAGCATTTATGACAGCTAGTTGTTCATTCGCAAAGCTATCATCAATGGGTAGTGGGTCATCAAGAATATTTTCTAACATAGACAAGTTGTTTGCTACAGGGTTCTCGGCTCCCTTTCTACCAATAATATGTAAATCAAATTCTTGCAACAAGAGAACCCACCTAATGAGTCTAGGTTTAGCATCTTTCTTTTCCATAAGATATTTAATAGCAGCATGATCGGTGTGAATAGTTACTTTAGAATCAACAATATAAGATATGAACTTGTCACAAGAAAATACAACTGCTAAAATATCTTTTTAAGTGGTGGCATAATTTCTTTGAGCACTGTCTAGAGTTTTACTAGCATAATGGATAACATTTAATTTCTTATCAACTCTTTGTCCTAGAACAGCACCAACATCATAATGACTAGCATCACACATAATTTCAAAGGCTAGGTTCCAATCAGGTGGTTCAACAATAAGTGCAGAGATTAAGGATTTCTTAAGTATTTCAAATGCTTCTACACAATCATCATCAAAAACAAATGGAACATCTTTTGTAAGAGATTAGTGAGAGGACTAGAAATTTTAGAGAAGTCTTCAATAAATCTCCTATAGAAACCAGCATGACCAAGGAAACTTCTTATACCTTTGATATCTTTAGGACAAGGCATTTTTTTCAATAGCATCAACTTTAGCTTTATCAACTTCAATACCTCGTTCGGAGATTTTATGCCCCAAGACAATACCTTCATTAACCATAAAGTGGCACTTCCTCCAATTCAAGACAAGATTAGTTTCTTCTCGTCTCTACAAAACTCGATCAAGGTTGCTCAAGCAATCATCAAAAGAAGTTCCGTATACGGAGAAATCCTCCATGAAAACCTCAACAATCTTTTCACAAAAGTCAGATAATATATCAGTCATACATCTTTGAAAGGTAGCAGGTGCATTGCATAAATCAAAAGGCATACGCTTATAAGCAGGAGTACCAAAAGGGCATGTAAAAGTAGTTTTTTCTTGATCCTCTTGTGATACAGGTATTTGAGAAAAACTAGAATAACCATATAGAAAGCAAAAGTGTGTATGTTTTGATAGTCTTTCTAGCATTTGATCGATAAAAGGTAGAGGATAATGATCTTTCCTAGTTACTTTGTTTAATTTTCTAAAATCAATTACCATTAATTCTATAACCCGTGACAATCGGAATCAATTCTTTTTTATCATTGGGAACAACAGCAATACCTCCCTTCTTAGGGACACAATGAACATGACTTACCCATCTACTATCAGCAATAGGATAAATTATAACTGCTTCCAGAAGCTTGAGTATTTCATTTCTTACCACCTCCATCTTTGGATTCAACCATCGCTGGTGATCAATGACTGGTTTGGCATCAGGTTCCATATTAATATTGTGATGACATAGAGTGGGACTAATTCCCTTAAGATCAATCCATAGTATATCTAATAGCGGCATGGTGCTTCTTCAGAGTTTTCAATAATTTATTTTCTTCATGCTCTGAAGGTTAGCACTAATGATGACAGGATATATCTTCTTTTCATCAAGATAAGCATATTTCAGAGTATCATGCAATTGTTTAAGATCAAACACATGATCACTCTTGGGTGGTAGAGGATCTCCAAGAGTATCAACAGGCAAATTGCATTTCAAAACAGGCTTTTGTTTAAAGAAAATCTCGTCTAATTCCTTTCTTTCATTCATGAACATATCATTTCCATGGTCTAGCAAATATTGTTCTAATGGATCAGTAGGAGGCACAACAATAGAAGCAAGACCAATAATTTCATCTTTACTAGGCAATTCTTTATCATGGGGTTGTCTACGAAATTTGGAGAAATAAAACTCATGAGACACATCCATGAAACTTACACTAACAATTTCTTTCTCACAATCTATCTTAGCATTAACAGTGTTCAAGAAAGGTCTACCAAATATAATGGGACAAAAATCATCTTGTGGGGAACCAAGAAATAGAAAATCACTAGGGTATTTTATTTTTCCACACAAGACTTCCACATCTCTAACAATCCCATTTGGTGAGATAGTTTCTCTATTAGCAAGCTTAATAGTGACATCAATATCTTCTATTTCAGTAGGTGCAATATCATTCATAATTTCTTGGTATAAAGTAAAGGGAATTCCACTCACACTAGCACCGAAATCACATAAGCCATGGTAACAATGGTCTCCTATTTTAACAGAAATAACATGCATGCCAACAACAGGTCTATGTTTATCTTTTTCATCGGGTTTAGCAATTCTGGCAGCTTCATCACAGAATAAATAACATGCCCATCAATATTATCGACAAAGAGATCTTTAACCATAGCAATACTAGGTTCAACTTTAATTTGTTCAGGGGGTGTAGGTGTTCTAGTATAACTCTTATGAATCACAACTGAAGTTTTAGCATGTTCTTTTATCCTAACAGGGAAAGGTGGTTTCTCAATATGAGCAGTAGGAATAACAGGATCAACATTATAAGTAATAGTTTCCTCTTCAGCTCTAATAGGTTCTAGTATTTTTACTTCAATGGGAGGATGATATTTAAACCACTTATCCTTAGGAAGATCAACATGGGTAGCAAATGATTCACAGAAAGAATCTACTATCTCAGAGTCAAGGGCATACTTAGTGCTAAATTCACGAAAAGGATCAGTATCCATAAAAGATTTAACACAATCAAACTTAAGGTTTATACCTGACTTTTACCTTCATCGATGTCGGCGTTCTGGGAACCAGGGTACCCAGACTTGCCTGCCTGTGGCCCATGGCATGGCTCCATTGGTGTCCTGGTACAACCTGTCTTCATCAACTTCAAGTCAAGACCCTCGCGAGGAGCCAAGCCTCGCGTGGCGGAGGACGTCAAGACCTCAGAGGGAGCAGCCTCGTCAGGCTGGCTCCTGAGGAGCCGAGATTCCTATGCAAGCGCCCATCTCATGAGGTCCGAATGACGCAAGTCGTGACAACCAAGGCCAAGCGGGCGCAGAGCAGTAGGTTTCCTCTTTGGTGCTAAGGAGGCAAGCACAGGCGCGGAGTCCCGATGAATCAGCCAAAGATTTCCGTTCCCGTGCAACAAGACCAAGACCGCTAGGATGGCAGGACGGATGACATTGCCGAGCCCACCATAGCATCACGACCAGAAGCTTTGCAAGCAAAGACCACCTTTTATGAGGATAAGATGTACTACTTGTCTCCCTTCAAACTTGTCCATTTGTGGGATCCCTTCCTTCCTTCATTTTGGGGGAAGAGGACTGAGGCCTCTATATATACAGGTTAGCCATCACCATAGAAGGGGCGATCGGACCCGAACCCTCACAAGCTCACACTAACACAAGAACTGACCTCCTAAGGTTGTTCTTCCTCCGTACTAGTTCATCCTCAGCCCTCGCGAGGCTAATCCACCCCAAAGCAGGAGTAGGGTCTTACACTGCAAGGTGGCCTGAACCTGGGTAAACTTTCGTGTCTCTTTCCTTTCAAATTCATTGAGCTAGGTTGTGAGAGTGGTGAACTGGTTGGCTGGACAGGTTGAGTTCTTTGCACACGCCCTAGAGTTAGAACCTTTTTTGGGTCCGCGGAGCCCTGAATCCGACATTTCACTGGTACAATGACGTGCTAAACAAACGGTTTTAACCCCTTTCCGCGACGGCATTTGGAACCGTCGCCAAGTGAGTGTGTGTGATAGGGTGTCCTTCCCACACGACCCAGAAATCGTCGGTGATAGGCCCTCCTGGGACGCAGGCTGGGGCCGTGTGCGATCGGGCGAGGCATCGAAACCCAATCATTTCCGTAGGCATGTACATCCCACACGGTGAATCCCACAAAATCATTTCCGTAGGTATGTACATCCCACATGGTGAATCCCAGAAAATCATTTCCGTAGGTATGTACATCCCACACGATGAATCCCAGAAAATCATTTTCGTAGGTATGTACATCCCACACGGTGAATCCTAGAAAAACATTTCCGTAGGTATGTATATCACACACAGTTCTTTATGTGGAAACATTTGTGCAAGGTGGCCTAACGCAAACAGTTCGCTGCCGGAAGCCATGTGTGATTGTTAGTTGATTGAACACGCCTACTTTCTCGAAACCGTGCGGGTTGTTTGAGTTCATCGCCCACGGTGCTGTCTGAGTAACCGTTTGCAATAGAAAACCCCAATAAGCAGGTAATTAGCCTATTATTGATAATCCATGTACTAATAAAACTGATATTTCTTATAAAACATGCCAGATGTTTCATATCTGTATAAAAGAAACCAGGATTTCATAATCGAATTAAATCAGATAGCTTCGGCACTCAGTTACGCCATTACACATCAGCACCAAGTTTCACATGCAGCATAAAAAACCTTTGGAAAGTAGCATCATACATGGCAAATAGACAGATGAATCTCATCTAGGAAACTGCAGAAGCGGAAGGAAAATATTGAGCCGTCAGTGGTGTTGAATGTCCTTGCAACTTTAGGCCAGTGGCTATGGATAATTGCCCGCCCAACCTTCGTCCTCTTCAGCAAGACTTCAATATTGTACCGTGGGTGTTGAATGAATACCTTCCTCGCCTCTTGACCATGCAGGTGGTTTGAGAGGTAATCATCGGTGAACTTCTTTGAAAAGTACTGAAAACAAAGCTATGCATAAATCGCTGTTGTAAATTTTGAAATGGCGCAAGGGGTAAAAGCAAGGTAAAAGAGTTGGTACCATCCTATAGTTGACTAATGTCTTCTTCATTTGCAAACATAGATCTTGCTATTATTCGCCGCAAGTTTCTTCATCTTAACAATCTTTCTGAGTTTCTTGACTTGAATGGTATTCATGGACATCTCATTTCCCCATATGCAAAATGGGGCGAACAGTGGGTGTAAGCCTCTGACAACATGAGCTACATGTGCAAGACCAAATTGTAAGAAACCTAAATATTAGAATGATTCCTACAACTGCACAATAATGTGCTATTAGCCAAAGGACCCTGCTTGAACAAACCTCGATGGTAAACCGCAGTGTCTCCCATTGTTTCCCTGTAACACACATAAGGAAGATCTTGATCAGGTTAACTGAGAGTTGCCATACTATCAGTAGAGTATGTATTGAGTATAGCCAAATTTGATTGGTGTCACATGCATAACAATACAAAATTGTACCCACAGCAAATGAAAATCAAATTGCAGAACTGAACCAAACAGTTAAATGGACAGCAGACCAAATGAACCAAAATAGTTAACTGAGCACAACATTGCAGAGTAGAAACATGTACTAGAAGATAAAACAGTTAACAAAACAAAGAATGCTTGAGAACAATACTATGAAATGTAGCAATTGTTGGACCAAAGTGTTAACTAAACATTACATTTCAAATGACCAAATTGTTAACTGAACATCAGATTGCATATTAACATTACAGAGGATAAATCACTAGAAGGCACTGGCGGTGGCCTCGAGAAAACTTCATGAACTGTATTTTAAAGTAGACAACCGCGTGGCGGTGCCTGCTACCTCTTGAGCACTGCGTTGGATTTCCTTGAAGAGGAAAGGGTGATGCAGCAGAGTAGAGTAAGTATTTCCCTCAGTTTTTGAGAACCAAGGTATCAATCCAGTAGGAGACTACGCGCGAGTCCCTCGTACCTACACAAAACAAATAGCTCAACGCAACCAACACGATTAGGGGTTTTCAATCCCTTCACGGTCACTTACGAGAGTGAGATCAGATAGATATGATAGATAATATTTTTAGTATTTTTGGTATAAAGATGCAAAGTAAAATAAAAGGCAAAGTAAAAAGCAAAGAAATAATAAAGTGATGGAAGATTGATATGATGAGAATAGACCCTGGGGCCATACATTTCACTAGTGGCTTCTCTCAAGAGCATATGTATTCTACGGTGGGTGAACAAATTACTGTTGAGCAATTGACAGAATTGAGCATAGTTATGAGAATACCTAGGTATGATCATGTATATAGGCATCACATCCGAGACAAGTAGACCGACTCCTGCCTGCATCTACTACTATTACTCCACTCATCGGCCGCTATCCAGCATGCATCTAGAGTATTAAGTTAAATACAGAGTAACGCCTTAAGCAAGATGACATGATGTAGAGGGATAGTTTCATGCAATATGATAAAAACCCCATCTTGTTATCCTCGATGGCAACAATACAATACGTGCCTTGCTGCCCCTGCTGTCATTGGGAAAGGACACCGCAAGATTGAACCCAAAGCTAAGCACTTCTCCCATTGCAAGAAAAACCAATCTAGTAGGCCAAACCAAACTGATAATTCGAAGAGACTTGCAAAGATAACCAATCATACATAAAAGAATTCAGAGAAGATTCAAATATTGTTCATAGATTGACTTGATCATAAACCCACAATTCATCGGTCTCAACAAACACACCGCAAAAAGAAGATTACATCGAATAGATCTCCACGAGAGAAGGGGAGAACATTGTATTGAGATCCAAAAAGAGACAAGAAGCCATCTAGCTACTAACTATGGACCCGAAGGTCTGAGGTAAACTACTCACACTTCAACGGAGGGGTTATGATGATGTAGAAGCCCTCCGTGGTGATTACCCCTTCGGCGGAGCTCCGGAACAGGCCCCAAGATGGGATCTCATGGGTACAGAAGGTTGCGGTGGTGGAATTAGGTTTTTGGCTCCGTCTCCGATCGTTTGGGGGTACGTAGGTATATATAGGAGGAAGGACTACGTAGGTGGAGCAAAGGGGGGCCCACGAGGCAGGGGGTGCGCCCTCTACCCTCGTGACCGCCTCCCTCCTTTCTTGATGGAGGGTCCAAGTCTCCTGTATCTTATTTGTTGAGAAAATCACGTTCCCGAAGGTTTCATTCCATTTTGACTCAGTTTGATATTTCGTTTCTTCGAAACACTGAAATAGGCGAAAAACATCAATTCTGGGCTGGGCCTCCGGTTAATAGGTTAGTCCCAAAAATAATGTAAAAGTGGAAAATAAAGCCCAATATAGTCCAAAACAGTAGATAATATAGCATGGAGCAATCAAAAATTATAGATACGTCGGAGACGTATCAGGCATCCCCAAGCTTAATTCCTGCTCGTCCTCGAGTAGGTAAATGATAAAAACAAAATTTTTAATGTGGAGTGCTACTTGGCATAATTTCAATGTAATTCTTCTTAACTGTGGTATGAATATTCAGATCCGAAAGATTCAAGACAAAAGTTCATATTGACATAATGATAATAATACTTCAAGCATACTAACAATGCAATTATGTCTTCTCAAAATAACATGGCCAAAGAAAGTTATCCATACAAAATCATATAGTCTGGCTATGCTCTATCTTGACCACACAAAGTATTTAAATCATGCACAACCCCGATGACAAGCCAAGAAATTGTTTCATACTTTTGACATTCTCAAAACTTTTTCGATCTTCACGCAATACATGAGCGTGAGCCATGGATATAGCACTATATGTGGAATAGAATGGCGGTTGTGGAGAAGACAAAAAGAGGGGAACATAGTCTCACACCAACTAGGCGTATCAACGGGCTATGGAGATGCCCATCAATAGATATCAATGTGAGTGAGTAGGGATTGCCATGCAATGGATGCACTAGAGCTATAAATATATGAAAGCTCAACAAAAGAAACTAAGTGGGTGTGCATCCAACTCGCTTGCTCACGAAGACCTAGGGCATTTTGAGGAATATACAAGCCAAGTTCTATAATGAAAGATTCCCACTAGTATATGAAAGTGACAAAATGAGAGACTCTCTATCATGAAGATCATGGTGCTACTTTGAAGCACAAGTGTGGTAAAAGGATAGTAACATTGTCCCTTCTCTCTTTTTCTCTCTTTTTCTCTCATTTTTTTTATTTTTTTATTTTTTATTTGGGCCTTTTCTCTTTTTTATGGCCTCTTTTTTTTGTCCGGAGTCTCATCCCGACTTGTGGGGGAATCATAGTCTCCATAGCCCTTTCCTCACTTGGGACAATGCTCTAAAAATGATGATCATCACACTTTTATTTTTCTTACAACTCAACAATTACAACTCGATACTTAGAACAAAATATGACTCTATATGAATGCCTCCGGCGGTGTACCGGGATATGCAATGAATCAAGAGTGACATGTGTGAAAGAATTATGAATGGTGGCTTTGCCACAAATACGATGTCAACTACATGATCATGCTAGCAATATGACAATGATGGAGCGTGTCATAATAAACGGAACAATGGAAAGTTGCATGGCAATATATCTCGGAATGGCAATATTGAAAAAAAAAATCTCGGAATGGCTATGGAAATGCCATGATAGGTAGGTATGGTGGCTGTTTTGAGGAAGGTATATGGTGGGGGTATGATACTGGCGAAAGGTGCGCAATATTAGAGAGGCTAGCAATGGTGGAAGGAAGGAAAGTGCGTACAATCCATGGACTCAACATTAGTCATAAAGAACTCATATACTTATTGCAAAAATCTAGAAGTTATCACAGCAAAGTGTTACGCGCATGCTCCTAGGGGGGGGGGGGTAGATTGGTAGGAAAAGACCATCGCTCGTCCCCGACCGCCACGCATAAGGAAGACAATCAATAAATAAATCATGCTCTGACTTCATCACATAACGGTTCACCATATGTGCATGCTACGGGAATCACAAACTTTAACACAAGCATTTCTCAAATCCACAACTACTCAACTAGCATGACTCTAATATCACCATCTCCATATCTCAAAACAATTATCAAGTATCTAACTTTTCTTATTATTCAACGCACTCAAAAGAAAGTTTTAAAAATCTTGAATACCAAGCTTATTATTATTTAAGCAAATTACCATGCTATTTAAGACTCTCAAAATAATCTAAGTGAAGCATGAGAGATCAATAGTTTCTATGAAACAAATCCACCACCGTGCTCTAAAATATATAAGCGAAGCACTAGAGCAAAACTATATAGCTCAAAAGATATAAGTGAAGCACAGAGAGTATTCTATGAAATTCCAATTCATGTATGGCTCTCCCAAAAGGTGTGTACAACAAGGATGATTGTGGAAAACTAACAAACAAATACACAAATAATACAAGACGCTCCAAGCAAAACACATATCATGTGGTGAATAAGAATACAGCTCCAAGTAAAATTACCGATGGAAGTAGACGAAAGAGGGGATGCCTTCCGGGGCATCCCCAAGCTTTGAATTTTTGGTGTCCTTGGATTATCTTGGGGGTGCCATGGGCATCCCCAAGCTTAGGCTCTTTCCACTCCTTGTTCCATAATCCATCAAAAGATTTCACCCAAAACTTGAAAACTTCACAACACAAAACTCAACAGAAATCTTGTGAGATCCGTTAGCGAAAGAAAACAAAAGACCACTTCAAGGTACTGTGATGAACTCATTCTTTATTTATATTGGTGTTAAACCTACTGTATCCCAACTTCTCTATGGTTTATAAACTATTTTACTAGCCATAGACTCATCAAAATAAGCAAACAACACACGAAAAACAGAATCTGTCAAGAACAGAACAGTCTGTAGTAATCTGTAAGTAACGCATACTTATGGAACTCCAAAAAATCTACCAAAATAGGAAGACCTAGAATTGTTTTTTATTGATCAGAAGCAATTGGAATCAGTATTTTATCACGTTCTGGTGATTTTTAACAATTTGTTTTGTGAACAGAAAGATTCTGGAAATTACAGCAAGATCAAATAACCATCATCCAAGAAGATCCTATAGGTCTAACTTGGCACAAACACTAATTAAAACACAAAACCACATACAAACAAAAGGTAGATGGATTATTTATTCCTAAACAGAAGCAAAAACAAAAAAAATAAAAAATAAAATTGGGTTGCCTCCCAACAAGCGCTATCGTTTAACGCCCCTAGCTAGGCATCAAAGCAAGGATAGATCTAGGTATTGCCATCTTTGGTAGGCAATTCTTCAATGAGGCATCTACCTTCCTTAGAGATTTCTTTCTTCTTAGTAATCATTAAACTTTTAGGCACAAAATCGAAAAATTCATTTGTAGCAAATGGTTCCTTAATGATAGCAAAAAGATTGGGATGAATACTTATAGATTTAAGATACTCAGTTTCCTTACTAGAGGTGTTGGGGATATAACTATTGTGTAAGCTGCCCAGGAGGGGCCGGGTTACGCAATAAGAACTCATCAGAAGAAGCCCAAGATCAAGCATGAAGATGGCGGTTCAGTAAAGGCTCTAAAGCCCACAGGTGACTTAAGGCCCATAGTGATAAACCGCCATGATGGCATGACTTGTATTATAAGGTAGAATTAACTAGTCACTGAGCCGCACACTGTATATGAGCCGGTCGGGACTCTGTAAGCCGCAGGGCGTCAAGCCGTGTATATAAGGGGACGACCCGCCGTCGGCTTAGGGTAAGAAACAACTCATCGAGAACCGGGCATAGCGTATCTCGCTCCCTGGTCATCGAAACCTCATCAATACCAACCCAACTAGACGTAGGCCTTCCTTCACCGTAAGGGGCTAAACTAGTATAACTCTCTCATGTCCTTTGTCCCGATTAACCCCTTTAAGCTTCCTAGTTGCGATGGCTCCAAGACTAAGTCCTTGCAAGAGGACATCTGCCGTGAGAATTCCACGACAGTTGGCGCCCACCGTGGGGCCAGCGCACGATGGATTTGAGTTCTTGAAGGGCAAGTTCAAAGGGCTCAAGGGATATGCAGTGGGCCGGATGACCAAGAGTCGCCGCGGCAAGATCTACATCGGTGACGAAGGCTGGGGCCCCGACGCCGGCTCAATTGAGTATGGGTACCGGGTCCCCTTCAGCAGAATCCACGTCTTCATTGGCCGGATTGGTGAGTCGGGCCCTGAGCCGGACTACTGCACTGACCTCGTCGAGACGGCTCAGCGTGCGAGACCCGCCCGAGCTCAACCCGCCGTGAAGCGTGCCTTCGTGGGTTGCATCCACGGAGGGGAAATCTCTGAAAGATCAGAAGATGGTGGTGAGACGGTCGTCCTCTCCGACGGTGATTCATCTGCCGGTTCAACAGATTCGCTGTATCTGTTACAGGACGGCGGGCTTGGGGGCTGTTCCGATGGCAGTAGTATTCCGGACCCCTATGAGCCGCCAAGCTGGGCAGGAGTCTTCATGGCTGGTACTCAACTCGGTCAAAACTCAATGGCTGCAACAGCAATAACGTCCGGGTCAGGAGCAGCCGGGGCAGGAGTCCCAGTGCGCCCGCCGGCTCAGGTGCTGATGGATCTCATGGATAAACTGACGGCCCTGTAAACCACCATAGTCATCCCTGCGAATCAAGATGAGCATAACATGGAGGTGGCACAGGTGCGTGAGGAGATAGCTCGGGCCAAGGAGGCCTTGGCAGCTGAGGACACCAGGTTAGCCACAGAGCGGGCGGCTTTGGATGCACGGGCGCAACAGCTACAGTTAGAGGCCTTCCAGCTTACGATGAGCCTGAATGTGTCTAACGAGGTGATGAGGAGGAGACATCAGAAAACCCAATCTCGTTTGCCTCCGGTTTATGATCCTCGGAATCTTTTCGCTACACCCGGAGCCGGCCCAAGTAACCCGCCAGATGCGAACCAGTTTATGACAGCCGGAACAGAAGGACCGCCTTAGCTTCGGGAGATGGCACCTCCTCTGGGAATATGGCACCGCCTCGCTACATACCGATACCACCGGGTCACTTTTCCAACCCCATGGAGAACTTGATCGCAGCATCAACACGTTTGGCGGCTCTCCTAGTGGACGGTGACGATCCAACAGCAGTAGAGACCCGAAGAATCAGAGACCTCGTCCAGACAGCTCTGGCTCAGCAAGAGACTTATTCCTACCGCTGATACATGATTCATTAAACTCCTCCACCTTGGTTAGCCCCGGCTCGTCCATACCGGAGTCCGAGTTACAGCAGGCACATGGAGTCAGAAGCTTTGTCAAGCAACGCCCAGCGGCGTAACCAACCCGATGGTTATAACCCGGTGCAGGACCGAATACATCAGGAGGACGAGCAGGCGGCTCAACTAGCAGCTCAACCAATGACTCATCAGGACTTTCCAGATCATCCGACGACTTTCGTTGAGGCGGGAGTGGCTACCAGAACCGGCGGGGTTCCTTGTTTGGTGCCCGCTCTACGTAATGTACGTTTACCCAAGGACTTCAAGGGACCACGAAAGGTGCCGAATTACACGGGCGACTAACAGATCTACGGGTTACACACCTTTCTTCATGGTGTACGGAGCAGAGGCAGTCCTGCCAAGTGACATCCGGCATGACTCGCCCCGCGTGGCAGCTTACGTTGAGGCTGATAACGAAAAAGCTCGTCAAGATGCACTTGACTTGTTGGATGAGGAGCGAGACTTGGCAATAGCCCGCTCAGCGATTTACCAGCAAGACCTGCGCCGCTATCACAGCCGCCGGGTTAGAAGCAGAACCTTTCAGGAGGGCGACTTAGTGCTCCGGCTCATCTAGGATCAGTCTGATATGCACAAGCTATCCCGTCCTTGGGAAGGACCCTTTGTGGTCAGCAAGAATCTGAACAACGGGTCATATTACCTTATCGATATTTGAGAGCACAAAGACTCACGTAAGTCGGAGGAGGAGACCTGCCGGCCGTGGAATATCGCTCATCTTCGGCCTTACTATACCTGAGCCACCGGCTCTCAAGATGTATATTTTTTGACGATGTAAATATTATATAAAGCAATAAAGCAGGACCTCTGTCCTTTTCACTCTCAAAGGTTTACATGTCTTCTTTATCAGGTGGTGGAAACAACCAACAGGGAGCGGGTCATATCTGAATCCGACTTTCCCTTTGGTCCGGCTTATGATCACATCTGAATCTAGCCATGATCACTTGGGGGCTTCCTGTTCAAACATAGGTTGTATTCGAACCAAAGAGAACATAGCTGTCGATACCCACTTGATCGGCATACTGCCAAACCCACTTGGGGCTTCTTGATCATATTTGAATCATAGCTTAACCCCTTTGGGTCTGACGTGGATTGCATTTGAATCAGCGTCATTAAACAACTCTTATGGTCACTTGGGGGCTTCCTGTTCAAACATAGGTCGTATTCGAACCAAAGAGAACATAGCTGTCGATACCCACTTGATCGGCATCGCCAAAGCCACTGGGGGCTATATGATCGTATCCGAATCTTAGCTTAACCCCTTCAGAATGGTTCACTGATCGTATTCGAATCATAGGCCTTTAAATTTTGTTTATTATTCATCATACTTTGTAAGTGTAAGTATTTGACTATCTTGAGGCCTTCTTGAAAGTACTATGGGGTGGTTCTTGTTCCACCGATTTAAAATTGGTCACCTCAGGTTGTTAAGTGCCAGGTGAACATTATATGAGCCAACTTTCAGGAGTTAAATTTACCTTCATGGTTTGGGTCACATAAACCGGCGAGATTACCAAAAGGATCGCAGGTATGCTGTTGTGATTATGTTTAACAGAGGTAATCGTAAGCCGACCTTTATGTTATGTTTTGGTTCACACTCCGGGTTATCAATACCTTATGTGACCCCCGGTGCGATAAATCGCCAAGGGAATTCTATTTGTGTTATATGCA
The DNA here is from genome assembly GCA_032464435.1 of Aegilops umbellulata. Lineage (NCBI taxonomy): Eukaryota > Viridiplantae > Streptophyta > Magnoliopsida > Poales > Poaceae > Aegilops > Aegilops umbellulata. Next base: position 325,717,894 of record CP136058.1, on the reverse strand, counting down.
GGATAAGGCAGACAATTTTTTTTGTTTAAAGGACATAGAAGATCAATATAAGCCAGAAGTGTATAGAGATGGCAGCTTAAGAAAGTATTGAGCGCCATAAACATGCACGAAGGCATGGAAAAATCGAGAGGTTTTTCTACCCTATTACAAGACTCCCCAAGTCTGAATAATGAAGCATTGTTTTTCACAAGGACATAAACATATGACGCCTGGCGGTTCACTCCTTTGGTTGGCTTGAAGATTCCGGGTTATCCTTCTCCGCCTCTCCATCGGCTGCCCTGTCCTAGAAGGTGGACGACGCCCAGTCAATGCCACTCCAAGCTTCAAACTCAGCTTGATCATCTATTAAACCGGCTGGGTCGACTTCAGGGGAAAAGGTATGCTTACGGATTAGAGGGATCAGGCTGGCGTCGTCATAGAGAGGTGTTGGGATTCTCCAATTCTCACCGTCATAACACGACTGATACTTGGTAAGATCAGTATCGTTCCCAATAAGAGTAGCCACAGGGCGTATATCTCTGACACAGGCGGTGAAATCATGTTCATCAAACAAGGTCCCATCCTCCGTCAGACTCGGGTATCCAAGAGCGAGGTCGGCCGGGTCTAGTTCTGGAATCCATGCTTTAGCCCGGCTCAACGCGGCTATGGCCCCGGCTCTTGCGGACGCCCGCCTTAGTTCTTGGACATGCTGAGGTAACATAGCAAGCCGCTTCAGCACGTCTTGCAGGAGGTGAGGAACGTCATTTTATAAAGCTACAACGGCCAAAGCGCGTTGTGACCCGGTATAGAGCTGTTCCACCAGAGTGTAAACCGCATTCAGCTTGATCAACATGTTCTGCTTGAGGTTTGTGCTCTTGGGGCCTGCATTATTAAACATAAGGTGAGCCGGAGGTGACAATTGAAGTAATCATTTAAAGAATGTTAGCAATATTTAAAATTTGTCTGAGTAACTTACCAAAGATTGCTAAGACCATTTGAGATATTTGGTGTTTTAAGCCGGACAGCTCGGCTGTTGCTTCGGAGAGCGATGCCTCTGCCATCTCGGCCCGGGTCACCAGTGAAGCCTTTTCATCAGCCCAGGTTTTCTTATCCGTTTCAAAGTTTTTCTTCAACTTCTCTTGTTCAGAGACGCTGAATTCAAACTTGGAGTTGGCCTTTTGAATTTCAAGTTCTTGAGCTGCCAGGCGGCTCTTCAGGTCAGCAATCTCTGACTCAAATTGACTTATGGTGGCCTCCTTTGATACCAGGTTATAGTCAGGATCATTGTAAAATAACATTAAGTCCCAAGCACTTTACAAGCAAAGGTACTTGACACTTGGGGGCTAATGTATGCTGAAGAACTCTAAATTACTACGCCGGCTCATAAAAATTAAGTCCCAAGCACTTTGCAAGCAAAGATACTTGGCACTTGGGGGCTAATGTGTATTGCAAGTTCAAAGTATCATGCTACAACCGGGTTACATATCTTCTTTCTAAACCGGACAAGTAGTGCTAGGCAATTTTTTTAAAAAGTCTACAGCATATCTACTTATAAGCAATAGACTTGGGGGCTAGTGCAGTAAGTATGGTTAAAGAAAAGTCATACCTCAGATTTTGTCTGTATTTGCTTCACCATGTCAACTTCCAGGTCACGGCTTCTATGCACTTGATTGATGTAGCCAGAAACGATCTCCCCAATACTCAAGTGAGTGTAGTTAGCAATGTCTAACTTGGCCTTTCGGTACTCCAAAAGCTCCTCCTTGGCAGAGCACTTGGCAAGGACAGTGGGCTGACCCGGCTCAACAAACTGAGTTTTGAGGATTTCAACTTCCGGATCAATCGTCTTGGCCGGGCTAGGAGTTTCCGGCTTATCAGAACCACCGAGAGTTTGTTCAGCGGGCGGATCAGAGGTTGGTGTTGGAATGTGATAGACCGGTTCAGGCGGTGGCTAAGGAGTGGAAGTGTCAGGGGCAGCTGTGCCAAGCTCCGGTTCAGTCATGATAGGGTCTTGGCCGGCTTATTCTTTGCTTTATTCCTGGGCTTCACTTGCACGCTGTGGACAAGATAGAAGAGTAAGTACAAAATCATGAGTAAGGTAAAGCATAAGACAAGCAAATTTACATTACCCGGGGGTGGTTTTGAAAGCCGGCATGTTGGATTGCATAGACTCGCCGGAGGAAGGAGAGGTATCCTTATAATTGGAGTCAGAGGAATTGAGAGGTTTATGAATTAAACCCGCCAAAGGTAAAACAGAACGTAAATCAGAGATAACCTCATTCCGACGCTTCCTGGTTACATCGGGTAAGCCAGAGGAGAGCTCTGCATCTTTGCTGGTCTGGGTCTGCCTCCGGCTTTCAAAATGCTGTTGCTTCAAAAGAAATTGAGGATCTTGGTAAGCCAAAGGATGTGAAAATCTTACTTTCCGGGTCACTCTTCGAATTTTCTGATGCGGCAGAGGCTCGGAGTCGGAGGAGATTATAGTTACCTCTTCCTCGATGGCTTGGCTGTTTCCCGTGTCTTCCTGAAAAGACTTAATGTCAGTAAGGTGATGATAAAAGAGTCAAGACAGTTAAAAGTTACCTCTTCGTCATCGTCATCAGTATAATCAAGTTTCAACATATCTGAAGCGCTTGGCTTCTTTTTCTTCGAGGTTCTTGGTTTGGCGGCTTTTCTTTCGGCTCTCTTGGCCGCTCTGGCTTGTTTGGCCGCCTCATGGTCATACTTGACCTTCCAGAAGTTGTCATTAGCCTGTGAAAAATGATAAAGGGTTATGAGTAAAAGCAAAGTATAACACAATAAAGAATATTTATTGAGGTTGATGACTCACTGCAGGGGCCTGGTTCTTCTTGCAGAAGGGAAGTAAGCCAAAGGCGTTACTAGTCACCGTGCCCTCTTTCAACAAGGTCTGGGTCATAACTTCAACCATATCATGTGGTAAGTCATCAGAACTATGGCGCAGCGGGTCATCCTTCTCGCCAGAGTAAGAGCACATTAAGCCAGGGCGGCGGGTTAACGGGATCACCCGCCAGGAGATCCAGACTCGCACCAAGTAAATGCCACTCAAGCCATTGCCTAAGAGGGCTTTGATCTTCTTGATGGTAGGGGCAAGTTATAGACGTTCAACAATGGTTAATTTATCCGGCAGCGGGTGATTGGATTCAAGGCGCAGAGCACGGAAGCTAGGCAGAGGGTTCTCATCAGCCGGAGAAGTGTCATGGCAATAAAACCACGTCTGGTTCCAGTCCTTTGGGTGGCTGGGCAGTTCGGCATAAGGAAAGAGGCAGTCTCTCCGCCTCTGAATTGAGATGCCGCCGAGTTCCAGACTAGGCCCGTTGGCACGTTCGTTTTGCCAGTTTAAATAGAACAACTCTCTGAACAAAAGTAGATTGGGCTCTTCTCCAAGGTATACTTCGCAGAAAACTTGGAAGTTGCAGATATTTGACACGGAGTTGGGTCCAATGTCTTGAGGTCTGAGGTCTAAGAAATTCAAAACATCCCTGAAGAATTTTGAACCGGGTGGAGCAAGTCCCCGGCTCATATAATCCGTAAAAACAATCACCTCCCCCTCTTTGGGCTGAGGTTTCTCCTCGGACGGGTCAGGAGCACGATAAGACATGACTTCCTTCTTGGGTAGGTGGCCAGACTTCACAAATTCAGACAGTTTGCTTTCTGTGACAATGGACGGGACCCAATTACAGGTCACAGGAGCCTTGGGAGCCTTAGGTGCCATGGCGTAAGTGGAAGCCTATGACAAAGTAAAAATTTCCGGTTTAACTCATAACCCGGAAGAGAGCATTATTAAATTATTCAAGGTGGCGGCTTAAGAAGGGGCCTAATGACATATGGGTAACTATGCAGTGGTATTTAAGCCGCTAAAGGTTTCAGAAACAATTAAATTATTTAAAGTCATCAGAAGCAAGCAAGACTGACAACCGGGTTGTCTTAAGCCGGCCATATGGACTACCGTGGTTAAACAGATTCAACAGAGGCAATTTTTTTGGCTAAGTATGGAACAAGCAAGTTTCACAAGCTGCGGCTATTATTTTGGATCAAATGGTCGTTCTAAATAGAAAAATTTCTAGACCTAAAAACAGGGCAGAGAAGTTCATACACTCCAAGGAGGCTTCTAAACAGAGGAAAAGAGAGCTGTTTGTGTTCAAGATAAGCGCAAAACAATTACCGCAGCAGTTCCACGTTATTTGATGATCCGAACAGAACATCGGAGGTGAAAACTGTCAATGTTTTGGCTCAGGCGGTGACGAACACCGACGAACTCGAAGAAGCTCCAATGTAGATTTAAGAAAGGGAAAGAAGGGAACTTACGGATGTGGACGGGCTGCGGAAGTTCGCCGTTGATTTCTGGTCAGATTCGGGTTGATGCAGCGGCCTGAGTCAGTGAAGACGAGGAGCTCGACGGCGGTGGCGGCGGAGCTCGAGTGGCAGAGAGGCAGCGAGAGGAAGAGGATGACCAAAAGGGGGGAGAATGGAAGACCTAGGTCATGCCTATTTATAACGGAAGACCGACTTAGATGGCGCAAGAAATGAGGAGATCAAACATCATTATCCAGCGGCCCCTACGCCTCGGTTTTCGAAATGGTCAGTAAAGGCAAAGATCCGTTGGAGGATATGACACAGTAAAAATATGAATTTAATTGAAGATGACGTCACGACGGGTTAACACGGATCCATAAGATGACGTCATGGCGGGTTAAAACTTTTGTGCAGACAGAAGACTGAAGGCTTGTTTCTTAAAGGTATTTTAAGATTGACATGAACCGGTTCAAATCAATCTGGGGCCTAATGTTGTGGATATAACTATTGTGTAAGCCGCCCAGGAGGGGCCGGGTTACGCAATAAGAACTCATCAGAAGAAGCCCAAGATCAAGCATGAATGTCGGTGTCAAAACCGGCGGATCTCGGGTAGGGGGTCCCGAACTGTGCGTCAAGGTCGGATGGTAACAGGAGACAAGGGACACTTTGTTTTACCCAGGTTCGGGCCCTCTCGGTGGAGGTAAAACCCTACTCCTGCTAGATTAATATTGATGATATGGGTAGTACAAGAGTAGATCTACCACGAGATCAAGGAGGCTAAACCCTAGAAGCTAGCCTATGGTTTGATTGTGTATGAAGATGATTCTGTCCTACGGACTACAACCCTCCGGTTTATATAGACACCGGATAGGGTTAGGGTTACACAAAGTCGGTTACATTGGTAAGAGATCTTGAATATCCGCACACCTAGCTTGCCTTCTACGCCAAGGAAAGAACCTTCCGGACACGGGACGGAGTCTTCAATCTTGTATCTTCATAGTCTTGGAGTCCGGCGGGAGATGTAGTCCGGCTATCCGAACACCCCCTAATCCAGGACTCCCTCAGTAGCCCCTGAACCTGGCTTCAATGACGACGAGTCCGGCGCGCAGATTGTCTTCGGCATTGCAAGGCGGGTTCCTCCTCCAAGTTCTTCAAGAAGATGAGTAACACCAAAAAAGTGTCCGGCTCTGCAAAACAAGTTTTCCACGTATTGCCATATAGAGAATAATGTTAACACAAATCAAATCTGCTGACGTATCCCGCTGTGCATCATAACACTGCGGCCAAGCCTTCTGTACGGAATATTTTTACTGTTCCACCGCTACACGTTTAACGAGGCGGTTTCCTTGGCACGTCTTATCGAAGCAGAGATCGTGCACCCCTTTCAACGGGATTCTCATTAACATGGACATGGGTAACCCAACCGCGCCATTTACCACGGCGTTTGAGAGGCAAGTGAGTTTTATTAGGCAAGTGGGGACGCATAACTGCATCCGCCCATATAAGGGGATAAGGATCCACCTTTTTACTTACGCCTTCTTCCTCCTCTGCCTATCCATCCTTTGCGCTCTCGAGCTCCAGCGCCCAAGCTCGCACTTCCCACCTCGGCCTACTCCAGCAATGTCCGGAGCAGGTGGCAAGTGGATGGCCTCCTCCGTCACGGAGGATCAAGTAAAAAGGTTAAGGAAAGCCGGATACCTGTCTAAGGACATCCCACATCGGCTTCCTGAGGAAGGGCAGCCTATTCCTACCCCAAAGCCCCATGAGAGGGTAGTCTTTCTTCCCCACTTCCTCCATGGACTGGGTTTTCCACTTCACACATTCGTCCGGGGTCTCATGTTCTACTACGGGCTGGATTTCCACGATCTGGCCCCGAACTTTATCCTCAACATCTCGGCGTTTATCGTTGTGTGCGAGGCCTTTCTCCGCATCCGCCCCCACTTCGGCCTTTGGCTCAAGACTTTCAATGTCAAGCCCAAGGTGGTGTCCGGCACCCAGGCGGAGTGCGGAGGTGCTATGGCCGGCAAAATGGCCAACGTCCTCTGGTTCGAGGGCTCTTTTGTGGAGACCTTAAAGGGGTGGCAGGCAGGGTGGTTTTACATCACCGAGCCACGCGACTCGAATTGGGTCGCGGCCCCTGAGTTCCGATCCGGACCCCCCACGCGTCTCATGTCCTGGAAAGAGATGGGCCTATCGTGGGGCAACGAAGAAGAAGTGACCGGACTGCAGACATGCACCCGGTCCCTGGTGAACAAGCCAATCAAGCTCGTGAATGTAATCCAGGTTATGCTCATTCGCCGGATTCTCCTGTGCCAAGAACGGGAGTTCACTCTATGGGAATTCGACCCGGCGCAGCACCAAATCCTCAATAGGCTCTTCGACACGACATATGAAGACGTCTGGAAGGTGCTAACCAAAGGCGCCGAGTGCCCCGCATCCGCTTCCGAGGACCGCGGATACAGCTCGCAGCGCAACGCTGGCGAGGTAGGCTACTTATACCTTTCACAGGTTCATTAAGCTTTTCTACATAGATTAACTCTATGTGGGATCTAAAAACTCCCTTTGCCTTTGACAGGCGTGGCTGAAGATAGCCGGACCAATCAACTGTCCGGCCCCCCTGCCCGAAGACCCAGCCCCAGCTCTCCTAGAGAAGCTGCTGGCTCCGGCGCCCTATGTGGTGCCGGAGAAGAAGGTCAAGAAGAAGAAGACCACCGGGACTCGAAAGAGTGCCCGCAACATGGTGGTGTCGAGCTCGTCATCTGGCGAGTCTGCGACGCCCTCCTCTCGTGAAAACGAGGAGGAGGAACAAGGAATCCCTCCCCCTCCAACGGGGGAAGGAAAGAAGAGGAAGGCCGCCCCAGCAGGGGTGGCTATGGGATCCAAAAAGAGGAAGACCCCCACGCCGGACTACTCCCCCGACCCCTACGAGGACGAGGAGGAGCGGCCAGAAAGGGCCAAGCGTCCGGCGACGTCGTAAGTATTCGGATACCAGAGTAACTCATGACATCCTTTCATTTGCACAGCTTTCCCTTATGTCGAATGCAATCGTGCAGGCCGCCCCGGGCCGAACTCGACGATTCGTCGAGTGGTTCCCTGGATTCATCGGACGTGAACTCTGTTCCGCCCGCTATCTCCCCCCGCCAGGTAGACGACGCCGAAGTGGCGTCCCACCGAACTCCTGGGCAGGAGGAGGTGGTCCTGGAGGAGCCGCAAGGCAACCTCCCAGACTCCAGGAGTGGAGGGGACAAGTCCCCCTAGGGCACCAAGTCCGGCTTTGCGCCGGACACCGCGCCGGACTCGACAGTCCCGGCCCGCGGTAGGCGAACTCCTTCCAAGAGGAGCAAGCCGTCTGAGCCGGCGACCTCTGCCCAACCAGAGGCGCCGGACAACTTGCTCGAGGCGCTCGAAGGCGCCACCATCGATGAGGAGCACCGTACTGTTATGAGTACGGTGGTCCAGAAGGTTCAGTCCGCCAAAAGCAGATTGAACGAAGCTTGCGCTAGCCTTCTAACAGGCTTTCAGGTAAGTAATTAATATGCTAAATTCGTTGCCGCATAGATAGTAGCCCCTGATGCTCTGTTCGGTGTTCGGAAGGAAAAGCCGAATAGAGGATCTAATAATTATCGCAGGAGTCTAACAAAAAAGTCAAATATGCGTATGCAGGCTTCACTGCTGTCCACCACCGCATTAACTGCGCAGGTGGATGTCCTTAAGAAGGACCTTGAGCGGTCCGAGCGAGAGCTCGGTCTTGCCCGAGGGCAGCTCGAGGAGAAGGAAGGTAAAAAAACCGTTAATAATAAAAATTTGCCTATGGAGAGGCTTGATTGCAGAAAATAACAGGTATACACTGCCTAATGTAGGGGCCGCGACAGAGGTGGCCACCCTGAGGCAGGCGCTTACCGATGCCGAAAAGAAGACGGCCGAGGAGCGCATCGAACGAGAAAAGCTTGTGGTCCAATGCGGCGAGGTGCAGCAGAAGCTGCAAGACCTCATGGAAAAACATAAGGGTCTGGAGCTTGACGCGAAAACGCAAGCCACCGAACTCACCTCTGCCGTTGAGGCCACCAAAATTGCCAAGGCCGAAGCCCAGAAGGCCCTCCAAGAGTTGGAGGATGTAAAAAAGATAGCAGCGGGTAAGGCATTCTTAATGCAAAGTAGGAATATAAAAATAAAATACCTGTTTCTTACCCGAATCCGGAGTTCTCCAGGGGCATTTGTCGATCTTCCCCGCAGCGCATCCGACGCCGCCGTGTTCTACCGAGCTGAACAGGGCAGCTCGGCGGAGAGTGTGTTCTGGTCTCAGTATTCTGAGGCCGGACACCCTGTGCCCTTGAGTGATCAGCTGAAGCAGCTGGTCGAGCTCCACAAGGCGGCCGAACAGGCTATGAAGGGCCTTCTAGTTCGGCTGTGGCCTGGAGAGGCCCTGCCTGGGAGCTACTTTGGGCTAGTGCGGCGGCTGGTGGAGACCTGTCCACGGTTTCAGGTCATCAAGCGCTCTGCCTGCATCGAGGGCGCCCGGAGGGCCCTCGCCCGTGTGAGGGTACACTGGGGTAAGCTGAACGGCGAGAAGCTGGTGAAGGACGGGCCGCCGCCAGGGAAGGAACATCGCAAGCCCGAGAACTACTATGAAGAAGTTCTTGCCGGAGCCTGCCTTATTGCGGATGAATGTGCTAAAGATGTAATATTTCCATGAACTCGTTCGTTTGTATCCTGTGCGCTGAAAACTTGTTCATATGCGCTTTAAGCAATGCTTTGAATTTAAAATATTATTTTCTGTGCGGCCGTTTATCAGTAATTGAGAGATGGCGAGTCGTCAGCTTTCTCCCCCCATGCAACTAGTGCTGGGGTGTTTGGGATAAACCTGAGGGCTCTTGTTCCCATAGTTGGGTCCTTCGAGGGAGGCCCTCAGCACAACGAACCAGGCAATCGGACTATAATGCTTGAACACTCTCATTTAGCCATAGAACTTTATAATTTTAAATTTCGGCGAAGCCCCTAGTTCGGAAGGCCGAATTTGGGGCGCTATCCACGCCTTTAGCCGGATTTAACCAGCTCTCCGCTCAAAGCGGCATAAGCCTTTAAGGACTCGAAAAACCTCTCGAACAGCGACCGGTCTCACGCCCTATCATGACAGTCTGTTTTAGCTTTCTCCACTGAGGTGCTCACCCACATGACCTGGGGCACAATCGCAGCGGTTCTCCTAGTGCTACCTTAGCCGATAGAGCGGAACGTAAGGCACCAAAACATAGGAGCCGGGCAAACCCAACATATGACCAAAATCATGACTCGGAGCCGATGCATATAGTGTTATAAGTTCGGGGTGCCACACTTGTGTAAGTGTACGGACTTCTCACGTCCAGATAAAAGGGTAATGAAGCCCCTGGCGTGGTTTGCCGTACCATGGTGTACGGGTGCGATCATGTTATGGGATAAACATATGTATTCAAAGAAGGTGATGCAGAAAATAGACACAAAGCTATGCATTGTTTATAAAGAGGCTATTCGAAGCCGGACGATACAAGTAGTGCGATAAGCAAAAAACTGGACTATTTAACATGTCCTGGCCAGGCGCAGGCCGCGGAAATTTGGAAACAGATATATCGCTCGAAATAGAGACCACCTGAGAGTTCCGTAGTGCGGCATAGCTTTGTCTGCTCTCCTAGGCCTTGTATCGTCTGTGCGGCAACACGGCCGAACAGGTCATCCGGAATGTGGAGTCCTGAAAGTAAAAAAAAAAAGAAAAAATCCGGCAGCCCCTAGTACGTTTAAGGCCGTATTGTAGGCATGCCGTTAAAATGCCTCCTTCCCCTATGCCCATGGAATTTTAAGGGCATAAATGTGTACTCGAGGTACTAGCTTCGCGATGCTGCGATGGCTGGGGTCGGGGCCGTATTGCTACGCATGCTCCGAACATGCCAAGTGGTCTTGTTGCAGGTTACTCCGGGCGCGCTTTGCATTGTCCGGCGTTTTAGCGGCCGGACTGGAGAGTTGCCTTGAGAGGCTACTTTGTACTTCCGCTGCGAGGGCCGCCGTGTGCTGCTCCGTTGTGATGGAGCGTTCGGTGTTTCCGCTGACCGTAATTACTCCTCGAGGGCCTGGCATCTTGAGCTTGAGATATGCGTAGTGCGGAACCGCATTGAATTTAGCAAATGCAGTTCGTCCGAGCAGGGCGTGATAACCACTGCGGTACGGGACTATATCAAAGATTAACTCTTCGCTTCGGAAATTATCCGGAGATCCGAAGACCACATCAAGTGTTATCGAGCCTGTGCAATTGGCCTCTACACCTGGGATGACGCCTTTAAAGGTCGTCCTTGTGGGCTTGATCCTTGATGGATCTATGCCCATTTTCCGCACTGTATCCTGGTAAAGCAGGTTCAGGCTACTACCGTCGTCCATGAGGACTCTTGTAAGATGAAATCCGTCGACGATTGGATCGAGGACCAGTGCGGCAAAGCCGCCATGACGGATACTAGTGGGGTGGTCCCTTCAATCGAAAGTGATCGGGCAAGAAGACCAAGGATTGAACTTTGGGACAACTGGCTCCATCGCGTACACGTCCCGTAGCGCACGCTTCCTTTCCTTCTTAGGAATATGGGTCGCGTATATCATGTTCACCATCCGCACTTGCGGGGGAAACCCCTTCTGTCCTTTGTTGTTCGGCGGCCTGGGCTCCTGCTCGTCATCGCTGTCCAGCCCCTTGTTTTTATGTTCGGCTCTTAACTTGCCTGCCTGCTTGAACACCCAACAATCTCTGTTGGTGTGATTGGCTGGCGTTTCGGGGGTGCCATGAATCTGGCACGAGCGGTCGAGTATTCGGTCCAAACTGGACGGGACCTGGTTATTCTTTTTAGATGGCTGTTTCCGCTGACCGGATTTATAGCCTCTGAATCCGGCATTTACTGCCGTATCCTCATTGCTGTCGCTGCAAACGCGGCGCTTTTGATTGTTTTGGCGTGACCTGCCATTTTTGTCCTTGGTATCCGGATTACCGGTCTTCTTTGATAAGTTGTTGCTACGAGCTAGCCAGCTGTCTTCGCCCGCGCAAAAGCGGGTCATGAGTGTCGTGAGGGCTGCCATGGTTTTCAACTTTTCCTGTCCTAGGTGCCGGGCAAGCCATTCGCCGTGGATATTATGCTTGAAGGCCGCTAGGGCCTCTGCGTCCGAACAGTCAACTATCTGATTTTTCTTTGTTAGGAACCGTGTCCAGAATTGCCTAGCCGATTCGTCTGGCTGCTGAATTATGTGGCTTAGGTCATCAGCGTCCGGTGGTCGCACATAAGTGCCCTGGAAGTTGTCAAGGAATGCGGCTTCCAGGTCTTCCCAAGAACCAATTGAATTTGCTAGCAAGCTGTTAAGCCAATGCCGAGCTGGTCCCTTAAGCTTGAGTGGGAGATATTTAATGGCGTGCAGGTCGTCGCCGCGTGCCATATGGATGTGAAGGAGATAACCCTCGATCCAAACTGCCGGATCTGTCGTACCATCGTATGACTCGATGTTGATGGGTTTGAAACCCTCTGGTATTTGATGATCCATTACCTCGTCTGTGAAACATAACGGGTGTGCGGCGCCCCTGTACTGGGCTACGTCACGACGCAGCTCGGAAGAGCTGTGCTTGTTGAGTTCGGCCCGGCCGGAGTTATTGTGTCCGGACTGAAAATCGTCACGTGTTGGGCGTCCGCGCGATCCATAGATCGATCTTGTCCGCCTTGATTTGTCCTCCAGTACGTCTCGCAGGTCTGGCTCGTTTCCTTGTGCCCTAGCCGAACGGCCCCGGGGCATGTTTGGCTTGAAATTTTGACGGGCCTCTCTGTCGCGGCCGCGAGGTGGCCGGTCTGCCATGTCATTTGCTTCCTCCTCTGATTGGGGGAGCGGCCTGCGTTTAGGGTAATTTTTGGAGTGGCGCCCGAGTTCGTACTCTTCGGCCGCAAGGACGTCTATCCATCTGTCAGCTAGCAAATCTTGATCAGCCCTAAGCTGTTGCTGCTTTTTCTTTAGGCTGTTGGCCGTGGCAATAAGCCTGCGTTGAAAACGCGCTTGTTCGGCAGGGTCTGATGGTATGACGAATTCATCGTCGTCGAGGCTTGCCTCGTCTTTGGAGGGAGGCATGTAGTTATCGTCCTCAACCTCTTGTTCTGCCGCTTCCTTATGAAGGCCGGCTTCTCCATCTTCCCGTGCTGAGTCTTGTTGTGGTTGGTGTTCTTTGGCGGTATTCGGGGTAGAATTATCCCCCGTGTCGGAATCACCGTTCTTGCTTTGGCGGGATTTAGAGCGGTGCCGCTGACGCCGGCATTTGGGAGGCTTTCTCGAGGTGCCATCCACCGCTGTTCCATCGCCATCTCCGTCTTTTGGAGCGTCCACCATGTATATGTCATATGACGAGGTGGCGGTCCAGCGCCCTTCACGTGCTGGTTGTTGTTCGTCTCCTCCTTCGTCGTCCATACCGTCGAAGTCTTCGGAGCCGAAGTCGAGCATGTCGGTTAGATCGTCGACAGTGGCTATTAAGTGGGTGGTGGGTGGGTTTTGAATTTCTTCATCGTCCGTATCCCAACCTCGCAGACCATAATCCGGTCTGGGCTCTCCTGATAAAGAGAGAGACTTGAGAGAATTCAGGATGTCACCAAAAGGTGAGCACTGAAAGATGTCCGCGGCGGTGAACTCCATTATAGGCGTCCAATCAGATTCGATCGGCGGGGGCTTGGAAAGCCCGGAGTTCGGAGAAGAATCCGGCTCCTTGGAGTCGTGGGCGACGCGGAGTGCGGGACCGGCGTTCGGCTCGATCGCCTTTAACGTCGCAGCCCCTGAGGTAACGTCCAACCGTTCTTCCTCGACGAGCGCAGCGGGCTCCGAATCAAGGATCGGGGCCGGAGCGTATGCGGCCTCCAGGACACTGTTCGAGAGCAGAGCTATATCATGCCCTTCTCGACAGTGCGGCACGCTTGGCTGTGGCTCGAATCCGTCAAAGATCAAGTCTCCGCGGATATCCGCCGTGTAGTTTGAGCTTCCAAACCTGACTTGATGGCCAGGGGCGTAGCTTTCGATCTGCTCTAGATGGCCAAGCGAGTTGGCTCGCAGAGCGAAGCCGCCGAAGACGAAGATCTGTCCGGGGAGAAAAGTCTCACCCTGGACCTCATCGCCGTTGATGATCAAAGGATCCATCGAACCTAAAGGTGACGACACAGAGGAACTCTCAATGAAAGCACCAGTGTCGGTGTCAAAACCGGCGGATCTCGGGTAGGGGGTCCCGAACTGTGCGTCAAGGTCGGATGGTAACAGGAGACAAGGGACACTTTGTTTTACCCAGGTTCGGGCCCTCTCGGTGGAGGTAAAACCCTACTCCTACTAGATTAATATTGATGATATGGGTAGTACAAGAGTAGATCTACCACGAGATCAAGGAGGCTAAACCCTAGAAGCTAGCCTATGGTTTGATTGTGTATGAAGATGATTCTGTCCTACGGACTACAACCCTCCGGTTTATATAGACACCGGATAGGGTTAGGGTTACACAGAGTCGGTTACATTGGTAAGAGATCTTGAATATCCGCACGCCTAGCTTGCCTTCTACGCCAAGGAAAGAACCTTCCGGACACGGGACAGAGTCTTCAATCTTGTATCTTCATAGTCCTGGAGTCTGGCGGGAGATGTAGTCCGGCTATCCGAACACCCCCTAATCCAGGACTCCCTCAATGAAGATGGCGGTTCAATAAAGGGTCTAAAGCCCACAGGCAACTTAAGGCCCATAGTGATAAACCGCCATGATGGCATGACTTGTATTATAAGGTAGAATTAACTAGTCACCGAGCCGGACACTGTCTATGAGCCGGCTGGGACTCTGTAAGCCGCAGGGCGTCAACCCGTGTATATAAGGGGACGACCCGCCGGCGGCTTAGGGTAAGAAACAACTCATCGAGAACCGGACATAGCGTATCTCGCTCCCTAGTCATCGAAACCTCATCAATACCAACCCAACTAGACGTAGGCCTTCCTTCACCGTAAGGGGTTGAACTAGTATAACTCTCTCGTGTCCTTTGTCCCGATTAACCCCTTTAAGCTTCCTAGTTGCTATGGCTCCACGACTAAGTCCTTGCAAGAGGACATCTGCTGTGACAATCCACGACTAGAGGATTCTCCCTTATTCTTAGGAACATACATAAGCTTAGCAACTTTATTTGAAGGACTTGGAGTACTCTTAAAGGAAGAAAAAGCGATTCCCAAGTTGACAATGATACCCTCAAGTTGATCGATCCTAGTGGAATCTTGATTTATTCTCTCATTAACTATGGTTTCCTTCTCCTTAATATTTTTCATAGTTACTCCCACCTTAGATCCATATTGGGTAATTTGATTGTGGATCTTTTTATCTAGATTTTCAATTAATTCAACGGTAGCAACTTTATTTTCAATAATTTCAAGTCTTTGCATTACATGCTCCAAAGTTAACATAGTTCTATTAACCAAAAGAGGTGGTGAGCCAAATAACTATCGTAGCATTGTAAGAATCAAAAGTGTGGCTACCCAAAAAATTCCCTCGATGAGCCAGAAAATAGATCTACCAGGGAGCGAGATACGCTATGTCCGGCTATCGTAACATTGTATATAGAATTTGCAATGCTCAAAATAGATCTACCAGGAATCAAGGATATATCTATACCAAGGATTAGCACCTACATAAAAGTTGCGAAGAAGAACTGAAGTAGATTGCTTCCTGGTAGATCTATTTTGAGCATTGCAAATTCTATACCAAGCGTCTTTTAAATTTTCTCCTTCCCTTTGCTTAAAATTTAGAATTTCGTTCTCGGGAGACAAAGGAGAAGATATAAGACTAGCCATAAAGACGAGCAAGCGAGAAAAAGGCAAACGGAAAAGAGAGGGCGAATAAAACGGCAAGGGTGAAGTGGGGGAGAGGAAAACGAGAGGAAAATGGCAAATAATGTAATGCGAGAGATAAGGAATTGTGATGGGTACTTGGTATGTTGAGTTTTGCGTAGACTCCCCGGCAACGGTGCCAGAAATCTTGCTGCTACCTCTTGAGCACTGCGTTGGATTTCCTTGAAGAGGAAAGGGTGATGCAGCAGAGTAGAGTAAGTATTTCCCTCAGTTTTTGAGAACCAAGGTATCAATCCAGTAGGAGACTACGCGCGAGTCCCTCGTACCTACACAAAACAAATAGATCAACACAACCAATGCGATTAGGGGTTGTCAATCCCTTCACGGTCACTTACGAGAGTGAGATCTGATAGACATCATAGATAATATTTTTGGTATTTTTGGTATAAAGATGCAAAGTAAAATAAAAGGCAAAGTAAAAAGCAAAGAAATAATAAAGTGATGGAAGATTGATATGATGAGAATACACCATGGGGCCATACATTTCACTAGTGGCTTCTCTCAAGAGCATAAGTATTCTACGGTGGGTGAACAAATTACTGTTGAGCAATTGACAGAATTGAGCATATTTATGAGAATATATAGGTATGATCATGTATATAGGCATCATGTCCGAGACAAGTAGACCGACTCCTGCCTGCATCTACTACTATTACTCCACTCATCGACCGCTATCCAGCATGCATCTAGAGTATTAAGTTAAAAACAGAGTAACGCCTTAAGCAAGATGACATGATGTAGAGGGATAGTTTCATGCAATATAATAAAAAACCCCATCTTGTTATCCTCGATGGCAACAATACAATACGTGCCTTGCTGCCCCTTCTGTCACTGGGAAAGGACACCGCAAGATTGAACCCAATGCTAAGCACTTCTCCCATTGCAAGAAAAACCAATCTAGTAGGCCAAACCAAACTGATAATTCGAAGAGACTTGCAAAGATAACCAATCATACATAAAAGAATTTAGAGAAGATTCAAATATTGTTCGTAGATAGACTTGATCATAAACCCACAATTCATCGGTCTCAACAAACACACCGCAAAAAGAAGATTACATCGAATAGATCTCCAGGAGAGAGGGGGAGAACATTGTATTGAGATCCAAAAAGAGAGAAGAAGCCATCTAGCTACTAACTATGGACCCGAAGGTCTGAGGTAAACTACTCACACTTCATCGGAGGGGCTATGATGATGTAGAAGCCCTCCGTAGTGATTGCCCCCTCCGGCGGAGCTCCAAAACAGGCCCCAAGATGGGATCTCATGTGTACAGAAGGTTGCGGCAGTGGAATTAGGTTTTTGGCTCCGTCTCTGATCGTTTGGGGGTATGTAGGTATATATAAGAGGAAGGAGTAAGTCGGTAGAGCAAAGGGGGGCCCACGAGGCAGGGGGCGTGCCCTAGGGGGGCGCCCTCCTCCCTCGTGACCGCCTCCCTCCTTTCTTGATGGAGGGTCCAAGTCTCCTAGATCTTATTTGTTGAGAAAATCACGTTCCCGAAGGTTTCATTCCGTTTGGACTCCGTTTGATATTTCGTTTCTTCAAAACACTGAAATAGGAAAAAAGCAACAATTCTGGGCTGGGCCTCCGGTTAATAGGTTAGTCCCAAAAATAATATAAAAGTGGAAAATAAAGCCCAATATAGTCCAAAACAGTAGATAATATAGCATGGAGCAATCAAAAATTATAGATACGTTGGACACGTATCAGTGTCGACGGTGGACTCGAAGACGAGGTGCTCCTCCAGGATCTGGCGGTCGACACGCATGGCAGCCATAGCGACCTCGTTCGCGCGTGCGGCCGCATTCTACTGAGCTCCATGTTATACTGCGTGCAAATGGCTGTGGGCGGCGCTTAATTGGAGGAGGGGGCAGTGATTTCGGTGGAAGGTGTCGCTTCGTCGGTCGGGACATGTGGGCGGGAAAGGAGTAGGATGGTGTGGGTGGGGTGTGGATTACCTGACCATATCGACGAGGCCGCACATCAAGAAGAAGGGTCGGTGGCAAGGAGGCCGCACATCAAGAAGAAGGTTCGCCAACGAGGAGGCAGCGCTGCAAGAAGAAGGGTCACCGTGAGGAGGCAGCGCTGCAAGAAGAAGGGTAGCCAGCGAGGAGGTGGCGCTGCAAGAAGAAGGGTCGCCGGCAAGGAGGATGAGCTGCCAGTAAGCAACAGTGAAGGTTTGAACTTGAAAAGCAAATAGGAACAGTGGAAATCTGGCATTTGGTAGGAGGGAGGGGGGCGGGGAGATAGATATTTCCATGATGGCAAAAAAATTTCGCTCGGTGCCGCGAGAAACTGGCGCGCAAGTGTGGTTCAACCGGGGGCGGTGGACTGTAGACGACGAAGCTTCCTGCATAAGCCAGACAAGACGGAGCACCAAGATATTTTATATCGCATCCCACACAATTCTTTCCAGTAAAATGTTTGTGGTATACCTGAGTTTTTCATTATGTTTTGAAAGACAAAATGGTGTTACGAAGGGAAAGTATGGTGTTTAAATTGCTAGAACATTTACGTACAATGAACATGCAACTAGTACATGAGTGTCGTCTTTAAGTTTGGAATTATTCCGGGTTCGTTTGGCAAATTTTATGCATTAATTGAGTTTCTGGGCATTTAATGTGCATAATTCAAATTTGAACTACAAGAACATGCTCCAATGCACCAAAGTTTGTTAAAAATCACATATGTGCCTTTGGGTGAATTTATAGGTCCCATGCAAGAAATGGGAATGAAATTCAAACATCTGGGCGTCGTGGCTCGGCCGAAATGATTGAGAAACTTGGTTTTTTAATTCTTGTAAATCCAAAACACGCCTGAAAATCATGAAACTTGGCATGGTGTCGTGACATGGCACCAACATGTTGTGGTAATTTTTTTGGCCGAATTGGGACAAGCTTTGGTGTAAGCTTCTTGCAAACCGGAGCTTCCCTCAAGAAGGCTCGTGGTTCCGAGAGGGAACGTGTCACCTCCGTGTGCGAAACGAGATATGTATACTGCCTTCTCCCGCCTTAATTTTTTAGACAGGAAGATTAGACCAAATAGAAGTATCGTGCTAAATTTTGGAATTATTCCGGGTTCGTTTGGCATTTTTATGCATTAATTGAGTTTTTGGGCATTTAATGTCCATAATTCAAATTTGAACTACAAGCACACACTCCAGTGCACCAAAGTTGTTTGAAAAATCACATGCGTGTCCTTGGGTGAATTTATAGGCCCCATGCAAGAGATGGGAATGAAATTCAAACATCTGGGCGTCGTGGCTCGCCCTGAAAGATTGAGAAACTTGGTTTTTTAATTCATGTAAATCCAAAACACGCCTGAAAATCATGAAACTTGGCATGATGTCATGACATGGCACCAACATGTTGTGGTATTTTTTTTGGCCGAATTGGGACAAGCTTTGGTGTAAGCTTCTTGCAAACCGGAGCTTCCGTCAACAAGGCTGGTGGTTCCGAGAGGGAACGAGCCACTTCCGTGTGCGAAATGACATACGTACACTGCCTTCTCCCACCTTAATTTTTTTACACTGGCATATTAGACCAAATAGAAGTATCATGCTAAATTTTGGAATTATTCCGGGTTCATTTGGCATTTTTTATAAATTAATTGAGTTTCTGCGCATTTAATGTGCATAATTCAAATTTGAACTACAAGCAGAGGCTCTAGTGCACCAAAGTTGTTTCAAAAACCACATGTGTGTCCTTGGGTGAATTTCTAGGTCCTATGCAAGAGATGGGAATGAAATTCAAACATCTGGGCATCGTGGCTCGGCCGGAAAGATTCAGAAACTTGGTTTTTTAATTCCTATAAATCCAAAACACGGCTGAAAATCATGAACTTGGCATGGTGTCATGACATGGCACCAACATGCTGCGGTAATTTTTTTGGCCGAGTTGGGACAATCTTTGGTGTAAGCTTCTTGCAAACCGGAGCTTCCGTCAAGAAGGCTCGTGGTTCCGAGAGGGAACGAGCCACCTCCATGTGCAAAATGACATGCGTACACTGCCTTCACCCACCTTAATTTTTTTACACAGGCAGATTAGACCAAAATAGAAGTATCGTTCTAAATTTTGGAATTATTCTGGGTTTGTTTGGCCTTTTTTATATATTAATTGAGTTTCTGCTCATTTAATGTGCATAATTCAAATTTGAACTACAAGCACACACTCCAGTGCACCAAAGTTGTTTGAAAAACCACATGTGTGTCCTTGGGTGAATTTCTAGGTCCCGTGCAAGAGATGGGAATGCAATTCAAACATCTGCGCGTCGTGGCTCCACCGAAAAGATTGAGAACTTGGTGTTTTAATTCCTGTAAATCCAAAACACGCCTGAAAATCATGAAACTTGGCATGGTGTCATGACATGGCACCAACATGATGTGGTAATTTTTTTGGCCGAATTGGGACAAGCTTTGGTTTAAGCTTCTTGCATACTGGAGCTTCTGTCAAGAAAACTCTTGGTTCCAAGAGGGAACGTGTCACCTCCGTGTGTGAAACGACATAAGTACACTGCCTTCTCCCGCCTTAATTTTTTACACAGGAAGATTAGACCAAATAGAAGTATGTTGCTAAACTTCGGAATTATTCCGGGTTCGTCTAGCCTTTTTATACATTAATTGAGTTTTTGGGCATTTAATGTGTATAAATCAAATTTGAACTACAAGCACATGCTCCAGCGCACCAAAGTTGTTTAAAAAACCACATGTGTGTCCTTGGGTGAATTTCTAGGTCCTATGCAAGAGATGGGAATGAAATTCAAACATCTGGGCGTCGTGGCTCGGCCGGAAAGATTGAGAAACTTGGTTTTTTAATTCCTGTAATTCCAAAACACGTCTGAAAATCATGAAACTTGACATGGTGACATGACATGGCACCAACATGCTGCGGTATTTTTTGGCCGAATTGGGACAATCTTTGGTGTAAGATTCTTGCAAACCGGAGCTTCCGTCAAGAAAGCTCGTGGTTCTGAGAGGGAACGTGCCACCTCCGTGTGTGAAATGACATACGTACACTGACTTCTCTCACCTTATTTTTATTACACTGGCATATTAGACCAAATAGAAGTATCATGCTAAATTTTGGAATTATTCTGGGTTCGTTTGGCCTTTTTTATACATTAATTGAGTTTCTGCACATTTAATGTGCATAATTCTAATTTGATCTACAAGCACAGGCTCCTATGCACCAAAGTTGTTTGAAAAACCACATGTGTGTCCTTGGGTGAATTTCTAGGTCCCGTGCAAGAGATAGGAATGAAATTCAAACATCTGGGCATCGTGGCTCAGCCGGAAAGATTGAGAAACTTGGTTTTTTCAATTCCTGTAAATCGAAAACATGGTTGAAAATCATGAAACTTGCCATGGTGTCATGACATGGTACCAACATGCTGCGGTATTTTTTTGGCCGAATTGGGACAAGCTTTGGTGTAAGCTTCTTGCAAACCAGAGCTTCCGTCAAGAATGCTCGTGGTTCCGAGAGGGAACGTGCCACCTCCGTGTGCGAAACGACATACGTACGCTGCCTAATCCGGCCTTAACTTTTTTACAGAGGGAGATTAGACCAAATAAAAGTATCATGCTAAATTTTGGAATTATTCCGGGTTTGTTTGGCCTTTTTATACATTAAGTGAGTTTCTGTGCATTTAATGTGCATAATTCAAATTTGAACTACAAGCACAGGCTCCAGTACACTAAAGTTGTTTGAAAAACCACATGTGTGTCCTTGGGTGAATTTCTAGGTCCCGTGCAAGAGATGGGAATGAAATTCAAACATTTGGGCGTCGTGGCTCGACTGGAAAGATTGAGAACTTGGTTTTTTAATTCCTGTAAATTCAAAACACGCCTGAAAATAATGGAACTTGGCATGGTGTCATGACATGGCACCAACATGCTGCGGTAATTTTTTGGCCGAATTGGGACAAGCTTTGGTGTAAGCTTCTTGCAAACTAGAGCTTCCGTCAAGAAGACTCTTGGTTCCAAGAGGGAACGTGTCACTTCCGTGTGTGAAACGACATACGTACACTACCTTCTCTCGCCTTAATTTTTTTACACAAGCAAATTAGACCAAATAGAAGTATCATGCTAAACTTTGGAATTATTCCGGGTTCGTTTGGCCTTTTTTATACATTAATTGAGTTTCTGCGCATTTAATGTGCATAGTTAAAATTTGAACTACAAGCACACACTCCAGTGCACCAAAGTTGTTTGAAAAACCACATGTGTGTCCTTGGGTGAATTTCTAGGTCCCGTGCAAGAGATGTGAATGCAATTCAAACATCTGCGCGTCGTGGCTCGACCGGAAAGATTGAGAACTTGGTTTTTTAATTCCTGTAAATTCAAAACACGCTTGAAAATCATGAAACTTGCCATGGTGTCATGACATGGCACCAACATGCTGCGGTTTTTTTTGGCCGAATGGGGACAAGCTTTAGTGTAAGTTTCTTGCAAACTGGAGTTTCCATCAAGAAGACTCTTTGTTCCAAGAGGGAACGTGTCACCTCCGTGTGTGAAACGACATACGTACACTGCCTTCTCCCGCCTTAATTTTTTTACACAGGCAGATTAGACCAAATAGAAGTATCGTGCTAAAATTTGGAATTATTCCGGGTTCGTTGGGCCTTTTTATACATTAATTGAGTTTCAGGGCATTTAATGTGCATAATTCAAATTTGAACTACAAGCACATCCTCCAACGCACCAAAGTTGTTTGAAAAACCACATGTGTGTCCTTGGGTGAATTTCTAGGTCCTATGCAAGAGATGGGAATGAAATTCAAACATCCAGGCGTCGTGGCTCGGCCGGAAAGATTGAGAAACTTGGTTTTTTAATTCCTGCAAATCCAAAACACGCCTGAAAATCATGAAACTTGGCATTCTTTCATGACATGGCACCAACATGTTGCGGTAATTTTTTTT
Source organism: Aegilops umbellulata (assembly GCA_032464435.1). Lineage (NCBI taxonomy): Eukaryota > Viridiplantae > Streptophyta > Magnoliopsida > Poales > Poaceae > Aegilops > Aegilops umbellulata. The sequence continues at coordinate 325,695,803 of CP136058.1, read as the reverse complement.
GCCGAATTGGGACAAGCTTTGGTGTAAGCTTCTTGCAAACCGGAGCTTCCGTCAAGAAGGCTCGTGGTTCCGAGAGGGAACGTGCCACCTCCGTGTGCGAAACGACATACGTACACTGCCTTCTCCTGCCTTAATGTTTTTACATAGGCAGATTAGACCAAACATAAGTATCGTGCAAAATTTTGGAATTTTTCGGGGTTTGTTTGGCATTTTTTATACATTAATTGAGTTTCTGCGCATTTAATGTGCATAATTCAAATTTGAACTACAAGCACAGGCTCGAGTGCACCAAAGTTGTTTTAAAAGCCACATGTGTGTCCTTGGGTGAATTTCTAGGTCCCATGCAAGAGATGGGAATGAAATTCAAACATCTGGGCGTCATGGCTCGCCCGGAATGATTGAGAAGCTTGGTTTTCTAATTCCTGTAAATCCAAAACACACTGAAAATCATGAAACTTGGCATGGTGTCATGACATGGCACCAACATGCCGCGGTAATTTTTTTTGGCCGAATTGGGACAAACATTGGTGTAAGCTTCTTGCAAACCAGAGCTTCCGTCAAGAAGGCTCGTGGTTATGAAAGGGAACGTGCCACCTCCTTGTGTGAAACGACATACCACTGGTGCGCGTCGGTCCTAAACAAACGGTTTAAAACCCCTTTCCATGACGGCATTTGGTACCGTTGGCAAGTGAGTGCGGGTGATAGGGGGGGGGTCCTTCCCACACAACCCAGAAATCGGCGGGGATAGGCCCTCCTGGGACCCAGGCTGGGGCTGTGCGATTGGGCGAGGCATCGAAACCCAATCATTTTCGTAGGTATGTACATCCCACAGGGTGAATCCCAGAAATCATTTCCGTAGGTATGTAAATCCCACACGGTAAATCCGAGAAATCATTTCCCTAGGTATGTACATCCCACACGGTGAATCCTAGAAAATCATTTTCGTTTGTATGTATATCACACACAGTCAATCCAAGGAATACATTTCCGTTCTTATGTACATCCCATACAGTCAATTCAGGGAAAACGTTTCCGTTCGGACGTACATCCCACATAGTTTTATGTGTAGGTCGTGTGTGAAAGGTGTAACTATCACACACGGTCTTCCTTGGTTAACTGTTTGCTTTTATCAACTATATCACACACGATTTGATGAAGAAAACTTTGTGGCATTGGGCTGTTCATCGCAAGCGCTTTTACTGCTAGAACCGTTTGCAAAGGTCCATGACACATTTAGCAGGTTTATTAGTTTACAATTAATAATTCCAGTATTACGCAAATTCACATTTCATATCGAACAGTTGTTTGCCAATTTCATATCAGGCACATAATTATATTATAACATCACAGTACGGTAGCTACATGAAAACAACACAGTACAACATATAGCTAGTTCAACTTCATAAGAACAATATATTTATTTCCCTAATCGAGATCATCCAGGCTCGTCTTATCCACCTCTGCTTTCAGTTCAATGATAACCCGTTTTGCACGGGCCAACTAGGAAAGTGCCTCCTCCTTCGCCAACACCATTTTAGCAAAGTCTTTAAAAAATTTGACCTCATTCTCCACCTTCAACTTTTTATCCCGCATCTTGTAATATGCTTCAGCGTTGACAAGACTTTCTCTAAGCCTACGTGTGTTCTCTTCCTCATACATGCTCCAGAGCTTCATTAGGCACATCTTGAAAGACTGTGGCCAGTCTTGATCAACCCACTCTAAGTAAGAACAGTTCCGTTCATCCTATAATATTTAAAACTAGATTAGTAGCAATTGTAGGGGAATGGGTTTATAGCAACATAGAAAATCACCAATGCTTATTTTGAAAAACGGAAGAAGCATGTCAATTATGACATATCTTCTCAAAAATATCAATGTGCAAATGAAATAATTGGTACTGAGACAACAACCAAATTCTGGAACATCAGAAGCTATAATTAACTACAACGACTCTACAAGTTCTTACTCATGTACAATAAATAACTAATTGAACATTTTATGAGGAAGGTAAATATAACTGCAACAACATAGCGACAGTGTTTGGATGACAACAAATTGATACTAACAGGTGTGTACATGCACAAATTTAGTAACATAGAACTAATAGCACCAAGGCCGTCCACTAGGTGTGTACATGCCAAAACTAGGGTTAAGACAATTATTGCTACATCTCGCACCGGTGCCCTGCACTGGCGAGCTGATGCAGCGGAAAAAAAATTAGGGGCCTGGACTCCGGAGCACGTAGTTGCTCCGATGCCCGGTTCCTTCGTGCCATAAAGATTTAATATTTTACTGCTTCGCTGCTCGGATGTGTGGACCAAAGTTGGCTGCACAAACTGCTGAAGCGGTGCCAAATAATTTTCCAATGGCACCGCTGATGAGATGGCAAATAATTTTCCAATGGTACAAACTGTGACACTGTCTTAGGATGCGTTTGGTTGAAGGTGTGGTATGAATGGGTTGGGACCGTGACAGGGTCTGAATCACATCTAAGAAATGATTTATAACAACAAAAGAGGGTCTAACCTTCTCTGCACATGCCAGAAACTTCCTCCCACTATCCACAGAATCAAACGCAACTAGCTTCACGCATGGCGATTGATGGTGACAACGAGCAGATAGATCTTCAGCCACCCCGCTCCATTCGTTGCCACTGATGGTCTTAGGGAACCGCTGGAGATGTCTTTGAAGAAGACCATGGCGACCCCGGCGGTAGGATGCGAGATGGTGAGAGCGAGGAAGCGGCTATAGCTTAGCAAGGAAGGAAGGAAGGAGGAAACAGGGGAAATGTGACTTGTGGTCGGGGAGAAAAGGGGGTGGGGAAGGGGGGCGGGGGTAGATATTTTGGCGGTAGGCCAAAATTTTGGAAATGTGGAGGGAAGCTTTGCGTGTGGTGCCGCCGGACCATTTACTTTGAACGATTGTGTGCATCGCAAACGATTCTTATGCTTTACGCGCATGGGATGAGTTTGATAATTCAAATTTTGGTCTCAAGGCATGGGCACATTCACTTTGAACGTGCGCGGTGCCGCTGGACCATTCACTTTGAACGATTGTGTGCATCGCAAACGATTCTTCTGCTTTACACGCATGGGATGAGTTTGATAATTCAAATTTTGGTGGAAATTTCCCCGGGTACGTCATTGCATAATTTAACATCGCTTGCTAATTTTTGCACACAAAAGACCGTACAACAAACAGACCACACTTACTGAATTGAGCAATTTCAGTAATTACACAGAGCCAGTTGACCTAAACATTGCTCTAACAAAAGACAAGCATTAAAAACAAAGCCTAAGTACGCATAATTAAAAATCCGCTGCCGCGCCGGCCTATGCATCGCCGGTGTGAGAAGAGACGTCGATGACTTGTCCTGGCGACATGCCACCGTTGGTGGACTCCGCATCCCCCCTGCAGAAGTCGACCACGTCCTCGTCCTCGTCCTCGGCGCCGCCCTCAAGGTTGTAGTACTCGTAGTAGTGGCTACGCCAGAGCTCGCGTTGGCACTCCACCACCGATTCCTCGATAGACAGACTCTTCTCTACCTCGACCTCGGCCAAGCGCAACTCTTCCTCCCAGCGCTCCTCGATCTCCGCCGCCTCCTGCATCTCCAGCTCCCGCTCGGCGACCTCATGAGGAAGCAGGTGCTCCATGGCCACCGCCACCTTTTAAGACGTGGGTTGCATGCTAGACTCTGAGGTGGCCTGGGATATCTTGGCGTGTGCATTCTTGATCTTGCCATGTGTCGGTGTACAAAAGTAGGGGCCCTTTTGTACCCCTCTACTTATGCACGGGCAGTCAGAGCTGCGCCTGCGGCCACACTAAGAAGGGCAGAGGAAGGCACGAGACAGGCAAAGCAACGCCAGGACAGAGACACAAAGAGCAAGAGGGTGAGGCGGACTCCCCATGCAAGACCCTTGCCGGGGAGACCTCCGCGGTCCCGGTAGGAGCCTTGCCGGGGCAACTTGCCCAACGCTAGCAGAGCAAGCCACCCTTGAGCCCAAGGGTTCCAGACACCGACAACCACATTGGAACCAAGGCTCGGGAGGCACCTCCATGGTGGCATGCAGAGCTTCGTCAAGATCATACACACACAAGATCAGATGAGAACCAGAAGATGACGATCCTCGGTGGGATCCTAGCCGAGGAAATCCACGAGACCCCCGGCAAGATCCTTGTCGGGGACGACCGCGATGCCATGGCAAGACCCTTGCCGGGGCCCCGGCATGGCCCTTGACGAAGACACCTGCAGGGCCGTAGCCAGGCCCGCGTCTGCCAAGACTCCACCACCGTTCCCATGCAGCTGCCAGCCCAACCAGCTGGGCAGGCACCTGCCTGGCGACATGCAGCTTCAGGCCAACTCAGTGAACACCTAGGTGGTGGCATGCAAATCTTCGTGAAGACACTACCACCACGCCATCTCAGCAGCCAGCCAGCCTACGTGGCCCTTCATGCCTCGTTGGCCTGGACGCGTGCCAGAGCAAGACGGAGTGGCAACGGACAGGAAGGGCCTCATTGCCATCCCCAATAAAAGCAACGGGACAGCTAAGGAGCGCATTTAATGCGCCTTGTCCCGTAATGACAGGCGATAAGCTTGTGTACTGTACACCTTTCCACCTCCTGTGTGCCACTGTGGCAACCCCTTTTGTCTATAAAAGGAGGCCCAAGGCGTCCAGGATAGGGATTCGGATCTTTTGGACTGGACTGGTATCGTAGCTAGTTCAAGAACTCAAGAACACTCAAATACACACAAAAGCAGGACTAGGGTTTTACGCATCCTCGCGGCCCGAACTGGGTAAACGATCTTTGTGCTGGCTACCAGACCCGCTCTTTGCATGACCCCGTGCCTGCTAACCGTAGAAGGGATCCCAGTGGTCCCGTAGGTGTTGTTCCCACCGACATCTTTGGCGCGCCAGGTAGGGGGTGCAGTTGTGGAAATCTGGTCTGGTTGGAGCAGCAGCTTCATCGTGGTCGTCACTCCAAGGAAGAAGACAACCAAATGGGCGGCTTCGCCTGCGGATGTGGTGAACGCCCGCGCCACAACAGAAAAGCTAAGTCACACGAAATCTTGGTTATTTTTCCTTATATAAGGTTGTTCTCCCCGGGAGATCTTGTTCTTTGTACGAGAAACCTGCACGCGATGGGATCCTTCCGCTATAGGCAACACCCTTGTTTCTGTCTCGAGCCCGCTCGACAGTTCACGCGGCCGGGCCAGTGGCGGCAAGGTGGCCTACCCGTTTCCAGCTGCACTCTTGTCCTGCTTCGAGTCCGCTCCACAGTTCAAGCGACCGCGCTGGCGGCGGCAAGGTGGTTTGACCGGTAGCAAGCGCCCTTCCGGCAGGGTGCTAAGGATCCGTCCTTAAGGCACCACGGCATGGGTTTACGCACCGACAGCCTTATCTCAATGAGCGTAGGGTACGAACATACAAAGGAAGATCTAACGGGAAGATAGCATGCATAATATTGAATGTGCTGCAGAGTTATATTACATCAATTGTTGCTGCGGTTCTAACTAAAGACAAAAATTGTCTTGGTCGTGAACATGTAGCGGCGATAAGAAACGGGGTGCCTAATCCCGGTGCTGGCCCTCTACCCTCTGGACTTCATCGATGTGGCTGATGACGAGCTCAATACGCTCCCCGAGCGTTGCGAGGTCCGCATCCTCCGGCAAGCTCTCCAGCGTGAAGTCGAAGTCGAGGTTTGGGTTCCAGTACGCCACCTTGGTGAGGACCTTGGTCATGACACCCTGGCAGAGCCTCCGGGCCTCATTGGCCAGAGAAGCCGCCCGGTTCGAGCGGAGCTTCTCCAGGGCTCCAATGACCCTCTCGAAGAACAGGGTCAGGTTGCAGTTGGGACTCAAGTTCGGCTCTGGGGCGTACCTCAAATTCGACATCCCCATGGAAGCCATCTGCGTGGTGGTCCTGTCGGAGATGGCGGCAAGGCGGCTGAGCCAGAGGTTCTCGCCCTTCACGTAATCCTCGTGGCTGGCGTCGTCGTTCTTTCGCAGCTGCCTCTCGTCCTCTGGGGCTTTGGTCAGGGCCTCCTCCCGGGTTTTGGCCTCCGAAAGTGTCCCTTCAAGACTCTCCAGCTTCAGGTCTTTGACGGATTCGTTGGCCTTGGAGAGCTGCTCAGCCTTGCCGAGGACTGCGCCATGCGCCTCCACTAGAGCACCGTTGAGCGTGTCCTTCTCCTGTGCCAACTTCAGGGCCTGATCCTTCAGCCTGTCCCGGTCCACCTCCAGTTCCTTCACCTTGCCCGCATGGACCAAGGCTTGGGCATCGAGTGCCTCTCTATGCCTCCGCTCCAGCTCCTGGGTCTGCTGCACGACAAGCTTCTCCACCTCCTCATCCTTGCCGTGGAGTGTTGCGGCGAACTTCTCCTCACGAGCAGCAAGGTCCTCCTCCCGGGAGTTCAGCACGGTCTGGTGCTAGTGCCGAGCGGCCTCGTCCTGGGCAGCCTGCTGCTTCGCCGTTTCCTGGGCCTTCTCGATGTCGGCCTGCTTCATGACAAGCTCCAGCTTGCGCTCAGCCAACACATCATGGGTGGCCTTCAAGTTCTTGTGGGCCTGGCAGAACCAAGCATGCGCCTCAGCAACGCGTTCCTTGAGGTCCGCCTCCGCCTTGTCCACCACCGCCATCCTGGACTTGGCCTTGTCCAGGCGGGCACGATGAAGCGCCTGGAGCTTTTGGAAGTTGGCGCTCATGGCCTGGAGGAGCCGCTCTTCCTGGGAATCGCCGCCACCGGCTCTCGGTTCGTCGACAACCTCGAGCCCGAAGGCGGCGAGCACCTCGTCATCAAACACCTCCCCCTCGGTGGGCACCCCGGTGCTCGCCGTCCCTGGGAGGTGGACGAACATGTCGTCGCTCACCTTCAGGTACCGGCCCGAGCCAGAGGCATCGGAGGAGGAAGGTTGGTCGTCAATCGCCCCCTCCTCGGCAGCGGCCTTGCCGGCGTCCCCGGCAGGCCCCTTGTCGGTCTCCTGGGCAGCGGCCTTGCCGGTCTCCCCGGCCGGCTCCTTGGCGGCATCCTCAGCAGCATCCTTGGTAGCCTCCTCGGCGGCGATCTTGGTGGCCTCGGCCTCAGCATCCCTGGCGACCTCCCAATGACAGTATCGATGTTCTCCTGGTCCGCCGAGGGAGCGCCTAGATGACAAGAAGGGGGATGAGGCAGAGCCGAATCAAAGTTCAAAAGAAAAAAGAACGAATAGGGACAGAAGGCAAATAACTCACCCGTGACGGGCTCGGAAGAAGTGGCCCCTCCCCGCCAAGATTCGGTGCCGGGACGGAGCCGCCGGTGCCCAGGTTCACCTCCTCCTCCTCCGTGTGCATGGGCTCGGTGCTTGGCGCCCTTGCCGGGGACGCCCCTCGGGGTGGCATGGTCGATGGGGGAAGAGTGTTGGAGTGGCCCTTAGTGGCTCCTCCTGCTGCCGTCCTCCTCCTGCAACTACGACAAGTTCAGCGCTAAGAGATCATACCCCACGCACGTCGATAGGGAGTGAGTGATGAATTCATGCTGGGGGCTATGCTGGGGGATGCTATCCGGGTGGATCTCAACCTCCAGTGGCGTACTCGAGGTGCCCGCCAGGGGCTGACCGCCCGACGAGGCCCTGGCTCTCTTCGCCACCCACTGGGCCAGCGTCTCCACGTCTCTGCAAAGATGAAAACAAGTCAAGAAAGCAGCGCGGTCTGAGGGGACGGAGATGACAGAAGACAGAATGCTTACTCATCCTCCGCCTCCTCTTCCACTTCCTTCCTCTTCCTCCTCGGGCTTAGATACCCAAGGTCGAAGACGACCTCCGTGTCGATATCCGCGGGAGGAGGGGAAGCGGGCGGGGTCCAAGGAAGCTTGGACGAAGAAGATGCGGACGCCTTCCTCTTCGCCACCGCGGCCTTCACCACCTTCTTTGCTACTACGGCCTTTGTCAGGCGCACGGACTCCCCCTGGGTCTCTTGCTGCTGCTCAGTCCTGCCGGGCCGGACCGGCTCGCCAGAGGTGGCCCGCCACAGGACGCGCCTTCTCCCCAAGGCCGAAGGATCGTCAGCCTCGGCCTCCTCCTCGGTCGAATCGTCGACCACGTCTTCAATGAGAGAGCCCCCGGTGTCGGCGCTGCTGGCCTCCCCAGCAGACTCCGCCCACCCGGCAAGCTCCTTCTCCTCCGCGGCGGCCTTGGCCTCGTCCTCCACGTGGCCGGCGCTGCCAGCCTCCTTGGCGAGCTCCGCCTCCGCCGCCCTGGCAGCGATGTAGTCCAGCTCCACTTGGCTGGTGTCCTGGAAGAGCAATGGCTCGGCATGGACGTACTTCTCTGACAGCTCGTCGAAGAACTCCTGCACCCTTATCTGCCCCCGGCTCGGCCCAGTTTGGGTCGAGGCCGTGCGGGTTGAAGTCCGGCATCATGGCGATGATGTTGTTTCGGCGACATTTGTTGCTTAGCGGGACCACTCCCGCTGGCAGCCCAAACAAAGGCCCCTTGATGACCTTGCCGGCCTTCGCGGCCTTGCCGGACCTCTCGGCCTTGCCGTCGCAGTGCACGTCGAGCTGAAAAAGCCTCTGGCACAAGTGAGCGTGCCTGATCACCATGAGGTTGTGGTCCAAGCCAGGGCGAAGCCTCATGATGTCGGCCGCATTCGTGAAGAGCCAGGCCGGCCTCCCCTTGTTGTGTAGTGGAGAGATTCGGCGGCGGATGAAATCCACCCCAATCATCTCAAGGGTGAGCCCGGCCACGGTGAGGCAATGAATCCTGGTGGTGGCGACTGCGAGCTTCTCGTCGTCGGCGTCGACATTGCTCCAATCATCTCTGCGAACCGGCGGCGCCTGGCGAACCTAGAAAAATTCATGCGGATCCTCCTCCTCAATCCAGCACCACCGGCCCCGCCACTCCTCCCACCTCTCCTTTTGAGCACCCTCCAGATATGTCCCCTTCCCCTGGCTCCTTGGGATCCAGGCGACACAGCCGGAGATGGCGCGTCCCTTTTGGATGCGAGGAAAGAAGTAGTGGCGAAAGATCACCGTGTTGGGATGCACCCCAGCAAAGCCCTCGCAGAGATGGGAAAAAAGAGCCATGCACGCCACAACGTTTGGAGTAAAATCCAGAAGGTGAAAGCCATAGGTGTGCATGACATCATTGAAGAAATCGGAGAAAGGGGGGCAAAGCCTGCAGGAAAAGTAGTCGACAAAGAATGGGTACCGATTCGGGCCAGGTTGGACGAAACCGGCGGGGATGATGCGCGTGGCAGGATTGTTGGAAATATGCCCTAGAGGCAATAATAAAAGCATTATTATTATATTTCCTTATTCATGATAATTGTCTTTATTCGTGCTATAATTGTGTTAACCGGAAATCGTAATACATGTGTGAATAACAGACAACAACATGTCCCTAGTGAGCCTCTAGTTGACTAGCTCGTTGATTGACAGATAGTCATGGTTTCCTGACTATGGACATTGGATGTCATCGATAACGGGATCACATCATTAGGAGAATGATGTGATGGACAAGACCCAATCCTAAACATAGCATAAGATCGCATAGTTCGTTTGCTAGAGTTTTCCAATGTCAAGTATCCTTTCCTTAGACCATGAGATCGTGTAACTCCCGGATACCGTAGGAGTGCTTTGGGTGTGCCAAACGTCACAACGTAACTGGGTGACTATAAAGGTATGCTACGGGTATCTCTGAAAGTGTCTGTTGGGTTGACATGGATCGAGACTGGGATTTGTCACTCCGCTTGACGGAGAGGTATCACCGGGCCCTCTCGGTAATGCATCATCACAATGAGCTCAATGTGACCAAAGTGTTTGATCACGGGATCATGTATTACGGAACGAGAAAAGTGACTTGCCGGTAACGAGATTGAACGAGGTATTGGTATACCGACGATCGAATCTCGGGCAAGTAAAATACCGATTGACAAAGGGAATCGTATACGGGATTAATTGAATCCTTGACATCGTGGTTCATCCGATGAGATCATCGTGGAGCATGTGGGAGCCAACATGGGTATCCAGATCCCGCTGTTGGTTATTGCCCGAGAGCCGTCTCGGTCATGTCTGCATGTCTCCCGAACCCGTAGGGTCTACACACTTAAGGTTCGGTGACGCTAGGGTTGTAGGGATATGTATGTGCAGTAACCCGAATGTTGTTCGGAGTCCCGGATGAGATCCCGGACGTCACGAGGAGTTTCGGAATGGTCCGGAGGTAAAGATTTATATATGGAAAGTCATCATACGGACATCGGGACAAGTTTCGGGGTTATCAGTATTGTACCGGGACCACCGGAGGGTCCCGGGGGGTCCACCGGGTGGGGCCACCTATCCCGTAGGGCCCCATGGGCTGTATAAGGGAGGGAACCAGCCCATAAGGGGCTGGTGCACCTCCCCCCCATGGGCCCATGCGCCTAGGGTTTGGGGGGAGGGAAACCCTAAAGGGGGCGCCCCCTTGCTTGGGGGGCAAGCCCCCTTCCCTGGCCGCCGCCCCCCTAGGAGATCTCATCTCCTAGGGCAGGCGCCCCCCCTTGGGGGTTATATAAAGGGGGGGGGAGAGAGGGGGCTGACCACCCATTGCCCTGGCGCCTCCCTCTCCCTGTCCAACACCTCCTCCTCCTCCATTGAGCACGGCGAAGCCCTGCCGGAGTACTGCAGTTCCACCATCACCACGCCGTCGTGCTGCTGCTGGAGCCTTCATCCCCAACCTCTCCTTTGACTTGCTGGATCAAGAAGGAGGAGACGTCACGCTTTCCGTACGTGTGTTGAACGCGGAGGTGCCGTCCGTTCGGCACTAGATCATCGGTGAATTGGATCACGGCAAGTACGACTACCTCATCCACGTTCACTCGAACGCTTCCGTTGCGATCTACAAAGTGGTATGTAGATGCTATCTAATCTGAATACTCGTTGCTTGATGAACTCCTAGATGGATCTTGGTGAAACCGTAGGAAAAATTTTAATTTTCTGCAACGTTCCCCAACAGTGGCATCATGAGCTAGGTCTATGCGTAGTTCTTCTTGCACGAGTAGAACACAATTTGTTGTGGGCGTAGATGTTGTCAACTCTTCTTGCCGCTACTAGTCTTATCTTGCTTCAACGGTATTGTGGGATGAAGCGGCCCGGACCAACCTTACACGTACGCTTACGTGAGACCGGTTCCACCGACGAACATGCACTAGTTGCATAAGGTGGCTCGCGGGTGTCTGTCTCTCCTACTTTAGTTGGAGCGGATTCGATGAAAAGGGTCCTTATGAAGGGTAAATAGAAGTTGACAAATCACGTTGTGGTCTGAACGTAGGTAAGAAAACGTTCTTGCTAGAACCCTAATTCAGCCACGTAAAACTTGCAACAACAATTAGAGGACGTCTAACTTGTTTTTGCAGCAAGTGCTTTGTGATATGATATGGCCAAAGTTGTGATGTATGATGAATGATCTATATGTGATGTATGAGATGTTCATGCTATTGTAATAGGAATCACGACTTGCATGTCGATGAGTATGACAACCGGCAGGAGCCATAGGAGTTGTCTTTATTTTTGTATGACCTGCGTGTCATTGAGAATCGCCATGTAAATTACTTTACTTTATTGCTAAACGAGTTAGCCTTAGTAGTAGAAGTAATAGTTGGCGAGCAACTTCATGGAGACACGATGATGAAGATCATGATGATGAAGATCATGGTGTCAAGCCGGTGACAAGATGATCATGGAGCCCCAAGATGGAGATCGAAGGAGCTATGTGATATTGGCCATATCATGTCACGTTTATTATTTGATTGCATGTGATGTTTATCATGTTTTGCATCTTGTTTACTTAGAACGACGGTAGTAAATAAGATGATCCCTCATAATAATTTCAAGAAAGTGTTCACCCTAACTGTGCACCGTTGCGACAGTTCGTTGTTTCGAAGCACCACGTGATGATCGGGTGTGATAGATTCTAACGTTCACATACAACGGGTGTAAGACAGATTTACACACGCAAAACACTTAGGTTGACTTGACGAGCCTAGCATGTACAGACATGGCCTCGGAACACGGAAGACCGAAAGGTCGAGCATGAGTCGTATAGAAGATACGATCAACATGAAGATGTTCACCGATGTTGACTAGTCCGTCTCACGTGATGATCGGACACGGCCTAGTTGACTCGGATCATGTAATACTTAGATGACTGGAAGAGGGATGTCTATCTAAGTGGGAGTTCATTAAATAATTTGATTAAATGAACTTTATTATCATGAACTTAGTCTAAATATTTACAATATGTCTTGTAGATCAAATGGCCAACGTAGTCCTCAACTTCAACGCGTTCCTAGAGAAAACCAAGCTGAAAGACGATGGTAGCAACTATACGGACTGGGTCCGGAACCTGAGGATCATCCTCATAGCTGCCAAGAAAGATTATGTCCTACGAGCACCGCTGGGTGACGCACCTGTTCTCCCTGCACAACAAGACGTTATGAACGCTTGGCAGTCGCGATGCGATGATTACTCCCTCGTTCAGTGCGGCATGCTTTACAGCTTAGAGCCAGGGCTCCAAAAGCGTTTTGAGAGACATGGAGCATATGAGATGTTCGAAGAGCTGAAAATGGTTTTCCAAGCTCATGCCCGGGTCGAGAGATATGAGATCTCCAACAAATTCTTTAGCTGTAAGATGGAGGAAAATAGCTCTGTCAGTGAGCACATACTCAGAATGTCTGGGTTGCACAACCGCTTGACTCAACTGGAAGTTAATCTTCCGGAAGAAGTGGTCATTGACAGAATCCTCCAGTCGCTTCCACCTAGCTACAAGAGCTTTGTGATGAACTACAATATGCAGGGGATGGTAAAGACCATTCCTGAGGTGTATGCTATGCTGAAATCAGCAGAGGTAGAAATCAGGAAAGAGCATCAAGTGCTGATGGTGCATAAAACCACTAAGTTCAAAAGGAGCAAGGGTAAAAAGAACTTCAAGAAGGACGGCAAGGAAGTTGCCGCGCCCGGTAAGCAAGTTGCCGGGAAGAAGCCAAAGAATGGACCCAAGCCCGAAACTGAGTGCTTTTATTGCAAGGGAAGTGGTCACTGGAAGCGGAACTGCCCCAAATACTTAGCGGACAAGAAGGCCGGCAAAACCAAAGGTATATGTGATATACATGTAATTGATGTGTACCTTACCAGCACTCGTAGTAGCTCTTGGGTATTTGATACCGGTGCAGTTGCTCACATTTGTAACTCAAAGCAGGAGCTACGGAATAAACGGAGACTGGCGAAGGACGAGGTGACGATGCGCGTTGGGAATGGTTCCAAGGTCGATGTGATCGCCGTCGGCACGCTGCCTCTACATTTACCTACGGGATTAGTTTTAAACCTTAATAATTGTTATTTAGTACCAAGTTTGAGCATGAACATTGTATCCGGATCTCGCTTAATTCGAGATGGCTACTCATTTAAATCCGAGAATAATGGTTGTTCTATTTATATGAGAGATATGTTTTATGGTCATGCTCCGATGGTTAATGGTTTATTCTTGATGAATCTCGTACGTGATGATACACATATTCATAGTGTGAGTACCAAAAGAGTTAAAGTTGATAACAATAGTCCCACATATTTGTGGCACTGCCGCCTTGGTCACATAGGTGTCAAACGCATGAAGAAGCTCCATGCAGATGGACTTTTAGAGTCTCTTGATTATGAATCATTTGACACGTGCGAACCATGCCTCATGGGTAAAATGACCAAGACTCCGTTCTCAGGAACAATGGAGCGAGCAACCAACTTATTGGAAATTATACATACCGATGTGTGTGGTCCAATGAGTGTTGAGGCTCGCGGTGGCTATCGTTATGTTCTCACCCTCACTGATGACTTGAGTAGATATGGGTATATCTACTTAATGAAACACAAGTCTGAAACCTTTGAAAAGTTCAAGGAATTTCAGAGTGAGGTTGAAAATCAACGTGATAGAAAGATCAAGTTTCTACGATCAGATCGTGGAGGAGAATACTTGAGTCACGAATTTGGCACACACTTAAGAAAATGTGGAATAGTTTCACAACTCACGCCGCCTGGAACACCTCAGCGTAATGGTGTGTCCGAACGTCGTAATCGCACTCTATTAGATATGGTGCGATCTATGATGTCTCTTACCGATTTACCGCTATCTTTTTGGGGCTATGCTTTAGAGACTGCCGCATTCACTTTAAATAGGGCTCCGTCGAAATCCGTTGAGACGACACCGTATGAATTATGGTTTGGGAAGAAACCTAAGCTGTCGTTTCTAAAAGTTTGGGGATGCGATGCTTATGTGAAGAAACTTCAACCTGAGAAGCTCGAACCCAAATCGGAAAAATGCGTCTTCATAGGATACCCAAAAGAAACTGTTGGGTATACCTTCTACCTCAGATCCGAAGGCAAGATCTTTGTTGCCAAGAATGGATCCTTTCTAGAGAAAGAGTTTCTCTCGAAGGAAGTAAGTGGGAGGAAAGTAGAACTTGATGAAGTGTTAACTCTTGAACCGGAAAATGGCGAAACTCAAGAAATCGTTCCTGAGGTGCCTGCACCGAATAGAGAGGAAATTAATGATTATGATCAAGATACTTCTGATCAAGCTCCTACTGAAATTCGAAGGTCCACAAGGACACGTTCCGCACAGAGTGGTACGGCAACCCTGTCTTGGAAATCATGTTGTTAGACAACGGTGAACCTTCGAACTATGAGGAAGCAATGGCGGGCCCGGATTCCGACAAATGGCCGGAAGCCATGAAATCCGAGATAGGATCCATGTATGAAAACAAAGTATGGACTTTGACTGACTTGCCCGTTGAACGGCGAGCCATAGAAAATAAATGGATCTTTAAGAAGAAGACAGACGCGGATGGTAATGTGACCATCTATAAAGCTCGGCTTGTCGCTAAGGGTTATCGACAAGTTCAAGGGGTTGACTACGATGAGACTTTCTCACCGGTAGCGAAGCTGAAGTCCGTCCGAATCATGTTAGCAATTTCCGCATACTATGATTATGAGATATGGCAAATGGACGTCAAAACGGCATTCCTTAATGGTTTCCTTAAGGAAGAATTGTATATGATGCAGCCGGAAGGTTTTGTCGATCCTAAGAATGCTGACAAGGTATGCAAGCTCCAACGCTCGATTTATGGGCTGGTGCAAGCATCTCGGAGTTGGAACATTCGCTTTGATGAGATGATCAAAGCGTTTGGGTTTACACAGACTTATGGAGAAGCCTGTGTTTACAAGAAAGTGAGTGGGAGCTCTGTAGCATTTCTCATATTATATGTAGACGACATACTTTTGATGGGAAATGATATAGAACTCTTGGACAGCATTAAGGCCTATTTGAATAAGAGTTTTTCAATGAAGGACCTTGGAGAAGCTGCTTATATATTAGGCATCAAGATCTATAGAGATAGATCGAGACGCCTCATAGGTCTTTCACAAAGCACATACCTTGATAAGATATTGAAGAAATTCAATATGGATCAATCTAAGAAAGGGTTCTTGCCTGTGTTACAAGGTGTGAAATTGAGCTCAGCTCAATGTCCGACCACGGCAGAAGATATAGAAGAGATGAGCGTCATCCCCTATGCCTCAGCCATAGGTTCTATTATGTATGCCATGCTGTGTACCAGACCTGATGTAAACCTTGCCGTAAGTTTGGTAGGTAGGTACCAAGGTAATCCCGGCAAGGAACACTGGACAGCGGTCAAGAATATCCTGAAGTACCTGAAAAGGACTAAGGAAATGTTTCTCGTTTATGGAGGTGACGAAGAGCTCGTCGTAAAAGGTTACGTCGACGCTAGCTTCGACACAGATCTGGATGACTCTAAGTCACAAACCGGATACGTGTATATTTTGAATGGTGGGGCAGTAAGCTGGTGCAGTTGCAAGCAAAGCGTCGTGGCGGGATCTACATGTGAAGCGGAGTACATGGCAGCCTCGGAGGCAGCGCATGAAGCAATTTGGGTGAAGGAGTTCATCACCGACCTCGGAGTCATACCCAATGCGTTGGGGCCAATCAAGCTCTTCTGTGACAACACTGGAGCTATTGCACTTGCAAAGGAGCCCAGGTTTCACAAGAAGACCAGGCACATCAAGCGTCGCTTCAACTCCATTCGTGAAAATGTTCAAGATGGAGACATAGAGATTTGTAAAGTGCACACGGATCTGAATGTTGCAGATCCGTTGACTAAACCTCTCCCTAAGGCAAAACATGATCAGCACCAGAACTCTATGGGTGTTCGATTCATCACAATGTAACTAGATTATTGACTCTAGTGCAAGTGGGAGACTGTTGGAAATATGCCCTAGAGGCAATAATAAAAGCATTATTATTATATTTCCTTATTCATGATAATTGTCTTTATTCGTGCTATAATTGTGTTAACCGGAAATCGTAATACATGTGTGAATAACAGACAACAACATGTCCCTAGTGAGCCTCTAGTTGACTAGCTCGTTGATCGACAGATAGTCATGGTTTCCTGACTATGGACATTGGATGTCATCAATAACAGGATCACATCATTAGGAGAATGATGTGATGGACAAGACCCAATCCTAAACATAGCATAAGATCGCATAGTTCGTTTGCTAGAGTTTTCCAATGTCAAGTATCCTTTCCTTAGACCATGAGATCGTGTAACTCCTGGATACCGTAGGAGTGCTTTGGGTGTGCCAAACGTCACAACGTAACTGGGTGACTATAAAGGTATGCTACGGGTATCTCTGAAAGTGTCTGTTGGGTTGACATGGATCGAGACTGGGATTTGTCACTCCGCTTGACGGAGAGGTATCACCGGGCCCTCTCGGTAATGCATCATCACAATGAGCTCAATGTGACCAAAGTGTTTGATCACGGGATCATGTATTACGGAACGAGAAAAGTGACTTGCCGGTAACGAGATTGAACGAGGTATTGGTATACCGACGATCGAATCTCGGGCAAGTAAAATACCGATTGACAAAGGGAATCGTATACGGGATTAATTGAATCCTTGACATCGTGGTTCATCCGATGAGATCATCGTGGAGCATGTGGGAGCCAACATGGGTATCCAGATCCCGCTGTTGGTTATTGCCCGAGAGCCGTCTCGGTCATGTCTGCATGTCTCCCGAACCCGTAGGGTCTACACACTTAAGGTTCGGTGACGCTAGGGTTGTAGGGATATGTATGTGCAGTAACCCGAATGTTGTTCGGAGTCCCGGATGAGATCCCGGACGTCACGAGGAGTTTCGGAATGGTCCGGAGGTAAAGATTTATATATGGAAAGTCATCATACGGACATCGGGACAAGTTTCGGGGTTATCGGTATTGTACCGGGACCACCGGAGGGTCCCGGGGGGTCCACCGGGTGGGGCCACCTATCCCGGAGGGCCCCATGGGCTGTATAAGGGAGGGAACCAGCCCATAAGGGGCTGGTACGCCTCCCCCCCCATGGGCCCATGCGCCTAGGGTTTGGGGGGAGGGAAACCCTAAAGGGGGCGCCCCCTTGCTTGGGGGGCAAGCCCCCTTCCCTGGCCGCCGCCCCCCCTAGGAGATCTCATCTCCTAGGGCAGGCGCCCCCCCTTGGGGGTTATATAAAGGGGGGGGAGAGAGGGGGCTGACCACCCATTGCCCTGGCGCCTCCCTCTCCCTCTCCAACACCTCCTCCTCCTCCATTGAGCACGGCGAAGCCCTGCCGGAGTACTGCAGTTCCACCATCACCACGCCGTCGTGCTGCTGCTGGAGCCTTCATCCCCAACCTCTCCTTTGCCTTGCTGGATCAAGAAGGAGGAGACGTCACGCTTTCCGTACGTGTGTTGAACGCGGAGGTGCCGTCCGTTCGGCACTAGATCATCGGTGAATTGGATCACGGCAAGTACGACTACCTCATCCACGTTCACTCGAACGCTTCCGTTGCGATCTACAAAGTGGTATGTAGATGCTATCTAATCTGAATACTCGTTGCTTGATGAACTCCTAGATGGATCTTGGTGAAACCGTAGGAAAAATTTTAATTTTCTGCAACGTTCCCCAACAAGGATGCCCCTTAGTCTTGCACCCCCACAGGGGCCTGAAGTAGTCGCGGAGGTGGATCGCGTCGACCGTCGATGGAAAGTAGGCGAGCTACGTCCGCCGCGCCGCCGCCTCACTCTTCTGCGCCTCTTTCTCCCCGGCATCCTTAGCCACTCCCTTGCCCCTGCTGGTTTTTGGCGCCATGGCAGCTGGGGGGGAACGAAGAATCAAGAGCAATGGGGAACATCAAGGGCGCGGCAGCGGCGGCGAGCGAAAGCGAGAGCTTGATGAGGCAGAGGAAAGGGACGGCGGTTCCAAGATTGGGGAAGTCATGGAGGGTAAATGGGAGTCGCGCCTGCGGTTTCTCCTTTTTATGGGGAAGGCGTGGGCCGCCTCGTTACCATTTACTGCGATGTGATGCATGAGGGCAGCGGCCGCCCCACGCATGCCCCCATGTCATGCACGACCCTCCACGACGCGCATTCAACGCGGGTCATGGGGAAGCGCAAGCGAGCGAAGGAATTACCGGGGTAAAATTCCGCCCCGCCAGCCCGCGCACCGTTCTGGGCCTGGCCCAACAATGCGTTGCGCTTATGTGTGGCCCAGGCCAGGGGGCTCCTGTCGGTGTACAAAAGTAGGGGCCCTTTTTGTACCCCTGTACTTGTGCACGGGCAGTCAGAGCCGCACCCGCAGCCACACTAAGAAGGGCAGAGGAAGGCACGAGACGGGCAAAGCAATGCCAGGACAGAGACACAAAGAGCAAGAGGGCGAGGCAGACTACCCCGGCAAGACCCTTGCTGGGGCGGCCTCCGCGGCCCCTGCAGGAGCCTTGTCGGGGCAACTTGCCCAACGCCAGCAGAGCGAGCCACCCTTGTGCCCAAGGGTTCCAGACGCCAACAACCACATTGGAACCAAGGCTCGGGAGGCACCTCCATGGTGGCATGTAGATCTTCGTCAAGATCATACACACACAAGATCAGATGAGGACCATAAGACGACGATCCTCGGTGGGATCCTAGCCGAGGAAATCCATGAGACCCCCGGCAATATCCTTGTCGGGGACGACCGCGATGCCACCGCAAGACCCTTCCCGGGGCCCTGGCAAGGCCCTTGCCAAAGACACCTGCAGGGCCATAACCAGGCCCGCATCTGCCAAGACTCCACCGCCGTTGCCATGCAGCTTCCAGCCGAACCAGCTGGGCAGGCACCTGCATGGCAACATGCGGCTTCAGGCCAGCTCAATGAACACCTACGTGGTGGCATGCAAATCTTCGTGAAGACCCTACCACCACGCCATCTCAGCAGCCTGCCAGCCTATGTGGCGCTGCATGCCTCGTTGGTCTGGACGCGTGTCGGAGCAAGACGGAGCGGCGACGGACGGGCCGGGCCTCGTTGCCGTCCCCAATAAAGCAACGGGACACCTAAGGAGCGCATTTAATGCGCCTTGTCCCGTAATGACAGGCAATAAGCTTGTGTACTGTACACCTTTCCACCCCGTGTGTGCCACTATGGCAACCCCTTTTGTCTATAAAAGGAGGCCCGATGCGTCCAGGAGAGGGATTCAGATCTTTTGGACTTGACAGGCACCGTAGCTAGTTCAAGAACTCAAGAACACTCAAATACATACAAAAGCAGGACTAGGGTTTTACGCATCCTCGCGGCCCGAACCTGGGTAAACGATCTTTGTGCTGGCTACCAGACCCGCTCTTTGCACGAGCCCAGGCCCACCAACTGTAGAAGGATCCAAGTGATCCCATAGGTGTTGTTTCCACTGACACCATGGATGGCCTCGACCCGGGCCAGGGCGACATGAGCGGCAGGGACGGCAGCTCGAGCTCTCTCGGCGTTTGCAGCCGTTGTCGCAGCAGCAGCTGCAGCCGTCTCGGCTGCTGCAGCTGCCCTACCGGCTGTCGCAGACGCCTTCTCGGCGGAAGCGGCCCCTCTCAATGCAGATGCATCAACACCCTCGGTGTAGGCGGCTGCGCTCTCGGCGTAGGTGGCGACGCTCAGGGGGGACACAGCCATCGTACGGGCCTTCACGAAGCGTTTCCACAGCCTTATGTTTGCAAGAAGGGGGTGCGGGAATGGCGATCGAGATTCATGGATTCGGGGGTTGCCGGCACTAGAGCAGACGAGCCGGCGAAGCTTAAGGAGGGAGGCTTAAATAGACCCAGATATTTTTATCGCAAACAGTTCCTAGAAAACAACTTTGTGTGATGTTGTAGATGTTTTTTTATTAGCTGTGAAAGACGAATTTGGAATAAAGTTCCAACGGATGGTGTTTTAAATGAACGAGAAATTTTGTAGTACTAATACAACTGTCATGTCAATTTTTGGAAAATTTCAGGGGTCATTTGACCTTCTAAGACATTTAAGTAATTTTCTAGCCATTTAATGACCGTAATTGAAATTTGAACTACATGTACATGCAACAGCTAAACATAACGGTTTGAAAACTCATATTTAATGTACTTGTGTGTGAGTTAATTCCATGTGCAGTAAATTGGAAGGAATTTTCAAACATATTGGTCTAACGGCTATGACACAATTAAGCATGGAGTGACATGGTATTTAATTCCAAAAAATAAAAATAAATTAGAAACACATGAAACCTTGGTTGATGTAATGTCATGCCACCAAGATGATGTGGTAAAAAATTGGCATGTCTGACCAAAGTTTGGACACACACCCCTCACAAACCGGAGCAACTCACTAGAAGGCTCGTGGTTCCGAGAGGGAACAATGCATGTTTGATGACGAACGGGAGATAGCTTCCTCTTACGGCCTTCAAATTTTTTTCTATGTCTAACGTGCACTACTACAACTATAATGTTAATTTTTTGAAAATTCTAGGGGTCATTTGACCTTTTAAAGACATTTAAGTGATTTTCTAGCCATTTAATGACCGTAATTCAAATTTGAACTGCATCTACATGCAACGCCTAACCAAAACGGTTTGAAAAATCATATTTGTGTACTTGTGTGCGAGTTAATTCCACGTGCAGTAAACTAGAAGGAATTTTTAAACATATTTGTATCATGACATGGACACATATGCATGAATACGTATGCATGGAGTGGCATGGCATTTTAATTCCAAAAATAATAATCAGAAACACATGAAACCTTGGTCGATGTAATGTCATGCCACCAAGATGATGTGGTAAAGAAATTGGCATGTTTGATGGAAGTTTGGACACACACCCCTCACAAACCGGAGCAACTCGCTAGAAGGTTCGTGGTTCCGAGAGGGAACAATGCATGTTTGATGACGAACGGAAGATAGCTTCCTCTTACGGCCTTCAATTTTTTTCCTACGTTTAACATGCAACTGTCATGTGAAAATTTGGTAAATTTCAAGGGTCATTTGACCTTCTAAAGACATTTAAGTGAGTTTCTAACCATTTAATGACCGTAATTCAAATTTGAACTACATGTACATGCAACGCCTAACCAAAACGGTTTGAAAAATCATATTTTTGTGTACTTGTGTGCGAGTTAATTCCATGTGCAGTAAATGAGAAGGAAATTTCAAACATATTGGTGTCAAGGCATGGGCACATGCATGGAGTGCATGCCATGGCATTTTAATTCCAAAAAAAATAAAAAATGATCAGAAAAACAAGAAACCTTGCTTGATTTAATGTCATGCCACCAAGATGATGTGGTAAAAAATTGGCCTATTCGACGAAAGTTTGGACACACACCCCTCACAAACCGGAGCAACTCACTAGATGGTTCGTGGTTCCGAGAGGGAACAATGCATGTTTGCTAACGGACGGGAGATAGCTTCCTCTTACGGCCTTCAATTTTTTTACTACGTTTAACATGCACTAATACAACCGTCATGTGAAAATTTGGAAATTTTCAGGGGTCATTTGAACTTTTAAAGACATTTAACTGATTTTCTAACTATTTAATGACTGTAATTCAAATTTGAACTACATCTACATGCAA
Source organism: Aegilops umbellulata (assembly GCA_032464435.1). Taxonomy (NCBI): domain Eukaryota; kingdom Viridiplantae; phylum Streptophyta; class Magnoliopsida; order Poales; family Poaceae; genus Aegilops; species Aegilops umbellulata. The sequence continues at coordinate 325,673,866 of CP136058.1, read as the reverse complement.
CTTCTAACCAAAACGGTTTGAAAAATCATATTTTTGTGTACTTGTGTGCGAGTTAAAAAATCATCAGACGATGTAAATATCTGGTGTTCAAAAAAGAAAATGTAAAGATCTAGCAAGACAACCGGCCCCCACACGATTGGCACTCTATCTCGCGGCTCGAGGTTTGGTAGGTGATTGGCGGGGATCATAAATCAGACACGGTTCTATATTGGAAACCGTTAGCTATTATGTTCAAACATGGATTTGCTGCGGGAATTGTGTGTAATTCAAACTACAGTACTCGTAAATTCCGGTGAACGGCGTGTGTACTGTCCCTGTCAATCTAGATTCTGGCAGTCAGTAAATACTACCTTGCTCACGTCGTCCCACCTACATTCTCATCTACATCCTCCCCTCGCTCTCTCTCTCTCTCTCTCTCTCTCTCTCTCTCAAATCTCTGCCATGGTGCCGCCGGTCTGCCTACGCGCCGACGAGGAGTCGCCGCCCCCGAGGACGCTCAGTCGATTAGCAGCGAAGAGAACCCCTATGCGCCTCCTGACGAGGTTGCGCCGGACCCCCCAACTTTGGATTAGTTTTGGGGCCTGTACAATCTTTGTCTACGGAAGTCGCTGCCGCCGGCTGAGAAAGCCAGGCAAGTGGCGTTCAAGAAGGAGATGGCGGAGGAGGAAGCCAGGTACCAGGAGGCCTGTGAAGCCCGTGATGCCGCCTGGAAAAAGGAGGCTAAGGAGCTTTGGGGGCGGGCGCGTCGTCATGCCGAGGAGGTGTACGAAGACGGGTACTTCGCGAGGAAGGTCATAGGCGCTGGGCGCCTCGTCGCTGCGTGGAGGTGGGCCGAAGCTCCAATGTGCCACCGACAAGGAGCTCTGGTGGGCGCCCAACGGAATGGCAAGATCGGCCGCGCGCGTCTGCCAGCAAGAGGCAGATCGGTACGTCAAGCGCTGCGAGGTGGAGGAGTCGGAGTACTGCCTCCGCACTGGGAAGACACCGTGCACCAGGGAGCTGCTAGCGAGGGGCTGCCGGAATACTGGCCCCAGGAGGGATTATTAGTTTTAGTATTGTTTGTTTTCAATTTTATGCATTGTACCTAGTAGTTAAGTATCATCACGTATATGTGACGATATTATATATATATATATATATATATATATATATATTCTATGATGATCTAATGAACAACTAATATACACACATTTTCTATCTGTTTTTGTATACTAATTTGAATCTAGCTGTTATCATCCACATATACAGAATGGAAAGCGTACATACACACATTGAAACAAAACATATAAGAATGGAAAACAGAGTACATACATTGAAACAGAGCAATAAACAAAGCAATACTATGATTGCTATGAATACATAGCTATCCACGTCAAAACGACTTTTCAAAATAAAACGTGTCCATGAGACCATGACCAGCAGCCCTTGCCTAGGGTAGCTCTTGGCTCAGCCTGAACTCGTGCAGGCCTTCTTCCAAGCGGTCGACACGCTCGCGATACATCTAGAGCGTGATCTCGAGCTCCAAGTTGGCTATTTCATCAGAGATCACCAGCTCGAGGATGCGACGGCCAATTTCCTCGACGCGCCCAGGTGGATACCTGGGCCAAGGAGGCGGTCGAGCCTACGGACCAGCGCGTTGGCAGCCAGCGGGCTGCACACGGACAAGGCGAACAGTGGCACCCATGCGAACGACACGACGGGCGTCTGGTGCAAGTATGGCGTGGCCGACCTCTGGTGCAAGTACGACGCTGAGGGCCTCTGCCCACTCCTGACGAGGAATGGGGGTACTGACAGGACATGTACCCAGCCGCGACACCGTGTCGACAGCAGGCAAGCGCCGATGGATCCCCTCTTGTTGCGCGGCGCGCCGCGCCTCTCGCTTTGCGGTGCTCCAACGGTCTCGTCGTGCGGCAAGCCACAGCCTGTCGGCACGGACGCGCCTAGCTTGCTCTACGGTGCGCCATCGATCTTGTTGTGCGGCGAGCTGTAGCCTGTCGGCGCTGACATGCCTATCTTGATCCACGGCGCTCAAGCGCCATGCGCCAAAGGTCTGCTCAACCCTGGCGATGACGCGCATCACGGTGTCGTCCATCGCGTTGCTGGGAGCGCCTCGGCCTCGACGGGCCGTGGCGCCTACTCGTTTTCCTCGTCGACGAGGTTGATGGCAGAGGCGGCGCTTTAGTGGGTTGGCATGCTTGGAAAAGGTGGTTGTGCTATAGGCTGCGCTTGTCGCCTCCGTGCGTCGCGCGCCCCCTATGCGCAATATAGCAGGGTGGCGGGAAACAAGTGAGGAAATGGCGGGAAACGGTGGCGTGTTCATAAAACGCAATCAATTAATGGAAACTTAGCATCGAGCTAGCACAAGAAGTATATGATGATCAAATGAACACGGACCACACTAGGGAACCCGTCGGTGATGAATTCATCAATCCCAAATGGTTGAATACTAGCAAGCGTTTGCCCACAACACACACGGCCTATTCCATCACAAATAGGTCAGATGGATCAAATGTATGCCATGTATCGCACATTGTCAAAAAGTAATGCGGTAGACCTTCTTTAACGTGTGTTAAAAAAATAAAAAAATAAAAAACAAGGACCTCGAGGTTAAATTAGCTGAGGGAATGGGGCCTTTCGGTCATTTGACCGAAATGACCCATCCCATCACCTAATTTAACATCGACACAACTTCCCATCGAGTCACCCATCCGATGGCTGCTCCAGCCTGAGCACACTTAACTTGATAGTTTTCTTACATGAGCTACTGGTGCAACAGCTAGTCCTTGCTAATAGGAATGCCTCTTCACATCCTTATGGCGTATCCGGATGACCGCCCGTCCCACAATGGCCAATAGATGTTGTGTAGACAGAGCATATCGCATACGTCTTAGCAATCGTCTGCATTATTATCGATCTTCACACACAGTTCTGATTACATACCTCTTTGTCACGTATCACACACATCTTGTTATATTGAACCATTTCTGTTCTCTTGCCTAATCACAAATAGTTCATCCGAGTGAAACATATGGTGTACATCGCACACACCTTGATCGGGCTGACCGTTTCTTTTGTGTTGACTAATCACAAACAGTTCATCTGAGTGAACCGTATGTTGTACATCGCACATACCTTCATCTGGCTGCCCGTTTCTTTTGTTCCTCCTCATCGCAAATAGTTAATTGAGCTGAACCATATGCCCTGCATCGCACACGCAACTAAAATCTGAACCGTGTTTGATGCATCCTCCATCGCAAATGTTTTGCACCTCTTTTATGGTTATTTTACACCACCGTTTGCGATTATAGCATCGCACACAGTTTCGTCGAAGGGTCTCTGATCGTAGTGTCGGGTTAGCAGCATCCTGCAGTAATGTACGTACACTGCCTTCTCCCGCCTTAATTTTTTTACACAGGCAGATTAGACCAAATAGAAGTATCGTGCTAAATTTTGGAATTACTCCGGGTTCGTTTGGCCTTTTTATACATTAGTTGAGTTCCTGCGTATTTAATGTGCATAATTAAAATTTAAACTACCAACACATGCTCTAGTGCACCAAAGTCATTTGAAAACCACATGTCTGTCCTTGGGTGAATTTCTAGGTCCTATGCAAGAGATGGGAATGAAATTCAAACATCTGGGCGTCGTGGCTCGGCCGGAAAGATTGAGAAACTTGGTTTTTTAATTCCTGTAAATCCAAAACACGCATGCAAATCATGAAACTTGACATGGTGTCATGACATGGCTGCAACATGCTGCGCTAATTTTTTTGGCCGAATTGGGACAAGCTTTGGTGTAAGCTTCTTGCAAACTGGAGCTTCCGTCAAGAAGGCCCGTGGTTCCGAGAGTGAACGTGCCACCTCCATGTGCGAAACGACATACGTACGCTGCCTTCTCCCGCCTTAATATTTTTACACAGGCAGATTAGACCAAATATAAGTATCGTGCTAAATTTTGGAATTATTATGGGTTCGTTTGGCCTTTTTTATACATTAACTGAGTTTCTGCGCATTTAAGTGCATAATTCAAATTTGAACTACAAGCACAGGCTCCAGTGCACCAAAGTTGTTTGAAAAACCACATGTGTGTCCTTGGGAGAATTTCTAGGTCACATGCAACAGATGGGAAGGAAATTCAAACATCTGAGCGTCGTGGCTTGCCCGGAAAGATTGGGAAACTTGGTTTTTTTACTTCCTGTAAATCCAAAACACGCCTGAAAATCATGAAACTTGGCATGGTGTCATGACATGCCACCAACATGCTGCGGTAATTTTTTTGGCCGAATTGGGACAAGCTTTGGTGTAAGCTTCTTGCAAACCGGAGGTTCCGTCAAAAAGGCTCGTGGTTCCGAGAGGGAACGTGCCACCTCCGTGTGCGAAACGACATACGTACACTACCTTCTCGTGCCTTAATTCTTTTACACAGGCAGATTAGACCAAATAGAAGTATCATGCTAAATTTTGGAATTATTCCGGGTTCATCTGGCCTTTTTTATACATTAATTGATTTTTGCGCACATTTAATGTGCATAATTCAAATTTGAACTACAAGCACAGGCTCCAGTGCACCAAAGTTGTTTGAAAAACCACATGTGTGTCCTTGCGTGAATTTCTAGGTCCTATGAAAGAGATGGGAATGAAATTCAAACATGTGAGCATCGTGGCTCGGCCAGAAAGATTGTGAAACTTGGTTTTTTAATTCCTGTAAATCCAAAACACGCCTGAAAATCATGAAACTTGGCATGGTGTCATGACATGGCACCAACATGTTGCGGTAATTTTTTTGGCCGAATTGGGACAAGCTTTGGTGTAAACTTCTTGCAAACCGGAGCTTCCATCAAGAAGGCTCGTGGTTTCCAGAGGAAACGTGCCACCTCCGTGTGCGCAACGACATACGTACACTACCTTCTCCCGCATTAATTATTTTACACAGGCAGATTAGACCAAATAAAAGCATCATGCTAAATTTTGGAATTATTCCGGGTTCGTTTGGCCTTTTTATTACATTAATTAAGTTTTTGGGCATTTAATGTGCATAATTCGAATTTAAACTACAGGCACATGCTACAGTGCACCAAAGTTGTTTGAAAAATCACATGTGTGTCCTTGGGTGAATTTATAGGTCCAATGCAAGAGATGGGAATGAAATTCAAACATCTAGGCATCGTGGCTAGCCCGGAAAGATTGAGAAACTTGGTTTTTTAATTCCTGTAAATCCTAAACACGCCTGAAAATCATGAAACTTGGCATGCTGTCATGACATGGCACCAACATGTTGCGGTAAGTTTTTTGACCGAATTGGGACAAGCTTTGGTGTAAGAACCGGAGCTTCCCTCAAGAAGGCTCGTTGTTCCGAGAGGGAATGTGTCACCTCCGTGTGCGAAATGAGATACGTATACTGCCTTCTCCCGCCTTAATTTTTTTACACGGACAGATTGAACCAAATAGAAGCATCTAGCTAAATTTTGAAACTATTCTGGGTTCGTTAGGAATTTTTATGCACTAATTGAGTTTCTGGGCATTTAATGTGCATAATTCAAATTTGAACTACAAGCACATGCTCCAGTGCACCAAAGTAGGTTGAAAATTCACATGTGTGTCCTTGGGTAAATTTATAGGTCCCATGCAAGAGATGGGAATGAAATTCAAACATCTGGGCGTCATGGCTCGCCCGGAAAGATTGAGAAAATTGGTTTTTTAATTCCTGTAAATCCAAAACACGCCTGAAAATCATGAAACTTGACATGGTGTCATGACATGGCACCAACATGTTGCGGTAATTTTTTTGGCCGAGTTGGGACAAGCTTTGTTGTAAGCTTCTTGCAAACCGGAGCTTCCGTCAAGAAGGCTCGTTGTTCCGAGAGGGAACATGCCACCTCCGTGTGCGAAACGACATACTTACACTGCCTTCTCCCGCCTTCATTTTTTTATAGAGGCAGATTAGACCAAATAGAAGTATCGTGCTAAATTTTGAAATTAATACAGGTTCGTTTGGCCTTTTTTATACATTAATTGAGTTTCTACTTATTTAATGTGCATAATTCAAATTTGAACTATGAGCACATGCACCAGTGCACCAAAGTTGGTTGAAAAATCACATGTGTATCTTTGGGTGAATTTATAGGTCCCATCCAAGAGATTGGAAATAAATTCAAACATCTGGGCGTCATAGCTCGGCCGGAAAGATTGAGAAACTTGGTTTTTTTAATTCCTGTAAATCCAAAACACGCCTGAAAATCATGAAACTTGGCATGGTGTCATGACATGGCACCAACATGTTGCGGTTATGTTTTTGGCAGAATTGGGACAAGCTTTGGTGTAAGCTGCTTGCAAACCGGAGCTTCCATCAAGAAGGCTCGTTGTTCCAAGAGGGAACATGCCACCTCCGTGTGCGAAGCGACATACTTACACTGCCTGCTCCCGCCTTAATTTTTTACACAGGCAGATTAGACCAAATAGAAGTATCGTGCTAAATTTTGGAATTATTACGGGTCCGTTTGTCCTTTTTTATACATTAATTGAGTTTCTGCGCATCTTAATGTGCATAATTCAAATTTGAACTACAAGCATAGGCTCCAGTGCACCAAAGTTGTTTGAAAAACCACATGTGTGTCCTTGGGTGAATTTCTAGGTCCTATGCAAGAGATGGGAATGAAATTCAAACATCTCGGCGTCATGGCTCGGCCGGAAAGATTGAGAAACTTGGTTTTTTAATTCCTGTAAATCCAAAACACGCGTGAAAATCATGAAACTTGTTATGGTGTCATGACATGGCACCAACATGGTGTAGTAATTTTTCTGGCCGAATTGGGACAAGCTTTGGTGTAAGCTTCTTGCAAACCGGACCTTCCGTCAAGAAGGCTCGTGGTTCCAAGAGGGAACATGCCACCTCCTTGTGTGAAACGACATACGTGCACTGCCTTCTCCCGCCTTAATTTTTGTACACAGGAAGATTAGAGCAAATAGAAGTATCGTGCTAAATTTTGGAATTATTCCTTGTTCGTTTGGCCTTTTTTATACATTAATTGAGTTTTTGCGCATTTAAGTGCATAATTCAAATTTGAACTACAAGCACAGGCTCCAGTGCACCAAAGTTGTTTGAAAAACCACATGTGTGTCCTTGGGAGAATTTCTAGGTCACATGCAACAGATGGGAAGGAAATTCAAACATCTGAGCGTCGTGGCTTGCCCGGAAAGATTGGGAAACTTGGTTTTTTTACTTCCTGTAAATCCAAAACACGCCTGAAAATCATGAAACTTGGCATGGTGTCATGACATGCCACCAACATGCTGCGGTAATTTTTTTGGCCGAATTGGGACAAGCTTTGGTGTAAGCTTCTTGCAAACCGGAGGTTCCGTCAAAAAGGCTCGTGGTTCCGAGAGGGAACGTGCCACCTCCGTGTGCGAAACGACATACGTACACTACCTTCTCGTGCCTTAATTCTTTTACACAGGCAGATTAGACCAAATAGAAGTATCATGCTAAATTTTGGAATTATTCCGGGTTCATCTGGCCTTTTTTATACATTAATTGATTTTTGCGCACATTTAATGTGCATAATTCAAATTTGAACTACAAGCACAGGCTCCAGTGCACCAAAGTTGTTTGAAAAACCACATGTGTGTCCTTGCGTGAATTTCTAGGTCCTATGAAAGAGATGGGAATGAAATTCAAACATGTGAGCATCGTGGCTCGGCCAGAAAGATTGTGAAACTTGGTTTTTTAATTCCTGTAAATCCAAAACACGCCTGAAAATCATGAAACTTGGCATGGTGTCATGACATGGCACCAACATGTTGCGGTAATTTTTTTGGCCGAATTGGGACAAGCTTTGGTGTAAACTTCTTGCAAACCGGAGCTTCCATCAAGAAGGCTCGTGGTTTCCAGAGGAAACGTGCCACCTCCGTGTGCGCAACGACATACGTACACTACCTTCTCCCGCATTAATTATTTTACACAGGCAGATTAGACCAAATAAAAGCATCATGCTAAATTTTGGAATTATTCCGGGTTCGTTTGGCCTTTTTATTACATTAATTAAGTTTTTGGGCATTTAATGTGCATAATTCGAATTTAAACTACAGGCACATGCTACAGTGCACCAAAGTTGTTTGAAAAATCACATGTGTGTCCTTGGGTGAATTTATAGGTCCAATGCAAGAGATGGGAATGAAATTCAAACATCTAGGCATCGTGGCTAGCCCGGAAAGATTGAGAAACTTGGTTTTTTAATTCCTGTAAATCCTAAACACGCCTGAAAATCATGAAACTTGGCATGCTGTCATGACATGGCACCAACATGTTGCGGTAAGTTTTTTGACCGAATTGGGACAAGCTTTGGTGTAAGAACCGGAGCTTCCCTCAAGAAGGCTCGTTGTTCCGAGAGGGAATGTGTCACCTCCGTGTGCGAAATGAGATACGTATACTGCCTTCTCCCGCCTTAATTTTTTTACACGGACAGATTGAACCAAATAGAAGCATCTAGCTAAATTTTGAAACTATTCTGGGTTCGTTAGGAATTTTTATGCACTAATTGAGTTTCTGGGCATTTAATGTGCATAATTCAAATTTGAACTACAAGCACATGCTCCAGTGCACCAAAGTAGGTTGAAAATTCACATGTGTGTCCTTGGGTAAATTTATAGGTCCCATGCAAGAGATGGGAATGAAATTCAAACATCTGGGCGTCATGGCTCGCCCGGAAAGATTGAGAAAATTGGTTTTTTAATTCCTGTAAATCCAAAACACGCCTGAAAATCATGAAACTTGACATGGTGTCATGACATGGCACCAACATGTTGCGGTAATTTTTTTGGCCGAGTTGGGACAAGCTTTGTTGTAAGCTTCTTGCAAACCGGAGCTTCCGTCAAGAAGGCTCGTTGTTCCGAGAGGGAACATGCCACCTCCGTGTGCGAAACGACATACTTACACTGCCTTCTCCCGCCTTCATTTTTTTATAGAGGCAGATTAGACCAAATAGAAGTATCGTGCTAAATTTTGAAATTAATACAGGTTCGTTTGGCCTTTTTTATACATTAATTGAGTTTCTACTTATTTAATGTGCATAATTCAAATTTGAACTATGAGCACATGCACCAGTGCACCAAAGTTGGTTGAAAAATCACATGTGTATCTTTGGGTGAATTTATAGGTCCCATCCAAGAGATTGGAAATAAATTCAAACATCTGGGCGTCATAGCTCGGCCGGAAAGATTGAGAAACTTGGTTTTTTTAATTCCTGTAAATCCAAAACACGCCTGAAAATCATGAAACTTGGCATGGTGTCATGACATGGCACCAACATGTTGCGGTTATGTTTTTGGCAGAATTGGGACAAGCTTTGGTGTAAGCTGCTTGCAAACCGGAGCTTCCATCAAGAAGGCTCGTTGTTCCAAGAGGGAACATGCCACCTCCGTGTGCGAAGCGACATACTTACACTGCCTGCTCCCGCCTTAATTTTTTACACAGGCAGATTAGACCAAATAGAAGTATCGTGCTAAATTTTGGAATTATTACGGGTCCGTTTGTCCTTTTTTATACATTAATTGAGTTTCTGCGCATCTTAATGTGCATAATTCAAATTTGAACTACAAGCATAGGCTCCAGTGCACCAAAGTTGTTTGAAAAACCACATGTGTGTCCTTGGGTGAATTTCTAGGTCCTATGCAAGAGATGGGAATGAAATTCAAACATCTCGGCGTCATGGCTCGGCCGGAAAGATTGAGAAACTTGGTTTTTTAATTCCTGTAAATCCAAAACACGCGTGAAAATCATGAAACTTGTTATGGTGTCATGACATGGCACCAACATGGTGTAGTAATTTTTCTGGCCGAATTGGGACAAGCTTTGGTGTAAGCTTCTTGCAAACCGGACCTTCCGTCAAGAAGGCTCGTGGTTCCAAGAGGGAACATGCCACCTCCTTGTGTGAAACGACATACGTGCACTGCCTTCTCCCGCCTTAATTTTTGTACACAGGAAGATTAGAGCAAATAGAAGTATCGTGCTAAATTTTGGAATTATTCCTTGTTCGTTTGGCCTTTTTTATACATTAATTGAGTTTTTGCGCATTTAATGTGCATAATTCAAATTAGAACTACGAGCACATGCTCCAGTGCACCAAAGTTGGTTGAAAAATCACATGTTCCTCTTTGGGTGAATTTATAGGTCCCATCCAAGAAATGGCAATGAAATTGTAACATCTGGGCGTCGTGGCTCGACCGGAAACATTGAGAAACTTGTTTTTTAATTCCTGTAAATCCAAAACACGCCTGAAAATCATGAAACATGGCATGCTGTCATGACATGGCACCAACATGCCGCGCTATTTTTTTTGGCCGAATTGGGACAAGCTTCGGTGTAAGCTTCTTGCAAACAGGACCTTCCATCAAGAAGGCTCGTGGTTCCAAGAGGGAACGTGCAACCTCCTTGTGTGAAACGACATACGTACACTGCCTTCTCCCGCCTTAATTTTTTAACACAGGCAAATTAGACCAAGTAGAAGTATCGTGCTAAAATTTGGAATTATTCCGGGTTCGTTTGGCCTCTTTTATACATTAATTGGGTTTTTGCGCATTTAATGTGCATAATTCAAAATTGAACTATGAGCACATGCTCCAGTGCACCAAAGTTGGTACAAAAATCACATGTGTGTCTTTGGGTGAATTTATAGATCCCATCCAAGAAATGGGAATGAAATTCAAACATCTGGGCGTCATGGCTCGGCTGGAAAGATTGAGAAACTTGATTTTTTAATTCCTGTAAATGCAAAACACGCCTGAAAACCATGAAACTTGGCATGCTGTCATGACATGGCACCAACATGCTGCGGTAATTTTTTTGGCCGAATTGGGAGAAGCTTTGCTGTAAGCTTCTTGCAAACCGGAGCTTCCCTCAAGAAGGCTCGTGGTTCCGAGAGGGAACGTGTCCCCTCCGTGTGCGAAATGAGATACGTATACTGCCTTCTCCCGCCTTAATTTTTTTTACACAGGCAGATTAGACCAAATAGAAGCATCGTGCTAAATTTTGGAATTATTCCGGGTTCGTTTGGAATTTTTATGCATTGATTGAGTTTCTGGGCATTTAATGTGCATAATTCAAATTTGAACTACAAGCACAAGCTCCAGTGCACCAAAGTAGGTTGAAAAATCACATGTGTGTCCTTGGGTAAATTTATAGGTCCCATGCAAGAGATGGGAATGAAATTCAAACATCTGGGCGTCATGGCTCGCCCGGAAAGATTGAGAAAATTGGTTTTTTAATTCCTGTAAATCCAAAACACGCCTGAAAATCATGAAACTTGACATGGTGTCATGACATGGCACCAACATGTTGCGGTAATTTTTTTGGCCGAGTTGGGACAAGCTTTGTTGTAAGCTTCTTGCAAATCGGAGCTTCCGTCAAGAAGGCTCGTTGTTCCGAGAGGGAACATGCCACCTCCGTGTGCGAAACGACATACTTACACTGCCTTCTCCCGCCTTCATTTTTTTATAGAGGCAGATTAGACCAAATAGAAGTATCGTGCTAAATTTTGAAATTAATACGGGTTCGTTTGGCCTTTTTTATACATTAATTGAGTTTCTACTTATTTAATGTGCATAATTCAAATTTGAACTATGAGCACATGCACCAGTGCACCAAAGTTGGTTGAAAAATCACATGTGTATCTTTTGGTGAATTTATAGGTCCCATCCAAGAGATTGGAAATAAATTCAAACATCTGGGCGTCGTAGCTCGGCCGGAAAGATTGAGAAACTTGGTTTTTTTAATTCCTGTAAATCCAAAACACGCCTGAAAATCATGAAACTTGGCATGGTGTCATGACATGGCACCAACATGTTGCGGTTATGTTTTTTGCAGAATTGGGACAAGCTTTGGTGTAAGCTTCTTGCAAACCGGAGCTTCCATCAAGAAGGCTCGTTGTTCCAAGAGGGAACATGACACCTCCGTGTGTGAAGCGACATACTTACACTGCCTGCTCCCGCCTTAATTTTTTACACAGACAGATTAGACCAAATAGAAGTATCGTGCTAAATTTTGGAATTATTACGGGTCCGTCTGTCCTTTTTAATACATTAATTGAGTTTCTGCGCATCTTAATGTGCATAATTCAAATTTGAACTACAAGCATAGGCTCCAGTGCACCAAAGTTGTTTGAAAAACCACATGTGTGTCCTTGGGTGAATTTCTAGGTCCTATGCAAGAGATGGGAATGAAATTCAAACATCTCGGCGTCATGGCTCGGCCGGAAAGATTGAGAAACTTGGTTTTTTTAATTCCTGTAAATCCAAAACACGCGTGAAAATCATGAAACTTGTTATGGTGTCATGACATGGCACCAACATGGTGTAGTAATTTTTCTGGCCGAATTGGGACAAGCTTTGGTGTAAGCTTCTTGCAAATCGGACCTTTCGTCAAGAAGGCTCGTGGTTCCAAGAGGGAACATGCCACCTCCTTGTGTGAAACGACATACGTGCTCTGTCTTCTCCCGCCTTAATTTTTGTACACAGGAAGATTAGACCAAATAGAAGTATCGTGCTAAATTTTGGAATTATTCCTTGTTCGTTTGGCCTTTTTTATACATTAATTGAGTTTTTGCGCATTTAATGTGCATAATTCAAATTAGAACTACGAGCACATGCTCCAGTGCACCAAAGTTGGTTGAAAAATCACATGTGCCTCTTTGGGTGAATTTATAGGTCCCATCCAAGAAATGGGAATGAAATTGTAACATCTGGGCGTCGTGGCTCGACCGGAAACATTGAGAAACTTGTTTTTTAATTCCTGTAAATCCAAAACATGCCTGAAAATCATGAAACATGGCATGCTGTCATGACATGGCACCAACATGCCGCGCTATTTTTTTTGGTCGAATTGGGACAAGCTTCGGTGTAAGCTTCTTGCAAACAGGACCTTCCATCAAGAAGGCTCGTGGTTCCAAGAGGGAACGTGCAACCTCCTTGTGCGAAACGACATACGTACACTGCCTTCTCCCGCCTTAATTTTTTTACACAGGCAAATTAGACCAAATAGAAGTATCGTGCTAAAATTTGGAATTATTCCGGGTTCGTTTGGCCTCTTTTATACATTAATTGGGTTTTTGCGCATTTAATGTGCATAATTCAAATTTGAACTATGAGCACATGCTCAAGTGCACCATAGTTGGTACAAAAATCACATGTGTGTCTTTGGGTGAATTTATAGATCCCATCCAAGAAATGGGAATGAAATTCAAACATCTGGGCGTCGTGGCTCGACTGGAAAGATTGAGAAACTTGGTTTTTTAATTCCTGTAAATGCAAAACACGCCTGAAAACCATGAAACTTGGCATGATGTCATGACATGGCACCAACATGCTGCGGTAATTTTTTTGGCCGAATTGGGAGAAGCTTTGCTGTAAGCTTCTTGCAAACCGGAGCTTCCCTCAAGAAGGCTCGTGGTTCCGAGAGGGAACGTGTCCCCTCCGTGTGCGAAATGAGATACGTATACTGCCTTCTCCCGCCTTAATTTTTTTACACAGGCAGATTAGACCAAATAGAAGCATCGTGCTAAATTTTGGAATTATTCCGGGTTCGTTTGGAATTTTTATGCATTGATTGAGTTTCTGGGCATTTAATGTGCATAATTCAAATTTGAACTACAAGCACATGCTCCAGTGCACCAAAGTAGGTTGAAAAATCACATGTGTGTCCTTGGGTAAATTTATAGGTCCCATGCAAGAGATGGGAATGAAATTCAAACATCTGGGCGTCATGGCTCGCCCGGAAAGATTGAGAAAATCGGTTTTTTAATTCCTGTAAATCCAAAACACGCCTGAAAATCATGAAACTTGACATGGTGTCATGACATGGCACCAACATGTTGTGGTAATTTTTTTAGCCGAGTTGGGACAAGCTTTGGTGTAAGCTTCTTGCAAACCGGAGCTTCCGCCAAGAAGGCCTGTTGTTCCGAGAGGGAACATGCCACCTCCGTGTGCGAAACGACATACTTACACTGCCTTCTCCCGCCTTAATTTTTTTACAGAGGCAGATTAGACCAAATAGAAGTATCGTGCTAAAATTTGAAATTAATACGGGTTCGTTTGGCCATTTTTATACATTAATTGACTTTCTACGCATTTAATGTGCATAATTCAAATTTGAACTATGAGCACATGCTCTAGTGCACTAAAGTTGGTTGAAAAATCACATGTGTATCTTTGGGTGAATTTATAGGTCCCATCCAAGAGATGGGAAAGAAATTCAAACATCTGGGCGTCGTAGCTCGGCCGGAAAGATTGGGAAACTTGGTTTTTTAATTCCTGTAAATCCAAAACACGCCTGAAAATCATGAAACTTGGCATGGTGTCATGACATGGCACCAACATGTTGCGGTTATGTTTTTGGCCGAATTGGGACAAGCTTTGGTGTAAGCTTCTTGCAAACCAGAGCTTCCATCAAGAAGGCTCGTTCTTCCAAGGGCGGACATGCCACCTCCGTGTGCGAAACGACATACTTACACTGCCTGCTCCCACCTTAATTTTTTACACAGGCAGATTAGACCAAATAGAAGTATCGTGCTAAATTTTGGAATTATTACGGGTCCGTTTGTCCTTTTTTATACATTAATCGAGTTTCTGCGCATCTTAATGTGCATAATTCAAATTTGAACTACAAGCATAGGCTCCAGTGTACCAAAGTTGGTTGAAAAATCACATGTGTATCTTTGGGTGAATTTATAGGTCCCATCCAAGAGATTGGAAATAAATTCATACATCTGGGCGTCGTAGCTCGGCCGGAAAGATTGAGAAACTTGGTTTTTTAATTCCTGTAAATCCAAAACACGCGTGAAAATCATGAAACTTGTTATGGTGTCATGACATGGCACCAACATGGTGTAGTAATTTTTCTGGCCGAATTGGGACAAGCTTTGGTGTAAGCTTCTTGCAAACCGGACCTTCCGTCAAGAAGGCTCGTGGTTCCAAGAGGGAACATGCCACCTCCTTGTGTGAAACGACATACGTGCACTGCCTTCTCCCGCCTTAATTTTTGTACACAGGAAGATTAGACCAAATAGAAGTATCGTGCTAAATTTTGGAATTATTCCTGGTTCGTTTGGCCTTTTTTATACATTAATTGAGTTTTTGCGCATTTAATGTGCATAATTCAAATTTGAACTACGAGCACATGCTCCAGTTCACCAAAGTTGGTTGAAAAATCACATGTGCCTCTTTGGGTGAATTTATAGGTCCCATCCAAGAAATGGGAAATTAAATTGAAACATTTGGGCATCGTGGCTCGACCGGAAAGATTGAGAAACTTGTTTTTTTAATTTCTGTAAATCCAAAACACGCCTGAAAATCATGAAACATGGCATGCTGCCATGACATGGCACCAACATGCTGCGCTAATTTTTTTTGCCGAATTGGGACAAGCTTCGGTGTAAGCTTCTTGCAAACAGGACCTTCCATCAAGAAGGCTCGTGGTTCCAAGAGGGAACGTGCAACCTCCTTGTGCGAAACGATGTGCGTACACTGCCTTCTCCCGCCTTAATTTTTTTTACACGGGCAAATTAGACCAAACAGAAGTATCGTGATAAAATTTGGAATTATTCCGGGTTCGTTTGGCCTCTTTTATACATTAATTGGGTTTTTGCGCATTTAATGTGCATAATTCAAATTTGAACTACGAGCACATGCTCCAGTGCACCAAAGTTTGTGTGTCTTTGGGTGAATTTATAGGTCCCATCCAAGAAATGGGAATGAAATTCAAACATCTGGGCGTCGTGGCTCGGCTGGAAAGATTGAGAAACTTGGTTTTTTAATTCCTGTAAATGCAAAACACGCCTGAAAATCATGAAACTTGGCATGCTGTCATGACATGGCACCAACATGCTGCGGTAATTTTTTTGGCCGAATTGGGAGAAGCTTTGCTGTAAGCTTCTTGCAAACCGGAACTTCCCTCAAGAAGGCTCGTGGTTCTGAGAGGGAACGTGTCCCCTCCGTTTGCGAAATGAGATACGTATATTGCCTTCTCCCGCCTTAGTTTTTTTACACAGGCAGATTAGACCAAATAGAAGCATCGTGCTAAAATTTGGAATTATTCCGGGTTCGTCTGGAATTTTTATGCATTGATTGAGTTTCTGGGCATTTAATGTGCATAATTCGAATTTAAACTATAGGGACATGCTCCAGTGCACCAAAGTTGTTTCAAAAATCACATGTGTGTCCTTGGGTGAATTTATAGGTCCTATGCAAGAGATGGGAATGAAATTCAAACATCTAGGCATCATGGCTAGCCCGGAAAGATTATGAAACTTGGTTTTTTAGTTCCTGTAAATCCAAAACACGCCTGAAAATCATGAAACTTGGCATGATGTCATGACACGGCACCAACATGCCGCGGTAAATTTTTTGGCTGAATTGGGACAAGCTTTGGTGTAAGCTTCTTGCAAACCGGTGCTTCCGTCAAGAAGGCTTGTTTTTCCGAGAGGGAACATGCCACCTCCGTGTGCGAAACCACATACTCACACTACCTTCTCCTGCCTTACTTTTTTGACACAGGCAGATTAGACCAAATGGAATCATCGTGCTAAATTTTGGAATTATTTCGGGTTCGTTTAGCCTTTCTTATACATTAATTGAGTTTCTGCGCATTTAATGTGCATAATTTAAATTTGAACTACAAGCATAGGCTCCAGTGCACCAAAGTTGTTTGAAAAACCACATGTGTGTCCTTGGGTGAATTTCTAGGTCCTATGCAAGAGATGGGAATGAAATTCAAACCTCTTGGCATCGTGGCTCGGACGAAAAGATTGAGAAACTTGGTTTTTTAATTCCTGTTAATCCAAAACACGTCTGAAAATCATGAAACTTGGCATGCTGTCATGACATGGCAAATTAGACCAAATAGAAGTATCGTGCTAAAATTTGGAATTATTCCGGGTTCGTTTGGCCTTTTTATACATTAATTGAGTTTTTGCGCATTTAATGTGCATAATTCAAATTTGAACTACGAGCACATGCTCCAGTGCACCAAAGTTGGTTGAAAAATCACATGTTTGTCTTTGGGTGAGTTTATAGGTCCCATCCGAGAAATGGGAATGAAATTCAACCATCTGGGCGTCGTGGTTCGGCTGGAAAGATTGAGAAACTTGGTTTTTTAATTCCTGTAAATCCAAAATACGCCTGAAAATCATGAAACTTGGCATGGTGTCATGACATGGCACCAACATGCTGCGGTAATTTTTTTGGCCGAATTGGGACAAGCTTTGGTGTAAACTTCTTGCAAACCGGAGCTTCCCTCAAGAAGGCTCGTTGTTCCGAGAGGGAATGTGTCACCTCCGTGTGCGAAATGAGATACGTATACTGCCTTCTCCCGTCTTAATTTTTATATGCACAGACTAGACCAAATAGAAGCATCGTCCTAAATTTTGGAATTATTCCGGGTTCGCTTGGAATTTTTATACATTAATTGAGTTTCTGGGCATTTAATGTGCATAATTCGAATTTAAACTGCAAGCACATGCTCCACTGTAGCAAAGTTGGTTGAAAAATCACTTGTGTGTCCTTGGGTGAATTTATAGGTCCCATGCAAGAGATGGGAATGAAATTCAAACATCTGGGTGTCGTGGCTCGCTCGGAAAGATTGAGAAACCTGGTTTTTCAATTCCTGTAAATCAAAAACACGCCTGAAAATCATGAAACTTGGCATGGTGTCATGACATGGCACCGACATGTTGCGGTTATTTTTTGGGCCGAATTGGGACAATCTTTGGTGTAAGCTTCTTGCAAACCGGAGCTTCCATCAAGAAGGCTCGTTGTTCCAAGAGGGAACATGCCACCTCCGTGTGTGAAACGACATACTTACACTGCCTGCTCCCGCCTTAATTTTTTACACAGGTAGATTAGACCAAATAGAAGCATTGTGCTAAATTTTGGAATTATTCCGGGTTCGTTTGGAATTTTTATGCATTAGTTGAGTTTCTGGGCATTTTATGTGCATAATTCGAATTTAATCTACAGGGACATGCTCCAGTGCACCAAAGTTGTTTCAAAAATCACATGTGTGTCCTTGGGTGAATTTATAGGTCCTATGCAAGAGATGGGAATGAAATTCAAACATCTAGGCATCGTGGCTAGCCCGGAAAGATTAAGAAACTTGGTTTTTCAGTTCCTGTAAATGCAAAACACGCCTGAAAATCATGAAACTTGGCATGCTGTCATGACATGGCACCAACATGCTGCGGTAATTTTTTTGGCCGAATTGGGACAAGGTTTGGTGTAAGCTTCTTACAAACCGGAGCTTCCGTCAAGAAGGCTCGTGGTTCCGAGAGGGAACGTGCCACCTCCTTGTGCGAAACGACATATGTACACTGCCTTCTCCCGCCTTAATTTTTTACACAGGCAGATTAGACCAAATAGAAGTATCGTGCTAAATTTTGGAATTATTTCGGGTTCGTTTGGCCTTTTCATACATTAATTGAGTTTTTGCGCATTTAGTGTGCACAATTCAAATTTGAACTACGAGCAGATGCTCAAGTGCAGCAAAGTTGGTTGAAAAATCACATGTGTGTCTTTGGGTGAATTTATAGGTCCCATCCAAGAAATGAGAATGAAATTCAAACATCTGGGCGTCGTGGCTCGGCCGGAAAGATTGAGAAACTTGGTTTTTTAATTCCTGTAAATCCAAAACATGCCTGAAAATCATGAAACTTGGCATGCTGTCATGACATGCACCAACATGCTGCACTATTTTTTGGCCGAATTGGGACAAGCTTTGGTGTAAGCTTCTTGCAAACCGGACCTTTTGTCAAGAAGGCTCGTGGTTCGGAGAGGGAATGTGTCACCTCCGTGTGCGAAATGAGATACCTATACTGCCTTCTCCCGCCTTAATTTTTTTACACGGGCAGATTGGACCAATTAGAAGCATCGTGCTAAATTTTGGAATTATTCCGGGTTCGTTTGGCCTTTTTATGCATTAATTGAGTTTTTGCGCATTTAATGTGCATAATTCAAATTTAAACTGCAGGCACATGCTCCAGTGCAGCAAAGTTGGTTGAAAAGTCACTTGTGTGTCCTTGGGTGAATTTATAGGTCCCATGCAAGAGATGGGAATGAAATTCAAACATCTGGGCGTCGTGGCTAGCCCGGAAAGATTGAGAAACTTGTTTTTTTAATTCCTGTAAATCCAAAACACGTCTGAAAATCATGAAACTTGGCATGGTGTCATGACATGGCACCAACATGTTGCGGTTATTTTTTTGGCCGAATTGGGACAAGCTTTAGTAGAAGCTTCTTGCAAACCGGAGTTTCTGTCAAGAAGGCTCATTGTTCCAAGAGGGAACATGCCACCTCCGTGTGCGAAACGACATACTTACACGGCCTGCTCCCGCCTTAATTTTTTACACAGGCAGATTAGACCAAATAGAAGTATCGTGCTAAATTTTGGAATTATTACGTGTTTGTTTGTCCTTTTTTATACATTAATCGAGTTTCTACGCATTTAATGTGCATAATTCAAATTTGAATTACAAGCACAGGCTCCAATGCACCAAAGTTGTTTGAAAAACCACATGTGTGTCCTTGGGTGAATTTCTAGGTCCTATGCAAGAGATGTGAATGAAATTCAAACATCTGGGCGTCATGGCTCGGTTCGAAAGATTGAGAAACTTGGTTTTTTAATTCCCGTAAATCCAAAACATGCTTGAAAATCATGAAACTTGGCATGGTGTCATGACATGGCACCAACATGCTGCGGTAATTTTTTGGCCGAATTGGGACAAGCTTTGGTGTAAGCTTCTTGCAAACCGGAGCTTCCGTCAAGAAGGCTCGTGGTTCTGAGAGGGAACGTGCCACCTCCTTGTGCGAAATGACATGCGTACACTGCCTTCTCCCGCCTTAATTTTTGTACATAGGCAGATTAGGCCAAATAGGGTTTCCCCTCCACCCCTTTGTCTGCGGCCTCATGTTCTACTGTGGGCTAGATTTCCATGATCTAGCCCCAAATTCTTTCCTCCACATGTCGGTGTTTATCATCGTGTGCAAGGAACTACTCTGCATCCCCCCACACTTCGGCCTATGGCTAAAAGTTTTCTATGTGATACCAAAGGTGGTCGACGGGCAGCACGTAGACTGCGGCGGCGCCACGGCGAGCAAGCTCCACAACGCCACTTGGCCTAAAGGGGCCTTCGTGGAGACCGTCAAGGTGTGGCAACAGGAGTGGTTCTACATCATCGAACCCCGCGACGCCAAGTGGGCGGCCACTCCTGAGTTTAGATCCAAGCCCCCTATGGGGCTCGCGTCGTGGAACAGCAGGGTTCTGGACCGGGTGTCGGGACCCCGATACTAAGTCACACCGATCTAGCATGTAACACTTCATATCACTTTGCGGCCTCACGCACGGTATTCCCACGGGTGCCACCTTACCTGGCCCGGGACCGTTTGCGCCTTTTGGCTCACGTATATGATAGTGTCACTAGCATCCATATGACAGAGAACCCGGGCCGACATGACTAGTCGTGAACCCGAAGTGGCACTAACTTACAGGGACAAGCATACATGAATCAACCTCGAGCATGTCGGTCAACAGCGTATGAATCCGGGCTGTAGCACTGGGCTAACAGGACTCTGGGAACCCGGGCTGTAGCAGGCTAGGCAGGACTCCGGATGTCACCGCGTGACATTTCCCCGAAGGGACAGACACAGGAACGAAGTGAATCACATGCCGGCCAGTCAAGTGTTCCGGAGCAGTAGTGCTGGGCTAGCAGGACTCCGGTGAACCGGGCTGTAGCGGACTACTATGGCTCATGGAAGCACAAGACTACATTTCCCTATAAGAGAGGCTACCAAGGATAAACAACTAGATTGTCGGATCCCACACATACCAAGCATTTCAATCATACACACAATATGCTCGATATGTGTAAATACAACATGGCATCACAACATAACTCTATGACTCAAGTATTTATTCAATAGGCTCCGAGGAGCCAAGTATTACAAACATGGGTCTCATGACCCCAACATACAGAGCATACAAACAACAAGCACATGCGGAAGCTTAACTTGTCTGAGTACAGACAACTACAAATGAAAAAGGATGAGAAGCCTGACTATCTACAAGACCCTGCCGGGGGCACAAGATCGTAGCTGAGGTATCAAGCTAAACGTCGAAGTCCACGCGGAACTACTAGCGAGACTGAAGTCTCTCTGCAAAACATAAAATAAGCAAACATGAGTACAAATGTACCCCGCAAGACTTACATCAGAACTAACTACATATGCAACATTGTCAACAAAGAGGGTGGTGGAGTTTAACAGCAGCAAGCCAGCTTTGACTCAGTGGCTAACCTGTTCTACGAGTATCAGAAACTTCTTTGAGGTGAGAAGATGCACACGAGTCCACATAATCACCATATCAATACTCCACTACGGATCCATTCCCGTCTCCCTACGAGAAGGCCATCCATAACACTCACACTTGTCTTGAGCATTTTAGAGTATCCACTTCAAGTTGTCTATGTACCACGTAAGTCCTCCAAGTTTCCATATCCGAGGAAAACGACTATTCGAATAGATAATGTTGATCCTGCAGGGGTGTACTTCTTCAGACACGCTCTCGCCACTTATCGCCCTGTGCACGTCATGTACCTCGGCAACCTTCAAGCGGAAGCCGGGCGAGGGTGTCGGCCATGACCTGACTAACCACACAAGTCTCTCGTCCAGGTTTATCGCCTATTCGAGTTCCATCCGGAAGGAGTTCCGGCCGAAGTCTCCAGTACGGCCCCAAACGATGTGTGCAGGGTTCCCAAGCCCACCATCCGGGTGCCACTTGGTACACCGTGCCATGGTGCCTAGTCTGTCCCAAGCCCGTCCCGTCGGACACCACCTGGTAGACAAGTAGCACTACCTACAAACGCCAGAAACTAGTTGCAACTCCTGGACAGAGATCAAGTGGATTAATAAGCCGAGAGGGGCCGGATAACCGGAACCCAATGTGTGGTAGTAACTGGACTTGGATAACATACACAGAACTCAGTGCTTAGGGACGGTTCCAATGAGACAACCCACCATGTACTCCTACATGGCCTCTCATCACTACCTTTACCAAAACATGTTCACACACTTAGCCTTTATCGGTAGGACATGTTCACCACTCCGATTCATTCCCGATGAATCAGACCTGACACAACTCTAAGCATAGCTGGCATAAAGAAAAATAAGCATGGATGAGTAGGCACATCAAGGCTCAAGTAACTCCTACTCATGCTAGTGGGTTTCAACTAGTTACTGTGGCAATGACAGGTCATGCAGAGGAATGGGTTCAACTACCGCAGCAGAAAAGTAGCAGTTGAGTCGTTGTTGTCCTAATGCAGTATAAGGAGCAGGAGCGAGAGAGTGGGATTTATCGAAATTCCCAAGGGGGGGGGGGTTGCTTGCCTGATAGATCCACGAAGAAGCACTGCTCCTCAGACAGGTACTCGGGACACCTTCCGGAGTAGAACCTATCGAGAAGGGACGGTGCCGGCAATCAATAAACAACCATATGCAACAATATGATGCATGAATATGATATTTCAAAGATTCTATGATTTTCCCTAATGCATCTAGCATCAATTTGGTTGAAGTCCATATGAACCAAGGGTTCATATGCAAACCCCAAATGAAGTATATAACATGCCATTATTACGTTTTCACTTATACAGCAAGTATAAGTTGGTTTTTCATGCATGAAACTGGCATAAATGGATTCCTTGCATTTTTCTGATGATTTTTCATATATAAATTATTTCATTCTGAGCTACGGTTTAATTTCTAGGAATTTTAGAAGTTTTAAATATTTTCTGAAATTCTCTGAATTATTTAAAATCCAGAAAATCAATTACTGCGTCAGCGTGACGTCACAGAGGCGTCAGCAGGGCTGACCAGGTCAAACCTGACGTGTAGGGGCCACACGTCAGTGACACTGGGGTTAACCCCGAGTCAAACCTGGGCTGATTAGCTTTGACTAAGCCCTGGGGCCCACTGGTCAGTCTCAGGGGGGGGTTATTAGAAGGGGGTTAAGCACTAATTAAGCCGCCACGTCAGCGCCTGCCGGAGTTGGCCGGCGGCGAGCAAACATCGCGGCGGTGTTTCGCCGGAACGCGCTACAGGCGGCGTCAAAGCGCGCGGGGA
Organism: Aegilops umbellulata; assembly: GCA_032464435.1. NCBI lineage: Eukaryota > Viridiplantae > Streptophyta > Magnoliopsida > Poales > Poaceae > Aegilops > Aegilops umbellulata. The sequence goes on along the minus strand of CP136058.1, from coordinate 325,650,716 downwards.
CTACCAATTGGCAGCCCGCGCTCGACCGGATCCACCTGGGCATAGGGGAGGTCGCGGGGACGGCGGAGCTCGCTGGAGCAGGGCTCGCCGCGACGGCTGGAGCTCGGTTGATGCGGGTTAGTCACTGCAGGGCGCTAGGGGGGCTGCGGTTAGGCGCGTTGGACTCGTGGGGGTGCGGTGAGCTCAGTGGTAAGCTTGGACGCGTGCTTGCACGGCCGTAGCCGCAGTGGTGACATGGCCGACGGCGAGGAGCAATCGGCTCCGATGGCCACGGTGGCTAGAAGGAACGGACGAGCACGGGGAGAGAGGGGAAAGAAATAGGGGCTCACGGCGAATCCAGCAGAGTCAACAACGAGGCCGGGGAGGGTCTGGAGCTCGCGAATCCACGCCGGCGAGCTTCGGTGGCCGACGATGAAGAAGATGGAGATGGCGTTGGTGCAGAGCTTCCCGGGTCGTCTGGCTCGTTGAGGACGTAGCAGGCGGCGAGGTGGAGCTCTGGGCAAGATGAGAGGCCCAGAGGGGCACGGTGGCTACTGTGAACGGCGTCGGTGGCGACGAGCGGGTTCGGGTCTGCTCGGGAGAGGGGCTAGAGGCCAGGGGAGAGAGCAGAGAGCGAAGGGAGAGTGAGAGAGAGTCGAGGGGGTCTGCGTGGCGTCTCCAGGGGTCGCGGGAGCAAGCAGGGAGGCAGGAGGTGGCGTGCGGCGGCCGTGCGCGCGTCGGGCACGCGTCGTGCATCCGACTGGCGGGAGGAAGAAGACCTCCCTACCCCTGGTGGGCTGGGCCGGCCAGATGGGCTGCCAGGTGAGCGCCAGGTAAGGGTTTTCTTATTTCTTTCTGTTTTTCTTTTCTGTCTTCTGTTTTGTATCTAAAATAAATGTTAAAGCATTTCCATAAATGATGAAAATATTTGTGGCATCTAGATATAATATTCCGGAGGCCCTCACCAATTCCCAACATTTTTGGAGCCATTAAAATATTTGTATAATTTAAATAGCTCCAAATCAAATATTTATGCATTGATTCAAAATCCAAAATGTGTAGCAAAAATGTGCATCACCTCTGGTTGTTGTTCCCAACATTATCCAAAGAGCATGAACATTTTTGAAGAGAATTTTGGGTTCATTGAAAATCCATTTTAAAGTTGAACCTATTGGGAAAAACTTTGGTGCTAGGGTTTGCAACTTTCCCCATTTCAAATTTATTTGAAAGATTAAACATGATGCACAAAGCAAGCCTAGGTCATACCAGAACTAGGGATGTGACACCGGGGATCCACGGCGGAAGTGTTGATGCTGCAAAAGTGCATCACAAACATGATAGGCAAGAAGACCCGTCTCACTAACGTGATTCAGGTGATGCTCTTCTTCCAGATCCTTCCCTGGCAACTCCGGCCCTCCCACATGTGGGAGTTTAATTCGGAAGTTCTACGGACCCTGAAGCACTTCTTCGGCACAACACACGAAGATATCTGGAAGCTGCTCTTCAAGGCCCAGAAAACGTGGCTGAAGAAGACCAAAGACACCAGCCTCGACAGCGAGAATCCGGCCACTCTGGTAAGTGTGTTATTCCTGAACATACAATTGGTCCATAAATTCTTAGGCATAATGAGTTTTCCGTCCCTCGCATAGGGTTGGACAACGAAGGCAGAGCGGATCAAGTGTCCAGCACTGCTGCCTGAAGATCCGGCCACACCCCAACTGACAAAGATGCTGGTTCCGGCACCCTATCAGGCGCCAGAGAAGAAGGCCAAGAAGAATAGCAAGGAGGCCAAGGGCGGCCTCCTCCGTAAGGGTACTTCGGACGTAGTGTCCGGGTAGACCGAAATCCCCTCCTCCCATGAGGGAGATGAAGACGAAGAGTTGGAGGAGGCAGAAAGTGACTCCCCTCTCAAGGGGAGGAAGAAGAAGAGGGCAGCCTCCATAGACCCGGAGGAGGGGGCGTCCAAGAGGGGGAAGGTGACCCTCTCGGATGGTTCGGATTCAGAGGTCGAACCCGTCCCCAAGAGGCTTCCCAGGGCAAAGCCCTGGCCACATCATATGTACCAAAGGATACATTAAAAGTATTCGGTCCTCTATGTTTTTAATATAATTTATTATATTGTATGTGTTTCAGCCCTGCTCGCGACCTCCCCAACTCGTCGCTATCTAAGGGGAGTTCTCTGGCACCAGAGATGGCAGAGAGCGAGACGCCTCCGCGAGCCTCTCCACCAACCATCACGGATTACACCAAGGTGTTGTCCCGAAGGACCTCTCCAGGCCACGGAGGAGTGAGCGGGCTACCCAGACGGCACCCGAGGGTTATGCCTCGGCTGCCGAAAAAAATGGGGGGTGCGACCCCCATGGCGACCGACGGCGGGGGCCCTAACCAGTCTGGCTCCCAGTCGGACATTATTCCAGAGACCAACGTGGCTCTGGAATCGGGTGAGCAGGCCCCTTTGAAGGGGGAAGCATCATCCCCGGCGGCGGCCTCCACTAATCTGGAGGTGCCAAATACTCTAGTAGAAGCACTACGACGTGCTTCCATCGTGGAGGAACATCGCACCCTGATGGGTGTGGTGGTAGAGAAGGTTCAGTCCGCCAAGAGCAGTCTGAATGAAGCCGTCACCAGCTTGCTAACATGCTTCGAGGTATGCGACGTAATGCTCTAGACGCTTTTCATATGAAGGAATTATACATTTATATAGATAGTAGCCCCTGAGACTCTGTTCAGTTTTAATAAAAAAGGCCGAACAGTGGATCACATAGGATCCGAAAGAGGTGACATACTTTTCTATTTTATAACAGGCTTCCCTGTTAGCGGCAACCACCTAGGCCGCTAAAGTTTCCGAACTCGATCAGAAACTGAAGCTGGCTGATGATGAGATCGACCGCGTGAACAAGTGGTTCGATGAGGCACAAGGTATGTTAAAAAGATTATGATCACACATCCAAAGTGATATGCGAATTCAGAGTGTAACTCATGTACTGCTGTGATTATGAGTGCAGGTAGCGCGGACGAGGTCGAGACCCTCAAGAGCACCCTTGCACAGGACAAGGAGGAGGCGAGGGAAAATAAAGCAGCCGCTGATAAAGCGTATGTGGACCTGAAGACCGAACAAGTCGCCCACCGCCAACACGAGGAGAGGGTGGCCGAAGTGGAGCAAGAGCTGAAGGATGCCATCGGCAAATGCAAGGCTTTGGGGGAGAAGACTATGGCCCAAGCGGCCGAACTCGCCAAAGTCCTCGATGAGGCAAAGGAGGCACAGAACGAGTCCCGGGGTGCTCGTGAAGAGATCTGGCAGGCCGGACAGATAGCGACTGGTAAGCCCTTTGTTTTGCAGATTATATTTGGGGGTCAAAGATATGCCTTGCTCACTTGACTCTGGAGTTCTCCAGATGCCTTTGCGGATCTTCCGAGGAGTGCTGCCTGCGCCATGCAGTTCTTTCGAGCCCAGGAGGGGAACACTACAGAGAAGCTATTGTGGTCACAGTTCTTGGCGGCGGAGCGTCCGGCGCTGTTGAACAACCAGATGATGCAACTGTCGGTACCGCTCCAGCTTGCGGTGGTCCTTGCCTTCGGGCGGGCCTTCGATGATGCGGTGAATGTAGTATGTTTATCTAGACTTTGTTTTATGAACCAAGCCCTGTAATATATTTATGCCTTTGTCTGGAATTATTTTCCTCATGTGCGGTCGTTTTTAGTTCTGAAAGTTTGCCAGTCATCGGCTTCAGCCCCCGCGTAGATGCTACGGGGGTGTTCGGGATAGCGCGCGATCACACTTGACCCAACGTCTTGGTCTGTAATGGAGGTGTCTGCGTAGCGAACCAGGCAATCAGACTATGCAGCTTTATTACTTTCACTTAGCCATAGGAGTTTGATGGTGGGGCTAAGTACTAGCCCCTGGTGCGTATGCGGCCATACGAACTAGGATGCCTTAGGCACATGACTGAGCAAAGGCTAGTCCTTTGTATAATATGGAGTAAATCACAAAAGATTTGTAGCAAGTCGCAAAATCGCCGACCAGCTCTCGCCATATCATGACAGTCAGTTTTCGGCTTTCTCTACTGAGGTGTTTGACCGTACGAACCAGAAACACAATCGCAGTAGTTCTCCCTTTACTACCTTAGTCAAACGAGCAGAACATAAGGTGGTAATCATAGGAGCCGGCCAACCCAACTATTGACCAAAGACATGATTCAGAGCTGATGCATATAATGCAATATTCGGGACGCCGAGGTATACTCTAGAAGTGTTCGGGCTTTTGAAAATATACGTGGCCGAATAGAGCTCCCGACATTTAAGCCGTACCAAAGTATATATGGAAATCTAAGGCAAAGAGGAAATACAGATTATGAAATAAACCAACACCGAACAGGGGTTGGCAAAGAAAAAAATGTTTCCATTATAATCTGTTTGATATGTCAAAATGTTTTATTACAGATCATGCCATAAACATCAAGGCTATTTTACATGCCGAGAATTTGTAAACAAGGGGAAGCTATATACAAGGAGAAAGGTATTCTTGAAGATCCCATTGATACCCTGCCACACGTCTGCGCCGCTTTCGCCTTGGTGCAAGATCCTTTGAGAGGAGAAATCGACGATCGTTTATATATAAGGGGCCTGGGAAAGAGCCCTTGTACTACCATAAGGTGATTTGGTTTTAACGAACCTGTAATATGAGGGAAAAAAGGAGAAAAAAGGGTTGAGGTCCAAATAGGGTCGAGCCGCACTATAGACCTTGTCCGTAGTGGGCCTCCATCGTTGCCCAAGGTATTTTAAGTGCGTAGTTATGCAGACGCGATACATATGCAGCGGTTAGATGGAGCGATCGACGGAGGCGGAACTGCTTGTCCAGCTCTTGATCCACCAAGATGTCGTTCTGCAGAATAGTCCGGACTCGTTTAGCAGTGTCCGGGGTCTTGATGGCCGATGAAGTGTTCGGCTTGATGAGGCTGCTCTGCACCTCAGCTGCAAGGGACGCGGTGTGCTCCTCGGTACGGAGGGAGCGCTCCATGTTTCCATTGACTTTGATAATGCCACGCAGACTGGGCATCTTAAGCTTTAAGTAAGCATAGTGCAGGACTGCATTGAAGTGGGCGAAGGCGGTTCGTCCGAGCAGTGCATGATAACCACTGCGAAAGGGGACAATGTCGAAGATCAAGTCTTTGCTTCGGAAGTTATCCGGTGAACTGAAGACTACTTCCAAAGTTAATAACCCGTGCAGCGGGCCTCTATGCCGGGTATCACTCCTTTAAAGGTGATGTTACTAGGCTTGATTCTTGATGGGTCAATACCCATTTTACGAACAATGTCTTGATAAATCAGGTTAACACTGTTGCCGCCGTCCATAAGGACTCGAGTGAGATGGTATCCATCAATGATTGGATCGAGGACCAGGGCTGCCGAACCTCCATGACGGATACTGGTCGGGTGGTCCCTGCTGTCAGGACCCCGGTCCTAAGTCACACCGATCTAGCATGTAACACATCATATCACTTTGCGGCCTCACACACGGTATTCCCATGGGTGCCACCTTACCTGGCCCGGGACCGTTTGCGCCTTTTGGCTCACGTATATGATAGTGTCTCTAGCATCCATATGACAAAGAACCCGGGCCGACATGGCTAGTCGTGAACCCAAGGCGGCACTAACCCGTGAGGACAGGCTTACATGAATCACATCGAGCATGTCGGTCAACAACGTATAAATCCGGGCTGTAGCACTGGGCTAACAGGACTCCGGTAACCCGGGCTGTAGCAGGCTAGGCAGGACTCCGAATAACACCGCGTGACATTTCCCCGAAGGGACAGACACAGGAACGACGTGAATCACATGCCGGCCAGTCAAGTGTTCCAAGCAGTAGTGCTGGGCTAGCAGGACTCCGGTGAACCGGGCTGTAGCGGACTACTATGGCTCATGGAAGCACTAGACTACATTTCCCCATAAGAGAGGCTGCCAGGGATAAACAACTAGATTGTCGGATCCCACACATACCAAGCATTTCAATCATACACACAATATGCTCGATATGTGTAAATACAACATGGCATCACAACATAACTCTACGACTCAAAGTATTTATTCATTAGGCTCCGAGGAGCGAGATATAACAAACATGGGTCACATGACCCAACATTCAGAGCATACAAGTCAAAGCACATGTGCAAGCTTAACATGCCTGAGTACAGACATCTACAAATGAAAAAGGCTGAGAAGCCTGACTATCCACAACATCCTGCCGAAGGCACAAGACCGTAGCTGAGGTATCAAGCTAAACGTCGAAGTCCACACAGAACTACTAACGAGACTGATGTCTCTCTGCAAAAAGCATAATATAGGCAAACGTGAGTACAAATGTACCCAGCAAGACTTACATCAGAACTAGATACATATGCATCAGTATCAATAAAAGGGGGTGGTGGAGTTTGACTGCAGCAAGCCAGCTTTGACTCGGTGGCTATCCTGAACTACGACTGCAAGTAACTCTTTTGAGGTGGCGCACACGAGTCCACACATTCACCATATCAATACACCACTATGGATCCTCTTCTGTCTCCCTACGAGAAGGCCATCCATAGTACTCACGCTTATCTTGCGTATTTTAGAGTATCCACTTTCACTTGTCTATGAACTGTTATAGGCAACCCAGAAGTCCATTTCCACGGACACGGCTATTCGAATAGATCATTATAACCCTGCAAGGGTGTACTTCTTCACACACGCTCTCGCCACTTACCACCATGTACACGTCGTGTATCTCGGCAACCTTCAAGCGGAAGCCTGGCGAGGCAGTCCGCCACGGCCTACCTAAACACTCAAGTCTCTAGTCCAGGTTTATCGCCTATTCAGGTTCCATCCGCAGGGAGTCCGGCCGAGGTTTCCACATACGGCCCCGAACGATGTGAGCAGGGTTCCCGAGACACCAAACGGGCGCCCGGTACACCGTGCCACGTGCCTACCGCAACACAGCCCACCCCGACGGTCAGCGCTGCGTGCGGCCCCCAGCATACTACAAACACCAGAAACTACGTGCAACTCCTGGACAGAGGACAAGGGTGATTAAGAAGCCGGGAGGGTCCATTGGTTTCGGGCCCAATGCGTGGTAGTAACTGTTTCATGGATCACAAACACAGAACTCAGTTCCTGAGGACGGCTTCAATGAGACAACCCACCATGTACTCCTACATGGCCTCTCACCGCTACCTTTACCAAATCGTATTCACACACTTAGCTCACACACAGTAGGACATGTTCATTACCATTCCAATTCATTCCCGATGAATCAGACCCGACTCAACTCTAAGCAGTAGCAGGCATGACAAACAAGTAGGAATGAGTAGGCACATCAGGGCTCAAACAACTCCTACTCATACTAGTGGGTTTCATCTATTTACTGTGGCAATGACAGGTCATGCAAAGGATAAGGGGTTCAACTACCGCAGCAGGTAATAGATGAATCGTTGTTGTCTTAATGCAGTAAAAGAGAGCAGGAGCGAGAGAGTGGGATTGTATCGGAATGAGCAAGGGGGTTTTGTTTGCCTGGCACTTCTGAAGATAATATAGCTCTTCATCGGTGTCATCGATCACATCATCGGAAACATCGTCGACTGAGAGGGGACGGTTACCGGCAAATAGAGAAAGACACAATCAATGCAATGCAACAATATGATGCATGATCATGACATGGCAATATGCTGTGAATTGAGCTAATGCATCTAGCTATGATTTAAATGAAGTTGGTTTGAATACATGATTCAAATTCCAACTCCATATATGATTATTTAAATGCCCTTTATTTGTTTTGTCCAAAACAGAGGACAAACACTGTTCAAACATGCATGAAAATGGTACAGATGGATTCCTTGAATTTTTCTGATCATTTTTCATATATAACTTATTTCATTTGGAGTTACGGTTGATTTTCTACGAATTTTAGAAGTTTAGGCAATTTTCTGGAATTTCCTGAATTAGAATAAATCCAGAAAATGTATTACTGCGTCAGCATTAGGTCACGCTGATGTCAGCAGGTCAACAGCGCTGACCCAGGTCAACCTTGACCAGTGGGTCCCGCATGTTAGTGTAACAGTGTCAGCAGCAGAGGCTGACCAGTGGGGTCAGTCCACGCTGAGGTGGCAAGGTCAAACAAACCGGTGGGCCACGGGCATTAGCTTAAATTAAACAGGGAATAACCCTGTGGTTAATTAACGGGTGGGGCCCGCCTGTCAATGACGCTAGGGGTTAACTAATTGGTGGTTAGTGCTAATTTAGCCCGGGCCACGTCATCTAATCCGGCGACTAATCGCCGGTGGTAAGCAGACGCGGCGACGCTCCTCGTCCGGCCATCTCCGGCGTCGGATGGACGAGCGGCTGGGCGCACTAGAAAGCCCGCGATGCGGCGCATCCAGTGGTGGCCGCGGTGTGTGTTGGGGCAGCGTGTTGCGGCGGCGGCGGCGAGTCGGGCGGTGGCCGGAGCTCGGGTGCTCGCGGGTTTAGCGCTAGCGCGCAAGTTAGAGCGCGGAGAGTGATGGGAAAGATGGAGGAGCTCACTGGGATTCCAATGGAGGACTCAACGGGCTCGGGGAGGCGCCATGGACGACGGATGGGCGCCGGCGATCTTCGGCGGCAGAGGAGGAAGAAGACGAGGTAGCCGGCGATGCGGGGCGTCCGGCGTCGCGTGGCTCCTCGTAGATGATGAAGACCACCCTGCGGTTCTCCTGGGCGGGTCGGCGAGGCAAGGGGAGCTCGGCGGGCACGGCTATGGCAAGCGGCAGCGACGGCGACGCTCGAGGAAGAGAGGGGGAGGGAGCAAGAGAAGGGGATGAGCATGGGGAGAGTGAGAGGGCGTCGAGGGGGCCGCGTGGTGTCTCCAGGGGGTCGAGCAAGCGAGCAGGGAGGCGTGAGGAGGTGGAAGCAGGAGGTGCCCGCGGCTCGGTTGTGCGCGCGCCACGCACGATGCCAGAAGGCATGGGGAAGACGACGCGCGAGGAGGTGGGCTGGGCTGAAACTGCTGGGCCACCAGGTATGTGGGCCTCAGGTAAGTCTCTGCTTCCCTTTTTTTATTTGTTTCTGTTTTCTATTTTTCTGACATTTGTTTCTGATTTAGTAAAATACTAAATCAATTTTAAACTTCATGAAAATAATTGTGTCAACTAAGTGGACTTATACAAAGCCACACAACAATTTTCAGAATTATTGAACATATATTTATACGTATAATAAATATAAATCCAATTCAAATTGTTATTGAATTAATTCCAAATGCCCAAAATAAATATTTCCGAGACTCCAAAAATATTGGTTTGAGTTTTACCTCTTGCCAATATTTTTTTAGCTTGACAGGAACATTTTCTTGGGTTTATTTGAAACAATTTTTTAATGTTGATCATTTTTATAAAAGACTTCCGAGGCTTTCCACTTTCTCCAATTCAACTTTCATAAATATATATATGATGCATGAGTGCTTGTGCAACTAGTTACAACCAATTCTAGGGCTGTGACACCTGCGATCGAAGGTGATTGGACAAGTCGACCATGGGTTGAATTTTGGGGCGACTGGCTCTACGGCGTAGACGTCCCTTAATGCACACTTGCGCTCCCTCTTGGGGATATGAGTGACATATATCATACTCACTGTTTTTACCTCAGGGGGGAATTTCTTCTGTCCCCCTGTGTTCGGTGGGCGGGGCTCATCATCGTCCTTGCTTGGTGGCCCTTTGCCCTTATGTTCGGTATTTAGCTTACCGGCCTGTTTGAAGACCCAATAGTTTCTGTTGGAATGATTTGCAGGCTTTTTGGGGGTACCATGAATCTGGCAAGGCCGGTCGAGTATTTTGTCCAAATTAGATGGGTCATCCCTGTTTCCTTTGAATGGCTTCTTCCACTGACCGGGTTTAGAGCCACCGAATATGGCGTTGACGTTGTATCTTTAGTTTCTTCATTGTTGTTCCGACGCTTGTGTTTGTTACGTCGTGGCTGTCCATTTCCATCCCTAGCTTCGGAGGTGCTAGGGTCACTGGTACTGTTGCTTCTACGAGCTAACCAGTTGTCTTCTCCTGTGCAGAAGTGGGTCATGAGTGCGGTAAGAGCTACCATGGACTTCGGCTTTTCTTGACTGAGGTGTCGGGAAAGCCATTCATCGCGGACGCTATGTTTAAAGGCCGCTAGGGATTCATCGTCTGGACAGTCAATGATTTGGTTCTTTCTAATTAAGAACCGAGTCCAGAGTTTAGCCACTGCCAGAAACCCTAGTCATTTTGGTCTCACCGATAGGGATCTCGTTCTCACCGAGATGGGATTGCAAACTCTCTATTTCCCTTCGTAACATTTCGGTCCAACCAAGATGAGCGGTCAGTCCCACCGAGTTCACAATGCATACTCTCTATTTCCTTTTCGTAACATTTTGGTCTCACCAAAATGAGCGATTCGGTCCCACTGAATTTGCTTGACCATCTCTCTGTTTTCCTATTACAGAAATCAGTCCTACCGAGTTTATGTGATCGGTCTCACCAAGATTACATTATGCCCTAACCCTAATGAAATCGCCCCCATCGAGTTGACATGTCGGTCCCACCGAAAAGCCTAACGTTGACATTTTGAACTAAATCGGTCTGGCCGAGTTTTCTGATTCGGTCCCACCAAGTTTGGCAAATTGTGTGTAACGGTTAGATTTTGTGTGGAGGCTATATATACCCCTCCACCCAATCTTCATTCATGGAGAGAGCCATCAGAACGTGCCTACACTTCCAGCATACATTTTCTAAGAGAGAACCACCTAGTCATGTGTCGAGACCAAGATATTCCATTCCAACCACAAGAATCTTGATTTCTAGCCTTCCCCAAGTTGCTTTCCACTCAAATCATCTTTCCACCAAATCCAAATCTGTGAGAGGGAGGGTTGAGTGTTGGGGAGACTATCATTTGAAGCACAAGAGCAAGGAGTTCATCATCAACACACCATCTATTACCTCTTGGAGAGTGGTGTCTCCTAGATTGGTTAGGTGTCACTTGGGAGCCTCTGACAAGATTGTGGAGTTGAACCAAGGAGTTTGTATGGGAAAGGAGATTGCCTACTTCGTGAAGATCTACCCTAGTGAGGCTTGTCCTTCGTGGGTGATGGCCATGGTGGGATAGACAAGGTTGCTTCTTCGTGGACCCTTCGTGGGTGGAGCACTCCGTGGACTCGCGCAACCGTTACCCTTCGTGGGTTGAAGTCTCCATCAATGTGGATGTACGATAGCACCACCTATCGGAACCATGGGAAAAATCTCCGCATCTACATTGCGTTTGCTCCCTCCAAACTCCTCCCTTTACCTTCATATGCAATGTTTACATTCCGCTGCTATACTCTTAGACTTGCATGTGTAGGTTGATTGCTTGACTTGTTCTAAGTTGCTAAAATCTACCAAGACTTAAAATTGGGAAAGGCTAGATTTTTATTTGGTCAGGTACTCTAATCAGCCCCCTCTAGACATACTTTCGATCCTACAAGTGGTATCAGAGCTTTAGTCTCCATATGCCTTGATTTCCATAGCTTTTGGTGATCATTGCCTTGGTTTCACAACCTAGGAGAGTATGGCGTCTAGCGAGGGAAATTACCACCGTAGAGGTCCTTACTTTGATGGTACTAATTTTGCTAGTTGGAAGCATAAGATGAAAATGCATATTCTTGGACATAACCCCGCCGTTTGGGCTATTGTGTCTATTGGCTTGCAAGGTGAATTCTTTGATGGGAGAGAACCGAACTGTGAATCTACCGCGGAAGAGTTGAAGATGCTACAATACAATGCTCAAGCTTGCGATATCCTCTTCAACGGATTGTGCCCCGAAGAATTCAACAAAGTCAGCCGTCTTGAGAATGCAAAAGAAATTTGGGATACTTTGGTTGATATGCACGAGGGTACCGACTCCGTCAAGGAATCGAAATTGGATGTGCTTCAAATTCAATTTGACAAGTTCAAAATGAAGGATGGTTAAGGTGTCATTGAAATGTACTCTAGGCTTGCCCTCATCACAAACGAGATTGCCGGCTTAGGAAGTGAGGAGATGATCGATAGATTCATCATCAAGAAGATCCTAAGAGCCTTGGATGGAAAATATGATACCATGTGCACATTGATCCAAATGATGCCCAATTACAAAGGTCTCAAGCCAACGGAAGTTATTTGAAGAATTGTTGCTCATGAGATGTCACTCAAGGATAAGGAAGAGCTTCACAACAAGTCAAGTGGTGCTTACAAAGCCTCATGTGATGCTCCTACATCATCAAGTGAGAAACAAACCTTCAATGAGGAATTGAGCCTAATGGTGAAGAACTTCAACAAGTTCTACAAGAGTAGAAGCAAGGAAAGAAGTTCCAAGTCAAGCTCCTATGATGACAAAAGATGTTCTAGTCGAGAGCGTAATTGCTACAATTGCAGAAGACCCGGACACTACTCCAATGAGTGTACGGCCCCCTACAAAAGAAGAGAAGATTCACCCAAAAGGAGAAGTAGAAGAGAAGAATCGCCACCAAGAGAGAGAAGGCACTACACCACAACACTGATGCAACGGCATGTAAACTGCCGTGAGAAAGCACTTCAAGCGGCACACTATCTGCCGGGATAGTATTTCTCCCGGCAGATAGAACCGCCACGAGAATGGCTGACGGGGATTACTTGTCCCGGCAGATAAAATATTCTCGGCAGTCCTACTGCCCTAGTGCATTTATTTGCTGGTAGTTTCGTTTCTCCCGGCAGATTAGCCAAGACACGTGGAATATCAGTTATTGGCAGTCAAACTGCCGGCAGAAGAGTGTTGACCCGACAGTTATTTTGCCAGTATGTAGATTTCACTACCTAATAGTTCTGGGCATCCCCTATGTAATATCCATTTAGTATGTTCAGTCAATCAGGACATATCACACGTACAATTTATATACTTCAATCAAAGTCGTATATGTCTCATCCACACACTTCAATCAAAATAATATCAGGCCTCATCCAGAACCTTAAAACGTCATTGGATAAACATAACCATAATATGTTTGGGAAAGGCCTGGAGAGTAGTCATTCTTTGCATCTCAAGGAATAATATGAGACATGTACAAAAGAATACACCATAGTACAAAGTGGCAATTTTTTGACAAACCAAACTATGCGCCTATGCCTCGTCTAGCATATAGGAACACTAATATTGCTCACGTGCAGCCAAGTATTATCGAACAAAGCATGAAGGAATCAATATTTCAGTAGCAAATTACCAACACAATCTGATATAGTCACATCATCACAGCAGTACAGGACAATAATACAATAGAACAATCATGTCAGAGATACTAATAACATCATCTTTGGATGGTAAACTATTCCCAGGTTTCAAAAATTGGATGCATCTAACATGCTGTACACACTGAAGATCTTGATTAGCTAAGCCAACCAAAGAACAGCAGGAGGCTAGGAAAGCTACCCCTAAGAAAGCATCAACTATGTCAACTGCCAAGAAAAATAAGAAAGAAAAGGCTAATGATTGTGCAAGTATTGGGTTTGATAAAGGGAAGGCTGATGATTCTGCAAGTAATGGGCTCCATGTCATTCCAGAACAGGACATAAGCAACACGTATACCAAGTTAACATGCAATTGTTGGAAAGGGTAAATATAAACCTCACTCCAGAGGTAGAGGTAAACATGTATACCAAGTTATCGACTAAAGTGACCACTAATCAAGAATTGGCAGCATCTATCTATTATATTATTAAACCAAAATGAAGATTTTTCAACCTTAAGTTGTGAAACTTTAACGGAGACTGATCAGTTTAGAAATAAGGTAGAAGTATATACTACTTGGCATGCATCTAAAAAAGAGGCCATGTACGATTAGGGACTAAATATGGTCCTGTTGCTAGAATACTCATTCCTATTTGTGAAGGTACCAAACTCCTTGCAATCTGCATCATATAAAAGTTCAAGTCATGCTGGAAACAAACAGTCTGACTTTGGCTGCAGTATAAAATGGGATAAATATTTTAGTGTACTTGAAACAAGAAAATTTCAATGACAAATCCGTAACTGACTAGACGAACGGGACAACAAGTATACATATACAATAGTTGAAGATGTTATGCAAGAATGGACATGTAAAATCTTCCACTAGTCATATGCAAGAACATGCATACACAGGACATGCAAGAGCAACATCCAATAAAAGTCTCCATCGGTCCAGTCACATAGATCAAGCAATTAACCATGCAGCAACTTAACATCACACAGATAGCAGCCAAGAGAAACATGTATATTACCTCCTTAGCTTGTTTGTGGTCGCGTTCCTGCTTTTTCCATGGACTTGTCCACTTCCAACTACATACATAGAAGCAAAGCTTTTTCAGCAATCAACCATCACAGTCATTGGTAAGTTTAATCATAAGAAAATAAGAACAAAAGCTCACATGCTTGTATGGCCATGCGATACATCGCCCTTGAGCTTGCCCCATGGTGGTCATGTTCCCAACACCACGAGGTAGTATAGCATCCCTTTTTATTACATAGTTCACGGCAACCTCACAATATTCAGAGCCAAGCTCCTGACCACCTACCACCTTTCTCCGATCAATTGATAGAATGGTTGCTTTTGCCACTGGGACACTATGATCTCGATAAACATTATACAGGATCACATCCTTTCCTTTCTGAGTAAGCATGAAAAAGGACTCAGATAAGCGAATGTGTCTTTGTCATACTAAACAATAAAGAGCAACAAAATATAAACAAAGTACAAGTGCTCATAGACAACATTAGCTCCAAACCAACAACAGTTCAAGCAAAATATAAACAAAGTATAGTGTTCCCTCTTGCTGAATGAGTAAAAGCAAAATCTATGAATTTCTCTACCCCGTCTATATATGCTTGTGTATTTCTAGCTTTATCCATCCAACCCTTGTCCATTCTTGACCAGTTTCACTAAAATTTCCTAGCATGCGAGAAAGTACACTTCTATTAAGAAAAAATCTAGTAACAAAATGCATATCATCAATATCTAGTACAGGCAACAAGAACTACAATACAAACAAGAAATGCCATCACACAACAGAATATAATTAACTGAAACATGTCATTTCAGAAAATACAAATGCCAAAATAGCAGTAAGAATGCCATAATCTATATCATAAAAGCATATCACATGTTCTGTACACATCTCGTATTTCGCAAAACACAAACAAAGATGGTACTACCTTGGGGCATTAACTAAACAAACAAAGAACTTAAATGAACTCCAAAGCCCAACTAAACAACTTACTCAGGTGTCAAAAAATCTAATTAAGGTATGCACTTGTTAGTCAGCAATGGTCCCTATTCTTTGATCTGAAGGGCTACTAACAGTAGCAGTGTTCATTTTTAGACAAGCAAATAACCTTCAAACGTTTTTGGCTCATGGTTTTTTTTGTTATTTGACCAAAGCAATTAAAACTTGATTCTTTGTTCTAACTGACGGAATAGTTCAGTGCTGCTACTTTTCAACATTATTTTGAGCACAAGCTTCAAAGGGCAGGAGGTGTTCTAGCCATCAGCAAGGAAGAACAAACGAATTCATTGGGTCAAACTAGCAATGTAGTCTTAGGGGCTTTGATCTCAAGATCCATAGCTGCACATTCAGAACAAAAGAAGGCACAAAAATTGTTATGAAACCTTACCAGCTGTCAAATGAAGTACAGTAGGCAGCGATGTGTCGATGTTCAGTAGGCAGAGCTGCTCACTGGAGAGGAGGGCCAACCCGCGGACTGCTGCTTCAGGGGCTTGTTGAGGAGGTGCCTGCTCGCTGGAGAGGAGGGCCAACGTGCGGTCTGCTGCTTCAGGGGCTTGTGGAGGAGCGGACCCGCGACTTGGTGCTCGCTTGCTCGGGGAGGAAACAGAGCTCGATCTGGAGTGCGGCGACGATGACAGTGGCTGACAGCGGCTTGGTGGCGGGCGGAAAAAGAGCTCGAGGAGGAAATAGAGTTCGGTCTAGTGGAGGGCGATGGATGGTTGGTGGCGGCGGCGGTGGCGATGGTCGGTTGGGGGCAGCGGCAGTGGTTGGTTGGGAGCGCCGGCGCCGGCGATGGATGGATGGTTGGGGTCGGCGGCGGCTTGCGGTGGTGAGGGGTGGAGGAGCTGTGGTGGTGAGGGGTTACGCCGGCGGCGGGGGTGGGGGGCTACACTAGAGGAGGTATGAGCGGAAGGCGGCCGTGCGCCGACGGTGAGCTAGGTTTTGGGGGTGGTGGCGGCGGCGCGCGGTCGATCTAGTGGAGGCGCAGGATTGGGGATCGATTTGGGGGAAGCGTTGAGGGTCTCTCTAGGTCGCGGGAGGGCCGACGCGTCTATTTCACAATGGGCCAAAATTTTCGTAAAGTCGTGCGCTTTTTTTTCCTCGCTGGCGCGCGCTAACTAGGCCGTTTTCCCGTTTCGCGCCAAAGACGGCCTCCGGCATGGGCCGACAGACAGTGGGCCGTGATTTAGTTCTTCCAGCAGATTATGGGCTGTAAAGTATACCGGCAGTGCACATGCCGTTGTTGTTGTAGATCTCCTGGCAGTTAGACCACCCTAAGACGCTTCTAGCGACAGTAACAACTGTCCCGGCAGACAGATTGCCCTTAGGCGAGTTTTTCTCCCGGCAGTTAACTGCCCCCAATCAAGTGTTGTGGTGTAGTGAGGAGTAGAGATGATCGTTATGAACGAAGAACCTCTCGGAGAAGCAAGGATTCAGAAAGGAAGGACAAATCATCAAGGAGCTACACAAAATGAAGACATCAAGCTCATGTTGGTGAATGGTATCCGGCTCCGACTCAGACCATCACTCTGAAAGAAGTTATCACTCTGACTCCGAATATACTCAAGATGAAGGTGTTTCGGTCTAGCACTTGTGTCAACCAACTCCTACGACATATTTGACTCACCAAATGAAGGAATTGGGAGATGCTTCATGGCTAAAGGCCCAAAGGTATCACATCCCGAGTATGTTGATTTCAATAGTGATGAAGATGATTTGCTAGGTGTGATGATTTACTTGTTGACAACTCTAGTGATGAAAACTATGATGAATTTGCTGTTAATCATGCTAATCAACATAAAATGAAAGATGATGATAAGAAGGAGATTGAGCGTCTAACTAAATAACTAAACACTCTTAAGTTAGCTCATGAAACTACCTTGGAAGATCATCGAGAACTTTTAAAGACTCATGAGAAGTTACGCTTTGAAAAGGTCAATCTTGAGCAAGAGCATGGGTTCTTAAAAGCAATCAATGATGATCTTTGCAATAGAAGTTCTTCTTACATTGCCAAGCGTTTACTCTTGTCTACTTACATGCCACAAGTTAAATCTAGCAACAAGAGTAAGAAATATTCTTCATCTAGTAGTAACAACAATCATGTTAAATCCAATATTGTTACCTCTAGTAGTTCTCTTAATTCCGCTAACGATTCTCTTAGACAAGTTACACTTGAGCAAGAAAATAGCTTATTGAAGGGAATTATAGAGAAATATGTTTACAAGAGCCTTGCCGGGAGTAAGCAATTTGAGGAAATTGTATGCAAGCAAGGAAGGCATCGGAAGAATCAAGGTATTGGTTTTGAACGAAAGTTCAATGCCAATGGAGTTGAGTGGGAAGAAGATCAATACCCCAAGACGAAGTTTGTTCCTCAACAAGAGAAGTATGATCCTACTTCTTTCCAAGGGACACAAGCTCAAGATGATCTTCCACCACAACACCACAAGAAAAAGGGCAAGGACAAGCTTCAAGAGGAGATTGATGCATTTGAAGAAGCTCCTAAGGCCTTGGTCAAGTGGGTTCCCAAGACTACTTCAAGTTCTACTTCACCAAGTACGACTACAACTCCAAGGAATCCCATCAAGATGATGTGGATCTCGAAGAAGAAGAACTAGAGAGTTCTTGAGGGTGACTCCGCCAACATACTTCACTCAAATCATTTTGGCAAGGACAAGTGCAAACAACTTCCACATCTTGCACTAGTTCAAGGAGTCACAAACCCTCTTGTTGGTAAGACAAGGGACAAGGTAACCTAATGCTTTCATGGACATCATCTTGTGTGTACATCACTCTATGTCTATGAATATCCTTGTTTGTTCCCTGTGGGACTAACTCGTGTAGGTATTGAAAGTGCAACTCACTCCAATGGACTGCTCCGAATGATCTACATCAACATTGTAGATCCACATCTTCAACATCAACATGAAGTCATCATCGACAAAACTCAAGGTTAGTTCATCCCTCTTAAGGGGGGATATCACATCTAGGGGGAGCTTTACTCTAATCAGTTGAGCTAAAGCAACTCTAATGGTGTGAACAGAACAATGCTTTATGTCAAATTGGCAACCCCACTTGTGCTTAAACGATGAGTATGACCTATGATCAAATGTTTTCATTTGACTCCTAAGTCAATATACTCATATATAGATGACCTAGTCATCACCAATTGCTTCATAGATGCTAGAGTGTTTGTGCTTCCTCTGTCACATATTTCATTTGCCATTTTATTGTGTGAGCATGTTGATTGCATATTTTACTCATTCGAGGACATCCGCTTGTTGCTTTGATTGTTTGGATTTTTCTCTTTTGCCAAGTGGATGGACAAGAATGCCTAAGAACTTCCTCTAGCTATCTATGCTTTTCTCGTCTCAAACTCTATTCATGCTACATCACAAAGTTTGATCAAGTCAGATTCGAACCAATCTGTGTGGGGAGCACTTGGAGTCCCCAATTCGTCATAGACTTAAACTTCCAAAAGCTCTCTATGCATTTCGGTATGATCGATCCATCTTCTTCGGTCACACCGAGTTCACTGAGTTGATCTAGGTTTTCAATTTGGATGCAACCGATTTGAACTTTTCCATCACAACGAGTTGCAGTAACCGCTTGTGATTCTCCATCTCGGTGCCACCGAGTTGTTCCACTCGGTCACACCGACAGGGTCAGGATATATATACCCACGGGTGAGATTTTGGAAATTTCTTCAAAACCTCTCAGCCCGCGCGTATCGTGCTCTACCGCTGTCAGGACCCCGATCCTAAGTCACACCGATCCAGCATGTAACACATCATATCACTTTGCGGCCTCACGCACGGTATTCCCACGGGTGCCACCTTACCTGGCCCGGGACCGTTTGCGCCTTTTGGCTCACGTATATGATAGTGTCGCTAGCATCCATATGACAAAGAACCCGGTCCGACATGGCTAGTCGTGAACCCAAGGCGGCACTAACCTACAAGGACAGGCATACGTGAATCACATCGAGCATGTCGATCAACAATGTATAAATCTGGGCTGTAGCACTGGGCTAACAGGACTCCGGTAACCCAGGCTGTAGCAGGCTAGGCAGGACTCCGGATAACACCGCGTGACATTTCCCCGAAGGGACAGACACAGGAACGAAGTGAATCACATGCCGGCCAGTCAAGTGTTCCGAGCAGTAGTGCTGGGCTAGCAGGACTCCGGTGAACCGGGCTGTAGCGGACTACTATCGCTCAGAAGCACTAGACTACATTTCCCCATAAGAGAGGCTGCCAAGGATAAACAACTAGATAGTCGGATCCCACACATAGCAAGCATTTCAATCATACACACAATATGCTCGATATGTGTAAATACAACATGGCATCACAACAAGACTCTACGACTCAAGTATTTATTCATTAGGCTCCGAGGAGCGAGATATTACAAACATGGGTCTCATGACCCAACATTGAGAGCATACAAGTCAAAGCACATGCGGAGGCTTAACATGTCTGAGTACAGACATCTACAAATGAAAAAGGCTAAGAAGCCTGACTATCTACCAGATCCTGCCGAGGGCACAAGATCGTAGCTGAGGTATCAAGCTAAACGTCGAAGTGCAAGCGGTACTACTAGCGAGACTGAAGTCTCTCTGCAAAAACATCAAATAGGCAAACGTGAGTACAAATGTACCCAGCAAGACTTACATCAGAACTATCTACATATGCATCAGTATCAATAAAGGGGGTGGTGGAGTTTGACTGCAGCAAGCCAGCTTTGACTCGGTGGCTATCCTGAACTACGACTGCAAGCAACTCTTTTGCGGTGGCGCACACGAGTCCACATATTCACCATATCAATACACCACTATGGATCCGCTCCCGTCTCCCTGCGAGAACGCCATCCATAGCCCTCACGCTTATCTTGCGCATTTTAGAGTATCCACTTTCACTTGTCTATGAACTATTATAGGCAACCCAGAAGTCCATTACCGCGGACACGGCTATTCGAATAGATGATGTTAACCCTGCAGGGGTGTACTTCTTCACACATGTTTCCACCACTTAGCGTCTGCACACGACATGTGCTCGGCAGACTTCAAGCGAAAGCCGACGTGGGTGTAGACCACGACCTAACTAACCACACAAGTCTCTAGTCCAGGTTTATCGCCTATTCGGGTTCCATCCATGAGGAGATCCGGCCGGAGTTTCGCTCACAACCCCAAACGATGTGTGCAGGGTTCATGAGACACCAAACGGGTGAATCGGTACACCATGCCACGTGCCTACCGCAACACAGCCCACCCCTATGGTCAGCGCTGCGTGCGGCCCCCAGCATACTACAAACACCAGAAACTACTTGCAACTCCTGGACAGAGGGCGAGAGGGGTCAGTAAGTCGAGCGGGGTCATATTTCAGGGCCCAACGTGTGGTAGTAGCTGTTTCATGGATCACAAACACAGAACTCAGTTCCTGAGGACGGTTTCAATGAGACAACCCACCATGTACTCCTACATGGCCTCTCACCGCTACCTTTACCAAATCGTGTTCACACACTTAGCTCACACACAGTAGGACATGTTCAACACCATTCCAATTCATTCCCGATGAATCAGACCTGACTCAACTCTAAGCAGTAGCAGGCATGACAAACAAACATGAATGAGTAGGCACATCAGGGCTCAAACAACTCCTACTCATGCTAGTGGGTTTCATCTATTTACTGTGGCAATGACAGGTCATGCAGAGGATAAGGTGTTTAACTACCGCAGCAAGTAACACATGAATCATTGTTGTCCTAATGCAGTAAAAGAGAGCAGGAGCGAGAGGGTAGGATTGTATCGGAATGAAGAAGGGGGTTTTGCTTGCCTGGCACTTCTGAAGATAATATAGTTCTTCATCGGTGTCATCGAACTCATCGTCGGAACATCGTCTATCGAGAGGGGACAATTACCGGCAAACAAAGAGGGACACAATCAATGTAATATAACAAATGTGACGCATGATAATGTCATGGCAATATGTTGTTGATTGAGCTAATGCAACTAGCAACCATATTAAATGAAGTTGGTTTGAACCAAGGGTTCAAATTCAAACTCCATATGTGCTTATTTAAATGTCATTTATGTAAATTGCCCTGTACAGCAATCCTAGGTTGTTCAAACATGCATGCAAATGCTATAAACAGATTCCTTGAATTTTCCTGATAATTTTTCATATATAATTTATTTCATTTCGAGCTACGGTTGATTTTCTATGATTTTTAGAAGTTAGCTCTATTTTCTGTAATTTCCTGATTAAAAATAAATCTAGAAAATGATTTACTGCGTCAGCCTGACGTCAGTGTGACGTCAGCGGTCAACTGAGACGGTCCAGGTCAAACTGACCGGTGGGTCCCGCGTGTCAGGTCATTAGTCTAACTAATAATTAGTTATTGCTAATCCTAATTAATTAGCAGGGCAGGGCCCCACCTGTCATTGACCCAGAGGGGTCAACTGGCCCCACCCGTGGTCTAATGGGTCAGTGGGGTCAACCCACGCCGGTCAGCAGTCAGCGGTCGCCGGCGTTTAGCCACCGGCGAGTCCAGACACGGCGGAGGGGTGCGGGTTTCCTCCTCCGGCGACCAAATGGCCGACGGAGGGCGTCTACGTGACGCGGGCGCTCGTCCGCGTCGAGTAGTGGCAGCGGCTGGGCCTAGAATGGCCGGAGTCGTCACCGGCGTCGACCTTGGCGGTCGCCGGAGCTCGGGTGAGCTCGGGGTCGACGCTACGGCGGTCGGGGCAGCTCGTGCGGGGCACCTACGTGCTCTACGCGGCGCGGAGAGGAAGCTGAGCACGATGGCCGGACCGTTAGGTGGCCGGAGATGCATCGGCGGCGAGCACAGGCGGCGGCGCATGCGGGTGAGCAAGGTGAGGTGGCTACGGTGCACGAGAGCGAGAACGGTGAGGGGGAAGAGGATCAGTGGCTCACGGCGAGTGCAGGGAAGCGAACGGTGAGCTCGGGGAAGAGCCGGAGCGGTCGGGGCGGCGATGGCGATCTCGGCGGACCGAGGTTGAAGAAGACGGCGTGGAGATCTTTCGGGGGCGTCCGGCGTCGCGTGAGTCATCGAGGAGGCGTGTACGGCGGAGGCGGAGCTCGTGGGCATGTCCAGGGGGCGAGGGGGAGGCAGTGGCCGCGATGGGGCTTGTCGGCGGCGACAGGCACGTTCGGGTGGTGCGAGGGAGAGAGCCAGAGGAGGGGACGAGGCCAGGGGAGAGTGAGAGGGGGTCGAGAGGGCTGCGTGGCGTCGTCTGGAGGCGTCCAGGGCGTCGAGGGGGGGGGGGAGCGGCAAGCAGGAGGTGGCCGTCGGTGGCCGTGCGCGCGGCGGCCACGCGCCTCTCGTCCTCCTGGCAGGGAGGAAGACGACAGGGGGGGTGGCGGTGGTGGCCTGGGCCGCCAGGTGGGCTGGCCAGCTTGGTCGGCCAGGTAAGCGGCTGGGCTTCTCTCTCTCTGCCCTTTTCTAATTTTCTTTCTGTTTTGCTATTTTCTGTAGTTTGTTTTGATTTAGTTTTAGAAACTAAATCATTTTTATAAATCCTGAAAATAGTTTTGGGCATTAACTGAAATATTACAGAGGCCCTTAGCTATTTTCAGAATATGTTGGGGCAATTAAAATTATTTATAGAATTTAAGTGCCCCAATTCAAATACAATATGGGTTAATTTAAATACCAAAAATGTCTGGAAAAATATTCATCATCTCTGGATATGGTTATCACCTTTTTCCATTAATCATGAACATTTTGCAAACCAGTTTGGGTTCTTTGAAAATATTTTGAAGTTGAACCTATTTGCATTGTTTCAGTACTAGGGGTTCGATCAATCCCCATTTCAAATTTTATGAAATTTAAACATGATGCATGGATGCAATGCCACACATTACAAGCAAACTCTAGGGCTGTGACAACTCACCCCCACTAAACAAGAATCTCGTCCCGAGATTCAAGTCGTGAGGTAAGAAGACAGAGGGGTCGCAAGTTATCACGATCTTCTCGATTGAACCGCCCTTCTCGAAGAGGTAGCTCCATTGCATCATATTGATCTTGACGTCCTCGCTTTCGAGATCTTCATCCAACACGATGGCGACAGAAAGAACTCTATAGGAAGCGATCTCCTCAAGGATCGAGCATTTCAAGATCAACTCGCGGAATGAGATGTTGAAACATCTCGAGTTGAGTCACAAGACACACATCGAGAGTGATGGGAGAACAGACGACGAGGTTTGATTTGGTGGGCAACAATTCCACGCTTAATAAAATGGTAGATGGTGTCAAAATAGCGAGGAAAATTGCCATGATTCCATAACGGGGCACCTCAGGGAAGGTGACTCGAAGAACTATTCCCTTAAGTGGCAAAAAGAATTACTTTTGATACAAAGATCATTGAAATTCTTTATACCAGCCCAAGGCAATTTACGAATGATCGTTTGACGGAGCTCGAAGAAATGACGTACTCGGGCTAGAATGGATGATGTGGACTACCTTGTTGAAGACAACACAATGGATGATTTTGCTTATCATCAAAATGGACGGAACCCAAGGTAGAATGGCACAATGGCGGTGCAAGCTGGGAACAACATGTAGATGTTGGGAATGTTCCAACCATCATATCTGCCTGAGATTCAGATCCGGTTGGTGATAGGATACTTCAGACTGCATGTCTGGAAAAGAAAGTTTGCAACACCAACCGACGAGACGGAGTTGCGAGATTCTCGAGAATGAACTATGATAGCAAGCTCCAAAACATGAGTTGATTCTGCTTCATACATGTGAGCATGATGTCCAAGACAAGCATGATCACGTAGAAGTCTTAATCAAAACACTACCGAGTTCAGGTGGGGAACCATCATCGAGGATATCGAGGTCCTTGTATAAGTCTTGCTCTTAAGAAGGAACTACTTCTCCTTGAACCAATCAATCAGTGGCTTGGCGTGCTAGGAACACATATGAAGTGGAGGTAATTAATCTACCAAACCATAGAATACTTCGCACATGCATGACTGACTTGGGATGATTCCAAGGGAAACAAAACAAACCTTTCTCAAATTCATGGCGGCAACTTACACCTAAAGCACATGAATTCGAGGAAGTCACTTCTTTCATCCAGACGTATACCTCATGAACGGAACATGAAGGCAATGCTTACAAGTTTCCGATACTAGTGTAATGTTCAACATGAATCATGGGGGAAGACAAAATGCTGCTGATGGGCTTAACAACAACTCATCGGAATTTCCATATCACTGGACTTCCACCATCATGTGAACTATGTGATAGTATTGGTCAGACCAAAAGATGTAATGGTGTATGCTCAAGGGATCAACCACGAGTAAGACAACATTACAGACATCATTGTTTCTGATTTGACTTGACGATGGCCCATACTCAAGTCAAAGTTCTGACAAGACAATAGATCCAACAACTGATCAAGAGGACCAATCGATGAGAATATCATCTTTCTTCAACACACATACACAAGGATATCCCTTAATGATGAACTAAGTGGATTAAGCTTCTATCTTCCAACTCTCCAAATTGTTGTTTAGCTCAACCAACTAGCTCAGGGTATCCAACACAGATTCTTGGAGAATGGCTGGTTTACAAGAAAACCAACTTGATCACGAACTCAACATAGCGGTCAGGTGACAACCAAGTAATACTTCCGAGAAGATCTTCGGAAAATCACGAACCACCGATATGTTACTAAGCTCGAGAACAACCTTGCTTTTCAAGGCAAGATGATATGATCAAAGGAGTGAGGGATTGACACAATCCTAACTCATTGATCGAAGAGTGCACCAGAAATAAGGACTAGGTAGCACGATCAATCCTAGGATGATGATTTGATAACCAACACGCTAAGAATGAGAATAGTGTCCATTAACTACCAAGCAACAAGGTTGCTAGGAGTATTGATTTCACACAACACGATTCACTCGTCGGCATTCCGGTTACAGAAACACGGAACCGAGGAATGAACAATGATGGCAAGAGGTATCACCAAACCAATAATTCATAAGAGGTGGTGCAATTCTTATGACATTCTTGATCAGAAAGAAGGTGACACTCCACGGTAGAACAGAGCAATGCTAGATTGGCATTTTGATCTGCGGATTACAACTGCTTTGACCCAATCCTAGAAATTGATAAGGTACTAGAGTTTGCTTCTCCTAGTCATTCCGAGATAGAATGGCTTGACAGAATGCAAGAGTAAAGGCAACGATGAATGAATGCACGCATACTCTTGACTATCAATTGATAGACTAGGGTCGGAATACAACTGAGGAAAACAACTCAAAGGAACATATAACTCTCTGAGTTGTGGATGCATAGATTAGTATGTCGAGCAAAGTTCAACATTTCTTCCGGATAATCCATGCGGAGAGGTAGGACTGGCAGATTCACAGTATGAATGGAGTACTCCTCAAGAGCACCCTGGTTGTGATCTTTTGATTCAAAACGAATTTCTGCCAAGGATGGTTCATGGCATTTGGAAGAAGGAAATACCATGGACCTCGAGGGCTATCACAAAGGTTACTAATATTCTAAAGGTACGAGCAACACTATCAACACGAAGTAAGTAGGGTGAATCTCGGGTTCAAGAACCCAGGAATAGAATACCTACTATTAAATGGCATCACGGGATGCTTTCGAGAATGGTGGACAGATTTATCACACTGGGAACACAAAACATTGCTAGATTACTAGGTGATACTCTAGACACCTAGGGTCATAATAATAGCTCCAACATATATGTCGAGGCAACAGAGTACCTCAACTTACCGATTAGTGTGGTTAAACTGGTCCAAAAGGACATCGGGAACTGGCAGGAAGGATTTGCAAATGCATCAGATTATTTAGAAACCTGGGATGACTCGGACAGCATAACAGCTGTAAATGCTCAAAAAGATTTAAGACATCCTGCAAAATGGTGGCATAACCACTCAACATCACAATTTCAATGTTCTGAGATCAACTAAGAACACATAGAAGTGGTAGAAACTGAACAGAGGCTTGAATCCAACAATCTTAGGCAACTACGGTTTAGTAACACGTCATCCTGATAGATAGATGAGAAGCCTAGTTCTTAAACCCCGTAGAAGAGAAGAGGATGACTCAGATCAGAAGGCATGAGGTATAAGGAGTAAAAAGAGCCTTACGTTCCCTTCCACAATCAATTCCCTTATATAACTAAAGCATTTCTAGACACGACTTCGACCAGTTTGGCTTGGTAAACCTACAGGCAGTCAGGCTCTGATACCAACGCTGTCAGGACCCCGATCCTAAGTCACACCGATCCAGCATGTAACACATCATATCACTTTGCGGCCTCACGCACGATATTCCCACGGGTTCCACCTTACCTGGCCCGGGACCGTTTGCGCCTTTTGGCTCACGTATATGATAGTGTCGCTAGCATCCATATGACAAAGAACCCGGGCCGACATGGCTAATCGTGAACCCAAGGCGGCACTAACCTACGAGGACAGGCATACATGAATCACATCGAGCATGTCGGTCAACAACGTATAAATCCGGGTTGTAGCACTGGGCTAACAGGACTCCGGTAACCCGGGCTGTAGCAGGCTAGGCAGGACTCTGGATAACACCGCGTGACATTTCCCCGAAGGGACAGACACAGGAACGAAGTGAATCACATGCCGGCCAGTCAAGTGTTCCGAGCAGTAGTGCTGGGCTAGCAGGACTCCGGTGAACCGGGCTGTAGCGGACTACTATCGCTCAGAAGCACTAGACTACATTTCCCCATAAGAGAGGCTGCCAAGGATAAACAACTAGATAGTCGGATCCCACACATAGCAAGCATTTCAATCATACACACAATATGCTCGATATGTGTAAATACAACATGGCATCACAACAAGACTCTACGACTCAAGTATTTATTCAGTAGGCTCCGAGGAGTGAGATATTACAAACATGGGTCTCATGACCCAACATTCAGAGCATACAAGTCAAAGCACATGCGGAGGCTTAACATGTCTGAGTACAGACATCTACAAATGAAAAAGGCTAAGAAGCCTGACTATCTACCAGATCCTGCCGAGGACACAAGATCGTAGCTGAGGTATCAAGCTAAACGTCGAAGTCCAAGCGGTACTACTAGCGAGACTGAAGTCTCTCTGCAAAAACATCAAATAGGCAAACGTGAGTACAAATGTACCCAGCAAGACTTACATCAAAACTATCTACATATGCATCAGTATCAATAAAGGGGGTGGTGGAGTTTGACTGCAGCAAGCCAGCTTTGACTCGATGGCTATCCTGAACTACGACTGCAAGCAACTCTTTTGAGGTGGCGCACACGAGTCCACATATTCACCATATCAATACACCACTATGGATCCGCTCCCGTCTCCCTACGAGAACGCCATCCATAGCACTCACGCTTATCTTGCGCATTTTAGAGTATCCACTTTCACTTGTCTATGAACTGTTATAGGCAACCCAGAAGTCCATTACCGCGGACACGGCTATTCAAATAGGTGATGTTAACCCTGAAGGGGTGTACTTCTTCACACATGTTTCCACCACTTAGCGTCTGCACACAACATGTGCTCGGCAAACTTCAAGCGAAAGCCGACGTGGGTGTAGACCACGACCTAACTAACCACACAAGTCTCTAGTCCAGGTTTATCGCCTATTCGGGTTCCATCCATGAGGAGATCCGACCGGAGTTTCGCTCACAGCCCCAAACGATGTGTGCAGGGTTCCCGAGACACCAAACGGGCGAATCGGTACACCGTGCCACGTGCCTACCGCAACACAGCCCACCCCTATGGTCAGCGCTGTGTGCGGCCCCCAGCATACTACAAACACCAGAAACTACTTGCAACTCCTGGACAGAGGGCGAGAGGGGTCAGTAAGTCGAGCGGGGTCATATTTCAGGGCCCAACGTGTGGTAGTAGCTGTTTCATGGATCACAAACACAGAACTCAGTTCCTGAGGACGGTTTCAATGAGACAACCCACCATGTACTCCTACATGGCCTCTCACCGCTACCTTTACCAAATCGTGTTCACACACTTAGCTCACACACAGTAGGACATGTTCAACACCATTCCAATTCATTCCCGATGAATCAGACCTGACTCAACTCTAAGCAGTAGCAGGCATGACAAACAAACATGAATGAGTAGGCACATCAGGGCTCAAACAACTCCTACTCATGCTAGTGGGTTTCATCTATTTACTGTGGCAATGACAGGTCATGCAGAGGATAAGGTGTTTAACTACCGCAGCAAGTAACACATGAATCATTGTTGTCCTAATGCAGTAAAAGAGAGCAGGAGCGAGAGGGTAGGATTGTATCGGAATGAAGAAGGGGGTTTTGCTTGCCTGGCACTTCTGAAGATAATATAGTTCTTCATCGGTGTCATCGAACTCATCGTCGGAACATCGTCTATCGAGAGGGGACAATTACCGGCAAACAAAGAGGGACACAATCAATGTAATATAACAAATGTGACGCATGATAATGTCATGGCAATATGTTGTTGATTGAGCTAATGCAACTAGCAACCATATTAAATGAAGTTGGTTTGAACCAAGGGTTCAAATTCAAACTCCATATGTGCTTATTTAAATGTCATTTATGTAAATTGCCCTGTACAGCAATCCTAGGTTGTTCAAACATGCATGCAAATGCTATAAACAGATTCCTTGAATTTTCCTGATAATTTTTCATATATAATTTATTTCATTTCGAGCTACGGTTGATTTTCTATGATTTTTAGAAGTTAGCTCTATTTTCTGTAATTTCCTGATTAAAAATAAATCTAGAAAATGATTTACTGCGTCAGCCTGACGTCAGTGTGACGTCAGCGGTCAACTGAGACGGTCCAGGTCAAACTGACCGGTGGGTCCCGCGTGTCAGGTCATTAGTCTAACTAATAATTAGTTATTGCTAATCCTAATTAATTAGCAGGGCAGGGCCCCACCTGTCATTGACCCAGAGGGGTCAACTGGCCCCACCCGTGGTCAAACGGGTCAGTGGGGTCAACCCACGCCGGTCAGCAGTCAGCGGTCGCCGGCGTTTAGCCACCGGCGAGTCCAGACACGGCGGAGGATGCGGATTTCCTCCTCCGGCGACCAAATGGCCGACGGAGGGCGTCTACGTGACGCGGGCGCTCGTCCGCGTCGAGTAGTGGCAGCGGCTGGGACTAGAATGGCCGTAGTCGTCACCGGCGTCGACCTTGGCGGTCGCCGGAGCTCGGGTGAGCTCTGGGTCGACGCTACGGCGGTCGGGGCAGCTCGTGCGGGGCACCTACGTGCTCTACGCGGTGCGGAGAGGAAGCTGAGCACGACGGCCGAACCGTTAGGTGGCCGGAGATACATCGGCGGCGAGCACAGGCGGCGGCGCGTGTGGGTGAGCAAGGTGAGGTGGCTACGGTGCACGAGAGCGAGAACGGTGAGGGGGAAGAGGATCAGTGGCTCACGGCGAGTGCAGGGAAGCGAACGGTGAGCTCGGGGAAGAGCCGGAGCGGTCGGGGCGGCGATGGCGATCTCGGCGGACCGAGGTTGAAGAAGACGGCGTGGAGATCTTTCGGGGGCGTCCGGCGTCGCGTGAGTCATCGAGGAGGCGTGTACGGCGGAGGCGGAGCTCGTGGGCATGTCCAGGGGGCGAGGGGGAGGCAGTGGCCGCGATGGGGCTTGTCGGCGGCGACGGGCACGTTCGGGTGGTGCGAGGGAGAGAGCCAGAGGAGGGGACGAGGCCAGGGGAGAGTGAGAGGGGGTCGAGAGGGCTGCGTGGCGTCGTCTGGAGGCGTCCAGGGCATCGAGGGGGGGGGGAGCGGCAAGCAGGAGGTGGCCGTCGGTGGCCGTGCGCGCGGCGGCCACGCGCCTCTCGTCCTCCTGGCAGGGAGGAAGACGACAGGGGGGGTGGCGGTGGTGGCCTAGGCCGCCAGGTGGGCTGGCCAGCTTGGTCGGCCAGGTAAGCGGCTGGGCTTCTCTCTCTCTGCCCTTTTCTAATTTTCTTTCTGTTTTGCTATTTTCTGTAGTTTGTTTTGATTTAGTTTTAGAAACTAAATCATTTTTATAAATCCTGAAAATAGTTTTGGGCATTAACTGAAATATTACAGAGGCCCTTGGCTATTTTCAGAATATGTTGGGGCAATTAAAATTATTTATAGAATTTAAGTGCCCCAATTCAAATACAATATGGGTTAATTCAAATACCAAAAATGTCTGGAAAAATATTCATCATCTCTGGATATGGTTTTCACCTTTTTCCATTAATCATGAACATTTTGCAAACCAGTTTGGGTTCTTTGAAAATATTTTGACGTTGAACCTATTTGAATTGTTTCAGTACTAGGGGTTCGATCAATCCCCATTTCAAATTTTATGAAATTTAAACATGATGCATGGATGCAATGCCACACGTTACAAGCAAACTCTAGGGCTGTGACAACCGCCTTGGGTCTCCGGATCATCTTCTCATTGCCAGCGACCTCCCGCCGCTGGTGTCCATCACCGTCAACGGGATTCAACTCCACCGTTGCCGCTGTAGCAAACTCACCGCCGAACTAGGGTATGAGTTCAATCTTTTGTGCTAATTCCTTACTTCGATTCTTAGAACAATGCAATGCCATGTTCTTTACCACGTATGAGATCAATCTATCTAGAGAAAACTTCCATTAGGTTAGGTTTGATTCGTAAATTTAGGGTTAGGTTTCCGCCGAACTAATCTTAGACTGATCGAGTTGTGGAAATCGGTCTCACCGATTTGGCTTAGGCCATTGCACTTGCACTTTTCGGTCTGACCGAAAGTTGCAAATCGGTGCGACCGAATTCAACTCTCAATAAAACCCTAGCAATCTTGGAGCCACCGAACTGTGTCTCGGTCTGACCGAGTTCACTAGTTTAGACTCCAAAAAGTTGCTTTGGTGTCATCGAGTTTAACAAATCGGTAGCTCCGAAATGCTTTCTGTGGAGAACTAAATCTAAGTTTTTGACTCATCTGTTTTGCAAAAACTCTGCACTTTGTGATGCTCATCCACTCTACCTCATCTATATCTATTCACAGAGTCTGCTGTTAGTTTGCCTACCAGAATGTCTGACCAGAGTGATAGCTAGAACAAATCAGAAAAGCAAGTGCACATGAGTGAGGGCACTAGTCCCTCAAGCAGCTATGGTGAGGACATCAGGAGCACTCAAGCAATTTGCCCAAGGCAGCCACTAGATCAAGGAAGAAGAGAACCTCAGATTCTGAGGATGAGGACTATGTGGCTACAGAGGAGGAAGTTACCTCCAAGAAGAAAGTCCTGAAGAAGGAATATGGTACTGCTGCTGCAACAAAGCCTGGTTTGCACAAGAAGGCACCTGCTAAGAGAGTTCCAGTGTCTAAGGCCAGAGCCTCCACTCAGGATCCTTCCAAATCAATTGAAGGGGAGGCTGCTGGTGAGGATAAGAATAAGAAGGAGATGAAGAGAGGAAGATGGTGCAATAAAGTGGACCCCATGGCAAAATTTGAAAGGCGTTCATCTAAAGAAGAAGATGAAGAGGAAGAGGATGCTGCACTAGCACCCAAGTCCCAAAAGCTGATGGGGATGCTATTAAGTCAGGGGCTGCTCCTTCAAAGCCCAAGACTTCCCCCAAAGCTACCGCTCAAGCTCAAAAGACATCTAAGCCCAAGAGGAGCACTAGGAACATTCCAGCTAAAGAGAAGAACAAGGCCCCAGTGCCTGAGATGGAAGAAGAAGATGTTAAAGCCAAAGTGCTAAGGAAGCTTAAACCAAAGATTCCAGATCACAATGATAGCCATCCAGTGGAAGAAGATATGAAGATCAGGAAAGATGTAGGTCTCAGACTTTGGAGACAAAGTGACCCCTATGCTGTGAGAAGGAAGACTGCTGTGGACTATAGGTTCCACACCAAAGAACAACAAGATTTCTATGAAACCATTCTGCTGGACAAGAAGCCTATAGCCTGTTATATGAACTGGGTTGATTGGGAATACATTGATGAGAATGAATACTATTTTCCAGGTGTACATCAAAGCTTCAAAGCATGTTGTGTTGACAAATTTGTGGGAGAGAAGCTTACCAAATGGAAGGATGAACTCATCATGCAATTCTACTCTACAACTCATTTTTATCCAAATGGTAGAATTGTATGGATGTCTGAAGGTACAAGGTTCCAGCCAACAGTTGATGAGTGGGCAAAGTTGATCAAAGCCCCTGAAGAGAATGAAGATGATTTGGATGTCTATGCCAAGAAGAAGAAATACCACAACTCTATGGCAAATATGTATAAAGAGATCCCAGACAAAGCATTGGATACACATAGATTTGGATATGTACATTACTTGTTGTCTGGTCTAGCTATAATCAACACAATCTTGAGGCATACATTGTTGCCCAAATCTGGAGATCACAAGATGATCAGAGGCCATTCAATCAACTTGCTGCAGATATTTGATGCACCTCAGAAATTCAAGGTCATGAGTCTTATTGTTGAAACAATCAAGAGGACAGTTGCAGATCAGAAAAGATCTTGTGGGTATGCTCCACATATTCAGGTGCTCATCAACTCCAAGATGGGCACATGCACTTATTTGTTGGACAAGGAGCACTTACCTTTGAGACCAGAATTTGAGGACAACACTGTTGTGATGAATGAGGATGATCCTACCGTCGGCGTTTTGGGAACGGGGGTCCCCAGACTTGCCTGCCTGCGGCCTGCGGCGTGGCTCAAATGGGGGCCCAGCGTGGCCCATCTTCATCAGCACAAGGTTCAAGACCCTCGCGAGGGGCCAAGCCTCGTGAGGCGGACGACATGGCTCTTCCTCAAGCACGGCCTCCTTAGGCTGGCTCGCGAGGAGGCGGAGAGATCAAGGCGAGTACCTCACGAGGTGCCCATGACGCAAGCCATGACGACCAAGGGTGCCAGGCGGGCACCAGCCCGCGCAGCTTCTCCCTATCCTATTTGTTGCAAAGGGGGCAAGCACAGGCGAGAGGATCAAGCAAAGGCACCCATTTCGGTGCAACGAGACCAAGACCAGTCCAACGGTGGGAAGGAGGTCACCATGGAGCCCCGGACGGCGTCACCACAGGGCCTTTGGCAGGCGAAGACCAACTTTAGTCAGGATAAGTGTACCAGATGTTCCCCTTCAAATTGGCCAATTGTTGGCGCCCTTCCCGCTCAATATTTGGGAAGAGGCCCAGGGGCTTTGCCTATAAATAGGGCTAGCCACCCCCAGGGTAGAGGCATCGGATCGAGTACCAAGAAACCAGTAGAGATCGGATCAAGTACCAAGAAACCAGTAAGGTCGGAATCTGATTCAGCATCTAGAGCAAGTAGAGAGAGAGAAAGAGAAGGGCGATCGGACTCCCCCTAGCAGTTCATCCCCTAGCCAAGAACAGGCCCTCGCGAGGCCGTTCCCCCTTTGTACTGTTCTTCCTCATCATCCCAAGAGGCAATCCACCCACCACACTGGAGTAGGGTATTACACCACAATGGTGGCCCGAACCAGTATAAACCCCGTGTCTCTTGTGTTGTTCTTCTGGTAGTTAGATCCTTACGAGACGGAGAGGTAGTGGGCACGATCTCCGCGCGCACCCCAGAGTTCGAACCTTAAGGGTCTGCCGGAACCCGTGAATTCGACATTTGGTGCGCCAGGTAGGGGGGCGCCGGAATCTGTCTGCTGCCGCTCCGCTCTCCTCCGACCATCGCATCCATGTCTGATGCTCGCCGGGCCCGCGCCGAGCGCCGGGCCGCCATTGCTTCCTGCGCCGTCCAGACGGCCCCCGTTGGTGGGCGTCCTCGTCGTTCCCCGTCGTCCGCCGTCAACGCCGCCACCGGCCCAGCGGGGAACGAGCAGCAAGCATCCTCTCAGCACCCGTCCGTGTGGCGGGATGGCCGCACCGCCACTCTGTCGCTCACCCCGGCCGGTTCTTCGTTGCACGCACTTCGCGCACCCTTGGAGGCTCGAGCTGCGCTCATCGCGGCGAACAAGCTCCTATGCTACCGCCCCGTTGACGACATCTACGAGGAGTGGCTCGACCGCGTCGCCGAGCTCGTCCGCGCCGCAGGGGGCTCTCCCGCGCCTTCCGCACCGCTGCGCCGCACTCCTCCCCGCATGGGAAATGAAGCCCCGGGGGCATTCCATCCGCCTCCTTTCCAAGAAGATGCCATGGCCCCAAGGCGCGCAGCTCCTGTGCGGAACCCGCTCCGTCATGCGCCGGCCTAGCAGGAACGGAGCAGCCAAGAAGTCCCGCGACCGCAAGAGGCCGCCCGGGCGCTCCCAGCCCCGGCTCGCCGAGACTCCGTTCCAGCTCCGGCGCGTCAAGACCCCGCGCTGCTCCTAGCTGCAGCGCAAGGGGACCCACAAGGCCAAGCTCTCCCTCAACCAAAACCTCCCGCGGCCATCGCTGGCTGCCGCGCCTACACCCCCGAGCTGCGTAGCGTCGCGTGGCCCGGCAAGTTCAAGCCGGACTTGCCTCCTCGCTACGACGGCACAACTGATCCCACAGAGTTCCTCCAGCTCTACGAGCTGGGGATTGAAGCTGCCAGCGGGGACGAAAAGGTCATGGCGAACTGGTTCCCCATGGCGCTGAAGGAAGGTGCTCGCACTTGGCTCCTGAACCTGGCCCCAGGCACGATCTCCTCCTGGGACCAGATGCGCACTCGCTTCATCGCCAACTTCCAAGGTACCCGCGACCGGCCTCCCGCCGTGAGCGACATGCGCCGCATCAAGCAGCAACCTGGAGAGACCCTGCTGTGACGCTCGGATAGTTACGCTACAGTAACCCTCCGCTAATGATGCCACGTCACCTCAATTATAGTTGCTAATCTCGAGTTAGTTCGAAACCGATTCAAATTCAAATTCAAAATCAGGCAAACGACAAAGTTTTCAAAATATTAAACTAAAATGTTCGGGGTGTGCAGTTAATGCCTAGGTAATTATAATAAAGCAAACACATTTTTATAAAATGCGTAAATGATTTTAAATGATTTAAAAAAAGAAAAGAAACTACAAAAATAGAAAACAAATAAATTCAAACAAAAAAAGAGGGGAACCTCCCTCCCCACGGCCCACTGGCCCAGCTGGCCGGCCAGCCCACTGGCCAGGCCGGACCCCCCCTCCACCTTGTCCCCTGCTGACCGACCCCCCATCCCCACGTCGCCCCCATTCTTTCCCACTCCTCCCTCTCGCGCTTCCCCGATCTGGATCGGGGCAACCCCCCGATCCCATCGCCCCAGCGCCGCCTCCACGTCGCCGTCACCCCCCTCGCAGAGCCGGCCCCCTCCTGTCGCCCCACCGGTGCCCCGCCGCCCGTCCACGACCACGCTGACGCGGGTCCTCGCCAGGAGCTACCTCGCCCCGCCGCACGAGGACCGCGTCGCCGGAGCCCCTCACCGCCTTCCTCCTCGTCGGCGCCGTCGTCACCGGACCACCTCGACCCCACTGCCGAGACCCTACGCCCCGCCGTGAGCTCCGGCCTCCCTCCCTTCCTCCCCTGGTTCTCTGTCCCCGGCCATCAAGGCCCACTACTACGCCGCCCCGCCCCGCTCCCTGCTAGCGTTGCCGCCTGCGCGCTGCTCAGGGTCGCCCGCCTCGCGAATGCCCGCACTCCTCTTGCGCCCCTGCCGCTGCGTCTGTCGGGCCGCACCCTTTCCCCACCGCTGGCGCTGCCGCCAGCCACTCCCTCTGCACCGCTGCTCATCGCCATCGATCCGGCCGACCGCGCCGCGGTCGCCGGGATCCGTCCCCGTTCCTTGCCGCGGAGCACCT
The DNA here is from genome assembly GCA_032464435.1 of Aegilops umbellulata. NCBI lineage: Eukaryota > Viridiplantae > Streptophyta > Magnoliopsida > Poales > Poaceae > Aegilops > Aegilops umbellulata. The sequence continues at coordinate 325,614,704 of CP136058.1, read as the reverse complement.
CGCCGGGCCGCGCCTGTCCCAGCCACCGCCGCACCCGCACCGGCCTCTATTGCAGTGCGCCGGCGCCCTCGCGAGGCCACGGCCTCGCCTTGCCTTGCCCCCACCCCGGGTCGGGCTCGGTCTTCGCACGAGCGACGCCGGTGCCCGTTACCCAAACGCCCGCTAAGGCTCTCACTGAGCCATTGACATGGGGGCCCCGCACAAAACATTTTTTATAAAAGTAAAGGAATTAATAAAAAATAAAAAAATAAAAATAACAATTAGTTAATTAAATTAAAATATTAATTAGTTAATTAAAGAATTAATTAACTTAAATTAATCCTGATTAGATTAACGTAATCACAAAGTTTAGTTAATTAATCTGTTAGGTTAGTTAACACTGTATGACAAGTGGGTCCCACTGGGCCCACCCGTCAGTTTGACCAAGTCAACACCCCTGTTGACTGCTGACGTCATGATGACGTCAGCAAACACTGTTTTGGATAATGTTAGATTTAAATAATTAATTAAATTCCAGAAATTAATAAAATCTTTAGAAAATCATATGTTTTAATCCGTAACTCGGATTAAAATATTTTCAACATGAAAGTTGCTCAGAACGACGAGGCGAACCCGGATACGCAGCCCGTTCATCCGCCGCACACCCCTAACATATCAAACTCGCAACTTTCCCCCTCCGGCTCCTCTGCCCAAAAACGCGGAACACCGGGGAAACTTCCCCGGATGATTCCCCCCTTCACCGGTATCATCCCATACCGCGTTAGGGCACCTCTAACGCCGTTACTTGTCATGTCATGCATCACTATGCAACTTCTTGCTTAAATATTTATTGTTCTCCCCCCTATTCTCTCGATAGACACCAAGACCGACGCTGCTGCTGCCCCGTTCAACTACGGTGTTGACGACCCCCCCTTCTTGTCTGAGCAACCAGGCAAGCCCCCCCTTGATCACCAGATATCGCCTATTCTTCTCTATACTGCTTGCATTAGAGTAGTGTAGCATGTTACTGCTTTCCGTTAATCCTATACTACTGCATAGCTTGTCCTTGCTACTACTGTTGTTACCTTTACCTGCTATCCTACTGCTTAGTATAGGATGCTAGTGTTCCATCAGTGGCCCTACACTCTTGTCCGTCTGCCATGCTATATTACTGGGTCGTGATCACTTCGGGAAGTGATCGCGGGCATATACTATATACTTTACACTGTTACCTGTGATACTGTTCGGAGATGGGGGCTGAAGGGGCAGGTGGCTCCATCCCGGTAGAGGTGGGCCTGGGTTCCCGACGGCCCCCGACTGTTACTTTGTGGCGGAGCGACAGGGCAGGTTCAGACCACCTAGGAGAGAGGTGGGCCTGGCCCTGGTCGGCGTTCGCGGATACTTAACACGCTTAACGAGATCTGGGTATTTGATCTGAGTCTGGCCATTTGGTCTATACGCACTAACCACCTACGCGGGAGTAGTTATGGGTATCCCGACATCGTGGTATCAGCCGAAGCACTTTGTGACTTCAGCGACTGAGCGGCGCGCGCCGGGTTGGACCGCGTAACGTGACTTCCTTTGAAATGGAGGTTGCTAGGTCTGCTCTCCGGCCGCGTAGGCAACGTGCAGGTGTGCTCACGGCGATGGGCCCAGACCCCTGCGCGCTTAGGTTTAGACCGGCGTGCTGACCTCTCTGTTGTGCCTAGGTGGGGCTGCGACGTGTTGATCTTCCGAGGCCGGGCATGACCCAGGAAAGTGTGTCCGGCCAAATGGGATCAAGCGTGTTGGGCTATGTGGTGCACCCCTGCAGGGAAGTTTATCTATTCGAATAGCCGTGTCCCTCGGTAAAAGGACGACCCGGAGTTTTACCTCGACCTTATGACAACTAGAACCGGATACTTAATAAAACACACCCTTCCAAGTGCCAGATACAACCCGGTGATTGCTCTCCAACAGGGCATCGAGGAGGGGATTGCCGGGTAGGATTATGCTATGCGATGCTACTTGGAGGACTTCAGTCTACTCTCTTCTATATGCTGCAAGACGGAGGCGACCAGAAGCGTAGTCTTCGATATGACTAGCTATCCCCCTCTTATTCTGGCATTCTGCAGTTCAGTCCACTGATATGGCCCTTTACACATATATCCATGCATATGTAGTGTAGCTCCTTGCTTGCGAGTACTTTGGATGAGTACTCACGGTTGCTTTTCTCCCCCTTTTCCCCCTTTCCCTTCTACCCGGTTGCCGCAACCAGACGATGGAGCCCAGGATCCAGACGCCACCGTCGACGACGACTCCTACTACTCTGGAGGTGCCTACTACTACGTGCAGCCCGCTGACGACGACCAGGAGTAGTTAGGAGGATCCCAGGCAGGAGGCCTGCGCCTCGTTCGATCTGTATCCCAGTTTGTGCTAGCCTTCTTAAGGCAAACTTGTTTAACTTATGTCTGTACTCAGATATTGTTGCTTCCGCTGACTCGTCTATGATCGAGCACTTGTATTCGAGCCCTCGAGGCCCCTGGCTTGTATTATGATGCTTGTATGACTTATTTTTATTTGTAGAGTTGTGTTGTGACATCTTCCCGTGAGTCCCTGATCTTGATCGTACACATTTGCGTGCATGATTAGTGTACGATTGAATCGGGGGCGTCACACCTGCAAAAGTACATCCAGCGCTTCAACAGTGCGCGCCTCAAGATCCCCTGGGTGTCCGAAGAAGCCATCATTTCGGCCTTCTCCGACGGCGTGCGCGATGTCAAGATGAAGGAGGAGTTGGCGATGCACGAAGACCTCTGCACCTCCCTGGAGCTGTTCAACCTGGCGACCAAGTGCGCCAGGGATGAGGAGGGACGCCTCTCTCTCCTCGAGCTGCCTGCCGCAGACACAAAAGAGAAGAAGGCCAAGGCCAAGGACGTGAAGCGCAAGGGGGCCGCCATGCTCGCGGCAGAGCCGGACACCAAGCGGGGCAAAGATCTGCCGGAATCCTCCAGGGGCAGCCGGTACTGTGTGTACCACGACCTCCACACCCACAACAACAATGAATGCCAAGAACTCCGCGCCGTGCGAGAAGGAAGAGTCGGCCAACGCCCTGACCGTGCTGACCGGGGCTACGGCCGAGGAGGAGGAAGGAACCCGGGACGCTGGGAAGATCGTGGCCCATGTCAAGGCTGGCGTGACCAACCTCGCGAGGACCGCTGGCGCGACCCGCCTCGCGAGGGGGACTGGAGGGACCAGCCTCGTGAGGATCGCCCACATGGCAACCCAGGCCTGCCGCCGTTGCCGCCTCAGCCAAGAAGGAATGAAGACTGCCACCAAGACGAGGGGGCTGGGGGCTTCCAAGAGCCTCGCGCAATCGCCTGCATCCTGGGCGGAGCTCAAGCCCCAGCCTCTCAACGTATCTTCAAGCAGTTTGCTCGCAAAGTGAATGCAGTTCTCCCCAAGATCGAAGCAACGCGTCCCCTCAGGTGGTCGGCCTACACCATCACGTTCAGCTCAGCAGACCAGCTCAAGTGCGTGGCCACATCCGGAGTCCTCCCCATGCTTTGTTCCCCAGTCATCAGCAATGTTCTGGTCACCAGGACCCTCATCGACGGAGGGGCAGGGCAGAATGTCTTGTCCGTGGAAACATTCAACAGCCTCCAAGTGCCCTATGACCAGCTTCAGCCAACCAAGCCCTTCTCCGGAGTCACCGACGGTTCCACGGTCCCGATCGGGCAGGTCCGCTTCCCAGTCACCTTCAGCACCTACGACAACTACCGCACCGAGCTCATCGACTTTGACGTCGCCCACATCCGCCTGCCGTACAACGCCATCCACGGGTACCCGACGCTGGCCAAGTTCATGGCCGTGACTCACCACGGCTACAACATCCTCAAGATGCCAGGAAGCGGCGGCGTCATCACGGTGCCATGTCAAGAGAAGGATGCAGTATGTGCCCTGGAGCGAGCCTTTCAGGCCGCGTCACTAGAAGACCCAGATCGCGGAAGCAGGAGGCTTCCTGAGACCACCCCCAAGAAGAAGAAGACAACGTCAGGCTCAGCCCCTCAGGAGGCAGGCCCCTCAAGGCCCGCGTCTGCCCAGGGGGACCCTCCTTCAATCGCATAGGAAAGCGCGCTCGGCGCCCTCCTCAGGTAGGGCTCGGGGGCTCTCACCTGGAGGGCCACCAACCTCGCCAAGGTCACGAGGGAGGCGCTGGGGCACCATGTGGAGGCATGTTCGAGGCACGTTTCCCTCGAAAGGAAGCCAGGGAAGAAAGGTGTGGCTCCCCATCCAGGCGAGGATGGTGGGCTGCGCGTCTGCGTCGACGTACCAGGGCTCAATCAGATCGCCACGGCGGAGCGCCTCTGGCCCTCACAAGTGGGGCGCTGCGGAGGACCACCCCACAGCTATGTTCGCATGCCTTATGGCCTGCCGAGCATAGCTGCGGCGTACCAGCGCATCATGAGGAGCATCTTGGAGGCGCAAGAAGGCAGGCGTTCCGCAGCCCTCGCGGAGATGGAGGCTGCTCACGAGGAGCCACCAGTGCCCCCGGAGCCTCCCGAGGCCCCTGGGCCTGGGGGCTCGAGAGGATCGGCTTCTGCAGCCCACCGAGTCTGCTGCACCAACGCCACGGCACTGACGACATCTTCAGGTGACATCTTTCAAGTTTCATTCCCAGCTGGGAGCGCCCTCCCAGGGTTGCATCATTCCCAGGCCACGTGGGTCCGTCCCTGTGGCATGTATCCCTTTTTCTCTTCTCAGCCGCTAGCTTGCTTTGCTGGGGGCGCCCCTCGGGCTGCATCATCCCCAGGCCACTCGGGCTAGACCCAGCGGCGTGTATCCCTTCCGCGTTTATTTCCAATTATGCATCATTACTCGATGCCTTCCGCGGCGCCTTTTCTTCTTCATGTCGACCACTTGCACGTTAAAGGGGGGGCGCCTGAGCATCGCGACTCAGGGCTCTTACTGGCTCTCCAGCCCTCACCCTTTGGCCTTGTCCACGGCATCGCGACCTGGCATACCAGCGACGGCTGAGACAAGCTCGAGGGCCGGGACCCGAGGACGTAGAGTGCCGGCATCTAACCAGATTTTGCAGGAACACATCTCAAGATATGGCACAGTGCCAGGCGCAACCCACGTAGAGATAGGGCCTCGTGAGTCCCGCGCTGGCTCACGGGTGCCCAGACACACCTCGCCCGCTCCAACCAGTGAGCTCCTGAGCGACTAACGGTTAACTAATCGCTGCTATGGCAACCCCGTCTTCTTTCTGTGATGAATCTGCAGGGCCCATAGAGGGAACCGCGCTAGCCAAGGCCCTCGCGGCGTCCCCTTCGCCCTTGCCCGCGCGACCCGCTTGCACGTTAAAGGGGGGGTGCCTGAGCATCGCGACTCAGGGCTCCTACTGGCTCTCCAGCCCTCACCCTCTGGCCTTGTCCACGGCATCGTGACCTGTCATACCAGCGACGGCTGAGACCAGCTCGAGGGCCGGGACCCGAGGACGTAGAGTAGAAAGGGGAGCAAAGGCGAGGGAGAAGGGGCGCGCGGGGACCTCGGCCAGAGGCTCCGCTCAAGCTACACCCCGGACCCGACGACGCGCTGGGGACGATCCCCGATTCTCAAGATAAGTCACCATCCAAAGCGTTGGCTACCGTGGCACTACCCCCGCACCTAAAGCGACTCCGTACTAGCGACGTTGCTTCTCTTTCTCACCAAGCGACGGCTGCTTGGGCGCCAAAGGGGACCTCCTGAGCATCGCGGCTCATGGGCTCTTACCGGACCCCGGGTCGCTCACCTCCTAGCCTTGACCACGGCAACGCGACCTGGCATACCAGCGACGGCTGACGCCGCCTTGGGACTGGGACCTGTCGACGCAGAGCACCAAGCCCTCGCGAGGTGCGAAAGGGAAGACCGAACTATGACGGAATTTGCGATTCGCACAAATCCATAGCAAGGGTTACATATTAACAACAAGGATCACAACCGCCTTACAAGCCCCTATGGGGCACAATGTGATTCCTCGCAGGGAACGGATCCTAAAAGGTGCTAACTACACGCGCCTTCGCAAAAGATGCCATCATCAACAGTGGGCCGTCAAGCACCGGTGCTAACCCCATCCAGATCAGGATCGGCGGCGACCAAGCGAGCCTGCCCTGCTCCGGGAGCGGCGTTGACTCGCGGGCTCGTAGCTATCGTCGCTCGTCTCCGGCGTCGCGAAGACCTCACTGGGATCGCTGGATCCTCCGGCGCTCCCGTTGCTTGTGGAGCTATCCAGGGGGCGGTTGGCAGGCCTAGCCGTCGCCATGGCGAGGTCCTGGCCGCCTCCCCCGGGGCAGCACTCCAGCCGGCGACCGTTCGCGTCGAAGACCTTGAAGAACATCACCGAAGCGCCGTCGTACTCCAGGTGGATCGTGAGGGCGCCCTTCGTTCTGCAACACCGAGCGATCTCGCCCCAGCCGCGAGTCATGAAGACCTCGCCCGGGGCAGTGATCGCGACTTCTACCCCGGTCGCAGGAGTGCTACAGTCGGCGTGCTGCAGCCACAGCTCCAGGAGTCTCCCCTGCTGGAAGACGGAGGCGAAGAAGGGAGGAAAGCGAATCCAAGTCCGCGGAGGCATGGCGGCGTGGAGCACGAGCTCGCGGGAGGAGCCCTCGGCGTGGACTCCAGGAGGAACGACCAACACCTTCGTGACCCTCCGGCGCCGGCGACGGCGCTGGCCGAGGGGATCGGCATCTCCTCTTCCAGGGCCCTCGGCGTGGGCATACGAGGGAAGCGGGAATCCCGGCGGAGGCTGCTCGTACCAAGGCCTCAGCACCACCAGGCGATTCTCCTCGTCTCGGCCGCACAGGGCAGGCCATTTCTTCGACGGGAGCGGGTCAGGTACCTCTTGAGGAGCCTTTCCCTTCTCCGCTGAAGAGAGCCGGCGAATCGGAGCCATCACGACAAGGCGGAGCAAGAATCAAGGCGAAGGAGAGAGAAAGGGGAGATGGACCAGAAGGGCAAGCGCGGTGTCGTACTTATAGCCGACGGAGGCCAACCGTCGGCCTGCACGATCACAGGTAATCATGACATGATTTGCATGCAGGGTCTTGTCCAATCTGCGCGATCGTCGAGGCGTCGTGGGGAAGCGGAGACGCCCACGTCTAATCAATCGCCACGCGGCGCCCAAGGCCGCAGGCTGTTAGGGCCCGCGGCGCTTCGCCCTTGCCCTTTTGCCTCTCGGCACGGCCAAGTCCGTGCGCGCCTTGGGCCCGGGGGCTACTGTCGGCGTTCTGGGAACGGGGGTCCCCAGACTTGCCTTCCTGCGGCCTGCGGCGTGGCTCAAATGGGGGCCCAGCATGGCCCATCTTCATCAGCACAAGGTTCAAGACCCTCGCGAGGGGCCAAGCCTCGCGAGGTGGACGACATGGCACTTCCTCAAGCACGGCCTCCTTAGGCTGGCTCGTGAGGAGGCGGAGATATCAAGGCGAGTACCTCACGAGGTGCCCATGACGCAAGCCATGACGACCAAGGGTGCCAGGCGGGCGCCAGCCCGCGCAGCGTCTCCCTTTCCTCTTTGGTACAAAGGGGGCAAGCACAGGCGAGAGGATCAAGCAAAGGCACCCATTTCGGTGCAACGAGACCAAGACCAGTCCAACTGTGGGAAGGAGGTCACCATGGAGCCCAGGACGGCATCACCACAGGGCCTTTGGCAGGCGAAGACCAACTTTAGTCAGGATAAGTGTACCAGATGTTCCCCTTCAAATTGGCCAATTGTTGGCGCCCTTCCCGCTCAATATTTGGGAAGAGGCCCAGGGCCTTTGCCTATAAATAGGGCTAGCCACCCCCAGGGTAGAGGCATCGGATCGAGTACCAAGAAACCAGTAGAGATCGGATCGAGTACCAAGAAACCAGTAAGGTCAGAATCTGATTCAACATCTAGAGCAAGTAGAGAGAGAGAGAGAAAGAGAAGGGCGATCGGACTCCCCCTAGCAGTTCATCCCCTAGCCAAGAACAGGCCCTCTCGAGGCCGTTCCCCCTTTGCACTGTTCTTCCTCATCAGCCCAAGAGGCAATCCACCCACCACACTGGAGTAGGGTATTACACCACAATGGTGTCCCGAACCAGTATAAACCCTGTGTCTCTTGTGTTGTTCTTCTAGTAGTTAGATCCTTATGAGACGGAGATGTAGTGGGCATGATCTCCGCGTGCACCCCAGAGTTCAAACCTTAAGGGTCTGCCGGAACCCGTGAATCCGACACCTACATCTGTGCAAGCACAAGAGAAGAGAGAGAAGTCAAAGGCCGAGAAGGTTGTAAAGATGCCAAGTGTTGAGGAGGCGTCTCAAGTGTTTCAGAAGTCAAAACAAGATTAGCTTGCTTATCTAATTCAAGTAGCTTTGAGGATTGAGAAGGGCTTGGCCACCCTAACTCAAAATCAGGAGAGCTTGGAGAGAATCATTGAAAACAAATTCTATGATCTGAGATAGAGATAGCTGTTGAGCAGCTCCAGGAGGAAGCAGATGAGAAGAAAGGGAAGGCTACCACAGATGCTTTTCAGAGAGTGCCTAGAGGCCAGATGGCTGCTGTAGTGCCCATGGCTAACACTAGAGCAACTAGTTCAGCACCAGCAGCAACAGCTTCAGTGCCACCTCCAGTTGCCACTCCACCAGCTCCAACAACATCTACTGATGCCTTCATACTTGGAGTCCTCTCAACACAACCTCCCGAAGACCAAGCCTAGAGAGGCGCATAACACTATGCATTTTCAATTTTTTTGGTAACTTGTTGCCAAAGGGGGAGAAATGTATAGATCATAGGCTTCGAGAGAGAGTGTTTTTCTTCTTTGTCTCTCTTGCTATTTGCTTGATACTTCTGTGTGTGCTCGTTTGATACTCTTTAAGTCTGTCTGAGATACTTGTATGATCATTTGTTTGATCATATACTACTTTAATGTTTGCTTGGATGATATTATCCTTTATATCCCTTATATGATCATCCAATTTGCTTGGTGATGAGTGCATGTTTTGTAATTTCTATCATTTTGAGCACTCCACCAAGATGTATGTGACATGGAAGAGTAACGCATGATCCTAATCAATTGTGCATTTGCATTCAAAAGCAAATTTTAAATAATGCACAAATTTAGGGGGAGCTCTTGCTTATCAAATACTTCTCAAAGAGACGATGTATTTCAATCTTATTATCATTTGTCAATGCTTTGATCTATATGTTGTCATCAACTACCAAAAAGGGGGAGATTGAAAGTGCAACTATCCCTGGGTGGTTTTGGTAATTACTAACAACATATAGCTCATTGAACTAATGCTATTTCAAGATGATCATTTCAGAAAGTTCAATGATTGGCATGGCATGGATTAGGAATGTGGACCCCTCAAAATGCTAAGGACTCTTATTGGCTCAAGCTCAAGACACTACATTTTCATTTTAGTGATCCAAGATCACATTGAGTCCATAGGAAAAGCCAATACTATTAAAAGGGGATGTGGTGTTGCTTAATGGCTTGCCTGCTCAAAATGCTTAGTCATATTCTCCAAAAGCCCTAAACCACTTTCTCATATCCACATATGTCCCAAACCAAAAGTCAATCTCGGCCCTCCCGATTTGATCTATCCGGCGCCACCGAGTTCATTTGACATAGCCACTGCCAGAAACCCTAGTCGCTTCGATCTCACCGATAGGGATCTCGGTCTCACCAAGATGGGATTGCAAACTCTCTTTTTCCCTTCATAACGTTTCATTCCAACCAAGACGAGTGATCGGTCCCATCGAGTTCGCAATGCAAACTCTCTGTTTCCTTTTCGTAATGTTTCGGTCTCACCGAAATGAGCGATTCGGTCCCACTGAGTTTGTCTGACCAACTCTCTGTTTGCCTATTACAGAAATCGGTCCTACCGAGTTTATGTGATCGGCGTCACCGAGATTACGTTATGCCCTAACCCTAGTGAAATCGGTCCCACCGAGTTGACATGTCGGTCCCACCGAAAAGCCTAACGTTCACATTTTGAACTAAATCGGTTTGACCGAGTTTTCTGATTCGGTCCCACTAAGTTTGGTAAATTGTGTGTAACGGTTAAATTTTGTGTGGAGGCTATATATACCCCGCCACCCACTCTTCATTCATGGAGAGAGCCATCAGAACGTGCCTACACTTCCAGCATACATTTTCTGCGAGAGAACCATCTACTCATGTGTTGAGACCAAGATATTCCATTCCAACCACAAGAATCTTAATCTCGAGCCTTCCCCAAGTTGCTTTCCACTCAAATCATCTTTCCACCAAATCCAAATCTGTGTGAGAGAGTTGAGTGTTGGGGAGACTATCATTTGAAGCACAAGAGCAAGGAGTTCATCATCAACACACCATCTATTACCTTTTGGAGAGTGGTGTCTCCTAGATTGGTTAGGTGTCACTTGGGAGCCTCCGACAAGATTGTGGAGTTGAATCAAGGAGTTTTTACGGGCAAGGAGATCGCCTACTTCGTGAAGATCTACCCTAGTGTGGCAAGTCCTTCGTGGGCGATGGCCATGGTGGGATAGACAAGGTTGCTTATTCGTGGACCTTTCATGGGTCGAGCCCTTCGTGAACTCGCGCAACCATTACCCTTCGTGGGTTGAAGTCTCCATCAAAGTGGATGTATGATAACACCACCTATCGGAACCATGGAAAAAATCTCCGCGTCTACATTGCGTTTGCTCCCTCCAAACTCCTCCCTTTACCTTCATATGCAATGTTTTACATTCCGCTGCTATACTCTTAGACTTGCATGTGCAGGTTGATTGCTTGACTTGTTATAAGTTGCTAAAATCTGGCAGGACTTAAATTTGGGAAAAGGCTAGATTTTTCTTTGGTCAAGTAGTCCAATCACCCCCCTCTAGACATACTTTTGATCCTATAGCACGCCACGGAATTGACGAGCACGAGAGCCACCAAGACGGGGTTCTCGCGAGGCCCCTCGAGACCCTCTGGGCGTAGCCCCCACACGTCGAAGCGGGACATCTGCTTCGCGAAGGCCTCCCCGTTCGAGCAGTTGTACAAGAGGCACATGTCTGCTGGGAGCGCGGCAGGCGCTGGTTAGCCGTTAGGAGATTTAGCACCGCCTGCAGCATCTTTGAAGGAAGCGATGTCACCTAGAGCCTCATGGGGTCATTGGAGCGGGTGAAGGCCCACATTGGGCGAGAGTGGCGCTGGAGCGGGGCGATGTGCCGCCGATGAACTCCTTCACCACCATCGACACTGTCACTCCTGCCTACTTCAGCTCGGCCAACCTAGACCAGACGCGGGCGAGCCGCCGGTCAACGAGCTTCACATGTCCCCAGCCAGAGCTTGGTTCCGCCGGTGCTTGCGGGAGCAGGAGTAGGGGGCTACGCGTGGTGGCATCCACATACACCCACTGCTTCCGGAATCCTTTACATCTGGGTGGAGCATGAAGTCAATGCCGTAGTCAGCTATCGCCGCCACATCCTGGAACGCCATGCATCCCGAGCATTGTCTGTCATCGATTAGATGGAGCAAGAAGAAATGGTGAAACAGGGCCACAGATGGAGCAACACCCACGACGGCCTCACACAGAAAGGCAAAGGCGGCAAGGAGACGATGGACCTGAGGTCGAGATGCAGCGCTTGCACTACAAAAAAAGACACATCCGTGACATTTTGGGCCGAAAGAAATTTTTGTCATACATATGACACTTCTATGACGATAATTGTGACAAAACCCGGTATCATCATAGATGTGGTGGGCTCCTACTTCTATGACAAAAAATCATGACAGAAAATGGGCTTTTCGTCCTGGGCGGGCCGGAGACGCAGCTGCATGACATTCTTTGGGCCATCCATGACGGAAAAAACCGTGGTAGAAGCAAGGCGGAGGAAAATTTCGGGGAGTTCCCGGTTACGGTGGGAGGTCGGGGGCCGAGCAATGCGCGTTTCTCTCATACACGTATGCGCATGTGTGCGAGGCGTTGGCTCTAACTGAACCCGAGCGAGGCGTTGGGCTCTAACTGAACCCGAGCGATTGCACTGCAGGCTACGCGTTACTGAACACGAGCGATCGATTGATGGTTGTTAACTGAACCCGATCGAGCGATTCCTTCGCTACTGCTGCTAACTGAAGCCGATCGATGGGATGAACAGTGAGCGTTGTGTGCGGGGGGGGGGGGGGGTGGATGAACAGTGAGCGGTGACGTTGCCTCTGGATGAACAGGACCCCGTGGTGTGGTGGAGGGCTGGATGAACAGTAGACGGTGGAGGGGCCCGTGGAGGGGTGGATGAACAGGACCCCGTGGTGTGGAGGGCTGGATGAACAGTAGACGGTGGAGGGCAGGATGAACAGTAGCCCGTGGAGGGGTGGTTGAACAGGAGCCCGTGGAGAGGGCTGGCTGAACAGTAACCGGTGGAGTAGCGCGCGGTGGAGGCTGGATGAACAGGAGCCCGTGGATGAACAGTCGCAGGTGGAGGCTGGAGGAGGTCGACGGTGGATGAACAGTAGCTCATGGAGGCTGGAGCGGGTCGACGGTGGAGATGAACAGTATCCCATGGAGTCCCATTTTGCGGTACGCCACACCCCTCCCGATGAACAGGACCCCCGTTTCGACCATAGCGCTCCAACACAAGTTTGTTTCGTCCGTTTTGCGGTATGCCACACCCCTCCCGATCAACAGGACCCCCGTTTCAACCATAGGAGGTCCGTTTCCTCCGTTTTGCAGTACGCCACACCCCTCCCAATCAACAGGACCCCCGTTTCGACCGTAGGAGGTCCGTTTCTTCCGTTGTGTGGTGCGCCAGGCCTCTTTTCCATCACCTCTTCTGTCCAAGCCCTCCCTATGAACACGACGCATTCCGTTGCCTCCCCATGAACACGACGAATTCCGTTGCCTCCCCATGAACATGACGACGATGTTGTTTCTCGGTTCCGACCCAGCCATGTACACGAGCCCTGGCCGTATGTATGCGCGAGTAGGTGTTCGAGACCCCGCCCGTATGTACACATACGCGGCCTTATTTTCTTTCTTGCACCCTGGCCGCTGTACGTACGTGTACATGCTACGTGTGCACCTCTACTACGACACGTGCGGGACTCTACATCGACCAGTATATATGTACGTACACGTTCGCGACCAGAATGACAATGCTACGTAAGCTTCGACCAGGTGGGTCCCGACTGTCAGGCACTTCCTTGCGTGCGAAGATGTAGCTGGTGGGTCCCAGCAGTTAGGGGCGAAATACAGTGGCCCGTCCGGTGGGTCCCTGCTGTCAGGTGGAGGAATAATTATTTTGCACGTAGTAAGGAGGCACTTCCTTGCTGCGGCCGTGGACCCAGTTGTCAGCCTCTTCACGTACAGTCCACGTCCGATGGAAGCCGTTCCTTGACCACGTTGACCATGCGGCGCCGAGAGCACCAGGGCGGTGGATGACAGCGAGGCCTAGGAAGGGGACGACGTGGAGCCGGGGAAGACGCAGCAGTGGACGCGACGCGGAGCCTAGGAAGGGCACTGGTTCAATGCGGTGTGAGGCTGCCGTCACCGCAGAGTAACAGGGGGTGTGGGTGAGTAGAGGGATGGCCTGGCCAGCGGTGGGAGTTGTAGGGGGCGGTGAGGCCTCCGTCGCATCACAGCCAACCACGGGAGGCAGGAGCACGAGGCACGACTGGCGCTAGTTTGGGCGGCTGGAGCAAGAAGACCAGAGGTTGAAGAAGCACTACGGCCGTTGGATGGACATCATACGGTCACTGGAGCTAGAATCGTGCATATTGACTAAGTTGACAAAGCCCTCCGTCCCCGTCAACTTAGTAGGCCCACAAGTCAGCCCGCCACTATACTGGGTCCCAGCTAACAGGGGGAGTATTCATTTTTTGTGCGTAACAAGGAGGCACTTTGTTGCGTGCAAAGATATAGCTGGTGGGTCCGAGCTGTCAGCGGCGGAAACATTTTTTTCGTGAAATACAGAGGCCCTTTCGGTGGGTCCCTGATGTCAGGTGGAGGAATCATTATTTTGCGCGTAATAAGGAGGCATTTCCTTGTGTGCGGCCGTGGACCCAGCTGTCGGCCTCTCCACGTACAGTCCACTTCAGATGCATGTCGGTCGTTGACCACGTTGACCAGGCCGCGCCGAGAGCACCAGGGCGGTGGACGACGGCGAGGCCTAGGAAGGCAACGACACGGAGGTAGGGAAGACTCATCAGTTGTTTCCCACACGGAGGGGAGTATGACTGTACGAGGGTTTACTGGTTCGTCTGCCGTCGCCGGAGAATAACAACAGGTGTGGGTGAGTAGAGGGATGGATAGGCCAGCGATGGGAGTACGGTGGGGTGGCGAGGCCTGCGCGGCAGCACAGTCGGCCACGGGGAGGAGGGAGCAGGCAGTCCCGCTGGCGCTTGTTTGAGCGGCTGGAGCAGGAAGATCAGAGATTGAAGAAGCACGACGGCCGTTGGATGGACATCCAACAGTCACTGCTTGTGCATCAACCTTTTTTTTAGGAAAGCCTCAAATCTATGGAAAACAGCATACATCCCATCTGCCATTATTTCTAATAATTACAGCCCATTTGCTAATTCTTAAGGTTCTTATTGGAGCCCATATTCTTTTTGTTAGCATTATTGTGGGGACCCCGACTCATAAGTTGAGATCACCGAATGCACGTGTACAGTGATCCCAGAGACCAATGCTCACTGGACACACAGAAGCTGAATAACAAGAGTCTTACATCCATACATACCGTATTACACAAGTAGGACCATTATGGTCAAGTCTTGAGTATAACATCGCAACGGAAATCTTCAATAACAACTTGGACCCATGCCATCTGCCATAACCCTACAGGCATTCTGACCGGGAAGCGTCCTAGCTCGCATGTTCGTCACGAAGTATTCTTCATCATATCCTGTTCTTTCATGCCTGGCCAATAAAATAACCAGTGGCAAGCCAATGAGTACTTTGAATGTACTCTCAAGCAACCCATGTTTTGGTTCAAGGTACAACAATGCATGATATAGGTAAATTTTTGCAGAAAGCTAGTTTTGAGTGCAATGACATGTTCAACAACTTGTAAGACGTGCATCAGGAGAATTCAAGTAACCATGAGGACAGGTTACAGATGTCAACATAAATAGAGTGGGCACCAACCCAACTCAATCATGTCAAGTCCTTGACTTGACCCAAGCAGTTCTTCCCACACACACTGGTTTGTAAACAAGTGGACATAGCCCAAGAGCGGTTACCCAACTGTCCTTGACCGTGGACACGTCTATTCGAATAGTTTTACACTCTGCAGAGGTTGCACACTTTACCCACAAGATCCGGGGAACTTCCGTGTCATCCACGACCCGCGGTACCTCAAGTACCTGGGGTAAGCACCCGATCACTATCTTTCCCTAGACGACACAAATAAGGAGTCCACTCGTTGTTCCGTATCCTCACGATGTACATCACACGAGACTCACTCGAGATCGTAACATCCGAGAGGGGACACAACGGTGTATCCGGTGCCTTGTGAAAACAGTCATGGCCGCCCTACCTGGCACGACCCCGTCCCGAGAGAGAGCACCAACTCTCCCCCGTCACTAGTAATGCGGGCTCCAAGCTAGTATCGGCCTAGGTAATCAATAATGCCCTTTCCCATATAAGGGTAGAGTGGTTGCGCATGTAAGGTTGGAATACCGGTCGCAACTTAAACCAATCTGTTTTTGAAAACAATACACACACTGGCCTCGGTACACCACTTCGTCATCAAGTGGCTACCCAACTCATCATCTCCCTCGGGCATAAGTGGCACCCGACGGGGTCTTCGAAAAGTCCTTTGAAAATACTTTGTCTCCACCACCATGCATATTCCCGTCCCTTTTTGCGTAGCAACTACTTTAGCATCCTATCTACTCCCACCGGCATAACCATCATAAGAAGGTAGGGTCATGCCTAATGCAGGTATCAACGAGGAAGTAACGAAGGCAATCCACCAAAGTGGCTACTATCTCATCATGATCCTGATGCAACAATAATGAAGTGCTATATGACATGCATAAAAAGGGTTTCATAGACATGGTCAAAGGGCTGCTTGCCTGGTTCATGAGAGTCTTGAGATCTTCTAGTCCTTCTCCAAGTACTACGTCTACTTCTTCAACTAACGTCGAAACAATCATAATAAGCAACACAACAAGGCAGAAAATAAAAGTGCTCTAAAAATATGAAGTTGACTTTTATTGGATACCCCTGGTCATATGAGGAATGACCAAAGTGGTTTCATTGGAAGTGGATCAATGGATATTTCTAAACATTTTGATATGATGGAATCAAGGGGTTTATGGATTTGTAAGAAGTGTACAGAAACATATTTTTGAAAAATGAGCAAAGGCACCCATTTAACAAAGGATGATTTTAGAAGCATCTAGGAATTGGTTTCACTGGATTTGGAGTTCAAATGAATTTCCTATGGATTTGCAAAGTTGACAAATATGAAGAAATGGCTCATTATTTTATGTGGGACAGAAAGTATTAAGAAAAATGTTCATAAACTAAGTTATGAACTTTGAAGTATCTAGGAATTTGAACCATGGCATTTGGATCAATTTTGAGCTCTCTGTGATTTTCTAAAGTTTATGACAGAAATGGAAAAATGGTATTTGATAATTATTTGTGAAATAAATATTTCTGTAAAAATGTGCAAATAGCACCATGAGATAGGGCATGAATTTAGAAACTAATAGAAATTTGAATCATCACATTTGGAGCTCTGTTGAATTATTTATGGATTTGTGAAGTTTACAGGAAAAAGAATAAGGAAAAGGCTATACCACTTATTCTGCGCGTTGGGCGAGGGATAGCTGACGGGCCGGCCCGGTGGCTCAGCTACGTGGGGAGCCCAGGCAACATCGATGGCGCACTTTGGGAATACGTCAACGGAGCGGGGGAGGCGGTAAGCAGCTGTACCCGCCTCCACTTAACTGACAAGGCAGCCGGCGGGTCGCTGACGCGCGGGGCCCGCATGCAGGTCGCCCCATCGCCCCTGGTCGTCTTCTTCCACCCGACGCCGGGCAAGGAAGGGCTCGGCCGCCGGCGCAGCCGTCGCCAGGCGACGCGGGAGAGCCGTCCGACGAGCACAGGAGCTCCGGCTCTCCTCACCGCACCCAAGGGTGGATGCGGGCTCGCCCAAGGCAGCCTACAGCGCCGCCACCATCGGCAGGCCGCGGCGGCCATGGAGCTTTGGCGGCACCGCGCTGGGGGGGGCTTCCCGGGCCAAGGGGAGGACGGGTCTGGTCTTGAGACTCCCTGGGGAGGTCGCGGACATGGAATAAAGGAAGGGGGGAGAGCCATGGTGCTCAAACTTGAGCGCGGGCCTGACGGCAAGGCTTCGGCCGTGAGGGAGTAGGGGGGCACGAGAGGGAGAGGGAGTGTGTCTGAGAGGGTGCACAACAGAGAGGGAAATCATCAGAGGCGAGAGGGAGCTCATGGGTGACTCTATATAGGGGAGGCGCTGGTGCACCGTGGGCAGCGTCCATGGACGCGCTCGGGTGAGCCCGTGGAGGGGAGAGGAGAGAGGTCCTGGAGGGGGCCGGCAGCGTGCCGTGTCCCGGACGCCGAGGCCACCTCGGGAGACATCACCCCGACGCCCAAGGCTGTCGTATGCCCTTGGCATGGGTGAGCTACAGTGCGGGAGAGCACTTTAGCGTGCTCCAGAGCGCGAGCTCTGCATGCACTGGCATTGTTTATGTGCCATGAGCATGTCCTTTTGTGTCTGGGGGTGAGTAAAAAATGTAGGAGTGGCATTGGATGCCCTAGAGAGCCAGTAGGAGAGGAGGGAGGTTGAAGAAGAGGGAGAGAGGGGCTGTCCAGGGAGGTAAATGGGGGTATTTTACCCCTCAATCATTGAGCAATGGCCAGGGGAGAGTTACTGGAGGTAGGAGAGGACTAGGAGGAGCTGTGGTAAAAAGTTGAGCTCAAGGAGATTAGTGGAAGGGGTCAAAAATGGAATTTTGGTAAAGTGGCAGAAGGTGTTTGATGCTTGTTTGGGTAAGCAAATGAACTCCATTTGGAATGAGACTCCACAGGGTGAAATGTAACATATAATTAGGGTGTTCCACCAAATTTGAGCTCATTTGGTCAAAGTTGCCAATGCAACTTTTGTAAATCCTAGAAATTAGCAGAAATGAACTTGTGTAGATCTAGTTGATCAAATCACTTCTCCTTGATGCACCACTTGGTGTAGTGGCCTCATTTGGTCATGTGAACATGCTCACAAAAGTTGGGGTCAAGGAGAGAAAGTTGGTAGTACAAACTTGTTCAAATTTGATTCTGGTCGGAGAGGGCTTTGGGGCACTTTGATCAAGATAACAATCTCTCCAACTTGTGCCATTTGGTCTAGATGCATTATTACACCATTTGAGCATGTGCACCAAGTTTGAGAGCATTTGGTCATGTTTGACAGTGCAAAAATGTTCAAACTTGAAAAAGGACATAAGTGATTTTGAGAGGGTTTCATGGGGTTATATTACTCTCCATGACATGGTATTTGGCAAGATCATCAAAAATGTCATATGTGACATGTTAGAACTTTCTTGGATTTGTATGAAAATATTTCCTGTAGAAATATTTCAAATCCTTGAAATGAGCAGAAATGGTTTTGGGAGGTTTTGTCCAATATTTTGATCATAACCATATGTTGAAACTCATATATATGGAAAAATATATGTCCATTGAGTCTCCCTAATTTTTCTCAAATATTTGTAAAGCTTTAAAATAATTTAAACCTATTTAAGACCATTTCTGGCCTTAAGAAAAAGCCTTTAAATAAATAGGAAAATAACTTTTAAAATTATATTTTTGTGGTTTCTGGGTAACCTATATCTAATAGGAGTCAAAAATATTTTTGGAAAGATTTTTACTGCCCTTAATTAAGTACTTGCAGTGTAAACCTCAATCAAGGGGTTTTTGGAAAACTAATTTTTGAAAATACTATTTGGCCAAATTATTTTTTAAGAAAATACTATATTGAACTATACACATGGCATGATCATTGGGAAAAGGTTTTGGATCAAGGAGAGGGAGTATAAGAGTTGGAGGATTTATTTGATTTTTAGAGCACTTGCAAACAACAGACAAAATCCAATCAAGGCAAGGTCCAAAACACTCAAAAGTTTTTGTCAAACCACATTTTATCATGATTGTTAGCTTTAGTGTAGAGGCATGAAAATCAGGGTGTGACAATTACAGCCCATATTGTGGCAACGGTTAAAAAATTATACGAAATTTTGCATATTTCGGTGCGGTCCGAACGGTTTTTAATCCCAAAATTTCGACTCACATTCAAACTGATTTTAAAAATAAATGTATATCAATATAAAATCCAACAAATTATCCACGCATAAAAATTAATGTAATTTAAAATCTTGAAATGAAAAAAAAAGATATTTGAAACTAATTGCCGGTTTGATGTGTTTTAAAAATGTATAACCCATTTCTCATTACTGATGGGCCATTTTCTCGGCCATCCGAATGAAAGCTCTCCTTGTCTTGAAAGATTTGCAGCCCAACAGGCCTGACAAAGCGACTTACTTGGCAAATCACAAAAAAACTGGGTTGTGGCCGTGGACCCAGCTTTCAGCCTTGTCGGCGTTCTGGGAACGGGGGTCCCCAGACTTGCCTGCCTGCGGCCTGCGGCATGGCTCAAAAGGGGCCCAGCACGGCCCATCTTCATCAACACAGACTCAAGACCCTCGCGAGGGGCCAAGCCTCGCGGGGCGGACGACACGGAGCTTCCTCAGGCACGGCCTCATCAGGCTGGCTCGCGAGGAGGCGGAGAGATCAAGGCGGGGTACCTCACGAGGTGCCCATGACGCAAGCCATGACGACCAAGGGCGCCAGGCGGGCGACAGCCCGCGCAGTGTCTTCCTTTCCTCTTTGGTGCAAAGGGGGCAAGCGCAGGCGAGAGCATCAAGCAAAGGCAGCCGTTTCGGTGCAACGAGACCAAGACCAGTCCAACGGAAGGAAGGAAGTCATTGTGGAGCCCAAGCCAGCGTCACCACCAGAGCCTTTGGCAGGCGAGGACCAACTTTAGTCAGGATAAGTGTACCAGATGTTCCCCTTCAAAATGGCCAATTGTTGGCGCCCTTCCCGCTCAATATTTGGGAAGAGGCCCAAGGCCTTTGCCTATAAATAGGACTAGCCACCCCCAGGGTAGAGAGGAGAATTGGAATCAGCTAGGATCCAGAGAGCAATCAGCAATCAGACCAGAGAGAGAGAGAGAGAGAGAGAGAGAGAGAGAGAGAGAGAGAGAAGGGCGACTGAACTCCTCCTAGCAGTTCATCGCCCCGGCCAAGAACAAACCCTCGCGAGGCTGTTCTTCCTTTTATTGTTCACCATCATCAGCCCAAGAGGCAATCCACCACACCACCACACTGGAGTAGGGTATTACACCACATCAGTGGCCCGAAGCAGTATAAACCCTATGTCTCTTGTGTTTCTCTTCTCGTATCTTAGATCTTTGCGAGACGGAGGGGTGCAGGTAGGTAGAAGGCGTAATCTCCGCGCGCACCCCAGAGTTCGAACCTCAAGGGTCTGCCGGAACCCGAAATCCGACATTTGGCGAGCCAGGTAGGGGTGCGCCGGAATCCATCTTCTACCTCTTCGTGCCCCGTCGCGTCGTCATCACCATGTCCGGCGACCAGACGGGCAACCCAGATCCATGGGCGGCATGGCCCCCCGCACAGAGCCGCTCGCCTCGGGCGACCCCATGCCCCAGGAAGCTCGCGGTCCGCAAGGCGCTGCGGGCCGCGGGCGACGCGGATAGGCTTCAACGTCTCTCAGACCGCGGCAGGCGCGGTCGGCAGCAAGGGCCTCCAATCACGCCGCGACCACGACACCGTACACTCGCCGGGAGCAGGCGAACTCGAGGGCCGCGCTCACGGTGGCTCGAGAGCTGCTGCAGTGCAGGCTGCTGGAGGGCGGCCGCGACGTGTTGCTGGAGTGGGTGGCAGAGCTCCTGGGCTATGCCGCCTCAGGGGCTCACTCCTTCTGCACCCAGCTCCCATCTCAAGCCCAGGGCGGCCCGCGCGGGGGCTCCGCGCGCGCTCGCGGGCTCCAAGGCCACTCCAACGCCAGCGAGGCTATCGGCACCGGACCAGCGGCGGCGCTGCCCCCGCTCCCGGTCCGCGAAGAAGGACTCGACGTAGCCCACGGCCCCAGCGGGCCGCGGCGCTACCACCCCATGGTGGGCGCGACAAGCAGAGCTGCATGGCACGCGGAGCACTACGGCGTGGCCTTCGGGATGATGGCGCCAGAAGAATACGTGCCCCACATGGCGGACCAAGGGCACCCTCACGAGGGAGAACAAGGCTCGCTCCTCAGCCCAAGCTGGGGGGACGAGGCGCCAGAAGCTGAGCTCTTCCAGGAACCCTGGGACGGTCCCACTGGCCACGCTGGAGGCAACGAATATCGGGTACCGCTAATCCCTAAGGAGCAAGCATACGCTAATCATGGATCACAGGAGGTGCAGGTCGCGACAGCAGGCAACTGCCCCGCTCCCACAGTCTCCTACCCCTCGGGAGTTGGGCGCAGGGGGCTGCAGGAGAGGGACAGAGATCCGGCATCACCACCGTGGCGTTCGGATCAAGGCGTTCTCAGGAGGTAGGCCCTCCGTTGGGGAGGTGCCTCAGGGCCTGCCCCTGGCGGAGGACCCGTGGTCGTCGGGGGAACCGCTGGCGACCGCTCTACCCCATCGGCGGCGTCCTGGTTTCCAGTCGTCGTTGATGGCACTAGAGTTTGGCGCAAGGCGGGGCCCTTGTCTGGTGATATGAAGCAAGGCCGGTACCTGTGAAGAAGGCCCAGTGCCTGTGAAGCTCGCCGCCCCGTGACACTCTCACGTAATAATGAGTGGGGTTGTACATGCCCCGGAGTCTCAGGGGTGCCGGCCTCAGGCCCTGGGGCTCCCTCCCACGCCCAGTGGCAGCACTTAGCTCCACACTGGTGAGAAGACGTCCAAGACTAGATTAGCTGCCGGACGTGGCCTTTTATCTGCTTTCATTGCTTTCCCTTTGGTTGTCGCTTTCCCCCGCTGGATTTAAGTTGGATTCAAATTTGAGATTTGCGTGTGTTCGGGGAAGGGGAGCTTAGTCTCATTCGAGAAATTTCTCGTGTTTTGATGACCATTTCACCTCAGCTGCCTCCCCTCGTGAGCCCCTCGCGAGCCGGGTCAGGCCCAGCTTGCGCGCAGCCCAGACTTCCGCCGCCGCGTCCTCTCAAGAGGGTTTTTTACTGCAGATCCTACGGACTCGATCGGGGAACACCCGGGACACCACAGCCTCCCACAGGCTACCTCAGGGCTCGTGCGGAACAAAGGTAAACTAGCCAACCAGCACGTCGCTTAGCCAACCGCTTGGCATGGGCGCATGGGCAATGTAACATCTACTAATACGATGAATGCAAGTTTTACATGAGGGGCTCCCCCTCCCAAAATGCTCTCACAGTTATCAGGTCAAAACCTGAGTTTTATTCATGCAGGGCACAGAAACAGGAACGATGCATAATCAGTCAGATAAATCCCCCAATGCGTCCTCAGGAGCGCCTCCTGAACCGTTGCTGGTGTCGCTGGGCTCGCTGTCGCTGTCTGCGTTGCCGCCAGCGGCGTCAGGGCCGTTCACCACGCCGCCCTTGTCAGCAGCCACGATCATGCCATCGTTGTCTGAAGTGAAGGCCCTGACAAGAGCATCCACATTGTCTTCCACCCAGTGCGCCAGGTCGTCTCGGACGGCCTGGGGGACTGGGGCGATGGCAGCATCAAAATCGAAGTGGGGATCCATGTTCCTGAGGTGGCTGAAGACGCAAGAAAAGGCGCGCCCGAGTAGGGCGCGGCTCCTCTCCTCCACCAACCTGTCAGCCCTGACCGACCGCGCCTCCAGCTACATCACCACATCAGTGAAGAACTGAAGGTTGCCGGCGTAGTTGACTGCGTGCGGCTCGCCAACCGCCGCCTCGCAGATGTTGCCCAGGGCTGTGTTAGCCCTCTCCCGGAGCGTGGTGAGCATGGGGCCGTGATCGTGCTCCAGTATCCGCCGTTGGCGTATCTCGTCCTCATTTTGGCGCGAGACGACCTCGGCCTCCTGCACCCGACGGCGAAGAAGGAGCACCTCGGCCTGGGAGGTGGTTGACTCCCCTTGCGCCACCTCAAGGGCGGCCCGAAGAGCATCGGACCACCGCGTCGCTTCCTCCAGCTTGGCCCTCAAGGCAGCAGTCCTACCTTCAGCCGCGACCCGGATCAACTCCAGCCTTTCCTCGGACTCGCGCTCGAGGTTCAGGCGCGCCGTCGCCACCCGACGCCTGACCTCCTCCAGGACACAGGCTTCCCGTGCAGCGACATCATCCTCCGCCTACGTCACCAAGCGCTCCCTCGTCTCCAGACGCTCGTACTCGCGCGTGCGTTCGGCGGCTTCCAGCGTCAGCGCCTCCTCACGCTTCTGGAGCCCTGCCGGCTCGCCGGAGGCCACCTTCATCGACGCAAGGGCTGCCTCGCATAGCTCCACTTGCTCTTCCAGTGAGTGGCACCGGGCCAGGAGCTCACGAGCCCATTCCTCCGCCGCCTCTTGCCGCTGGTCAGCTTCTCGGGCCTCCTCGGCGGCCCGAGATTGGGCCTCCCGAGAGGCCGCCAACGACGCCTTGGCCTTTTCATCGTCAAGATCGCGCTGATGACGCGCAAGGGCGACGGCGCCCTCCAGCTCGCGCCTCTCTGCAGCCAGGCGCAGGCCCTCAGCCTCAAGGTGCGTCTCTTCATCAGCAAGCTCCTCACCGAGCAGGTCCACCACGTCAGCCGCCCTTCGAAGGAATCCTTGGCGAAGAGCGCGACGCTCCCGAGCGCGCTCGCGCACGTCTTCCACACCATCACCTGCCCCAAGCAAGCGCCGGAGGCCACGAATCGGCACTCCCCCTCCGGGCAAGGGGCTGGGGGCTGGCACCCTTGCGACGGTCGGGCACACCACGCCAGAAGCCCGGCCTGGAGCCAGCCCGTCCCCAGATGAAGAGCGCAGGGAGCGCCTCAGCCACTCGCAGTCCACGACTAGGCGAGAAGCCCACGACAGGCTGGCTATTGCACGAGAAGGCCCGTGAAGGAAGACCGCGGGGTGTGCAGGGCCTCGATGTACCTCGGAACGGTTCGCCCCTCCGATCGCCCTCACTACAAGGGTTGTGCTGCTCGGAGCACTTGAGGACGGAGGAGGGGGCGAAGCCAAGGGAGACGGCACCTCGGCCGTCTCCGCGAGCTCGGCCGGAAGGGGCCTGCAGAACAAGGATCAGTAAGAGCAACAGAAAGACCGGGAACTGGGAAAGGAGAAGGCTTACTCATCAGTGGTAAGGGTAATCGTCGCCCAGGGCCTCCCTTTTCTTCCGGAGGGCCTCAAAATCCACGCAGAAGCGGCCCAAGAGTTGAGCATAGGGATCAACCTACGACGAAGACGGAGCGTCAAGGCGATCCGCGTCATGAGCGCCTGCCTGATGCGCGCTGCCGATCGCCTCACCAAGAGAGGCAGCCGGAGGCTCAGGGGCCTCAGCCGCAGGCACTGAGGGCAGCTGCTCGCCGCTCTCAGCCTCGACGGCACGGGCCCCAGCAGATGCTCCCTCATGAGCATCGCCCAGCCTGTCACCCCGTCGGGAGGCCCCTCGGCCTCTGGCGCCTCATGCCTCCCTGCCCTGCCACTTGAGGAAGAGTCGCCTCAGCCGACTAGAAGGGCAGTCACCATCACTGGGTTCTCGCGAGGACCCTGGTGGCGAGCGGGGCGCGGCCCCCATTCATCAAAGATAGGCATCTGCTTCACAAAATCATCCCTGTTCTGGCAGAGGTACAGCAGGGCCCCTCCCCGCTGGATGCTGCCCGGGTTGGGGTCACCAGTCAGGATCAAGAGCACTGTCCTCAGCACTTCAGGCGTCAGGTCCTCTTCCTGGAGCCTCATACGATCACCATGCCCGCTGAAGGCCCACATCCGGCGGGAGTGGCGTTGGAGTGGAGCAAGGGTATTCTTCCTTGTATTGTTCGGTATCATCAGCCCAAGAGGCAATCCACCACACCACCACACTGGAGTAGGGTATTACACCACATCGGTGGCCCGAAGCAGTATAAACCCTGTGTCTCTTGTGTTGCTCTTCTCGTAGCTTAGATCTTTGCGAGGCGGAGGGGTGCAGGTAGGTAGAAGGCGTAATCTCCGCGCGCACCCCAGAGTTCGAACCTCAAGGGTCTGCCGGAACCCTAAATCCGACAAGCCTCTCCACGTACAGTACTGTAACGCCCTCGATGCGGCTATATCTCCCACGTGTCGAAGCACGACTTAGAGGCATAACCGCATTGAAATCAATGTCGCAAGTGAGGTAATCTTCACACAACCCATGTAATACATAAGGGAAAGAGATACATAGTTGGCTTACAATCGCCATTTCGCACAATACATGAATAAAGCATTACATCATACAGGTACAATCAAGGTCCGACTACGGAACCAAAATAAAAGAAGACTACCCCATATGCTACACAGATCCCTGATCGACCCCAACTGGGCTCCACTACTGATCAACTGAAACGAAACAACACAATGAACAAGATCTTCATCGAGCTCCTCCTTGAGCTGGGTTGCGTCACCTGCACAGTTTCATCGGCACCTGCAAACTGGTTTTGGAAGTATCTGTGAGTCACGGGGACTCAGCAATCTCACACCCGCGAGATCAATACTATTTAAGCTTAAAGGTAGGACAGGGTAGTGAGGTGGAGCTGCAGCAAGCGACTAGCATATATGGTGGCTAACATACGCAAATGAGAGCGAGAAGAGAAGGCAAAAGCACGGTCGAACAACTATGATCAAGAAGTGATCCTGAAACTACTTACGTCAAGCATAACTCCAACACCGTGTTCACTTCCCGGACTCCGCCGAGAAGAGACCATCACGGTTACACACGCGGTTGATGTATTTTAATTAGGGTCAACTTCGGGTTTTCTACAACCGGACATTAACAAATTCCCATCTGCCACATAACCACGGGCACGGCTTTCGAAAGTTCAAACCCTGCAGGAGTGTCCCAACTTAGCCCATGATAAGCTCTCGCGATCAACGAAGGATATTCCTTCTCCCCGGGAAGACCCGATCAGTCTTGGAATCCCGGCTACAAGACATTTCGACAATAATAAAACAAGTCCAGCAAAGCCGCCCGATGCGCCGACATCCTGATAGGAGCTGCACATATCTCGTTCTCAGGGCAACACCGGATGAGACAGGCTACGAGTAAAACCAGGCTTCGAGTTTCGCCGAGGTGGCCCCGCAGGCGGCTCGGTTCGGACCAACACTTAGACAAGCATTGGCCCGGGGGGGCTAAAATAAAGATGACCCTCGGGTTGGCCGACCCAAGGGAAAGGGATAGGTGGTAGGCAAATGGTAAAACCAATGTTGGGCCTTGCTGGAGGAGTCTTATTCAGAGCGAACTGTCAAGGGGGTCCCATAAATCACCCGACCGCGTTAGGGACGCAAAATCCGGGAACATAATACCGATATGACGGAAACTAGGGCGGCAAGAGTGGAACAAAACACCAGGCATAAGGCCGAGCCTTCCACCCTTTACCAAGTATATAGATGCATTAATTAAATAAGATATATTGTGATATCCCAACAAGTAAACATGTTCCAATCAAGGAACAACATCTCCATGTTCCAACAAGGAACAAACTTCATCTTCACCTGCAACTAAGAACGCTATAAGAGGGGCTGAGCAAAGCGGTAACATAGCCAAACAACGGTTTGCTAGAACAAGGTTGGTTAGAGGCTTGGTTTGACCATATGGGAGGCATGGTAAGCAAGTGGTAGGTATCGCAGCATAGGCATAGCAAAAGAGCGAGCAACTAGCAAGCAAAGATAGAAGTGATTTCGAGGGTATGGTCATCTTGCCTGCAAGGTTCTCAGAGTTGTCGAAAACTTGATCCTCGTAAGTGTTCTCAACAGGTTCCTCGTTCACGTACTCGTCTCCCGGCTCTACCCAAGGCAATAACACAAGCAAAGGGGACAAACATCAATCATGATGCAATGCGCAAGAAACATGATGCAAAACATGGCATGATATGCGAGATGTGGTATGCAATGCATATGCGTGCTCCGGGAGGAAACAGATGAACAAGGCATAATTTTGGCAAACCAAGTATGCCACTGGAAAGGTGAGGTGATTTCGGTTGAAATCGATATAAAGATCACCGGAATCGGATGCACAGTTTGCAAATGACAAGCAAAACAAGAATGACAAGATTCTGCCATTAACAGCATGATGCTATTTAGCAACCAACAAGAAATTAAGCTACTGCACCCAAACATACCAACAAAGCATATGGAAGTGATCTACTCAAGACGCTTGACAAAAGATGAACACTGAGCTACGGCCAAATCACACCACAACAGGCTCAAACAAGCATGGCAAAAGTGCAAAACATATCAGCTTCACAGACTAGGTGAAAATACTATCATGCCAGAAATTAACATCAGGATGACATGTTTAGAGCAAGGAAACAACAAGCTACAGGAACACAATTTAGCAAAGAAAGGCATGGCATGAATCTACTCAAAACATAGAACAAAAGTCCCTTACTGACCATAAGCCAAAAGGGGTCACAAGATATGATGGCACCCATGTAAAATAGCAAGTTTCGTTACAGATTTCAGACTTAGCAGAAAACTGGACATGTCAAAAACAGATAACAAGTAGGCATGTTTACGAGCTCCATGCACTCACTATAGAGCATTGCATGATAAACTAAGCATGCACCCATCAAGAATACATGGCATAGAAGCTATACATGGCAAGAACAACATCATAGCATGCAATGAACAACTACAACAAGCTTGGCAAAATCGAATAACATGTAAACAATCTACCAGTAATATTTTACAGCAAAAGTAGAGCTCGATTGAGTCAAGCTATATCACTCCATAATTACAAACAAAGGCATGGATGGATAGAGCAAATCCATATGTTCAAAACACCCTTACTGATCATGCTCAAAAGAGGAATAGATCTCTCGGAAACAACATGAACACATGGCATAAAAATAACAGCAGGGAATGACTTAGTGAAATTACTAAGTCCCTGAAATCAGCAACATTATGATCCCTAGTTTGCATGCTTGTGCTAGTCACCACAAAGATCACAAAAATACATGGCATACACCCCTGTAAATATGGCATGGCATATTACAAAACACCCGTAGGACTCCAGTTCATAGGATGCACACATCAATCATGGCAAAAATAACAAAAGTGCAACTACTGAAACAGATCTGAAACTAACATCACATAGCCCTCTTCTAACAGCATTACGGGCATCAAGATGAGCTCAAATGAAAATGGTGCAATGAGATGAAGTGCTGTACTCAACGAGGCGAACAATTTTACATATTACACGCATGAAAGGGAGCGGTATGCAGGGAGTTATGACCCGATGAACATGGCACCAGAATGCACAAATTACGGGACTTAGAAGAAATTTTGAGGGTCAACCTTAGTGGACTGGATCTGGGCCCTGATTCCGAGGATCGCCGGAGTGGGCTCGGGGACGGCCGGAGAAGACGAACCCGGGGCGGGGAAGGCCGGATCCGGCGAGGAGAGGGTCGCCGGGTTCGGATCCCGACCGGATCGGGGCGGAGAAGCCGAGGACGGCGGCGGCGGTCGCCGGCGAGGAGGACGATGGCGCGCGGGTGCAGGGTCCGGCGGGCGCTCGGGCGAGGCGCTGGCGGCGAGGCGGCGCGGGTTCGCCGGGCGCGCGGCCAGCTGCGGCGGCGGACGGAGGCGAGGCGCGTCGGGCGCGGGAGACAGGCGGCGGCGGCGGCGGGCACCGGCGGGCGGTGGCGCCGGGGCACGGCGAGGCGCGGGGGCGCGCGTGGGCGGAGCCGAGCGGGCAGGCGCGCGCGCGGGCGGCGGCGTACGGGCCGCGGGGGCCCGCGGCGGGCCGAGCGGGCAGGCGCGGTGGGAGGTGGCGGCGGGCCACGTGGCGCGCGGCGATTGGAGGAGGGCGGCGGCGGACATGTCCGGCACGCGGGGTGGACGTGTCTGGCGGCGGGAGGAGGAAGAGGCTAGGGTTTCATCCGCGAAAATGAAGGGGAAGGGCCTATATATAGGTAAGAGGAGCTAGGAGGCTCCAAATGGAGTGCGGTTTTCGCCCACACGATCGTGATCGAACGACCGAGAGGATGGAGGGGGTTTAGGTGGGTTTTGGGCCACTTTGAAGGGGTGTTGGGCTGCAAAGAGAGAGGGGCTTTATCGGTTACCCGGTTAACCGTTGGAGTATCAAACGACCTCCGAATGACCCGAAACTTGACAGGCGGTCCACCGGTGCTATACCAAGGCCGCTTGGCAAACCTCGGTCCATTCCGAGACAGTTAAATACCCGCTCACGGGAAAAGGTAAAAGGGGATGTCGGGGAACATAGGAGCGCCGGATTGCAAAACGGACAACGGGGAAAAAGCTCGGATTCATGAAACGAACACGTATGCGAATGCGATGCACAAGATGACATGATATGAAATGCAGATGATGACATGGCAAAGTGCAACATGCAAGCAAATGACATGGCAACGCTGACGAATAACTGCCGGACACCTGGCACAACAGATCCGGGGCGTTACAAGTACTCTTCCGATGGAAGTCGTTCCTTGAACACGTTGACCATGCCGCGTGGAGAGCACCACGGCGGTGGACGACGGTGAGGCCTAGGAAGGGGACGACACGGCAGTGGAAGCCCGCGCGAGAGGACTACGAGGGTTCACTGGTTCGACTGCGGTGTGAGGCTGCCGTCACAGCAGGGCCTGGCCAGCAGTGGGAATAGTAGGGGGCAGTGAGGCCTCTGCGGCAGCACAGCCGGCCACGGGAGGCAGGAGCATGCGGCACGACCGGGCGCTGCTTTGGGCGGCTGGAGCAAGAAGACCAGAGGTTGAAGAAGCACTACGGTCGTTGGATGGACATCGTACGGTCACTGGAGCTAGAATCGTTCATATTGACTAAGTGGACAAAGCCCTTCGTCCCGGTCAACATAGTAGGCCCACAAGTCAGCCTCCCAGCAAGGTGGGTCCCAGCTAGCCGGGGGAGTATTCATTTTTTTGTGCGTAATAAGGAGGCACTTCCGATGGGTCCGAGCTGACAGCGGGGGGAACGTTTTTTTCACGAAATACGGTGGCCCGTCCGGTGTGTCCCAGCAGTCAGGGGGAAACGATTTTTTTCGCAAAATACTGGTGGCCCGTCCGGTGGGTCCCCGCTGTCAGGTGGAGGAATAATTATTTTCCGCGTAATAAGGAGGCACTTCCTTGCGGCTGCCGTGGACCCGGCTGTAAGCCTCTCCACATACAGTACTCTTCCGATGGAAGTCAGTCGTTGACCACATTGACCACGCCGCGCCGAGAGCACCACAACGGTGGACGACGGCGAGGCTGTCGGTGTACTAAAGTAGGGGTACCTTAGTACCCCAGACTTGTGCACGGGCAGTTGTAGCACCCTGCGGCAAGGCCCGCGCCGGAAGCGCCAAGAGAAGACCAAACATTCAAGACAAGGCCCCCGGCAAGAGGAGCTTGCCGGGTCAAGAAGACAAGGCCCCCGGCAAGAGGAGCTTGCCGGGACGAGAAGACAAGACCCCGGCAAGAGGAGCTTGCCGGGACGACTGCGCCCATTTAAGGCCATCCAAGAACAAAGTATAACGAGACAGAAGATCGAGCCCCCGACAAGAGGAGCTTGTCGGGAAGGCCGAACCCAGGCATCACAAGAGAAGCCCGCCGTGGCCCGCCAAGCGCCCCGGCAAGGCCTGATAGCTGGCACGCTATCAGGCACAGGAAGACGACCCCCGCGGCAAGCCACTTGCCGCGGCAAGATCGCCACCTCAAGGCTGCGCTCCAGCTCGCCCGCCACGCGTCGCTCCGGGGCTTACCCCGAGGGCACGTGGCGAGGCACCGCGCAGCCTGGGGCATGCGGTGGCATGCAGACCGCCATCGTGGCGAACGGTGGCGCACCTAACGGTCCGCCTCGGTGCTGTCCGGGCGACCGTGACGGGCATTTAATGCCCTTGTCCCCTACCGTCAGAAGTAGGTATGATAACACTGTGCCGCACTGTAGCGCCACCGTTCCCGCACTATTACAGCTACCACCCCTTTTACACTTTTACCCCTTTCTCCTACGTTGACACCTGCCGGTGACCCCTTTGCGCTATAAAAGGAGGCCCGTGTGCGACGTAGAAGGGGGTTCCGGGTACCGGGGATTCGGAGAATCGGCACCCAGACAGCCATACGCTCGGTGCAGCTAGCTCCCCAAGCTCCCGAGCTCCCCAGTTCAATACAACTAAGCAGGAGTAGGGTTTTACGCGTCCATCGCGGCCCGAACCTGGGTAAACCGCCCGTGTGCCCGCTTCGATCTGCTCTCCGCGCTCCCTCCGCCCCCCTCCGGCCCCATAGGTGCCCGCGGGGGTCAGCCATCCCCCGCGACATCTTTGGCGCGCCAGGTAGGGGGTGCGCCGAGGTTGTGCGGATCTGATTCAAGCGAACACTGGTAAGCTCAGGTATGAACAGGTACCTATCCGCCCCGCTCCGCGGGGCGGAGGCATTCCTCCCTACGGAATCGTGCACGGCCCTCCTCGAGTACCCACTCACGCAGAGTTCGGGCAAGAAGCAGCTGCTCCTTGAGGAGGACCGCCTTCCGGCCGCTGGGCGAACCGCTCGCCTCCAGTGAACCCTGCGCCGCTCCCGTAGCCGCAGCGGTTAGCGCCGGAAGCCGCGAAAGAAGGCGACCTCGTTCTTCGGCGCGCTTCGTCCGCCAAGATCCAAACGAGTCGACGCCAACCATGGGAGGAGTTTCGCCAGCGCGGTTGCCGGAACCCGTTCCGTCAACCAACCTCTCTGCCCAAGTCTTGCCGAAGTTGCACGTAATCCTTGGCGCAGGGGCGGGCGCAGACCCCGCGCATCAGTAAAAGCTTCTATGCTTTGCGCTGTTTTGCCTCTTACATGCTCCTCTCGGTATTTGCATGTGTTATTTGGCATCCTGCGTGACATGCATGGCTGATGAGCACCAGCACGCCGAAAGGCCGTGTGCTTGTTTCCCTCTTTATTTTCCTTGCCTCTTAAGCAGAGGGAGCGTTCCTCGCGCACGAAGTTCGCCGGGGGAAGGAGATGGGAGAGGAACCAGGTGCTGGAACCAAATGCTGTTCAAGAAAGAGAAGCCTTGCCAAGAAGCAAGCACCATGCATAAGATAAGTTATTAGAATTTGAGCAGTTCAGATTCTTAACTTTCGGTTGTCTTCCTTGGACGGTCACACTTTGTACGGAAAACCTGTGCGCGGAGGAACCTACCCGCGGCTAGCCGCACCCTCACCTTGTTTCGAGTACGCTCAACGATTCAAGCGAGCTGCGATGAGCGTCGCGCCCTTGTTTCGTTTCCGAGCTCACTCAACAAGCGGAGCGCGATTGCGACTGGCTACGGCGAGGTTGCTTCCCGGTGAGGCCTTGGCCAGCAGGCTGCTATAAGCCCAAGGGCTCCTTGCCGGGAAGTTCCCCGGGAGCATAGGGCGAAAAGCGTGCAAAGTAAAGGGCCAGGACAAGGAAGATAGCGATGCACCGTTTTGTTCAGCTAAGGAAGAAACCTTGCGTAACTTGTCACTGTGACTAATGAGCTCATAACGCCGTGTGCAGCAAAAAAAAAAGATAAGATAAAGGGGGCCTAGTCTACGCGGTCGCCCTCGATCCGGGAAATCTTGCCCACTCTGGCGATGATGTCGGCGACCTGCTCCTTCAGCGCCTCCATGTCAGCGTCGGCCGGCAGGCTGCGAAGGACGTTGATGAGATTTATACCGGGGTTGCGGTATACAATCTTCGTCAGCACACGCTCCAAGGTTCCCACGCAGGCCCGGCGCGTCTCCTCGGCCAGTTGCGCGGGGATCTTCTTCCGAAGATCCGCAAGAGCCGGCGCGACCCCTCTGAAGAAGAGGCTGAGCTTGGTGCTGTGAGGGAGATCCGGGTCCGGAGAGTAGATGAGGTGTTCCAACTTCAATGCCAGCAACTCCTGGTCGATGTTGGACGCGGAAGACACCAGGTCCTCGGTCCACACCGCGACGGTCCGACGAAAGTCCTCGGCCGCGGTGTTGGCACTCTCCGCCAAGCTTCGCTCCTTGCGGAGCTCCTCCTCCAGCGCGGAGACTTTCAGTTCCAGGGCCTCGATAGAGTCCTTGGCGGCCTTCAGCTCGTCGCCCTGCTTGGAGAGACGCGCCTGGAGTTCGGAGTTGGCGCGGGCGTCCTTCTCCCGCTCCGCATTGAGCGCGCCAGCCCTCTCCGCGCTCGCCTTCAACAACTCCTCCAGCTGCGCGACCCTGACGACAAGTTCCTCCCTGGCGGTCTCCGCGGCAGCCGCGGCGGCTTTCGCTCCTTCCAGCTCCCCGCCAAGGGCCCGTTCCCGAGCGGCAAGTTCCTCCTCGTGGGAGTTGAGATTGGCCTGCAGCTGGGCAAGCTCTCCCTCTCGCCGAGACAGCTCCTCCCCGGCGAGCCGCTGCTGCTCTTCGGCGTCGGCCTTCTGCAGCACCCACTCCTGGTACTCCCCGGCGAGCCTCTCGCGCTCCTCCGCCACACCGCGGAGGGCAGCTTGGTTGGCGGCGCGGAGCTCCGCCGCACGCTTCTCCATCTCGACGGCCTCCTCCGCAGCGAGGGCCTCCCGGGAAGCGAGCTTCGCCTGCCTGGCCCGGTAAAGGGCCAGGAGCCGGCGAAGCAGCTTCTCCTCCTCGGGCTCTTCGGCCCCGCCGGGCGCCTCGACAATCTTCAGGCCCGCGGAGGCAAGGACCTCCCCATCGAGGGCCTCGCCCTCCGCGGGGGCCCGCGCAGAAGAGCCCCATGGCACCTGGATGAAGATGCCGTTGGGGGCTTCAAGGTAATGCCCCGGCCGCTCCTTTTCGGCGGAGGGGTCGGCGGCCGGCGCAGCGCCCGACGCTCCTGCTGCCTCCGGGTCGGCAGTGCGGCCGCCATCCCCCTCCCCGGCCGTTGCGTCCGCCGCGGGGGCAGTCTCCTGCGCGGATGACTCGGCGGTTTCCGCCGCGTCCTCGGCGACAGGGGCGTCGCCGCTGCCGCCGCGCGCGTCCTCCTCCTCCTCGACGATGATGACCTCCGTCTCCATCTGCTCGGAGGGAGGGGAATCTAGAAGAAGGAGAACAGGGAGCAAAAGAAATTCAAGCGAGCATCCAAAAGGAAAAGACGAGCCCAAGATGACTGAGTCACAGAGCTTACCTTGGCAGACGTCATCAGCGGCGGGTTCCCTCGCCGGGGAGCTCTGCCTTGGCGGGGTCACCGCCCTCGCCGGACTACCCGCCCCTGGCGGGGTACTCGCCCTCGGCGGGGTGCTCACCCTTGGCGGAACGCTCTCCTTTATCGGAGAGCTCGGCTTTGGCGGGGACGGCGGGGCCCGCGGCTCCTCGGGGGCGGCTTCTGGACGCTCCTGCGGCTGCGGCCCCACCTCTACACGACACGGCATTATCAAGATACCAGCGCAGGGACGATCCCTCAAGCACGCCCGGCGGGCGAAAGTACGGAACCCAGACTTACGCTGGGGTCTGCGCTGAGGGCTACGCTGGGGGCTGCCCCTCGGGGCAGCGCTCGGATCCGGCAGACTGGGCTCCGGCACGCCCCCAGTTGCCGCGGTGGGCGAGTCGTCCGCGACCCCAACCACGGGCGCCTTGGCTTTCTTCGCCGCTCGCTCCGCCAAGGTCCTGAAGTTAAGACGAGGAACAGGATCGGAGCCTGCGACAATCAAAGCCAATTCCATGAAGATGCGAAACCTCAAAAGCTCTTACTCCCGTTCGTCCTCGTCGTCGTCGTCGCTCAGGGCGGAGAAATCAAACTCCACCTGACGCGCGGCCACGCGGGGAGCGGGCAGCGGGGTCTCCCTCGGGCGCTTGGCGGTCCCGACGGTTGCCGGGGCCCGGGGAGCGGGCGGAGTCGCCGCCCCACCCTCCAAGGGCTCCTTTCCGTGTGGCGCCACCTCACGGGGCGCCACTGACGTAGCTGACGCGCCAGGCGCCCCCGCCGCAACCTGGCTCCCCCGGGAGACTCGTGCCGCTTGGCGGGGTGGTTGCTGCCGGGAGGCCGGCGCCTTTGCCCCCATCGCCGCCCGGCGGGGACGCTTCGCTGGAGGGCGCCGGGGGCTTACGCGGGACGAGGAGGTTTCCGACGCTGAGGGAAGGTCATCGGCGTAGAGCTCCAAGGATCCGTCGGAGTCGTCGTCACCACCGTCCTCCTCCTCCACCCCGGCGAGCCCGCTGGACCCAGCATCCTGCGCTGAGGCTCCTTGTCCTCCGGCGGTGGTGCCCCTCGCCGCGGCCTCGATCAAGATCCCCTGGATCCCGGAGTGCCTCAGAGAGGGAACCCCGGCGAGCTCGTCGGGGGGCAGCTTCAGCAGTTCGCAGATCTCCGCCACCTCCGCTTGGCGGGACGCCTCCGCGGCCTCCGCCTCTTCGGGCGAGAAGCCGAACTCCCCGGCCGCTGCGGCTGCGGCGGCCTCTTCAGCCCAAGAAGCCATGCAGGCTGCCTCTCGCGCGGTGGTGTCCCACGTCAGCCCCCGGGCCTCGTCCCTCTTCTTCGCCACCTCCGCCAGGTTGTCGAAGAAGTTCAAGATGACGTCTGGCCTGGGCGGAATCCACGTGCGGTCGACGCCGTGCGAGTCACACGCGGGCATCATGGTGCGAAGGGAATCCTGGGCCGAGCTGTTGCAAAGAGGCACAACTCCCCGGGGCTCCCTGAACCACTCTGGGTGGGCCGGGTCATGCTTGAATAGCTCCCGGACCATCCCCTTCAGCTCCACCGACGTGAAGTTGAAGTTGAGCCCGGGGCGCAGCCTCATTATGTCCGCCGCGTTGCTATACTCCCAGGCTGGCCTCTTCCTATCTTGAAGAGGGGCGATGCGGCGGCGGAGAAAGTCTGCGCCCACCTCTCCGACGGACAGCCTTGCTGCCCGAAGACGGAGAATCCTGATGATGGCGGCGTTGAGCTTGCCGTCGTCTGAATCCAGCTCGCTCCAATCCTTGCCGCGCATAATAGGTGTTGTGCGCGGCGCGGTGAAAGGTTGTGGCTGGTCCTCGACGACCCAGCACCAGTCGGCGCGCCACTCCTCCCACTTGCCACGGAGCTCCCCCGGCAAGTAGGAATCCTTCTTGTTCAGGCGGAAGACCCAAGATATCCCCCCGGCGAGGGGGGCGCCGGCCTCCACTCTGGGGATAAAAAAGTGCCTGAACAGCGCGACGTTTGGATATACCCCAACGTAGTTCTCGCACATATGCGCGAAAACCGCCATCGTGAGGACGGCGTTGGGAGTGAAGTCAAGAAGGTGGAGGCCGAAGGTGTTCATTATGTCGCAGAAGAAATCAGAAAAAGGAGGGCAAAGACCGCAGTGGAAGAAGGCTGCGAAGAAATAATACCCACCGGGGTAGTTGCCCTTGGCGGCGGCCGGATAGACTCGGGTGCGGGGATGCGCCTTGGTCTCCTCCGCCCAGAACAAGTAGTACTTGTTCCAGAGCTCCCGCGCGCCAAGCTTCGGCGCGAAGACGAGGTTCTGCTTCCGCAGCAAGGTGAGCATCGCCGCGTGCTCCGATTTCTCCTTCTTGGTCTTCTCCGCCCTCGCCTTCTCAGTCTTCGGGGCCATGGCGGAGGCGGCGAGAGGAGGGAGACGAAGAATCCGGTAGCTCCGCAAGTACGCGCGAGCGGCGGAGGAAAAATGGACGCGGGGCGCAGATGGGATCTCTGGAGAAGGGAGAGGACGCAGTAAGGGCGAAGGAGGGGAGCCGCTCCCGTTTCCTCTGCCTTATATGGGGGAAGGGGCGGGCGCTCCATTCTTGCCATCGAGAGATCGTGCGCGACGTGACGTGCGCCTGCGCGGTTCAGCTCCGCGCACGCCACCCACGTCACGCTCACCTCGCACGCCCCGCCCCCGCAACGCCGCGGTAAGCGCGCGCCGCCTGGGGAAGGCGCGGCGGATGCGGAGTTAAGGAGCAGCGCGACCAAGGCCACGCGTGCCCGTGCACTGTTAGGGCCTGGCCCAACGACGCTCGGCACCGTGTGTGGCCCAGGCCCGGGGGCTCCTGTCGGTGTACTAAAGTAGGGGTACCTTAGTACCCCAGACTTGTGCACGGGCAGTTGTAGCACCCTGCGGCAAGGCCCGCCCCGGAAGCGCCAAGAGAAGACCAAACATTCAAGACAAGGCCCCCGGCAAGAGGAGCTTGCCGGGTCAAGAAGACAAGGCCCCCGGCAAGAGGAGCTTGCCGGGCCGAGAAGACAAGACCCCGGCAAGAGGAGCTTGCCGGGACGACTGCGCCCATTTAAGGCCATCCAAGAACAAAGTATAACGAGACAGAAGATCGAGCCCCCGACAAGAGGAGCTTGTCGGGAAGGCCGAACCCAGGCATCACAAGAGAAGCCCGCCGTGGCCCGCCAAGCGCCCCGGCAAGGCCTGATAGCTGGCACGCTATCAGGCACAGGAAGACGACCCCCGCGGCAAGCCACTTGCCGCGGCAAGATCGCCACCTCAAGGCTGCGCTCCAGCTCGCCCGCCACGCGTCGCTCCGGGGCTTACCCCGAGGGCACGTGGCGAGGCACCGCGCAGCCTGGGGCATGCGGTGGCATGCAGACCGCCATCGTGGCGAACGGTGGCGCACCTAACGGTCCGCCTCGGTGCTGTCCGGGCGACCGTGACGGGCATTTAATGCCCTTGTCCCCTACCGTCAGAAGTAGGTATGATAACACTGTGCCGCACTGTAGCGCCACCGTTCCCGCACTATTACAGCTACCACCCCTTTTACACTTTTACCCCTTTCTCCTACGTTGACACCTGTCGGTGACCCCTTTGCGCTATAAAAGGAGGCCCGTGTGCGACGTAGAAGGGGGTTCCGGGTACCGGGGATTCGGAGAATCGGCACCCAGACAGCCATACGCTCGGTGCAGCTAGCTCCCCAAGCTCCCGAGCTCCCCAGTTCAATACAACTAAGCAGGAGTAGGGTTTTACGCGTCCATCGCGGCCCGAACCTGGGTAAACCGCCCGTGTGCCCGCTTCGATCTGCTCTCCGCGCTCCCTCCGCCCCCCTCCGGACAACGAAAGGGGCTCCGGCCCCATAGGTGCCCGCGGGGGTCAGCCATCCCCCGCGACAGAGGCCTAGGAAGGGGATGACGCGGAGCCGTGCAAGACGCGGCAGTGGATGCCCACGCGGAGAGGAGTACGAGCGTTCACTAGTTCGGCTGCGGTGTGAGGCTACCGTCGCCGTAGAATAACAGGGGGTGTGGGTGAGTGGAGGGATGGCCTGGCCAGTGGTGGGAGTAGTATGGGGGCGGTGAGGCCTCCGCGGTAGCACAGCCGGCCACGAGAGGCAGGAGCAGGCGGCACGACCGGTGCTGCTTTGGGCAGCTGGAGCAAGAAGACCAGAGGTTGAAGAAGCACTATGGCCGTTGGATGGACATCATACGGTCACTGGAGTATTGACAAAGTTGACAAAGCTCTCCGTCCCTGTCAACTTTGTAGGCCCACAAGTCAGCCCAATAATATGGTGGGTCCCAGCTAGCAGGGGGTATTCATTTTTTGGGCGTAATAAGGAGGCACTTCCTTGCGTGCGAAGATATAGCTGGTGGGTCCAACCTGTCAGCGGGGGAACTTTTTTTCACGAAATACAGAGGCCCTTCCTGTGGGTCCTAGTTGTCAAGTGGAGGAATCATTACTTTGCGCGTAATAAGGAGGCATTTCCTTGCGTGCGGCCGTGGACCCAGCTGTCAGCCTCTCCACGTACAGCCCACTTCCAATGGATGTCGTTCATTGACCATGTTGACCAGGCCACGCCGAGAGCACCAGGGCGGTGGACGACGGCGAGGCCTAGGAAGGGAACGATACGGATCCAGGGAATACTCGACAGTTGTTTCCCACGCGGAGGAGTACGAGGGTTTACTGGTTCGTCTGCTGTCGCCGAAGAATAACACCATGTGTGGATGAGTAGAGGGATGGCTAGGCCAGCGATGGGAGTACGGTGGGGCCGCGAGGCCTGCGTGGCAGCATAGCCGGCCGCGGGAGGAGGGAGCAGGCAGTCCCGCCAACGCTTGTTTGAGCGGCTTGAGCATGAAGAGCAGAGATTGAAGAAGCACGACAGCCGTTGGATGGACATCCAACAGTCACTGCTCTCGTGTGTTAAGTTGACAGGGCGTTGCGTGTGCGTCAACGTTTTTTTTATGAAAGCATACGCGTCAACCTGTAGTAGGCGCACAAGTCAGCCTCAAATCTATGGAAAACAGCATACAACCCATCTGCCATTATTTCTAATAATGTACAGCCCATTTGCTAATTCTTAAGAATTTTTTTGGATCCCATCTTCTTTTTGTTAACATCACACCCCATATTGTGGCCACAGTTAAAAAGTACACGAAATTTTGCATA
Source organism: Aegilops umbellulata (assembly GCA_032464435.1). NCBI lineage: Eukaryota > Viridiplantae > Streptophyta > Magnoliopsida > Poales > Poaceae > Aegilops > Aegilops umbellulata. Next base: position 325,575,338 of record CP136058.1, on the reverse strand, counting down.
TTTCGGTGCGGTCAACTGTTTTTAATCCAGAAATATCGATTCACATTCAAACTATTTTGAAAAATAATTTATATAAATATAAAATCCAAATAATTGTCCACGCATAAAAATCAATAAAATTTAAGATCTTGTAATGAAATTTTTTTGAAACTAATTCCCAGTTTGATGTGTTTTGAAAATGTACAGCCCATTTCTGGGCAAACCGAATGAAACTCTCCTCGTCTTGAAAGATTTGCAGCCCAGCAGGGCCGATAAAGCAAGTAGGCCTTGTTTGGGTATTTCTTTTAAAAAAATAGAACTGGGCTAGCCATTTTCAGCAAGAAAAAAACACAATTGGGCACATGATGTGGTAAACATAAATAAAACCCTGGCTAGACGGGCCACAGCCCCCGCACAGCCCCGTTGTTACCCTGATCCGTCGCTAAAACTAGTATAAATAACAACTACTTGTTCCTAAAAAAAACTGCCTGACTTGCTGGGTCCCTGGTGTTAGCCGCTCGTAGTGTAATTCTCTTGTTGACAATGGCATGAGCCCCAGATGTCCAGCCTTTCCTATGAAAATTTACAGCCCATTTGATGTGCTAGTTCAAAATAAGTTTGTGGGTGCTGGTGGGGGCTAATCACTTGGCTTCTGTAATGCACAGTGAGCTCAAGCAGCCGGCGAGAGTGATGTTATTTCCCTTGGTTTGGATTTGTTACAATATTTCACTCTAAATTAAACAAATGGCAAGCCATTTGCCTTGTTTCAAAGAAAATATGACAGTCACAGCCGAGTTGAAAAGGGCAAGAACATCTAACTCCAGCTTACAAACTGTACAAAAGCACGAGGGTTAATTGTTCATCAGGTTTACAAAAAAAACCAGATTGAAAAGGGCAATAACATCTAACTCCAGCACTATTTCCGGCAGTCACAGTCAAATGGATCGGTCAGGTCCATAGAATGAACATCTTGGGTCGTAAAATTTACTGGATTATGACCACAATATGTTGTAAATAGAAGCCCGGCACGTTCAGAAGCTCTTTTGCCCACCTGAACTCCTTTTTTTGCTCTTCAACATACCCATCCGTCAAAACCATGCCGCTGATAAACTTAAGCTTGATGGAGAATAGTAACCTCGCATTCAGCAGGAAGAATGTGACAAATCTTGTGTTTGCATGGTTGGCTACATATCGTTCTAGTGTTATTGTCTTCAATCGAATCTCATGAGAAGTGAGAAAATCCCAATGCTTACGAATCCACCGATTGGTTATAACTTTCTTACCCCGTCCTGTTGCCTAAATAGACATGAAGACTGAAAACAGTTAAGGTCTAAAAGAAGAGTGTCGAAAGAGCAATAGCTGAAAGGTTGATTCTAGTACACTATATGCGGGCTTCCAATGTGCGTGAAATTATCACCTTTATATACAACTCCTCCAGACATGGAAAGCATTGCAGCAAGCCAATAATCTTGTTCAGATCAAAACTATTCATTTGGATATATAAGATCTTGACAGAATCCAGCACCATTGATAGGCCATCCATGGAGAAACTCTTCGTTGAGCATAGAACATAATATTAGTACAAAATGTGTACTCCAAGATGATATATAAATTATGCGCAGAAATTTAAAATGCAGCTTATGGTTACAAGTGTAGATGATAATATAAAGTACCTAAACAACTGTGGAGCCAAACACCATATTGAAATAAGCACAGAGATCATGTATTACACCCAAGGTCTCCAGTTTAGGCGCAGAGAGGACGGTTATTTGCAACGATGAATAACTAGAATCAAGGATCAATCTTTGAAGTGAAGGGGCATCTTGGATGATAAGCTGCTTTCCGTCAAAAGAAATTCCAATTCTTACAAGGTTAGGCGACTTTATTTGGAGACAACCAATTCTAACTGTGAAAACAAGCACCAAGCACTCCAGTGCATGGCAACTGGAGTGGATGATGCTGTGCAATGAGGCCTCCGATATACGAACCCGCACAAGTGAAAGTTTATTGAGAAATGGGAGTCAAAGGTTTAGTACCAGATTGTCTGGTAGGTAGCACTGCGCAAAGGTGGCGGTGTGGAGAGAGAACGAAAACCCCGAGATGGACATCGGTGCTGAGGGCACAAGTTCATGGCGTTCGGTATGTGGTATGTGATTTCCAGGGGAATAGTAGAACTCAAGCAGCTGTAGTTCTGTGAATTCAGGGGATTTCAGCCAGGCGTCCACCGTGCAGGGCATGGTATGCTTGCTCAGGTAGCATGACGGGATGCAGAGGCTGTGAACGGAGCCCTGGTGGGAGGAGATGATGGCTCTGGGGATTTCAAAATCATTGAAGAGAGATAGCTAACGACAGTCGAGAAAAAGGGGAATGGCGCGCCATAGAGGGCGCCACCGAATTGAGAGGACTTGGGTGCGGCAGCAATCCTTGGTGCGGAGAAGCGAGATGATCTCCCCAAGGATGGCGTCCGGGAGATCGCTGATGCGGTCCACCCGAGATTCTACAGGTTCCTGGGATCCGGTGGGGGCGGGGTCGCCGCTTCTCCCTGCGCTGTCGGGTGTGGGATCTACAACAGGCGTCGCCGCTGGCGGGAACCTCATCTTCTTGGCGCTGGGGTCAGCCGATCCATTTTCCTCGAGGGCGTCGCGTCGCGCTCACGGATTTGAGCAGAGTAACAAATGACGAGCCTAGTTGTAGTACGAGCGAAGAAGAAGGGGAGCTGGGGGTTTTCTGTAGGAGTGAGGAAGAAGGGGAGCTGGGGTTTTCTGTAGGAGTGAGGTGATGAATTTGGGGGTACGAGTGGAGCAAGCTGACGTGAGGTGGGTGGGAGCAAGGAGGAAGAAGAGCACCCAGGTTTTGGGGGGGCGGTGTGCTGCGTGCGCGTAGCGCCCCTCATTCAGTAAATATATGGGCTTTTGAATTGATTTTACTATTTACTAGTGTGGATGGGCTGTTTTGTCTTGGGACCCGAGAAACAATTACTACTAGTACAGTGGAGACACTCCACAGCTACCCAGAAAAACAATTACTACTAGTAAAGTGGAGACACTCTACCGCTTCTGGCTCCTCCTAGGTCATTGAAATGTCTCCCTCTACTGAATGCCGTTATACTTTTGTTCACCGACATGCGGGCCATGCAGCACGCAGGCCCAAATGCCATCCACCAAATTAGAAGGCAGTATGCAGACGGAGAGTCACCCCGGTCGTAGCGCGGCAGTAACGAGCCGTCGTATCACAAAACCCCACCTCCCCGCAGTCTAAGTTTGACGGACGAAGCAACCATCATCTCGCTCTTCGCTGAATCCCCTTCTCCCTCACCGTCTTCAAGAAAGGCAACACTTGCATCTGCCACTGTTCTTCTCTCTGAACGAAGGGAAGGTAAGCGGATCCGTGATGTTGGTATATTTTCGTTCAGAGAAAAAAATAACTTTTGCAAAGCAGTAACCGATCCTCACTCTCTTTTTTTATTGTCATTGCGATTGTGTTTTCCTTTCAGTGGTCTCCTAGTATTCGTCGGTTTCATGATGGACGAAGGAGAACCAGGCAAAGATCTGCCGATATTGGAGCAGATGCGGGAGGCTGATCCCCACGAGACAGAGAGCTCCAAGAAGATGGAGGCAACCATCGAGGCGACCCCAGATACTGAGATGGTCAACGCCCCGTTTGAGGTTACAGCCCCCGTGGCACTGCAGGAGCAGTTTTCCCCCTTCGAGGATGTGTCCCTCCCCCCCCCCCCCGGCTGAGCTGCCCAAGGTGATTTCCTTCTTTGCCGATCTCGATTGTGGTTTTTCATCTAAGTATGTGGTGATTTTTTTAGAAAAGGAAGTATGTGGTGATTAATAATGCAAAATTTTATTAGCTTCGATGCAAAATTTTATTAATAATGAAAAATTTTATACTGAAAAGTAATTCAGAATTTGTTTCTGTTTCAATTAGAGCCCTGATGCAGACAAGGATTGCGTTGTTGTACATGTCACTCGCTATGAGGCGGACGATCTGAATATACGCACTGGGAAAACAGAGTTCTTAGGCTGTTGGATCCTGGAAGCCATTTGCGGTTATACCAATGAATAGTTTTATTCCAACCTCACTGTTGTCAGGCGTGTTGTCCAGGGTGTACTGAAGCACAAGAATTTCAAAGCTACTCCTCCGTTTGTGAGGAATACTGTTCTTCTCAAGCTTACGCAGGAACATGACGTGGCATGCCTCCACAAACAAGTTTATCAGTGGCAAGGCCACAAGGTTGTCTTCATGAAGGTTCACAGAATTGAACTGCTGCGGGACGTCCTCGATGATGTTCATGGCAAGGTCCGTCTTGTGTCCAGCCCAAATTAGATCGAGGCATGAAATAGTTGCCCCAGCTAGTGTTTAATAGTAGTTTGGATTGTGTCTAATTATCCGAACCTTGCCTGTTATCAACCCCTCTGGGCTAGTACTCTGTTTGAATCCGTCTATGGGAACTGCTGCTACTTTTGTGTGCCCGTGAGTCATGTGAGAACCATCGTAATTGTTGCCGAAACAGATGCGTCCTCACTAGTTTTTTTCATGAATATGGCATGGTAAGACATAAGTTGTCACGGTTTATCATACGAGCAGTGTGTGTTTTGATGAAATAGAGCACTCGTTCGAGAACCGTGCGCCGACGTATACATAAGTACTTGTAAACACTGTTGGTGCTACCCCACTTGTAATCAGTTGTGCAACACACGGCACATTGGCTCAGCTCGCTTCAACACTAGGCCATCGACCAACTAACAATCAACAATCTGCTTCCTGACATATAAGCAACTATGTATCTTGTTACAGTGGTTCATGCAGTTAATTGAGGCCACAATGTAATAAATTCCAAACGTTCACACGCTAGTCCAGCGCTCATGTGGAACACTCACATTAAACTCGTCTTCATAAAAAACTTGAAAAGCATAAGTTAAGCAATTTTATACATCTCAATGATTCATAGAACATAACAAACATATACTAGTTCACAGCAAAAGACAAAGTTGTGAGAAGGTTTACAAATCAGGAAAAAACAAGCAAGGCTTCTCTCTGAGCAAAGGGCCTCCCGGCAGGCTTAAATTTCCTGGAGTTCACTCTGGTTTTTTCTTGTTGCCACCATTCAGGGTTAGGTTCTCTCATTCCAGAATAACCAATTATAATTGTGGTCTCAGCTGGAATGCTGAACTGAACCATGTAGTGTACTGACTAGTTGAAAGTCTTGTGCATTCCACTAAATTTAAGCACCGCTATTTGCAGAAATAAGCAGACCACAATGCCTCTTGTCCGTGCACCTGTCCAAAAAAAACGCCGTGCAACCGTGCCAGCTAGTCCTTGGTCCATGGATGAACTGGTAGAAAGTGCATTCCGGACTAGGATGCAGTTGTTTTCGCTCGTCCCTGCACTGCAATCAGGAAGTAAAACGTACGAATCAGCTTCTTTTAGATTGCGTTGGTCATTCTACCTTAGTTACTACCAATGTAGGGATACCTTCAAGACGGGAGGTTAGACGACGGCAGCAAGGGATAGCCATCTCATCTTGCGCAGTTGTACTAAAATTGAGGTGTGTGCTTTTGATTGCGCGGATAGAAACGATACGGATACAGACATCCTGAAACGATATGGAGACAGACATCCCTGTTTGCGCAAATAAGAAATACGGTTATTTAAACAGTGACAGATATTACTACTTTCCCCCGTTTCCTCTTAGAACCAAGTCCTAGATTCATGCTACAGCTTTCCCACTTTCTTCCCTGTTTGAACCAACGCTTTGAGTCGACTGTATGAAATAGCTTCACTTCTAATAATAGTAGAAGTCTAGGTGGCTTTGCAACAGCAAACGGAAGTAGAAAAGGATCCACACAAAGGGAGCTGGGCCAGTAGAGCAAGTCAGGTTTCGAAGGAATATATACCTGAGGGTCGTCGGCATGTCGCAAAGACGGCGTCGGGAGGCCGCATCTTGGCCACAATACCGCAGGGAGGAAGAAGGGGTCGGAGGCCCTCCCGAGCCGGCGCTATCTCGGAGAGAACGGTACGGCCGCCGATCGGGACGCGCGGGCAGCCGTTGGTCTCCTCCCTCGCCGCCGACGACAGTGTGAACGATGCACCTACACCCCTGCCCTAGTCGAGGTTGTCCGGCCAGATTTGTGACCAGCCGTGAGCTGAGAGAGAGTGTGGCCACCTATGTGTTGCTTAGATCTGGAGAGCATGAGAGAGTGAACGAGAGGAACCCTAGTAAAGCAAGCGCTAAGGCTCCTGCTTTTATATATAGTGGAGTGATTTTGTTGTACCAGCTTCAAAAAAATGCGCTCCTACGTGTACCCGCGAGTGGGTGTGAGAGAACTAGTGCGTGCGTGCACCGCTTCTCTTCGTGAGAGTACAATATACTATGCCCAAAGAACATTCACTGCAAGAGTAATAGTACAAGTGTGTGATGTGTGAGCTAAAATAAAATGTGCGCGTCGTCTTTTGTTTTAGAAGTTCTGAGGGTAGGGTGTGAAGAGCACATATGTGTGTGACGTCTACCTGCAGATAGACGGTGGGTGCGACGTGTGAGTCTGCGAGAGGACTCGGGAGAGTCGTGACTCGTGAGGGTGCGTGTGCGTGAGAGAGAGGGGGGCACGTATCAATGCAATGCATGTGTCCGTAAATCATTATCCGACAAACGTTCGCCACAAGCCTTTTCCTGACGAACGCCGTAAGAACCGTTAGATTGGCATCCGATAGTGTCAGTTTTGCCATGTCATTTAACAGAACAGCCACTCCTCCTACACACAAATCTTCCATGTGAGTGTTAGCAACTGCCGTATGCTCCCTCCGTTCCGAAATGCAGTGCATATAGCTTTATTGAAACTTCGAACCTCACAAACTTTTACCGAGTTTTCGTGTACCAAATTGCACATGTAGAATACCATGTATATATCATTTCATTCATCTTAGAGAGGTAACTATAAAGTTGGGTGAGGAGTCTACAAAGAAAGACCATCGTATCACTCGCAGCAATTTCAAGCATCCTTTAGTGTCGAGGAATATCATAGGAACTCTGTATGATATGATTTTTATAGGATTTTTTCCTTTAGAGCCAATTGGTTCATAGGAATAGATTCATATACTCCACAATTCAAAGGAAATAAACATGATATCATTTCTATAGCTTTAGGGCCACTTGGTTCATATGAATGGATTCCTATACTCCCTTAATTTCAAAGGAAAATAAACATTAGCGTATATTCAATAGAAAAGTTCCTATGATATGAACCAAATTACATCTCTTTTTCTAATCCCTCCTCATAGGAATAGAGATACATGTCATCTCTAGATTCAATAGAAAAGTTCCTATGATGTGAACCAAATGACATCTCTTTTCCAATCCCTACTCATAGGAATTGAGATGCTCCATGTCATCTCTTTCCCTACAACTTCCATGTATACATCTTCTATTCCTAAATAGATAGTACAACCCACTAATAGCTTTTTTCCAAAACATGCAACTATGGCACAAGAACTATATAGTGTGCCAATAATTTTGAAAGATGGTCACTGGATGAAGCTAACCCGACAGTGCAGAGATAGGCAAGTCCGAGCACTACTGGCCGTTGGATATCATCAACATTCCACCAGATCTGCCACATGTACAATTTAGAAGACTCCATGGTTGAACTTAAGCATAATGCACAAACCTCAAAACACAAGCACTTCTCCTTTGTTCTAGAATCTTCTATATCATAATTGATTAATTTTTTCTAAATGAATTGCCATTATTTGTTTTTTACTTTATGATTTACTCCCTCCGTTCCAAAATAGATGACCCAACTTTGCACTAACTTTGTACAAAGTTAGTGCAAAGTTGGGTCATCTATTTTGGAACGGAGGGAGTACAATGCACAACCCCATGAATCTTAACATTTTTATAAAACTTATTGATTTTGAATGAGATGAACTATAAGAACTAAATGAACATCTACATCATGCATATATGACTCAAAGCTTTACATGCTATAGTGTGTATTTATTCATAATTTGGTTTCGAAATCTCTTGCTTTCAATACATGCGTACCTTACTAGTTTTGAGTAGAGTAGCAAATTTCACGCGGCCCCGGGTATATCAAAATGCAGGGCCCATGCATCATTGCCTTTCAGTCGAACCTACATCCACAATTTTTTGTACATACTATATCTCCACTGGTCCGCGTACCCAAAATGCTGCCTCGTTCTCGTAAAACCAAGCGGCCCACACATATTTAAGGCGTCGGCTCGAACCCGTTTACTACGACGTGGCCCCGCATGCCGTAGAACTCCTACAAACCCTACCGCCACACTCATCATCGGATTTCTTCAAGAGGACGAGGGAGAAGCCGATTTGTAGTGGAGGCCCTTTAAAAAAAGGATCTGTAGTGGAGACCCCTACCCTAGGGTGCCCTAGGTAGCTGCCGCACACATCAATGTTTTCTCTTTTCTTTATGCTCTTGCACCCTAGAGTGAAATGATGGTTGCTTCGTCCGTCCAGCTTAATGCGGGAACGGTGGGGCTTTGTGATTTGACCCCACGTCGCTCATTTTCTACTACTGCGGCACTACGATCGGGATGCCTCCAATTCCAACCGCTGCTCCGAACTATAATTTGGTGCATTGCATGTGGAACAAGATGGTGGATGAGCCACATGTAGGCCAAAGGGGTCCTGTTAAGTGTGTCGCACATTTCGTGTGTGGACTGACCCTGCTTGAGTTGCTACGCCAACAGGACAAGAGCAGCCTACCACTTGGTTTTGCTCCTTGGTGAATCCCGACTATATATTGATCTAAAAAGATACGTGTTGAACTACCCTCTCCGTCTCGGTTTTTTTATTTTTAGGTGTCTCAGTTTATAGGGCATGCACGTAGTTCTAGGTCATCCATTTGACTACAAAATATGAGTTACTATGTCACAAAAAGTATATCATTGGATTCTTAAGCGGATGTAGTTGTATTTAAAAGTCGAGGGCGGGGCTTTTCCTGCGCGGTAGGCGGCGGGGCAGTTCTGCCTAGTCGGTTCGACAGAGACGCGAGAAGACGAGGGAGTAGGCTGCTGCAAACGTAGGGCTGTGTGATTTGACAGCGAGTTACTGCTGAACAGGTGGGGCCCCGTGATTTGACTTGCCATCATCATTTTAACTGCGGCGCTACGACCGGCGTGAGTCTCCCAACCTGACCACCTCCATACAGGTGCCTCTCCCAATGCTCCACCATGTAGTAGAGGCTGGCTCTTGCATGAGAGCCCACTTCTCCACTTTTTCCTTACCTCTCTTTCCTCCACATATGCAAAAATGCCATGTAAAGCGCATTATTGTACTTACTTTTACTTGCTCATATAGGTGCTTAAGCTTGCCACATAGGCATAAAGTCTGATGTGGCAAGTTAATCAAGAAGAGAGAGACTAGTTTGGTGACCCAAGGAAGAAATGGTGCTAAGCGCGTGTACCTAGGTGAAAAGACAATTTTGAGTCTATAGCTAATTAAATGAAGCAAACTTAGCAACACCATTTCATTGGAAGAGGCCACTCCTTGGCAAATGCAATAAATACACACGCTTACTAGCACCGTTTCTTCCTTGAGTACGAAGAAAGAGATAGAGAGGAGTAAAAAAATACACTTATAGCCAACCTTGTTGTAGTATGAGTGACTAAGTGATGACTATGTATGACATGCCAACATCAGATAGCCTAACGCACCGTGTTAAATCTCTAAGGGTGCGACCGCGCGACAGACGCGACGGTCGTGGTAGGCGAGACCATGATACGGGCTGCTGGCAGCCCTTGGATCTGAGATCAAACAGTCGCATGCTAAGTTGTTGAAAATTTGCAGAATAACCCTCTAGGATAGGATATTCACCCATAGGTCTAGAATCACGCCATGCAACCATTCGATCTTAGATCCAAGGGCTCTCGGAAGCCCGTATCATGGGAGAATGGAAAGCCACTACCCTGCCGTTCGCACACTGGCAGTTCGCTCCTACTCATCCCTGCACGTCCTTCAATACTACGGTGGTTCACTCCTAGTCGCCCCGTCCATTCACATTACGGCAGTTCTACTAATCCTAACCCTCCTCCCAAATCCATGGTGTCCCAAATCTCCACGATCGGCGGTGAGTACAAAGTTAGAACCATCATCGGCGATGAGTTCGACGTCATCTACACCCGTTCTTCCGTGACGGTGAAAGGATGCCTTTCTCACTTCAGACGCATGTTCGAAAACTCAGATGATGAGTGGGTCGCTAGGCTAGATGTTGAGTACACCACAGTCCTGTGACGAGAGAAGGATCTAAAGGACGAAGAGAGGAAGAAGCCCGCTGTGATCCAGGTTTGCGTACATAACGTTTGCTTGGTCTACCACATATGCCATGCCGACGTTGAGTGCCAGGATTTTAAGAATTTCCTCAAGGACAAAACAGTAAAATTCGTTACTATAGACTTTACGAACGATGAAGAAATCCTGGGTCGGATAGGCCTCGTTGTAGGAAACCCCTTCGACCTCCAGAAGAATCGGCTGGTGCCCTCTCGTCAGCCTTTAATGCTGACCCTGGCAGGAGCCATGGTTCATCCTTCGTACGGTAAACTGGTGAAACCTCCATACACGTTTCATCGTCATGCATGGCAGCGGAATGTACTAGATATAGACCACATCCACTACGCTCCAATGGATGGCTACCTTTGTTTCAATATCTACAAGGGTTGGATGAAGAGCAACAGCCAAGTGTGCGGTTCAAGCAAAGGAGTATCGGCCAAGAGGAATAGGGACAAGGACGAAGTCGAGGACGTGGACGAGGACTCTGAGTAAGGTGGCAGTGTCGTTGCTCATGGTGGTTCTAAACTTCTAATGCAGTGTCTACCGGATTAGTTGCATAGTTTAATTTCAGGTGTGCTTAGTTTAATTTGAGGGGTATGTTGTGCTGAGCCCCTAGCAGAACTATGTTATGTTTCTTCACGTTACTTTAACTCTTCAGTATGTACATACTACTAGTATTTCTTTAATAGAATTTAGCACCCCAATTAAGCACGTACTAGCTTTTTTAATAGTACTATATGCATAATTTGGCGACGAGCGCTCTCTATATGTACCACCTTTTTTTAATTTCAATTTTTACTCCATGGCGCAATCCATCGATAGTAATATTGTACAAAAGTATACATTTTCTAAAATGCTAGAGTACTGTTCATCACATATATAGCCAGTTAAATTCTCAACCTAGAACGACGTGCATGCCATGTAGTAAACCGATACGGAGGAAGTATAGTAAAAATGAGGTGATTTTACCGAGCGATCGGCGGGGGAGCATGGCCTGTCATGCGGTCCCACGTGTCATGATGTACCAAGGCGATGCACGTGTCCCTCTTGAGGCAGAAGCAATACTAGTACGTGGTTTGAGATGATGGCGAACCGAAGTGTGAAATAATGGTTGCTTTGTCCGTCTAGGAAAGTGCGGCATTGTGATTTGACGTCTCATTGCTCATTACTACTACTGGGCCGGTACGAGTGGGGTGCGTCCCCCCTGCTGTTCTGCATTGTTATTTGGTGCTTGACACGTCGACCCAGTTGCTATATGTCCCACATGTCGGAGATAGGAAGTACATAATTCATGAAAGGGAGCGTCGACGGAGGAGTATACTACAGAATTCATGAAAGGGAGCGTCGACGGAGGAGTATACTACAGAATTCATGAAAGGGAGCGACTTAGTTTTGGAAAAATCTGTTTTTACGGAGTAAGTACCCACTAGGGTTTATAGGGCTCATCTAAAAAACATCTGTTTTTTCGTTTGATAAGTCTCAATTCTACTATACTAGTAGTAGTACCATTACATGTTGGATTTCAAGGTGCGTTAGATCACCCGACGCAAGCAGTGTCAATAGGAAACTAACCAATGCATGTACAAGTTCATGGAAATTTAGTGGTCATTCATGCATTCGTTCTAATTAATGCCTCGGTAAACATAACTTCTTGAGAAAAACTAGCGTACTAATTACTTGTGCAAACTATGAAATTAATTCGACCACTCACCGTCTACCTTGGTTGGAGAGATTTCGAAATTGAGCCATAAACTGGAAAGGAGGGAGTAGTAACTTTTGTCTCGATTACTATTTGTGGCCTTGTATAGAAGCAAAATGTATTTTTTATAGTGGCCTTGTATAAGTAAATGGAGGGAGTACCAACCAAAATACGTACTAGTAGGGACGAGGAGTAAACGGAGGGAGTAGTAAAATTTTCTCCTCGTGCTGTGAGCCACCGCGCTCGTGGGCGAGGGAGCGGGCGTAAGGCGTAGTAAGCAAGGTTCACCTCATCCTGCGAGCCACCGCGCCCGTGGGTGGGGGAGACGGCGTACTAAGCAAGCTTCTCCTCGTTCTGCGAGTTGACGGGACACATCAAAAGTACTCCAGTCTATAGAGCCTTGCCTCTAAGGTAGGCCCCACATGGTTTGCCTCCTTTTTTAATTTAACATAACGCATCAAGTCGCAATTTTTTTTTTCACCCATGGTAGACGATCCTCCCTCCACTAAGTGGACAACTTACCACGTGGGCTGCCTTTTTCGTACAGAAATGAGCTCCACCGTGTACCCGCGCGGGTGTGGTTGGGAAAGAGACGGGAGTACGTGCACCGTGCGTGCACCTCTTCTCTTCGTGCACGTCCCCCACCTACGTGGGCGTGTGTGAGAGAGTTACAAACCTAGACATAATGCGCCGTCCATCCCCATGCCTACGCCCAGTCCGACCACCAGTCACCACCACGCCCCATTCCTCCTCACCTTATCCCTCATCTTTCTCCCTCCATTTTTATATACAAGGGGCCACTATCAAAATTACAATTTGCAGATATACAAGGCCACTAACACTAATCGATGCAATATTAATGGTGTTTGCCTCGTGGTACTAGCAAAGGAGGACATTAATTATCCCTTGCATGCATGCGGGAGTTTGTAAAAAAATGCATCTTGATGTTCCGTGCAATGCGCGGGCATCTTGCTAGTCCATGAAAACAACACATGGCAAAATTCCATGGCGAACGAGGGATTTGAATCTGTTGGGAGGGGCTGTTTGGATCTTGCCCGGGGTAGCCAAAATATTGGCGGCTACTTCGCCATGTCGGCACCGGCTCGAGTTCATCCTAACATTGCCCTCTTCTGTGGAGCCCATGCGGGGTCGACGAAGGTCCTCGCAACAAAAGGATCCGGCAAGACACCTGCTGTGTACGCTGGTGTCGCCTCCGCGGTGGCCTTCATGGGACCCAAGCGGCGGCGGCCTCCCGTGTTCTACTTCTCGATGATGGCGGTGGACGCGGAGGCGCTGGCCACTGACTCGTCGCTCTCCGCACACCCGGCTTCTGTCGTTGCTTGCATGGCGCGGCCGCCGGCATGGGAGTCTCGGCCACAGAAACGGGAGACGCGGTACGAGGCGGCGGCGTGGACGGCAGCAACGACGCCCGTGCACCGCTCCTCGTCGAGCTGGCCTGGAGTGGCAAGTTGCTGAACCACGCGCCGGCTTGGGGCGGCAACTGGCTCCGTCGGGTGAGGGAAGGGAGGTCGATCAGCGAGCTGCATAGCTCGTATCCGGCGGGCTACCCAGCCGGCTTGGATGCGGAATAACTACTCTTCGTAAGCCATTGTAAGTGTGGACAAAATGGTGGAGGAGATAGGGGAGCGGCGGAGGTGTGCGATTCTTGGCCGGCATTTGGCCTCGTTTAAATACGAGATTAAATAGATGGCGGACGGGAGGAGCTCGGCCGGCGTTGCGTTTAACGTTGGCCCAGTCATGAACGGACGTGTGTCCAGAGTGGGTTTCTCGTCTTCCACACGGGCGGGTTTCATGGAGGCGTTTGAATGCGGCATGGAGGCGTGTTCAGCCAGGCGTGCCGCGAGTGGCGCCCTCGACTCTAACCTAGGACACCGCGCCGTTCTTCCATTGACATGTGGGCTCTTTGGGTGCATGGCATGCATGTCAGTGACCCAACGCAGGTAGTGCACAACAGAGGAACCTTGGTGGGCCAGGGCGGTCAGAAGTGGGCATTTCATAAACCGATGATTGTTCATTGAGTGTGACGTCATCTTTTTCATGTAGATAAGGGCATGGTTAATAAGAAAGCCAGCTGCTGGCTATATACCAATGCCATGTCACTTGGAGCCTTTATAATAGCCAGCTAATATAATAGATGGGCTGTAAACTAGCTACTGGTATTTAGTGCATGCATGTGAAAGAAGAAAAGAAGGCACATGCTCATTGGTGGAAAGGAGAGGCGCGCAGGCTCACACGGCTGCATGCGGGCTGCATGCAGGTTTGATTTCTTGTTTCTTGCGCTTGAGCCGGCGATAGCTCAAGCGCCCGCTCCCTCCTTTTCTCTTCATTCTCTCTCTTCCAGCTATGAATTTGATGACGTGGAACTGCTAATAGCCTGCTAACTGTGTACTATTGTACCTTCTCTAAGCCTACTATGTTGATAGCCCGTTCGATACATTGTGATTCATAAAGACCACTGCAAACATCAATGTTCCGCTTATCACAGATAAGATTGATTAATACCCGTAACAATCCATGTACTTAACAAAGGGTGCATGCACGTATAGGTTGAACGTGTGTCTTGCGTCGTGTGTTGTGTGCATGCAGGCGTGCGAGTGTTGCGTGCGTGCAAGGGTACGTTTCAGTGTTGCATGCATGGGTGCGTACGTGCGTGTGTTCGTGAGTGCATGTGTACGTGTCAGTGTTGCACGCCAGCATGCGTGCGTGTGTACGTGTTAGTGTTGCACGCCTACATGCGTGTGTGTCTTGCGTGCATGTCTTGCATGCGTGCATGTGTACGTGCGGGGTGAGGCTACACGTTAGTCGACTGACTTTTTCATCTCTGGTCATTAGATTTTCCAGCCGTTGGATACGAAATCAAGGGCCTCCAGTTTATCATCAAACTCCACCCCCCTGAGCCGCCAGCCACCACCGGCTGAACCGCCAGCCCCCATCGCCCGTGGCCGGCCCGCCCTCCCCGAAACCACTCCCCACCGCCGGTCCACCGCCGCACCGGCCATCCCTCTAGCCCCCCTCCGCCGAGCTTTTTCTCCATGGATCCCCACCCCACCGCCCAATGAACGCCCCCAACCGCCGGTGACTGCCAACTAGAGGTCTCACGATGTCGAATACCCACCGACCACTAATTTATTACCATTTCTGTCCTTCATGTACGCGCTGACGGGTGGGCCCTATGGTAATGTGTGCTGCTGAATGTGGACCGTTTGACTGGTCAATTGATCGTGTTATCAACAAATTACGAAGCTGTATGGTGAGCCAGTGACCGTATGATCACCCTAAAATGTACTCCTATTTTATTAACACAGTACAGACTCAAACTAACATTTCTTTCTTTCATATACAGGCTGACAGGTGGGCCCCATGGTTACGCGCCCCGATGGTGCAACACTAGTTGCGCCGCGTGGAACATTTGACTAGTCAATTGATTGTGTCATCAACAAAATACGGAGTTGTACGGGTGAGCCAGTGACCGTATAATCATGATATGTATTTGTTTAACACGGTACAGACGCAAGGGCTCATATATACGCGCAAGCACTCACCGCTATAAGCGCACACACGCGAACCCTACCCCTATGAGCACCTTCAAGAGAGTGGGCCAGCATATATGATCTTGAGATTTTACGAAGTCACCATAGGTGCCTCGTAGTCGAGTGGAACGTCTCCTCCCACTGAACGTATGTCGCCGGAAAATACTGAAATTAACACAAGATAAATGCGAGCACCGGGACTTTAACCTTGGTGGGCTCGAGAAACCACTGTCCTCTAACCATCCAACCACATGTTGGTTAGCACGACAAAATGTATGTGGTGACCGTGATGAGCTTATTCAGAAGTCCAGTGACCATATCGTGCTTTCGCTTCAAATACAATGACCGTAAGTGTCGTCAACAAAATACGGAGCACGCATCAAATGCAAAGTCCGTCAGTGTCATCAACAAAATATGGAGACGTATCGTGAGCTAAGTACCGTTGTAATATTGTATATGCTTATTTTCTTAGTGGCCGATTGCGTGTGTGGTGTGGTGGGCACATCATTTCTAGTTGTGGTGGGTCAACATGAAGACTCATGGGTCAGTTCCATCCTGCGCCACATATAGGTTGGACCGAGGCGTGTTATATGAAGACCCATGTGGAGGACTCGGCGTACAACACGAAGCTACCAGAGTCGCGGAGGACTCTATCCCCACTGGTGATAAGCCGACTATATATGATTTGTAACCCTAGGCCCTTAGTATGTTATACAAGCTTGGGGGCTAGTTCGTCGATAGTATACACACACGCACAATGCATGGTATTCACGTGTACTTTGTACACACCCCTATCACTAATATACAGTACCAGGAGTAGGCTCTTTCTTCAACTGCAATTGAATTCTAGCATGTGCATGTGTTTATTTCATATTATCGATCCATAGAGTGAGAGCGGTTTGAAATACAGGCAATGGATGCTTTTGCAATTCATATATAAACATTAATTAGTGCACTCCATGTTGTTAGTGTGAAGCACTTTATACATTTGTCACTTGCATGGATACATTCCAAATTGCTAGCTACGAAATAGAATACATGTCGAATTCAACATAAAGGGGGTTTCGAAGATTCGAATTCATAGGAAGTGCATTCATTTATTTGAACCCGAGATAATGGCATTTATAAATCAGATGTAAAAGGGGGCATCAATCTTTGTTGTGAGTTTGAACATGCTATATATATTCATACGCATATCTAACTTTTTTTTGCAACCAAGGAGATTATATCTGGAACCATGCATGAACTGAGGTAAGTTGCATATTTTTTAATATATACTCGTGTACAATGTATATTCAAATGTACCCCCTCCATTCCAAAATAAACGTAGCTTTAGGATTTTCAAGAGTAAAGATTTGTGAAGTTTGACAAATCCTGAAAGTTCAATTCAAGATAACCGAAAACGTTAATTCTTCTGCTCCCAAATATTGAACGAATCGCCAAATAGGCATCTGGTCACCCGAAACCACGCGAGACTAATATTTTGGTGGTAGGAAATTATTGTCCTGACTCTGGCCCGTGTAGCCTATCGGGCTGATGTCCAAAGGTCTAAACCGGGGTAGGTTTGTAACTTCACCAAGACGCCAGAGAAGCATTCATACGCCGTGGGCGCCTACCCATGCGCTCGGCCGAAATCTATCCCGCCCACATTTGGGACACCTGACATGACTGTCCTACCCCCAACCCGCAATATGTCCGAAATTTTATATGGGGGGAAAGTTTGTAACTTTCCCCAAATTTCAAACAAGCGCGTCTCAAACCGAAACATTGTTCCCCCTTAGTTCCCTGCCTCCCTCCGTTTCCCCATTCATACTCTATGGGCGCGAAAACGCCCTCTCCACCAGCCGTGAAACCCCAGCCTCCTCCGTCCTCCACCCCATAGCGGCCAATCCACCGCCGCCCTCCTCCATCACGCTGGAGCCGGTACCCCGACGTAGTCGTCCAATGCAAACGCAACCGCAACACCCTCAAGGACTTAGCAGCTGAAGCTGAGGCAGAGCTGCCTCCACGACACCGACACCGACATGCGCCGTACCAGAACCACTCCGACCACGCCGTCCTGCGCCTCACTGCTGCGGCTCCACTGTCTCAACCGTCCACCGCACCGGAGCTGTTCCCGCTACGCCGTCGTTCGCCGCCTCGGATATGCTTCCCCGCCGCCGACAGACGGCCACCGCACTACACTCAACAACTTGGCCATGGGTTCGTCCAAGGCTGCACCGTTCTCCACAACTTCTAGTTTCTGGCGAACAACAAGAAGATCGTCGTAAAAACAGAAGGAGGACACAACACTGCCAGCAGAAAGAGGTACTCCTCTCTCTTCCCTTATTCATGCAAATCTTACGTCTCCGCTCACACCGTATTCATCCCACGAAAGAAACTAGTTGAGCGCTTCTGACTGCATCTTCTTCGTGATACTAAATGCACAAGGTTTCCTCCTTTTTACTATTTCACCTTTGCTAGAGGTCAGTAGCCCGCCTGGATTTCAATTCAGGGTCAGTCGAACCGCAATTAAAAGAAGCAGCACCCGCTTAGGCGCGCGGAGCACCTAGTCCGCCTGTTCCCCGGGGAAGCGGGGTGTGGGGCGCAGGAGCTGCTTGCGCCCGATCTGGAGGTCGGCGGGTCTTGAATGGATGGCCGGGGGGCGGTGCCAAGCACGGCGGTGCGGTGAGGTCGAGGGGAGGGCGCAGGCAGGGGAGGAATACTGGGCCGGTGGTCGCTGGCGTTTCGAGGAAGATCGTCAACACTGACTGGCTGGAGGTAGATGAAGGCGATCTGCTCGGTCTTTGTACATCGGATGGTGCAGAAAAAATGGACTGACCTATTTGCTTTCAGTCGACTGTTATTTTCATAGAATCCTATAGTAATTTAGTGTTCCATGCATGTTGTAGAGCTATCATATGTCTGCCGTCATTTATTTCTCATCGACCTGCTATCTGCTACCTTTACACTATACTAATTGTGCACACACTTCACCCATACTCACACTATTGTTTTTTTATGCATGGGTATTTCAGACTCTGATGCAGTGTTGATGAATGCAGAAAAGAAAAGACAGAAGTCGCTCCAGTGTACTTTGAAGATGAGCACTAAGCGTTCCAGCGCTCTAACGGGTGCAGTGTCAGCAGTTGGAGACAGTAAACGTAGCTCTGCAGTTGATGATCTCAATTGCCACACACAACCATCCCAGGTGCTTGCTTTAACTTCGCGCTATCAAATGTGGTTGCATGTTGTATATGGTGTCTAGCTTGTATTTCTTCCAATTTGGTTAAATTGCATCTGCTTACTTTACACATTATACCTTTGATAATGACATGCCTTCCTGTTTTCGATACATACTACATATGCCTATTAACCATGTTCGTACATCAAACTAATGCTCATTTGTATCCCTCGTCAATCACTTATGATGAGATAGTCACCCGAGTTTGTTACTGTGAGACGCCATACTCGTTTAAAGAGTGCAGTGTCATCCTCCCCACATGATTCTCAAGAAACAGCAAGGCTAAATGAAGATAGTCAACGTGGCTCTCTAGTTGATCACCGCAATTCCCCCACACCACCATCGCAGGTGCTTGCTCTTACTTGGCAGTGTGATATGTGGTGGCATGTTGCATATGGTGTCTACCTTGTAATGCTTCTAATTAGGGTAAATTGCATCTGCTTAGTTAACACATTATACCTGTGAATATGACATGCCTTACTGTTTTCGGTACATACTATGTCTTTCTATTAACCATGTTCTTACATCAAACTACTTTTCTTGTGTATCCCTCATCAATGCTCCTAATTTGTTAAATTGCATCTCCTTAGCTTACACATTATACATGTGAATATGACACGCCTTCATGTTTTTGGTACATACTACATCTTCCTATCACACCATGTTCTTACATCAAACTACTTTCTTGTGTATCCTGCGTCTATCGCTTATGATGAGACAGTCACGCGCGTTGGTTAATATGAGACGCAATACTCTTATAAAGAATGCAATTTCATCCTCTCCACATGATTCTCAAGAAACAACAAGCCTAAATGAAGATATTGAACGTAGATCTGTACCTGAAGACCGCACTTCCCCTACACCACCATCACAGGTGCTTGCTCTAACTTCACAGTGTGATATGTGGTTGCATGTTGCATACGGTGTCTAGCTTGTAATGCTTCTAATTAGGGTAAATTGCGTCTTCTTAGTTTACACACCATACCTGTGAATATGACATGCCTTCCTATTTTTGGTACACACTACATCTATGTGTTAACCTTGTTCTTACATGAAACCACCTCTCTTCTGTATCCTGCATCAATCACTTACGATGAGTCACCTTTATTGTTGCATATTGCATATTATTTCTAGCCTGTTGCCATGTATTGCTTCTAATTTTGTCAAATACATTTGTCAGGGCACCCTTTTAATTTGGCAGAGTGATATTGGTTTCATCTTTCATATGGTTTCTATCTTGCATCGATTCTAACAAGTTCAAGCACCTTGTGCTTAGTTTACACTTTATACATCATACATGTCAATATGTCACGCCGTCCTGTTTTTCATACATATTCCATCCTCCTATCATGCGGCTGCCTTACATGAAAGTAGTGTTCGTCAGTATCATGCATCAATGAGTTCTGAAGAGCAAATTTTATTCCTTTTTCTTGTGGGTTTCACTTGACAAGGCAAAATCAAGCAAGAGGAAGGAAAAGAGTAAGGAAGGCGATGATGGTGGTCCTCTGCAGCAACGTAAATGGAGCATCTGTACCGATTCTCCTTGTACTGATAGTGCATTACAAGGTCCAAGTCTCCGCTCCCCTACTCCACCATCCAAGGTGCTTGCTCTAACTTGGCAGTGTGATATCTGGTTGCATGTTGCATATGGTGTCTAGCTCGTATTGCTCCTAATTAGTGTAAACTGCATCTGCTTAGCTTACACATGATACATGTGAATATGACACGCTTTCCTGTTTTTGGTACATACTATATCTGTCTATCACACCATGTTCTTACATGAAACTACTCTTCTTTTGTATCCTGCATCAGTCACTTATGATGGGACACCTTTAAGTTGGCAGTGTGATATTGGTTTGCGTCTTGAATATGATTTCTAGCATGTATTGCTTCTAGTTTGATGAACACCACCTTTGACGAGACAGTTTTAACTTGGCAGAGTGATATTGATTGCACCTTCCATATGCTGTCTTGCAGTGTTTCTAATTCCTTTTTCTTATCGGTTTGACTTCACAATGCAAAATCATTACAGCTGAAGGAAATTAGTCCGACAGTGGATGATGGTGGTCCTTCGGAGCAACTCAAACAGGGGGTCTCTACAGATTCTACTCCGCCATCCTCCCAACAAGATTCGCAAGACAACACAAGGCTGGACAGTCAACGTAGCTGTGTAGATGATGACCACATCTCCCCTACTCCACCATCATAGGTGCTTGCTCTAACTTGACACTATTATATGTGGTTGCATGTTGCGTATGATGTCTAGCTTGTATTGCTTCTAACTTGAATTGCATCTGCTTACTTTACACATAATGCCTGTGAATATGACACGTGTTCCTATTTCTAGAACATACATGTACATGATGAGCACATCTCCCCTACTCCACCATCACAGGTGCTTGCTCTTACTTGGAACTGTTATACGTGGTTGTGTTTTCCGTATGATGTCTAGTTTGTATTGCTTCTGATTATGTTGAATTGCATCTGCGTAGCTTACAACTTATAGCTGCAACGATCACTTACCCATAAGACACGCTATCGTACGTGTGAATATGAAACGCTGTCTTTTTTTGTATATATTCCATCCTCCTATCCTGCACTTGCCTTACATCAAAGTAGTGTTCGTCTGTATCATGCATCAACCAGTTATGCAGAGCTAATTTTATTCATCTTCTTGTGGTTTTTACTTCATAAGGCAATTTCAGAAAATAGGAAGGAAAAGAGTAAGTTAGGGGATGTTGGTGGTCCTCCGCACCGACGCAAACAGAGACTCTCTAGATTTGCCACTGCTACTGCTAATGAAGTTGAAGTCCCAAGTCTACATGATGAGTTCATCTCCCGTACTCCACCATCGCAGGTGCTTGCTCTAAGTTGACAGTGTGATAATTGGTTTCATGTTGCATATGTTGTCTAGCCTGTTTTTCTTCTATTTTGATTAAATTGCACCTGCTGAGTTTATACGTTATACATGTGCATATGACATGGCTTTCTGTGTCTAGAATACACTACATCTATCTATCATACCATGTTCTTACATCAAAGTACTGCTGTTCTGTATCATGCATCAGTCACTCGTGATTGGACGCTTTTAACATGGCAGTTTGATAGTGGTTGCATCTTGCATTGATTTCTACGTTGTACTGCTTCTAATTTTTCGAATTGCCACTTATGACAAGACAATTTTAACTTGGCAGAGTAATATTGGTTGCATCTTTCATATGGTGTCTAGCTTGCATTACTTCTATTTTCTTGAAAATCCTTCTGCTTAGTTTGCACATCGTAGCTGTGAATATGGCATGCCGTCCTATTTTTCTTACATATTCCATCCTCATACGATTGTCTTACATCAAAGTATTGCTTGTATGTATCATGAATCAATGAGTTCTGAAGAGTGATTTTATTCTTTTGTGTTGTGGGTACAGCTTGACATGGCAAAGTCAAAAAAGAGCAAGGAAAATAATATAGTAGGGAGTGTTGTTACTCGTCGGGTGAAATGGAAAAGGTTCTGCCGTCGAGATTCTGCTGGTACTTATAGTGCAGTAGAAGGTCCAAGTCCACCGGCTAAATCTACAAACACAGTATCACCTGGTCCACCCAGCTGCAGCATCCGCTTCAACTGTAGCAGCATCTCAACCAGTTACTCGTTCGTTTGCTCTGGAACTGGCCAATTCCCAAGCTGCCTTCACACCTAACACTACTTCTGAAGCACTGCTGACACAACAGGACTTGGCAAGATCAGATGAACCTCACGAGCATCAACACCAAGATGGTACCTGACTGAGTCAAGTTGCAGTCCCATGCTCCTTTATATGTACTCTCACATTTTGATGTACACTAACACTTTCCATATTCGTTGTTGAACTAGCACCACGGCGCAAGCGCAAATAGACATCAGGGATAATGCTTGATAGCTTAACAAAATCTAAAGGAGGAAGAATGGAGATCCATTTTGAGGCAGGTATAAAAAGGCCACGTGATGCTACAGAGTCAGCCAAGTTAGCATCAGAGGCAGCCGTTGCCGTTAGGTGTCATGCACGTATCCTCCCAACATGGATCCAGTACAGGAATGAGAAAGACAATACCCAGTTTAACACGTTCCTTGACCATTTATCCATAAGTAATGTTATTCATCACAATTAGTAATATTGTCTTGCTCTGTCCCATACTTTCTAGCTTACTCCTAATATGACTCGCATTCTTTTTTCAACAGATGAGGTTCAAGTTGGATCCGAAAGATGATGCAACTAGACAAGCATGCACTCATGTTTTTCAGTCTGCTCTGCGATAGTATCGGTACCACCTTAGAAAATCTCACTTTGAAGGCAAGGCTAACAATGAAATCGCCCAAACATCTCCAGTGGAATATATTACAGATGAAGACTGGACAGCCCTCGTTAAACACTGGTCTGATCCAAAGTATCAGGTAGGCTATATGTATTTGATCAGACCACATACTGAACTTGTATTTATGTATGTGCCTTACAAGTGTATCTTCTTCTAGGCTAACTGTTTGAAGAACAAAACCAACCGTTCTAAAGTGAAATTCCAACAGACAACAGGATCTCGTAGCTATATTGCACACTGCGAGGCTCTTGTAAATAGCTGCTACTTCCTTCTTTTTTGTGCCATATTATCGTATCTATATTGACTTGTTCTAAATACAGAGGAAATCCCGTGCGGACCAAAAAGAACCTGAACCGAATGCAGTGGAAATCTTCAAGGATTGCCACACCAGCAAGATGAAGGGCGTGAGCACACCAGTTCAAGCCGCTGTTGTAAGTCCTTACTCCTCCTGCCTTGAACTGATTGGTACTGTGATGTGTTCATTTAACTACTTGGTTTGCAGCCAATGTCAGTTACTCTGTTCACTTTTATTCACAGTTGTCTTAACGTATCATTTCACCTTACATGGTTTAAAAGAGATGAAGGATATTCTTTTGGTCTTGATCTGTAGTCTAGTTGTTATGTTCACGTGCGCACACAATGATAAAATAGCCTGTTTGTTTTATATCTGTTTGCCCATGATATGAATGATGTC
Source organism: Aegilops umbellulata (assembly GCA_032464435.1). Classification (NCBI taxonomy): domain Eukaryota; kingdom Viridiplantae; phylum Streptophyta; class Magnoliopsida; order Poales; family Poaceae; genus Aegilops; species Aegilops umbellulata. Next base: position 325,551,539 of record CP136058.1, on the reverse strand, counting down.
ATACTATGTTCATCCTACTTTAAACCATGTCTCTTTATCCTTAGATGTCAACGAATGTGACGAAATAAACAATACAGTAGGCATGCTACATGGACATATGTTCCGAAAGTGATTTTATTATGTAGTTGGCACTACAATACATGCTAATGTATTACAGTAGTTCACCAAAATAAGTTGTGTATAAACGTTTAACCTACTTTGTTTGTTTTTGTCTCATTAGTAACTTATCTGGTACACTAATCTACAAGTTCAAACTTTCAGGAAGCTATGGAACAAATGATTCAACAGCCACAACCACCTGAAGGTGACGAGGCTACTACTGGCACAATGTCACCTCTTGCTGCAGTGCGTTAGTATCTCTCCACTAACAGTGCAAAAAGCACTTTCCTGCGTAATTCTGGGTTGGTTGTCAAGGTAACCTCGTCCAAATCGCCTACTGAACAAAATCTTCCTGCTAGACAGAGTGATATATCTATGCTCCAGACACAAGTCCAATCCCTAATGGACGTTGTTTCGGAAACAAGAATAGTGGTTGAGAAATGTCATCAAGATATGAATGGTTTTGAAACCAGACTATCATACATTCGCTTCGTTGTTCAAGAGCAATGGCGGAAAAAGGTGGAGATCGTGCTGCTCCATCAGATTCTACAGCCTGAAACATTAGCACTCAGGTCAAAATGATCTGTGCTTCTATACATCTGATGGTGCTTATATTTGGAAGGACTGTAAAATTTATGCCAACAGGCCTTTTGTTGTATGGTTGGAATTTATTTTGTTGTGATACAACATTTATGATGCTGCCTCAGGCTGTAGTAATTACTACGCTATTTTTGTATAGTGTAGGTTTATCTTAGTAATGTATTCGGCCGAAAGCTTCGTAGGAGCCCAACATGCCAACATTCGTGGGGCCCATTCCAATTGGGCTAAGAACGATTACGGGCCGAAATTGGCATGTAGCCCACTAAAAATATCTGGGCCTAAATCAGCATAAGCTTTCATATTTTTCTGGTAGGCCTGTGCCCATAGTGGGCCTTTAACAGGCCTAAACATAATTTGGGCCCTTAGTAAAAATAGGCCGTTTACAGGTGTAAATATCTCGAGCCCATAGAATACATGGGCCTTTAATAGATCGAAAGTGAGATTGGGCCCTGATTGTGCCAAATAACCCACTGGACTTTAACATGCCAAAATTCGGACGGGCCGTAAATGCGCCGACCTAATACACGGGCCTTTAACAGGACGGAACTTCACTCGGGCTAGATTATCGTCATTTTTATATGGGCCGTTAATGGGCCCGATATGACGTTGGGCCACATATGGCCCATGGTTTACGTCCGGCGTTAACAGGCCGAAAATGACAACAGGCCGAAAGTGGCCCGAAGCTATAGTGGGCCTCTAACAGGCCGAATGTCTGACATGGCCGAATATGACCCAAATCCTTCACGGTCGTTTATGGGCCGAAAGTTTTGATGCCCTGTAAATGGGCCCAAATGAAGCCAGACCTTTAACAGGCCGGAAATACACTGGGTCGTAATTCGGCCCAATTACTTAGCGGACTGTTAACGGGCCAGAAGTGACCATGGGCCACGTTGATGACAAGTCTAGGACAGGCCGTTGACGGGCCGATTTGACACGGAATGTTGGGCCTTTAGCTGGGCCGACCCATTATGGTCGACAGAATCTTGTGGGCCTTTAGCTGGGCCGACCCATTGTGGTCCGCAAAATCTTGTGGACCTTTAGCTGGGCCGGCCCATTATGGTCTGCAAAATCGTGTGGGCCTTTAGCTGGGCCAGCCCATTATGGTCCGCTAAATTTTGTGGGCCTTTAGCTGGGTCGGCCCATTATGGTCCGCTAAATCTTATGGGCCTTCGGTTGGGCCGGCCCATTTAATCTTTGTGGGCCACTTTTGGGCCGGTCCATGTGTCAACATATCATAGGCCCATCTGGACCGTTGGATGAGTGACACTTGTGCCAACGCGGAGCTGACGCGTGGATCCGTCAGCCAATGAGAATTTTACACGTGGAAAATCGGCATTGGTCGTGGCTGTTAACGGGTTATCGGATCCAAAATCCGACCTGATAGCTTTCCGTTACGGTGGATGCCACGTGCCGGTCACCCTTGACGAAAGCACTTCTGTGACGCGATTTATCGTCATGGAAGTGGACACTTCCATGATGATAATTTTGGCAATGTGATGGAACACTTCTATGACAGCACAGGTATGACTATCTTGATTCTGTCATAAATTTGTCATGGATGTACATGCATGACAGAAAACGCGACCTACTGTGACAAACACGTATCATCACGGAAGTGTATTTTTTTGTAGTGTTGGATCTGGTAGTGCGAGAGCACGGCGTTGAAGAAATCAGAGAAAGGGGGACCAAGCCAGCCAGGAGAGCATGAAGGTGAACGGGGATCTCGGTGGCCTCCATGTCGACCAAGGCCCAGGTGGCAGGCCAGACCGTCGTCGCCTTTTACTCGTTGGAATCGGCGGCGAGGGCCGGCATGACCTTGTCCAGCCCCTCTTGATTGATCACCGTCGACCGACCGAGCGCGGGTTCCAAGCCCGGCGGGGATTCCACGGGCGCGTGAGCCTTCCCTTTCTTCTTCAACCTTGGAGCCATGGAAGAGGAAGTGGATTGGTGCTGGCGCGGAATTTGGAGGAGGAGGTACGAGCTCACAGGAAAGCGGGGAAGCAAAGGACGAGCGCGGAGGGCAATGATGGCCGAGCCGCGCTTGCAACAGGCAGCCATCAAGTCTAGCAGTTGTCGAGGCTGCGTGGGGAAATGGAGACGCCCACATCCCATCAAGCGCCATGTGTTGACCCGGTCCGCAAGCGATTGGGCCCCACAGTGCTTCGCCCTTGCCCTTTGGCTTTGCTTCGAATCCAAGTCCAAGCGCGCCTTGGGCCCGGGGACTACTGTCGGCGTTCTGGGAACCAGGGTACCCAGTCTTGCCTGCCTGCGGCCCATGACGTGGCTCCATCGGTGGCCTGGTACGACCCGTCTTCATCAACTTCAAGACAAGACCTTTGCGAGGGGCGAAGCCTCGTGAGGCGGAGGACGTCAAGACCTCGGAGGGACCAGCCTCGTCAGGCTGGCTCCTGAGGAGCGGAGATTCCTATGCAAGCGCCCATCTCATGAGGTCTGGATGACGCAGGCCGTGATGACCAAGGCCAGGCAGACGCCAGCGGGCGTAGAGCAGTAGGTTTCCTCTTTGGCGCTAAGGAGGCAAAAGCGCAGGCGCAGAGTCCCAAGGAATCAGCCAAAGGTTTCCATTCCCGTGCAATAAGACTAAGACCGCCAGGACGTATGACATTGCAGAGCCCACCACAGCGTCACGACCAGAAGCTTTGCAGGCGAAGACCACCTTTCGCGAGGATAAGATGTACTACTTGTCTTGTTGGGGAACGTTGCAGAAAATTAAAATTTTTCCTACGGTTTCACCAAGATTCATCTATGAGTTCATCTAGCAACGAGTATTCAGATTAGATAGCATCTACATACCACTTTGTAGATCGCAACGGAAGCGTTCGAGTGAACGTGGACGAGGTAGTCGTACTTGCCGTGATCCAATTCACCGATGATCTAGTACCGAACGGACGGCACCTCCGCGTTCAACACACGTACGGGACGGGAGACGTCTCCTCCTTCTTGATCCAGCAAGGGGGAAGGAGAGGTTGAGGAAGATCCAGCACGACGGTGTGGTGGTGGATGCAGCAGAACTCCGGCAGGGCTTCGCTAAGCAACTACGGGAGGAGGAGGAGGTGTTGCAGGGAGGAGGGAGTGCCAGGGCAATAGGGTGCGCAGCCCCCTCCCCTGCCCCCCTTTATATAGGTGCATTAGAGGGGGGGAGGGCGCAGCCTTGCCCCTTCCTCCAAGGAAGGGGTGCGGCCAAGAGGGGGGGAGGAGTCCATCCTCCCCAAGGCACCTCGGAGGTGCCTTCCCCCCTTTGGACTCTCCCTCCTCCAAGTTTCCTTGGCGCATGGGCCCTTGGGGCTGGTTCCCCTTGGCCCAAGCAGGCCAAGGCGCACCCCCTAAGGCCCATGTGGCCCACCAAGGCAGGTGGCCCCACCTGGTGGACCCCGGGACCCCTCCGGTGGTCCCGGTACAATACCGATAACACCGAAACTTGTCCCGATGGCCAAAATAGCACTTCCTATATATAATTCTTTACCTCCGGACCATTCCGGAACTCCTCGTGACGTCCGGGATCTCATCCGGGACTCCGAACAACATTCGGGTTACTGCACATACATATCTTCACAACCCTAGCGTCACCGAACCTTAAGTGTGTAGACCCTACGGGTTCGGGAGACATGCAGACATGACCGAGACGGCTCTCGGGCAATAACCAACAGCGGGATCTGGATACCCATGTTGTCTCCCACATGCTCCACGATGATCTCATCGGATGAACCATGATGTCAAGGATTCAATTAATCCCGTATACGATTCCCTTTGTCAATCGGTATTTTACTTGCCCGAGATTCGATCGTCGGTATCCCAATACCTCGTTCAATCTCGTTATCGGCAAGTCACTTTTCTCGTTCCCGTAATGCATGATCCTGTGATCAAACACTTTGATCACCTTGAGCTCATTGTGATGATGCATTACCGAGAGGGCCCGGTGATACCTCTCCGTCAAGCGGAGTGACAAATCCCAGTCTCGATCCATGTCAACCCAACAGACACTTTCAGAGATACCCATAGCATACCTTTATAGTCACCCAGTTACGTTGTGACGTTTGGCACACCCAAAGCACTCCTACGGTATCCGGGAGTTACATGATCTCATGGTCTAAGGAAAGGATACTTGACATTGGAAAACTCTAGCAAACGAACTATGCGATCTTATGCTATGTTTAGGATTGGGTCTTGTCCATCACATCATTCTCCTAATGATGTGATCCCGTTATCGATGACATCCAATGTCCATAGTCAGGAAACCATGACTATCTGTCGATCAACGAGCTAGTCAACTAGAGGCTCACTAGGGACATGTTTGTTGTCTGTTATTCACACATGTATTACGATTTCCGGTTAACACAATTATAGCACGAATAAAGACAATTATCATGAATAAGGAAATATAATAATAATGCTTTTATTATTGCCTCTAGGGCATATTTCCAACAGTCTCCCACTTGCACTAGAGTCAATAATCTAGTTACATTGTGATGAATCGAACACCCATAGAGTTCTGGTGTTGATCATGTTTTGCCTTTGGGAGAGGTTTAGTCAACGGATCTGCGACATTCAGATCCGTGTGTACTTTACAAATCTCTATGTCTCCATCTTGAACATTTTCACGAATGGAGTTGAAGCGACGCTTGATGTGCCTGGTCTTCTTGTGAAACCTGGGCTCCTTTGCAAGTGCAATAGCTCCAGTGTTATCACAGAAGAGCTTGATTGGCCCCGACGCATTGGGTATGACTCCGAGGTCGGTGATGAACTCCTTCACCCAAATTGCTTCATGTGCTGCCTCCGAGGCTGCCATGTACTCCGCTTCACATGTAGATCCCACCACGACGCTTTGCTTGCAACTGCACCAGCTTACTGCCCCACCATTCAAAATATACACGTATCCGGTTTGTGACTTAGAGTCATCCAGATCTGTGTCGAAGCTAGCGTCGACGTAACCTTTTACGACGAGCTCTTCGTCACCTCCATAAATGAGAAACATTTCCTTAGTCCTTTTCAGGTACTTCAGGATATTCTTGACCGCTGTCCAGTGTTCCTTGCCGGGATTACTTTGGTACCTACCTACCAAACTTACGGCAAGGTTTACATCAGGTCTGGTACACAGCATGGCATACATAATAGAACCTATGGCTGAGGCATAGGGGATGACGCTCATCTCTTCTATATCTTCTGCCGTGGTCGAACATTGAGCTGAGCTCAATTTCACACCTTGTAACACAGGTAAGAACCCTTTATTAGATTGATCCATATTGAACTTCTTCAATATTTTATCAAGGTATGTGCTTTGTGAAAGACCTATGAGGCGTCTCGATCTATCTCTATAGATCTTGATGCCTAATATATAAGCAGCTTCTCCAAGGTCCTTCATTGAAAAACTTTTATTCAAGTAGGCCTTAATGCTGTCCAAGAGTTCTATATCATTTCCCATCAAAAGTATGTCGTCTACATATAATATGAGAAATGCTACAGAGCTCCCACTCACTTTCTTGTAAACACAGGCTTCTCCATAAGTCTGTGTAAACCCAAACGCTTTGATCATCTCATCAAAGCAAATGTTCCAACTTCGAGATGCTTGCACCAGCCCATAAATCGAGCGTTGGAGCTTGCACACCTTGTCAGCATTCTTAGGATCGACAAAACCTTCCGGTTGCATCATATACAATTCTTCCTTAAGGAAACCATTAAGGAATGCCGTTTTGACGTCCATTTGCCATATCTCATAATCATAGTATGCGGAAATTGCTAACATGATTCGGACGGACTTCAGCTTCGCTACCGGTGAGAAAGTCTCATCGTAGTCAACCCCTTGAACTTGTCGATGACCCTTAGCGACAAGCCGAGCTTTATAGATGGTCACATTACCATCCGCGTCTGTCTTCTTCTTAAAGATCCATTTATTTTCTATGGCTCGCCGTTCAACGGGCAAGTCAGTCAAAGTCCATACTTCGTTTTCATACATGGATCCTATCTCGGATTTCATGGCTTCCAGCCATTTGTCAGAATCCGGGCCCGCCATTGCTTCCTCATAGTTCGAAGGTTCACCGTTGTCTAACAACATGATTTCCAAGACAGGGTTGCCGTACCACTCTGGTGCGGAACGTGTCCTTGTGGACCTTCGAATTTCAGTAGGAGCTTGATCAGAAGCATCTTGATCATCATCATCTATTTCCTCTCTAGTCGGTGCAGGCACCTCAGAAACGTTTTCTTGAGTTTCGCCATTTTCCGGTTCAAGAGGTAACACTTCATCAAGTTCTACTTTCCTTCCACTTACTTCTTTCGAGAGAAACTCTTTCTCTAGAAAGGATCCATTCTTGGCAACAAAGATCTTGCCTTCGGATCTGAGGTAGAAGGTATACCCAACAGTTTCTTCAGGGTATCCTATGAAGACGCATTTTTCCGACTTGGGTTCGAGCTTTTCAGGTTGAAGTTTCTTGACATAAGCATCGCATCCCCAAACTTTTAGAAACGACAGCTTAGGTTTCTTCCCAAACCATAATTCATACGGTGTCGTCTCAACGGATTTCGACGGAGCCCTATTTAAAGTGAATGCGGCAGTCTCTAAAGCATAGCCCCAAAAAGATAGCGGTAAGTCGGTAAGAGACATCATAGATCGCACCATATCTAATAGAGTGCGATTACGACGTTCGAACACACTATTACGCTGAGGTGTTCCAGGCGGCGTGAGTTGTGAAACTATTCCACATTTTCTTAAGTGTGTGCCAAATTCATGACTCAAGTATTCTCCTCCACGATCTGATCGTAGAAACTTGATCTTTTTATCACGTTGATTTTCAACCTCACTCTGAAATTCCTTGAACTTTTCAAAGGTTTCAGACTTGTGTTTCATTAAGTAGATATACCCATATCTACTCAAGTCATCAGTGAGGGTGAGAACATAACGATAGCCACCGCGAGCCTCAACACTCATTGGACCGCACACATCGGTATGTATGATTTCCAATAAGTTGGTTGCTCGCTCCTTTGTTCCTGAGAACGGAGTCTTGGTCATTTTACCCATGAGGCATGGTTCGCACGTGTCAAATGATTCATAATCAAGAGACTCTAAAAGTCCATCTGCATGGAGCTTCTTCATGCGTTTGACACCTATGTGACCAAGGCGGTAGTGCCACAAATATGTGGGACTATTGTTATCAACTTTAACTCTTTTGGTACTCACACTATGAATATGTGTATCATCACGTACGAGATTCATTAAGAATAAACCATTAACCATCGGAGCATGACCATAAAACATATCTCTCATATAAATGGAACAACCATTATTCTCTGATTTAAATGAGTAGCCATCTCGAATTAAGCGAGATCCAGATACAATGTTCATGCTCAAACTTGGCACTAAATAACAATTATTGAGGTTTAAAACTAATCCCGTAGGTAAATGTAGAGGCAGCGTGCCGACGGCGATCACATCGACCTTGGAACCATTCCCGACGCGCATCGTCACCTCATCCTTCGCCAGTCTCCGTTTATTCCCCAGCTCCTGCTTTGAGTTACAAATGTGAGCAACTGCACCGGTATCAAATACCCAAGAGCTACTACGAGTACTGGTAAGGTACACATCAATTACATGTATATCACATATACCTTTGGTTTTGCCGGCCTTCTTGTCCGCTAAGTATTTGGGGCAGTTCCGCTTCCAGTGACCACTTCCCTTGCAATAAAAGCACTCAGTTTCGGGCTTGGGTCCATTCTTTGGCTTCTTCCCGGCAACTTGCTTACCGGGCGCGGCAACTTCCTTGCCGTCCTTCTTGAAGTTCTTTTTACCCTTGCCCTTCTTGAACTTAGTGGTTTTATTCACCATCAACACTTGATGCTCCTTCTTGATTTCTACCTCTGCTGATTTCAGCATAGCATATACTTCAGGAATGGTCTTTACCATCCCCTGCATATTGTAGTTCATCACAAAGCTCTTGTAGCTAGGTGGAAGCGACTGGAGGATTCTGTCAATGACCGCTTCATCCGGGAGATTAACTTCCAGTTGAGTCAAGCGGTTGTGCAACCCAGACATTTTGAGTATGTGCTCACTGACAGAGCCATTTTCCTCCATCTTACAGCTAAAGAATTTATCGGAGACTTCATATCTCTCGACCCGGGCATGAGCTTGGAAAACCATTTTCAGCTCTTCGAACATCTCATATGCTCCATGTCTCTCAAAACGCTTTTGGAGTCCCGGCTCTAAGCTGTAAAGCATGCCGCACTGAACGAGGGAGTAATCATCGCAGCGTGACTGCCAAGCGTTCATAACGTCTTGTTCTGCAGGGAGAATAGGTGCGTCACCCAGCGGTGCTCTTAGGACATAATCTTTCTTGGCAGCTATGAGGATGATCCTCAGGTTCCGGACCCAGTCCGTATAGTTGCTACCATCGTCTTTCAGCTTGGTTTTCTCTAGGAACGCGTTGAAGTTGAGGACTACGTTGGCCATTTGATCTACAAGACATATTGTAAATATTTAGACTAAGTTCATGATAATAAAGTTCATTTAATCAAATTATATAATGAACTCCCACTTAGATAGACATCCCTCTATTAGTCATCTAAGTATTACATGATCCGAGTCAACTAGGCCGTGTCCGATCATCACGTGAGACGGACTAGCCAACATCGGTGAACATCTTCATGTTGATCGTATCTTCTATACGACTCATGCTCGACCTTTCGGTCTTCTGTGTTCCGAGGCCATGTCTGTACATGCTAGGCTCGTCAAGTCAACCTAAGTGTTTTGCGTGTGTAAATCTGTCTTACACCCGTTGTATGCGAACGTAAGGACCTATCACACCCGATCATCACGTGGTGCTTCGGAACGACGAACCTTAGCAACGGTGCACAGTTAGGGTGAACACTTTCTTGAAATTATTATGAGGGATCATCTTATTTACTACCATCGTTCTAAGTAAACAAGATGCAAAACATGATAAACATCACATGCAATCAAATAATAAACGTGACATGATATGGCCAATATCACATAGCTCCTTTGATCTCCATCTTGGGGCTCCATGATCATCTTGTCACCGGCTTGACACCATGATCCTCATCATCATGATCTTCATCATCGTGTCTCCATGAAGTTGCTCGCCAACTATTACTTCTACTACTATGGCTAACGCGTTTAGCAATAAAGTAAAGTAATTTACATGGCGATTCTCAATGACACGCAGGTCATACAAAAAATAAAGACAACTCCTATGGCTCCTGCCGGTTGTCATACTCATCGACATGCAAGTCGTGATTCCTATTACAATAGCATGAACATCTCATACATCACATATAGATCATTCATCATTCATCACAACTTTGGCCATATCATATCACAAAGCACTTGCTGCAAAAACAAGTTAGACGTCCTCTAATTGTTGTTGCAAGTTTTACGTGGCTGAATTAGGGTTCTAGCAAGAACGTTTTCTTACCTACGTTCAAACCACAACGTGATTTGTCAATCTCTATTTACCCTTCATAAGGACCCTGTTCATCGAATCCGCTCCAACTAAAGTAGGAGAGACAGACACCCGCCAGCCACCTTATGCAACTAGTGCATGTTAGTCGGTGAAACCGGTCTCACGTAAGCGTACGTGTAAGGTTGGTCCGGGCCGCTTCATCCCACAATACCGCTGAAGCAAGATAAGACTAGTAGAGGCAAGAAGAGTTGACAACATCTACGCCCACAACAAATTGTGTTCTACTCGCGCAAGAAGAACTACGCATAGACCTAGCTCTGATACCACTGTTGGGGAACGTTGCAGAAAATTAAAATTTTTCCTACGGTTTCACCAAGATCCATCTATGATTTCATCTAGCAACGAGTATTCAGATTAGATAGCATCTACATACCACTTTGTAGATCGCAACGGAAGCGTTCGAGTGAACGTGGATGAGGTAGTCGTACTTGCCGTGATCCAATTCACCGATGATCTAGTACCGAACGGACGACACCTCCGCGTTCAACACACGTACGGGACGGGAGACGTCTCCTCCTTCTTGATCCAGAAAGGAGGGAAGGAGAGGTTGAGGAAGATCCAGCACGACGGTGTGGTGGTGGATGCAGCAGAACTCCGGCAGGGCTTCGCTAAGCAACTACGGGAGGAGGAGGAGGTGTTGCAGGGAGGAGGGAGTGCCAGGGCAATAGGGTGCGCAGCCCCCTCCCCTGCCCCCCTTTATATAGGTGCATTAGAGGGGGGAGGGCGCAGCCTTGCCCCTTCCTCCAAGGAAGGGGTGCGGCCAAGAGGGGGGAGGAGTCCATCCTCCCCAAGGCACCTCGGAGGTGCCTTCCCCCCTTTGGACTCTCCCTCCTCCAAGTTTCCTTGGCGCATGGGCCCTTGGGGCTGGTTCCCCTTGGCCCAAGCAGGCCAAGGCGCACCCCCTAAGGCCCATGTGGCCCACCAAGGCAGGTGGCCCCACCTGGTGGACCCCGGGACCCCTCCGGTGGTCCCGGTACAATACCGATAACACCGAAACTTGTCCCGATGGCCAAAATAGCACTTCCTATATATAATTCTTTACCTCCGGACCATTCCGGAACTCCTCGTGACGTCCGGGATCTCATCCGGGACTCCGAACAACATTCGGGTTACTGCACATACATATCTTCACAACCCTAGCGTCACCGAACCTTAAGTGTGTAGACCCTACGGGTTCGGGAGACATGCAGACATGACCGAGACGGCTCTCGGGCAATAACCAACAGCGGGATCTGGATACCCATGTTGGCTCCCACATGCTCCACGATGATCTCATCGGATGAACCACGATGTCAAGGATTCAATTAATCCCGTATACGATTCCCTTTGTCAATCGGTATTTTACTTGCCCGAGATTCGATCGTCGGTATCCCAATACCTCGTTCAATCTCGTTATCGGCAAGTCACTTTTCTCGTTCCCGTAATGCATGATCCTGTGATCAAACACTTTGATCACCTTGAGCTCATTGTGATGATGCATTACCGAGAGGGCCCGGTGATACCTCTCCGTCAAGCGGAGTGACAAATCCCAGTCTCGATCCATGTCAACCCAACAGACACTTTCAGAGATACCCGTAGCATACCTTTATAGTCACCCAGTTACGTTGTGACGTTTGGCACACCCAAAGCACTCCTACGGTATCCGGGAGTTACATGATCTCATGGTCTAAGGAAAGGATACTTGACATTGGAAAACTCTAGCAAACGAACTATGCGATCTTATGCTATGTTTAGGATTGGGTCTTGTCCATCACATCATTCTCCTAATGATGTGATCCCGTTATCGATGACATCCAATGTCCATAGTCAGGAAACCATGACTATCTGTCGATCAACGAGCTAGTCAACTAGAGGCTCACTAGGGACATGTTTGTTGTCTGTTATTCACACATGTATTACGATTTCCGGTTAACACAATTATAGCACGAATAAAGACAATTATCATGAATAAGGAAATATAATAATAATGCTTTTATTATTGCCTCTAGGGCATATTTCCAACATGTCTCCCTTCAAACTTGGCCATTTTGGGATCCTTTCCCGCCTTCATTTTCGGGGAACAGGACTGAGGCCTCTATATATATAGGTTAGCCACCACCATAGAAGGGGCGATCGGACCCGAACCCTCACAAGCTCACACAACCACAAGAACTGACCTCCTGAGGTTGTTCTTCCTCTGTACTAGTTCATCCTCGGCCCCTCACGAGGCTAATCCACCCAAAAGCAGGAGTAGGGTCTTACACCGCAAGGTGGCCCGAACTTGAGTAAATTGCCGTGTCTCTTTCCTTCCCCGTTCATTGAGCTAGGCTGTGAGAGTGGTGAACTGGTTGGCTGGAGAGGTTGAGTTCTTCGCACACGCCTTAGAGTTCAAAACTTTCTTGGGTCTACGGAGCCTTGAATCCGACAGTCGAGTTCCCAATCTTCGGAGTTGCGTTTAACTCTTTCCAAGAGAACCCATTTGAATTCAATAGTCTTCTTCATAAAAGAACTAGTACAAGAAGTATCGAGCATGGATTGACCATTACGAGAAAGTCGAGCATAAAAGTTCTGAAAAATAATTTCTCTTGAGAGCTCATGATTGGGGCATGAATATAAAAATGACTTAAGCCTCCCCCAACCTTGAGCGTTACTTTCTTCTTCATGAGGCCAAAAATTATATATACAATTCCGATCACTATGAACCAGGTACATAGGATAAAACTTCTGATGAAATTCCAATTTCAATCGATTATAATTCCAAGTCCCAATATCATCGCATAGCCTATACCATGTCAATGCCTTCTCCTTCAAAGATAAAGGGAAGACCTTATTCTTGACTTCATCCTCGGGCAAACCTGCAAGCTTCAATAATCCACAAACTTCATCCACATAGATTAGACGCATATCAGGATGTAATGTTCCATCTCCTGCATAAGGATTAGCTAGCAGTTTCTCTATCATACCCGAAGGAATTTCATAATAAATATTTTCAGTAGGTTCAGTAGGTTGAGGGGAAACTCTTTGCTCTTCTGGTCGGGGTGAAGATACCCCGAGCAAACCCCTCAAAGGGATGATTTTCCATAGTGATAAGTGACAGTAAATTTCAGCATGTAATATGATTTTTTCCTTACCAAATTCCACTCACCAAAGGCGCTTCACTGCCCGGCAACGACACCAGAAAAGAGTCTTGATGACCCACAAGTATATGGGATCTATCATAGCCCTTTCAATAAGTAAGAGTGTCGAACCCAATGAGGAGCAGAAGGAAACGACAAGCAGTTTTTAGCAAGGTATTTTCTGCAAGCACAGAAATTATCAGTAACAGATAGTTTTGCAATAAGATAATCCGTAACGGGTAATAAGTAACAAGTGTAACAAAAGTGCAGAAAGGTGGCCCAATCCTTTTTGTAACAAAGGATAAGCCTGGACGAACTCTTATATAAAGCAAAGTGCTTTCGAGGACAATTGGGAATTATTGTCAAGTTAGTTTTCATCATGCTCATATGGTTCACGTTCATTACATTGATAATTTGATATGTGGGTGGACCAGTGCTTGGGTGTTGTACTTACTTGGACAAGCCTCCCACTTATGATTAACCCATCTCATAAGCATCCGCAACTATGAAAGAAGAATTAAGATAAATCTAACCATAGCATTAAACATGTGGATCCAAATCAGCCCGTTACGAAGCAACACATAAACTAGGGTTTAAGCTTCTGTCACTATAACAACCCATCATCTACTTATTACTTCCCAATGTGTTCACCTAGGCCCAATTCATGGTGAAGTGTCACGTAGTCGACGTTCACATAACACCACTAGAGGAAAGACAACGTACATCTCATCAAAATATCGAAGGAATACCAAATTCACATGATTACTTATAACAAGACCTCTCCCATGTCCTCAGGAACAAACGTAACTACTCACAAAGAATATCCATGTTCAAAATCAGAGGGGTATTGAATATCATCAAGGATTTGAACATATGATCTTCCACCGAATATGTTGGGAACGTAGCATGCAATTTCAAAAATTTCCTACAATCACACAATATCTATCTAGGAGATGCATAGCAACGAGAGGGGCATCGAGAGTGTATCCACATACCCTCGTAGAACGAAAGCGGAAGCGTTAGCTTAACACGGTTGATGTAGTCGAACGTCTTTGCGACCGAACATACGACACCTCTGAGCTCTGCACACATTCAGCTCGATGACGTCCCTCGAACTCATGATCCAGAAAAGTGCCGAGGGAGAGTTTCGTCAGCATGACAGCGTGGTGATGGTGATGGTGATGTGATCCACACAAGGCTTCGCCTAAGGACTACGACAATATGACCGGAGGAGTAAACTGTGGAGGGGGCCACCGCAGACGGCTATGAGAACAATTGATGTGTCATGGGGTGCCCCCCTGCACCCGAATATAAAGGAGGAGAGGGGAGGAGGCCGGCCCTAGGGGGTGCGCCAAGTGGGGGGAAACCCACTAGGACTCCTAGTCCTAGTCGGTTTCCCCATTCCTTCTCATGGAGAGGGAAAGGGGGAAGGAGAGGGAGAGGGGGGAGGAAAGGGGGGCCATGCCCCCTTCTCCTTGTCCAATTCGGACTGCCCATGGGGGGGGCATGCCACCCCTTGTGGGCTACCCTCTCTCTCCCCTATGGCCCATGTAGGCCCATTACTTTCCCCGGGGGCTTCCGGTAACCCCTCGGTACTTCGATAAATATCCGAAACACTCCGAAACCATTCCAGTGTGCAAATACTATCGTCAAATATATCAATCCTTACCTCTCGACCATTTTGACACTCCTCGTCATGTCCATTATCTCATCCGGGACTTCGAACAATCTTCGGTCACCAAAACACATAACTCATAATACAAATCGTCATCGAACGTTAAGCATGCGGACCCTACGGGTTCGAGAACTATGGAGACATGTGGGGGGGGTTTCCTGGGCTCCCCGAGCACCTATGGGGATGGAGCGCCTTCTTGGTTCGGCGGGGGGCGGAGGTCGCGCGAAGAGCGGATCGAGGCGAGGCACGCGGGGGAAGGTTTTTACCCAGCTTCGGAGCTCTCCGGAGAGATAACACTTCTACTGCTGCTTTGTGGATTGTATTGAGTTCTTACTCGGGAGCGCCGAGTGCTACAGTACACTCGAGCAGCTAACGAGACCGAGCGCTTCCCTGAGGATCGATCCCTCCCTTACGTTGTGCATGGGCCTCCTTTTATATGTTCAAGGGGTCTCCAACAGGTGGCAACGTAGGTAAGGGCAAAAGTGTAAATATGCTGCGGTAGGTACAGCTGCCCACACGGTGTATAATACCTAACCCTGACGGCAGGGGACAAAGGCATTAAATGCCCGTCTACGTCGCCCACACGATGCAGAAAAGGGACCGTCAGGGGCGCCATCGCTCGCCACGATGGCGATCCTGTCAGCGTTGCATGCCACAGTGTACCCCTGGCTGCATAGCCTCCGGCCACGTACGCTGGGAAGGGTCCCGGAGCGACACGTAGGTGGGTGAGCTGGAGCGCGGGTACGGAGTGGCCGCCTGCCGCGGCAAGTGCCTTGCCGCGGCCGTTGTCTTGTCGCGCCCGGGAACTTGTCGCTGCGGCAGGTTCTTTGAGATGCTCTTGTTGGGCTTCCCGGCAAGCTCCTCTTGCCGGGGTCCTGTACCTTGAATGGCCTTCCCGGCAAGCTCCTCTTGCCGGGGACTTGTCTCCTTGACTTAAATACTTTGTTCTCGAATGGCTCCAAAGGAACCATAGAGAGCCTTGGTGATCATCTGGCGGGTCTTGCCGCGGGGGTGCTGCGACTGCCCATGCACAAGTTTGGGATACTAGAGTACCCCTACTTTAGTACACCGACAGGAGCCCCCGGGCCTAGGCCATACACGGTGCCGAGCACTGTTGGGCCAGGCCCAAAACAGGGCACGGGCACGCATGGCCTAGGTCACGTTGTACCTTGCTCCGCATCCACCACGCCCTCCCGAACAGCACGCGTCGATTGCGGCGTCGTGGGGGAGGTCGTGGGTGGTTCCTTTCCTCGGAAAGGCGAAACGTCCGCCCCCATCCCTCCTTATAAGCAGGGGGAGCAGGGGCAGTTCGCCCATCTGCCCATTGCTGTTCCTTCCTCGAGAATCTCCGCCACTCCCCTTCTTCCCAATCCGAAGGAGAGCAGAGCCCCGTCCCCATCGCCACTAGCACCATCAACGCTGTCGTCCTCCTTCTCCATTCCCGCCATGGCCCCGAAGGCTGAGAAGGCGAAGTCGGCTGAGGCGCAGCGGCTCGCGGCGCTGCGAAAGGAGCAGGCGATCTTCCTTCCGAGGCTCGAGGCAGCAGAGCTGAAGGAAGACTTCTATCTCTTCTGGTCGACGGGAACACGGGCGCATCCGCGCACGAGGGTACTCCCAGCCACTGATTGGGATAAGTATCCCATCGGGTATCCCTTCTTCGCCTTGTTCTTCTACTGCGGGCTCTGCCGGCCTTTTTCTGAATTCTTTTGCGATGTCATGAACACCTACGGGCTCCACCTTCTTGATTTCACCCCCAATGTTGTCCTGACCATGGCAGTTTTTGCACATCTCTATGAAAACTTTGTCGGGATCCATCCAAACATAGCTCTTTTCCGCCATTTCTTTTCGCCTCGGGTTGAGAAAGGAGAGCCTCTATCCGGCGGGATCGCCTGGATCTCGAAGGCCGGCAAGAAAGACGCTTATCTGGAAGGGAGGTTCCGCAGCAAGTGGGAGGAGTGGAGGGCTGACTGGTGTTTGATTGTCGAGGAGAACCCCCAGCCGTTTACTGCTCTGCGCGAAACCCCAGTAGTGCGCGGCGGCGATTGGAGTAGCCTGGACCCGGAAGACGACAGACTGAGGATTGCCGTCACCCGGATCCTGCGCCTCAGGCTTGCTGGGCTTACTGTAGGAGCGGTTGGCGCAGATTTCCTCCGCCGCCGCATCGCCCCCCTGCAGGAGAGGGGGAGACCCGCTTGGGAGTTTCAAAATGCGGCGGATAGCATGAGGTTGTGGCCGGGCCTGAACTTCAACTTCACTGTCCTGGAGCTCAACGCGATGCTCTAGGAGCTGTTCAAGCATGACCCACAGCATCCCGAAGTGTTCTGGTTGCCGAGGGGCGTCGTCCCGCTGTGCAACAACTCCGTGCTCGACCGCATCCGTGCAATAATGCCGCTGTGCGACTCGCATGGAATTGATCCAGCCTGGATAGAGCCTGCGGATGATGTCGTGTGGGCGTTCTTCGACAACTTGATAGAAGTGCCGGTCGACGCCGACGAGAAAAAGGGGCTCACCCGGGACACCACCGACGATGAGCTCAGGCGCATCGCCACCAGGATGGAAGAGGTGGCGGCAGCTGCCGCTGCGGGCGAGTTTGGGTTCACCGTGGAGGAGGCAGAGGCAGCAGAGGCGGCAAGCCTTGCCGACCGAGAGGAGCTTGCCGGCGAGAAGAGGTCCGTCGAGCACGACGTCGGGCCGAGCGGGCCCGCCGAGGACATGAGCGGCTCGCTGGAGATCGGCTCCTCTTCCTCTTCGTCTTCGGACAGCTTGCCGCAAGCAGAGCCCCTGACTCCACAAACAGAGCCCCCGGCTCCACAAGCAGAGCCCCCGGCTCCAACAAGACGGCGTCTTCGCAAGGCCGGGGACGTAGCGGAGCGGCGGGCGAGTCAACCCCCGCAGCGCCGCACGACACGCTCCACCGCGGCAGGTTCTGTTGCCGCGGAAACACGTCACGCTGCAGCGGCAGCTGGGGCGGGGGCCTCTCGGCCTGCCGCTCCAGCTCCCGCCAAGCGGCCAAGTGATCCTACTCCTCCGCCTCCTCGCGCCGGAGGTGGGCCAGGCTTTGACTTCTCCGCGCTCATCTCCGACGAGGAAGAAGAAGAGTAAGATTCTTGTTGTACTTGCATGTCTTCAATACTTGCTGTCTTGTCTTGTATGTCATTTGCTTTACTCTGAACCCATCCCTTTTTAGGACGCTGGCCCAGAGAATGGCAAAGAGGGCCAAGGTCCCGGTGATCGTTATCGAGGTGACCCCTCCGTGGGAGCAGGGGGTGCGCCCGAGATAAACTTGCCGGACCCGACGGCTGTTCTTCAGAGCAGCCCCCAGCGTAAGTATATCGTTTACTTCCAGCTGTTAGGCACCCACAGATACTCTTTGCTTGCTGATATCTGACCGTTGGCTTATGTAGGAGCAGAGCAGCTCCACTAGGAGCGCCCGGAGGCCACCCCTGACGTGCCACCTGCTTCGACTACGCCGCCAAGGGAGAATTCTCCGGTAAGGGAGAGCTCCCCGGCAAGGGAGAAGTCCCCGACGAGGGAGAGTTCCCCGGCGAGGGAGGAATCTCCGGCAAGGGACGGTACCAGCGAACCCCCGGCAGCGGAGATCCCCACCACCGAGCCTGGTACAGGTACTCCTTGCTTCTAAACCCCCCTTGGGTTCTTCTTTTTGGATATTTGCTTGACTTTTCTTCTTTTTCCGGCCGTCAGATCCATCCACTGTGGAGCCGATGGAGACCGAAGTCGTTATTGACGACGCCGCTGCCACCGAGGAAACGGCAGGCGCTGATGATCCCGCCGGCGAAGAGGCCGCCAAGGCTGCCGCCGCAGCAGCTGACGAGGGGTCCGGCGATCGTACTGACGACCCCGGGGCCGCAGGAGCGACAGGCGCTACACCGACCGCTGATCCTCCCGCCGCTGCCGCAGCGTCAGGCTCCGAGTAACCCCAGCCAGGCGTCTACTTGAAGGATGGCGCTGGCATCTTCATCAACCTCCCCTGGGCGTCAACATCCAGGGCGCCAGTCGAAGGAGAAAGCTTCGACGTGGAGGTGCTTGCCTTCGCTGGGCTGACGTTGGTCGACGCACCAAGCAGCAGCAGCGACGAGCCCAAGGAGGAGCGACTGCTGCGGAAGCTGGTGTCGCTCTACCACGCCCGCCAGGTCAAAATGGAGTCCCGCGAAGCACTTGTCGTGAAGGCGGGGGTGGACGTGGAGAAGCGCGCGGAGGAGCTCCGAGGCCTCAACCAGGCAGCTCTCCAGTCGCTGGCGGCGGAGCGGGTGCAACTCGATGAGGCGCAGAAGGCTTTCATCCTCGAGAAGGCAGAGGTTGCAGAGCAACAGCGGCTCGCCGCCGAGGAGTTATCTGCGCGGGATGGTGAGTTGGTGCAGCTGAAGGCCAGCCTGGACAGCCACAAAGAGGAGCTTGCGGCGCGCGAGCGAGCACTCGGCGGAGCCCTCAAGGAAGCAAAGGACGCTGCCGCCGCTGCCGAGGCTGCCAAGAAGGAGCTGGAGGCGAAAGTGGCGCAGCTGGAGACTGATCTCAAGGCGAGCGGTGAGGCGCTTGCCGCGCTCAAGCATGAGCGCGAGAAGGACGCCTACACCTTTGGCGATCTGCAGGGCCGTCTCGCCGAAAAGGTCAAGGAGCTTGACGCCGTCAAGGACTCCAACATTGACGTTGAGCTGAAGCTGGCTACTTTGACCAAGATGCTGGACGGCGCCAAGGAGCAGGAGGCGGCCTTGAAGAAGGAGATCGAGGCCGACCAGGCGCTGCTAGAGAACATCGCTGCCACCCAGAATGAGTTCAGGGGAACTGTGGAGCGGTGGACGGAGGGTCTTGTGAGCGCTGCCGCAGGCATCGACAAGGAGTTGGCGTTGCTGGGGGTGGAGGATCTCGGGTATTCCTTTGACGAGAGCCTCCCATCTAGCGCCAAGCTCACCTTGTTCTTTAAAGGCGTGGCGATGGCCCTCCAGCAACTCCGGGAGAGGATCCCAAAGCAGCTGGCCGACGAGTCGCGTGAGATCTGCGCCGGAGCTCTCAAAAAGGTGCTGATGAAGGTGGCCTTCCGCAACCTGGGCCTCCGCCTCGCTAACGTCCTTAGGTCCCTGCCGCCTAAAGCTGATCTGGAGGAGCTTGAGACCCTCGTCACACCTATTCTGGACAAGGTGAGCGGGATCAAGAGGGTTGAGGGTGACCGCGCGTACTAGGCCGCCTATTTTCTTCTTTTCTCGTCGCAGCTGGTCATGTTATAAAAACAGTTTATTAGAGACGCGACAAGCTATCTTGTAATATAACTTTGTTTCATGTTACGATTGCAATGCTATTCCCTTTACTCGATTCCTTCCTTTGTATGTTTTTGCCCTACGCTTTTAGGGAACCTGCCGGCGTAGGCACCTTTGCCGCGAGGGCTGAGTGCGGGACGTCAGCAGCCTGCTGGCGGTGCCGTTACCGACAAGAAACCTTGTCGCGACTAGTCGCAGCTCGCTTAAGTTGCTGAGTAAACTCGAAACAAAGTAAGGGCGCGACTCTAGTCGCGGCACACTTAAGCTGTTGAGCGAACTCGAAGCAAAGTAAGGGCGCAACTAGCCACGAGCTGGTTCCTTCGCGCACAGGTTTTCCATACAAAGCATGGTCGTTCAAGGAAAATAACTTAGAGTTAAAAAATCTGATTGCTCAAACTTTGGCACTTAGCTTTTTTTGTCGTTTGCTCCCCGGCAAGGCGAAATTTTTCCTGAACGGCGCCGGGTCCATACCATTATCTTCCCATCCCCCCCGGCTAACTTGTGGGCGAAGGATCCTTCCTTTCCTTGAGAAAAAGAAAAGAGAAAACAATAGTATGGAGCCTTATGGCTCGTTATTGCTTACCGAGGGGGGCTCGCTGCACAAAGTGTCAGACAATTTATGTAGAAAGGCATGAAATTGACAGGGTGTGCGGAGCATGTGAGTTTTATTTATGGTGAAGGTCTGCGCCTGGCTTTGTACAAAGGATTACATGCAACAGCGGCAAGACTTGTACAAAATGGTGGTTGCCGAACAGGGTCCGACAACCGCGCCTTACAGGTAAAACTTACGAAGATGCTTGATGTTCCAGGAGTTGCTCACCGGAATGCCATCCTCGGTCTCAAGGCGGACAACGCCAGGCCTCATGACTCGTTTCACCGATAAGGGCCTTCCCACTTCGGCGTCAACTTGTTGGAATTCTTGGCGGAATGAACACGCCGAAGAACAAGGTCGCCTTCCTCGAGACTTCTGGCTTTAACTTTGCGGCTGTGGTAGCGGCGCAAAGCTTGCTGGTATCGAGCAGCTTGTACAGCAGCCTGAAGACGGTCCTCCTCAAGGAGCAGCGCGTCATCTCGCCGCAGCTTCTCTTGCTCAAGCTCATCATAAGCGAGCACTCGAGGTGACCTGTATACGAGTTCCGTGGGGGTAACTGCCTCTGCTCCATAGACTAGAGCGAAAGGTGTCTGGCCAGTGGCTTGATTTGGCGTCATCCTGATCGACCAAAGAACCATCGGTAGCTCCTCGATCCAGTTTCTTCCGCACTTGTGCAGCCTGTCGAAAGTCCGGGTCTTGAGTCCACGCAACACTTCAGCATTTGCCCTCTCTGCTTGACCGTTGCTCTTGGGGTGAGCAACAGAAGCGAAGCAGACCTTGGCGCCAAGGTCTTGGACGTACTGCATGAAGTTGCGACTCGTGAATTGTGTACCGTTGTCGGTGATGATGCTGTTAGGGATTCCGAAGTGGCAAACAATCGACCTGAAGAACTTGACTGCTGACTATGCTGTCACCTTCCTCATTGGTTCCACTTCTGGCCACTTTGTGAACTTGTCGATTGCGACGTACAAGTACTCAAAGCCCCCGACTGCTCGGGGGAAAGGGCCGAGGATGTCGAGCCCCCAGACCGAAAATGGCCAGGATAGAGGGATTGTCTGGAGAGCTTGAGCTGGTTGGTGTATCTTCTTGGAATGGAATTGGCATGCTTCACACTTGGTTACTTGTGCAGTTGCATCCTGGAGGGCTGTCGGCCAAAAGAAACCTTGCCGGAACGCTTTGCCGGCAAGTGCTCTGGCGCCAATGTGATGACCACATATGCCTCCATGCACCTCTGCCAACAGCTTCTGTCCATCTTCCCGGGGAATACACTTCAATTTCACTCCATTGAGCCTTCTTCTGTACAGTGCGTTGTCAACGAACTGGTACATACTAGACTGTCGGGCTACTCTTTCCGCTTCTTCTGGCTCTTCGGGAAGTTCTCCTAACTGGAGGAAACGGACGATCTGCTGTGCCCATGCTGGAGCCTGTGGCTCGACAACAAGGACTAAAGGCATATCTGCTGCTGCGGGAACATCCGCTTCTACGGCGAGAACCCGCGATTCAGCCGGAGCTTGATGATCCCCGGCAAGTTTGCCGGAGCGAAACTTGTCGGGAGCGTCTGCTTCAACGAAACAAACCTTGGGGCTTGTCGGAGCAGACTGCTCCTCAGCACTCTCGGCGTTGATCTTGGGGACCTTCTTGGCGGCGGCTTCGGGAAGCTGAGCCGGAAGATGGTCACCAGAAATCAACTTCCTCTTCCTGCTCTGTCCAGTTGGTGGCGTCACGGATGGTTGAGTCAGCTTGAGCACAAAGATCCCTGGCTCCACAGGTAACTTAAATGCCGCGCACTTTGACAAGCCGTCAGCGATGTCATTCTGAGCTCTAGGAACATGTTCCATCTGTAGGCCGACAAAGCGCTCTTCCAGCTTCCTCACTTCATCAACGTAAGCTTCCATCAACGGACTCTGAAAATCCTTGTTTACTTGGCGGACGACAAGCTGCGAGTCACTCCTGACAATGAGCTGCTTGATCCCAAGGTCTGCCGCGATCCTGAGACCGGCGAGCAATCCTTCATACTCTGCAGTATTGTTTGTTGCTTGCTCCTTGGGAAAGTGCATCTGGACCACGTACTTGAGGTGCTCTCCGGTGGGTGCGACAAGCAGCACGCCAGCATCGGCGCCTTGTAGCGAGAATGCGCCATCAAAGTACATCAGCCACTCTTTGTTTGCTTCCTTGACGGGGATGCTCGTCTCTGGGGTTTCTTCGTCAGGTGTTGGCGTCCACTCTGCTATGAATTCTGCCAATGCTCTGCTTCGAATAGTTGAAGTGCTCTCAAAATTGAGGCCAAATCTCGACAGTTCCAATGCCCACTCAACAATCCTGCCTGTTGCTTCTGGATTCTGCAGCATCCTCTTCAGCGGAAAGCGAGTGATAACTGTGATCTCATGTGCTTGGAAGTAATGGCGCAGCTTTCTCGAGGCCATAAGAAGGCCGAAAAGCAACTTCTGCACACCAGAGTACCTCGACCTAGCCCCCTGCAGAAGGGAACTTACAAAGTAGACTGGGCGCTGCACCATTTTCTTCTGTATCCCTTCGCACATCTACGTAGATCTATCTTGGTCGGGACCAGAGCTCGTCAGGGAAGCCCCTTGCTTGTCACTGGACGCGCTTGCCGCGGTTGCTGGCTCATCATCTGCCTCTCTCTCCGCTACTAACGCAGCACTAACCACTTGATTGGTTGCCGCCAGATATAGCAGCAACTTCTCTTGTGGTTTAGGTGCGACAAGTATTGGAGTGGAGGACAGGTATCTCTTCAAGTCCTGCAGCGCAGCCTCCGCTTTCGGAGTCCATTTCATTGGACCTGCCTTTTTCAAGATTTTGAAAAACGGCAGGGCGCGCTCAGCAGACTTAGAGATAAACCTGCTGAGAGCCGCCACGCAGCCGACAAGTTTTCGTACATCCTTGACGCGCTTCGGTGCTTCGATTTGCTCAATGGCCTTGATCTTGTCGGGATTGGCTTCAATCCCCCGCTGGGACACAAAGAACCCGAGTGTCACCATTGGCAAAGCCAATGAGACTCTGAATGGTGGCCCTCCAGTCGTCGATCTTGTCTGGCGCTGCAGGGAAGTCTAGGAGCAGTTGAGCTCGCGCTAGAGCTTCTACTGGGGTGGCGTGTAGCGGTGGCGAACGGTGCGAGGAGAGGGATATGCTCGGGCTCCCAACAATGTTGGAAGGAGCAGTATTCCGCCTAGGCGACCGTGCCTCGCTCGCTCCAGCACGTCGGCGTGCATGTTGGCCTTGAGCGTCCCGGGATCCGCTAGCTCGATTTGGGTCCAGCAAGCGTATGGTACCGTGAGTACCACGACGTTGTCGGTCCTGCACCTCTTGAGATGGGCGTGGTGCGTCTACAGACGCCCGGTCGTCGTGGGAGCTGACTACACCGCCAGCGGGCAGCGCGGTCTTGTCCTTGGACTTGTTGGCACCGTGGGCTCCCTCGTCGGCGCCCGTTCCACCGCCGGCGTTCTCCCCGCCGGCCGTTTGCTACGGCGGCGGTGGATTCGACGTAGACGGTGCAGCCGCCTCCGAAGCCTTCTTCTTCGGCGGCATGTCGATGAAGTCGATGAAGATTCAGCTCGCGTGAACGCCGGATCAGGTTCACACAACCTCGACGCCCCCTACCTGGCGCGCCAGAGATGCCGGGGTTTCCTGGGCTCCCCGAGCACCTATGGGGACGGAGCCCCTTCTTGGTTCGGCAGGGGGTGGAGGTCGAGCGAAGAGCGGATCGAGGCGAGGCACGCGGGGGAAGGTTTTTACCCAGCTTCAGAGCTCTCCGGAGAGATAACACTCCTACTGCTGCTTTGTGGATTGTATTGAGTTCTTGCTCGGGAGCGCCGAGTGCTACAGTACACTCGAGCAGCTAACGAGACCGAGCGCTTCCCTGAGGATCGATCCCTCCCTTACGTTGTGCATGGGCCTCCTTTTATATGTTCAAGGGGTCTCCAACAGGTGGCAACGTAGGTAAGGGCAAAAGTGTAAATATGCTGCGATAGGTACAGCTGCCTACACAGTGTATCATACCTAACCCTGACGGCAGGGGACAAAGGCATTAAATGCCCGTCTACGTCGCCCAGACGATGCAGAAAAGGGACCGTCAGGGGCGCCATCGCTCGCCACGATGGCGATCCTGTCAGTGCTGCATGCCACAGTGTACCCCTGGCTGCACAGCGTCCCGCCACGTACGCTGGGAAGGGTCCCGGAGCAACACGTAGGTGGGTAAGCTGGAGCGCGGGTACAGAGTGGCTGCCTGCCGCGGCATGTGCCTTGCCGCGGCCGTTGTCTTGTCGCGCCCGGGAACTTGTCGCTCGCCGGGTCCTGCCGGGACGCGTGGCGCGCTGCGGCAGGTTCTTTGAGATGCTCTTGTTGGGCTTCCCGGCAAGATCCTCTTGCCGGGGTCTTGTACCTTGAATGGCCTTCCCGGCAAGCTCCTCTTGCCGGGGACTTGTCTCCTTGACTTAAATACTTTGTTCTCGAATGGCTCCAAAGGAACCATAGAGAGCCTTGGTGATCATCTGGCGGGTCTTGCCGCGGGGTGCTGCGACTGCCCGTGCACAAGTTCGGGATATTAGAGTACCCCTACTTTAGTACACCGACAACATGACCGAGACACATCTCCGATCAATAACCAATAGTGGAACCTGGATGCTCATATTGGTTCCTACATATTTTATGAAGATCTTTATCGGTCAAACTATAATGACAACATACGTCATTCCCTTTGTCATCGGTATGTTACTTGCCCGAGATTCAATCGTCAGTATCTTCATACCTAGTTCAATCTTGTTACTGGCAAGTCTATTTACTCATTATGTAATGCTTCATCCTGCAACTAACTCATTAGTCACATTGCTTGCAAGGCTCATTATGATGTGAATTACCGAGAGGGCCCAGAAATACCTCTCTGATACTCGGGTGACAAAACCTAATCTCGATCTATGCCAACTCAACAAACACCTTCGGAGACACCTGTAGAGCATCTTTATGATCACCTAGTTACGTTGTGACGTTTGATAGCACACAAGGTGTTCCTCCGATTTTTGGGAGTTGCATAATCTCATTGTCAAAGGAATATGTATAAGTCATGAAGAAAGCAACAACAATAATACTTAACGATCGTTATGTTAAGCTAATGGATGGGTCTTGTCCATCACATCATTCTCCTAATGATTTGATCCCGTTCATCAAATGACAACACATGTCTATGGTCAGGAAACTTAACCATCTTTGATTAACGAGCTAGTCAACTAGAGGCATACTAGGGACACTTTGTTTTGTCTATGTATTCACACATGTATCAAGTTTCCAGTTAATACAATACTAGCATGAATAATAAGCATTTATCATGATACAAGGAAATATAAATAACAACTTTATTATTGCCTCTAGGGCATATTTGCTTCAGAATAAACCAACTAGCATCAACTACAAGGAGTAATCAACACTACCAGCAACCCACAGGTACCAATCTGAGGTTTTGAGACAAAGATTGAATAGAAGAGATGGACTAGGGTTTGAGAGGAGATGGTGCTGGTGAATGATACGTCTCCAACGTATCTATAATTTTTTATTGTTCCATGCTATTTTATTATCTATCTTGGATGTTTTATATGCATTTATATGCTATTTTATATGATTCTTGGGATTAACCTATTAACCTAGAGCCCAGTGCCAATTTATGTTTTTCCTTGTTTTTGAGTTTCGCAAAAAAGGAATATCAAACGGAGTCCAATTGAGCTAAAAATTTACGGTGATCTTTTATGGACCAGAAGAAGCCCCCGAAGCAAAAGAGTTGGGCCAGAAGAGTCGCGGTCCAACCACAAGGTTGGAGGGCGCGCCCTACCCCCTCGAGCACGCCCTCCGTCCTTGTGGTTGACTCATGGACCCCCTGACTTGTTCTCAATGCCAAAAATTCCTATAAATATAAAACCCCAGAAATAAACCTATACGAGGAGTTCCACCGCTGCAAGCCTCTGTAGCCACCAAGAACCAACCAGGACCCTGCCGGAGGGGGGAATAATCATCGGTGGCCATCTTCATCATCCCGGCGCTCTCCATGATGAGGATGGAGTAGTTCACCCTCGGGGCTGAGGGTATGTACCAGTAGCTATGCGTTTGATCTCTCTCTCTTTCTCTCTCTCTCTCTCTCGTGTTCTTGATTTAGCACAATCTTGATATATCACGAGCTTTGTTACTATAGTTGAATCATAAGGTGTTTCTCCCCCTCTACCTTCTTGTGATGATTAGAGTTTTACCTTTGAGGTTTCACTATTATCGGATTGAATACTATTATGGATTTGAGAACACTTGATGTATGTCTAGCGTGGGATGCCCAGGGTGACAATGGGGTATTCTATTGATTTACGTGATGTATGTTTTGGCACTCAACTCGCGAATTCCCGAGGTGACATTGGGGTATCTATGCATAGGGGTTGATGCACGTTTTTGTCCTTGTTTCAATGGTAGGAATCTTGGGGCACTCTTTGAGGTTCTTTGTGTTGCATTGAATATTATGAATCTAAAGTTGTTTGATGCATATCATATAATTGACCCATGGATACTAGTGGTGACATTGGAGTATCTAGGTGACATTAGGGTTGATTGACATGTGTCATATGGTGTTATTTTACTATGAACTCTAGGGATGTTTGTGACACTTATAGGAATAGCTCAATGGATTGATCGAAAAGAATAACTTTGAGGTGGTTTCGTAGCCTACAAGCAATTTCATCTTATGTTCTCGGCGATAGGAATTTTGGAGTGACTTTTGTCACACATTGAGGGATTGCCATATGATCTAATTATGTTATCATTGTCGAGAGAACTTGCATTAGTGAAAGTATGAACCCTAGGCCTTGTTTCGAAGCATTGCAATACCGTTTTTTTCTCACTTTTACCGTTAGTTTCCTTGCTGTTTTTTTATTTTCAAATTACAAAAATCCATATCTACCATCCATATTGCACTTGTATCACCATCTCTTCACCTAACTAGTGCACCTATACAATTTACCATTGTATTGGGTGTGTTGGGGACACAAAAGACTCTTTGTTATTTGGTTGTAGGGTTGCTTGAGAAAGACCATCTTCATCCTACGCCTTCCACGGATTGATAAACCTTAGGTCATCCACTTGAGGGAAATTTGCTACTGTCCTACAAACCTCTGCACTTGGAGGCCCAACAATGTCTACAAGAAGAAGGTTGCGTAGTAGACATCAAGCAATTTCTGGCGCCGTTGTCGGGGAGGTTAGTGATTGAAGGTATATCATTAGATCTTGCAATCAAATCTTTTAGTTTCTTGTTTTATCACTAGTCTAGTTTATAAAAGAAAATTGCCAAAAAATGGAATTGAGGTTGCCTCATATGCTTCAACTTTACCATGTCTTTCATGAAAATAAGGATTCCGATAATTGTGCCAAAGTGTTAGAAGAAGAATGCATTAAAATGTTTGGCACTAAATCTTTGAATGATGAGCATGATTGCAATGTTGTTAGTATGAATTCTTTGAATATCCATGATGCTAATGATATGCAAAGCTACAAGCTTGGGGATGCTATGTTCGATGAAGATGATATTTTTAGTCCCTCAAGTTTTGATGAGAAAATTTATTTTGATGAGACCTCCTATTTATGATGATTATATTGATGAAAGTGGGTTTGGAAGAGCGTCAACTCTAGGTAATGGCCCCACTATTTTGGAGGGTGTTGAATCTTATAATATTTATGAAAGTGGATTTGAAGAGGTCATGACTTTATTTAGTGATGAATCCACTATTTCGGAAGAGGTTCCAATTGATTATGAGAATAAAGTTGCTATCTATGATGATTATTGTGATGACATGTATGATATAAAGAATAGTGATAACCATGAAACTTGTCATCATGATTTTAATTTTCAATTGGATTATGCCTCACATGATAGTTATTTTGTTGAGCTTGCTCCCACTATTCCGAATGGGAAGAATTTTGCTTATGTGGAGAGTAGTAAAATTTATATGCTTGTGCATCATGAGAATAATGCTTCATGTGATAGCTATATTGTTGAATTCATTCATGATGCTACTGAAAATTATTATGTGGGAGGAATATATGCTTGTAGGAGTTGCAATAATATCAAGTTTCCTCTCTATGTGTTGAAAATCTTGAAGTTATGCTTGTTTTGCCTTCCTATGCTAGTTGATTGTTGCTCGCATAAGTTATTTTCTCACAAAATCCCTATGCATAGGAAGTGGGTTAGGCTTAAATGTTCTTGTCATATGTTTCATGATGATCTCTTTATGTTTCAATTCTTATCTTTTATGTGAGCATCATTGAAATTATCATGCCTAGCTAGAAAGGCATTAAATAAAAGTGCTTGTTGGGAGACAACCCAATATTTACCCCTACTGTTTTTGTGTGTTCACATGATTAGCCTACTGTAGTAATCATGTTTTATAGCTTTTGTTTAAATAAAGTGCCAAGTAAGACCTTTGGGATGGCTTATAGTGATAGTTGATTTGATCTTGCTAAAAAACAGAAACTTCTGCGCTCACGAAACCAATTCTCATTTCTAAGTGAAGAGTGATTTTTAGTTGATTTTCTTTGAAAAAGATTAATAGAAAAATTGCTTAGGACTTCCCAATTTCTCAGGATTTTTGGAGTAGCATAAGTATGGTGGTTGTCCAGATCATTACAGACTGTTCTGTTTTTGACAGATTCTATTTTTGATGCATAGTTTGCTTGTTTTCTAGTTTCTATGGCTTATATTGCTTAATATAAATTGTAGAAATGATAGGGTACAGTAGGAATCATGTGATAAAAGTTATCAGTCTTGTCTTGGCAGTACCAAAGTGAATGATTTGTTTTTATCATACTAACCTATCTCACGAAGTTCCGTTAAGTTTTGGGTTGTGAAGTTTTCAAGTTCTGGGTAAAGTTTTGATGGACTATGGAATAAAGAGTGGCAAGAGCCAATGCTTGGGGATGGCCAAGTCACCCCACGGTACTATTCAAGGACAACCAAGAGCCTAAGCTTGGGGCTGCCCCGGATGGCATCCCCTCTTTCGTCTTCAATCCATCGGTAACCTTACTTGGAGCTATATTTTAATTCACGGGATGATATGTGTTTTGCTTGGAACGTCATTTTATTTTATTAGGATTTGCTTGCTGCTATTTCGAGTAATGTTTTGTATCTTTTATTTCAACGAAGGAAGTCAAGTGTAGCCTTTACCATGCTTATTTTGCAAGTCCATATGTTGCTGTTTTAAAAACAGAAAGTTTGCTGTTATGTTTTGAATATTTGTGAATAGTTAGAACAAGATAAAATCTTGAAATTTTTACACAATGAGAAACAACAAATTATCTACAGTGTGGTATTTTTTTAGAATTTTTGGAGTTAGGGAAGTATGATTCCTCTTGCTTTCTTTATAGACTATCCTGTTTAGACAGATTGCTGTTATGATTGCATTGTTTGCTTGTTTAATGTTTCTATTTGATGATAGGAGTGTTAAATATGCAGAGGCATTTAGTATGCAATGTCAAATTATAGTTTTAGTGATTTTCTACAGTAGAGAATGATAAGGTTTTGCATGGATTTATACTAACTTATCTCACGAGTTCTTGTTGAGTTTTATGTGGATGAAGCTTTTAAGATTTAGGGAAACCACGATATGAAAGGAATTAAGGAGACACAAAAGCTCAAGCTTGGGGATGCCCAAGGCATCCCTAATTAATATTTCAAGAAGTCTCAAGCATCTAAGCTTGGGGATGCCCTAGTTGGCATCCCACCTTTCTTCTTTAACAATTATCGGTCAGTTTTGGTTGAGCCTAAGTTTTTACTTCTTCACATGATATGTGCTATCCTTGCAATGTCATTTTATTTTGTTTTTCTTGCTGTTTGAATAAAGTACTTAAGATCTGAAATTTTCTTTATGAGAAGGAGTCTTCACATAGTTACATAATTATTCAACTACTCATTGATCTTCACTTATATCTTTTGGAGTAGTTTGTCATTCGCTCTCGTGCTTCACTTATATCTTTTTAGAGCACGGCGGTAGTTTTATTTTGAAGAAATTGTTGAACTCTCATGATTCACTTATATTATTTTAAGAGTCTTTAAACAACATGGTAATTTGCTTTGGTTATAAATTTAGTCCTAATAAGATAGGCATCCAAGAGGGATGTAATAAAAACTTTCATATAAAGTGCATTGAATACTATGAGAAGTTTGATTCCTTGTGACTGTTTTGAGATACGAAGATGGTGATATTAGAGTCATGCTAGTGAGTAATTTTGAATTTGAGAAATACTTGTGTTAAGGTTTGTGAGTCCCGTAGCATGCACGTATGGTGAACCGTTATGTAACGAAGTTGGAGCATGAGATATTTTTTGATTGTCTTCCTTATGAGTGGCGGTCGGGGACGAGTGATGGTCTTTTCCTACCAATCTATCCCCCTAGGAGCTTGCACATAGTACTTTGTTTTGATAACTAATAGATTTTTGCAATAAGTATGTGAGTTCTTTATGACTAATGTTGAGTCCATGGATTATACGCACTCTCACCCTTCCACCATTGCTAGCCTCTCTAGTACCGCGCAACTTTCGTCGGTGCCATAAACCCATCATATACCTTCCGCAAAACAGCCACCATACCTACCTATTATGGCATTTCCATAGCCATCCCGAGATATATTGCCATGGAACTTTTTCACCGTTCCGTTTGTTATGACACGTTTCATCATTGCCATATTGCTTTGCATGATCATGTTGACATCGTATTTGTGGCAAAGCCACCGTTCATAATTCTTTCATACATGTCACTCTTGATTCATTGAACATACCTGTACACCGTCGGGGGCATTCATAAAGAGTCATATTTTGTTCTAGTATCGAGTTGTAATTCTTGATTAGTAAGTAAATAAAAGTGTGATGATCATCATTATTAGAGCATTGTCCGAGTGAGGAAAGGATGATGGAGACTATGATTTCCCCACAAGTCGAGATGAGACTCCGAACGAAAAATAAAAATAAGAAAAGAGGCCAAAAAAAGAGAGAAGTCCCAAACAAAAAAAACAAAAAAAACAAAAAATGAGAGAAAAAGAGAGAAGAGGCAATGCTACTATCCTTTCACCACACTTGTGCTTCAAAGTAGCACCATGATCTTCATGATAGAGAGTCTCCTATGTTGTCTTTCATATACTAGTGGGAAAGTTTCATTATAGAACTTGGCTTGTATATTCCAATGATGGGCTTCCTCAAAGTGCCTTAGGTCTTCATGAGCAAGCAAGTTGGATGCACACCCACTTAGTTTCTTTTTGAGCTTTCATAAACTTATAGCTCTAGTGCATCCGTTGCATGGCAATCCCTACTCACTCACATTGATATCTATTGATGGGCATCTCCATAGCCGTTGATACTCCTAGTTGATGTGAGATTATCTCCTTTTTGTCTTCTCTGCAACCACCATATTCTATTCCACCTATAGTGCTATGTCCATGGCTCATGCTCATGTATTGCATGAAAGTTGAAAAAGTTTGAGAACATCAAAAGTATGAAACAATTGCTTGGCTTGTCATTGGGGTTGTGCATGACTTAAATATTTTGCGTGATGAAGATGGAGCATAGCCTGACTATATGATTTTGTAAGGAGAACTTTCTTTGGCCATGTTATTTTGAGAACACATAATTGCTTTGTTAGTATGCTTGAAGTATTATTGTTTTTATGTCAATATTAAAATTTTGTTT
The DNA here is from genome assembly GCA_032464435.1 of Aegilops umbellulata. Classification (NCBI taxonomy): domain Eukaryota; kingdom Viridiplantae; phylum Streptophyta; class Magnoliopsida; order Poales; family Poaceae; genus Aegilops; species Aegilops umbellulata. The sequence continues at coordinate 325,519,011 of CP136058.1, read as the reverse complement.
CAAATCATATGGATCAGAATATTCTTTCCACAATAAAGAAAAAATTACATGGATGAATATGTTAGGTAGCATTCCACATCAAAAATTCTGTTTTTATCTTTTACCTACTCGAGGACGAGCAGGAATTAAGCTTGGGGATGCTTGATACGTCTCCAACGTATCTATAATTTTTTATTGTTCCATGCTATTTTATTATATATCTTAGATGTTTTATAAGCATTTATATGCTATTTTATATGATTTTTGGGACTAACCTGTTAACCTAGAGCCCAGTGCAAGTATCTGTTTTTTCCCTTGTTTTTGAGTTTCGCAGAAAAGGAATATCAAACTGAGTCCAATTGAGCTAAACATTTACAGTGATTTTTTATGGACCAGAAGAAGCACCGAAGCAAAAAAGTTGGGCCAGAAGAGTCCCAAGCCAACCATAAGGTTGGAGGGCGTGCCCTACCCTCCCCTCCCCGGGCACGCCCTTCGTCCTTGTGGTTGACTCGTGAACCCCCTGACTTGTTCTTGACGCCAAAAATTTCTATAAATAAAAAATCCCAGAAATGAACCCAGACGGGGAGTTCCGCCGCCGCAAGCCTTTGTAGCCACCAAAAACCAATTGGGACCTTGTTCCGGCACCCTGCCGAAGGGGGGAATCATCACTAGTGGCCATCTTCATCATCCCATCGCTCTCCATGACGAGGAGGGAGTAGTTCACCCTCGGAGCTGAGGGTATGTACCAATAGCTATGTGTCTGATCTCTCTCTCTCTCTCTCTCTCTCTCTCTCTCTCTCTCTCGTGTTCTTGATTTGGCACGATCTTTATATACCGCGAGCTTTGTTACTATAGTTGAATCATATGGTGTTTCTCGCCATCTACCTTCTTGTGATGAATAGAGTTTTACCTTTGAGGTTTCACTATTATCGGATTGAACACTATTATGGATTTGAGAACACTTGATGTATGTCTTGTGTGGGATGCCCATGGTGACAATGGGGTATTCTATTGATTTACTTGATGTATGTTTTGGCACTCAACTCGTGGATTCCCGAGGTGACATTAGGGTAATCTATGCATAGGGGTTGATGCACATTTTCGTCCTTGTTTCTATGGTAGGAATATTGGGGCACTCTTTGAGGTTCTTTGTGTTGGATTGAATATTATGAATCTGAAGTTGTTTGATGCATATCGTATAATTGACCCACAGATACTTGTGGTGACATTGGAGTATCTAGGTGACATTAGGGTTGATTGATGTGTGTCATATGGTGTTATTTTACTACGAACTCTAGCGCTGTTTGTGACACTTATAGGAATAGCTCAATGGATTGATCAGAAATAATAACTTCGAGGTGGTTTCGTACCCTACAAGAAATTTCATCTTATGTTCTCCGCGATAGGAACTTTGGAGTGACTTTTGTTGCACATTGAGGGATTGCCATATGATCTAATTATGTTATCATTGTTGCGAGAACTTGCACTAGTGAAAGTATGAACCCTAGGCCTTGTTTCGAAGCATTGCAATACCGTTTTTTTCTCACTTTTACCGTTATTTTCCTTGCTGTTTTTTTATTTTCAAATTACAAAAACCCATATCTACCATCCATATTGCACTTGTATCACCATCTCTTCGCCTAACTAGTGCACCTATACAATTTACCATTGTATTGGGTGTGTTGGGGACACAAAAGACTCTTTGTTATTTGGTTGTAGGGTTGCTTGAGAGACACCATCTTCATCTACGCCTCCCACGGATTGATAAACTTCAGGTCATCCACTTTAGGGAAATTTGCTACTGTCCTACAAACCTCTACACTTGGAGGCCCAACAACGTCTACAAGAAGAAGGTTGCTTAGTATACATCAGTGAAGACGTTGATGAGGATTGGCCCCCTCTTGATGAGAGGATCGTAGGTGATGATAATGGCTTTGATTCCCCCTTCAGGATAGAAGTTGTCGATGTCAAAACCGGCATATCTCGGGTAGGGGGTCCCGAATTGTGCGTCTGAGGATCGATGGTAACAAGGGACGATGGGGACACAATGTGTACCCAGGTTCGGGCCCTCTTAAAGGAGGTAAAACCCTATGTCATGCTTGATTGTATTCAATGAGTATAAGTGGTTACAAGAGTTGATCTACCTCGAGATCGTAATGGTAAACCCTAGTTGTCTAGCCTATGAGAATTCTAGGCATCTCTACGGACTAACCCCTCCAGTTTGTATACACCGGAGAGGCCTATGGTTGTACACAGACGGTTTGTAAGGGAATGAAATAACACATACGGACGCCAATCTTGCTGTCCACGCATATAGGAGTCCTACCCGGACACGGGGGAAAGTCTTCTGCTTTTATCTTCACGGCCCATCAGTCTGGCCCATATCAAATAGTCCGCACACCCAAGGACTCCCTCGATAGCCCCTGAACCAGTCTTCGATGACTATGTGTTCGGCACGCGGATTGTCTTCGGCATTTCAAGGCGGGTTCCTCCTCTTAAACATTTTAAGATAACTCCTTGCACAAAGGATCTATATCCAGCTCTGTATAACTAATAAAACCCTTAGTCACGAAGGCAAGATATCAAAATAAAACAGTGTCTTTTCTGACAACTTTCTCGGCGAAGCGCCACATCCGGCTCGTTAACATTTCGAACAATTTTCACGCCTCCTGTTTCGCGTTTCGGGGCATAGCCTCCTTTTGCACGTCTTGTCAAAACAGAGATCGTGCCCGCCCATTGCGGGATTCTCATCACTATGGTTTTGGGTAATCCAATCGTGCCATTCGCATGATCTCTTTGGGAACAGGCGAGCTTTAAGGCTTGAGAGGGGGGCGTTTGGTATTTCTCCTGCCTATAAGAGGGTAATAATCCCTTCTTTTTTCCCCATGCCTTCTTCTAGCTCCTGCCTTCCCACCTCTGAGCTCTAGTGCCCAAAACTTCAATCTTTCCCACCACCACCAACCTCCCCAGCCATGTCTGGATCCGCTTCCAAGGGCAAATGGGAGGCCTCCTCCGTCACCGAGAAGGACGTCAAGGAGCTCCGGGGCGCGGGTTATCTATCCGCGGATATCGGGCATAGGCTCCCACTTGGTGACGGAGGAACCACTGACCTTGAAGCGCTTCTTTGGCACCATGCACAAAGATATATGGAAGCAGCTTTTCAAGGCCCAAAAGAGTTGGCCGATGAAGACTGAAGACATCGGACTCGACAGCGAGAACCTGACCTCGGCGGTAAGCATAACCTTTTCGAAGACTTATTTGAATAACTCTTCGGATGATGATGAAGATTTACATTATCCTCTTTCCACATAGGGCTAGACAGCGAAGGCGGAGTGGATCAACTATCCGGTGGTGTTGTCGGAGAACCCAGCCAGCTCCCAGCTAACAGAGATGCTGGTCCCGGCGCCGTATCAAGCGCCAGAGAAGAAGGCCAAGAAGAAGAAGGGCAAGGAGGCCAAGGGCAGCCCCCGCCACAAAGGTCCTTTGGATGCTATGTCTGGAGAGATCAAAGCCCTCTCCTCCCATGAGGGAGACGAGGAATAAGAAGAGGAGGAGGATGTGGAAAGTGACTCCCCTCATAAAGGGAGGAAGAAGAAGAGGGCGGCCTCCAAGGACCCGAAGGGGGAGGCTCCCAAGAGGGGGAAGGTGATCCTTGAGGACAGTTCAGAATCGGATGCTGAACTGGTCCCCAAAAAGCCTCCCAGGGCGCAGCCCCTGGCCGAGTCGAAAGTATTTAGATACTCACTATTTATCTTCAATTCCCTCCTTCTATTATATAAGCCATTTTGCTATGTGCCTTTCAGCCCTCCACGCGAGCTTCCGAACACTCCGTTATCGGAGGGGAACTCTCTGGTGCCCAAGATGGCATAGAGCGAGACACTGCCAAGAGCCCCCTCGCCTATCACCATGGATGACACCGAGGTGCTATCCCGAAGGACCTCTCCTAGTTGCGGAGGGGCGGATGAGGCTATCGAGAAAGCGCCTGAGGTTAATACCTCGGTCGCGGAAGAAAAAGGAGAGGCGGCCCCTATGAAAACCGATGGTGGGGACCCCCAACAATCCGGGCCCTAGCCGAACACCATTCCGGAGACCAATGCGGCTCTGGGATCAGGTGAGCTGTGACAGCCTGGTTTTTGTCTTCTCTCTTTTTTCGGACTTCATTTGCTTCTGCTTTGAATTTGGGGTTTTTGAATCAATTCGAATGGACTTAAACACTTGGGCATGTCCTTGGTTTTCACCCAAGTGACCCATTCATCTCTCATTCAACATTCTTTCTCTGAAAAATCCCAAAATAACCCAAGGAATATTTTTCATAAAAGAAAAATATTCAATTTCTTCTCTAAAATTCAAGTCAGAGACTTGTGCTCCACATCAACCCTCATTTTTCTTGCTTAAAAAATCTTAGGAAATTCTCAAATATTCTTTGAACCTTGGCCCACCTCCATGTGCAAAAATATTTCATACTTATTTGGAATATTTTTGCTACAGAAAATCATTTCTGCTCTGGCCTAAAAATCCAGTTTCTACAGCAAGTGTATTTTTCCTTGCTCTAATGAAGCTGTATTTTTTTGAGCTTGTTCACCCTCCTAGCTAGACCTTAACCCCACGAATCAGCCCTAATCACCTTCAAGAAGCCCTTCAAACTTGGCGACCAAGTCTCTGACCAGAAACTTGACAACAAGCTCAAGTCTCATCTGGTCGGCCTGGCAGTGTGCCATCATCCTTCCTAGACCTAACACTACACAAACAACACCCAGACATAGTTTGGCATCGAGTGGGTGTCGTCTTGACCATGCCAGCATGGTGACCGCGTGAAGACACGGCTCTAGCAACGCGCCCGACGCGCTCTGCCCTGCGCCCGAGTGCTTGTTCATTGTGTGATCGATCCAGAGCTCGCCGACGACTGCAGCACCGCGCCACCACCTCCGTCTCTTCGCCCTTGACCTCTCCCTAGCGCTCGCCGATGCGGGAGACGCCATAGCGGGCATGGGAATGACGCGACCAAAGCCACAGTGCGCCCCGTGCCTTTGTCTTCTTCTTCCACCGCCTCGTGTGCTTGTCTGCACGCTGCACAGCCTCCGCGTGAATGCTGAGCCCCTCCACCCCTTGTTGACACCGCTCATCGTCGCTCGCCGGCTTCCACAGAGCTCCGGCAGAGCCACGTACCCCTCTCCCCCTCCAGCTATAAATTTGAGCCTCTCCAGCCTCTCCGAGCTCTCCAAACCCACCACCCAACCTCCACAAGCCCGTAGCTTAGCCGCAGCTCGGCCGGGCAGGCCTACGGCCGCCGTCCCCGACCAGAGCTCGCAGGCGATCCCCATAGCCCCTCCTCCTCACTCTGGTGCCCCTCGAGCTCAAGCCACTCCTCAGGCAACTCCCTGGTGGTCCACTGGTGCCGCCCGGACATGTTGGAGCCCCTGGAACCGCCCCTCTCCGTCGTCTTCCTCTTATCCGACGAGACCCGACCGCAGCCGCCTCTTGCGAGCTTGGTTCCGAGCTGCTCCGGCCGTTTCTCGTCGAGCCATGGGTACAGGCAGGTGCGCCTTGACCCCCCTCTCTTTCTATCCCTCTGGATCCGGCCAAGGACCCCTCCTCGCCGGCGTGAGCTCCGGCGAAGCGCCGCCTCCGCTCTGCCTCTCTCCTTCTCCCTCCACATCTGACCAGTGGGGCCTGCTGTCAGCCTCTCCACTCGCGCCCAAAGCGGTACGAGTGGAGGCGTATTCTGAAAATACGCCATCGACGTCACCCCCTGGTTTTCTGTTTAATTCAGATTTAATTCAAATATTTGACTAGGAACTTTGACTAGCCATAACTCTCAAACTATAAGTCCAAATGACTTGATTCTTGTTGCATTGTGTTTTTTTGAAAAGTTCTAGCAGCACACCAAAATTGAGATTTTTTCTTGCTGTCTAGAATTTCTGGTGATTTTCAGAATGGTTCTTGATATTTTATTTTGCTGTTTTTAAATATTTTCAGAGGGAGAAGCTTGTCTTGAAGATAACCAGGAGGAGTGCGAACCTCCTCTACACTAAGGCAAGCCACACCAATATTTGTATGGTGTCATTTCAATATCTATGATTTTTCCAACTTGAATATGACTTATTTTCATGCATTTAATTGATTAAATGAATTTGGTTTAGTGCTAGTTATTTTATCATGCTTGAATTGCTTTGTTATGATACTGGTTGAATGCATGAGCTAGTTTAAGGCAGTAGAAGACACTTTTATTGTGTGATTATGCTTTTATGAACAATGGTAGTTTCTTTTTGTGATAAATTGATTTTAATATATTATGAAACAATTAAAATTATGAATGATAAAAACCAGTAAAGTAGAACCAGTAAAGTTTAAATGATGAGTAGTGCAAGCATGAAATTTATATGATGTTGATCTATTTACTTGAGTGGTGTGTTTTGCATGTCGAATAGTTGCATGATCATGCCATATGATGACTCGAGTTATTTTATTTTCAACTTAAACCTGATGTTAATCCAACTTGAACATAAAGTTGATCGAGTCATGGTGCCATTGAATCGAGTTTTTCCCAGTGTGACCACATTTGCCTTTATGGGAAGGTCTTGATTCGGTCTGTTGTCATGCCTCTGGTCTGTACCTCCAACGAGGGAAGGTTATGGGCATGCGGTACCCTGGCCCGGTAAGCAGACATAACCGTGTGTGCCCGTTTGTTGTTATGGTACCTTGTACACGTTTAGGACCGTTTTTCCCATGACGGTGGCCATTGATGCCTTTGGTAGGCACGGGGCCACCCATAACTTAGCCCAGTGGGGAGTTAGTCGGAGTGCCCGGGAGAGTGTCATGGCAATGGGAGGGTTTCATCGGAATGTCGTTGGTCCACCCAAATGGGAAGACGAGGCCATGGATTCAGTGATGTGGGTTAAGTGCGCTACCTATGCAAAGTGTATTTAATCTATTGATAGCCGCGTCCTAAGTTACGGACATAGCTCGTGAGTAAGTCACACAATGGATCAACATTAAGAAGTAATCTTGCACACTAAATGTTTATTGTTGGCACTGGTTATGTGATGATTTGTGAGATCATGAGGATGATCGTGGTGGGAACCAAAGTGTTGGTTTCATTTGTGATCCAGGTATGATCACCCTTTGGTTATGAGGTAAACCGTCTGGTAAGAGAGTCCGAGTGACTCGGTGCACATGTTGATTTCACCGCATCAGTAGTATGATTTGCATTGCATTAACCTAATTAACTACCATGATATTATTTGCCATTATGCTTATGTTTGTTGTGAGCTTGCAAGTACATTCAATGTACTGACCTGGCGTTTCATGCCAGATTTCAGCCAAGTCATATCGGATTGGAGAGCTCCCTGCGTCTAGATCATGTCTGTCGGCGTTCTGGGAACAGGGGTCCCCGGACTTGCCTGCCTGCGGCCTATGGCGTGGCTCGAATGGACGCCCAGCGTGGCCCATCTGCATCAACACAAGACTCAAGATCCTCGCGAGGGGCCAAGCCTCGCGAGGCGGACGACACGGCGCTTCCTCAAGCACGGCCTCCATAGGCTGGCGTGCGAGGTGGTGGAGAGATCAAGGCAGGGTACCTCGCGAGGTGCCCATGACACAAGCCATGACGATCGAGGGTGCCAGGTGGGCGCCCGCCCGCGCAGCGTCCCCCCTTTCCTCTTTCATGCAAAGGGAGCAAGTGCAGGCAAGAGGATCAAGCAAAGGCACCCATTTCGGTGCAACGAGACCAAGACCCGTCCAACGGTGGGAAGGAGGTCACCATGGAGCCCAGGATGGCGTCCCCACAGGGCCTTTGGCAGACGAAGACCAACTTTAGTCAGGATAAGTGTACCAGATGTTCCCCTTCAAATTGGCCAATTGTTGGCGCCCTTCCCGCTCAATATTTGGGAAGAGGCCCAGGGCCTTTGCCTATAAATAGGGCCAGCCACCCCAGGGTAGAGGGAGGGAGATTGGATAGAGCCAGGATCGAATCCAACATCTAGAGAGAGAGAAGGGCGATCGAACTCCCCCTAGCATTTCATCCCCTAGCTAAGAACAGGCCCTCGCGAGGCCGTTCCCCCTTGTACTGTTCTTCCTCATCAGCCCAAGAGGCAATCCACCCACCACAAACTAGAGTAGGGTATTACACCACAATGGTGGCCCGAACTAGTATAAACCTTGTGTCTCTTGTGTTGTTCTTGCAGTAGTTAGATCCTTACGAGACGGAGAGGTAGAGGGTACGATCTCCGTGCGCACCCCAGAGTTCGAACCTCAAGGGTCTGCCGGAACCCGTGATCCGACATTTGGCGCGCCAGGTAGGGGTGCGCCGGAATCTGCCTTCCCATCGCTCCGTCTCCCGTTGCGTCGTCGTCACCATGTCTGGCGACCAGGCGGGCAACCAATGCCCATGGGCGGCATGGCCCACCTACGCGGAGCCCCCCGCTCCGGGCGACCCCGCGCCGCAGGCAGCTCGCGGTCCGCAGGGCGCTGCAGGCCGCGGGCGACGCGGGCAAGCTTCTGCGACTCTCACACCGCGACAGGCGCGGTCGGCAGCGAGGGCATCCAATCACGCCGCAACTACGACACCGTACACCCGCCGGGAACAGGCGAACTCGAGGGCCGCGCTCAAAGTAGCACGGGAGCTGCTGAAGTGCAGGCTATTGGAGGGCGGCCGCGACGTGCTGCTGGAGCGGGTCGCCGAGCTCCTGGGCTTCGCCGCTTCGGGGGCTCACCCCTTCTGCGTCCAGCTTCCGCCTCAAGCTCAGGGCAGCTCACGAGGGGGCCCCGCGTACCCGCGCGGGCCTCAAGACTACCCCAGCACCGGCGAATCCGCCGGCACCAGACTGGCGGTGGCGCTACCCCCGCCCCCGGTGCGCGAAGGAGAGGGGCTCGGTGCGGCCCACGGCGCCAGCGGCCAACCGCGCTACCACCCCGCGGTGGGCACGACAAGCAACGCCGCATGGCGCATGGAGCACTACGGCACAGCATTCGGGGTGGCGGCGCCAGAGGAATACGTGCCTCACATGATGGACCAAGGGCATGCTCACGGGGGCGAACAGGGCTCACTCTTCAGCCCCAGCTCGGAGGACGAGACGCCAGAGGCCGAGCCCTTCCAGGAACCCCAGGACGGCCCAGTCGGTCACACTGGAGGCAACGACTATCGGGTACCGTTAATTCCTCAAGAGCAGGCATACACTAATCATGGATCACAGGAGATGCAGGTTGCCGCAACAAGCAGCTGCCCCGCTCCTGCGGCCTCCTACCCCTTGGGAGGAGGACGCAGGGGGCTGCAGGAAAGGGGCAGAGATCCTACATCACCACCGTGGTGTTCGGAGCAAGGCGTTCTTAGAAGATAGGCCCTCCGATGGGGAGGCGCCTGAGGGCCTGCCCCTGGCGGAGGACCCGTGGTCGTCGGGGGAACCGCTGGCGACCGATCTACCCCACCGGCGGCGTCCTGGTTTCCGGTCGTCGTTGGTGGCACTAGAGTGTGGTGCAAGGCGGGGCCCTCGTCTGGCGATATGAAGCAAGGCCGGTTCCTGTGAAGAAGGCCCAGTGCCTTAGACACTCTCACGTAATAATGAGTGGGGTTGTACACGCCCCGGAGTCTCATGGGTGCCGGCCTCAGGCCCTGGGGCTCCCTCCCACGCCCAGTGGACAGCACTTAGCTCCGCACTGGTGAGAAGACGCCGAAGACTAGATTAGGTGCCGGACGCTTCCTTTTTGTTTGCTTTCATCGCCTTCTTCCTTTGGTTGTAACCTTTTTCCCCCGCTGGATTTAAGTTGAATTCGAATTTGAGCTTTGCGTGCGTTCGGAGAAGGGGTGCTTGGTCTTGTTTGAATCGTTTCCCGCGTTCTGGTCACCATCTCACCCCAGCTGCCTCCCCTCGCGATCCCCTCGCGAGCCGGGCCAGGCCTAGCTCGAGCACAGCCCAGACTGCCGCTGTCGCTCCCTCGCGAGGTGACCTTTGCTGCTTGCGGAGATCATTTTCTCATGAAAGGCCCGGAGCCTGTGAAGAAGGCGAACGCCTGTGAAGATCGTCTCTTTTTGGAGAAGGCCCGGAGCCTGTGAAGAAGGCGAACGCCTGTGAAGATCATCTCTTTTTGGAGAAGGCCCGGAGCCTGTGAAGAAGGCGAACGCCTGTGAAGATCGTCTCTTTTTGGAGAAGGCCCGGAGCCTGTGAAGAAGGCGAACGCCTGTGAAGATCGTCTCTTTTTGGAGAAGGCCCGGAGCCTGTGAAGAGGGCGAACGCCTGTGAAGATCGTCTCTTTTTGGACAAGGCCCAGAGCCTGTGAAGAAGGAAAATGCCTGTGAAGACGTCTCGCTCGAGGAGAAGGCCCGGAGCCTGTGAAGAAGGCAAATGCCTGTGAAGACGTCTCGCTCGAGGAGAAGGCCCTGAGCCTGTGAAGAAGGCAAATGTGTGAAGATCGTCTCTTTTTGGAGAAGGCCCGGAGCCTGTGAAGAAGGCGAACGCCTGTGAAGATCGTCTCTTTTTGGAGAAGGCCCGGAGCCTGTGAAGAAGGCGAACGCCTGTGAAGATCGTCTCTTTTTGGAGAAGGCCCGGAGCCTGTGAAGAGGGCAAACGCCTGTGAAGATCGTCTCGTTTTGGAGAAGGCCCTGAGCCTGTGAAGAAGGCAAATGCCTGTGAAGACGTCTCGCTCGAGGAGAAGGCCCTGACCCTGTGAAGAAGGCAAATGCGTGAAGATCATCTCTTTTTGGAGAAGGCCCGGAGCCTGTGAAGAAGGCGAACGCCTGTGAAGATCGTCTCTTTTTGGAGAAGGCTCGGAGCCTGTGAAGAAGGCGAACGCCTGTGAAGATCGTCTCTTTTTGGAGAAGGCCCGAAGCCTGTGAAGAGGGCGAACGCCTGTGAAAATCGTCTCTTTTTGGAGAAGGCCCGGAGCCTGTGAAGAAGGCGATCGCCTGTGAAGATCGTCTCTTTTTGGAGAAGGCCCGGAGCCTGTGAAGAGGGCGAACGCCTGTGAAGATCGTCTCTTTTTGGAGAAGGCCCTGAGCCTGTGAAGAAGGCAAATGCCTGTGAAGACGTCTCGCTCGAGGAGAAGGCCTTGAGCCTGTGAAGAAGGCAAATGCCTGTGAAGACGTCTCGCTCGAGGAGAAGGCCCTGAGCCTGTGAAGAAGGCAAATGCCTATGAAGACGTATCGCTCGAGGAGAAGGCCCTGAGCCTGTGAAGAAGGCAAATGCATGTGAAGACGTCCAACTCGAGGAGAAGGCCCTGAGCCTGTGAAGAAGGCAAATGCCTGTGAAGACGTCTCGCTCGAGGAAAAGGCCCGGAGCCTGTGAAGAGGGCGAACGCCTGTGAAGACGTCTCGCTCGAGAAAGGGACCAGAGCCTGTAAAGACGGCCCATGCCTATTGGGTTTCCTGTCAGCAACGACCCCGCCTCCCGAGGTTTCAACTACCCAGCACCCGGGACGTGACGCCCTCCATAAGGCAGCTACGGAGCTAGCAAGGAACAAGGGCGAACCAGCCTACCGTCGGACACGCGTACGATTTAATCACTGCAGATACATTAGATACGAGTTCATACATGAGGGGCTTCCCCTCTCAAAATGCTCTCACAACTCCCGGGCCAAACGCCTGAGTTCTATCTATGCAGGGTAAAAAGATGAGGATAGTACATGGTCAATCTGACAAATCCCCCAATGCATCCTCGGAGGCGCCTCCCGAGCTGTCGCTGGCGTCGCTGAACTCACCTTCGTTGTCTGCGCCCCCATCAGCGGCATTAGGGTCTTCCACCACGCCACCTCCGTCGGCGCCCACGATCATGTCGTCATCATATGAAGTGAATGCGCGGACGAGAGCATCTACGTTGCTCTCCACCCATTCAGCCAGGTCACCTCGAACAGCTTGGGGAACTGGGGCGATGGCGGCACCGAAGTCGAAGTGGGGATCCATGTTTCGAAGATGGCTGAAGACGCTGGAAAAGGCGCCCGAGCAGGGCGCGGCTCCTCTCCTCCACCAACCTATCGGCTTTGGCTGACCGTGCCTCCAGCCGCGTCACCACGGTGGTGAAGAACTGCAGGTTGCCGGCGTAGTTAATCGTGTGTGGCTCGCCCATGGCAGCCTCACAGATGTTGCCCAGGGCAATGTTAGCCCTCTCCCTGAGCTTGGTGAGCATGGGGCCGTGCTCGTGCTCCAGGACTTGCCGCTGGCGTATCTCGTCGGCGTTCTGACGCTCGACGGCCACGGCCTCTTCCACACATTGGCGCAGGCGGAGCACCTCGGCCTGGGAGGTGGCCAGCTCCTTCTGCGCTGCCCCAAGAGCGACCCGGGAGGTGTCCGCTCGTCGCGTCGCCTCATCCCGTTGGGCCCTCAAGGCGGCGGTTCAACCCACAGCTTCGACTCGGATCATCCCCAGCTTCCCCTCGAACTCATGCTCGAGGCCTTGGTGCGCTGTCGCCACCCGACGGCAAACCTCCTCCAGGACACGCGTTTCTCGCGCGGCGACATCGTCTTCCGCCTGCATCACTAGGCTCTCCCTCATCTCCAGCTCACGAGCGCGTTCGGCGGCCTCCAGCACCAACGCTTCCTCATGCTTCCGAAGCTCAGCCGGGTCGCCAGAAGCCACCTCCATCGATGCAAGGGCTGCCTCGCGCAGCTCCGCTTGCTCCTCCAACGAGCGACACCAGGCCAAGAGCTCCCGAGCATGTTCTTCTGCTGCTCCTCGCCGTCGGTCTGCTCCTCGGGCCTCCTCAACGCCCTGAGACCGAGCCGCCAGGGAAGCCTCCAGCGACGCCTTCGCTTCTTCGTCATCAAGGACGCGCTGACGACGCGCGAGGGCAGCGGCTGCCTCCAGCTCGCGCCGCTCTGTGGCCAGGCGCAGGCCCTCGGCTTCCAGGCGCGCGTCTTCCTCAGCGAGCTCCTGTCCAAGCAGGTCTACAGCGCCACTCGCCCTCTAAAGGAATTCATGGCGACGGGCGCGGCGCTCCCGAGCGCACTCAAGCACGTCTGCCACACCATCATCCGCCCCAAGCGGGCGTCGGGGACCTCGGATCATCGCTCCGGCCCTGGGCAGGGGGCTGGGGGCTGGCGCCTTCACGACCGCCGGCCGCGCCGCATCAGAAGCCCGACTTGAGTCCAACCTGACCTCAGGAGAAGGGCCCCGGAGGTGCCTCAGCCGGTCGCAGCCCGCGACCAGACGTGAAGCCCACGGCAGGCTGCCTATGTCGAGGGAAGGCCCGCGGAAGGAGATCGCGGGAACGGGAGAGTCGCCGCGCGCTATGCGGCGGTCCGCGCCATCGCCTGCCCAAACCACAAGGGCAGTGCTGCTCGAGGCACCCAGGGGTGGCGGAGGAGACGGAGTCAAGGAAGGCATCGACCCCGCGGCTTCATCGAGCTCAGTGGGCAGAGGCCTGCAGAGCAAGGATGAGCGGATGCGGCAAGCAGGATAAGGAACAGAAAAGGAGAAGGCTTACTCATCGACAGCAAAGTACTTCCGGCGCTTCAGCAAGCGGCAAGGGAAGTCGTCGCCCAGGGCCTCCCTTTTTCTCCGGAGGGCCTCAAAGTCCACACGGAAACGGCCCAGGAGAGATGCACAGGAATCAGCCTGCGAAGAGGACGGAGTGCCAAGGCCACTTGCGTCGAGGGCGCATGCCTGATACGCACGGGCAGTCGCCTCGTCAGAGACCACGGCCGGGGGCTCACGAGCCTCGGCCTCAAGCATTGGAGGCGGCAGCGCCTCACCCGTGGCCTCGGCAGTGTGGACCTCGCGAGCTGCTCCATCAAGAGCATCGCCAGGTGCGGTCACATCGTCCGTGGCTCCCACGACCCCCGCTGTCTCCTGCCTCCCTGCGCCACCACTCGAGGAGGATTCACCCAGACCGACCGGAAGGGAAATCACCACCACAGGGTTCTCGCGAGGCCCCTGGAGGCCGACAGGGCGTAGCCCCCACTCGTCGAAAGGGGGCATCTGCCTCACGAAGTCATCCCTGTTGTGGCAGAGGTACAGCAAGGCTCCCCCCTGCCGAACACCCCCGGGGTTGGGATCGCCTGTCAGGACCAAGAGCACCTTCCTCAGCACCTCGAGCGTCAGGTCGTCTCCCTGAAGCCTCAAGCGGTCACCATGCCCGCTGAAGGCCCACATTCGACGAGAATGGCGTTGGAGAGGGGCAATGCGGCGCAATAGGAACTCCTTCACCACTTTGGGCGTCGTTACGCCAAGCTTCTTCAGGGACATGAAGCGGTGGTAGACGAAGGCGAGCCGGGGACTTACGAGCGTCTCCTGGCCCCAGCCCAAATTAGGCACAGCAAGCGATGTCGGCTTCACGAGCCGGGGGCTGGGTACCCCGACATCAATGTACAACCACCGCTCGCGGAACCCAACTGAAGGCAGAGGGAGGTTGAAGTCGATACCAGAGGCTGCGGTCTCGGGCGAAGCTACGAAGCTCACGCATGCCGAGCACTGCGTGGGGTCGGCAAGATGCAAGGAGAAGAAGTGGCGCAGCAGGGCAACAGAAGGAGGGATGCCCACCATCGCCTCACAAACAAAAGCGAAGACTGAAAGAAGAGCAATGGACTCAGGACCCATATGCATCATGTGGATCTGATAATGATCAAGGATGGCGTTGAAGAAATCGGAGAAGGGAGGCACCAAACCCGCCCACAAGGCATCGGCAAAGTAATGGACCTCGGTGATTATCCTATCAGTGGGGAGGTGACACGTAGGCCACGCCGTCGTCCTCCCGCACTCGTTGAAGGCGGTGGCCAGAGCCGGATTGAGCTTGCCCAGGCACTCTAGGTTGAGTATGATTGAGCGGCCGACAGCAGGCGCCACCGGCGGCAGCGGGAGAGATGGAGCCGCAGGCTTCTTCCCCTTCCCTTTCTTTGGAGCCATGGAGGCGGGCGGAAGAGAGGAGATGCGAGATGGGATAGGAAGCAAGGGTCAGAGTTCGGAGGGAGGAAGAGCGGGAGACGGTCAAGCAACAGGGAAAAGGGCGGCTGTGTACAACTGTGGGGCAACCTAGCGCGGCACAGAATAAGGGAGCATGGGTAAACAGTGCTGCCCACGTCCAATCAACCACCACGCGGCGCCCGAGGCCGCAGGCTGTTAGGGCCCGCGGCGCTTCGCCCTTGCCCTTTCACCTCTCGGCACGGCCAAGTCCATGCGCGCCTCGGGCCCGGGGGCTACTGTCGGCATTCTGGGAATGGGGGTCCCCAGACTTGCCTGCCTGCGGCCTGCGGCGTGGCTCGAATGGAGGCCTAGCGTGGCCCATCTGCATCAACACAAGACTCAAGACCCTCGCGAGGGGCCAAGCCTCGTGAGGCGGACGACATGGCGCTTCCTCAAGCACGGCCTCCTTAGGCTGGCTCGCGAGGAGGCGGAGAGATCAAGGCAGGGTACCTCGCGAGGTGCCCTTGACGCAAGCCATGACGATCGAGGGTGCCAGGCGGGCGCGAGCCCGCGCAACGTCCCCCCTTTCCTCTTTGGTGCAAAGGGAGCAAGTGCAGGCAAGAGGATCAAGCAAAGGCACCCATTTCGGTGCAACAAGACCAAGACCCGTCCAACGGTGGGAAGGAGGTCACCATGGAGCCCAGGATGGCGTCACCAGAGGGCCTTTGGCAAGCGAAGACCAACTTTAGTCAGGATAAGTGTACCAGATGTTCCCCTTCAAATTGGCCAATTGTTGGCGCACTTCCCGCTCAATATTTGGGAAGATGCCCAGGGCCTTTGCCTATAAATAGGGCCAGCCACCCCCAGGGTAGAGGGAGGGAGATTGGACAGAGCCAGGATCGAATCCAACATCTAGAGAGAGAGAAGGGCGATCGAACTCCCCCTAGCATTTCATCCCCTAGCTAAGAACAGGCCCTCGCGAGGCCGTTCCCCCTTGTACTGTTCTTCCTCATCAGCCCAAGAGGCAATACACCCACCACAAACTAGAGTAGGGTGTTACACCACAATGGTGGCCCGAACTAGTATAAACCTTGTGTCTCTTGTGTTGTTCTTGCGGTAGTTAGATCCTTACGAGACGGAGAGGTAGAGGGTACGATCTCCGCGCGCACCCCAGAGTTGAACCTCAAGGGTCTGCCGGAACCCGTGATCCGACAGTGTCCACATCGGTGACCCTGTGCTATGGAGTTCGACCTCGTCGTCGTTCCGCTGCCGCGTAGTTATCGTGATCGAGGCCCACTCATGTTCATTAAATAATGTACATACTGTTCAGCCGCATTGTGTGTCCCGCTTGGCCTTGCTACTTGATGTAATACTATAACTATGTTTCCGCTAGCATCGATAAAGCAGTTGTTTTCTGTACCAAGTTGTTGTGTGTTGCCAGGAGACTTGATCTCTGGGCTGGCAATGCAAGGTAAACGGGTGCTCTCAGCTGGGGTGCCACAACGCTTGGTATCAGAGTCGCGCCGACTGTAGGACATGCTAGAACGTTGATGCCCTAGATGAACGGTAGTTATCTTAGTCTGAGTGCCAGTAGTGATAGAAATTGATTGTTGCATTGCATGCATTTTATTTGTTGTTATTACTAACCGTCTGATGATTGTGAGTGTAGATGGCTCCAATTCCATTCATGTACCAGTCTGAGCCAGCCCCGTACACATCGCTACACTTGCTTCAGAACGTGTGGCGACGACTCTACCCAGAGGGTGCTGATCAGGTGTATCAGGAGCATCTGGCCGATTCGTTGTACGAGTACTACGCGGAGGTCACTCTACACCACATTCTCCTTCCGGCGCTGACACCCACTCCTCTAAGGGTAGTTTCGCTTCCACGCCATCTCAGGCTATCTAGTTTGCTGCACTCGAGGCTCTTGTAGACTTGCGCTACAACGAGGTTCGCATGCAGGCCCACCCAAGTTTCTATTTCTACCCATTTCTGCATGAGAACGGGTGTATCCGCTTCCCTTTTATTGATCCGGCGTGTGATCGTCCTGCTAACCACCTTTCTCGCTATATCACTGTCAGTTACCTCTTGATCTATGAGTTTGCCCGAGAGCTAACACGAGCCCGGATATCCCTTGCCGCTGCTCGGAATAGGAACCCTCCACCTACTGTCGGTTTCACTCCATTTGTTCCTCTAGCCTCTGTTACTCTGGTTACTTCGGTGACCACTCAGGGTACTACAAACCCTTTGGCAGTGACCCCTCGTAGTGCCCCTGCTGCGCGAGCTTCCCTTGTCGCTACTCCTGCAGCCCCTATGCTTAGGTCTCATCCTGCACTTGCCCCTGAGGGAGAGTCCTCGAGGCAGCACCGCCGTGTCACTTTTAACCCGGAGGTTTCCACTATCAGCTCAGGATCTGAGTCTGGCTCAGGAGAGTAGCCCGCCGCATCGCCAGCTGAGCACTAGATCGTTAGAGTACCGCAGTCGTCATGAGGTTGATGTACGGATGTAGTCATTCGTGTCATGATGCTTAGTTTCATGTATGAGGGTAGTCGAACCCGTCATGATGTTTATCTTACATGTATGAGTCTATGTATAATTATGTTGGAACCTTTTTTATTTATTCTCCTTGATTTCTTTTCGTTGTTTTCTTCTGGGTTTGTCGCTGGCTTTCATTCCCATTTTCGGATATTTCTCATCTTGGTTGCTTTATATTGGGAAAACTAATAATAGGATGACGTGGGGAGGCAGAAACAGCCACACTTGTGAGGATGTCCCTGTTCGTCGCTCAGCAAGACAGGCAGGACATTCCCCCGAGCCATATCAGCCACCACCGCCTCCACCGCCACATCCGCCCTCCACTGAGAAAATCATGCGTATGTTCGAAGAAAGAAGGAACAACGATCTGATCGAGCTATTGAAAAGTGTGCAAGTATGGTTGGGTAGAATGGAAATCAGAATGGGCATCACTCCAAGTTGTCAGATATTCAGAGGACCAAGCCTCCTAGTTTCAGTCAAGTTGTTGATCCTTTGGAAGCCGATGATTGGTTAAGGACTATTGAGAAAAAGCTTGAGATTGCTCGCACTAAAGAAGCTGATAAGGTTCCGTTTGCTACGCATTATCTTGAAGGAGCTGCCGCTATATGGTGGGATAATGCTAAGGTTATATGGCCCACGGACGAAGAAATTACTTGGACTAAATTCAAGGATCATTTCCGCAAGTACAATATTCCAGCCGGGATTATGAAGGTCAAGCAGCGTGAATTCCTCGCTCTCACACAAGGAAGCCTGTCAGTAACCGAGTACCTGCACAAGTTCAACCATTTGGCCCGTTGTTCTCTTTATGATGTGGCCACAGAAGAAAGGAAGATTGACAGATTTCTTGGAGGACTGAACCAACACCTCAGATGCACTCCCGGTATGTTTGATTTCCCGGACTTCCATACTCTGGTCAACAAAGCCCTCATCGCAGAAAGGGAACACAAGCTCGCGCACGACAACAGGCCCGCTAATAATGACCACAAGCACAAATTCGAGCCTAAGAAGGATGGACAACCCGTGCAGAAGGCTCGTACTTGGTAGAAGACTCAGGTTGAGTACAAACCCAATTGGCAGCAGAATGTCAACAAGACCACTACCCCAAGTCAAGAATGTCGTGACCAGCCCGGTGCGCGAAGAATGTCAACGCAACAATTCCTACTTTAATTGTGAGCAGACCGGACATTATGCCACATAGTGCCCCAAGAACGGCAAGCCAAACGCTCCATTCAGTCCACAAGTCAATCACCTCGAGCCCTATTCCGCCAGAGGACCATCCAAGGGCAAATTCACCACCTCTTCGCTGACGAAGCCCAAGAGGACCCGGAAGTCGTCATTGGTATGTTTCCTATTAATAGCATACCTGCAATAATTTTATTTGACTCTCGGGCTTCCCACTCTTTTATTTCGCGGAGTTTTGCTGCCCAAAACAAATTTCCTGGATCGATTTTGGGAAAAAGTATGTGTTGGGGAACGCGGCATTTCAAAAAATTTACCTACGATCACGCAAGATCTATCTAGGAGATGCACAGCAACGAGTGGGGAGAGTGTGTCCACGTACCCTCGTAGACCGAAAGCGGAAGCGTTTAGTAACGAGGTTGATGTAGTCGAATGTCTTCACGATCCAACCAATCCAAGTACCGAACATACGGCACCTCTGCGATCAGCACACGTTCAGCTCGGTGACGTCCCTCGAACTCTTGATCTAGTTGAGGCCGAGGGAGAGTTCCATTAGCACGACGGCGTGGCGATGGTTATGATGAAGTTACCGGCGCAGGTCTTCGCCTAAGCACTACGACGATATGACCAATGTGTGTAACAGTGGAGGGGGGCACCGCACACGGCGAAGAGAAACTTATGTGTTCTAGGGTGCCCCCTGCACCCGTATATAAAGGAGGGGAGGGGAGGCCGGCCGGCCCTCCTAGGGCATGCCAGGAGAGGGGAATCCTACTAGAACTCTAAGTCCTAGTAGGTTTCCACCTAAGGAAGAGGGGGAAGAAGGAAGGAAGAGGGGGAAGGGAAGGAAAGGGGGTGCCGCCAGCTTCTCCTAGTCTAATTCGGACCCAAGGGGGGCGCGGCAGCCCCTCTTGGCCCTTCCTCTCTTTCCACTAAGGCCCATCAAGGCCCATTAGTTCCCCCGGGGGGTTTCGGTAACCCTCCGGCACTCTAATAATTATCCGGTACCTTCCGAAACTCATCCGTTATCTGAATAAGATCGTCAAATATATCAATCTTTATGCCTCGACCATTTCGAGACTCCTCGTCATGTCAGTGATCTCATCCGGTACTCCGAACAATCTTCGGTCATCAAATCACATAACTCATAATACAAATCGTCATCGAACGTTAAGGGTGCGGACCGTACGGGTTCGAGAACTATGTAGACATGACCGAGACACATCTCTGGTCAATAATCAATAGCGGAACCTGGATGCTCATATTGGCTCCTACATATTCTACGAATATCTTTATTGGTCAAACCGCATAACAACATACGTTGTTCCCTTTGTCATCGGTATGTTACTTGCCCAAGATTCGATCGTAGGTATCATCATAGCTAGTTCAATCTCGTTACCGGCAAGTCTCTTTACTCGTTCTGTAATGCATCATCCCGCAACTAACTCATTAGTCACATCGCCTGCAAGGCTTATAGTGATGAGCATTATCGAGAGGGCCCAGAGATACCTCTCTGATACACGGAGTGACAAATCCAAATCTCGATCTATGCCAACTCAACAAACACCATCGGAGACACCTGTAGAGCTTCTTTATAATCACCCATTTACATTGTGACGTTTGATAGCACACAAGGTGTTCCTCCGGTATTCGGGAGTTGCATAATCTCATAGTCAGAGGAACATGTATAAGTCATGATGAAAGCAATAGCAATAAAATTAAACGATCATTAATGCTAAGCTAACGGATGGGTCTTGTCCATCACATCATTCTCTAATGATGTGACCCCGTTCATCAAATGACAACACATGTCTATGGCTAGGAAACTTAACCATCTTTGATTAACGAGCTAGTCAAGTAGAGGCATACTAGGGACACTCTGTTTGTCTATGTATTCACACATGTACTAATTTTTCGGTTAATACAATTCTAGCATGAATAATAAACATTTATCATGATATAAGGAAATATAAATAACAACTTTATTATTGCCTCTAGGGCATAATTCCTTCAGTCTCCCACTTGCACTAGAGTCAATAATCTAGATTACGTGGTAATGATTCTAACACCCATGGAGTCTTGGTGCTGATCATGTTTTGCTCGTGAGAGAGGCTTAGTCAACGGGTCTGCAACATTCAGATCCGTATGTATCTTGCAAATCTCTATGTCTCCCTCCTTGACTTGATCACGGATGGAATTGAAGCGTCTCTTGATGTGCTTGGTTCTCTTGTGAAATCTAGATTCCTTTATCAAGGCAATTGCACCAGTATTGTCACAGAAGATTTTCATTGTACATGATGCACTAGGTATGACACCTAGATCGGATATGAACTCCTTCATCCAGACTCCTTCATTTTGTGCTTCCGAAGCAGCTATGTACTCCGCTTCACACGTAGATCCCGCCACGACGCTCTGTTTGGAACCGCACCAACTTCCAGCTCCACCATTCAGTATAAGTACGCATCTGGTTTGTGACTTAGAGTCATCCGGATCAGTGTTAAAGCTTGCATCGACGTAACCATTTACGACGAGCTCTTTGTCACCTCCATAAACGAGAAACATATCCTTAGTCCTTTTGAGGTATTTTAGGGTGTTCTTGACCGTTGTCAAGTGATCCACTCCTGGATTACTTTGGTACCTCCCTGCTAAACTAATAGCAACACACACACCAGGTGTGGTACACAACATTGCATACATGATAGAACCTATGGCTGAAGCATAGGTAATGACATTCATTTTCTCTCTATCTTCTGCATTGGTCAGGCATTGAGTCTGACTCAACTTCACACCTTGTAACACAGGCAAGAACCCTTTCTTTGCTTGATCCATTTTTAACTTCCTCAAAACTTTATCAAGGTATGTGCTTTGTGAAAGTCCAATTAAGCGTCTTGATCTATCTCTATAGATCTTGATGCCCAATATATAAGCAGCTTCACCGAGGTCTTCCATTGAAAAATTCTTATTCAACTATCCTTTTATGCTATCCAGAAATTCAGTATCATTTCCGGTCAACAATATGTCATCTACATATAATATCAGAAATGCTACAGAGCTCCCACTCACTTTCTTGTAAATACAGGCTTCTCGTCTATATAAAACCATATGCTTTGATCACACTATCAAAGCGTATATTTCAACTCCGAGAGGCTTGGACCAGTCCATAAATGGATCGCTGGAGCTTGCACACTTTGTTAGCACCTTTCGGATCGACAAAACATTCTGGTTGCATCATATACAACTCTTCTTTAAGATATCCATTAAGGAATGTTGTTTTGACATCCATTTACCAAATTTCATGATCATAAAATGCGGCAATTGCTAACACGATTTAGACAGACTTAAGAATCACTACGGGTGAGAAGGTCTCATCATAGTCAACTCCTTGAACTTGTCGAAAACCCTTCACAACAAGTCGAGCTTGGTACACAGTATCATTACCTTTAGCGTCAGTCTTCTTCTTGAAGATCCATTTATTCTCTATGGCTTGCCGATCAACGGGCAAGTCAACCAGAGTCCACACTTTGTTCTCATACATGGATCCCATCTCAGATTTCATGGCCTCAAGCCATTTGGCGGAATCTGGGCTCATCATCGCTTCCTCATAGTTCGTAGGTTCGTCATCGTCAAGTAACATGACCTCCAGAACATGATTACCATACCACTCTGGTGTGGATCTTACTCTGATTGACCTACGAAGTTCGGTAGTAACTTGATCAGAAGTTTCATGATCATCATCATTAGCTTCCTCACTAATTGGTGTAGGAATCACTGGAACTGATTTCTGTGATGAACTACTTTCCAATAAGGGAGCAAGTACTGTCGGATCACGGGTTCCAGCAGAACCTTAAGGTTCGAACTCTGGGGTGCGCGCGGAGATCGTGCCCTCTACCTCTCCGTCTCGTAAGGATGTAGCTACTGCAAGAACAACACAAGAGACACAAGGTTTATCCTAGTTCGGGCCACCATTGTGGTGTAATACCCTACTCTAGTTTGTGGTGGGTGGATTGCTGTCGGTGTCAAAACCGGCGGATCTCGGGTAGGGGGTCCCGAACTGTGCGTCAAGGTCGGATGGTAACAGGAGACAGGGGACACTTTGTTTTACCCAGGTTCGGGCCCTCTCGGTGGAGGTAAAACCCTACTCCTGCTAGATTAATATTGATGATATGGGTAGTACAAGAGTGGATCTACCACGAGATCAAGGAGGCTAAACCCTAGAAGCTAGCCTATGGTTTGATTATGTATGAAGATGATTCTGTCCTACGGACTACAACCCTCCGGTTTATATAGACACCGAATAGGGTTAGGGTTACACAGAGTCGGTTACATTGGTAGGAGATCTTGAATATCCGCACGCCTAGCTTGCCTTCTATGCCAAGGAAAGAACCTTCCGGACACGGGACGGAGTCTTCAATCTTGTATCTTCATAGTCCTGGAGTCCGGCGGGAGATGTAGTCCGGCTATCTGAACACCCCCTAATCCAGGACTCCCTCAGTAGCCCCTGAACCTGGCTTCAATGACGACGAGTCCGGCGCGCAAATTGTCTTCGGCATTGCAAGGCGGGTTCCTCCTCCAAGTTCTTCAAGAAGATGAATAACACCAAAAAAGTGTCCGGCTCTGCAAAACAAGTTTCCACATATTGCCATATAGAGAATAATATTAACACAAATCAAATCTGCTGACGTATCCCGCTGTGCATCACAACACTGCGGCCAAGCCTTCTGTACGGAATATTTTTATTGTTCCACCGCTACATGTTTAACGAGGCGGTTTCCTTGGCACATCTTATCGAAGCAGAGATCGTGCGCCCCTTTCAATGGGATTCTCATTAATACGGACGTGGGTAACCCGACCGCGCCATTTACCACGGCGTTTGAGAGGCAAGTGAGTTTTATTAGGCAAGTGGGGACGCATAACCGCATCCGCCCATATAAGGGGATAAGGATCCACCTTTTTACTTACGCCTTCTTCCTCTTCTGCCTATCCATCCTTTGCGCTCTCGAGCTCCAACGCCCAAGCTCGCACTTCCCATCTCGGCCTACTCCAACAATGTCCGGAGCGGGTGGCAAGTGGATGGCCTCCTCCGTCACGAAGGATCAAGTAAAAAAGTTAAGGAAAGCCGGATACCTGTCCAAGGACATCCCACATCGGCTTCCTGAGGAAGGGCAGCTTATTCCTACCCCAAAGCCCCATGAGAGGGTAGTCTTCCTTCCCCACTTCCTCCGCGGACTGGGTTTTCCACTTCACCCATTCGTCCGGGGTCTCATGTTCTACTACGGGCTGGATTTCCACGATCTGGCCCCGAACTTTATCCTCAACATCTCGGTGTTTATCGTCGTGTGCGAGGCCTTTCTCCGCATCCGCCCCCACTTCGGCCTTTGGCTCAAGACTTTCAACATCAAGCCCAAGGTGGTGTCCGGCACCCAGGCGGAGTGCGTAGGTGCTATGGCCGGCAAGATGGCCAACGTCCTCTGGTTCGAGGGCTCTTTTGTGGAGACCTTAAAGGGGTGGCAAGCTGGGTGGTTTTACATCACCGAGCCACGCGATCCGGAATGGATCGCAGCCCCCGAGTTCAGATCCGGACCCCCCACGCGGCTTATGTCCTGGAAAGAGACGGGCCTGTCGTGGGGTCACGAAGAAGAAGTGACTGGACTGCAGACATGCGTCCGGTCCCTGGTGAACAAGCCAATCAAGCTTGTGAATGTAATCCAGGTTATGCTCGTTCGCCGGATTCTCCCGTGCCAAGAACGGGAGTTCACTTTGTGGGAATTCGACCCGGCGCAGCACCAAACCCTCAAGAGGCTCTTCGACACGACATACGAAGACGTCTGGAAGGTGCTAACCAAAGGCGCCGAGTCCCCCACATCCGCTTCCGAGGACCGCGGATACAGCTCGCAGCGCAACGCTGGCGAGGTAGGCTATTTGTACCTTTAACAGGTTCATTAAGCTTTTCTATATAGATTAACTCTACGTGGGATCTAAAAACTCCCTTTGCCTTTGACAGGCATGGCTGAAGATAGCCGGACCAATCAACTGTCATGCTCCCCTGCCCGAAGACCCAGCCCCAGCTCTCCTAGAGAAGCTGCTGGCTCCGGCGCCCTATGTGGTGCCGGAGAAGAAGGTCAAGAAGAAGAAGACCACCGGGACTCGAAAGAGTGCCCGCAATGTGGTGGTGTCGAGCTCGTCATCTGGCGAGTCTGCGACGCCCTCCTCTCGTGAAAACGAGGAGGAGGAACAAGGAATCCCTCCCCCTCCAACGGGGGAAGGAAAGAAGAGGAAGGCCGCCCCAGCGGGGGCGGCTACGGGATCCAAAAAGAGGAAGACCCCCACGCCAGACTACTCCCCCGACCCCTACGAGGACGAGGAGGAGCGGCCGGAAAGGACCAAGCGTCCGGCGACATCGTAAGTATTCGGATACCAGAGTAACTCATGACATCCTTTCATTTGCACAGCTTTCCCTTATGTTGAATGCAATCGTGCAGGCCGCCCCGGGCCGAACTTAATGATTCGTCGAGTGGTTCCCTGGATTCATCGGACGTGAATTCTGTTCCGCCCGCTATCTCCCCCCGCCAGGTAGACGACGCCGAAGTGGCATCCCACCAAACTCCTGGGCAGGAGGAGGTGGTCCTGGAGGAGCCGCAAAGCAACCTCCCGGACTCAGGAGTGGAGGGGACAAGTCCCCCCAGGGCACCAAGTCCGGCTTTATGCCGGACACCACGCCGGACTCGACAGTCCCGGCCCGCGGTAGGCGAACTCCTTCCAAGAGGAGCAAGCCGTCTGAGCCGGCGACCTCTGCCCAACCAGAGGCGCCGGACAACTTGCTGGAGGCGCTTGAAGGCGCCACCATCGATGAGGAGCACCGTACTGTTATGAGTACGGTGGTCCAGAAGGTTTAGTCCGCCAAAAGCGGATTGAACGAAGCTTGCGCTAGCCTTCTAACAGGCTTTCAGTTAAGTAATTAATATGCTAAATTCGTTGCCGCATAGACAGTAGCCCCTGATGCTCTGTTCGGTGTTCGGAAAGAAAAGCCGGATAGAGGATCTAATAATTATCGCAGGAGTCTAACAAAAAAGTCAAATATGCGTATGCAGGCTTCACTGCTGTCCACCGCCGCATTAACTGCGCAGGCGGATGTCCTTAAGAAGGACCTTGAGCGGTCCGAGCGAGATCTCGGTCTTGCCCAGGAGAAGGAAGGTAAAAAAAGACCGTTAATAATAAAAATTTGCCTATGGAGAGGCTTGATTGCAGAAAATAACAGGTATACACTGTCTAATGTAGGGGCCGCGACAGAGGTGGCCACCCTGAGGCAGGCGCTTACTGAGGCCGAAAAGAAGACGGCCGAGGAGCGCATCGAACGAGAAAAGCTTGTGGTCCAATGCGGCGAGGTGCAGCAGAAGCTGCAAGACCTCATGGAAAAACATAAGGGTTTGGAGCTTGACGCGAAAACGCAAGCCACCGAACTCACCTCTGCCGTTGAGGCCACCAAAATTGCCAAGGCCGAAGCCCAGAAGGCCCTCCAAGAGTTGGAGGATGTAAAAAAGATAGCAGCGGGTAAGGCATTCTTAATGCAAAGTAGGAATATAAAAATAAAATACCTGTTTCTTACCCGGATCCGGAGTTCTCCAGGGGCATTTGTCGATCTTCCCCGCAGCGCATCCGACGCCGCCGCATTCTACCGAGCTGAACAGGGCAGCTCGGCGGAGAGTGTGTTCTGGTCTCAGTATTCTGAGGCCGGACACCCTGTGCCCTTGAGTGATCAGCTGAAGCAGCTGGTCGAGCTCCACAAGGCGGCCGAACAGGCTATGAAGGGCCTTCTAGTTCGGCTGTGGCCTGGAGAGGCCCTGCCTGGGAGCTACTTTGGGCTAGTGCGGCGGCTGGTGGAGGCCTGTCCTCGGCTTGAGGTCATCAAGTGCTCTGCCTGCATCGAGGGCGCCCGAAGGGCCCTCGCCCGTGTGAGGGTACACTGGGGTAAGCTGAACGGCGAGAAGCGGGTGAAGGACGGGCCACCGCCAAGGAAGGAACATCGCAAGCCCGAGAACTACTATGAAGAAGTTCTTGCCGGAGCCCGCCTTATTCCGGATGAATGTGCTAAAGATGTAATATTTCCATGAACTCGTTCGTTTGTATCCTGTGCGCTGAAAACTTGTTCATATGCGCTTTAAGAAATGCTTTGAATTTAAAATATTATTTTCTGTGCGGCCGTTTATCAGTAATTGAGAGATGGCGTGTCGTCAGCTTTCTCCCCCCATGCAACTAGTGCTGGGGTGTTCGGGATAAACCTGAGGGCTCTTGTTCCCATAGTTGGGTCCTTCGAGGGAGGCCCTCAGCACAACGAACCAGGCAATCGGACTATAATGCTTGAACACTCTCACTTAGCCATAGAACTTTATAATTTTAAATTTCGACGAAGCCCCTAGTTCGGAAGGCCGAATTCGGGGCGCTATCCACGCCTTTAGCCGGATTTAACCAGCTCTCCGCTCGAAGCGGCATAAGCCTTTAAGGACTCGAAAAACCTCTCGAACAACGACCGGTCTCACGCCCTATCATGACAGTCTGTTTTAGCTTTCTCCACTGAGGTGCTCACCCACATGACCTGGGGCACAATCGCAGCGGTTCTCCTAGTGCTACCTTAGCCGATAGAGCGGAACGTAAGGCACCAAAACATAGGAGCCGGGCAAACCCAACATATGACCAAAATCATGACTCGGAGCCGATGCATATAGTGCTATAAGTTCGGAGTGCCGCACTTGTGGAAGTGTACGGACTTCTCACGTCCATATAAAAGGGTAATGAAGCCCCTAGCATGGTTTGCCGTACCATGGTGTACGGGTGCGATCATGTTATGGGATAAACATATATATTCAAAGAAGGTGATGCAGAAAATAGACACAAAGCTATGCATTGTTTATAAAGATGTTATTCGAAGCCGGACGATACAAGTAGTGCGATAAGCAAAAAAAACTGGACTATTTAACATGTCCTGGCCAGGCGCAGGCCGCGGAAATTTGGAAACAGATATATCGCTCGAAATAGAGGCCACCTGAGAGTTCCGTAGTGCGGCGTAGCTTTGTCTGCTCTCCTAGGCCTTGTATCGTCTGTGCGGCAACAAGGCCGAACAGGTCATCCGGAATGTGGAGTCCTGAAAGTAAAAAAAAAGAAAAAGAAAAAAATCCGGCAGCCCCTAGTACGTTTAAGGCCGTATTGTAGGCATGCCGTTAAAATGCCTCCTTCCCCTATGCCCATGGAATTTTAAGGGCATAACAGTGTACTCGAGGTACTAGCTTCGCGATGCTGCGATGGCTGGGGTCGGGGCCGTATTGCTACGCATGCTCCGAACATGCCAAGTGGTCTTGTTGCAGGTTACTCCTGGCGTGCTTTGCATTGTCCGGCGTTTTAGCCGCCGGACTGGAGAGTTGCCTTGAGAGGCTACTTTGTACTTCCGCTGCGAGGGCCGCCGTGTGCTGCTCCGTTGTGATGGAGCGTTCGGTGTTTCCGCTGACCGTAATTACTCCTCGAGGGCCTGGCATCTTGAGCTTGAGATATGCGTAGTGCGGAACCGCATTGAATTTAGCAAATGCAGTTCCTCCGAGCAGGGCGTGATAACCACTGCGGAATGGGACTATATCGAAGATTAACTCTTCGCTTCGGAAATTATCCGGTGATCCGAAGACCACATCAAGTGTTATCGAGCCTGTGCAATTGGCCTCTACACCTGGGATGACGCCTTTAAAGGTCGTCCTTGTGGGCTTGATCCTTGATGGATCTATGCCCATTTTCCGCACTGTATCCTGGTAAAGCAGGTTCAGGCTACTACCGCCGTCCATGAGGACTCTTGTAAGATGAAATCCGTCGACGATTGGATCAAGGACCAGTGTGGCGAAGCCCCCGTGACGGATACTAGTGGGGTGGTCCCTTCGATCAAATGTGATCGGGCAAGAAGACCAAGGATTGAACTTTGGGACGACTGGCTCCATCGCGTACACGTCCCGTAGCGCACACTTCCTTTCCTTCTTAGGAATATGGGTCGCGTATATCATGTTCACCATCCGCACTTGCGGGGGAAACCCCTTCTGTCCTTTGTTGTTCGGCGGCCTGGGCTCCTGCTCGTCATCGCTGTCCAGCCCCTTGTTTTTATGTTCGGCTCTTAACTTGCCTGCCTGCTTGAACACCCAACAATCTCTGTTGGTGTGATTGGCTGGCGTTTCGGGGGTGCCATGAATCTGGCACGAGCGGTCGAGTATTCGGTCCAAACTGGACGGGCCCTGGTTATTCTTTTTAGATGGCTGTTTTCGCTGACCGGATTTATAGCCTCTGAATCCGGCATTTACTGCCGTATCCTCATTGCTGTCGCTACAAATGCGGCGCTTTTGATTGTTTCGGCGTGACCTGCCATTTTTGTCCTTGGTATCCGGATTACCGGTCTTCTTTGATAAGTTGTTGCTACGAGCTATCCAGCTGTCTTCGCCCGCGCAAAAGCGGGTCATGAGTGTCGTGAGGGCTGCCATGGTTTTCGGCTTTTCCTGTCCTAGGTGCCGGGCGAGCCATTCGTCGCGGATATTATGCTTGAAGGCCGCTAGGCCCTCTGCGTCCGGACAGTCGACTATCTGATTTTTCTTTGTTAGGAACCGTGTCCAGAATTGCCTGGCCGATTCGTCTGGCTGCTGAATTATGTGGCTTAGGTCATCAGCTTCCGGTGGTCGCACATAAGTGCCCTGGAAGTTGTCAAGAAATGCGGCTTCCAGGTCTTCCCAAGAACCAACTGAATTTGCTGGCAAGCTGTTAAGCCAATGCCGAGCTAGTCCCTTAAGCTTGAGTGGGAGATATTTGATGGCGTGCAGGTCGTCGCCGTGTGCCATATGGATGTGAAGGAGATAATCCTCGATCCAAACTGCCGGATCTGTCATACCATCGTATGACTCGATGTTGATGGGTTTGAAACCCTCTGGTATTTGATGATCCATTACTTCATCTGTGAAACATAACGGGTGTGCGGCGCCCCTGTACTGGGCTACGTCACGACGCAGCTCGGAAGAGCTGTGCTTGTTGAGTTCGGCCCGGCCGGAGTTATTGTGTCCGGACTGAAAATCGTCACGTGTTGGGCGTCCGCGCGATCCATAGATCGATCTTGTCCGCCTTGCTTTGTCCTCCAGTACGTCTCGCAGGTCTGGCTCGTTTCCTTGTGCCCTAGCTGAACGGACCCGGGGCATGTTTGGCTTGAAATTTCGACGGGCCTCTCTGTCGCGGCCGCGAGGTGGCCGGTCTGCCATGTCATTTGCTTACTCCTCTGATTGGGGGAGCGGCCTGCATTTAGGGTAATTTTTGGAGTGGCGCCCGAGTTCGTACTCTTCGGCCGCAAGGACGTCTGTCCATCTGTCAGCTAGCAAATCTTGATCAGCCCTAAGCTGTTGCTGCTTTTTCTTTAGGCTGTTGGCCGTGGCAATAAGCCTGCGCTGAAAACGCGCTTGTTCGGCAGGGTCTGATGGTATGACGAATTCATCGTCGTCGAGGCTTGCTTTGTCTTCGGAGGGAGGCGTGTAGTTATCGTCCTCAACCTCTTGTTCTGCCGCTTCCTTATGAAGGCCGGCTTCTCCATCTTCCCGTGCTGAGTCTTGTTGTGGTTGGTGTTCTTCGGCGGTATTCGGGGTAGAATTATCCCCCGTGCCGGAATCACCGTTCTTGCTTTGGCGGGATTTAGAGTGGTGCTGCTGACGCCGGTGTTTGGGAGGCTTTCTCGAGGTGCCATCCATCGCTGTTCCATCGCCATCTCCGTCTTTCGGAGCGTCCACCATGTATATGTCATATGACGAGGTGGCGGTCCAGCGCCCTTCAGTTGCTGGTTGTTGTTCGTCTCCTCCTTCGTCGTCCATACCGTCGAAGTCTTCGGAGCCGAAGTCGAGCATGTCGGTTAAATCGTCGACAGTGGCTATTAAGTGGGTGGTGGGTGGGTTTTGTTTCTTCATCGTCCGTATCCCAACCTCGTAGACCATAATCCGGTCTGGGCTCTCCTGATAAACAGAGAGACTTGAGAGAATTCAGGATGTCACCAAAAGGTGAGCACTGAAAGATGTCCGCGGCGGTGAACTCCATTATAGGCATCCAATCAGATTCGATCGGCGGGGGCTTGGAAAGCCCAGAGTTCGGAGAATAATCCGGCTCCTTGGAGTCATGGGTAACACGGAGTGCGGGACTGGCGTTCGGCTCGATCGCTTTTAACGTCGCAGCCCCTGAGGTGTCGTCCAACCATTCTTCCTCGACGAACGCAGCGGGCTCCGAATCAAGGATCGGGGCCAGCGCGTATGCGGCCTCCAGGACACTATTCGGGAGCAGAGCTATATCATGCCCTTCTTGACAGTGTGGCACGCTTGGCTGTGGCTCGAATCCATCGAAGATCAAGTCTCCGCGGATATCCGCCATGTAGTTTAAGCTTCCAAACCTGACTTGATGGCCAGGGGCGTAACTTTCGATCTGCTCTAGATGGCCAAGCGAGTTGGCTCGCAGAGCGAAGCCGCCGAAGACGAAGATCTGTCCGGGGAGAAAAGTCTCACCCTGGACCTCCTCGCCGTTGATGATCAAAGGAGCCATCGAACCTAAAGGTGACGACACAGAGGAACTCTCAATGAAAGCACCAGTGTCGGTGTCATAACCGGCGGATCTCGGGTAGGGGGTCCCGAACTGTGCGTCAAGGTCGGATGGTAACAGGAGACAGGGGACACTTTGTTTTACCCAAGTTCGGGCCCTCTCGGTGGAGGTAAAACCCTACTCCTGCTAGATTAATATTGATGATATGGGTAGTACAAGAGTGGATCTACCACAAGATCAAGGAGGCTAAACCCTAGAAGCTAGCCTATGGTTTGATTGTGTATGAAGATGATTCTGTCCTACGGACTACAACCCTCCGGTTTATATAGACACCGGATATGGTTAGGGTTACACAGAGTCGGTTACATTGGTAGGAGATCTTGAATATCCGCACGCCTAGCTTGCCTTCTATGCCAAGGAAAGAACCTTCCGGACACGGGACGGAGTCTTCAATCTTGTATCTTCATAGTCCTGGAGTCCGGCGGGAGATGTTGTCCGGCTATCCGAACACCCCCTAATCCAGGACTCCCTCAATTGCCTCTTGGGCTGATGAAGAAGAACAGTACAAGGGGGAACAGCCTCGCGAGGGCCAGTTCTTGGCTAGGGGATGAACTGCTAGGGGGAGTTCGATCACCCTTCTCTCTCTCTAGATGCTGGATTCGATCCCCTTACCCTGTGGGTGGCTAGTCCTATTTATAGGCAAAGGCCCTGGGCCTCTTCCCAAATATTGAGCGGGAAGGGCGCCAACAATTGGCCAATTTGAAGGGGAACATCTGGTACACTTATCCTGACTAAAGTTGGTCTTCGCCTGCCAAAGGCCCTGTGGTGACGCCATCCTGGGGTCCATGGTGACCTCCTTCCCATCGTTGGACTGGTCTTAGTCTCGTTGCACCGAAATGGGTGCCTTTGCTTGATCCTCTCGCCTGCGCTTGCCCCCTTTGCACCAAAGAGGAAAGGGGGACGCTGCGCGGGCTGGCACCCGCCTGGCACCCTCGATCGTTGTCGGTGTTCTGGGAACGGGGGTCCCCAGACTTGCCTGCCTGCGGCCTGCGGCATGGCTCGAGTGGGGGCCCAACATGGCCCGTCTTCATCAACACAAGGCTCAAGACCCTCGCGAGGGACCAAGCCTCGCGAGGCGGACGACACGGCGCTTCCTCCAGCACGACCTCCTTAGGCTGGCTCGCGAGGAGGCAGAGAGATCAAGGTGGGGTACCTCACGAGGTGCCCATGACGCAAGCCATGACGACCAAGGGTGCCAGGCGGGCGCCAGCCCGCGTAGTGTCCCCCCTTTCCTCTTTGGTGCAAAGGGGGCAAGCGCAGGCGAGAGGATCAAGCAAAGGCACCCATTTCGGTGCAACAAGACCAAGACCAGCTCCACGACGAGGAAGTCACTATGGAGCCCAAGCCGGCGTCATCACCAGAACCTTTGGCAGGGGAAGACCAACTTTAGTCAGGATAAGTGTACCCGATGTTCCCCTTCAAATTGGCCAATTGCTGGCGCCCTTCCCGCTCAATATTTGGGAAGAGGCCCAGGGCCTTTGCCTATAAATAGGACTAGCCACCCCCAGGGTAGAGGCATCTGATTCGGTATCTAGAGCAAGTAGAGAGAGAGGGAAAGAGAAGGGCGATTGAACTCTCCCTGGCAGTTCATCCCCTAACCAAGAACTGACCCTCGAGAGGTCATTCTTCCTTGTACTGTTCTTCCTCATCAGCCCAAGAGGCAATCCACCCACCACAAACTAGAGTAGGGTATTACACCACAATGGTGGCCCGAACTAGTATAAACCTTGTGTCTCTTGTGTTGTTCTTGCGGTAGCTAGATCCTTACGAGACGGAGAGGTAGAGGGCACGATCTCCGCGCACACCCCAGAGTTCGAACCTTAAGGGTCTGCCTGAACCCGTGATCCGACATTTGGCGCGCCAGGTAGGGGTGCGCCGGAATCTATCTTCCACCGCTCTGCTCTCCCCCGACCGCCGCATCCATGTATGGCGCACGTCGAGCTCGCATCATGCCAGCGGCCCTCGCTGGTGGACGTCCTCGCCGTCCCCCGTCGCACGCGGTCAACACCACCACCGGCCCAGCGGGAGGCAAGTAGCAAGCACCACCCCGGCGCCTGTCTATGCGACCGGGCTGCCGTACAACAACGCCGACGCTCCCGGTCGTCGCGGCCCTCCTGGGCGGCTCGCCGGCACCACCTGCAAGACGCCACGTCAAGCCGTTTGCCCGCCAGATCGGCGTCGTTTCTGCACGGCAGGGGGCTCCCACGGACCGGGCGGTGCGCGAGGCTGGCCTGACCTTCAGCTCGGAGGACCACCCCGCCAACTTGGCCGGCTCGGGCGCGCTCTCCCTGTTGTGCACCCCCACCATCTGCCAGGTGGCCGTCACCAGAACCCTCGTCGATGGCGGCGCGGGCCTCAGCGTGCTTTCGGTCGAGACCTTCAACCTCCTCCGTATACCCCGGGAGCGGCTGCAACCCAGCCGACCCTTCTCAGGAGTCGGGGGCGGGTCGTCCGACTCCTTGGGACAGATCCGGCTCACGGTGACCATCGGCACCTACGACAACTTCCGCACGGAGATGGTCGACTTCGACATCGCCCCCATCGGCCTCCCTTACAACGCCATCCTCGGCTACCCGGCACTGGCTCAGTTCATGGACGCCATGCACCCGGCGTACAACCTAATGAAGATGCCCGGGAGCAACGGTACCCTCACCGTGCACGGAGACACCGGGGACGCCCTGCGAGTACTCAAGCTCGCCTTCAAGACGGTGGCATCGGCACAGCCCGCCGGCGCGGGGGCCCCTGAGCCCAAGGGGGCTGCGCCTACCAAGAAGAAGCAGTTGTTCACCCAGGACAAGGCAGAAACCAAGCAGATACCCGTCGACGAGGACGGATCCTCCAGCGCCACTTTCACCATTGGCGCCCACCTGGGGCCTGAGCAGGAGGAGGCCCTGGTCAAGTTCCTGCACGCAAACAAGAAAGTGTTTGCTTGGGAGCCCGATCAGTTGGCAGGGATCCCCAGGGACGTCATCGAGCACCACCTCAACGTATGCTCAAATGTGCGCCCCGTGAAGCAGAAGGCCAGGCGGCAGTCCGCAGAGAAGCAGGCCTTCATCGTCCAAGAGACCCGCAAGTTGGAAGCCGCTGGAGTCATTCGCGAGGTCCGGTACCCAGATTGGTTGGCCAACCCTGTCGTTGTACCCAAGAAAGGGGGGGAAGGAACGCATGTGTGTCGACTTCACCAACCTCAACAAGGCATGCCCGCAAGATCCGTTCCCGCTCCCTCGCATCGACCAGATCGTCGATTCCACCGCCGAATGCGACCTGCTGTGCTTTTTGGATGCCTTCTCAGGATATCACCAGATCAAGATGGCGATAGAAGACGTTGAGAAGACCGCCTTCTTGACCCCGTGCGGGGTATACTGCTATACATGCATGCCGTTTGGACTACGCAACGCAGGGGCAACCTTTCAGCGGCTGATGCACATCACCTTGGGCCCGCAGCTCGGGAAGAATGTTGAAGCATACGTCAATGACATTGTGGTGAAATCTCGAGAGGCCAGGACCTTGATACAAGACCTGGAGGAGACCTTCGCGAGCCTCGACGCAGTGAACCTGCGGCTCAACCCGGAGAAATGCGTGTTTGGCGTTCCCTCGGGCAAGCTTTTGGGATTCCTCATGTCTCACCATGGCATCGAGGCCAACCCCGAGAAGGTCAAGGCGGTCGAGGACATGAGTCCGCCAAAGACCCTCAGAGAAATGCAGAAGCTCACTGGGCGTGTGACCGCTAGGGTGCTTCATTTCCAAGTTGGGGGCCCTTTGAATGGACTGAAGAGGCAGATAAGGCGTTTCAAGATCTCAAGAGGTACCTAACCAGTCCCCCAGTCATGGTGGCTCTGCGCCCTCAGGAGCCTCTGCTGCTTTACCTTGCCGCCACTCCCTACTCTGCCAGCGCAGCACTGGTCGCGGTTAGGGAAGAGCGCCAGTCCAAGACCACAGCGGCAGCCCGAGGTCAGACAAGACGGGAACAGGGAAAGCTCGAGAAAGCCGAAACTACAGATGAAAAGAGTCAGTCGCCGAGGGACGCACAAGAGACAGGAGAGGCAGCATGCCCGGATGGTCCACCTCCTGAGGCCACAACACCTCGCGAGGTGCCCTCACCTCCCAAGGGCGCCACGACCCAAGCTGCCTACAGCCTTGTTGAGCACCCGGTCTACTTCGTTAGCACGGTGCTGCGGGACGCGAGGGCCCGATATCCGATGCCCCATAAGCTCCTCCTCGCGCTGCTGGTGGCCTCGCGCAAGCTGCGGCACTACTTCCAAGCTCACCCGATCAAGGTCATCTCATCGTACCCCCTGGAGAGGGTGCATAGGAGCCCTAGCTCAGCCGGAAGGGTCGCTGAGTGGAACATAGAGTTGCAAGTGTTTCAGCTCAAGTTCAGCACAACTAGGGTCATCAAAGGAGCCACGTTGGCGGACTTCGTGGCAGAATGGACAGAGGCGCCGGTCCTCAAGGATGACGAGGATCGCTCCCTCTCCCCAGGGAGCGAGGCACCAGAAGGTTGGGTCATGTACTTCGATGTGGCATTCTCCAGGCACGGCGCGGGGGCTGGTGCTGTGCTGATATCACCCACTCAGGATAAGCTTTGTTATGCAGTACAACTCTGTTTCCAGCAAGGAGAAAAGGTCTCCAACAACATAGCAGAATATGAGGGGCTGATAGCAGGGTTGAAGGCCGCAGCAGCCCTGGGAGTGAAGCGCCTCACCGTCAAAGGCGACTCGCAGCTCCTAGTCAACTTCTCCAACAAGATGTATGAGCCGAAGGACGAGCATATGGAGGCCTACCTAGCAAAGGTCCGCAGGATGGAAAAGCAGTTCGGGGGGCTGGAGCTGAAGCACGTGCCCCGTGGCACCAACCAGGAAGCTGACGACATAGCCGGACGGGTGTCCAGGCGGCTGCCGCAGAAGCCTGGCCTCTTCGAAGAGCGGCTCTTTAAGCCTTCAGCGCAGCCAACGCTATCAAGCACAGCTCAGCCTCGAGAGGAGCTCCCTCAGCCGCCAGCCTTGGGAGCCCCTGCCCGCGGGCTGACCTCAGGAGCACGTTTGCTCCTGACGATGGAACCTCAGGAGGAATGCTGGATCACCGAGCTCCGGAATTACCTGATACATGGGACCCTGCCAGAGAAGGAAGAGGAAGCAGAACGTGTGGCGCGGCAGGCCATGGCATACTGCATCAGAGACGGAGAACTCTACTGAAAGCGACCCAACGACGTATCCCTGCGCTGCATCTCCAGGGAGCAAGGAAGGGAACTACTGGGGTACATACACGGCGGAGACTGCGGACACCACTCGTCATCACGAACCCTCGTCGGCAAAGCATTCCGTAGTGGGTTCTATTGGCCCACCGCGCTCAACGACGCGATCGAATTGGTAAAGGCTTGTGAGGCCTGCCAGTTCCATTCCAAGCAGATCCATCAGCCGGCGGGGAGCCTGCAGACTATACCCCTCTCGTGGCCATTCGCAGTTTGGGGGTTGAATATTCTGGGCCCGTTCCCTCGGGCGCCAGGGGGCTACCGTTACCTCTACGTCGCCATCGACAAGTTCACCAAGTGGGCAGAGGTGGAGGCTGTCTGTTCCATCCCCGCAGGCTCCGCGGTCAAGTTCATCAGGGGCATCGTGAGCCGGTTCGGGGTGCCGAACCGCATCATCACAGACAACGTTTCGCAGTTCACTAGTAACCTCTTCAAAACATATTGTGCTAACCTTGGAACGCAGATATGCTACGCTTTGGTGGCACACCCGCGAAGCAATGGGCAAGCCGAACGAGCCAACGCGGTGGTCCTGAGAGGCCTCAAGACCAGGACGTTCAAGAAGAAGATGGAGGCATGCGGCAGGGGTTGGTACGATGAGATCCAATCCGTGCTGTGGTCCATCCGCATGACCGCGACCAAACCAACCGGGGAGACTCCGTTCTTCCTAGTCTACGGAGCCGAAGCAGTCCTTCCTCACGAGGTCAGGCGTCGCTCCGCGCGGGTCCTGGCATTCGACGAGGCGTAGCAGGACGCCATGCGGGGGACGGACCTCGTGCTGGGGAAGGAACGCCGCCGGGAAGCCGCGCTGCGAGCGGCAAGGTACCAACAGGCGCTACGGCGATATCACTGCCGCAACATTCGCCCGAGGACCCTCGAGGTAGGAGACCTCGTACTCAGGCAGGTCCTCTCCAGGGAAGGGCTGCACAAGCTCTCTCCCATGTGGGAGGGCCCGTTCAAGGTTGTTCATGTTTCCAGGCCAGGCTCCGTGCGCTTGGAGACTCAAGAGGGGGAGCCGATCCAGAACGCGTGGAACATCCAGCACCTCCGGAGGTTTTACCCCTAAAAGGCCCTGAGCCTGTGAAGAAGGCGACCGCCTGTGAAGATCATCTCTTTTTGGAAAAGGCCCTGAGCCTGTGAAGAAGGCGACCGCCTGTGAAGATCATCTCTTTTTGGAAAAGGCCCTGAGCCTGTGAGGAAGGCGAACGCCTGTGAAGCTCATTACCTCTAAGGAGAAAGGCCCGGAGCCTGTGAAGAAGGCGAACGCCTGTGAAGCTCATTACCTCTAAGGAGAAAGGCCCGGAGCCTGTGAAGAAGGCCAATGCCTATGAAGCTCGCCGCCCCGTGACACTCTCACGTAATAATGAGTGGGGCTGTACACGCCCCAGAGTCTCAGGAGCGCCGGCCTCAGGCCCTGGGGCTCCCTCCCACGCCCAGTGGCAGCACTTAGCTCCGCATTGGTGAGAAGACGTCGAAGACTAGAGTAGGTGCCGGACGCGGCTTTTTCATCTGCTTTCCGCATTTGGCGTGTTTTATTTGCATTTGAAGTCTTATCGAAGCTATCGCCGTTGTTGATTTGTGGTTTGTTGATTTTCGCTCCTCGCTTTGGTTTTCTCCCATAAAGGCCTCGCGAGGGATGGGGCTCGAACGCCCTCGCGAGCGTTTTTGCTCTAGCCATTTAAAGGTTTCACGGCCCAGGCTCTCTACAGGAGCACCCCTCTGGTCCGTGCCCCTCGGGCACCGCGACATACACACAGGGCCTGGGTCGGTCGCCCCCGGCTGGGGTCATAAACTACCTACGCAAGGACAAATAGTTGTGAAACGCGACAACAAATTAAGGTAACGGCTACAACGGCAATAATTTTTAAACATGCCCCCATGGGGCTCCACGCAGTTGTCTTATCTTACACAGGAATCAAAAGGAAAAGGAAAGGGCGAGCCCGGCGCGGCCCACCCCACATCGGTCTACGGAGGCGACACCAGATGCCTTCGGAGCTCAGGCGGACTCCCTCTCGCGCTTCACCGGAGCGCGATGACGGGCGGCTGAACAGCCACCCCCCAAGCAGGCGCGGAGGCGAGGGGGCTGGCTGCGGCCAACGCTGGAGGAGCCGCCTGAAGGGGAGTAGGCGAAGCTCGGGGAGCCTCTAGCGCCGCCAGCAGAGCGAGCGCTGTCTCCTTCGTCGTCATCCTCAGGGCAGCATCCTGCGCGGCGACCGTCTTCCCCAAACACCCTCACGTAGAGGGTGCTGTCGCCGTCGAACTTGAAGTGCAGGGTGCACCGCTCGCCCAGGCCGCGCGCGCGGGCAAACGTCTGCCAGCCGCGGGTCAGGGCCCCGTTCCCAGAAGGGGAGACCTCGAGCGAGACCCAGGAGGCCCTACTGCAGCAGCCGTCGGCCTGGAGCCAGAAGCCGCACCGGGCGCCGGCCGGCATCTCGCTGATGAAGAAGCAAGGGAGCTGGAGCCAGGTGCTGGCCGGGTCCGCCGACCACACGACGAACTCCGGCAGCACCTCCGCCGAGCGAAAGCGCGGCCTAGGAGGCCGCGCAGCCACAGCCTGCCTCTCCATGGCGGCCGAGCGCTCACCACCGTGCGGAGAACCACCCCTGTGTCCGCGAGGAGCCACAGCGGGGACTACGGGATGCTTGCGGGGACGACCCCGGCCGCGCTTGGCCGGAGGGGAGTCGGGCCCCGCCCGACTAGCCTTCCCATTCTCCGTAGCTGAGAACCTCTTCAGGGCCATGCGAGCGGCGGCGGCGAAGGAGAGGAGGAAGAAGAGAAGCGGGAAGGGATGGACCGGCGGAGCTTGTGCGGCCTCGCACTTATAGTCGGAAGAGGCCAACCGTCAAGCACCACGATCGCAGGTAATAATGACCCGTATCTATGCATGCAGGGACTAGTCAAGTCACGCAGTTGCCGAGGTATCGTGGGGAAGTGGAGACGCCCACGTCCTGTCAAACCACCACGCGGCGCCCAAGGCCGCAGGATGTTAGGGCCCGCGGCGCTTCGCCCTTGCCCTTTCGCCTCTCGGCACGGCCAAGTCCATGCGCACCTTGGGCCCGGGGGCTACTGTCGGCGTTCTGGGAACGGGGTCCCGAGACTTGCCTGCCTGTGTCCTGCGGCGTGGCTCGAGTGGGGGCCCAACGTGGCCCATCTTCATCAACACAAGGCTCAAGACCCTCGCGAGGGACCAAGCCTCGCGAGGCGGACGACACGGCGCTTCCTCCAGCACGACCTCCTTAGGCTGGCTCGCGAGGAGGCGGAGAGATCAAGGTGGGGTGCCTCACGAGGTGCCCATGATGCAAGCCATGACGATTGTCGGATCTCGGGTTCCGGCAGACCCTTAAGGTTCCAACTCTGGGTGATGGACTGGAAGGGCACGCGTCGTTCCGTACTTATAGCCGGCGAAGGCCAACCGTCGGCCTCCATGATCTCAGGTAATCATGACTCGTTTGGCATGCAAGGACTTGTCCAATCCGCGCAGATGCCGAGGCGTCATGGGGAAGCGGAGACGCCCACGTCCAATCAACCGCCACGCGGCGCCCAAGGCCGCAGGCTGTTAGGGACCGCAGCGCTTCGCCCTTGCCCTTTCGCCTCTCATCACGGCCAAGTCCGGGCGCGCCTTGGGCCCGGGGGCTACTGTCGGCGTTCTGGGAACGGGGCTCCCCAGACTTGCCTGGTTGCGGCCTGCGGCGTGGCTCAAGGGGGCCCAGCGCGGCCCATCTTCATCAACACAAACCCAAGATCCTCGCGAGGGGCTAAACCTCACGGGGCGGACGACACGGAACTTCCTCAGGTGCAGCCTCATCAGGCTGGCTCGCGAGGAGGCGGAGAGATCAAGTTGGGGTACCTCACGAGGTGCCCATGACGCAAGCCATGATGACCAAGGGCGCCAGGCGAGTGCCAGCCCGCGCAGTGTCCTCCCTTTCCTCTTTGCTGCAAAGGGAGCAAGCGCAGGCGGGAGGATCAAGCAAAGGCACCCATTTCCGTGCAACGAGACCAAGACCAGCTCCGCGACAAGGAGGAAGTCACTGTGGAGCCCAAGCCAGCGTCATCACCAGAGCCTTTGGCAGGCGAGGACCAACTTTATTCAGGATAAGTGTACCAGATGTTCCCCTTCAAAATGGCCAGTTGTTGGCGCCCTTCCCGCTCAATATTTGGGAAGAGGCCCAGGGCCTTTGCCTATAAATAGGACTAGCCACCTCCAGGGGGAAAGGGATCGGAACATCTAGCAACCTGGCAATCAGTTAAATAGGCAGCAGAGAGAGAGAAGGGCGATTGAACTCCTCCTAGCAGTTCATCCCCAGGCCAAGAACAGACCCTCGCGAGGTTGTTCTTCCTTGTAGTGTTCATTATCATCAGCCCAAGAGGCAATCCACCACACCACACTGGAGTAGGGTATTACACCGCACCGGTGGCCCGAACCAGTATAAACTCTGTGTCTCTTGTGTTGTTCTTTTGGTAGCTTAGATCTTTGCGAGGCGGACGAGTACGGGTAGGTAGGAAGCATAATCTCCGCGTGCACCCCAGAGTTCGAACCTTAAGGGTCTGCCGGAACCCGAGATCCGACATTGAGGTTTTTCCTTGCTGTCTAAATTTCTGGTGATTTTCAGAGTGGTTCTTGATATTTCATTTTGCTGTTTTTAAATATTTTCAGAGGGAGAAGCTTGTCTTGAAGATAACCAGGAGGAGTGTGAACCTCCTCTACACTAAGGCAAGCCACACCAACATTTGTATGGTGTCATTTCAATATCTGTGATTTTTCCAACTTGAATATGAGTTATTTTCATGCATTTAATTGATTAAATGAATATGGTTTAGTGCTAGTTATTTTATCATGCTTGAATTGCTTTGTTATGATACTGGTTGAATGCATGAGCTAGTTTAAGGCAGTAGAAGAAACTTTTATTGTGTGATTATGCTTTTATGAACAATGGTAGTTTCTTTTTGTGATAAATTGATTTTAATATTTTATGATGCAATTCAAATGATGAATGATAAAAACCAGTAAAGTTGAAATGATGAGTAGTGCAAGCATGAAATTTTGATGATGTTGATATGTTTACTGGTATGTTTTGCATGTCGAATAGTTGCGTAATCAGGGCATATGATGACTCGAGTTATTTTATTTTCAAGTTAAACTTGATGTTAATCCAACTTGAACATAATGTTGATCGAGTCATGGTGCCACTGAATCGAGTTTTTACCAGTGCGACCACATTTGCCTTTATGGGAAGGTCTTGATTCGGTCCATTGTCATGCCTCTGGTCGGAACCTCCAACGAGGGAAGGTTATGGGCATGTGGTACCCTGGCCCGGTAAGCAGACATAACCTTGTGTGCCCGTTTGTATTTATGGTAGTACCTTGTCCCCGTTTGGGACCGTTTTTACCACGACGGTGGTCGTTGATGCCTTTGGTAGGCACGGGGCCACCCATGACTTAGCCCACTGGGGAGTTAGTCGGAGTGGCCGGGAGAGTGTCATGGCAATGGGAGGGTTTCGTCGGAATGCCGTTGGTCCACCGAATGGGAAGACAAGGCCATGGATTCTGTGATGTGGGTAAAGTGCGCTACCTCTGCAGAGTGTATTTAATATATCGATAGCCGCGTCCTCGGTTACATACATAGCCCGTGAGTTAGTCACACCATGGATCAACATTAATAAGTAATCTTGCACGCTAAAAGTTTATTGTTGGCACTGGTTATGTGATGACTCGTGAGATCATGCGGATGATTGTGGTGGGAACCAAAGTGTTGGTTTCATTTTTTATCCAGGTATGATTATCGTTCGGTTATGAGGTAACCCATCTGGTAAGAGAGTCTGAGTGACTCGGTGCACAAGTTGATTTCACCGTGTTAGTAGTATGATTTGCATTGCATTAACCTGATTAACTGCCATGATATTGTTTGCCATTATGCTTATGTTTATTGTGAGCTTGCAAGTACATTCAATGTACTGACCTGGCATGTCATGCCAGATTTCAGGCAAGTCATATCGGATCGGAGAGCTTCCCGCGTCTAGATCGTGTCCACATCGGTGTCCCTGTGCTATGGAGTTCCACCTCGTCGTCGTTCCGCTGCCGCGTAGTTATCGTGATCGAGGCCCACTCTTGTTCATTAAATAATGTACAAACTGTTCAGCCGCATCGTGTGTGCCGCTTGGCCTCGCTACTTGATGTAATATCAGACCTATGTTTCGGCTAGCATCAATAAAGCGGTTGTTTTCTGTACCAAGTTGTTGTGTGTTGCCAAAAGACTTGATCTCTGGGCTGGCAATGTAAGGTAAACTGGTTGCTCTAAGCCGGGGTGCCACATGAGCAGCCCTCTTCGAAAGAGGGGGGAGGAGCATCAGCGCCGTCGGCGACCTCCGCTAATCCAGGGGCGCGAAACCCTCTAGCGAAAGGACTGCAATGTGCTTCCATCATGGAGGAGCACCGCACCCTGATGGGTGTGGTGGTAGAGAGGGTTCAGTCTGCCAAGAGCAGACTGAACGAAGCCTTTACCAGCCTACTGACAGGCTTCAAGGTATGCGACGTAATGCTCTAAACGCTTTTCCATATATAGAGGAATATGCCTGTATAGAGATAGTAGCCCCTGAGGCTCTGCCTGGTTTGAAAGAAACCAAATAGAGGATCCACATAGTATTCGGGAAAGGTAACATATTACTCTGTTGTTCTTGCAACAGGCTTCCCTGTTGGCGGCGACCGCCCAGGGAGCCAAAGTTTCCAAACTCAATCAGAAGCTTCAGGTGGCCGATGAAGAAATCGACCGCATTGACAAGCGTTTCGACGAAACGCAAGGCATGCGTATAGTGTTAAAAGTTTAGTTGTATATCATAAGTGATAGTTATATTCAAAGATTAACTCATGTAATGTTATGAGCATAGTTGGTGGAGCCGAGGCCGAGACCCTCAAAGGCACCCTTGCCCAAGCCCAGAAAGAGGCGAAGGCAAACAAGGCAGCCGCTGACAAAGCGGCTGCAGAACTAAAGACCGAGGAGGCCGCCCGCTACCAACACGAAGCTCGGGTGGCCGAAGTCGAGCAGGAGCTGAAGGATGCCATCAGCAAATGCGAGGCTTTAGAATAGAATACTTCGTCCCAATCGTCCGAACTCGCCAAAGCCCACCACGAGGCTAAAGAAGCGTGGGACGAGTCCCGTAGTGCTCGCGAAGAGATCCATCAAGCGAAGCAGATAGCGGCTGGTAAGGCCTTTCTTTTGCAGAGTATATTTGGAGGTCAAAGATATGCTTTTCTCACTCAAGTGTGGAGTTCTCCAGACGCGTTTGCGGACCTTCCGAAGAGTGCCACCGATGCCGCACAGTTCTTCCGAGCCCAGGAGGGGAACTCGATCGAGAAGCTGTTCTAGTCGTAGTTTCTTGCACCGGAGCATCAGCGCCCCTGCGCGACCAACTGAAGTAGCTGATGGAGCTGCATAGGGTGGCCAGTTGTCCATGAAGGATCTAATAATCCAGCTTTGGCCGACCGAACCAATTCCCAGTCACTACTTCAGTTTGGTGAAGCGGCTCATCAAAACGCTGCCCCGGATTGATGCTGTGAAGCGCTCGGCCTGCATAGATTGTGCCCGGATGGCCTTCGTCCGCGTTAAGATGCAATGGGCAAAGATGAAGGCCACCGATGTGGCGACCGCAGGCCCTCCTGAAGGCAAGGATCATCGGAAGCCGGAGAGATACTTCGATGACGTCTTAGAGGGGACCCGAATAGTAGTGGGTCGATGCCCAAAGGAC
Source organism: Aegilops umbellulata (assembly GCA_032464435.1). Lineage (NCBI taxonomy): Eukaryota > Viridiplantae > Streptophyta > Magnoliopsida > Poales > Poaceae > Aegilops > Aegilops umbellulata. The sequence goes on along the minus strand of CP136058.1, from coordinate 325,474,873 downwards.
GTTATATTTGAGTAGATGCATTCGAGCTGTAAAAACTATGTTATGAACCCATGCTTGTAATATATCTATGTCGCCTTTTGTTTCAAGCGATGTTTACCTCTGTGCGGCCGTTTTACTTATAAAAGTTGCTAGTCGTCGGCTTCAGCCCCCACGTAGATGCTACGGGGTTGTTCGTCGTGACGCATGCCCACACTTTATCCAACGTCTTGGTCCGTAAAGGATGTGTCCGCGAGGTGAACCAGGAAATCAGACTATGCGGTTTTATTACTTTCACTTAGCCATAGGAGTTTGATAGTGGGGCTAAGTACTAGCCCCTTATGCGTGTGCGGCAATCCGAACTAAGGTGCCTTTTCCACGCGGCTGGGCGAAGACCAGCCTTTCATATTACACGGAGTCAAGCACTAACGATTTGTAGTAAGTCGCTGAATTGCCGACCAACTCTCGCTTTATCATGACAGTCAGTTTTCGGCCTTCTCTACTGAGGTATTTGACCGGACAAACCAGAAATAAACTCCCAGTAGTTCTCCTTTACTATCTTAGCCGAACGAGCGGAACGTAAGGTGGTAAGGACAGGAGCCGGGCAACCCAACTATAGACCAAAGACATGATTCGGAGCTGATGTATATAATGCAAAATCCGGGACGCCGAAGAGTACCTATATGTGTTCGGACTTGAAAACATGCGAAGCCGAATACAAACCCCGGTGTTAAGCCGAACTAAAGCACGCGTGGCAATCTGAAGTAAGGTGGGAATACATATGGCGATATGAAATAAATCGGTACCAAACAAAAGTGGTGATCAACTGTTTCCTTTATATCCTGGTTGATACATCGAGACGTGTTATTACAGATAATGCCATGAATATCGAGGCTATTTTACATGCCGAGAGTTTACACAAGGGAAAGGTTTACACATGGCCTAAAAGTAGTGGTTTGAAGATCCAATGATGCCCTGCCGCATATCTGCGCCGTTTCTCCTTGGTGAGAAATCCTTTGAGAGGAGAAGTCGATGGTTGTATGTAAGAAAGGGGAGCCTGGAAAGGAGCCCTTGTACAACCGTATGGTAGGTAGGTTTTTAATGAACCTGTAGTGAAAACAAAAAAAAAGAAAAAAGGTTAAGGTCTGAATAGGGTCAAGCCGTACTATAGAACTTTTCTATAGTATGCCTCCAGCGCTGCATAAGGTATTTTAAGTGCGTAATTATGAGCGCAGTACGTATGCCGCAACCTTATGGGGTAATCGGCGGAGGCTGAGCTGCTATTCAAGCTCCGGATCCGCCGAGTTGTCGTGTTGTAATGTGGATCGGACTCGCTTAGCAGTGTCATGGGTCTTAATGACCGATGAGTTGTTCGGCTTGATGAGGCCATTCTGTACCTCGGATACTAGGGCCGCGGTGTGCTCCTTAGTACGGAGGGAGCGATCCATGTTTCCATTAACTGTGATGACGCTGCGTGGTCTGGGCATTTTGAGCTTTAAGTAAGCGTAGTGTGGGACTGTGTTGAAGCAGGCGAAACCAGTTCGTCCAAGCAGTGCATGATAACCACTTTGGAAAGGGACGATATCGAAGATCAATTCTTCACTTTGAAAGTTATCTGGAGAGCCGAATACCACTTCCAGTGTTAAGGAGACCATGCAACGGGCCTCTACGCCAGGTATCACTCCTTTAAAGGTAGTGTTACTAGGCTTGATTCTTGACAAGCCAATGCCCATCTTACGGACAGTGTCTTGGTAAATCAAGTTGAGACTACTGCCGCCATCCATAAGGACTCTAGTGAGATGGTATCCGTCGATGATGAGATCGAGTACCAGGGCCGCCAAACCTCCATGACGGATACTAGTTGGGTGGTCCCTGCGATCGAAGGTGATCGGACAAGCCGACCATGGGTTGAATTTTGGGGCGACATGCTCTACGACGTAGACGTCCCTTAGTGCGTGCTTGTGCTCCCTCTTGGGGATATGTGTGACATATATCATGTTCACTGTTTTCACCTCGGGGGGAAACTTCTTCTGTCCCCCTGTGTTCAGAGGGCGGGGCTCATCATCGTCCTTGCTTTGAGGTCCTTTCCCCTTATGTTCGGTATTTAATTTACCGGCCTGTTTAAAAACCCAGAAGTTTCTGTTGGTGTGATTGGCAGGCTTGTCAGGGGTGCCATGAATATGGCAAGGCCTATCTAGTATTTGGTCCAAATTGGATGGACCATCTCTATTTCCTTTGAACGGCTTCTTACGCTGATCGGGTTTGGAGCCGCTGAATCCGGCGTTTACCGCCGTATCCTCAGTTTCATCGTTGTTGTTCCGACGCTTATTTTTGCTACGTCGTGCCTTCCATTGCCATCCCTGGCCTCAAAGGTGCCGGGTCACTGGTGCCGTTGCTTCTACGAGCCAACCAGCTATCTTCGCACACACAGAAGCGGGTCATAAGTGCAGTAAGAGATGGCATAGGTTTCGCCTTTTCCTGACCGAGGTGTCGGGCGAGCCATTCGTCAAGGACATTGTGTTTAAATGCCGCTAAGGCTTCAGCGTCTGCATAGTCGATGATTTAGCTCTTTTTAATTAAGAACCGAGTCCACAGCTTGCGGCCTGACTCTCCGGGTTGCTGGACTATGTGACTTAGGTCATCAGCATCTGGTGGTCGAACATACGTGCCCTGAAAGTTGTCCTGGAAGGCGTCCTCGAAGTCCTCCCAGCTGCCGATGGAGTTCTCTGGGAGGCTATTCAACCAGAAGCATGCTAGACCTTTTAGCTTTAGAGAAAGGTATTTAATGGCATGGAGATCATCGCTGCGAGTCATGTGAATGTGGAGAAGAAAATCCTCAATCCATACAGTGGGATCTGTCATTCCATCGTATGCCTCGATGTTTATGGGTTTAAACCCTTCCGAAAACTGGTGCGGCATTACCTCATCAGTAAAGCACACGGGGTGTGCGGCGCCTCTATATCGGGCAACATCACGATGGAGTTTGCATGACATCCGTGTTTGGTTCTCGGCCCGAACTTGGTTATGCTTTTCGCATCAGGCTTGATGGTCGTCGTCTCATGTTGGAGCGCGTCCCCTTGATCTCGTAGATTGATCTGGTCTGGCCGGCTCTATCGTCCAGGTCCTGACGTAAGTCGTACGTGTAGTCCGGAGCCGCTGCCTCTACGGCGAGGTGGCGCGGGCTGGTGTTCGGCATAATTAGCCGCTTTGTCTCGTCCATGTGGTGGTCGGTCCGGTTGATCAGCATGATTGTATTTTGATGGTATTGGCTCAAGGGCCTCATCATCGAATTGTGGTAGTAGGTTTCGGGTAGCTCTTTGTCGGGTGCTCGATGCCATATTCTTCGGCAGCCATGACCTTGGTCCATCTGCTGTTGAGCGTATCCTGTTTGGCTTGTAGCTGTTGTTGTTTCTTTTTTAGGCTTCGCGCGGTGGTGATGAGCTGTCGCTTGAAGCATTCTTGTTCAAGGGGTTTGTCTGGGATGATGAAATCTTCGTTGCCGAGGCTGACATCCTCTTCGGAGGAAGATAAATAGTTACTATCTTCCTAATCCTCATGATCGGCGTGTTCGGGGCTGTATTGACCTTCTTCCTGTCGGATTCTGGGTTCCGGCAAACCCTTGCGGTTCGAATACTAGGGTGCACACGAAGATCTCTCTCCCTAGCCCGCTCGCACAACGATCTCTAGGCCTAGCTCGATGATAACCCGTAAGTATAGGGGATCAATTGTAGCCTCTTTCGATAAGTAAGAGTGTCGAACCCAACAAGAAGCTAAAGGTAGAACAAATATTCCCTCAAGTTCTATCGACCACCGATACAACTCTACGCACGCTTGACGTTCGCTTTACCTAGAACAAGTATGAAACTAGAAGTACTTTGTAGGTGTTGTTGGATAGGTTTGCAAGAATATAAAGAGCACGTAAATAAAAATAGGGCTCTATAGATAAAGAAGCAATAAAGTTAGTATAGCGAGTGTGGAGAAGTGGTGGTAGGAGTTGCGAAATTGTCCCTAAGCAATTGACTACTTTACTAGACCGATAGCAAGTTTTATGTGGGAGAGGCCACTGCTAGCATGTCATCCCTGACTTGGAATTCTATGCACTTATGATTGGAACTATTGGCAAGCGTCCGCAACTACTAACGTTCATTAAGGTAAAACCCAACCATAGCATTAAGATATATTGGTCCCCCTTCAATCACGTATGCATCAATTTCTATGCTAGGTTGAAGCTTCTGTTACTCTTGCCCTGCAATACATAGTCCTATCAACATACAACTAACCCTATGGTGTGATCCACGTGCGCGCTCATATGATGGGCACCAAAGGACAGCAACATAACCACAAGCAGATTAAATCAATCATAGTAAATCACCAATCACCGATAGGACAACGAAATCTACTCAGACATCATAGGATGGCAACAATAATTGGCTAATAATATGAAGCATAAAGCACCATGTTCAAGTAGAGGTTACAGCGGGTTGCAGGAGAGTGGACCGTTGTAGATAGAGGGGGGAAGGTGATGGAGATGTTGGTGAAGATGGCGGAGGTGTTGGTGTAGATTGCGATGATGTTGATGGCCCCGGCGGCGTTCCGACGCCACCAGGGGAGAGGGGGAGAGAGCCCCCCTTCTTCTTATTCTTCTTCTTCCTTAACCTTCTCCCTAGATGGGAGAAGGGTTTCCCCTCTGGTCGTTGGTCTCCATGGCATGGGAGGGGCGAGAGCCCCTCCGAGATTGGATCTGTATCTCTGTCTCTCTCTGTTTCTGCGCTTTGGATTCTGCCCTTTCACCGTTTCTTATATATCCGGAGATCCGTAACTCCGATTGGATTGAAACCTTCACCCAGATTTTTCTCCAAAAATTAGCTTTCTTGCGGCCAAATAAGAGTAGTAACCGCCTTACAGGGTGCCCACGAGGGTCAGGGGCACGCCCCCTGCCTCGTGGCCCCCTCGGGCACCGTCTCGCGTTGATTCTTCTTCCCAAAATTCATAAATATTCCAAAAATATTCTCCATTCGTTTTATCCCGTTTGGACTCCGTTTGATATGGGGTTTCTGCAAAACATAAAACATGCAACAAACAGGAACTGGCAATGGGCACTGGATCAATATGTTAGTCCCAAAAATAGTATAAAAAGTTGCCAGAAGTATATGAAAGTTGTAGAATATTGACATGGAACAATCAAAATTTATAGATACGACGGAGACGTATCAGCATCCCCAAGCTTAATTCCTGCTCGTCCTCGAGTAGGTAAATGATAAAAAGATAATTTTTGATGTGGAATGCTACCTAGCATAATCTTGATCATGTAATCTAATCATGGCATGAATATTAAGACACGAGTGATTCAAAGTAATAGTCTATCATTTGACATTAAGAAAATAATACTTCAAGCATACTAACCAAGCAATTATGTCTTATCAAAATAACATAGCCAAAGAAAGCTTATCCCTACAAAATCACATAGTTTGGCCATGCTTCATTTTCGTCACACAAAATTCTCCCATCGTGCACAACCTCGATGACAAGCCGAGCAATTGGTTCATACTTCTTAACGCGCTTTAGCCTTTCCAACCCTCACGCAATACATGAGCGCAAGCCATGGACATAGCACTATGGGTGGAATAGAATATGATGATGGAGGTTGTGTGGAGAAGACAAAAAAGGAGAAAGTCTCACATCGACGTGGCTAATCAACGGGCTATGGATATGCCCATCAATTGATGTCAATGTGAGGAGTAGGGATTGCCATGCAACGGATGCACTAGAGCTATAAGTGTATGAAAGCTCAAACTGAAACTAAGTGGGTGTGCATCCAACTTGCTTGCTCATGAAGACCTCGGGCATTTGAGGAAGCCCATCATCGGAATATACAAGCCAAGTTCTATAATGAAAATTCCCACTAGTATATGAAAGTGATAACTCAAGAGACTCTCTATATGAAGAACATGGCGCTACTCTGAAGCACAAGTGTGGTAAAAGAATAGTAACATTGTCCCTTCTCTCTTTTCTCTCATTTTTTTGTTTTCTCTTTTTTTGGTGGGCTTCTTTGGCCTCTTTTTTTATTTGGGCTTCTTTGGACTCTTTTATTTTGATAACCTCACATGGGACAATGTTCTAATAATGATGATCATCACACTTTTATTTACTTACAACTCAATACTAGAACAAAGATATGACTCTATATGAATGCCTCCGGCGGTGTACCGGGATGTGCAATGATCTAGCGTAGCAATGACATAAAAAACGGACAAGCCATGAAAACATCATGCTAGCTATCTTACCGTCATGCAAAGCAATATGACAATAAATGCTCAAGTCATGTATATGATGATGATGGAAGTTGCATGGCAATATATCTCGGAATGGCTATGGAAATGCCATGATAGGTAGGTATGGTGGCTATTTTGAGGAAGATATAATGAGGCTTATGTGTGATAGAGCGTATCGTATCACGGGGTTTGGATGTACCGGCGAAGTTTGCACCAACTCCCAAGGTGAGAAAGGGCAATGCACGGTACCGAAGAGGCTAGCAATGATGGAAGGGTGAGAGTGTGTATAATCCATGGACTCACATTAGTCATAAAGACCTCATATACTTATTGCAAAAGTTTACTAGCCCTCAAAGCAAAGTACTACTACACATGCCCCTAAGGGGATAGATTGGTAGGAAAATACCATCGCTCGTCCCCGACCGCCACTCATAAGGAAAGCACTCAAAGAACACCCCATGCTTCAAATTTGTCACACAACGTTTACCATACCTGCATGCTACAGGACTTGCAAACCTCAACAAAAGTATTTCTCAATTTCACAATTACTAAACTAGCACGACTCTAATATCACCACCTTTATATCGCAAAACTATTGCAAGGAATCAAACATATCATATTCGGTGATCTACAAGTTTTATGTAGGATTTTATGACTAACCATGTGAATGACCAGTTCCTGTCATCTCTCTAAATAGATATAAGTGAAGCAAGAGAGTTTAATTCTTTCTACAAAAGATATGCCCACGCTCTAACAAATATAAGTGAAGCGAAAGAGCATTCTACAAATGGCGGTTTTCTATGTGAAGAGAAACAGGCAATCCAAACTTCAAATGATATAAGTGAAGCACATGAAGCATTTTATAAACCCATACTCAAAAGATATAAGTGAAGTGCAAAGAGCATTCTATAAATCAACCAAGGACTATCTCATACCAGCATGGTGCATAAAATAAAAGTGAAAACTAAATGCAAAAGACGCTCCAAGATTTGCACATATCGCATGAACGAAACGAATCCGAAAACATACCGATACTTGTTGAAGAAAGATGGGATGCCTTCCGAGGCATCCCCAAGCTTAGACGCTTGAGTCTCCTTGAATATTTACTTGGGGTGCCTTGGTAATCCCCAAGCTTGAGCTCTTGCCTCTCCTCCTTATCCTCATATAGAGACATCCTCGATCTTCGAACACTTCATCCACACAAAACTCAACAGAAAACTCGATAAGATCCGTTAGTATAATAAAGCAAATCACTACTCTAATTACTATTGCAAACCAATTCATATTTTGTTTTTTCATTATATCTACTGTAATATAACTTTTCCATGGCTAAATCCACTGATAGGAATTGATTGTTTCATCAAAACAAGCAAACTATGCATCAAAAACAGAATCTGTCTAAAAGAGAACAGTCTGTAATAATCTGAACATTCACCATACTTATGGTACTCCAAAAGTTCTACCAAAATTAGTAAAAATAAACAATTTTTATAGAAAAACAGTGAAAAAAGTTTCAGAACAGTTTGACGTTCCAGTAAAAAATGTAAAATCGCGCACTACAGCCAAAGTTTCTGTCCTGCACCGCACAAAGCAACAAGCATTGTAAACATCCTAAAGGCAAACCTTGGCACATTATTTTTATGATACAATGGAATTATACAAGGGGATAATTATTTTTTTTGAAAAGTTTCTGTAATCAAGATTCACAAAGTTTCCATGAGTATGAATAAAGTTCAAGGAGCTCCACCACTTCAACCATGCTTGTCTCTCACGTTCACTGTCCTTTTTGAAAAAGTTTTGGGTTCCCCTCTTTATTTTTTGTTTTTAAACTATATGAAAGAACTCAACAGAAATAAATGACTCTATAAAACTTCCGGGTTGTCTCCCTGGCAGCGCTTTCTTTAAATCCATTAAGCTAGGCATATAGTGCTCAAGTAATGGATCCACCCGGATCCCAAGGTATATCAAAGCCAATTTTAATTAACAATGATTGGTGATTCAGTAGTGAGCACAAAGTAACATATATCATGCAACAAATAAGTCTAACTCTCTTCCTATGCATCGACATGTCATAAAATAATAATTCATGCACACATAGTAAAGGCAATGCATAGTATAAACAGTTTCTTCCAATTTAATCATGTTGGAAACATAGTGAGGTGGAGATATAGTTCCTCTCTCATAATAATTGCAAGTAGGAGAAGCAAGCACATGCATATTATACTCATCAAAATCATCATGTGCAACTGTAAGAGGCAACCCATCAATATAATCCTTAATAAGTGCAAACTTCTCCGGTATAGTGGGCACGGGTGATCAATCCGATCTTCCTCCTTTTGTTCTTCGCTCTCATCCTCATCTTTTTCATCCAATGAGCTCACAGTTTCATCATTTTATTCTTCCATAGACTCCTGCAAAATATTAGTCTCTTCTTGGATAGCGGAGGAGTCCTCAATATATGGTTTAAAATAGGCATTAGAAGCATAACTATCATAACAATATTTAAGTATGGCAAAATTTTCAGATTTGTGAAGAGTAGCATCATACTTTCCATTCAAAGAAGCAATTTCATAAGCATCCTAAAAAGCAACAAATTCTTCAATTTGTTGAACCATAGTAATTAAAAACACCCTTAGCATATGAAGATACGATTCCATTATCACTGAACTCACATTGGTAGGGAAGGTGTTTCTTAGGGTCTTCAGAACAATAAGCAAAATCATAAATTTCGCATAAATTCCAAGCATAGCATTGAAAATGATGAATTTGATCCAATAAAAGTTTCCCTTTTTGAGATAAGCGGTGTCGCACATAACAAGCACGCCCATCTAAAGATTTGCCCTCAACTAAGCTAGTTGGGGTTTCAGCACGAGCACAAAGGGATCGAAGATGGTCCAAGTAAAAAGCTTCAGGAGTGTGATAGATTTTGAGTGGTTCTTCAACCATAGGTTCTGTCGGCGTTCTAGGAACGGGGGTCCCCAGACTTGCTTGCCTGCAGCCTGCGGTGTGGCTCAAAGGGGGCCCCAGCACGGCCCATCTTCATCAACACAAGACCCAAGACCCTCGCGAGGAGCCAAGCCTCGCGGGGCGGACGACACGGCGCTTCCTCAGGCACGACCTCATCAGGCTAGCTCATGAGGAGGCGGAGAGATCAAGGCGGGGTACCTCGCGAGGTGCCCATGATGCAAGCCATGACGATCGAGGGTGCCAGGCGGGCGCCAGGCCGTGCAGCGTCTCCCTTTCCTCTTTGGTGCAAAGGGGGCAAGCGTAGGCGAGAGGATCAAGCAAAGGCACCCATTTCGGTGCAACGAGACCAAGACCAGTCCAACGGTGGGAAGGAGGTCATCGTGGAGCCCAAAACGGCGTCACCACAGGGCCTTTGGCAGGCGACGACCAACTTTAGTCAGAATAAGTGTACCAGATGTTCCCCTTCGAATTGGCCAATTGTTGGCGCCCTTCCCGCTCAATATTTGGGAATAGGCCCAGGGCCTTTGCCTATAAATAGGACTAGCCGCCCCCAGAGTAGAGGCATTCGGTATCTAGCAATCAGGCACGCCGGATCGACGATCGTGCATTGAGAGCAAGCATAGAGCAAGTAGAGAGAGAGAGAGAAGGGCGATTGAACTCCCCCAGGCAGTTCATCCCCCTAGCCAAGAACAAGCCCTCGCGAGGCTGTTCTCCCTTGTAGTGTTCATCATCATCAGCCCAAGAGGCAATCCACCCACCACAAACTAGAGTAGGGGGATGAACTGTGTCTCTTGTGCTGTTCTTTCTGTAGTTTAGATCCTTGCCAGACGGAGAGGTAGAGGGCATAATCTCCGCGCGCACCCCAGAGTTCAAACCTTAAGGGTCTGCCGGAACCCGTGATCCGACATTTGGCGCGCCAGGTAGGGGTGCGCCAGAATCTGTCTTCCACCGCTCCGCCCTCCTCCGACCGTCGCATCCATGTCTGACGCTCGTCGGGCCCGCGCCGAGCGCCGGGCCGCCATCGCTTCCCGCGTCGCCCAGACGGCTCCCGTCGGTGGGCGTCTTCGTCGTTCCCCGTCGCCCGCCGTCAACGCTGCCACCGGCCCGGTGGGGAACGAGCAGCAGGCATCGTCCCAGCACCCGTCCGTGCGGCAAGACGGCCGCACCGCTACTCCATCGCTCGCCCCCGCCGGCTCTTCGACCCGCGCGCTCCGCGCACCCTTGGAGGCTCGAGCTGATCTCATCGCAGCAAACGAGGTCCTGCGCTACCGTCCCGTTGACGACGTCTACGAAGAGTGGCTCGACCGCGTCGCCGAGCTCGTCCGCGCCGCCGGGGGCTCTCCTGTGTTGTTCGCTCCACTGCGCTGCACCCCGCCCCGCGCGGGCAATGAAGCTCTGGGGGCGTACCAAACGCCTCCTCTCCAAGAAGACGCCATGGCTCCAAGGCGCGCGGCCCCTGGGCGGAACCCGCTCCATCAGGCGCCAGCCCGGCAAGATCGGAGCTAACAAGAACTCCCTCGGCCGCAAGGGGCTGCCCGGGCGCTCCCTGCACCGGCTCGCCATGACCCTGCTCCAGCTCCGGCACGTCAAGACCCCGCGCTACTCCCAGCTGCAGCGCAAGGGGACCCGCAAGGCCAAGCTCTCCCTCAATCGAAGCCTCCCGTGGCCACCGCAGGCTGCCGCGCCTACACCACCGAGCTGCGTAGCGTCGCGTGGCCTGGTAAGTTCAAGCCAGACCTGCCTCCTCGCTACGACGGCAGAACTAATCCCGCAGAGTTCCTCCAGCTCTACGAGCTGGGGATCGAAGCCGCCAGCGGGGACGAAAAGGTAATGGCGAACTGGTTCCCCATGGCGCTGAAGGAAGGAGCCCGCACCTGGTTCCTGAATCTGGCTCCAGGCACGATCTCCTCCTGGGACCACATGCGCACCCGCTTCATCGCCAACTTCCAAGGCACTCACGACCGGCCGCCCGCCGTGAGCGACATGCGCCGCATCAAGCAGCCACCTGGGGAGACCCTACAAAAGTACATCCAGCGCTTCAACAGTGTGCGCCTCAAGATCCCCAAGGTGTCCGAGGAAGCCATCATCTCGGCCTTCTCCGATGGCGTGCGCGACGTCAAGATGAAGGAGGAGCTGGCGATGCATGAAGACCTCTGCACCTCACTGGAGCTGTTCAACTTAGCGACCAAATGCGCCAGGGCTGAGGAGGGACGTCTCTCCCTCCTCGAGCTGCCCGCCGCAGACCCAGAAGAGAAGAAGCCCAAGGCCAAGGACGTGAAGCGCAAGGGGGCTGCCATACTCGCGGCAGAACCGGACACCAAGCGGGGCAAGGATCTGCCCGAATGCTCCAGGGGCAGCTGGTACTGTGTGTACCACGACCTCCACACCCACAACACCAACGAATGTCAAGATCTCCGCGCCGTGTGAGAAGGAAGGATCGGCCGTCGCCCTGACCGCGCTGACCGGGGCTACGGCCGAGGAGGAGGAAGAAACCCGGGACGCTAGGAAGATTGCGGCCCGCGCCATGGGTGGCGCGACCAACCTCGTGAGGACCGCTGGCGGGACCTGCCTCGCGAGGGGGACTGGAGGGATCAGCCTCGTGAGGATCGCCCTCATGGCAACGCAGGCCTCCCTCCGCTGCCGCCTCAGCCATGGAGGAACGAGGACCGCCATCAAGACGAGGGGGCTGGGGGCTTCCAAGAGCCGCGCGCAATCGCCTGCATCCTGGGTGGAGCTCAAGCCCCAGCCTCTCAACGCATCTTCAAGCAGTTTGCCTGTGAAGTGAATGCAGTCCTCCCCAAGCTCGAAGCAACACGCCCCCTCAGGTGGTCGGCATGCGCCATCACGTTCAGCTCAGCAGATCAGCTCAAGTGCGCGGCCACAGCCGGAGTCCTCCCAATGCTTTGCTCCCCAGTCATCAGCAACGTACTGGTCACCAGGACCCTCATCGATGGTGGAGCAGGGCTCAACGTCCTGTCCGTGGAAACATTCAACAACCTCCAAGTGCCATATGACCAGCTTCAGCCAACCAAGCCTTTCTCCGGAGTCACCGACGGTTCCACAATCCCGATCGGGCAGGTCCGCCTCCCTGTCACATTCGGGGCCCGCAGCAACTACCGCACCGAGCTCATCGACTTTGACGTCGCCCACATCCGCCTGCCGTACAACGCCATCCTCGGGTACCCAGCGCTGGCCAAGTTCATGGCCGTAACTCACCACGGCTACAATGTCCTCAAGATGCCAGGGAGTGGCGGCGTCATCACGGTGCCATGTGAAGAGAAGGATGCAGTGTGTTCCCTGGAGCGAGCCTTTCAGGCCGCGTCGCTAGAAGACCCAGATCGCGGAAGCAGGAGGATTCCCGAGACCACCCCCAAGAAGAAGAAGACGTCGTCAGGCTCAGCCCCTCAGGAGGCAGGCCCCTCAGGGCCCGTTTCTGCCTAGGGGGACACTCCTTCCATCACATAGGAAAGCGCGCCCGGCGCCCTCCTCAGGCAGGGCTCGGGGCTCTCACCTTGAGGGCCACCGACCTAGCCAGGGTCACGAGGGAGGCGCTTGGGCACCATGTGGAGGCGTGTTTCGAAGCATGTTTCCCTCGAGAAGGAGCCAGGCAGGGAAGGTCAGACTAGTAGGAGTTCGTTAACAAGGTCACTCAAGAGCTGCAGGAGTCAAGGATCATGAGAGGTTGCCGTCGTCCACCAGTTGTGGCTCCACATCCAGGTGAGGATGGTGGGCTGCGCGTCTGCGTCAACATACCAGGGCTCAATCAGATCGCCACGACGGAGCGCCTCTAGCCCTCGCAAGTGGGGCGCTGTGGGGGTCCACCCCACAGCTATGTTCGCATGCCTTACGGCTTGCCGAACATGGCTGCAGCCTTCCAGCGCCTCATGAGGAGCGTCATGGAGGCTAAGGAAGACAAGCGTTCCGCGGCCCTGGCGGAGATGGAGGCAGCTCGCGAGGAGCCACCAGTGCCTCTGGAGCCTCCCGAGGCCCCAGGGCCTGGGGGCTCGTGAGGATCGGCTTCCGCAGCCCACCGGGTCTGCTGCACCAACACCACTTCGCTTTCGACATCTTCAGGTGACATCTTTCAAGTTTCATTCCCAGCTGGGAGCGCCCTCCCAGGGTTGCATCACTCCCAGGCCGCGTGGGTCCGTCCCTGCGGCGTGTATCCCCTTTTATTTTTCGGTCGTTAGGTTGCCTTGTTTGGGGCGCCCCTCGGGCTGCATCATCCCCAAGCCGCTCGGGCTAGGCCCAGCGGCATGTATCTCCCTCGTGTTTATTTCCAACTATGCGTTCGCCTATCATGCTTGATTACTTCATGCCTGTCCACGGCACCTCTTCTTCTTCTCCATGTCGACCACTTGCACGTTAAAGGGGGGGTGCCTGAGCATCGCGACTCAGGGCTCTTACTGGCTCTCCAGCCCTCACCCTCTGGCCTTGTCCACGGCATCTCGACCTGGCATACCAGCGACGGCTGAGACAAGCTCGAGGGCCGGGACCCGAGGACGTAGAGTGCCGGCATCTAACCAAATTTTGCAGGAACACATCTCAAGATATGGCCCAGTGCCAGGCGCAACCCGCCAAGAGGTAGGGCCTCGTGAGTCCCGTGCTGGCTCACGGGTGCCCAGATACACCTCACCTTCCCCAGCCTGCGAGCTCTTGAGCGACTAACAATCGACTAATAACTGTCATGGCAGCCCCTTCTTCTTTCTATGATGAGTCTGCAGGATCCTTGGAGGGAATTGCGCTAGCCGAGGCCCTCACGGAGTCCCCTTCACCCTCGCCCGCGCGAACCGCTTGCACGTTAAAGGGGGGCGCCTGAGCATCGCGACTCAGGGCTCTTACTGGCTCTCTAGCCCTCACCCTCTGGCCTTGTCCACGGCATCGCGACCTGGCATACCAGCGACGGCTGAGAGCAGCTCGAGGGCCGGGACCCGAGGACGTAGAGCAGAAAGGGGATCAGAGGCGAGGGAGAAGGGGCGCGCGAGGACCACGCCGAGCAACTCCGTTTTAACTACCCTACGGACCCGACGATGCGCTGGGGGCGACCCCTGATTCTCCAGATAAGTCACCACCCAAAGCACTGGCTACCGTGGCACTACCCCCGCACCTAACGCAATTCTGTACGAGCGACGTTGCTTCCCTTTCTCACCAAGCGACGGCTGCTTGGGCGCCAAAGGGGACCTCCTGAGCATCGCGACTCAGGGGCTCTTACCGGACCCCGGGTCACTCACCTCCTGGCCTTGACCACGACATCGCGACCTGGCATACCAGCGATGGCTGACGCCGCCTTGGGACCGGGACCTGTCGACGCAGAGCACCAAGCCCTCGCGAGGTGTGAAAGGGAGGACTAAGATACGACAGAATTGACGACTCGCACAGTTCTGTAGCAAAGGTCATACATTAACAAAAGGATCACAGACACCTTACAAGCCCCCATTGGGCGCAGTATGACTCCTTGCAGGAAACAGATCCCAAAGGACGCTGACAACACATGCCCCAGCAAATGACGCCATCATCAACGGTGGGCCGTCAAGCACCGGCGCCAACCCCATCTAGATCAGGGTCGGCGATGGCCAAGTGAGCCCGCCCTGCTCCGAGAGCGGCGCTGGCTCATGGGCTCGTAGCTGTCGTCGCTCATCTCCGGAGTCGCGAAGATTTCCCTGGAGTCGCTGGATCCTCCGGCGCTCCCGTCACTTGTGGAGCTATCCAGGGGGCGGTCGGCGAGCCCAGCCGTCGCCATAGCAAGGTCCTGGCCGCCTCCCCCGGGGCAGCACTCCAGCCGGCGCCCGCTCGCGTCGAAGACCTTGAAGCACATCACCGAAGCGCCATCGTACTCCAGGTGGATCATGACGGCGCCCCTTGCCCTGCAACCCCGAGCGATCTCGCCCCAGCCACGAGTCATGAAGACCTCACCCGAGGCAAGGACCGCGACTTCTGCCTCGGTCACGGGGGTGCTGCAGTCAGCATGCTGCAGCCATAACTCCAGGAGTCTTCCCTGCGGGAAGATGGTGGCAAAGAAGGAAGGGAAGCGAATCCAAGTTCGTGGAGGCATGGCGGTGTGGAGCACAAGCTCGCGGGAGTAGCCCTCGGCATGGACCCCATGAGAAATGACCAACACCTTCGTGACCCTCCGGCGCCGGCGACGGCGCTGGCCGAGGGGATCGGCATCTCCTCTTCCAAGGCCCTCGCCGTGAGCATACAGGGGAAGCGGGGACCCCGGCGGAGGCCGCTCGTACCAAGGCCTCAGCACCGCCAGTCGGTCTTCTTCGTCTCGGCCGCGAAAGACAGGCCGCTTCTTCGGCGGAAGCGGGTTTGGTCCCTACCGAGGAGCTTTTCCCTTCTCCGCTGCAGAGAACTGGCGAATCGGAGCCATCACGGCAAGACGGATCAAGAATTGGGGTAAAGGAGAAAACAAGAAGAGATGGACTGGAAGGGCACGCGCGGTGCCGTACTTATAGCCGGCGGAGGCCAACCGTCAACCTCCACGATCGCAGGTAATCATGACACGATTTGCATGCAGGGACTTGTCCAATCCGCGCAATCGTCGAGGCGTCGTGGGGAAGTGGAGACGCCCACGTCCAATCAACCGCTACGCGGCGCCCAAGGCCGCAGGCTGTTAGGGCCCGGGACGCTTCGCCCTTGCCCTTTCGCCCCTCGGCACGGCCAAGTCCATGTGCGCTGAGGGAGTCCTGGATTAGGGGGTGTTCGGATAGCCGGACTACATCTCCCGCCGGACTCCAGGACTATGAAGATACAAGATTGAAGACTCTGTCCCGTGTCCGGAAGGTTCTTTCCTTGGCGTAGAAGGCAAGCTAGGCGTGCGGATATTCAAGATCTCTTACCAATGTAACCGACTCTGTGTAACCCTAACCCTATCCGGTGTCTATATAAACCGGAGGGTTGTAGTCCATAGGAGAGAATCATCTTCATACACAATCAAACCATAGGCTAGCTTCTAGGGTTTAGCCTCCTTGATCTCGTGGTAGATCTACTCTTGTACTACCCATATCATCAATATTAATCTAGCAGGAGTAGGGTTTTACCTCCACCGAGAGGGCCCGAACCTGGGTAAAACAAAGTGTCCCCTGTCTCCTGTTACCATCCGACCTTGACGCACAGTTCGGGACCCCCTACCCGAGATCCGCCGGTTTTGACACCGACACTGGTGCTTTCATTGAGAGTTCCTCTGTGCTGTCGTAATCAGGAAGGATGACTTTTCCCGTCTTTAAAGACGGCACCGTCACTAGGGGAGCTTTGGCTATCGGCTAGACCCTCCGGCTGGGTGGTTTTCTTATGACCGCCCCTGCGGCCGTTGCACCGACGGTGACCTCTCGGGCCATCGAAAACAATCTCCACGTAAGTCCGACATCTGCCGAACAGCCCGATCCGGTGGAGCTATTCTCCGTAAACGAGCTCCTGGATCGTATCGCTGCACTGGGGGTCGCCACAAATTACGACCAGGTTGGGCTTAAACCCGATCTAAGGGAAATCAACTCCCCCCAAGCCACCCACCACGTCGCTGTGGTGGAGACACGATGCGGCGACCCCTCGTCGATCTTGAGGATTAGCTATGTCCGAATTCCGGAACCCTCCACGCCGGATATCCACGGAGGGGAGGATCCAATCCAAGGCCCGAACTCAGAATCGGGCAAACCGGATGACATCCGAGGCTCCGGATCATCGAATCCGGAGGTTGTTCGGCTTCCGAACAGTAAACCGGGCGAGGCATCAGATTTAATGAGTGTCGCTCGCCCAACCCTAAGCGATCTCTCCCAGGTTAGGCAGAGGCCAGAAGAGACAGTACATCACTACTGGGCCAGATTCCTCCTGCTCATGCACAGGATAAAGGACTGCCGTGAAGGAGACGCAATTTCTATCTTCTGCAATAACTGAACGGACAAAGGGATACTCAACGCCGTAAGTCGCCGCAACATCACACGTTTTGCCGACTTGGCGTCCATTGTGCAGAAGTATTGTGCGATGGAAAGCGCTTGGAAAACCGAAGTTAAATTTTGGGATTATCCGGCCTTGAATAACAATCCCGTCCGAATCAAAAGGACGCACTATAGTAAGACGTCCGGATTAAACAGAAAATCAAAACCCTCTAGGGGACATGGAACCGTACTAAAAAGGTGGCTAGATGGACCCTGCAAAATTCATAATGCAGTGGACGCCGCACCAACGCACAGCCTCAGGGCATGTTGGATACTCCGGCAGGTGGCCAAGATTGGCAAAGATCTCCTAATTCCAGAGGTCGAAGAGAACCAGCCCGAGAACTTCAGTACCGTCCTTACAATCTCTGAGACTTTCGCATCGATTAATATGCGAAAAAGAGCACTTCGCAGCCCCACCGAAGTTTACCAAGCAGCGACAATAAATCCTTGGAACAACACCGCCATCACCTTCAACGCGAGCGACGAACCTAAATTCCGAACAGCCAGAGCACCGGCCGCACTGGTCCTCAGTCCCATAGTGGACGGCTGTCGCCTCGCAAAGGTACTCATGGACGGAGGCAGCGGATTGATCCTCATCTACGAGGAAACCCTTCAAAAGATGGAAATAGACCGGAACCGCGTTGAGCGAAGCAGCACAACCTTTAGAGGTATAATCCCCAGTCAGGAAGCGTGCTGCACAGGAAGAATCACACTTGATGTGGTATTCGGCACTCTGGATAATTATAGGTCCGAACAAATCACGTTCCACGTGGCCCCGTTCAAAAGCGGATATCACGCCATATTAGGATGAGAGGCATTCACAGTCTTCCAAGCTATACCCCATTACGGGTACATAAAGCTTAAGATGCCTGGGCCGAACGGGATCATCACTCTCGCTATTGATCCGGACATTGCGCTCCGCGCCGAAAACAAGACAGCCGCATTGGCCCTCGAGGCACTATCCGAAGCCCTCGCAGCCGAAGAACTGACGACGCTGCGATCCACAGTGAATAAGGATGATGTGATACTCGACAAAAGATCTAAATCCACATCCTTCAAACCAGCGGACGAAATAGTCAAATTCCAAGTCCACCCAACGGACCCTAACAAAACAGCCTCCATCGGGGCAAGATTAAACCCCGATGTAGACGCCGCACTGCGCGCGTTCCTACAAGAGAACTGGGACATTTTTGCCTGGCACCCTTCAGACATGCCAGGAATCCCACGCAGGCTGGCCGAGCACAGTTTAAATATCCAGAAAGGATTCAAACCTATCAAACAAGCTCTTCGGCGTTTTTCCGAGCCAAAGAGACAGGCTATGGGAGAAGAGCTAGCCAAACTATTGGAAGCCGGATTTATTAAAGATATAAAACACCCGGACTGGCTAGCAAACCTGGTAATGGTACCAAAGAAGGACAAATCCTGGCGCCTGTGTGTTGACTTTAAAGACCTTAACAAGGCCTGCCCAAAGGATCCCTTTCCCCTCCCTCGAATTGATCAAATCATCGACGCCACCGCCGGACACGATTCCCTGTGTTTCCTCGACGCATACGCCGGCTACCATCAAATAAAGATGGCAGAGTCCGACCAAGCTGCAACAGCATTCATCACGCCATACGGCCCATTCTGCTTCAACACAATGCCCTTTGGGCTCAAAAACGCCGGCGCAACATATCAGCGCATGATTCAAACATGTCTGACAAACCAGATCAACAAAATAGTGGAGGCATACGTAGACGATGTGGTCGTTAAATCAAGACACATCGAAACCCTAGTGGACGACCTGAGACTCACATTCAATAATTTACGAGAATACGACATCAAGCTCAATCCGGAAAAATGTGTCTTCGGCGTCCCGGCCGGAAAGCTCCTGGGCTTCATAGTATTCGGTAGAGGAATTGAAGCAAATCCAGCCAAAATCCGAGCCCTGTCACAACTGGATGTTCCAAAAGATCTAAAGCAAATACAGAAACTTACCGGATGCGTGGCGGCCTTAAGCCGCTTCATCTCCCGTTTGGGAGAAAAGGCACTGCCCCTTTACCGCCTCCTAAGGCGCACCGAACACTTCGAGTGGACGGACGCTGCCACGGCCGGACTCGAGGAAATAAAGGCCATCCTGGCAACAAACCCCGTCCTGGCCGCGCCGAATACCGGCGAACCCATGCTATTATACATTGCCGCAACCCATCAAGTTGTCAGTGCAGTGCTCGTCGTCGAACGAGCATCGGACGGACACAAACTACCCCTTCAAAGGCCAGTTTACTACGTGCCCACTGTCCTCAGACCGTGCAAATCACGATACCCGCATTATCAAAAGATTGAATACGCGGTGTTCATGGCATCCCGAAAGCTACGACACTACTTTCAAGAGTGTTCTATAACAGTAGCCTCGGAAGTACCGCTCAACGATATTATTGACAACCGCGACGCAACGGGCCGGATAGCGAAGTGGGCCATAGAGCTCCTCCCATTCGACATAATCTACAAGCCACGGCGAGCCATTAAATCACAAGTCCTGGCCGACTTCGTCGCCGAATGGACAGAGGCCGAACTCCCTAAAGAGTACGGCACGTACTCAAATTGGATCATGCATTTCGACGGCTCCAAAATGTTGGCCGGACTGGGGGCTGGCGTCGTTCTGACGTCCCCTACAGGAGACACAGTCCAATACGTACTACAGATTATGTCCAATAACGCAGCCGAATACGAGGCTCTTCTACATGGTCTCTGAATGGCAGTATCCATGGGCATTCAACGTCTAGAAGTACGCGGGGACTCAAATCTCGCGATATCCCAAATAAATGGCGACTTCGACGCCGAAGATCCAAAGATGGCGGCTTATCGCAACGCCGTGCTACAAATATCAGCTCGGTTCGAGGGACTGGAGTTCCACCACATCGCCCGAGAAAATAATCAGGCAGCAGATGTCCTGGCACGCATCGGAGCAAAGCGAGATGTGGTTCCCCCCAACATCTTCGTAGAAAGATTATTCAAACCATCCGTGACATGGGAGGGGGAACCTTCGGACAACAGCCCGGACCTAACCGCACAACCCGGCGCCGAACAACCAGATATAATCGGCGGCCCTGCCACCAAAATTACACAGTCAGCCCATGAAATAATGGCGGTCATCGCCCCGTGGACAGAACCATTCCTAGCCTACCTTACCAGACGGGAACTCCCTGAGGACAACAACGAGGCACGCTGCATAGTGCGGCGGTCTAAAGCCTATAAAGTCCATGAGGGAGAGCTATACAGGAAAAGTACTACAGGAGTCCTTCAAAGGTGTATCTCCGAAGAGGAAGGGCGGAGTCTATTGGCCAAAATTCACGCCGGACTCGGTGGCCACCACGCTGCAGCTCGGTCCCTTGTAAGTAAGGCTTTCCGTACAGGCTTCTATTGGCCGACGGCCCGAGCAGACGCTCATGACCTGGTAAAACGATGTGTCGGTTGTCAGCTCTTTGCCAACCAAAGCCACATGCCACCCACCGCCCTCCGAACTATCCCCATCACTTGGCCTTTCGCGGTCTGGGGGCTTGACATGGTGGGACCCCTTAAAGGTGGAACCCACAAGAAGAAATACTTATTGGTCATGGTGGATAAATTCACCAAATGGATAGAAGCCAAGCCAGTCAAGACGGCCGAATCCGGACCTATGATAGACTTCATATCCGGGGTCATACACCGTTATGGTGTCCCCCACAGTATCATCACCGATAATGGCACAAACTTCTCTTCGGATGAGGTAAAGCTGTGGTGCAAAAACATGGGCATCAAGCTCAACTACGCTTCTGTCTATCACCCACAAACTAACGGTCAGGTGGAACATGCAAATGGTCTCATCATGAGCGGCATTAAACCCAGACTAGTGTGGTCCCTTAAGGAATCTAATATGCACTGGGTAGAGGAGCTCGACTCCGTACTCTGGGGGCTGCGGACCACGCCCAACCGTACCACCGGATTCACACCATTCTTTATGGTATACGGCGCTAAGGCAGTTCTGCCCTGCGACATCATTCATGACTCACCTCGAGTGCGCATGTACGAAGAAAGAGAAGCCGAGATCGATCGGCAGGACAACCTGGACGCTCTGGAGGAGGAGCGAGACGTGGCTAAAGCCCGTTCCGCGTTTTATCAACAGCAGGCCCGAAGATATCAAAGCAGAGAAGTACGGGCCAAAAGTTATAATGTTGGCGAACTAGTTCTACGCCTGCCGGACAAGCAAAAGAATAAACTCAAGCCAAATGGGAAGGTCCATTCATAATCGACCAAGTCCTAACCGGTGGAGCGTACCGCCTGCGAGATGCGTCGGATAACCGACTCGAGCCGAATCCATGGAACGCGACACGTCTCCGAAGATTCTACGCTTAGCGCCGGACTCTGTGTTTGTCTCCTTCCTCTGTCCATTATTTGCATTTATTCATTTTTTCTTTACTTTGTCTCCTCCTCTTCTAATCCATCACGGGCTCACTACGTGACGCGCAACCCGCACTTCTTACACCTGGGGGCTTCTTTAACAAAAGCTTGCTTATATGGGTTTCATACCCAACGCATGCGTCAAACTTCCGCATGCACCTTTTCTTCACCATTATATGCATCGATATGACTTAAGTTTTGGCCAAGCTGGGTTGCCTGGCTCCTGTGCTTACCCCTATGTTCCCGATTGTTCGGCTAGGGGTAAAGGGAGCACCTCTGCGATTGTTACTGCCGGATAAGCCGGATGTGTACCTCAGACTGGGTGAAGCCGAAAGCTAGCGTTCTTAAGGGAATATTCGGTCGGTGAACTAAATATGATCCTTTTTATTTTTTACATGCCCCCAGATGATTTCCTGCATTTGCAGTCCGGACGTGCACTTTAGGGCACGCCACCCCAGCGAAAGGAACCCTTAACGGAACTATTCTCTCTGGAAGATGTTTCTTACTAACCATGTAATATAACATAACTAGTTGGGCACTTGTCTGATAAAGCACTGATGACCCCTACGCCTGGTCTCCATGCATACCTTGGTTCTTCTATAACCATCATGGTATTCGGACACACTCCGGACCGTCAGGTCCCGAGGTCGAAGCGAAAAGGTCGGCAACGACAAACGATCTACAATCCAGCTAGAAGGCATTACATATGTCAATTTTAAATTACACAGTCATTGTGACTGACTGTATTCCTCCTCTATACCATCTAACAGGCTGTCTAATTTATAGTCCTGCTGGGAATACTTTGCGGCCAACTCTACTTGGCCGTACACTAAGCTTACAGGGATCTCCTTCCCATCGGGCCCTACAGGTCCGACCTCGGCCATGTGGTTCGGGTCAGACTTGGTGTAACGCGTCTTCACCATGGCCCAGGCCTCCCTAGTGCCTTGCCGGCAGGCCGATTTCTTCCACAACTGGAAGCGCCGCCGAACTCCTTTCAGCTTCTCGGCAAGCTCTCCAAGACCTTCGGGCATGGAGTAGGAGGGCCATAAGGCTCGAACAACGCCTAACATCGCCTGCCGAACTCTATCATGCAGCTGCGCAAGTTCGGGAAGAAGGTCACCCGTAGAACCGGGCATCTCCTCTTCCGGACGACCTGTCAGCATACCTACAGACATAATGCTGTTAACCGGCTTCCTCGCCGAACTTTTTTTCGAGAGTTCGTTCAAGCACTTACTATAGATGCCGCGTCGAAGTCGTCGATTCTCCCTCATGGAGTCCGACAATTGGGCTCGAACATCTTTTAGTTCGACGTCCAATTTGGTGTTGGCATCTTGAAGATTGTTCTTCTCCTGCCTCACCCTTGTCAGCACGTTCTCACCAGCCTTCAACTGGCGTGGAAGCTGTTGCCTGTCCGGATCGAGTCCGGCGTCGTCTGCAATACCATTTGTCAGATTGGCACTTAAAGCCGCACAATACTAATCTTTTGTTTTATTGTTTACCTGAGGGGATCTCTTTAGACTCCCCCGCCGCTTTAAGTGCGGCCTCTAGTTGGGCCTTGCACCTCTCCAGCTCCTGGGACAGAGCGGTGTTCTTCTCGGTAAGAAACTACATGTTATATGATCCTTAAATCAGTTATTTTTACTGTTTCAAGTCTCAGGGGCTACTGGTATGTCTATATTTACCAAAAAAATTCTTACCCGTATGTCTTTCACATACTGCTCCGTGGCTCTGGTTAAACCATCTTGAGCAGCACGGAGGTACGCATCTCCTGAATTGAAGGCATCTAAAGCCTCCTGGGAGAAACAAGCGTCGCGAAGGACTGTCCGGCGACGCCTGTGGTTCATAGCGCTCTCCACCTCGGAATTAGTGGCAGACAGCCTGTCCACATCTTTTGACGAAGGGGCGTCCGGTGCGAGCCTTGTGCTTGCCTCTATTTCCGGGCCGGGCATTGGAGCCTGGCTGGTGGAAACACGATTGGCAACTTCTCCGGATATAGTCCGGCGGGGTCTCTTTGTCCTGAAGATAGCGCGAATATTAATATACCCTGAAGAAATAAAACACCAGGGAAAATGAGGGTGCTCCATACCTTTGCTCCGGCGTTTCAGTCCGGACTATATTCCTTTTTTCCCGACGGGGCCCTGCGGCCCCTCGTTGGCTAGCTGCTGCAGGATCGGCCTCCCGCCTCGGGAATCTCCCCTGCAATGCACGGTTGATTGTTAGAACGACCGGAATCCGTGAAAGAATCCCTTCCAAGGGAATAAAAACTCCGGTGCTTGTCACCTTGGAGGCCGGAATTAGCCCAGCGTAGTCAGCTATGATTGCTACCAGGGCATTGTCCTTGCTTAGCTGGTAAAACACTCCGTCTATGAGCTCCACCGATAGGTCCGGATCCTCTTCGGAGTCCGGATCGAGGGACCGTTCGGGGTCCTCGGGCTGTGGAGGATGGCTGGTTATATCTTTTTCATCCCGACGCAGTTCCTACATTAAAGTCGTTAGACTACGTGTTTGATCACATGGACATGAAATGAGAGGGAAGGCACGATTGTTTGTATACCCAATTCGGGGGATTGTACATGGAAAATCCACCCTGCGGGTCGACGCGGAGGAATTCCTCCTCTTCTCCCTTGTACAAAGAGGATAAGATCTTTATTAGAGCGGCGGATGAGTCCGGCCCCTTGCGGCCGTCGCGGGTGGCGTCATCTTCTCCGTTGAACTCCCACATGGGGTGGCTTCTGTATTGAAGTGGCTGCACCCCCCGCATAATGCATATGGCCATGACCTTAATCATGGTTAGTCCGGAATGAGCCAGCAGTCTAATCCGGCCCATTAAGTAAAGGACGTCTCTGTCACTCTCTCTCTGAGGGCTCCGAGGGCGCCAGCTCAGGCGTTTCTTCAGTAGAGCATTGTTGAACTCAGGGAGGCCAATCCAGACAGGGTCCGGCAGCGGGACGTCATCTATGTAAAACCATTCTGAGGGCCAGTCCTCGGATGCCTTCTTCGGGGTTCCGGACAAGTATCCGGTCCCGGCGATGCACCATACTTCGGCTCCGCCCACTTGATATATGGATCCCTCTTTAGAACGGGGCACCAGGCAGAATATCTTCTTCCACAACGCGAAATGAGCTTCGATGCCTAAAAATAGCTCGCAAAGAGCGACGAAACCCGCAATATGTAATATAGAGGCGGGCGTGAGATCATGCAGCTGGAGACCGTAGAACTCCAGAAGCCCGCGGAGGAATGGGTGAATCAGAAATCCCAGTCCCCTTATTAGATAAGGGACGAGGCATACCCGCTCTCCTTTCGAAGGATTGGGGGTGTTCTCCGCTTGCTTTCCACCATTATAGGTGGCGAGTCCGGCTCGGACCGAGACCATGCAGGCTTGAGGGAGAAATCCCTTGGCCTGAAGCGACACTAACTCACTGTGAGGGATGGAGCAGCTCTCCCATTCTCCGGGTTTATCACTGGAAGGGCGAGAGGAGGAGCTGCGATGGCTGGCCATGCTGGAATGAGCCTTTGCTGGATGCGCTCTGATGATAACTCGCGGAAGGGAGAAGAGTGATTTGGATCTGAATCCTCATCCCGTCAAATAAGCGGCTCATTTATGCGGCCAGGGGTTTGAATGTAAAAACGCCCCGGCTGTTCGCATACTTTTGACACATGGAAGACATCCATTATTGGGCGTGGAAGCCGAGGAGCCCTACATCATAAAAATCGGACGTTATTCCTACAGGTACACAGAGTTTGAAGAAGAACCCGCCTTGCAATGCCGAAGACAAACTGCGCGCCAGACTCATCGTCATTGAAGCCTGGTTCGGGGGCTACTGAGGGAGTCCTGGATTAGGGGGTGTTCGGATAGCCGGACTACATCTCCCGCCGGACTCCAGGACTATGAAGATACAAGATTGAAGACTCCGTCCCGTGTCCGGAAGGTTCTTTCCTTGGCGTAGAAGGCAAGCTAGGCGTGCGGATATTCAAGATCTCTTACCAATGTAACCGACTCTGTGTAACCCTAACCCTATCCGGTGTCTATACAAACCGGAGGGTTGTAGTCTGTAGGAGAGAATCATCTTCATACACAATCAAACCATATGCTAGCTTCTAGGGTTTAGCCTCCTTGATCTCGTGGTAGATCTACTCTTGTACTACCCATATCATCAATATTAATCTAGCAGGAGTAGGGTTTTACCTCCACCGAGAGGGCCCGAACCTGGGTAAAAAAAAGTGTCCCCTGTCTCCTGTTACCATCCGACCTTGACGCACAGTTCGGGGCCCCCTACCCGAGATCCGCCGGTTTTGACACCGACATGCGCCTTGGGCCCGGGGGCTACTGTCGGTGTTTTGGGAACGGGGGTCCCTAGACTTGCCTCCCTACGGCCTGCGGCGTGGCTCAAAGGGGGGGGCAGCACGGCCCATCTTCATCAACACAAGACCCAAGACCCTCGCGAGGAGCCAAGCCTCGCGGGGCGGACGACACGGCGCTTCCTCAGGCACGGCCTCATCAGGCTGGCTCATGAGGAGGCAGAGAGATCAAGGCGGGGTACCTCACGAGGTGCCCATGATGCAAGCCATGACGATCGAGGGTGCCAGGCGGGCGCCAGCCCGCGCAGCGTCTCCCTTTCCTCTTTGGTGCAAAGGGGGCAAGCGCAGGCGAGAGGATGAAGCAAAGGCACCCATTTCTGTGCAACAAGACCAAGACCAGTCCAACGGTGGGAAGGAGGTCATCGTGGAGCCCAGAACGGCGTCACCACACGGCCTTTGGCAGGCGAGGACCAACTTTAGTCAGGATAAGTGTACCAGATGTTCCCCTTTGAATTGGCCAATTGTTGGCGCCCTTCCCGCTCAATATTTGGGAAGAGGCCCAGGGCCTTTGCCTATAAATAGGACTAGCCGCCCCCAGAGTAGAGGCATTCGGTATCTAGCAATCAGGCACGCCGGATCTACGATCGTGCATTGAGAGCAAGCATAGAGCAAGTAGAGAGAGAGAGAGAGAAGGGCGATTGAACTCCCCCAGGCAGTTCATCCCCCTAGCCAAGAACAGGCCCTCGCGAGGCTGTTCTCCCTTGTACTGTTCATCATCATCAGCCTAAGAGGCAATCCACCCACCACAAACTAGAGTAGGGTATTACACCACAATGGTAGCCCGAACTAGTATAAACCTTGTGTCTCTTGTGTTGTTCTTTCTGTAGTTTAGATCCTTGCGAGACGGAGAGGTAGAGGGCATAATCTCCGCACGCACCCCAGAGTTCGAACCTTAAGGGTCTGCCGGAACCCGTGATCCGACAGGTTCAGTAGGTACAACTATTTTTTTTGGTATTTTGTGTTTCCTACCCATAACTAAAGATATAAAACAAGAGCACAAAATAAAAACTACTTAGTGACAAAGCAAACAAGCACACACGAGAATATTCACCCCACGCTATGACTCCCCGGCAACGGCGCCAGAAAAAGGTCTTGATAACCCACAAGTATAGGGAATCAATTGTAGCCTCTTTC
Source organism: Aegilops umbellulata (assembly GCA_032464435.1). Classification (NCBI taxonomy): domain Eukaryota; kingdom Viridiplantae; phylum Streptophyta; class Magnoliopsida; order Poales; family Poaceae; genus Aegilops; species Aegilops umbellulata. Next base: position 325,447,815 of record CP136058.1, on the reverse strand, counting down.
GATAAGTAAGAGTGTCGAACCCAACAAGGAGCTAAAGGTAGAACAAATATTCCCTCAAGTTCTATCAACCACCGATACAACTCTACGCACGCTTGACGTTCGCTTTACCTAGAACAAGTATGAAACTAGAAGTACTTTGTAGGTGTTGTTGGATAGGTTTGCAATAATATAAAGAGCACGTAAATAAAAACTAGGGGCTGTTTAGGTAAAGAAGCAATAAAGTTAGTATAGCGAGTGTGGAAAATTGGTGCTAGGAGTTGCGAAATGGTCCCTAAGCAATTGACTACTTTACTAGACCAAGAGCAAGTTTTATGTGCGAGAGGCCACTGCTAGCATGTCATCCCTGACTTGGAATTCTATGCACTTTTAATTGGAACTATTAGCAAGCGTCTGTAACTACTAACGTTCATTAAGGTAAAACCCAACCATAGCATTAAGATATATTGGTCCCCCTTCAATCCCATATGCATCAATTTCTATGCTAGGTTGAAGCTTCTGTCACTCTTGCCCTCCAATACATAGTCCTATCAACATACAATTAACCCTATGGTGTGATCCACACGCGCGCTCATATGATGGGAACCAAAGGACAGCAACATAACCATAAGCAGATTAAGTCAATCATAGTAATTCACCATTCACCAATAGGACAACGAAAATCTACTCAGACATCATAGGATGGCAACACATCATTGGATAATAATATGAAGCATAAAGCACCATGTTCAAGTAGAGGGTACAGCGGGTTGCCGGAGAGTGGACCACTATAGATAGAGGAGGTAAGGTGATGGAGATGTTGGTGAAGATGGCAGAGGTGTTGGTGTAGATTGCGGTGATGATGATGGCCCCGGCAGTGCTCCGGCACCACCGAGGGAGAGGGGGAGAGAGCCCCCTTCTTCTTATTCTTCCTTGACCTTCTCCCTAGATGGGAGAATGGTTTCCCCTCTGGTCCTTTGTCTCCATGGCATGGGAGGGGCGAGAGCCCCTCCGAGATTGGATATGTCTCTCTGTCTCTCTCTGTTTCTGCGCTCTGGATTCTGCCCTTTCACCGTTTCTTATATATCCTGAGATTCGTAGCTCCGATTGGATTGAAACCTTTGCCCAGATTTTTCTCCGAAAATTAGCTTTCTTGCAGCCAAAGAAGAGCAGTAACCACCTTATGGGGTGCCCACGAGGGTCAGGGGCGCGCCCCCTGCCTCGTGGCCCCCTCGGGCACCGTCTAGCATTGATTCTTCTTCCCAAAAATCATAAATATTCCTAAAATATTCTCCGTCCATTTTTATCCCGTTTGGACTCCGTTTGATATGGGGTTTCTGCGAAACATAAAACATGCAACAAGGGCGCTGGATCAATATGTTAGTCCCAAAAATAGTATAAAAAGTTGCCAAAAGTATATGAAAATTGTAGAATATTGGCATGGAACAATCAAAAATTATAGATACGATGGAGACGTATCACTCGACGAACCCACAGTGTGGTGTGGTAGATTGCCTTGTAGGATGAGGATGAACAGTACAAGGTAAGAACAGACTCCTGAGGACAGGTGTTCTAGAGCTCGGTGAGCTGGTGGGATGGCTTTGGTGGAATGGATCCAATCCTAGATTCTTTGCCTCCTACGGTGGTGGCTAGTCCTTTTTATAGTTGCCTTGGTCCTCTTCCAAAATGTTAGGAGGGAAGGGATCCCACAACGGCCAAGTTTAAAGGGAGACAACTAGTACAAGCTATCCTGACAAAAGGTGGTCTTCGCCTGCCAAAGGCTCTGGTGGTGACGTTGTCGTTGGCTCCGCGGTGACCTCCGTCCTGCTAGTCTTGGTCTCGTTGCACCGATATGGAAACCTTTGTCTGATGCCTTGGGACTCCTCGCCTGCGCTTGCCCCTTTAGCACCAAATGGGAAACTGGTACTCTGCGCCTGCTGGCGCCCGCCTGGCCTTGGTCGTCATGGCTCACGTCACGTGAACTTTGCGAGGTGCCCCTTGCATAGATATCTCCGCTCCTCGGGAGCCAGCCTAGCGAGGCCGCCCCGGAGGAGGTCTCTGTGTCGTTCGCCTCGCGAGGCTTGGCCCCTCGCAAGGGTCTTGAGTGGTTGCTGTTGAAGATGGGCCATGCCAGGCTGTTGGAGGAGCCACGCCATGGGCCGTAGGCAGGCAAGTCTGGGTATCCCCGTTCCCAGGACGCCGACAGTAGCCCCCAGGCCCAAGGCGTGCTTGGACTTGGCTTCGAGGCGAAGCCAAAGGGCAAGTGCGGAGTGTCGTGGGCCCCAACAGCCTGCGGCCTTGATTGATGCATGGTGATTGATGGGACGTGGGCATCTCCGCTTCCCCACGCTGCCTCGGCAACCGTTCGACTTGACGAGACCATGTGTTTTAAGTACTTGTTCTACTTGAGTGGTAACCATAGAAGCATGTTTACTAATGAGTTTAAGTTCATTGAGCAAATCATTTTGAGCTTTAAGTACTTGTTCTACTTGACTGGTAACCATAGAAGCATGTTTACTAATGAGTTTAAGTTCACCTTTAACTCTAGACATATAATCACTCAAGTGTTCAAGCATATAAGAATTACGTTTTAATTCTCTACCAAAATAAGCATTGAAGTTTTCTTGTTTAACAATAAAATTGTCAAACTCATCTAAGCACTATCTAGCAGACTTATAGTGAGGAATATCACCTTCATCAAATCTATAGAGAGAATTTACCTTTACTACCTGTATCGGGTTATCAAGACCACGTGTTTCTTCAATAGGTTATGAACTAAGATCATATATTTCTTCAACATGCGGTAAATTAAGACCACTTATTTCTTCAATAGGAGGTAAATTCTTAACATCTTCAGCTTTAATACCCTTTTATTTCATAGATCTCTTTTCCTCTTGCATATCTTCAGGGCTGAGAAATAGAACACCTCTCTTCTTCGGAGTTGGTTTAGGAATAGGCTCAGGAGTTGGCTCAGGCAGTTATAATTTTTTTCATTTGTCAACAAATTATTCAATAGAATTTCAGCTTCATCCGGTGTTCTTTCCCTGAAAACAGAACCAGCACAACTATCCAGGTAATCTTTGGAAGCATCGGTTAGTCCATTATAAAAGATATCAAGTATTTCATTTTTCTTAAGTGGATGATCAGGAAAAACATTAAGTAATTGGAGAAGCCTCCCCCAAGCTTGTGGGAGACTCTCTTCTTCAATTTGCACAAAATTATATATTTCCCTTAAAGCAGCTTGTTTCTTATTGTCGGCGTTCTGGGAACGGGGGTCCCCAGACTTGCCTGCCTGCGGCCTGCGGCGTGGCTCAAATGGGGGCCCAGCATGGCCCATCTTCATCAACACAAGACTCAAGACCCTCGCGAGGGGCCAAGCCTTGCGGGGCGAACAATGTGGTGCTTCCTCAGGCGCGGCCTCCTCAGGATGGCTCACGAGGAGGCGGAGAGATCAAGGCAGGGTACCTCGCGAGGTGCCCATGACGCAAGCCATGACGATAGAGGGTGCCAGGCGGGCGCCAGCCCGCGCAGCGTCCCCCTTTCCTCTTTGGTGCAAAGGGGGCAAGCGCGGGCGAGAGGATCAAGCAAAGGCACCCATTTCGGTGCAACGAGACCAAGACCAGTCCAACGGTGGGAAGGAGGTCACCATGGAGCCCAGAACGGCGTCACCACAGGGCCTTTGGCAGGCGAAGACCAACTTTAGTCAGGATAAGTGTACCAGATGTTCCCCTTCGAATTGGCCAATTGTTGGCGCCCTTCCCGCTCAAATATTTGGGAAGAGGCCCAGGGCCTTTGCCTATAAATAGGACTAGCCACCCCCAGGGTAGGGAGAGAGATCGATCCACGAACGGAGCTAGCAACACACCCACAGAGTGAGAAGGGCGATTGAACTCCCCCAGCAGTTAATCCCCTAGCCAGGAACAGACCCTCGCGAGGATGTTCTTCCTTGTACTGTTCATCCTCATCAGCCCAAGAGGCAGTCCACCCACTACAAACTAGAGTAGGGTATTACACAACAATGGTGGCCCGAACTAGTATAAACCCTGTGTCTCTTGTGTTGTTCGTTCGGTAGTTTAGATCCTTGCGAGACAGAGAGGTAGAGGGCATAATCTCCGCGCGCACCCTAGAGTTCGAACCTTAAGGGTCTACCGGAACCCGTGATCCGACATTTGGCGTGCCAGGTAGGGGTGCGCCCCACCGCTCCGCTCGCCTCCGACCGTCGCATCCATGTCTGACGCTCATCGGGCCCACGTCGAGCGCCGGGCCGCCATCGCTTCCCGCGTCGCCCAGACGGCCCCCGTCGGTGGGCGTCCTCGTCGTTCTCCGTCGCCCGCCGTCAACGCCGCCACCGGCCCGACGAGGAACGAGCAGCAAGCATCGTCTCAGCACCCGTCCGTGCGGCAAGACGGCCGCACCGCTACTCCGTCGCTCACCCCGGCCGGCTCTTCGTCCCGCGCGCTCCGTGCACCCTTGGAGAATCGAGCTGCGCTCATCGCGGCGAACGAGCTCCTGCGCTACCGCCCCGTCGACGACGTGTACGAGGAGTGGCTCGACCGCGTCGTCGAGCTCGTCCGCGCCGCAGGGGGCTCTCCCATGCCGTCCTCACCGTTGCGCCGCACTCCGCCCCGCGTGGGCAATGAAGCTCCGGGGGCGTACCAGCAGCCTCCTCTACAAGAAGACGCCATGGCTCCAAGGCGCGTGGCCCCTGGGCGGAATCCGCTCCGTCAGGCGCCAGCCCAGCAGGAACGGAGCTGCCAAGAAGTCCCTCGACCGCAAGAGGCTGCCCGGGCGCTCCCAGCTCCGGCTCGCCGAGACCCCGCTCCGGCCCCGGCACGTCAAGACACCGCGCTGCTCCCAGCAGCAGCGCAAGGGGACCCGCAAGCCAAGCTCTCCCTCAACCGAAGCCTCCCGTGGCCACCGCAGGCTGCCTCGCCTACACCACCGAGCTGCGCAGCGTCGCATGGCCCGGAAAGTACAAGCCGGACCCGCCCCCTTGCTACGACGGCACAACTGATCCCGCGGAGTTCCTCCAGCTCTACGAGCTGGGAATCGAAGCCGCCAGCGGGGACGAAAAGGTCATGGCGAACTAGTTCCCCATGGCGTTGAAGGAAGGTGCTCGCACTTGGCTCCTGAACCTGGCCCCAGGCATGATCTCCTCCTGGGACCAGATGCGTACTCGCTTCATCGCCAACTTCCAAGGTACCCGCGACCGGCCTCCCGCCGTGAGCGACATGTGCCGCATCAAGCAGCAACATGGGGAGACCCTACAAAAGTACATCCAGCGCTTCAACAGTGCGCGCCTCAAGATCCCCAAGGTGTCCGAGGAAGCCATCATTTCGGCCTTCTCCGATGGCGTGCGCGACGTCAAGATGAAGGAGGAGGTGGCGATGCATGAAGACCTTTGCACCTCCCTGGAGCTGTTCAACTTGGCGACCAAGTGCGCCAGGGCTGAGGAGGGACGTCTCTCCCTCCTCGAGCTGCCTGCCACAGACCCAGAAGAGAAGAAGCCCAAGGCCAAGGACGTGAAGCGCAAGGGGGCTACCGTACTCGCGGCGGAACCAGACACCAAGCGGGGCAAGGATCTGCCCGAATCCTCCAGGGGCAGCCGGTACTGCGTGTACCACGACCTCCACACCCACAACACCAACGAATGCCAAGAACTCCGCGCTGTGCGAGAAGGAAGAATCGGTCGTCGCCCTAACCGTGTTGACCGGGGCTACGACCGAGGAGGAGGAAGAAACCCAGGACGCTGGGAAGATCGTGGCCCGCGCCAAGGGTGGCGCGACCAACCTCGCGAGGACCGCTGGCGGGACCTGCCTCGCGAGGGGGACTGGAGGGATCAGCCTCGTGAGGATCGCCCTCACGGCAAGCCAGGCCTACCACCGCTGCCGCCTCAGCCAAAGAGGTATGAAGACCGCCACCAAGACGAGGGGGCTGGGGGCTTCCAAGAGCCGCGCGCAATCGCCTGCATCCTGGGCAGAGCTCAAGCCCCAGCCTCCCAACGTATCTTCAACCAGTTTGCCCGCGAAGTGAATGCAGTTCTCCCCAAGCTCGAAGCAACGCGTCCCCTCAGGTGGTCAGCGTGCGCCATCACGTTCAGCTCGGCAGACCAGCTCAAGTGCGCGGCCACAGCTGGAGTCCTCCCGATGCTTTGCTCCCCAGTCATCAGCAACGTTCTGGTCACCAGGACCCTCATCAACGGTGGAGCAGGGCTCAACGTCTTGTCCGTGGAAACATTCAACAACCTCCAAGTGCCCTATGACCAGCTTCAGCCAACCAAGTTTTTCTCCGGAGTCACCGATGGTTCCACAGTCTCGATCGGGCAGGTCCGCCTCCCTGTCACCTTGGGGCTCGCAGCAACTACCGCACCGAGCTCATCGACTTCGACGTCGCCCACAGCCGCCTGCCGTACAACGCCATCCTCGGGTACCCAGCGCTGGCCAAGTTCATGGCTGTGACCCACCACGGCTATAACGTCCTCAAGATGCCGGGAAGTGGCGGCGTCATCACGGTTTCCTGCGAAGAGAAGGACGCAGTGTGGTCCCTGGAGCGAGCCTTTCAGGCCGCGTCGCTAGAAGACCCAGATCGCGGAAGCAGGAGGCTTCCTGAGACCACCCCCAAGAAGAAGAAGACGTCGTCAGGCTCAGTCCCTCAGGAGGCAGGCCCTTCAGGGCCCGTGTCTGCCCAGGGGGACCCTCCTTCCATCGCATAGGAAAGCGCGCCCGGCGCCCTCCTCAGGCAGGACTCGGGGGCTCTCACCTGGAGGGCCACCGACCTTGCCAGGGTCACGAGGGAGGCACTTGGGCACCATGTGGAGTCGTGCTTCGAAGCGCGATTCCCTCGAGAAGGAGCCAGGCGAGGAAGGTCAGACCAGCAGGAGTTCGTTAACAAGGCCATTCAAGAACTACAGGAGTCAAGGATCATGAGAGGTTGCCGTCGTCCACCAGCTGTGGCTCCACATCCAGGCGAGGATGGTGGGTTGCGCGTCTGCGTCGACGTACCAGGGCTCAATCAGATCGCCACGACGGAGCGCCTCTGGCGCTCCCGAGTGGGGTGCTACGGAGGACCGCCCCACAGCTATGTTCGCATGCCTTACGGCCTGCCGAGCATGGCTGCGGTGTACCAGCGCCTCATGAGGGGCATCTTGGAGGCTCAGGAAGACAGGCGTTCTGCGGCTCTGGCGGATATGGAGACAGCCCGCGAGGAGCCATCAGTGCCTCCGGAGCCTCCCGAGGCCCCAGGGCCTGGGGGCTCGTGAGGATCGGCTTCCGCAGCCCACCGAGTCTGCTGCACCAACGCCACTTCGCCAATGACATCTTCAGGTGACATCTTTCAAGTTTCATTCCTAGCTGGGAGCGCCCTCCCAGGGTTGCGTCACTCCCAGGCCGCGTGGGTTCGTCCCCGTGGCATGTATCCCTCTTTATTTTCTTTAGTCGTTAGCTTGCTTTGCTGGGGGCGCCCCTCGGGCTGCATCATCCCCAAGCTGCTCGGGCTAGGCCCAGCGGCGTGTACCTCCCCTGCGTTTATTTCCAATTATGCATTCACCTATCATGCTTGATTACTTGATGCCGTCCATGACACCTCTTCTTCTCCATGTCGTCCACTTGCACGTTAAAGGGGGGGTGCCTGAGCATCGCGACTCAGGGCTCTTACTGGCTCTCCAGCCCTCACCCTCTGGCCTTGTCCACGACATCGCGACCTGGCATACCAGCGACGGCTGAGACAAGCTCGAGGGCCTGGACCCGAGGATGTAGAGTGCCGGCATCTAACCAAATTTTGCAGGAACACATCTCAAGATACGGCCCAGTGCCAGGCGCAGCCCGCCTAGAGGTAGGGCCTCATGAGTCTCGCGCTGGCTCACGGGTGCCCAGATACACCTCACCTAGCCCTACCATGTCGGCCACGTGTCAGGGCGGGGCTGTACACGCCCCGGGGGCTCCTCCCGGAGGGGAGCCCCCTCCCACGTACCAGTGGAAGCACCATGCTTCGCGCTGGCTGACGACACTGCCGAGGAGCGGCTATGCCCGTACACATACGGAAGCGCTATGCTCCGCGCTGGTGATAAACAACTGAGGGTGGCCTCCGGGCCGCGTCAACCTCAGGGAGCCCAGAGCTCAGTGGCTGGCCTCATCGCAATGCCTCCTCTCGGGAGCGCCGCGCGAGGGGGCTAGGCACGGGGGATACGACTGGGTCACGCCCAAACGTACGCCGCCCAGCCAGGCCCCTCGGGCCTGGTTCGTCGCGCGTCTCTCCTCGAGCGGAGCCAAGGTATGAAGGCCGTTTGAGCGTCAAGGGTGACCCCTGAGCATCGCGACTCAGGGGCCTAACTGGCCCCGTAGCCCCTCACTCCTTAGTTCCGAAAGGCTATGCTGGGTGAGGTACGTGCGGGGCCGGGCTCTGCAGACGTAGAACGGTAGCCCCGCTTACATCTCGCCTCATCACCCGCTGTTCGCGCGTCAAGGGGGACTCCTGAGCATTGCGACTCAGGAGCCTAACTGGCTCCGTAGCCCCTCACTCCTTAGTTCCGAAAGGCTATGCTGGGTGAGGTACGCGCGGAGTCGGGCTCTGCAGACGTAGAACGGAAGATACACCTATATCACGCTTCCCTACTTGTTGTTCGTGCGCCAAGGGGGACTCCTGAGCATCGCGACTCAGGAGCCTAACTTGTCACGTAGCCCCTCACTCCTTTGGTCCTGTCCTGGTTTCTGGTCGGGGCTAATGCTGGGTGAGGCACGCGCGGGGCCGGGCTCTGCCGGCGTAGAACACAAGCAAGTAGGGAAGAAGAACATAAAATTCAAGGAACTTAAAAGCAAATATTACAACCCATACTGTCGCCTTAGTACCAAACGCAAATTTAAATGCCTCCCCGAGGCGTCGTACATGTGCAGGAATCGAAAGAAGAACAAGAACGACAGCGAAGTCGCTTGTCGGCGGTGGAGCTGCGTGGAGTGGCTTCGCCTCGTGGAGCATCAGGGCCGGCAGCTCCTTGCTTTGGCCTGGTGCTGAAGGCCCGGAACTTCCCCAGCAGTGCCTCCGCGCGCTCCTTCACGGCTTCGACAGCAGCGGCAGCACCCTCGCCGCTCACCGGCTCCAGCAGGCTGTCGAGGTCGGCGCTGGGATCACGAAGGTAGACGTGGGCAAAGACCCGCGTCAGCGCAGCAGAAGACAGGACACGCGCCTCGGCCTCAGCCGTGGGGGCGAGGCCAAGGGCGACATCCCCAAGGGCTATAACCAGGAAGGGAAGCAGCTTGGCGGGGCCGTCCCCGTCACCGGCTAGCGGGCTATCCAGGCCACTCTCGTAAAGCGTCTTCAGTGAAGCGCGGGCATCTTTCTCCATGTCCGCGAAGGCCACGCGATCCTCGGCGAGGACCCGGGCCTTGGCGTCCAGCTCGGCCTTCGTCACCTCCAGCTCCTTCTTCAACGCGCTTAGGTGGCCGCGGCGCTTCTTGAGTTTGGCCTCCCGGTCCTCGAGCGCCACCTCGCGAGCCTTCGTCCCCTTCTCCTGCTCCTGGCGAAGGCGGACCTCCTCCGCAAGCTGGCCTCGCAAGCCTTGCAGCTCGTCCTCCAGCTCCTTGCAGCGGCCGCGGACTCCAACCACCTCTCCCAGGGCCGCGTCACGGGCAGCCTTCGCCTCGAGGGTGGCCTCCCTCTCCCCGTCACAGGCCATTGAGGCCTGAACCAGCGCTGCCCGAATCGAGGCATCAGAGCGAATCCACCCCGAAGCCAGTTCCAGGCGCCCGGCCACCAGGCGAGGGTCGGCGCCGAGAAGATCCTGCCGCAGCCGGTCCAGTTCAGCAACGGCGCGCTCCAGGATGGAAGAAGAAGGCGGAGAAACATTGGTGCGCTCCAAGACAACAGGAGGAGTTGGGGAAGCAGCAGTCGGTGGAACGGGAGGAGAAGTTAGCGGCGGCGAGGCCGCAGTGTCCCGAGGAGGAGTCCGCTGCGCCTCCCCAGCCGCAGGAGCGGCGCCAGACAAGGGCACCTCGGGGGTCACTTGAGCCATGGGGGCTGTCGCCCCAGCCAGATCAGCCAAGCCCCGCAAGGACGAGCGGGCAGGAGAGGTTCGCGCGTCACGATCACCCTCCCCTGAAGGCGGAGGCGCCGCCGTAGATGGGGCCTCGCGAGCTCCCTTCGGCTTCTTCGCCATGGGCGCCAGCCTACTCAAGAGAAGCAATCATCAAGCCTCGTCGGCGGAACGAGAAACCAAGGATCAAGGATCAAGCACTTACGGGTCGTCGCCAGAAGGCTCCAGCTGCCTCCTGCCATACTTGAAGCGTGAGAGCCGGCTGGAGGGGTCGACCTCGGAAGCAGAAGGCGCGTCCGCGGCTCGCCCCGGAGTCAGGACGGACCCGTGGGGAATCAACCCGGTCCTGCCCTTCTTCGGGACCGGGGGCGAGCTCCCGCCGCCCAGCACGTCGTCACCGTCATCATCATCATCGCTCAGCGAAATGCGGAGATTGCGGGGCTTGCGCTCGGGAGGGGGAGCCCTGGACTCTCCGTCAGTTGCCTCGGAGTCAAGACCTTCCTCCCGCTCCCCTTCGCCCCCCTCTCCGCTGGAGTCGCCGGAAGACACGTCCACAGGTCCCTCGGGGGCCACCATGGGCACGGACCCGACCCCGTTGAAGACGGGCATGGACTCCACCACTTGCTCCCAATCGTCGCAAAGGAACAGGGGCGAGGGCGCGCCCTCCAACCTTGCTACCTCGCCCCCGACCAGGGATTGGAGAACCGCGGTCACATCCTCTTCGCCCACAGCTGCGGGGCTCGGATGAGGCCTCCACATCGGGGGAGAGTACTGCCGAAGCGGAGCTAACTGGTGCTCCAGGAACTCCCTCAGCAGCGACGCCCCGGTCAGCTTCGCCGCCGCCATGCTGGCCGGCTTCAAGTCGGCGTCCATCTTCGCCAACATCGACTTCGCGCGGGGATCCGTGAGCTCCGCTCGGCACCAGTCGCTAGAACTCACGGGCAGCTCCGTGGGAAGGATCAACCGAGGATGGATGCACCCAGCGTCCACCAAAACCCACTTGCTCCGGAAGCCCTCGATCCTCTTCCCCGGATTCGAAACGGCCATGGCACTGCCGCACGCGACGAAGCCCGCGCACGCAGAAGGGGAACCACGAGAAGTCCGGAGGTAGAAGTAGTGGCGCAGCAAGGCCACTGAAGGCTGCACCCCCACATGAGCCTCGCAGTAGTAGGCAAAGATCGCCGGAAGAAGGATGGAGTTGGGTGGAGATGCAGAGCTTGCAAGTTGTAATGGCGGAGGACGGAGAGGAAGAACTCAGAGAAAGGAGGCTCCAAGCCCGCAGTAATGGAGCTTACGAAAAGAGGATAGAAGGTGCTCCCTCGGCCCTCAGGGGTGGCGGAGTCGACCTTGAACACCCGCGCCCCATTGATGCCCTGCGCCGCCGCCATCCGGTGCAGTCGGGCGAGGCTCGCCTCCGACACGTTGGGCGAGTCCAAAGCAGGCGAGAACCAAGCTTCAGCCGGGGGCTGGCGAGGCGCCATAGCTACCTAGGGCAAGCAGATGGAGCAGATCTGGAAGCTTGGAGGAAGAGAGGAGAGGCGCAAGAAAGGGGATCTGAGCAGCGGCCGAAGAAGGAGAAGAGCAAGGCCGGAGCGGATGCCACGCCTTTAGTAACCCGCGCAGTTGCGAAAGCACCCACGTCCAATCAACCGCCACGCGGCACCCAAGGCCGCAGGCTGTTAGGGCCCGCGACGCTTCGCCCTTGCCCTTTCACCTCTCGGCACGGCCAAGTCCATGCACGCCTTGGGCCCGGGGGCTACTATCGGTGTTCTGGGAACGAGGGTCCCCAGACTTGCCTGCCTGCGGCCTGCGGCGTGGCTCAAATGGGGGCCCGGCGTGGCCCATCTTCATCAACACAAGACTCAAGACCCTCGCGAGGGGCCAAGCCTCGCGGGGCGGACGACGCGGTGCTTCCTCAGGCGCGGCCTCCTCAGGATGGCTCACGAGGAGGCGGAGAGATCAAGGCAGGGTACCTCGCGAGGTGCCCATGACGCAAGCCATGATGATAGAGGGTGCCAGGCGGGCGCCAGCCTGCGCAGCGTTCCCCTTTCCTCTTTGGTGCAAAGGGGGCAAGCGCAGGCGAGAGGATCAAGCAAAGGCACCCATTTCGGTGCAACGAGACCAAGACCAGTCCAATGGTGGGAAGGAGGTCACCATGGAGCCCAGAACGGCGTCACCACAGGGCCTTTGGCAGGCGAAGACCAACTTTAGTCAGGATAAGTGTACCAGAATTTCCCCTTCGAATTGTCCAATTGTTGGCGCCCTTCCCGCTCAAATATTTGGGAAGAGGCCCAGGGCCTTTGCCTATAAATAGGACTAGCCACCCCCAGGGTAGGGAGAGAGATCGATCCACGAATGGAGCTAGCAACACACCCAGAGAGTGAGAAGGGTGATTGAACTCCCCCAGCAGTTCATCCCCTAGCCAGGAACAGACCCTCGCGAGGCTGTTCTTCCTTGTACTGTTCATCCTCATCAACCCAAGAGGCAATCCACCCACCACAAACTAGAGTAGGGTATTACACCACAATGGTGGCCCGAACTAGTATAAAACCCTGTGTCTCTTGTGATGTTCGTTCGGTAGTTTAGATCCTTGCGAGACGGAGAGGTAGAGGGCATAATCTCCGTGCGCACCCCAGAGTTCAAACCTTAAGGGTCTGCCGGAACCCGTGATCCGACACTTATGAGCGGGGAAATATTTAGCAGAGAAGTAAAAAATCATATCCTGGGGACTACACACACAACCAGGATCAAGAGAATTAAACCATATCTTAGCATCACCCTTTAATGAGAACGGAAATATTTTAAGGATATAAAAGTAGTGAGTTCTCTCATCATTAGTGAACAGGGTGGCTATATCATTTAATTTAGTAAGATGTGCCACAGCAGTTTCAGATTCATAGCCAGAGAATGGATCAGATTCAACCAAAGTAATTATATCAGGATCAATGGAGAATTCATAATCCTTATTAGTAACAAAGATAGGTGAAGTAGCATAAGCAGGATCATATTTAATTCTAGCATTCAGAGTTTTTTGTTTAAGCTTAGCTAACAATTTCTAAAATCACTTCTATCATTGCAAGCAAGAAAGTCTCTTTTAGTTTCTTCATCCATGACATAGCCCTCAGGCACAACAGGCAATTCATATTTATTGGGAGAGCCTTCATCATCACTATCATCAAAATTATCAGTTTCAATAATTTCATTCTCTCTAGCCCTAGCAAGTTGTTCATCAAGAAATTCACCAAGTGGCACAGTAGTATCAAGCATAGAAGTAGTTTCATCATAAGTATCATGCATAGCAGAAGTGGCATCATCAATAACATGCGACATATCAGAATGAATAGCAGAAGCAGGTTTAGGTGTCGCAAGCTTACTCAAAACAAAAGGTGAATCAAGTGCAGAGCTAGATGGCAGTTCCTTACCTCCCCTCGTAGTTGAGGGATAAATTTTTGTTTTCTCGTCTTTCAAGTTCTTCACAGTGACCAGCAGATATAAATCCCAAGAGACTCAAAGAATAGAGCTATGCTCCCCGGCAACGGCACCAGAAAATAGTCTTGATAACCCACAAGTATAGGGGATCGCAATAGTTTTCGAGGGTAGAGTATTCAACCCAAATTTATTGATTCGACACAAGGGGAGCAAAAGAATATTCTCAAGTATTAGCAATTGAGTTGTCAATTCAACCACACCTGGATAACTTAGTATCTGCAGCAAAGTATTTAGTAGCAAAGTAGTATTGAAGTAACGGTAACGATAGCAAAAGTAATATTTTTGGGTTTTGTAGTGATTGTAACAGTAGCAACGGAAAAGTAAATAAGCGAAGAACAATATGTGAAAAGCTCGTAGGCATTGGATCGGTGATGGAGAATTATGTCGGATGCGGTTCATCATGTAACAATCATAACATAGGGTGACACAGAACTAGCTCCAATTCATCAATGTAATGTAGGCATGTATTCCGAATATAGTCATACGTGCTTATGGAAAAGAGCTTGCATGACATCTTTTGTCATACCCTCCCGTGGAAGCGGGGTCCTAGAGGAAACTAAGGGATATTAAGGCCTCCTTTTAATAGAGTACCGGACCAAAGCATTAACACATAGTGAATACATGAACTCCTCAAACTATGGTCATCACCGAGAGTGGTCCTGATTATTGTCACTTCGGGTTGCCGGATCATAACACATAGTAGGTGACTATACACTTGCAATATAGGATCAAGAACTCACATATATTCATTAAAACATAATAGGTTCAGATCTGAAATCATGGCACTCGGGCCCTAGTGACAAGCATTAAGCATACCAAAGTCATAGCAACATCAATCTCAGAACATAGTGGATACTAGGGATCAAACCCTAACAAAACTAACTCGATTACATGATAAATCTCATCCAACCCATCACCGTACAACAAGCCTACGATGGAATTACTCACGCACGGCGGTGAGCATCATGAAATTGGTGATGGAGGATGGTTGATCATGACGATGGCGACGGATTCCCCTCTCCGGAGCCCCGAACGGACTCTAGATCAGCCCTCCCGAGAGAGATTAGGGCTTTGCGGCGGCTCCGTATCGTAAAACGAGATGAATCCTTCTCTCTGGTTTTTTTCTCCCCGAACACAAATATATGGAGTTGGAGTTGAGGTCAGTGGAGCGTCAGGGGGCCCACGAGGTAGGGGGCGCGCCCAGGGGGGCAGGCGTGCCCCCACCCTCGTGGACAGGTGGAGGCCCCCTTGACGTGGATTCTTCTTCCAGTATTTTTATATTTTCCAAAAATAAGTTCCGTGGAGTTTCAGGTCATTCCGAGAACGTTTGTTTCTACACATAAATAACACCATGGAAAGTCTGCTGAAAACAGCGTCAGTCCGGGTTAGTTCCATTCAAATCATGCAAGTTAGAGTCCAAAACAAGGGCAAAAGTGTTTGGAAAAGTTGATACGATGGAGACGTATCAGTTGGCCTACTTCTTTCTATAATTGAGGAGAGGGGCGGAGCCCCCGTCGCTCATCTCTTTCTCCACTTCGTCTGCTTCCTCTTCTTCCTTGCTCCACCGTATTGCTGCGACACCCATGGCGTCGATAAGGAGGTTCTCCGCCGCAGAGAAGGGAAAGACCCCCCGCGAGGTGAAGGGGCCATTTCCACCAAACAAGAGGTTGGCCCACCCCCGCGATGTCGTCATGAGGGTGGAGGTGATGAGGCCTTGGTACGAGCGGCCTTCCCCCGGCTACCCGCTGCACTTGTAAGCCCAGGCAGAAGGCTCCGGAGGAGGAGGCAGCGACCCACGCCGCTCGCGCCATGGCTGCGTTGGCCGTGCTGTGGTGGCCCGCACCGCTAGCCCACGAACTCACGCAGAGGGCTCCTCACGCGAATTCATGGTGTGGGCAGCAATGCCCCGGCAGACGTGGATCAGATTACCGCAGTTCTTCGCTGAAGAGGTGCCGCCGAGGGGGCCACTTGAGCTGTGGCTGCGGCACGCCGAGTGTGGCACCACGGCGAAGGGAACAGAAGTTGAGGTCATCTACCCGGGCAAGATATTCATGACCCGTGGATGGGGGGAGGTCGCCCGCGCTTGCCACGCGGAGGGGGCCCTGGCCATCCACTTCGAGTACGATGGCGCCTCCACGATGTCCTTCAAGGTCTTCGATGAGGAAGGTCATCACCTGGAGTGCGGCCCTGGAGGGGGTCGCTTGGACGACGCAGGGGCTGGCGTTGTGCCCGCCCTTGGCCCCGCTGACAGCTCTTCCAGTAGCAGTGACAGCGCCTGGGAGTCGAGCGACTCTCCCGGGCCTGACAAGACTCCGGAGATAAGCGACGACAGCTACGTGCCCCCGAGCTCTCGACGCATCCGGAGGGCGGCAGCGGCGTCCGCTCATCGCCGCCGTTGATCTGGATGGGATTGGCGTCGGCCTTCTGTGGCCCATCGTTGATGATGGCGTCGGCGGCGACGCCTGTAGATATGGCTCCTAGAAACCTTCTTCCTTTGTTCCCTGCGAGGAATCGAGGCGAATCCCGTGGGGGTATGTAAAGGATCTGTAGTACTTTTGTAGCTATGTTATTCCCATTATGAAATTCATTATTTGCACGTGGTGCTTCAGCATTGTTCCCCCTTTTCGCCCTCGCGGCAGCTTAGTGCTCTACGCCGAAAGGTCCCAGTCCCTAGGCAGGCTTCAGCTGTCGCTGGTATGCCAGGTCGCGATGTCGTGGTCAAGCCCAGGAGGTGAGCGGCCCAGGGTCCGGTAAGAGCTCCTGAGGCGCGATACTCAAGAGGCCCCCTTGGCATGCAAGCAGCTTCCTAGAGGTAGAAAAGGAAGGCGACATTGCTGGAGCAAGGCTGCAGGTGCCAGAAATCCTAAGTCACATGCTGGGCTTGACTTGAATACGTGACTTATCTTATCAAGCCTGAGGTGGTTTCCGTGTGCAGCGCCTCATTCGTGCGTTATCGGCAGTGGGATGATTGGATTAGGCCCGCGCTAGCCTCCCTCCCTTTTTCATGCTCTTCTAGGTGCTCTGCGTCCTCGGGTCCCGACCCTCGAGCGAGCTCAGCCACCGCTGGTATGCTAGGTCGAGATGCCGTGGTCAAGGCCACGGGGTGAGGGCTGGAGAGTCAGTAGGAGCTCCTGGGACGCGATGCTCAGGAGCCTCCCCTTTAACATGCAAGAGAACTGCATGAAAAAAAGAAGGAGCCAGTGGCGCCGCCCGTTGTTAGTCTCCGGAGAATCCTGCAGGTTAGCGCGAGGGAGGAATACAGATTGCAACCGTGTTTGCTGGTATGTCGTTGGTCGTTTCGCAAGAAGATGAAGCCACAGAGGGCCTGGTGAGGTGACGTGCGCGGGGTGTCCCGCGAGCCAGAGCTCGACCGCTCAGGTTTGTCAGCATTGCAGGGACGGACCCGAGCACAAGCACCGTGCCAGCATGTGTAGCCCCTGTTGCTGGATGAGGAGGAGGCCGTTCAGCAATGCGGGTGGCCGCGAGGGGTAACAGGTAAGAAGGTAACGAACATAAGGTAAATCATGCAAGGAGGCAAGCTAGTTCAGATAGATGCAAGAATGATACATGCCACTAGGACGGGCCCGAGCGGCCTGGGGATAATGCAGCCTGAGGGGCGCCCCCAATAGAGTAAGCTGAAGATGCAAAAGGATACACGTTGTAGGGACAGGCCCGTGCGACTTGGGGATAATGCTTCCCGAAGGGCGCCCCCAACTGAATGAACTGGAAAGAGTCACCTGATAACGTAGCTGGCGTGGTGTTGGACTGGCTGAAGATGTGTGCTGGAGAAGTTGTTCCTCACGAGCCGCCAGGGTCCTGAGCCTCAGGAGGCTCCGTAGGCCCAGGTGGCTCCTGAAGGACTGTCGCCACCGCCAGGATAGCGCGATGTCTGGCCTCCTGAGCCACCAAAATGCTCCACAAGTGGCGCTGGAAGGTGACAACCGCGTTCGGCAAGCCGAATGGCATGCGAACATAGCTGTGGGGTGGACCCTCGCACCGTCCAACGCGCGAAGGCCAGAAACGTTCCTGAGATGCGTCCCTGTTGAGCCCTGTAATGTCGACGCAGACGCGCAGCCTGCCGTCCTCGCCAGGATGGGGAGTTGCGCCGGGTGGTGGGCGGTGGTCGCCGTGTATGGTCCTTGCCTCTTGAAGCTCCTGGGTCACCTTGGTGATGAATTCCTGAGCACTAGGAGCTCCACGCCTTGTGCCCTCTTGAGGGAAACATGCAGCGAAGCATGCCTCCACATGGCGCCCGAGCGCCTCCCTCGTGATGTTGGCTAAGTCTGAGGCCCTCCAGAACAGAGCCCCCGAGCCCAGCCTGAGGAGGGCGCCGGGCGCGCCTTCCTATGCAAGGGAGGGAGGTGCCCCGTCTGCAGGCGCAGGTCCTGAGGTGGTGCTGCTGGAAATGCCGCTCTCCTGAGGCCCTTGGTGGAGTAGCTGCTTCTTCTTCTTGGGGATGGCCTCAGGAGGGAACAGGGTGCCCTTGTTGTCAGGGTCTTTAGCCGCCGCGGCTTGGTAAGCGCGCTCGACGGAGCACACCACATCCCTTTCCTCACAGGCGACCGAGAAGATGCCGCCGCTCACTGGCATCTTGAGGATGTTGTAGCCATGATGGGTCACTACCATAAACTTGGCCAAAGTTAGATACCCAAGGATGGCGTTGTACGGCAGGCGGATGTGGGCGACGTCGAAGTCGATGAGCTCGCTGTGGTAGTTGTCGCACTGGCCGAATGTGATAGGGAAGCGGACCTGCCCTATCGGGGTGGTGGAGCCGTCGGTCACTCCTGAGAAGGGCTTGGTAGGCTGTAGCTGATTGTATGGCACTTGGAGGCGGTCGAACGTCTGGACGGACAGGACATTGAGCCCTCGCCGCCTTTGATGAGGGTCTTGGTGACTTGGACATTGCTGATGATGGGTGAGCAGAGCATCGGGAGGGCGCCGATAGTTGCCGCACACTTGAGCTGGTCTGACGAGCTGAAGGTGATGGCGCACTTGGACCACCTGAGCGCGCGCGTGTCCTTGAGCCTGGGAAGGGCTGCATTCACTTTGCGAGCAAACTGCTTGAAGATACGCTGAGAGGCTGGGGCCTGAGCGCCACCCAAGATGCAGGCGATGGCGCGAGGTTCCTGGAAGCCCCCAACCCCCTCATCCTGAAGATGGTCGTTGTACCTTCTTGGTGGAGGCGGCAACGAAGGGAGGCTGGCGTTGCCCTAGGGGCGGTCCTCACGAGGCTGGTCTCTCCAGGCGCCCTCGCGAGGCTGGTCCTGCCAGCGGTCCTCACGAGGCCGGTCGCGCCACTCCTGGCGGGGGCCATGGTCGTCCCAGCGTCCTCCACTTCATCCTCCTCCTTGTCCATAGCCTCGGTCGTTGTGCTCGGGGCGTCGACCAAAGTGCCCATCTCGGATGGCTCTGAGCTCCTGACAGTCACTGGTATTGTGGCTGTGAACGTTGTAGAAGGCACAAAACGGGCGGTTGGCCTTGGATGAGTCGGGGTGGTCACGACCGCGCTTCATCTCCGGCTCCGCCGCGAGCATGGCAGCCCCCTTGCGCTTCACGTCCTTGATCTTGGCCTTCTTCTCCTCCTGGTCAGCAGTTGGGTGCTCGAGGAGGGAAAGGCGCACTTGGTTGCCATGTTGAACATCTCCAGGGCTGTGCATAGTTCCTCGTGGATGGCGAGCTCCTCCTTCATCTTGACGTCACGGACGCCATCAAAGAACGCGGAGATGATGGCCTCGCCCATCACCTTGGGGATCTTGAGGCGGACGTTGTTGAAGCGTTGGATGTATTTCTGCAGAGTTTCCCAAGGCTGCTGCTTGATGCGCGCAGGTCGCCTGCGGTCGACGGGCGGTCACGAGTGCCCTGGAAGTTGGCTATGAAATGCTCGCGCATCTCGCCCCAGGAAGAGATCGACCCCACAGGCAGGTTCAGGAGCCACGAGCGCGCGCCATCCTTGAGGGCCATGGGGAACTAATTCGTCATGACCTTCTCGTCGCTGTTGGCCACCTCGATGCTCAGCTCATAGAGCTGCAGGAACTCAGTAGGGTCGGGGTGCCATCATAGCACGGAGGCAGGTCGAGCTTGTACTTGCTGGGCTAGACGATGCTGCGTAGCTCGGGAGTGTAGGCACGGCAGCCTGCTGATGTCTACTATGCAACTTCTTCTTGTAGACGTAGTTGGGCCTCCAAGTACAGAGGTTTGTAGGACAGTAGAAAATTTCCCTCAAGTGGATGACCTAAGGTTTATCAATCCGTGGGAGGCGTAGGATGAAGATGGTCTCTCTCAAGCAGCCCTGCAACCAAATAACAAAAGAGTCTCTTGTGTCCCCAACACACCCAATACAATGGTAAATTGTATAGGTGCACTAGTTCGGCGAAGAGATGGTGATACAAGTGCAATATTGATGGTAGATATAGGTTTTTGTAATCTGAAAATATAAAAACAGCAAGGTCACAAGCGATAAAAGTGAGCGTAAACGGTATTGCAATGCTAGGAAACAAGGCCTATGGTTCATACTTTCACTAGTGCAAGTTCTCTCAACAATAATAACATAACTGGATCATATAACTATCCCTCAACATGCAGCAAAGAGTCACTCCAGAGTGACTAATAGCAGACAACAAACGAAGTGATTATGGTAGGGTACGAAACCACCTCAAAGTTATTCTTTCTGATCAATCTATTCAAGAGTCCGTAGTAAAATAACACGAAGCTATTCTTTCCGTTCGATCTATCATAGAGTTCCTACTAGAATAACACCTTAAGAAACAAATCAACCAAAACCCTAATGTCACCTAGATACTCCAATGTCACCTCAAGTATCCGCGGGTATGATTATACGATATGCATCACACAATCGCAGATTCATCTATTCAACCAACACAAAGAACTTCAAAGAATGCCCCAAAGTTTCTACCAGAGAGTCAAGACGAAAACGTGTGCCAACCCCTATGCATAGATTCCCAAGGACACGGAACCCGCAAGTTGATCACCAAAACATACGTCAAGTGAATCAATAGAATATCCCATTGTCACCACAGGTATCCCACGCAAGACATACATTAAGTGTTCTCAAATCCTTAAAGACTCAATCTGATAAGATAACTTCAAAGGGAAAACTCAATCCATTACAAGAGAGTAGAGGGGGAGAAACATCATAAGATCCAACTATAATATCAAAGCTCGCGATACATCAAGATCGTGCCATATCAAGAACACGAGAGAGAGAGAGAGAGAGAGAGAGAGAGATCAAACACATAGCTACTGGTAGATACCCTCAGCCCCAAGGGTGAACTACTCCCTCCTTGTCATGGAGAGTGTCGGGATGATGAAGATGTCCACCGGTGAGGGATCCCCCCTCCGGCAGGGTGCCAGAACAGGGTCCCGATTGGTTTTTGGTGGCTACAGAGGCTTGCGGCGACTGAACTCCCGATCTAGGTTATGTTCTGGAAGTTTGGGTATATATAAGAGGTGTTGGCGTTGGGAACAAGTCAGGGGGTCTCCGAGGCAGCCACGAGATAGGGGGCGCACCCAGGGGGTAGGGCGCGCCCCCACCCTCGTGGGTGCCTCGGGACTCTTCTGGTCCATCTCCGATACTCTGTGGGCTTCTTCTGGTCCAAAAATAATCTCCGTGAAATTTCAGGTCAATTGGACTCCGTTTGGTTTTCCTGTTCTACGATACTCAAAAACAAGGGAAAACAAAAACTGGCACTGGGCTCTAGGTTAATAGGTTAGTCCCAAAAATCATATAAAATAGCATATAAAACATCCTAGATGGATAATATAATAGCCTGGAACAATAAAAAATTATAGATATGTTGGACACGTATCACCTGTTGTGGTCACCGGAGCCCGCCGCGGAGGCGGGGCCTGGTCCTGGTATCCACGCGCCGCCACCACAGGCGGCACGCGGTCTTGACACGGTGGTGCTGGGAGTGCAGGAGCGTTTTCTTGTGGCCGAGGGACTTCTTGGCAGCTTCCTTCTTCGCGCGCGGGTGCCCTGTGCGGTGGGTCAGCCGCGGGGCTGTGCGTCTTGCTGCGTGGGCGGCATCTTGATGTGGAGGTGGTGGAGGCACCCCATGGGCTACGTCGCCCGCAGCTGGAGGTGGGTGAGGTAGCGAGAGGGACGGTGCAGGAGAGCCCCCGGTGGCGCTGATGAGCTCGGTGATGCGGTCCAGCCAGTCATCATAGAGGTCGTCGACCGGGCGGTAATGCAAGAGCTCACATGCCATGAGAAGTGCGGCATGCGCGTCCGTGGGCGCGCGATGAGCATGGGACGACGAGCCGGCCGGAGTCCGCGACGGGGTGGCTGTCGGTGTCAAAACCGACGGATCTCAGGTAGGGGGTCCCGAACTCTGCGTATAAAGTCGATGGTAAGAGGACACATGGGACACAATGTTTACCCAGGTTCGGGCCCTCTCTATGGAGGTAATACCCTACTTCCTGCTTGATTGATCTTGATGAATATGAGTATTACAAGAGTTGATCTACCACGAGATCGTAATGGCTAAACCCTAGAAGTCTAGCCTATATGACTATGGTAATGAATCTATCCTCTCCGGACTAAGTCCTCTGGTTTATATAGACACCGGGAGGATATAGGGTTACACAGGGTCGGTTACAAAGAAGGGAATCTACATATTTGGTCGCCAAGCTTGCCTTCCATGCAAAGGAGCGTCCCATCCGGATTACGGATGCAGTCTTCGGTCTTCGTGTCTTCATAGCCCATCAGTCCGGCCCATGGCTAACAGGCCGGACGCCCGAGGACCCCTTAGTCCAGGACTCCCTCAGTAGCCCCTGAACCTGGCTTCAATGACAAGGTATCCGACGCGTAGGTTAGTCTTCGGCATTGCAAGGCGGGTTCCTCCTTTCGAACTCCAAGATAGCCTTTGGACGTATTGAACGTGTCTGGACTTATAACACACAGCCGTAGAGAGAATATAATAATCCACGAGTCCAATCCATTGACAACTTTTTGTAATCATCACATCATGTCTGCCCGGTCACAATTTTGAACCGTTTTCATTAGCACGTCTTGTCAAAGCAGAGATCATGTCCCCTTATTGCGGGATTCTCATCAATACGAGCATGGGTAACCCAATCGTACAATTTACACAGCCCTTGGGAATAGGCGAGTTTTGAGGAGAGTGGGGAGGCGTTCAGTATTCATTGCCTTTATAAGGGGATAAGGATTCCCCCTTCTTCTCCCACGCCTTCTCTCTTCTTCTGCCCATCCATTCTCGAGCTCCTGAGCCCAAGCTCTAGCTTTCCCCGCCCGAGAAAGCACTCCAATTATGTCCGGATCCGGAGCCGGAGGCAAGTGGATGGCCTCCTCCGTCAAGAAGAAGGACATCAAGGAGCTCCGGGAGGCCGGATACCTGGCCAAGGGGATCGTTCACCGACTCCCGGCCATGGGACAGATCGTCCCTACCCCAGAGCCCCATGAGAGGGTTGTGTTTCTCACACATTTCGTCCGCGGGCTGGGATTCCCTCTCCACCCGTTTGTCCGCGGATTGATATTTTACTACGGGCTGCACTTCCATGATCTAGACCCCAACTCTATCCTCAACATCTCGGCATTTATTGTCGTGTGCGAGGACTTTCTCCGCATCCCACCTTACTTCGGCCTATGGCTAAAGACCTTCAATGTGAAGCCGAAGGTGGTGAGCGGCCAACAAACAGAGTGCGGAGGCGCCATGGTGGGCAAGATGCCCAATGTCACCTGGCCCGAAGGCTCCTTTGTGGAGACGGTGAAGGGGTGGCAGTCGGGGTGGTTCTACATCACTGAGCCGCGCGACACCAGCTGGGCGGCGGCCCCCGAATTCCGATACGGAGTTCCGGTGCGGCTCACCTCCTGGCAAGAGAAGGGCCTAACCTGGGTTTCCTCGAACGAGCTGACGGGGCTCCAGAACATGATAACCAAGAGAATTAGGCTTGTCAACGTGATCCAGGTTATGCTCATTCGCCGGATCCTTCCGTGCCAACGCCGGACTTGCTATTTCTGGGAGTTCAATCCGGCCAAGCACCAGACGCTACTAGAGCTCTTTGGCACGACGCACGAAGACATCTAGAAAGTTATCCTCAAGGCCAGGGAGACACCACCGCCCACGACCGAGGATCGCGGGCCTAGCTTAAAACGCCAGGCTAATTCGGTAAGTTCTTTCATGTTTTCAAGGTATACCCTTTACTGGCATATTTTGAGGAAGGGGTCTAAGCCTTCCCATCAATTTTTTCAGGCCTGGATTGATATAGCGGGGCGGATTAACTGTCCGGCTCCGCTACCCAAAGACCAAGAATCCCAACTTCTGACGAAGATGTTGTTTTCGGCACCTTATGAGGTGCTAGAGAAGAAGGCCAAGAAAATAGCCAAGGGGGCCAGAAGTGGCCCTCGCCGAAAAGGTGCTTCGGACATGACATCCAAAGACGAGACTCACTCTTCGGCCGCTGAAGACGATGACGAGGAGGAGGAAGAAAGCGACTCCCCCACTGAGGGGGGATGGAAGAAAAGGGGGGCCTCCACAAATCTAGAGGCGAAGGTGCCCAAGAGGGGGAAGGGCTCCCTCGCGGATAACTCCGCGTGGGATGTTGATAGCAGTCCGGAGCGACCCCCTGGACCAAGCCTCAGGCCGCCCCGTAAGTACCAAAAACCTTGTGCACGTCCAAATGTCTGGCCTTTCCGCTTTGTAATATTAATATGTTTTAAATTATGCCATTGCAGTCCGGCCCGCGACAGCTCCCCGCAATCCTCAACAGGAGGTTCTCTAGATTCAAAGGAGATGGCCAGCGTGTCACCGCCGCCCGCTCACTCTCCCTCGGCCAAGAGTGATGACGAGGTGGTGTCCCAAAGGACCTTCCTAGGTCAGGGAGACGTTCCTGAGGCCGTCGGGGTGGCACCAAAGGATGACTCCTCGGCCGCCGGACACATGAGGGAAAAGCCTCCATGGGGACTGGTGATGGGGGCCAGGTTCAGTTCGGCCCCCAGCCGGATACCATTCCAGAGACCTACACGGCTCCCGCGAGCAGCCTTCCCCGAAAGGAGGAGGTGTGCCTATTCCGCCGGTGACCTCTGTCCTATCAGAGACACCGGATAATCTGTTGGAAGCGTTGCATGGCGCTTCCGTTGTGGATGAACACCGTATCCTTATGGGTACGGTGATTGAGAAGGTTCAGTTTGCCAAAAACGGACTGACTGAAGCCTGCGCTAGCCTTCTAACAGGCTTTGAGGTAAGTAATGTAATTGTAGAAAGAATATCGCAGTGTAGACAGTAGCCCGTGATGCTCTGTTGGGTGCTCGGAAAGAAAAAGCCAAACAGAGGATCAAAATAAGCAGGAGTCTAACATAAGATGTCTATGTGAATAAGCAGGCGTCGCTACTGGCTGCTGCCGCTCATACTGCAGAGGTCTCCGGACTGAAGCATAACCTAGAGCGGGCTGAGGAAGAGCTCGGCCTCGTGAAGAAGCAGCTGGAGGACAACCAAGGTATGAAGTAACCTGCGTGTATATTTAGGAAGGATGAACGGTTCATGCTGACTAAAGTGTCATGAAATTTATTAGGGGCCACGACCGAGGTGGCGGCCCTCAATAAGGCGTTAGCCGAGGCCGAGAACAAAGCGTCCAAGGAACGCCGTCAAGAAGTACGAGTCCTTGGAGCGTAATTCTAAGACACAAAGGTCCGAGCTTGCGAAGGCCCGCCAGAGCACACAAAATGCCTGAGCCGAAGCCCAGAGCGCCCTCCAGGAAATCCAGGCGGCCAAGAAGATCATGGCGGGTAAGGCTTTCATTATCCAAAGCAAATCTGCGAAGGAAACGTTCCTTTTACTTACCCGAATTTGGAGCTCTCCAGGGGCGTTTACGGATTTGCCGTGCAGCGTATCAGATGCTGCCGAGTTCTATCGAGCCGAAGAAGGGAGTTCTACGGAGTAGCTGTTATGGTCTCAATACCTTGGACCAGAACATCCGGCGCCCTTCAGCGACCAGCTGAAACAGTTGGTCGAGCTGCACAAGGCAGTCAAGCTAGCCATGAAGGACCTAATAGTTCGGCTATGGCCTGCCGAGCCCATGCCCAGCAGCTACTTCAGACTTGTGAAGCTGCTTGTGAGTGCCTGCCCACGGCTTGAAGTCATGAAGCGGTCGGTCTGCATTGAAGGTGCACGGATGGCCTTTGCCCGCACCAAGATGCACTGGGCGAAGATGGATGCCAAGAAGCTGATGAACGAGGGGCCGCCCGAGGGGAAGGAACAACGCCGACCCGAGCTATATTTTGATAGTGTCCTGGAGGGATCCCGTCTTGTGGCGGAGCAATGTGCGAAGGATGTTATATTCCCATGAAAACATTCATGTTATCCTGTCCTATAATATGAAACAAGGTCGTTATGTAATATAATGCTTGTTATGTTTTAATTTTTTCCTCCTGTGCGGCCGTGTTATATGAAATCTGAGGGTTGGCCAGTCGTCGGCTTCTGCCTCCATGTTGGTAGCACGGAGGTGTTTGGGATGGAATCTAAACAATCTTGATCCAATTATATGGTCCTTGAAGGAGTTGTTTAGCGCAACGAACCAGGCGATCAAACTATGCGTCTTGAACGCCCTCACTTAGCCATAGGAGTTTTACAATAAAACATGGACGCAGTCCCTAGTATCCGAACCAGAGTGCTATGAGCGTCTGATCGGGAAGTACCGATCCTTCGCATAATGCGGGAGAAATCTCCAACGATTTGCAACCTCGGAACAGCTAACCGGCTCTCGTCGTATCATGACAGTCAGTTTTCGGCTTTCTCTACTGAGGTGCTCCTTTGGATAAACCAAGGCACAATCACAGTAGTTCTCCCTTTACTACCTTAGCCGATATAGCGGAACGTAAGGTAGCAAACACAGGAGCCGGGCACCCCAACTCTTGACCAAAGACATGATTTGGAGCCAATGCATATAGTGCTAAATTCGGGGTGCCGAACTATACTATAAAAAGTGTTCGGACTTTTGTTGCCATACTGCAGGGTGCTATGAAGCCCCTGGCGAACATCAAACGTACAAAAGTGTATGGGTGCTACCTGATGGGGTTACCCACAGGGAACAAGAAGAGAAAAAAGAAGGAAAAAAAGAAGGAAAACAAAAAGGGTGCAAAAGGTGATAAGCTGGGGCTTTAAAGCTCCAGCCGTGAACAGTTTTCACTATAATTTGATTAATACGTCGAGGCGCATTGATACAAGTAGTGTGATAAGCAACAGGCTATTTAATATGCCAAAAACCAAGGGAGAGCTGCATGCGGGTTGTCGGTGTCAAAACCAGCGGATCTCGGGTAGGGGGTCCCGAACTGTGCTTCAAGGTCGGATGGTAACAGGAGACAGGGGACACTTTGTTTTACCCAGGTTCGGGCCCTCTCGGTGGAGGTAAAACCCTACTCCTGCTAGATTAATATTGATGATATGGGTAGTACAAGAGTAGATCTACCACGAGATCAAGGAGGCTAAACCCTAGAAGCTAGCCTATGGTTTGATTGTGTATGAAGATGATTCTGTCCTACGGACTACAACCCTCCGATTTATATAGACACCGGATAGGGTTAGGGTTACACAGAGTCGGTTACATTGGTAAGAGATCTTGAATATCCATACGCCTAGCTTGCCTTCTACGCCAAGGAAAGAACCTTCCAGACACGGGACGGAGTCTTCAATCTTGTATCTTCATAGTCCTGGAGTCCGGCGGGAGATGTAGTCCGGCTATCCGAACACCCCCTAATCCAGGACTCCCTCAGTAGCCCCTGAACCTGGCTTCAATGACGACGAGTCCGGCGCGCAAATTGTCTTCGGCATTGCAAGGCGGGTTCCTCCTCCAAGTTCTTCAAGAAGATGAATAACACCAAAAAGGTGTCCGGCTCTGCAAAACAAGTTTCCACATATTGCCATATAGAGAATAATATTAACACAAATCAAATCTGCTGACGTATCCCGCCGTGCCTCATAACACTGTGGCCAAGCCTTCTGTACGGAATATTTTTACTGTTCCACCGCTACACGTTTAACGAGGCGGTTTCCTTGGCACGTCTTATCGAAGCAGAGATTGTGCGCCCCTTTCAACGGGATTCTCATTAATACGGACGTGGGTAACCCAAACGTGCCTGTTAGCACGTCCTGCCTAACTCAAGGCTAGTCCAAGACGGTTACGGGGAGGGCTCTTGGTATTCCGCCTCTTATAAAGAGACCAAGGCCCCGTCCCCTCTTCTATTCCCAAAACGAGCTCGCCCGTCGCCTCGAGTTCCAACACCCTAGGCTCCCAGATTTCAGGCGCGCCGAACCTTCAACAATGTCCGGTTCTCATCTTCAGGGTCGATGGATGCCCTCCTCTGTCACGGAGGAGGACGTATCAAAGTTGAGGGAAGCTAGATTTCTGACCAGCGAGTTTCCACACAGGCTGCCTGTTCAAGGACAAGCGATCCCTAGCCCTCAGCCAGGCGAGAGCGTAGTATTTATCTCCCATTTTCTCCGTGGATTAGGCTTCCCAATGGATCCCTTTGTAAGGGGGCTGATGTTCTATTACGGGCTGGAATTCCATGACCTAGCTCCGGAGTCCATCCTCCACATCTCCTCTTTCATAGTTATATGTGAAGCATTCCTCCATGTTACCCCTCACTTCGGGCTATGGCCCAAGACCTTCAAAGTAGAACCGAAGATAATCGAGGGGCGCCACGCAGAGTGCGGAGGTGCCACTATAAAAAGAAAAGCCGACACTCCTTGGCCCGAAGGCGCTCTTCAAGAAGAGCTCGGCTTATGGCAACGGGAGTGGTTCTATATTACCGCTCCCCGGGGCACCAAGTGGGTGGCGCCTCCGGCCTTTCGCTCGGGTCCCCCGCCACGGTTAGCATCGTGGATCAATTTGGAATTAGATCGGGGTTTGCCCAAAGATGTTCCTCTGCTACAGGGTCTCATTAAGGATCTCTTGGAAGGAGGCCTCAACCTTGTCAAGGTGACACAATTCATGCTGATTCGCCGGACAATGCCCGGCCAACGTCGCCCCCTTCGCTTATGGGAGTTCAACCCAGAGGGACCGCGAGTTCTCCGAAATTTTATGGGCGTAATGCCTAAGGAGATGCATAAACTGTTCTTCGGATCGCAAGAAGCGAGTCCGGACCTGATCGAGGATGCTGGCCTAAGCCGCAATCGCTCGGATACTCAGGTAGGTGACCTTGTGTTCGGACCTTCTATCCGCATAGTTTTACTTGCTTCTTAACAACATTTCTTCCTTTAAGCAGGAGTGGATGGCAAAGGCGAAGCTGATCCGGTGTCCGGCTCCCCTTCCCGAAACCAGGCTGGATCTCGTGCTAGTCAGGATGCTAGAGGTAGTGCCTTTGGAGGGAGATAAGGGGACCGACAAGGAAACCATGGCCTCTTCGAGAGAGGCTACTCCGAAGGGGGGAATTGAAAGTTCCCCTCCTAGGGGAAAGAAGAGGGCCACCACTGACGACCCGGAAGTCCAAGCTTCAAAACGGGGGAAAGAATCCATGTCAGAGGACCCGTCGCCGAGGAGCCCCTCGGCCGAATTGAGTCAGCAAGGGGAGCAGCTCTCCAACGAGCCGTAAGTAGAAAAGGAATTGTTCTTAAGAGAAATCCTTGCTTTATATCTGAAAAGTGTTTGACCGAAACTTTGCCTTGTAGTTCGGACCACGACCCCTCTCAGCAGAACTCATCGTCGGGGGATCTCCTTCCGGAGATGATGGAGAGCGGGACGCCTCCTCCTTCTGCATCGCCTGACAAGGCGGACGACGTCGAAGTGTCATCGCAAAGGATCTCTCCGAATCTGCCAGAGGCAGAAGACGATCACATGACCCCACAAGGCTCTCCATGCCCGACCTCCGAAGAGGTCCGTGGGAAGAGTCCGGCGCCAACTGGTGTTCGGCCGGGGGAGCTAAAGGTTCTGGTGGGCCGAGCTTCTATTTCAGAGGAGCATCGTGTGTTGATGCACACGGTGGTTGAAAAAATTGCAGCCGCGGGAGGCGGACTGAATGAGGCCGTCAAGAGTTTATTGGCGGGTTTTGAGGTACGTTTTAAATAACGAACATTAGTGTTAATTACGCATAATAACATGCGTCCTGTGTAGATAGTAGCCCCTGAGACTCTGTGTGGTGCAAAGATGTGCGGCACGCAGAGGATCTTAATCCCAGGTCCTTAAAATGGCGTATGTATATGTAGGCGGCTAATTGTCCGGGGTCGAGCCGGACTCAAGATTTTGCCGAAATGAAATGGCAACTTGACGAGGCAGAGGCCGACATCGCGCTGGTTAACCAGCGGCTTGATGATGCTCAAGGTACTGATTTTTCATGGCGATTGTTAGTAAGAGGAGATCTAGGTCAAAATCTTACCGTGTGTATACTTGATGCAGATGGTGCGGCAGCCGTGGAAGGACTTAGGGATGAACTCGCCAAAGCGAAGAGCCAAGCCAGAAGAAGCGATGCAGCTGCCTTGAGAGCCCGTGAAGAGCTGCGGGCCGAACAGGCTGCCCATTGCCGAAGCAGGGAGGAGATGGCTAATATTGCCATAGAGTTGAAAAATGTTACTGACCGTTGCAGATATCTTCAGGAGGAAGGCCGAGCCAGGCAGACGGATTTGGAGAAAGCCGTTGCTGACCTCAAGGACGCCCGCTTTGTGGTGAGAGCGACAAAGGAAGAGCTACGTCAAGCCGGACTGATTGCGGATGGAAAGCCCTTCTTGCTACGGAGACAATTTTGTGATTCGAGGTTTGCCCTGTTGGACCGAGCGTGGAGTGTGAAGGACATCTACCTGGACTTGGCGGCTAGTGCTGCCGATGCGACCAGACACTTTCAGGATAAGGAGAATCATGAAGTGGAAAAACTCTTCTGGTCGCAGTTCACCAATCCGAGGCGTCCACTTGCGGTGGACGATCGCCTGGCCCAATGGGCCGAGCTGAATAGATTGTCCGGACTCGCCATGACGTATGCCATGGATCGCTTATGCCCAGGCGGATCGAAACCGACAAGCTATTTTAGCTTGGTGCAGCAATTTCTTGACGTGGTGCCTCGAGTAGAAGCTTTGAAGAGGTCAGCGTGCACAGAGGGTGCTCGGCTAGCTCTTGCCCGAGTTAAGACATATTGGGCAGATATGGATCCTACCGCTGTTGCGTCTGTGATTCGGCTGAAGGTCGAAATCCTGCCGAACACTTTTTTGAGGAGGTCCTCGCGGGCGCTCGTATAATTGAGACGCAGTGTTCGAAAGATGCTGCGTTATGACAGCATATGTAATCATAGATCAGTATTTTTATAGATGGCGTATTTTAGACTTGTGCCTTCAAGTAATAAAACCTCTCCTGCGCGGCCGTTTCAATATATATATAAATTCTGAAAGATTGCAGTCGTTGGCTTCAGCCCCCACGCACATAGTGCGGGGGTGCGCACTGAAAACGCAATATCACACTTAACCCAACGTCTTGGTCCTACAAAGGAGGTGATAGCGCAGCGGGCTAGGCAATCCGGACTATAATGCTTTAACACTTTTACTTAGCCATAGGAGCTTGACAATGGGACTCTTTAGGTAGCCCAGGAATGGCGACTGCGCTCATCCGAATTCGGGACGCATGCTAGCCTGACCGGGAAGCGGCCCTTCGTCAAAACGGAGGAGTACGATAAACCCCTATGAGTCATCGAGTGGCGACCAGTCTCTCGCTACATCATGACAGTCGGTTTTCGGCTTTCTCTACTGAGGCGCTCGCCCGGTCGAACCGGGGCGCAATCGCAGTAGTTCTCCTGGAGCTACCTTAGCCGACAGAACGGAACATAAGGTGGCCGAACACAGGAGCCGGGCAACCCAACATGTGACCAAAATCATGACTCGGAGCTGATGCATATAGTGCCAAAACTCGTGACGCCGAACACTCCCTAAGGTGTTCGGTCTTTGTGGGTGTGTGCGGAACAACACCCTCCCCCTTTTATATAAAAAGAAAGAAAAAAGCCCTTCGTGTCCAGGTACGAGCAATAATTCTGGCGTGGCCACATGCCAAGACGCCAGTCTCCTCCTTGGTTATGGTAAAATGAACCAGGGGACGTATAACAGCAAGAGACAGTAAAAAAGGTTTACGCAGGGCCTTAATCTAAAAAGAATCCTTTAGGCGGGTCCCTACTGCACGTCTGCGCCTGTGTCTCTGCTGTGCCGTGTCCTGGACGGGCGCCGTACGACATTCATCTGCGAAAGAGAGGAATTTAAATTTAAAATGGGTCGTGCGGGACAAAAAGAATAATAAAAAATAAAAATGAATGAAGTCGAGCTTTATTTTCTCTGTGTGCAGCCGCTTGTATGGGGTAGTGAGCCGACGATGATGGGGGGCTCTTGCCGAACTCATAGAGTCCGGGACCATGGCCTTCTGTGACTTATATCGAAAAGGTCTGTTGGACGGCGAGGCCATTTTATTGTGCGGCTGTTTAGGCAGCCGGGCAATCCTCCTTTTGGAGGAGACGTATTGTAGTGCATTCCCTTTAAAGAGATGATGCCTCGAGGACCGGGCATCTTTAGCGTGAGGGATGCGTAATGCGGTATTGCGTTAAAGCGCGCGAAGGCTCCTCGTCCCAGTAGTGCTTGATAGCGGCTTGAAAACGGGACTATGTGGAAGATCAGCTTCTCGCGACGAAAGTTATTGGCGGAGCCAAATATGACTGTCAGCCGAAGAAAACCCATGCAATGGGTGTTCGGGCCGGGTGCTACCCCTTGAAAGGAGGTTTTACTGTGACGGATTCTTGTTGGGTTTATGCCCATGCTGCGAATTGTATCTTGATATATCAAGTTTAGTCCACTGCCCCCGTCCATAAGGACATTGGTAAACTGGAATCCGTCTATTATTGGTTTGAGTACCAAGGCGGTCTGGCCTGCATGCTTGATATTTCGAGAATAATCTAGCTGATTGAAAGTTATTGGCTTTAATGACCAGTGGCGAGACGCCTGAGATTTAGGCTTGAATATGCGGACCTTTACGGGTGCCTCATGCCTTGTTATGTGAAGTGAGTTCACTGTTTTGACTTTTTGTGGGAAGTTCTTTTGCTTCCTGGTGTGCTGCTTTTGGGGTTCGTCTTCTTCCTCGCTAGGTGTGTCGAGCCCCTTGTGTTTGGCATTGAGCCTTCCGGACTGTTGGGAAACCCAACAGTCTCTGTGGGTATGATTAGCAGGTTTCCCAGGAGTGCTGTGTATCTGACATGTCCTGTCCATGATTCTTTTTAGGCTGGACGGATCTTCCATGTTATCCTGAGGGGTTGGCTTTGTCTGATTGTGCTGTGAGCTTTAGAATCCGGCGTTGACTGCCGTGCTCTTCAGACTTTTCTTTTTGATTCGGCGATGATCCTTATGTCGTCGCGGCTTCTCATTTCCATCTCTAATTTCTGATGTACTTGGGTCGCTGGGGCTACATCGTGCCAACCAGCTGTCCTCTCCTGCGCAAAAGTGGGTCATGAGGCTTGTGAGTGCGGCCATTGTTCTTGGCTTTTCCTGGCCGAGGTGTCTGGCTAGCCATTCGCCTCGGACATTATGCCTGAAAGCCGCTAGGGCTTCGGCGTCCGGACAATCCACTATTTGATTCTTTTTGGTGAGGAATTTGTTCCAGAACTGCCGAGCTGATTCTCCCGACTGCTGAGTTATGTGACTGGGGTCGTCTGCATCTGGGGGACGGACGTAGGTCCCTTGAAAATTTGCTCGGAAAGCGTCCTCGAGCTCTTTCCAACTTTCGATTGTATTTTCAGGAAGGCTTTTAAGCCAGTGCCGAGCTGGCCCTTTGAGCTTAAGAGGTAAATATTTTATGGCGTGGAGATCGTCTCCTCTAGCCATATGTATGTGGAGGATATAATCGTCGATCCAGACTCCGGGGTCCGTTGTTCCATCGTATGACTATATGTTAACGGGTTTAAACCCCTCTGGAAATTCATATTCCAGAACCTCATCGGTCAAGTATAGGGGGTGTGCGGCACCCCTGTATTTGGTTGCGCCGGATTCTGATGGTGTATTTTCTACATTGCTCATGGGAGCGTGCTTCCTTTGTCCGTAAATGGATCTGGCTGGGGCATGATGCGAATCTTTAATGGGGTCGCAAGCCGCATTGTGTGCGGCGCCGTTTGCCATTTTGTGGTGGCCGGTAGGTCGTCTATCCGACCGCGCAGCCTTGTTATTTTCCATGTTTGGGGGCTCCAGGGCTTCCTGATCGAATTCGGGCAGTAGCTTTCTCTTCGGATAGCTTTTGGTGCGGCGGCTGCCGCTGTATTTGTCTGCGGTATTGATTACTTTGCTCCATCTTGTCTTGAGTGCATTTTCCGCCGTCTTTAGCTTTTGCTTCTGCTTTTTTAGGCTACGTATTGTGGCAGATAGTCTTTTTTGGAGATTCTTCTGCTCCACGGTTTTATCCGGCGTGATATCGTCTGGAGTTTGGTTATGACAGGGGGAAGACTGTTCGTCTTCTTTACCCGTGCTGCGATGTTCACACGGCTGTTCTGAGGCATGTTCGTCACCTGCCGATTCGTCCTGCTCTATGGCGGGGTCTTGATCGAGGCGGGGTTTAGCTCGGCGTTTACGTCGCCGCTTTGAGTGCTTCCCGGAGGGTTCACCCTCCTTTTCGCCCCCTTTTTCCTCATTGTCAATATTTTCCGGTGTATCCACCATGAGTACGTCGTTGTGTGTGGTGGATAGCCAGTGCCCTGTGGGTGCTGGTTCCGGTTCGTCTCCGTATTCGTCGTCCATACCGTCGAGGTCTTCGGAGCCGAAGTCAAGCATGTCGGTCAGATCTTTGACAGTGGCTATCAAGTGGGTGGTGGGTGGGTTTTGAATTTCTTCATCGTCCGAATCCCAACCTCACAGACCATAATCCGGTTTGGGCTCTCCTGATAAAGAGAGAGACTTGAGAGAATTCAGGATGTCACCAAAAGGTGAGCACTGAAAGATGTCCGCGGCGGTGAACTCCATTATAGGCGCCCAATCAGATTCGATCGGCGGGGGCTTGGGAAGCCCGGAGTTCGGAGAATAATCCGGCTCCTTGGAGTCATGGGCAACGCGGAGTGCGGGACTGGCGTTCGGCTCGATCGCTTTTAACGTCGCAGCCCCTGAGGTGGCGTCCAACCATTCTTCCTCGACAAACGCAGCGGGCTCCGAATCAAGGATCGGGGTCGGCGCGTATGCGGCCTCCAGGACACTGTTCGGGAGCAGAGCTATATCATGCCCTTCTTGACAGTGCGGCACGCTTGGCTGTGGCTCGAATCCGTCGGAGATCAAGTCTCCGCGGATATCTGCCGTGTAGTTTAAGCTTCCAAACCTGACTTGATGGCCAGGGGCGTAGCTTTCGATCTGCTCTAGATGGCCAAGCGAGTTGGCTTGCAGAGCGAAACCGCCGAAGACGAAGATCTGTCCGGGGAGAAAAGTCTCACCCTGGACCTCATCGCCGTTGATGATCAAAGGAGCCATCGAACCTAAAGGTGACGACACAGAGGAACTCTCAATGAAAGCACCAGTGTCGGTGTCAAAACCGGCGGATCTCGGGTAGGGGGTCCCGAACTGTGCGTCAAGGTCGGATGGTAACAGGAGACAGGGGACACTTTGTTTTACCCAGGTTCGGGCCCTCTCGGTGGAGGTAAAACCCTACTCCTGCTAGATTAATATTGATGATATGGGTAGTACAAGAGTAGATCTACCACGAGATCAAGGAGGCTAAACCCTAGAAGCTAGCCTATGGTTTGATTGTGTATGAAGATGATTCTGTCCTATGGAATATAACGCTCCGGTTTATATAGACACTGGATAGGGTTAGGGTTACACAGAGTCGGTTACATTGGTAAGAGATCTTGAATATCCGTACGCCTAGCTTGCCTTCTACGCCAAGGAAAGAACCTTCCGGACACGGGACGGAGTCTTCAATCTTGTATCTTCATAGTCCTGGAGTCCGGCGGGAGATGTAGTCCGGCTATCCGAACACCCCCTAATCCAGGACTCCCTCACGGGTCCTGAAAAACAGGTAGAGTGATCGTTTAAGGAAACCACCTAGAGAAGTCCCCCATATGCCTGTGTTTCTTGCCATCTTGGTGTGTTTGTCCTTCAGGAGGACCTATGATCAGGCCATCAGATGGGGCCTGCGGGATTGAGACCTGAAAGGAAAAAGTGAAAGTGAAAGTATGTGTGTATCCGGTGCCGGTTGAGCTGCATTGTGGATCACAAGCTAGCTATGCGTCCGTCGATGCCCATGGAATTTTGAGTGTGTAGTTATGTACGCGCGGCACGAATGCCACCACTTGATCGGGACTGAGACGGAGGTCGGGCTGCTAGTCGAGCTCCTGATGAGCCGAGCTATCCTGCTGCAGGGTAGTTCGGACCCTCTTAACA
The DNA here is from genome assembly GCA_032464435.1 of Aegilops umbellulata. Taxonomy (NCBI): domain Eukaryota; kingdom Viridiplantae; phylum Streptophyta; class Magnoliopsida; order Poales; family Poaceae; genus Aegilops; species Aegilops umbellulata. The sequence goes on along the minus strand of CP136058.1, from coordinate 325,411,986 downwards.
GTGTCCGTGGGATCGACAGCCGAATTAGGGTTCTGCTTGAGAAGGCCGCCCTGTACTTCTGCTGCTAAGGCAGCTGTGTACTCTTCTATACGGAGGGAGCGTTCCGTATTTCCGTTGACCGTGATGACACCACGTGGACCGGGCATCTTGAGCTTGAGATAAGCATAGTGTGTCACTGCATTGAATCGAGTGAATGCGGTTCATCCGAGCAGTGCGTGATAGCCGCTGCGAAAGGGGACGATGTCAAATATTAACTCGTCACTTCGGAAATTGTCCGGAGATCCGAAGACGACCTCTAGTGTGATTGAGCCCGTATAGCGGGCCTCTATGCCCGGTATGACTCCTTTAAAGGTAGTCCTCGTGGGCTTGATCTGTGATGGGTTAGTGCCCATTTTGCACACTGTATCCTGATAGAGTAGATTGAGGCTGCTGCCATCGTCCATGAGGACTCGCGTCAGGTGAAATCCATCAATGATTGGGTCAAGGACTAGCGCGGCTGAACCGCCATGATGGATACTAGTCATATGATCCCGACGATCAAAGGTGATCGGGAATGACGACCATGGATTGAATTTTGGGGCGACTGGCTCTATCACGTAGACGTCCCTTAGTGCGCGCTTGCGTTCCCTTTTAGGGATGTGTCTAGCATATATCATGTTTACTGTTTTGACTTGGGGGGAAACTTCTTCTGTCCCCCTGTGTTTGGTTGCCGGGGCTCCTCGTCGTCGTCCTTGCTTTGTGATCCCTTTTCCCTGTTCTCGGTGTTTAATTTGTCGGCATGTTTCAAAACCCAACAATCTCTGTTGGTATGATTGGCTGGTTTGTCTGGGGTGCCATGTATCTGGCACGGGCGATCGAGTATGCGGTCCAGGCTGGATGGTCCCTGATTGTTTCTTTTGTATGGTTTCTTCCGCTGGCTGGACTTGGAGCCGCTGAATCCGTCATTGATTGTGGTATCGTCGGCATTATCACCATTGCTTCGCCGTTTGTGTCTGTTACGTCGGAGTTTGTCGTTGCTATTTTTGACCTCGGAGGGGCATGCCTCGCTGGCTGTGTTTTTGCTACGAGCCAGCCAGTTATCCTCACCCGCGCAAAAGCGGGTCATGAGTGCCTTAAGGGCTGCCATAGATTTTGGTTTTTCTTGGCCGAGGTGGCGGGCGAGCCATTCATCCCGGATGCTATGTTTAAAGGCCGCTAGGGCTTCGGCATCCGGATAGTTAACGATCTGGTTCTTTTTGGTTAGGAATCTAGTCCAGAATTTCTTGGCCAATTCTACAGGTTGTTGGACTATGTGGCTTAAGTCATCGGCGTCTTGTGGCCGGACATATGTACCTTGGAAGTTGTCGAGGAAGGCTTCTTCCAAGTCCTCCTAACTGCCGATAGAATTTTCTGGCAGGCTGTTTAACCAGTGCCGCGATGGTCCTTTAAGCTTTAGTGGGAGGTATTTGAAAACGTGGAGGTCATCTCTGTGGGCCATGTGGATGTGGAGGATAAATTCCTCGATCCATACCGCGGGATCAGTTGTCCTGTCGTATGATTTGATATTCATGGGTTTGAACCCTTCAGGGAATTCGTGATCCATTACTTCATCAGTGAAGCAAAGAGGGTGTGCGGCGCCTATATACCTGGCCGCATCGCGTCGTAGCTCCGATGGAGTCCGTCTGCGGTTGTCGGCTTGGGTGTGACTAGGTTTGTCACGTCCGAGTAGGTAGCCATCATCACGTGTTGAGGAACGTCCTCGCGATCCGTAAATTGATCGGGTATATCATGGTCTACTATCCAGGGTCTGCCGGAGGTCGTATGTATGACCCCCGAACTATTTTGTCTCTGTATTTTTGTGGTGGTGGGGTGGGCTACTGTTCGGCTTGGGTTGCCGCTCTATCCCGACCATGAGGTGGTTGGTCCGCCGCACTGTCCCGATCGCGTAGTGTTCGGTCGGCCGCATTACGCGAGGGAGGTATGAGCTCCAGCGCCTCTTCATCAAACTGAGGTGGCAACCTTTGCTTTGGGTAACTCTTGGCTGGGCGTCTGAGGCCGTATTCTTCGGCTGCCACAACGTAGCCCACCTATCGACGAGCAGATCTTGGTCAGCTTGAAGCTGCTACTGCTTCTTTTTCAGGCTCCTTGCGCTGGCTATTAGCTGGTGCTTGAAGCGCTCCTGCTCGAGAGGTTCCTCAGGCATGATGAAATCTTCATTGCCAAGGCTTTCCTCATCCTCAGAGAGTGCACGATAACTACCGTCCTCCGAGTCATTGGGTCTGGCTTGTTCGTCGGGGCTAGCTTGCCTGTTTTCTTGCTCCTCATGTTCGGATGTTACCTTAGCAAGGTCTTCATTGTTTTCGGCATCGTCCGGAGTATTATTTTCTCTGGTGCCGACATTGCTGTCTTTTGAACGACGTGACTTAGAGCGGCACCGAGGACACCGGCGTTTTTGCTGCGTCTCAGGAGGTTTATTCTCGACTGGATTTTCTTTGTCATCGTCGTTGGTTGTTTTGGGTGTGTCCACCATGTACACATCGTATGAAGAAGTGGTCATCCAGCGTCCAGTGAATGGAGGACTTTGATTTTTCTCCTCATCAGCATCGTCATCCATACCATCGATGTCTTCCGAGTCGTAATCAAGCGTGTCGGTTAAATCCTAGACTGTGGCTATGAAGTGGGTGGCGGGTGGGAAGCAAGATTCTCCATCATCAGCCCCTAGTTCGAACCGAACATAGTTCGGCTGTGAGTCCCCCACCAAGGACAGGCCATTTAATGAGTTTAGCACATCGCCCAAGGGCGAGTGCTAGAAGATGTCTGCGGCGCTGAACTCGAAGATTGATAAACGATCAAGTTCGGCATCCGCAGACTCACATGGTTCAGAACTTACACCTAGAGAAGAGTCCGGAGTTTTGGTGACACAAATATTGTGTGAGGTTAAGTCCATGTGCGGCTCCAATGCCAGGGAATCTATGGCCTCCGTGGTGGGGTTGAGCCTCCAATCCTTGCATGCCGCAGTATGCTCTGGATCTAAGGCCAGAGCGGTTAAAGGAGCTATCTCCTGGATGCGGTCTGATGACAGATTTAGGTCATGTTCATCAAGGTGACCAAGAGCGGTCGCCGCAGTCTCGAATCCAGCAAAGATCAAATCTCCATGGATGTCCGCGATGTAATTCAAGCTCTCAAATCTAACCTGATGGCCAGGGGCGTAGCTATCGATCTGCTCTAGGTGGCCAAACGAGTTGGCCCGCAGCGTGAAGCCACCGAACATGAAGATCTGTCCGAGGAGGAAGGTTTCTCCTTGGAAAGCGTCATTGTTGACGATTGAAGGGGCCATTGAACCTTTGGAGGACGGCACAATGGAACTCTCAATGAAAGCACCAATGTCGATGTCAAAACCGGCGGATCTCGGGTAGGGGGTCCCGAACTGTGCGTCTAAAGTCAATGGTAACAGGAGACAGGGGACACAATGTTTACCTAGGTTTGGGCCCTCTCTATGGAGGTAATACCCTACTTCCTGCTTGATTGATCTTGATGAATATGAGTATTACAAGAGTTGATCTACCACGAGATCGTAATGGCTAAACCCTAGAAGTCTAGCCTGTATGACTATGGTAATGAATCTATCCTCTCCGGACTAAGGCCTCCAGTTTATATAGACACCGGGAGGATCTAGGGTTACACAGGGTCAGTTACAAAGAAGGAAATCTATATATTTGGTCACCAAGCTTGCCTTCCACGCCAAGGAGAGTCCCATCCGGACATGGGTGCAGTCTTCGGTCTTCGTGTCTTCACAGCCCATCAGTCCGGCCCATGGCTAACAGGCCGGACGCCCAAGGACCCCTTAGCCCAGGACTCCCTCAGTGGCGATGCGTCTGTCCCACCGCACGGAGGGGTGCAGTGATGAAGCTTGCTGCTTGTTTCCGGACAGGCCGGTGGCAGCGTTGGCAGCGGGCGATGGAGAACGGCGGGGAGGTCCACCAACGGGCACCGTCTGAGCAACGGGAGCGGCAAGGGCAGCCCGGCGCTCAGCACGGGCTCCGCGAGCGTCAGCCATGGATGCGGTGGAGCAGTGGTGCGTCGATCAACGGAAGAAAGGCTTCAGCGCACCCCTACCTGGCGCGCCAAATGTCGGATTCTGGGTTTCGGCAAACCCTTGAGGTTCGAACACTGGGGTGCGCATGAAGATCTCTCTCTCCCTAGCCCGCTCGCACAACGATCTCTAGGCCTAGCTCGACGAACCCAAAAAACAAGAGACACAGGGGTTTATACTGGTTCGGGCCACCGTTGTGGTGTAATACCCTACTCCAGTGTGGTGTGGTGGATTGCCTTGTAGGCTGAGGATGAACAATACAAGGTAAGAACAACCTCCTGAGGAGAGGTGTTCTAGAGCTCGATGAGCTGGTGGGATGGCGTCGGTGGAATGGATCCAATCCCAGATTCGTTGCCCCCTATGGTGGTTGCTAGTCCTATTTATGGAGGCCTTGGTCCTCTTCCCAAATGTTAGGCGGGAAGGGATCCCACAATGGCCAAGTTTGAAGGGAGACAACTAGTACAAGCTATCCTGACAAAAGGTGGTCTTCGCCTGCCAAAGGCTCTGGTGGTGACGCCGTCGTGGGCTCCGCGGTGACCTCCGTCCTGCCGTCCTTCTGGTCTTGGTCTCATTGCACCGATATGGAAACCTTTGTCTGATGCCTCGGGACTCCTCGCCTGCGCTTGCCCCTTTAGCCCCAAAGGGGAAACTGGTACTCTGTGCCCGCTAGCGCCCGCCTGTCCTTGGTCATCATGGCTCATGTCACGTGAACCTCGTGAGGTGCCCCTTGCATAGATAACTCCGCTACTTGGGAGCCAGCCTAGCGAGGCCGCCCCGGAGGAGGTCTCGGTGTCGTCCGCCTCGCGAGGCATGGCCCCTCGTGAGGGTCTTGAGTGGTTGCTGCTGAAGATGGGCCAGACTAGGTCGTTGGTGCAGCCACACCATGGGCCTTAGGCAGGCAAGTCTGGGTACCCCCGTTCCCAGGACGCCGACACTTCCCTTTCATCCTGCTTGAACATAGGCTCAATCGGGTGGTCGGTGTTGGAAATATGCCCTAGAGGCAATAATAAATGGATTATTATATTTCCTTGTTCATGATAATTGTCTATTGTTCATGCTATAATTGTATTGTTCGGAAATCATAATACATGTGTGAATACATAGACCACAATGTGTCCCTAGTAAGCCTCTAGTTGACTAGCTCGTTGATCAATGGATAGTCATGGTTTCCTGACTATGGACATGGGGATGTCATTTTTAACGGGATCACATCATTAGGAGAATGATGTGATGGACAAGACCCAAACCTAAGCATAGCACAAAGATCGTGTAGTTCGTTTGCTAGAGCTTTTCTGAATGTCAAGTATCATTCCTTAGACCATGAGATTATGCAACTCCCGGATACCGTAGGAATGCTTTGGGTGTATCAAACGTCACAACGTAACTGGGTGACTATAAAGGTGCACTACAGGTATCTCCGAAAGTATCTGTTGGGTTGGCATGAATCGAGACTGGGATTTGTCACTCCATGTGACGGAGAGGTATCTCTGGGCCCACTCGGTAAGACATCATCATAATGAGCTCAATGTGATCAAGGTGTTGTTCATGGGATGATGTATTACGGGAACGAGTAAAGAGACTTGCCGGTAACGAGATTGAACAAGGTATCGGTATACCGACGATCGAATCTCGGGCAAGTATCGTACCGATAGACAAAGGGAATTGAATACGGGATTGATTAAGTCCTCGACATCGTGGTTCATCCGATGAGATCATCGAGGAGCATGTGGGAGCCAACATGGGTATCCAGATCCCGCTGTTGGTTATTGACCGGAGATCGTCTCGGTCATGTCTGCATGTCTCCCGAACCCGTAGGGTCTACACACTTAAGGTTCGGTGACGCTAGGGTTGTTAAAGATATTAGTATGCAGCAAACCGAAGGTCGTTCGGAGTCCCGGATGAGATCCCGGACGTCACGAGAGGTTCCGGAGTGGTCCGGAGGTAAAGAATTATATATGGGAAGTGTCGTTTCGGCCATCGGGAATGATCTGGGGGTCGCCGGTATTGTACCGGGACCACCAGATGGGTCCCGGGGGTCCACCGAGTGGGGCCACCATCTCGGAGGGCCCCGTGGGCTGAAGTGGGGATAGTGGGCTGGTGCGCCCCCCCCCCATGAGCATCCCCCCTGCGCGTAGGGTTGGAAACCCTAGGGCAGGGGGCGCCCCACATGGCTTGGGGGGCAAGCCTTCCCCCCTGGTCGCCGCCCCCCTGGAGATGGATCTCCAGGGCCGGCGCCCCCCCCCTAGGGGGCCTATATAAAGGGGGGAGGGAGGGCAGCCGTACCCTGCAGCCTTGGCGCCTCCCTGTCCCCGTTACACCTCTCCCTCTCTCCGTAGTTGCTTGGCGAAGCCCTGCTGGAACTCTGCTGCATCCACCACCACGCCGTCGTGCTGCTGGATCTTCATCGACCTCTCCTTCCCCCTTGCTAGATCAAGAAGGAGGAGACGTTATCCCGACCGTACGTGTGTTGAACGCGGAGGTGCCGTCCTTTCGGCACTGGTCATCGGTGATTCGGATCACGGCGAGTACGACTCCATCATCCACGTTCTCCTTGAACGCTTCCGTTGCGATCTACAAGTGGTATGTAGACGCTCTCCTATCCCCTCGTTGCTAGAATACTCCATGGATAGATCTTGGTGATGCGTAGAAAATTTTTAATTTCTGCTACGATTCCCAGCAGTGGCATCATGAGCTAGGTCTATGCGTAGTTTCTATGCACGAGTAGAACACAAAGTAGTTGTGGGCGTCGAATTGTCAATTCTTCTTGCCGTTACTAGTACTATCTTGGTTCAGCGGTATTGTGGGATGAAGCGGCCCGGACCAACCTTACACGTACGCTTACGTGAGACCGGTTCCACCGACTGCCATGCACTAGTTGCATAAGGTGGCTGGCGGGTGTCTGTCTCTCCCACTTTAGTTGGATCGGATTCGATGAACAGGGTCCTTATGAAGGGTAAATAGAGATTGACAATTCACGTTGTGGTTTTAACGTAGGTAAGAAATGTTCTTGCTAGCAACCTATAACAGCCACGTAAAAACTTGCAACAACAATTAGAGGACGTCTAACTTGTTTTTGCAGCAATTGCTTTGTGATGTGATATGGTCAGAAGTTGTGATGAATCATGTGATGTATGAGATGATCTTGTTATTGTAATAGGAATCACGACTTGCATGTCGATGAGTATGACAACCGGCAGGAGCCATAGGAGTTGTCTTTATTTATTTATGACCTGCGTGTCAACTTAAATCGTCATGTAATTACTTTACTTTATTGCTAAAGCGTTAGCCATAGTAGTAGAAGTAATAGTTGACGTGACAACTTCGCGAAGACACGATGATGGAGATCATGATGATGGAGATCATGGTGTCATGCCGGTGACGACGGTGAACATGGCGCCCCAAAGATGGAGATCAAAGGAGCGGAATGATGTTGGCCATATCATGTCTCTATTTGATTGCATGTGATGTTTATCATGTTTTACATCTTATTTGCTTAGAACGACGGTAGCACAAATAAGATGATCCCTCATTAAAATATCAAAATGTGTTCTCCCTAACTGTGCACCATTGCTAAGGTTCGTCGTTCCGAAGCACCACGTGATGATCGGGTGTGATAGGTCCTTACGTTCGCATACAACGGGTGTAAGCCAGATTTACACACGCAATACACTTAGGTTGGATTGACGAGCCTAGCATGTACAGACATGGCCTCGGAACACGGAGGACCGAAAGGTCGAACATGAGTCGTATAGAAGATACGATCAACATGGAGATGTTCACCGATGATGACTAGTCCGTCTCACGTGATGATCGGACACGGCCTAATTGACTCGGATCATGTATCACTTAGATGACTAGAGGGATGTCAAATCTGAGTGGGAGTTCATTCATTAATTTGATTAGATGAACTTAATTATCATGAACTTAGTCTAAATCTTTACAATATGTCTTGTAGATCAAATGGCCCACGCTAATGTCACCCTCAACTTCAACGCGTTCCTAGAGAAAACCAAGCTGAAAGATGATGGCAGCAACTATGCGGACTGGGTCCGGAACCTGAGGATCATCCTCATAGCTGCCAAGAAAGATTATGTCCTAGAAGCACCGCTAGGTGATGCACCATTCCCAGCAAACCAGGACGTTATGAACGCCCATCAGTCTCGTGCTGATGATTACTCCCTCGTTCAGTGCGGCATGCTTTACAGCTTAGAACCGGGGCTCCAAGAGCGTTTTGAGCAACACGGAGCATATGAGATGTTCGAGGAGCTGAAATTGATTTTCCAAGCTCATGCCCGGGTCGAGAGATATGATGTCTCCGACAAGTTCTTTAGCTGTAAAATGGAGGAAAATAGCTCTGTCAATGAACACATACTCAAGATGTCTGGGTTGCACAACCGCTTGACTCAGCTGGAAGTTAATCTCCGGGATGAGGCGGTCATTGACAGAATCCTTCAGTCACTCCCACCTAGCTACAAGAGCTTCGTGATGAACTACAATATGCAGGGGATGGAAAAGACCATTCCCGAGTTGTATTCAATGCTGAAATCTGCAGAGGTGGAGATCAAAAAGGAACATCAAGTGTTGATGGTGAATAAAACCACTAAGTTCAAGAAAGGCAAGGGCAAGAAGAACTTCAAGAAGGACGGCAAGGAGGTTGCCGCGCCTGGTAAATCAGTTGCTAGGAAGAAGTCAAAGAATGGACCCAAACCTGAAACTGAGTGCTTTTATTGCAAGGGAACTGGTCACTGGAAGCGGAATTGCCCCAAGTACTTAGCAGATAAGAAGGCCGACAACACTAAAGGTATATGTGATATACATGTAATTGATGTGTACCTTACCAATGCTCGTAGTAGCTCCTGGGTATTTGATACCGGTGCCGTTGCTCACATTTGTAACTCAAAACAGGAGCTGCGGAATAAACGGAGACTGGCGAAGGACGAGGTGACGATGCGCGTCGGGAATGTTCCAGGGTCGATGTGATCGCCGTCGGCACGCTACCTCTACATTTACCTACGGGATTAGTTTTAAACCTCAATAATTGTTATTTAGTGCCAAGTTTGAGCATGAACATTGTATCTGGATCTCGTTTAATACGAGATGGCTACTCATTTAAATCCGAGAATAATGGTTGTTCTATTTATATGAGTGATATGTTTTATGGTCATGCTCCGATGGTTAATGGTTTATTCTTAATGAATCTCGTACGTGATGTTACGCATATTCATAGTGTGAATACCAAAAGATGTAAAGTTAATAACGATAGTCCCACATACTTGTGGCACTGCCGCCTTGGTCACATTGGTGTCAAGCGCATGAAGAAGCTCCATGTTGATGGACTTTTAGAGTCTCTCGATTATGAATCATTTGACACGTGCGAACCATGCCTCATGGGCAAAATGACCAAGACTCCATTCTCAGGGACAATGGAGCGAGCAACCAACTTGTTGGAAATCATACATACAGATGTGTGTGGTCCAATGAGCGTTGAGGCTCGCGGAGGCTATCGTTATGTTCTCACTCTCACTGATGATTTGAGTAGATATGGGTATGTCTACTTGATGAAACACAAGTCTGAGACATTTGAAAAGTTCAAGGAGTTTCAGAGTGAGGTTGAGAATCAACGCGACAGAAAGATAAAGTTCTTACGATCAGATTGTGGGGGAGAATATTTAAGTCACGAATTTGGCACACACTTAAGAAAATGTGGAATCGTTTCACAACTCACGCCGCCTGGAACACCTCAGCGTAACGGTGTGTCCGAACGTCGTAATCGCACTCTATTGGATATGGTGCGGTCTATGATGTCTCTTACAGATCTACCGCTATCATTTTGGGGATACACTCTAGAGACAGCCGCATTCACTTTAAATAGGGCTCCGTCAAAATCCGTTGAGACGACACCGTATGAATTATGGTTTGGAAAGAAACCTAAGCTGTCATTTCTGAAAGTTTGGGGTTGCGATGCTTATGTCAAGAAACTTCACCCTGAAAAGCTCGAACCCAAATCAGAAAAATGCGTCTTCATAGGATATCCCAAAGAAACAGTTGGGTATACCTTCTACCTCAGATCCGAAGGCAAGATCTTTGTTGCCAAGAACGGGTCCTTTCTAGAGAAAGAGTTTCTCTCGAAAGAAGTAAGTGGGAGGAAAGTAGAACTTCATGAAGTAGTACCTCTTGAAAATCAGAGTAGCGCAGCTTAGGAAAATGTTCCTGTGGCACCTGCACCGATTCAAGAGGAGGTTAATGATGATGATCAAGATACTTCTGATCAAGCTCATACAGAACTTCGTAGGTCCACAAGGACGCGTTCCGCACCAGAGTGGTACGGCAACCCTGTCTTGGAAATCATGCTGTTGGACAACGGTGAACCTTCGAACTATGAAGAAGCGATGGCGGGCCCAGATTCCGACAAATGGCTAGAAGCCATGAAATCCGAGATAGAATCCATGTATGAAAACAAAGTATGGACTTTGAATGACTTGCCCGATGATCGGCGAGCCATAGAAAATAAATGGATCTTTAAGAAGAAGACAGACGCGGATGGTAATGTGACCATCTATAAAGCTCGACTTGTCGCTAAGGGTTATCGGCAAGTTCTAGGGGTTGACTATGATGAGACTTTCTCTCCCGTAGCAAAGCTGAAGTCCGTCCGAATCATGTTAGCAATTGCCGCATACTATGATTATGAGATATGGAAAATGGACGTCAAAACGGCATTCCTTAACGGCTTCCTTAAGAAAGAATTGTATATGATGCAGCCAGAAGGTTTTGTCGATCCTAAGAATGCTAACAAAGTATGCAAGCTCCAGCGCTCTATCTATGGGCTGGTGCAAGCATCTCGGAGTTGGAACATTCGCTTTGATGAGATGATCAAAGCGTTTGGGTTTATGCAGACTTATGGAGAAGCCTGCGTTTACAAGAAAGTGAGTGGGAGCTCCGTAGCATTTCTCATATTGTATTAGGGCATAAAGGCCTATTTGAATTCTTGGAAAGCATAAAGGCCTATTTGAACAAGTGTTTTTCAATGAAGGACCTTGGAGAAGCTGCTTATATATTAGGCATCAAGATCTATAGGGATAGATCGAGACGCCTCATCGGTCTTTCACAAAGTACGTACCTTGACAAGATTTTGAAGAAGTTCAAAATGGATCAGTCCAAGAAGGGGTTCTTGCCTGTATTGCAAGGTGTGCGATTGAGCACGGCTCAATGCCCGACCACGGCAAAAGATATAGAAGAGATGAGTGTCATCCCCTATGCCTCAGCTATCGGGTCTATTATGTATGCCATGCTGTGTACCAGACCCGATGTAAACCTTGCCATAAGTTTGGTAGGTAGGTACCAAAGTAATCCCGGCAAGGTACACTGGACAACGGTCAAAAACATCCTGAAGTACCTGAAAAGGACCAAGGATATGTTTCTCATTTATGGAGGTGCCGAAGAGCTCGTCGTAAAGGGTTACGTCGACGCTAGCTTCGACACAGATCTGGATGACTCCAAGTCACAAACCGGATACGTGTATATTTTGAATAGAGGGGCAGTAAGCTGGTGCAGTTGCAAGCAAAGCGTCGTGGCGGGATCTACATGTGAAGCAGAGTATATGGCAGCCTCGGAGGCAGCACAAGAAGCAGTCTGGGTGAAGGAGTTCATTACCGACCTAGGAGTCATACCCAATGCGTCGGACCCGATGACTCTCTTCTGTGACAACACTGGAGCAATTGCCCTTGCGAAGGAGCCCAGGTTTCACAGGAAGACCAGGCATATCAAGCGTCGCTTCAACTCCATTCATGAGAGTGTTCAAAATGGAGACATAGAGATTTGTAAAGTACATACGGACCTGAATGTGGCAGATCCGTTGACTAAACCTCTCCCTAGAGCAAAACATGATCAACACCAAAATTCCATGGGTGTGCGATTCATCACAATGTAACTAGACTATTGTCTCTAGTGCAAGTGGGAGACTGTTGGAAATATGCCCTAGAGGCAATAATAAATGGATTATTATATTTCCTTGTTCATGATAATTGTCTATTGTTCATGCTATAATTGTATTGTTCAGAAATCATAATACATGTGTGAATACATAGACCACAATGTGTCCCTAGTAAGCCTCTAGTTGACTAGCTCGTTGATCAATGGATAGTCATGGTTTCCTGACTATGGACATGGGGATGTCATTGATAACGGGATCACGTCATTAGGAGAATGATGTGATGGACAAGACCCAAACCTAAGCATAGCACAAAGATCGTGTAGTTCGTTTGCTAGAGCTTTTCTGAATGTCAAGTATCATTCCTTAGACCATGAGATTATGCAACTCCCGGATACCGTAGGAATGCTTTGGGTGTATCAAACGTCACAACGTAACTGGGTGACTATAAAGGTGCACTACAGGTATCTCCGAAAGTATCTGTTGGGTTGGCATGAATGGAGACTGGGATTTGTCACTCCGTGTGACGGAGAGGTATCTCTGGGCCCACTCGGTAAGACATCATCATAATGAGCTCAATGTGATCAAGGTGTTGTTCACGGGATGATGTATTACGGGAACGAGTAAAGAGACTTGCCGGTAACGAGATTGAACAAGGTATCGGTATACCGACGATCGAATCTCGGGCAAGTATCGTACCGATAGACAAAGGAAATTGAATACGGGATTGATTAAGTCCTCGACATCGTGGTTCATCCGATGAGATCATCGAGGAGCATGTGGGAGCCAACATGGGTATCCAGATCCCTCTGTTGGTTATTGACCGGAGATCGTCTCGGTCATGTCTGCATGTCTCCCGAACCCGTAGGGTCTACACACTTAAGGTTCGGTGACGCTAGGGTTGTTAAAGATATTAGTATCCAGCAAACCGAAGGTCGTTCGGAGTCCCGGATGAGATCCCGGACGTCACGAGAGGTTCCAGAGTGGTCCGGAGGTAAAGAATTATATATAGGAAGTGTCGTTTCGGCCATCGGGAATGATCTGGGGGTCGCCGGTATTGTACCGGGACCACCGGGTGGGGCCACCCATCCCGGAGGGCCTCGTGGGATGAAGTGGGGAGGGAACCAGCCCATAGTGGGCTGGTGCGCCCCCCCATGGGCCTCCCCCCTGCGCCTAGGGTTGGAAACCCTAGGGTAGGGGGCGCCCCACATGGCTTGGGGGGCAAGCCTTCCCCCCTGGCCCCCCCCCCCCCTGGAGATGGATCTCCAGGGCCGGCGCCCCCCCTAGGGGGCCTATATAAAGGGGGGGAGGGCAGCCGTACCCTGCAGCCTTGGCGCCTCCCTCTCCCCGTTACACCTCTCCCTCTCTCCGTAGTTGCTTGGCGAAGCCTTGCTGGAACTCTGCTGCATCCACCACCACGCCGTCGTGCTGCTGGATCTTCATCGACCTCTCCTTCCCCCTTGCTGGATCAAGAAGGAGGAGACGTTATCCCGACCGTACGTGTGTTGAACGCGGAGGTGTCGTCCTTTCGGCGCTGGTCATCGGTGATTCGGATCACGGCGAGTACGACTCCATCATCCACGTTCTCCTTGAACGCTTCCGTTGCGATCTACAAGTGGTATGTAGATGCTCTCCTATCCCCTCGTTGCTAGAATACTCCATGGATAGATCTTGGTGATGCGTAGAAAATTTTTAATTTCTGCTACGATTCCCAACAGTCGGGATCTTGTGTGTTCTCTGGTGCCATTATTGCTTTGTTTTTCCTGATGCGATCATGAGCGGTGTCACTGATGTCGGCCCTTTGGTGGTTCCTCGACGGGCTTGTCCTCAATCAGATGTTGAGTGCCATTGTCATCCTTCTTCTCAGGCGTATCCACCATGTATACGTTGTAGGTACAAGTGGCCATCCAATGCCCAGTGATAGACGGGTTTTGACCTGGTTCGGCTCTGGCATCGTCGTCCATACCATCGATGTCTTCGGAGGCGTAGTCTAGCATGTCGGTTAGGTCCTCGACAGTGGCTATTAAGTGGGTGGTGGGTGGAACCTAAAATTCCCCGCTCTCAACCCCTAGTTCAGGTTGGGCGTAGTTCATAAGAGATACTTCTGTGATGGTGAGAGATCGCATTAGGTCCAGCGCCTCGTTTAAGAGCGAAAGCTGGACAGGTGTCTGAGGACCTGCGGAGTTGGGCCCGGTAATCACCACTGGACCGAGCTCGGTGGACGCGGACCTTGAGAGTTTAGAGTTGACATCCAGAGATGAGTACGGCTTCCCGATGACGGGGAGAGTCCTGATTGACTCCGGGCCCGCTGACGGCAAGGTCACCTCTGGGTCTCCGGCAGGAAGCTCCGTAATCGGAGAGAGTCTGGTGGGGTTTATCCTCCTGTCTTCGGATAGAGTGGTCTGCTTTGGATCTAAGGCCAGGGAGGGCACGAGAGTCGATCCTTGACTGGAATCTGATGGTGGATCTGATGGGCTTCCTTCATGTAGATGAGGAGCGGCGGCCGAGGCCGAGAACCCTTCGAAGACCAAGTCTCCTCGGATATCAGCGATGTAGTTTAGGCTTCCAAACCTGATCTGGTGACCAGGAGCGTATCTATCAATATGCTCAAGGTGAACAACTGAATTGGCACGCAGAGCAAAGCTGCCAAACACAAAGAGTTGACTAGGGAGAAAAGTCTCCCCGGAAACAGCATCATCGCCGATGACAGGTTGAGCCATTGATCCTTCTGCCGACGACATAGTGGAACTCTCATTGAAAGCACCAATGTCGGTGTCAAAACCAACAGATCTTGGGTAGGGGGTTCCAAACTGTGCGTCTGAGGATCGATGGTAACAAGGGACGATGGGGACACAATGTTTACCCAGGTTCGGGCCCTCTTAAAGGAGGTAAAACCCTACGTCATGCTTGATTTTATTCAATGAGTATAAGGGGTTACAAGAGTTAATCTACCTCGAGATCGTAATGGCTAAACCCTAGTTGTCTAGCCTATGAGAATTCTAGTCATCTCTACGGACTAACCCCTCCGGTTTATATACACCGGAGAGGCCTAAGGTTGTACAAAGTCGGTTTGTAAGGGAAGGAAATAA
This sequence comes from Aegilops umbellulata, assembly GCA_032464435.1. Taxonomy (NCBI): domain Eukaryota; kingdom Viridiplantae; phylum Streptophyta; class Magnoliopsida; order Poales; family Poaceae; genus Aegilops; species Aegilops umbellulata. The sequence continues at coordinate 325,396,898 of CP136058.1, read as the reverse complement.
CATATCCAGACACCAATCTTGCCGTCACACATATAGGAGTCCTACCCAGACTCGGGGGAAAGTCTTATGCTTTTATCTTCACGGCCCATCAGTCCAGCCCATATCAAATAGTCCAAACACCCGAGGACCCCCTAATCCAGGACTCCCTCAAAAGTTTCCCCGGTAGAACAGCTCCGCCAGAGCCCTAGATTGCTTCTGCCAGGTTCCGCCTCGAGACGGCGGTGCTTCATCCTGAAAGCTTCCTTGTGAACTTTTTCCAGGTAAAAACCCTTCATATAGCAGAAGATGGACACCGGAGACCTGCCAGGGGCCCCACAAGCCATAGGGGCGCGCCCCTAGGATTGTGGGCACCTGGTGGGTCCCCCTCTGGTATTTCTTTGCCTAATATTTTTTTATATATTCCAAAATAATTCTCCGTAAATTTTTAGGACTTTTGGAGTTGTGCAGAATAGGTCTCTCAGATTTGCTCCTTTCCGGTCCAGAATTCCAGCTGCCGGCATTCTCCCTCTTCATGTAATTCTTGTAAAATAAGAGATAAAAGGCATAAGTATTGTACCATAATGTGTAATAACAACCCATAATGCAATAAATATCAACATAAAAACATGATGCAAAATGGACGTATCAGCCGCCCGCCCGCAACATGTACTACCAGGGGAGGTGAAGCTTCTTCCCAACGGCCGCCAATAGGTAACCCATTCGCCTTCGAACCCTTACCATGAACTTTTTGCATTCTTGACCTTTGGTTCTAGTTTCTGATTCTCATATTATCCTCGTCTCCACCCCTCTACAGCCCCCGTGCTTGAAGAGAAGGAGCATTTGGAGGAGGTGGCCGACATAGGGAAGGATGCTGCCGCGGAGGCCCTCAAGATCGCCACTGAAGAGGGCCATGTCTAGGCCCCCAAGGATATCTAGGAAACCCTGGAGGGAGACGAGGAAATCCCCGACAGCATGATGGGCCCCATCATGGAAGTTGACGAAAAGCGTCCCTTCAGGGTGATGCTTCAAACTTGAGGGCGGCCCTCCCTGCAAGCAGCTTGGCGATGATTGTGGCTCATTCCACTCCGACGGCCCCCAGCTCGTTAGTCCTTGTCGGATAAACTTTGATGAAGAAATTTGCCATATATTGGCTCCTTTAACCCAAAGGGGCAAAGAAGCAAGTGATCCTGGCGACAGCTCTAAGGACCTGGTTTGCCTGGAGATGGTGGTTGCCGGGCTCAAGGAAGTGCAAGAGAGGTATGACCAGAGATGGCAGGCAGTCCAGGACGAACACAGAGCCCAAACTGTGGCCACCCAGCAACTGAAGGACAAGGAAGAGGAGTTGCGCCCTTGGTACAATGATCGATCCCACGAACTCAGGGACCAGGAGGAGAAGATGGCAGCTGCTAGAGAGAAAACAAGAACTCACGATGTCAAGCTGATGGAGCGCGAAACACAGCTCAACGCCCAAGCCAAAGATCTTGCCGCTCGCGAGCAGGATCTGGTCGACACCCTTCTGGCCAACGATGATGAGATGGAAGGCCTCGTTCAGCAGCGCACCAAGGATCTGGAGGATAGCCACAAGAAGGCCATCGACTTGCAGGCTCATGACGCGGCAGCCAAACTCAAGGAGGTCACCGACAATCTTGTCGTAGCTTTTGAGGCCAAAACAGAGCTTGAGAGCCGAATGGGTAAATTGGAAGAAGAGCTTGCCAAGAACAGGAAAGAGGCGGAGGCCCTCCAGGAAGAAGCGTGGAAGGCAGCCACCACGCTAGAGGGGCTGTAGTCGCAGCTTGCATCAGACCATGACCTCAAAACCGCTTCCAGCGCCATTGACGATTTGAATGCTAAGCTTGCCACCTTGGAGAAGGATCTTGAGCATGCCAAGGATAGAGAGAGGGCCTTGACAGAAGAAATCAATACTACTGGCACTCTCTGGAAGGACGCAAAGCTCAAACTCAAGGACCAGGTCAAACTGTACGACCTCTGGTCGAAGAGCCTGGTGAATATAGTTGAGTGTATCTCCTCTCAGATTGCCAAGATGACCATGAAGAGCTAGACCTTCTCCGTCAATGAGCATGAGGCCCCGAGCATGAAGCTAACACACTTCTTCGAGCGTCTCATTGAAGGGCTGAAGACGTATTAGGACGACAGATTAGCTTGCTTTGCCAGTGAGTCTCGGAAATTTTCCCGGGATGCCATCTTCACCCTCCTTGTCAATTATGTGCAGCCCCATCCAAACGTCGACCTCTCCGATGCTTTCAAGAGGTTTCTGGCCGGGACGGACACCTCTGCTGCTGCCCAAGTTGTCGGGCCCTTGGCTGACAAAGTTCTTCGAGTGCCCCGGGTCCAAGGAGGCTGCCAGGACTAAATTCTCCGGCTCCGTTTGCTGTAATGCGGTCAGACAAAAAGACACATTTTGGCCTTGTGTTAGGCCTTCCTATTTTCTGGATGTAATAGCACTCTTAAGTAGTTGTATGAACCAATGCTATCCTTTAAATTTATATCACCCATCGTTCTTGCATGACTATGGATCCTATGCGTGCTGGGAGTTTGACGGGGCAGACACTAACTATGCCGCTGTGAGGGCGGACACCTAATGTTTTGCAAGTATAAGTGCCACCGGCAAGTTTCCCTTCAACGTTCTCGATGCGGCTACCTGGACTATTGAGCGGACTCGAAACAGACGAGGACACAAGCGATCACGGAAGAGTCCCTTTGCGTTTCGGATTTCTCATGCAAGTGCTAGGGTTTAAACCAAAGGAGTTGCAAGGAGTATATCCAAGAGTCTCGAGACCAAATAAGGATTTAGAACTTATCTTTTTGTAATCTCGTAGTTGATGTTGTCGTGGAGGCGCAAATCCTTCCCTCCCTTGGAAGTCTCTCACACACAAGGTAGTGCTCAATCCGTACGCAACAAGGTTGCAACACACAACAACGTGTGGTGAAACTTGTCGGGGTAGGATGAAAACGCGCCTTCTGTGATTCTCTTTCGTAATGATGTTGCTCTGTTGGCTGGGGCGGAGACTCGATGGATTTACCGTGGCCCACAGCTCAATTGAACGCTCATCCCTACGGGGAGAACATTCTCACCGTCGGGCGTGGTGTATCAAGAATTGGGTCGTCTGGCCCCGCACCGTTGTCGCCACATCCTATGCTCGAAGGAGATGGCGGTAAGAGTGACAACAGCGCTGCATACGATGGCCGCACCACCCGCAGTGTTTATCCTATCCACGGCGCCCGTGGCGCTCGCAGCCATGAACGGAGGAATTGATGAAGCGGAGAACAACATAGCCGCTCCACCCTTCTTCTTGGGAGCCATAAACGAAATGGAGGGATGATGGAGATCGGCACACTGGCTACTGCTTCAGGTTCGCACAAGCGACACCACCTATCTGGCGTGCCAAAGATGTCAGCATGGAAGCACGATCACCTATGGGGCAGTGATGCCCCTGTGGTTCGGCAAGGGGACTGTCACACTGCACAAAGAGTAGAAGCAGTAGGGGACATCGGGGCGATGACAGCTCTCTTTTACCCAGGTTCGGGCCCCTTCGCTGCGTAAAACCCTACTCCTTCTATGGTGGATTGATCTGGAGGAACACGAAGGCACAACGTGTTCTAGCCCGGCAAGGTTGCCTCGGGGAGAGCAGCATGTGCGTACAAGTTTTGAGGGATCAAATGTTCGAACCCCCTACTCGGTTGCCTCGGGCCTCCTTTTATAGGTTAAGGGGTGACCACAGTGGCTAGAGATAACCAAGAGAGGAGCCGGTCGAGACGAGGGTGTGTTACCGAAGTTCCTTCCCTTTGAGAGCAAGTACGTCTTCGTTGGAGCGGTGTGGAGGCACAATGCTCCCCAAGAAGCCATTAGGGCCACCGTATTCTCCTCACGCCCTCACACAACGCGAGATGCTGTGATTCCACTATTGGTGCCCTTGGAGGCGGCGACCAAACCTTTACAAATAAGGTTGGGGCAATCTCCATAACTTAATCGGAGGATCCCAATGACAACACGAAGCTTCACCACAATGGAGTATGGCTCCGCAGTAACCTCACCCGTCTAGGATGCTCAAACACCCAAGAGTAACAAGATCCACAAGGGATTACTGGGGGGAATCAAATTTCTCTTGGTGAAAGTGTAGATCGGGGCCTTCTCAACCAATCCCTAGAAAATCAACAAGTTTGATTGGCTAGGGAGATAGATCGGGCGAAAATGGAGCTTTGAGCATCAATGGAGATTGGGGAGGGAAGAGGTGGTCTTGTTGGGGAAGAAGACCCCTTTATATAGTGGGGGAAAAGATCCGACCGTTACCCACTCATTCAGCCCACGACATGCGGTACTACCGCAAGGAGTTGTGGTACTACCACTTGAATGCGCGGTACTACCACTGGAGCGGCAGTGACCAGACGAGGACCTGTTGCGTATAGCAATGAGCGGTAGAACTCCCGGAGATGTAATACCGCGCTCCCTTGCGGTACTACCGCAAGGCAGGGCTCAACTGGGTTGAAAAGGCACAGACTAAATAAATTACATCTGTGGATACCTCCGCTGATTTGAGGACTGTGCAAAAATCCAGCACGTACCGCTGGCAGGGAGCAGTACTACCGCGTGGGGGCAGAAGTAAAAAATTACTTCTGTTCCTACTTCTGCACGCGCCAGTGTTAGGGCCGGAGCTAGCGGTACTACCGCTGGACCCTGCGGTACTACCGTGCCCTTGGATGGTACTACCGCAAGGCCCTGCGGTAGTACTACTCCCGTGAGCAGTACTACCGCATGCCACAGACACTCAAGCATTTGAAATCCTTCATTTTGCAGAGACAAGGGTAAACGACCGGTGCTCCAAAGAAGCGAAGGAAAGGTAGTGCAAAGAAACAAATGTGTACGTGTTGATACCACCCTAACCTTTCCGAAGCGAACCCCCTCTTAATAGTACGGCTTTCCTACGACTCAAATCCACCAAAATGAAACATAGAAAACCGCCATCTTTGATAGGCTCCATGAAAGGATCGAGAAGAGGCGTCTAGAGGGGGGGTGATTGGACCCTCAACAAAGAAAAGTAGCAGTTTTTAATTTCTTCAAGTTAAGGTAGAGTTTTAGCACAAGTTTAAACATTCATAATACATTTCAAGCGAGCATGGTAAGAGTATATGAGCAGCGGAAAGTAAAGCATGCAATTTGCAAGAAAGTAATGGGATAGGATTGGAGTGTGCAAACGCAATTGGAGACACGGAGATTTTTGACGTGGTTCCGATAGGTGGTGCTATCGTACATCCACATTGATGGAGACTTCAACCCACGAAGGGTAACGGTTGCACGAGTCCACGGAGGGCTCCACCCATGAAGGGTCCATGAAGAAGCAACCTTGTCTATCCCACCATGGCCATCGCCCACGAAGGACTTGCCTCACTACGGTAGATCTTCACGAAGTAGGCGATCTCCTTGCCCCTACAAACTCCTTAGTTCAACTCCACAATCTTGACGGAGGCTCCCAAGTGATACCTAACCAATCTAGGAGACACCACTCTCCAAAAGGTAATAGATGGTGTGTTGATGATGAACTCCTTGCTCTTGTGCTTCAAATGATAGTCTCCCCAACACTCAACTCTCTCTCTCTCACACACACACACACACAGAATTGGATTTGGTGGTAAGATGATTTGAGTGGAAAGCAACTTGGGGAAGGCTACAGATCAAGATTCTTGTGGTTAGATTGGAATATCTTGGTCTCAACACATGAGTAGGTGGTTCTCTCTCAGAAAATGAATGCTGGAAGTGTAGGCACGTTTTGATGGCTTTCTCTATGAATGGAGGAAGGGTGGAGGGGTACATATAGCCTCCACATAAAATCTAGCCATTAGACACAATTTACCAAACTCATGTGGGACCGAATCGAGAAACTCAGTCAGACCGATTTAGTTCAAAATGTGAACATTAGAGTTTTCTCTGGGACGGGTCTGATCAACTCGGTGGGACCGATGTGCTAGGGTTAGGGTAAAACTTCAACTCGGTTTGACTGATTACACAAACTCAGTGAGATCGATTTTGGTAATAAGCAAAACAGAGAGTTGGTCAAGCAAACTCGGTGGGACTGATTGCTTATCTCAGTGGGACCGAAATAATTTCAACATGCAATAGAGAGTTTGCAAGCGCATCTCAGTGAGACCGAGATCCCATCAGTGAGACTAAATTGATTACGGTTTCTGGCAGTGGCTATGTCAAATGAACTTGGTGGCACCGGATAGATCAAACTGGTGGGGCCAAGTTTGACTTCTGGTTTGGGACATATGAGAAAGTGGTTGAGGGCTTTGGAGCATATCAGTAAGCACTTTGAGCAAGCAAGCCATTAAGCAACACCTCATCCCCTTTTAATAGTATTGGCTTTTCCTATGGACACAATGTGATCTTGGATCACTAAAATGAAAATGTAGAGCCTTGAGCTTTGAGCTTTTGCCAATCTTTTGTCCTTAGCATCTTGAAGGGGTTCCACATCCTCTTGTCCACGCCACTCCACTGTTGAACTCATCTGAAATACACTAGATAAAAGTATTAGTCCAACAAGAGATATGTTGACATTAATTACCAAAATCTCCCAGGGAGCACGTGTGCTTTCAATCTCCCCCTTTTTGGTAATTGATGACAACATACATCAAAGCTTTAGATAAATATATAAATAATAGCAAGTAAAGCTTTGGAAGGACATGTAACATGCATAGGCTCCCCCTACATGTATGCAATCATGTAAATATGGAATATAAGAGTATGTGAATGCATAAGCATGATAGAGCAAGCAATGAGTTACATGTATCTTGGTTATATGCATCAGAGCAAATGATGTGGATATAGGAAGTATACCTTCATGTTCATGAGTCCCTCTTGCAAACAATATGTACATCAGCAAGAGATCATCATGCACATGAGTGTGATACGTATACTTACCCTGTGGTCTTGAGCTGGGTTTGGAAGAGATGAACCTGAGTAAACAAGATTAGATAACACAGATACATCTACTAGACAGAGCGAGAACAGCAAACCACAAGAGTACCAAGATTGGGATGACGTGTAGAGAGTGAGTACTAGGTACTCTATTGGATATATACATGTCCCCAAAAGGTAAATATATGCAACGAGTACGAACATTTCCTTCCCTTAGATGTCTCTCCCCCCCTGAATCTTATATGGGATAATGGGATAAGGTAGGGAAAAGAAATTCAGGGCAACACAAGAAAATCAAATCAAAACAGACATAACACATACTAACATGTCTTTTCCCCTCTTAAAGACATGTGACCTCTCTCCTCTTGAATACCAAGCATCTGGGGTCTCTCTCTCCCTTTGATGTAATAAAGCTTTGATGTGATATCTCTCCCCCCCTTTGACATCAATTTCCAAGAAGGGATCTTCTGGAGTGTGAGTCGAATAGGTTTGGTCCTTGAGTCACATAACAAAGTAGCATGTAAAATGGTAGATTGTCTTCTCAGCATTGAAATTGGTAACACCGAGTTGTTTTCTTTGGTGGCACCGAAATAGTTTGGTTTGACCAAAAGCGACAAACCAGTGTGTCCGAGTTCAACATAGAGAGAACATTTGTCATCTCAGCTCACTTAGGCAAATAAGATCTCACAAAGATTTGCAAGGAATTAACTGAAATATTTGCAATGAATTGGATGCAGGGAATGCAGAACATAACAGATAAAATAAAGAAATATAGATGAATTTTTTTAAAGAAGGGGAACAAATATGCAAGAGACAAATGCAAGAACTCAAAAAGACACTAGAGAACTTCATCTAGAATTGGTTGGCGACAAAGTCACCAATGTTAGAGTATATTGACTCAGGAGTCAAGTGAGAACACTTGATCATAGGTCATACTCATCGTTTAAGCTCAGAATGGGGTTACTAGTTTTCATTTAAGCATTTTGATGTATTCGCATCTTGTTGAGCTGCTTTGACCCATGACTTGGGTAAAGCTTCTCTAACATGGAATAACATACCTTGGGTGGTGGTGTTGATTTGATCATGCAGTTGAACTTGTGTGGGGTGCACAAGGTTGATGTAGCTCATAAATGAGTTGGGTGCACCGCTTGTAGTTTGAGTTCATCTACCTACATGGGTTAGTCTTGCAAGGAAAAGCACTTGTGTATCCAAAGTGACAAGCATGAAATTTGATACCAGATGAAATTTGATATAAAGAAATTGTCAAAGGATATGTAGAAAGGTTTCAAGCTTCCTTGTCTTCAACCACCATATTGTAGAGACTTGGTGATGTAGAGATTGCTCAAGATGTGAGTGATCTGCAATCTCATAGATTTAGATTCATCCAAGTACCTACAAGGGTTAGATAGCATGCAAGGGTGCAAATATATCCAAGATAGATGATCATCATCATAAAAGAAATATCAAGGATTAGTCAAAGGCTCATGCCTTACATCTATCAAAATGGAGTTTCTACTCCAAGTTTGAAGCATCAATGATGTTCAATTCACCTCTCAAACGGCAAAATACTTCCTCATCAAGCGGTTTGGTGAATATATCCGCCAATTGCTTATCGGTACGAACATGCTTAAGATCAATGTCCCCTTTAACAACATGATCTCGAATGAAATGATGACGAACTTCAATATGCTTAGTTCAAGAATGTTGCACATGATTGTGAGCAATCTTAATAGCACTTTCATTGTCACAAAGCAATGGAACATGTTTCACATAGATCCCATGATCTTTAAGAGTTTGGGTCATCCAAACTAATTGAGCACAACATGAACCGGCAGCAATGTATTCCGCTTCGGCGGTGGATAAGGATACCGAGTTTTGTTTCTTGGAGGACCAATACACAAGAGATCTACCAAGAAATTAACAAGTACCCTAAGTGGACATTCTATCAACCTTGTCACCGGCATAGTCTGAATCAGAGTAGCCAACAAGATCAAAAGAAGACCTCTTAGGATACCAAATGCCAAAATTTGGTGTATGAATTAAGCATCTCACTATCCTTTTCACAGCCTTAAGATGACATTCTTTAGGGGCCACTTGATATCGTGCGCACATGCACACACTTAGCATAATATTGGGATGGGAGGCACATAGATATAACATGAACCAATCATAGAGCGGTAAACCTTTTGGTCAACCGATTTGCCATCCTTAGTCAAGTCAAGATGTCCACTAGTAGGCATGGGTGTTTTCATACCTTTGCTTTCTTGCATGTCAACTTATCGAATAAGTCCTTGGTATACTTTGTTTGAGAAACAAAGGTGCCCTCCTTAGTTTGCTTGATTTGCAAACCAAGAAAGAACTTGAGTTCACTCATCATAGACATCTCAAACTTCTCCGACATTAGCTTTCCAAAATTTTCACTAAAATGAGGGTTAGTTGAACCAAATATGGTATCATCAACATAAATTTGGCACACAAATAATTCACCATTAACCCTTCTAGTAAAAAGAGTAGAATCAATTTTTCCAATCTCAGAGCCTTTTTCAATAAGGAACTTGGTCAAGCATTTATACCATGCTCTAGGAGCTTGTTTAAGACCATAAAGAGCTTTGTGAAGTTTTTAAACATGGTCGGGTTTATTAGGATTAACAAAGCCGGGAGGTTGTTTAACATAAACTTCCTCCTCAATTTCACCATTTAGAAAAGCACTTTTAATGTCCATTTGGTACAAGGTAATATCATGGTGATTAGCATAGGCAAGTAAGATGCGGATGGAATCAAGTCTAGCAACAGGGGCATATGTCTCACCATAGTCCATACCTTTGACTTGAGTGTACCCTTGCGAGACGAGACGTGCTTTCTTGTGAATGACTTGTCCATCTTCGTCTTGCTTGTTGTGAAACACCCATTTGGTACCGATGATGTTGTGGTTGTTGTCGGGCTTCTCGACCAATGTCCACACTTGGTTCCTCTCAAAGTTGTGTAGCTCTTCATGAATGGCATTTATCCAATCCAGATCTTCCAATGCTTCTTCAACCTTCATAGGTTCAATGCTAGAGATGAATGAATAATGTTCACAAAAATTAGCCAACGAGTTTTAGAGTGAGTAATTCTCCCGGTTTGGATATCATTGAAGATTTGTTCGACAGGATGGTCTCTTGAGACTCTTGCTCGAACTCGTGAGAGATTTTGTTTGGGTTGGGGTGGAACATCTTCTTCATCATCTTGTTCTTCCTCTTGGCCTTATTCGTTGTTGACGTTGTCGTTCTCTTGTCTAGGTGGAGAAGGAGGTTGATGAGGTTCATCTTGGTGTACTTCCTCGTTTTCTTCATCTTGGCGTGTCCCACTTGTGGATGCTTCCGTGTCAACTCTTGGTTCACCTTGTCGTGAGGTAGAAGCTTCCACTTGGACGGACGAGGTACTCTCCTTCACCTCCGTTGGACGAATCTTTCAAATAGACAAATCTTGGATTGCTTCCGAAGGGTCTTTATCTACTACATCAATTGGCAATTTCTCTACTTGCGAGCCGTTAGATTCGTCAAACTTCACATCTACCATCTCTTCAACCTTTCGGGTGAAATTTTTGTACACAGTAAGTGTGAGAGTTTGAGCCATAACCAAGTAGGAAACCCTCATGAGATTTAGGAGCAAATTTAGAACGACCATGCTTCTCAAGTATGTAGCACTTTGAGCCGAATACTCGAAAGTATCCAACTTGGGGTTTGTTACCGGTGAGAAGCTTGTATGCCGTCTTGCCGAGTAGCTTGTGAAGATACAAGCGATTTGTTGCATGACAAGCTGTCTCAACCACTTCCTCCCAGAAGTGTTTTGGTGTCTTGTACTCATCAAGCATCATTCTCGCCATCTCAATAAGAGTCTGGTTCTTCCTTTCAACAACATTTTTTTGAGGCGTGTACATAGCCGAGAACTCGCGTGGAATCCCTTCTTCGTCAAGAAAGGTATCCATATTTGCGTTCTTGAACTCTGTTTCGTTGTCGCTGCAAACCTTCTTGATCTTCACTTCAAATTGATTTTGGGCCTTCCTAGCGAAGTTCTTGAAGATCTTTTGGACCTGCGATTTATCATCAAGAAAGAACACCCCACGTAAATCTTGAAAATTCATCGACTATGTTAAACCAAAAGAATTTCCACCGAGACTTCTATAGGCGTTTGGACCAAAGAGATTCATATGAAGTAGCTCGAGCGGTCTTCTCGTGGTCATGATGTTCTTCATGGGGTGGCTTCCTGATGACCCACAAGTATAGGGGATCTATCGTAGCCCTTTCGATAAGTAAGAGTGTCGAACCCAACGAGGAGCAGAAGGAAATGACAAGCGGTTTTCAGTAAGGTATTCTCTGTAAGCACTAAAATTATTGGTAACAGATAGTTTTGTGATAAGGTAATTTGTAACGGGTAACAAGTAACAAAAGTAAACAAGGTGCAGCAAGGTGGCCCAATTCTTTTTGTAGCAAAGGACAAGCCTGGACAAACTCTTATATAAAGGAAAACGCTCCCGAGGACACATGGGAATTATCGTCAAGCTAGTTTTCATCATGCTCATATGATTCGCGTTCGTTACTTTGATAATTTGATATGTGGGTGGAATGGTGCTTGGGTACTAATCTTCCTTGGACAAGCATCCCACTTATGATTAACCCCTATTGCAAGCATCCGCAACTACAAAAGAAGTATTAAGGTAAACCTAACCATAGCATGAAACATATGGATCCAAATCAGCCCCTTACGAAGCAACGCATAAACTAGGGTTTAAGCTTCTATCACTCTAGCAACCCATCATCTACTTATTACTTCCCAATGCCTTCCTCTAGGCCCAAACAATGGTGAAGTGTCATGTAGTCGACGTTCACATAACACCACTAGAGGAAAGACAACATACATCTCATCAAAATATCGAACGAATACCAAATTCACATGACTACTTATAGCAAGACTTCTCCCATGTCCTCGGGAACAAACGTAACTACTCACAAATCATATTAATGTTCATAATAAGAGGTTTATTAATATGCATAAAGGATCTGAACATATGATCTTCCACCAAATAAAGCAACTAGCATCAACTACAAGGAGTAATCAACACTACTAGCAACCCACAGGTACCAATCTGAGGTTTTGATACAAAGATTGGATACAAGAGATGAACTAGGGTTTGAGATGAGATGGTGTTGGTGAATATGTTGATGGAGATTGACCCCCTCCCGATGAGAGGATCGATGGTGATGACGATGGTGATGACGATGGTGATGATTTCCCCATCCCGGAGGGACGTTTCCCCGGCAGAACAGCTCCGCCGGAGCCCTAGATTGGTTTCGCCAGGTTCCGCCTCAAGACGGCGGCGCTTCGTCCCGAAAGCCTCCTCCTAATTTTTTTTAGGGCAAAAGACTTCATATAGCCAAAGATGGGCACCGGAGGCCTGCCAGGGTGCCCACGAGGTAGGGGGACGCGCCCAGGGGGTAGGGCGTGCCCCCCACCCTCGTGGACGGTGGGTGGCCCCCCTCTGGTACTTTCTTCGCTTAATATTTTTTATATATTCCAAAACTGACTTCCGTGGAGTTTCAGGACTTTTGGAGTTGTGCGGAATTGGTCTCTAATATTTGCTCCTTTTCCTGCCTAGAATTCCAGCTGTTGGCATTCTCCCTCTTCGAGTAAATCTTGTAAAATAAGAGAGAAAAGGCATAAGTATTGTAACATAATGTGTAGTAATAGCCCATAATGCAATAAATATCAATATAAAAGCATGATGCAAATTGGACGTATCAACTCCCCCAAGCTTAGACTTTGCTTGTGATCAAGCGGAAGCCGATAACAAAAAATATGTCCACGTGTTTGGAGATAGAGGTGTCGATAAAATAAAATATGGACATGAGGGCATCATGATCATTCTTATAACAGCAACATATATATATATAATATATTGTCATATGATTTCTTATGCTAAAGTTACAATATATTCACAATGTCAAATATAAATCAGAAACTTCATTGAAAACTAACAAACTATAATCTCGATCATTGAAGCAACTTAAATTTATCATAACATTGGAAAGAGTCAATATAATAGCTTTTCAGCAAGTCCACATACTCAACTATCATTTAGTCTTTCACAATTGCGAACACTCACGCAATACTTATGGGTATGGAGTTTTAATCGGAAACAGAGAAAGATTGGGGCTTATAGTGTTGCCTCCCAACCTTTTACCTCAAGGGTAGTGTCAACAATAATAGTTTATGATAACTTACATCCAATTGGAAAGAGTCAATATATCAGGATCTTTCAAACACAATGTGCTCGCCAAAGGATAAAATATAAAAAGGAAAGGTGAAGATCACCATGACTCTTGTATAATCTGTAAGACAAGAATAGAAGATAGACCCTTCACAGAGGGAAGCAGAGGTTGTCATGTGCTTTTATGGTTGGATGCACAAAGTCTTAATGCGAAAGAACGTCACTTTATATTGCCATTTGTGATAGGGACCTTTATTATGCAGTATGTCGCTTTTATTGCTTCCATATCACAAGATCGTATAAAGCTTATTTTCTCCACCCTAATAGATCATACATATTTAGAGAGCAATTTTTATTGCATGCAACAATGACAACTTACTTGAAGGATCTTACTCAATCCATAGGTAGGTATGGTGGACACTCATGGTAAAACTGGGTTTAAGGATATTTGGAAGCACAAGTAGTATCTCTACTTGGTGCAAGGAATTTGGCTAGCATGAGGGAGAAAGGCAAGCTCAACATGTTGGATGATCCATGACAATATACTTTATTTCGGATATAAGAAAACATAACCCATTACGTTGTCTTCCTTGTCCAACATCAACTTCTAGCATGTCATATTTTAATGAGTGCTCACAAACGTAAAAGATTTCCAAGATAGTATATTTATATGTGAAAACCTCTCTTTCTTTATTACTTCCTATTAATTGCAACGATGACCAAAACTATGTTTGTCAACTCTCAACAACTTTTATTCATCATACTCTTTATATGTGAAGTCATTACTCTCCATAAGATCTATATGATCTCTTTAATTCCATTTACTCTTTTTCTTCTCTTTTATTTTTATTCCCTCAAGATCATAGCTAGATAATCAAGCCCTTGACTCAAAACTAATCTTTATTATATATATAGCTCATGGACTCGATTACATAGAAGGATCATAAAGCACAACTCAAAACTAGATCATACTAAAACTTTATTCTACTAGATCAAGATATTACATAAAGGATCAAACTAAGAAAAACGGTAACAATAGAAGTGTGGTGGTGATATGATACCGGGGCACCTCCCCCAAGCTTGGCAGTTGACAAGGGGAGTGCCCATACCCATGTATTTATGTCTCTTTCTTCGGAGGTGGTGATGTGATATTCTTGGCGATGATGCCCCTCAGGATACAGTTCTCTTCCTCGAGCTTATTGACTTGCTGCTTGAGGCCCATTATTTCCTTACGGAGCTTGCCCGTGACCGCTAAAGCTCCTTTCACCCATGGATGTTGCATAGCTGTGGGAGAACAAGTATCACTCTTTTTCATATTTTCATAAGAAAGAAACCTAACATTGGAAGGGATGACCGAGTTTGGAATAGCTGAGCTCTGTAGTTCCCCCATCGTGAATCAGGCTCGGAAACGAGAAGTCACTTCTTGATCCTCTTCCATGGCATCTATCCTTTTCAAGTCGGCCTCCATCTCTTCCTTCGTTGATGGCCCAAAGTGGTCAGCATCACTGTTTGCTCCTGGTCCTGGTGTCAGATGAGACACCCGACTCTCCCCGACTGACTATTGAGAAGACATATTGCTCTAATATGCGGTAGAAACAACTCAAAACAAAAACCAGAGGATATTTGCATGGTACGGTGGTCAAAACAGATTATATAATGATTTTTAACCGACCAAAAGAAGTATCATGCAAGAAAACAGAGTCCGGAGGGCACACGAGGTGCCCACGAGGCAGAGGCACGCCCTCCACCGTCGTGGATGCCTCGTGTCCTTCCCGGACTACTTCTTATTTCCCTATTTTCTTAAATATTCCAAAATGGAGAAAATTGCTATTATAACTGCTTTGGAGTCAGTTTACTTACCGTACCACATACCTATTCCTTTTTGGAGTTTGAAACGTTCTGGAAAGTGTCCCTTATGTACTCCTCCGGGGTTACGGTTTCAATAACATTAGTTTCAACATTTAATGGATTACCTGAGATATAATGTTTGATTCTTTGACCGTTCACCACCTTTGGATTTGTGCCTTCGAAATTGTTGATTTTTATGGCACCGGAACAATAGACCTCCTCGATAACGTAAGGACCTTCCCATTTAGAGAGAAGCTTTCCTGCAAAAAACCTTAAGCGAAACTTGTATAGCAAAACATAATCACCTACGATAAACTCACGCTTTTGTATCCTTTTGTCATGCCATCTTTTAACTTTTTCTTTAAACAGTTTGGCATTCTCATAGGCTTGGGTTCTCCATTCATCAAGTGAGCTAATGTCAAATAGTCTCTTCTCACCGGAAAGTTTCAAATCATAACTGATCTCTTTAATGGCCCAATACGCCTTATGTTCTAGTTCGAGAGGTAAGTGACATGCTTTTCCATAAACCATTTTATATGGAGACATACCCATAGGATTTTTATATGCAGTTCTATAGGCCCACAATGCATCATCAAGTTTTTTGGACCAATTCTTTCTAGATCTATTAACAGTCTTTTGCAAAATTAATTTAATCTCTCTATTACTCAATTCTACTTGACCACTAGACTGTGGGTGATATGGAGATGCAATTCTATGGTTAACATCATACTTAGCAAGCATTTTACGAAAGTCACCATGAATAAAATGTGAACCACCATCAGTCATTAAATATCTAGGGACTCCAAACCTCGGAAAAATAACTTCTTTAAGCATCTTAATAGAGGTGTTAGAATAGCTTCTACCCACTTAGTAACATAATCAACAACAACTAAAATATGTGTATACCCATTAGAGGAAGGAAACGGTCCCATATAATCAAAGCCCCAAACATCAAAGGGTTCAATAACAATTGAATAGTTCATTGGCATTTCTTAACGTCTACTAATATTACCAATTCTTTGACATTAATCACAAGACAAGACAAACTTACGTGCATCTTTAAAAAGAGTAGGACAATAAAAACCGGATTGCAATACCTTATGCGCAGTTCTATCTCCAGCATGGTGTCCTCCATAAGCTTCGGAGTGACACTTGCGTAGGATCTGTTCCTGTTCATGCACAAGTACACAACATCTAATAACACCATCTACTCCTTCTTTATATAGGTGTAGGTCATCCCAGAAGTAATGTCTTAAATCGTAGAAAAACTTTTTATTTTGCTGGTATGTGAAACTAGGTGGTATAAATTTAGCAACAATGTAATTAGCATAATCAGCATACCATGGAGCAGTACAAGAAGCGTTTATGATAGCTAATTGTTCATTAGGAAAGCTATCATCTATAGGTAGTGGGTCATCAAGGACTTTCTCTAACCTAGACAAGTTGTCTGCAATGGGGTTCTCAGCTCCCTTTCTATTAATAGTATGCAAATCAAATTCTTGTAGCAAGAGAACCCGTCTAATAAGTCTAGGTTTAGCATTTTTCTTTTCCATAAGATATTTAATACCAGCATGAATAGTGTGAATTGTTACTTTAGAATCAACAATATAAGGTCTGAACTTATCATAAGCAAATACAACTACTAAAAATTATTTTTCAGTAGTAGCATAATTTCTTTGCGCACTGTCTAGAGTTTTACTAGAATATTGAATAACATTTAATTTCTTATCAACACTTTGTCCTAGAACAGCACCTATGGCGTAATCACTAGCATCACACATAATTTCAAAGGGTAAATTTCAATCAGGTGGCTGAACAATAGGTGCAGAAATCAAGGCTTTCTTGAGTATTTCAAACGCTTCTACACAATCATCGTCATAGACAAAAGGAACATCTTTTTGTAAGAGATTAGTCAGAGGCCTAGATTTTTTTGAGAAGTCTTTAATGAACCTCCTACAAAAACCAGCATGGCCAAGGAAACTTCTTATACCTTTAATGTCCTTAGGACAGGGCATCTTTTCAATAGCGTCAACTTTAGCTTTATCAACTTCAATACCTCTTTCAGAAATTTTATGTCCCAAGACAATACCTTCATTAACCATAAAGTGGCACTTCTCCCAATTCAAGACAAGATTAGTTTATTCACATCTCTGCAAAACTCGATCAAGGTTGCTTAAGCAATCATCAAAAGAAGTCCCATAAACGGAGAAATCATCCATGAAAACCTCAACAATCTTTTCAAAAAAGTCAGAGAATATAGCAGTCATACATCTTTGAAAGGTAGCAGGTGCATTACATAAAACAAAAGGCATACGTCTATAAGCAAAGGTACCGAAAGGGCAAGTAAAAGTGGTCTTTTCTTGGTCCTCTTTTGACACAGGAATTTGAGAGAAACCAGAATAAACATCTAGAAAGCAAAAATGTGTATGTTTGGATAATCTTTCTAGAATTTGATCAATAAAAGGTAAAGGGTAATGATCCTTTTTAGTAGCTTTATCTAGTTTGTGAAAATCAATTACAATTCTATAACCTGTAACAATTCTTTGTGGGATCAATTCATCTTTATCATTAGGAACAACAGTAATACCTCCCTTCTTAGGGTCACAATGGACAGGACTTACCCACTGACTATCAGCGACAGGATAAATTATACCTATCTCCAGAAGCTTTAGTATTTCTTTTCTTACCACTTCTTTCATCTAGGATTTAATCGTCGTTGGTGATCAACAACCGGTTTAGCGTCCTTCTCCAATTTTATTTTGTGCTGCCCTTAAGATCGTCCAGAGTCTATCCAATAGCAACAGGTGCTTCTTCAGAGTTTTCAATAATTTCTCTTCTTCCTGCTCTAAGAGGTTAGCACTAATAATAATAGGATATATCTTCTTTTCATCAAGATAATCATATTTAAGAGTATCAGGTAATGGTTTAAGCTCAAACACGGGATCACCCATGGGTGGAGGAGGATCCCCTAGAATTTCAACAGGCAAGTTGTGTTTCAAAATAGGTCCATGTTTAAAGTATACTTCATCTATTTCCCTTCTTTCATTCATAAACATATCTTTTTCATGGTCTATCAAATATTGTTCTAAAGGATCATTAGGAGGCACGACAATAGAAGCAAGACCAATAATATCATCTTTACTAGGCAATTCTTTATCATGGGGTTGTCTACGAAATTTAGCAAAATTAAAATCATGAGACATATCCCCTAAACCAATAGTAACAACATCCTTTTTGCAAATCTATCTTAGCATTAACAGTATTCAAGAAGGGTCTACCAAATATAATGGGACAAAAGTCATCTTGTGGGGAACCAAGAACAAGAAAATATGTAGGATATTTAACTTTCCCACATAATACTTCAACATATCTTACAGTCCCAACTAGTGAAATAGTATCTCTATTGGCAAGCTTAATTGTAACATCAATACCTTCTAGCTCAGCAGGTGCAATATCATGCATAATTTCTTCATATAAAGAATGAGGTATTGCGCTCGCACTAGCACCCATATCACATAAACCATGATAGCAATGATCTCCTATTTTAACAAAAATAACAGGCATGCCTACAACAGGTCTATGTTTATCTTTAGCATTGGGTCTAGCAATTCTAGCAGCTTCATCACAAAGGTAAATAACATGCCCATCTATATTATCAACCAAGAGATCTTTAACCATAGCAATACTAGGTTCAACTTTAATTTGCTCAAAGGGTTTGGGTGTTCTAATATTACTTTTGTTGACCATAGTTGAAGCTTTAGCATGATCCTTTATTCTAATAGGGAAAGGTGGTTTCTCAATATAAGCGATAGGAACAATAGGATCAACATTATAAGTGATAGTCTTTTCTTCAACTTTAATAGGTTCAACTACTTTTACTTTAATGGGAGGATGATATTTAAACCACTTCTCCTTAGGGAGATCAACATGAGTAGCAAATGATTCACAAAAGAGCTACTATCTCAGAGTCAAGTCCATATTTAGTGCTAAATTCACGAAAAGCATCGGTATCCATAAAAGATTTAACACAATCAAACTTAGGTGTTATACCAGACTCCTGACCTTCGTCGACTTCCCAATCTTCAGAGTTGCATTTAATTCTTTCCAATAAATCCCATCTGAATTCAATAGTCTTCATCATAAAAGAAATAGTACAAGAAGTATCGAGCATGGAGTGATTATTGAGAGAAAGCCAAGCATAAATATTTTGAATAATAATTTCTCTTGAGAGCTCATGATTGGGGCATGAATATAACATTGACTTAAGCCTCCCCCAAGCTTGAGCGATGATTTATCCTTCGCGAGGCCAAAAATTATATATAATTACGATCACGATGAGCCAGATGCATAGGATAAAACTTCTGATGAAATTCCAATTTCAATCAGTTGTAGTTCCATGATCCAATATCATCGCATAGCCTAAACCATGTCAATGTGTTTACCTTCAAAGATAAAGGTAAGACCTTCTTCTTGATAACATCCTCGGGCATACCTGCAAGCTTAAACAATCCACAAACTTCATCCACATAGATTAGGTGCAAATCGGGATGCAATGTTCCATCTCCTGTAAAAGGATTAGCTAGCAGTTTCTCTATCATACCCGAAGGAATTTCAAAGTAAACATTTTCAGTAGGTTCAGTAGGTTGAGGAGCAACTCTTTGCTCTACTGGTCGAGGTGAAGATACCCCGAACAAGCCCCTCAAAGGATTATGTTCCATAGTAACAAGTGACAGTAAATTTTAGCACACAATATAAACTTTTCCTTACCAAGTTCCACCTACCAAAGGCGCTTCACTCCCCGGCAACGGCGCCAGAAAAGAATCTTGATGACCCACAAGTATAGGGGATCTATCATAGTCCTTTCGATAAGTAAGAGTGTCGAACCCAACGAGGAGCAGAAGGAAATGTGTAGCGACCAGACCTCAAACAGTCTGATCTTTGTGCATAAGTGTCATCCCTAGATCAGCAATGCTGACACACACAGTACTCGAAGGATTTATAACAGAGTAGCAATCACACACTTCTCACATCGAATGTCTCAAAAGAGAACTTATTACAATAAATATGGCTTAAGGCCATCTAATACGATAACAGCGGAAGGCTTGGAAGATAAAGTGAGTCCATCAACTACAACGGCATCACTGAGTGAAAGACCACAACCTAATGCTCCTTACTCGTTGTCTGAAAAGTCTGCAACATGATACGTTGCAGCCCGAAAATGGGTCAGCACATGGAATATGCTGGCAATGTAACACCAAAGGATAATGAACAAAATAATGCTATCACTACATGCATATATGGCTGGTGGAGGCTGTATGGTTAATATGTTTTGCGAAAAGCCAATTTTTCCCTACTGCAAAGGAATAAATTTTATTTAACTTACATGGTGGTTGATAAACATTGAGAAGGTTCACCCAACTCAATCCCAAATTAAGCATCATCATTAAAAACCTAATCAAGTTATATTAAGAGTGATGAGATCCACATGATAATTCAAGAACTAGATACTCAAATTGTCCATAACCGGGGACACGGCTAACCATGATTAGTTTGTACACTCTGCAGAGGTTTGTGCACTTTTCCCCACAAGACTCGATCTCCTCCGTTGGATTTCTCACACTACATGGTGTTTGAGAAACGGATGACCGAGACATAGTCTTTCAGAAGCGTTAGCACCTTACGATGGGTAGACCGGTACACATACATCCCCTACATCTGCTAGTCTACCACTGTAAGAGTTGACACGACTTAATCAACTATGCCAGAGCCCATAATAGCATGTGGCTGCACACAGAAGTTTCCAGTATGAATAATCTTATGATCCCTTTGAGCCTGGGTGGCAGTCCATAGGAGAATCACACGGTACCCCGGGATTTCCAAAAATACAGGCAATCACTGGAAAACCCAGGTGCCTCAATCCACCCAGATGTGTATTAAAGTTGCCACCTTAAGTTGAACCATTAATTAAAAATCTCACATCTGTCATGGATACACTCAAACCCAATCCACGTCTACGAGCATAGCATAGCGATATAAGCATAACGTAGAAGTAACTCCCAGGGTTTGATAATAAACGGGTGAATAGGTACTACCTCAACTACTTACCAAATCCACAATTTAATTCAGATCCTAACCATGCAATTGTTTGAGGATTGATCTAATGCAATAAAACTGGGTAGTAAGAGGTATGATCAAAGTGTTACTAGCCTTGTTGATGATCTGCGAAACCTAGTGATTCGTAGAAACATGCTTCACACTCCGGGTACTCTATCGCAAACAAACAAGCATACAATAAGCAATCAAGCAAAGGCACGGGTAAAACTCAAATAAAAGTTCTAACCAGAAAGTTCAACTTAAGAACTCCGGTTTGGAAAAAAAATATCAAATCAAACGAAGCAACAAAACTCAAACGGCCAAAGAAACAAGCTTCGTTTACTATTATGGACTAAAGTCAAATTTTACAGTAGCAAATCCTTGTTTAAGTTGGTTAAAAGGAAAGAGGGTTTCGAGACGAAACTCTAGGTGCTTGAATCGCCTGATTCCGATAAACGAGCGAAAAGTTATAGTAAAACGAAAATCAGATCTGAAATCGCGATCGAAAATAATCGCGGAAAATCCGAGAAAAAGAAAAACTGACGAACAGGCTAACGAACGAACGTTCGTTGTCTGTGGCTAAACGGTGAAAACCATTCGTAAAAACGAACGTACAGACAAACGTCCGCTAAATAACTAAACCGGAAAAAACCGAACCGGATCTATTTAAAAAACGGATCTAGGGTTTTCGAAAAAACCATACGTTTTTCTCATGAAAACCGAGGTGGCTTCCTCGGGTCCGGCGGGTCGGCGGCGGCGTGGCCTCCGGCGGGTGGCGGCGGCTCCGGCGAGTGGCGGCGCGGGGCGGCACAGTGGTGCAGCGGAGCAGTGGTGCGGTGGCGGGGCGGCGGTGCGACGGCGCGGCGAGGCGGTGGCACGGACGGCGAGGGGCAGCGGGGGGCGGCGGCGGCGACGGTGCAGATCGGTTAGGGTTAGGGTTTCGGGGCTGGCGGTTGACGGGCCTCGGGGCGGCGGCTTATAAAGGCGTGGCCCGAGAAGTCCTGGCCGAATACGGCCCTAAGTGGGTCGCGCGTTTTTTTTAAATAATTCAAACGTGCAAAAAGGAAAGAAAAGAAATACTAAACGGGCTACAAAACTCCCGAAATAAATTTTCCCCGTCCTCTAAAAATAAGCCGGACAAGATGAACATTTATTTGGGCCTAAAATGCAATTTTGAAAAACGCATATATTTCCTAATTCAAATAAAATGGCGA
Organism: Aegilops umbellulata; assembly: GCA_032464435.1. Lineage (NCBI taxonomy): Eukaryota > Viridiplantae > Streptophyta > Magnoliopsida > Poales > Poaceae > Aegilops > Aegilops umbellulata. The sequence goes on along the minus strand of CP136058.1, from coordinate 325,374,586 downwards.
TAAAACTCCGAATAAAAATATTATTTGATTTTAATATTAAATCCCTGATATGTCTTTATTTTGAGGAAGTCATTTTATCCCCTCTCTTTTATTTTTAATAAAAGAAATATTTCAAAGAAAACTTATTAAAATCAAACGATCCTCTTTTCATAATTCGAGAAAAACTCAAATATGAAAATAACGAAATCCCCAACTCTCTCCATGGGTCCTTGAGTTGCTTAGAATTTCTAGGATCATCCAAAATGCAATAAAATATGATATGCAATGATGATCTAATGCATAACATTCCAAATTGAAAATTTGGGATGTTACAAACCTATCCCCCTTAAGAAGAATCTCGCCCTCGAGATTCGGGTTGGCTAGAAAATTGGTGAGAGTGATCCTTCTGTAAGTCTTCCTCTCATTCCCAAGTGGCTTCATCCTCGGTATGGTGACTCCACTGAACCTTGCAAAACTTGATAACCTTGTTGCGCATAACTCGGCTGGCAAACTCGAGTATCTTGACTGGTTTCTCCTCATAAGTCAAATCACTATCCGGTTGTATCGCTTCAAGCGGCGTTGTATCTCTTAGAGGAATATCAGCCATCTCCGCGTGGCACTTCTTCAACTAAGAAACGTGGAACACATCATGAACACCGGACAATCCTTCCGGTAATTCCAACTTGTAAGCCACTTCTCCCATACGTTCCAAAACTCTGTATGGTCCCACAAAACATGGTGCTAACTTTCTCTTAACTCCAAAACGTTTCACTCCTCAAAGTGGTGATACTCAAAGATACACTCTGTCTCCGACTTCGTAGATTGTCTCCTTGCGTTTAGAATCCGCATAACTCTTCTGCCTGAACTAGGCTACCTTGAGCCTATCGCGAATCAGCTTAACCTTCTCTTCAGACTCTTTAATCAAATCTGGTTCAAACAATTGTCGGTCTCCAACTTCGTCCCACAACAACAGTGTTCTGCACCTCCTTCCGTATAGTGCTTCGAAAGGGGCCATCTTCAAACTGGCTTGATAACTGTTGTTATAAGAGAACTCTGCATAAGGCAAGTTTTCGTCCCAACTAGATCCATAATCTAGTGCACAAGCTCTCAGCATGTCCTCTAGAATCTGATTGACTCTTTGAGTCTGACCATCTGTCTGCGGGTGAAAGGCTGTACTAAACTCTAGCCTGGTTCCCAAAGTTTCATGCAACTTACTCCAAAACTTTGAGGTAAACTGGGTTCCTCTATCTGATACAATGGTCCTCGGAACTCCATGCAGACATACGATCCTGGTCATATATATCTTCGCCAACTTAGCACTGGTGTAAGTGATCTTCACTAGGATGAAATGAGCTACTTTCGTCAGTCGATCGACTACGACCCATATCAAGTCATAGCCTAAACGAGTTCTGGGCAATCCCGTGATAAAATCCATGCCTAGTTTATCCCACTTTCATTCAGGTATTGGCAATGGCTGTAGCAATCCTGCTGATTTCTGATGCTCTGCCTTCACTCTCTGACATACATCACAAACTGCTACATACTCCGCATTATCCTTCTTCATACCGGTCCACCAGAAACTGCCCTTCAAATCCAGATACATCTTGGTATTTCCTGGGTGAATCGAATATGGCAAATCATGGGCCTCTTGCAGAATCAACTTCCTGATCTCCTGATCATTGGGCACATATATGCGGTCCTCAGACCATAAAGTATCGTGCTCATCCTCACGAAATCCCTTGGCCTTTCCTTTACTCATCCTTTTCTTTATCTCGGCAATCTCCTTGTCCGTCTTCTGAGCTTCTCTGATCTTATCCATCAAGGTAGACTGAATTTCCAATGCTGCTACATAGCCTCTCGGAACTATCTCCAAACATAGCTCGCGAAGGTCTTCTGCTAACTCCCTGGGTAATTCTCTGGTCATGAGAGTATTTACATGACTCTTGCGGCTCAACGCATTGGCCACTACGTTAGCCTTTCCTGGGTGATAATGCAATCTCATATCATAATCCTTAATGAGTTCTAACCATCTCCTTTGTCTGAGATTTAACTCCTTCTGCGTGAAGATATACTTCAAACTCTTGTGATCCGTGTACACCACACAATGGTTTCCGATGAAAAAATGTCTCCATGTCTTCAATGCATGCACTACGGCTGCTAACTCCAAATCATGCGTAGCATAATTTAACTCATGGGGTTTAAGTTGTCGTGAGGCATATGAAACAACTCTACCCTCCTGCATAAGTACGGCTCTAAGTCCTCGATGAGAAGCGTCGCAATACACTTCATAATCCTTGCGTTGATCTGGCAGAATCAACACTGGTGATGTAACCAAGCGTCTCTTCAACTCCTGAAAACTGGCCTCACATTCCTCAGTCCAATTGAACTTGGTGTCCTTCTTTAACAACTTCGTCATGGGTTTTGCAATCTTTGAAAGATTCTCAATAAACCTCCGGTAGTATCCTGCGAGTACAAGAAAACTCCGGATCTCTCCAACTGTCGTGGGTGACTCCCAATTTGTCACAGTGACAACCTTGGTGGGGTCTACTGCTATTCCTTCTCCGGATATAACGTGTCCAAGAAATCCAACTTCTTTCAGCCAAAACTCACACTTGCTGAACTTGGCGTATAACTGGTGTTCTCTGAGCTTACCAAGTACCAAACGCAAATGTTCTTTATGTTCTTCTTCATTCTTCGAGTAAACCAGAATATCATCAATGAACACTACGACGAACTTATCCAAAAACTCCATAAACACTTTGTTCATCATGTTCATAAAATAGGCAGGTGCGTTAGTCAGAACAAATGACATAACGGTATACTCTTACAGCCCATACCTTGTGGTAAAAGCTGTCTTAGGTATGTCCTGCTCTCGAATCTTCAACTGGTGATACCTTGATCGCAAATCGATCTTGGAAAACACCTTAGCTCCTTGCAATTGATCAAACAAATCGTTGATCATCGGCAGTGGGTACTTATTCTTGATCGTCACCTCATTCAATCCTCGATAATCAACAACCATCCTTAACGATCCATCCTTCTTTTCCACTAGAAGTACAGGTGATCCCCAAGGTGACGAACTTGGGTGAATATATCCCTTATCCAGTAACTCCTTAATCTGCTTCTTAATCTCTTCCAAATCCTTTGCAGGCATTCTGTACGGTCTCTTAGATATTGGCCTGTGCCTGGCAAAAGCTAAATCAAAAACTCAATGTCTCTATCTGGTGGCATGGCTGGCAACTCTTCTGGAAATACATCCGAAAAATCCTTTACCACCGGTACTTCCTCCTGTACAACTCCTGATAAGGAATTTACTTGAGTCCTATTCGGCACATGCTGGGATACATACTTGATCCTTCTTCCCTCTGGGCTGGTGAGTAAAATTGTCTTACTGGCGCAATCGATGTTTCCTCCATACATCGACAGCCAATCCATACCCAGAATCACATCCAAACCTTGCGACTCCAATATTATCAGATCGGAAGGGAAAACATGCCTACCTATGGCTAATGGCATCTGAAAACATCCATGGCTTGCCATATATTCTGCTCTGGGTGAGGTTACTAGCATGGGTGTCTTAAGAACTCTAGTGGGCAACTTATACTTATCCACAAATCCCCTTGATATGTATGAATGCGATGCACAAGTATCGAAAAGTACAACTGCAGTAAATGACTTAACCAAAAACTTACCTATTACTGCATCTGGCTGTGCTTCAACCTCCTCCACGTTAACGTGGTTCACCTGTCCCCTGTTGAAAGGGTTGGGCTTGTTCCCAGAGCTTCCATTGCCATTTCCATTCTTAGCTTCAGGACATTCATTAGCATAATGTCCAGTCTTCTGGCACTTGTAGCAAGTCATGTGGCTTAGATCCTTCATAGCGGGTGTTGCCGGGTTGGAACGGTTTTGTCCGCTGCTTCCTCCATTACCATTACCATTCTTGGGGCCACTATGGTTGTGCGAATTTCCACCATTATGAGTATGGCCTCCATGGTTATGAACAAGTCCTCTCGAGTTCAGGGTGTAACGGGGTCTCTGCTGGGCTCCAGAATTATACTTCCCCTGTCCATACTTCCTCTTGCGGTTGTCAATCTGCTGCTGCTTCCCTTCAAGCATGAGAGCTCTATCGACCAACTCCTGGTAGTTATTGAAATTTGCCACCATCAACTTCATGCTTAGCTCATCATTCAGTCCCTCCAAAAACTTCTCCTTCTTAGCAGCATCTGTAGCAACGTCATCTGGGGCATAACGTGCTAACTTACTAAACTCATCCACGTATTGGCCAACAGTGCGCCCTCCTTGGCGTAAGTTGCGAAACTCATGCTTCTTCATGGCCATAGCTCCTGCTGAAACATGGGCAGTGCAAAAAGCCTGCTGAAACTGGTCCCATGTCACAGTGTTAATAGGGTAAGTGACTATGAAATTCTCCCACCAAGATGTTACGGGTCCATCAAGTTGATGTGCGGCAAAACGCATCCTCTCCGCATCTGTGCATCCTGCAGTAGTCAACTCCCTCTCAATCTTGCGGAGCCGATCATCTGCAATAATCGGCTCGGTGCTACTGGAGAACACCGGCGGATTCAACCTAAGAAAACGGGCTAAGTGGTCAATTGGTGGTGGTGGTGGTGGTGGTGGATTGTTGTTGTTGTTGTTCCCCTGGTTCTGATCCCGGACTAGTATCTGCATCAATGCATTCTGCTGCTGGATCAACTGAGTGAGCTCCGGTGGGAAAGCAAATCCATTGTCGCGTCTCGGAGGCATCTGCTGGGTTTAGAAAAGATGAGAAAACAGAATAGAAATGAGGTCTAGAGGGAAAACACTACCCATATGCACATGAGACAAACACAAACATATCACTGATACGTCTCCAACGTATCTATAATTTTTGATTGCTCCATGCTATATTATCTACTGTTTTGGACTATATTGGGCTTTATTTTCCACTTTTATATTATTTTTGGGACTAACC